>OX589612.1:11926785-14707915 GCA_951329385.1 Polia nebulosa | reverse complement strand
TGGCCCACCTTAGAGTTTAGGTTTCGATGGCCCCTACCGAAATATGATTGCTAGATTGAACAAAAACTGTTGATGCAGTTTTAAACCTGATACATTTTACCATCTTTTTCGATCGTATTGTTTTAAATTTGAATTCAGAATACCATACGACATGGAGCTACGCCTAACAAGTCGGATATGCGCCTTGTTAAAGGCAATTGATTTTTGAATAAAAAACATGTTTTATCAAATAAAGGTTTAATTTAATAACGCGTGTTGCCTCCATGGGCATCTACCACAGCTCTCATACGATTAGGCATAGAGTTTATCAACCGCTCTATGAAATTTTGAGGGATCATCTCCCATTCCTCTTCTATGGCAGTTTTCAACTCCTGCATCGTCTGGGCAACTGGCTGACGAGCCCTAACACGCCTTTTTAGCTCGTCCCACATGTGCTCAATGGGGTTCATGTCTGGGCTTCTGGCTGGCCAGTCCATAACTGTGATGTTCACATCCCGAAGATATTCCCTGACGATGCCGGCCGCATGGGCTCTTGCATTATCATGCATAAAAAGGAAATTTGGGCCCACATAGTCCGCGTATGGTATCACGTGATGTTCTAAGCACTCACGAATGTACCTTTCAGCATTTAATGTTGGCAGCCGTGGTCCTGTAACAACCTCAAGTTGAGTTTTGCCGCTCGCGGATATACCGCCCCAGACAGTCCATGAGCCACCGCCATAAGCAACCCTCTCTTCAAAGCAGCATTGTGCGAAACGCTCTCCCTTACGTCGGTAGACCTTCTTCCTTCCATCATTGCCATGTAACACAATTTTAGACTCATCAGAAAAGAGTACACGGCTCCAATCTTGCTGTGTCCAATTTAAATGACTGCGTGCGAAATGAAGGCGCGCTGTTCGGTGGGCTCGCGTTAGTTTGGGCCCATTAGCTGACTTGTGTGGTACCATATCGCGTTCTTTTAACCTTCTCCGAACAGTTCGAGCGCTCACAGATACTCCGTGGAAGTCGCGAAGTTGGTTTTGTATCTCAATGGAGGTAAGGTGACGATTTCTCAAGCTGGTCGTCACGATGAATCGATCCTGCCTTTCAGTTGTGACCCGAGATCGTAGCCTTCCTTGGCGACGAACAAAGCCGCCAGTCTCTAGGTACCTCCGATAAACATTTCGGACCGCAGATCGACTTAAATTAAGTTGAGCACTCACGTTTCTTTGGCTGTGTCCGGCCTGAATAAGTGCCACAGCTTGGGCGGCGACTTCAGGTGAAGTATCCATAGATTATTGATAGAACCTCACCTTAATGTTAAGAATAAGTAATGTTTGTTGCAAAACCAAAGATATCAATCACTTTTTCAAGAATTAAATCCAAGTAAACCAATAAAACCAAGTTTTCTTAGTATTCGATTGTTTGATATGTCCAGAAGTGTACATAAGGTAACGGAGGTTACGTGATAATAGAACTTAAGAGACGAAATACAATTTAAATATCCTTTTTTATTTTTATAATTTTATGAATTTGGTGAATTTGAATACCTTCGGATATAGTGCACACAGTATTTCAAACTGTACGCTTATTTGAACTATATTTAGAAAAAAATACAGTTTGAATTTGATCAGGCCAAGCAAACACGGTTTCCCATACAAACTTTGGCCCTTTTGCCCCCCTGGGAGAGAAATTTAAAAAAATACTTTCTTATCGGATGCCTACATCATTTAAGTAATACGTGCTCTAACATTCACGATTCTACTATCAGCAGTTCAGGCGGTGCGTTGATCCATCCGTCAATCAATCAGTCAGGACAAAGCCTTTTGTATAGGTATAGAGAGAAATGTTCAAAAAATGTTTTCTTTTTACAGGTATGTTTACTGGATAAACACAAACCAGATGTCGCCTATAATAAAAAGAGCGAGCTCGATTTAATGGATCTGACAGAGAAATTGTTTTGAATTTAAATTTATCTTCGACCACAACAACTTACAAACAGGAGCCACACAGCCTGACAATTGATCAACCGACACAAAGAATATACTGGATTGAACCTACGAGTATAAGTAGAAATTTTGCAATGTTTACTACGCACACATGAATAAAAATATATATCAAAAGAGTATATACATATAATTTAGCACCATCTGAATCTGATACAATGCTTTTCTATCCATTACCAATATTACGTACAATGACAGTTTCGAACACAAGCCTCTTCTTTGTTTCCCGGTGCGATGTCTGCAAAGCCTATGTTTCGAAATTAGGAAAGATTGAATGGACGGGACTATACTCTTATCAATTGGACGCTAGAGATGTTGGAATAGCCGCCAACTACAAAATTAAAGAACCAATTAAGGACCTTAATGATTGCGAAGTACTAACTATTCTCGAACAACAATTATCTGCGGCGTTTTGTGTTCACAGTGTGAAAGTTGGACAGTCTCTTTGCAAATGTACACCTGGGTACATCGGTGGGCTATGCGATGTATCAGAATTTGAGAACTATTGTTTGCAAGGCAACTGTAGCGTCAATGACGAGGGACTTCCTACATGCAGGCATAACATATTATATTCTTAAATTGTTTTCATTGATTAATAATAATAATAATAAAATTTATTTCACCACAAATACTTTAACAATAACATATTAGATGACTTGATAGGCTTATTATACAAGTTTTTAAAATGGAATCCTCTGTTGCCGAACTAGAACGGATCCTGTATCTCGGCAAACAGCGCCATCCCCTAACAGATTTCACAACAATTATTAAGCCAAACTAGACATACAAGTTGCATCGATTTTGGATAATTATTTCAGAAGTTAACTTCTAGTATAGCTCATATTTCATTCAATAAAACCAATAACAATATAATCTATACAAATAAATAAAATTGGAATTAACTTATAACCTAATGAAAGATATAAATACCGCATATGTATAATGTGGTGGGGTGTGTTTGTGTATGTGTGAGTGTGTGTATCTGTGTGTCTGTGTGATGTTTATTTGCGCGCGTAACTGAAAAACAAAAAGAGTGCTTGTTAAGCGTCAACTAATTTTGAGTTTTTAGAAGGTCTTCAGTTTCCTCATAAGAAAGACTAAGGAGATAATAATGAATTTTATTCTTACAATGCATTTTATTCAGTGGATAGATGTTTAAAATTTTGTTTATTTTATTGTACATGAGGGGGGCAATAAAAGTAAAGAATCTTTTAATGAACGCTGTTTTGGGTTTGTACGACCGGGAGCACACTTCATGTTTCCTACGCTTGTTTATTTTACTAGGATCGTATACTAGTGAGCAGTGTTGCCTAATGAGAATTGCTTCTACGAACATTTGTCTTACGGTTGTCACTTGACAGTACTGATAAAGTTCTCTTGTTGGAAATAGTATAGGCTTAAAAGTAGAGACTTTTAGAACGGCACGTTGTGCGATTTCTAAACTCTTTAAAGTAGTTTTTGGGGCGCCCCCCCATGAGGAGATACAGTAAGAGATGATAGATTGACACATTGCGTAGTAAATTTGTTTTAAGAGACTCGCATCTGTTATGTGTCTTAGGTTTTTAAATATATAAATGAGTTTGCGAACCCTGGATGATAGCAATGTTATATGTTGCCTAAAACTAAGATGACTGTCCACTGTAATACCGAGATATTTTATAGTTTTCACGCATTCTAGCGGTTCACATCTGCAGTTGTTTCTACTGTTACACTTATGAGGAATGATTTGCAGTGAAGCGTCAACATCCGGGTTGTTTCGAATAGAAAAGGTTAGATATTTCGTTTTCTCAGTGTTTAAAGTCAAAAAATGTTCAAGCAGCCAATTTTGTACCACATCAAAACCATTTTGTGCAACATCAAAGACCTCATTCCAAGTAGTAGCTGAGAAAAGTAGAGCGGTGTCGTCAGCGTAGGAGATTACTTCACAATTTGGTATACTTAAGTTTGTGAGGTCATTGATGTATACGAGAAACAATGTAGGTCCTAAAATACTGCCCTGTGGAATTCCAAATGATATAGGGAGTTCATTGCTGCGATAGTTATCGACTCGTACACACTGGTAACGCTCGGATAGGTAACTTACAAAAAGCTTAAGCTGTGTTCCACGTACACCAAGGTTTTCTAGCTTCTGTATGAGAATCGGAACAGAAATAGTGTCGAAGGCTTTCGCGAGGTCTAAAAAGACCGATAGACACTTCTGTCCCTTATCTAATTTTGTGCTAAGATGTGTGGTAAGTTTAAGTACAGCCTGATCAGTTGAATTGCCCGCTCGAAAGCCAAATTGATTTTCTGAGAGTAGTTTGTTCCTCTCGAGGTAGTTGACAAGTCTCGTGTTAATAACCTTTTCTAAAATTTTGGACAAGGATGGCAGGATCGATATGGGTCTGTAATTGCTAAACCTTTTCTTATCACCACCTTTGTCTATCGGACGGACCACAGATTTCTTAAGTGCTTGAGGAAAGGTGCCTGTCTCAAGACATAGGTTAAAAATAAATGTTAGTGGTGGAACAATGAAGTCCTTGAATTGTCTTAATAGTTTGTTAGAGATGTTGTCCCAGCCAACCGAACATTCAGTCCTAAGGTTATTTATGTGACTAGCTACCTCTTCCTCTGTAGTTTTCCTCAAATAGAAAGAGTGTAAGGGGGATTTACTTTCTGGATTACCAACTATGCGCTTGTCATCGTCGCAACTGTGTAAATTGATAATATTTTCAGCCAGTGATCGTCCTACGCTTATGAAATAATCATTCATTTCATTTACGGTCATCTGAGGAGAGGGACAGACTCTCAATAACTCGGTTGGAGAACTATTATCTCTTTTAGTATTAGTGACGCTCTTTATCACATTCCATAATTTTTTAGGGTTACCTCTAGCCATTTCAACTTGAGTTTTATCGTATGCTCTTTTTAGTTTTTTTAGGATTTGGTTACAAAAATTTCTGTAACGTGTATATGTAACTTTTAAGGTATCGTTACTCGGCGACTTTTTGCATTTTTGATGTAACCTATCCCGATTTTTTATGCATCTCAGTAAGCCCGCCGTGATCCAAGGTTTTATAATTTTTTTACGTCTTGGTTGAGTTATTAAGGTCGTGTTCTTTTGTAACGCTGATTGTATGTTAGTTATAAGGTAGTTTAAGGCAATTTCTGGGTCTTGTGTTTGAAATACTGGATCAAGATCAATACTAAGGATGTCTCTATTGAGGTTGTCTGCATTTATCTTTTTTATAGTTGAAGGAGCGTAACGACGTGGTTGTTTTAGATCCATGTGTATAAGAACTGGGTGGTGATCTGTTAGATTTGTTTTAGGTACAAGAGTCTTTAGAGATTAAGTTTACTGTACAGCAATCTGAAACATTATTATTTTGCTCGAGGTAGTGATTGGTAATCACACCGTCGAGAAGGTTTCAGATTGCCGTTAATAAAATAAGAATAAAAATTTGCTGAACAGGTAAGCTCGCTTCCCAATTAAATTATATTTTCTTTTACTATTTATGTATTTGGATCACAACACAATGAATAGGTACGCAAATGAAACAGAAATCTCAATATTACAAAGGGTTCTATATTCTCGTTATTTCAGGTGTAATGCCGGTTATTCCGGGAAGAGGTGTGAAGTCGACGAGTGTTATGGTTACTGTTCGAACAATGGAGAATGCTCCTTGAATAAGAAAAGTGAACAAGTCTGTAAATGCAAAGGAGATCATGCAGGTGTCAAATGCGAGGTTTTAGACTGTGTCAACTACTGTATCCAAGGCAACTGTAGTTTCAATGATGACGGACTTCCTCAATGCAGGTAAATCATGTCATGCCATACCTACATGGATTGCGTTCCTTATATAATGAAATAACACTTCTTCATGTTTTCGTTATTTCAGATGTAATGCCGGTTATTTGGGCGAAAGGTGCGAAGTCGCCGCGTGTCACGGTTACTGTCTGAACTATGGTGTCTGTTCCCTGAACGAGGAAGATGCACCTTCTTGTACATGTGTTGATGGATACGAAGGATCAAGATGTAAAACTGTTCGAAATGATACTTCCACTTCCACCTGCACACCTATTTATTCTGTAGGGAAAACTAACCCTAGCTGATTTATTGGCAAATTGGCGAAAACGAAAAATTCTCCTTATCGTTGATGATAAGGAGAATTTTTGGATTAACAAAGTTATTTGAGTTGTCCCCGTATTTTTTCTACTGAGTTTTTTTTTAGTCTGTTTTTCATTTAGGTTATGTTTTCTGATTAAATTAATTTAGATGTAATGGTTATTGTTTTATCATAATCATCATCAGTCTTTTAATGTCCCCACTGCTGGGGCACAGGCCTTCTCTCTAATGAGAGTGTGAGAGGGTGTGGGCCGTAATACACCACACAGGACCAATGCGGATTGGTGGATGTGACTTGTCTTCGAATTTTTGGTTCTAGGACATGCCGGTTTCCTCTCGATGTTTTCGTTCACCTTTTTTAGAGCAGTGGTGATAAAATAACTTACACAAAGTAAAGCGCCTGCCGGGGTTTAAACTCATGACCTACAACTTGTTAGTCGCGGCTGTTACCACTGGGCCACCACTGCTATGGTTATTGTTTAGGCAGTGTATAATAGAGTGCCACAAGTGGCATTCTATCAATATCGGATAAATACCGTCAGAGTTTGCGGCATAATGCATGAATGCATGACATTTGGCATCAATTATCTCTCAGTTATAATTGAGGCTAAAAGTCATGATTTCATGAAATACTACATTTGGGATCAATTAAAACTGAGAGAGTTGTATTGATGATTTTATTGATTACAGTTCTGTAAATACGTACTTGCTACGGCCGTGAATCGTATTTTGGCCAACATACAACCTGATACTGGCCTGAAAATTGCAAAAAAACATGAGAAAATTTGAATTTCGCGGCCTACCCTGGAGCTTTCACCTTATAAAAAATACAAATCAAAAGTCAGCAAACTTGCTTACGGCACTTTGAACGGTCGCGTTATTCTTACTATACAGGGTGTATGGTCATATTTTAAGTACTGCATCTGCCCATCGATATGAGCAACTTTCTTCAATAAACATGAGGAAATTCTCAAAAAAAAAATTACCTCCGTACAAATATTGATCAGCTGCTGATAACTTTGTATGGAATGTCCAATTTTTTTTTTGGGAATTTTCAATAGATAAAGATGTTCATTTCCATGGGCAGAACCGCTTCTTAAAATATGACCACACCTTTTCGTTACACCCTGTATAATAGGTATATAGGGTGACTGGTAATTAGTGACCGATACTTTAACATGTGATTGTACTCATGATAACAAACAACTTTTACTATAGGACCAAACCTGAAATCACGTAAAAAATCTGCTGTTCAGTACATTTATGTTCGCCTACTGACTGGTCAAAAACTTTTTTACAAAAAAACAGAACCGACTTCCAAAATAAAGTGCAAAATAACTTTAATTTCGGAAGTCGGTGTTCCTGTTTTGTGTCTTCGTTTTTTGACACCGACTTCCGAAATTAAAGTTATTATGCACTTTTTTTTGGAAGTCGGTTCTGTTTTTTTGCAAAAAAAAAAATATTTTTCACTTTTTAGTTGTGGTTTTCCATTAAACTGTATTAAAAATTCATAGACATACGATAGCAGCAATCGCGGTTGATTTGCTGTCAATTTTTGAAGAGTTCCGTTGTCTGTCTCCGAAACCCATCGTCAGATCTTTTTGAAATTTAAATGGGACCATTTCGGAATAAACTCCTTTCGAACAAAAAAACAAATTTAGCAAATCCGTCAATATATGACGGAGTTATGCCCGAACATACATAAAAAAAAAAAAAAACAAACATCCGATTGATAACCTCCTCCTTTTTCGAAGTCGGTTAAAAAATACAAACATCCGAATTGATAACCTCCTCCTTTTTCGAAGTCGGTTAAAAATGTACTGTACTGCCTATTTTTTTTCGCGATTTCAGGTTTGGTCCCATAGTAAAAGTTGTTTGTTATCATGAGTACAATCACGTGTTAAAGTATCGGTCACTAATTACCAGTCACTCTATATATTTGACACACGACGAAACGAGACGTATATTTTAATATTTACAGAAGGCTAGATTATATGAAGCACACATTAATCGTACGTACACCATACACTGTGACCAGGTACATATTTAATTTGTATTATTGCCAGGACACATGCCTGAATCTGCCTAGTAATAAAAGCTGCACTTGACTGTTCTAGAAAACTCATGCAAACTCGTAACTGTCAGTTGTTGAAGAAATGACAATGATATAGGGGAGCTTCCAGCTCGACAGCTGAATCCGAACTGATTTTAAAATGAAAGACAAGAGTCTAGACAGAGAAGGCAAGTAATATTTGAATTTAGAATTAAAAACTGGCCAATTGCGTGTCGGATTTCGCAAATTATGGGTTCCGTACCAAATATTGCCAAATTGGCCATAGTTGCCTGAAATAAAGGATAAATAAAAAATATTGGTATTTGTTAGTAAAGTATACGTTATCTATATGTATATATCAAGCAAAGTCGAGTTTGTTACACCATTTATAACTCAAGAACGGCTGGACCGATTTTAATGATCTTTGATTCATTGGAGAGGTCTCCGCTCCGAATAGCAGAATAACTATTAAAAACTCGGAAACATTCACGAAAAAAAATATGAAGAAAATTCATTTTCTCATACATTTTGTATGGAACGAAAAGTTATTTCAAAGAGGGTGAAAGGAAACGATTTCGTAGTCGACAACGCTTGGATTGTTCCATATTCGCCACTACTTACCAAATCATTCAATGCACATTGCAAAGTGGAATATTGCAATTCAGTGAAATCCATCAAATGTATTTGCAACAAATCAATCTGCCTAGCCTTTTCCCAACTATCTTGGGGTCGGTTTCCGGTCTAACCGGATGCAGCTGAAAACCAGTATTTTACATGGAGCGACTGCTATTGACGTAGTTACTGGGTAATACGATACCCCTTTGTAAGTAGTAAAGGTGTCTGTCAGACTTTCGGGCTCCTGACGACCCGTAACGACTATCAAACAAACGATTGACAGCCGGGATCATCGGCTTAACGTGCTTTCCGAGTCACGAAGGAGTCTTGGTAGGTAAAGATGGTCACCCATTCATGGACCAACGCCGGCGAGAGTAGCTTAACCAGATAGATCGACCCGTGCGGCTGTTATTACTTTAGCCATCAAATGCATTTGCAAATATGGCACCAAAAGTAGCAATATTTATAGCGGTTTTGGTGTTCAGATTTCTAATACTTACGATGAAATCACGCACCATCAAGTTGATCGACATATGAGCTGCAATGAGGCGATTTGGCGTATATTCTCATTCCCCATTTATGAACGTCCTTTAACTGTTGTACATTTGGCGGTGCTTCTGAAGAATGCTTAAAGCTCCTCCAACGACCACACTGACCAGTTTTTTTTTTCGATTTGTCAAAGCCATCCGTTTGTACTAACGTTGCTCTACTCTGAGATGCCACATAACAAAAAATTTCGTATATCACAACGTCCTTTCATGAAGGGAATCGACCAGAGTGCGTCCCATCAAGCAAATAATTTAACAAAAGTAATGCTACAATACTACGCGAATCATTTCGATTCTGCCCCATGAATTACATTCATTTCCATGTAATTACTCAACGAATAAAATTTTACACTACATTTATTGATTCCCAGGCAATACAACGTTCCCACGGTGGACGCCATCATGCGCGTACGAGCCCTCACGACGGGGGATGCAGTGGCCTGGGGTAGGGTCGTCTTGGCGGTGTCTCTGGACATCGCCAATGCCTTTAACACCCTGCCCTGGAGTTGCATAGTGGAGGCACTCCGGTATCACCATGTAAAACACTTGTATTCATCCGGTTAAATACATTTGATGGATTTCACTGAATTGCAATATTCTACTTTGCAATGTGCTTTGAATGATGTGGTAAGTAGTGGTGAATACGGAAGAATCCAAGCGTTGTCGACCACGAAATCGTTTTCTTTCACCCTCTTTGAAATAACTTTTTGTTCCATACAAAATGTATGAGAAAATGAATTTACTTCTTTTTTTATTTTCGTGAATTTTCCCGAGTTTTTAATAGTTATTCTGCTATTCGGAGCGGAGACAAATCTATCAAATCAAAGTTCATTAAAATCGGTCCAGCCGTTCTTTAGTTATAAATGGTGTAGGTAACCCGACTTTGTTTTATATATAGGTTGACTGGTGTGACCGATACTTAAATACGTAATTGTACTCATGATTAGAAACAACTTTCCCAAAGAATCTTTTTTTATACGTATTCACTTTTCTCACAATAACGCTAACGCTCCCCCGCTGCCCGCACCGCTCCCTTTGCCTCAGTGCATCACGCACGCGCGAATTTCAAACTGTTGTTTGAATTTGAAATTCAATAATGACCGCCGCGATCAGCTGTAAGCACTGAGGCAAAGGGAGCGGTGCGGGTAGCGGGGGAGCGTGAGACGCTACTACTAGTACATTTGCCCTTTCCCGAGGTCAGACTATCAGCTGATAGATCGTGCCTACTTTTAATGTTACGGCGCGCGCGTTCTTTGATATTTTTTAGTCATGCGGACATACGATGCATCTTAAAAGTATTAGTCAAACACGCTGTCTTTGAAAATTTTTTTTTTTAATTTAGCAACAATCGAAACATGTAAAAACCAAACCTACACTGCTTAGGTACACCGAAAACGCACGTGGTGCCCGGCCGAGCGGGCTTGCAAGCCGTGCTCTATACGATACGAGACCACGTCTAACAGCTGATTGCGGCGGTGACTGCCCTCGCGCGGGCGCGTATTTCAAATTGTTGTTATTGTGATAAAAGTGAATAAGTATTAAAAAAAAAGTTTCTTTGGAAAAGTGGTTTATAATCATGAGTACAATCACGTGTTTAAGTATCGGTCACTAATTACTAGTCACCCTATATATAATAATAAAAATAATATATAATGAGATGTAGGTATAGAGAGAGATAACCTGATGACGTCTACTGTAGAGCGAGATCGATTAAATGGATCTCAGAGAGAAGTTGTTATCAATATTAATTTACTAGCTGACCTGACAAACGTACTGCAGTTATAAAATGGGGGGTCCCCGATAGGAGGGTGAAATAGTAGATTGTTGCATCTAGCGCAAAGTGAGAACAAGAAACCCAGAACAAGAAATCCCAGAACAAGAAATTTTACTGGCTGTACGAATTTTGCCGTTCGTCTTTGTCACGATTTCATGAAATACTCACATTTGGCATCAATTCTAACTGAAAGAGTTATATTGATGATTTTAATTATAATAATTCTATAAGTACATACTTGCTACGCCCGCGAATGAAATTTTGACTTAGATACAACCTTGACACTGACCTGCAAATTCCAAAAAAACGTAAGAAAATTTGAATTTCGCGGGCTACCTTGGAGCTTTCACCTTAAGAAATAGTCTTTTAAATAATGGCAACCCCATTCAAATTGAAACAGTAGTTTTTCAAAAACTCGTGGATATACAAATATACGTACACACGGGTCGAATACAGAATCCTTCTTTTTTGAAGTTGGTTAAAAAACTTTACGCATGTCTAATACATAATTATGATAGGCTCCCGGAGACATGTGCGTGTTTTCGATAAATTGAACTACAAATAAGAGGCGATAAGAACCAAAGGCAAAGTCTACAGCCGATAAGTACCAAAGGCAAGATCTACAAAATAGCTGTGAGGCCTGTTTTACTCTATGGTAGCGAAATGCATCTTTTAAATACACACCGTGTGCGAAGTCATGCCAACTACAGTTCTAGCCAAACTTCTTGGCCGCTCTGAAGTTCGCTACAATGGCTGCGCCGTAGTAAATCTCATACTCGCGCTGCGCCTTGCGCATCGGAAATTCAACTTCAGGGCGGCCAAGATGTTTGGCGAGAACTGTACCTGCCTTCTTGCCTAAAATGGATTTACTCGACGGAGTTATCCACAGGCACAGACAATAGGAACGGATATAGTAAGAAATTAGTGTAGAGTGTCTTAACTCATTGTCACAGGGAGTAAAAATCCTCAGTAAATAACCATCTTTTACCGTGGAACCAATCCTGAAATGGCCATAAATAAATAAATGTTTCTCTATATTTTCATAATGATCTTACCTACGTATTCAATATATGTGCGTAAATAGGTTTTTTGCTACTTATAAGTAAACATATCATTTTACAGAGTTGATAAAAAGTTTAACCGTGACCTCAGGACACCAAAACAAGTGATAATTGAATTCCACTTTTGCTTAGTAGAGCTCTTATCAGGGCGTCTTTCTTATCTTCGGTGTGCCTATAATTTGGTACAATTTATAAGGCGAGAAGTCACTATTTGCTACATAAATATGAAGACTGATCACCAGTAGTGGACGGTGCCTCTGTTGAAACAACTTTGAATTGTTGAAGTATAAAATGTATACAGCTCAGTGTGTGTTGGGGTTAATAGTGATGTACGTGGGGTGTACGCATTCTTGGGGTAAGTTTTTTTCCTCTCCATCAACGTTATTTGTTATATCTACAGTACTACTTTTAAAGACTCGATTTAGAATTGAGTATTTTACCATTTCATACGAAACAAATCAAAATGACGGAAGTTAAATTTTGAACCGTGCGAGGCCTTTTTTTAGAATGGAACATCAATTGACACTTGACAAAATCTTGATTTTAAAAATATAAATAGGTAATAGAATATTAAAATATACCATATGACAGAAAAACCACCTTACTGTATTTATCAATCGCAAATTCATCAGCAGGTTAAGTCAGGGTGTGAATGATGACCATGATACCAGCATAAGCATAAGCCAAGGATGCAATATTCTCGTGTAACCGTGCCTTTATGACAAGATGTATTGAAGTATACCTAGCCAATTGTTTGGGTATCAGTTTGTTAGGTATGAACTGTTTTTTTAATGTTTCAGACATTGCCGTAACTCATGGAGATCTACTTGAATTTTATACCAATAACACCAAAACAGACACCGTACGTTTCAATTCCCATAAGCTCGCAGCATTAGCGTACGATGAAGTTCACAACATGCTGCTGTACGTCGACAAACAGAGCGATAACGACGCTATATGTGGTTATGGCATACATTCTAAAGTAAACCAATGTTTCATCGAGAGAAACGGCAGAAACATTCATAGTCTCACCTTCGATCCCATCACAGAAGTGGTGTTCTTCAGTGATACAAACGAAAGAAGCATTAATTGGATTTCATTAAAACCAGGATTTAATAAATATGGAAATCTTTTGATCAAGATGGATCACGGAATCCCCACTGATGTAGCCGTAGACAGTTGTAGAAGGTATGTACAAAATTTATCTAATGTTTAACTCAACAAATATCCAGTATTGTATTCGAGACTAACTTTTGCCAGCGGCTTTGCCCGAGTAAAAGTAGAAAATTATTCCAAGAGTACATAGCCTTAAGATTAAAAGTACTCCGTGTCCAATTCCAGAACATGGTCTACCCGTGTGCCCAGATTCAATTAAATTCGTTCAGTTGATAAAGCTATCGACGTCCGATAAGGACCAGTCCCGAGAGTCAACTTTGCGTAGTGCCACACGCACGCCTCAAAGATATGTCAGCAGTGACCTGACGGTGCCCGTTGGGGCCGATGCCTGGCTGGGGTCGCGGATAAATTTGAAATAGAGTTACCACAGCCCTTGGCACATAGGCATCTGAAGGAACAAGGGTGGTTTTTAGTCAGTAAAAGTCTGACACGCCCTCCCGCTCCACCCAGAGCGGGTCATTGGAAGATTTCCCACCCTCCAAAAAAAAAGGTACAGTCGACAAGACTTGAAGGTGACAAACAGACAGACTTTCGTTTTTGTAATATTAGTATGAATTGTATAACTTACTTGCGAATTGGTAGAACAAAAAAGGTACAAGGCGCCTAGAAGAAATATTGAAATTAAAGATTATTTTCATTATTTTGTTTGAATCGACGCCAAATAACACTCCAATCAATCTGCCTGCCTTTTCCAAAATATGTTATAATCAGCTTCCTTATCTATCTAAATGCAGCGGCATACCATATATTTCTGCCATTTTACCACCATGTTGGAGTTAAAAAACGAATGCTGATTGTTCAGGAAAGATAAGGTTTTGAGTGACCAAAACTTCCGTTTAGATTTCGTGTTTTTAGTTTACATTTTTAACCGACGAAAAAAAGGAGGAGGTTCTCAATTCGACCGTATATATGTTTTTTTTTTTTTTTTTTGTGTATGTTCAGCCCTCACTCCGTCATTTATGAACCGATCTTAATGATTATTTTTTTTATTAGATAGGGTATACCTCAAGGGTGGTCCCATGTCAAGGAAATCAGGATCTGATAATGGAATCCTGATAAAATTGAGAGAAAACCTCGAAAATTGTTGGCACGTTTAGCGTTTCTGTACGTATGTTCGGCCTTCACTCCGTTGTTTATGAACCGATATCGATGATTCTTTTTTACATAGATAGGGTATACTTTAAGGGTGGTCCCATGTCAAGGACATTAGGATCTGATCATGGCATCCTGATAAAATTGAGAGAAAACCTCGAAATTTGTGGGCACGTTTAGCGTTTCTGTACGTATGTTCGGCCCTCACTCCGTTGTTTATGAACCGATTTTGACGATTCTTTTTGTCATAGATAGGGTATACCTCAAGGATGGTCCCATGTCAAGGACATTAGGATTTGATCATGGAATCCTGATAAAATTGAGAGAAAACCTAGAAAATTGGGCACGAATATTGTTTCTGTTTACTTTTCATAACTTTATCAGGTATTTGCATTTAGGAATCATCACATCATGAAACTGAGCTGATGATGGAAACCATACCTTTCCTTAACAATAGAAGTTAGTTATAAAAAACTGGTTTTAGTGACAGATACCACTAAATATACTTTGAAGAAAAGACGTCTTTGGAATATTGGAGGTAACCTCAACTGGTCAATATCCTGGGAACCTTATGAAAGGATGGTTACATCATCAGCTCAGTGCCAAGAGGAATGATGAAGGATTAGAAATTAGCTTCAAGATGATGCGAGTTACAAAAAAATCATAAAGTAAAAAACTTTTTAGCAAAAAATTCAACCGACGAAAAAGAACTGAAAAGCAAAAAATAAATTAACCTTTTAAGTCTTGAGTATTGAGCTTATTTACCTACATAAAATATCAAATTTTATATAAACTAATTTTGAGTCGGCGCCAAATAATAAAACGATTAATTACCTACATCTAGCCTTCTTCATTTCTACGTACATATAAAATTTAGATATTTAATAATCAGATTGTTGTTTGGCAACCACAGCACGATCACTCGATCATTTGTTCTGTGTCTGGGTGTAATTTATCTATAATATGTATGTATTTAGAAATATATAAGTATGTTTATCAGTTGTCTAGTACCCATAACACAAGCTCTGCTTAGCTTGGGACTAGATGGCGTTGTGTGATAGTTGTGGAATATTATTATTATTATTATTATTACTTAAAAGGTTAATTTATTTTTTGCTTTTCAGTTCTTTTTCGTCGGTTGAATTTTTTGCTAAAAAGTTTTTTTGTAGTAGCAACTCTTGAAGTAAACACAAAATTAATACCAAATATCCCGAACAGCAGAAAAAACGTAGGTGGACTGAAAGTAGTTGATTCAAATATATAAGAGCAGACAAAGTTGACATACCATACTTCAAATTCGAAAACTTTTCAGCTGTTTTGCAGCACGTTACTCAGTTACGAGTTTTTTTTTAAACAACTAAGTGACGGGGTTTTTCTGTAACTTTTCTTAACAACACTGACATAAGTATTGTTTCTGGCGTTAAATTACGCGTCACCATTGGTTCAAATCCTTGTGTTTGATTTGTCAAACGCTGCGTCGCGTCGATCGGTTCCCTATCGTATGGTAATACGTAGGCAGGGAAAAAATTACTTAAGGGGCGGTATTACCTCAATAGTCAAAAAAATTGGTTTTTTGGATAGTCGAGTATGACGTAATGCAATGAAAATATCCTTTGCTAAAAATACTGTGGACAGAGAACGATATAAAGAAAAATTTTAACCGAATAGAATACTAAAAAATAGTTTGAAATTCTCAATGAAAAGTTTGGAAATTGCTCCACAAAAATAAACTTTGGCGTCGAACATCGCTGTATTTTCAGCGATAACAGCATTATTTTTTTTAAGAATTGAATAGAATTGCCATTTTAGTAAAACTTTGACCGGACAATTATTTAATTTATTGTGTATATTCTGGATAATCTAAAGAAAACCTGTAAAATAAATGCCTCTTCGCATCGTCAACACAATTATTACGTTCAATTCTCAACCTTATTTGAAGGTATTTCAAATCGTAGTCAGTCCGCGCCTTAAGTGATGTTAGAACCTAAGCGACGAAATACAATTTAAATATTCCTTTTAATTTTTATTATTTTATAAATTTGTTGAAACTGCAATAGTAATACGCTTATTTGAACTATATTTAAAAAAATATATAGTTTGAAGATGATAAGGCCAAGCAAACACGTTTTCCGATACAAATTTTGGCAACCCTTTTCGCCCTCCTTTTTAATTTGTTTTGGGTGTTCAAATCATTCTATGACTTCTCCCGCTCTGGGTGGAGCAGGAGGGCGTGTAAGACTTTTACTGACTAAAACTCACCCCTGTTCCTTCCTTGCTTGAGTGCCTAGGGGCGCGGTAACTCTGTTATGAATTTATTGAAATTGTAAAGAAATTTTTCTTCCACCGGCTAGCGTCAGAGATATTTTATGGCATGAGACCCTTGTTACCGTTCTTCGGGTATACTGCGCACGTGGTTTGTATGTAGTAAATAAGAGTCCTTTGAATTTGGTCTTCACATATATCACATTTATTGCTAACACTGCATCACACAAGAGAGCACTCAGTTTACAGAAAATTGTATGTTGAACTTACAATTTATGATGAATCACTTTTACCCTATCGTTCGAAGACAGAAGATTAAAGGTCCAGTGAGGTGAGACCCACAAGCAGTATCTATGCCGTGGTCATCTAATTATGGGCATCTCTGGACACGTGGATGCTTGTGTTCGGAACCCTTTGCTAAGACCGCATTGTTCCTCCAAAACGTAGTGAAATCTATGATCCGACCATTTTATAAAGTTTTTCCATATTATCAATTAAATCTAACGTAGGAACCCTGCCGACAAGAGAACATTTCGGTAAGACTCATAACTGCCATGCTTATGACTTAGCGTCAGTACAGAAAATCCCAAGAAAAGTACTTACATCGTCCTACATTCTTATGTTTACAGCATTTGAACTTGACTCTGGTCCCTTTTACACCTCGAGACATCATTAGGTGCTTTTAAGAAGTTTTTTTCTAATAAATAAAATTTAGAGGCAGACTTCAGATCAAGTTGGAAAAAGAAAAAACCTCAAACGACAATCTGTCATCTGTCAACTCGCAAAATAACGCTCCATTCCACGAATCTAAATTTATTCTATTTTTAAGTGTTACAAAATTTTCAATAAACCTTTCGTACCGGATGCCTACATCATTTAAGGACTATGTGCTCTAAGATTCACGTTTCTACGACCTGAAGTTTAGACGTTGATGCATCAGTCAGTCAATCAGTCAGGACAAAGCCTTTTAAATAGGTATAGAGAGATATAGTCAAAAGATGTTTTCTTTTTACAGGTATGTTTACTGGATTAACACAAACCTGACAATGCCTGCAATAGAGCGAGCTCGATTTAATGGATCTGAGAGAGAAGTTGTTATTAATACTACTGATTTATCTTCGACCAAAATGGAGCCACACAGCCTGACTATTGACCAACAGACACAAAGAATATACTGGATTGAACCTTCAAGTAGAACAAATTCCCATATCTACTATGCACACATGAATGGAAATGTGTTAAGTCGAATTCAATTATTTTATTTAGCAACATCTGATAGAATGTATTTCTATCCATTACCAAATACATTGACAGTTTCGAACACAAACCTCTTCTATGTTTCCCGGTGCGATGTCTGCGATGCCTTCATTTGGATATTAGGCAAGATTGAATGGGCGGGACTAGACGATTTTCCTTTGCACGCTAGTCAAGACACTATTGGATTAACCGCCAATTACAATATTAAAGAATCAATTAGGAACCTTAATGATTGCGTAGCACTAACTACTTTCGAGCAACAATTCTATGAAGGGCCATTTTGTGTTCATGGTGTGAAAGTTATTGGACAGTCTCTTTGCAAATGCACACCTGGGTACATCGGTGAGCGATGCGATGTATCGGAATGTGAGAACTATTGCTTGCAAGGCAACTGTAGCGTCAATGACGAGGGACTTCCTACATGCAGGTAAAACATATTATATTCTTAAATTGTTTTCATTGATTAAGGTTACTGTACAGCAATCTGAAACAATATTATTTTCCTCGAGGTAGTGATTGGTAAGCACTTGGCCGGTTTTGTATGTTACTGTTCTTTCAGATGTAATGCTGGTTATTCCGGAAAGAGGTGTGAAGTCGATGCGTGTCATGGTTACTGTTCGAACAACGGAGAGTGTTCTTTAAATGAGAAAAGTGAACCAGTCTGTAAATGCAACGGAGATCATGCAGGTGCCCAATGCGAGGTTTTAGACTGTGTCAACTACTGTATCCAAGGCAACTGTAGTTTCAATGATGACGGACTTCCTCAATGCAGGTAAATCAACTTATACCTTCTCTTGGATTGGGTTCCTTATAAAATGAAATTACACTTCTTTATATTTTCGTTATTTCAGATGTAATGCCGGTTACTCAGGCGAAAGGTGCGAGGTCGCCGCGTGTCACGGTTACTGTAAAAACAATGGTGTCTGTTCCCTGAACGAGGAGGATGCACCTTCCTGTGAATGTGTTGATGGATACGAAGGATCAAGATGTGAAACTGTTCGAAATGATGCTTCCACTTCCATCAGCACTCCTATTTATTCAGTAGGGAAAACTCTAACCCTAGCTGATTTATTGGCAAATTGGCGAAAACCTAAAATTCTCGTTATCGTTGATGATTATTAACGAACTTATTTGAGTTGACTGCCTTATTTTTTATAGACTATCTTTTTTAAGTCTGTTTTTCATTTAAGTTCTGTTTTCTGATTATATAAATTTAGATAGAATGGTTATTTTTATTTTTAAATAACACAGTTCACAATCTTTGATGGTAACTTTACCGACGTGTGAGTGATCAATCTAGATTTTGTATAGTCTTGACTTTAAGATTATACTCTTTGCCTTCCCTTTCATGAAATACAGATAATGTTTGCTTATTCTTCCGTTGATTTACCTACTTTTGTAAACACACTAATTAAATTACTAATATAAATTCTTAAAAAAAATGTAAAATAAATATTGCAATAAATAAATAATGTATGTATATTGAAGAACGGCAAGAAGCATTTAAAACATTTTTTTTTAAATATCCTTTTCTTCCTGCAAGCTGTCCTGTCGACATTAAACTGGATTTTATGTATTTTGAAACACACACTGGTTTTTATGTACAGTATCCAATGATATGCCCATCTAGTATGGCTTTCTTATGTTTAGGTTAGAGAAGATCTTGAGGAGCACATCTCTTAAGTCTTTTATTTATTTATTTATTTATCCTTTATTTCAGGCAACTATGGCCCATAAAACACAATACATACATAAGTATAAAACAATAAACACTATAAACTAATACATATTTTATGCAATATACTACTGTACACGAAGTGACGGCGTCGTGTTACGCTGCGAGAGCGTGCGAGAGCTGGCCGCGGAAACGCCGATACAGCACACCTTTCGGCCAAAACTCTTCCTTGAGGAAGGTCATCAAATGGTGAGTCGGAACGCGCCCCACGAACGACTTGAAATTGGTGTTATGGCGCGCCTCCAACTTCTCCACTCTCAAGGTCCAGTTGGTCTTCACCTCGAATGTACTCTACGATGTCCTCAGTCTTCGTAGAGTGGTGCAAACGGGACACGTACAGCTGCGAAATGTGTGGTTTGGTTGTTCTGCCATTAGACTTCTTGCCAATTGGTTTGGATGGTTTACTATTCTATTGCAATAGGGCAGTAAAGAATCCTTTATTTCCTCCTTACCAGGCTTGATTTTTAAATCACGGTGTAGGTGATTATTTGTAAAATACTATGGTGCTCCAGTAATCATACTTTTAACTGGAAGCACTGTAGGATCTCAATGTTAGATTTGGATGCAGTGCTTCATAGCTGTAAAGCATAAGTCCTGACTGGTTTAAGTATACTCGTACACTTGTATAGAAGGATTTTATTTTGCAGTGTAACTTGGGATTTTTTCTCATGAACCAATATACGTTTCTTAGAGACCACCCCAGAGGTCTAATAGTGTGCTTTGTAAAGTTTTGTAACAAGAAACTTGTTTTGATGAATAAATAAATAATAGCTGTAAGTCAAGTAAGTAAGTAAATGTTATTTCACAAAAAATACTAGCCTGTAGGTAACATTAGTATTGAAATTACATTCATGGTAGTGGCTATTTTACATAAATAAGACCCTTGTCCTTCAAACTAGGATATTATCCTGTATCTTGAAGAACAGTATAGGTACTTTTAATGGGTTGATACAGATCCTTGAAAACAGTAGATCAGTAATTCTGATGTTAACTATACAATCTTGCGGCAGCGACCTCTCGGCGGCAGCGACCTCTCGCGCCGTGCCCTGGTTCAGGCCATGGTACGGAGCGAGAGGGAATGGGGGGCCGTCTCCTCCTTCTGCGAAGCAGTAATGCTCGCGAAGAGGGAGGCGGGACACGTTAGGGAGACTCAACAGAGACCGAGTCGCCCTAGCGCCCCCAGCAGCAGCCGTCGCAGGAGACGCCAGGGGCTGCGAGACGATCTCCGGCCACCGTAGACCCGGGCCTGCGGACGGCGAGTAGCGGGTAACTCGCCGTCCGATCAGCACCAGGCCCGAGAGTCGACGGCGCGTAGTGTTCCACGCGCGCCTCAAAGAGTTGTCAGCAAAGGACGGGGCCTGCCACGGCCAGTGCCTGCCCGGGGGTGGAGGATAAATTCGAAAGAGTTACCTCGCCCCCGGGCACTCGAGGCAGGGAGGAACAGGGGTGGGTTTTAGTCAGTAAGAGTCTGACACACCCTTCCGCTCCACTCTAGAGCGGAAGAAGTCATAGGATGATTTCCCACCCCCCAAAAAAAAAAAAAAAAAACTATACAATCTTATTTATATCAGGTAGGTAAAGGTTTATAGTGAGGAGTGTTTATGAAAGTGAGTGAGTATGGGGTTAGTCTGAAAGCGGTTGTGTGTGAGTGTGTAATTGTATGGGAAACCAGACAAGTCAGTGAAAGGGTTTTATTTTTCAATTCTCAATTCTTTATTGCGTACCATAATGTTTATAGTTGGTAGGGAAATTATTATATTAGTCACAATTATGGACCCTGTGAGGCACAGCATAGATCAAGTAGGAGAGAGGATTTTAGAGTTTAACTCTTTTTTATATTTTTTATTTAGTATTAATTGAATAATATAATTTAATAATCACTAAATTACAATAATTTAATTTAATATTTTAATTAGACAATTTGATTTTATAATTTACAAAAAAAATATATATAAAATAAATAAATAAAATAATTAATTATTAAATTAATTTTTATTTTTTTAATTATTATTTTAATTAATTAATTTGATTAATTATTTTATTTGATATTTTAAGTAAGCAATTGTATTTAATAATTTAGTTTATTAATTAAGTCATTTAATTAAATTTGTTTTTAATAAGAAATTTGATTTAATTATATTATTGTTGTTTTTAATTTGGTTAAGTATTTAAATAATTCAATTTAATAGGTCAATTTAATTTAGTGAAACTAGAGTCAACGTAAATTTCTATTTTTGGTTTAATTTGTTGAATAAATAAGTTCCTCCATATCAACATAATTTAGATTTAAGAGCCAGTTTAATAATTTACTCTTCAATTCAAAGCGATTCAAATTGTTTATTAAGTGCCTTTCTTTTAGTGGTTATATGTTATTTCCAGGTAAGTCATGTCTAAGTAGACTCCCAAGTATCGAACCTCATCTGCCTGGAGTATCTTTATTTGATTAAGTTCGACTTCTGGGCATGTTTCTCTTCTTAAAGGGAAGGTAATTTGAAATGATTTAGTTTCGTTTGCCTTTATTTGCCAGTCTCTCAGCAAGTCCGAGATATCATTTAGATTTCATTGTAATTTTGCCGATACTCCAACCGCGCTTTCATTAATGGCAAGAACTGTCGTATCATCAGCAAATGTTCCTGTCATTGTATCTTGTCTATTTGGTAAATCTATAGTATATTTAAAATTATGAAAAAAATGTATTCAAGACCCTCACAATGTGCCCTTTCATTTGATATGTCGCACGACACAGTTTGAAAAACTTTAATTTTTAATTTGCCGATTTTCACCCCAAAAGTGACCCCCATATTCCAAATTAATTAATTTAGGGTACACGTCCGTATTTGGGTCACAGATATTCATGTGTGCACCAAATTTCAACTCTATCGGTCAAGCAGATTCGGAGCAAATTGGCTGTGACAGACGGATAGACGCAGGCCTCCCGTGGCCCCGGCACAGGCAACTGAAGGAACACTGGTGGTTTTTAGTCAGTAAGAGTCTGACACGCGTTTTCGTTCCACTCAGAGCGGGAAAAGTTTTTTTTTGATGATATCCCATCACCTCAAAAAAAAGCCAATCGACATTTAGACGTATGTCCACAAAGCAAATAAAAACTTAAAAAAAAGATTACAAGCAGCTTACTACCAGCTTCATTTCTCATCAAGAAACAGAGCGGTAAGTGCAAAAGGCAATAAAAGCAAGCCTACTAGGTAATATACGGCCAACGTCATGTGTCGATCCGTTGGAAGCTGCTCGTAAAATACATACGAAGTAAATATAAGCCGCCGCCCAGGAAAATGGGGGTAACCGGATTTTTGCACAAAATTAATGCATACGTTGATTATTTTACGCTGGAATAACTTCGATACTGGCTTTTAATAAAAATGTGCTGATATTTCTTGAGCTATTTTGTGGTATGTTGTGTATTTTTCTTGTTAAGACGACGGAGTGCCAGTATTATATAAAGCTCTGTGTGAGGGAGGGAGAAATTGCTTGGCTTTTTAATTTGAAATAAATATTTAGGTACGTAGGTGGGAACGTATTTTTAAAATTTCCATTTTAATGTGACTAGTTTTAGTGATAGTTTTTTGAGAAGCATAAGTTAATAGTGAAAGATTACTTAATAGAGACAAATAGTGGAAGTCGAAATTCAACCGAATCTTACTTTCAACTATATCTATGCCACTTCCTTTGGCCTGCAGCTTCCTTTGACCGGGGTGCTGGAGTGCTTGCGCATTTTGTCACGGACCCCCCTCCCCCCACATGAATTCATGTGGATCCCGTCACCCTCTGCGGCCGCATATTCCCGCGCGAAACACGGTGCGCTGCCACCGTCTCGGGACTTTCGACTGTCTAGGTTACATACTCCTGTTACCAACAGGCCACATTATGGCAGCTGGAGATCGTTCAGCGCCCTCCGGCGCCCAGTGCGTCCTGGTACTACGGATAGGTAGGTTGGTTTATTCTATTTTTCCCTTTTCACCGCCTCCTTTGCGAACATTTCTTCCTGGCAAAAGGCGCCTCCCTTTCAACCTTGGACTGGATCATGTCTGTAAGCGAAAGGTTATCGCAGCTCTGACCACCGCAACGTGGTCACGGCGCTACACTGCCCAAGCTGCGCATTCTTCGCAGAGTTGCCACAATGGTTGCAAGTGGGCGTCGGCACCCGACATATACGGGACAAGTACTTTCTGAAGCACCCATGTCCGGACAGTACCTGTGTCGGACAATGCTACTTCCTATTATTTTTTTATCGTTTATAGGCACGCGTTTAACCGCTATCCTCCAAAGGAATATTTTTTGTCTTTATTTATTTATTAAAACTTCTTGCAACACAAAGGCACGAAGACGGTTTTATGCCTTAGGCATTCTCTGCCAGTCAACCAACTGTGGTAGAGAGATAATATGGCAGGTGCATAAAAAAAGCAAAATAATATTGAGAAAACAAGGGTACAAAAGTAAAAGACCCTATAGGTTGCTCCAAATAAACGTGCATTAACGGTCATTGACCCACCTACATTTATTGACATTTTTAATTTGAAAAACGGAATTAATGACTCAAAGCTGTCCCGAATCAACATCTCTCGTGATCCTTAACATTGTCTAATACTGAAAAACGATTTATATTTCATTGTTCAGGTACCTACGCAGAGTTATTAGGGAAAGGTCAATGTACTTTATTGCAAATTTATCTGAAACATAGTATAACCGACTTTCACTTGAGCGAAATCACAGGCCAAAGCTAGACATATAAGTATATATTTTTTAAAACTACAACTTTTAACACGTACGGATAAATTCGAGTAACAACCTCTCTTTTTAAACGACGAAAAAAAAAGAGGAGGTTCGCAATTCGACCGTATATATGTTTTTTTTTTCTTTTTTTTTGTGTATTTTCAGCCCTCACTCCGTCATTTATGAACCGATCTTAATTATTATATTTTTGATAGATAGGGCATACCTCATGGATGGTCCCATGTCAAGGACATCAGGATCTGATCATGGAATCCTGATAAAATTGAGAGAAAACCTCGAAAATTGGGCACAAGTATTGTTTCTGTTTACTTTTCATAACTAAATCAGGTATTTGCATTTAGGTATTATCACATCATGAAACTGAGCTGATGATGGAAACCATACCTTTCCTGAACAATAGAAGTTAGATATAAAAAACTGGTTTTAGTGACAGATACCACTTAATATGCTTTGAGAAAAGACGTCTTTACAATATTGGAGGTAACCTCAACTGGTCAATATCCTGAGAACCTAATGGAAGGATGGTTACATCATCATCTCAGTGCCAGGAGGAATGATGAAAGATTAGAAATTAGCCTCAGAGTATTAAAAGATGATGCGAGTCACAAAAAATCATAAAATAAAAAACTTTTTAACAAAAAATTCAACCGACGAAAAAGAACTAAAAAGCAAAAAATAAATAAACCTTTTAAGTCTAAGCTTATTTACCTACATAAAATATCAAATTTTATTTAAACTACTTTTGAGTCGGCGCTATAATAAAATTATTAATTACCTACATCTAGCCTTCTTCATTTCTACGTACATATAAAATTTAGATATTTAATAATCAGATTGTTGTTTGGCGCCGACTCAAAATTAGTTTACATAAAATTTGATATTTTATGTAGGTAAATAAGGTCAATACTCAAAACTTAAAAGGTTTATTTATTTTTTGCTTTTTAGTTCTTTTTCGTCGGTTGAATTTTATCCACTTCAGACTTGTCCCATTTTCTTTTAGGACCTAAAACATAAAAACGGTGTCAGAAAAAGGTATTGGAGCGACAAAATATTTACTGCAGGTGCTGTTAGTGACTGGTTCACGATATTTCTTATATTTTACATACATTTACAACTTTTACGATGATCCTGAGGAATGGATCACTTTTCATATCTACCTACACGAGAATTAGTAAAGTGTTATCTGTAAGGTTAAGTTGGTTCTAACCTTAAAAAAATCGGATCATAATTTTTGGTTATATTTAGAAATACCTTGTGAAAAATGTATTCCTTGACAATAATTCAAAAATCATTCATTGAAAGATCTTTTTTTAAGCAGGGCAAGTCAAGGTACTGAACTGGATTGGGTGTTTGTGAACTCACCCACGCTACAGGAGTAATTCCTAGTGTGGGACAACGTTTTTTTTTTATAAAAAAAGAAAGAAGGTGACAATTAATAGTTGCACTGCATATGATACAAAATCGTATGATATCTGTTTCCTGCGGCTTTGCTCCTACAACCTACTGCACAGAGGATCCTTCATTGTTCCGAAACAAAAAGCAGCCTATGGAACCCAGTAATAGTCTAACGTTTTATTAGTGGAAGAACTTTCATATTCGGACAACTATTTCTACTAATTATTGGTAACTAGCTTCTGCCAGTGGCTTCGTCCATGTAAAGAAAGAAAGAAAGAAAGAAAGAAAGAAAGAAAGAAAGAAAGAAGAAATAATCTACGTTTATTTGCGGTAAACATGACGCAAAGACAAAGAAACACAACAGAGAACCGGCCAAGTGCGTGTCGGACTTCGCATATTTAGGTATGCGGATCGCCCAGAGGACACGGTGGAGCATACGGTGGAGATCTGCCCCGTTTGGCCGGAGCACCGCCGTGTCCTCGTGGATGCTATAGGCGGCAGCGACCTCTCGCGCCCAGCCCTGGTCCAGGCCATGGTACGGAGCGAGAGGGAATGCGAAGCTGTCTCCTCCTTCTGCGAAGCAGTAATGCTCGCGAAGGAGGAGGCGGAACGAGTGAGGGAAACTCAATAGAGTTGCTCTCACGCCCCCAGCAGCAGCCGCAGGAGACGCCCTGGGGGCCGACCCCCAGGGCGTCTCCTGCGCCTGCTGCTAAATCGTCAAATCCTAAATCGTCTCGTGACCCTCGGGGGTCGGGGGATTTCCGGCCACCGTAGAAGCGGGCCTGCGGACGGCGAGTAGTAGGTAGTTCGCTGTCCGATCAGAATCAGGCCCGAGAGTCGTCGGCGCGTAATATTCCACGCGCGCCTCAAAGAGATGTAATGTCAGCCACCACTGACGGTGCCCATCATGACCGATGCCTGAATACCAAGGGGTAGCGGAAAAATTCTTAACAGAGTTACCGCTCCTCTGGGCACTCAGGCAAGGAAGGAACAGGGGTAGGTTTTAGTCAGTAAGAGTCTGACACGCCCTCTCCCTCCACCCAGAGCGGGAGACGTCATAGGATGATTTCCCACCCAAAAAAAAAAAGGTTCCGTACCTCAGGGAATTATCAAAGAAAAAGTCTAATTTATCAACATATTGGTATTTGTTAGTAAAATAAACGTTTTAATAAAAAAAATTACCAAATTTCAAGTTCACAGGTCAATGGGAAGTTAAAAAATTCTTCGGAACAAAATTTTGCAACAGAGACGGACTGATAGACGGACACGTGAGTGACAACAATAGGACTCCATTTGGACCCTTCGGGTACGGAACCCTAAAAAACAAAAAGCTGGAGAAAACATGCGTCACATTCACGCAAAACAGCCATCGCTCAGCATAATGCTCCGACCTTATGCGAGACAGTGCCCCAACGCTGGTTTTCAGCGACTGCCAGCGCTGACGTGACGACGTCGACCGGTGCAGCAGACGACCATTTGGTTAGTACTTCCCCCGCCATAAATTATAGCTTATGTGCTGTGACAAATTTCATCCCAATCTGTTCAACCGTTCTGGCGTGTATGAAGTAGGATTAGTTTTGAGCCTTTTGTGGTCGAAACGCTTAGGTCGTGGGGTCCGAGTGCACGTCATCTTTACAAAGATATTTCTCGCCGACTGATTGGTACTTTGCGTGACCTTGCACTTTGCTCTATGACAGGCCGGACCAGAAAAAAAATATTAAACAGTCCTCTGATTTAACCTGATGCACCTACTTATTTCTAACGGTACGGTTGGTACACTAATTGGTGTTATTGGTGGGTAATTGGTTAGTGGTTTACTAATTGGCTGCTGCTCTACGTGTCGAGGGTTCGATTCCCGTACGGAACAAATATTTGTATAGATAGATAGATAGTTGTTCCGGGTTTTATTATTTATGTTATTATGTTTGTGTATTTATCCACGATACAAGAGTAAATCCTAGTGAGAAAAATTCCTATAATAAAAAAAAAACACAAAATAATGTTTCTTACTTCCTTAGACGCTACAACCCTTTTCAGGTCTTGGCTTTCTCGTTGATCTTCTTCCATTTCGCTCTGCCTCTGGCGTCCTTTCGCCAGGTTGTATGCCTGCCTATGTTCCTCAAATCTTCCTCGACACAATCTTTCCAACGTTATTATTTAGGAATTATTGTAACTATTTTATGACCTAACAATGTTATTAATTAATATCGACAATAACGTACACTTAATATAAAATGCATTATTGTATAGTTCGCTAGTGAGATAGACTCATGACAGTATGAGTTTAAACCTTAGTGGTTTTTGGTTGCTATTTGATATGAATAATTCTGTATTCTTTTGTGAATAAATAAAAAAATACTTTTTTCTTTTCTGTTAAGGAGTCCACTTGGGTACGATTTCAACAGCTCTGGTGTCATTTATTCTTCCCAGGTGACCTGCTTGAACCATGCCTGATTGAACTTCCTATGAGCGTGTATAAACACCTCTAGATCAAAGTTGGGTCACATAAATTCCATGTCACATAGATACAGTATTCACGATGGTGTAAGAGGATCATTACAACCACAAACTATTCTGACGCAAACGTATGTTTGTTGCATAAATATTAATGTTTGCATTTGTTTTATTAATAGCATTTTCCTTATCTATTTGAGGATCGTAATTAATTACAGAGACAAATAGTGCAGTCGGGAATATAACTGTGTTCCCGGAACAAACATTTGTATGATTTATTTTTTGAAGTGGGTACTGCGAAATGGATACTCTTTTACTACCGACGTTGTCGTAAAATATGACTAAGGGATTGAGTTGAGGATGGGTAATATTGTTCTCAGGTTTTTACCCTACTACGCGTCGCAGGGAGTGTTTATCAGCCTATGTATGTATGTATGTTTGTTCCTTTGTGACACTATAGAGACTAAACGCGTGGGCCGATTTTGATAATTCTTACGTTAATTGATTTGTGTTAACCTTGCGAGTGCTACTAAAGAAATGACAGTAGTCAAAATACAATATGGCGACAACTAGACGCCATATTGTGAAAAATAATAACATAAAAGTCGACGAACTATATTAAGTGGGGCATCAAAATAAAGGGTTCGAGGAGGCGATTCAAAAATAGAAGTGGAGCCATTCCACAGAGTTACTATTCTTTTTACCAATCCTTATCCTGTTCTGAAGTTGAAAACGAAAATATCTCTGAAGAAGAGCTACTTTGATGAGTTTATGTAGCTCAAAGTTGATTGCAGGATTTGATTTATTGAATTCTTTTTATTAATAAATGTTAGCATAAAATTAAAGTGTTAAATTTCATTCTGTTGTTTAATAAATATTATTAATAATTGAAATTATTGTATTTCTTTCGTTTATTACCTTCTAATATTACATTTAAATATAACGAAAAAGAATCGGTATTGACTGGTAACGATAGCGCTGGTTTTCTAATTTGCATCGTAAAAATAATGTTATTTATCAATACCGTTTTCAAAATTATTTGAAATCACCACAATAACTCCGTAAAAACACGTTACATATCAGCTCTACATTAAAAAATAACGCCGTAGAAGTCCATAACATAATGTTATGAAATATTTTATTTGACAAATTTCCGGCAATAATCCCGTAATTACTATTACTGTAATATTTGATGTAAACAATTTTAGGTATTATTTTTGTTTTCATAAATTACTAGGTTTTGACTAAACGGGATTTCATAATAATGGTACAGTTATATTGAGCAAAAAAATACCTTTCATTGAATACATCAATGACTTCAATAGTTCCACATGTTGAAAAGATATTTGATAAAATCAGTAAATCTTTTCTCCTGTGAAATTTTGATTTTTCGATTACCGGGTTATTGCTTGGGAGCGTCGAAATATAACTCACTAAAATGTAGAAAATAAAAAAATTCCATAATTTTCAAAAAACCCGACTGTAAAAAATAACTAAAAAGTTCCAAACAAGTTACTTTTCAAGCAGTCTGATGCAGTTGGTGCCATAAAATCAATAATTGAACTGGGTGTGTATTGTGTGGGGGTTTGTACAGGGTGTAAAAAGACACATCACATAGCCATCAACTACGCATACTGTACGTTTAACAAAGTAGCTTTGCGCAAAAATTATTGCTGGGAAACGACTTTTATTTTTAGTTATGAAAAAAAAAAACTATTTTTAATTGCGCGCAATGTAACAGGCAAGTGGATTTAAACCCCGCCCCTTCCCTCTAAGCCACGTAGGTACTTGTCGGATACGTTTGATATTCATTGCGTTTTTATAACTGCAAATACGTAATTTCGAAAAAAAAAATCGAAAATTCAGGTAATGTTTGTTTGGAAAAAAGTTAAGAAAGCACTTGGAATTTAGTTTCCTAAATAAAGTAAAAAGAAAAATTGCGACTTTGACCTTCATTATCTCCAGAACCAGTGGATTCCCAGGTATCGTCTAGTGAAAAAAATATCCAAATAATGGATAGGATATGTGACTTTCCGCTTCGGAAACTGTATTTTTACACCCGATGTATTATTGGTAGGTATGAGAATAGGTCGTATAGTATTTCTAATATATACAAATCTCGTATCACGGTGTTTGTGGTTTGTCTCCGAAACCCCATGGGGGATTAGGAGGGTGAAAAATACTTTACGATCCGTTCGCATACCAACCAAATATACAATAAAAAAACATTAAAATCGGTCGAGCCGTTTCGGAGGAGTGCGACCACAAACACCGTGACACGAGATTTTTATACATTACAATAAATTGCAAAGAATAAAACTTGTTTGTAAGCAAAAGATTATCTCTGGAAAAGAACTGATCTGATTACAAAAAGTTATCAGGGTCAGAAACTGTTAAAAAGCTAAACTGTCCCTTTTAAAAAACGGTTATTTTACATCGGAAAATGGTTTCTCTGGGATAGGCCAAGTGAAACAATCTACTGGAACAAGTTAGTGCTAATAAACTGTGAGCACTAATACTGTAGTCAATATGGTGATTATAGCAATGTTTAATCATTTATTCAGAAATGTATACTCAGGGGAAAATGAGCTACTCGCCGTCCGATCAGCACCAGGCCTGTGAGTCGACGGCGCGTAGTATTCCACGCGCGCCTCAAAGAGAATTTGTCGGCCACCACTGACGGGGCCCATCATGGCCGTTGCCTGCATGCCTAGGGGTAGCGGATTAATTTGTAACAGAGTTATCGCTCCCCTGGGCACTCAGGCAGGGAAGGAACAGGGGTGGGTTTTAGTCAGTAAGAGTCGGACACGCCCTCCCGCTCCACCCAGAGCGGGAGAAGTCATTGGATGATTTCCCACCCAAAAAAAAAGGGGAAAATGAGCTAAGTAATGCAAATAAAGATTTGTGTCGAGTTTGTAGTCACTATAAGTTAACGAACTTATTGCAAATAAAAACTTTATCACAGAGCTTATTTAATCATAACCGGTGAAAATTTAATGTTATAGGTATACTTGTACACACCCCTTTAAAGATTACAGTCGTGATGAAAGTGGTATGATTGTAAACTTGCCTCCTCGCGATTGAACTAAACTAATAGAAAGTTCATGAAGCTGTTACGTCATGGTTAAAGTTAAACTTAAGTTATACTTACGTAAGTAATAAGGGCGCGGGTCCATTGCTGCTACGACACGCATGTGTACCTACTTAGCTTCACTACTAAGTACAAGTGCGTAGCGCTACTTACAGATGCGTGGCTCAACATCTTCAACTGTATATATAGCCTTTTTAACCGACTTCGAAAAAGGAGGAGGTAATTTTTTATGTATCGATTCCGATTTCTATGTTAGTTGAGGACCGATTTTCAAAATTCTTTTTTTATCCAAAAGAATATACTCCCGAGATGGTCCCACATATTTTTTTTTTAATTTTATCGAAATTGCTTCAGCGCTTTTTTAAAAACTGAACGAAAACGAAAAATATGACACATATTACATGAGGTTTTGGTTTCCTCCAATCACGAGAATGTTTAAATTCCACGTTCCATGTTATTGGGGTTTTTAGTTCTGGGGTATTTTTTTTTTAGTTCTGGTGTATAACAACTAAGAAGTGAAAAATAAAAAAATAAATAAAAAAAGTTTTTTTTTGTAATTTTTTTTTTCCGCTTTCTTCAAAGATATAGGTACTATTGTCTGCTGGACCAAAGGCTTAGCGTGTTTTCTGAAGCCCGGACTGGTGTCGGTATCTAATGAATGGTCACCCATCCATGGACCGACCTTGGCAAGATATACTGAACGTTGGAGATCCGTTTGGATATTGCAAGATTTTAAGTTTAGGTACTGAACCTTGAAAAACCATGCGGCTGTAATAATTTAGCCACGAGCTCCTCCTTACGGATGTGTCGCTGGAAAGCAATTGCGCAGCTTACGTGTGAGTCCTTTCCGTACATATCCTAAGCAGCAGTGGAATTTCACCTTAACTCTTATTTACGTTGCATGCTGTTCCGATCAAAAGGTTCTCAGCATTGACTGAAGTTTTACAAACATAAATCTTGTTTGAATTGACTGGATTTATTTGCTAGACTTTAGTAAGCAAGGTAGCAAGTTTGCACTTAGTTACTGGTTTGAAATCTGGCAGGTACCAATATGACTCTTTCAGTAGAAATACCTCAATAGATCTAAGGAGACGGAAAACATCTCAAGTAAAACTTTTTGAAACCTGCAAAGTGATGTAGCTTGCTTGATGTATGCTCATTCCTTCTTTGTGAAAAAGTAACAAATTAAAAAGAAGAAGAAGCACTTTATTTCTAGCTTTAAAAAGTGACTGCGACATGATTGCCTAAAGTTCTCATAACCGAAGAATGTTCGTTCACTTGCCCGAAGAGCTATGGGTCGAAAGAACTATTGACCAAATAACGGTTGCCCGTTATTGGTTATAGTAGTAGTATTCAAGGTCGTTAGACTGGTAAGGAATTGAGTGGATCCGTTGATGCTTTTGTCGTAAGCGCACGCTGGCATTTTCAAACTGTCTGTCGTAGCAGCTATGGGATTACCATTCAAAATATGTAATATTAGCAAACGTCCCTGGCTCCGCACGGTACACATAAACCTTCTTCGTTTATAGCTCTTTTTAAAACACTTTCATTAGCTTCATCTGGAAGTAACTAATTACGAGTAACTCATCATCATTCTCCTGCCCTTATCCCAATTTATTTGGGCCGACCCCAAATAAATTGGGATAAGGGCAGCAACATGCCTTTTTCTTTCATACTCCTCTATTAGTCCTCATCTCTGTAGTCACCCCCTTTTTACCCATATCCTCTTTCACACAGTCCAACCATCGTTTCTTTGGCCTTCCTTTACTCTTATAGCCATCCACATCCATACACAAGACTTTCCTCACGACATTTTCTTCATTCCTCTGCAATAACTAGGAGTAACAATGTAAACCAATGTTAGAAGTTAAATTGGATCCACTTCTCGGTTTCCGATTAAGCTGTAATTTTGCGTAGCTACATGTTTAGTTTAAATAAAAACACTTTTTACAAAAAATACAACCGGCTTCTTAAAATACACTTAAAATTGAAAAATAACTTTAATTTCGGAAGTCGGTGTTTGTATTTTATTTCTTCGTTAATTGACACCGAAATCCGAATCAGTTTTTTATTTTTCACTTTTTAGTTGTTATACCCCAGAACTAAAACTAATAACCCCAATAACATGGAACATGAAATTGGAACATATTCGTAATTGGAGGAGACCAAAACATCTATATGGGACACCTCTTTCGGATAAAAAAAGAATTTTGAAAAGCAGTCAAAAATTGATAGAGAAATCGGTGGACATACATAAAAAAAAACATACATACAGTCGAACATAGAACCTCCTCGTTTTTGTGAAGTCGGTAAAAAAATAGTGTTTTTTTTTTTAGTTTTTTTTTTAAACTACAGAAAATTGTTAAAACCGCACTAAAATCCGTAGCGTGGTTTTGCAGGTAGCGGAAAACAGCCAGATGCGGAAAGTGTCTTCGATTTTACTATAAGCATGATACACTCTATTAAATCTGTATTTATTCAAAATTTTAGTCAAAGGTCTAAAAATTAATTAGGCCAGAATCTAAATCATCGCTTGTCATAAAAACAGTCCCCTAGTTAACACAGCCCAATAAATATTCCAAAGCTTGGCACAAAGCCATAACACACTGTGAATTTAGTCAATAGTTTACGAATCAAATGTTTGCCAAATATGCTTTCAATTAATGTTTTGGCAGTAATTCTAAACTGTCGCTCTAGGGGTCGCCAAATGCGATCCGACGAGGAATTATGTAACAGGGTATTGTAGAGAATTAATAGAGTTCAAAGTTAGTTTTGAGCTTATATACCAATATATTAATAGTTTGATTACACAAATAGCTGACCCGGCAGACGTCATGTTGAATTCATTTTACAATTTCTATTTTTCGAATTTTTAATTCGCCGGGCAATATTTAAAATTTTTGTTTCGTCCAGAACCTTGCCCATAATATAAAGAGTTTTACTACATAAAAGCTTTTTTACAAAAAATACAACCGACTTCCAAAAAAGGAAATACACTAAAAATTCCAAAATAGCTTTGATTTAGAAGTCAGTTTTTGTAGGTATTTCGTTTCTTCGTTATTGACACCGACTTCCGAAAAATTAAAGTTATTTTGGAATTTTTAGTGTATTTTCCATTTTAGAAGTCGGTTGTATTTTTTGTAAAAAAGTTTTTTTTTATTTTTAACCCTATAGTTGTTTATTTAGTTTTAGTTCTGGGGTTATGCCCGAACTGACAATCGCGATAACATCACAATAACCAAACCAAAACGTCATCTCTGTATACATATTTTTGTTATAGATTAACGCATCAAGCCGCTCATTAGCAGACACAGTTAAAAACCTATTGTTATGGCGACGCGAGGGGCTTGACTCGTTAATTTTTCAAATCTGCGGAAACAATTTCGATAAAATTTATATGGGACCACCTCTGAAGTATGACCTTCCAAACGTAAAAATAATCAATGAGTGGTGAATTGAGAACCTCCTTCATTTTGAAGTCGGTTAAAAACTAGCTTGTGGCCTGCTGACTTGTTCGTCCCGTCGTATTCTGTGGATTTTTTCTTATTCCTTGTCAACATGATAAATCTGTGAAATAGTTGAGGTTTCTAAATCTAAGAGTTTGGACTATGCCTAGGGGTTGCGGATAAATTCGTAGCAGAGTTACCGCTCCTCTGGGCACTCAGGCAGGGAAGGAACAGGGGCGGGTTTTAGTCAGTAAGAGTCGGACACGACCTCCCGCTCCACCCAGAGCGGGAGATGTCATTGAATGATTTCCCAACCCAAAAAAAAAAGGTTTGGACTGGGCGTAAATGAGACAGTCAGTGAATCAAAAAATATTTTTAAATACAGGGTGTAACGCAAAGGTATGGTCATATTTTAAGAACTGCATCTGCCCATCGACATGAACAACTTTCATCAAGAAAACCTGAGGAAATTCTTAAAAAAAAACTTTAACCTCCCATACAAATATTTATCAGCTGATGATGACTTTGCAAGGAAAGTCAAGTTTCAAGTTTTGGGGGGGGGTTCTGAAATACAAGAATACAAGTCACGGCTTAGTTTAGGCACCAGTCTCCCACAAATGAACATAGTCCTACATAATTATTACATTTTGCTTTTTTAAGTTTCTGTTAATAAGTGATATTTCTGGTAGAAAATAAACATTTTTATTAATATTATTGAAGGGACCAAGGTCTTCTCACTTATATGAAAGGTATTTTAACCTTATATGAATTATTATAGTATTTTCACCGTGTTTGACTGCCTTTAGTCACCCATTTACATTTAAAGTTTTTAACATTTCATAGTAGTACTTGTAACACATTTCAACGTGTCTCCATGTAAAATAGTTTTAACAGCGCCCACAGTTCAGGTTTACGTATATGGACAAAGTTAGAACTGCTCTATGTAGAGTCTAATGTAGAGTCGTTTGAAACTGTAGAGCCAGCTTTACATTTGCAAAGATGGCTTTGGATGATTGCATGTGCAATATGGAAGAGATATTTGAAATTAAAACTTCTCTTCTTGAAATAGTTTCAGTAAAATTCGTTGTCTACCTCTGTCTGTTTCTTTACTTACTTAATCTAAACCACTCAACTGATTTTGTGCGGTTCATTATAGAAAGAGCGATAGACGTGGAAGGTTTGTGTCTAAATCAAAAGTATTTTATTTGTATACGTCTGAAAACAACTAGCGGGCTTTATTTGAAAATATGGCGGCTGTTTTTTCGGGAAAGAAGGATGGCGTGTTTGGCCCCACATTATTTATAAATTAACAAAGAGCCATTCACTTGTAAGTGTATATTTATTATAAATGAGTGTTTATAAGAGGATTATATAAAAAGTATTGAGTCACTAGAAGATGGGAATCAAAAGTTTGAAAAGATTTTTATTTACTTAAAAATGAGTCACTAAACGCACGGTAACGCACCATGTTATTGTGTGGCAGTTACTAAACGCACCATGTTTCGAATTACATTCCAACCTACTCATAATATGATTTATGTTGTTACAATTGTCAACGTTTACGCTTGTCTTTTTTTTTTAAATATACATGTAAAATATAATAAATAAAACACATAAGTTAGTATTAAATATAAAAGTTAAAAAAACACATTTATATTTTTGAATAGAAATATGCAATACTAAAAATAATAATTATAAACGATCATTTTTGATAACGTAGGATGGAACGTTATGCTAAAAGCTGGTGGTATAATCAGCCGGTCGATTCTGTAAACAGCTCATCGTGAAAACTTAGGTGGAGTGAGCGTGAAGTGAACTGTCATTCCACCTTGATTGTATGGATTGACAGCCCACTTCACGTTCACTTCACTTAAGTTTTCACGGTGAGATTTTACAGAATAGCACTACTGTGTCAATTTGTCAAAACAAAACAAATGATTGTTATTCCATTGTTTGTTTTCAACGGCTAACGTGGGATATCTACTGTTCTATGCGATTTTGTGGATTATTGACGACTTGGCTTTACTTTTGGACTGATTATTATTCTACATACCGATTTAGACAACAGCTTTTACCTTTGGATTCCGATTTTTACATCGTTTGGCCTTAGTTACCCGTTAAAATGCGTTGTGTGAATTGTCAATTGCGCATTGCTCGACTACGGAGACATCGTCTGTCTGACGAAAGTGCTCAGGTAGTTGAGAGAGTTCAAAGATGGGTTTATCCGCGTGATGTAAGTATTTTAATATATAATACTTAAGCTCAAAATCTTATATTATAAATATGTGCTATGACTGTTACGCGGCCCGCTTCCAAATAAGCTCATTACCTACCTCAGTAGCAACCCGTGGTGTGGTTTTGTATCCGTTTGATTGTTATGATCCACTCCACACCCACAAATAATAAGAAATGATCACATTCTTGCTTTTGATTCACTGACATTATTATAACATTAACTTGATGTATTTGATAATCTTAAACCATGGTCATAATTATTTTTAGGTGACTGGAGCCGACTTTATTTGTCATTCCTGTTGGGAGTTGATAAATCATAACCCAAATGAAGACCCTCAACAGCAACTTGGACATCGTAATGTGTGTGCTGGGTGTGGCAGATCTATTTTGAGAATCAGGAGCAGACTGGTCCTCAGACCAGAAATGTCTGAAAGAGAAGTGCTAATAGGAAACGTTGTGTCTGAATGGATAAGACCCCGCCAGGTTTGTAATTAAATAAAAAAAGATAAATGTGTTTGAACTAAATCATCGCTACTCAGTAGAAAAAGTGCCATTGCATGCAATTGCTGCAGATATTCCCTCTGAGATGATGGGTGTCACCTCTTATAGGTTTCCACAGATACCTAAATGACAATACCTTAGCATCCACAATTGCATTAAAAAATATTATGTTTTCTGTGGTTAACAAAAATGGAGACCTCAGAAATCAATTGCAATTCTTGCAGCTAATTGTGTTCAAGATGCCATTTTTGATTACCAATGCCAATTAACTCATTAAGCCCCGTAATTACAGACACAATAGAAGGACAATGCGTGCAGTCACCGGTGACCGCCACGAGGCTCAATGAGATAATATTCACCAATTGATGAGTAGCAATGACTTAGCTAGAACACACCAAGTGACTGTTAATGATGTGCATACTCAATAACCTTTTTTTATAGTTTAGTGATTTTAAAGCTTTTTACTTTTATAGTTTCAGTTAACCGATAATGATGAAGTATGTGTGCCTTGCTATTTACGTGCACAGAGAGTGATTGACAGCTCTCACAGAAGTTCTGCCCCTGTTGCACCTTCTATATCTAGTGTAGGAGGTAGTGTACAGCCTACATCTTCACAACACATGGAGCAAGTTGTAGAGGTCATTCCATCGACATCTGGAGATCATCTTTTGAATGAAACATCTCCTGAGCAAGTATTGCCCACAACACAAGCAGCTGACACTGCAGAATTTGAAGAGGCTGGTGCGTCTATCACAAGATCTCCAATACAGGAAACATCTGCTGAACAAATTACATTGCCTACAATAAGAAGAGCAGCTGATACAGCACGTCGTTGCTTGTTTTTAGAGTGCAATGACAGTGAAAAACGACGTGTGCCTGATGGACTTAGAAAACAGATTATGAAGGAATTCAATTTTTATATTCCCAGAAATGCACGAATTTGCAATTATCACTTAGATGCCAACCTTTTTCATGATTTATATGCTGATGAAAATTCTATTTCAACATTTAGTGCTTCACACATCGAAGAATTTGTTTATTTACTTTCCGAGGATTCAAAATTGGATTTTCTGAATCCTGAAAATATTGATGACCATCTTTTTAAGTACTGGTTTGGACGGACAAAAAATGAATATAATGAGATTTTGACAGAAGTGCCACGGCTAAACACCCCTAAAATAAAATGCGGTTTTAGTGCATTTCTTTGTAAAATGCGGACTGGAGATAGTGATGAAAGAATTGCAGCATTATTATTTTTTTTTTTTTTTTTTTATTTATTTCCTGCCATGTTATCTCTCCACCACCCTTGGTTGACTGGTAGAGAATGCCTAAGGCATTAAGTCCGCCTTTGTACATTTGTGTTGCATGAAGTTTTAATAAATAAATAAATAAATAAATAAACATTGGAAGAATATATGCATCAGGCGCGAGAAATTCTTTGTCAGGACTATGTGCCTAGACATTTGGGATGGGCACACAAGCCAAGGGAAGAATTTGTTGCCAGAAATACATTGCTGGCTAATCATCTTTTTGGAAATCCTGAAGCGCCCATTGAAGAAAGACGTTTGATTGCCATAGCTGATGGTACTTATTTAAGCACTCAAAAGAGTAGTAATTATTTATATCAAAAAGAAACGTATTCTCTTCATAAATACTATAATTTAGTGAAACCTTTTCTAATTGTTTGCTGCGATGGTTACATCATTGAGGCAGTGGGTCCATATCCAGCCACCAAAAATGACGCTTCAATTATGAATGACCTTATGTCAGAGCGAGGTGCTTTTACGGATTTGTTTAAGGAATATGATTTTTTTATTTTGGACCGTGGATTTAGAGACTGTGCAGACAATATGGGAGATAAAGGTTTCTTGGTACATATGCCTGAAACTATTTAGACAGGAGAAAGACAACTCTCGACTCTCCAAGCCAATATTTCGAGATGTGTGACCATGAATAGATGGGTGGTTGAAGCTGTCAATGGAAGATTCAGTAGGGATTTCAAAATATTCCGTGCAGATTATTTAAATAAAAGGTGCCCTCATATTATGCAAGATTTTTCGATTGCTGCTGCTTTAATAAATCATTTTGCTGTTCAATTCAGGGAACGAACCAATGTCCATGAAGTAATACAAATAATACAAGATAAAATATTTGAAAATAATGAACTCGCTGAAATTGTTGAACAAAATAATTTAAATATGAGACACACAATGTTCCAAAATATTACCCATTCAAATATAGAATTCCCTGAATTGACAACAGATGATCTGGAACTAATCGCACTGGGTACATATCAAATAAAACAGGCAAAATCATATGTTGGGGAGCACCTTAGAGCTCACGGAATATATGCCTTAGAAGTTTGCCGTGACAACACACCTCTAGAAGGGATATTTCATGACAGCCAACCATTTATCATACGTGGCAGAATTAAGTCGAGGCAGTAAGTAGGAAGTAAGTCCTATTTTACTTACATTGCAATAGATAGAAGGCTGGAGGGGCGAGGTGCCATATTAGGATATTATTGTCATTGTCCCGTAGGGACACGGACAGTAGGTTGTTGCTCGCATATAATGAGCATATTGTGGTACATGGGTTATGCCAGACACCAAAGCTATGTTGCTGCACCAGCTTCGTTCTTGGATAATCTTTTAATTAGATAAATAATATATTAAAGACTAGCGACGCGCCCCGGCTTCGCACGGGTGCAACTTTGTTTATTTGATTTCCCAAAATTTTTTCTTTGCTATAAACCTTACGGAGTCCGAGACCTTTCCAACGAATGCAAAACCGTGGAAATCGGTTCGTGCGTTCTGGAGTTATAGCGTCAGGAAGGAAAACCCGACTTATTTTTATATAGTAGATTATCTAGGAACAAACAGTAACAAGATAAAACAAATATACTATTACTGTATCAGTATTTATTACAATCATCATCCTCCTGCCCTTATCCTATTTTTTATCCACAACCTGTATTTTAAAATCACAAGCAAAATAAAAGATTTTTGTATGTAAATATTGTTTTATTCAACAAACCTTTTGTTTAAAAATCCAAGTCCTTAATCTATACTAGTTAAAAAAAAGTAATATTATAAAGAGGAAAGATTTGTTTATTTTTAATGGATAAACTCTAAAACTATTCAACCGATTTCAAAATTCTTTTACCCATATAAAGCTCCGTTATCATAGAGTAATCATATTCTATGCTAATATTATAAAGCTGAAGAGTTTCATTGTTGTACGCGCTAATCTCAGAAACTACTGTTCGAATTGATAAAATATTATTGTGTTGGATAGCCCATTTATCGAGGAAGGCTTTAGTTAATATATCATCATGCTGCGATCTACGGGAGCGGAGTAGTAACTAAAGATGCGGGTGAAACCCCGAGGGACAGCTAGTATAGGTTATATAACATCGCGCTATGTCCTACGAGAGCAAAGCAATAACCAATTTCAAAACATAACGCAGGTGAAACCACGAGGAACCAGTCTTTAGAAGGGATCTTGGTCGCAACTAGACACTGTGACGTAAGGAGCCTACGTGGGAGCAGGTGGTCTAGCCGGCTCGGAGACGACCTGCTGAGGCCACGCGGGTAAATATGCACCCGGCGTGGAGCGAGCCGCCGTGATGAGTGGCCTAGTGGCCGCGCCACGAGGCACTGCGGCAGGATGGCCGCGATGGAGGACGATGTAGGCGCTCGCTCAGAGCGTAGGGCTCCAAGTCCTCTCCCTCCATCTTCCTAATTGGGGAATCCGGGCCTGGAAATCTGTATCCGGGAATCCGGAGCTGGTAATCCGGATCTGGGACCCTGGGAACAATGTCCAGCGTGTCAAAGGTGGAAGATAAGCTTCTCCGCTGATTTTGACACCTTGGCATGAGCAAAGCGGCTGTACGTGCGCTAACAAGTGTGGTTGTCAAAATCAGACGGAGTTTACCAAGGTGAGGTGGAAAAGCATGAAAACATTCACATTCGAGAGCAGCAGCAGCCACGCGCAAGTCAGCATGTACATAGCTAAGGCTATATGTATGTGCATAGTAAAGCTGATCACGCGGAAGGCGTGATTACAATGTGCGACAGATCTTTTGTAGGTTATGAGCCTTGATTATAAAATGCTAGGAAATGAAATTAAGGAAGACATGTTCTGGAAAGAATTTATACACAAGATTAGGAACACAGAATGCACAAAGCTACCTGTATGCTGTTCAAACACTCACCCAATTACAGGGGTTGAAGAACACGTAATTAAATTGGCAAATATTTGCCAATGCAAACGTGCAACTGCTAGGATTTGGCGATCGCTTCACGGCTCAAGCGTGTTCGACAGAACAAGGTGAGTGCGAGTCTCACGCCCGCAGCTGGATTAAGATTCGAAAAGGCCTCCACGTTGTACTCGAAGGGTTTTTATATCTACGCCGTCATTGACAGATGTCATTGAATCCAAAGACAACAGTGTTGTCAGTCAACTAAAATTGTCTATGCCTACCAAAGCCATCACAATGGCTTTTGGTCTCTGGATTTATTCCGTATGTTTATGTTTTCATTAAGAATGTAACGCCACTACGTTACAACACGTTGAGTCAATTAAACTCAGACGACTTTTCAACAATTTATTGTAATTTTAATACAGTGCCATATCGATTTTAGTAAGAAGAACTAAAATAGAGTGACCACAGTACACAACAGTTTAAAGTGAACAACCCGCTTACGCTTCAAATGTGACTCGGCGCTTGAGAGTTTTGCAACTTCGCAACAAACTGGGCTGTACTATATGGTTATACTATATTTTATAAAAGAGAAAGTACTAATTCCACGCGGGCAAAGCCACTGCCAGAACTAGCTTCTGTCAGTAGTATTGTATATTTACGAAGGACCTAAATATTTCATTACTTCAAAGAAATTGGGGAAATACATCTTGAAATACCCGCCCGGATACATTTTGCCCGCGCCCCTTTGAATGTCATTTCCGTTGCGCCGGAACCGGAAATATGACTTCTATTTTCAAATAACTGAGTTTGTGCTGAACGTTTGACAGTTTCCTGTATCAATGCTACCAACATTAAAAACATTAAAATATTATTATTTAGGTATGGGCTGTCAAGACCCGTCGGTCATATAAAAATAATTTCAAAAATGCGGAGTCCTAAGGTAGAAATTCGTTTTCTACCCTCTTTGTCCTCAAAATCTGTTTGTTTTTGGGGTTCCGCATCAGAAGGGTCCAAACGGAGCCCTATTGCTGTCACTCACGTGTTCGTGTGTCTGTCTGTTCGTCGTCTGTCACAAGAGTTTTGCAGCTAAACAGTTAGAGTTACAGTCTTCAAATTTTCACAGTATACCTATAAGCATTTTGGTGACCCAAAGCCATACAAATTGCCAAAAATTGGTACGGAACCCTAAATGTACGAAGTCCGACATGCACATGACCGGTTTTTATAGGAACAAGAGTATTCTTTATTCGTAATAGTCTCTTAAGTATTTATTATTAAATATAGGGAAGGAGTGCGCCGCTTGACATTATAAACCTATAAACCGTAACACTTGGCCCGGTTTACAACTTTCTTAGTATGGGTCAAGTTAGGAGATGAATCAAATTTTGTTTTAGATTTCCCTAAGTATTAAGAATTTTTCTCTTGGCTACAGACGACAACAGACAGTTCCTATAAAATACGTGGCAGGTGAGTAATTCTGCGAAACATTTATAATTCGACGCCAAAAGCCTTCACTCGTAGGTATCAGGTTAGAAATACTTATACAAACAATACGCTTTAATGATCTTTTTTTTTTTGGGGTGAGAAATCATCCAATGACTTCTCCCGCTCTGAGTGGAGCGGGAGGGCGTGTCAGACTCTTACTGACTAAAACCCACCCCTGTTCCTTCCTGCCCTGAGTGCCCAGGGCGAGGTAACTCTGTTTCGAATTTATCCTCAACCCCCGGGCAGGCATCGGCCATGACGGGCCCCGTCTCTTTTGCTGACAACTCTTTGAGGCGCGCGTGGAACTCTACGCGCCGTCGACTCTCGGGCCTGGTGCTGATCGGACGGCGAGCTACCCATACGCTTTAATGATCTTGGGTTTATAGTTCAATATTATAATACATAGCACATACTAACACTCAGACGTCCGAATCGATGATTGAAACTCAATCTGTAAGTTGAGTCTAATAACTTATACCCATGATATTAGTCAATTAAGGCGCAGTTATACGACTTTTAATGGTTTTTAGTTGAACATCACGTCTAAATGACTAGTTATATTTCTTTGAAAAAAATATATGTTACTGTAGACAATTTCCGTCATAATTCGATCTGAGAATATTTGATGTTATGTTTTTATAACATAGTGTAATTAATTTGTAAAGTTATACTCGTATCTAACGCGGATAAAAAACTGGAAATCACGCAAAGACTATAAAGCGTATTTTTATGAAACCTTCACCATTTTAAAGATCATTTAGATAATTTAGTTTCAATGTTTTATTTTAATACCTGTTTTATTATGTGTAATAAATTAATAATGCGTCTAATTTTGGACAGCGCTCCTTGTTGGGCGAGTCCTATTACTGGGTGGAAGTACGACGCGTTACGTGAGCTCAGCACAGAACACGCAAGCTAACCACTCAAGGCCATTGGCAGTTAATAGCGCCTTAAGCTACTATAACCATAGCAAATAATGCTAGCTAATGCAAACATCCATTTGCTAGCTGTAGTCAAACTAACTATTAATCCTCTACAATAACATGATAAGAAATAGAGTAATTATATCTATTGTACTGACTAGTCTTCCCGGCTATAATTTATAGATTTTTGACAGTCGTTAAAGGCAGTTAGAAACCCGTTGGCCTGATTTTCGGCTATCCTGGTACCCAGAAACTGGGTTGTGGGGGTCTGACAGGTCTGCTAAATACCAGCATTTCACATGGTGTAATTCAACAATATTTAGCAGCATCCGGTTAGACTAGAAGCAGATTGCAACATATATGGGATAAGGTTCGACAGGAGTATTGATTGACGGTGGACATGTTTGTGGAATATGGTTCAGCAATTTCACTTAAAAGTGGAACTAAAATTTTAATCATAAATTTAAAATGCTCAAAACGCTACCGCTCATCGCCTGTACCATACCACAAACGTGCAAAAGCAGTCCAGATTATGTTCAAGATCGCTACTACTTAGGAAAAATAGTGGTTTTGTCACAAAAATAACCTGTTTATTCATTCATTCGGAGACTTACTGCCCGACTTTCGGGAGAAATGGTCTCTGTTGCGGTTTGAATGCGGTAAACCTCGCTTAAGAAATGCTGAGATATTTTGTCGCATTGCTTTCAGTGTAACGTCGCATTTATTTGTAAGTTGGGACATGATTTTATTTTTGAATGTTAGTAGGTACACGGAAGTTTGGAAAGGTTTGCCCAGCAGTAGGATGTAAGTTATAGTGTAGCTCTTTCTGTTCAGTCTTGTCTGACTTCAAAAAAGGAGGTTCTGTATTTTGCCCGTATGTATTATGCATGCATATAATTATGTATGTACGTATGTATCTTGTTTGTCCGCGATTTTCTCGAAAACTATTGAACCGATTTGGATGGGGTTTTCGTTATTCAAATGCATATTTTACAAGGAAGTTTTAGTAGGTATTTAGTACATTAGGATCTGATGAAGATCTTCGCAGATAGACAGTGGAACTCTTCAATAATTAACAGCAAATGACTCATGATTGCTGCGATCGTATGTCTATGTATTTTTAATACAATTGAATGGTAAAATCACAACTAAAAAGTGAAAAACAAAAGAAAATGTGCAAAATAACTTCGGAAGAATTTTCGGAACTCGATGCTAAAAAATGAAGATACAAAACCAAAAACCGGCTTCCAAAATTAAAGTTATTTTACACTTTTTTTTTTTTTGGAAGTCGGTTCTACTTTTTGTAAAAAAGTTTTTTTTCTATGACATCGAGCAACTCCGACCTTACGCACACAGAAAAAAAAGCGTAGGCACGTGAACACATCCAAAACATACCCGCCTTGGTGAGATGGAAATCTTTAAATGTGTAAAGTCGATACCCTATCCAGATGCAAAAATAATTTCTTTCTAATGAAAAAAATCCGAATAACTTGGCCTCTATAAACTATACTAATAACTGTTCTCCACCATTCAATAAGTAAAAGTTGTCGAAGTTTTCAGATTCTCTGAACAAGAACGCTTAAGCTGGCCCCACACGCATTCTGGTTGTTAGTACTTTCAAGGAGTGTGTAAGGCTCGTAGCAAGTGGTGATCTGTAGTTCAATTTATCCCTACGGGAAAAGAGATGAGAGAGTTTGTGTATGTACGTAAAAATAAGCTGAGTAATCTTTGCTCTTAAATCGCAGTCCAAATCTCGGTGAGACCAATTTGTAAAAGAGACGGTGCAAGTTGAGCTAGGTTGCGCCAAAAACTGCATTTAGTATGCCTTACAGCTTGCGTTTGTGCTCCGAGCGTGACTTGTGATCCCCAGGCCAAGTGACGAGCGGTAAGCGATGTTTTTAAATGGCCACTGGCTCAAAAGGCACTGGTGCAAAAGTAACCACTGACTGGGTTCTGAATTACAAGAACCGACGACGTCGTAGACCTAGAAGGAGATGGCGTAATGAGTAAGACACCTAGCTTGAGGATTGCGCTATATTTTCTATTGGGATTTGCTTTTTAACCGTCAAAAGATGATTTCATTTTCAGCTGGATCTCGCTTCTCGTAAATTCAGAAGATTGGGTATGAAATAAATTACGTGACTGTTATTTATATTTAATTTTTAAATTATAGTTAGCAGCAGTATGCTGTAGCAGCGCCCGCGATGACCACTTTTAAAATGGCTGTTTTAGAAAGCGATTTTTCATTGATGTTGAGACCTGTCAGAGGCTTCAAATGGAATGAGGTGGACATACTTAACCAACAAAAGCTAGTTGGCACCTTCTCCTATACATATAAAAATTAACTAATGACCACCCCTTACACTTTTTATTAGTGAAAACCGCATTAAAATCCGTTGTAAGGTTTAGGAGGAGCGGCGGCAGCGACCTCTCGATCCCGGCCCTGGTCCAGGCCATGGTACGGAGCGAGAGGAAATGGGAAGCAGTCACCTCTTTCTGCGAAGCAGTAATGCTCGCGAAGGAGGCGGCGGAACGGGTGAGGGAGAGGCTGCAATAACAGACTCGCACTCACGCCCTCAATAGCAGCCGCCGCAGGGGACGCCCTGGGCGGAGGACGTCGCGAGACGATCTCCGGCCACCGTAGACCCGGGCCTGCGGACGGCGAGTAGTGGGTAACTCGCCGTCCGATCAGCACCAGGTTCGAGAGTCGACGGCGCGTAGTGTTCCACGCGCGCCTCAAAGAGTTGTCAGCAAACAGGACGGGGCCCGTCATGGCCGATGCCTGCCCGGGGGTTGAGGATAAATTTGAAAGAGTTACCTCGCCCCTGGGCATTCAGGGCAGGGAGGAACAGGGGTGGGGTTTAGTCAGTAAGAGTCTGACACGCCTTTCCGCTCCACCCTAGAGCGAGAGAAATCATTGGATGATTTCCCAACCCCCAAAAAAAAAAAAAAAAGTTTAGGAGGAGGAGTAAGCGGATAAACAGACAGACGCGGAAAGTGACTTTTATTTATACTGTGTAGAGAAGAGATACATATAAAAGCTTTAATTCGATTCCAAATTCGAGTTTAGGGCTTGGGCTATATTTATTGCCGCTTAGTGTATTACGTACAATTCAACCCAACAGTTGCTGCCGCCTATGACTTAAACAGAGGACGTGCACCGTTCAGCTTTTCCCTCGCAAATAGTGAAAAATAAAAAATGGCGTCGCTCGACCCGCTCAGAAACACGTGATGGCAAACAGCCTCTGAAAACAAGCAGACCTTGTTTGGAAGAACTGTTTTTACATGCACTCGCTTTTGAATAATGAAGTTTGAAGTTTATGGATATCGTTTTACTAGTCTCTGCCAGCGACTTTGCCCGCGTACAATTAGTAATTTCCGCATTATTATATACTTTAGCCTATTCCAGACTATATCTATCTCTGTGCTAAATTTCATCAAGATTCGTTCCGCCGTTCTGGCGTGATTGAGTAACAAACATCCATCCATCCACCCACATTTATAATATTGGTAGGATTATAGTAAGGAAGTAGTATAGGATATACAATTCTAAAGATTCATTATAATTATGTAGTTTTAAGTTCTTCAAACTTAACAGACAGAATATGTGTTGCTGGGGAGTTTGTTGCGCCACTCCTTCTTCACAGCAAAAACACTAGGAAGTGGTGACGGGTGGGCGTTTTTGGGGGGACTGCCTTTATGTAGTATCAAACTTTGTGTAGTACGTTCAAAAAGTAAGAAAAGAACAGGGGTGGGTTTTAGTTAGTAAGAGTCTGACACGCCCTCCCGCTCCACCCAGAGCGGGAGATGTCATTGGATGATTTCTCAACCCACAAAAAAAAAGAGTTTGTTGCGCCACTTCTTATTCACAGCTAAAACACTAGGAAGTGGTGACGGGCTGCGTTTTTGGGGGACTGTCTTTATGTAGAACTTTGATGTTCAAAAAGTGCTGGCTCTCAGCTTAGGTTTAATAAATGACTTTTGATTTTGATTTTGGATATAGAATGCTTCCGCCTACTAACTTATACCTATTATAAAGAGAATTTCTATAACTCTTCTCTATATCTGTACACACATAGTACAAAACAAAGTCGCTTTCGCGTCTGTCTTTCTGTTAACCTGTGAACTCCTCCTAAATTACGCGACGGTTTTTGATGCGGTTTTCACCATCAGTTAGATATTTTTATACAGAAGAAGGTTTTCATAAAAAATGTATCCTAATTAAGCGTTTAGGTAAGTAAAAAAACTTTTTTACAAAAATAGAACAGACTTCCAAAAAAAAAAAATGTGGAATATAACTTTAATTTCGGAAGTCGAGGTCTATGGTTTTGTTTCTTCGTTTTTTGACACCGACTTCCAAAATTAAAGTTATTTAACACATTTTTTTGTCTTTTTTGGAAGTCTGTTCTAATTTTTGTAAAAAGGTTTTTATTTTTCACTTTTTAGTTGTGATTCCCTATTAAATTCTGTAAACAATACATTACGTTAAAACAAACGTTACGTTGGTTATTGAAGAGTTCCACTTTTTTTTTTTTAGGGACAAGCCCGCCACACTATTCCTAAACCACTGCAACTTCTGTAAGCCAGAATCAACAGAGGCGACCACCAGAAAAAACACCGAGGCAGTGAAGCTCAACGAGTCCCAGAGAAACGATTAAACTGTCTTGAGTCCCGCAACGAAATTAATCAGAAAAGACAGCGGAGGAGTAAGAAAAACATAATTTCCACTTCTCTCCTAATCAAGCGGGAGACAGAACAAAACTAGGCCATTAGGCACAAAGGGGGTTTTTACAACTAGGGTAAGCCCAGTTGCCAAGCACCACTGGTTCGTATTCGCAATCAGGTGTAGAACATTGACATAAAGGTGAGGCAACAAGCTTGAAGGAAAATAATTTACTCTTAAAGTTGCCATGACCTGTGAGAAATTGGGCAACACAGTGATCCACCTCTAGCCATGTCCTACCCAGCCGAAGAACTGGTGGAGGTGTCTGCCTTTGATGGAACTTTCCCACCTACAAGAAGAGTTCCACTGTCTATTTCCAAAGTTATTCATCAGATCCTAATGTATTATATATTCTTAAACATTCCTTGTAAAATATGCATTTTAATAACGAAAACCCCATCCAGATCGAATCAGTAGTTTTCAAGAAAATCGCTGACAAACATACATACAGGTCGAATACAATACAGAACCTCCTTTTTTGAAGTCAGTTAAAAAATCATTTTACTAATATCATAAATGCGATATAAGTTGGGACGGATGATTGGATGTTTGTTATTCAATCACGCCAGAACTTCTGAACGGATCTGGATGTTAAGCACAGAGATACTCGTAGATTATAGTCTGGCATAGCACATAGGTAGTTCTCTAAAAACCTAGAGAAAACTTTTTTTTTTAATAGCATCCGTGCGAATCCCCGGCGAGTCTCTAGTAGCAATTATTAACATAAATACCCAAAGAAGGACATACATATATCTTATTGTAATGTTCTTCACAAAGTCCAGGTGCGTAGAACTCACAACCGGTGTGCGTGTGTGACCGGATGTATGAGAGTAAACGAAGCAAGTTGTATGTAATGATCGGAGCAGGTGGCGTTTCGTGGTTTCTGCATACTCCCACGGAAACATGGGAAGCTGCCACCTCCTTCTGCGAAGCAATAATGGTCACGATAGAGGAGGCAGGCCGCGTGAGGGAAAGGCAATTCTCGCACCCTCATTCTCCTAGCCGCCGCAAGAGACGCCCTGGGCGTTGGGAGTTGCAAGCCGATTCCCGGTCACCGTAGGCGCGGGCTTGCGGACGGCGAGTAATGGGTAGCTTGCCATCCGATAAAGACCAGGCCCGATCGAGTAACTCCTAGGGGTAGCGGATAAATTCTGAAAATGAGTTAGCGCACCCCTGGGCACTCAGGCAGGGAAGGAACAGGGGTGGGTTTTAGTCAGTAAGAGTCTGACACGAACTCCTGCTCCACCCAGAGCGAGGGAAGTCATTGGATGATTTCCCACCCCCCCTTAAAAAAAAAGCAGTACCTAACTGACGGGGTCCGCTAGGGCCGATGGCTGCCTGGGTTGCGGATAAATTTGAAAAAGAGTCACCGCGACCCTGGTGCAGGCAACTGAAACAATAAGGGTTGGTTTTAGTCAGTAAGTCTGACACGCTCTCCCGCTTCACCCAGAGCGGTAAACGGTATTTGATAATTTTCCTATGTGCCTATGTGCAAGTAAGAGGTAAAATTGGCATATAAGCCTTTATAATGTTCTCACTGCTGGAACTCAGGCCTCCTCTTTAGGAGAGGGAATCCACCACGCGGGCCCAGTGCGGGTTGGTGATCCTTCACCGTTTTGAGAGCAGTGGTGATGAAATAAATTACACAAAGCAAAGCGCCTGCCTGGGTTTGAACCCACGACATAGAACTCCTAAGTCGGGGCCCTTTCCACTGGGCCACCATCGTTACACTATTGCTCAATGCTATAATTATGTTACTTTTCTCCCAAAAAATGCACAATATCTGTGTTCCGGTTCCTCGAAAAACTTTAATTTTAATAGTCGTCTGAAAAAGCTTCTACACACATACATAGAACGAGCAAACTTTTTAACCGCGATTTTTCAAGTGCCCTGTCCATTATTATCATCATTGTAGAATCATATTTAATATAATAATAATAATAATATTCCACAACTAACACACAACGCCATCTAGTCCCAAGCTAAGCAGAACTTGTGTTATGGGTACTAGACAACTGATAAACATACTTATATATTTCTAAATACATATCTACACTAATATTATAAAGAGGAAAACTTTGTTTGTTTGTTTGTTTGTTTGGTTGTAATGAATAGGCTCAAAAACTACTGGACCGATTTTAAAAATTCTTTCACCATTCGAAAGCTACATTATCCACGAGTAACATAGACTATATTTTATTTTGGAAAAAAATAGGGTTCCGTAAGATATTTGGATTTTTCGGACACAAACTGAAAAAAATCAACCAAAGAAGTTACTTATTTTGCGTACGCTGCCTAAACTACAAAAGATAGAACCATAAAATGTTATAATTAATTGTAGATCTAATAAATATCTACAAAAAAGTCCGCGACACACTATACCTATCTATGTCGAGTGAGGCACAACAACCACATTTTTATTTAAAAATCTTGAATTTTTTTTTGGACTACATTTATACGCGTTTATTTTACTCATGCTATTAATCCTTATCAAAATAAATTATTTCATCAATAAGTACAGTTTATGTTGATAATATTTGGTCTTTGAATGATTAAAATTGGACGTTTGGTTTTGAAGTTGTGGTGAAATTAAAATATTACGATTTCTGCTGCACGGCCCGTTGCGAAGTGGGCGTCACCAAGGCCAGGGGTGCGCGTGCGGGAGAGGGGTGTTTAGATCTATGAGTAAGGTACCCGTCGTGGGCTCCCTACGCAGCGGTCGTGCGCGAAGTCTAATAATTATCATGAGATTTTTTTTAGATTTTGTTCTCTAAACTACATCTACGCAAAAGTTCTTCTCAGAGCTAAACAACAGTCCTTCTCAGAGCTATACAATAGTTCTTTTCAGGGCTAACCAACAGTTATTTTCAGGGCTAACCAACAGTTCTTTTCAGGGCTAACCAACAATTCTTTTTAGGGCTAAACAACAGTTCTTTTCAGAGCTAGAATATTACACGCCATTAACATTTTCTTAAACATTTGAAAATGCCTAAGAGAGCCAGGTCTCAACTTTCTAAACATAGTTCTCAAGCACGAGCAGCAAAAATACGTCGTATAGGAGAATCTTCACCTGAACGTTCACAACGCCTTGCTGAACAAAATCAGAGAAACTCTCAGGTACGCGTACGAGAGTCGAGTGTCGAACGTTCGCAACGACTTGCGCAACAAAATCAGAGAACCTCTGAGTTACGTGCACGAGAGTCGAGGCTGGAGCGTTCCCAACGTCTTGCCGAACAAAGCTTGAGAACCTCTGAGCTACGTGCTCAAGAGTCGAGGCTGGAGCGTTCCCAACGTCTTCATGAACAAAATGTAAGGACCTCTGACTTACGCGAACGAGAGTCAAGTGTCGAGCGTTCGCAACGTCTTGCCGAACAAAGCTTGAGAACCTCTGAGCTACGCGCTCAAGAGTCGAGGCTGGAGCGTTCCCAACGTCTTCATGAACAAAATATAAGGACCTCTCAGTTGCGCGAAAGAGAGTCGAGTGTCGAGCGTTTGCAGCGACTTAGAGCTCAAGCAGAGAGACAGCAGTTGTCCACAAATAGAGTGCGCAATCGAATTTTAGCTAATAGGAACAGACTGGCTTTCAGATATGATCCGCAGCTTGATTATGCACAACAAGCGTCCGTCCAAATCGGAGTCATGAATAAGATCTGCTCTAACTGCTCTGCCAAGAAATGGGAGGACGAACCTAATGGTATGTGTTGTGCTTCAGGTAAAGTGTGTCTTCCTAACCTTCAGGAGCCGCCACAACCAATAAAAAATCTTTTAACTAATAACCATCCATTATCTGGTCATTTTTTAACAAACATACGTAAATACAATAGTATTTTTCAAATGACTTCGTTTGGCGCAAAAGAAATTAGGGAAGGAAATTTTATGCCCACTTTTAAAATTGAAGGACAGGTGTATCATCTCATTGGTAGCCTTTTACCATCATCAGGCCAAAACCCACAGTTCCTGCAAATATATTTTATTTCGGATGCAGACCAGTTATCATTGCGATCAAGCATCGCACCAACCTTAAAAATGGATTTAATTCGCGAATTACAGACCACTTTGAATAATCATAACGTGTATATACGAAGTTTTAAACAAAACTTAGAACTTAACTCATCACATAATTTAAAGCTAATTATTCATTCTGATCGCACTCCACAGACAGCACACAGAGGCAGATACAATGCTCCTACTGTAAACGAGGTAGCCGTTCTCTTGGTCGATGAAGACAAAGGTCCCAGGGATATAGTCTTACACGGTAGAGACGGACAGCTCAAAAGAGTTTCTGAGCTACATCGGTCCTATGATCCACTACAGTATCCTGTAATGTTTGTGACAGGTGAAGACGGTTATTATTTGACTATGCCCTGCAGCTGGTGAATTAGCTCATATACCAAGAATACCCATGATCCCTACTGATTTGCCAATACCTTTCAAAAGGCTCCAATTTCCAGTAAAAATTTCTTTCGCAATAACGATAAACAAATCACAAGGCCAAACATTCAAATTAGTAGGAATTGATTTACGAAAAGAATGTTTTACGCGTGTGCGTACGCGCAGCGGAATGTTGTTGAATTTAAAGATTTTAATTATGCAGATATTTAGTGTATGACGTCGTATAATTGTGTATGGTAAAAAAAAATTTGTGCACGCAACCATTGTGGAGAAATTCACCAAAAACTGATTCCGCTGGGCGAACGTTGTCCTGGCGGAACTTTTTTTAATCCATAGACTTTAGAAGAAAAGAGATGTGTCCAAAAATTAGTGTGTATTTGTGTGTAATTGTGTATGTATGAATAAAACTAGTGCATGCATAAACTTCGGAGAAATTCAAGTTTCCGCTACGCGAACGTTTGGCCATTAGCTAGTTTTCATATAAAGCGCTTACATAGAGAACTGTAGATTTTTACATACGTTGTTTTGAATTTGTTTATATTTGTTTAAAAAACAGATTTAGAAAAAATCGTAGGGCTTAAAAGATAAAAATATAAACGTAAAATACGCTTATTAGGTCTTAGTTCTTAAAGTATGCACTTTGGGGTCTAGATTTTCACGTTTATACAAACCTTGTAAGTGTCTGCAACATGTTGCCAAGTATCAATGATGTTCCGTTAGTAACTAAAGAGTTATAGGACAAATTTACCATGAACAGATCACTGTTTACAAAGCAGTCAAATATCACGACGTTCTGAAGGAATTGCATGGTAATATGTATGTCAATAATTAGTGTATTCATTCAACTATTCTTATGCAAAATTTCATGTCATTAAATTCAGTAATTAAAGAAAAACAATTATAATACTGACGAAGCATCGAAAACCTACATAACCCGACCAAGTTCGGATGGCTACCAAAAAGCGGCCGTGCCATATATCTAAGAAACGTTCTTAACCTTCCAATATAGTATTTATTAATATGGTACAGTTGCGTACACAAGCGTTAGGAAAAAATAAAACAATTGCATTTCTTGAATGAAAAATATTTTTTTAATAATAACGCCACTATCTACGATAAAAACAAATCTTCAATTAACAAGTACTTCTCTATTTAAATATCCGCGTACAAAAATATTTTTAATTACATATAATACTTAATTATGTAATTATAATAACGTTAACAAACGCTTGCAATGACAGCAATAGACTTAAATGTGTTTTAACTAAAATAGATTATGAACTAGCTTTTGCCCGCGACTTCGTTCGCGAGGATGACGAAACTTATAGTAAGTATAATATTTCGAGCTTCAATAAAAATTAAAATCACATCACATAACTAACCTATTCAGTTGTTTAGATTTGATCAACATTAAAAAAGTGCTTATAAACTAAAACATTGGTATAAAAAAGGTATTTTCAAGAAAATATTCTTAAATGAGTAGCAAATACTGTAAATAACCTCAACATTTCTAAGTAGGTATACCTAATATTTACAACATATTGCCCTCTCTTTTCTTCAAGGATGACAGTACCGTTTCAAGCGGGAAGCCGCCTATCGCTCGTTGCGCGCAGCGCGTTGTCGATTTTTTCACACAAGAATATTTTTGATCAATTCATAACTACAATACTTAGACTATTTAACTAAAGGATTAAGCGTACCGAACTTCGAACAAAATAATTCTGCATATTTTGGTGGGGTGCGGGGGAACACGCTCACATACATAAGAAAAAAAAATCGATTCAAGAAGTAGTTTTTTTTAAGTTATTAGATTGTTTGATCCACTAAAGTTGCAAAGGGGAACGCTCGTGCATGCCTAGTCTATTGGTTAAATAGTGTAATAAGCTACAATATGATAAATATTTACCTAAACAGTAGTACATACTTACATGTGGTAAATATTTAATTTCCCTAAGGGGTCTATAGTTAGAATCCTGATCCGTGAAATCTTCAATAGAAATTAGCTGTATGAATTTTATTTGTCTTAGATAATATATTTAGATTATATCTCAAGTCTCAAGCGCATACTTAAATAAAGTACCTACGTAAATAGTACCTACTTTCTGTCATAGTCAAATACATTTAAAAAAGTAGGTGTACAAAAATAAATGACCTATAAATTATATCGAAACAACAATTGTGTTATCACCTATACCAATTCAATACCGGTATTATACTGTAAATTTTGGGATGTTACCTAAATATATTGCACGGCCGCTTTTTGGTAGCCATCCGAACTTGGTCGGGTTATGTAGGTTTTCGATGCTTCGTCAGTATTATAATTGTTTTTCTTTAATTACTGAATTTAATGACATGAAATTTTGCATAAGAATAGTTGAATGAATACACTAATTATTGACATACATATTACCATGCAATTCCTTCAGAACGTCGTGATATTTGACTGCTTTGTAAACAGTGATCTGTTCATGGTAAATTTGTCCTATAACTCTTTAGTTACTAACGGAACATCATTGATACTTGGCAACATGTTGCAGACACTTACAAGGTTTGTATAAACGTGAAAATCTAGACCCCAAAGTGCATACTTTAAGAACTAAGACCTAATAAGCGTATTTTACGTTTATATTTTTATCTTTTAAGCCCTACGATTTTTTCTAAATCTGTTTTTTAAACAAATATAAACAAATTCAAAACAACGTATGTAAAAATCTACAGTTCTCTATGTAAGCGCTTTATATGAAAACTAGCTAATGGCCAAACGTTCGCGTAGCGGAAACTTGAATTTCTCCGAAGTTTATGCATGCACTAGTTTTATTCATACATACACAATTACACACAAATACACACTAATTTTTGGACACATCTCTTTTCTTCTAAAGTCTATGGATTAAAAAAAGTTCCGCCAGGACAACGTTCGCCCAGCGGAATCAGTTTTTGGTGAATTTCTCCACAATGGTTGCGTGCACAAATTTTTTTTTACCATACACAATTATACGACGTCATACACTAAATATCTGCATAATTAAAATCTTTAAATTCAACAACATTCCGCTGCGCGTACGCACACGTTTTACGCATGGGCAACTTTACGTTGCCCTATCACGGGTCGGGGCTCCCGACCATCAGTATATTTTGTTAGCTGAAAATAATTTAACGTCAAATGTTGTTTATAGAGAAGCTCTACAATAATTTAGTTATGTATCCTAAAACAACAGGTTGCACTGCGGGACTGCAGGCAGAAGTGAACACTTTTGCCGGGAGCAAGACTTAGTTAGCGCTTTGCGGGCGGTCCTTTAGTTAGTTCTAATAGAGATATATTTAGTATCGGCTGTGCACCCGTGCGAAGCCGGGGCGGGTCGCTAGTTATAGATAAATTACACCTAATTACACCAAATTACATTATTAGATTAATTAATTATTATATGATTGTGATATGAATTTAAATAAGTACCTAATTATAATTTTACTCAACTAAAATGCGTAGGTAACCATTTTACGGAGATTCATAAAACTGTTACACGGATGAATTGGGCTAAATGAATATGCGCAAGAAATATCATGATTAAAAAGTGATCTTTTTAGACCCATCTGGGCTTTCTAGTCAGTTCTAGCTATATTTTTCTAGTTTAGTCTGCCGATATTTTTCACGTTCTCGTCTGTTTCAGTGACAATTTCTGCTTAGCGCCTACATTGGATAGACTTTGCTTGCTTCAGTCAAATACCCACTAAATTAATTCAGGCGCTCAATTTTCGTTTCGCTCAGTCTCGGTCTAAATAGTGAACCAGAAGCTTAATAAAAGCTAATCTAAACTAGCTGGAGAGCTAGTCGCACCAAATTTTAATTACTTTCGATTCAAATCTCTACAGTGCCAGACTTGCACGATTTGCTAGCCGATAGCCGGGCCATTTCCGCCCCGTGATCGATTGCCCATAATTATGTGGCCCACAATCTAGGTAGGAAACTATTAATCAGTCACATGTACTGGTCTGGAATGGACTGGATTTATTGCATGTAATGAGGTCTATGGAAGACTGGCGTTGTTATGATGGCTATGCTGCAACGGTTGGTAACAAGGAGGCGTGTTTTGTGAGGTTGGTACAAACGTAATACTAATTTTCTTAAGGTGGATGCGCCAGGGTTTTTTTTTGTGGGGTGGGAATTTTTTTTTTTTTTTTTTTAATAAAACGTTGCCCCACACTAGGAATTACTCCTGTATCGTGGGTGCGTTCACAAACATGTATACTCACATACACAAGACACCCAGACCCGGAATAACTATCTGCAGGTCATACAAATTTTTGTTCCGTGCGGGAATCGAACCCGCGACACGCAGCGCAGCAATCGAACGCTCAACCACTGCGCCAACCGTGTCGACAATCATCCAATGACATCTCCCGCTCTGGGTGGAGCGGGAGAGCGTGGCAGACTCTTACTGACTAAAACCTACCCCTGTTCCTTCCCTGACCTGAGTGCCCAGGCCATGATTTTATGAAATTCTTACATGAGAATGATTATAATTCTATAAATACATACTTGCTATGGCTGCGACACTGACCTGCAAATTGCGAAAAACGTAAGAAAATTTAAATTTCGCGGGCTACCCTGGAGCTTTCACCTTAAATGAGAAGGCTTGCAGTTAAGAGATCAATTTGTATGGAAAATAACGAGATAGTTTGAACTTGGAAAAAGATGTAGGAAACACAAAAGCAGAATTAAAGGTGGTTTAAGGCTCCGCAGAGATGGCTAACGCGACAATGCGGCCACTCGTTGTCATAGAATTTGTTCGACGGTCTAGAAAAGTGTCTATGCAAAATCATTATTGCATCGATGTCACCTGATGTCTGCGGGATCTTTATTATTCAACGTGTTTCAGAAATATAGTCAAGTTTAATATACATTTTTTCCGTAACAAACAACAAGTTAAACAGATTTGGCGAAAACTTTTAATAACCGGTAATTTCTGATTTTTTGTGAATGGTTACAATCACTGGCGAAAGTGAAACAAAAAAAACATTAAGCCCCTCATCCCACAAACATAAGGCGACAAGAAGCTACATTATGCTTCGCTATTTACTATTCCATGCGGCGATAGCCATCTCTGAACGTGGGCGGCGACTCTAAGTACTAAAATAAATAAAAATGTGGTGACATGAGTGGTTAGGGACTCTAAGAAATATGGGCTAAATCTGACCTTTTCTCGCATTAGTAGATGGACGTAAAAAAATTGTAGAGGAATTTTACCGAATATTGTGGGTTTTTTAAGGAGTTACCTTAGGTACATTATTTTCTGCCAGGGTTGCGGGAGTAGCTCGTCGTCCGATCAGCACCAGGCCCGAGAGTCGACGGCGCGTAGTGTTCCACGCGCGCCTCAAAGTGTTGTTAGCAATACATGACGGGGCCCATCATGGCCGATGCCTGCCCAGGGGTTGTGGATAAATTCGAAACAGAGTTACCGCGCCGCTGGGCACTCAGGGCAGGGAAGGAACAGGGGTGGGTTTTAGTCAGTAAAAGTCTGACACGCCCTCCCGCTCCAACCAGAGTGGGGGAAGTCATTGGATAACTTCCCACGCCCAAAAAAAAAGGCTTGTGGGATTGATCGAAGGTGTCACCTGGCACAGGCAACTGAAGGAACACGGCTTGGTTTTAGTCAGTAAGAGTCTGACACACCCTCCTGCACCACCCAGAGCGGGAGAAGTTATGAGACGCCCTCCATATTATTCCCAACCACTGCAACTCCTGAAAGCCAGTGGCGATCACCAAAAAAATGCCGAGGCTATGAAGTTCGACGAATCCCGAAAAAACAATTAAACTGTTTTAGGTTCCGCAATGAAATTAATCAGAAAAGAAAAGCGGAAGAGTCAGAAAAAAACATATTTGTAAGGTTAGGCAATGCTTGCCGGTCGGTCCGTAGATGGATGACCATTCATATACCGAAACTCCGCCGTAAAACATTATTTGAAAAAAGTGACTTTGGAGTTTCTTGTCCGTTCTTCTCCATAAGAATCGACCCTTGTGAATGGACTGCGCCTCCGCTGCAAGCTGGTGGTCAGGCTATCCTTAAAAGCCGTAGATACTGCCTGGCTGTGTGACTCGTTGTTCGAGACTTTGAGGTAGTATGGAGTAACTGCACGAAGGTTGCGTTGACGTTCGATGTCGAGGGTAACCAGTATAAATGTTTGCGGGACTTTACACCCTGTTCCGCATATCTTGTCACATGATATTTTTTACTGTTTTAAATCTTGAAATTTAAAAGTGACTTTTAATGATCTAATTGAAATAAATGAACCAACTTTGACTTTGCCGTGCCTCAGAAAGCACGTTAAGGCCCTACTACCGGCCAAGTGGCGCCCTCATTGAATAAAAAATCGTAGCATAGCATGGAAAATAAATATTAAGTAGTAGGCAAAAGTACCAAAAACGGCCGTTTCTGACACTTTTGCCTACTACTAAACATTCTGAGACCTGTTTTAACAACGTAAAAATACTTTATCCTCTTTGTAACAAACGTGACGTTGGATTCTTTAATATTAATTTTAAACCACTTGCGTGTGCTCGCGTTACATTGGGCGGAATAATAAATAGTTTTATTTTTCATACCTAAAAATAAAAGTCGTTTCCCAGCAATATTTTTTTTTGCAAAACTATTTTGTTAGATGAACACTGTGCAGGACGCTCAAACGAATGTATGTAGGAAGCGTAATCGCTTTAGTTCATACCTATAGTTAATTTAGTTTATTTGTCATGTTTTCATTATGTCTTATTATGTTTAGTAATGTCTTGAAATAAGGATAAAAGTATGTTTTAATGTCAAGCTCACTGAGGTAACTTTTTTTTATAGCGCAGGTAGTGCATGCCACAGCGCTAAAATTGACCAATAGTAATAAAGCTCGTAGTTAGGAATTTTGGCTAGTCAGTGATTGGTTGTCCCAATTCATGCTTCTCATGGATTGGATACAGACAGTGGAAAGTTTTCGAAGTCCACCATGTAAAATTATGTACATGTCGAGATACATATGTAAAATTGCTTTGTTTTTATTGTAGTTTATAGATTTGTGATAATGTAAAAATAGAATATAAAAGTAGAATATAACGTAGAATCAGTTTGTCCATAGAATACATACTTTGTAGTATGTATATATATCAGTTTTGTTGTTATTAAGATCAGTAAATATGTAATAGTAAATATGCAGGTGTTCATTACCTAATAGATTTGTAAAACCCTTCTGATTGGTTATCGTCAGAATGTCGAAATGTTTGTGATTGGTCAAATGTTAATGTCCAAGTTAATTTGTGAAATGCTCAAATTGTATTGGCTGCCCGGGTCTGCATTTGCTACACTACGTGTCCCATGGAATTTGGGTAATAAATATAGGCGTCCCTGGCAGTCAAATTCAGTCACTCAGCGGCAGTTGACTCAGTGAGCTCGAAAGTCCTCTGGCTTTCGCTCTATTGTCTAGTACCACACCTTGTACAGACACTTGTCTTGTTCCACACCTTGAACAGACTAAGTCTCGTTGTGTTCCACACCTTGAACCGACTGAGCATTGTCGTGTACCACACCTTGTACCGACTATATATTGTTTATGTAACATATTCTTTTATGAACCATATTTTGAACTGTAAATAAATAGTCTTCAAGATTTAAGAAGAGTTTAATTGAACCAAGTGACTCCTCCAACCCAGCAACATTATAGTTTGGGTGCCATCCCAAATAAACACTATACGTAGTTAACGGCTCTGTGATGTTGTCTTTTTACACCCTGTATAAAGGAACACAGGTGGGTTTTAGTCAGTAAGAGATTGACAGGCCCTCCCGCTCCACCCAGAGCGGGAGAAGTTCTTTGATAATTCCCCACCCAAAAAAAAGGCTGTTGGTCCCTGACATTTGAAGATCATTCAAGTCAGTCAAGACAGTCTTGCCCAGAGGTACCTATCGTGTTACTCAGTTACTGGGTTGTATGTGGCGGGAGTCGCTCTATGTAAAACGATAAGTTCGCCTGAAGTCGCAGTATTTTTGCTGAGCAACGACCTGTTCTTGCACGGATGCGACGCACAGCTCAATTTATTCGTGTTTGTTAAGAGATTAGTCTAGTTGTTTTTCCACTTTCACCAACTGTTTTTTTTTAGTGTTTCGTTTTGATGGTCTGTTTGTTGGCATTTGCCAGTGTCGCAGTACAGATTACATAGTAGTAATCTTTGGTTGTTGGCGGACTCTGACATTGGCATTAGGCAATGAACAGAAGACTTACATTGATTGAATACGAGGCTTTTAGCATTCATGTATGTTTACGTTATTTAATCCATTTTTCTGTAATGTGCGTTAAATCTGTGCAGAATAAATTGTTTTTCTTTCTTTCTTTAAAATACTGGATTTAGCTGCATCCGGTTAGACTGGAAGCTAATACCAACATAGTTGGGAAAAGGCTAGGCAGATTGATTGACTGAAAATCAATGAAACGCAGCAACTTGATGAATGAACAATCATTCATCAAGTTGCTGCGTTTAACATGTTTGGGACAATTTTGAGACAAACAGTAATTATTTCATGAAATATCTTTATTCACCGTTATCTATATTTAGTATCACTAAACAAAATAAAGAATCACAAATCATTTTCGTTTAAGCGTAAAATCCGGAACTACTACTTAAAGTATTCTCAAACGTAGTTTGGTCCTCGTCGTAGTCATTGTTTTCTGAGTTTTTTTTGTGTCTTTATAATGCAATATTTATAAATTGTTTTAGCATATACCTTATGTATTTTACTATCGGTTATGGTATAGTATTTTCGATTTTAAGATTTTTGTTTTGTTTAATTTGTTGTTGTACACCTACCACAGAGTAGTCTATTTAACCCAAAGGTTGACTGGTAGAAAATGCCTTGTTGCATTAAGTCCGCCTATGTAACACTATTGTACATGAAGTTTAAATAAATAAATAAATCCACAGAAGTATTTTTATGGCATCACTTGGCAGATTTTTATTTTATTTTATTAAAAGGGAGCAGCAAACTCGCACTCAAAAATTGTGTGGAAATCGGTTGTCGTGGTATGGGCATGTGATGCGGAGGAATGAAGAAAATGTCGTGAGGAAAGTCTTGTGTATGGATGTGGATGGCTATAAGAGTAGGGGAAGGCCAAAGAAAAGATGGTTGGACTGTGTGAAAGAGGATATGGGTAAAAAGGGGGTGACTACAGAGATGACGACTAATAGAGGAGTATGGAAGAAAAAGACATGTTGCGCCGACCCCAAATAAATTGGGATAAGGGCAGGAGAATGATGAAAAGGGAGCAGCAAACAGTCACATTATAATATCTTAAAACTAAACAGTAAACATGAATATGGCAATAATGTAACCCACAACGCTGCCCACAGGTAGACATAAGAGTATGAAGACATTAACAGTTATCGCTAGGGGTCTTAGTAGCAGTACATGCAGTTAGTAATAACACAAGGACAGTAAAAAACAATAAAAAAAAGAGGTTTGAGAGCATATACAGAAGAAGAACATTGAATAAAGAATTATAGAAACTTATAAGACATTATTTGAACAAAGTGCTGAAGATGAGGCTTTTAAATCTACTCAATGGACAATTGAAGATATCAATATTTACAAAGGTGCTATTGTAAGAATCAACCATACAACGGACAGGTGAACGCTTGCCAGAATTATTACGGCATGCACGTGTTGCGAAAAGTGTGCCTGCACGCACCTGTCGCCAGTGGAAGGTTCTGGGTACAGTGTAACAGATCATGTTGTTTAGATCTATACAGTTGAATTTATTTTTAACTATTTTATAAAGAGTAATGGCTTCAAGATATTTCCTACGGGAGCTAAGGGATAAAAGTTTGTACTTGCTGAGTAACTGGGAGTAAGGTAGATAGGATCTGTGACATCTATAGTGCATGGCACGTAAAAATTTACGTTGTACTTTTTCAACCATATCAATATATTTTATATAGAATTTTTACAGTATTATTGTACCTAGTGAAAAACAAACCCTCAAAAGCAACAAGTCAAACGTAAGTACATAAGCAAAAAGTATTTCCTGAAACATACCCGACCTTGACAAAAAAACACCACTGAAGTAAAACTCTTCAAAATTCTAAGGCCACGTTCCACAAAGTGAGCGAGGCGAGGCTAGTTTATGCGATAAGGGCCATTAGAATTCCTTTCAACCAAGCTTGTATCTCAACAGCCCATTACAGTACGTGTGCTGAAAGTTAAACAACTGACAGCGGTGATATTGTTTAGGTTTTAGATCCAAAAATATGAGATAGATGCGGATCTGATCTTTTGTTTGGGTTGTGTGATTTTCGCTTATGTGGGATACCTGCCTTTCATAAAAAAAGTCTGGCCAAGTGCGTGTCGTACTTCGCACGTTTAGGATTGCGTACCAAATAAGGAATTATCAAAGATAAAATCTGATTTATCAATATATTAGTATTTGTTGGTAAAATATACGTTATAATAAACATTATCACCAAATTTCAAGTTCATAGGTCAATGGGAAGTTAAAAAATTCTTCGGAACAATTTTTTTTCCCAGACGACGGATACACAGGCGGACACGTGAGTGACAACAATTGGGCCCTGTTTAGACCCTTCAGGTTCGGAACCCTAAAAATGTGGGATCGCTGATGGAGAATGTATTTTAGAACAGAAACCAATTCACTGTTAAACAAAATAGTTTGAACTCATCATTTATTACAACCTTTTTTTTCCAGATTAAAGAAGCCTATAGCATAATCAGCCTTTTAATGTTTCCACTGCTGGGACACATGCCTCTTTTCTGTGACGTGTGCCCAAGAACTCCACGACCTCATCCCATCGGCCCCCCTTCTACCATCGGAAATCTAAACGCACTGCAAGTTGCCATCCCTACCTTATTGCTATTCCACGAATTCGCACTAAGCGTTTCCGAACGTCTTTCATAATGCGCATAGCAAAGGAGTGGAAGGAAGTGTGGAACTCTCTACCTGCGTCTGTATTTCCGAATGCATAAAACCCTAATCTCTTCAAAGTTAGAGTGAAGAGGCTTCTTCTGGATAAGCTGGCTGCATCCTCGACTTTGTCTCTGTCAACTCTGACCTAGACTAGAGTCAAGAGCAAACCCATCTAAAATAAAAAAGGCCCGTAACCCACAACGCGGGCCCGCATTGGTGGATGTCACATCTCTTCGAAGTTTTGGTTCTAGGACATACCGGTTTCTTCACGATGTTTTTCTTCACAGCTTTGAGAACAATGGTGACGAAATAATTTATACAAAGTAAATCGCCTACCTGAGTTTGAACCCACAACCTAAACTTGTAAGACGCGGCTGTTACCACTGGGCCACCGCTGCTCTGGGGCCGAAGACAAAATACTTTTCTGTAAGCGTTGACGCTAACGATTAGTACAAAAAGTACAAAATGTATGGCATTGACATTACCTGCGGAGAGAATTGTCACGTGACTCACGTCCAGGTAATGTTATTGCCTTATTTTTGTCTCAGACCATAGGTTACTTGGCAATCCAGCGGCACTGCCAAGTAACCTATGGTACTCAGGAAAGGTGGTAGCTTCCTATAAGTAAAACAATTTTCTTACTCTATTAGGTTCTTCTAGAGATTATTATTATCAACTGCAAAGAAACAAGGGTAGATAATGTTTAGGTACCTATCTATAGTTTTATGACGACCACTAGGTATGTGCAAGCAACTTTTGGATAATCGCGAAACCCACATTAATTTTTTATTGAAAGGAAATGGAATTCTCGACCCGAAGAGCAGAATGTCAATCGCTCAACCAACAATTCCTGTAATATTACAGAAGCAACGTAAACCTATAATTTATTACAACAACATTTGTCCGGAAGCAAATCTAACCAAAATGGCGTCATATCTAATGATAAAAAATACTCAAATATCGGAAAATAGTCAGCTTATGGTGAAATACATAATAAATTGCCCTAAAATCTATCAAAAAGAGTAATGGTGTGTACCATTATATATAACAGTAACTATTGGCTCAAGTTATAAGCGAAATGTACTTTTTGAGTCACCATTAGTAACGACGTTTGTTTTGTAGGTGTATTGGGTCTAATCAAGGGGGCTAGGGGTTAATTATTGCCCGGGGGTGGAGGATAAATTCGAAAGAGTTACCTCGCCCCCGGGCACTCGAGGCAGGGAGGAACAGGGGTGGGTTTTAGTCAGTAAGAGTCTGACACACCCTTCCGCTCCACCCTAGAGCGGAAGAAGTCATTGGATGATTTCCCACCCCCCAAAAAAAAAAAAAAAAAAAAAGGGGTTAATTATGTATTTTTCACCTTGTGCTCGCCTTTGTAATTAACTGTCCCATTGTGTTTTTCTGTATATGTTTTATGTGTACAATAAAGAATAATAATAATAACAGCCGTGTGATGCTCGAAGGTCAAACTATGCTAGCAAAGGTCGGCCTATAGTCCATGACCATTCCTTATACATCGAAATCCATGACAAGACGTAAAGCGTTATCTCCCTCAGACTGCATAGAAAGGAAAGAGATGGGCGATGGCACAACGCTTGTACTTTGTTGCAAAATAACAAGCAATTTATCGATTTACTCAAGTCAGTTTTATCCGTCTGCCCCAGAAGGAAGGTAATGTTCTTCGAGAGTATGTATGTATGTATATAAGTATGTATGTATTTATGTTATGTCTATTTTTAGGCACGCCGTATAGCATAAACAGCTCGATGTATTTTAACAAATGATAAAGTCGAAGTGATAAAGGCTATGTGAATTCTGGAAAAAAATAAAATGGCGGCCACCATTAGGTCAGGGCGGTTATTTTAAAATAAAGGGTTAGAGGAGGCCATTTTAAAAACATAACTCACGAAAATGTAAAAAAAAGAGAGTGGCACTCCGGGAATGCCGACAGAAGTGAAAACTTCCACAAATATGCCCAACGCGCCTAAAGAAGTTACAATCTACGCTACGCGTCGTAGCACTCGTAGCAGGCCGGTGTCACGCGAGTTCAATATTTTTTTCCCATCTCAAAAATGCCCAACACGCCCAAAGAAGTTTTCACTTCAAAAACTTAAAGTAAAAAAACCTGTTTGCAAAAAACAACTAAAAAGTACTTGTGACTGCTTGAGAAGTAACTTGCTTGGTACTTGTTTTTTTGCAGTCAGGTTTTTTTGAACATTTTAATTTTATTTTAAATCTGAAAACAACCAAGCTCTGTATTACCATGGACCTAGGTTGTGAAGCTCTAATTGGCAGTCACTCCATGAAAGGACTGTTATTCAGCTGTAGCCAGTTAGTCTGGCAGCCAATCCAAACATTTGGGCAAAACTAATCAGCCTAATATGTTCCCACTGCTGGGACACAGGCATCCTCTCTGTGAGAGGGTGTGGACCATATTTCACCAAGCCAGCCCAATGCGGGTTCGTGGATCTCTCTCTCTCAAAACTATATTTAATTAGAGATTAATATGAAAATCCGTTTTAAAACCAAAAAACGCTTTTCACTCACATCTTGAGCCCATTTCTCAGAAAAAAGTTTTTGGTGCTATCGGTGGCTCGGTAAATCAAAATATATTACAAGTTATATCGTCCACTATCGCCGCTCGGTCGAGAGTGAAACTGTTTACTGTTTATATTTATTTGGCCGCCATGTTGCTTGTTGGGTTATATTGAAAAGGCCTGGAAAATAATGCCATAAAAATGCTTCAAAGGATTTGTGATTCTTTGTTGTGTCTTGATAGAAATGTCGATAACGGAGTCATCGTTATTGACATTTTTTTAAGATATTTTATGAAATCTTCGGCCAGCGGCTTTGCCCCGTGTGGAATTTGTACTTCCCCCCTTAAATTATAGCCTATTTTTTATTTATTTTAGATGGGTCTGCCTTTGACTCTAGTCTAGGTCAAAGGTGACAGAGACATGGTCGACGATGGAGCGAGCTTACCCAGAAGAAGCCTGTTCACTCTAACTTTGAAGAGATTAGGGCTGTATGCATTCGGAAATACAGACGCAGGTAGAGAGAAGCCTATGTGCTATTCCAGACTATATAATCTATCTCAGTGCCAAATTTTACCCAGATCCGTTCTGACATGACTGATTAACAAACATCATCAGTATACAACCGGTTAAGTGCGAATTTAACTCGTACACGAAGGGTTCCGTACAAATTTTATTATCTGTTGCTATAGCGGCAACAGAAATACATATTCTGTAAAAATTTCAACTGTTTACCTATTGCGGATCATGAGATACAGCCCGCTGATAGACAGACGGACAGCAAAGTCTTAGTTTTTTTTTTGATTAATGGTAGGCTCGCATTTGACCACAATCTCAACTGATGGCAAGCGATGATATGGTCGTAACACTAAGAAAATCAAGATGATCGGTTATCGCCACGATTACACCTCGGATAATAGGGTCCCGTTAGTTACCCTTTGGGTACGGAACCCTAAAAAGCATCATTAATAGAATTAACTGTCGAGTGACAATAGGTTCATATTGACAGTAACAGTTTGTACTGCCGGCATTACAAATTATAGCATATGTGCTCCAGACTATAATCTTCTCAATTTTATAGCGTGACCAGGAGAAATAGGGGTTCATTTTTATATATATAGGTATGCTAAACTCTTGGCAAGATTGTAGTCAGATTATCTGTGTGCTGACTACCGTAACGACTGTCAAAAATCTGCAAATGAAAGCTGGGAACTGACGGTTTTTTTTTTTGCTTGCTTTAATAACTTCTCCCGCTCATCATGTCAGACTCTTACTGACTAAAACCCACTCGTGTTCCTGCAGTGCCTGTGCCAGGGGTGACTCGAACACTGGACCTTGGCAGGAGACCAATGGCTAAACGTATTTTCTGAGTCACGAAGGAGGACTCAAATACAAAAAAAACAAACAATTCATGCATCCACACATAATAAACAGACAAGAGAAAGAAGTAGAATACTATAATAGGTACAAAGGTGACGCTTATTCTTAAAGAAATATGTTTCAGCATACCTGCGAAAGGAGGATTGGTAAAAAAGAGAAGTAGACACCGTGTTTAATAGTCGGAAAAATAAATACAAAAAAAAACTTTTTTTCAAAATAAAACAACCGACTTCCAAATAAAAATAAAAGGTTACATTAATACTATTACTTAGTACGTATAAGTAATAGTGTTAATGTAACCTTTTATTTTTGTGCAAATAAAAACTATTATTATTATTATTATTCCGTATATTTATTTTTACACATATTATTTACATTTTTAAAAGAAAACATAAAAAAACATTTAAAAATATAAAAATAGTAGTCCACCGGTATCGGGAGCGGGATCCAAGCTACCGGTGGTTAGGGCTCCAGAGACAGGAACCTCCTCACAATGCGAGCCGTATCAAGGAGTACTGCCTTCTGAATCAGACCCTTGACCCAACCGCGCAACGACAGCTTCGACAGGTGGTCGTCGAAGCTTTTAGCCATCAGGCCATTGGCGGTAACGACTATCGGTACAATGACAGCCGAGTTCACATTCCACATATCGACAAGCTCGTGTGCCAAGTCAAGATATTTAATTTGTTTCTCTTTCTCAGCTTTCACGAGGTTCTCGTCATGTGGGATGGTGACATCGATTATCATTGTGCGGCGCGCTAATCGGTCTATCACCACTATATCCGGCTTATTGGCAACAATAGTCCTGTCAGTGATGATAGACCGATCCCAGTACAACGTGACATGGTCATTTTCGAGAACTGGGTCGGGCACATACTTGTAATACGGCACCTCAGAATCCACAAGTTTGTATTTTAAAGCAAGTTGCTGATGAATAATCCTGGCCTTGGTTATGCCTGTGCAAATACTCGCTGTTAGCAAGACGAGAACAACCAGAGATAATATGTCTGATGGACTCACCCGGACGGTGGCATGCCCGACACACGTCAACCGTCCCATCCTTCATGATATGCCTCCGGTAGTTATTCGTCAAGATAACTTCGTCCATAATCGCACAGACAAAGCCTTCAGTTTCCCCGAAGAGGTCACTGAAACCTAGCCAGGCCACGGACGCCAAGAAATCTACATCAGGCCCATGAAGGGCCCGATAAAAGCGCCCATGAAGCTCCTTGCTTTTCCATGCCTCCTTGCGGTCATCAGTAGTGAGTATTACAGGTTTGCGCCAGTTCTCTTTAGCCATGGACAACGGTGTGAGTCCCTTGTCCACTGCGACCACATCGCGGTGCATACCCACGTCGGTTTCAAGAAAATATTCTCTGAGGCTGCACACCTCGCGGTTGTGGAGAGTTTTCGCATTTAAAAAACCTCGACCTCCACATTTCCGCGGGATGTACAGTCTCATTACCGATGATCGTGGGTGATGCATCCGGTTTGCGGTCATCAGCGTACGGACCCTCCTATCCAGGGCGTCTAGCTCGGTCTGAGTCCATTTGAGTATGCCGAAAGAGTACATCAAAACCGGCATGACCCAACCGTTGAAGGCGCGCACCTTATTTCCGCCTGACAAAAGGCTATTAAATAGCTTTTTCAGGCGGCCAAAGAAGCGCTCCTTCAGCGATTGCTTCATGTCAGTAACGTTAATGCCTAACGCTTCCGACATACCCAAATATTTGTATGTTACGGTCGAGGAGAGGGATCTAAGGTTTATGGAATCCGAGAGTTGAATCCCTTCGGATTCCATTATCCCTCCTCGCTTTACATGCATGACTGCACATTTGTCCACACCAAATTCCATCCTGATGGCGCTACTGAAAGTTTCAGTTACCTTCAGTAACTCCATCAGTCGCAAATTGTTGGGGGCAAAGAGTTTCAGATCATCCATGTAAAGAAGGTGAGATATGGCCTGACCACCTCTTCTCAACCGATAGCCCAGGCCTGAATCCTCCAGCAATGTGGTTAGAGGATTCAGGGCTAAGCAGAACCAAAGTGGACTCAAACTGTCGCCCTGAAATATTCCTTATTATTATTATTATAAAAATACACTAAAAATTAAAAAATAACTTTAATTTCGGAAGTCAGTGTTTGTATTTTACTTCTTCGTTATTTGACACCGACTTCCGAAATTAAAGTAATTTTTTAATTTTTAGTGTATTTTTTTTTTTTGTAATCGGTTGTTTTTTTTTTTAAGTTTTTTATTTTTCACTTTTTAGTTGTTATACCCTAAACAAGTAAGTTGTTAACACTAAAAACCCCAATAACATGAAACGTGGAATTTAAACATTAGGAGGACACCAAAACGTCATCGAGGTATACGTATTTTTCGTTTTTGTTCAGTTTCTCAAAAAGCGCTAAAGCAATTTCGATAAAATTTATATGGGACCACCTCGAGAGTATATTCTTTTGGATTAAAAAGAATTTTGAAAATCGGTCCACAACTGACGGAGAAACAGGCGGACATACATAAAATAAAAAATAAAAAAACATACATACAGTCGAACATAGAACCTCCTCCTTTTTCGAAAGTCGGTTTAAAACCGGCCAAGTGCGTGTCGGATTTCCCACATTTAGGGTTCCGTACCAAATGAGGGAATTATCAAATACATAACTAAATATTATCTAACTAGCTGTGCCCGCGGTTTCACCCGCGGTTATGGTTACTATGTCGTAGCGTGATTATATATAAAGTCTATAACCTTCCTCAATAAATAGGCTAAACAGTGCAAAATGGTACCTCCGTCTCCTCATCCCTCATAATCGCCCGCCTTGCACATCATGAATGTGCGCGTGGTACTTGATTAACACTATGATATCTCCTAAGATATTCGTTGAACTCAAATGATGTCAAGGGCAATTTTGTTCAAAATTCAATACTTATGATGAATAACTATAAACGTATTTATTTGGATAAGGATTAATGTCATGTTTATAAAAACACCTTCGCACTTATAAATTTTAGAACGAATTTGATTACCATAAAATAGATTATAGTTAGTTAACCTTAAAAGATGGGCATATGCGGTTGCGGAATATTGCGGCATATTTTTTTGAACTTTTAAAGGGGAACAATTACGTCATACATAATTTTTGCGTAACTTTAACCGTTTACGTAGCGCACGCAACGGAAACTCTCAAAAGGAATATGTTTTTTCACCGTTTTTACCACTTTTTTCATTGATGCTCCGCTCCTATTGGTCACAGCGTGATGTTATACAGCCTTCCTCGATAAATGGACTATTCAACACACAAATAATTTTTCAATTCGATCCAGTACTTCCTGAGATTAGCGCGTTCAAACAAACAAACAAACTCTTCAGCTCTATAATATTAGTATAGATAACTAACTATGTATAACCTAACTACTTACAATATAATAATATACATAGAAAAATAAAACGGATTAAAATATACGTAACAATAAACATTATCAAGTTCATAAGCCAATGAGAATTTAAAAAATTCTTCGGAACAAAACTTTGTTACAGGCGACGAACAGACAGACGGACAGACGGACTGACGGACAGATGGACACGTAAGTGACAGCAATACTCCGTTTGGACCCTTCTGGTACGGAATCCTAAAAACATCATCTGCCTAGTCTTTTCCCAACTATCTTGGGGTCGGCTTCCAGTCAAACCGGATGCTGCTGAATACCAGTATTTTATATGGAGCGACTGCCTATCTGACCTCCACAACCCAGTTACTGGGTAATATGATACCCCTTGGTAAGATATCCTAAAAACCATGAAATAATGTAAGTAATGATAGAACTTAGTAACTTTTGGGCAATTTAATTGACTGAAATCATTTCATTACCCATTTAACATGCGTATTTTATTAAATCAGCCCGTTTTTTAGAAAATCACAGACGGGGTCATTTAGGCTACAAATGATATGACCTTGTTTAGATCAAGTTTAAAATCTTGTACATTGCCTTTATACCTACACATAATTCATCATGTTTTTGAGCATTTTTTTTTCTTTTCTTTAGTAATGGATAAGAGCATTTTTTAATGGAAAAGGCCAGCGATTTCTTTTTGAAATTATAAATATTAAATATAAAAAAGCAAGATTATTTTAATATGTATCGTATACATTTGCGGGTGAGACGTTATGAATGATTGTCATTTATTACACCCAGATTTTCTTGTAGGCTAGGAGCCTTACTTGACAAATTAAAAGTAATGTATTTTTTTCTTTTGCAAACTAAAGGAATTATTTCTGCCCACAGAAAACGTGTAGGACTAATATTTATTTATTTAAATTTCATTTATAGAAGTGGTAATAGGCGGACTAAATTTATTTATTTATATTTAATTCAGGTATATAACCATATATGTTCGTATCACTTAAAACTGTGTTAGTACAATTGGAACATGAAACACGAACATAATTAAATTAATAAAATTTAACACCGAATCAATTTATATCATTATTCCACCTTCTGGAGACCGTTTTCGATGATCGAGCGATGCAACTCTCCTACGCATGATCGCAAAGAAGTCGGCAGTACGCGCTGATGCGAACATCCCTGACGCGCTATAGAAACGTGGCAGAGACAACAGTATCCTGAAGGCGTTGTTATATTGCACACGCAGGGCATTATACGTTTTTTGCGTATATCTGTTCCACAGACTTCAAGTATAAAAAGCCTTACAATATGCTTTAAGGCCCTACTAACGGTCCAGTGGCGCCCTCATTGAATAAAAGTACCAAAAACGGCCATTTCTGACACTTTTGTCTACTACTTTGGATACGAAATATTTTGAGAACTGTTTTAGCAACGTAAAAATGCTTTATCCTCTTTCTAACAAACGTGAAGTTGGATTTTTTAATATTTATTTTCTGTGCAATGCTACGATTTTTAATTCAATGAGGGCGTCACTGAACCGTTAGTAGACCCTTAAACAGAGTTTACTTGACATTATTGTCGCACTTAGCAAATCTGCGGGCCAGCATAATGCATCTTACGGCCAACGCTCTGGGCTTTCTCTCCTTATAACAATTTATTAGTGCCATCCTCTGTAACCCAGTGACCAAGGTATTTGAACTGCTTGACTCTGTCCCACCAGACTCTAAACAGAGTACTGGTGGCACCACTTCATACGTCTTACACTGTGTCATGAAAACCAACAACAACTTTTACTATCATTATACCTTAGTCCATGAGCCCGAGCATAGTTCTCACAGAATTTAGTAGCTTCCTGAGTGCACTGATCGACGGACTCAGTAGCACTATGTCGTCAGCACAACTAGTGTTGATAAAAGACACACCATCTATCATGCATCCGACGCCAGTGCTGCTAAGTTCCTCGATCAGCTTATTCACGTAAATATTGAACAACTTAGGCGAGGTCAGTCCCCCCTGCCTCACCCCACACTGTAACCTGTATACATCTGAGTATGCTCCTGCCCACCTCACAGTGTAAGATACTTTGGTTACCATACCAGAACTTAAACATATCAATTATTTCTGGCAGCTGGTTCGCTTCACACGACAACTTGTTCCATAGGATGTCATGAGACAAAGTCGAAGGCCCTGGATAAGTCAAGGAAGCATGCATACACAGGTGTTTCCTTCCAGAATAATATTGCACTGTGCTCTTCAGAGTCAAAATTGAAGTCTCGGTCGATAACCCATTTCTAAAACCAACCGTCTGTTATCAATACTTATTTGTTTACCCAGATACCGGTCAAGTAAACTAGAATGTTTGCAGTGAAGAGTCTTATTCTTAGGAACGGGCACCACAAACGTTATAATTAGATTAGCCGGCAAGTACGCATGACTGAGATACAGGTTGAACAGGAAGGCAAGAACTCTTGGGAGATGGACACCTGCGTTCTGCAAATGTTCTATGCTTAAGCTGTGAGCTGTGACCAGGCGACTTACTCCAGGACATGTTTTTGATGACGGAATACACGTTACGGGCAGTAAAACGAACGCTAAGGTCAGTCTATCCTACTTTCAGAGCTTGGTCTACTGCAACAAAAGGTGGATCACATCATTTTGAAACGCTGCTGAAATAAATTAGCTATATAATGCAACAAGGTATTCTCTACCAGTCAACCTTTGGGTTAAAAAAGACTACACTCTGTGTTAGGCAGCAGTAAATTAATAATACTTAAAATCGTTAATAGTGTCATAAAGATTAGGTACCTACTTATTTATACAAATAAAACACATAATATAACACACACACACAACACACAACACACACACACACACAATATTACACATAATATTTATTAAAATAAATATTATAATAAATATCAAACGTTATAATTAATAGAACTAACAATTTATTAGTGAAATCCGCAGTAGGAGGCCGCATATCTGACTGCGCTAAACAGTTCGCTAACAGGGAGGGATTATTATTATTATTATTTTTATAGCCTTCCCCACTCTAGAAATTATTCCTGTATCGTGGGTGCGTTCACAAACATAAACTCACATACACAAGACATCTAGACCCGGAACAACTATCTGGAGGACATATAAATATTTGTTCCGTGCGGGGATCGAACCCGTGACACGCAGCGCAGCAGCCGAACGCTCAACCACTGCAACAACCATGCCGTCAAAGCAGAGATAGCGAGACATCGTGCGGAGAGATGTGTCCGCCTCTACCACCGACGTGGACGCCTCGACGTGACCACGACTACTCTGCCAAGAGCGAAAAGACAGAAGAAGAAGTTTGTTTATCCGAAATATGTTTTAACAAGATGTTTTGCTTGCCGAGATTTAGTATCACAGCATCCGTGTTAACTGAGATTAACAATAAATTTGTAAATCCTCGGATTAAGTCGGTAGCGCCGATCGTAAGTTTAAGTAAGCCGATAAAATATAAGACAAAGGGAATTTACTGTTTTTGTTAAGTGATTAAAAAATAAGGAAAGTATTGTTTATTTGAGAGGCTTAAAATAAACACCTTCAGTAGATTTTTTCTTAAAGAAAAATACCAATAATACTGTTTGAACCTGAATTTGAATACCGGAACCTTTAAGTCCATCATCGGAAAAGTCGACATACGGCGAAGTGCCACTGGTACACGGTGGACATCCCACCCACACGCTCAAAACGTTTTGGGAACACATTCATTGTGCGTACAGCTAAGGAGTGGAATTCCCTGTTGGAACCTGTGTTTCCTGATAGCTACCACTTGGGGTCTTAAAGTCAATAGTGATTAGGTTACTTCCAGGCAAGCGTGCTCCATCGTCGACCACATCATCGCTTACCATCAGCTGAGATAGTGACCAAACGCGAACCTATCAATAATAAAAAAAAACCGGTCAAGTGCGTGTCGTACTTCGCATATTTAGAGTTCCGTACCAAATGAGAGAATGTCAAAGAAAAAATCTGAAATATCAAAATATTATTACTACTTAATAAAATATACGTAATAATAAACATTATCACTAAATTTGAAGTTCATAGGTCAATGGGAAGTTAAAAAATTCTTCGGAACAAAATTTTGTGACAGACGACGGACAGCAACAACAATTTGTCCGACCAGTATGTAGCCACCTGCTTTGTCATTGGCTTCGTATAAAACAAGGTACAGGTGGTTGTGGATGCTGGACAGGAAAGAAGATGAAGGGGCTCCACAATGGCACTGAGTTTGGGATATGAAAAGCATACCCCATTTGGGTAGATTATTTATACAGCGACCAATCACTGCACGACACCTTGAATTTTTCGGGATAAATCGTAACAGTCGGTAAAGTGCGTGTCAGACTTTGCACACTTAGGGTTTCGTACCAAATGAGTTCAAAGAAAAAATCTGATTTATCAATATATTGGTTTTTGTAAATATTCGTACCTAATAATAAACATTATCACCAAAATTTCAAGTTTATAGGTCAAAGGGAAGTTAAAAAATTCTTTGGAACAAAATTTTGTGACAGACAACGGATAGACGGACACGTGAGTGACAGCAATTGGGCTCCCTTTGGGTATGGAATCCTAAAAATTACACTCAGTTACAGGGTAGTTTTTTAACAGTGAATTAACTCATTTATTTATGCACATACAAGTACAGAGGCGGACTTAATGCCTCAGACATTTTCTACCAGTCAACCTTAGGGTGATGCAGAGACAAAAATAGAAGTTGCAACATAGAAAATTAAACGCGATTAAAACTCATTAAAATACAAAGATATACAATTACACTTAGAAAATATAAATATATACTCATATGAATAAACGAACCAGTTTTTGCAGGAATAGAGAAAGTTGTACTTAGTTTCATTCCACATAACAAATAACTGTATACAAAGTTAGAAAACACAAATGGAGAAAAGCTCTAGAAAATTTGGTATTCTCATTTGTATTTACTCAGTCAACCCAAGCATGAAATAATAATATGGAAAACTGATTTAGTAGGTTACACAGTTATTAATTAAGTCGCGCTGTGAGTTATATCAGTAACAGATGTGGTTTCACTTGAGACCTTGTTCCATATTGTTTTCTTAGTTCACAAATGTTGTGTTCGTATAAGAAAATTATTTAACATAATGACCTTGGTGAAGCTGTCATTTATTGATGCACTTACTAACTTCTACCTTTTTTCGTTCGTTCGTTATCTTTGTTGTCTGTACCCAAATATCCCAGCTAGAACATTTCACAATACATTTGCACACCTAAATATAATTATTTCCCATACTGAGCTGTGAATTGGGTATTCAATACCCGACTGCCCTAGAAGAAGGGTAATGCGAGAGTTTTGAAGTGAAAACTTCTTTAGGCGCGTTGGGTATTTATGAGATGGGAAAGAACTATTGAACTCGCGCGACACCGACACCGACACTTTTTTTTTTATTGGCGGGGTGGGAAATCATCTAATGACATCTCCCGCTCTGGGTGGAGCGGGAGGGTGTGTCAGACTCTTACTGACTGACTGTCCAGGGGTGCGGTAACTCATGTTGAGAATTTATCCGCTACCCCTAGGCATGCAGGCACCGGCCATGATGGGCCCCGTCAGTGGTGGCTGACAACATCTCTTTGAGGCGCGCATGGAACACTACGTGCCGTCGACTCACGGGCCTGGTGCTGATCGGACGGCGAGCTACCCACTGCTCGCCGTCCGCCTGGGTCTACGGTGGCCGGAGATCGTCTCGCGACGTCCTACGCCCAGTGCCTCTCCTGCGGTGGTAGCGGCCGACTAACTTCTGCCTGCGGTTCGCCCGCGCATGGAGTTAGTACTTCCCCCCATTATAATTTATAGCATAAATGTTATTCTGATGCTATAAATAAATAATAAGCCTTTTTTATTACCAACACCTTACAAAACCTGTTTTTCTTAAAACTACGTATATATATATTTCATTATGTTATTGATACCTCGTTCTGGGTATAGGCCTCCTCCAGCTTACTCCATGTTTCCCTTTTCGCTTTGCTTCTCCATTCTTTTCCTGCTGTTGCTATTATTTCGTCGCTCCATCTGTTTCTTGGACGGCCTCTTCTTCTTTTGCCCACTGGTCCTTCCCGTGTTGTTGTTTCAAGTGTCCATTTCTTGTCCGTGAATCTGGCTAGATGTCCCCCCCAATGCCACTCTTGTGTTAGAGCATACTTGAGAGCATCTATTAACTTTGTCTTTTTTCTAATCTGTTCGCTTCTTATCTTTTGAACTCCGATGCTATATTAATGTAAATTTTATCAAAATCCGTTCAGTACGTTCTGCTTGAAAGACTAACAAACATCCATACATCCTAACTTTCACATTAATAATATAACTTCTGCCAGCGGCTTCGCCCGCCCGGAATTAGTATTTCCTCCATTATAAATTATAGTCCATGTATTATTCCAGACTATAATCTATCACTGTGCCTTTCATCCAGATCCATTCAGCCGTGATTAAGTAACAAACATCCATCCCATCCATCCATTCCAACTTTCGCATTTATAATACTAGTCTATGTTCCCATTAGAATGGAATATTTAAGCCTAGCTATAAATAATACTAACATATTTTTTTCATTCTTCAAAAAAGTACAAAAGCGTTACAAGAAACATTTTTTTTTGTCAGGTGAATGTACAGAGGCATTGGTTCAATAAACTAAACTAAAATTTTGAGAATCGCTTTCTTTTACTAAAAGGCAAACTATTTTACGTGTACCCTTAATTTGTATGGAAATATTAGTTCAACTTAATTTGACAGCTCTAATTTACGTCCGTCTCTTTTTTGTTTTATTGGAGAGAAAAAATAGCAATAGCCTAAATTAATTTTACTTTGTGCACAACAGAATCGGCACCATTATATTTTGAGACAACGACTCTCAAATAGACATGCTCATATCTTGAGTAGTTGGCGGTCGACCGTTTCAGATGTCGTATACTTAACAGCGTCCTATTTTGAGCCAATTTGAAGACTAAATAGACACTTATGATGTCATCCATGGTACAAAGAATTTCGTTTTAAAGATAATTTTACTACCTCAGTTTTATTTTTGAAATAGTCCAAACTACCTGGAGCCCTAACGTAGCAAAAAAGCATCGAAGTTTGTCGCACAGAAGGTAGTGGAACGAGCTGAAGAAAATTAGAATATATTATTCCACATGAGCCCGAGACTGCCAGCATACCGTTGTCCCAAACTAAAAATTACTCCTGTATCGTGGGTGCGTTCATAAACATGTAAACTCACATACATTAGGCACCCAGACCCGGCACAACTATCTGTAGGCAATACAAATATTTGTTCCGTGCGGAAATCGAAGCCGCGACATGAAGCACAGCGGCCAATCGCTTAACCACTGCGCCAACAGTGCCGTCAAAGCTGGAAGTCTTAGGTGGAAGCCTTTCCCAGCTGTGGTGCAAGCTAATACTAATTATTACCATACCTACAGCAGTAACAGGTTTCGGTAAAAATACCTCGAAGTCGTTGAAAAAGACATACAAACCCATAAGGTTTTGCCTCAACGTCCTCAAGAAAAGGTTAGTTAAATCCCAATATTATGACAAGAATAATAAAAATAAGTCCCTGTCTCCCGGCCTAAATAACGTTCTTAGCTGGGGCGGGAAATGGGGTGTCAGAAATTAATGGAACCATCGATTTAACGAGTGTTGTAATTTTTCTCTGTGCCCAGTCATTTGTCTTACGACGAAATTATAATAAAAATACCCCCCCCCCAAGTCCTGCTTCGGCACTCTGTGGAACGAAAAAGGGATTAATTGTTTCTTTTATCTGGTTTTTGAAAGGCTGAGTTTGAATGGTGTTTTAACTCAAAGATTTTTGAGCCAACTGGGGTTGAAACTCTTGGGCCGTGCCCTCACGGCCCAAGAGTTTCAACCCCAGTCAGTTCATACAATATTTAAAGATTTATACGTCTAGTTGAAACTTCGTTTGACCCAAGGACTGGCTTATCTCTTCCAAAGGTTAAGCATTGCCATACAACGTGGCCATGCCGCCAGTCTTTTGGGCACCCTTCCAGTCAACAGCAGCGATGAGGAGAAATGTTTTTGATATAATATTTAAAGTTTTACTTAGCTAGGAGCTTAACTTTTTTTTTTTGGCGGGGTTGGAAATCATCCAATGAAATCTCCCGCTCTGGGTGGAGCGGGAGGGCGTGTCAGACTCTTATTGACTAAAACCCACCCCTGTTCCTTCCCTGCCGGCAACGATGTTCCCCGTCAGTGGTGGCTGACAATCTGAAGCGCACGTGGAATATAACTCTTGCTTCTTGCTAATTTAGGATACCTAGTATATTGTTTCTGAGGGGAAACGGCAATGTTAGCTGAGATACAGGCTCACGCCTAGTTCAGCTGCGGATGCTCTTTCTCTTATTTATAATTAAACTGTAAGCCTAATATTTGCCTGGTGCTGATCGGACGGCGAGGTACCCACTGCTCGCCATCCGCATGCCCGAGCTAGGAGCTTACCTAAGTTTAAATTATAGTCAGTTAAGTATTTAAACGTACTTTTTAATTTAAACAATAAAAAAATTGAAACATTTTTAGGTCTTTTGAGATTTAACTAATAGGATTTAACTGACCGAGAAGTACCTACGACTAATGATAGGATAGGTTTTAAGTTTGAATGCGGGGTAGAGAAAGAGCAAAAAATGTGTGTGTTCTAGTATACATGACCCAAGAAGGTGACAATTGAAATGAAGGCAACAAACACTTACTATCCCTCTCAGAGAGTAGGCTTATCTCCCAGCAGTTGAAGGCCTGGGAACGTTGTAAGTTATATAATTATGTGGTTGTGGCAATGTATGTGGCCAGATCAGCCCCCTATCATGACGTCTTAAAAGCATTATGAATCTGGTGTAAAAAAACTTTTTTTCAAAAAATACAACCAACTTCTAAAAATTGTAAAATAATTTTATTTTCGGAAGTCGGTGTTTTTTTGTTTCTTCGTTATTTGACACCGACTTCCAAAATTAAAGTTATTTTAGAATTTTTAGAAGTTGGTTGTATTTTTTGAAAAAAAGTTTTTTATTTTTCACTTTTTAGTTTTTTTTTTGAACACCAGAAGTAAATCTAAATATTATAGTAATGCCCGAATATCGATAACACCAATAACATGGAATTTGAACATTTGGAGACAACCAAAAAAACCAATTGTGTACATACAACGTTGATGTGACAGAGGGGCATTAAATTAAACTACGTATACTATTCGTGTTTAGTATTAATTCGATACGGTATAAAAATAAAAATAATAATAAATGAGGTTTTTTTTTTCAAACAAACTAAATCGCTTACAATTCAGAGTAAAACGCAACCACCCTTTATAAATAAAATTAACTGACCTTAGATACCTAGGTAACAAAGCGGCAACATCGCACTTCATCGACTTGCGTGAGAACGGCAACAACGCGTCGTATCGTAGGTTATACTCAGATTTATCGTTTTAAGGTGCATGACCTGTGCGTATAGACATAATCAGCTGTTAGGAAAGATACATCGTGTTCAAACGAGGCCAAAACTTAAAAAATCGTTTGTGACTAAACTACTGCTCCGATTTAATTGATTTTTGGTACAGAGCTTGAAAATAGTACCTAGTATAGGCAGTTTAAAGGAAAGCCCCTCTGTCGTATCAACTTTGTATATGTTTTGTTTACGTTGATTTTTTCAAAAAGTGCTAAATCAATTTTAATAAAATATATATGGGACTACCTCTGAAGTATGACCTATCATACAAAAAAAAGAATAATCAAAATCTATTCAAAAATAGCGGAAATATCGCGTAACAAACAAAAAAAAAACATACAGACGAATTAAGAACCTACTCTTTTTTGAAGTCGATTAAAAAGAGATAGTGCTATTCGTCCAGTTTAGCTTAGCTCCTTCTAAGGACTCAAAACAGAAAATGTCTCTCCTAGGACATTTTCGAGTCCTCACAATACGCGCGTTAGAAATATCTCTGTCAGATTTTATATATGATATCACTGCCCATTGCCATAGTATTGTATACATAATAAAAGTTAATAAAATCACATTATACAAGATTTTGAACCATAAAACATTGTGAAAATCTCTTTCACCAAACAGATCATAACCCAGAAATGGCGGCCATCATTCTAATATTGTCCAATTTCCAGCTACAATGCTCACAGGAATAAATTGATCCCTCTCGAGCTACACTGCATCACTGATTAGCCTAATACCGGCCAGTAGTAGCTACATTACTGAGCTTAATGCCATATTCCGGGCAATATTTGCTGGTATTGTGGGTCTGGGTGACTTATAAGAACAGCGACAAGAGTTAGCGGGGTTGCTATTAACAAAATATCACGTGAATTGCCGAGAAGGGGTAGGTAGAATTACTTATTAGAACCATTTTTGCCAGTTGTGTTTTACCTACTCGTATAGGTACTTATTTGAATTTAAGTTTGAGATTAATATCTCGGAACAACAAATTCATCATAAATTACAAAGTTAACCACACTTTTTTAGCGCTTTTTTAATACTAGAGTTCACTTAACAATCATTTTTAATAATTCAACGCAAAAGTTGATATTTGAGTTGGTGGCAACAGATTGAAACTATTTCCAATTATGAATTCAAGTTTAGTATCATGACACATGGGCATGCCCGTGGGCTATAACTGAACACAAATTAAGGCACGACGAATGAAAAAAATAAATAAAAAGCAAAAACTTCTGTATCAACCGTCACCTCAGTAGTTTTTCACATTCTTTCTTTCTTTATTTATTTATTTTTATGTCGCTCCAACAATTACCTAGTTCACAGAAACATTAACAGAAAATTTATTATAATAAATTATAATTGTCATCACAGCGAATTATTTACTTAAAGGTGTGCACAGCACTTATAAGTGTTACCTATTTGACATAATTTAAATTTAAAATTATTCATGAGAAATTAACTGATCAAAAAACCGGCCAAGTGCGAGTCGGACTCGTGCATGAAGGGTTCCGTACAATTATCTGTAAAAACGGCAAAAAAATCACGTTTGTTGTATGGGAGCCCTCTGAAATATTTATTTTATTCTGTTTTTTAGTATTTTTTGTAATAGCGGCAACAGAAACACATCATCTGTGAAAGTTTTAACTGTCTAACTATCATGGTTCACGAGTTACAGCCTGGTGACAGACGGACAGCGGAGTCTTAGTAATAGGGTAACCCTTTGGGTACGGAACCCTAAAAATAGCTAATAATAAGATAAAAAAAATATATGCAAAATAATTTCTTCTTTTCTTTTCTTTCTTAGGGTAGAAATTAAAACTGTGGCTAGGTCACCGCGCCCGCCGTCGGGGTTGCGGGCGATCAGTTTGAGAACTCTGTTTGCTCACTGAGTGATCTCAAAGAAAACGGTGCAGTGATCACGTGCTGCCCACTGCAAGGCTCAGGTACAGATAATATAACAGATGCTTCATCTCATACAAAAAATCGTGTGTCCGTGACCGCCCTAACTAGGCATTCTCGGCAGTCAGCAGGATAGTTTTGTTTCCCCGTTTGGGCTCCCCGCATACCTCGCTAGATGGTGTTAGCAGTGACAGCTTGCAAGTTGAATTAATTTACTTAAGGGCCTACCTTCCCGTAAGTGGCGCCCACATTGAATACTTTGGATACTAATTTTGCTTCCTACTTTGGATACGAAACACTTTGAGTCCTGCCCCACTAGCCATGTTACATTTCTATTATCGTTTACGCTCACGCTTAGAACAAAATGTATGACAATGACATTACCTGCGTAGATAAGTGTCACGTGACTTATCGCAGGTAATGTCATTGCCATACATTTTGTTTTAAGCGTTAGCGTAAACGATAATAGAAATGTAATATGGCTAGGGGAGCTGTTTCAACAACGTAAAAATACCTTAAGCTCTTTGTAACAAACGCAACATAGGATTTTTTTAAAATCTTTATTTTCTACGCTTTGCTACGATTTTTCATTCAATGAGGGCTCTACTTAGCGTCTATATACGCCTTAAGGTGGAAGCGCCGAAGTAGCCCGCGAAATTCAAATTTCCTTACGTTTTTTTGCAATTTGCAGGTCAGTGTCAGGTTGTATCTTGGTCAAAATTTGATTCGTGGCCGTAGCAAGTATGCATTTGTAGATTTATAATCATTGAAGTCATCAAAACAACTCTTTCAGTTAGAATTGATGTCAAATGTAAGTATTTTAATGAAATCATGACATTTGGCATCAATTCTAACTGAGAGAGTTGTATTGATGATTTTAATGATTACAGTTCTGTAAGGTACTTGCTATGGTGGCGAATCATATTTTGACCAACATACAACTGGATATTGACCTGCAAATTACAAAAAACGTAAGAAAATTTGAATTTCGCGGGCTACCCTGGCGCTTTCACCTTAAAGTCCCCCCGTGTTTTACTCACACATTGAGGAGTTGCTTTTTATTATTTTTTGCTCTTCATAATAGTTTCATTGTATCAAAATGTGTTGCTATAGCTACGAATTATGAGATGACTCATTAAATTGGCATAGTACCTACCTAACCCAGTTTGAAATAAAAGGGGTCTAAAGTTACAGGGCTTGAAAAATAATTTTTAATTTTTAAAAAAGCCTGACTGCATAAATGACTATAAAGTTCCATACACGCTATTTTTCAGTGACAGTACCTACTACATTTTAGTAAGAAATATTTTTTAGTGACAGTATCTACTACATTTTAGTAAGAAATATTTTTCAGTGACAGTACCTACTACATTTTAGTACTTAAGAATTATTTTTGAAATTGTCTTTTCAAGTCCTTTAATTTGATACCCCACTTGACTATGACACAAAAATCTGGCACTCCAGGAGTACCTACCGTCAGAAGTGAAAACAAAAAAACTTGACCAAAAATGCCCAACACGCATAGCAAACAGCGTAGCGGTGTCGGTGGCGCGCGAGTTCAATTGTTTTTTTCCCATCTCAAAACTGCACAACGCGCCTAAAGAAGTTTTCAGTTCAAAAACGACCATACTTACCCAATAGAGGACGCCGTTTATTGTTTCAAAATTAATTTAGCCTACGATGAGTCTGATTGAATATTACAATGAGCATCATTATTTTGACGACATTGGTCGTATAGCGACATAATTAGATCCGCACAAGCTATAAGAGATTATCTAGCAAAATAATAATTATTATAAACCGCTGGGCTTAGAAGCATTCGATTTTGCACACAAGTTCCTTACATAACAAAAGTTAACATTAAGGGACAATTTATCAAAATTGTTATACCATTGTTATGCTCGCGTTTCACTACCATCTCACCTCAATCTGCTTAGCCTTTTCTCAACTATATTGAGGTCGGCTTCCAGTCTAACCGGATGCAGCTGAATACCAGTATTTTACATGGAGCGACTGCCTATCAAACCTCCATAACCCAGTTACTAGGTAATACGATACCCCTTTTGGTAAGACTGGATGTCAGACTTTCGGGCTTCTGACGACCCGTAACGACTATCAAAGATCCACGATTGACAGCCGGGATCAACGGCTTTTTTTTTAGGCATGTAGTAGTCTCGGTATGTAAAGATGGTCACCCATCCATGGACCAACCCCGGCAAGCGTAGCTTAACCAAATGGATCGACCCGTGCGGCTGTTATTACTTTTGCCACGAGCCCTGATAGTCAGAAAATAAGAAGTGTCTGGCGGCTCTGGGATCTTACTCTACGGGGTGTATCGGAAATGGGTTACAAAAAAGAACAACGTTCTTCAAGAAAATCGTAAGTAGTCAATTCTGAGAAAACACATTGGATTTCCCATACTAATTTTCTCTGAAAGTCCATTTATCTTGGGAATTGACTATGAATTCTTTGAAAAAAGTTGTTCATTTCCATTGGCAGGAGCAATATCTAAAATATGACCACGCCTTACCGTTACAGCCTGTATAGGGATTGACAGCACCAACTCACTTCACAAAGATTTCACGGTAAGATTTTACAGAATATGTAGTCTAATCTATGGGAATATTTGATGACAATGTGCTCATCGAGTTTTCCGTGACAGCAGCATGCAGTTAGTCGACTATTCACGTCACCAGAGGGTTGGCCCTTTTTGTCGGCCAAAGAACCAGCGTTGCCATTTAATGTGGCAATCGTTCTGGGCACTTTTCCCATTGACAGCGATGTGGACGAATTGTTCAATGCCCAATGAGTTTTAAGCCTCCAAATTTTATTTATTTTCTTTGACTTTGTTTAAATACTTTGTAATTATTCTACACAATCAATCTGCCTAGCCTTTTCCCACCTATATTGGGGTCAGCTTCCAGTCTAACTGGATGCAGCTGAATATCAGTATTTTACATGGAGCGACTGCCTATCTGACCTACACAACCCAGTACCTAACTGGGTAGTACGATACTCCTTGGTAAGACTGGTTGTCAGACTTTTAGACTTCTGACGACCCGTAACGACTGTCAAAGATCCACTTTTGACAGCCGAGACCAACGGCATAACGTGCTTTCCGTATTATTATTATACTCTTTGGTGCTTGCCGAGGCACGGAGGAGTCTCAGTATATAAAGATGGTCACCCATCGATGGACCAACGCCGGCAAACGTAGCTTAACCTGATGGATCAACCCGTGAGGCTGTTATTATTTTACCGAATTATAGTTCTAAACAATAACAATAATTCGGTATCGATTAAGACGACGTCTACATATTTCAATATTCCTAAGCCTATTGTCAACCCCAAATACCTCTGGCCAGTGCATTCCAAAGTTTCGCTCTCAGTTTGCAACTCAAACCGCTTACATGGCCCCGGGCGTTGCAATATAAGTTACTGGGTCCAATACTAGAAGCTAGATGGAAGCAATATGGCGGTGCTAGCAGTTCCAACAACTATATTGCATATTGCAGCACTGGGATTAGAATCGCAATTATTACTGTAATTGTACTGTTATGGGGGTTTTAAGATAAGTTTTGTGTGGGAATTTTAATGGGATGGGGTAGAGGAATAGAGAATGGGTGCGCTGTATTGGTTTTAGTGTTTTTTTAACCGACTTCTAACAAAAGAGGAGGTTCTCAAGTCTTTTTTTCTTGGTTAGGTTTCTTCTGTGTCCTATTCTGTCATAGACAACTCAACAGATGCAAATCTTGCATGCACTACAGATAGACTTGAATATATCTGTTTACTATCTTTATAACTCGTCTTCTTGCAGGGACCATGCATACTTCCAGGATAAAAAATGGCCTTAGGAGGTTAAGCAATTCCAGAGATTATATTACACAAACAAACAAACAAGCACACTTCACTAAGTATAGTACTAGTTAAGATTTGATAACGGCACCCTTTTTTAATAGGGTAGGAAATCTGCACCGAATCTGCTGGATCGATAGTGTTGAAATTTGGTACACACATGAGTATCTGTGACCCAAACATGTACCCTAAATATTTTTTTTTGGAATAAAGGTGTGATCCTCTTATTGGTGGTTAATTGGGGTGAAAATCGGCAAATTAAAAAACAAAGTTTTTTAAACTATATCGTTCGACATCGGTCTCAAATGTATTTAATTTTTTTCATAATTTTAAAATTTACAGTTTTAAAGTTACTTTAGAAAATAGATGAAAAATAACCAGTCCCCCCTTTCTTATCTCCGAAACCAGACTACTGACAGAAAAAAACTTAGAAAGTAGTTCAGTACTTATAGATTACAGGAAAACCTATGGAGGAGGTAGTTTAAAAAATGCCTGAAAAAATCATGATTTGTTCGGAACCCTTTGCGCGCGAGTCCGACTCACACTTGGCGGGTTTTTGTTTGTGGTTTTCTTTCGGCGTGAGATCTGCATAATGTTGATTGTTGATGTCTGATAGTAATGTTTTCGCAGTGTTTAGCAGCCAATGTACCGATTCAGCCCTCTCGGCAAGCTTCGCTAAAATAGTAATATTATCCAGTTGCGTAGACACTTGAGACACAAAATCGCAACAATTTTACATACAATATTTAAAACAGCCACTAAACTTCACTCCAATCTATAAGTGCGTGATTAGACCTGTCGTACTGTATGGATCAGAATGTTGGGCTGTGAAAAAGACGGATGAAAAAAGATTGCATGTGGCGGAGATGAGAATGTTGAGATGGATGTGTGGAGTAACGAGAATTGATAAAGTGAGAAATGAGTACATTAGAGGTAGTTTAAAAGTGGCGCCAGTCACAGAAAAGTTGAAAGGGAACCGCTTATCTTGGTATGGTCATATGAAGAGGACACATGAAACACATGTAACCAAAAGAGTTATGAATATAAATGCGGATGGATGTAGAGGGAGAGGGAGGCCAAAGAAAAGATGGATGGATTGTGTGAGGAGTGATATGAAAGAAAAGGGAGTAAGTGATAGCGTGACAGCTGACAGGACAGAATGGAAGAAAAAAACGTGTTGCGCCGACCACAAGTAACATGGGATAACGGCAGGAAGATGATGACTGAACTTCACTCCAAAAAAATCCTTCCGTGAAAAATTCCATTTGTATGTTTGATAATCAATCACACTTTGAACGTAAGACTTGGCACTGGCACCCGCATAAACTGTGATCTTGATTAAGTAAGACATAGGATAGCTACTGTATATCCCGGTTTCGGTTTTACGTTGCCGTGGGATAATTCTCAAAATTCATTAGGGCCAAGCCGCTGATAAAATAAAAATATTCCGAAAAACTAATACATCTATTCTTAACCCTACACTAACAGCCTGCTTATTGCATTTATCCAGCACCCTGTACACATTTATCGAGCAAATTTCCAGCTTCCTTCGAACACCCCATATATAACGTAATATTCCAGCCTCAAAATACGCGAAGACCATCAATATTGAACACTGTGTAGGTATACTAAACACAGTATTTAGTGCCCAATGAATGAATATAAATGCTAAGTGTTAAATAAAGATCGTGCATTTTACATACTTTGTCTGACACTGTCTGTCAGACCACAAAAAAGTGCAGAAGGTCAGTTCCACACAATTAGCGTAACCGCACGCACACAGACACGCTTCACGTACTGCGAATGCAAAAGTGCACCCACGACCGGCATTTTTTTCAGATTGCCGCACGTACGCGTCTGTGTGCTTGCACCTGTTTTCACTGTTGTGTGGAGCCGACTCTCTGTACTATTTTTGATCTGACGTTGTTTGTCGGTCAATTTCTGTGAAATCGAGCAAGGCAGGCGTTGGCAACGTGCTGTTAATTTTTCAATGTTTAAAGCGCCATCAATCCTTTTTATGGGTTCGGTATGCGATCATTATAATTGTAGGGTGACCAAAATTTGAGTTTTATTTTTTAAATGAACGGTTTTTTTAACATGCTTTTTATTAGCTTCACCTGTAACCTGTAATCTTAGAAGTTTAATTTGATTCACTTCCCGGTTTCCAATTGAGCTGAAATTTTGCACACAAATATTTAGTTTGGCTGACAATGCATGGTTAGGTAAGTGACGTCATTCTTTATCCAATATGGTGGATTTCTAAAGATGGCGGACTTTATTATTATTATTAATTTATTCCCATATTATGGGTAGGTATAAAATGAAAGGGTGTGCTGAGAAATATACGAAAAAACGTGTTTATTTTTACTATAGGTATAAAATTTATGTTTGGATATCGATTATATTTTATCACGCTTTTATTTGAGACAGAATATACAGGGTGTAAAAAGACATATCACATAGCTGTCAACTAAGCATACTGTACGTCTAACAAAGTAGCTTTGCGCAAAACTTATAGCTGGGAAACGACTTTTATTTTTAGGTATGAAAAAAAAATATTATTACACGCGATGTAATGTGAACCCAGGCACGTGATGTTAAACCCTGCCCCTTCGCTCTAAGCCATGTAGGTACTACGTTTGATATTCATTGCGTTTTTGTAACTTCAAATGCGAAATTTTGAAAATTCGAAAAAAAGAACGAAAATTCAGGTAATATTTGTTGGGAAAAAAGTTTAGTAAAAAACACTTTGCATTAATTTTCGTAAAAAAGTAAAAAAAAAATTGCGACTTTGACCTTCAATATCTCCAGAACTAGTGGATTCCCAGGTATGATCTAATGGAAAAAAAATCCAAATAATAGGTAGAATATATGGCTTTCAGCTTCAAAAACTGCCTTTTTACACCCGATATAGCATACCCATTAAAATACATAAATACAAACAAAATAAATTACCATTAATACTAGAACAATAAATTTTCTATGTAGCTCGGCCATTAAGCTTACTGGCTAGTTTACCGAAAGCCACTATTGACACCGTACGTTTTGAAGACATATGGCTATTTGGCCATTGTGCTCCTAGTGCTTTATTGAATATCTTTTGAATACTCGAAGGAGAATTTGAATCGAGGTTTAATACTATGCAGATTGGAATTAGAAAAGCTTGGTTGAATGTATGCTATGTTAAAACAATAATTTATTATATTTTAACTTATTGTATTCCATAATATGGGGAATGCACAGGCTCCTGTAATCTAGTTTATAACTAGCTCAGGAGCCAGGGAAAATAATTTAAATATTAAATGTGTAGGGCAACGTTTTGTAAAAAAAAAACAATAGCTTGTGCCAGCGGCTTCGCCGTCGTGAACGTACCACGATAAAATGTTCTCAACTAGATCATAGTATACCAAAGTCTACACGGTGTTCTAAGTTTCATTTAAATTCGTTCGGCCATTGAAGCGTAATTTATTATTTAACTATCTACCCGCCCTAGTTGTACGGGTACAAATTATACACCCTAAACTTTCCTCATAAATTACTCTATTTTTGTCTATTGGTAAAAACCACATGAAAATCAGTTCAGTAGTTTTTGAGTTTATCGCAAACAGACAGACGGACGCCGCGGGGGATATGTAGTGATATCCATACTTTCATATTTAATACAAGCACCGTCCCAGAAATTATTTTCAGAAGCATAGCCTCCCTGTGCGAGAGGAAAATTATTAAACATTAATTTCAGCTCTTCCCTTAAGTAGCTGGCTTGCAAGTTTTATTGATTTAAATTATACATTGCAGCCGCTCGTTATACTAACCAGGGATCACCAACCATTTGAGAAACAAAATGGCTGAATTTATTCTGACGGCTGCTGTCAGAATAAATAAAATCTGTCTTCTCGTACACCAAGCGGATTACCATAAAAACGTTTACGAATAGGTATAGTATATAACTAGCTTCTACTAGCGGCTCCGCCCGCGTAGAATGAGCATTTCCTCCATTATAAATTATAGTCTATGTGCTATTCCAGATTGTAATCTATTTTTTTTGCCAGATTTCATCCAAATCCGTTTCGCCGTTCTGACGTGATTGAGCAACAAAATTTATTACTAGCCCATACTGTCCCACTGCTGGGCAAAGGCCTCCCTCCATTCCTTCCATCGGTCACAATTCGATGTTTTGGCAAAGACCAGTAGGTAGTGTCGTCTAACAATTATCGACACTACCAAGCGTGTTTTAGATTAAATTGTACAGTTAACACAGAAGTTTTGAACCCCCTATTATTCCAGTCTAACTCAAAGTTTCAACGAGTTGAACTAATTGAAAAAAACAAAATAAAACTTCAAAATAGTAATAATAACCCTAAAAGAATGGACGAGTTGTCTGTAACGATGATTTTATTTTACATGACGTGTGCAAATGCAACTCGTAAACACTGAGATAACTTTGGACCATGCACTTGATAAACTAAGATAAGGAGATTTATAGAATCGTGATTTTTTTATAATCTGATGTGAGTTTTATTTGTAAGTACTACAATTGAGGAGAAGGTAAGTAGTCCCTGGGTGATTTGCGTTAATTTTAGTATTTCCACATGATTGAGGTTTTTTCCAAATAAGTTTGTTTTTATTTAATAATAAATAAAGAATTATATTTCTAAACTTTGCTGTGTGCATGTGCATGTGTAATGCAAAATAGGCGTGGTAGTGTCGTTAATTGTAAACGATACTACTGGTAGTGTAGAATAAAAATGCTGTTTTGAATGATGCAAAACCGAATTTATTAGTAATTTACTGGGATCTTTGCGTAGCTCTTACAATGATGCATAGTCGAGAGAGAAAGAAAGGAAGTGAATGGCGATGTTGCCAGTATAAAATTACAAATTAAATATTTTACCACAAGCAATTCAAATCGACTAAAATATAATCGATTATTAAATAATTACAAAATATATTTATGTTTGATATTGAATCGAACATAGTTGCGCGGGCGAGAAGTTATACAAAGAAAGAGTCATTATAACCCAGCAAATAAACTTAAACACAAGTATATGGAGTTATAAACTTAAACAAATGAATTTTACTTTAAATTAATTAAGTATACAAGCTTAGAAAAATCTATAGTCTGGAGTAGCTCTATAAAATCAAAACATAAGCAAACTGACTGAAAATGTTTACGCCTTACTCTATTAATCAAAGAACGGTAGAGATCAAACCAATATACCAAGTATATTACGTATATATAATAATGCTTAATAGCTAACTTAAGTCTATAAAGGACCCATGAAGTAGGTGGGTACATAGCCTAGATAAATTATGGAAAGGCACATCTACATCAATGTGAAAAAACAATACCGTTTGTTTTTGAGAATAATTTTAAACAATAGGAAGAGGACACAATTTTGAAATAGACCTTACAAAAGTTTTGTTCCTACATTTAACTTCAGCAACTCTTACATTTTTATCATTCCCAGGAAATACCTTTACAATGCGAGCCAGTGGCCACTCTAGAGGAGATGAATTTACATTTTTTATCAAAACAAGATCACCTTCTTTCAAATTGGGAACATTATATTTCCACTTGGGACGGTTTTGCAATTATGTTAGGTAATCTGATACCCAAGTTTTCCAAAAGTCTTGCTTTAATTTCGTAACCACCTTCCAAAATTTTAAGCGATGTGACGGAATTTCCGTCAGATCGACTTCGGGGTAACTAGTCAAAGCAGTCCCAATAGGAAGTGTCCAGGCGTTAAATATGTTCCTTCCCTAGGGTCTAGGGAAAGCAGAGGTCGGGAGTTCAACACACCTTCTATCTGAACTGCAACCGTATTGAATTCTTCATAAGTTAAGCACAAGTTACCAACAACTCTTTTAAGGTGTTGCTTGACGCTCTTAACACCTGCTTCCCATAGCCCTCCAAATTGTGGTGAATAGCTAGGTATAAACATAAACTGAATATAATTATTTTTACAAAATTTATAGACAGACTCCTTATGAGTCTTTGAATTATGCAACTTATAAAGCTCATTTAATTAATTTTGTGCTCCTTTAAATGTTTTCGCATTATCGCAAAAAACCTTTGTGAGCATGCCTCGCCTTGAAATAAAGCGATTAAAACATGCTAAGAAATTTTCAGTAGTTAAGTCTGATACTACTTCTAAATGTATTGCCTTAGTGGCAAAACAAACGTAGAGTGCAATATACCCTTTAGTTACGAGCGGTTTTCGAATCCTAGCAATTTTCATACTAAATGGACCGCAAAAATCAATGCCGACATACTGAAAAGGCCTGGTGACGGTGACTCTAGCTGTAGGTAAAGAGCCCATAAGTTGCTTTGCAGTTTCTGCCTTCAAACGAATGCACTTTAAGCAACGGTGTACTACCTTTTTGACCTCCCTAATACCACTTATTATCCAAAACCTCTGTGAGAGCGAACTGAGTACCAATCTAGAGCCAGCATGCAACAATCTGAGGTGCTCTCTTTCAATTATCAAGGAAGTGATATGACAACTCTTAGGGAGAATAGCAGGGTGCATCTTATCTTGTGGAATGCCTGCATTCTGCAACCTACCGCCAACCCGAAGAATACCGAAGGCATCAATAAAGGGAGACAAACTAGCTATGTTTGACTTTACTCTTTTATCAGATAATAATAGATTAATTTCTTCCGCAAAATAATACCTTTGAACACAACGAATTATTATCAATAACGCATGGTGCAATTCATTAGCACTCAATGCAGAGTCGTTAATTATATGTTTTTTGGAAATATTATTGTAAAATCTATAGATGTACGCAATGACAGCTTGAAGTTTATTTAAATTAGAAAATTTATTAAATAATTCAAAATCTACTGGCTCTACACTATGTGCAAAGCAAGGGATTACCTCTTGGTCCAGAATTTCTGGTTCCTTAAAATTTTTGAGGACATGGATTCCATGCTGGTAGGCTGGATCCGCTAACCCTGGCGCACCATGCCACCATAGAGCTCTACTCTGCAAGCCTTGCGGCTCTACACCACGCGAGAGCAAGTCAGCTGGATTATCAGCTGACTTCACATGAAACCAAGAGGATTTATCAGTTAATGACAAAATTTGTTTAACTCTATTATTGACATAGGTATTAGCCTTTATTTTTTGAGATGCTATCCAGGCCAACACAATCTGTGAATCAGTGTACAAGAAAACCGCGTGAGAGAATCTAGAGGTAAGTACCTTGCTCACTCTATGTACCAGCTGTGCCAGCAATAAAGCGCTGTTCAGCTCTAGCTGAGGTATTGTCAGCTTTCGCGATAGAGGAGCTACACGGGATTTCGAGCATACAAGATTACTATTTACGGTACCATCTTTTTTAACAACTCGAAGGTAGAGACAGCAACCAAATGCCTTCAATGAGGCGTCAGCATAGCCTACTAATTCTATTATGGAAGAATCATAATGGCACTGTATGGATCTAGGAACAGAAATTTTGTCCATTAATTTTAAATCAGCAATAAACTTCATCCACAGCTGTAAATAGGTGTGTGGTAGAATAATATCCCACTCAATTTTTGCAGACCATATTTTCTGCATTATTAATTTGGCCCCTACAATAATTGGACCTATTAGACCCAAGGGGTCAAAAATTTTACCAATATAACTAAGTACCTTTCTTTTGGTATTTAAATTGTCCTCACAATGTGAGGTTTGAAAGTGGAAATTATCTAAATCGACATTATATTTAAGTCCTAGCGTTTTGACAACATTATCATTATTGAGATCTACATCATCAAAGAATCTACGCTCTACTGGAATACTGTCCAGAACAGAAGGTAAGTTTGAGCACCACTTATGCAACGTAAAATTACCTAACTTAAGTAGCTCTACCAATTGGTCTCTCAAAAAGGAGAGCTGCTCTACATCATCGCACCCAGTTAGTACATCATCGACATATGTATTTTTAAACATAGCATTAGCAGCTAGAGGATACCTATCTCCATACCTATTTGCTAACTCTATCAAACATCGGGTGGCCAAAAAGGTAGAGGCTTTCATACCATAAGTTACGGTTTGTAACCGCAAGCAAGCCATAGGCTTACCTGGGTCATCTCTCCACAAAATGTTCTGAAGACTTCTATGGTCTGGATTTATAAAAACACATCGAAACATTTTTTCAATGTCACATATTAAAATGTACAAGTATGACCGAAATAAAAGAAGGATATCAAAGAGCTCACCCTGCACCACCGGCCCATTCAGCATAACATCGTTCAATGAGATCTTATTTTTACTTTGCATACCACCATCGAAAACCGTCCGCAACTTCGTGGTCTTGCTCTCCTCATTGAATACAGCATGATGGGCTAGAAAGTAAACAGAGCCACAATTAATATCATATGAATTGATATCTACTTCCTTAGCATGTCCCATTGCGACATATAGGTCAATGAACTCCTTATACTGTACAAATAATGCAGGATTTTTTTGAAGTTTCCTTTCTAAAGATAAAAAACGCTGCCAAGCAACTGAGAATGAATCTCCAAGTTGTAACTCATTTTTAGGGGTGACTAGAGGTAAATCAACATAAAATGTTTTATCCTTCAACTGTACAGACTGTTTAAAACTAGCTTGTGCCCTTTGAAACTCATCTGATACCATGGCTACAGGCTCAGGAAAACTCTCAGACAGCCAAAACTTTTCCATCACATTTTCTAACTTGGTTTCATTACAGATAGCTGTATTGGATACAATATTGTAGCACAAAGTCTGATTACAAACACTCACCCTGCCGGCGACAACATAACCAAATACTGTATTTTGCAATGTAGGACCATCTAAAATTTTAAAACAACTGTTCAACAATGAATTAAAATAAATATCCGCACCCAACAATATTGATATTTCCAATGGAATGTTGAAGTTATTATCTGATAGCTGAATTTCCGTGGGAATATTTAGTTTAGAAATATCAATAAATTGCTGCGGCAGAGGTGTAGTTATTTTTTCAACAATGTGACAGTTAATCTTAAATTTAATATTTTCATGTTGACATGAATTAATAGAAAAACTGACAACTTTGTTTAATTTGGTGGCCCTGTTTCCTACCCCAATAATATTGGTATCCTGCAAGGTGGGTGTCAACCCTAATTTATTTACTAATGAGTTAGTCACAAGTGAGGCTTGGCTGCCACTATCGAGCAATGCCCTAACTAGAATGTCTCGACCATATTTGTCTGAGACTTTTACCATAACAGTAGGTAATAGAACATTGCATGGTGAAGTATTATTATTATTATTGAAAAATAATGATACAGGAGCCTCCTCCTTTTTATCTTCACTATGCAATAATGAATTATGTGAGCTTTTACAAACTTTACATTTAAATTTATATTTGCAGACTTTGTCTCCATGTGCTCGTAAACAAGTGGAGCATAATTTATTATCCTTTACAAAAGACAGACGAGTCTCTATAGGGACCATCTTAAATTTGGGACATTTAAAAATAACATGATCATTTTTATCACAAAACTTGCACAGACTTTGTGCCTGTGAAGAAACATTTGCAACCTGCATTGCAGATTTAGAATTAATTTTAAATGAAACTGTATCCTCCAGCGCCATAGCACGCTTCTCGAGGCAGTTAATAAATTCTTTAAGAGTCGGAATCTTACTAACATCCCGCTCCAAGTTAAATGCCCTTTTAGTATAAGGGTCTATTTTCTTATAAAGTACACAAATTATTATATGATCCCAGTGTTCAACAGGTTCCTCTAAATTCTTTAATGCATGTAATTGCTGATTTAAATTAGAAATTAAGGCCCGTAGACCAGATGCAGTACATTTCTGCATTGACGGCATGTCCAACACTATATCTAAATGACCAAAAATCAACCGAGTTGGATCATGATATCGTTTCTCTAATAATTGTAAAGCTTCTTTATATGATTTATTGATAAGTGGCAAGTTTATTATAATTGCCAACGCTTCATCTAGAAGGTATTTTCTTAAATAGAATAGCTTTTGGACATCCGTCAACGAATTATTGTTGTCAATCACCGCTATAAAAAGGTCATGAAATGGTTTAAATTTGGTAAAGTCTTTGCCATCAAACGTGGGGATTTCAACAGTAGGTAATTTAGAACTAGAAACACATGTTGTCTGAAACGATTCAGTTTTGGAAATTACCTTTAGAGTCTCATTGATCTTCGCCAACACTGTGAAATATCTGTCCTCAAATTGTCCCGCATCTTCTGTATCTTTGTCATCCCCACTTAGAATGTCCAGTTGGACACTCTCGTACTGCGTTAACGCCGACATTAGCTTCTCCTTGCGTGCCGCAAGAAGATCTACCGTAGCAGATGCCAAAGTTATGGGGTCGTTCACATAGTTCTCGATCCGAGTTAGCGTAGCCTTACACTGTGTGCGTATTAATTTAAGCTTCTTTAAATCCGCCATTTGGATAGCTGAAAACCCTGAACAATCGCACTATCACTTCACTTTTTAGCCGAAATATCGCTTTATAACTAAAACACAAACCTTTTAGCACTTTTTATTCTTTGTTTACCTTCATGGGTTCACAAAAACAGCGGGAACAGGTAAACCGTCAGCTGTCAACGTCTAAGTGTCAAACTCAATTGACATTAGTAATGTCAAAGTCGAGTGACGTATGATCCGGTAATGTCGCCGGAAATAAGAGACGACGCTGCCAACACCAGCCAGTGCAATAACTCGTCGATGTTTTCACAATTTCCTAAAGTGGGTACTTTTGCATCCACACACTAAATTGAGCAAATCCGCCGAATTTCTTCGTTTTTTCTTCTTTGGAATGCTGATGACGCTCAACAAACGCGAACTGTGCGCTTTCCTTCGCTGAAATAGACTGTTATCACCCAATTTGGGTGAAATTCCGCCGCGCACCGACACTGTCGGCGCACAACCACGCCGGCCAAACTTGCCGAATCAGTGCAAATTTCACAAAAAAAAATACTCACTGATTGTTCGAAGGACCACTAACAGCATGTAGAATAAAAATGCTGTTTTGAATGATGCAAAACCGAATTTATTAGTAATTTACTGGGATCTTTGCGTAGCTCTTACAATGATGCATAGTCGAGAGAGAAAGAAAGGAAGTGAATGGCGATGTTGCCAGTATAAAATTACAAATTAAATATTTTACCACAAGCAATTCAAATCGACTAAAATATAATCGATTATTAAATAATTACAAAATATATTTATGTTTGATATTGAATCGAACAGGTAGTGTCCTTGCCGAAAAATGCACGATTCTTGTAACGGAATTTTATAAGTATGTAAATAACTTGAAGATAAATTGTAATCGTTCAAAGTGATCTTTGAATAATTAATAAAGACTGACCTAGAAAATATACAACTATGTACTAAAATTAATACTAAACTTTAGTAATAAAAAACTTTTTTACAAAAAAATAGAACCGACTTCCAAAAAAGTGCAAAATAACTTTAATTTCGGAAGTCGGTGTTCCTGTTTTGTATCTTCGTTTTTTGACACCGACTTCCGAAATTAAAGTTATTTTGCACTTTTTTGGAAGTCGTTTCTATTTTTTTGTAAAAAAGTTTTTTATTTTTCAATTTTTAGTTGTGGTTCCCCATTAAACTGTGTTAACAATTCATAGACACACGATAGCAGCAATCGCGGTTCATTTGCTGTCAATTTTTGAAGAGTTCCGTTGTCTGTCTCCGAAACCCATCATCAGATCTTTTTGAAAATTAAATGGGACCATTTCGGAATAAACCCCTTTAGAAAAAAACAAGAATTTTGCAAATCCGTCAATATATGACGGAGTTATGCCCGAACATACATAAAAAAAAAAACCTCCCTCTTTTTCGAAGTCGGTTAAAAAGATCAATACACGAGTCTAAGTTTCACAGAATCAAGGTGTGTTAAAAAGTTCGTCTTATATCTCGTGCTCTAATGATTTTAACAGATAGCAAAAGAAAAATCAGGCTATTCAAGTGTTACGGGAGTGTGAAAGAAAGAAAAAAAATGTTGGCTGTTGTTGTTGTTGGGGACATTATTCTAACAAAAAACAAAAACTGAATTAAAAAATAGTCTTCCCAACCCTCCAGTGTTTATGAAATACCTATTCAACGATATTTTTGTCATGATGGCGCATAGACGAGAAAAAAAGTCGAACAATTTTTTTTTTCAAGATTTTATTTTAGTTTTTTCGGCTGTTCCGATTTTCGGTATCTCGGTTCACTCGTGCAAAACGATGGCGAAATAGATCGGACTGTGAAGCACAGAATTAACACTGGATGGATGAAATGGCGGCAGGTCACCGGGACTATCTGCGACTCCCGCATTCCCCTTAAACTTAAGGGGAAGATTTATAAAACAATGGTCAGACCTGCTGTCTTGTATGGTTCAGAATGTTGAGCCACAAAAGGGATGAATGAAAAGCAATTGCATGCAGCTGAGATGAAAATGCTAAGAGCGATGTGTGGGTGTTACGCGCATGGATAGAATCAGGAATGAGTATATAAGAGGAAGTCTGAAAGTGGCACCGCTGACTGAAAAGTTGTGTGGAAATCGGTTGTCGTTGTATGGGCATGTGATGCGGAGGAATGAAGAAAATTTCGTGAGGAAAGTCTTGTGTATGGACGTGAAACGATGGATGGACTGTGTCAAAGAGGATATGCGTAAAAATGGGGTGACTACAGAGATGACGACTAATAGAGGAGTATGGAAGAAAAAGACATGTTGCTCCGACCCCTAAATAAATTGGGATAAGGGCAGGAGAAGGATGATTTTGGTTTTTTCGGCGTGAATATACCTACACTAGCTTCTGCCAGCGGCTTCCCCCGCGTGGTATTAGTTGCCTATGAGTTATTCTGCAATATTACTGTAAAGTTTCATCAAAATCCGTTCAGTAGTTTTTGCGTGAAAGAGTAACAAACATACATCCTCATAAACTTTCATATTCATAATATTAGTATAATATATATCGAGTGTAAGAAGACAGTTTCTGAAGACGAAAGCTACATATTCTACCCATTATTTGGACTTTTTTTTCCACTAGACCGTACCTGGGAATCCACTGGTTCTGGAGATATTGAAGATCAAAGTCGCAATTTTTTTTTTTACTTATTTACGAAAATGAATTCCAAGTGTTATTATTAAACTTTTTTCGAAACAAACATTATGAATTTTTGATTTTTTTATTTCGAAATTACGCATTTGCAGTTACAAAAACGCAATGAATATCAAACGTATCCAACAAGCACCTACGAGTACGTGGCTTAGAGCGAAGGGCGGGATTTAACTCCACTTGCCAGGGTTCGCGTTACGTTGCGCGCAATAAAAAAATAGTTTATTTTTTCATACCTAAAAATAAAAGTCGTATCCCAGCAATAGTTTTTGCGCAAAGCTACTTAGTTAGACGTACAGTATGCGCAGTTAACGGCTTTGTGATGTGTCTTTTTACACCCTGTATAGGTATACCCATGCAAAATTACAGCTTTCATGTACTAGCAGTCTCTAAGCTAAGCCGCGGACGGACAGAGCGAAACCATAACAATAAGGGTACGGAACTACGGAACCCTAAAAAATTAGGCAGTTACTATGTAAAATACTGGTATTCAGCTGTATCAGGTTTGAGGATATGAAAGTGATGGGCTGGCTTAAATTCGAGGTGACACTAATAGATATACTTTTCAGCAATCCTGTTCGTATCCATCCTCATTTGATGGCCAAAATGTTCACGATCCCCACCGCTTGTAGCCCATGGCTAGTATTGGGCTCTTTTTGTGCATAATGATCACTACTTAAGCGATGTCTTTTTGTTTGGAAACACGCTCAAAGTGTGTGAGGTGTTTAATTTTAGTTCTTTTTAGCACACTGTGCACGCTTTGCATTTTTCTTGGTATGAAACTGTATTTCATTTGATAAACGCGCAATTTTGTACGAGCAGATTATAATGCATACCTAGATACCACACCACATCTGTATTAAGTACCTGAAAAGATGAGCGAGAGGTACCCGAAAAAATAGAAGCATCTTGTTGACCCAAAGCCATACAATACAAATAGTCAAAAATACATTTGGTACGGAACCCTAAATGTGCGAATTCTGACACGCACTTAGCCGGTTTTAACCCGTGAACGGCCGAGCCTCTTATCGCAGTTTGACATATTTACGACCGGGCTCATAAAAAACAATTTGCTGAGGTTTCTATTGCAGCGAGGCACTTAAAGTAAACTTTTTGGGTTGTTGAATAAACAGACCTTAGAATAACATGTAATTCGAGAGTTGAATTTTAATCAAATTCTGTTATCAACGATTTGTCGGGAATAGTGTGTGTGTGTGTGTGTGTAGTTGTTAAAACCACTGTATCAATTTACATGAAATTTTGCATGTTGCACTATGAATATACAAGTAATCTAAGAACAGTGTTTTTATTGTAGAGTCCGATATCATATTTTCCTATTATTCACACTCAAACTTCAAATTACGAAATCAAAACAAGATAACGGCTATTTAAAATTGCGTTTCTGCGTTTACGTTGCGTTTTGTGTTGCGTTTTTTTTTCTAATACTATGTAATAACTATCTAAGAATGCATGTGAACCATGCCACAGGATATAAGATATTTAGTTATTTAATAAACCCCTGAACGCCCGTCGGCATGCGGGTATGCCGTCGGTGGTCATCATGATAGATGTCAACTGTGAATCTACAATCGATAAACAGACGGACTTTATTTCCGATTTTTAAATTATGAATGTCAGTAATAGTATTAATCACTGAACGCTATTACCATGCTAAACCACAAAACTATAGTCTACTTTGAAGTTTATTTCATTCCATACTGGTCTGGAAAAGGACAAAATTACTGTACAATATTTGATTGAACGCGGTATATCCTTTGTAATTGGAAGTTAAATTCAGAGCAGGCTTAGTTAGATATGTCTACTGAAATGTTGGTAGATCCTAATGTATTATAAACAAGCTTACATACTCGTACAGACTGTTGTCAGCATAACCTGACCCACCCTAAAATCAAACGACTTTGGACCCTCTGCATGTAACATTAAGGTTTATTTAATTTATATGAGCTTATCAGACAACTGCTCGAGGATTTGATGAACAAATACAATAATAATATAGACACGCAAATTTGATCTTTAAAACGTTAGCATTAGGTTATATTTTATAACTATTTGTTATAATATGATAAGTGTAATAGCTTATTTTAATAATTGAGTTTAAGTAATTCTGGTCTCGTGGTCTGTGTGTAAGACTGTGAAAAACGAGGTTCGAGATCAAATCCTGCGACAAAGATATTGTTTTGCTTTCAATATAAAATTTATATTTCAAAACTATTTCTTGTATTATTGTAAAGAACTACAGATTAGACATAAACTTTTTAAAATGGTAATATTTTCACATAACTTGTAATAAGTGGGTAGTTGAAAAATAAATATTCGTATTCATTATAAAGCTGGTATTCAAATGTTACTATGGAGTGATTATTTAAAATACAAAATAATTTGCACGAGGAGAAGATGGCTGCTCGTGCTGTGCAAGAATAAACTTTATGATAGTATACTATATGGTTCAATTTTTTTTGAATATTGCGTCTAGCATTACAACTAAGATCAAATTTCAATGCGGCTTATAAGAGTTGTGTTGGTCTTGTGGTCACTAAGGTAGTGCGATATTCATCGTTGTCTACGTTCGAAACCAAGTTTAACCTAAATTTAGATATTATATTACACTTTTTTACAATTTTTTAATAGACGACGTAGGGTATTGTCTTTTTAAACGGGCAGTTTGTATAGAAATAAAACTAAAAAATTGCAAGTTTAAAATGTTTATTATTCCATTAAAACACCTAAGTAAGATAAAGTAAGTAAATGCTCATATATTTCCAAATTAATATACTTTTTATATTAGTATGCCACATAAACATTAAAAAAGGCATGCATATGCTTCAACGTTTGTTATCGAGAAAATGAATTCATCTGTGAAATGCTTTACAAATTTATAGCTGCCTATATGTAGTGAATAAACATGTTATTTAAACAGAAAAAATCTGTTTATAACAATAACATCACCACATAATCTGCAACATTTTAATGGTTGAACAATCAATCCATTGAGCATTTACTTGCATGGTGTGTTTAAATATACCTACTAGATGAACTAGTAGCGGAGTGGTGCACCGTCCCCTGCTATAAGTTGTTGTAAGCGGCTAAGCATACTGCGCACCATGTTCCAACACAAATCTTTGCCTCTCATGTGCTCCCAAGTCGATGTAACGACCTCAGCCAAGTTGTGTTTGTTTCGCACTTCCGTTGTGTCCCAATTTAAAACCATTTGACCCCATAGATTTTCTATAGGGTTCAAATCAGGACTTTTAGATGGCCAATTAATAACTGTCACACCTTCTTGAGCAGCTAATCATTCCCGCACAATGCCTGCACGATGGATGGAGCAGTTATCATACATGAAATAAATATGTGACGTTGGATAGGCAATTCGCATAGTCGGCAGCATGACGTCACGCAGAATCTCCAAATACAAACTGCTATTAAACCTACACCAATTCACCAGGTCCCATGGACGACATCCAGCCCCAGTAGCCCAGGGTTATTCTACCGCTGGTTCTACAAGGTAGCAAGCACTTCTCGTTGTAACGTTCTCCTTTCCTCCGCCATAAGATTTTACGTCCATCTTATATTATAGGTTTATAATTCTTTATCCCAGCAACGTGTAAATGCCTTCTCACTGTTTCCACTGAAATATTGTGGTTTATTGCGGTTGCACAAATGGGCAAAAATGGATTTTCAACGTGGCATGAAACAATAGCCCGGTGACGTTCGAATTCGGGACTATACTTAATGGCTTTTGCTCCTGGACGAATCCGCTGAATATTTCCATTGTCTCCATAACGTCTTAGCCATAGCCTGACCGTATTTCTCTAAAACAAAAATAAACATTTTTGGAACCGTGTATGTAACTTGTAAGGAGTGAATGTAATGGTAAAATAGCCAACTACGCGTTCATTCATCACAATCAATAAAATAAAATAGGTATAAAAAAACACTTACTGCTATATTAAGTCGGCGACCAATCTCTCTAATTCCAACATTCTGCTCATGTAAAAATATTATTTTATGTTTGGTATAGTCGTCAAGTTGCGACATGATGCTACTCGTATATTACAGCAAATTGCTTAAAAATACTTAACGAGTTAAACGATTTACAAATGTGTGTGCGCAATCACTGCTATTAGGCGTAGTGTAAATTTTGTTACTTAGATGAATTTATGATCTACCTCACAACCAACCATTTTTGGTAAATATAAATTCTGTGAACTTAAAGTTTTTTAAATTACCCACCCGTTTACAAGATAAGTTATTAGGCGAAAATCATATTGGTCGTTCTTTAATATTGCAAGCAATATTGTAGAAATGAAAACAAATTAAAAAAGAAACTGATGTATAGGTGGACTCTGTTTTCGAACCCACATGCTGTTCGTCGTCAATCCAGCATCAAACCGCTAAGCCACAAGAACTTGTTGGGAATACGCGAAATTAAAGATTGGGTTGTTATTATGTAGTGTGACTTAAAAGCTTTTCAACTTTAATGTTAACGAGATAATGATTAAAATAGCTTAACAAAAACATATATAATGCCGGTGGCTCCGACTTTGTTGGGTGGGTTTACCTTAACGTTACGTGTTAAAGATCAAATTTGCGTGTCTGTGTTATTATTGTATTTTTGTTCATCGAGTGCTCGAGCACTTGTCTGATAAGCTCATATAAATTAAATAAACCTTAATGTTACATGCAGAGGGTCCAAAGTCGTTTGATTTTAGGGTGGGTCAGGTAATGCTGACAACAACAACAGTCTACAACAGTCAACAACAACAACACAACAACAGCCTGTACTTACATACATACACACGGGTCGAATACAGAACATCCTTTTTGAAGTCGGTTAAAAAAGAAAAGTACAAAATAACTTCAATTGCGGAAGTCGGTGTTAAAAAACGAAGTAACAAAAACAGGAAACACAGACTTCCGAAATTAAAGTTCTTTTGCACTTTTTTTATAACTTTTATTTTATGGATCTTTCACATTTGCTATGTTGTATGTGTGTTATGTAGAACTTTGGCGTTCAAAAAGTGCTGGCTGTCAGTCTAATGTGAATAAAAGACTTTTGATTATTTTTAACCGACTTCAAAAAAAGGAGCAGGTTCTCAATTCGATTATACTTTTTTTTATGTATGTGACCTCATAACTTTTTACTAGCCGAACCGATTTTGATAATTTTTGTTATTTGAAAACTGGCGCTTCACATGTGGTCCCATTTAAATTAGGTGAAGATCTGATGAAGAACTTCGGAGATACACAATGGAACTCTTGAATAAATGATAGCAAACTTTCCAAAATTGCTGCAATCGCATGTCTGTATATTGTTTTCACCACTTCACAACATTACATCACGCTTGATACGCTCTGAAGGGGTATACAGATTTGTACATTTCACCCTGATACACCCTAATTTCACCAACTATGTTCAAATTCCCTATTTTTGAGGCTATCACTTCGGGCATAACTTTACTATTAATTTAGTTTTAGAAATGTTGTACCCTCAATCACTTTTTAGTTGTTGAGAACTAAAAAGTGAAAACTAAAAACTTTTTACAAAAAGAAATACAACCGACTTCCATAGATCAATACTAAAAAATCGAAAATAACTTTAATTTCGGAAGTCGGTGTCAAAAAATAAGGAAACCAAACTAGAAACACCGACTTCCGAAATTAAAGTTGTCCCTACCTGACAGCGGAAGATGAAGTACATACTAAGCGCTTTCAAGAGGACTTTTCTGAAGTTTGTATGCAAACAAAACTCACGTGAAACATTTCTCTTATCGAGTATACGTCTTAATAAGGCGCAGTTATACGACTTCTAATGATTTTTAATTGAACATCACGTCTAAACCACTAGTTTTATTTCTTTGAAAAAATATGTGTTACTCTAGACAATTTTCTTCGTAGTTTTCTATGTGAATATTTGAAATTATGTTTTTATAAATGAATGTAATTAATTTGTTAAGTTACGTCTAACGCGGATAAAAAATTGAGAATCACGCAAAAACTATAAAGCGTATTTTTATAAAACTTTCACCATTTTAAAGATCATTTAATTATTTATTTTTATTTATTATTTTAGTATATGCATTTTAGTATAATACCAGTTGTTTTATGTATAATTAATTAATAATGCGTACAATTTCGGACAGCGCTCCTTGATGGGCGAATCCTATTACTGGGTGGACGTACGACGCGTTACGTGAGCTCAGCACCAGAACACGCAAGCTAACCACTTTAGGTCGTTGGCAGTTAATAGCGCCTTAATAGCTGTTAAAGTGTGTTAAAATTAGCAAGCGCTCGCGTGTGAGTCACAGTTTGAGTTAATTACGATTACGATACCAATGTTTATTTGTAATCTTGAGAGGCTAAAAGCTTATACATCAAAACATTGAGTTTGTATATCTTTACAGCCCCTACTACTGGCATTTATTCGAACGAGTTCCTAAATAAGCTAATACTGGACGTCTTTGAGCAGTCATGGCTCAGTGGTAAAGGCCGCGACTTAGAATTTGGAGTTCCTTAGTTCAAACCCAGTGGGGCACTTTACTTTGTGTAAATTATTTCATCACCACTGCTCTCAAAACGGTGAAGGAAAACATCGTGAGGAAACCGGCACGTCCTGGAATCAAAAATTCGAAGACATGTGACATCCACCAACCCGCATTGCTCCCGTGTGGTGGATTACCACCCACACCCTATCACAGAGAGAAGGCCTGTGCCCCAGCAGTTGGGACGTTAAAAGGCTGATAATTATGGTGGACGTCTGCCACCGAGGTTACCGACATAGCCCGAAGAATCGCTAAACTTGAGTGGCAGGACACATTGCTCGCAGAAAAAATGGTCGATGGACCCGAAAAGTTTTGGATCGGCGACCGCAGACTGGAAGAAACAGCGTTGTAAGGCCTACTACAGAGTGGAACGATGACATGGTGAGGGCCACTGGTAACCGATGGTTGCGAGACGCTCAGGACCGGCTGCTGTGGCCACTCTTGGTTTAGACCTATTGCAGTGGACGCCTTTCGGCTGAAATGAACGATAATAGATGTCTGTCGACTTCGGTGTGCTGATGGCTGCTCGGTCGTATCGTTGCTCACAGAAAGGCGACTGCCGGCTTCGTTTTTCGAGTTGCTGGGCCTGGCCTGACCAAAGGGCAACTGAAGGAACAAGTGTGGGTTTTAGTCAGTACCTAAGAGTTAAGAGTCTGAAACGCCCTCCCGCGAGGGGGAGAATTCATCTGATAAATTTCCCACCCTAGAAAAATGGTGTATCAGCCCTCAAAAGCCACGGCCCAAGAATAATAAGTTGTTAAGTTGTATCATATTTATCTGACTGTAATGAGAGCCTTTAATCAATTACTATAACTGAACATAATTTTTTTTTTCCAATAAGTGACGATAAGTTTGATTAAAAAAATTAATATTTGAACTCGAAATGAGATTGTTCGTAGTAATATCTACTGTTTACAGTATAGTGTTTATGCCAGACTTCGCTTGGATTATTGTTCAAGTCGTATGTATGCTTAGCCAGTCAAAGTAGAAAGTTTCGGTCAGATACAATGGTTTGAAAGTTTACAGGTGCCTGATATAAAAGGTGACTTCCAATCCTTCTGCGGGTGAAAGTACTCGTACTTATAAAAACTGGCCAAGTGCGTGTCGGGCTTTGGACATTTAGGGTTCCGTACATGAGAGAATCTGATTTATCAATACATTGGTATTTGTTAGTAAAATATACGTAATAATAAACATTATCACCAAATTTCAAGTTCATAGGTCAAAGGGAAGTTAAAAAATTATTCGTAACAAAATTTTGGTACAAAAAAGCTGACTTTGGTGGCTTCTAATTCCTTTGTCTTCCAATATTTTTAAAACCAAAAATATAGTATTTGTCTACTCAACGAGCTCTAAACAACGATACCTCAATTGATGGGATAGGTCAATTTTTTTTTTCGCCCCACCCCCTTTTCTGTATGGGAGCTCCACTAACAGCATTAAAAAGCGACAATTTGTATGGCTTTGGGTCAACAAGATGCTTATACTGTGAAAATTTGAAGACTGTAGCTCCAACCGTTTGACTGTAAAACCTGTGTGACAGACGACGGACGGACAGACAGACGGACACGTGACTGACAGCAATAGGGCTCCGTTTGGACCCTTCGGGTACGGAACCTTAAAAATAAACCAGTTTTAAATTGGGATCAACCTTGAAATAAGAAAAGAAATTGGCTGTCCAATATACGAGTATGTAGCTCGCATAATAGCATAACATAATCAGCATAATTATAATGTTCCCACTGCTGGGGCACAGGCCTCCTCTCTGTGAGAGGGTGTGTGGACCGTAATCTACCACGCGGGCCCAATGCGGGTTTATGAATGCCACATGTCTTCCAAATTTTTGGTTCTAGGACATACCGGTACCTCACGATATTTTCCGTAACAATTTTAAGAGCAGTGGTAATGAATCATAATTATCGTCATCATTTCAGCCAAAAGACGTCTACTGCTGGACATAGACCTCCCCTAAGTAACACAACGACCGGTCCTGGACCGCATCCATCCGATTCTCGCGCCTCACCAGGTCATCGGTCCACCTTGTAAAAGTCCTCCAACGCTGCGTTTTTCGGTACGCGGTCGCCACTCTAGAACGCCGCTCAGCTCTAGTTTCTAAAAAATCTCCATTATATTCTTTAGGCAGTCCCATCAGGCAGTTCCTTTTATCCTAGTTATCAGCCTAGTTCTTGATGCCCAACAAACACCCGTGGTAAGGCGTGTGCAGTATGCAACACTCTTGGATGTGGGCTGGAAGACGTTCCATCTCCACCTTGGCTGGATGACTGTGGGCGGTCCCGTGTCCAAACTATCAGGTGGTCTGTCTTCATGTTCACAATCCAATTTTTTTTGTTACTCCAGTATACAGACAGACAAAACGTACATTAACTTTATTATAATTGATATCAAGTGCGTTCCCGATCATTATAAGCAGATGTTATGTTAATGGGAATCAACTTTGATTGATTGACGTGGGTATCGAGTCAAGGCGATGTGTTTTAAAAGAGTTTATATGCGTTTTAATTTGTTGTGTATTGTGAAATGTTGGTCAGTTTTAGATATTGAGTATTGCTTTTGAGAGTTGTGGAAAATATATTATGGTGTGTGTACTAACAAGTAAGGATAAAGCAAGGACTAAGTGTACAGAGTACTGCCCAGGGGTTGAGGATAAATTTGAAGCAGAGTTACCTCGCCCCTGGGCACTCAGGGCAGGGAAGGAACAGGGGTGGGTTGCTCCCACTCCGCCCAGAGCGGGAGATGTCATTGGCACACTACAAAAAAAAAAGTGTACAGAGTAACTTTTAACCCGTCAGGGCCCTGCGTCGACGAGGGGCGACAGCGATCAACACTGTCGCCCCGCACCGCCGGAGCATCACCGGATCAGCACTGCCGGAGTAAAATCGTTCCTTATTAGTAATAATAGAGTTTTAAAGCGCGCGAAACTGCCGCCGCTTATGGCGAGGCGGGGCCCGACGACGGTGTTGATTGCTGTCGCCTCTCGTCGACGCAGGGCCTTGAGGTGTTAATTGAGATATGTTGCGTTTGGATAGGGCAGATGACTTAAAAAACCGGCTAAGTGCGTGTTGGACTTCGCACATTTAGGGTTCCGTATCAAATGTATTTTTGACTTTTGTATGGCTTTGGGTTAACAAGATGCTTCATCATCATCACAGCCGAAAGACGTCCACTGCTGGACATAGGCCTTCCCCAAGTGTCGCTACAATGATCGGTCCTTTGCGTCTCACATCCATCGACTACCCGCGACCCACACCAGGTCATCGGTCCACCTTGTGGGAGGCCTTTCAACGCTGCGTCTTCAAAGAACTTTTCGGCCCCATCAACCATCTGTTTTGAGAGCAATGTGCCCTGTCCACTGCCACTTCAATTTGGCGATTCTTCGGGCTATGTCGGTAACCTTAGTTTTCTTGCGGATATCATCATCTCTTATTAGGTATATCACGCAATGAAACTCCGAGCATTGCCCTCTCCATTGCCATTTGAGTGACTGTAAGCCTTCTGATGAGGCCCATTGTGAGCGGCCACGTTTTGGTTCCATAAGTCATCACTGGCAACACGCACGACTTTCGTCTTGATACACTGGTATGTGAGACGAGAAGATACCACGCAACTTTCCGAACGCCGCCCAGCCGAGTCGGATTCAACAGTTGACCTCTTTTTCGAAGTTAACCGTACCTAATAGGACCGTTAGTCCCAGGTGGACGTACTCGTCTACAACTTCGAGTGTAGAGTTCTCCGATCTTGATAGGAGTGGGTGCTACATGGGTACTTACCATGACCTTGGTTTTGTCCATGTTCATTTTAAGACCCACTCTTTCGGAGTCTCAGCCAGATCAGTCTCAACAAGATGCTTATACTGTGAAAATTTGAGGAATATAGCTCCAACCGTTTGGCTGTAAAACCTGTGTGACGGACGACGGACAGACAGACAGACGGGCAGACGGACACGTGAGTGACAGCAATAGGACTCCATTTGGACCCTTCGGGTACGGAAGCCTAAAAACCGGCTAAGTGCGTGTCGGACTCCGCACATTTAGGGTTCCGTACCAAATGTATTTTTGACTATTTGTATGGCTTTGGATCAACAAGATACTTAAACTTTAAAAATTTGAAGACTGTAGCTCGCAACTAATTGGCTGTAAAACCTGTGTGACAGGCTCCGTTTGGACTCTTGCGGTACGGAACCCTAAAAAATCTATTAGGTCCATTGGACACGTATCTTTTGATAATCTAACTTACGGACTAAATAAGTTATTACTTTTATACACAGGAATATATGCCTACTCGCCGCTAGTAGCGCTAGTATAGAATGAGGTCGTTCGAAATGTCAAATGTCACTGTTCGTGGGCTATTATCACGAGTTTGTTTACAAAGTTATGATTGTTGTGAATGTCATGTTTCGGAAATACGTCATACTTTAAATAATACTTCTGCCCATAGAAATAAACAACATTCTTAAAGAAAGTAATAGACAAATAACGCATGAATATGAACCATTTTCACTAGGATCAACCGGGAATCGCGAAAAAATAATTCGTTTTTCCTTTTATCGAGTAGAATACACCTTGGGAGGGCCGGTTTAAGCCATCGCGCGTCCAATTCGTAGACATAATAGATTTTAATTGTTCTTACGCTCACTTGGTGTCCGCTTAATGCCCAAAGAGTGCCGAGAGAAGTAAAAACTTGTCCACTTAGCTGATCGAGTAGCGGATCGCGTAGCGGGGTTGCTGTCGGTGGCGAGTTCAATAGTTTTTTACCATCTCAAAAATGCCAACGCGCCTATAGAAGCTTTCACTTCAAAAAAACGATAACAACACACACACAACAGAAAACACACACTTAACCCGAAGACAACATAGAGATCCAAAGATGTATGAAGGTTTTCGACATCGGAAAATATCTTGGAACTCAATAGAAGCTGGGCAGGACACTTGGCAAGGAGCGGTGATAATAAGTAGGTGAAGTAAGGCGGTGGTCGAGTGGCCTCCAAAGACCGGAACAAGAAATGTTGGTCATCCGGCGGTGAGATGGGCAGACGATATTGTAGCCATCGAGGGTGGAACATGGATTAGACTGGCATAGGAACTTGGGAATCGGCACCAGAGAAGAAAGGCCTTTGTTCAGCAGTAGGCAAAGTCGCTTGTGGATGATGATGATGATTCCTTACAATGGCCCCCTTTGTTCTGCAATCGGGAGGAAACCTTCAAAAGGCGCCTGGACTTTTGGGGCGAAAAAACCAGGGTGTGTGGAATTTATACTTCACCAAAACCACCCCGGTGATCACCATCAGCACATGGAAGCTCGCCCTGCGACATCTTAAAAGACTTCCGGTCAGCATCTGAGTTAACCTGTAGATGATGCCTTCTCCTGTTTTCAGCCAGGCTTGCCCCTACTTACTCAATCTATCAGCGTTAGTAACTACTTAATTAAGTAGTTTAATAAATCATCCTAGGTCACCGAAATATTTGATGAATGAGAATACCGCTTTTGCTAATGAGAGCTCTTATCACTCTTTCTTATCTTCCGTGTGTGTAATATGTATATAGCGAGAAGCCAGTGTATGCTTTAATATTTGAATAACGACCACCTGGAGTGGACGTACAATCGACCTGTGTGGAAAATCCTTTGTGTAAAATGTGGAGAATGCACTATGTGCTGTGGTTGGTAACCCTATGCTTGGGATTGGCGCATTCCTGGGGTAAGTTGTCTTCCTTTCTCTCAAATTTAATTAAAATACCCATTGTGATTTGTAAAGACTCGTGAAGGGCTATATAATAAGAACTTCTCAGTGCACGGTTCATCGGGTACGCTTGCTGCGGTAACTCTGGTAACTGTTGATTTTTTCCGTTTTTAAATAATAAGAAAGCCACGGTTAGATCTTCATCAACCAACGCCTGCTGAGATATCATCTGTAAACTTTGACAATCGTTACAGATTCTCGTTAGCTCATATTCTTTTTTATGGCCACACAATTAATATTAAGTGTGGTCAGATCATATGCGACCCGTGTCAGATATCAGACAACAAGTCTTATCAAAGACTATCGCGTGACTCAGTTCCTAACTAGGTTGTGGAGGTCAGATTGGAGATCGTTCAATCTAATATAGTGGTATTCAGATGCCAATAACCCGGGTGGACGGGAAGCCGACTCTAACACAATTGGGAATAGGCTAGACACTATTCAGATAATCTTTTTTGTACCTCATTAGACGTAGGTTAGGATAGGATTAGGAATGAGTATATAAGAGGAAGTCTGAAAGTGGCACCGCTGACTGAAAAATTGTGTGGAAATCGGTTGTCGTGGTATGGGCATGTGATGCGGAGGAATGAAGAAAATGTCGTGAGGAAAGTCTTGTGTATGGATGTGGATGGCTATAAGAGTAGGGGAAGGCCAAAGAAACGATGGTTGGACTGTGTGAAAGAGGATATGGGTAAAAAGGGGGTGACTACAGAGATGACGACTAATAGAGGAGTATGGAAGAAAAAGACATGTTGCGCCGACCCCAAATAAATTGGGATAAGGGCAGGAGAATGATGATTAGACGTAGGTGCCGTATAGATGGTTGGCATAAAGGTGTGTTGGCTTATGCAGCATTCCATAGTTCTTCAGTCTAGTCTATCTTTAAAACGCTGAGCAAAATAGCTACCGTCACTAGTCAGGAACCTGGAAGATCCTCGTGTGACCAAGCCTATTTGACAAGATGCATTAGGATACTTGTATAGTGCATACATTATTCACAGGCACCTCCGATCTCTGAGTACACCTATTCAGATATCAGTTTGTTAGATATACTATTTTTCTTTTGTTTCAGACATCGCCGTAACTTATGGAGATCTTATAGATTTTTATACCAATGAAATCAAAACAAACACCGTACGTATCAATTCCCATAAGCCCGCAGCATTAGCGTACGATGATGTTCACAACATGCTTCTGTACGTTGACAAACAGAGTGACAACGACACTATATGTGGTCATGACATATCTTCTAAATTAAACCAATGTTTCATCGAGAAAAACGGCAGAAACATTCATGGTCTCTCCTTCGATCCAGTCACAGAATTACTGTTCTTCAGTGACACAAATGACAGAAGCATTAATTGGATTTCATTAAAATCTGAAACAAATAAATATGGAAATCTTTTAATCAAGATGGATCACGGAATTCCTACTGATATTGCCGTTGACAGCTGTAAAGGGTACGTTTACAATTAATTTAATATTTAACTCAACTATATCTATTATTTTACTCATGATTGTTAGAAGACGTTTTCTTTTACAGGTATGTGTACTGGATCAACACAAACTTGACGACGCCTACAATAGAGAGAGCTCGATTTAATGGATCTGAGAGAGAAGTTATTATTAATAGTACATCATTGTCGATTAACCCAACTTACAAACTGGAGCCACACAGCCTGACTATTGACCAAAAGACGCATAAAATATACTGGATTAAGCCTGAAAGTAATACACAATTTAGTATTTTGCATGCAGATTTGAATGGAGAAAACAAAATGGGCCCATATACTTTATCATTTGGTGATACAGCGTTTAAAAATCCATCATCAAACACGTTGACCGTTTCAAAAACATCAGTTTTCTGGGTAGATGGGTGCTCAGTCTGTGAAATCAATGTTTGGAAACTACCAAAACTACCGACAGGAAGTACTAAAGATTTTAATTTGCATTCTAAAAGTGCCACCGTCGGTATAGTTGCCAACTACAAAATTAAAGAACAAATTCAGGGAATTAATGATTGCGAACCCTTAAAAAATCTCGTACGAGTTATCTCTGAGGGACCGTTTTGTGTTCACGGCATGAAAGTTATCGGACAATCTCTTTGCAAATGCATACCTGGGTACATCGGTGAGCGATGCGATGTATCAAAATGTGAGAACTATTGCTTGCAAGGCAACTGTAGCGTCAATGATGAGGGACTTCCTAAATGCAGGTAAAACTTATTGCACTCTAGCTGTTTTACATGTTAGGTATTATTATTAGTTTGGACATATGTCTTTTAAGTTTTTTTCTATTAAACCTACCTATTATTCCACTCCTTCAATTGGCCTCTTTGTTTAATGTCAATAACACTTATAATCATTATGTCGTTATTGCAGATGTAATATCGGTTATACCGGAGAAAGGTGTGAAGTCGACGAGTGTCGTGGTTACTGTCTGAACAACGGCGTCTGTTCCCTGAACGAGGAGGATGAACCTTCCTGTGAATGTGACGGCAGTTATGGAGGATTAAGATGTGAAGCTGTTCAAAATGACGCTTGTAGTTCATCAACACCCTGATGTTGGAATTACTAACAGAAACAAACCTAACTGTTTTAGTACAATCAATAAAGAGAAAACCTATATGGAAGGGATTAAGCAAAAAAGGATTATATTAATATACAGAATTATAGAGTGACTTTCTTTCAGTCGCGATAGTCACGAAGCGTTAGCGTTAACGTTAACAGAAAAGTATTTGGTCTAAAGGCGCTAGTGTGATTATGCGTTATGCTGATCATTTATAATTTCGTCACCCAGGTGTCCCTTGTCACTTATTCTTTGACAATTTCTTTTCGAGAGTTGATCATCTAGTAGAGTACAATGACTCTAAGCTTCGATGGTCGCTTTGCAAAAGAAATGCAGACTTCACTTGTCAAAAATGTAAAATATATTTGAACAATAAAACATGTTTTGTTACTGTCCTTAGATGTCCTACATAGACATGTTTGTTAATTAACTTTTTAAATCAGATAATAAAAGTTTTCATACTGTGTTTCTTTAATTTAATATAGGATATAATCGATAAAGTGGTAGTTATATGAGCCTATTAATACTGATCGTTAAAACGATCCGCATTTTCCGATCTTTCCTGAAAACTCGGTTTTTTTTTTGGTATTTTTCCATGTTTACTACAGGGTGTAACGGAAAGGTGTGGTCTTTTCTTTCTTTCTTTCTTCTTTTTAAAAACTTATCATCAGCTGATTAATACTTGTATGGGAGGTAAAAATTTTTTTTTAGAATTTCCTCGGATTTTTTTGAAGTAAGTAGTTTATATCGATGGGCAGATGCAGTTCTTAAAATATGACCACACCTTTCCGTTACACCCTGTATATGCATCAAGGTAACAATACTAAAAATTACTGTGATTCAAGATAAAAAAAGTTTCAGTAACAACTGGGTTAGGAAGCGTCTCTTAAGTTTACAAGTCGATACTAAATATCATAGAAAACCGTCTTATTAGTAAAATTGAGCACAGTTCATTGAATGGCCATTCAGTATTTTACTGCTCGACACGGATAGATCATAAACCATCGATTTTCAAGCGTAATATTGTACATATCGCAGCAGGACTACTCAGATCACTCGTAGAAAGGTGCCTCCGGTGCAATTCCTCATTGTTTGTGAGAGAGGTGGTTCAACTTCGATTAAACACAACACTTGACTGAAACTCATGGGTTTTATTTGATTAAAACCATGTATAGACACTTGTGGAACTGTATAAGTGTTAATCAGTCAATATCTGAAGCTAACAAATTAAAACCACATAATTTGTGCTCTGCTAATTCCAAGGCGTTGTCCTGTTAGAGAAGAATTAGCAAGAAATTCTGCGGAACTCTTCTCTGGTCAACGCATTATATTACAACACTTGTCGACAACGTACGACGACGTAAGTTATTACTTGCTTATTAGTTTTTCAACAAAGTCCATTAATTTGATTTACGAAACACACTGGTCTCTAGTACACGGTATACGTCCATTTTGCTTGATCCGGCGGGAGAAAGTCACCATCATCAAGTTTAGGAACGAATTACTTAAATGGTTGAATTAAACTAACAAACAATACTAAAATGCTTATAAGTAATAATTTGGTAATTAATCAGTTTCAATATTCACAAATATAAGGCTGTTTTTAAATTATTGTTCAATAATCGCTTTATCACAATATTCCTACTCTGCAATACTTTACATCACTTCCGGTGGCTTATGAATTTCATTAATCACAAAGGCTTTCATTTGTATTTGTTGTGTTAAATAGTCATAATGAATTTATAGTTCGGGATATAATACTGAAACCTATTTAGCTTTCGTTTTAGATTATAACATCCAGATATTGATCATTTAAATCTCCCTCAAAGCACACCATCTCTAAGAACATTGGTTATGTGAGTCGTAAACAACCTTTGTGAAATGTGCAATTACTAAAATGACTAATAATCCAGAAGCTATAAAATAAATGTTCCCTTTTTATTTAAACTCTAGTTTTAATTAAATCATTACAATTAGTTTAATGAATGATTGATTTTCAAAGACTCGATTCCATAAAGTTCGAATAGATGGCGCTGAACTAACAAAACTCAAGCAGGTATATTGAAATAGTTCAATAATTGTGCCCTAGGGGGCAGAATTCATAAAATTCGTCAGAAAATAATTAGTACTAATAAGATTAATTAATAATCTCAACAGATAGATGCTCTTGCAGCGACTTACATGAATGTTCTGTTCACATTTTTTAATCACGAGAGATTTTTTCAAACATGCGTTGTTTGAAATGTTCTAGCCTTAATCACACCCTTCCCAATATTTTTTTGTTCCCAAACATAATATAAAAATACAAAGCCTTATCCAATTACATTACTAAATAACCTTGACAGTTTAATAAAAGTGCTAACCAAAAATAACTACAAAACAAGAAAATTATGAACTGAAAACACTTCCCAAAAAATGTTCCGCTAACTTCATTACAGAGTTTCACATTTTCTAATTTGCGAAATAAACAGGGGCAAAGATAATAAGGAAAAGATAAAAGAAACCGCATTATTACTGAAAACGAAATATAGTCGGGGAGTCGGGGACTGATGCGAAAAGATAAGGACAGATTTATAGCGAAAGATAAAAATATGCAGTCTATTTAGAAGTAAAGAACGTTGAATATTATTTTGTATGCAGCAACTGAGTGAAATTTACTTGAATTTTGCTTGGAAAAATTCTTCCTGTTTTTGCATATTTTTGCTTTGATATTTTTTACATTAATATTTTAGGCAAATGTAGGATATTGAGACGCCTGGTTAAATTACTACACTGTATAGAGCATTTTCACTTATTTTCCTTTTTTCACACTCTTACAGGCTTCAGAGAAAAAAAATACTGCTAGACGTACTTCAAGGAATCATTCACACTTAGTTGATATACCGACTAGTCTAACTTAGCGCTTTTCTTCCACATTTATTACGTGAACAAACAAACTGTGGAACCTTCTGCTAGCATCTGTGTTCCCATCACCTATGACCCGGTAAGCTTCAAAACAAGAGTATTCTCGCACAAATATCATCTGGGCACATTTGCTCTACCGTAGCCTTATCCATCGCTTACTATCCGGCAAGATTGAAGTCAAGAGCAGCAGATTCATTAAAATAAAATAAAACTGTTTCTTATATTTGTATCGACTTGATACAATAACATTATAATTTAAAACTTAAGGGTCTACTACCGGCCAAGTGGCCTCATTGAATAAAAAATCGTAGCATAGCATAGAAAATAAATATTAAAGAATCCAACGTCACGTTTTTTACAAAGAGGATAAAGTATTTTTACGTTGTTAAAACAGGTCTCAGAATGTTTCGTATCCAAAGTAGTAGGCAAAAGTGTCAGAAACGGCCGTTTTTTTTTTTCAAGATAGTTGGGAAAAAGCTAGGCAGATTGATTTTTATCCTATTGTGGCGATACTCTAAAACGTACTTGATTCCTAGACACTTGATGTGTGTAGTTACAGATAAAGCTATTAAAAGCGTGTTAAAATTAAAACAGAACAATTGTTAAAAAAAAAACTTATTGAAGCTAGCTCTCAGACTATAACGAAAAGAGGACCCACCCCTTAATTTAAAATTTGGACTCCTTTGTTCGAAGATAGGGACCATATTAACACTTGGTTATATTCACATAGCACGTTTATTATTAAAAACGTTTTCAGAACAAAAGTAATGTGGGTTCTACGTGGTTTGATAAAAGGAAATAATATGATGGCTATCTCCCTGGGTTATTTCTTACATTTGCGCTGAAGACTTTAATAATATTGCATTTGTCTGCTTTCCGGTTGGGACCGTAAGTAAAATATTAGATGTAAGAATACTTGTTCGTGTGAAGTCTACCATGGCAAGGGCGGCATGGAGCCGTGAGTGTTATTACAAATGCTCATAATCAGCCTTTTGTTGTTCCCACTGTTGGGATACAGGCCTTCTCTCTGTGAGAGGGTGTGGGCCTTAAGGGCCTACCTCCCCGTAAGTAGCGTCCTCATTGAATATTAAATAAAAATTCGTATCTTATCATAGAAAATAAAGATTAAAGAATCCTATGTTGCGTTTGTTACAAATAGGATAAGGTATTTTTATGTTGTTAAAACAGGACTCAAAGTGTTTCGTATCCAAAGTGTCAAAAACGGCCGTTTTTGGTACTTTTGCTTACTACTTTGGATACGAAACACTTTGAGTCCTGTTTCAACAACGTAAAAATACCTTAACCTCATTGTAACAAAAGCAACATAGGATTTTTTAATCTTTATTTTCTACACTTTGTTACGAGATTTTATTCAATGAGGGCGCCACTTAGCGGCTATGTACGCCTTAATCCACCACACGCCCCCAGTTAGGGTTGGTGGATGCCACTTGTCTAGTAATTTTTGATTCTAGGACATGTCGGTTTCCTCACGATGTTTTCCTTCATCGTTTTGAGAGCAGTGGTGGTGATATAATGCGCACACACACACGTATCTGACTAATAATGAGGCTACAACGGAGTGGTAATCATCTTGGCCAAACAGTATCGCTGTCTAATTTCATTACAGAACCCTAAAATGTATGTTTCTCATAATTTTTTTCTGTGTCACTACTAATCTAGCGTTAGGAATAGGTACTTGTGTGAATCAACCCAAATCTTATTTGAGTGTTTGTACTAAAAAAAAATACACTAAAAATTTTAAAAAATTACTTTAATTTCGGAAATCGGTGTTTGTATTTTATTTCTTCGTTATTTGACACCGACTTCCAAAAGACTTCCATAAAAAAAATAGGTTGGTATGATAGGTTTTTTTTTTGTAAAAAGTTTTTTATTTTTCACTTTTTAGTTGTTATACCCCAGAACGTGGAATTTAAACATACTCGTAATTGGAGAACACCAAAACGTCATCTAGGTTTACGTATTTTTCGTTTTTGTTCAGTTTTTCAAAAAGTGCTGGAGCAATTTCGATAAAATTTATATGGTGGTCCCATATAAATTTTATCGAAATTGCTTTAGCGCAACCTCGGCAACTTACATACAGACGAACATAGAACCTCCTCCTTTTTCGAAGTCGGTTAAAAATGTTACGCATTTACTGCCTAAAAGGGTTATTTGTCTTTTATTGTGACTGTCTTCAAGATTTATCATATTTCTTCTTTCTTAGAAGAGCAATATTATATTAGGCTCTTTAGATAGAAGTTTTACTGTATTTTATGACTCATATTTGCGTGTTTTAGAAGCTCGAAGGTCTGTTACCAAGGGGTACCATAACCGAGGTTCGATGGACTTACAATAAGTTGAAATAAACTTATTCTAAGAATAAATTTTTAAATTTCTAATTAAATAACCTATAATCCCACCTATTAATCTAATCGATCGCTCCATTTAAAATACTTGTATCGTCTATGGGCAAATGATAATTTGGCAATAATTATGTAGGTAATAATCATAATCCCCCTGACTGAATTTCGACCACAAAGGCCAGTCTTAACGGAGATTAGCCAAGTAGGTACGCAGGAGATATTATAATGCACAAGCGTGTGCGTAAAAACAGGTGCACTCTCTGTTCCCTTTTCTTTTTTCTTTTTTTTTTTTGTGGGGTTGGAAATCATCCAATGACATCTCCCGCTCTCGGGTGGAGTGGAAGGGCGTGTCAGACTCTTACTGACTAAAGCCCACCTCTGTTCCTTCCCTGCCCTGAATGCCCAGGGGCGAGTTAACTCTGTTTTGAATTTATCCTCAACCCCTAGGCAGACATCGGCCATGACGGGCCCCGTCAGGTTTTGCTGACAACTTTTTGAGGCGCGCGTGGAACACTACACGCTGTCGACTCTCGGGCCTGGTACTGATCGGACGGCGAGTTACCCACTACTCGCCGTCCGCAGGCCCGGGTCTACGGTGGTCGGAGATCGTCTCGCGACGTTCTCCGCCCAGGGCGTCTCCTGCGGCGGCTGCTGCTGAGGGCGTGAGGGCGAGTCTGTTGTTGTTGCCTCTTCCTCACCCGTTCCGCCTCCTCCTTTGCGAGCATTACTGCTTCACAAAAGGAGGAGACTGCTTTCCATTTCCTCTCGCTCCGTACCATGGCCTGGGCCAAGGCCGGGCGCGAGAGGTCCCCGCCGCCGATCGCAACCACGAGGACACGGCGGGGCTCCACCCAAGCGGGGCAGATCTCCACCGTGTGCTCCACCGTGTCCTCTGGGCGATCCTCACAGTGGGGACACCCGGGCGTTTCCCTCCGCCTTATTGTTACATATGTAAATATGAGGGTGGTTGCATCCACTCCTGCTTATAAAAGTCGTGTAACTTGACAAATATACCGAGTGTGTTTCCAGCTACCGTTGTTTCACTCATCCCATCCTCGTCGCCACTAAACTTCCTTTCACTAACGTTCCTACACAGGAACCCCCCGAAACTTCCGAGTTCGGTGAGGTCCTGTGTCAGGCCGAAGGTGAGGACGCCGTGGCGCCTCTCCAACCAGCTCTCTGTTCCCTTACTCTCATATTACCATGGGATGGCAATCCGACTCGACCAGGGAGTGATCTGGCGTAGGACCAACGGCTTTACGTACTTTCCGAGGTACGGGGGTGTCCCACCACTAATTTCCAAACTCCGGGCTGCTACAGAGTAATTCCTAGTAACGAATCAACGACCTACGAGACGTAAGTTGGAGCCGTTACCACTGGGCCAACACTGCTCTTGATCTAATCAAAGCAGCATATCAAATACTGGCGTTGTAACACTTGTGAAAAGTTAAACAGTAGTTATAGGTACCCTCGATCCATTGAACACGTGCTCTCGAAACTTAATCCATCCAGATTCCATTCCTACAACAAACTTGGCTTTAAACTTGAAGCAGATCTAAGAAAATAGTGGTATATACCGTATATACGCCGTATCGAAGTCTTCGTGAAAAGTATCAAATAACATGGATTCCTGTATCAGCCGTTGGTATTCCAATAACATGCTTTCTGACTTAAGGCTTGGTTACACAGTCCGAAAAAACGTGCGTTCTTACTTTTGACGTATTTGACGTGATTTATAGCCATTATTGTTCTGGTGTGAGAAAGGGACAAAGATATAAATAGAATAAACGGGAAAAAAAAACTCGACACGGACACACACAATTGGGTATTTTCCTGTGTTTATTTTTGAACAAGATTTAATACTAAATAACAAATAAATAACATTAAAAATAAATCGTTTTCTGGTTTTCTGAAAACAACATCAAAATATTATGTAATTGGTAAATAATCGAAGCAGCAATTAGTATTTTAAATATTGGTATGAGGAAAAGTGGGGATGTGATGGAAACATCTCACTCTCTCTTACGTAGAAAAGAGAGAGTGAGATGTTTCCATCACATAATCTAATGGTGGTTACATCACTAAACTTATCAATGTGTGCATCCTTTTTCTTTCTGTTACTTGACAGTTTCTCCTTCCATCAGATTTAAAAGGTTTCTATCTTACTTAATTTCTATATGCGATATTGGATAAAGTTACTTTTGAAGTGAAACTTCTGTAGAATTAGTGTGGTTTGAAACTCGATGAAACGAAAAGGCAACACTAAAAAGAAACAAACATATTCGGATTTAGCATGCCAGAGAATGAGATTTAATATAGAAATGCAGTCGCTGCTTCGATTTCGAAAAGTTTCACTTCTACTGCGTGTGAACCCGCACACGTTTTTTTTAAAACAAATTAATTAAAAAAATATGAGTCAACTAACCTAGTCCTAACAATGTTGGGTAGGCTTTCAGTCCAATCGGATGTTGCTGGTACCAGTACTTGACAATAAGCGACTGCTTGATGCCTATCTTACTTCCACAACCAAGTAACTGGATAACTCGATACTGGCAAGAGTAATGTCAGAATTCCTTGCTTCTGCCGCATTGTAGCTCGCATCCGCGAAATTACTATTTTTTTTTATTGATGTCTTTGCAACACAGGCAGTCGTTTTTTAAATTAAAGCCGACTCCAACATCGGAATAGGGCTAGGGAGAACTTTTTTTGGTTATCGGAGGAAAAGCTTCAAAAGGCACCTGGTCTTTTGGGGAAAAATTCAGGGAGTGTGGGATTCTTACCTCACTAAAACCACCCTGGTGATCACCATCAGCACATGGAAGGGGTCCCGTTACCTCCTAAAAGACCACTCCGGAATCCTCTCTGTGCAACGCCTGTTATGGCACACCCGCACGTTCCCTGGGAAGACTGTAAAGAGGTTGCCCTCGAGCCTCGCTGTACACGGCAGCACGTGGTCACTGTGCTTTCGTCTTTCTTGGAATCACTCAGTGGGCAGACAAAGTCTTCACTCTTAACGCCCGAGACCCTGGATTCCCACAACCCCGGATTCCCACCTGCCTTAAATAGTGCGAAGAAGCGGTTGCCTCCCTGTCGCCTTCTTCTCCTAGCAGCCACTTACCTAGTAACCTACTCTCATAGTGTGGCTGCTCGAAGCGATAAGCTTGCCACACTATTACCAGACACCGCAACTGTCAGTCAGAATCCACAGTGGTGACCAACCAAAAAAGCTACGAATCAATGAAATTCGAGGAGTCGCAAAGAAATGAGCCAACTGTCTTGGATCCCACCGTGAAATTAAATAGAAAAGGACAGCGAAGGAGTAAGATGACATAATTTTCACTTCACTTCTTATAAAGCATGAGACAGCACAGAGCGAGGTCAATAGGCACTAGGAGACGTTTACAACTGGGGTAAGCGTTCCTAAGCACGATGGATTATCATTACACTATTATTCGAGCTACTGGCATGCGAGTGGAAATTGACTAACTACCTGCTGTCTAGCAACCCTGTACTGGTACGTGTCGTTGCCGTCGTGAGTCCGTTGTAAAAAAAACTTTTTTTACAAAAAAATAGAACCGACTTCCAAAAAAAGTGCAAAATAACTTTAATTTCGGAAGTCGGTGTTCTTGTTTTGTGTCTTCGTTTTTTGACACCGACTTCCGAAATTAAAGTTATTTTGCACTTTTTTTGGAAGTCGGTTCTATTTTTTTGTAAAAAAGTTTTTTATTTTTCACTTTTTAGTTGTGGTTCCCCATTAAACTGTGTTAACAATAATTCATAAACATACGGTAGCAGCAATCGCGGTTGATTTGCTGTCAATTTTTGAAGAGTTCCGTTGTCTGTCTCCGAAACCCATCATCAGATAAATGGGACCATTTCGGAATAAACCCCTTTCGAACAAAAAAAGAATTTTGCAAATCCGTCAATATATGACGGAGTTATGCCCGAACATATATAAAAAAAAAAAAAAAAAAAAAAATACAAACATTCGAATTGATAACCTCTCTCTCTTAACGAAATAATGATGGCATTGGCACGCCATATATATATTTTTTAATTTCCTCAATGCGATAAATGCGGATAAGCGCATTTATCGCATTGAGGAAATTAAAAAAATTATATACTTATATCTATAACTGATTATAAATAATGCATTCTTTGTGGATTAACCCAGAGTTCAAGAAAATAGGTCTCACCTCATTAGTAATCAGGTTGAGCGTGCGAAGTGCACGCGTCCGGGGTGCCTCCCCTAGAAGGTTGGTTCAACAGCGCGGCTCCACCACCTGTTGGGAACACACAGGCTCACCTGCCCTAAAACAATTGCATTAAGCAACTTCCCTCTTAATATGTTGAATATACACGTGTATGAGGTAAGTGCCGGACCCCTCATATCTATACTATGTTTCAGATAAATTTGCAATAAAGTACATTGACCTTTCCCTAATAACTCTTCGTAGGTACCTGAACAATTAAATATAAATCGTTTTTCATTATTAGACAATGTTAAGGATCACGAGAGATGTTGATTCGGGACAGCTTTGAGTCATTAATTCCGTTTTTCAAATTTAAAATGTCAATAAATGTAGGTGGGTCAATGACCGTTATTGCACGTTTATTTGGAACAACCTTTTAGCCCTTAGCTCATTGTATCCTAACATGTCTAAAAACGTTTTTACAAAAAATAAATAGAACCAAAAAAAGTGCAAAATAACTTCAATTTCTAAAGTCGGTTCTATTTTTTTTATAAAAAACTTTGTAGCGACATCTATGACGCCGCACACGAACTAAAAATAGCAAGAATTCTACATCGCGCAAGCAGAGTTCTCCGCGCGATTTGAACATATACAACAGTCCGAAATCAACCATTGGGCAGTTGCCCGGACCAGACACAACACCCGTCTGGTCGGAGGATCCTCCCTTTTCAACGGAGGTTTGCGGGACTTTACACTCTGTTCCGCGTACCTCCAAACTGGTGACCCTCGACCATGAACGTCAGCGCAGCCTTCGTGCAGCTACTTCAGCGTGACGTCATCATCATCGCTTCCTTCAAGCTCTTGAGCAACGAGTCATACAGCCAGCCAGTACCAACGGCTTCTACGGGTATCCTGACCACCAGCATGCAGCGGATGCGCATTCCTGGTCAGCATCCTCAGCCTCTTTCATCACCATCAACCTCATCAGCGATCTTGGCGCAGCGAACAGCACCTTCGGCCGGTCGAAGAACCTCTCCTGGTCGACGCCAGCAGTCAAGCCACTACGTCGCACAGCACTGCTCCGACCCACTGGAGCCTGCAGCATCATCCCGACTCACTGGGATAGCAACACCCCGACTCACTGGGGCATCACCGCAGACAGTTCCGACTCACCGTGAACTATGCGGCTCTTCCGGTTCCGACTCACTGGAACCAACCTTCCACTGGCCCGGCAAGCATCACAAGATGTTTGGACGACTCATCAAGAACCATCGATCTCCGATCTCCGGAGGGGAGTGATGTAGCGACATCTATGACGCCGCACACGAACTAAAAATAGCAAGAATTCTACATCGCGCAAGCAGAGTTCTCCGCGCGATTTGAACATATACAACAGTCCGAAATCAACCATTGGGCAGTTGCCCGGACCAAACACAACACCCGTCTGGTCGGAGGATCCTCCCTTTTCAACGGAGGTTTGCGGGACTTTACACTCTGTTCCGCGTGCCTCCAAAACTTTTTATTTTTCGCTTTTCAGTTGTGATTCCCTAGTAAATTGTGTTAACAATGTATATTTATGAAATAGCAGCGATCGCGCTTGAAGAGTTCCGTTGCCTGTCTCCGAAACTCATCATCAGATCTATGAAATTTAAATGAGGCCTTTCAAACATAAACCCCATAAACCCCATAAACCCCTTTCAAACAAAAAAAGAATTTTGCAAATACGTCAATATAATGACGAAGTTTTGGCTGAACATACATATATATAAACGTATTGATAACCTCCTCCTTTTTGAAGTCGATTAAAATAAATAATATAAGGGGCAGAACAGCTGCTCGTACTATATGACCATGCCCTTACCCGTGTAAGGGTAATATTTAGCGTAAGGATTTATTTGCTGAATGTTTCATGCTCTGTGGTTGGGTAGGTATGTTTGAAAGACATTTTTGTGTGGCTAGCTGGGTATTCGTACTGTTCCTTTTTTACCCGACTGTGCAACGCAAGGGAGTGTAATGTGTTTATCAGGCAATGTATGTATGTTTGTTCCTTTTTGGCACTGTAGAGACCAAACACGTGGACCGATTTTGATATTTTTTACGTCAATTGATTCGTTATATCTTGCAAGTGCTACTAAACACATGACAGTAATCAAAGTACAATATGGCGACAACCAGACGCCGCAAAAGAAAAAAAAATAAAGTCGATGAACCATATTAGTGGGGTATCAAAATAAAGGGTTTGAGGAGGCGATTCCAAAACTATAACTCGCTAAAATGTAGAAAATAAAAAATTGAATATTTTCAAAAAACCCGACTGTAAAAAGCAACTAAAAAGTTCCAAACAAGACACTTTTCAAGCAATATGTTGCAGTTGCTTGTTATGTTAGTTCGTGTGCGGCGTTATAGATATCGCTACAGGGGTAACATTTGGGGGGTAAATCGGAAAATTTAAAAATAAAGCTTTTCAAACTATACCATGCGATATATCAAATGAAAGGGGTGACTGTGAGGGTCTCAAATATATTTTTAACATAATTTTAAAATGAATCGTTTTAAAGTTATTCAAGAAAATAAACGGAAATGGACCATTCCCCCCCTTATCTCTGAAACTACTAAATCTAAAATTTTGAAAAAAATACAGAAAATAGTTCTTCCCTTATAGATTACAGGAAAACCTATGAGTAGTCTATATTTTAACTAACATTATATTAATTTCCTTTAGTTTGGGTTTGTATTTGGTTACAAACCCATTTTTCAAACACTTTCTGGTCTTTGATTAAGCTAAAACTTGTATTACTCATAAAATTAAGTACCTGATGCAATAATATAGTAGTAGTTTTGACAAGTTACGTTCGACTAGATGATGCCTAAGGTCTGATGTAGGCGCCGAAAGGTGTCCATAGGATCTGCGCAACCAAAAAAGATAGCACCATCGTATTTGGACTCATTTGATGTGTATTAAAAAGTGATTTTACACTTGGTAGTACCCAAGGTCTGATGATGGAGTTGGAATGTGGCCATCGGATCTCCGCAACCAGTTAAGATAGCACCATCGTGTTTCGGCTTATTGGATATGTATTGACAGGCGATATTATATTTAGTGGTTGTGGTACCCAGGGTCTGATGATAAAACCGGAAGGTGATTATCCATAACAACTCAACTAAACAAGATAAGACTATCGTGTTTGGGTTTATTGAATTGGTACTGACTAGTGTTATTACACTAGAAGGTGGTCAGGTGCTGATTATATATATTATAGGATCTTCAACCATAGAACATAGCACCGTCGTGTTTAGACTCATTGGATATGAGTAGGTACCTACTTTCTGACAAGTGTCTTTAAACTAGTTGATGACTAACTTTGATTTGTTGATACTAACAACCAGAAGGGTACCTACCATAGATACTAAACAAGAAAGTGCCGTATTGTTTGGTCTCGTCAATTTTGTGTTGACTAAAACTATAGTTCCAGGTATAGTCCAGGATCTGATGTTGGATATGGACGGTCATCATAGGAAACCTTCAACTTAACAATGTAGCCCGATGAGATAAGGCTAGTTAGATAGATTTATTTTGACAAGTAATAGCACAGGGCGTATCTATAGATTGTTTTCTTTTGACTGACAAGAAGTTATAGGACACCTGGCTAGAAGAATAATGTTAGATTGCTGCTGCCCCAGGTACTAACACTTTCAGCCTCACAGTAGATTCGCCCCTTGTGTCAGGATAAGTATTTCAATAAATTCTAATGTTATAAAGTATAAAATAAAGTATGGATAAATTAAAATCTTTTTAAGACAAGCTTCAATCAAATACAAACGTAATCTGAAAATGTTATAGTTTTAACTCTAACATTCCTTTAAAGCTTGAGGCGTGAACGTCTCTTATACTGTTTTAAGGGTAAACCTAAAATATTATAGTAGTAGGTACGCATAATTACAAAACCGTATCTCAGTCATTAACATGTCCACTCAAAAACTGCCACATATCACACTCACACCTAACTATAGACACACCCTCTCACACTCACTCATTCACTTAACATAATACATATAGAGAGGAGCAGACCACTTTTACAAAGCCTTATTCTTGAGTACATAATATCCAATTTTATTGTGAAATGCTAGCATTTAAGAAACTTTATCTGAAGTAACTCGAGGGGGTTGGAGCTTTAAGCCGAAATACAGGTTCTCCTAGTTCGGCTCCAGATGTTAAAACTTTTGTGTACATAATTACTGTTCATTGCACTTATTTGTAACTTATAATAAGTACTTTTTTGTGTAAGAAATAAATTATTATTATTAAATTATTATTATTATAAGCGAACAACTATAATAGAAATACTAATTAAAACATAAATAAATAAGTATCTAAGTTTTAATTAATATTTTTAGTTCATGTAAAAATTTATCCTGAAAAGATTTTTACTTTTTTAAAAAACAAGTGATTCGTTTGGCACCCTTTGCGCGCGAGTCCGACTCGCACTTGGCCGGTTTTTATGAAATGAGGCACCAACCGGCGATTATCCCTGTACGCGCTATACAAGTGCACCCAAGGACAACCCCCGGTTAGTGTGAAACTATTGCGTGAAAAGGAAAACAAAGATATCGGGCTATGGTTTTAGAAGGCTAAAGTGGACTGGTTACCAAGAAGTATACAGATTATGGCCCCTGTCTGCACAATGTTATTATAATAGATAGATAAAAAAGGCAGGGGGTGACTTGCACACTCAATAAATGGATTCCCGAAAGCGGCCGCTACCACGTAGTGTGACGTAGCAACATGGAGGCAACATACTCTGAAGTGCTAAAGGAGTGGAGAGGTATACCACGGCTATCAGGACAATCTCGGATGTACGGTCAAGATCTCTACCAGCATCTCACTGGATTATACATCCTTCTTCCGAGCACGATTGCTCTCGCGAATCTCCACTCTCTCTCCACAAAGACAAGAGAGAGGTGGGAGCTCTGTTCTTTGTCAGTGTTCACTACGGCCGGCCAATAAAGGTAAGCCGGAGATAAGGAACAAACATTTTCCCGGGAGATCGGTGGGGTCGCTACCGCCCAACAGTTCGCCACAAAACTACCCGGCGGATTGTATCACTCTTAGTCAGGCCCCTAACCCCAAAAATAAGTCTAACGACACAGAGCTAGGGTTCATAGGGGCGCGCAAGCCCCACCACGACGTCAACGTATATTATTATTATAAAATGCTTATATACAGTAAAAATATGAAGACTGTTACTCCAACCGTTTGGCTGTAAAACCTGTGTGAAATACGACGGACAGACAGACGGACAGACCGACACGTGAGTCCCAGCAATTGGGCTCCGTTTGGACCCTTCGGGTACGGAACCAAACGAAAAAATAATAATCGGAAGAATAATTTTACTTCATCTGTAATACTTGAAGAAGAGGTCAGTGAGTTCACTGACTTCTGACAGTTTCCGAAGCCGATCGCTACATATTCTACCCATTATTTGGATATTTTTTTTCCACTAGACCATATCTGGGAATCCACTGATTCTGGAGATATTCAAGGTCACAGTCGCAATTATTTTTTACTTTTACACGAAAATTAATTCCAAGTGTTATTACTAAACTTTTTTCCAAATAAACATTACCTGAATTTTCGATTTTTTTTTTCGAAATTTCGAAATTACGCACTTGCAGTTACTTTTTGTAACTGCAAATGTACCTACGTGGCTTAGAGCGAAGGGGCGGGGTTTAACTCCACTTGTCTGGGTTCGCGTTACATTGCGCGCAATTAAATGTAGTTTTTATTTTCATACCAAAAAATAAAAATCGTTTCCCAGCAATAATTTTTGCGCAAAGCTTCTTTGCTAGACGTACAGTATGCATAGTTAACGGCTTTGTGATATGTCTTTTTACGCCTTGTAAGTATAAAATCTAGATTGATCCTTCTCAGGTCGGTAAAGCCCTTCTGGTAGGTACCTTCATGTAAAGTGTGAACTGTATTATTATAAATAAAAAAATAAACATTATAATTAAATTTATTTAATCAGAACATATAACTTAAATGTAAAACAGGCATAAAGAGAGCATGATCAATAAATGAAGTGTGTGTGTGTAGTGCATGTGTATAACATACTTCCTATAGACTTAACTGTCTGCTAGGATTAGAGGCTGGGGGAATTATCATTTCGAACAGTTTCACATCTTGATCCCAGGTATCCATCAACACATTCACAGGAAGGCTCATCTTCTTCGTTCAGGGAACAGACACCATAGTTTAGACAGTGACCGTGACACGCGGCGACCTCGCACCTTTCGCCTGCATAGCCGGTATTGCATCTGAAATTACGAAAATATGTATAATTTCATTAAATAAGGAATCAATCCAAGACTAGGTATAGCATGATTTACCTGCATTGTGGAAGTCCGTAATCATTGAAACTACAGTTGCCTTGGATACAATAGTTCAGACAACCTGAAACCTCACATCTGTCACCTGCATGATCTCCTTTACATTGACAGACTGGTTCATTTTTCTCATTCAAGGAACAGTCTCCGTTGTGCAGACAGAAACTATGACACGCGTCGACTTCACACCTCTTCCCGGAATAACCAGCATCACATCTGAAATAACAATAATAAAAAAGTGTAATTTCATGAAATAAGGAAAACAATCAAAGCAGTGGAATATATATGATTTACCTGCATTGTGGAATTCCGTGATCATTGAAACTACAGTTGCCTTGGATACAATAGTTCACACAGTTTGAAACCTCGCATCTGTCACCTGCATGGTCTCCTTTGCACTGACAGACTGGTTCACTCTTTTCATTCAAGGAACAGTCTCCGTTGTTCGAACAGTAACCATGACACGCGTCGACTTCACACCTCTTCCCAGAATAACCGGCATTACATCTGAAGTAACGAGAATAGAGAAACCTTTTTAACATTGAGTTTTATTTTTGATCTGCGTATCCATTGTTGGATATCCGAATAAATAAATAATAGGAAAAAAATGTAATTTGATTGTGAATCGAGCTTTCTTATTCAGCGAAGTATTGCTTCTAATTTCATGGGCAGCAATCTGAAATTTTCTCGACACTGTGTGAACTTCAGAAATCAATTAAAACAATTCAAGTAGTTATAATAAGTTTTACCTGCATATAGGAAGTCCCTCATCATTGACGCTACAGTTGCCTTGCAAACAATAGTTCCCACATTCTGATACATCACATCGCTCACCGATGTACCCAGGTGTGCATTTACAAAGAGATTGTCCAATAACTTTCACACCGTGAACACAAAACGGACCCTCAGAGATTTTTTGTTCAGCAGTCGTTAGTGCTTCGCAATCATTGAAGTCCCGAAGTCCTTCTCTAATTTTGTAGTTTGCAGCTATTCCAATAGTCAACTCATCTGCGTTCACATAAATTGATTCTAGAATCGTCCATTTAATCTTTCCTAATTTCCAAACACTAAAGCTAGAGTGAACATAAAAGAGGTTTGTGTTCGATACTGTCAATGTATTTGATGATGGAAAAAGCATCGTTTGCGAGGTTACTAAATAACATAACCGAGTTCGAATAAACTCATTTCCATTGATGTGTGCGTAGTAAATTGTGGCATCATCAATACTGGTAGACTCAATCCAGTATAATCGTTGTGTCTGTTGGTCAATAGTCAGGCTGTGTGGCTCCACTTTGTTAGTTGTGTTGATCGCAAATGAATTAATACTAAGAATAACTTGTGTCTCAGATCCATTAAATCGAGCTCTTTCTATTGTAGGCGTCGCCAGGTTTGTGTTGATCCAGTAAACATACCTGTAAAAAGAAAATTTTGAGTATCTATATAAGTACTACCTGGCCTCGTACCGCCTCAGAATAAATAAAAAAGCCGTTCAATACAAAAGGTTTTATAAAATTATTATACAAAATTAATTTCCTTTATAATTTTTTTTTCGTGAATTTTTCTGATGTTTTAATAGTTGTTCTGCTATTCGGGGCGGAGACAGATCCAACAAATCAAAGCTCATTAAACACGGTCCAGCCGTTCTTGGGTTATAAATGGTGTAACTAACCCGCCTTTGTTTTATATATAAAGACTACAGGCTTCTTGCCTGACTGATGGATCAACGCTCAACCTAAACTGTTGGCTAAGAAACGTAAAAGTTGGTGGACGTATTCCTTATAATTATGATGAAGGCATCCGATAAGAAAGGATTTTTGAAAATTCCATCCCCATAAGGGGGAAGAGGAGTGGCAAAGATTGAATGGGTGTTTACTTGGCGTAATCAACTTCAAACTATTTTTTTTTTAACGTAGTGTTCGAAACACACTTTTGTTAACTCAGTATTACAAATTCAAATAATTATAAAATTTTAAAAATAAAAAAAGCGTTTTTAAATCAGATTTCGTAAATAAAGTTCTAACATCACGGAAGTATTTTTTTACAAACTGCGTTACTGATATCATACGATAGGGAACCGAACGATGAAGCGTTTGACAAAAATCAAACACGAGGATTTGTACCAATGGTGACGTGTTATTTAACACTAGATGTTATAGAAAAACGTCACTAGTTGTTTTGCCATAGCAACAGCGTGTAACTGAGTTACGTGCTACGAAACAGCCCCCCTAGCCATATTACATTTCTATTATCGTTTACGCTAACGCTTAGAACAAAATGTATGGCAATGACATTACCTGCGATAAGTCAAGTGACACTTATCTAGGCGGGTTATGTCATTGCCATACATTTTGTTCTAAGCGTTAGCGTAAACGATAATAGAAATGTAATATGGCTAGGGGGGCTGTTTATTTGCTCTGCTGAAGTTTCTGATTTTTACGTACACCTTCTGCTATTCAGGATATTTGGTAGTTATTTTGCGATTCTTTCAAGAGGTTTTTCTATAAAACCACAGAAAATCTATGCGGAGGTTTTGGTGATTAAAACCTTACCTTCCCTGAACAACCATCATTTCGTTTATAAATCCAACATGGTAGTAAAATGGCAGTCGTTTCATGGGAAATACTGGTATTTAACTGCATTTTGGTAGAAGAAGAAGCTGATCAAAACATATTTGGGAAATGGCAGGAAAATTGATTGGAGTGGTAAAATAGCGTCCATGTAAACAAAAAAATGAGCTTTTTTTTTATATAAAGCTGGAAATTTGTACGAGTGATTAGAACAAAGTCCCAAATTTTTGTCTGAGCTACTTTTTAACCGACTTCAAAAATAGTTAGTTAGTTCTAGGGTAGGATGGTTCTGGGGTATAACTAAAAAATGAAAAATAAATTATTTACAAAAAATAAAACAACCGACTTCGAAAAAAGAAAATACACAAAAAATTTAAAAAATTACTTTAATTTCGGAAGTCGGTGTCAAATAACGAAGAAATAAAATACAAACACCTTATTTTTTAATTTTTAGTGTATTTCTTTTTTCGAAGTCAGTTGTTTTTTTTTGATAATAAAGTTTTTTTTATTATTTTATGTATGTACCTCAGAACTTTTAATTTGAACTGGTGAACCGATTTTGATGATTCTTTTTTTATTTGAAAGCTGGTTGGTGCTTCTCATGTGGTCCCATTTAAATTTGGTGAAAATGTGATGAAGAGTTTTGGAGATACACAATGGTAGGTTTTCTTCAAAAAAATGATAGCAAACCTTCCAGAATGGTGGCAGTCGTATGTCTGTTTATTGTTTACACCACTTCACAACATAACATCACACTGATACACACTGAAGAAGGTACACAGATTTGTACAGTTTGTAACAATTAAAAATAGAATAAATTTAGATTCGTGGAATGAAGCGTTATTTTGCGAGTTGACAGATGACAGATTGACGTTTGACGTTTTTCTTTTCTCCAACTTGATCTGCAACGAGTCTGTCTAAGAAATTTTATTTATTGGAAAAAACTACTTAAAAGCAAATAATGATGGCTCGAGGTGTAAAAGGGACCAGAGTCAAGTTCAAATGCTGTAAGCATAAGAATGTAGGACGATATAAGTACTTAATCTTTTCGGATTTTCTGTAATGATGCTAAATCAAGCGTGGCATTAAGATTCTCACCGAATGTTTTCTTGTCGGCAGGGTCGTACTATAAATTTAATTTATATTAAGCAAAAACGTTATAAAATGGTCGGATCATAAACTTCACAATATTTTGGAAGAACAATGCGGTTCTAGCAAAAGGGTTTCGAACACAAGCATCCACGTGTCCAGAGATGCCCCATAATTAGATGACCACGGCATAGATACCGCTTGAGGGTCTCACCTCATTGGACCTTTAATCTTCTGTCTTCGAACGATAGGGTAAAAGTGTTTCATCATAAATTGTAAGTTCAACATACAATAAAATTTTCTGTAAACTGAGTGCTCTCTTGTGTGATGCAGTGTTAGCAATAAATGTGATATATGTGAAGACCAAATCTAAGGACTCTTATTTACTACATACAAACACCTCATGAAAATACCCTAAGATTGGTAACCAGGGTCTCATGCCATAAATATCTCTGACGCTAGCCGATTTAAAGAAAAAATTTCTTTACAAGTTCACCCTGATATATCGTAATTTAGCCAATTATGTTCAAATTTCATATTTTTGGAGCTATCAATTCGGCCATAACTTTACTGTTATTTAAGTTTTTCTATGGAGACAACTACTAAAAAGTGAAAAATAAAAAACTTTTTACAAAACCCTACACAACCGACTTCCATAAATAACAATACAAAATGCAAAATAACTTTGATTTCGGAAGTTGGTGTCAAATAACGAAGAAAGAAAACTAGAAACACCGACTTCCGAAATTAATTTGCTTTTGTGTTATAAGGAAGTAGGTTATATTTTTTGTATATATATTTTTTTTAAACGAAGATTTCGATTTTTTTTTGCAGATGTGGGATCGATGGAGACTTTTGACATTTCGTTTATAATGGTGTTCTGATCATTCAAGCAAATTTTCAGCTCTATGCGAATTATTGTAACCTTGTTATTTTTCGAGCTAACTTGACCGGACTAGTTTGTCTGTTCGTCACCTCTTCAAGTCTTATCGACTGAATGAATTTGAATGAAATTGGGCACACGGGTAGACTACGTCCTGGAATAGGACACAGGATACTTTTTATCCTAAGAGTATGTGCCCATTGAATAATTTTCGACTTTCACGCGGGCAAAGCAGCTGGCAGCACCTAGTCTCGAATAAAATATAAGTTATTGTTGAGTTAAACATTAGATAAATTGTAAACATACCCTCTACAGCTGTCTACGGCTACATCAGTGGGGATTCCGTGATCCATCTTGATCAAAAGATTTCCATATTTATTAAAACCCGTTTTTAATGAAAACCAATTAATGCTTCTTTCGTTTGTATCACTGAAGAACACCACTTCTGTGACTGGATCGAAGGAGAGACCACGAATGTTTCCACCATATCTCTTGATAAAACATTGGTTTACTCTAGAAGATATGTCATAGCAACATATAGCGTCGTGGTCTCTCTGTTTGTCGACGTACAGTAGCATGTTGTGAACTTCATCGTACGCTAATGCTGCGAGCTTATGAGAATTGAAACGTACCGTCTCTGTTTTGATGTCGTTGGTATAAAATTCAAGTAGATTTCCATGAGTTAAGGCAATATCTGAAACAGTAGAAAAATAGTTTACATGTAGGTACACTTCAATATATCTTGTCATAAAGGCACGGTCACACGAGTACCGCGCACACTTTTTTTTTCTTTCTATGTTTGGTGGGAAATCATCCAATGACTTCTCCCGCTTTGAGTGGAGCGGGAGGGCGTGCCGGACTCTTACTGACTAAAACCCAGCCCTGTTTCTTCCCTGCCTGAGTGCCCAGGGGTGCGGTAACTCATTTTCAGAATTTATCCGCTCCTCTAGGTATGCAGGCACCGGCCACGATGGGCCCCGTCAGTGGTGGCTGACACTCAACTCTTTGAGGCGCGCGTGGAACACTACGTGCCGTCGACTCACGGGCCTGGTGCTGATCGGACGGCGAGCTACCCACTGCTCGCCGTCCGCAGGCCCTGGTCTACGGTGGCTGGGGATCGTCTCGCGACGTCCTACGCCGAGTACCGTAGTGGCCGGGGCCGTGAGGGCGCCACTCCGTTGAGCTTCCCTCACTCGTCCCACCTCCGCCTTCGCGAGCATTATTGCTTTGCTGAAGGCGGAAACTACTTCCCATTCCCTCTCGCTCCGTACCATGGCCTGAACCAGGGCCGGGCGCGAGAGGTCGCCGCCACCTATCGCATCCACGAGGACACGGCGGTGCTCCGACCAAGCGTGGCAGACCTCCACCGTATGCTCCACCGTGTCCTCTGGGCGATCCGCGCAGTGGTAACACCCGGGCGTTTCCTCTCGCCTGATTTGATGCAGGAACCTCCCAAAACCACCGTGTCCGGTGACGACCTGCGTCAGGCGGAAGGTGAGGACGACGTGACGCCTCTCCAGCCACTCCTCAAAGAGGGGCACTACCGCCGCAATGGTGGCGTGCCCAGCGCTGGGTATCGCGCATCCTTGGCTCATGCTAGTGGTGGTATCATTGTCATCATTAACAGCCTGACTTCACCTACTGCTAGGTATAGGCTTTTCTTTGCTTCTGCCAATCGTCACGCTCCTGTGCCAACCACATCCAGGTTGTACCCGTTTTTTTATAGGGTGAGAAATCATCAAAAAATTTCTCCCGCTCTGGACGGAGCGGGAGGGCGTGTCAGACTCTGACGGACTAAAACCCATCCGTGTTCCTTCAGGTGCCTGTGCCAGGGTCGCGGTGACTTTTTCGATCACTCCCGCGATGATGATGATGAGATGATGATGTGCCAACCACATATAGCCAGCATATAGTGTTAGCCTTTAATTGTTGCACTAATAAATGTTGATGTTGGTGTTTTTGTTGTTGTTGATTTGTTGGTTAACTAAAATAAATAAATAAATAGATCCTGCGACTATTTCGTGAAGCTGATATAGTCTTATAGGCCAGAAAATGGCCCAAAAATGCTCAGAGAACATTGAGTTGCCAGGTTACGGTTTGCTACGGTGGAGATCTGCCCCGCTTGGGTAAAGCACCGCCGTGTCCTCGTGGAGGCGATCGGCAGCAGCGACCTCTCGCGCCCGGCCCTGGTAAAGGCCATGGTACGGAGCGAGAGGAAATGGGAAGTAGCTTCCTTCTTCTGCGAAGCAGTAATGCTCGCGATGGAGGAGGCGGAATGGGTGAGGGAGGCTCAACGGAGTGGTCCTCACGCCCCAGCCGCAGCCGCCGCAGGAGACGCCTTGGGCGTCGGAGTTCGTAGGACGATCTCCGGTCACCGTAGACGCGGGCCTGCGGACGGCGAGTAATGGGTAGCTTGCTGTCCGATCAGCACCAGGCCCGAGAGTCGACGGCGCGTAGTGTTCCACGCTCGCCTCAAAGAGATGCATGTCAGCCACCACTGACGGGGCCCATCATGGCCGATGCTTACATGCCAAGGAGTCGCGGATAAATTCGTAACGTTCGATTTTTAGGTAAACTGCGATGTGTACGAGTATATTTGTTGACATAAGTTAGAAGTTCTTTTGTATTTTTGTATTTAATTAAAATTAAATAGTGGAGAAAACGTGTTATGAATTTTCTTTTACGTATTAATCAGTCATCTGCACCCTATAGTTACATGAATTCATCATAAGTATTTAAGAAAGTATCACACTTTTTGTTAGTGTCCCGGAATTTATGCGCCCTAGTATATGTACGAGTATACTCGTATAAAGATTTATATTTTTGAACTCCATATTTTGTCTATTTTCATTTAATGTAACTCTCGATTCCATAGTAAAAACCGGACAAGTGTGTGTTTGGCCACGCGCAGTGTAAGATTCCGTAGTCGCCCGTTACAACATGCAGATTTAGAAGAGGGCTTTATATTCATTACTATGAACATATAAGTTAAGTTCACGGTTGATTGGTTAATAGTGTTTAAAAAACAACCGACATCCAAACCTTCCTTCCTTTTTTTTTGTAAAAAAGTTTTTTTTTTTTCACTTTAAGTTGTTATACCCCAGAACTAAAAACCCCAATAACATGGAACGTGGAATTTAAACATTTGGAGAACACCAAAACGTCATCGAGATATGCGTATTTTTTGTTTTTGTTCAGTTTCTCAAAAAGCGCTGAAGCAATTTCGATAAAATTTATATGGGACCACCTCGGAAGTATATTATTTCAGATAAAAGAAGAATTTTGAAAATCGGTCCACAACTGACGGAGAAATGAGAAATGCGCGGACATACTTAAAAAAAAAAAAAACATACATACAGTCGAACATAGAACCTCCTCCTTTTTCGAAAGTCGGTTAAAAAGCGGGCCCACGCAGGTCGTTGGTACCTAACTAAAGAAGGAGTTATAAAATCTGACTTCATTGCACTGAAGCTTTCAATGTTTGGAACACCAAAGCGCTTATGTTTGGGGCGTCTCTGACCACCCTGTTTGAGATAATTTTTGTAATTACGTAAACGAAATTGTCCAAGTATATAGATTTCATAAGTTGGCGACTATTACTTTTAAACTAATAGAGCTAACTTAGCCGTGATACATTTTAGTATACTACTATCATGATGTTTTTTTCTAACAAAAGAAGCACTTCAAAGTTTAATATTTTGAAAACGAATCACTGAATTCAAAAGTACATAGTTTTCACATCAATTTTTTTTAAAGACGTATATAACTATGAATTTATATTTTCTCGTTTCTAACACATTATGAAGTACTACGGGATAGACGAGAAAAATAAATTCATATCCACTTCACGTGTAGCGGACATATCCTGTTTTTTCATGACTTTTTTACCACTTTGTCTTCGTGTTTATTAATATTATATTATTATAGCTTTCTGGCACTAGCAGGTTCTAAGCTAAGCCGCGGACGGAAAGACGGACATGGCGAAACTGTAAGGGTTCCTTGTTACCCTAGACTTCCGTCATCCTGATTTGTTTCGTTTAAAATGGAAAAATACTCGATCCCCTATTAACTCTTTAAAAGTGACACTGTAGTAGTAACGATGACAGAGGCAAACAACTCACCCCAAGATTGCGTACACTCCACGTACAGAACAATTAACCCCAGCACACACTGAGCTGTATACATTTTATTATTTAACAATTCAAAGTTGTTTCAACACAGGGTCGACCACTCCTGGTAGTCAGTCTTTACACTATGGCACACTGAAGATAAGAAAGACGCCCTGATAAGAGCTAGAATTAGCAAAGCAAGTGGAATTCCCACTTATCACAATCATGTTTTGCTGACCTGAGGTCACGATTAAATTTCTTATCAACTGTGTGCCTTAATTAAACTTCTTACCACCATGCGTGGTGGTGTGTGACTGTGTGTCTACTTATGAACAAAGATTGAGTACGTAAATCGGTTCATTATGAACATTAGTAAATGTAGAGAAACGCTGATCGCGACGATAGATCGTGGTGGAGTAAATGAAATGGTAGTGAACTGTATAACAAGTATAATAAGTAAAGATATTGAAATACAACAGTTGGTATAAGAACAAAGAAATACTTATAGCCGTGCGTGAAGGCGTGCAACAGCTGACTGGTGTGGCCGCTGGCGCGTGGCGATGTTGAGATGAGTGGACTCAACAAACGCTTATTTATTTATTGCGATTTCATGAAAAAAACAAGGAAAAAAAAGGTTTGGTTCCCTAATAAAAGTTGTTTATGTTCATAAGTAATTTCGACTGGCAAAGATCTTCGTATGACAGCCGGAACTACAAGTTTAACGTGCTTTCCAAGGCCCAAAGGGGTCTTGATACGTAATGAAAAGAAAGAAAAAAGAAAAGTTGAATTGGAGTTTGATCTAAATCTTCTGTGTATATATAAAATGGTAAACTGACAGGGTGATATATCAACGCTCAGCCCAAACCGATCCATCAAGACCAGGGCCAGGGGCAGGCCCTCTACCGCCACCGCCTCCGTCACCGCCGTAGCCGCCGCCGCCACCGCTTCCGCCGCTGCCGCTCCAACAGCCGTCGTCGCCGCCGCAAACATCACGGTGGCTGGACCCTCACAGAGGGCTAGGGAGGAGGAAGCTGTAATGGAATGCCAATAACAGCCCCATTAAGCCTCCTCCAGGCGAACATCAACCACTGCGCCTCTGCTCAGGACCTGTTGTTCCAGAGCATGGCGCAGTGGTCGAATAACATCGCCGTGGTCGCTGAGCCGTACTATGTCCGCCCAGGGATGACTGGGTGGAGGACCTGGACGGCTCAGTGACCATCATTTCGTCGGCCGCCGCCGGTACGCCGACCCTTGAGGATGTCAAGAGAGGTCGGGGTTGCGTAGCAGCATGGTTCGGGAAGATAGTAGTGGTAGGGGTGTACTTCTCCCCGAACCGAACTCTCGCCGAGTTCCACAACTCCCTCGCGGAGTTGAGAGACGTCGTCGTCGGGTCCCGTTCCCTCCCTGTGCTCGTCCTCGGGGACTCTATGCCAAGAACTTGGCTTGAGGTTCCCGGTACACGGACGCACGGGGCAGGATGGTGGAGGACTGGGCTCTGGAGACAGGCCTGGTCGTCCAAAACCGGGGTTCTGTCCCCACGTGTGTGCGGATGCGGGGTGAATCGGTGTGGGATATTTCATTCCCCAGCCCCGCTCTGTCACTGCGTGTTGTAGACTGGCGCGTCATGGAGGGGGGTGGAGAAGTATTCCGATCATCGGTATATCCTATTTGACGTCTCCGCCCAGACCTCGAGCGTTCCGGTCCGACAGACCCCGAGTGGTCCGCGTTGGTCGCTGAAGCAGCTGGACCGGGAGCTACTCCTGGAAGTCTCGATCGTGCAGGCCTGGGTGTCATCACCGGACAGGCCTGCTGACATAAATGATGAGGCAGAGTGGTTCCAGGAGGCCATGTCCGAGATATGTGACGTGGCAATGCCCCGGGTCCGGCCTTGTGCTCGGCGCCAGGTGTACTGGTGGTCGCCGGCGCTTACGGCTTTACGCTAAGCGTGTATTGCCGCACGACGTCGGTACACCAGGTACCGCAGGTGGCTCCGTAACCGCACGCCGGATACGGAAGCCATCGAGGCGGAGCTGTACGAGGGGTACAGAGCTGCGAGAACCACCCTACGAGCGGAGATCATGTGGGTCAAGGCGTTGGCCCGCGAGGAGTCGCTGGGGACTCTGAACAGAGATCCATGGGGGCGCCCGTGCAAAGCGTTGTGGGAGAAACTCCGCCCATGGGCGCCCCCACTGACGCAGAGTCTCCGGCCGCAGCTCGTGGGAGGCGTGGTGAGCGCTCTGTTCCCCTCGCGAGAGGAACATACTCCCCCGCCTATGGCTCCGCCTCCTGCGGTGCCTGACGCGGACCAACCCGACGACGATGATGCTCCCGAGGTGAAGCCTAGATTACAATACAATTTTTTTTTTAGGGTGGTTTAATCTATACATATAATAGAACAGTAGAATTGTGGAGCGATGTTTTCACTTGGCGCAAAAACTGCTAAGCCGATTCCGTTCAATTTTTTTATCAATAAAATTTACTGGTCTGGTCATTTTATAGGCTGTAAATTATCATAATATTTGCTATGGGGGGTGAGCAATGTTGCATTATGTTTGTTTGAACGACATTTTACCGCGAGTTAGATCGCCAGTTATAACAACTTATTCTTGTAATTGTTTTTTTTTTGTAGTATACGATGATATTTGAAAAATAATAATGAAATGGCTTTTTAAGGTAACATAAATTTTTCGTTTTTTTTTTTGTAAAAACTAGCCAAAACAACAAATAAAATCGAAGTGGCGAAAAAGTTATACACATTTTTTATATTATTAAATACTTATACTTGGTGGGCCAAAAGAAATCACCCTATTGGAAGATGCTCTCATTTTTGCAAATGGCCACCAATGTCAAATCTGTTTTGACATTTGTGGACCAGACAGATGCAGAATACAAGTGAACAGTTCATTTCAACAATTCGTTTCTGTCACTACCTTTTGTAGCACAACATATTGACTTCTTAGGACAATATTTTAATTATAATTTAAGGTTAAAAACGTTTTTTTTATAGAAATGGCAATATGACTAATAAAATTGCTGACATCCCATTATAACCCAACCTGTCTGTATCGGGGTGCCCTAAGTTCCCGAGCTCGCTTCACTCGCTCTTGAACTAAATACTAATCTAATGATTAATAGACGAATAAATATGGTGCCTTAAAAAAATATGCAACTCCAAATTATGTCAAAACAAATAGGTAAGACCAAATTTTAATGACAGTTACACTAACCTTTGCACTACGTCAAAGTATTATTATGCCACAGTATTATTAGGCTATTAAAAGCTATGCCAAAACGTTATACCTACTTACATTAAAACTAAAAAATAAATAAATAAAAAAATATGCCAAGAGGGGGACCCCGCTACAAGGAGCCAAGCAATCAATAATGAAGTCTATATATATTAACCCCTATTTTGATATTATATCAGCAAAGATCGTAGCGCATTGGTTTCAGCACTGAATTTCAAGTGCGAAGATGAAAGTTTGAGTGTAGCACGTTTATTTTTTTGGTAATTGTTTTGTAATTATCTTACTGTAAACAAGTCATTTGATTTGTTTTTTTTCTATTCTTACTATATCTTACTATTTTATAGACATAATAAAAAATTAACAAAGATTAGGTTGAAAATTGTTGTCATTCCTTCGATTAGATTAAATACATTTTTTGTGAATAGGTATGCAAACAAGAGCAGTGACCAGGCTACGTAGTCTTTGCAGAGTACTGATCGATCGAGACGGGACCGAGTTCTAGCCTGGTCTCTACATCAGCACTAGCGAGGCAGTTTGGCGGATAATAACCTTCTCTATACATGACCGTAATCCAACGGTCATGCATTTGAACGTTCATTTTTAGAACCCATTTTTACCGATCCTGAAAATGACACAGAACGTTTAGAAAATCCGCGCCAAATCACGGTCTTGGCATTTTAAAAAATGTAGGCAAGATAAACTTGCAAACTACGAGTACCTTACGTATGACAAAGTGCTGCCGACTGGCATACTATACGTGAAATAAGCAAAAAGGTGTATTTATTTAAAAAATTTAAAGACAAAATTGAGTCCCTTCTTTCTACAGTAATCAACTGGATGGATAAACATAATCTAGAAATAAACTTTTCAAAAACCAAAGTAAGTAGTTACTTTTCAACCCCATCAAAGAGCACCATTGAAAATAGATTATAGTATTGAAAACACAAAAATAGAACAAGTAAACGTTTTTAATCTTCTCGGCTTGTCTATAGATACTCACATAAACTGGAAGTCCCACATCCAAAAACTTCGAGCCAAACTTTCAAAGTTTTCATATACCTTGCGTGAAGTTAAAAAAACCACAAATCTAAACACTACACTCGTCACCTACTATGTGTATGCCAAAGTCTATGCATTCGTTATTAATATTTACCAACCTTAATAGTTCTGGGGGTACACTGTGTTGGCGGCGGGTCAGTAATGTAAGCGGTGCGACCCCCGTTACTCTATGTGGAGTGCAGTTAAATACGAGCAGTAAAGCTTCTAGCGCCGTCTGCCATTCTTCAGTGTCATAGTTTCTGATCATGGTTAATGCGTTTTTCAAAGTGCCCATAATTCGTTCGACCTGTCCGTTTGCTCGGCTTACTCCTGGCGCAATGGAATGTATGTCGATTCCAAAACGGTCCGAGTAGACTTTGAACTCACCAAGGAACTCTCGACCTCCATCCACGACGACTTGCACTGGGGTCCCGAACAGGTGCACGACACGTTTCAAAGCTGCGAGGCTGCTGCTTGGGCTCTTGTCATTTGAGTAGCTAAGCAGGATGTATTTGGTGTACGCATCAATCGTAACAATTACATACTCATCTCATCCCTCAGCACTTTTCGTACCCAGCTTGCCGGTAATATCCATGTAAAGGACCTGGAACGCCGCAGTGGGCTTCTTAATTGGATGAAGCTGGGCTTGGATAGCGCCCGACGGTCCTTTCGAGGTCTTACATACAACACAATTGTCCACAAACCTCCTGACGATTGTATTCATTTTGTGGAACCAGTACGTTTCCCTCAGCTTCTGCAAGGTTTTCTCCCATCCAGGGTGCTGCAGAGCGACATGGAAAGAGTTTATCAGGCTCCACTGGAATGACCTAGGGACTACAATTGGTTTATGTATACCGAGTATAGAGTCTGTGAGAGTTTTCTTAAGCACGCCTTCTTCCAGGATGTAGCCTTCGGCTGGATTGTCGCCGCTCATGGTGTCTATAAGTGGGCGCAGCACGTCATCGCGGCGCTGCTCGATCTGCAGCCACTCAGCGTCTTTGTTCATGAAGTTGACAGATATTTCAGTGGATGGATTCCTACTGAAAAAATCCGCGTGCTGTAATCGCTCACTTTTTCTATACTCGACCTCGAACTCGTAATTCTGCAGGAAGGCCCACCACCTATGGATTCGAGGAAGGAGATCCTTTTTGTTCTTTGACGCTTTCAAGGCGTTACAGTCTGTTATTACCTTAAATTTTCGGCCGTATATGTAATGCCGAAAATGCTTGACTGCCCTAACCACCGCCAGAGTCTCGAGCTCGTACGAGTGGTAGCGGCTCTCAGCTTCGGTGGTGCGCTGGCTCATGTACGCGACTGGATGCTGGCGACCGCCAATGGTCTGCACGAGCACCGCCCCGTAGCCGATGCTGCTGGCGTCCGTGTAGAGCTCGATTGGTGCGTCTTCCTGAAATAGCGTAAGGGTAGGCGCAGTAGACAGATGTTGTATGATATGATTTCGAGCTTCATCATGCCTTTCGTTCCATTCCCACTTCGCATTGTTCTTGGTGAGTTCATAGAGAGGAACCATCACACGTGAGAAATTGGGAATGAAACGTCTAAAGTATCCAGCCAATCCGTTAAACTGCCTAACCTGTTTGACAGTTTTCGGGATCGGTGCCTTCGTTAAAGCCTCCACCTTTCTTGGGCTAGGACTGACTTGTCCGTCGGCAATGATATTGCCCAAATACTCGATGGAGCGTTTAAAGAAGGCAGTTTTATCAATATTTATCGAAAACCCGGCATCCTGGAGGGCGATCAATATGCGTTCGATATGGGCTAGGCCCTCAGCGAATACCCTACATTTTGATAAAACGTCATCGACATAGACCTGGCAAACCTGGTCTACCGTACTCAAGAGGTGATCTAGGGCCCTATTTATACAACGCTGATAGACTGACACCGCGTTACTGAGTCCGAATGGCATGGTCAAATATTCATATAGGCCATCCGGCGTAACAAACGCTGTTTTCACAATCGAGCCCTCTGAAATAGGGATCTGATGGAAGCCGGCTGCCATGTCTAATGTCGAGAAATAATAGCCCCCCGCTAGTTGATCTATTTGGTCTGAGATGATCGGTAACGGATAGTGGTCCTTCAGAGTGTTCCTGTTTAGTTCGCGGTAGTCCACGCACATGCGGTCCTTTCCATTTTTCTTTTTGACTAATATTATTGGGCTGGAAAAAGGTGATTTACTTTCGCGGATAACTTTATGCTCGAGTAATTCTTTAACTATTTCCCGAACTTTTTCGCGTTCAACTGGGCTCAACCGGTAAGGCCTGCGTTCGACACACTTGTTATCATCTTTTAAGCGTATTTCGAGCTCACCGGTATTTACGCGTGAGTGAGGGTAGCCGTGAATAAACAAGTGTTCGAACTTGGTCAACAAAATTCTCAATTCGTTGATTTGATCGTCATTAGTCAAGTCACAATCTAGGTTATCAAACTATTCATTTTGAGATCGCACGTGGTAAACAAACGGTTGATGAACCAAAGTTGCACCCTGAGAGTTCACTAGCACGCTTAAGTTGTTTTTCTCCACAAGATTCATACCTATCAGAATGTCTGAGCACACTTCGTAGTCCGGCACCACGTGAAATTCAAGTTCTATCCGTAAACTGTCGATGACACAAAAATCGTCGTCAATGTCGATAGAGATATCACAGTGAATTGACCTAATCCCTTCAAGTAACTAACTCGATCAACTCGTTTCCCAGGTAACTTACTCGTAGCAGCTACAGACTCGCGTATTACTGAACATTCGGCTCCACTGTCAAAAATCGCGAGTATGTTTAAGTTCCCGGCTACTACAGGCATCGAATTCAATTTAGATGTACCTACACAGTTGACGTTGGAAACCACTGTGCGTTCTCGCTTATAACACGTTTCATAAGTATGACCTATCCTTGAACAGAACGTGCAGGTAGGTTTATTATTTTGAGATGCGGTTTTATTATCCGGTTGACGCGTTTGAGAACTCTCATTTTTGTCTCGGTATCGACAGTCACGTGTATCATGACCGGGCTTCTTGCAGATTTGACAAAACAACGAAGGTTTATCGAAACGTGATCGCTTAGCGGGACCCGGATGTGCACCTGATGTGCCTGGCTGAGGTCGCTTAACGCTTCGTATAGAAGATGCAACCGAAATAAGTTCGGGTACAGATGTGGCCCATTCAACAGTTCGATTCTTAACCGTTCATCTCCAATGCAACCGATAACTGCCTCAACCGCGTCATCATTCGATAATTTATCCTTAGTAATACGTCTCCATAATACCCAAGCTTGTGACAAGAACTGCGAGATGTCTTTGGAATTATCGTAATTATGTTCCCTAAAGCGTACAATATCCCGGGAGTATCGATTCTCCGGTTCAAAAGTTGTTATCAGAACATCACGCAATTCTTGCCACGTGGTGGTAGACACAAGCCAGTTGTCAACCCATAACCTCGCACGGCCTTTAAGCAAACTACCAGCTTTCATTCTCACTTCGTAATCGCTCAGGCCATAAGTTTTCATGGCTGTGGTCACATGTTCACACCACTCTCTAACCCCAATATCCGGATCGTATGACGGCAAAAACACATCATTTATTTTGACTTTGGGCGTATCTGGTTGTGTCGTGATGCGATCGGACATGTGCTTCATCATTTGCAACATCTGAGTGAAAAACTCCGTCGGTACCCCATTAACAGAAGCGGTTAAGTTTTCATTATTCAAGTCAGATGGACGGGCAGAAGTGGGATTGGATCCCACTTCTGATAACGGAGCACCGGGACTATTCAAATTTTTAGAAATAGTGACGTCAGCAGAGCTGACGTCACCATCTCCAGCGCTAGGCTCACTCATTGCCAAATGAATACACACAATAATTTATTTTTCTACTCACGTTTTATTAGTACCCAAAACACAATTAAAACAGCCTTAAAATCTAAGTAAATAATAGTAATCGTACTCACAAGGTATTCTTGTCTTCACAAAATTTTCCTTTGCGACTTCGCAGCGGCTCGCCCTTTCTATACGAAAATGGCGTCGTCGTCGTTGCGAAGTCATTACACATCTTTTATTTACAAATTGCAGATAACATTGATTGAAGTAATTAAACTATGATTTGTTAATTAGTTTTATTATTTTAGCACTCGATTTTAACATTGAATTAATTCTCTATTTTTTTGAAAACATTTACCTCAACATTTCAAACGCGCGCCATATTTTATGCTTGACCACTACTAGTTCAATCAACTGTTTGTTAAACAAAAATTTGTCAAAAATACTTTTTAAACTAACGCATATCGCTTAATAATTAAGAAATGAATTTACCAATAGAACACTTGTTTTTAAGCTAAGTTTAAATAAACCGTCAGTTATGGTTTGCTGATAAAGTAACCGCGAATCATAACACGGCCTTTTTGTATTGAAAAATAGCAAACTGACTACAACAATCAAATCTATACTAATTTAAACATATCCAGTCATATTTTAACTGTTACGGAACATAAAGCTAATATTTTTAAAGTTTACGTTAGCCTTGCGTCGACATACTTTTAATTTTTATTTCAATATATTTGACTTTGTTTTTACAATTAATTAATAATAATAATTTTAGTTATAATTGTATTTTTTTTAATGATGTTTGTTACTGTAAAATTTAACGAATATTGCACGTGATTAAATGAATGCTAAACTCAATTTAACTCATTTATTGTTTTTAATTTAGATGTAATTCCTAATATTATTTTTTTTTTGTTAATTTGTTATTAATATATATTTTATTTTTTGTAACTTAATGTGCTGTGCCCTATCAGGGTCCATAATTATACTGACTTTATACTTTATGTAACATCTAGAAAACACTATGGAATGCAATACACGAACATGAACGAATATGAATATTTAATGACAAAGGCCGCGCGCAAGGCTTGCATTGATCGTATGGAATAAATACTCTACGGCAAGTAGAAAAACAGCGGCTGCTGTAAAATACCTCTGCTGATCATTGTTAAAATCAGCAGGAACTAAGACATACTGTTTGGCGGCGCTTTCTTTCGAACTCGTGATGTCACAAAAAACTTGAGCTGACGTAGTGAACGCTTTTTCGAAACGAAGTCTCTATGGTCACAAGTTCATAGACTGCGCTTGACTCAGAAATTCGCCAAAGTTCTTTCAAAAGATAGTGAAGGCACCCTCCATAGTCTCTCGGTAGAGTAGTTCTCATTATATAAGAACTGATATGTCTGATGTAAGGGACGTCAGTCGAATTTCGCACCAACAAAATTCTTGCTTGCGTGATCGGGCTATTTCAAAGACGTCTAAAAATGACCAAGCTGCAGCAATCCTCACGAGCATTCCGTCGCAAATTAAAGAGAACGAAGTGTTATACGCCTCCATAAACACTATTGTGAAGCAAGAATTTTTTTTTGGGTGGGGAATCATCAAATAACTTCTTCCGCACTGGTTGAAGCGAGATGATATATCAGACTTTATCTGACTAAAACCAACTCGTGTTCCTTCAGTTGCCTGTGCCAGAGCCGCGGTGACTCTTTCAAACACACCCGACATTGTCGAGCAATATGACGGGTTGATTCGTTGTGTAGAGTATTTGAATTCGCTAACATCAAGTAAACCACCAACGAACGTCATCCAGCTGAAGTCAGTGTCCCGAATTCTCTACTTTGGAATTAACACCGCCTGAATTCTGTAACGGATCCCGGCTTAAACTCTGCAGAAATATATCATCGAGGTGAATACAAAACTGTTTACTACATCATTCCACTGATGTGCATAGGGCACCCCCAAGTGTCGCTACAACAACCGATCATGTGCGTCTCGCATCCATCAGATTCCCTCACCAGATCATCGGTCTACCTTATTTGTTTATTGATGTACACACAAAACACAAGAGAAAAAAAGAACAATTACAGAATTAATAGTACAAAGGTGCTGCTTATTTCAAAAGAAATTTCTTCCTGCGACTGGGAAGTTGGATATGAGATATAGACACAGTGTGTTTAAATAAATAAAGACTATAAACCTAACCAATTCAAACATAAAGATTGTGAGCGATGCGCGCTCGGAAACGGACGCGTCTGCGCTACACAGCACGAAAATTTTATTCGCGTTTTGCGCAGCGGTAACCGCTGCCCGATTTTGTGCGCAATGGCTACAAGGTAGCTTATTGCCAACGAACTTTTGGCATTCGTCAAACATGCCATCGACTACATGGACGAGGTCAGCATTTTGCAGATCTGCAAGTCCTCCTTCAAAGAGGAAGAGGTATGCAGTGCCAAGTTGCTGTTATTCCAATCTCTCGATCAAGTCGGACAGATGCCATCTCGCCGGAGGGATGGTGGCGAGAAGAGTCTGCAGGACATCATCGACCTGCTGAAGAGGACCGATCCGGATGACTTGCCAGATTTTGTGGCAAAGGAGCCTCACAGCACAAGCTGCCTCCTGTCACTTTCGACCACGTCGACGTCACCAGGCTGCTGAAGGACATCACGTCTCTGAAGGTGAGCCTGGCTGAGATGAAGTCTAAGTTGGAGTTATCGGATGTCACCATTGTTGAATTGCGAGCCGAAGTAGCGTTGTTGCGCAACGCTATTCCGACAAGTGGAGTATGAGGACGGCTTCATCAAGGTGGAGAGAAAGAAGAGGAAGCCTACTTATCGCAACCAGTGTGGGACGGCGCCGGCAGGATCTAACATGCTGCTACGTCCTGCAGTACCGATGAAGCAGCTGTACGTGTCCCGTTTGCATCACTCAACGAAGACTGAAAGACTGAGGACATCGTAGAGTACATGCGGGTGAAGACCAACTGGACCTTGAGGGTGGAGAAGTTGGAGGCACGCCATAACACGCATTTCAAGTCGTTCGTGGTGCGCGTTCCGACTCACCATTTGATGACCTTCCTGAAGGAAGAGTTTTGGCCGAAAGATGTGCTGTATCGGCTTTTCCACGGCCAGCTACGCGACACCTCGCAGCGTAACACGACGCCGTCACTTCGTGTGCAGTTGTTTTTATGTTTTGTTTTTTTCAACATGACGTATTATTTTATTATTTTTTAAGATTATTTTTTGTATTTTATTTATGGGCCTGAGTTGCCTGATAATAAATCATTATTATTATTATAAAAAATACAATAAAAAAAGAAATGTTTATGTACATACGAGTATAATAATAAATAAAATATATACCTATAATAAATGTTTGTGTAATGAGCACGATCATTTGTTCTGTGTCTGGGTGTAATTTATCTACAATATTTATGTATTTAGAAATATATAAGTGTGTTTATCAGTTGTCTAGTACCCATAACACAAGCTCTGCTTAGCTTGGGACTAGATGGCGTTGTGTGATAGTTGTGGAATATTATATTATTATAAAAAAAAAAGTAGAGAGGTAATGCTGTTTGACCAGTTTTCTGAACTGATGTACCTATGTTTTTGAGTCACGAATGTTAGGTGGAAGTGAGTTCCATAATCGTATCGCATGAACAGAGAAGGTGGGAATAGGAATGGGTTTTATGGGATGAGAAATTGAGATGATGCTTAAGGCGGGATCTACACTGGGCATCGGCAGGGCGAGTGAACGAAAAACGATCACGCAGGTAGCCAGGGTACTTAAAGTTTGAAAAGGATGTTGAACAGGAGACATAATAGCCGAGTGTTCCTTCGAAGTCGGATTGGGAGCCACTTGAGATCCTTGCGGTACTGAGACACATGGTCGTATTTCCTAAGACCAAAAACAAACCAAATGCATAGATTTTGCAAGCTCAAGCTTATTTAAGAGCTACTCAGTGGCATCCGCGTAATCGATGATTGGCTGAATTAAAGTTTACCTAAATAGATTTTAGTTTTAAAGGGCAAGAAACTTTGAACGGATTTTAAGGGGTGAAAAGAAAAGTGCACCTTACGACTAACCTCATTCACTTGCGCTTGCCAAGAAAGATAACTGTCAATTAAGACACTGAGATTCTTAGCCGTTTCGGTGTAAACAATAGTCGAGCCGTTAAGGGATAATGGCGTCAATGTGGAAACGTCAAGTGCAGTGTGATAATACCAACTGACTATAATCATAGCCTGGGACTTGGTAGGATTGATCTGTAGGCTGTAAGACTTCGCCCATTGATCAATACTCTCCAGGTCATGATTCATGGCATTAATCGCTGACTCAGCGTTAGCCAGCAAGAAGTGGCGATAAAGCTGCAAATCGTCTGCGTAAAGATGGAAATTGGAGGTAATAACCTTAGTGACAGTATTAATGAAGATAGTGAAAAGAAGAGGAGAGAGAACGCCACCTTGAGGAACACCCGCAGTGAGATCACACCAATCAGAGAAAATTTCATCAAGGCGAATCCAATGAGAGCTACCCCGAAGATAAGAGTCAAACCAGGATAAGGCAGAGGATGAGAAGTTAATAGATTGAAGGCCTCCCAACAGTACGTCGAAATCGACTGAGTTGAACGCACAACTGAAATCGAGTAGGACCAGTAGAGTGAGAGATTTGTTGGCCATTGCCTAGCGGATGTCGTCAGAGACTTTTAAGAGTGCAGTTACAGCACTGTGACCAGCACGGAAGCCAGATTGTAAAGGAGAAATAAGATTATTAGACGTTAGGTATCTGGAAATTTGACCATGAACAATGTGTTCGAGAACTTTAGAGAGAAAAGACCCCGCGCAACAAGAGGTTTTTAATAATAATAATTAATATTAATAATAGTAATTTTTTTTTTCGCACGGCCTCACATGTAAGGCGATGAGCGCGGACGGGTTAAATCAATCGTCTGTGTAATAAACGAAGACGAAGCAACCAACTATCCTACTGAATTTTTAAACTCATTGGAATTGTCAATTTACAAGTTGAAGGTTGGCTCGGTAGTCATCATGCTTCGAAATCTGAACCAACCAAAACTATATAACGGAACGCGTTTTTTGGTGAGAAAACTCATAAGCAATGTCATTCTCGCGACAATACTCAAAGAAAAGTTGGAAGTGGAAGCAGTTCCCATTCCAAAAATGCCGGTGATCCCAACCGATACGCCCTTCGAGTTTAAAAGAATAGAATTTCCGATTCGTCTTGCATTCGCCATGACGATCAACAAATCATAAGGCCAATTCTTGAGTGTCTGTGGCCTGTATCATGGAAAAGAAAGTGTCTCACGGTCAGTTGTACGTAGCATGTTCACGGGTAAGAAAACCATCCACTTTGTTCATTCTCGCACCTGACAAAAAAACAAATTATGGCGTATGGCAAAAAGTAGTATTACAATTCTACGCGAGTCATTTCAATTTTACCACGTGAATTAATATAATATAATAATATAATTTCAATGTAGTTAAATCTACTAAAAAAAAATAACACTACATTTGATTGATTGATTCTCAGGAAATAGGTACGAAGTTCGCCGTGTCAGCTAGTCTTATCAAAAAATTTAGAAACGTAACCTATAAACTAAACGGGGACCGGAATGTTTTTGCCAAATTTGAACAGAATAGAACCTCAATAGAGAGAAACAGACAAAACCTATTAAAACCGGCCATGCGGGCGTGTCGGGCGGTTATGTTTTTTACTATATATTAATTGAGTTCACGTTTTAACGGACAATAAATAACGTTTAAATTAAAAACGAATAAAAAAAAATTGTTTCCTAAATTTTACATCTACCCGTTTTAAATATTAAATAAATAAAAACGTCACCTAAGAATTATTTTTCAAAGGATTTTGTATTATGTGCGAAATCCAAGTAGGTACATTTTCAAAGTTGGGTTAAACTAACATAGCTGACTTAGCCGTGGTAGTTTTCCTTTAGAGTTCGTTGTATATACCTACTACCGTCAAATTTTTTTTTTCAGATTTTTCAAGTCAACAGTTTAGCTTTTAGTGGAGTGGGGGGGGGGGGGGGGCTCGACTCGAACAAAAAATATCACTATATTTAATATCTCTCAAACGCTGATGCGTCGAAAAATAGTCTTCACAACCCTGAATGACTGATTTTGAAAGACCAATCCAATGATACGTATATGATACATATACACACACTATAAGATAGGCGAAAATAAAATCACATCCCCACTTTACATGTACGGGAGCTACCACAAAAAAAAAAAAACAAAATTTAATTGTATCGCTTTTTTGGCGTCATATATTTAAATATCCATACAAAATTGCAGCTTTCTAGTACCAATAATCTCTTAGCTATGCCTCGGACCGACAGACGGACAAACCAAAACTATAATAAGGGTTCCTTTTCCTTGTTAGGACTACGGAACCCTAAAAAGGTAGAATAGGCGTCAATATCATTTTCTTACCTCACCGTATTTTTTTTCCAAAAATTTTAATTGTAGTTTTGGATTTACTACGATTGTTTTGGAGGTATGTATGTATATGTAACTTTTTAGGGTTCCCTACCCAAAGGGTAACCAACGGGACCCTATTACTAAGACTCCGCTGTCCGTCTGTCTGTGAGCGGGCTGTATCGTCTGTCTGTGAGCGGGCTGTATCTCTTGATCCCTAATAGCTACACAGTTGAAATTTTCTCAGAAGCCCCCTTTAATTTTATTTTTATTAAAATTTCAACTCCTATTACGGATCATGAGATACAGCCCAAAAAAATACCAAAAAAACACATTTCTAGAAACCTTTCTTTCTTTGGTTTTTTTTCAGTTTATGGTACGGAACCAAAGAAAAACATCAAACTTTTTGCGGGTTCTTAATTTTTGCAAATAAAGGATTGATTCCGAACTCGGCAGCAAGCAGTAGTGCTGCCACTGTAGTGCTGCGCAGCAGTGCTGCCTGCCGCGCTGGTTCCGAGTACGGCGGCAGTGCAGCGCTGTTCGTGGTGCTGTGTATTCATTCAGTTACTTTTAGTTGACAAGATGTCGATTCTGCACCAACTTTTATTTATATTGTTGGAAGAAGATGAAGATGACGATGATAAATTAAATTATTACGATAATTAGTATGCTATCGTAAAGGGCTGAATATAAGTCATCAAGTTAATTAACTCAGAATCAGAGAAATTCATCTTTTTGTTGCTAATTTAGTTGTCAACTTAATTTGTTGTACGTTGTTGTAATTCACGCTTCTTCGTCGATTCTTCTTCGCTGCGGCGGACACGTCATTACTGGTCTGTCGCGGCAGCGGGGCAACACTGCCGCGCAGTTGTGCTTCCGCTGCATTGCTCTCGTGGCTTTGCTGCGGAGCTCGGCATGCAATCTCTTATAAACCTATAGAGAAATTAGGGTGACCAGTAGTGCTGCGGCGGCACTGCTGCGTGCTGCCGAGATCGGAATCATACCTTAAGGTGAAAGCTCCAGGGTAGCCTGCGAAATTCAAATTTTCTTACGTTTTTTGCAATTCGCAGGTCCTTATCAGGTTGTATGTTGGTCAAAATATAACTCACGGCCGTACCAAAGTACGTATTTACAGAACTGTACTCATTAAAATCATCAAAACAACTCTCTCAGTTAGAATTGATGCCAAATGTCACGATTTCATGAAATACTTTCATTTGACATCAATTCTAACTGAAAGAGTTGTATTGATGATTTTAATGATTATAATTCTATATATGCATACTTGCTACGGCCGCGAATGAAATTTTGACCAAGATACAACCTGACACTGACCTGCAAATTGCAAAAAAACGTAAGAAAATTTGAATTTCGCGGGCTACCCTGGCGCTTCCACCTTAAGTCACACTATTATGTCCGGCTCGAAATACATCAAGCTACCAGAAACTCTGTAGATATCAACCTAAACCAGCTCTGCCAACATAAACAAACTACAGACAACAAAACACCTCGTAGGGTTGCGACGCTAATTCCCTTAAAATACGCGTTACCAACTTTCAGCAACGAACTTTTCACCGCAGCGACAAAGTTTATGACGATAAAATGCTACTGAAAATGTTTTAACCTGACCTTTGGCTGGTTAATGTCTTTTTCTTGTTCAGTAGAGTGTTTTAAAGGTTTTTGAAAGCGCCATCTAGGAGTGAGGGATGTAAGGAATGAGTTTTGTCAAAGAAACTTTATTGTGTTTGGAAATAAGAATGTAAATGAAGTGCATTATTTTATATAGTCGAGTGAGATATACTCCATATAAAATAGCATTAGAAATAAACAACTTTTTACAAAAACTGCAACCGCCTTCTAAAAATTAAAAAAATACTTGGGATATTTTTTGGTAATGAAGTTTAATTTTGGTTAGGTGTGGATTTACAAAGTGATGGTCAATTAAATGTTGGATCGGACTAACAAATGACTATTTTTCCGGTTTCTAACCGACTTCAAAAAGGAGGAGTTTTTCAAAACGTCTGTATGTTTGTTACGCGATATCTCCGCCATTTGTGAATAGATTTTGATGATTCTTTTTTTGTTCGGTAGGTCATACTTCAGACGTTCGAAATTCCATGTTATTGGGGTAATCCATTCGGCCAAAACTTTATTATTTAGTATTAGTTCTGGGCTACCTACAACAACTAAAAAGTGAAAAATAAAAAAACTTTTTTTCAAATTAAAAACTTTTTTACGAAAAAATCTTTATACAAAAAAAAATTACTTACGGTGTTTCTAGTTTGGTTTCTTCGTTATTTGACACCGACTTCCGAAATTAAAGTTATTTTGCATTTTTTAGTATTATTTATGGAAGTCGGTTGAATTTTTTTTGTAAAAAGTTTTTTATTTTTCACTTTTTAGTTGTTGTACCCCATTCTAAAACTAAATTAGTAGTAAAGTTATGCCCGAATTGATAGCCCCAAAAATAGGGAATTTGAACATAGTTGGTGAAATTAGGGTGTATCAGAGTGAACTGTACAAATCTGTATACCCCTTCAGAGCGTATCAGCGTGATGTAATGTTGTGAAGTGGTGAAAACAATATACAGACATACGATTGCAGCAATTCTGGAAGGTTTGCTATCATTTATTGAAGAGTTCCATTGTGTATCTCCGAAGTTCTTTATCAGATCTTCACCAAAATAAAATGGGGCCACATGTGAAGCAACAGCTTTCAAATAAAAAAAAATCTGCACCTGTAGCAGCCGCCCCAGCACAGCCCGCCGTGCTAAGAAGATGAGATGGCGCAAGGGTGTCGACACATGTTGCATCCCACACCAAAGGCCTACCCATCTTCCAAGGCACTATAGTCATCCCTTCGGGCCTCTTTCCATCGTCACGTGCCAGGCCATGAGGTCCTAAAACGGCTGACACACCGGCGGTGACAAGAGCCCGACGGATGATGTCGTTAATGCTGGCGTGCCGTGCCATATGACCCGCGCTCCTACTGCAGGATAGGCCATGGTGTCCGAGATGGTTGACTGCTTCACCACATTGGCAGCGATGTGGAGCTCCGCAAGGAGCACCCAGACGCAGACATGTAGCGATCCGGAAGGTGGTGTCACTCAGCATAGTACCTATGTTGGGTGACGGTAGTGCCTGTAGCCAGAGGCCCGACTCCCATTCACTCACAGCCAGCAGGCGGGCACGCTCAGCAGTATTGGTTGACGTATTTAAGAGATTATGCCGTACCAAACTACAGAGCGGCTCGTCCCACTGCCTCTGGGAGAACGGGTTCTCGGGCAATGCCGTGTCCGGGCAAGCCATTTTCCAAGCGTTCATTGCGTCGGTCAAGCACGGCACTTCACAGTCAACCAGTGATGAAGTCAAAATTCTTTTGGTTAACTTTTCAGTGCTGTGGACCGAGGACAGGAGCGCCGGTAGGCTTATACTAGAAATTTTGTGGATGCCGAGCCTACCAAAACGAATAGGTAGTGTGGTTTGCAGCCACGCTCGGTCATCCAAGGCCACATTTAAAATGGTTGTAAGAGTGCATCGAACAATTTCATCAATTTTGTCCAGGAGATGTGAAAGGCGAAGAGCGGAGAAAATATATAAAATTTGGTCCAAAACAGCAATATCTACTCGTAATTAGGGCCGAATGTCGAATGTAAATTTATTTTTGTGAGTCCGTCCGAAATATCATTAAAATGATTAATTTTTCCATCAATGAATGGAGAAAAACTTTCTTCCAAAATAGGAGAACCTAGGAGGTGTAGTGAACTTTTTTCTAAAATTTTGATTTCTGGTGCAATTGTATTGAATTTATGAAGGGTCGATTGTCTTTCGGTATTGTCACAAAGAAAAATTTCACACTTCGAGTGGTTAAGATTAAGTCCGATGGATTGAAAATGAGTCTTCAGGAATTGAAAGTCTTTTAATACGGTATCGACGTCACCTCCTAATGTTCCATCATCCAAATACTATACGTTAAATTTTGAATTTAGTTGTTGAATGACTGGATGAATAGCCAAACGAAAATGACAGATAAAAAAATTGAAGATAAAAAGTACTTTTTATGGTTTTTTTTTTGCAACATATCATTGTTTTTAAAATAATCGTACGACTACAAGATAGTCATATTTTTTAGAGTTCCGTACCCGAAGAGTAACTAGGAGGCTTAGTAATAGGGTCGTTCGACCCTATTACTAAGCCTCCGCTTGCCGTCTGTCTCTCAGCGGGCTGTATCTCATGATCCGTAATAGGTAGATAGTTAAAAATTTCACAGAATGTGTATTTCTGCAGCCGCTATAACAAAAAATAATAAAATCGTACGGAAACAGGAAATTTCCAAGAAAATCTAATTTATTAATAAATATTTGTATTTGTTAGTAAAATATACAAAATAATAAACATTATCACCAAATTTCAAGTTCATAGGTCAATGGGAAGTTGAAAAATTCTTCGTAATAAAATTTTGTTAAAAAGCCGACTTTGGTGGCTTCTTATTCCTTAGTCTTCCAATGTTTTTTTTTTTTTAAACCAATAATATATTATTTGTCTTTTCAACGAGCTCTAAACAACGATACCCCATTTGATGGGATAGGTCATTTTTTTTTTCGCCCCCCTTTATTTATTAAAAAAAAAACCACAATATATATGGCTTTGGGTCAACAAGATGCTTATACTGTGAAAATTTAGACTGTCGCTCTAACCGTTTGGCTGTAAAACCTGTGTGTCAGACGACGGACGGACAGACAGACGGACAGACAGACACGTGAGTGACAGCTATGAGGCTCCGTTTGGACCCTTCGGGTACGGAACCCTAAAAAGAGTATTTAATCGTACCATATTATTATTGCGTTTGTACATTAATAAGTACTCCTTTACAGAATAGATACTCTAAATTAGGAGTACGGTTGAAAACCCTGTACCTATACCATATTCACCCATCCAGATTTACTCTCGCGGCTCGCAAACAGACATCTATCATAACTACACTCCCATTATCATCGTCTCTTCACCTCTGACATTGATAAATTGATTGTCACATTGCATATTATAATAATACCAACTTTACATGACCCATCCCACCCCCTGTTTCCCGCATAAACTAGGATGACACAGGGGCTAAAGTTTCGCATGTGACAGGTCTTTGTAAATGGTTGTAGGAAAAGATATTTTGTGTTTTTTAAAGAGGTTTTTTGAGATGAATATTTACCTGTATCGTGTTTTCATGTATGAAGGACTTCTTTTAGGGAGGTCCATGTGTATGGGAAATGACTTGAAGATGTACCTTCATTATAGTAGAGAATTTTCAATTTAATAAAAATAGGCAAATTGCTTAGCAAAAGCTCAGTGGCTAGGGCAACGGACTAGTGATCGAAAGGACGTGAGTTCGAAACCAAACAAGGTTTCTCAATTTTTTTACAAAAATGGGGTAGGTGTTACAGTCAGATTTATTTATTTTAATAATAAAAAAAACACAGATAAAGCCGCAAGCATGTTTAAAGCTATTGTAGGTAGTGTAGTGTGTACATACATACTATTCACACATCAAAAACTCAAAAAAACACCGTCAACCATTTGACCAAAACCGGATGACCCTGCATCCGGCATTAAACCCTGAATCAACAGTAACCACAGAAATAGTTCTAAAATCAAAAACCGCAAACGACAGCATTTCCGGCAAACCCAACCGGTTCCGACCCGTTCCGGTTTTGTTACGTGCAGTTCCGCATTGGCTATCGGCGGTCACGTCCCGTTGCGGCGAAAATGCCGGAAGCACCCCCGGTAGGCCAATAAATATGAAAACATTTGTGGAGAGAAATAATGCTAAAGAGCTGATCATTTGTATGATAAACTAGATGCTGCCAGCGACTAAGCCTGCGTGAATGTCGGAAATCATCCCAAGTAATTATACTCCCGGGCTTAAAAAGGACATGGGATGAAAAGAAAAAAACAGACAGACAGAGTAACCAATTTAGCATTTATAATACAAGCATGGTTTTTTATTGTGACTAACCTAGTACATTTCTGGCTGGTCTTCACTGACCTCTCTGACCTCTTAGCACTGGAATGTTAATTATTTTGCACACTATTGTATAAATTCAAGGTCTTCATACTTAACAGTTTAACAGACAGATGTGTTGCTGGGGAATTTGTTGCGCCACTTCTTCTTCACAACTAAAATTTTGGGGCGTTTTGGGGGACTGTCTTTATGTAGAACTTTGACGTTCAAAATGTGCTAGTATGTGTGTTTTTTTTTTTTTTTTTGGGGGGTGGGAAATCATCTTATGACTTCTTCCGCTCTAGGGTGGAGCGGAAGGGCGTGTCAGACTCTTACTGACTAAAACCCACCCCTGTTCCTCCCTGTCCTACGCGCCCGGGGGCGAGGTAACTCTTTCGAATTTATCCTCCACCCCCGGGCAGAGTAAGTGTATGTAGTTTGAATAAATGTCTTTTGATTCAATTTGATTTGCCAAATACGAAAAGGTTTTCAGGCTTAAGAGCGTTTACTCCTCACGGTATTTCATACAAACTGGCAGGCTTATTATTAGTAATGAATAAATTGACTTTATTTATCTTGATACGCACATGCATGGAACCCACATGAGACTAAAAAAAAGTTATGGACTTTTTCGAAAATGAGTTTAGAGAAACATAAAACCACTTTTCACGTTCTATTTTAAGATTTCTATAAATCTTAAAATAGCACTCTCATTCTAAATTCTTTTTAGGGATCTGCTGGACCGATAGAGTTTAAATTTGGTACACATATTAATATTTGTGACCCAAACACGAACGTATACCCTAAATGAATAAATTTGGAATATGCGGGACACTTTTGGGGTGAAAACTGGAAAATTTAAAAACAAGTTACTAGTTTTTCAGAGTGCGACATATAAAATAAAAGGCCACATTGGTCTCGAATGTATTTTTTTCATAATTTTAAAATATACAGGGTGTAATGGAAAGGTGTGGTCATATTTTATGAACTGCATCTGCCCATCGATATGAACAACTTTCTTCAAGAAAATCCGAGAAAATTCTAAAAAAAATTTTTCACCTCCCATATAAATATTGATCAGCTGATGATAACTTTGTATGAAAATTCCAATTTTTTTTTTTGGAATTTTCTATTTTTTCTTAGAAAAAGTTGTTCATTGCCATGGGTAGAACCGGCTCCTAGAATATGACCACACCTTTCCGATACAGCTTGTATAGTTTTGAAGTCCCCCCTCTTTATATCCGAAACCACTGGGCCTAAAATTTTTAATGGAAAAAAAAACAGAAAGTAGTTCTTTACATACAGATTACAGGAAAACCTATAAGGAGGTAGTGTAAAAAAAAACCTGAAAAAATATGATTTGTTCGGAACCCTTTGCGCGTGAGTCCGACTCGCTCTTTGGTGTTTTTTTTTATTATTCATAGTCCTTATTTCCGAGATTATGAAGTTTGTATGAAAAACTGTGAGGAGTAAATGCTCTTATGAAGAATTTGTCAAATAATCAACTTCAAACGTATAATTCGTATATGGGAAGTAATGACCAGGTCAGGATGACCAGGACCAGGGATGAACGTGACCATTTTCAATTTTCTCGTAATACCTCAGACAGCTTTTTGAATATCAAAATTCTAACCAGTACATAATTGATTGGTCGTTCAGTTATCTTTTAACACCCGCTTAAATTCAACTAATATTATAGATTTCGACGTTACTCTGTTGCCTTACCTTTCCATTATTTTTCCTGGGTCCTACCTTTGGTAGAGGATTAACTACGAAGTTAATCCTCTACCAAAAACAGGACCCAGGGGCTATGAAGCCCCTAGACGATATTATCGTGAGGTCCTTTTTTGTTTTTGGGGGTGGTAATTCGTCCAATGACATCGCTCGCTCTGTGTGGAGCGGAAGGGCGTGTCAGACTCTTACTGACTAAAACTCACCTCTGTTCCTTCCTTGCCTGAGTGCCCAGGGGAGCGGTAACTCTGTTACGAATTTATCCGTGGGCATATCGTGAGGTCCTGAAGAGGTACATGGGATGTATAAATATACAAAGACGTCGATGATATATATATGTTCATATATATATATGTTCTTGGCAATAATGTTAGCTACCACTGGCGTAACTCACGCTGTAGGGCACCAAACATCAGTCGAAATTGTTTACACACGATATAATTGTTAATTTTCATTGAATCAATCTGACGACTTGTTGACGGAATTGAGTCTGGTACAGGTACTGCAGCATCTTATAACTCTCGATTCAGTTGTGTAGTTCCAGGCATTTCAGCTAGTACATAGGTCGTGGTATTTCTTTTGTACTTTTGTACCAATTTTAGCGTTTTCTCTAGAATAAAAAGTCTATGACCCATATTCCAATTCATGTCGACTTTTTAATTTATACAGAAAATAAAATAACAAATATAATAATGTGTGTGTAATATACATAATATGTTATTTATTGAAATTAATCGAAGGGTTGTCCTCGACTCCACCAGGAATCATCAAATTGTCAGTTAGGTATAACTTGTTACTATTACTACAATCAATAACATATTATATATATTACACACACATCACACACATATATACACACCACACACACTCAAGCACACACACACATTATTACATATATTATTTTATTTTCTGTATAAATTAAGAATCAGGTAGGTATAGTTGTTTTATTTCACGAATGTGGCTTGGTTGTGTGTATAGGTTCACGTACACACTTTTTTGTGTGCATAAGTGTGAGCGTTCGGTGTCAAAGAAAATAGCTAACGCACACATACAATGTGCACGTGAATGACACTAACCGAGACCAACCCGCTTGGTGAGATAGAACTACTTGCTTCTCTGAAGAAACTAAGCTCTCAATTAACACCAAAGTGTATGCATAGATTATGTCATACACCTGCAAACCGCAAAACACACTCACACCTCAACACATACACACAAATACAACTGGAATAATATACCTGCATTCACAAACGAACGATACATTTCAACCACAACCGTACTTTGTAAAACTACCCTCGGGAATCCCCCTAATTACCGGACCATGTTGCCATAGTTTCAAATCACCCCGGGGTGGTTTTGATGTACTCAGAATTGGATACCTTATGAACAAGTTTTGTGGTAATATTTAGAGTACGCAGACATAACTGCGGGTTCGCTTCTTACTTTGTATATAGTAGATGGTTTTATCTGATTTAGTAGGCATCATCATCATCTGCCTAGCCTTTTCCCAACTATCTTGGGGTCGGCTTCCAGTCTAACCGGATGCAGCTGAATACCAGTACTTTACATGGAGCGACTGCCTATCTGACCTCCACAACCCAGTTACTGGGTAATACGATACCCTTTGGTAAGACTGGATGTCAGACTTTCGGGCTTCTGACGACCCGTAACGACTGTCAAAGATCCACAATTGACAGCCGGGACCAACGGCTTAACGTGCTTTCCGAGGCACGGAGGAGTCTCGGTATGTAAAGATGGTCACCCATCCATGGACCAACCCCGGCAAGCGCAGCTTAACCTTATGGATCGACCCGTGCGGCTGTTATTACTTTAGCCACGAGCTCCTTGATTTAGTAGGCATATCTATTCCTATTTTTTGCTGTCCCCATAATTTTTGACGGCACCTTGGCGCAGTAGTTGACCGATTGGCTGCTGCGGTGCGTGTCGCGGGTTCGATTCCCTCAGGGAACAAATATTTGTATGGCCTACAGACATTATAGTTGTTCTACGTCTGGGTGTCTTGTGTGTGTGAGTTTATGTCATATTATTGTGAAAAATTGGTAAATTGTAACTAATTTTATGCAATTTTTGCTTAAAAGGACACTTCAAATACTAGTTTATAGTACACACTTGTGAATTAAATAATTTATTTGTATTGTATTGAAATGAATATTTAAAAACAATTGTTAAAGTTTTTTCAAAAGAGTTTCATGCACGTTCTTCTCCATAGATCTACGCTTTGGGATGAGCAATTAGCTACATGTCCAACTCTTTGATGAACGAAAAGTGTGTAAAGGTTAGGTTTAATTGAAATAAAAATTACTTTGTATTTTTTTGAATCTTTACTCTTGCAGTAAGAATCACAAAATAAGGCAGGATGACACGGTAACAAAAACCCAACAGACAGAAAACAAATAAAAAGATTCAAAAAAGACTATTCAAGCAGTCTGATATATTTTTTTCCGTTTATTAGCCAAGAACATTTTTTACAACCATTTGTTAATCATAAACATACCAACACAAACCATCGCGGGTTTAACAGCGGTATGTCAGTCGCATCAACGCGTTACCACAACATACTTTTAAGGGGCCTTTTACAGTCCACTAGCGCCGCCAATCGAAAAAATGACATAACTCGTAAATAGAATCAAAAATACAAAATGTGGTCTATTATTAATGTAGAAAAGGCAATAACGTAATTTTATAACACATTGTCAACACTTGAAATATAGCTGTTTAGCTAAATCGTGCATTTGTAACAAAAACGGCCGTTTATGTTTTGAATGCACGATTTAGCTAAACAGCTATATTTCAAGTGTTGATAAGGTGTTATACAATTACGTTATTGCCTTTTCCACACTAATAATAGAACATAATTTTGTATTTTTATTCTATTTACGAGTTATGACATTTTTTCGATTGGCGGCGCTAGTGGACTGTAAGAGGCCTCTTAAGTAAAACATTAGGTATCAACAATCTAGAAAGTATCCCTTCCCTATAGTTGATGGAGTTTAATCACAGATTTGATGCCACTAACTGCATCAGACTGCTTGAAAAGTGGCTTGTTTGTACATACATACCTACATTAAAAAAAGAGTGCCACTCCGGGAGGGCCGCCAGAAGTGAAAACTTTAACAAAAATGCCCAACGCGCCTGAAGACGTTTTCACTTCAATCCGCTACGCTGTCGGCTGTCGGTGTCGGTGTTGGCGTCGGTGTCGGGTCGGTGTCTGTGTCGGTGTCGGTGTCGGCGTCAGTGTTGGTGTCTGTGTCGGTGTCTGTGTCGGTGTCTGTGTCGATGTTGGTGTCGGTGTCTGTGTCAGTGTTGGCGTCGGCGTCGGTGTCGGTGTTGGCGTCGGTTTCGGTGTCGATGTCGGTGGTTAAGTTTCGGTGTCGGTGTCGCGAGAGTTCAATAGTTCTTTCCCATCTCATAAATACCCAACGCGCTTAAAGAAGTTTTCACTTCAAAACTCTCGGAAAACATTACCTACCCTTCTTCTAAGGCAGTCGGGTAACGAATACCCAATTCACAGCTCAGTATGGGAAATAATTATATTTAGGTGTGCAAATGTATTTTGAAATGTTCTAGCTGGGATATTTGGGTACAGACTACAAAGATAACGAAGTATCCTTGGGGAATATGGCAATAATCGCTAGCCCTGACAGGTGTGAAAAGCGGAAACGAGGAGAGGTAATTCTGGGAAATTATTTTCATTTGTTACCCGACCGTACCAGATGGAGGGTAATGTTCTTCGAGAGTTTGTATGTATGTATGCATGTAGGTAGGTTCTATTTATTTGGCAAGCCCTGTAATCAAAACGGCTGGATATATTTTAACAAATGAGGTATTATTAGATAGGTTTTGGGGTTTCCTTTCGGAGACGCAGATCGGATGTCCGTCTGACGTGGCGTACCTATCTTACCCAGGGTTTACCCTGGAGCACAATTTTAAGCCACGCGCTGGTATATGCATGTACGCCCGGGACGACATCTGCTATCGGCGTCTCCGTAACCTTGAGGACTCCAGGTTCTCAACTCTTTGGGTCCTAGTGGACACAGGCCTAGATAAAATTGTCTACGCCTGTGTCTACCGTTCGCACAGCGGTGATCTGGAGACAACTGGGCTCACACAACACCTGAGTAAAGCGGCGGATGTGGCTCAGCAACGGTACCCTTCTGCCCAATTGGTGTTACTGGGGGACTTCAACGCCCACCATCAGGAGTGGCTCTTCCCATACCAGTACACAGACCATGCTGGACAAGAGACGTATAAGCTAGCGCTGGCGTTAAATCTTACCCAGCTGGTCCAGGGGGCAACGAGGGTGCCGGATGTTGATTCGCACACAGCCAATTGCTTGGACCTTCTGCTGACAACAGATCCAGACCGTTACTCAGTGTCGATTTCTTCACCATTAGGTACTTCCGACCACTGTCTGGTGAAATCTGTATCCGTCTACTCCCCGCCCGATCCTAGCCCTAGAGGCACCAGGCGGGTTTGGCGATACAGGTCAGCAGATTGGGATGGCATGCGATCTTTCTTCGCATGTTATCCTTGGGGGCCCACTTGCTTTTCTTCGACTGATGTTTCGTCGTGCGCGGACGCCGTGACGGATGTGTTGCGGCGGGGAATGGAGTACTACATTCCATTCTCTGACGTAACAATGTCTGGCGGGGCTCGACCATGGTTTGGTGCCGAGTGCAATCGCGCTGATGCGCTTAAACATGCGGCCTACCTAGCATGGGTCGACGCTCGGACGCGTAAAGCGAGTGACGTGAGTCAGAAGAAGAGAGCCTTCAACAGGGCTGCCAGGTTCTGCAAGAAGGTGTTGCGGAAGGCTCGGTTTGACCACATTGGCCGAATTGGGAACAAGCTTGCTTCTTACCCAGCTGGTAGTAAGGCGTTTTGGTCCCTGGCTAAGTCGGTTGAATCGAACTTCTGCCGCCCCTCACTACCTCCACTGCTGAAACCCGACGGGTCGCTGGCCCACTCCGCTGAGGAGAAAGCAAGCTTGTTTGCCTCTCTGTTTGCGGGATCTTCGCGTCTAGATCCTGGTGGCGCGAGGCCCCCTGGTACTCTTGGTGGATGCGAGCCGATTATGTCAGACATTCGCATTCATCAGAAGGATGTCCGGAGGGTACTGCGTAACCTGGACGTGAACAAGGCTAGTGGTCCCGACGGGATACCGGCAATTGTACTGAGGACTTGTGCGCCTGAGTTGTCTCCGATCTTGACACGCCTATATCGCCTTTCGTTTGAGACTGGAAAAGTGGCTTGGAAGCAAGCTAACGTGCAACCCGTACCCAAGAAGGGTAGTCGAGCTGACCCAGCAAATTATAGGCCCATCTCGGTAACTTCCGTTCTCTGTAAGAGTATGGAACGTATACTGAATGGTAAGCTCCTAGCATACCTAGAAGCTAACGATATCCTAAGTGACCGACAATACGGCTTCCGCCGAAATCGGTCAACAGGAGATCTTCTAGCGTATGCCATTCACATCTGGAGTGAGGCCATCGACAAACAAGGGGAAGCCCTTGCGGTCTCCCTTGATATCTCGAAGGCCTTCGACCGGGTCTGGCACGACAGCTTAATTGGCAAGCTTCCTTCCTTCGGTCTGCCCGCTGGATTGTGTGATTGGATAGCAGATTTCCTGAGGGATCGGTCTATCCGAGTAGTCATAGATGGCTGCTCGTCCGGACTGCTGGCTATTAATGCCGGTGTTCCTCAGGGGTCGGTGCTCTCGGCAACATTGTTTTTGCTGCATATTAACGATCTGCTAAAACCCGGTACCTTTGGGTATGCAGACGACAGCACTGTTGCCGAGAGATACGTGCCAGACGCACGAGTTAGTGGGTCTCAGGTCCGGTCTCTCCGAGAGGCTATGGTTGGGCGCTTGAACTTGTCCTTGCAGGCTGTCTCAGAATGGGGCGATGCCAATCTGGTTAAGTTCAATGCTGCTAAGACCCAGGCGTGTCTTTTTTCTGCTAAAAGGAGCCAATTTCACCCGGCTCCATCTTTCCGAGGTGTAACCGTGCCGATAACCGACCGACTTGATCTTCTTGGTGTTACTTTAACATCTACCCTCAATTTTGGTCCCTTCATAGAGACTAAGGCTCAAGTGGCTGCCAAAAAGTTGGGGGTCCTCGCAAAGGTGAGACGATATTTCGCGCCGGAACAGCTGCTCCAACTCTATCAAGCGCAAGTCCGATCGTGTATGGAGTACTGCTCTCATCTTTGGGACGGATCTGCAAGATACCAGCTTGATGCCCTTGAGTCAATTGAGAAACGAGCCAAGAGGATCATCGGCAATGATAGACTCGTTGAGTCAAAACTCCAAAGTCTTGAACATAGACGCCGAGTTGCTAGCCTGTCGGTTTTCTATCGATTACATTTTGGGGAGTGTGCGACGGAATTGCATGATTTGATTCCGCCAAGCCCGTTTCATCTAAGGACCACAAGACGTACGGCGAAGTGCCACCGGTTCATGGTGGACATCCCATCCATACGCACAAAGCGTTTTGAGAAAACATTCATTGCACGTACAGCTAGAGAGTGGAATTCTCTACCGGAGTCTGTGTTTCCTGTAAGATACAACCTGGGAGTCTTTAAGTCAAGAGTGAATAGGTTACTTCTAGGCAAGCGTGCTCCATCTTCGACCGCATCATCGCTTAACATCAGGTGAGATAGTGGTCAAACGCGAGCCTATCAAACATAAAAAAAAAAAAAAAGGTCTTGACAACTGAAGTGACTTACATTTCAGTGTATAGCGGCACACCGGTGTGCCAGTGGGGAAATTCCGTTTGCCTTGCCAAAAAAGTTGCCAAAAACCCGATTCACGCGTTTTAAACCGCTATTATTACTATTACCCAAGGTCTTTAGACCTGTGGCAAGGTTTACACACCCGGAACATGACAGAGTCTGTAGTTACACGATGGCCGACTGTCAACGGGGCTTGACAGATGTTGACATTTGACGCGCGCAGGGCCTGAGGGGGTTATATGAATTTAGAAAAAAAAAAACAAAACGGCGACCGTCAAAAGGTAAGTGTGATCACATTCTTTTAACACGCTTTTTTTAGCTTGTTATGTATCAAAATAAAAAAAAAAGGTTCTTTGGTAACGGAATATTTGAACGTGATTTTCATCCACTTCAAAACGTCGCATTGAATTGAAACTTCGCACACTTATCAAGTACAGATGATGCATGGTTAGCTAAGTGACGTCATTCTAAATCAAATATGGCGGACTCCCAAAGATGGCGGACTAGTTATTTTTTATGCATTTTTATGATATGTTTATCAAACGAAAGGCTTTGCTGAGAAAACGAAAAATAAAAAATAAAGCGTGTTGCTAGTTTTTAACCGACTTTCGAAAAAGGAGGAGGTTATATTATGTTCGACTGTTTTTTTTTTTTTTTTTTTATGTATGTCCGCCGATTTCTCCGTCAGTTGTGGACCGATTTTCAAAATTCTTTTTTTTATCCGGAAGAAAATACTCCCGAGGTCCCATATAAATTTTATAACAATTGCTTAAACGCTTTTCGAGAAACTGAACAAAAACGAAAAATACGTTTACCTCGATGACGTTTTGGTGTACTCCAAATGTTTAAATTCCACGTTCCATGTTATTGAGGGTTTTAAAAAGTGAAAAATAAAAAACTTTTTTACAAAAAAAACAACCGACTTTCAAAAAAAATACACTAAAAATTAAAAAATAACTTTAATTTCGGAAGTCGGTGTCAAATAACGAAGAAGTAAATTACAAACACCGACTTCCGAAATAAAAGTTATTTTTTAATTTTTAGTGTATTTTATTTGAAAGTCGGTTGTTTTTTTTGTGAAAAAGTTTTTAAACTATAGAAAATTATTTGTAATATGGTCATGTGGGGGTACCTTTCAAATGGCTTGAGGAGGACTTTCCAAAAAATAAATGTAGAAAATAAAAAGTAGAAATTTTCAACTTCAGTTTTGAGTGTGTGTGTGTGAATTATTACGCTGTCTAGTATTTAGTTTTACTCATTGTTTGCTGCACCGGTCGACGTCACGACGTCAGCGCCGGCTGTCGCTGAAAACCAGCGCTGGGGCTCTGTCTTGTATAGGGTCATAGCACTAAGCTGAGCGATGGCCGTTTTGCGTGGATGTGACGCATATTTTCCCCCAGCTTTTCTTTTTTTTTGTTGTGTTTCTCTGTTTTTTGCGTCATGTTTACCGTAAATAAACGTATTTTCTTTCTTTTCTTAGTGTCGTTTTATCAAGAAATGGTCGGTTTCCGAAATTATAGGGAGTTAAGAACGTGTCAAACTCTTCTTTAATACCAAATTTCGCCACTGTCTTAGATCCCAGAGCCGCCGAATATAACTTATTTTCTGAATAACAAAATGTGTGGAAATGAGCATTATTCGTATGTACGTACTTTGAAAGAACGGATACTTGCTAACTTGGGCCGACGGCCAATTTCTTTTTTTGCTTAACTTTATTTTATTTTTAGGTTTTCGAACATCCGAATGTAACAACAGTACCCTTATAGAATCTCTCATGCGTCGTCTGTCCGTCTGTCACAGTCAATTTGCTCCAAATCTACTGGCCCGATTTGTTTTGTTGAAATTTGTTACACTGGTGAATTTCTATGACCAGAATACGGACGAATTTTGGAGACATGCGGAACAGGGTGTAAAGCCCCACAAACCTCCGATGAAAAGGGAGGATCCTCCGACCAGACGGGTGTTGTGTCTGGTCCGGGCAACTGCCCAATGGTTGATTTAGGACTGTTGTCTAAGTTCAAATCGCGCGGAGAATTCTGCTTGTACGATGTAGGATTTTGTTGTTTTAGTTCGTTTGCGGCGTCATAGATGTCGCTACAGAGTTACGTAAATAAAAAAAATTGGATTAAGGGGGTTATTTTTGGTGTGAAAATCGTAAAATTTATAAATACAGTCTTAAACTGTACCGTGCGACATATTAGATGGAAGGACACATTGCGAGGGTCTGAAATATTTTTTTTATACATATTTTTTACATTTATTTTTTCCAAATAAATTGGGATAAGGGCAGGAGAATGATGATACATATTTTTTACATAATTCTGTAACGAATCGTTTTAAAGTTATTAAAGAAAATAAATGAAAATCTATCATTCCCCTCCGCCTAATCTCGGAAATCAATGAATCTAAAATTTTGAAAAAATACAGGTCTGACGATGGAGACGAAAGGTGTCTGTAGGATCCCCACAACCAGAAAGGATAGCAACATCGTGTTTGGACTCATTCGATGTGTATTGAAAAGTGATTTTACACTTGGTAGTGCCTAGGCTCTGATGATGGAGTCAGAAAGTGGCTAAAGGATCTCCGCAACCAAACAAGATAGCACCATCGTGTTTGGGTTTATTGAATTTCTACCGACTAGTATACCCTAGAAGGTGATCAGCGTCTGATGACGGAGACGGAACGTGGCTATAGGATCTCCAACCATACAACATAGCACCGTCGTGTTCGACTCATTGGATATGTACTTTCTGACAAATGTCATTGATCTAGGTGGTGACTAGGGTCTGATGATAGAGTAGGAAGGGTACCTACCATAGATACTGAACAAGAAAGTGCCGTATTGTTGTGCTGTGTTGTTGTTTTTGAGTCCCAGGTATAGTCCAGGGTCTGATGTTGGATCCTAGGAAACCCTCAACGTAACAATGTAGCCCGATGAGGTTAGGCTAGTTAGATTTGTTTTGACAAGTTATGGCATACTCGCCGTATAGATTCGATTTTCTTAATTTTGATGATGATGATGATGATTGTAACCCTTGGCAAGACTGGTGTTAGGTGTTCTGTCTTCGGACTACCCGTAACGACTATTAAAGATCTACAAATGACGGCGGGAACTAACGGTTCAACGCGATTCCCAAGGTGCAGAGGCGGCTCGATCTTGGCAAACTTTGTTATACTAGTGAAGGAAAAACCTCTACAGGTGGAGATTCTTCAAAAACATTATCATACCATCTCCCCTCCGTTCGAAGAATATTTACTCGTCGAGTTCCTATTACTGCACCTCTAAAATTAAGACTAGTACATGACGTAATCAAAATTGGTGTTCCTTCTATTACCTCTGGTCCAATTCGACCGGCATCTTCCCCTAATTCCGGCCTAGACACGGTCGTTTATAATTCACAACAAGTTGAGTAAAAAGCTTACTCTTCAATTTCGGATGCCGGACGGGACCGGGTGTCCGGATTACTGCCGGACGTGGGGTACGGCACGGCAGTGGAAAATGAGAATGAATCAGACAATGTATAGGTAATGTCTTTGGGATTCAAGAGCATAGAGTCATGTCCTTCAACTCGACTTTACCTCTAATCATCAATTTGACAGTTATAGATTGTTGTTTATTAACATCAATCGAGGGTTTTTCGGTTGAGACCTAAGTCAAGTGGAGGTCTTTAAAACAGACTTATTGGAATATGAGCCTGAATTTATTTTAAAAAGGCGCCAAATGATAGAACTAAGCTAAATTTGAACAATATTCACTCCTTTGACTATTGTTCAAGTTATTTAACAGTTAATTGAATATTTTAGCAATATTTCAGAATTTGTATTTTGTCCAAAATCCGACCAAATAAGAATTTGGACAAAATAGAGCAATGCATAGCTTTTATTATTCATACCCCATGGTCAGAACCGTAATGTAAACTGGGCCACGGCTTCTGGTCTAAAATCTACATTGAGGGCGATACCGAATTACTTAGTTAAGGCTCGTGCGATAGGACAGGCGATGCTATAAGACGCGGACGCTATAATAATAAATAATGACTGTCTCGTTGGTCTCGTGGTCGGAAGCGCGACTGCTGAGCTTGAAAGGCCTGGATTGGACTCCCTGGCCAGGCTTAAAGTGCTGGTGGGTTTTTCCAACAGGAAAATTCCTGTGTAGCAGCATGGAGTTTCAAAATAGGTGTGACACCTCCGTGCCTCATAAACCACGTAAAGGCGTTGGGTTCTGCATCTGATCTTTCTCCGGTCTTGTCGGACTGCTGTTCTATCGGACTAGAAGAGTGAAGGCACATATAGTGCACCTATGTTTGCGCACACGCTTGTGTACTATAATATTTCTCGAAAACTTGATTTATCTCCGTTAAGATTGGCCACCAGCCCCCCTAGCCATATTACTTTTCTATTATCGTTTACGCTAACGCTTTGTACAAAATGTATGGCAATGACATTAAGTCACGTGACACTTCTTTACGCAGGTAATGTCATTGCCATACATTTTGTACTAAGCGTTAGCGTAAACTATAATAGAAAAGTGATATGGCAGTAATATGGCTAGGGGGGCAGGATCGAAATTCAGTCGGGAGGAATAAATTTATAATAATCAATAGGGAAGTAGAGAGTGTGGTCTTGTTAGTGTTGGTGTAAAGTAGTATAGAGATGATGTTACTTAATATTCAAAGTTCTCTTTGCGTACCATGGCCAACTTTTCACTGGTCAGCGGATGACAATGTCGTGGTCAAACACTGGGTCAGGCAAGGGATTTATTAAGGAAAAAACTGTTTTTGTCATCGACACGCTAAGAAGAAAAATAATAAAAGCCTAGAAGGCGCAGAAGAGCAAGACTGTTTCCTAAATATTTTTTTTTAATGTTGCCCCACACTAAGGATTACTCCGGTATCGTAAGAGCTTCTACAAACATGTAAAATCACTTAATAAACAAGACGCCCAGACCCATTCCGTGCGGAAATCGAAACTGCAACACGCAGTAGCCAATCACAATCGCTCAACCACTGCACCAACCGTGCTGTCAATTACTATAGCTTTAACATCAAGTCGCCTATCTTCAACTGTGACACAGTCCTAAACCCCAGCGTTGTTTCATTAACTATACAACCGTCGAAGGATTCCCTTGTCGCCGCTGATAGTACCGCAAATTCTTCAAAATATTAGCGATGGTGTTGATATAACCACTAAGTCTGTAAAACAATACTGGCGACCCACCCCCGCTTTTCACAGGCGTAAATTATTTAAGCAAACCTTCCTCGTTTGTCGCTCTTTTACCCGACTGCGTGATGCAAGGGAGGGTAATGTGTTTATCAGCCTATATATTATGTATGTTTGTTCCTTTGTAGCACTTTAGAAACCAAACGCGTGGGATCAGTATTTAAACTAAGAAAGAAAAGAAAAGAAAAAAGAAAAAAAAAATATTTATTTTGCTTGATTATAAACGCACATTAATTTAAAAAGCCTAGTTTCCAAGCAAAAATAAAATAAAACTAAACTAATTGCCTAGTGATCTTTAGTGTTTAAAATTTATTTTGTGTCGATACGAGAGATTGTTTCCGGTCATCTTTTGTCCTTTTGTTATTAGTTAGTTTTAGAGTTAAGCTTTTATTTAGTTACAACGGGACAGGTAATGTCCCGTTGTCGGGCTGTAATCAAATCTTGCAAGCTAAATTAGACCCACTTCCCGATGTCCGATCGGACTCATGTATCTTCGGTGACAATACAATGATATGATACCATGGAGCTGGTCTGATGATGGAGACGAAAGATGGCTATTGAAACTTCTGAACTAAACAAGATAAACCCATCGAGTTTAGGCTCAATTTATTTCTCTTGAAAAGAACTTTACGCCTAGACGACATTCAGGGTCTCATGATGAAGCTAGAATATGGCCACGGTGTCTTTGTGATAAAAACAACATAACCCCACCGAGTTTGGGCTCGATTGATTCGTCTTGAGGAGCACTTTACATCACATATCATAATAACATCACGCCTACTCTAAAATACTACCTACCTACCTACTAAAATGTTAAAAAAAAATTAAAAGTAAATGAATATTTTTAAAAACAAGCTTTTATCTGGGACAATGAAATAAAAAGTTAATAAGCTTGTTTCACCTTAAAACGTAGATCACCAATCCGTCAGCTAAGTATAGTGATTATTTCAAAATCTTAGATCATTTTCATTTACCATACATTCATCCACATTCTCCTTAATTCTGCCTACCTCTATATCACAAGAAGCATGAACACATACCTCCGAAAGCACTAGTATTTAGCCACTACCTCGGCCTTACACGTCAGTGCAATTATCTGATACAAGCCCCGTAGAGGCGCGATCACGCGGAATAATTCAGCTGTATACATTAGTGTGCACCGCAGTGTATCGGCTTTGACTTGCGTGTGGGATACATGGTGTGTAAATTGTGTGTGTTTATTTATTAGGTGGAAGGCCTCCCACAAGATGGACCCATGACCTGGTGAGGGTCGCGGGTACTCGATGGATGTGAGACGCACAAGACCGGTCGTTGTGGCGACAATTGGGGGAAGCCTATCTATGTCCAGCAGTGGACGTCTTTTGGCTGTGATGATGATTTGGTAGGAATTTTAGGACTGTAGCTGGTTTAAGCGCGAGTTTGTTGCCAAATAATAAAAACCGCATGGGTCGATCTTCAAAGTTCAGCAACGCTTGCCGAGGTTGATCCATGGATGGGTGGTTCGAGAGTCCTCCGTGCCTCACTAAGCCCGTAATCCTTGACAGTCGTTACGGATATTCAGAAGTCAGAAAATCTGACTCTGAATATGGTCTTGGTTGTATGTTTAGATTCACGTGCACATTGTTTCTGTGTGCGTAAGCTATTCCATGACATCGAGCGCTCCGAGATTACGAACACTGAAAAAAAAACAGTCGCACTCTGGGAGTGCCGATAGAGGTGAAAACTTGAAATAAAATGCTCAACGCGCCTCGCAATATGCTTACCGTCGTAGCACTCTCGTAGCGAATCGCGTAGCGATCGATTCGAGATATAAAATCATAAATATCTCGAAAACGTTAAGTCCAATCGCAAAAATATCCAAAATTTACGGGCGTTTGTAATCTGTGCAAAATAAATAATTTTTCTTCCTTTCTTAGAAAAGTCCATAAGATCTAAATTCTTAAAAAAAAAATGCACAATGTGCTTCGCGATCGGCTACGAGTAGCGAATCGTGTAGCGGTCGGACTGGTGTCCCTCCAGTTCAATTGTTTTTTCCTATCTCAAAAATGCCCAACGCGCCTAAAAAAGTGTTCACTTCAAAAACTTGTACCTATGTGAACCTACACACATCCAAGACCAACCTACCTTGGTGAGATAGAAAAACTTTTCCTATAAGTTACTGAGTTGTAGAGGTTAGATGAAGGGCAACGGAGAGGGCCTATGCTCGAATTCATGTTCGAATCAGGAATGAAGATGTTCGCAGGAGAACCAAGGTTATCGACAGAGCTCGAAGAATTGCCAAACTTAATTGGCAGTGGGCAGGGCACATTGCTTGCAGAACAGATGGTCAATAAGGTGAAAGAACAGAAGACGTAGCATTGGACCTCGCTTTCTCTGGACCGATGACCTGGTTAGAGTCACGGGAATCCCATGGATGCAAGACGCGTAGGACCGGTCGTTGTGACGACACTTGGGGAAGGCCTATGTCCAGCGGTTCGGCTAAAATGATGATGATGAGAGGTTAGATAGACAGTCACTCCATGTAAAATACTGGTATTCAGCTGCATCCAATTCGAATGGAAGTCGACTCCAACATGATAGGGAAAAGGCTAGACATATTGATTTTGTAGGAAATATTAGGCGTGGAATTGGACTGTCATTGTATGGGCATGTCATTATGGCAGATTTTCGACTTTTCATTAATTATTTTTAATAACACAATATTTTGTAACTATGTAAGATCTCTTTGGAGAATTATTTAAATAAAAGCATATTATGTTGTTTTATTTTTTTTAACGTGTCAAGTCCCTCATTAGCAGACACAATTAAAAACCTATTGTTATGGCGAAGCGCGGGGCCTGACGTGTTAAATCAAAAACTTAATCCAACAAACACACACTCACACACACACACATTATTTTGGTGTAGGAGAAGACCGCTCCACAGACCTATTTCTAATGAGTAATGAGGAATAATCTAAGAATTAAGCTCCAATAGCCATCGATCCCGTAGACAACCTGTTAAACCTTGAAATGAATACCCTTATTTAAATCTTGACGATGCTTGGTGACTGATTAGCAGATGTTTAATTAAATTGAATTTAGAATCTACTAATCAGTTATTGACACAGCTCAAAGATTTTTATAAAAAAAAAAGGCCAAGTGCGTGTCGAGCCACGCGCAGTGTAGTGTTCCGTAGTCGCCCGTTATAACATGCAAACTTAGAAGGGGGGCTTTATGTTTATTAAATAAGTAACAACTTCACCTAGGTATTTTTTTCTTCGAATTTTGGGTTTTGTACAAAATTTCGAGAAAAATATATCCCATAATTATTCGGGAGCTATAAAAACTTTCTAAAATTGTATTGTTTCGTTTTCATGGCGTGATTAATATAATATATACCCCTGCAAAATCGCAATTCTCTAGTACTAACCGTCTCTACCCTATGCCTTGGATGGATAGACGGTCAAACCGAAACTATAAGGGTTACCTGTCCTTGTTAGGACTACGGACCCTTAAAAAGGCCCTAAAAATTTAGGAAATTTATTTCTATTTTTGCTAGTCTCTCGTTTGACGACTATCTCACCTGATGGTAAGCGATGATGTGGTCGACGATGGAGCACGCTTGCCTAGAAGTAACCTATTCATTCTTGACTTAAAGAAGGTTGTTGCTATCAGAAAACACAGTCTACGGCAGGAAAGTAAAATCTCCACAACGTACTGGGCGGTGGCGCAACGCCGAATATCTAGTCCGATGATGGAACGGGATTGGAGGAATGAAACCATGTAATTCCGACGCACATGCACTCTCCGAAATGTAACTGACGGAGCTCGTGGCAAAGTAATAACAGCCGCACGGGTTGATCCATTAGGTTATGCTACGCTTGCCGGGGTTGGTCCATGGATGGGTGACCATCCTTACATACCGTGACTCCTCCGTGCCTCGGAAAGCACGTTAAGTCATTGGTCCCGACTGTCAAACGTGGATCTTTGACAGTAGTTACGGGTCGTCAGAAGCCCGAAAGTCTGACAACCAGTCTTACCAAGGGGTATTACCGAGTAACTGGGTTGTGGAGGTTAGATAGGTAGTCGCTCCATGTAAAAAACTGGTATTCTGCTGCATCCGGTTAGACTGGAAGCCGACTACAAGATAGTTGTGAAAAGGCTAGGCAGATTGACTCTCCGAAATATAACTGATAGAAATCCCACAGGTTAGCAACTCGGCGTTGACGAATTTTATATTATCGATACCCGTACTGTCTGCGTGAAGTTTTGATATTAAAACGTTAACCTGATATTTGTAAACTTCACCCTTTTACTTGTCAAACAGGGGGTTGAAAATATTAAAAAAAAAGTCGAAGTCGAACTTACCACCTCTGGAAGAAACTAAATCTTTTTAACAAAAATTCTTTCCACAAGTTATTTTTCAATAATACCATCCCATCTTCGATCGCGTCTTTTCTTCTGAAAATAAAACTTCTAACTAGCTAGATACGTTCTCTTTCTTTGAGGGTCCACAAACTTGACGATAGATCTTTTTAGTTTAAGTTTCACTTTGTGCTGAAGTTTGTTCATTTTAATACTTTGGAGACCTGAATGATTGATTTTTTATGTTGTTGGCACGTTAGAATCTTTTAAGCTGGGCTTGCTTTCGATGGCTTTTCTTCTATTATATTTTTTATTTATTATATTTTATTTTCGTTTAGAATACTCTACTTTGCAGTAACCAGTGCTAGATAGGTACTAAGCAGTGGTGGTCGGTTAAGAGTTGTACATCGTGGGTGCAAACCCAGAGACGCTGTACTTTATGTGTTTTATTTCATCACCGCTGCTCTCTAAACGGTGAAAGAAAACGTCGTTAGGAAATCGACATGTCTTAGGGCCAAAAATGCGAAGACATGTCCAATGACATGTTCAATCCACCAACCCGCATTGGGCCCGCGTTGTGGATTACGGCCAATTCCTTCTTCTAGGGAGGAGGCCTGTGTCCCAGCTGTGAGACATTATAAACGCTGAATATGTTTATACTCAAACTCTTCTGTATTTTCCAGAGTTGGAAAGAGATGTTAATACATCAGAATGCATCCACATTTCGCCAGATTTATTGAAGTCCCTTATAATAGGTGGAAGCTTAGCTACTGAGAAATACCAGATAGAAAACCTATTAACATTTTGGCCGTTCTGAGAATCGAGCTCTTGCAAACATTAGACCAGCGAGGTTTTCATATTTTTTTTATTAAAAAAAAAACATATTTTCAACTGATTTACAAAAGGAGGAGGTTCTCAATCTGTTTATATAAAATCGTAATCTGACTGGGTGATATATCAACGCACAGCCCAAACTATGTGCACAATTTCATCAAAATTCATCCACTAAGGAAGGGTTTTTGGAAATTCAACCCCTAAAGGGGTAAAATAGGGGTTGGAAGTTTGTATGCAAAATATTACTGCTTGGGTTTAAAACATGAAACTTGGCAGAAACATGTATCTATACAAATAAAAAGATTCGACATAATTAGTTTTCCAAAACTACCCCCAAATGGGGTTTTAGAGGTTGTTAAAGTTTTTATGGAAGAATCTTAACGCTTGGTCCGATAAAGTTAAAACTCGGCAGGAATAATGTAGATAAAATAATAAGCGATATTTTTTTCTTAATTTTTCAAAAATCAACCCCTAAAGGAGTGAAAACGGGTGTTGAAGTTTTTAGGGAATATTTTTTTGCTTGCTTCAGTTAATTTGAAAATTGGTATAAGTAGTCTAAAAGTAAAATATTTTTAACGAGTCAAACGAATTTTCCATAGTCAACTCCTATCGGAGTAATAAGGGGAAAACCGGTTTGTGTGAAAAATCTCATTCCTTCCATTTTGATACCTGAAACTTAGACCTAATACTTATCTGTGTAAATAATAAAGATTGCAATACTTCTTTTTTTAGGGTGGGTTAATCTATACATATAATAGTACAGTAGAATTGTGGAGCGATGTTTTCACTTGGCGCAAAATTTACTAAGCCGATTCCGTTCTGTATAAATACATGTACTGGTCTGGTCATTTTATAGGCGGTATATTATCACACTATTGGCTGTGGGGGGTGTATATATCATCGTATCGTATTTAAAAAATAATAAAGAATTGACTTTTTAACATAACATCAATATTTTAATTCGATTTTTTTCTATTTTTTTTGTAAAATCTAACCTAAACATAATTATAGTAGAATCGAAGAGGCAAAAAAGTTATACACATTTTTTTTACATTATTTCATAAAGTTACAAATTTAACTTCTGTAAATAAAATCATCGCCATATCATCTACCAGGGGTTTTTTTTTACTAATGATAAGAATATATATATCCTACTAATATTATAAATGTCAAAGTTTGTGAGTGTGTATGTTTATTACTTCTTCACACTCAAACAGCTGGACCGATTTGAATTAAATTCGGTATGTAGATAGCTTATAGCCTAGATTAACATGTAGGCTACCTTTTATAAACCGCGGGGCGCAGCTAGTATTGTCTTAATTTACACTGCCATAAGGAAATTCAGCATGATGACGCATAATATTATTAGGCGTAAATGTTTTGCTTGGGATGTTGTGTTGTTTTGTGTGTGTGTGTTCTGTGTGAATTTTTTGTTGTTTTGTTTTGTTTAGTGCAGTAATACAGTTGGCATAATAATAATGAATTATAATGATATAAAAGCATAATGATGTTGATACATAATTTTCTTTAGAATAAAAATAAGGTGAGATGGGCTTTGAAAGAAAGAACTATCTTATATCAGAAAGTTTACAGTTGTGGGAAGCATGCAAACACGCAAACAAGCATACACCATGCATTCAGCAAGCATGCAGCATGCAAGCGAGCATGCAACATGCAATAGGTAGGCAGGCAGGTTTCTGTCACGGCTCCGGCGCTGAGGGGCTCTGGTGATCCCATGCGAGCTTATCGTCGCAGATCGTTTTAATGCTCACCACCGCAGCTTCGGCTTTCCTCAGCCGCGGCGGTGGGTCTTGAAACCACCTGCTCCTCAGCTCGCGGGCCGCCTCGCTCCTCCTCGCCTACGCAGGCTTAAAGTACACTCTAGGGGTAGAGCAGACAAGATGTGGAGTCGGTTTCGCAACGATTCATTTCTATCACTCACTTTTACAGCACAATAAATTGACTTTTTAAGACAATATTATGATTTTAATTTAAGGTTAAAAATGCTTTTTTTAAAGAAATAGCAATATGACTAATAAAAAATTGCTGAAATCCCATTCATATCTAACCTGTCCATGTCGGGGTGCCCTAAGTTCCTGAGCTCGCTTCGCTCGCTTCTCATAATTAATAGACGAATTAAATATTATGCCTTAAAAATTATGCAACTCCAAATTATGCCAAAACAAATAAGAGCAAATAACAGTTATACTAACCTTTGCATTATGCCAAAGTATTATTATGCCATAGTATTATTATGCCATAGTATTATAAAGCTAATAAAAGTTATGCCTTAAAATTATACTAAGAGGGGGTTTCCCGCTACAAGAAGCCAAGCAATCCATAATTTTAACCCCTATTTTTATATTATATCAGCAAAGATCGTAGCGCGTTGGTTTCAGCACTGACTTTCAAGAGCGAAGATGAATGTTTAAGTCTAGCACGTTTATTTTTTTTGGTGATGTTTTTGTTTTTTTTTATGTATTATCTTACTGTAAACATGTTATTCGATTTTTTTCCATTTTTTCTCTTCAGTGGGTTGTGGGTTGGGTGGTGGTGGTGAGGTGCGGTGTGAAAAAACAGAACGCCGGCAGAACACGTGCTTATAGAAAAAGGAAAAAGATATTGGTGAGTAAACGTGGTTTTTATATCGAATTTTTTACTCGTAGAATTGTTAGAACTTTTTGCTGGTGCATGTTGTTGTTTATGGATTTATTTCATTTTTGAGTGCTTGAAAGGAATTGAATTTTATTATTATGTATGTCGTACTCTCCCTAATTAAAAATATTGATTGAAAAGTATTGGGAATCAGTCACCCCATGTAAACTGTATATCTATTTAGACATGAAAAAGAATTGAAAGTATTCAAAAAAAATCAAATTTCATCATTTTTAATCCTCTTCAATCAATATTTTTAACCAGGGCTAAGACAGAGTTCAATAAAAATATTAGTTGGAGACTTAGTCTACTTTTATTATTTCCCAGTATCATTCCAATTTTCCAAGTATAAAATTAAGATTGATTAAGCGATTTTTATACCCTCAATGGAATATTATTCCAAAAATGTTTAGTTAAATGTCTATAATGTGAAAAAAAGTTTCACTTTTACCGTGGTTTCATAAAACCACACAATCCTTTTTTTTTTAAACGAAGTCTCTATCTATGGTCACGAGTTCATAGACTGCGCTTGACTCAGAAATTTTGCCAAAGTTCTTTCAAAAGATGGTGCAGGCACCCTTCCAGAGTCTCGCGGTAGAGTAGTTCTCACTATATAAGAACTGATTTGTCTGATGTACGGGGACGTCAGTCGAATTCCGCACCAAGAAAATTCTTGCGTGCGTGATGGGGCTATTTAAAAGACGTCTAAAAATGATCAAGCTGCAGTAATCCTCACGAGCATTCCGTCGCAAATTAAAGAGAACGAAGAGTTATACGCCTCCTTAAATACTATTGTGAAGCAAGATTATTATTTTTTTTGGGTGGGGAATCATTAAATAACTTCTATCGCTCTGGTCGAAGCGAAAGGATGTATCAGACTTTTTCTGACTAAAATTCACCCGTGTTCCTTCAGTTGCCTATGCCAGAGCAACGGTGACTCTTTCAAACACACCCAATATTGTCGAACAATTGACGGGATGATTTGTTGTATAGACTATTTTAAATCGCTAACATCAATTAAACTACCAACGTACGTCATCCAGGTGAAGTCAGTGTTCCGATTTCACTCTTTTGGAATTAACAGCGCCTGAGTTCTGTAACGGATCCCGGCTTAAATTCTGTAGAGAAATATCACACTCTCACCGCCATGTGGTCCGCCGGCCGCCCACATAAATTTCGGTGCAGCAAGCCACAACAGATTCTTTAATTTTTACAGGCAGGCCATGTGGGCTGCCTGCGTACCACAACTAACGCGCCAAATTCTATGACAATAGTACTTGTTGCAACCTGCACATATTTGTAAGGGCAGGCCATACGTGTAATTAGGTCAGTTGCTCGCGCGCCGCCCACATGGTCTGCCGTAAAAGTTTTTCGCGCCAATTTCACACAAAATTCGCGCGCGTGTTTAGAAAATGTCGAGTTCTAGTGACTCGCGACTAAAATGCCCGACTCAACCTAGTATTTGTGGTCAATGTTACGGAGAAATTCACATTTTCGTAAAAAGAAATTAAACTTTAATTTTCTATGATTATGTTTTCATATAATTTCTCTTTTTTATTTTATATCAAAACAATTTATTTTCTTTGATTTAATTTTTTTGTGACAATATAATCAATAAAAATGACTTAATAAACTAGCTTTACTTACTTGACTTTGAACCTTATAAATCTATAAATATAGTCCGATTTACATCGATTTTTTTATCATTAGTAGCTCTTTCACTCACCAATTTAAAGCAGACGACACCGAATCCTTATCTAGCAAGCCAAGCTCTATAAAAATAAATGAATTTGTGGGATCACAGCGGACCACACGGCCTGCTGGTAAACTTAACTACGTGTCCCGCCGGCCGCCCACATGGCGTGCTGCAAAAGTTACACAAAATCTAGCGTGGCGTAGTATAAATGACATTGCATGGCCCGCGCGCCGCCCACGTGGCCTGTTGTTCTAGAAAAACCTTAAATATGAATGGCGGTGAGAGTGTTAAGTTGAAAAATTCTTACGAGTTGTGGCGTTGACAAAACTGTTTACTATATCATTCCACTGATGGACATAGGCCACCCTCAAGTATCGCTATAACAATCGATCCTGTGCGTCTTGCATCCATCATATTTCCTCACCACCACCCTGTGGGAGGCCTTCCAGTACTGCATCTTACGGTACGCTGCCATACCACACTAGAACCTTCCGGCCCCATCGACCATCTGTTCGGCAAGCAATGTGCTCTGCCCAATGCCACTTCAGTTGTGTGTGTAATGGTGATTGTTCGGGCTATAAAGAATATTTACCGAATTCAATTATGTGAAAGTAAAATAAATTAATAAGATCCTTTCGGAATGCATCGCAAGCACAGAATTATTAGTTTAATTTGTACAGGTTTACGAGCTTCGCGACGAAGTCGCGGGCAACAGCTATTCATATATAAATATTTTGGATGTGTAACTAATTCATCAGAGAATTTTAACACTGTTGTGTAGAATATTGCAGTTTTAGGTCAGCGCCATCTCTTGACCGATAGTGGAACTAATGTAATTTTTGTTGATGATTTCTTAAAAAGTGTGATATTTGGAGAAATCATTTTATTTTTCCTGTAATCTTTACATAAACTTCTATCACTTAATAATTTGAGAATTTTCTCTATGCAAACTTCGGACGGTATTTTTTTTTTAATTTTTCGTCAAAAGTTGAAAACTACGCGGCCTAAAAAAAAAGAACAAATGACTGAGAATGTGCAAACAGCGCACTTATAGATGATACCTACGTGTCCCGCCGGCCGCCCACATGGCGTGCTGCAAAAGTTACACAAAATCTAGCGTGGCGTAGTATAAATGACATTGCATGGCCCGCGCGCCGCCCACGTGGCCTGTTGTTCTAGAAAAACCTTAAATATGAATGGCGGTGAGAGTGTTAAGTTGAAAAATTGTTACGAGTTGTGGCGTTGACAAAACTGTTTACTATATCATTCCACTGATGGACATAGGCCACCCTCAAGTATCGCTATTACAATCGATCCTGTGCGTCTTGCATCCATCAGATTTCCTCACCACCACCCTGTGGGAGGCCTTCCAGTACTGCATCTTACGGTACGCTGCCATACCACACTAGAACCTTCCGGCCCCATCGACCATCTGTTCGGCAAGCAATGTGCTCTGCCCAATGCCACTTCAGTTGTGTGTGTAATGGTGATTGTTCGGGCTATAAAGAATATTTACCGAATTCAATTATGTGAAAGTAAAATAAATTAATAAGATCCTTTCGGAATGCATCGCAAGCACAGAATTATTAGTTTAATTTTTACAGGTTTACGAGCTTCGCGACGAAGTCGCGGGCAACAGCTATTCATATATAAATATTTTGGATGTGTAACTAATTCATCAGAGAATTTTAACACTGTTGTGTAGAATATTGCAGTTTTAGGTCAGCGCCATCTCTTGACCGATAGTGGAACTAATGTAATTTTTGTTGATGATTTCTTAAAAAGTGTGATATTTGGAGAAATCATTTTATTTTTCCTGTAATCTTTACATAAACTTCTATCACTTAATAATTTGAGAATTTTCTCTATGCAAACTTCGGACGGTATTTTTTTTTTAATTTTTCGTCAAAAGTTGAAAACTACGCGGCCTAAAAAAAAAGAACAAATGACTGAGAATGTGCAAACAGCGCACTTATAGATGATACCCCACATGCCCTAGTAGCCTCATATCGAATTTTTAAGTACCCCTTTCAGTCCCTGTTGCAAAATAAAAATAAAAATGTCTTCCTTATTTGCAAAATAGTTGGGCAAACGTCATCTAAAACTGTTCCATATTTCAAGTTTATAGCATTACTAACTCTTGAGATATCCAGCTGTTACAGACGGACAGACAGATAGACTGAGTCGCACCATAAGGGTTCCTTTTTACCATTTTGGCACGGCACCCAAAAAATACTTTTCATATTTTCTTATCGTTAATAAACTATCTTCGTCAGTAGGTAATTCATTTATTAAAACATCATAACACAGAGTTTTTATAAAGAGCAATACCAAACCCAAAGGCGTGGTTTGCAAAAGCTCCATCACAGACCATGATATAGTATTAGCCAACATTCCTTCCAAAAACACCTACACTAAGCCCAATAGAAATCGCTGGGTACTTAAATTAAACGAGGACGATTTAGCAACAGACTTAGCTAATATTGACTGGACTGACATCCTCAACCAACACTGTCTTACCTCTGTTGCCGACTCATTTACTGGAATTATTACCAAATTAATTAAAACACACACACGCCAAGTTAAAATTCCCCGAAGCAAACATAACATTCAGCCATGGGTCACACCCGGACTCATAAGATGCATGAGACACCGTGACAGGCTACACTTATCATTACGAGGTGACCCCACAAACGAGACCAAGAAGCTGATCTATAATCGCTACAAAAACTTCTGCAACAACCTCTTACGGAATCTTAGAATCGAATATGACACTCGACAAATCCAGGAAAATAACAAAAACTCTCAAAAGCTGTGGAAAGCTCTAAAGTCAATATACAATCCCAGCGGTCTAAGGTGCAATACATCTAACTTAGTCACAAACTCAATTGACCCTGTCGCGTCCCTCAATAAGTGCAACTCATACTTCACATCCGTAGGCAAAAACCTGGCTGATAAAATACTGACAAGACTATCAGAAACTCAGACAACTCTCACTAGTAAGTACACATCACCAAAAACTTCACCCTTCTCGTTCTTTCTACACCCCACTGACGAAACAGAAGTTTCAAACATCATACAACATTTAAGAATCGAAAGCTCTCCAGGTCCTGACAAAATCAGTGTAAGACTAATAAAAAAATTACATAACATTATAACAATACCTCTAACCCACCTGATCAACCTCAGCCTGGAAACAGGAATATTTCCCGAACAATGGAAGGTTGCGGCAGTAAGCCCAATACACAAAAGTGGTCCTAAAGACAAACCTGAAAACTACAGACCAATAGCACTACTCAGTATTTTATCCAAAATTCTGGAAAAGGTTGTAAACACCCGTCTTATTAATTTTCTTGAAAAACATAACCTAATTTCAAATAAACAATTCGGTTTTAGAAAAGGTAAATCGACAGAAGGTGCAGCCTCCTTGTTGGCTAACTCCATATCAGCAACCATAGAAAAGGGTGAACGTTGCATGGCGGTCTTCTTAGACCTAGCTAAAGCGTTCGACACCATTTCAACAAATCTTCTTTTAAAAAAGCTAGACGCAGCTGGCGTAAAGGGTAAACCACTTGAGTGGTTTCAAAGCTACCTCACCAATCGCCGACAATACGTAAAATCTGGCGAGCACTCAAGTGATCAACTTCCTATAAACTTTGGAGTTCCGCAGGGTAGTTTACTGGGCCCAACCTTATTTATAATATACATGAATGACATACTGAACCTCGAACTACAAAACGCTGAAATCATATCTTACGCAGACGATACGGTTATTACATTTCATGGTCGAACCTGGGAACAGGTCTACGGCCTTGCGGAAGAAGGATTATCAACAGTAGCGCAAACACTCAACCAAAACCTACTCACACTCAACATAAAGAAAACCAAACATGTTACCTTTTTCAAAACTCGTTCATCTAGCCCTCCACCAGACCTTACATTAAAATTCCACACATGTCTAAACTATTCATACACCCCACGGGAAGACTGCTCATGCGACTGTATTGACCGAACACAGTCTATTCGTTATTTAGGTCTCCTAATTGATGAGAACCTATCGTTTAAAGCCCATATTCAATATCTTTCGGGCCGAGTAAGGAAACTCATTCACTTGATAAAGAAATTGAGAGACCGCACTCCACAAAACATCATGCGAACGGTTTATTTCGCTATATGCCAGTCGATTATTCAATATGGCATATCCATTTGGGGTGGAGCTGGTAAATCAATTATGATAGAGCTAGAAAGAGCCCAGAGAGCCATCATAAAAGTCATATTAAAAAAACCATTCCTCTACCCTACTGACTCCCTGTACAAAGAGTTTCAAGTTTTACGTGTTCGTCAACTTTATATTTTGAATGCATACCTCCGTACTCACAAAACCATAAAGCTTCGGCCTGACTATCAATCCTTAACTTCTAAACGTATATTTAACATTCCGCTGCAACGAACCACCTCACTACTAGCAAGACGCTGTCCCGCCTATCTTCACACCTACGTGTATAATAAAGTCACCAGTAGCTTAACTTGTAACCCAAAAGAACTCTCTCTGTCTTCGTGTAAAAAGGCTTTAACAAAATGGCTAGTAGGTCTGTCATACGATGAAACGGAAAATATACTCACATCATTTAACTCGGAATCCCATCTCCACCACATACATTAACACTTACACACGCACTCACACCATCACACACTCCTACACACCTTATCTTTATTTTTCTTGTTTTTTCAACTTACTTATTATATTCTTTGTTTTATATTTTGTGTAATTTACACAATTGTAAGTTTAGCTTTAACTCAATTTTGATCTCATTTGTTTTAATATTTCCATAACTTTACTTTTTATTTTAACTTCATACAAAATTCATAAAATGAACGAAAAATAGAAATACGTTTATGTTTTCACAACTCCGGTCCCCAAGATACAGGCGCCGCCTAGTTTGGGGACCACTGGAAGAATAATTAATGTCATTACTAAAAGTTACAGACCGACACTAAGCTAAGATAATTTTAAGGTAATAATTGTAACAATGGATCAATAAATTTATTATTATTATTTATTATTATAAAACTATATTGTTTACTTCAAAATTGAATCGGTTTTCCCCACGCGTGACGCCGCCGGGCCAACCTATGACCGTAAGTATCATTTTTGTCAACAAACTCGTACCTATGTAATTTATTTAGAACGTTTTTTTCCTCTCGGTAATCCATACAAATCAATTAAGTCCTTAAGGACTTAATCGATTATAGTGGAATTTAATACACATGCCTACGCGAGAAACCTAGGTCTAAAAGGTTATTTTACAACTTTTTCGAAAGAGTTTAGAGTGAAAGGGAGAGTGACTTTAAGTTTCCTACAGAGTGTAACAGAAAGGTGTGATTTTATCTTAAAAACTGCTTCTGTTTATAGGAACAGAAGACCAGAACAAAAAAAAACTAAAAAAAAATTGAACTTTCCGTACAAAGATCACCTGGTTTTTTTTTTTTATTTGCGTGGTTCGAGATATAATACAATCGAAATAAAGTATTTCGCATTAACAAACTAACGAAGTTGCGAACTTCGAGATGTAATACAATCGAAATAAAATATTTCACATTAACAAACTGTCGAAGTTACATACATCGAAATATAATACAATCGAAACAAAGTATTTTGCGTTAACAAACTGTCGAAGTTACGTACTTTGAGATGTAATACAATCGAAATAAAGCATTACACAACCCGTCAGTTCCCACGCGTCCCATATCGGGGACGCAACAAAAGTTTTTTAATTGTGTCTGTTATTCCGGTACCTGACGGATTAAAAACCGTCGAAGTTGCGTACTTAGAGATGTAATACAAACGAAATAAACTACTTAGCAATAACAAACTGTCAAATTTTCGTGCTTCCAAGTGGCATAACGTCAGAATCCCGTTCATCTATATTTTGAACACCGAAGTTTCATGATACAGTCAAATTAAAGTCTTAAAGCTGAACTGATCAAACGACAAATTTTTCAAAAAATACATTTATTGTTTTGTTTTGTTAACGTATAGTTGCATGAGCACTTCTTCCCTACCCATCACTCATACTCATACGAAGACAAACGATTCCCTCTCAAATTTTATGTCACTGACAACATCACCAAGCTTCCTTTTAAACAGTATGTTCTCTCTTTATCCATTTTCACACAAACATTCATCTTTCAACATTTGCAACTTCAATATGTAAGTAGTATGTACAGGGTGTAATAGATGGCGCGTAGTCTGCCCAGGGGTCGTGGATAAATTAGAAACAGAGTTACCGCGCCCCTGGGCACTCAGGGCAGGGAACAGGGGTGGGTTTAAGTTAATAAGAGTCTGACACGCCCTCCCGCTCGACCCAGAGCGGGAGAAGTCATAGGATGATTTCCCACCGCAAAAAAAGGTAAATACTTTAGATACTGTTTCTGCCCATGAAAATGAACAACTTTCTTCAGTCAACTTCAACAGTTATCGTCAGCTGACCAAAATTAGTATGGGAGGTCCAATGGCAGAAAGAGTATTTGAAATTTGACCACCCATTTCCGTTAAACCCTCGTGGCTAAAGTAATAACAGCCGCACGGGTTGATCCATCAGGTTAAGCAACGCTTGCCGGGGTTGGTCCATGGACGGGTGACTATTTTTACATGGGTAAGTAATAGATGATATAACAACAAAATCTCTAATATTAACAACATATAACGACGGAACCTATAATTCTATTTAATATAGCGATTAGTTAATATAATGAACGATTGGTATAATTTTAAAATAACTTATTTTTATAAGCATAACATTCATTAAATATAACATTGTTTGACATAACATACATTAAATATAAAATAGTTTGACATACCACTCAAAAGATATAAAACTTATTTGGTCTAATATGATGAAAACGCCTACTTAAAAACACAAAGCAAAATTGCATAGGTCGAGGTCCACTCCACTTCGCTTCCGCCTTAGCCCTCTAACCTAACCTATCCGAGTCGGGGTACTCTGAGTCCAGGTGTTAACCATAATGACGTGTTTTATATACCTATATTAAACGTTAGACCTAATGATTTTCGATTACATAAACGTTATATCAAACAACGTTATACTAATTAAGTTTTAGAATAAATAAATGTTATATGTAAAGAAATTATATCAACAGTTGGTATATCTCACGTTGATTATATCTTATGAACGATAATAAAATGAAATTAGACCAAATGAGTTTATACGTTATGAGACGCACCATCTTTACATACCGAGACTCCTCAGTGCCTCGGCAAGCACGTTAAGCCGTTGGTCCCGACTATCAATCGTGGATTTTTGACAGTCGTTACGGGTCATCATTAGACCGAAAGTCCGACATCTAGTCTTACCAATGTGTATCGTATTACGCAGTAACTGGGTTGTGGAGGTCAGATAGGCCGTCGTTCCCTGTAAAATACTGGTATTCAGCTGCATCCGGTTAGACTGGAAGCCGACCCCAAGATAGTTGGGAAAAGTCTCTAGGCAGATAATTTTTTTTACCCGTGACAGTTATTCTATGCAATATTTAAGGCATTTTTAGATAGATACATAATTGTGATCGTTTGCGAGAACAGCGATTAGAATTGGTTTTTCGGGTTAATTTTTTCGCTATACTTACTAAACTGTTAAACAAATTCTTGAAATGAAGGTGGTGAGCACCGTAAATATAAAGAAACAATGACGACATACGTGACCCTGTGTCTTAGGTTATCAAAATATTTTATTGCGAAAATAGCGATTTTGCAAATGAGAGTTCTTATCAGGCAGTCTTCTTATCTTCAGTGAGCCTAAGGCGCTCCGCAGATATTGCAACTTTAAATCTCCGAGTTATTTTGAAACTGCGTAAACATACCTAACAACTTAGAGCCACAACAGCTGCCAACGACATTGAGGGAGTAAAATGGACACGTGCATCACACCAAAGTTTAGACTAAATAAAAAGCCGTAAAATAAAATATATATACCTACATAAAGATTGCGAAAACTACATAAAAATACCCCCGATAAATTCGGCGTGATCATCGTTTTTAACTGACTTCAAAAAGGAGGAGGTTCTCAATTCATCTGTATGTTTTTTACGCGATTACTCCGCGACTTGTGAATACATTTTGATGATTCTTTTTTTGTTTGGTAGGTCATACTTCAGAGGTGGTCATATATTTATCGAAATTTATTCAACGCTTTTTACAAAAATCAACAAAAACAAATTAAATATTTAGTTTTAGTTCTACACTAAAAGTCTTTACAGCAACTAAACAGTTAAAAATAAAAATCTTTTTTTACAAAAAGTACAATCGACTTTCAAAAACGAAAATACAATTAAAGTTGCAAAATAACTTTAATTTCGGCAGTCGGTGTCGAATAACGGAGAAACAAAATACAAACATCTCCATTTTTTTGAAATGACTGCGTTAGACGTCACTTTACAAATAAATTACACTATGTTACTACGATATACTTTAAAATATTCATGCATACCAAGTTGTTAAGGAAACAGTCTTGTGTCTTGTTTTTAAATAACTACACTTTTTATATAGTTTACAATTGCGGCAACTAAAGTGGCTCCGTCTGCGGAACGCCTTAGGTAATGTGCTATTTATAAGGCGAGAAGACAGCACTTGCTTTATTATCTTAAGATTGACAGGAGAAGACCCACCAGAGTCGTGTGTTGAAACATCTTTGTATGTTTAAAGAATAAAATGTTCAGAACCCAGTGTGTGCTAGTTTTAGTAGTGTTGTACGTGAGATTGGTGCATTCCTGGGGTGAGTGGTTTTTCTATCAATCAACGTTAATAGTTCTCTACATTTGCTGTGTTACTTGCCCCCCCCCCCCCCCTCCCCCTTGGCGTGAGGGACTCATGGCTATGTAATAACAGCTGCATAGATCACGGGTTCTTAAACTATACTTGCTGCTTAGACTCAAGTCTGTGGGTAAATGTCAAAATAGTACATTACAGATAAACGTGAGCAAACTTTCCTCAGCTGCAATGACATTGCAGCCGAGGAAAAAAAGACGTCCGAGCCAAAGGCGAGGCCGTTATGGAGTCGATAGGCTGCAATGAAAGGGCAAATGCCCACGTGTATCAGACGACGTTTTTCAGCACACTTACTCAAAAATATAAATATTCGTAAAAATATTTGGAAAAGAATCAGGTTGGCACAGGAGTTTTAGGATTGGAAAAGAGAGGCCAAGCAGTATATGATAATACCACTAGCGGGAGGAAAATACTCGTGTGATCGCGCCTTAAAGACAAGATATATTGAAGTATACCTCAATCAGCTTAGATTAACTATTTTTCTACTGTTTCAGACATCGCTGTAACTCATGGAGGTCTTCTAGAATTTTATACCAACAATACCAAAACTGACACAATACATTTTGATTCCCATAACCTCGCAGCTTTAACTTACGATGAAGCTAACAACATGATGCTGTACGTCGATAAACAGAGCGACAACGACACTATATGTGGCTATGGCATATCATCTAAAGTAAACCAATGTTTCATCGAGAGAAACGGCAGAAACATTCATGGTCTCGCCCTTGATCCCGCCACAGAATTACTGTTCTTTACTGACACAAACGAAAGAAGCATAAATTGGATCTCATTAAAATCTGAATCTAATAAATATGGAAACCTTTTAACCAAGTTGGATCACGGAAACCCCACTGATGTTGCTGTAGACAGCTGCAGAGGGTACGTTTACCATTAATTTAATGTTTAAGTTAACAATATTTAGTCTTTTCACCGAGATAGTCAAAAGAGGTTTTCATTTTATAGGTATGTTTACTGGATCAACACAAACCTAACGAGGGCTTTTATAGAGAGAGCTCGATTTGATGGATCTGAGAGAGAAGTTCTAATTCATATTAATTTGCTGTCTATCAACACAACTTACAAACTGGAACCACATAGCCTGACGATTGACCAACAGACGCAGAGAATGTACTGGATTGAACCTCAAACTAGCTCATATTTCCGAATTTTCTATACAGATTTGAATGGAAAAAACAAAGAAGGGTTAAGTAATTTAACACATATGGGTCAAGAATTTCCCAATCCATCATCAAATACATTGACTGTTTCAAAAACATCACTCTTTTGGGTTAACTGGCGCTTTGACATCGAAGTATATGTTTGGAAACTAGGAAAAATTAAATGGGTAGGAAATTCAGATCCTATAAAATTGCATACTCAAAATGTCACTGTCGGTATAGTCGCCAACTATAAAATCAAAGAACGAATTCAGGACATTAAAGATTGCGAAGCACTAACGGATCTCGGGCAAAAAAGAAACTGTGATGGGCCGTTCTGTGTTCACGGTGTGAAAGTTATTGGACAGTCTCATTGCAAATGCACACCTGGGTACATCGGTGTGTACTGCGACGTTTCAGTATGCGAGAACTACTGTTTGCATGGCAACTGTAGCGTCAATGACGAGGGACTTCCTCAATGCAGGTAAAAATATAGTCCTTGGATTGTTTTCCTTATTTTTCTTATAATCTAAACACGCTGTAACGGAAAAGTTTGGTTATGTTTTAAAAACTGCTTCTGCCCATCTATATGAACAACTTAATTCAAGAAACCATAAGGAAATTAAAAAAAAAAAAATCTTACCTCTCCTATAAATATTGATCAGCTGATGATAATTTTGTATGGAAAGTCCAATTTTTTTATTTATTTTTTCTTATATAAATTTATTTATTTCTATGTTCTTAAAATATGACCACACCTTTCCATTACACCCTGTATATAACTTTTCATTTATCATTATTTCAGATGTAATACCGGCTATTCCGGGGACAGGTGCGAGGATGCCGCGTGTCTACGTTACTGTCTGAACAACGGTGTCTGTTCCCTGAACGAGGAGGACGAGCCTTCCTGTGAATGTGTTGGTAGATACGAGGGACTAAGATGTGACGCTGTTCAAACTGTCACATTAACTTTTCCCTACACCCCTTCGTATTCACCCGATACAAACCGAACTCTAGCTGATTTACTGTCAAACTGGCGAAAGCCGAAAATTCTGGTTGTGGGTGATGAATCTTAACGAATTTATTTGCTAGCTTTGCAATTGTTTAAACGGAATAAAAACAATTTTATGTGTACTAAATAAATAAATAAAATTTTGGACAAAATACATATTTTTTTCTAAATTTTGTTTTTGATCTAAACACCTTTCCTTTTTACTTTACTGCCACCAGTAGTTACTTTTGTTTTATTCGTTTCAGTAACAGTGTGTGCTTGTTTTCTGCTGGAATTAAAGGAAAACCACTCAGATTCCCTGCAAATCTTAATCGTGCTCAATGTACGACTACGAAACAGAAGGATTTGACTGCCATCACTGTTTAATAGCAGTAAAAATACACCTGGTAGTGACAGATTTTGCCTGATCTGATGAACTAGAACCCTAAGATAAAAGTATAGATATATACTTATAGTGCTATAGTAATTGTAATTTATTGACATTGAATAATATGACAATAAAAATAGTGTGACAATTATGCTTGAATAATTTAATTTAACATATAACGTAAAATTAAAAATAAAATAAATTGAACGGGAAACACGTTGAAACACTAGGGCCATGGGGTCCGAGTGCTCATCGAGTTTTCCGTGACATCAGCAAACTTTTAGTCGACTCTTCACGTGACCAGAGGGCTGGCCTTTTTTCGGCCAACGAATCAGCATTGCCATTCAACGTGGCAATGCTGCCAGCGTTCTGGGCACTTTTCCCATTGACAGCGAGGTGGACGAATTTTTTGATGCCCAATGAGCTTTACTACTACCGGATTTTTTAAGCCTCTTGTACATATTTTATTTATTAAGTTATTTATTAGTTTAGTATAATATGTATTGTAGTTATAGTCTGATAAATAAATTTAACCTTTCATCACGTAAAATTTTATTTTAACATTGAATCAATCTTTAATTTAATATATTTGAGTAAGTTATCATATTTGTCTAAGATATAATTTATAATTCATCTAAAAAAATGTTTTAGACCTGTGTGTGATATTATGAAGTACCTACTTAATCTCAATTTTTAATTTATTTTGGTTATAATTTTTTCGTAATGCTATTTTATTAATTCTGTAGTACATTTTAATAATAATCATTTTATCCTACTAATATTATAAAATCGAAAGTTTGTATATTTGTACGTTTGGCTGTCCTTCACGCAAAAACGGCTGGAGATATTTGAATGAAATTTTGGACACAGGTGGCACACATGGCCTTTTTTCTTGGATTAACACATAGGCTACATTTTATCCCGGTAAATGACAAGACTTAGCGAAGGCTGAGGTGGAAGTAGAAATCTAGAGACGGGCTGAACGAGCGGACACGCTCACAAAGTACCAGGAGACCAGAAACATGAGACGTATTTACAGGGATGAAATCATGAGCGGTAAAATCTCACAAAGTACCACGAGATCAGAATCACAAAATATATTCCGAGGTTGGTATTATGAGAGGTAGAGATTCACAAATTACCAGGAGACCAGAAACATGAGAAGTATTTCGAGGACTGAAATCATGATCAATAGATCTTATAGACTACCAGGAGATCAGGATTCACAAAAAAGTAGTTCCGGAGCTGGAATCATGAGAGGTATAGATTCTAAAACTAGAAGGAGACCATAGTTGACTGGCCTGTTGGTCTAGTGGTTAGTGACCCTGACTGCTATGCCGGAGGTCGTGGGTTCGATTCCCACCCAGGACAAATGTTTATGTAATGAGCACGATCATTTGTTCTGTGTCTGGGTGTAATTTATCTATAATATGTATGTATTTAGAAATATATAAGTATGTTTATCAGTTGTCTAGTACCCATAACACAAGCTCTGCTTAGCTTGGGACTAGATGGCGTTGTGTGATAGTTGTGGGATATTATTATTATTATTATTATTATTATTATTATTATAGTCATGAATCAGTATTTTTGGGGTTAGAATCCTAACCGGTATAGATTCACAACCTACCAGGAGATCAGAATCACAAAATATAGGGTGTAAAAAGACAGTTTCCGAAGTCGAAAGCTATATATTCTACTCATTATTTGGATATTTTTTTTCCATTAGACCATAACTGGGAAACCACTGGTCCTGGAGAAATTGAAGGTCAAAGTCGCAATTTTTTTTTTTACTTTTTTACGAAAATGAAATCTGTGTTATTACACTTTTTTCCAAACATTACCTGAAATTTCAAAATTTCAAAATTACGAATTTGCAGTTACGCAATGAATATCAAACGTATCTGACAAGTACCTACGTGGCTTAGAGCAAAGGGGCGGGGTTTAACTCCACTTGCCTGGGTTCGCGTTACATTGCGCGGGATAAAAACTAGTTTTATTTTTCATACCTAAAAATAAAAGTCGTTTCCCAGCAATAATTTTTGCGCAAAACTACTTTGTTAGACTTACAGTATGCGTAGTTAACGGCTCTGTGATGTGTCTTTTTACACCCTGTATATTACGAGAAATACAAATTCATAAATTACCAGGAGAACAGAATCATGAAGAAGTAAAATTTCCGAGCAGTACAGATTCACGAACAACCAGGACATCAGAATTACAAATGTATACCAAGGCTGAGGTTATAATAAATAGTAGGTAGAGATTGATAAATTACGAGGAGACCAGAATCATGAAGAAGAGTTTCCAGGGCTGAAATCATGAGAGATATAGATTCTCAAACTACCAGGAGACCAGAGTCGTGAATCAGTATTTTTGGGGCTAGAATTTTAACCTTCAAGTGGGCGCGTAGTCATTTTTAACGACAGCGGTCGCGCGTAACCCAAAAGACCTATCGGAGATTTCTGGCATTTAGAACATGAATTAATTTATGATAATTCATTGGGTTTATTCAGGCATTAGCTATCTTTCATTTAAAAAACAATGTTTAAACTGAAAAGATAATTAATTATAAAATTAAACAACTTTAATTGGATCATGAATGATGAAACAATTTGGCTCGACGAAACAAGATTTTTGTTCTTTTCTGGGTCTTTAGACTTTTTTTTGAATAAGCTGTACTTATAAGGTCGAATAAAGGGCATCAAATTGTTTATTATCAACTTAAGTTTAGTTTTCTTCAGAATCAGTCATCTCGTCAAGGTAAAATTAACAGGCAGGCGCGCGTAGTCTTTTCAACGCCTCCACCGTGTCTTAAACTAATGCGTTTTGTGCCAATCGGGAGGCACGGAGAAAGAGGCAATGCACTTGTTTTTGTATGTAGTGAAGTCATGACAGGCTACTAGAAATGACAAGTACATGTGATAAAAAATCTCGAAATTATGAACGAAAATGTATCGAGTGCAGTCGATTCGACGCCGTTCGACCGCTTGAAGGTTAAGTGGTATAGATTCACAAAATACCAGGAGACCAGCAACACAAACAGTGTTCCGGTGCTGAAATCATGAACGGTATAGATTCTAAAACTACCAGGGGAGTGAGTGGAATTCTGAGCGGTATAGCTTCACAACCTACCGGAAGATCAGAATCACAAAACATATTCCGAGGCTTTTTTTTTTTTGATGTGAAACATCTATAGCCGCACGTAAAACCAATTTCTGGCGTGGCGACGCATGCGTGTGACGCGTCGCCACGCTATATAATGTTTTTTTTATTTTGTTACTAGCTTTTTTGTTATTACACCATCAAATAGTAAGATTTTTTGTTTTGTTATTTACATTTATTTTATCATTATGACATATTTAGTTCCTATCACAATATGTTCTTTTCTGCATATTACTTTTACAAAATAATGTCGATGTTTCACATGTGCCAGGCGTCCCGTGACAGCTCACATTTTTTTTTTTTATATGGTGTTAGGACAGGTACAAATAATGAGACCAGAAACATGAGGAGAAGTATTTTGAGGACTGACATCATGAGCGATAAAGACTCACAAACTACCAGGAGACCAGAAACACAAAAATTATTTCGGGGCAGGAATCGTAAGAGGTAGAAAAAGATTCACAAATTACCAGGAGAAGAAAATCGTGAAGAAGTAAAATTTCCGAGCTGTATAGATTCCAGGAGATCAGAATCACAAAAAGTATTCCAAGGTTGGGGCATCTTGAATAAGTATTTTCAGGGCTGGAATCCTGAACAGTATAGATTCTTAAACTACCAGGAAAACAGAATCATGAAGAAGAGAAATTTCAGACCTCCACACGGATGAAGCCGCAATCAATACCAGGATGCCAAAATCATGCAAAAGTTAATCCTACTAATATATAAATGCGAAAGTTTGTATGTTTGGCTGAACATAACGCAAAAACGGCTGAAGGAATTTGAATGAAATTTGGACACAGGTAGGTCATAGCCTGGATTAACACATAGGCTACTTTTTATCCCGGAAAATGACAAGACTTAGCGAACGAAGGCTTTTGAGGTGGAAGTAGAAATCAAAAGTCAGGCTTAACGAGCGGTTTACGCTCACAAAGTACTAGGAGACCAGAAAAGAAAAGAAAGAAGATCAGGATTCACGAAAAAGTAGTTCCGGAGCTGGAATCATGTGAGGTATAGATTCCAAAACTACCAGGAGACCATAGTCATGAATCAGTATGTTTGGGGCTTAAATCCTAAGCGATATAGATTCACAGCCTTCCAGGAGATCAGAATCACAAAATATATTCTGAGGCCGATATTATGAGAGGTACAGATTCACAAATTACCGAGAGAACAGAATCATAAAGAAGTTTTCCGAGCAGTACAGATTCACGAACAACCAGGACATTAGAATTACAAATGTGGTATACATTTGTAATTTTAAGGCTTTTTAACTGTCGGCGTTGGAAGGCTGGGATTATGAGAGGTCAGATTCATAAATTACCAGGAGACTAGAATGATGAAGAAGTGATTTCCGGGCTGGAATCATGAGAGATATAGATTCTGAAACTATCAGGAGACCAGAGTCGGGAATCAGTATTTTTGGGGCTAGAATCTTAAGCGGTATAGATTCACAAAATACCAGGAGACCTGAAACACAAAGAGTGTTCCGGGGCTGCAAACATAAGCGGTATAGATTCTCAAACTAGCAGGGAGTGGGCTGGAATCCTGAGCGATAAAGATTCATAACCTACCAGCAGATCAGAAGCACAAAACATATTCCGAAGCTGGTATTAGGAGAGGTAGAGATTCACAAATAACCAAGAGACCAGAAACATGAGGAAAAATATTTTGAGGACTAAAATCATGAGCGATAAAGACTAACAAACTACCAGGAGACCAGAAACACAAAAATTACTCCGGGGTATGAATCGTAGGAGGTAGAGAAAGATTCACAAATTACCAGGACAACAGAATCGTGAAGAAGTAAAATTTCCGAGCGGTATAGATTCACGCACTACCAGGAGATAAGAATCACAAAAAGTATTACAAGAGCGGGATCATTAGAGGTGGCATCTTGAATAAGTATTTTCAGGGCTGGAATCCTGAGCGATATAGAATCTTATAATCTTAATAGCGGTATAGAAACTAACAGGAAAACAGAATAATGCAGAAGAGAAATTTCAGACCTGCACTCGGATGAAGCCGCAGGTAAACTACCAGGGTGCCAAAATCATGAAAAAGTTAATTTAACATTAACAACAAAACTTCGACGTCAAACGTAGATATAAACGCAAAACAAAAATAGGTAGCCCATAGAAAAGAGATGTTCAGCGTAGCACAAAAAAACGCCGTCCAACTTTGGTAAACCCTGCTAATGTAGTGTACAGTTGGATTACTGGTTCTGAGCGTAGTTGGAGTATATACTTAGGTAAGAATGAGTGGACTGTATAAATATGACGCGTATATTACAATATTAGACTTGATACAATAAATATTAAAAAATGGCAAACAAAAAATAGGTTTAGGATGCGCGAGCGCGTTGGTGCGATGTCGATTCGTTTCGGGTACTGGTTGGGCGCGATGACGCAGCTGTTGCCGCGCCGCTCTCTCCCCGCTCCCCTTCCTGGTCCACTCGCTCGCTGCGTTGAGGTGATGAATCAACATACTCCCCCCGTTGAAGTGTCTTCAACAGTAGTAACTACTGGTAAGGGACAGATGGTATTGAATGCTCGCCGAATGATGCCCTTGCGCGTACGGATGTCAGCTACTCGAGCGATACCATCTCTGCCAGGAAGAACCTTGACGATGCGTCCTAAAAGCCATAACAGAGGAGGTGAGATCTTGTCCTTAATGACTACTAGAGTTCCTTCTTTTAGCTCGCCTGATGATCGGCACCACTTTGTCCTTTCCTGAAGCCACAGAATGTATTCGTGGGAAAAGCGAGCCCAGAAGTGTTGTTTCAAGAATTCTATGCGTCGAAATCGTTGTATGTTGGAGACGTTAGCATTCTGCACCTGGGGATGGGGCAGCATGATGAGCGAACGTCCAATAAGGAAGTGTGCAGGAGTAAGAGGAGTGAGGTCTGAAGGATCGTCGGAAAGTGGAGTTAAGGGCCTTGAATTTAAGATGGCCTCCACTTGAATTAAACAAGATGCCATCTCTTCAAAAGTTAAATTTGTTAAGCCTAAGATACGTCTGAGATGGTGTTTTGTCGACTTTACAGCAGACTCCCATAATCCACCAAAGTGTGGAGTGTATGCAGGAATAAAAGAAAAGCTGATGCCAGGATCAATCGTACTGAGATCTAAGTCCCGTGAAAGAAGGTTGGCCAATTCGTTGAAAGCGCCAACGAAAGTTGTGCCGTTGTCGGAAAAGATGTTACGTGGTTTTCCCCTACGAGCAATAAAGCGGTTCATGGCAGCCAAGAATGCTTCTTTTGTAAGGTCTGACACCAGCTCTAGATGTACGGCTCTCGTAGCTAAGCACACAAACACACATATGAAACATTTTATTAGTCTACATCCTCTACCTTTACGGTCAGCTATCATAATTGGGCCAGCGTAGTCGACTCCTGAGTCTAAAAAGGGAAACTCTAAGTGCAGACGCTGCTCTGGAAGGTTACCCATGATAGGTTGTACTGTGTTAGCCTTTATCCTACAACATTTCACGCATGTATGAGTGACCTTCTTTGCCAAGGCCCTACCCCCGATGGGATAGTAGTGATGACGAATCGTAGCAAGTAAGAGCTGAGGTCCTGGATGCAAAAGTCGCAGATGACACATATGAAACAAGAGTTCGCAAATTCTATGAGAGCTAGATAAAAGAATAGGATGTTTAATGTTAAAATCATAGAATGAATTATTTAATCTGCCTCCCACACGGATCAAACATGAGGTTTTGTCAAAGAATGGAGACAGTGATAAAAATTTATTTTTTGCAGGTAAGTCTTTGCCCTTTGAAAGAAGGTTGTACTCTTCAGGAAAAGACTCCTGTTGACTAAATCTAAGTAAAACGTACAATGCACTATTTAATTCTGTAGAAGTGAGCGGACCAATATTAGTTTGTTTTTTACATTTAAATTTTATAAATCGTATAACATAGGCCGTCATGCGCTGTATTTTATAAAGATCTGAGTATTTCAAAATTAATTGTGTTATAAGATCTTCTGTATGATCAGAAGCATCGCCATGATAAGACGCCACCATCTCTGGTAAATTTATGAGTTCTTGTCGATGGGATTCAGGAAATTGAGGCCATGAAGAAGGGTCTCTGTGAAGAAACCGTGGTCCTGACCACCATAACGAGGTAGTCAATAATTTGTCAGCTCCGAGTCCACGCGAAGCGAGGTCTGCGGGGTTTTCAAGCGAGGGAACATAGCGCCAAGTCCTGCCCCCGGAAGTTTCTTGGATTTCAGACACTCGATGGCGAACGAAGGTCTTTAACTGAGTCGGAGATGCATCATATTTCTCATATAAATTTTCGAAAATATTAAGCCGATATTCGATTTCAACTACTTGTACCTCACTCAGCTTTTCACAGGATTGAGAGACTTCAAGATACGATGAAAATTGCGTAATCTTAGCTTTAATTGAAGCGCGTTTTTTAATAAGGGTCTTTATGTCGGTCATTTTAAGTGATAAAGAAAGAAAATAATTAAGAAACCAAATCAAGCCCACGAAACCAATAAACAAATAGAATGTTTTTCACAAAACTAGTTTTGTAGCAAAGTCCTAGAAGAAATTTATTAAGTGCCTGATAAAAGTTAAATGCAATGTTTCAAAATTATGCGATAGTTGAAAAGTGAATAGCAATAAGTAGCTCTGTAAAGTATTTGCTCCTTAATAATGTAAGGCGCTTTGGTACCCTGTTCAAATAATGCACTGTAATGTAAACAACATTAAATACACCAGTGTCTATAGAGAATAAGATTGTTATTTGAATTTGTTAGTGTAGAATTATTTGTTTTTCTATGCTACTTTATGAATTGATGATGAGATGGAACCGTTTTAATTCAATGTTTATGGCTGAAGATGAGAATGATTAAGTTATTTTAAAAAATGACAACAATATGAAGTTGATATAAAGAAAAAAAGGATGATGATACTATGATTATGGATATGAATGATTGTATGGCTATGTGATGAATAAAGGAATTGGAACGGGCTCACGGTTTTTTTGCTGCAAACCACTGATGATGACTGTGACGAGGAGTTATTCCATGAACGGATGTTCTCAATGCACGACGACAATCTGATGATGTGAATTTGCTATTCCGCTTGCTGCCAATAATCCTCTTCTGATGTCCGTTGGGTTGAAGAAGGCGAAGACGGCTGAAGTAGGTATTCAGACCGTGCCGATGTTCACGACGTCTAAAACGATGACACGATGTTGATGATGATGAGTACGATGATGAAGAATGCTAGTAGTCACTGGCTTGATCTCGATAACGCCGATTCCAACTGTCAAACTCTTTGTCTTCTGAATTCTTCTTTCCTCGGTTCAAAATTGACGGTAGAAGGACCATATGTACAGTTGGATTACTGGTTCTGAGCGTAGTTGGAGTATATACTTAGGTAAGAATGAGTGGACTGTATAAATATGACGCGTATATTACAATATTAGACTTGATACAATAAATATTAAAAAATGGCAAACAAAAAATAGGTTTAGGATGCGCGAGCGCGTTGGTGCGATGTCGATTCGTTTCGGGTACTGGTTGGGCGCGATGACGCAGCTGTTGCCGCGCCGCTCTCTCCCCGCTCCCCTTCCTGGTCCACTCGCTCGCTGCGTTGAGGTGATGAATCAACAGTAGGAAATTCTAATTTATCATGATCCTAGCCCGTACTTACTTTTAATCTTTCACAAATGTTTGATTTTTCTCTGGACTCAATCCGGATGTCTACGCAGATGGAGTCACGGGCAAGAAGCTAAGAAGTGGTGAAGGGTCTGTCTTTATGTAGAACGACGTTCAAAAAGTTCTGGCTCGCAATCTAATTTGAATAACTGACTTTGGATTTTGATTCCTACAGTGCTTTTTCAACGTGCTACTCTCTGGAAATACCACTCAATTTTATAATCATACTTTTCACGCGGGTGAAGCCGCGGGCGAAACCTACGAGTAGTTCGTCTGTAATTTTTTTTTCTTTTTTTTTGTTCACGTTTTCTCTGACATTTGTGAATAGATTTTGATGATTAGTTTTTTTTTCGGTAGGTCATACTTTAGAGGTAGTCCCATATAAATTTTATCGAAATTGATTCAGCACTTTTTGTAAATACTAATAATAATACACTGATGACGTTTTGGTCGTCTCCATTTATTCCATGTTATTGGGGTTATCCATTCAGGCATAACCCTATAGTTTCATTTCTGGGGTACAACAACTAAAAAGTAAAAAATATAAAACTTTTTTCCAAAAAAAGTACTTCTAAACATTGCAAAATAACTTTAACTTCAGAATTCGAAGACAAACAAAATACAAACACCGACTTCCGAAATTAAAGTTATTTTGCAATTTTTAGAAGTCGGTTGTATTTTTTTGTAAAAATGTTTTTTTACACTAAGAACCTTAGTTCCGGTAAAATTATCAGGCTTTCATAGAAATCCTGTTTTTGTATAATAATACCTATGCGTAAGTGGACAAACAACTTCTAAGATTCTAATAGAATTTCTATATCTTAAAGACCCCGAGAGAGATTTACTTTTGATTTCCACCTCCAAAATAATCCAGTTTTAAATCACCCCACATTTATCTAACACCCCTAAATCTCTCGAAAGCTCCCAAAGAAAAAGATAACTTGAAATCTAGGCACTGACGTACGATTGACTCAGATAATGCGGCGGCCATTTTTCATCCGATTTCAACCCCCAACGCCGACTTAAATACAGTTTTTTATTGGAATCTAATTTCATCCCTCGAAGACAAGTAGGTATTTGGATTATCAGATTACTAGTCACAAGTCGATCGATCAATGCTTCTTGTGCTTCTCTAAGCATAAGTAATTTAAACTTTCTTTTTTCCGTAAGGGATTTTTCCTCCATTGTGCGTTGAGTCTATGGAAATATTTTTTCATGAATATTTTATTCATTTATTAATTTCGTTGATGGACGAAACTCTGTTTTGGAGTTTTGTAATTGTAATTAAATTTGTGTTCATTGTGCTTAAACTAACTTATGTTTTTATTGAAGTGTCTGTTTGTAATGTCAAAATAATATTTTTTTTAACCTCATATAGTTATTTACACGATAGGCACACTAAAAAAAGAACTATTAAACAATTTTTATCTGTCTGTCTGTCTGTTTGTTCCGGCTAATCTTCGAAACGGCCGGACTGATTCTGATAAATTTTACTGGCAGGTAGCTGACTCTAAGGAGTAACTTAGGCTAACACAATTATACGCGGCCGAAGCTGCTGACAGCAGCTAATATATTTAAATGCAAAGAGATGAACTAAGAAACACCCCCTCAGTTAAACTAACGGAAGGCTGAAGTTAAAATTTCAGATTTAGACTTCATACCCCAATTCAAAGTAGTACAATTTCTAGATTCTTTTAAAGTTCTAAGCATATTTATTTAAGCTACCTATCCTTACTAAAAATGAAACCGGGACCTTTTCGCCAGCATTTAGTTTCATCTAGCGTGCAGCTTCCCTGGGGAAGCAACGCACTCAGTTAGGCAGGTCACGGTGTCAAAACTGTGCGAACTCTAAAAGCTTTGGTTTTGCTTCGCGAAATAAATACTGGAACGAAACACGAACTCGAAAACAGATTTTCATTTGTTTTCTGTTAGCATCGCATGTCGGTGAAGCTCTTAAGTTTGCGCTTTAGGAGTTTTATAAAATAAAATACTCTGGAAGACATACAAGCACATAAGTGTTGCTACTATTTTTTGCGAGACATCGGTAAACACGGTCAATTTTGTAAGCTTCTTTCACAAAATGAGGCAATTAGGGTACATAACTAAAAAAAATAATTTGGTCCGTCACGTGGACATTTTTTTTATCATGTAAACAAAAAATGAGGACGATACAGTGCGTTGAAATTGCGTAACGTCCAGAGGGAGGCCAAAGAAAGTATGGATGGATTGTGTGAGGAGTGATGTATGTATGTATTTATGTCGGGCTGGTTTCCGCAACTCCACGCCCAAGGCGCGTATTTTGCGTACAGGTGGGACTGCATTGTCATTCGATCCACCTCAGCTCCTCGAGGAAGGCCAGCAGCACCCTGGTGTTACTGACCATCTCGCTTAGGTTGGATTGGCTGGATGTCCGAAGTGTTTTGCCCTGTATGCAGCGACTACTGGGCAGCTTAGCAGCAGATGAGCCGCTGTCTCGTCCTCCTCCATGCAGGCTCTCCAGAGTGGACTGTCTGTGACTCCTGTGACAGAGAGATGCTTATTAAAAGACCCATAGCCAGTTGTAACGGCCGTGACTTTCCGCAACTGAAGTTTGGTCAGTCGTAGGGCTTGCTTTGTGAAGCGGTCATTAATGGAGGGGAGCGCCTCCTTGGCCTGCCTACACTCCCTATGATCAGCCCATAGCTTGTTGTGTTGATCTCTGGTGCGTTTCCTTACCAGATTGCGTAAGTATCCAAAGGGGAGAGGCACAATGGGTTCAGGTCCCATCGCTGCCATGCTCGACCCCCTTCTGGCGAGTTCGTCCGCTGCATCGTTGCCACGGGAATCGCTGTGTCCTTTAATCCATTGAATGGTTACTTTGTTGTGTTTACCTACCTGATTTAGGCGTTGGTGACACTCGTATATCAGCCCAGAGTTAACTGTTTGGCTGTTTAGCGCTTGCAGGACTGCCATGCTGTCCGAGAGTATACGTACCGAGTGGTCCTTAACATCCCTAGCTAGGATGGTTGAGGCTGCCAGGGAAATTCCCAAGCACTCTGCTTGGAAGACCGTATTATGAACCCCCAGTGGTGTGGTTATATGGATGTTGAGGTCCTCCTAGAAGATCCCCGCACCCGTGCCAGTACCTGTTTTGGATCCATCAGTGAAGATCCGCAGTTCTGCGGGGCACAGCCCCTCCCAGCGGTGGTCCTCATGCAGTTGGATTTTGTGTTTTTTGTCAAAGACAAATTATTTGGGTATCCGGTAGTTGATTGCTCTAGTTATTGGGAGATCGTTGTTTAGTCCCATGAGTAGAGCGGTGTGTTGAGTTTCTCTCTTACCCCAGAGATCCAGTGCTTTAAGGCGTACCGCGGCCATCGTCACCCCTCCTGCTGAATAAACAGATGAAGCGGCGGGAGGCCCAGCATGGCTTCAAGCGCTGCCGTTGGAGTGGTCCTCATGCAGCCTGTGGTTGCCATGCAGGCCAGCCTTTGCATGTGTTGTAGTTTGTTTACGGCTGTGACTAGATTGGTGCGGGGCCACCACACCACGGCACCATAGGCGATCATGGGCCGAATTACTGCGCTATACAGCCAGAGTATAATTTTGGGAGATAGGCCCCACCTCTTACCTATCATTTTCCTACATTGCCAAAAGGTGATGCAGGCCCTGCTTAGTTTATTGTCTAGATGAACACTCCAGTTTAACTTACTGTCTAATATGACCCCTAAGTATTTGACTTCGTTAGATAACTGGAGTTCTGTATTGAATAGCTTAGGCAGGCTAAAGCGGCCCAGTGCTCGTTTTAGGGTGAACATGACTAACTCAGTTTTTATGGGGTTTACTGACAAATCATACTCCCTGCACCATCGTTCCACGATGCGTAGCGCTTGTGGAGTGAGGTTGCAGACCGTTCCAGTCACCTTCCCAGGTACGAGGATTGCGAGGTCGTCTGCATAACCTATTGTATAGTAACGATTCGCGTTGACTTTGGTAATCAGGATTACCAGATTCCATAAGAGGGGTGAGATAACTCCACCTTGTGGGCAGCCCCGGGCTATCATGGCCAGCTGTTGTTCTTCCTCAAGGTGAATAACTCGTTTGCTTAGCATGTTGGTAATCCAGTCAATTAATACCTGTTCCACACCATGCCTTGTGAGGGCGGCACCAATGCTGGAGAAGTTTGTCTTATCGAAGGCTCCTTCGATGTCTATGAACGTGCCCAGGCACGTACCTTTCTGGTGAATCGCCTCTTCTATCTGGCTTACCACCATGTGAGGAGTGATATGAAAGAAAAGGGAGTTAGTGATAGCGTGACGGCTGACAGGACAGAATGGAAGAAAAAAACGTGTTGCGCCGACCCCAAGTAACATGGGATAAGGGCAGGAAGATGATGATGTATGTCACTTCTGCGTCAAAAATGTACCGTGTTTTACCTAGAAGTGACGTAGCAAGCCCCACTTTATCTTTCCGCGTTTTATCTTTATAATTTTTTACTGGTTTGGTAAAGCAAAAACTACGTGTTTAATATTTTTTAATATCTAAGTTACGGAATCAATAATATTATTATTGTACTCAGGAATCATTTGAATCGATTAGAAGTTCAAAATCAATTCACATGTTCACGTTTACACTACCACCTACCAACCAACCTGTGCTATTTAGTCCGACATTGCTCACTATAAGAATATTAAAGCAGCTTACCATTTCCCAATCCGACGAAAACCTCGTAAATTCCAAACTCCCATTCTTCATGCGCTATTTAGCCAAAATAAATTACATTTATATGCGACAAAACACTAACTTTTGCACAAAATACGTTCAAACAAATGGTTGTTAGCATATGGAAACAAATGCCAAGTTTTCAATCCATAATAAAATGTAATGTAGCGAGTGCATTATGCATGAGAAAATTTCACCCCGCGAGAATCACCCCTACTACTCGAAGTTTAGAGTTGAAATTCAAACGGATTGAAATCAGGAAGCTTGAAACACGTTAGCAAGTATGTATGTTGATGCTTAGTTTTTAGTGGATATCAGATCAGAAAAATAAAATGATATTTTTGAGTTAGAATCGCAATATTTTAGGTATTGTTCTTGTATTTGGTTTTGTGCAAACTTCTGTTTATGTTATTGGAAAGCGGTGAGTTTTATTTTATGTTTGCATTTTTTGTTTCTTTTTTTTCGCTATGAGGAATATTGTCACGTGCAAATATATTGGAATTTTGCGTAGTTAAGTTATATTGTGAATTCCATAGAGAGAGAATACTGTCTAAACATTTAACCATGGCATAAAATTTTCTTTCAGAACTTATACAGACCCGAAAGCATAGAGATAGTGTAAAAATCCACTGAAGAATTGATGAAAAAGACGCTGTAAGAGCTTTCGAGATTTTTCGAGACTGTTTGATATATTTAAAGAAACTACTAACACTAACTATGACTCAATACTCAATACTCAATACTTTATTGCATTCCATATGTGTTAAATAGGTGGTATAACATAATAAAATATCAATATGGACCCTGTCGGGCACAGCAAAGTAGAAGAGAGGAGAGGGCTAAGTAGTTATTCAATTAAGCAATATAAATTATTAGTTGTGGTTTATTGGGTGTATGTATAATATTATGTATATATATAAGGTTTGCGTATATAGATATATTAAATTGCTATTAATTGTAAGTAATTATTATGAAGTTCTTATATTATTATTAAATTATTCTTCATAATCATAGATTATTTTTATTTTATTTTTTTAATTTTTATTTTTATTATGTATTTATGTTTATATTGGGTTTTCTATTTTTCTACAAAATGTTTGGTGTAAAAGAGAGAGAAAAAGAAATTATTTTGGAATCGATTTATCATCTAAGAACTCCTTTACTGTGTAGTAAGACTTTGATTTGAGAAATCGCTTCAATTTATTAATAAATATATTTATTTTGCTTATTTCTCTAATATTTTCTGGCAACTTATTATAAATTTTGATGGACATAACTAAAGGGCTGGTTGAGTGCATTTCCAGTCGGGATTGAGGTATATTTAATTTATTTTTGTTGTGTCGTAAAGTGTATCTAGTTTGTGTTTCTTCGCAAGTGGTATACAAATCTGGGTGTTTTCTGACAAATTTACATAACTCAAAGATATATAAACAGGGAAGTGTGAATATTTTGTGTTTTTGGAAGTATGGTTTGCAGCTCTCTGTTTGTTCAATATTGGTTATTATTCGAATTAATTTCTTTTGTAAAATAAATATAGTTTGAGAATCAGTGCTGTTTCCCCATAGCATGACCCCATAGCTAAGCCATGCTTGGGCATATGCATAGTATGTGACAATTGCAGTTTGCAGGTTGGTAGTTTTTTTAATTTTACGTAGGGCATATGAAAATTTTGATAGTTTAGCTCTTATTTTCTGTATATGGGATTTCCAATTAATATGGGTATCTATAGACAAACCGAGGAGGGTAAATTCGTTAACTTGTTCTAGTTTTGTGTCATTGAATATGAAGTTAAGTTTTAATGGGGATTTTTGATGGGGATGGAAAGTAATTAGTTTGGTTTTGGTGAAGTTAATTTCTAGATTGTGGTTATTCATCCAGTTTACAGCTGTAGAAAGAAGGGAGTTTAATTTGGAGTTTATATCGTCATCGTTTTGGCATGTGGTGAGTAGAGAGATATCGTCTGCAAATAGAACACATGGTCCGTTTATAATTTTAGGAAGGTCATTTATATAAATAAGGAACAAAAGGCACCCTATTACACTACCTTGGGGAATTGACGCGTTAACTGGTTTACTGTCGGATCTAATTTTTATAATTTCATTAGTGCTGTTATCGAGATATTCTATCTCTACTAATTGTACCCTATCCTTTAGGTACGATGCAAACCATTCGTGAGCCTTACCTCGTATTCCTATCCCATGTAACTTGTCCAATAGTATTTAAAATTGCACCTTATCGTAGGCTTTAGTCATATCGAGTAGCATACCGATGGCGTAATTTTTGTTATTAATAATAGTTAAAGCCTCTTGTACGTATTTGTAGACTGCTAACGTTGTAGACCTGTTTTTTCGGAAACCGTTTTGGCAGTCGTCAAGTATCGCAAACTTTTCACAAAATGAGTAAACGCGGTCACACATAGCCTTCTCAAAGATTTTAGACGCAGTTGGTAATAGTGCGATAGGACGATAATTATTTGGGTCGGTTTTAGAATTTTTCTTGTGAATGGGTTTTATTAAACTTATTTTAAGTTGATTTGGAAAGGTTTTTTTTTTTTTTTTGGGGGGTGGGAAATCATCCTATGACTTCTTCCGCTCTAGGGTGGAGCGGAAGGGTGTGTCAGACTCTTACTGACTAAAACCCACCCCTGTTCCTCCCTGCCTCGAGTGCCCGGGGGCGAGGTAACTCTTTCGAATTTATCCTCCACCCCCGGGCAGGCACCGGCCTTGGCAGGCCCCTACACTTTGCTGACAACTCTTTGAGGCGCGCGTGGAACACTACGCGCCATCGACTCTCGGGCCTGGTGCTGATCGGGCGGCGAGTAACCCACTACTCGCCGTCCGCAGGCCCGGGTGATTTGGAAAGGTACCTTCTTCGAAAGATTGATTAATTAATTTATAGAAAGGTAGGGTTAATTCGTCTGCACATTGCTTAAGAAGAAATGGGGGAAGTTGGTCTACACCATAGCTCCTTTTATTTCTTAGGTTTTTTATTATATTATTTACTTCATAGGGATCTACAGGGCTGAGAAACATGGTGTTCTCAGTGGGGCACATCACAGGGGCTCCTTTTGCTGGTGAGGTTTTCTCTCCAATAGAAGCAAAGAAGTCATTGAAAATATTAGCTATATGCTTAGGTTCAGTTATCAAGTTATTATTATCATGTAATTTTATGTTAATTTTTTCCCTTTCTAATGTTTTATTTGTTCTTTCGTTTATTATATTCCACATTGTTTTTACTTTATTTGTTGATTTTTTAATTTTATTTATATATTGTAGTTTTTTTGCTGTTATTACAGATTGCTTTAGGATTTTTTCGTATTTTTTATAATATTTTGATAATACGGGATTGCTTGTTTTCATGGTAAGTATTTTAAGTAGTCTTTTGTTTTTGCAAGATTGTTTAATACCCTTAGTTAGCCAGTACTTCTTATAGGTCGTTTTAATTTTAATTTTTTGCAGCGGAAAACACGCATTTAAAATATTATTTACTATATTATTAAACGCAGTGTAGTTTTCATCTATATTTTTATTTGATACTATTATTTCATTCCAATTTTGGTTTTTTAATTCGGATTTAAATTTTTCTACATTTTGGGTACTATATAATCTATTTTTCGTGAACCAATTTGTTTTTTTATTGCTGTCACTGAATAATTTAATGTGAAAGATGGTTGCACAGTGGTCTGACAGACCTAATTCTTCTACAGTAGTATAATTATTTTTATAATTAAAATTTGTAAAAATTAAGTCTAAGCATGTTGAGGTAGTTTGTGAGATACGTGTGGGGACTTTAATATGTTGTATGAATTTATGTTCCAACATTAGATCTAAGAATAAGTTAGTTTTTAAGCAGCTGTCTAAGATATTTATATTTAGGTCTCCACCTAATATCACATTATATTTTGAATACTTATTATTAATATAATACATAATTTCTTTTAATTGGCGAGTAAATACTTCCTCCTCTTTTCTATTCCAATAAATAGTAACTATAAGTATATTTTCCTTAAGTAATTCTATTGCACATACTTCTATACAAAACTCTACAGACATATTACTAATATCACAAATTTCTTTGTACTCTAAATGGTTTTGTAACAAGATACAGACGCCGCCACCTTCTCGAGTACGGCGACAGTAAGATTCTGCAATTTTGTAGCCGCTAAAATTTAAATTTTCCAATTTTTCTGGTGATAGCCAAGTCTCACATAGGCATATAGCATTATATATTGTTCTTTCGTGAAGGAAGGCTTCAAGTAGATGTTGCTTGTTATAGATACTTTGCATGTTTTGATATAAAATTTTAAATTGTTGTTCTGTAGTTTCGAAATGAATTATTTTTATTATATTCGATGTTATTAGGTTTGTAGTGTTTTGAAGTGAGGGTATGAATTTCGTCGTTGTTTATTTGTTCGTTTCTTTCGGAGCTTTTCGCGTATAGTGTCGTCTCTTTGGTCGCCGGTTCACTAGGTAATATTCGTTTCCCATCTATAAACAATTTGTTATTTCTTATTACTGCATAGTATCCATTTTTTCGTGCTCTTATCATTTCCTCACGCATTAATTTTCTTTCTTTTCGTGCAGTTTCATTTAGAAAATCGGACACATGTATATTAGTTCCTTGGAAATAATGGCTGTTCTCCACAATGTACCTAGCCGTTTTCTTGCTTAGAAGCTCAATAACTAGGGGTCTGTTTTTTGCGGTATTTCTTCCTATACGGTTTGTTTCTTCTATGTATCCGCTCAGGTCTACATGCAGAATTTCAAAAAACATGTCAATCAATCTGCTGTGTAGTTCGTAATCAGACTCATTGTAGTATTCAGAGAAGCCATAGATTACTATTTTCTTGGAATTGTTTTCAGTGTCATTAATTTTTGGTGATAAATGTTTCATATTTTTTATTTCATTTTTCAGGGTTTCGTTTTCTATATTTAGTTTTTCTATTTTTTTGTTTATTTTCTCTATTTCCTGGCTGTTTTGCTCATTTTGTTTGTATAAGAAGTCGGTTTTTCCTTCAATATCCTGTTTGAGCTTTGTAATTGCTTTATTTATTTCAGCTTCAATTGTATTTTGTATTTCCGATATTATATATTTGTTATTTTCTTTTAAACGCTGTATTATAATTTCGCTCAAATTTTTTAGTGAGAAACTCGCTTGTATACTCGAGTTTATATTAACTTCCGTATCTTCTTGATGGATAGTATCACCAAAAAAGCTCGAGTCTTCTGATAGTGTACTATCATTATTGAAATTTGTCGTCTTCTTTCTGATGGTAATATTGTTGTTGGTAGTATTTTCTAGTGGGGAATTTTGCGGATTGGTTTTTTTATATTCTTGAGTTCGTATAGGAGTGTCTATATTTCCAGCTTTTAGAGACTTGCAGCGGCATGCCTGACATTGCCACGATTTTTTATGTTTTGGCGTCATGTCCTTTAAGAGATCAATTGTAATGTTCGCACATTGTAAATCATATTTTTTGTGACATAAACAACAGACAAGCATTTCCTTGTCTGGTGGATTTTGTTGGCATCCTGCGCACAAAATCGTAGGTGCCATCTGGAGATATTTATAATAACGCCCTCTAGTGTAAATCGAAAATCTGCTGTTTATTTAGCTGTCACTATAGTTATAGTGATTTCACTGTTTGACGCTAGATGGAGCTGTTAAGAATGCAGAGTGATTTTCACTTTCTATTTTTTCGTATTTATTTATTTCCCAGTTAGGTATTCAAAATAAGTTTCTTACCTTTTGGGATGCTTTGCTCTTTATTTACTTTTCAATCCAACACTATTCTTGAGCAATTTTCGCTTTCGCTTCTTGCTTCCAGCAAATACGTAGTACAAATTTGAATTTTGGTCGTTAACATTGACAAAGTTTTTTAATTTGGATATTTCTTCACTTTTCTTGTTTTATTTGAATAAACTACAACTTCTATCACTGTTGGTTTTTTAATTTTCCACTTTTATTTACTTTTTAATAAGATAAAAGCACTGTATCTATTTTTAAGGATTTAAAATACACAGAGTTGATGTTTACTTGCGCACAGCAGCGCCCTCTCTCTATGACATATACAGGCTGTAACGAAAATACGTGGTCAAATTATAATTGCTGCTTCTGTCCATAGAAAAGAATATATAAATTGTCATAAGAAATCATAGTAATATCCGAAAAAAAAAACAGTGGCACTCCGGGAGTGCCGACAGAAGTGAAAACTTGAACAAAAATGCCCAACGCGCCTAAAGAAGTTTTCACTTCAATCCGCTACGAGATTCGCTACGAGTACTACGCGTCGTAGCACTCGTAGCGGATCGTGTAGCGGTGTCGCTAACAGTGTCGCTGGTTTAATTGTATTTTCGTATGTCAAAAATGTCCAACGCGCCTAAAGAATTTTTCACTTCAAAAAGTTAGACCTCCCATAATAATTTTGATCCGCTGATGATGACTGTGTAGGGAAGTCCAATTTTTTTTGGGAATTTTCTTGAAGAAAGTTCATTTTCATGTGCAGATGCGGTCTTTAGTTTTTTTTTCTTCTCCTTCTTCTTCTGCATGGTCTGCAGTCTGTACTATAGATCATTCTATACTATCTTCTTTATATTCTTTAAAATATGATTTTTGTGACACCCTGAAAACATCAAATTTAAATTCCTTTTACATTATTTATACAAGACAGGCCACGTCTTTGTCAACATCATAAAGATTTCTCTTAGACGGGATAGTGACACGCCCAAAGGAAATCGAACCGGGCTAATATCCTGGGAGTTGATAGATCCCTACTGATAGAGGAACGTGTTAGCTGAGATACACTAACGGTTTAGATATAAACTGAATTTGTGGCCAGATTTTACAGCAATATGTTACGTCATTAACAAAAATACTCGTAAACTTATTGTATTTCTTCCTCATAATAATTTTCTATAATAAAAAAAACTAATAAACACACTTTATTAATTTTTTTTCGTGTTCTTCAAAGCCTTTCGTTTGATACGCATAACATGGGAATGCATTAAAAATTACTATTCCGTCAAACTCCCAAAGATTTGGGAGTTTGCTATATTAGATTTAGAATGACGTCACTTAGCAAATCATGCATTGTCATCCAAATTCAACGTGTACGCAAAATTTCAGCTTAATCGGAAACCGGGAAGTGGGTCTTAACTTCAAAGATTTGTTAACACAGTTACTGGTGAAACTAATGTATATATGATATAAAACCGGTCAAGTGCGAATCGGACTCGCACACTAAGGGTTCCGTACTAGAAACTGATAAAAACCAGGGATTTCATGATCGTGAGAGTCACCCCGCTGACAGACGGAAAAACAGCAGGTCCCGCTGGTTACCCTTCGAGTACGGAACCCTAAGAAACGACTGTTCCCTACATTTTATCGAGTTAGGTGAACTTTAATGACAGGCTCAGTCTTTATGTAGAGAACTTTGACGTTTCTCAACCTAGTTTGAATAAATGACTTTTGATTTTGATTTTAAATGAACGGCAGATATCTTTTCATTTTTCAGAATTGATTCCACAGAAGTTGTTGATATTTTATGAGTTAATAGATCCCTAAAAGATTATCGATAAATTAAAAGTCACTCAGTATATGGTCGAGTGGAAAAAGTCCATAGTTTGTTTAAAACTTCAATAAATAAAATATGAACAAGTCATGTTTTAATAACCCTCGAAATTCGCATAAAACTATTCAAATCGTAATAAAAACCTTACATTGTACGAACGTTTTGAAAGTTTACTCAGTTTAAATAAAAGTTTCAGGGAATTCTTTTCCACGAAACGTTTCGTACGACGGGACCGTTAAAATTAAATTTCAAGCTCACTTTTTGTTATTTTAACTTTAGTTTCACGGTGTCATGGCCCGTGATTCTAACTGGAGGTAGGGTTGTGCTATTTTTAGGGGTGAAAATATTCATGCGTGTGGGGATGGAAAACTTTGATTTAATATTTTAGGGTTGAAAATATTTTTTATGGTTCAAGTAGTCTTTGAAAATATGGATGTAAAGGTTTAATTTAATGAGCAGATGATGTTTTAGGTACTATTTTAAATTGTATAAATTTTGAAGGGTGGAGGGTAGGAGTAGGTAATGTGGACGCTTTAAGTTAGGGTGTAGAACATTTCTGCTGAGAAATGCGCAGCTTGGGCAGTGTAGCGCTGTGACCTCATCATGGCGGTCGGTACTGCTAATAATCTCTCGCTTCCAGACATGGTCCAGTCCATGGTCGGAAGCGAGAGCGTGTGGGACGCCGTCACCTGCTTTGCAAGGAAGTGATGGTCGCGAAGGAGCCAGCAGAAAGGGAGAGGGAGAATACAACCTCTTTCTCTATCCGTAGTAGACGCACTGGGCGCCGGAGGGCGTGGAACGACCTCCGGCCACCATAGGACGTGACCTGCAGGAAACAGACTTGGTGAGTCTGTTACCTGAATAGACAATTGCCCGAGACGGTGACACGTCGCGTTCCGCATGCGCCTCTCTAGAGGAATTGCGGCCTAACGCGGCCGCAGAAGGAGTCCGCTTAAATTCATGCGGGCCAATATCTAGCCGGGGGAGCGTGATGAAATGCGCAAGCACTCCAGCGCCCCGGCCAAAGCTGGTGGCAGTATCTGACAGACCTCTGCGCTCATTCTGGGGCGGAGGAACTCCATGAGGATTTCCAAATGTTTAAAAAAGGGTGTTGAACCTTTTACTATACTTGGCCTAGCGTTGTACGGAATTTGCTACTGGCTTGATTGTTCTTGTAACCATTGACGAAACTTATTTACTGTCGAATTGAACACAAATAAGCTCACCTTATAAAAGAGAATCTAATCTGGTGCACAGGATACCAGGCCCTTCGTCTTAGGTTGTGCGTTATCAGTGAATTGAAGATTTTTATTCGGATTATTTTTTTATTTGTAATCATAACTTCGTACATAATCGCACAGACAAAACGGTGTCCCCGAAGAAGTCACCAAAGCGCAGCCAGGATACGGACGCTCCTGCCTGAGGTCGCGGATAAATTTGTAGCAGAGTTCCTGTGGCCCTTGGCGCTCAGGCAACTGAAGGAACAGGGGTAGGTTTTAGTCAGTAAAAGTCTGACACCGCTCTCCCCCTCCACCTAGAGCGGGAGAAGTCATTGGATGATTTTCCAACACCACAAAAAAAAGGAAACGGATACTAAAAGATCTACAACGAACCCATGTAGGACCCGGTAAAAGCGCCCGTGAAGCTCCTTGCTCTGCTGTAATTCCTTGCGGTCATTAGGTAGTATCCAGTACTATTTAGGTTTGCGCCAGTACACCATTAATATAAAAAATCTACTGCATAAAAATATTTTCTAAAGATACCTAATTAATAAAATAGCCTAGAAATGGAGTGACTACTGAGATGATGACCTATAGAGAAGTGTGGAAGAAAAAGATATGTTAGTCCGACTATCACTATGCCAATTAGAATCCTAATAATACCTATTATAAATGCGAATTATAGATGCATAGATGGATGTTACTCAATCAAGCCAGAAGGGCTGAACGGATCTAGATGAAACTTGACACAGAGATAAATTATAGTCTGGAATAGCACATAGGCTATAATGTATAGTAGGGAATATAATTGATGGGGAATAAGATTCCACAAGAGCTGTGGTGGCCCAGTGGAGCAGTGGTGGCCCAGTGGTAACGTCCGCGACTTACAAGTTGTAGGTCGTGAGTTCAAACCCAGGCAGGCGCTTTACTTTGCGTAAATTATTTCATCAGCACTGTTCTCAAAACGGTGAAGAAAAACATCGTGAGGAAACCGGGATGTCCTGGAACTAAAAATTCGAAGACATGTGACATCCACCAACCCGCATTGGGCCCGCGTGGTGGATTACGTCCCACACCCTCTCAAAGAGCCCCAGCAGCTCTGTGCCCCAGCAGTGGGGACATTAAAATGCTGATGATGATGATGAGAATTCCACACGGGCGAAGCCGGTGGCAGAGATTAGTTAAAGAATAAGAAGGAAAGAATTAGAGGATTAGAATTTAAATAAAATAACTCTTCTGTGACAACCCTGACAGTGTCGCCCCGGTTCTGTATTTTCTTATGTTTCATAAATGGCACTTGCCGCGCGTATCCGCTAATATATCTCGTGGAGCACATACATTCCAAGTGAATGTCGCTTATCCTTGCTACACACCGTACTGTAACATTAAATGAAAAAATGTTTTACTTTCTTCTCTAGTTTTGCTATCTAAAAATATCACTGTCTTGTAACTGAATGATATTATAATATCCTGGGAACTCACATAGTGCGTTCCGACGTGGGAAGAAAAATTCCACATAACTTCTGACGAACGCTTTCCAGGCATCAGACCACCAACACACAAACTTCAAAATGCAACTGAGAAATTCTTGACGGAATATCTAATAACAGACACGTCATATACTTCGCCCGCTCTAGGTGGAGCGGCAGGGAGTGTCAGATTCTTACTAAAACCCACCCTTGTTCCTTCATTTCGCGGTACCTGTTTCAAACTATCCCGCAACCCCTTGGGACCAAACCTTGGGCTCGCCGAGATGTCACGCCTACGACCGCGAAATTTGTAATAAAAGCATGACCAGTGACCTTTTGCGTCTATTCCTTCATTTATTTCTTTGGTCTTCCGATCTTTCATCGCGCATACCACGGTTGCCTTGCTCAATCGTGAATGAAGCCCGCAGCTGGATAATAGACATAAGCTTCTCCTCAAAGCCCTAAGTGGATCTTTGGATACTCACATCCAGCCCTTATAAACCAGCTAGCACCACCAAGCCTAACGGTGTTCTACTAAATATTTTTCAATTCAGAGTCCTTGGTCAAGTCTAAAGCACATCAAAATACTGAGGCCCACACCTGCAAAAAACTCATCATCATCATTTAAGACGACAGACGTCCACTGTTGGACATACGCCTCCCCCTGTGTCGCCACAACGACCAGCCCTGTGCGTCTCGCATCCATCGGCTACCCGCAACCCTCATCAGGTCATCAGTTCACCTTGGGAGGCCGCAAAATACTATGACCAATGACCACTTAGCCATAGAGACCCTGTAAAAAAAATCTTTCACTTCCAACTTTGTTACACTCTGTTTCAACGGTGTAAGACTCCAAAAAGTTACGCTTAAGTAATTTTATATTTCCTAAATGAAAAATGTGCGCGCAGTTACTCACAGTGAACTCTACATCTAGGTGAAGAATGTAACTGTGAGTAACCTTTTTATTATTTTTAACTTCTCAACTTGAAATGCTTTAAATAACTAGTCATCCTGACCAGTCTTTCAAGTTAATAAAGAACTGGTAGACCACAAGAACGGTGGACTGATGATATAATTGAAATCGCTGTGACCGATTGAATAGGGACTGCCCAGGATAGGGAAAAATACCACGGGACGGAGCAGGCTCTCACCCAATAGGGATCCATATAAAAATGATCCAATTCAAAGTTTTTATGTTTGAACCACTGTAATTTAGACAGCGATCCATTACCAAAACTATGGAAGACAAATAGAATAGAATAAAATAGAATAGAAATCATTTATTCGACACAGACACAACACAACAGCAACAAACAAAAGGAAAAAAGAAGTACACAAAGATACAATAAAATTGCGCTGAGCGTGCCCCTACCGAAAGGGTTACCACTTCAGCATTTGCTAGGCGTCAGACACCTAGCGCTGGTTTTCAGTTGGCACTCCGCAGTGACGCACGGACGGAGGTAAACAAAATATATACATAATTAAATATCGATGTTTATGTACCTAATTAGGTAATATTATAATTATAATACGTAACTAATTAGTGTAAAATAATGATAAAATTATTATTATTGATATATGATTATCCACCAGCAACTTGCTCTTAAATACAATCTTGTGGAATCTGAAGTACCGTACTGTATGAGCCCGACCCAGTTCTCGAAAATGGCAATATCACGTTGTATTGGGATCGATATATCATCACTGATAGGACTATTGTTGCCAATAAGCCTGACATAGTGGTGATAGATCGACAAGAGCGTCGCACAATGATTGTTGATATAGCTGTGCCTCATGACGAGAACCTCGTGAAGGCTGAGAAAGATAAAAAAACAAAGTATCTTGATCTGGCTCGCGAGGTTGTCGACATGTGGGAGGTGGATACAGCAGTCATTGTGCCGATAGTCGTGACGGCCAATGGCTTAATAGCCAAGAGTCTCGACGAACACCTAAGAAGGCTCTCGTTGGGCAGCTGGATCAAGGGCTTGATCCAGAAGGCAGTACTCCTGGACACGGCGCGCATAGTTAGGAGGTTCCTCTCTCAGGAGCCCTGACCACCGGTAGCTTGGACCCTATCCCGATACCGGTGGGATACTATTTTTATATTTTTAAATGTTTTTATATTTTGCTATTTTAATATTTAAAAATGAAAATTGTATGTATATATTATAAAATAAATGGAATAGTAATATATAATATGTGCCACGCTTGTATAGAAGTTATTTAGCCTACCATTCCCACAATACAAAAAATACTAAAAAGAGCGGAGTCTCCTAACACAGGCGTTATCATGCTTAAAAGGACGCTCCAATCATAAACTAATATAAACTAGTTCGTACAGAAATAAACATTTTGTATTTGTATTTTTAATTGGTCAAATGTTAGCTTGAAACAATACATTTACGATATAATAATAATAATATTCCACAACTATCACACAACGCCATCTAGTCCCAAGCTAAGCAGAGCTTGTGTAATGGGTACTAGACAACTGATAAACATACTTATATATTTCTTTTTTTTTTATTTTTATGAATCGCTTGATCCTAAAACTACCGATCAAAGCGTTAATTATTCAGTTATTCTATACAGAAACAACGATTCGTGTCGACTTTTCCAGGAAAAAATATTCGATCATTTTGCTGCACATTTTCATGTTCTTTATCGCCTGAGTGGAGCACCCAGACCGAAATTCCTTAATCGACGAAAAAGTCGTCAAAAACGACTTTGAGTTGCTGCTGCAAAATGTAAGGTTGTGATTGATCTGACATCATCTTTACATAATACATTAATAATACTAAATATTATATTAATAATAAAAAATAACTTGAAGACATTTTGTATGTATTTCTTTTCAATGAATCTTAGGGAGCTAGAATTGGATTACCCTATATAGGAAACAAACTTATACTACTAAATTTATAATAATGAAGAATTTGATTACATACTATAATATACTAAAACTTCTTTGTGTGTAGGATTGAGAAACATACACACACACAAACTTTCAAACTTTCACTTTTCTAATATTAGTGTAATATTATTGTGAAGATATTCTTATTCGATCTTCAGTGAATGAAACTTCAATATGATATTGACAGCTCTATAAACAGAGAATTGTTTTTTACGTTACTGTGTTATTTTTGCGATTTCAATCGACTTTGAGAATGATTTTTGTGTTGTTGACGGATTTCATTTAGTTCGCCTACACACTCGTTATCTCAGTTACTCTTTTTAACCGACTTCCAAAAAGAGGAGGTTCTCAATTCGTCTGTATGTTTTTTTTTTTTTTTTGTATGTATGTTACCCGATTTCTCCGCCAGTTGTGAACCAATTTTCAAAACACTTTTTTCATCTGAAAGAATATACTCCCGAAGTGGTCCCATATGAATTTTATCGAAATTGCTTCAGCGCTTTTTGAGAAACTGAACAAAAACGGAAAATACGTGTACCTCGATGACGTTTTGGTGTTCTCCAAATGTTTAAATTCCATGTTCCATTATATTGGGGTTTTTAGTTCTGGGGTATAACAACTAAAAAGTGAAAAATAAAAAACTTTAAAAAAAAAAAACAACCGACTTCAATAAAAAAATAAGTACACTAAAAATTTCTAAATAACTTTAATTTCAGAAGTCGGTGTCAAATAACGAAGAAGTAAAAATACAAACACCGACTTCCGAAATTAAAGTTATTTAGAAATTTTTAGTGTACTTATTTTTTTTTTTGAAGTCGTTTGTTTTTTAGCAATAAAAGTGGGCTTCGATTTTTTTTTTCATGAGTTACACCTTTATGCTAAATCTTTTTGAAGGTCTGGAAGACCTCCACTAGTCTCAGTTGCCAACATAAAAGAATCCTCCTTTGATATCAAATTAATGTTACTTTGATTGAGGGAGGTTGAGTCGAGTGGAGGAACTACAGTGGGACAGGACTATAACGATTAGAATAATAATTATAACTTATTCTTATTCACACACATTGTTTCCAAATTAAAAATTACCTTGTATAGCAGTATCAAATATGTCTATCAAATAGGCTTTAACAACACTTTTACACGTCAACATTTTTTTTTTGTCAGTTTTAGCTAGATGAGGCCGGTGTTTCCTAGCTGCCTACCCTGAGAAGAAACACCGAAACAAACTCAGAGGTCAAAGTCTCTTTTAAAGTGTTCAAAGCTCAACAAAATGTACTGGTCAAATGATATGAGAACCATGTACGTTAATGTCTGGGATGAGTTTTTGAGGAAAGCAACACGCAAATTTGAGTGGACCTGTCCAGAAAGTGCAAGCATTTGTCAGTTATCGTGAAGCTCAACTCAGAACTTTGAGGAGCTCAACGAACCGACGAACAATACCAAAGTAAGGACATTTGGGTAGGCCGCAAAGATACTCAAACTGCCAGACAATCATAATATATGAATATAACGACATACATAGTTCTCGCATTCACATTATGCTATATGATAGTAATACACGTCTTGTGAATTTCAACGTATTATTCTAATTGAAATAAACAATTCACCTTTAATGTAATGGCCAAAAAAAAGGAACAATTTACCCCAATTTTCACCGAAAAGAAGTATTATTTAAAATAAAATAAATACAAGCCTAAAGTCACTGTCCTACCGTTTGCCATTAGGGAGTTCCAGTCCTTACATACAAGCGCCAGCATCAGATCAGTTCGATGGTATCATAATATTGCATTGTTACCAGACTTACATAAGTATGCCAAATAATCAACAACCGGTCGAAAAATGGTTTGCAAATTGTGAAGCAGACAACTTAAATATACCAACATCACAAGTTTTATTTTTTGCAAAAAAAAAAATACTTGTAAAAATCAAAAAATATTTTTTGCTGTCTTTCCCTACAAAATAACATCACATTGCTTCATTATTAAAGCAGCGTATTAAAAAATGAAAAAGTAAGGAAAGCAGGGATGAAATAAAAAGCGTACAAGGCTTGAAACTGAGCTGTGCTGTGTCGCGGAAGTTTTACATCTCTGAGGAGCCCGGGGACCCACGGGGGCCCACGAGGTATGAGGACGGGGCCCGAAGGGGGCCTTATCTCCGCCTGAGGGCTTAACAGACTTGTGATGGTATAAGTTTGCACTATTTTTTGTCATCTTGACGCGTTTCGGTATCAGAGGGTTAAATGTTGTAATCTGTCTTTATTTTTCTTTTATTCGTTGTGATTTTCGCAGTCGGGAGTTTATTTATGTTGTTTTGTTTAATGAGACAATTTTTGTTTCGTTTAAGAAATAGCGAAATCACTTAGCGTGGGGTAATGGGTTTAATTCTTCAGTCGGAAACTGTGTTGTTGGATGTTTTTATGAGAAAAGCTGATGCGGTCTAGATTTGAGGTAAAAAACCATTCACTCGGCGAAGTTTTTGTAACAGTGATTATCCAAGAAACGAAAAAATAAAACCCAAAGAAAAAAAAACTACTTTTAAAAAGAATTAACGTAGGTACCTTAAATTTACTTCAAGTTTATTTGAACTTGTAATTCCAAAACAATCTGAAGTTATCACAACTTTTACTTAAAGTGACGTAATTCCAAAAATAGCAACTTCTTAGGTTTTTTATTATTTTTTTTTTTCTTGTGGGGTGGGAAATCATCCAATGACATCTCCCGCTCTGGGTGGAGCGGGAGGGCGTGTCAGACTCTTACTGACTAAAACCCACCCCTGTTCCTTCCCTGCTTGAGTGCCCAGGGGAGCGTTAACTCTTTTACGAATTTATCCGCTACCCCTAGGCAAACTTCTTAGATTTAAGACCTTATGGGATTGATCAAATTACATTTTGATGGCGCTCTCAATCGCAAAACCCATACATTTTTTTGACAATCGCTGTCATTACGTTCTCGCTGATAGAGAAGAGGTATATCACCTTGTCTGGAGCCTCTTATCTCCTTAACAAGAAACAGTAAAGAGAATGCATACCAATTGCCTTTTTGGTAACATTACCAGCACTAACTGGATGGGAGCCGTTAGGAACGAATAAAAAGATAGTAATCGCATTGTTTCTGCAATTGAAGCTTAGGTAGCTGAAAGGGGTATTTTGATTGCGAATTCAGAGGGGTAACAAAAGGCATTCCATCCTTTAGCATTGTGTAGTTTGTGAATCGTGTGATAATAGGATAGATACGCAAGGGTCACGGAAGTGTTTAAACGAGTAAATACGGCGCAACACGTTTTTTTTTCCATTCTGTTTAGTCAGCCGTCACGCTATCACTAACTCCCTTTTCTTTCATATCACTCCTCACACAATCCATCCATCTTTTCTTTGGCCTCTCTCTCCCACTCCATCCATCTACATCAAAAAAAAAAAATCATTCATCATCATTCTCCTGCCCTTATCCCAATTTATTTGGGGTCGGCGCAACATGTCTTTTTCTTCCATACTCCTCTATTAGTCGTCATCTCTGTAGTCACCCCTTTTTTACCCATATCCTCTTTCACACAGTCCAACCATCGTTTCTTTGGCCTTCCCCATATTTATTTATTTGCCTTCCACAAGGTAAAACAGGATGTTACAAAAAAGGCTTAGAGCTAAGAGCCGTTGTAGATACTGTCAAGGCAGAGCAAAATGTTTGTTATTATTTTTATAGCTGGATAAATATGTTAGATACAGTATATGGATGTAACGGAGATGGGTGGTAATATTAAATATACCGCATCTGCTAATAGAAATGAACAACGATCTTCAAGAAAGTAAAACTGAAAAAAAAATCTCCATTCGCAATAGACACAGTTTTTTATCCTATTTTTTTAAGCTTGAATTTCTAGATTTGAAGGTATCGTAATACATGAATTACCTATGCATTGGTTGTTATAATTTTTCATCTGTAGATAGTAATTAATTATACCTTATTTTACAGTTTTAATGTGGACATAGAACAAACATGCACAAATAAAATTATGAATGTGGACTTAGAACATAAAGTGACTTTAAGTGACTGTTTCATTTTTGCGTGCTTATTTGTACTAGAAGTATATGGAGTCGTGGGCTGTGATTGGTCGATTGAGTGGACATGGAACACTCAAGCACTCAACGTTTCTTACGACGTAGGATATAAAACAAACACTGGAAATAGAATAATTAAGCACAAAAATTTCATTACAGTGTCGTGCCACAAATATGACTTTTTTTTGTTGTTATAATATAAAAAAAGTATTGAATCTTCCTTAACCAACAGGATTGAAATTTAAGTCTTAACAATAATGCATTTAAAGTTCATTTGCGATAAATTTGGTCTATATGACACACAAGCACTGAGGCGACGAGAAGTTAAAAAAGGTTATTTGTAGAAAAGCTACAATAAACATGTTACAGTTACAATAAACGCCGAATTTATTATAATCTATATATACCAACAGCAGCTGTCACAATATAATAACTTTATCTTATAAAATTATGTGGCTTTCATTTAGTTAAATTATTTCATTCCATTAGGAAACTATAAAACTAATACCGTGTCAATGCTAAAAACCTAAAAGAGAGTGAATATAGCCGGAACGTTTTTCGATTCACTATAATTCTATCAAAAAAATGTCACTTAATCCCTTCATAAGTTGTGACAGCCGGGCTTATGCAATTTTACTGGTTTATGTCGTCTGTTAAATGGACGTAAAATATCTGCTGTGATATCATTCAATGTGAATACTTGTGAATGCGACGCTTTGTTAATTGTTATTGCCGAATTGTCGTAATTTAGTTGTTATTTGTTGCTGTTTTAAAATTAAAGAAATAATAAAATTGTGTTAACGTAACTTTAACATACAATGTTTTGCATCCGTGCTTCTACGTGGCTCTTTTTTCTAAGATGGTGATAATAATAATGATGTTATGGCTATGTAACGTGTCACCTACTACTTTCCCCACCATCGACATCCTCTAGCAACCCTGCCTGTAATCTCCCCTACCTCAGTTTTATAAATAGCCCTTGATAATCTTACTCGTATCTACCCTCCGTCCTACCAGGATCTTTACCGTAGCATTACTTACTTAAATAGCGCGAACTAATGTTTTTGTGTCTTATAGTTTGGTTTTCCTTTAGAGATATAAAGTTAAGTAAGTCTTGGGAGAAAATCTATTTTCCAGTACAGTTAAGGTCTAAAACCTTGGCAATATTTTAAATCCTTTTCAAGTTGACGTAATTTTTATCCTTATTTTGCTATCAGCTAGGTATTTATCATCTGTTTCCACTTACCCTAGCCAAACTTATGACTAGACTTTATAGAGGCTGTCAACATGGCGGGGTACTGCCCCGTACCTTGATGTCTTAAAATCATCATAATGCCGGTGTCCGAAAGGGACAGTGCTATTCGTCCTGCATAGCTCCATCTCTCTCTCACATCGGAATTATGATGACTTTAAGACGTCATCGTATTATCCCTGGTCGAAGCTTTGAGAGCGGTGGTGATGAAACTGCATAAGTCTGAAAAATTACCCCAATAAAAAAGAAAGTTGTGCTTGCACACCTGGGGTATTTTTCAGCCTGCCTAACCTTTAATTTTTTTTTAGCCTTTAATTTTTTGCTTAGCCTTTTAATTGCGGTTCTGTTCAGGGGTCACGGATAAATTCGAAACAGGGTTACCGCGCCCCTGGGCACTCAGGCAACTGAAGGAACAGAGGTAGGTTATGGTCAGTAAAAGTCAGACACGCCCCGCGCGTCCCGCTTGACCCTGAGTGGGAGAAATCATTGGATGATTTCCAACCCCCACAAAAAAAAAGATGTAAAAGCTAAAGTAAACTAACTCAGCTTAGCTCTTGGTCTGTACCTACCAGGCTTTCTGGCCAGCAGTGGGTCGCTCGAAGACCGAACTGTGCGGCTGTAATTATTTAGCCACGAGCTCCTATTCTATGAATAGCCTAAACATTAGCCAGCTAGTTCATAAAATTTTGTATTGGAGACATCGGCTGAATATCATTCAGGCTGCTAGTTGAACGGCGCCATTTAGTTATCAGGATAGGCTGTTAACTAAATAGCGAATTAAGGTAGGCTGCAACATATAGCCCTCTCTACCAGTGGTTTTATTCCTACATGTCCAACTATCTCTCGCCTAACCACGACACACTGGTGGGTATGTCACCATTTGTCGGCCGCCACGGTGACCACATTACTTCCGACGCTGCCATGTGGTCATTTACATGTGTTCCTGTGCCTTGTGGCAATGTGGCTCTTGGCTGTGAATAGGAATGGCTTGCAGCTTGTTAGAGAGTATAATAAAGAGTAATTTTGAGTGAATTTAATGTCAAACTTGCTTTCCTATTTCAAATATTATGGGATCACTTGTCTTGAATAATATTTGGCACGTCTACAGCATGTAACAAAAAGCCTGTCCGATTTAGTGTTCAATTTCGCATATTTTATAGAAATAAAAAATTTATAACTTTTGGTTTTTATGAGTTACATTTTTTTTACTATTTTTTGTAGTGCGTATGTTAAACCAGGAGTACGCCTCTATTGGATCGGACAGGGTTTTTCTTACATGCTGTATCAGAATCCAAGTTATAAGAACGGACACTTTATTGTGGCCTGCTGAAAATATAAGATGCAGAGTGTCAATAAATTGGCAATTAATGTGTGAGGTCTTTCGAGGTCTCGCCCTGCACCTCGTAATTTTGAACAAAATCGTTATACACTAAAATTCACCTCATTATATTGAACACTCCGACAATTAATTCAAATGGGCTTGTAATCTCAGCGAATGACTGTAAAACGGCCTCAAATGAGTATCAAAATTGTTGCTAACAAAAACTTTAAGCATTTTGGGCAGTAAATTGGATACTTTAAACATTGTAGTGTAATAATGACATAATTTGATGCAACTGTGAGGTTAGGCTGCACTTATCACGGACAGTCTATGGATGGGTGCCCATCGATACCATTGATACCTATGTAGGAGCCAATGGTTATAGGCACCGTACATTATCACTTAGTTAATGTTGGTTAAGTTATGGAGTACACAGAAAGAACCACCAGTTAAGTTTAAAGGTATATTAACGTATAGAAGGTTCGCAAGTTAAAGGTCACAGCACACATATTAACTCAGAAAGGGATCGTCGCCGTATCAACTCGCTTATTGATCAGCTGATGAAAACTTTGTATGGAAAGTCCAGTTTTTTTTTGGGCATTTTTATTTTTTCTTAGAGAAAGTTGTTCATTTAGTCAGTTTTCATAACAGAAAATACCCAAACGAAGACTCAGGAAGCATTGAAAGGATTGGGTCGAGGAAGATTTGAAAAAGATAAGCAGGAACGGCTTTCGGCGAAAGGAGGCCAGAGACAGAGCGAAATGGAAGATCATTGAGGAGGCCAAGTTGCTTCTAGGCAAGTGTGCGCCATCGTCGATTACATCATCACTTACCATCAGGGAGATAGCGATCAAATGCGAGCCTATCTATGATAATGAACCTATCAATGATGACCACATCATCGCTTACCATCAGTTGAGATGGTGGTCAAACGCATGCATATCAACAATAAAAAAATAAAAAGAAAAGCCGAATCAACGCTACAGGCTTTAAATTTGTTACCGTTTACATCATAAAAATAATACCAAAAAAATGTGTACGATTATATTTTTTGATCGTTGACAGATAACACATTATTTAAAATGTGAAATAAATGGAGATATTTTCAGAATAAACGCATAACAATTTTGCAAATGACGGCGAATATATCGTCGGTTTTCGGGCAGTTTTTCGTTATTTTTTATTTTTAAGTGTTATGATTTTGATGTAGTGCGAACGGATCCTAAATTAGACACTTAAGTTGGGTATCTCAGATTTATATTCTTTATTGTTGGTAGGTAATCGATTGAGGTTACTTTACGCAGCGACCATTGAGTTACAAAATAAACGTAGGTAACTTTCATATTTCACCTCAAAACATCACCGCTGTTCATTTTTAGGGTTCCGCAACCGAAGGCTCTAAACGGAGGCTCCATTTGGACTATTGTTATCACTCACATGTCCGTCTGTCTTCTGTCCGTCCGTCGTCTGTCACAAAATTTTGTTACAAAGAATTTTATAACTTCCCATTGACATATGAACTTGAAATTTGGTTATAATGTTTATTATAACGAAAGCGGTAATGGACGTCAGATTCCCGTATACTTTACTAACAAATACCAATATTTAGTACGGAACCCTTAATGTCCGAAATCCGATACGCACTTGGCCTGTTTTTTTTTGTTTAGGTATCACATCCAATCTATTTCGCCTGACTCGCTAAAGAGGAAGGCAGAGGAATATAGCTCACTTACTTTTCAGCAATAAAAAAAAGAAAATTATTTAATTATTACTACTAGGCTTCTATAATAATAATATTGGGTTCCCACCATGAAATTGGCTTTTTTTTCTCACAAATAGAGAACCTCGTCACTTCTATGAACTAAAACATCCATCAATTGCTTGATATTCTATCGAATAATGACCATCATAGATAACTGCCAATAGTAAAAAAACCTTATTACTAATAGTTTTATACAAAAAAAAAATACCTAAAAATGACTCCTCTTTTTGTTAGCAGAAATTAAACCACTATTTGTTTTAGCTTAGCCAAAACTTATTTTTCTTGCTTAATCTAAGTGGCATACTTTATCTTAGTTTTTAAACATTATTGCATAAAAGTTTTAAAATATTAGTGTTCATAATTGTTAAATAAATTAAGAAAATGTTAGTATGAAAAATACAACTTCATTAAAATTCTCCATACAAAACGCTGATTTGATAGGTGGGGATATTTGTAATAGGTATCTACGGCCCTAATCTACTGAGAATCTCTAAGGACTAATTAGATTAGATTGCATCCGTAGCGTGCAATTATTGACAGATAGCTAATAGCATGTCCAGAGCCAAACTATCTCGAGCACTCCTGTCATGTCATGTTATTTATAAAGTTAACAGATGGTTTTAGGTTAATTTTCCATTTTGAATTACACTTTTTCGTAAAGTTAAAGAGAAAACAAAGATTAAAGAATCCCAAGTTGCGTTTGTTAAAAATAGGATAAGGTATTTTTACGTTGTTAAACTGGACTCAAAATGTTTCGCATCCAATTAAGTAAAAGTGTCAAAACCGGCCGTTTTTAGTATAACAAGCGCAACATAGGATTCTTTAATCTTTATTTTCCTTGCCAAGATACGATATTTTATACAATGAGGGCGCCACTTATGCGGAGGTAGGCCCTTGAAAAAAAATGCCCCCACACTAAGAATCACTCCTGTATCGTGGGTGTGATAACAAACATTTAAACTCACAATCACAAGACACCCAGACCCGAAACAACTATCTGTAGGTCATCAAACATTTGTTACGCGCGGGAATCGAACCCGCGACACGCAGCGCAGCACCCGATCAATCAACCACTGCGCCAACCGCTGCTACTTCTCGAGCCCCCGGCTTCAACGTTAACCGACCTAACTCTCGAAAGTAGTCATGCCACATTGTACTGGAATCGGCTTGACCGTACTATTGTCGCCAATTAGCCGGATATAGTGGTTATAGATCGATTACCGAGCAGTAGTGGCCCAGTGGTATTGGCCGCGACTTACAAGTGGTAGATCGTGAGTTCAAACCCAGGCAGGCGCTTTATTTTGTGTAATTTTTTTTTTCATCACCACTGCTCTCAAAATGGCGAAAACGCCGCGAGGAAACCGCCATGTCCTAGAACCAAAAATTCGAAGACATGTGACATCCACCAATCCGCATTGGGCTCACGTGGTGTATTACGGCCCATACCCTCTCACAGAGAGGAGGCCTGTGCCCCAGCAGTGAGGACATTAAAAGGCTGATGATGATAGTGCGCCGTACAATGATATCGATGTCACCATCTCACTGATGACAACCTCGAGAAAGCTGAGAAAGAGAAGCAAATCAAATATCTCGACTTAGCACACGAGGTTGTCGACATGTGGAATGTGGACTCGGATATCATTGTGCCGTTTGTCGTTACCGTCAAAGACCTGGAGGCCAAAAGTTTCGACGATCACCAGTCGATGATCAAGGGCCTGATATAAAAGGCAGTGCTCCTCGATACGGCTCGGATTGTGAGGAGGTTGCTGTCTCTGGATCCCTAACCACCGATAGCTTTAACCCTGCTCCCGACACTGGCGGACTACAATTTTTATTGTTTATTTTTTGTAAGATTGTTAGAATTATTTAAAAAATATAATTGATAATTATGTGAAGTGAATAAAAGAAATAATAGTAATCATCATCAGCCTTGTCGCCGTGTCCCCGCTGCTGGGTCACAAGCTTCCTCTCTGTGAGAGGGTGTGGGCCATAATTCACTACGCGGGCCCAATGCGAATTGGTGGCTATCACATGTCTTTGAATTTTTGGTTCTAGGACAGACCGGTTTTCTCACGATGTTTTCCTTCACCATTTTGAGAGCAGTGGTGATTAAATAATTTACACAAAGTAAAGCGCCTCAGCGCAGGTTGGCGAAAGTCACACGTCTTTAAATTTTTTTTGGTAGTATAAAAATAATAGTAATAATAAATCAATATTATTTTACACACTCAATCCCATTTCTGTCACTGGTGAAGCGTTGTAAGATTATTATCAAATATTGATTCAACCCGATGCGCAGTCAAAATGTTTGTATAGTTAAGATCCCATATCGTGTATGGGTTCTACAAATAATGGTATTTGTAGGCTCTATGGGATGATGCGGTCCAGTAGCTTTGCTGTGGCGATATTACATGGTTCACTTAAGACTTTAAAGTTGAATAGACGAAGCGAATTGACCCCAGTAGATGTAAAATTAAATTAATGTCGGGCTTACTTTTAATGTCTGAGCCTTCTTACCCAGAACAACGAAAACCCATCAAAAACTAGATATCTTCGATCTAAAATATGTCAACGAGGTTAAAATTTGAAAATAAAAGACCAAACAATTAATATTATAAATTCACATTTATTATTTCCAAAGAAATTTTACATCACAAAAAAAAAAACTAAAAAATCACTTAAAATTGTTTTTTACAAAATGCTAGTAAATATTACTGAAAATAATTATTAAATGCTCAAAGCAAAAAAAGTACAGTCGTTTACAGAAACAAATAAAAAAAAATATATAAAAAGAAAAATATTTTTTACAAAAAGATAAAAAAAAAACCACTAACATTCCCGATTCAAATATTTTCCTTTTACGTATAAAATAACAATTTATAACTCAAGCTTTCATGGTAACTAAAAAAATTTTATTTAAATACCGACTGTACCTTTAAAATATCTATAAAATCTAAGTCATGGAACTAATTTTTACAGTAAAATAATACACTAAAATAATTATAGCCTGCAATAAATTTTGGTCTGTTTCAAACACAACTAAATAAACATGTAAAAATTATTTCAATTTGTAAAATCAAATATTAATCTCAGTACTCAGTTCACGAACTTTAATTGCAAAGAATAAACTCTTTTTATATTTTACAAACTTTCCTCTTTTTTAATATAAAAAGATTTTATCTTTTTTTACCAAAAGTTATTTTATTGGCAATGGAGAGAAACTGTTTTGATTCAATTAGGAATTTATTATGTATTAATTATCTTTCTTACTTCAATGTAATTTTACTAGAGATAATGTTTTCTTAAAAGAAATAATCAATTTTTTAAGGCTTTGTTTACAAAATATTGAAAGTCAAAAGAATAATACAGTTTTATATATAGATTTAGGCCAAATCGAAACGCTTTCAATATTATTTCCTATCGTGAACTGAGTTATCTTTCATTCATGCAACTGTTATCACATTAAGTATTCATATTTATAATATTTTATATGATTTACATTTAAACAACATCGCTTTTCCCTCCACGAGTAAGCTTTCAATATTCCGAAATATTTTTAAAACAACAATCCGAAGATATTAACATTCAATACGATTTTTAACATTTTCACTTTTCAAGCGTCGATAATATCCCTCTTTTCGTATAACTTTCAGGAAAAAACTTCTTTCCTTATTCATTATCTTTTCCTTAACAAACACAAAGTTACACAAATAATTATCATTTTAACATAAAAGCTCGATTTTGTGACAATAATTATTATTTTAGATACATGTTATTTACTATTTAACTAGTATGGCAACTTTTCGTATAACATACTTATAATATTTACACTATTTACATTCACAACGTACTTATCTTTATTTGTTTTAGCTAGTCTCCTTTAAACAATTATATTTTTTTTATTTTAAAAAAGAAAAAAAAATACAAATCTGTGATTAAGCAAACAATACACCATCTGTTAATAAAATTAAAACATATTTTGCGACTTATTTAAAATGTTATCATCTTAATCATTAATTACAATAATGTAATGAAATAATTATTTTATCTAAATGTGTGTATCTTTTACACAAATTCAGTCTTATACATCTTATGAAAGATGCAAAACTATTTTACAATCTAGGTTTTTTTCGTTCTATCAAATTGACATTAATTATTCATTCTAGTAAATCAGTAATACAAAAATTTATTTTCACATTATAATAACAAAAAATATTAACTGGCAATGTATCATTTAACAAATAAATTGATTGTGTTAAATAAAATTAGTCAGACAACGTAGAAATAATTCAATTGAAGAAACAAAAATCACACAATCCAAAAGTTACACAACAGTTAAAAAAAATCACAACGGACGGGTCCAAAAGTTCCAAACCGATATTCACCGAATTTTATCACATTAAATGTACACTCAACACCTTTTCAAAACCACAAAAATTGAGGCCTTTTTTTCTAGGCCACTGGCCCATAGTCCACTTGCGGCCTTTTTACCTAGTCCACTTTTTTGTCACTTTGTCTTTAGTTTGTAACACTAAAGGTGTTTGTCCCTTTCTAATATTTTTTGTCTCAGTTACACTCTTTAGTAACTTTAGCATGTTCTAGGGAAGTGTCGGTGGATTTTGTCACACATTTTGGCTCACTCGGCATTTGAGTTGGAGAGTTTCCTGAAAAAGAAAAAAATGTCTTTATTAAATGTTTTTTATTTTATATTTTTTGTAATAATGTTGTTGTAATTAATTAATATGGGAATTTCCTGAAATAAATGATAATTTAATTTAATTAAGCTGTTCCAGTAGAAGACACAACACATACAACAACAGTAACTAGGTTAATTATGGATTATTGTTGATGGCAAAATTTCGCCCAATCCCCTTTCAAAAATTTTCAGAAGTGACATTTATTTCGAACTATTTACTCTCGAATTTACTATCAAAAAAATAATTTAAAAAAACATTTTTTTAAACATTTTATTCATATATTACAATTTCGTGTCTGTTCTGTTGACAGTTGAAGAGTTCCTTTAACTGGAGCTAATCGTGAATGTCCATTCATGTCAAGCTTACCATAAAAATTAATTGTTATTGGAACTGAATAAACATGTAAAAATTCAAATCCGTAGGATAAGTGGAAGTGATTCTTATTCAGCTTGCAAGATTTGACCCGAACAAACAAATATTGAAAGTTTAAAAAACTTTGTAAAAATGTGATCAAAATGGTTGCAAATTTTATTCAATTCTAAAGAGGTCCTGATAAAATGTGTCTACAATACGTACCTACTCAATGAGAAAACATTGATCTTCTCATGAGCCTGAATTTAATTTTGTGATTATATCAGATGTTTGAACAATGATCACTTTGTTTACTGAATGTAATTAATACGAACCACAGAGCAATTATGGCCGAACTCAACATTTTGAGTGCTGAACGAAATGGTTACACCAATAATAAGTAGCTTTTAAAAGCTTTGTTTGTGTACCTTTCTGGGATTATTTATATGACTAATTTTAGATAGGATCTGATATTTTTAATTTTATTGTGGAAACTGCGTAAAGTGGACAACTTCCAAAATGGAGCAAATCTGTCAATTCTTTTTTTACATTAATACAATCATTTTTTATACTCAAAGCTCAAAGATACACATACATACATACAATACAACACACACACACACACACATACATACACACATACACATACATACATACACACATACACACATACACACACACACATATACACAACATACATACACATACACATACATACACATACACACACATACACACATACACATACACACACACATACACACACACAACACATACATACACACATACATACAATACACATACATATTTTTTAAAAGGCTATCTTTTAATTCGTTTTAATTTGGAAAAAAACTTTTATATGCCCAGCAAGGCAACACATAGTGAAACGATGTATTATAAATAACACTATGTAACATAAATATGTATGTAATATCTTTGTGTCACAAATAAATATTTTTGAATTTAATTTAACTCAAAACAGCATTTCATAAAGTCTTTTTACATTTCTTTATTTCTTTGAATTATTGAAAACAATAAATAAAACCTTTGATAGCCTTTTTATTTTTCGTATGGAAATAAAAAAAAAATTTTGATTTCAATACAAAATATAAAAAAGGCTGAACTTTTTGAATTGGTAACTTAATTTTCATGCTGACTGTATTTTTCATAGATAATGCATTTATTTTGTCAATTTTACAACAATCACTCTCGTTTGCTGCCTTATTTACGTTAAGATAAATATCACAATATCGAATATGGCAGAATAATGTACGATTCCATTTAAAATAAGTACCCATTTTTGAAAATAAAACTTATTCACATATTTTTCATGAAACAGCTTGCAGAAAACACAGGTATTTTGCAAGAAACCAATACAGGATTATGCAGTAATCATTTCAGCATATTTTAGAATACGAGTACATCATTCAGAAACAGCATGGTCCATACGCTGCTAAACCATGCGAATCGAGATCAGATATCTATTTGTTGAATTTTACAACTTTCCAGAAAATATGCTCGTGAATATTGTGAAAGCCTTTCTTAAACAGGATTTAAATATTTACGAAGCTTGGAAATCTGATTTAGGACTTAACGTTGAGATACGGACTTGATAGGCTTTTATGTAGTCCGCTTACTGTAATCATAAAAAACCAGTAGACATTTTAAATAAAATTTGGCTGGCTTTAAGAACCCACCTTTAAAATCTACAGTTTTAGCTAACAGTAATAATGATATACGCGACCTTAATGAATGGTACTAAGATAATTAGACTGACCAGATACCCGGGTACCCGTTTATTAGAGAAAACGAGATCCCGATTCTTTAGAAAAACCGGTTATCTATCGGTCTTGCCTATTTCGTCTCACTGTTGTGCAAAGGCCTCCCCCTCCCACAATTCTGCGACCAGTGCGGGACAATCCGGGCCAGTCCGATCGGTAGGAGCTGAGCTCGTCCCGCCATCTTCGCCTTGGTCTGCCGCGATGTCGTTTGGCGTTTAATGGGACTCATTCTGCGGTTATTTTTTCCCATTTCTCATCTGGAATACGGCAGACATGACCGGCCCAATCCCATACATCTTAGCGACTTTCTGGGTTACGGTAGCTATTGTGGCGAAACTTGGGAAAGCCTATGTCCAGCAGTGATCAGGCAGACTTTATTCCAATGATACAAAATTTAGAAAAAACTTAAGTCTTACTAAGAAATACCGCAAAGTTATTCGAGTCGACCACTTTAATTTTACACCAGTGTGTAAGCAAGAAACAAAAGACGATTAATTTTATAAGAAAGTGTAGACTACACAGCTTTCCATTACAGGCGATACAACTAAGAAGAAAATTAATTATTTTCGCTCTAAAAAACATTTCTGGGAAATTCGTCATGGATGGTTTTTCATCCTACCTTTGACTGTGGGAGCCTAAAATCTGATCCTTTGATCATAATTACGTATTTTGTGAAGAACGACCAAGGTGTCTTTGAAAACCTTTCGGAAAAGCTTTAATTATCCTCATGTTAAATCTTAATAGCTATCGAATTGACAAAGTTTTATATTAACCCTTCGCATGCCCAATTAGCAAAAAAAATAGATTTTAATTGTTATCTGCACACCACGTGTGCAATCGACGCGCGACGTGTGAAGAAATCATATTAGCTAGCAGAACTCCATAAACGTGATGTGTGTATCGATATTTAATAAAAAAAAAACAATTCTTAGTTCTTAATTTCAACAGACAGCTGATTATAAGACAACAGTCTCGTGGTCGGAAGTGCGACTGTTGAGCGGGAGATCTTTGATTCGATTCCCGGGTCGGGAAAAAACTACTATTGTGTTTTACCATTAAGAATTACTTTGTAGCAGCCCGGAGTTAAGAAGTTGGTGGTTTGAAACCCCCGTGCCTCGGAAATCACATAAAGCCGTTGGCCTTGCACCTGATCGCCCCCCGTGTCAAGTTGCCGTCCCATCGGACTATGGGAGTAAAGGAACAAAGAGAAAACCTTTTTTTTTTGAGGTTAGGAAATCATCCTATGACTTCTCCCGCTCTGGGTGGAAGTTCAGGGCGTGTCGGACTTTTACTGACTAAAATCCACACCTGTTCCTTCCTGGCCTGAGTGCCCAGGGGCGCGGATAACTCTGTTACGAATTTATCCGCGACCCCTTGGCATGCATGCATCGGGAGCCCCGATTTGCTGACATCTCTTTGAGGCGCGCGTGGAACACTACGCGCCGTCGGCTCTCGGGCCTGGTGCTGATCGGACGGCGAGCTACCCATTACTCGCCGTCCGCAGGCCCGCGTCTACGGTGGCCAGAGATCGTCTCGTGACCCCCGACGCCCAGGGCGTCCACTGTGGCGGCCGCTGACAAACGTTTGCGCAAACGCTTGTGATAAATGATAAATGATAAATGATAAATGATGTTTATTCAGTAAATAGGTTACAAGGAACACTTTTACACGTCAATGTTTTTTTGTCAGTTTAAGCTAGATGAGGCCGGTGTTTCCTAGCTGACTACCCTGAGAAGAAACACCGAAACAAACTCAGAGGTCAAAGTCTCTTTTAGTGTTCAAATCCATACAATGTGGACTGGTTAGATCCTATGAGAACCATGTACGTTTATGTCTGGGATGAGCTTTATGAAGAAAGCAACACACGAATTCGAGTGGACCTGTCCAGACAGTGCAAGCATTTGTCAGTCATCGCGAAGCTCAACTCAGAACTCTGAGGTGCTCAACGAACCGACGAACAATACCAAAGTAAGGACATTTGAGTAGGCCGCAAAAAATACTCAAACTGCCAGACAATCATAAAATCTACATGAATATAACGACATACATAGTTCTCGCATTCACATTATTCTATATGAGGACCATGCAGCTTAGTGTCTGTAGTGGTCTTTTGAAGAAAGAACCAAACATATTTGAGTGGACCTGTCCAGTCAGTGCAAGCATTTGTCAATAGTCGAATAGCTCAACTTAAAAACCACTAAGGAGCTCAATGACATGACGAACAATACCAAAGAAAAGACATTTGGGTAGGCCGCAAAAGTACTCAAACTGTCAGACAACGTTGAAAATTACTGTAAAAAGGAGGAGAAAATAATAATAATAACCCACATAGTCCTCACATTTACAATAATTAAGTAATCAAAAAAAAAAAAAAAAAATATAATACTTTACAAAGTAAATATTTGTGTCAAACAAAATAGTAATCATAATATGTCAATCAAAAAATAAAAATAAATATAATACTTAACAAAGTATTCAAGTCAAAAAAAATAATAATTATAAAATGTCAATAAAAAAATAAAAATAAAAAATATAATACAATACTATACAAGTATTCATGTCAAAAACGAATATTAAAAAAAAAATATATATATAAAAAATTTTTCATCAGTAAGTAGTACATATGAAAACAATGGCTCATGTATATCATTGAAGCAGCTCAATCCCACGCCTTTTTGTCCTCAAGAAAGTCATTAATTGTGTAAAAAGCTTTCTGGCATAGCTTACGTTTAATAAATGATTTAAATTTATTTATGCTTAGTTCTTGAATTTGGCTAGGAAGTTTATTATAGAAACGTATACATTGACATCTAAACGAACCACCTATTTTTTTCTTGAGCCTGGTTTTTGGTACAATAAATTTGTGTTTGTTCCTAGTATTTATGCTATGGATATCACTGTATCTTTTAAACAGATTAATATTTTTATGTGCATACATGAGATTCTCATAAATATATTGAGAGGGAACAGTCATAATATTAATCTCTTTAAATTTGTCTCTGAGGGAGTGTCTGGGACTTAATTTATAAATTGCACGAATAGCCCTTTTCTGTAAAACAAAAATTGTCTGAATATCGGCGGCATTTCCCCACAACAGAATGCCGTACGACATCACACTATGAAAATAACTAAAGTATACTAAACGAGCTGTCTCTAAATCAGTTAAACCACGAATTTTCCTTACGGCGTATGCTGCAGAGCTAAGTTTTTTGGACAGTTTATCTATATGGGGGCTCCACTGAAGCTGCGCATCCAAAGTTAAACCTAAGAACACTGTGGAATCCTCGGGCTTCAACTCTTCACCCTTTATTGACACACTAGTGTTCACTTGTATTACATTGGGTAATGTGAACTTTATGCATTTTGTTTTTTTCTCGTTAAGGAGAAGATTATTGACATTAAACCAGTTAACTACAGTTGTGGACTCCTTCTATAGTGGCCGTCGTGATCGTTATTCGCTCGAGAGGTTTATTATTATCAGAGGTCGGAATTAGGTAGAGTTATTTATGTACTTGCATCGAAATGTTGATATTAATATGGATCTTCCCGGGATTTCTAGTGGGCAATCCCGTGTGTCCAACAATATTACAAATAAATAATAACGAAAACCTTTATTGTTTTCTTTAGTTCTCACAAGCTATGTTGTGTGAACTACAAATGTGGCGACATCGCGCGTGAGCGCAAAGGAATTTTGCAATCCGATGTCGGTGATGTAAATTTGGCAGCGTCGCGCGTGCAGTGGTTTAAATTGTGTAAAAGTAAATAGCGTTTTTTATTTAATAAATCACGGGCTTTTTCTGCGCTTTAATTAATTTTAAAGATCGGGATTTGAGGCATATCCACTTTATCCTTTCGCTGTATGAAATCAGTGTAAGTACATAAATACCTCTACCTAATTCCGACCTCTGATTATTACGAGTATTAACGGCCACTGGTTCATTTGAAATTATGAGTTTAGAAACTAAAAATTTCCTTTAGTTTTATCATCATGCGATTTTGATATCACGTCTGCGGAGTGTCGCTAGTTAATTTATTTTCGACTTGTATTTGGTGTACAAGAAATTTAAAAAAGTGTTCAAAAACGCTATGTGCCAAAATTTCAACCAATATCACTATCGAATAAATTAACACCAGTTAATAATCGGGTGTTAGTACGTTTCCAAGTGAGTTTTGTAGCATACAAGAAGGTCGCTTGAAATATGAACCTAAACAGCAGACAGGCTGGTCGAGCAAATATACTTTTAGAGGTGTAATGATGAATGTACATTTAGAATAGGTTTTTGAATTAGTAAGAATAATTATTTATTTTGTTTTAAGTTACCATTCTATTGGGAACCATCGATGTAGATAGACAAATTTCATAATAGGAAAGTATCAAGTTTATTAACACCTCAAGGCCCTGCGTCGACGAGAGGCGACAGTAATCAACACTGTCGTCAGGCCCCGCCGTCGCCTCATGGCGGGGCCGGAGTAAAACTGTTCCTTCTTAGTAATAACAGAGTTTTAAAGCGCGCGAAACTGCCGTCGCCTTAGGGCGACAGCGGTTTGATGACAGTGTTGTTTACTGTCGCCTCTCGTCGACGCAGGGCCTTGAGGTGTTAAGGGCCTTTTTTTTGTAGGGTGTGAAATAATCAAATGACTTCTCCCGTTCTGGGTGGAGCGGGAGGGATTGGTGCCGATTCTCTTGTTCAATAACTAAACTAAAATTAGACAACCGCTATCTTTTACTAAAAGGCAGTGCTAGAAAAGGACGGCTATAGCTATGAACTAAGTTAAAGATGTCAAAGTAGTTTACGCCATGCGCTTTACCTTGTTTTTTGTCGAGATGTTTTTAGATGTACCCCATAATTTGTAAGTAAATATTGGTTCAACTAAATTTGACAGCTCTAATTTACGTCCGTCTCTTTATTGTTTTATTAGAGAGAAAAAGATATGATATATGTCGTGAGGAAAGTCCTGTGTATGGATGTGGATGGCTATAAGAGTAGAGGAAGGCCAAAGAAACGATGGTAAGACTGTGTGAAAGAGGATATGGGTAAAAAGGGGGTAACTACAGAGATGACGACTAATAGAGGAGTATGGAAGAAAAAGACATGTTGCGCTGACCCCAAATAAATTGGGATAAGGGCAGGCGAAAGATGATGATGAAAAAGATAGCAATAGCCTGAATTAAGTTAAGTTTGTGTACAGCAGAATCGGCACCAGTGAACTGACTAAAAACCACTCGTGTTCCTTCAGTTGTCTTTTGCGTTCCAGGAAGTGTATTCGCTAACTCAGTTGACATCAATTTGCCCTTTACACTACACTTTACAGTACATTGCTTGGTGGACATCGATTATAATAGGCACTACTTAGAACATTTTCAGGTTAGTCTCGATATGTGAATCATGTGCGGTGACTCATGGGCTCAAATATAATGTTGGGAAGAGTGAAATAATGCTTTTTAAAGCCCGTGGTTTTTCTTACCCAGCATTCCCCAATGTATCTCTGTGTTGCACTCCTCTGTGTAGGGTGCCTAAGTTTAAATATTTGGGACATTGGGTCATCGATGGTTTGACTGATAATGTGGACATAGAAAGGGAACGCAGGTCGCTGGCTGTCCGTTGTAACATGCTGGCCCGCAGGTTTGCACGGTGTACGAATTCAGTGAAAATCACGCTTTTTAAAGCATACTGCCAATCTATTTACACCTGCAACCTGTGGGTCAGTTATTCGCACCGGGCATACAGCGACCTGCGTGTCCAAATTAATAATGCACTCAGGGTACTGTTGGGGCTGCCATGGCGTTGCAGTGCGTCAGGGATGTTTGCTGAGGCGCGGGTGGATGGCTTTGCCGCTATCGTCAGGAAAAGATGCGCCTCCCTACTTGCTCGCGTTCGTGGCAGTACCAACACTATACTGGGTGTTTTTACTGATAGGTGAGAGTCCCCCATGCTGCAAAGGTGGGTGCGGCTTCATGCCGTAAAATAATTTTATGTGCAATACTAACATTAGCTCTTAAGTACATTGTTACTAACAAAATATGGACCTGATCTGAAATAAATGTTTATTATAGTGCCTATCAAATTTATGTCAACTGAGTTAGCGACTACACAATCAACAGTTTCGAACAGTTCCGCAGCCCTGACAAGTTGCAAGGACCTGTGTTTCCTTTCGCACACATAAAATCCCCAAGAACACACTCTCAAGAAGTATACACGCCACTGAGCTATACGACCTCAGTTACTATAATGTCTACCTTCCTTCCACCTTATTAAATCCGACTCTGATTAAGTTTCCCGTCTACAGCATAATTTATGCTAGGCCCTAGCTACTCCAAGCCGAAACACGAATAATCCTCGAGTCTTTTCCACCTCGCTTGACCTCATTCAAGTATACTTACTTCATTAAATCTTTTAGAACCTTCAAGGAAGAAATCTTGAGAGAATATTTTATACTAGTGTATAATAGACGAGCTTAGTAACCGGGCTTATTTATAAAACTCACTAATCATTTGCTTAGTTTATATATTGATTAGGGGGTTCTAAATAAATTAATAAGACAGCATACATCATATCCTTTAAATTCTAACTTAATGAAATTTTGTACTATAGGACAAAATTTCTTTCAAATGATTGGTCAGTACTTTACTACCACATCTATCTTTCTCGGGTAGAAAATTTTGAATTAAGGCGCTATTAACTGCAAATGACCTTGAGTGGTTAGCTTGCGTTTTCTGTGCTGAGCTCACGTAACGCGTCGCCACACCAAGGAGCGCTGTCCGAAATTAGACGCATTATTAATTTATTACACATAAAACAAAAAGTATTAAACTAAATATTTAGACTAAATTATTAATAATTAAATGATTTTAAAAATGGTGAAAGTTGTATAAAAATACCCTTTATAGTTTTTGCGTGATTCTCAATTGTTTATCCGCGTTAGACATAACTTTACAAATTTAATACACTATGTTAAAATGCCAAAAATATAATTTCAAATATTCTCAGATCAAATTACGACGGAAATTGTCTGAAGTAACATATATTTTTTTTAAAGAAATAAGACTAGTCGTTTAGACGTGATGTTCAATTAAAAATCATTAAAAGTCGTATAACTGCGCCTTAATCCGTCAGGCCCCGGGATAGCAGACACAATTAAAAACCTATTGTCGGGTCATCGATTGAAGAGACGCGGGGGCCTGACGGGGAATTTACTAATCTGTGTTAAAAGCAATCACATGGCATGTTTTTTTTTAATAAGGCCCTAAATGCTTAGTAGTTATTATTCATTTACCTTGAGTGTCAATAATGTACAAAACGTTTTTTTTTAATTTATTGGAACTCTTTTATATTGGGATCAGCTACGGAATATGAAAAATAACAGCTGTTTACTACATTTCAATACAAATAACACTAAAAAATTAGAAAACAACTTTTTTTTGTTATCATGACTGATCCTTACTAAAATTTACAAAATACTTAGTATAGTTAATATTTTAGTCATGTATTTTGTTATTTCTATTAACATTAACCAATCAATCTGCCTAGCCTTTTCCAACTGTCTTGGGGCCGGCTTCCAGTCTAACCGGATGCAGCTGAAATACCAGTATTTTACATGGAGCGACTGCCTATCTGCCCTCCACAACTCAGTTACTGGGTAATACGATACCCCTTGGTAAGACTGGTTGTCAGACTTTCGGGCTTCTGACGACCAGTTACGACTGTCAAATATCCACGATTGACAGCCGGGACCAACGCCTTACCGGGCTTTCCGAGGCAAGGAGGAGTCTCGGTATGTAAAGATGGTCACCGATTCATGCACCAACCCCGGCAAGCGTAGCTTAACTTTATGGATCGACCCGTGCGGCTGTTATTACTTTAGCCACGAGCTCCTCAATTTCCTATTAAATTATGAACGGTAAAAAAATATCTTACCATTTATCCTAGTAGGCTTCAAATGTGGTAACGTATTCGTAGTTCTATCCAGCACATTTTTACTGTAATAAACACTGTTATTCTCCGGGTTGAACCGCACTGGGGGTGAGTTGGAGCAACTTCTGGAGTCCATCGCTAGGGACCTGGGCTCAAGGTGGTATCTGGGCTCTAACTCTGGCATCTGAGTGAGGTTCAGTGGGTTTCTGTTGGGGTTACTGTAGAGAGATGGTGGGGGTGGCGTAGCGTATAACTCCGGTGGGAGCAGCTGTTCTGCTGGTAGCTGTAATAGAAAAAAAAGAATTAGTTTTTTTTTCTGGCTGAAATGTGGCCCTTTTAGAAAAATACCTGCAAAAAGGACCGAGGTGGCACCGCTTAAGACACATTTACACTATAGAAGTTTCTTGCCAAGAAACTTGCATCGTCTTAACATAACAAAATATACAGTACAAGTTTTATTGTTTATTAAATTTATAGTATGTCACAGGCAATTAAAATGCACAGTTTGAGTGAGACTCAGTTTTCGTTCGATAGATTAATTGAGACAGTAAAAAAGAGTAGATAAAATTGACAAATTAATAATTGTGTTTTTCGAAAACATTTTTAGATAACAAAAATTATACAGGTAAATACTTACCAACCCACTAGTATTCAGCGGCAAAGCGTTCTTGTACTTCAACCAATCTTCATACACCTTGTCATACGGCTGTCTATGACAATCATTGGGTCCAATATTCGGCATATGCAAGCTGCTCATTGGCCCTAAACTTTGTATGCTGGGGCCAAGGTTCGGCATTTGCAACGTTGGAGCGTAAGGTCTTCGGTATTCCATTGGTCGGACTTGGATATATTGGTTGCAAGGATCGATGTTGTGGTCGTAAAACCTGTCGCAGTTGGTCGACATGTCGTATTTGTCCGTAGTCTTCGAGATAAGTGGTCGTATGGAACTGTAGTCGGTCGTTGAAGATTTATTAGAGCAGCTGTCGCTTATTTTTCCGTCTAGTGGTATAATATCTGGGTTTTTGTCTGTAAAAAGGAGATAGTAAATTCTTTTTAGTGCTCGTTTCTTTATTTTTTATGTGAATTTTGTTTGAGCGAGTGTTTTTGATGTTTTAGTGGTCTGGGGAGGTAATTACAAGATGTTTCTTGGGCTGTAAAATTACTAGGAATTGTTACATCTCTTTGAAAAAAATGATTAAGATATTCACTACTTCCTTATTTAATAAACATTATATTCTATGTAAAAAAATCAGTGAACTCTGTAATTTCATATATCACAATGATTAAATAATTAAAAATATATCAACGAAGTTTTCCGGTCAGGTAAAGTAATTTTATCACAAGGAAGAGTTTCTTGCAAAAAAATTCAAAAACGTGTAATGTTTTGTGAAAATTATTTCGCTTCCCTGATAACTGAATCCCGTTCGAGATCAATCGAATATCTTGGATAGTCCTTTCAATGAATTCTAACTGGCTCGAATTTCTTGGACAAAAAGCCTTTTAAAACTGACGTAAAACTCTTCAGCACTACCCTCGATTGTTTTTAGAGTTGTGCATAAACTAAACTTAATTTAGGCTATTGCTATCTTTTTCTCTTTATAAAACAAGAAACAGACGAACGTAAATTAGAGCTGTCAAATTTAGTGTTAGTTATTTGTTAGTTAGACCTAATAAATCCATACAAATTAAGGGTATACGTAAAACATGTCGACTAAAAACACGGTAGTAGTAGGCGTAAACTAGTTTGACATCTCTAACTTAGTTCATAGCTATAGCCGTCCTTTTTTGCACTGCCTTTTAGTAAAAGATAGCGATTCTCTAATTTTAGTTATTGAACAAGAGAATCAATACCAATGGCAAACAATTGAATTTTTTCACTACAACCACATTAGTTACGTTATTTACTTTGTGCAACAAACTACTATCTACTACTTTATGGGATAAATCAAAGTCGCTTTTCACGTCAGTCTGTTTCTTCGCTTACTCCTCCTAAACCACGCCACGGATTTTAATGCAATTTTCACTAATGGAAAGAGCGATAAACGAGGAAGGTTTGTGTGTATAATTTGTATCCGTAGCTCCGCAAGGCGGGTCGCCTGGCGAAGCAATATATATTTTTATTAAATCCTGCAGGTTCCAGATAAATTCATTCAAAGGTTGCCGTCCACATTGTCACCTATCGAAATGGTTTCTAAAGTTGTATTTTTCTGCAACTTGACATGATTTTCATAATTAAAAGTATTTTTATACAGGGTGTAACGGAAAAGTGTGGTCATATTTTAAGAACCGGTTCTGTCCATGGAAATAAACAACTTTGTCTAAGAAAAAATAGAAAATTCCTTAAAAAAAAATTGGACTTTCCATAGAAAGTTATCATCAGCTGGGAGCTAAAAATTTATTTTTTATTTTCCTAAGGTTTTCTTGAAGAAAGTTGTTCTTATCAATGGGCAGATAAAGCTCTTAAAATATGACCACACCTTTCCGTTACACCCTGTATACGTACGAAAAAGTATTTTTTTCAAAAAGGGTGCTCATTTATTCATTAACCAAACAGTATTTTCTTCTACGATGATTCTAAAAGGAAAAGAAAGAAAGAAAGAAAGAAAGAATATACGTTTATTTACGGTAAACATGACGCAAAAAACAGAGAAACACAAAAAGAAAAAGAAAAACTGGGGGAAAAAATGCGTCACATCCACGCAAAACGGCCATCGCTCAGCAACGACGTAAGGACGTTTTACAATCTCTGAACCCTAAATTCCGACCTCAATTTCACCCAAAACAAAGGACCAAATCCTTAAGCCTTCTAAACTGAACCAAAAGACCAGAATAGTATTCAAATTACCCACAATCTGAGCGTTCAGATTGTGGGTAATTTTAATTAAATATTCAGAACTGTATCAGTGGCTGGCCAGGTTTAGTAATTCATTTGTCTGGCTTCAGCCGGTTTGCTCTCAAGTGGGTTTAAGGTACGGTCAGATCGGCTTATGGTTTAGCCTGAGAGTACAGGTATAGAGGTCTTAGCCTCTCTCGTATATATGGACTTAGATCCCAGAACCGCCAGACAGTATTGTGATGACCGATTCTGTTGTGCACAAACTAAACTTAATTTAGGCTATTGCTATTTTTTTGTCTCGAATAAAATGAGAAACAGACGGACTTAAATTAAATTTTTCAAATTTAGTTGAACTAATATTTCCATACAAATTAAGGATACACGTAAAAACATGTCGACTAAAAACATGGTAAAGCGCAAGGCGTAAACTAGTTTGACATCTCTAGCTTAGTTCATAGCTATAGCCGTCCTTTTCTCGCACTGCCTTTTAGTAAAAGATAGCGCTTCTCTAATTTTAGTTTAGTTATTGAACAAGAGAATCGACACCATTAGCTACTTATTTTTTAAGTAACAAAATTTATGGCATAGAGTTGTGTTAGTATTTACTTTGAAAATATCTACTAGTTTGGGCCGACGGCCAATTTACCGTAATCAGGCGCTAAATTAACGTACTCATAATATGTATTATTCGGTTTTCTTGAAGTCTGAGTGCTGATTCTTTACGTCTATATTGCAGAATTTGTTAAATAATTCATATAGTCTAAGAGATGGTCGCCACCTCAAGAGAAAAAAAAGTTTGGCCAAAGTTTATTTTAATAGGAGTAAATAATAAAAATGAAAGTCAACGATGATCTGGAAGGGTCCTAAGAGGGCGCCTTGTATGGTTTTTCAAAATTGAACAACTTGTGAGCAAAAAAAATGGCCATGGTCCCTAGTTACCAGGTATGCGTACGTTCAAAGTACATACTAACACTATTTAAACCCACACATTGCGATAAATCAGAAAATAAGTAATGTCTGGTGGCTCTGGGATTTTAGACCAGGGTGAATGTAAGTTTATTGCTATTTTTTGAGGGGCTGAAATTACTCATGAATATGAACAACTTTTTTATGGGATTCACTCTGACATCAATCATATCGCTATGCCTAGTCTTTTCCCTTAAAAGATAAGTGGGTGCGTGGGTGGGGTGACAACCCAGTAACTAGGTAACACAGAATACATAATGGAAACAATCTGAATTCTAAATGGAAAAAAAAATCTCCACATTTTGACGAGTTATGTTTTTTGGACCTAATATCTACTGATCAACTGATTTCTAAAAAAAATCGCAAAAAAGGAGGAGGTTCTATGTTCGACTGTATATATACGTTTTTTTTATTCACGACTTACTTCTGCCAGGGTCGACCGCGTTGAATTAGTGCATCTTCACTACATACTATAAAACAAAGTCCCCTGACGCGTCTGTACGCGATAAACTCAAAAACTACTGATCGGATTTTCATGCGGTTTTTACTAATAAACACAGTGATTCATGAGGCAGGTTTGGGTGTATAATTTGTACCCATGCAAAGCTGGGGTGGGGCGCTAGTGCAGTATAAATTATAACCTATGTGATATTTCAGACTATAATCTATCTCTGTGCCGAATTTCGTCCAGATCCGTTCAGCCATTCTGGCGTGATTGAGTTACAAAAATCCATCCATCCAAACGTTCACAATTATAATATACTCGTAATTAGAATATTAGGATTAAAGAATTGACCCTAAAGTATGGGTTGTGTATATTCATGAGTAATTTCACCGTTGAAAGATTGACATCGATTTAAAGGACATCCTATACAGGTCTTTAACCAACCGTATATGTGTATCTATCTGTTATACATGTGTAATAAAAGACTTTGACCTCTGAATTAATTTCGGTGTTTCTTCTCAGAGTAGTCAGCTAGGAAACACCGGCCTAATCTAGTTTAAATTGACAAAAAGATTGACTTGTAAATAGTGTTATTTTTTTACTTTATTTTGGTATCCTACATGACCATGTCACAAAAAAAAAAACTTTATGGCAGCCAATAGTTTTTTTTTTTGTTTTGAAGTTATACTACTTTTGGCGCGTTAGGGAAAAATGATGAGAGTAAATTTTTACGATGCACGCGCACACGCGTCACAAAAAACCGACATCCTGAAGTTAGTTATAGTATGTGGTTCATGAATAATGATTGTTTTCCTTTTGTAAAATTTGTGACAGTTTGGTTTTTTATCTTGTTACGCCAAAGAAGTATAACTTCTTACGTGCGTACATAAGTACACAAATACATACTTTTATTTAATTCAAGATGCCTATGCCACTTCGGCAGTTAAGACCAATCTAATAATACTCATTTGTCCACATTCAGCCGTTTAGGCTACAGAGCAAGCCAAAGAAATAGACATACAAACGTACATACTAATAATTATACATACTCTCGGAAAAACTAGTTATTTTGGTTGACGTGGTTGTATTTTTTTTTACTATTGACAGGCGCGCGTTTGTTTCATTTCATTGGATTATTTTGCTATTTCGTAAGTTATAAATAGGTTAAGGTTAGTGGCAATAAAAGATGTAGGTATTTGGTCGTTTTATGACCACTATTTCGTATGCCTATAGTATGTTTCTAAAGCCATAAAGTTACTAAATTTAGAGTAATGACACTTGTGGCCTAAAACGACAATGTGAAAACAAATAAAAAACTTTTTTACAAAAAAATACAACAGACTTCTAAAACTGCAAAATAACTTTAATTTCGAAAGTCGGTGTTTGTATTTTTGTTCTTCGTTATTTGACACCAGCTTCCGAAATTAAAGTTATTTTGCTATTTTAGAAGTCGGTTGTATTTTTTGTAAAAAAGTTTTTTATTTTTCACTTTTTAGTTATACCCCAGAACTAAAACTAAATAATAAAGTTATGCAAAAATGGATAACCCCATGGAATTTGAGCATAACAACCAAAACGTCATCTGTGTATTACATATATTTTGTTTATGTTGATTTTTTTTTAAAAAGTGCTGAATGAATTTCGATTAAATTTATATAGAATTTCGTTAAAATTTACATACAGGACTACTCTGAAGTATGGCCTACCGAACAAAAAAAAAATCATCAAAATCTATTCACAAGTGGCGGAGAAATCGCGTAACATACATACAAAAAAAGAAAAGTACAGACGAATTGAGAACCTCCTCCTTTTGGAAATCGGTTAAAAAGTATTAATTGCAGCCGATACGGAATACACGCCCGAGCCGGAGCTGGAGGCGGGACAGGGAAACTGCATTGACAATAGGGAATATGCATGAAAAAAATATTTGTTATCTAACCGGTACAAACAGTAAAAGTAGAATCAAAATTGATCGAAAATTAAACGAGATATAACAATTTTAAACAAATATATCTGTCCCTCTCTTGAAAACGCTGTTTTCTATGGGGTATGGGCGTCATATCCTTTGACGTCAAAAAACACGTCGGACTTCTCTTTCTTATTATCAACTCAAAAGCTTTGTAACTTGGTCGCTGATGATGATATTTTGAAAATTCCTTCATATTTGTTCATTATAGTTAAGAAGTCTTCAATTGAACAAATAAAAAAATATGCATATTCCTTATTGCCCACGTGTGACAAACGTTTTTCAACACACTCAAAAATAATAAATAAGACTTTTAAGACATGTATTAAGTACGTCTCGCCTAATGCTTTGGATGCTTTTGTTGCTCTTAGTAACAGCTAACAGTTAATACATTTTTACCACCTTTAGATATTGCTTAGTGTTAGTGAAATAGGCTAATTTGGCAAGATTGTATATATATATACAGGGTGTAAAAAGACACATCACAGAGCCGTTAACTACGCATACTGTACGTCTAACAAAGTAGTTTTGCGCAAAAATTATTGCTGGGAAATGACTTTTATTTTTAGGTATGAAAAATAAAACTATTTTTTATTCCGCGCAATGTAACGCGAACACAGGCAAGTAGAGTTAAACCCCGCCCCTTCGCTCTAAGCCACGTAGGTACTTGTCGGATATTTGTTGAAGAGTTTGATATTCATTGAGTTTTCGTAACCGCATTCGTAATTTCGAAAAAAAAAACGAAAATTCAGGTAATGTTTATTTGGAAAAAAGTTTAGTAATAACACTTGGCATTAATTTTCCTAAAAAAGTAAAATAAAAATTGTGACTTGACCTTCAATATCTCCAGAACCAGTGGATTCCCAGGTATGGTCTAGTGGAAAAAAAATGATCCAAATAATGGGTAGAATATGTGGGTTTCGTCTTCGGAAACTGTCTTTTTACACCCGATATAGGTTTCAATATTTTGAATTGTATTTTTTCTTGTATTTTTTAATTGTATTTTTACCTGTATTTTTGATTGTATTTTCGATTGGTATTTTAATTGTTATTTAATTGGTATTTTAAATTGTATTTTTGTGGTAGTAACATTGCTTTAGCGTTACCTATAGTTGATAAGGTGTTATTTACGTGATTTTGAATAAATAAATCATGAAATGCGAGAAAGATTTTAATTATACTTGTTATCCTTCTGTTTTTGTGTTCTTGTAGGTTCATGTATCTAATATCCATAGAATATAATATTGTTCTGTATTTTATAAGTGAACACTTATTATATTGCTTTATTATTTCTATATTTTTTTTACAACAAATAACTAACAACTAACAATAGTTATAAGAGATAGTATCAATCTGTCAGTCTAATTTACTGTATGTTTGTTTTATTTCCATTTTATTTAAATAAATAAAAATCTTGCTTGTTTTGTGACTAACCGTTATGTGTAGGTTAGGTACCGATTTTATGGATGTACTTACCTAAACTATCAACACTTTCCGATTCTTTGGTGCCAGTTAGCGGTATATTCGAGGTTTCATCCTGCTGTCTTTTGTCCTTTTCATGTTTTCCTATAAACGAAAATAAATATTAAATCCTGTGACAGTTTAAATTCTTGGAAATCATATAAATTCTCTACTGCCACTACAAAGTAAAGTGGGACTTTCATATTTTCTTGGAAATAACGAAGAGAAGAAGAAATAATAATATTTAATAATGATTAATTTTTCGGATTGCAATTATATTGAATATTTACAGTTTCGCTGTAAAAATTTGGTTTAAAACGAATATCGTTTTTAATTTGCATTTAAAGGAATTTTAATTACTATGTAATATGAAAACTAGTTGAAAGGTATTATTTAAAATCTGAATCAAAACATAATTGCGTATTGTAAATATTCAATAAAAATATAACCAGAGGTTTAATTTAAACTACACAAAAAATTACATTAAAATTCTCTCAAAGTTAAATTCAAATACACATTAGGTTCAATTAAAATACACATTAGATTCAATTAAACTACACACAAAGTTTAATTAAACTACACACAAAGTTCAATTAAACTCCACCCATACTCACTCTCTCTCTTGTTGCAGTACTTGCAGCAGAAGATGACAGCTGACACGGCTGTCATGGCGGCGATCACTCCCACTGCTCCCAGGACTATTATTAGGACTGTTGTCAGCTCCACCTTGACGGGGACTTGCGCTGTGGGGAGAACTGTTGCTTTTATCTTTCATGTATTACTACGTCAGAATATTGGACTGACCAGGCACTGTCAACCATGCAACAACGGTGACACTTGAACTACGTAATTTTTTGTTGCTATAGTTCTATATATATAAAACAAAGTCGGGTTATATGATCTTTGATTTGTTGGATTTGTCTCCGCCCGGAATAGCAGAATAACTAATAAAAAAATTGGAAAAATTCACGAAAAACAAATTATGTAGAAAATTAATTTTCACAACATAGCCGGGTTAGTTCGGGACTGATTTTAATGATCTATGATTTGTTGTAGTACCATGCATCTTTCTTACTAGCCATACCCACTCATTTGTCAAGGGTCCAAGAACTATGTTATCACTATGTAATCGTGGGAGATTAAAAAAAAAGGTGAACCAACATTTTCCTAATATACTACATCTTTACGTTTTTCCTAGGTAATAGACAAATTTGTCATAGAAAAAGACCAGAAAATTGTATACTGATTTCAATGGGGAAAAAAATACACCAACCCTTATTTTTCGGAGAAAAAAAGCACCACAGCATCAATTTGATGATTCTCTTTTCAACAAGTTAAATGTTATTATAAAAGACGATAAATATTCAAAACATGTATTGTAATCATACCTGTATGCCGTTGTGGATACTTCAGCAAACTAGAAGTTAATGTAAGAGCTTCGCTAAAGCCCTTTCTATTGAAGGCTCTCACAGAAACCGCTAAGGAATTACTTGCTGACAGGCCAGCTACTTCAAACTCAGGGTCATCGCTGCTTACATTGCGGAGAAGAAGGCCTGTTGCCATGTCGAAGATCTGTTTGGAAGAATAGGAGTATATTATTGAAAGAGCAATCATTAAACACCACTGATTTCGGAATGGTAAAGGAAAATATAGTAAGGTAACCTGCTTATCCTAGAATCAATTGTAACATCCATCAACCCGCACTGGACCTGCGTGGTGGGTCCAAAGGTCGGAATTAGGTAGAGTTATGTATGTACTTACTGATTTCATACAGCGAAAGAATAAAGTGGATATGCCTTAAATCCCGAGATTAATTTTTAAGAGCAGAAAAATCCCGTGATTTATTAAATAAAAAAACTATTTACTTTTACAAAAAAAAAACTATTTACTTTTACACCACTGCACGTGCGACGTTGCCAAATTTACATGAACGACATCGGATGTCCGAAGTTGCAAAACTCCAATTCGCACACGCGCGATTTTGCCAGACTTGTAGTTCACACAACATAGCTTGTGAGAACAAAAGAAAACAATAGAGGTTTTTATTATTATTTATTTGTAATATTGTTGGCCACACGAGATTGTCCATTAGAAATCCCGGGAAGATCCATATTAATATCAAAATTTCGATGCAAGTACATAAATTTAATAACTCTACCTAATTCCGACCTCTGGTTATGACCTATTTCCTTCTCACAGGGTGACTTTAACCCTACTGATGAGGCCCATTGTGGACGACCACGTTTTTGTGTCATATGTCATCACTGTCCATCCTTTTGCTGACTGGTTAATATTTTTACCATTACATGAGCTATACCTACTATTATAGAGGATCCAAACAAATTAGCGACTGAAATTCAGCAGACGTGATGCATATTTCTTGCGAATAAAATTACATGCGAGATCCATAGTGCTATTTGCTGGGAAATTTTAGTGTCTTCTGGCGTGAAAGAAGACTTTTTTTTAAAGTGATCTGATTTTCATCGATGCCGAAAACGCTATAAAAATTGGGCTTAAAAAAACAGTTTACCAATATTATTCAATTCCCCAGACAAAAGCAATACATTGTCTGTTAACAAAGAATGTAATGTCGTTCGGGATTTATTTATATCGAACTAGGTGACAGTAACAAGACACATTGAAGCCTATTGATATCTTTTACACAATTTATGAAGCCTACAAAGATACTCTATTTCTTTTATTGTTAAATGATGATTTATTTCGCGATTCTTTTGATTTATTTTATTAGAGTTTTTGTGATATGATAACCTGTTGAAGCGGTTTTCATAATATTTTGCCTTTCAAAGAGATTTTAAAGGTTATTTTTTATACATTTAACATTGACAGGTTCACGCTTGACCAATATCTCACCTGATGGCAAGCGATGATGTGGTCGACGATAGAGCACGCTTGCCTAGAAGTAACCTATTCACTCTTGTAGGGTTTCTGATGAATAATTACCGAAAGCCCACTAAAATGTCAATTCACGTGCTATTTTGTCAATTGCCTAGCAGCTGTCTTGGGGCGACATTCAGTCTAGTCAGACGTAGCTGAGTACCAGCCTTTTACATGGAGCGACTGCCAATCTGACTTCCAGAAACCAGTAGCTGGATAACACAATACCCTTTGGTAAGACCAATTTTCAGAGTAGGTTCTAGGTTTCTAGGGCTTCAAAGATCTTCATGTGACGGCCGGGACCAACGGCTTGACGTACTTTCCGAGGCACGGAGAGGTCCTGGTATGTCATGGATGGTCGCATATCAATAAACCGACCGAATAATTTGTATGTCAATTGGCAAAACATAGCACACTACCTAATTTTTAAGATCTTGTATGTAATTATCACTTATGTTTTACAAATAAATAATTCTGATTCTGATTCGGCAGCAAGCATAGTTCACCTCATCAACATCATCATAATTTCAGCTGAAAGACATCCACTGCTGGACATAGGCCCCTCCAAGTGTCGCTACAACGACCAGTCCTGTGTGTCTTGATTGCGACTATTCGGATTCCCCCGCGACCCTCAACAGGTCATCGGTCTACCTTGGCCTTCCAACGTAGTGTCTTCCGGTACGCAGTCGCCACTCCAGAATTTTTCGGCCCCATCGACCATCTGCAAGCGATATGCTCACGAGCGGTCTGTGTGGCTGTTATTAAATATATAGCCACGAGCCCCTGCGTGCCACTTTGTATGACTGATTTATTTATTCGGTCAACCAGTGTTCTCTTTGACAACATATAAGTTGCTGAGAGACTTGTTATTTCTTAGCACAGACGTTTATGGCAGATTATGATGTATGTGTTGTGTTGTGTGTACAAACACAGCAACATCACAATACTATGATGTTGCTGGGCAGAACAAAACAGAGAGAGATGATGTCGCAAAAATATCTTGTTTTTTTTTTTAATTTAACAGTATATTGAAGACATAGATATTAAAGTTCATTGATCTGATTCTTTGAAGACATTGATGAAGCGATCTGTTTCTAATAGATACGATATAATTATTTCAAAGAAAAAATATTCCTATTATTTTAAAAAAAGAAAACAAATTACTTTTCTGTTGGCCCAGCAAAAGAATCTCAAGATATTTCAAGAAAATAATCGTTCAATGATTTCAAGAGACTATTAGAAGTTTGAACAGGTTTTAAAAGCAAAAGCTGACGAATCTTGAATATAATTTCCCTGTTAAAAGTTATTTGAATATTTGTTGTTATTTGTTTTCAAATGAAAATCGGGAAATCACTTGTAATTTGGGTACTGTGTTTTAACGATAAATTGTTGTTGTCTTGGGAGTCAATTCGCATAGCCTTGCCTAACTATATAATATGTTGGGGGCGACTGCCAGCCTAGCCAGATACAGCTGTATATTACCAGTCTTTTAGGTACATGGAGCGACTGCCTATTTGATTTCTACAACGCAGTAACTAGGTTTTTGTTTGGGGTAGGAAATCATCAAATAACTTCTTTCGCTTTGCGTGGAGCGGGAGGGCGTGTCAGACTCTTACTGACTAAAACCCACCTGTGTTCATTCAGTTGCCTGTACCAGGGCCACGGTGACTCCTTCGAACTCTCCTGTGACCCTGGCAGGCAGTAACTGGGTAACGATATCCCTTGGAAAGACAGACTTTCGGGCTTTTAATTAACCGGAACGACTGCCAAAGATCTTCAAATGACAGCCGGGGCCAAAGATCAACAAATGGCAGCTGGGGCCAAAGAACTTCAATTTACAGTCGGAGCCAAAGATCTTCAAATGACAGCCGGGCCAAAAAACTTCGAATGACAGCCAGGCCAAAGATCTTTAAATGACGGCCGGGGCAAAAGATCTTCAAATGGCAGCCAGGGCCAAAGAACTTCAAATGACAGCTGGGCCAAAGATCTTTAAATGACAGCCGGGGCCAAAGATTTTTAAATGACAGCCGGGGCCACAGATCTTCAAATCACAGTTGGGGCCAAAGATATTCAAAAGCATCCGGGGCCGAAGATCTTCAAATGACAGCCGTGGTCAGCGGCTAATTGTAGATGACGAGATTAAAATATTAGCCACTCAGCAATCTTGCTTTACCTAAGGAGATAGGTACCTGCTTGTCTGCATAGGTAGGTAAGTATCGTCACCCAAATAGGCTTCATGAATAATTGCAAATAATAGAGTATTTTACTAAAAAATCTAATTAGGCCGTCAATTTAAAAATGACAAAGATAAAATCAATAAAAAATGACAAAGATAAAATCAATAAAAAATGACAAAGATAAAATCAATAAAAAATGACAAAGATAAAATCAATAAAAAATGACAAAGATAAAATCAATAAAAAATGACAAAGATAAAACGCATCAAAGGGCTGAAAGGCCAGTCCTTTCAGCCCCAGGGCTCGTTACGTCACTTTGGTGGTAAAAAGTGTCGCGCCGCATAACGTCACGCGAAATTTCAACGCACTGTATCGCTCTAATTTTTTGTTACGTGACAAAAGAAAAAATACGTATCCAATATGTTTTGGTTATTTCGCTGACGGACTAATAGATTTTTTTAGTAAAATACCCTTTTACAATGTAATATTTATTTGCAAACTAGCGCGTATATTTGCAGCCTATACCGTTATTCTGCAAACTGAATAATTAGACTAATTACTAATATTCCAACGTAATTTGTTAGAACTAGTAATTTTGCTGAGATTGCAAACATTATAATTATTTACTCAGTAATAAATATGTGTAAACCAACGGAACAGAGAGAAACTAAATGGAACAGAGAGTGCACCTGTGTTCGCACACGCTCGTGCACTATTATATATATGTGTGGACCAACGGAACAGAGCGTAACTAAAAGGAACAGAGAGTGCACCTGTGTTCCCACACGCTCGTGCACTATAATATATATGTGTGGACCAACGGAACAGAGCGTAACTAAAAGGAACAGAAAGTGCACCTGTGTTCGCACACGCTCGTGCACTATAATATCTCCTGTGCGTACTAAGCCTTAGTCTAAATTCAGTCCGGAGTGTTATTATTATTTTAGTAAAGAGTCTATTTATCACTTACCTCCAATAAAAACGACTGGTGGATCCCACCATCGTGTCCCGGCGTGCAGTTCAGAGTCAAAGAGTCGTAAGTCACGTTGGTGATCTCACACGCTTTGGGAGTGGATGGCTTGTCTGCATAGAAAAGGAAAAAGCGTAAAAAATATTAAACACTAATAAAATGATGCAATCAATGGTTGTAGAAAATGTTTGCCCTCTATTTTTTGCCATGTTTTTTTTGACTTGCTTTTACTAAGTCCACCTGTTACTATGAAAAAAAATTTTAGAAGTAAATGTTTCCCACTGCCCGGTTTCCGATTGAGCTGAAATTTCGCATAGGTTTTTTAGTTTGGAACACAATGGATGGCTAGCTAAGTGACGTAAATTCAAAATGGCGGACTCACAAAGATGGCGGAATAGTTATTTATATGCATTCCCATAGAATGGGTTTTAAATGAATGGGTTTGCTGAGAAAAGATATTTTATTTATACTACATTATAACAATCCCTGAAAAAATTCCTGAAATTGCAATGCCGCTTGCTTGCTGCCTAAGCCGCTGAAAGGATCAACTAAAAAATAAGACTCTAGTTTGCAATAGTGCACTAAAAAGGAATTTCACTAATCATTATCTCTTGAGCGGGTAAAACGGGGTTTAAACTTTCAAAGTTTGTAAACGAGACGACCTAGACGCTTAGCGCAGGGGCTGGTTCGACGTGGCTCGATAAAACACCTACCTGGAAGGATTTAGGGGAGGCCTTTGCCCAGCAGTGGGACAGTATGAGCTAATTAAAAAAAACTGGCCAAGTGCGTGACGCACTTTGCACATTTAGGGTTCCGTAGGTACAGACTGTTGTAAACATTACCTGACCCACCCTAAAATCAAACGACTTTGGACCCTCTGCGTGTAAAATTAAGGTTTATTTAATTTATATGAGCTTATCAGACAACTGCTCGAGGATTTGATGAACAAATACAATAATAATATAGACACGCAAATTTGATCTTTAAAACGTTAGCATTAGGTTATATTTTATAACTATTTGTTATAATATGATAAGTGTAATAGCTTATTTTAATGATTGAGTTCTAGTAATTCTGGTCTCGTGGTCTGTGTGTAAGACTGAGAAAAACAAGGTTCGAGATCAAATCCTGCGACAAAGGTATTGTTTTGCTTTCAATATAGAATTTATATTCCAAAACTATTCTTGTATTATATACATAAACTTTTTAAAATGGTAATATTTTCACATAACTTGTTATAAGTGGGTAGTTGAAAAATAAATATTCGTATTCATTATAAAGAACTGTGAACTTAAAGTTTTTTAAATTACCCACCCGTTTACAAGATAAGTTATTAGGCGAAAATCATATTGGTCGTTCTTTAATATTGCAAGCATTATTGTAGAAATGAAAACAAATTAAAAAAGAAACTGATGTATAGGTGGACTGTGTTTTCGACCCCACATGCTGTTCGTCGTCAATCCAGCATCAAACCGCTAAGCCACAAGAACTTGTTGGGAATACGCGAAATTAAAGATTGGGTTGTAATTATGTAGTGTGACTTAAAAGCTTTTCAACTTTAATGTTAATGAGATAATGATTAAAATAGCTTAACAAAAACATATATAATGTCGGTGGCTCCGACTATGTTGGGTGGGTTTACCTTAACGTTACGTGTTAAAGATCAAATTTGAGTGTCTGTGTTATTATTGTATTTTTGTTCATCGAGTCCTCGTGCACTTGTGTGATAAGCTCATATAAATTAAATAAACCTTAATGTTACAGGCAGAGGGTCCAAAGTCGTTTGATTTTAGGGTGGGTCAGGTAATGTTGACAACAGTCTGTACCAAATGAGGGAATTATAAAAGAAAAAATCTGATTTATCAATGTATAGGTATTTGTTAGCTAAATACACGTATTAACAAACATTATCACCCAATTTCAAGTTCATTGGTCAATGGGAAGTTAAAAAAAAATTCCGAACAAAATTTTGTGACAGACGGACACGTGAGTGAGAGGAATAGGGCTCCGTTTGGACCCTTTGGGTACGGAACCTTAAAAACGAAAACGATCAAAATTGCCTGTATAATGCTTTATGTCTACATCCGACCTAATAATTTACACTCCACATGTAGGTACTAGAAATGTCTGGCACAGGAGAAGCGTCATATTTTATAGGAATAAGCTTCGGAAATTGATCGTAGTTCAGTCCGTCTAGCATTTAACGACCTGAGGTCTTTGATTTGTATGGAGCTGACAATGGGTTTTAGCATTTTATTGGTTGCTCGTTTTGTCTAGATCTTCGTTTGTAAATAGGACAGTTCTTAGAAAGTGTTTATGATAATTTGACGATATTCAGGTAATAATCATACATTTTTAGGGTTCCGTCCGCGAAGGGTCCAAACGGAGCCTATTGTTGTCACTCACGTTTCCGTCCGTCTGTCTGTCCGTCCGTCGTCTGTCACAAAATTTTGTTAGGTACGAAGAATTTTTTAACTCAAAGTCAAAGTCAAAGTCAAAACGTTTATTGCGAACTAAGTGTACAATGTTGATGTTATACTTTTTTTTTTTTTGGTACTTATAACTTAGCAGCCTTTTGCAAGCATTGCAATTTTTATTCACCTAGATTAGCATGCATTAAACATAATTAATACTTAATTATTTACTTTTTTTTTTTTTTTTTTTTTTCTTCCCATTGACCAACTTGAAATTTGGTGATAATGTTTATTATTGCGTATACTTTACTAACAAATACTAATATTTAGTACGGAACCCTTGTGCGAAATCCGAAACGCACTTGGCCAGTTTTTTGTTATATATCTCGACATTAGATTAAAAACACTAGTTAAAATAATAGAGAAAAGTGTCTGAGGCAGGCATTTCAAATCACCTGGCTCTAATATGAAGTTTTATATCTCAAACCAATTACCGGAGTATTATATTATATCCCCAATTTATATCTAAGTGTCTTTAACTTTTTTTCCCAACACAGGCATTACTTGCTTACAGGGAAGCTCCAAACACTAAACTTTTATGTAAACTATGAAGCAATGAAGCAATAAAAATATTTTTGTATTGTATTTGTAACTATTCCAAAATAAAGATTATTATTATTATTATTATTATTTAACTCTTCACATAAAAAAAGGTTAAAATGGCGTATTATAATAAAACTAGCCTGTACTAACGGCTTCGCCTGGGTTGGATTACTACTTCCCTCGTTATTAATTATGCCTATGTGCTGTTCCAGACTATAATCTATATCTGTGCCAAATTTCATCCTGATCCGTTTAGCTGTTCTGGCGTGATTGAGTACCTAACAATCATCAAAAAAAAAAAAAACCACCCAATTTTTCGCATTTATAATATTAGTATGAATTAGGATTAAACTACATACCAGCGGGTAGTATATGGAAGAGACACGGCTTCGTCTGCCGTCCTACGGAGTTGGTTCCCGAACATTGCACCCAGCCGTAGTCTGAAGAAGTATTCACCATGTAAATGTATGTACCTGAATGAAATATTATAGGTTACTAAAAGCAAATAATATAATGAATATGAAGCAAAATAATCTTGAAAATATATATGTTTAGACAGCTTATACTCATGCCCCGTTTTTAGGTTCTAGGTTAAAGGTCCTACAACCCTTCATAGTGCATAAATTAGAACTATTTACCACTAAGTACTATTTATACTTAGTGGTAAATACAAACTTACATAAAACAGGAACACAAGGTTTTGTTTTTTTGGTAGTTACCATTGCAGATACAGATACATAAAATACTGACAAACAGATGCCTCATCTTATACAAAGAAACGTGACCGCCCTAACTACGGTTTCTCGGCTGGCATCAGGATTTTTTCCAAATCTTAATATTACATAAACTTCAATGAGAAATCGATATATATATCACGTCATCTATTGAAATTTATTTGAACTAAATTTTCTTTGTTCGAGATGGGACCCCGTGCAGATATTAAAGCGGGTCATTTACTAGATAAACTTCACCGGGCTTTGCTTCTGTGGGTCTCTCCTGTGTCTGTTTTGTGTGGAATAGGCACAATTATAGCCCTATAATTAGGGATAGTCTGGGATTGTCCGTTTAGTTGGAGTATTTTAGAGCTTACTTATGACTGGAAAAGAGGAGGAGCTCGTGGCTAAAGTAATAACAGCCGCACGGGTCGATCCATAAGGTTAAGCTACGCTTGCCGGGGTGGGTCCATGGATGGGTGACCATCCATGGACCCCCATTACATACCGAGACTCCTCCGTGCCTCGGAAAGCACGTTAAGCCGTTGGTCCCGGCTGTCAATTGTGGATCTTTGACAGTCGTTACGGGTCGTCAGAAGCCCGAAAGTCTGACATCCAGTCTAACCGGATGCAGCTGGTATTCAGCTGCATCCGGTTAGACTGGAAGCCGACCCCAAGATAGTTGGGAAAAGGCTAGGCAGATGAGGAGCGAGGTCTGCAGGTGTAGCATGACCAATTCTATCTCTATTCTACCAAGAATAGACAAAGTTCTTTTTAACTTGACATCTTTTCTGCCCGAGCATCATGCTTTACATTGTAGACTTTTGTCGACTGAAGAATAGAAACATTTCTTCTCTTCAGTTTTAACATCACCATGCTTAGGACGGTAGAAATATTTCTACAATCAGTCATTTTGTCTATTCTTCCGTCGACTGGTGGTCATAGCCCGCAGGCATGCCCGTGGCCAAGTTTCTCTAGTCTAAGTGTATTGCCCACTTAAGGTTTTCATGATTTATAAAGATTGCTACGTTGTCGGTAAGAAATTACTAAAGCACTACCTTTGCAAAGCTTTTAAAAGGGCGGATATTGACATACCTGGCAAATTCGGCACAGTGGTTATCGGAGATGTAGTAAGCTCATGTTTACTATGAGCTGAGCTGTTGAACCACCAGTGGTACGACATTGGCTCCTGTGGACAAAAAGATAAAGGTTAAAATTGTATGTTACTAAAGGAGTTTTTCTCCACTGTTATAAATATTGTGTTTACTGGTAATTTAAGCATTAAAATCATCAATTTGACTCTTGTAAGTTCAAATTATCCAATAATTGGCTATTTTATGAAAAGATGACCTTTGAGATTAGGCTAGTACGGTTTTTATTTTTTTTGTGTGGGTTGGGATGTCATCCAATGACATCTCCCGCTTTGGGTGGAGCGGGAGGGCGTGTCAGACTCTTACTGACTAAAATCCACCCCTGTTACTTCCCTGCCTGAGTGCCCAGGGGTGCGGTAACTCATGTTGAGAATTTATCCGCTAGGCTAGTACGGTGTACATATGAGTACGTCAGTAATTTTCTGGTTAAGAAGGCGAAACGACCTTTTATCAAAACGTGCAAACTAATACTATTAACCTACTTAAATCAAACAACCTAAAAAAACATTAATGTAGTGGAGCTTTCGCCTTAAATGCTTCTTTTTATAACACGGAAATCCAAATCGTCAATCATTAATCTCATAATTTATTCACAATGGATTATTTGAGTATACATTGATTCAACACCTAATATTAATTGGTTTCCCAACCGAACCAATGGCCCATTTCGGTCGGAAATACATTTCGGTCCCAGTTATTACAATCCTTTGCCACGAGACGCCATTTTGATTATATCAATTTGGAATTAACTTGGTACGGTCAGCAACGAATGTTGGTTGACACTGTCACATTTATAAAACGTGCAATGTAATTAAATACATATATGAAGATTTTTTTATTTACTATGTTATGTGTCTTATCTAAGTCTTAACATATTGTTTGTATGATTATGAGTTTTAAAAATACAGTCTCCGGAAGTTCTGATTCAATAACGAAAATTATTGATAAGCTAACTATAGGCTACTTTTTATTTCGGAAAAATACACGATGTCTGTGGAACGGGCCAAGAGGACGAAATCGAGGGCAAAGTGTTAGTTTTAGTAACACACAGCAGCAGCTAACAGGGGAAAATGCGAGAAAAAATCGTTTTTCCATGACCTCAAGTTACATGGTGCAAGAAAAGGCAGAATAAGATGGTGTTTCATGAAAAAAGAGGCTACTGATGATTTTTAGGTTAAAAGTTGAAACTATGCACGCGCTGCAACAGTGAACCCACTGCTCAGTTGCGTTGCGACGTCATGCATGTCACACCGGAAACTGCCTCAACGCAAAGCGACGCCATTTATTCCGACGTCGCAGCATCTCAGTGAGTTACCAACAATGGATCGTAGGAACCGTGACCTGGCCACTGTAGACCCGGGCCTGCGGACGGCGAGTAATGGGTAGCTCGCCGTCCGATGAGCACCAGGCCCGAGAGTCGACGGCGCGTAGTGTTCCACGCGCGCCTCAAAGAGTTGTCAGCAATAGGGACGGGGCCCGTCATGGCCAATGCCCGAGGGTTGAGGATAAATTCGAAACAGAGTTACCTCGCCCCCGGGCACTAAGGGCAGGAAGGAACAGGGGTGGGTTTTAGTCAGTAAGAGTCTGACACACCCTCCCGCTCCACCCAGAGCGGGAGAAGTCATTGGATGATTTCCCACCCCACAAAAAAAAATCTAACCGTGACCTGTTGTGCGTTTATTTTTTTTATTTATTTAATTAATGCGTTGCCGCTCCGACGACGCACCGCATCACATTTTCCCGCTTCGCCTTTGCGTCGACGCAATGGATACAACACCGCAAAGAAGAAGTGTGGCATGTAAGTCGACGCAATGCGTATGACACCGCAAAGGAGAAGTGTATAAAAGACGCAACGTCAACGCTGTGCCTAAAAAGTTTTTATTAAAAAAAAAATAATTGTTAACCGATTTTCCCTACCAACTGTACCGTTTTACATAATTGATGCATGTTGATAAATACTTATTAGTGAATTGATTTGACGCAATGAGAGCAGTCCCGTTTAAAATGGCGGAAATGTTATTTTGTATTTTTATTAATGTTTGTTTTCTTTCTTGATGAGTTTTTTAAGAGTGACTTTTTCCGTGAGTTTTTTGACGTCGAGAGTTGTTGAGAGGAAATGGCGGTGAAGTGCTTTTGACATTTTGGTACTTATCCAATAATTGGTATAAAGAGTGTTTGTATTTCTCATTATAATTATATTATCTTAACCCATAAAGTAAAGGTATTTTACAGTCTAGTGATACACTCAGTCCCTAATGTTCACATACACAGAGGCCTCTTCTCTGTGTGAGCAGCAAACCGTAATCCACGACGTAGGCTCAGTTCAGGTTTGGTGGTTTTTTATCATTGATAGGCGCGGGTTTAACCACTTTCTCACTTGAAGGTAAGATCATGGAGCACGCTTGCTCAGAAGTAACCTATTCACTCTTGACTTAAAGACACCCAGGTTGTAGCTATCAGGAAACGCAGATTTTGGCAGTGATTTCCACTGCTTAGCTGTATGTGTCTGTGTGTGGGATTTCCACCGTATACCGGTGGCGCATCGCCGTACGTCTAGTGGGCCAAAGATGGAACGGGCTTGGCGGAATTAAACTATGCAATTCCGAGACACACTCCTCAAAACATTACCGATAATAACCAACAGGCCAGCAATTTGGCAAGTTGCTGACAGCACTGTATTTTGCTTCAAATTAGGCGATATGTCATATCACCCGATTTGAAGCAAAATACAGTGCTGTCAATCAATTAAAATTTTTAAGTGTGTTAACTATTTTAAGTATTAGTTTCGTTTGTAACTATATAAAAAAATCTTAAAAGTTAAATTTGACCCACTTTTCGGTTTCCGATTAAGTTGTAATTTTGTGTACATGTTTAGTTTGGATGACAATGCATGGTTAGCTAAGTGACGTCATTCTAAATTCAATATGGCGGATGCCCAAAGATGGCGGACTAATTATTTGATATGCATTCCATCCATGATATTATGTGGGTATAAAAATAAAGTGTTCTTTTTAGTTTTTTTTTAAACTACAGACAATTATTTAAGCATACTTTTTTAAGGTCACGTTATTTTTTTAAGTTTGGGTATCCATTCTTTCCCTGTTTCTCGTAACTCTTTTAGGGCTTTTTTCACACCTCCTGTTTTCTGAATGTGGTGCTCGAATGTTTTTAACCTTTTGAGTTTGCGACCATATTCACACCATCAAACAGGTTCTCGAAAAATATAATGAATATAATAAGAAAATCTATGTGGCTTTTATTGACTATGCCAAAGCCTTCGATAGTCTGAACCACAACTATATATGGGAAAGCTTAGAGCAACAAGGAATACCAGGCATCTATACCAGAATTATTAAAAAAATCTACTCAAACAGTAAAGCCAGAATCCAATTAGAATCGTTAGGAAATGAATTTCGTATTCAAAAGGGTGTGAGACAGGGAGACCCGTTATCCCCAAAATTGTTCTCTGCAGTGCTGGAAAATATTTTTCGTAAACTTTACTGGGATGAATATGGCATCAACATAAATGGATCAAAACTGCATCATCTAAGATTCGCCGACGACCTTGTACTACTAGAGGAATGTCCCGAAAACCTCGAATTTATGATTAACAATCTAAATGAAGAGAGCACGAAAGTTGGACTAAAAATGAATACCAGTAAGACCAAAATAATGACGAACACTACAAAATTTAACATCAAAACTAAAGATGAGTCTATAGAATATGTGGATGAGTACATGTACTTGGGGCAAGTCATCTCCATAGAAGATCAAATGACGAAAGAAATTAACCTCAGGATTGCAATAGGTTGGAAGAAATACTGGTCATTAAAGGAGATAGTAAAATCCAAAGACTTAAACATGTCTTTAAAAAGAAAAACATTTAATACATGCATACTACCTTGCCTAACCTATGGATGCGAAACCTGGACCCTCACAAAAGCATTAAGAGAAAAGCTTGCCATAGCACAGAGAGCAATGGAGAGGAGTATGACCGGGTATAAACGTCAGGATAAGATAAGAAACACCGATCTAAGGTCAATAACAAAACTTCCTGACATACTCATGCGAATCGACCAACAGAAGTGGAGGTGGGCAGGCCATTTGATGCGCGATGAAGCGAGGAAGTGGAGCAAGAGAGTCACAGAATGGTACCCAAGGGATGGCAAACGAAGACAAGGTAGACAACACACAAGGTGGGAAGACGAAATTAAACTGACAGCGGGACCAAACTGGAGAAGGGTAGCTCACGACAGGCAACAATGGAAGTCATTGGAGGAGGCCTTTGCCAATAGGCACACCGAATTAAGAGACTTTTTATAGTTGTAGTTGTTTATCTTAGTGTTTAAGGCGAAATGTTAATTCGGAATAAAGGGCTTTATTATTATTATTATTATTATTATTTTAAGGTCACGTTAGAGGAAATAGAAAAGTCTATTTGTGTGTATACGGCACGGACCACACATAAGAAGCTTGGCGAGAAAGCTAGAAGTTTAAAAAGTCGTATTATGACTTTGCAAACTCTACTTTACATGTGAATAGGGATTCTGAAAATCGTTAGGACTTCTCGAAGTAAGGTTTCTTTTCAATTTAGACTATTGTGGTTTTTGAGTGCACTTATTTCCTTGGACTTGAAAAAAAAAATATTGTCTTAAAGTGAAACTAGTTGTATCAAACGCCGTGAAATTGTAAAGGAAAGAAAGAAAGAAAAGTATTGATTTGGCGAAAATCACTAAGTTCACACAATTGAAAAAAAATTGAAACTAAATATTATTTAAAAAAAAAAAACTTAGGTAACGTGTGCCTCATGGCTGCGCCAAAATGGTTCATTTCAGCAATTTTGCCAGACAGATTCTGTCTGACGCTGGTCTTCCAATGAACCCAACATCCCATCGAAAAAAAACGTTTTGAGAAAACATTCATTGTGGGTACAGCTAGGGAGTTGAATACCCTACCGGAGTCTGTGTTTCCTGATAGCTACAACCTGGGAGTCTTTAAGTCTAGAGTGAATACGTAACTTCTAGGCAAGCGTGCTCCATCTTCGACCACATCACCGCTTACCATCAGGTGAGATAGTGGTCAAACGCGTGCCTATCAACAATAAAAAAAAAACTTAAGTGACGAGTGACGGAACAAATAATTTAAAACATAATATGTGTAGGCTCCCGCAGACTGGCGCAACGCGAACACGTGACAACCCATCTAAAAAGAATTTATTCTACGCATGTCAATCTGTAATCCCTATTATGTTGGGGTCGGCTTCCAGTCTTATCGGATGCAGCTGAATACCAGTATATTACATGAAGCGACTCCTTATCTGACCTCCACCACCGGTGAAAACTGCATTAGAATCCGTGACGTGGCTTAGGAGGAAATAGCGGAGACACTGACAGACGCGGAAAGTGACTTTGATATATACTATGTAGAGATTCTATAAAAATGTCATATCTTTGTTGTGTTTTCTCATCTTCCTGCCCTTATCCCATGTCACTTGGGGTCGGCGCAACACGTTTTCCTCTTCCATTCCGTCCTGTCAGCCGTCACACCATCACTAACTCCCTCCTCTTCCTCCTTTCATATCAATCCTCACACAATCCATCCATCCTTTCTTTGGCCTCTCTCTCCCTCTCCATCCATCCACATTTATATTCATAACTCATTCATGTGTTTCATACCTCCTCTTCACATGACCATACCAAGACAAGCGGTTCCCTTTCAACTTTTCTGTGACTGGCGCCACTTTTAAACTACCTCTAATGTACTCATTTGTCACTTTATCCATTCTCATTACTCCACACATCCATCTCAACATTCTCATCTCCGCCACATGCAATCTTTTTTCATCCGTCTTTTTCACAACCCAACTTTAATGCGTTGTCTATCGGAGCCATATAGCTTTAAGGGCCTTCTCGCGGTCCAGTGGCGCCCTCATTGAATAAAAAATCGTAGCTTATCACAGAAAATAAATATTAAAAAATCCAACTTGACGTTTGTTACAAAGAGGATAAAGAATTTTTACGTTGTTAAAACAGGTCTCAAAATGTTTCGTATCCAAAGTAGTAGGCAAAAGTGCCAAAAATGGCCGTTTCTGGCACTTTTGCCTACTACTTTGGATACGAAACATTTTGAGATCTGTTTTAACAACGTAAAAATTCTTTATCCTCTTTGTAACAAACGTCAAGTTGGATTTTTTAATATTTATTTTCTGTGCTATGCTACGATTTTTTATTCAATGAGGGCGCCACTGGACCGCGAGAGGGGCCTTAAAAACGAAATATATGGGAAACTTTGCTGCTAAAAATTTCCAATAGTATCGGCTAAATTTTTTAAATTCAGTTTTCTTCCGTCATAGATAGGCTATAAAAGTTCCGTACGCGAAAAAATATAGTTCATTAAACCAGCCATATTTTATCCTGTACCGACAGGGGAGAAAGTAAACAAAACAAAATCTGGGGTAAAATATACGGGTATGCAGGTAATATAGCGAACTGATGGAGTATTATGTTATTCATGAGGCTACTCTCTTTGGGATACTGCGCGAATGCTGTGTTATTATGATCTGCTTCCGATATGGACGATTTTATTTAGAAACTGGGACTTGCCAGCGGCTTTGCCTGCATAAAAGTTGGAAAGTATTCCATGAGATGAGAGCGTAATACTGGGATAATAAAATTAAAAATTATCTTGTATTATAATATTTATGTAATTTTTTTGTCATAATACCTCTTTATTTGTTTTTTTTTATTTATTTAATTTGTTGACATTGTAAATATGTTGACATCTGTTATTTAATTTATTGACATTTAATTTCATTTAGTGACATCAAATTTACAGACATTTTTAATTCATTTAGTGACATCAGTAGTTTAATTTACCGTAATTTTTATGGTTCCGTACCCAAAGGTTAAAATGGGACCCTATTACTAAGACTCCGCTGTCCGTCCGTTTGTCACCAGGCTGTATCTCATGAACCGTGATAGTTGGACAGTTGAAATTTTCACAGATGATGTATTTCTGTTGCCGCTATAACAACAAATACTAAAAAAAAGAATAAAAAAATATTTAAGTGGGGCTCCCATACAACAGACATGATTTTTTTGCCGTTTTTATAGATAATGGTACGGAACTCTTCGTGCGCGAGTCCGATCGCGCTTGGCCGGTTTTTATTTTATTATTTTAACCTATCCAATGGGATATATAAGATTATAAAATTAAAAATGCTATTTAATACAATGGTATTAGATCAGAAAAAAATGTAATTTAAGTTCACCTTATTAAAATGCAATTTTTATTATTGCAAAATGTTGGTCGCAAGTTCTTTATTAATCGCGAATGTGGCCTTCCGACAGTTGCTTAAAATAGGTAGTTGTCAGATTGTTGTATTCAGTCCGACAAAGGCTGATACAGTAACGATTTATGCGAATGAAACACTCGGGAATCCAATCGAAAAAACAAACAACACAAAAAAAAGCAAAATACTATCAGTTTCAAAATAAAGCTTCGACCATCGAACTATAAGTCACAGTATTTTTATTAAATATGCATGAATTCCATATAGTTTTACTGTTACAGTATTTTTAACTAACAAACGCACATATTTTTGAACGCAAAATTGAAAATAACAATATTTTCGTAGATAAAACCATTTTGAGAGCGTCAATATTGATAAAATTTGATGAAGCCTGTTTTCGTTATTTGTGTATCGTTTAAAATAAAACTTTATGGCAAAATCGGACTTTAAAAGAGTTGTTGTTAAAGTTTATAATCATTTGGCGTGGACAATGTTTTATTTTAAAACACCATTTTATTTTATAATCCAGATTTAATATTGTATTTTATACAGACTGTAACGGAACGATGTGGTCATATTTTTAAAAATAGCTTGTGCCCATGGATATGATCTGGATGAAATTTGCACAGAGATAGATTAGCACATAGGCTATAATATACTGTGAGGAAAGTACTAATTCCACGCGGGTAAAGCCACTTACAAAAGCTAGTCATGTAATATTTGAATATTTTACTTTCTAATTTAGTAGGAACTTCTGAAAATCATCCTTTTAAGGCGCTATTTACTGCCAACGACCTTGAGCGGTTAGCTTGCGTGTTCTGCGCTGAGCTCTCGTAACGCGTCGTATGTCCATCCAGTAATAGGACTCGCCCATCAAGAAGCACTGTCCGAAATTAGACGCATTTTTAATTTATTACACATAAAACAACAGGTGTTATACTAAAACACGTATACAAAAATATAAATAATCAAATGATCTTTAAAATGGTTCCATAAAAATATGCTTTATAGTTTTTCCGTGATTCTCAATTTTTTATCCGTTAAAAACATAACTTTACAAATTAATTACACTATGATATGGAAACATATTTCCAATATTCATATGTCAAATTACGAAGGAGTCTAGTAGTAGAGTTTGTAATATATATTTTTTACAAAGAAATAAGACTAGTCGTCTATTACTATTACTACGTGATGTTCAAATAAAAATCATTAGAAGTCGTATAACTGCGCCTTAATAAAACATATAACTATATATTTAATCCAAAAATTCGAAGACATGTGACATTCACCAATCCGCATTGGGCCCGCGTGGTGGATTACGGCCCACACCCTCTCACGAAGAGGAAGCCTGTGCCCCAGCAGTGGAGACATTAAAAGGCTGAGATGATGATGATGATATGTTTAATCATTATTCGTATGAAATTAATACTAAGAAATCGATTATCAATATAAAATATTGGACGGCTTTCCTTCTTAAAAAAATTAAACTTTTTTTCAATCTGACACAGCCTCCCCCACCTCCCTTCTCGCCATCAATCGTCGCCAGGATACTTAATCAAATGCCAAGGAATCCTTACCTGTTCCTTCTCAGATATTAAAAATACATAATAGCAAGATACCTGAAGCTTTTTAATATAATATTTTTGAAAGTATTTTGGATGACTTTGTTTTGACGCGCAGCGTTGTGTTTCTTACGCGGTCCAAATCATGGACAATTGGACACTATCGCCGCTAAGCTTAAGTGGGATTGGGCCGGATATGTCTGCCGCATGTTAGATGAGAAATTGGTGAAACGAATCACCGAATGGGTCTCATTAAACGCCCGGCGACATCTTGGCAGACCAAGGCGACGATGGCGGGACGGGCTCGACTCCTACCGATAGTTCGTACTAGCAGAAGACAGCGGCAGATCAAGGCGAAGATGGCGGGACGAGCTCGAGTTCAACCGATAGGACTGGTTCGTACTAGCAGAAGACAGCGGCAGACCAAGGCGAAGATGGCGGGATGAGCTCGAGTCCTACCGGTAGGACTGGTTCGTACTAGCAGAAGACAGCGGCAGACCAAGGTGAAGATGTCGGGACGACCTCAAGTTCGACAGATAGGACTGGTTTTTACTAGCAGAAGACAGCGGCAGACCAAGGCAAAGATGGCGGGACGAGCTCGAGTCCTACCGATAGGACAGGTTTGTACTAGCAGACGACAGCGGCAGACCAAGGCGAAGATGGCGGGACGAGCTCGAGTCCTACCGATAGGACTGGTTCGTACTAGCAGAAGACAGCGGCAGACCAAGGCGAAGATGGCGGGACGAGCTCGAGTGCTACCGATAGGACTGGTTCGCACTAATAGAAGACATAATTTTGTGGAAAAGGGAGAGGAAGGCCTCCATTTTTTCTTTGTTTCCTTTCTTTCTTCTCCTTCTATTCGAAAAGAAAAGATGGATAGACTATTCTTTATTTTTTATATACTATTTATAGGCTAGGCTCGCATTTGACCGCTATCTCGCCTGATGGTAAGCGATGATGTCATCGACGATAGAGCACGCTTGCCTAGAAGTAACCTATTCACTCTTGAAGTTTTGACAATATGGACTCAAAGAAATCTTATGTTTAACAGCGCCAACATTATCTGCTAACCTAACCTAACTTTATTGCCACAAACGTGCCATTTTTTACAAAAGATGATTCTTAAATTTAATAAAACGCTGACTAACCCATTAATTGAAGATTTAGGTAACCATTAGTGACGCTTCGATAATATGAACGCAGAGTAGAAAAGTTCAGAAGCCAAATCATTATTTCTTACACATGTCATTGGATAATATTAAATATCGTAAATTTGTAATAATTTTTACGACACCTCTCGATATATTATGAATAGATCTTAACAAATACAAAAAATCTCATCCAAATTTTATAGTTAACAATGTATCAGATCCTTTTCGGCTAACCAAAACAAAAACTTGAAAACAAAACTGTGTGTCTGTTGTGGACGCCTGATTCGGCCAATCTTGGGGTAGCGTTCATTACTCGTCATTCGTTCATGTTTAACATGAACAAATATAAACGTGTGTTTTCTAGATTTCTGTGCAAGTTTGAGCAAGATAGTTTTTTAGAGTTAGCGTACCACTGGTCAGTTTCCTTACTCGTCAATTTCACTAAGCCACCGGTTTACTCACTAGACAGTTTCGGTAGGTTGACAATTTCTCTAGTTAGGCATTTTCCTGATTCTTCAGTTTCCTCCTTCACTAGGTTTGCTAGGATATCAGTTTCGTGAAATTGCCAGTATTGCGAGCCGCTACTTTCGTTATTTGTCAGCTTCACTAATCGAACGGTTTACCTATTCGTCAGTTACGATAGGCCAATTTACGTCAAAACCTATGACATTGACAAGCGCAACAAATAGGTACGAGAAATTTGACAGGAGTCCGATTCGGGCACTTCAACAGACGAAAGGTGAAAATAAGAGTTCCCGCTATTTTTTCAGGCACACTTCCAGTTGACAGCGATGCGGAAGAAGTTTTTGACGCCATATTCTAAGTGTTAATTAGTTATTTTTATGTAATTATAGTTAGTTACTTAAGTATTGTAAAAGTATGTAAATAGCATATATTAAATTGATAAAGAGTTTACGATTTTATCAATTTAATGATTTTTCATAAACTTACAGTGTATACAAATATTCGGTAACATTTACAATGTTCATCTACTACATCAAGATAAGAGGTAAAATTGTAAATGTTACCGAATATTTGTTGACTCTTGAGTCAAGAGTGGCAATACTTAACTAATTTATAGAATCTCATATTCTACATGCAACACAGCGTGAGCCTTTCAAGTATCAGCAAAAAATGAAACAGAAAATGTACGCAAAAATAGACCCTCGAGCGTTAATGGATGAAATAGATAAATTTCCGCGATTGAAAACAAAAGAAAAGCACATACATATTCTATATCACGAAGGTGTGTTTGCCTTGAATGTGTGTATACACGTGCACATTGTTCCTGCGTGTGTTAACTATTTTCTACGTCACGAACGCTCTGAACTTAGGGACACACAAAAACGGCCAAGTGCGTGTCGGACCGCGCACATTTAGTGTTCCGTACCAAATGTATTTTTGACTATTTGTATGGGATTGGGTCAACAAGATAAAATAAAAAAAATAAAAAATCATTTATTCATTTTTTTTTTTTTTTTAGATGCTTATACTGTGAAAATTTGAAGACTATAGCTTCAACCGTTTGGCTGTAAAACCTTTGTGACAGACGACGGACAGACAGACGGACAGATGAACACGTGAGTGACAGCATTAGGGCTACGTTTAGACCCTTCGGGTTCACCATCATCATCAGTCTTTTAATGTCCCCACTGCTGGGGCACAGGCCTCCTCTCTGTGAGAGGGTGTCGGCCGTAATCTACCACGCGGGCTCAATGCGGATTGGTGGATGTCACATATCTTCGAATTTTTGGTTCCAGGACATGCCGGTTTCCTCACGATGTTTTCCTTCAACGTTTTGAGAGCAGTGGTGATGAAATGATTTACACAAAGTAAAGCGGTGCCTGGGTTGCAAACTCACGACCTACAACTTGTAAGTCGCGGCCAATACCACTGGGCCACCACTGCTCTCCTTCTGCTACACTTCGGGTACGGAACCCTAAAAAATTGTATGTGAAACTACACACATGCAAAACCAACCCACCTTGCTGAGACAGAAACTATTTATCCTACTGCACCTCTTTACTCTGTGACACCTATTGAAGAAAATTCTATCAAGAATCAACTTTCAAGGTCACGAGTTCACGTCTTAACTTTCATATAAAGCCGTTGTAACCTTAAATAATGACCTTGAGGTGACCCTGAATCGAACTTCCCTTTTCTAATATCTTTTGTGGCATAATCTTCGGAAATTATTTTCTGGGACGAGTTCTTTGTAAAGTATTTCTGGTCGGAATTTCATGGAAAGGTATTAAAGGAAAAATTATGAGAGGAAATAAGTATTTTAATGATGTTGGGTCGTTCACTGGGTAAATAAAAGTTATTGGAGCGAGAAAAGGATTTGAGTTGGTTAGAGCCACTGTGGTAGTATAATGAGTTTATCATACAGCTAAGTATTTTTAGTGCTAGTTGGTAAATAACTTGTGTGAACATGGAAGGCGCAAAATTTGAACCGAGTCCAGATTGGGGCTGCTTGGTTTCCTTGGGTAGGAAGACGTTTGGGCGACCGATAACCAATTTACAGGTAGAAATAAAGCTTGCGTGTTCTGTGCTGAGCTCACGTAACGCGTCGTACTTCCACCCAGTAATAGGACTCGCTCATCAAGGAGCGCTGTCCGAAGTTAGACACATTATTAATTTATTATACATAAAATAACAGGTATTATACTAAAACACGTATACTAAAATACAAATAACTAATTATCTTTAAAATAATGAAGGTTTTATAAAAATACGCTAAATAGTTATTGCGTGATTCTCAAAATTATATCCGAGTTAGACATAACTTTACAAATTAATTACTTACACTATGTTATAAAATATCATTTCAAATATTCACATATTAAATTACGAAGGAAATTATCTTGAGTAACATATATTTTTTTTCACAGAAATAAGAGTAGTCGTGTAGACGTAATATTCAATTAAAAATCATTAGAAGTCGTATAACTGCGCCTTAAGGGCCTACCTCCGCATAAGTGGCGGGCTCATTGAATAAAAAATCGTAGCAAAGCGTAGAAAATAAAGATTAAAGAATCTTATGTTGCGTTTGTTACAAAGAGGATAAGGTATTTTTACGTTTGGTTGTTAAACCGTGTTTACCGGTTTTCACTTGTAAGTCGTAGGTTTGAATCAAGTCAGGCACTTTAATTTGTATAAATTATTTCATCACTACTGTCTCAAAACGGTGAAGGAAAACGTCCTCAGGAAACCGGCATATCTCATAGCGAAGACATGTGAAACACACCACAGGGGCTCAATGCGGGTTGGTGGATTACGTCCCACACACTCAGAGAAGAAGTCTAATTATGTAATGCTTATGCTTTTCAGGTAAACCAAGGAGTCTTTAAGACGAGACTGAATAGGTTACTTTTAGGTAAGCGTGCTCCATCTTCGACCACATCTTCGCTTACCATCAGGTGAGATAGTGGTCAAACTCGAGCTTATCAATAATTTAAAAAAAAATCTGGCCCAGTGCGTGTCGGATTTTGCACATTAAGGGTCTACTACCGGCCAAGTGGCGCCCTCATTGTATAAAAAATCCTAGCATATCATAGAAAATAAAAAAAGTGTCAGAAACGGCCGTTTTTGGTACTTTTGCTTACTACTTTGGATACGAAACATTCTGAGACCTGAGTCCTCTTTGTAACAAACGTGACGTTGGATTCTTTAATATTTATTTTCTATGATAAGCTATGATTTTTTATTCAATGAGGGCGCCACTTGGCCGGTAGTAAGGCTTTAAGGGTTCCGTACCATATGTTAGTATTCGCTAGTAAGTATACGTAATAATAAAAATATCACCAAATTTCAAGTTCATAGGTCAATGGGAAGACGGATGGATTTTGTGACAGACGACAGACGGACAGACGGACACGTGAGGGACAACAATAGGGCTCCGTTTGGAATCTTCGGGTACGGAAACCTAAAAAAAAACCATAGAAACTTCCAAATGTTTGGCTGTTTCATACATTTCTGTTCACATGAATGCTTTCTTGGATTTTCGGTATCCACCTATCGTCTAAGTACAAAACAAATATTTTAATAAACGTTAATCATAACAAATTACAAGTTAATCTTACCTTAGGATTAGCATCCAGATCGCAGTCAATGTCAATGACTTCTCCTCTTGCCGCTCTAACCACGATTGGAGCTGATGACTTGCAGGTTGGCACAACTGTATAGAAATATAAAAGTTAAATATAAATTATGTTAATGTTATGGAAGAGCTGGTGGCTAAATAATAAAAGCCGCATGATTTGATCTTCAAGGTTAAGCAACACTTGCCGAGGTCGGCCTGTAGATGGGTGACCATTACATAGCGAGACTGCTCCTTGAAAAAGTCATTCTAATAGCGATAGTCGAAATGTCAAAATGTACAATCCGTTACATTTTTGTCATTTCGACAGTCGCTATCGCTATCAAGCGACATTTTGATAGCGTAAAAAGTAAAAAAAAGAGTAGCACTCCGGGAGTGCCGACAGAAGTGAAAACTTGAACAGAAATGCCCAACGCGCCTAAAGAAGTTTTCACTTCAAAAATATGGATTTGACAAGATCCTATAATTTTTTTTTACTTTTTGACAATCGCCATCGCCACGCTGTTGCTTAGAACCTCTAGTCGGTTTTGGTTTTAGAAAGTATTTGCTTTCATATATGGACATAACTTTACTGAACAAAAGGAAACTGACCTTACCCCAAACAGTACACTGTTAATTTTCATTAAAGTGACTTTGGTAGAAATAGTACACTATAGGTCAAGTCCATTCCTATTGAGCCATTTCAACTTTCCAAAACCAACCAGCATTCCAAAATAAGACCAGCATTCTCCATTGTGTAACAGCAATAACAAATTCAGTATTGTGACTTAAACATAAAGGAAGGAAGTTGTGAAATCAATATGGCTGGCATTGGGATGAAATATTAATCATCGGAGAGGCCACAGAGCACGGAAAACCCTCGGTGGGCACTGCTGGAGACGGCACTGGCATACCTTTCAAACTCTCCATAGAAACAAAGCGTGTCAGTCCTCACCACGGAATAGAAAAAACAAGTGGAAGTGCCCACGCAGCTATCCGGCGTGTGTCACAATTATGCGGCAAAATATCTAAAATAATAACAAACTTCGTCAGTCTTAATTTTATATGAACAATAAATTCAATTTTGACGAAAAGGTTATTTGTTGTTCATGCAAAATAAAGACTGGCACTTCCACTTGTTTTTTCTATTCCGCGGTCCTCACTGACACGCTTGGTTGGTCTAAAGAGCTTGGGTTATTGTCGTTTACTTATAGAAAGTGACGGGTTGTGATTGACATAGCCCGAGGAATCGCCAAACGTAAGTGGCAGTGGGCAGCACATTATTTGCAGAACAGATGGTCAATGGGGCCGAAAAGTTCTGGAGTGGCTACCGCCTACCTGAAGACGCATTGTTGGACGGTCCCACAAGGTGGACCAATGTCTTGTTGAGGGTTGCAGGTAGCCGATGAATGCGAAACACACAAGGACTGGTCGTTGTGACGACACTTAAGGGAGGCTTATGTCCAGCAGTGGACGTTTTACTGATGAATCCGGTTAGACTGGAAGCCAGCCCCAACAAAGATGGGAAAAACTAGATTAACTTGCGTCTCTGGTCGCTGCCAGCGATTCCGAACTCTGTTGGAGAGACCAAGGTAGGTCGTGACACGAAAACTTATACTTCAAGTTGAGGACATAAATTATAGAATTTCTTCTAGTTGGGGAATAGAAATGTAAGATGGGTTTTAAGTTTTGCTTTGAAAGTTTGGTTTTAGATAAATTGTGACAGTTTGGAAACTATATACGGGTCCTCAAGTGCATGGATAAATAAGACGATTACGAGAGAAAAACAGAAATACTATCATCTTGCAACACGCAGGTGGCTTACGACTAAGACTAAGGCGGCTACCTTCTAAACATCACTATGTGTAAGAGTATTTTCTTGTTTCATATTTTTCAGAATGCGATAGGTTTGTAGCCGGGTTTTAGTTTTTCAATTTATTTATGTATGTGGATGATAGACGCCGTTATACGTCCGTTTATTCTGATTTCAGTATTGTTTTGGAAATAATACAGGGTGTAAGGGGAACGCTTCCGAAGCCAGAACGTAGATTATATACAACCTAAATGCAAACGGATACCAGTGATCTTTCGCTTTATTTCGGCGTCGCGTGGACGTGGGGTTGTTGGCCGCACGGCTGTCGGCGAGAGGGCGCGCAATTTGAACTCGAGGAATGCGCGGGTGTCAGCTGATATTTTACGAATATTGCATTGCATGATAAATTTGTAAAAAACAGTGTCTTTAACTGCAAATAACGGTTTCATTTAACTGTTCTCACTATGCTAAAAAAAAATGTTTTTTTTTTCAGATTTTTTGATGGTATCGTATCAATCACTAGCCTTATCACCTGTCTCCATTTTCGGAAGCGTTTACCCTACACCCTGTATATTTGTCCAAAAAGTCCAATCGGTGGCTTTCAATTCTGCTTTCAGACGCCATTTTGAAAATTATGTTTGTCTATTTAGACTACTTACACTTAACATCCAGCACCAGGCTCTCCGAAGACCCTTCTCCCAGGGTGTTCCTTGCAGAGCACACGTAAGCACCAGCTGCCTTCCTCGATACTCGCTGCAGAACAAGGCTTTGGTTGGCTAGCAGAACTCCTGGACCTGGTTTCACTACGACACCCTGGAGAGAGAATGAAAATGGTTATTTTATTTTATAATTGACCAGCTTCTGTCAGCGGTTCCGACTGCGTTATAATCGAAAATCATCCCAAGGGAACATGCTCCTCCCGGGGGTTGAGAATAAATTCGAAAGAGGTACCTCGCCCCTGGGCATTCAGGGCAGGGAGGAAAAGGGGTGGGTTTTAGTCAGTAAGAGTCTGACACGCCCTTCCGCTTCACCCTAGAGCGGGAGATGTCATTGGATGATTTCCCAACCCCACAAAAGAAAATATGTGAACATGCTCCTGGGATAAGAATCCTGTGCTATTCCAGATTATAATCTATCTCTGTGCCAAATATCATCGTGATCCATTCAGCCGTTCTGGCGTGATTGAGTAAAAAATATTTATCCATACCTACTTTAGCATTTATAATATTAGTTAGATTATGAAGTAACTTAGTATTAACTTTTGTGAAGGCCGCTTTGGTCTTGGCAACGCGAGGCTTCCTGGGTTCTTTCATCAGGTCAAGATCAAGAAGATACTCCCTTAGTACTTATTACATATATGACAAAGCTACCGAATGCGGGCGTTTAAGCCTGACTGCCTGATTGGTTTAGCTATTACTAGTGCTACTGCAAAATGCTACCTTGAGAGAATTTCTATTCGAAACTCATTAGCAATTCGTAGACTGTATGTACGCCTAGTAAGTATGCCTGGTTAGTGGCAATAGATCTTTTCCATCCATATGACAAAATATTTGCCGAAATGTGTGTTTTAAAAATCCACTGCTTACCCCTTTACAGAATACAGGTGTAATGATATTTTAGTAGGTACTTACATTATGAGTAAAATACACATGATTGTGCCACGGGTTTGCTCGCACTCTGCAGTCTAGGTACACGTCTGAGCCCTCCACCACTTTGCTGGCGTCGAGATTAGCACCTAACTCCAGCTTTGCGACCGGTAGATCTGTTGGAGAAAGAAACAGAATTATAGTCCTAGTCATTTATTAGCACCTAATTTTAGCTTTGCTACCGGTAAATCTGTTAGGGAAAGAAACAAAATTATAATCCTAGTCATTTATTAGCACCTAACTCCAGCTTTGCAACCGGTAGATCTGTCAGGGAAAGAAACAAAATTATAGTTCTAGTTATTTATTAGCACCTAATTTCAGCTTTGCTACCGGTAAATCTGTTAGGGAAAGAAACAAAATTATAATCCTAGTCATTTATTAGCACCTAACTCCAGCTTTGCATCCGGTAGATCTGTCAGGGAAAGAAACAAAATTATAGTTCTAGTTATTTATTGGCACCTAATTTCAGCTTTGCTACCGGTAAATCTATTAGGGAAAGAAACAAAATTATAATCCTAGTCATTTATTAGCACCTAACTCCAGCTTTGCAACCGGTAGATCTGTCAGGGAAAGAAACAAAATTATAGTTCAAGTTATTTATAAGCACCTAACTCCAGCTTTGCTACCGGTAAATCTGTTAGGGAAAGAAACAAAATTATAGTCCTAGTCATTTATTAGCACCTAACTCCAGCTTTGCTACCGGTAGATATGTCAGGGAAAGAACCAAACATAAAGTTCTAGTCATTTATTTAATCATGATTCAGATGAGATAGATTCTGTTAAAGATGAAATTGACAGAAAGGAGATGCCGTCATATAGAAATGTATGGATGAAGAGGAAATGTGGGGCCGATGATGATGAGATGCGACCACTTCCGAGCCATATTTTAATACTTATCTATAATTGTCTATTGTAGGCAAATCATAAATGAGAGCCACCCATAACACAAGTTTACTCTTAAACATTAAAAATAGAGAAAGAGTGGTGATCACTACTCAATTGATCATGCCTTTTCTGTATGAGAAGCTGACTTTGAGCTGCATTGGGACAATGATAGTCTGTTATTGATCGCGACAATAGGTCTTTTGGTATTAAATAAATCACGAGTGGATTGTACAACAAGATAATATGTAATGTGAATGAAAATAACAACGAAATAGATCGAGAGAACAACAATATGAAATTAAGGAAATTTGTAAGCGAAGACGTGCGATGGTGCAAATAGCAGCTGACTGGCTGCCAGCCGTTTGGCGATATCTCGGGCGGCTGGGCCACCACCATCACCCGTGTTTACCGTTCGCGTGTTCTCGCGTCCCTCGTTCACTGCCCGCCGACCTACCCTTGTTGAGACGAGCATCTCAACAGTTATTGTTTTATTACTCACGTTGTATCTCCATCTTCCACCCATCCTCATGCGTAGAGTGCGGCAAACTTGGCTGCACAGCTCTGCAGGACAGGACTCTCCCAGCGTCCTCTATAGTTGGCACGAACGTCAAGATGCTGCTGGTGATGTTGCCATCCGTTGAAGTCTAATGACAAAGTGGTAGGTTATGAATAAATTCACGAAGAGAAGAATTGTGACTGTTTTGGGTACAATGACGTCATTTTCGTAATTTATGGTTCAAATATCATCATCAGCCTTTTATTGTCCCCACTGCTGGGGCACAGGCCTCCTCTCTGAGAGAGGGTGTGGGCCGTAATCCACCACGCGGGCCCAGTGCGAGTTGGTGAATGTCACATGTCTTCGAATTTTTGGTTCTAGGACATGCCGGTTTCTTCACGATGTTTTCCTTCACCGTTTTGAGAGCAGTGGTGATGAAATAATTGACACAAAGTATAGCGCCTGCCTGGGTTTGAACTCACGACCTACAACTTGTAAGTCGCAGCCAATACCACTGGGCCACCACTGCTCTAACAAATATAACACAGAGTAAAATCCTAGAGTTTATCTTCTAATGAGCTGCAATCATCTACTGTTTGTGGTTTTGGTAGGAGTCTTACACGCCCTTCAGTTTTTAAACATTCGCGATATTTCTTTGTTTGAAATTCAAAAACTAGTCTATGCAATAATTTTTAGGGTTCCGATAATCCGAATGTAAAAACGGCACCCATAAAGGATCACTCGTGCGTCTGTATCTCTGTCTATCGTCCGTCCATCTGTCATAGCCAATTTACTCCGAATCTACTCAACCGATTGAGTTGAAATTTGGTACATACATTATGTAAATTTGGTACATCTGTGACCCAAACACGATCGTGTAACGTACATAAATAAAAACCGTAATAATTACACATCAATTTTTTTATTTTTTTTTTATTTATTTAATTAATAAAATTACAATAAAGAGGTGTAACTTATTTTTAAACTCGCCAAACTTTTACGTTTGATGGCGAAATGAAAGGGCTTATTGTAAGGATTTCAAATATACTCGTATTGTTTTCATAATTCCAAAATTTATGGTTTTAAGTTATTTGAGAGAATAGATGAAAAATGACCATTCCCTTATTTCCGAAACCACTAGGCTCAAAATTAAAAAAAAAAAATAGAATGTAAGAAGTACCCATAAGTAGTTTAAACCTGAAAAAATATGATTTGTTCGCAACCCTTTGCGCGCGATTCCGACTCGCTCTTGGCCTGTTTTTTTTAAATACATATATCCCGCTCATAACAGAAATCTGTCATGGACATTTAGCTGCTGCTTTGTCCGTGTGTTGTGTTTCTTAGGCAGTGAGGTGACCACTCTCACTCCTCTCTGACAAACACTTTTTAAGATTTGGAATGCTGTTCCTTCTTGTCTTGTGTCGATAGTAGGTACTTCCAGAACCCGTTAGTTTGACGGCTAGAGCATTACACACTTGTATTGTTAGTTTATGTGTTCTCATGCAACCATTAACAATATAACTGTTGAAATTAACAGAACTTTAATCATAGCAGGTGTGACTTCAGCCAATCACAGTGCAGAATCTTAATACACTACAGACTTCAAAGCATTGCTTCTCGCTTGCGCCCGACTTCTTCCTTTGTTTCTGAACTTACTCAGAGAACAAGGAGCCTATACATTGGCACAAAACATTGCTAAATCGATCACTGCGTCAAAGGTCTTGGGAATAATTAGTATTCTGTCTTTAAGGGAGAGAATAGACTTCTATGGATGGATAGATGCTTGTTACTCGATAACGCCAGAACGGTTCTGGGCTTATAATTCGCCGCTGGTAGAAACTAGTTTACAATATGTATGTGTAAAGGAAATAACATTCATTAAATAATGTCATTGCGTAATGCTTGCTAAGTGTTGCCATGATATTGTGTTTTTTTTATTAAGTATATAACCTATACTAACATTGTCAACAAGACAGTTTACACAACATAGTTTATTGACAGTTGAGTAACAAAGCCGGCGGCGCGTGCGTTATGTTGCAGGGAACGGAATGTTGCCACTTAAATATTAATATTTATAACGCTGTCTAATATTTAGTTTTTCTCATTGTGTGTTGCACCGGTCGACGTCATGACGTCTGCGCCGGCTGTCGCTGAAAACCAGCGCTGGGGCTCTGTCTCGCATAGGGTCATAGCACTAAGCTGAGCGATGGCCGTTTTGCGTGGATGTGACGCATATTTTCCCCCAGCTTATCTTTTTTTTCTCTGTTTTTTGCGTCATGTTTACCGTAAATAAACGTATTTTCTTTCTTTCTTCTGTTTCTATTCAGGAAATACGACTAAGGAAAGGATAGTAAAAAGCTAGTCATAGACAATAAATAATAGAGTTCCTTGATAATAATTTATAATACTAGGGATGCCACAGTATCACATCACTGATAATAAGTCAATCTGCCTAGCCTTTTCTCAACTATCTTGGGGCCGGCTTCCAGTCTTGCCGGATGCAGCTGAATACCAGTATTTTACATGGAGCGACTGCCTATCTGACCTCCACCACCCAGTTACTGGGTAATACGATACCCCTTGGTAAGACTGGTTGTCAGACTTTCAGGCTTCTGACGACCCATAACGACCGTCAAAGATCCACGATTAACAGCCGGGACCAACGGCTTAACGTGCTTGCCGAGGCACGGAGGAGTCTCGGTATGTAAAGATGGTCACCCATCCTTGGATCAACTTTGGCAAGCGTAGCTTAAACTGGTGCATCGACCCGTGCGGCTGTTATTACTTTAATAATAAGTACTGGAACGTAAAGAAGACAGTAGTATATTGGCATCATATTCAGATAACCTTCGGGTTAGTTTAATTTAGAATTTCTGCCAAACCCTAACTTAGCTAAACAAACGGAATTTTTAGTACGTCTGTTGTAGCCATTTTAACTATGCAAATGCAACCATAAGATTCCGATAGGTACAGGCAATATACTCTCCAATATAATCCTACAAATCACACAATGTTGTGTCTGTGTTAGTATGTTTGTTACTTCTTCACGCTCAAACGGCTGGACGGATTTGAATGAAATTTGGTATGTAGATAGCATATACCCTGGATTAACACATATACTTTTTTATCCCGGTCTACGCGGGCGAAACCGCGTGTCCATAAGCTTTTTATTTTCTTTTTTTTTTTTGGCTTATTATAGATGCGAAAGTTTAGATGGATGAATGTTTGTTACTCAATCACGCCAGAACTGCTCAACGGATCTTAATGAAAGTCACATAGATAGATTATAGTCTGAAATAGCATATATGCACATAAAGTTTATAGTGGAAGAAGTACTTATTCCACGCGAGCGAAGCCACTGACAGAATCTAGTATGCCATAAAGAAATCCAGTCAATTTACCTGATAATCCAATTAAAATCATTTACTTCAGAAAAAAGAAATTTAAAAAAGACAAACTCATAAATCCCTTATCAAGATATGCAAAGGTCGATGCTGAATCCCAGCAAATGTTGCAACAGAATAGAAAAGAAATCGTCAACAGACTTTTCAATCAATCGATTTGAATCAACTCATTACCGATACTCGATAGGGTTTTAAGGTTTCCTTCATCGAATCAAAAATAAAAGTGGCATCAAAATAAAACTCAACGAAATTTAAGCACGAATTAACGGGTCCTCATTTATTCAATACTAGCAACCCACCCTAGCTTCGCACGGGTGCAAATTATACACCTAAACCTTCCTCTTGAATCACTGTCTATTGGTGCAAACCGCATTCAAATCTGTTCAGTAGTTGTTGCGCGAACAGACAGACAGACGCGGCGATGGACTATGTTTTATAATATGAAGTGATGCCTAGCCTTTTCCCAACTATGTTGGGATCGGTATCCAGTCTCACCGGATGCAGCTGAATACCAATATTTTACGTGGAACGACTGCCTATCTTACCTCCACAACTCAGTTACTGGGCAACACAATACCTCTTAGCAGGACTGACGGGTTAGACAAAATACTTTTCTATTAACGTTAACTCAAAGGCTTCGTGCAAAATGTATGGCAACGACATTACTGGGCGTGAGTTACGTGACAGTTCTCTCCGCAGGTAATGTCGTTGCCATACATTTTGCACGAAGCGTTAGCGTTAGCGCTATTATAGAAGTTATTTGGCTAGGGGGGCTGGTGTCAGATATTCTGGCTTCTGACGACACGTACCTAAAGACTTTCAAACATTTACAAATGACAGCCGGCACCATCGGTTTAATGCGCTTTCCAAGGCACACAGAAGTCTTAGTATTTAATGTATGGTCACCCATCCACTGACCAACCCGGCGTTGCATAGCCACGAGCTTCTTCTATTAACAAAACAAAGGAACAAAATGGCCACGCCTAAGTTAAATCTTTCAAAACTCAATTAAAAAACAGAACAGTCAACCCTAATATTCAATCAATCGAATCGAAACGAACCATTACCGATTCTCGATTCCGTCCTTAAGGTTTCAATATACAACTGGTTAATGACAGTCCACCATTGTGCTGTCCATGTCAATCTCGATCGTCGTAATGCTACGGAATTAGGTTCGTTGACTTGAGAGGGCATCGCGATTGTGGCGACATCTATAAGGGACTACGGTATAAATCAGTTTTGTGTGTTCGTAGTTCTAGTTTCAGATAAGAGAGGGCGTTACTGGTTCTACGTGTTGAGTACTGACTGATATTCGGAGAATAAAATAAATTACTAATCATTTTATTTGTTATTTACAGTTTAGTAGCTATTAGGGACGTGTCTGATGTTAAATTGCAAAAACCGGCCGAGTGCATCTCGGGCCACGTGCAATGTAGGGTTTCCGTAGACCGTATTTCACCAAAGTCATTAATTTTGTACGAAATTTAAAAAGTAGAAAAAATGTATAAGTTGGGGGACTATTTTTCTAAAACTAACAAAATTCACTTAGCCGTGATAGTTTTCCTTTAAAGTAGATTATATATATACTACCATCACGAATTTAATTCGTTTTTTCAAGCCAATAGTTTAGCTTTCAGCTTCTTCCTGAAAGCTAGCGTCCCCATGCTCGACTCGAACAAAAAAATTAACTTTAAAGTTTAATATTTCGCAAACGAATCACAGAATCGAAAAATAGAAAAATAGTCTGTCTAACCCCGCAATGATTTTGAAAGCCCGATCCAACGATACTCCACACAAAAGGATAAGCGAGAAAAAGAAGTCATCCCTATTTTACATGCATGAGAGCTACTATAAAAAAAAACTTATTCAAGATTTTATTAGTTCGTTATCGTGGTGATTAATAAATACAGGGTGTAAAAAGACACATCACAGAGCCGTCAACTACGCATACTGTACCTACGTCTAACAAAGAAGTTTTGCGCAAAAATTATTGATGGGAAACGACTTTTATTTTTAGGTATGAAAAAAAAACTATTTTTTATTGCGCGCAATGTAACGCAAACCCAGGCAAGTGGAGTTAAACCCTGCCCCTTCGCTCTAAGCCACGTGGGTACATGTCAGATACGTTTGATATTCATTGCGTTTTTGTAACTGCAAATGCGTAATTTCGCAAAAAAAAACGAAAATTCAGGTAATGTTCGTTTGGAAAAAAGTTTAGTAATAACACTTTGAATTCATTTTCGTAAAACAGTAAAAAAAAAACGCAAAAGTGTCGAAAACGGCCGTTTCGACACTTATGCCTACCTACTACTGTGAAAATCTCGTTTTAAAGTACGACACTTTGAAATCAGGTAAGTTGTACCTATTCTCAAAGCAATTTGATTACTGATGTTAGTCTGTTAAAACTTCTGAAATAAATAAGTAATTCAAAAGAACTGCGCTTCAATACTAAAGTTAACTTTTACTGTTACTAATAGTAAATTTTCGCATGCCTCCTATAGGTGAGATGTGTAAGCACTACTTTCTTGTAACACCTATTGTACTATATCTCTGGCGAAATAAATGATTTAATTTGATCTGAAAGTTTAAATCTATAAAACAAAATAATATGGAGTCGGTACTTGGTGATATCTCTTTGTAGGAATTAATAATAAGTTAAAATTAAATCGTCTTACAAACATTTCCAACAGAAATCCCGCAGATACGATTAAGCCGATCTTTTAATTCGGATCTAAAAGCTATTGTTCTTATTTAACCGCTTTAATTAAGCTAAACTTACTTTACTCAAGATCCTTTACTTACTTGTTTTAGTTTCAAAAGAAAGGAAACAAAGAGGCGAGAAAGAAATCGGATCAGCATACTGTGAACGAAACATTGTTGTTTCCAGTCTGTTTTCGTAGTGCTGCACCAAATTGTACCGGCTTTTATTTTGTCCGGTGGAAGCCGAAACCTAATTACTGGTGAACTTGTGTTTTAACTGAATTACGTTTTAATTTTTAATTATTTTTTTTTGGCGGGGTGGGAAATCATCCAATGACTTCTCCCGCTCTGCGTGGAGCGGGAGGGCGTGTCAGACTCTTACTGACTAGAACCCACCCCTGTTCCTTCCTTGCCTGAGTGCCCAGGGGTGCGGTAACTCATTTTCAGAATTAAGGCCACGATGGGCCCCGTCAGTGGTGGCTGACAATATCTCTTTGAGGCGCGCATGGAACACTACGCGCCGTCGACTCACGGGCCTGGTGCTAATCGGACGGCGAGCTACCCACTGCTCGCCGTCCGCAGGACCGGGTCTACGGTCGTCACGGAAGGTGACGACGCCTGACGCCTCTCCAGCCACTCCTCAAAGAGGGGCACTACCGCCGCAATGGTGGCGTGCCCAGCGCTGGGTTGCGACAGTCGCTGTCTCCATGTCGCCATGAGACCCAGCTGGAGCTCCGTCCGCCGAGCCGCGAGGTGTCGCGGCAGCAGAGTTTCGCCCCGGCGTTTTGCCTCCTCGCGCCACTCCCAGAGTTGCGTGAGGACCCTGGCCTCCAGATCCCATGGCGACAGTCCGGCAAGGAGGCTCGCGGCCTCACAGGAGTTTAAAAGTTAATACTAAAAAAACAATTTAAAGCAAGATTTTTAATTCATACACAAAATTTCGTGTCTGTGCTGATGACCGTTGAAGAGTTCCTCTATCTGGAGCTAATTTTGAATGTCGATTTAGGTCATGATTCCCGTAAAAATGTTATTTGTGGTCATCAAAACTGACCCAGCGCGTAAAAATTCAACTGTGTATGATAAGAGGAAGTGGTTCTAATTCAGCTTGCAAGATTTGACTCGAACAAACAAACATTGCAAGTTAATTAAAAGCCTGTAAAAAAATAATCGAATCAGTATACTGTGAATGGAACATTGTTGTTAAGAGTCTGTTTTCGTAGTGCTGCACCAAATTGTAAATTAAGTTTCGGCTTTTATTTTGTCCGTTGAAAGCCGAAACCTAATTACTGGCGAGCCTGCGTTTTACCTGAATTAAGTTTAAAAATAGGCTAATCGAATAAGAAAGATATTGTAGATTTCACATAGGTTTGCTTTTTGTTGATAATTCGTAGGTTAAATTTATATTAAAACTAGCTTCTGCCAACGGTTTCGCATGCGTTGAATTCGTACTTCCCCTACTATAAATGATAGCTACAGAGATAGATTATAATCTGGAATAGTACATAGCTATTCCAGATTATAATCTATCTATGTGCCAAATTTCATTCAGATCCGTTCAGCCATTCTGGCGTGATTAACAAACCTCCATCCATCTAAACTTTCGCATTCATAATATTAGGAAGTAGGATTCCTAATTATTCAATTTCATTTTTATTCTCTATGGACTTGATTAGAGCAATAATTACGTTTTTGCAATAACAGGTACCTACTAATGAAACTATTGAACTGTTTTGGTTGACTTACACCCGGTTCCTGGAAAGAAATTATCGATGCGCCGCAAATGAATGCAAATGACAAGATTGTCTGTTTATAGTTCACTCAAACAGTCACTGTCACCAGCAGGCAACCTATAACTATTTAATTTAACAAATTAATTTTGTCGTCCAGAAACTCGGCCTCGGCATTCTCCTATAGGTTATTCGTGCCATATGAGACAAGAATAAGAAGTGTCAACTCCCGCCATGAATTTCACAAGACCAAAGTTTCGTCCTAAGTCCAAGTTTCGACCGAAACTATAACCCAATTTGGGTTACAGCCCTAGTTCGTATTTATCGTTTGCATTGGCCATCTGGCGTGTAATGCGATGCAATGCAAACAGTCTCGGTTGGTGGAGTTCACTGGACTAATGTTGCGATAAGCTTATCATGCTTATGTCCTGGGTATTGGTTGCTAAGTACTGTGGGGGTAAGGTCATGGTAAGTTTAATATAGGACTCAAAAATTGTTTCAGATGGTTTTTGACAAACGGCGTCACCCGGAGCTAAGTGCCTAAAACATGGATAACTTTAAACGGACTCAGGTCGGCCGCAACAGAGACGACCTCCATAGGTGGGGGTTCTCGGACAGTTGCGATCTTTCAGTTTTTGTGCGGCGTCTCTCCGTAGACCATGTCCCACTTTCCATCTTGTGCCTCATGCCCTGTTACAGTGTTACCTGCTCACGTAAGGATCTAATAACAGCGTCCGTGGACGGCAATGCCTAGGCCGAATACTAGTTCAGGCAAGGGATACAATTAAGGCACGGACTGACTACGATTTGAGATAGCTTCAAATAAGATTGAGAATTGAACATAATAGTTTTGTTGAAGATGCGAATAGGCATTTATTTTACAGTTTCTTTAGATTATCCAGAATATACACAATAAATTAAATAATTGTCCGGTAAAAGTTTTAATAAAATGCTAATTCTATTCAATTCTTAAAAAAAAATGTTGTTATCGCTGAAAATACAGAGATGTTCGAAGCCAAAGTTTATTTTTGTGGAGCAATTTTCAATTTTTTTATTGGGATATCAAACCATTTTTTACTATTCTATTCAGTTAAAATTTTTCTTTAAACTTTTCTCTGTCCACTGTATTTTTTGCAAAGGAAGGAACCAATTTTTTTTTATTATTGTGGTGCCGCCGCGCCTTAAGAAAATATAATTATTTATGCCACCGACACGCTAAGAAGATGAGGTGCCAAAATATGAATATTGTGACAAGGTGTTTTTAAATTCCTGGGGCCCAATTCTGTAAAATAGCTAACTTGTCAATAGTGTGTCGATAGTGTGTCAGTGGTGTCTCAATAGAATAGTCATTGACATTTGGTATTCTATAAATTATTTATGGTCATTAACTTGCCACTGTAGTGCCATTGAAACGCCATAATAAGACTATTGTAATAATTGGTAGTCTGGTCTACTATAATATGTCATTAACATTTTGGAGTTTTTGCAGAATACCAAATTTGCAACAGTGGTAAAATAATGTCTGTTGTGTGTCGATAGAGTGTCGATGGCGTGTTGATTAACTCAAAGTTACAGAATTGGGCCCCTGTTGGTTAGTAGCAGGGCTCAAAGATGTCAAGATTTACTTTTTTTTCTAGGGTGACAATCCTAATTGACAATTTTTTTGTAGGTTTCTATAGAATTTAAACCATGGTTATTTTTGACGAAAGAGTTATTTGTACAGGAGGTCGCACGTCAATGGTAACAAACCAGTTCAGCTGGCCTCTTATTCTATTTATACTCCGTCCTCCGCTGTACCAATGGCATGCGGTCAACTGTACAACACTTGCCAAGTCCGTGTTAGTATTCTTTATTACTTCTTGAATTCATCCTTTTTCGAGTGGTGGTAAAATATTTTCCACCATCAATCACCATTTTCGTTGAAAAGTTGAGAACAATTTGTTTCACTAACCGTTTCTCTAACAGTCTTCAACCTGGTGCCTCCCTTCCACCAGGATATGGTTGGCTTAGGCCTGGCCCCAACAGCTTGGCAGACCAGCTCGGTACTCTGTCCCGCCACCAGAGGGCGCTTCCCACCTTGGAGACGCACCCAGAGTGGACGTACTGTGGACAAAAGTAAGAATTTCATTAATTTCACACAACAGTAGATATTGTGAGGAATAAGTATGGTTACTATGAAAGTCGCAGTGATACGGGGCTTATTTTTATACCAACACGAAATAGAACCTATTAAATTAAAAATTGAAAAATCCCGCAACGCTTAAAGAAAAACAAACATGTAAAAAACACATAAGAGCTGATGGCCGTGAAACGGCTGAACCGTTTTTATAAAACATGTCTAAGAACCATCGCTACAAAACCTGCTATCTAATAAAAATAAACGCATTCAGATCGATTCAGCCGTTTAAGAGCTACGGTGCCACAGACAGACACACACATAGCGGTCAAACTTTTTTTTTTTTGGGGGGGGTGGGAAATTATCGTATGACTTCTCCCGCTCTAGGTGGAGCGGGAGGGCGTGTCAGACTCTTACTGACTAAAACCCACCCCTGTTCCTTCCTGCCTTTGAGTGCCCAGGGGCGAAGTAACTCTGTTTCGAATTTATCCTCAACCCCCGGGCAGAGCGGTCAAACTTATAACACCCCTCTTTTTGCGTTATGGATTAAAAATTGACTAAAATACTAAAATGAGGCCTATACTAACAATGATACAATTTAAGGCCACATATTAATGTCCCACTGCAAAAAAAAGGCCAATTACTTTTTTTTTTAATTTTTTTATTGGGGTTCGGGAAATCATCCTATGACTTTTCCCGCTCCAATATGATGATTTGCGTGTCAGACTTTTACTGACTAAAACCCACCCCTGTTCTTTCCTTGCCTGAGTGGGGGCGCGGTACCTAACTCTGTTACGAATTTATACGCGACGCGACGAAAAATAAAAATGGCCCAATGACTTTTCTCACACACAAAAGGTACTGGGAGACTTTAAGTCAAGAGTGAATCACACAACCATATCATCGCTTACCATCAGGTGAGATAGCGGTCAAACGCGAGAGTACCAATGATAGAAAATAAAACAAAAACGAGCATTTATCACTACGGTTAAGTAATCAAATTAAGACTACGTGTTGGCCGGTTCCAGAAATTCGTCGTTTCCTCACGATGTTTCTATTCCTGATAATAAATGTTACCTACTTATATTATGGTTATGTCTTGTATGGTTCAGAATGTTGGGCCACAAAAGGGATGAATGAAAAGCAATTGCATGTAGCTGAGATGAGAATGCTAAAAGCGATGTGTGGTGTTACGCGCATGGATAGAATTAGAAATGAGTATATAAGAGGAAGTCTGAAAGTGGCACCGCTGACTGAAAAATTGTGTGGAAATCGGTTGTCGTGGTATGGGCATGTGATGCGGAGGAATGAAGAAAATGTCGTGAGGAAAGTCTTGTGTATGGATGTGGATGGCTATAAGAGTAGGGGAAGGCCAAAGAAACGATGGTTGGACTGTGTGAAAGAGGATATGTGTAAAAAAGGGGTGACTACAGAGATGACGACTAATAGAGGAGTATGGAAGAAAAAGACATGTTGCGCCGACCCCAAATAAATTGGGATAAGGGCAGGAGAATGATGATGATGATGATGAAATGTTACCTACTTATAAACATTTGACAAGGATTTCTCTCACTATTTCATAAACGTTAGGTAGAGAAGGCTAGGACTCCACAACAGGGCTAGATTCTGTACGAAGAGAAAATTATATATATATATATATATAATAAATTATATATATATATGTTTTTCTATATGTATATATATATACATATAGAAAAACAGTTAGTAGGTACGATACAGTTACTTAAAAAAAAACTGGCTAAGTGTGTGTCGAACTTCGCACATTCAGGGTTCCATACCAAATGAGGGACTTATCAAAGAAAAAATCTGATGTATCAATATATTGGTGTTTGTTAGTAAAATTCAAGTTCATATGTTAATAGGAAGTTAAAAAATTCTTCGGAACAAAATAATGTGACAGACAACGGGTAGAGAGACAGACGGCTACGTGAGTGACAGCAATAGGGTTTCGTTTGAACCCTTCGCGTAAGGAACCCTAAAAACATAGAGAGCTTAAATAGCCTGTCCCATTGACTAACACCCCTACTCATCCTCACTGCTACAAGGCAAGGACTCTGTGAAATGTGTGAAAAGGTTCTAAAGAAAAACAAATAAATATAGAAATTACGGTAGCTCATTTGCAAACAAATCCTACTAATCAATCTGCCTAGCCTTTTCTCAACTATCTTGGGGTCGGCTTCCAGTCTAACCGGCTGCAGCTAAATACCAGTATTTTACATGGAGCGACTGCCTATCTGACCTCCATATCCCAGTTACTGGGTAAAACGATACCCATTGGTAAGACTGGATGTCAGACACTCGGGCTACTGACGACCCGTAACGACTGTCAAAGATCCACGATTGACAGTCGGGACCAACGGCTTAACGTGCTTTCCGAGGCACGGAGGTGTCTCGGTATGTAAAGATGGTCACCCATCCATGGACCAACCCCGGCAAGCGTAGCTCAACCTGTTGGATCGTTATTACTTTAGCCACGAGCTCCTAGCAAAAAATCCTACAAAAAAAAAAAAACAAAAGTTTGGATGAATGTTTGATACTCAATCACACCAGAATGGCTGAACGGATCTAGATGAAATTTTTCACTGAGATAGATTATAGTCTGGAATAGCACATAGGCTATAATTTATAGTGGTGGTGGTTCTAATTTCATGCGGCTGATGCCACTGGCTTATACGATTATTTCTACGCACTGCTATAAAACACATTAATTTCACTTTCGCTTGAAACGGAAAAAAAGATATAACCAATTCTCGCAGTCATCAAGCCTTTTAAAACAAGTAATTACTATCATTATCACTTCCCACTTCAGAAATCATTGATTAATAACACCCCAAATAAGGCAAGATCAGTTCGTTTCGACAAAATTGAATTTTAATGATGTTTTTCAATTATTCAATTAAAATGGATTCCATTCTTTCGTCCTTCAACGCGTCGGCATTGAATTTACTTATGCATATCAAATATCAATCAATCAAGTTGATAGTGAAATTAAGGTTTGAATAGGGGTGGACCAGGTGGTGGCCATATGGTCTAATAGAGGTACGTAACAAGCGATTTATTTTAACTAGGAGAACGGGTGGTCATAATTTCGACACCGCTTCTCACCTGGTGGTAAGCGATGATGTCGTTGACGTTGGAGCACGCTTGCCTAGAAGTAACCTATTCACTCTTGACTTAAGGCGCAGTTATATGCCAACGACCTTTTTTTTGTGTGGAGTGGGAAATCATCCAATGACATCTCCCGCTCCGGGTGGAGCGGTAGGGTGTGTCAGACTCTTACTGACTAAAACCCACCCCTGTTCCTTCCCTGCCTTAGTGTCCAGGGGAAAAATTTATCCGCTACCCCTAGGCATGCAGGCACTGGCCACGATGGGCCCGTCAGTGGTGGTTGACAAACATCTCTTTGAGGCGCGCGTGGAACACTATGCGCCGTCGACTCACGGGCCTGGTGCTGATCAGATGGCGAGCAACGGTGGCCGGAGATCGTCTCTCGACGTCCTACGCCCAGTGCTTCTCCTGCGGCGGTAGCGGCCGCGGGTGTGAGGGCCACTCCGTTGAGCTTCCCTCACCAGTCCCGCCTCCGCCTTCGCGAACATTACTGCTTCACAGAAGGAGGAGACGGCAACCCATTCCCTCTCCCCCAGTACCATGGCCTGAATCAGGGCCGGGCGCGAGAGGTCGCTACCGCTTGTCGCATCCGCGAGGAGACGGCGGTGCCCCGACCAAGCGGGGCAGACCTCCACCGTATGCTCCACCGTGTCCTCTGGGCGATCCGTGCAGTGATAACACCCAGGCGTTTCCTCCCGCCTTATCCGAAACAGGAACCCCCGAAACAACCGTGTCCAGTCAGAACCTGCGTCAGGCGGAAGGTGAGGACGCCGTGACTCCTCTCCAGCCACTCCTCAAAGGACACTACCGCCGCGATGCCAACGACCTTTAGTGGTTAGCTTACGTGTTCTGTGCTGAGCTCACGCAATGCGTCGTTCGTCCACCCAATAATAAGACTCGACCATCAAAGAGTGCTGTCCCAAATTAGACGCATTATTAATTTATTATACATTAAACAACCGGTATTATACTAAAACATGTATACTAGAAGATAAAAGATTAAATTACCTTTAAAATCGGGCAGGTTTCATAAAAATACGATTAATAGTTTTTGCGTGATTCTCAATTTTTTATCCGCATTAGAAAAAACTTTAAAAGTTAATTACACTATGTTATAAAAATATAATGTTAAATATTCACACATCAAATTGCGAAAAAAAATGTATAAAGTAAAATGTTTTTTTTTTTCAAAGAAATAAGAGTCGTTTAGACGTGATGTTCAATTTAAAAACATTAGAAGTCGTATAACTGCGCCTTAAAGACGCCCAGGTTGTAGCTATCAGGCAACACTGACTCCGGCAGGGAATTCCACTCCTTAGCTGTACGCACAATGAATGTGTTCTCAAAGTGTTTTGTGCATACCCATATGCACAAAAAACTTTTGGAATGTCCACCATGGGTATGTATGGGACTGAAATGCGCTTCCGAAATTAAAGAGGTGTCTAGAACTCTAGGTCATGGTATTTCTTACCAAGCTTGGGTTGTTCAACAGGAGCCATTAGTTTGCTTTATTCTGTTTGCCTCAGAAAATTATAGGTATACTTAGATGCACATGCAGTTGACGTGAAACCTAAGTTGTACAAGAGAATTGATTCAAATATCAAATATATACATAATTTGTCTGTACTTTTATTTTTTGTTTATCCAAGAGACTATTTTTGTGTCTTTAATTTTTAGATTTACCAAATGACAACATAAAAATCTCTCATCATTAAAAGTGTTTTTTTTAGTAGCAAGCAAACGTAAAAAAATTATTTACGTAACCACCAAATTAATAAAGAAAAATATCTAAGGCCATTTTTTTCTGGGCGACTTTTTTATAAATTCATTGTGGGCTACAACAATAGCCCACTTGTGGGGAAACAAAGGGCTAACTTAACTAAAATTCAAAAGAATCCGATCCCTTTTTTTATTTAGACCACTTAAGACAATTAAGCCGAGTTTTTTGTTGGTTTAACCCTTTTTAGGATACCGCAAGGTTGTGTCATAAAACCTTTTTGTAATGTGGGTACCAAAAAGCAACGTTTGTTTATTTTTTTAACTTTTCTGTGTTTTCTTTTTTTGCTAAGGAATGCTACAAATTAATTTTCAACAACTTTGCTATCTCTATTCTTTATTTTGATGTACCAAATTACCAATTATAAGCCTTGATCCTCTAGATATTAAACCTACCGCCCCCGAATCATTGTAGCGTGCGCGAGTAATACTAAGCAATGAACTTTAATATTGATACAAGAGCGCTCTTTTATCAATATACATATATTATTCCGTAGGGTGATGCTCATAATATTAATCAGTACCTTTAAGCACAGCTGTTTAAACTTGTTTCGGACTCAAAACGACAGCATTCCCTCATTTAATAACGAAATCTGACAGGTATGTAACCTGTAAAAACAAGATCAAAATGTATGATTTAAATTCCAAACAAGAAGCGGATTCAATATGAATGCATCAATTACGCAACGCCTGTGAGGGATTAAACGATTTTGCATGCAGTAAATAAAATCGATAACTTTTTAAAGCTACGGATCCCACGGTACAAAAAATAAAATCAATTAAAACTGTCACTTGCTGCATTATAAAATGAACTTTGTGTTTCGAAACTTAAAGTTGAATTTTGTTTGTGGTTAATTCCAAATCACATTCACAAAAAATAATGAAATGCATGTCTGATATGGACTTTACAGCGTTATAGATAGAGTTTCAAATCCAATGTAAGTTCAGGAATAAATGCAGATGCAAAAAATCAAAGTTATAGTGTGAGAATATTTTTATGTAAGTGCGAAATTTTGAGCTTATTGTTTTAAGTACCGAGATACGATAAAATTCAATTTTCTTAGGTGTTTTTATTAAGTGAACAAACCGTTGTTTTTTTTTTTTGTTTTAGTGGCTTTTGTTTGAAGTTGTGAATAAGTATTCGAGGAAGTTGATTAAAATCTCGTGTTGTATTTTTAAAAGAGGTTCGTTCACAGCTGGGGGCTTTATAAAAAGGAAGTTGGTTTAGTAATTCACTAGCTTCTACCAGCGGCGTCGCCCGCGTGGAATTAGTGCATCCCCTATTATTAATTATTGCCTATGTGCTATTCCGGACTATAATCTATATCTGTGCCTAATTGTAGCCGTTCTGGCGTAACAAGCATCAATCCATTCAAAGTTTTGCATATATTATAACTAGCTGCGCCCCGCGGTTTTACCCGCCTAGACCGGAATAAAAGGTAGCCTATATGTTAATCTAGGCTATAAGCTACCTACATACCGAATTTCATTTAAATCGGTCCAGCCGTTTGAGCGTGAAGTAGTAACAAACATACACGCTCACAAACTTTCACATTTATAATATTAGTAGGTTAGTAGCTGACCCGGAAAAAGTTGTGCTGCGCTAAAAAAATGGGGGGTGGGGGTAGGAAAGTGAAAAATACTTTACGACCTATTCTCATACCTACAATACATATAAAAAAAAACATTAAAATCGGTCGAGCCGTTTCGGAGGAGTGCAACCACAAAAACCTTGACACAAGATTTCTATAAGTAAGTATATTAGATTATGTAGTAGGATAACGGGTAGAAAATAAATAGCCAACGTAGTAGAATAAAATAACATAAAATAGTCCTGGGAGCTAATACTCTGCATTTATGGCAACAGAATAGTATATAACAGAAAAATAAAAACTTTATTACAAAAGAAAATAGAACCGACTTCCGAAAAAAGTGCAAAATAACTTTAATTTCGGAAGTCGGTGTTTCTGGTCTTTTTTATTTTCGTTTTTTGACACCCCACTTCTATTTTTTTTTTTGTAAAAAAGTTTTTATCATTGACAAAAACTTTTTTACTTGATTGGCTTGCCCACTATTTCACCTGATGGTAAGCGACGATGTGGTCGACGATGGAGCACGCTTGCCTTTCATTTTTTCATTTTTTTTTATTCACTCAACTTACCTATTAACTTAACTATTCTCTCTTGACTTAAAGATCCCCAGGTTATACTTGTAGCTATCAGGAAACACTGATATGGAGCTGGTCTAGTGTAATTCAGAGTTTCAACAGACTGAAAGGCCATCATGTAGTGGTTTTGTTATTACTGTCGTGCGACCTACTTAAGGTGGTATACTCTGTAGGTATAAAAATACCTAATTAAAAGAGAAAAAGTTTTTTTTCGCTAACAAAATTTATTTTCTAAACTCGTATCCGTTTCTTAAAAAGAAAAAAACAGCGCATATAAACATACCATAAACTCTAAGAAAACATTAAGAGATTATCATTAAAATGCAATATGACTACACAAAGGACGTGTTAATTCTGTGGAACAGGATCCGCCGCCATTTTCTAAAATATATGACTGTTTATTTATGCTATCTTTAATTTTGTGGAAACATGGGGTAAAGAGAGTCCTATTTTCTTGGGGGAAAAGCTGAATAATAACTTTTAACCATGTCAAAAAAGTAGGAAGTTATCTTACCTACTCATTTTTTAAGTCAAATTTCAATCTGCCTATCCTTTTCCCAACTGTCTTGGGGTCGGCTTCCAGTCTAACCGGATGCAGGTAAATACCAGTATTTTACATGGAGCGACTGCCTGACTGGGTAATACGATAACCCCTTGGTAAAACTGGATGTCAGACTTTCGGGCTTCTGACGACACGTAACGAATGTCAAAGATCCACGATTGACAGACGGGACCAACGGCTTAACGTGCTTTGCGAGGCACGAAGGAGTCTCGGTAATAAACGCTTTTCTTTCTTTCTTTCTATGTAGAGATGGTCACCCATACACGGACTAACCCCGGCAAGCGTAGCTTAACCTGATGGATCGACCCGCGCGGCTGTTACTACTTAAGCGAGCTCCTAAGTCAAATTTGACAAATTTTTGTTTAAGAGTACCTACTTAAAGTTACACTTGGCATATTTCTGTTTCATGTCCCTCCCTCATCGCGTCATTTTCCTCATTGCTGAGGGTTGTGATCCCCTGAACGTGGATTAATTTTTGACTTCATGATGTTGCGCCATCTGCTTCTATCTTTGGCATCACGGAGCGCATCATGAAGCTTGGTGTTCAGCGTAGAGTGGATTTGGTCCGACCATCTAAGACGACTACGACCTCTCGGACGTTTGCCTTCGACTTTGCCAGTAACCAATAAATGTTCGAGGTCGTGTCATGTTGTATCATGTAGACGAATATAAATAATTTAAAATTACTTTCCCTTCTATAAAAATAAAAAAGACAAGTATTTTGACCCATAAATAGTAATTTATTTCGTAAACTTTCATGAATTACAATTGGTTCATTTAAGCACAAAGACAATTTAATTTAGCACACCGAAATAAACAAAAACCCTTTAAAGTAACAAAAGATAAACACATCCAAAATTGCTTGTTAAACTTGCAAAAGAAAATACACAATAGGCACTTTGATCAAGAGAAAGATTTTATCTACAAGTCAGCCATTTTTCCCTTTGATCAGCCATTACTTAATTTAACATCAATGCATTTCTCTAGCTTTGTAATCCATCACTTAAACCTATCACAACAAACTTTAAACAGTTGTTAATCGACTTCAAAACGGCTGTCAAACGTCAAAGGTAATGATTAGCATCTCAAAGTCGATCTGTCAAAATAATTAAAGATGGCGTCCTTCCGGGATGAAACAAGTGAAGTTAAAAGTTATCAAAGTTCGACCAAGTTGCACCAAATTTCATTGGTTTCCTTTGACTTACGGTGTTTTGAAGTCGTTGCTAGGTATTTACTTACTGGGGCGCCACTGGACCGCGAGAAGGGCCTTAAAAGGTGGTGGCAACTCGTTTGCCACCTTCAATTTTATTATTATTTGGACAAATACTGTAAAGTGTTGTCCAGTTGTATTAGAAACTGTAGTTTTTTGATGTGAAACATCTATAGCCGCACGTAAAACCGATTTCTGGCGTGGCGACGCATGCCGTGGCGACGCGTCGCCACGCTATACGTTGTTTTTTTGTTTTGTAAAGAGTCATCGTTATCTGGAAAAAAATCGTAATATTTTATTTTATCATTATGACATATTTAGTTCCTATCAAATATGTTCTTTTCTGCATATTACTTTTACAAAATAATGTCAATGTTTCACATCTGCCAGGCGTCCCGTGACGGCTCACATTTTTTTTTTTCACTAATGGGTTGAAATGCTATATAAATATTTGTAGTTTGTGTGTTTTTTCCTTAGATAGGTATCATGATAAATATGTATTTCTACACAGTGTTAAATAATTTATTATCAATTTCACTTTATCGCTAAATCCAACGCTAAAAAACGTAAAATATACTTTTTTCGCTCTTCTTGCAAATCAAAAGATACAACTGTGGTAAAATTCACAGCATTCTTTAGTAAATGTGCCGTTTGTACAAGACCTATGTCCAGCAGTGGACGCCTTTTTGTTGAAATGTCAATGATAAACCAGGTAGCAATGAGGCTAATAGACCAGGGTTTGACATAGTGACGTCACACCCGAAAGAAGGCTTTTTATACACACCCGGCTGCTGATTTATTACAAGACGAATTTAGATCGTGTTGTAGGCTAGAAATAAAATGACAAGCAAAGGGGCTCTTTTATACCCGGGTGCGGACAAATAGGTCGGAAAATATTGGACTAGGAGATAAAAAAATGCCTGCGTAGACTTAGATAATAATAAATGTAGTTGGCTTAAAAGGGTGCTTCTACACAGTTTCATATTTTTTTAAGCAGTTTTTATATAGCTTTTTTATCACCAGTGTCACCACATCGACCGGTCCTATGCATCTCGCAACCATCGGATTCCCGTGACCCTCACCAGGTCATCGGTCCACTTTTTGGTAGGCCTTCCAAAGCTGCGTCTTCCGAGACGCGGTCGCCACTCCAGAACCTTTCGGCCCCATCGACTGTTCGTACTGCGAGCAAGCTGCTACTGCTACTTAAGTTTGGCGATTCTTTTGGCTATGTCAGTGGTCTTGTTCATCATTGTCATCTCGTGTTATCCCACCGTCTATTCTATCATTCTTCCTACTAAAATTAGATATAAATAGGTACTCTGAAAATCTTTATGCTTGGATATTTTTGATTTATAACCCGACTGCGCCGACAGCAAAGGCAGGGTTATGTTTTGGATATTTATTGATCAATCACATCTCAATGGATGTAAGGATTTGAATGGGAACACAGGTAGACCAACTTCCGGATTAAATGGATTATTATCATATAGCAGAGGTGGCCCAGTGGTAACAGACGCGACTAACGAGTTGCAGGTCGTGAGTTCAAACCCAGGCAGGCGTTTTACTTTGTGTAAATTATTCCATCACTGCTCTCAAAACGGTGAAGGAAAACATCGTGAGGAAATAGGCATGTCCTAGAACCAAAACTTCGAAGACATGTGACTTCCACCAATCCGCACAGGGCCCGCGTGGTGGATTACGGCCTACACCCTCTCACAGAGAGGAGATCAGTGCCCCAGCAGTGGGGACATTAAAAGGCTGATGATGATGATGATGACTATCATATTATGTCCTATTCCAGGATAAAGTTTACCCGTGTACCAAGTTTCATCCAAATTCGTTCAATCTTTAAGGGTATTCGTTCAATCTTTGAGGATATATTCGAAACAGAGTTACCTCGCCCCTGGGCATTCAGGGCAGGGAAAGAACAAGGGGGGTTTTAGTCAGTAAGAGTCTGACACGCCTTCGAGAAGTTATTTGATAATTTCCCACCCAAAAAAAAATTAAAAAAGGGTAGCAGACAAACAGACCGACAGATTTACTTATGCTCGCTCGCTTCGTGATCTTAGACAGTGGTTCCGGTTTTTTGCATTCGGACTTTCGGAACTCTAGAATGAATAACACAAAACAGTACACCTAGGGACTACTATTATTACAACTAGGGATGCAACGATATATCGGCAAACCGATAAATATAAATATATCTACCCCTAAAAATATCGATATCGATGATACGTTGATATCGATATATCAATAATTATCGAAACTCAATATATCCTATCGAAAAACCCGCTCAAATTAAAATACCCACAAAATCGGGTAAAATGCTATTACTGACAACACTGACTGTCTAAAAAAACCGGCCAAGTACGTGTCGCACATTTTTAGGGTTCCGTACCCTATGAGGGAAATCAATATTTTGGTATTTGTTAGTAAAATAAACGTAATAATAACGTTGTCACCCAAGTTCATAGGACAATGGGAAGTTAAAAAATTCTTTGGAACAAAATTTTGTGACAGACGACGGACAGACAGACAGACAGACGGACACGTGAGTGACAGCAATAGGGCTCTGTTTGGACCATTTTGGTACGGAACCCTAAAAATTGATTATGTTCTCTACTCTAACGATCGGTACAAAACACATTTTATATACCTACCTATCCAAATTTTGTGATTATTCACATAGTTAAGTATAAAAAAAATATTTTAATAAATAACCGATAAACGTTTTATATAATTAAAACTATATTGGATTACTATAATCTTCTAAAAACAGAAGAAATATCGATAAATCGGCCTGCTAGGCCGAAATATTTATATCGATATTTTTTTAAAACCTTGCATCCCTAATCACAACTTGAAATGCTAATAGCAAGCGGTGTTTCAATAAGAGAAAGACAGATGCCTTCATAAATAACATGTGAAGGTATCTTTGCATTACCATAAAATATTAAAAACATTGATTAAACAAATAGCGATAATTATCACATGAAGACGTTGATAAACACCGGGTGCAAATATTAAACACAACTGTGAGAGTACAGTTTTTGTGTTGATTGCTAATTACTGACATTAACTATGAAAACATGATAATAAGTCACTGTTGTTAACCAATTGTGTTATTAACAGAGTTATTTATGTACTTGTATCGAAATGTTAATATTAATATGGATCTTCCCGGGATTTCTAATGTACAATGCCGTGTGGCCAACAATATTACAAATAAATAATAATAAAAACCTCTATTGTTTTCTTTTGTTCTAACAAGCTCTGTTGTGTGAACTATAAATGTGGCAACATCGCGCGTGTGCGTATTGGAATTTTGCAACTTTGGACATTCCAATGTCGTTGATGTAAATTTGGCAACATCGCGTGTGCAGTGGTTTATATTGTGTAAAAGTATATAACTTTTTATTTAATAAATCATGGGATTTTTCTGCTCTTTAAAATTAATCTCGGGATTTGAGGCATATCCACTTTATTCTTTCGCTGTATGAAATCAGTGTTAGTACATAAATAACTCTACCTCTGGTTATTAATTAATGTTTTTATCAGGCGCCTTGCATTCTAATTGGCAATTAAAAGAAGGAACATATTTATAGGATTACTAGCTTCTGCCAGCGGCTTCGTCCGCGTCGTATTAGTACATCGCCCACTATAAATTATAGCCTATGTGTTATTCTAGTGTATAAGCAATATTACTGTAAAGTTTCATTAAAATCCGTTCAGTAGTTTTTGTGTGAAAGAGTAACAAACATGCTTACATCCTCACAAACTTTCACATTTATAATATTTGTAGGATATAACGCAATGTTATTTTATATATATATATATATTAAAAAAAAACGTTACCCACACTAGGAATTATCGTGGGTTCGTTCACAAACATGTATAATCACCAACACAAGACACCCAGACCCGGACCAACTATCTGTAGGTCATACAAATATTTGTTCCGTGCGGGAATCGAACCCGCGACACGCAGCGCAGCAGCCGAACGCTCAACTACTGCGTCAACCGTATCGTCGAAGTTTTTAAGTAGCGACCAGCTCCGAATTCGCACTAATGCAAATTATTACAATTAATGTACTCAAACTTGCCTCGTTTATCGCTCTTTTATTTATGAAACCGTATAAAACCCGTTGCGTGGTTTAGAAGACGTACCTAAGTGGAGAAACAGACAAAAGCAGACAGTGACTGTGTTTTGTATTTACAGATTGAATTTGTTCAAAATGCGATTGATTTTTTCTACATCCTGTATACATAACAATCAATCTGCCTAGCCTTTGCCCGGCTATCTTGGGGTCGACTTCCAGTCGAATCGGACGCAGCTGAATACTAGTATTTTCCATGGGGCGACTGCCTATCTGACCTCCACAACACAGTTACTGGGTTATACGATACCCCTTGATAAGACTGGTTGTCAGACTTTCAGGCTTCTGACGACCCGTAACGACTGTCAAAGATCCACGATTGACACCACTTAACGTGCTTTCCAAGGCACGGAGGAGTCTCGGTATTTAAAGATGGTCACCCATCCATGGACCAACCCCGGCAAGCGTAGTGATTGATCGAACTGTGCGGCTTCTTCAGCATCGAACTTCAGCCACGAGCTCTTCATCCTGTATACATAACACCATTCCTAGGTATATTGCCAAAAGGGTTAAGATATAGGTACCTAGACCTCTCTAGGTACCTATATCACACCCACAGGTCGTCAGTTATGTTCAGCATAGTGTAACATAACCTAGCTATAATGCTCCCACTGCTGGGCCACAGGCCTCCTGTCTATGAGAGGGTATGGGCTATACTACACTACGAGGGCCCAATGTACATACATACATACATACATACATTGAGAGTACATACATAATGTGGGTTAGTGGATGTCACATATCTTCGAGGTTTTGGTTTTAGGAGATGCCGGTTTCCTCACGATGTTTTCCTTCACCGTTTCGAGAGCAGTGGTGATGAAATAATTTACACAGGGTAAAGCGCCTGCCATCCACCAACCCGCATTGGACCCGCGTAGTGGATTACGACCCACACCCTCTTACAGAGAGGAGGCTTGTGTCCCAGCAGAGGGGACATTAAAAGGCTGATGATGATGATGAAAGCGCCTGCCTGGGTTCGAACTGGACCTTCAACTTGTTAGTCACAGCCATTACCATTGGGTACTGCGAGCCTACACTGCTTTAGTTATGGTGAAATCTGACGTGATAGGCCGAAGCGAGCCTATTGTCATCTTCCGGATGCAAATACAGATTTTAGACTTTTACTAATTCATCCAGGGTCGCGGGTGTCTTTGAAAGAGTCACCGCGCCCCTAGCACAGTCAACTGAAGGAACACGGGTGGGTTTTAGTCACTGTCTGACACGACCGCCCTCCCGCCCCACTCAGAGCGGGAGAAGTTATTTGATAACCCTAACCAAAAAAAAAAAACTATTACTAATTAATGAGTAATTATTATCTTAGTTTATTTTCCCTTTTTTTTTCTTTTTTTTACCTTAAATTTTTTGATTTTTCTTATTGTTGTTTTTTTCTGATTATATTTTGTTCTAATCATTATTGTAATGCCATTGGAGTTTCCACTGGAGACTATCACCGGATCATCCCATTACGAAATAATCTCGAAAGGAAGAGGTATTGTAAACCATAAGCATTTTACTTACACGTGTAGAAAACAATAAAAAACACAGTAAACATCTCTCTCTTTGATCTTGCGAAATATTAACGTTAACAAAACACATTTTTGTCACCACACTTCAAAAATAATACAAAGAAAAAATTTACCACCAATTTCATACCAAACGCAACGTAACTCAATAAAAAAAATATCACGAAAGCCGCATCCATACAAGTCCCATCCGTGTCGGTACAATCGCTAACAAAAGTATATCATGCTGTCAATTAGACTCCTTTAGATTATCATCGGCGAGTTATGTATGGCATGATTACATCGTTCGGCTCTTTTCGGGGATTTCCGTGATTTACGACAGGTCACGATTTTGGCGGCAATATGGCGTTTTAAAGGGTTTCCAGAAGGGATTCTGATTGGATTTTTGCCATGTGAATTGGTGTTGAAATATGTGAGTTTTTTTGTGTATTTTTGTTTTGAGAGAGGATTGGGATTTCGAGTATGTGATTTGGGAGCTTTGGCTCCATAATTTGCCTTCCTTAATGTGGCACGAAATTTTTTGTCAATTCAAAAATATAAATAATTCCTTGACTTTCTCAGAATGTGTTTATGACATCCAGCACTTGTGAAATACGAAAGGCTTGTTCAAAATCCAATGTATGAATAGGTACGTAATTTTTTATTTATTATCGTGACCCTAATGTATAATTGTAAATAAATAAGGTTACGTAAATAGGGTATTGCGCCTATCTACGTAACCTTACAAACACCTTCAAACTAAAACCTTATCTTCACAAACAAACCTCGATCCCTGACTCGGCATCATCCTAAAACACTGCCCTAACTTTCACCTTTACACACCAAACATCAATATTAATCTAAACTTTTAAACTAATCCGAGAAACCACTTTTGTGCTCACACGTACAAATCAATACAATAACATGCGTATATCGACAAGATAATCCCATCTCGTTAGAGAGAGATGGAAGACTTTGTGTAAGAGTATGAAAGAGACAGCTATAGGTAAAATACGTGCAAGTCATGGACAAATACTCGTATATATAATCTGTATCGGTAATGATACGTCAATCAGGGGATGCAGGGTTATGTTACATTGGGATATGGGAACTGAATTTGTAAGAGAAAAAGAAACGCTAATGCGTTACACCGAGGCGGTTGTATTAAGGAGCTTATAGTGGAGAAAGCTTATGGGCTAGCAAGCAAGCGGCCCATTTGACGGTAAGTGATCATCGTCTATAGACATTTGGATTATCAAAGGCATTGTAGGCATCCCAAAGACCGGGCCTATGGACGGCGAGTAATGGGTAGCTTGAGGGTAGAGCTTGGGTAGAGCCGCGCGTAGTGTTCCACGCGCGCCTCAAAGAGATGTCAGCAACACGTGACGGGGCCCGTCCGGGCCGATGCCCGATGTTTAGAATTTAGCCGCGACCCCTTAGCATGCATATGCCAAGGGGTCGCGGCTAAATTCTAAACAGAATCTTATTGGCAGTCAGGATGCTTGAGCAAATATACTTTTGAAGGATTCAAAATTAGAATCTTTTTTTAGTAATATTTATTTGTTTTGTTTGGGCATTCGATGGGAACCTCCGATGTATTCACTCACTTGTACATATCAATATATTTCATCAAGTATTGAAGACTGGTGTTTCTTCTATCACCCTGCTCAAGATATAAACCACACGTTAGGAGTACCTACATCTGAATCTTAAGCCGCTATTAACTGCCAATGACCTTCAGTGGTTCGCTTGCGTGTTTTGTGCTGAGCTCACGAACGCGTCGTACGTCCACCCAGTAATAGGACTCGCCCATCAAGGAGCGCTATCCGAAATTAGACGCATTATTAATTTATTATACATAAAACAACAGAGCAGTGGTGGCCCAGTGGTATTGACCGCGACTTACAAGTTGTAAGTCGTGAGTTCAAACCCAGGCAGGTGCTTTACTTTGTGTAAATTATTTCATCACCAGTGCTCTCAAAACGGTGAAGGAAAACATCGTGAGGAAACTGGCATGTCCCAGAACCAAAAATTCGAAGACATGTGACATTCACCAATCCGCATTGAGCCCGCGTGGTGGGTTACGGCCCACACCCTCTCACGAAGAGGAGGCCTGTGCCCCAGCAGTGGGGACGTTAAAAGGCTGAGATGATACATACAACAACAGGCATAAAACTAAAACATATACTAAATAATAAACAATTTAATGATCTTTAAAATGGTGAAGGTTTCATACAAATACGCTTAACAGTTTTTGCGTGATTCGCAATTTTTTATCCGTGCTAGACATAACTTTACAAATTAATTACATTATGTCATAAAAATATAATTTCAAATATTCTCAGATCAAATTACGACGAAAATTGTCTAGAGTAACATATATTTTATTCAAAGAAATAAGACTAGTCGTTTAGACGTGATGTTCAATTAAAAACCATTAAAAGTCGTATAACTACGCCTTAAATAGAAAGCTATCGCCGAGTTATAAACAGGGTGTAACGGAAGGTCATATTTAAAATACTGCTTCTGTCCATGGAAAAGAACAACTTTTTTCAAGGAAGTAATAATCAAATTCTAAACAAATTGGACTTTTCTTACAAAGTTATCATCAGCTGATCAAAATTAGTATAAGAGGCACAATTTTGTTTTCTGTAAGCTGTTGCCGTATTTAAAGTATGACCCTACGAATAAGTAACTTATTCGTAAGTTTGACTACATACTTATGCTACATATAAGACATAAAAATGCGCGGTTCCTGTGGAATACAGAAAGGGAGCGTAACCGCGGGGAAAAGCTTACACTTATAATGTTTTTATAATACGAGTAACATCAGTATTCCTACCCTTAAAACTAAGACTAAGCAACGCTGCTTGGTGGCCGAAATATGTATGGTAGACGTGGCAAAACTTCTCTGGTCAAACTCCTTCACAAAGAACTTTGATACTTCATTTGGCAACTAGGTCAAAGATTTGACGTACTATAAATGACTTCATCATCATCATTTCAGCCGAAAGACGTCCACTACTAGACATTGGCTTCCTCCATGTCCTGCGCGTCTGATATCCATTGGCTACCCGCGACCCTCACCAGGTCATCGGTCCACCTTGTGAGAGGCCTTCCAACGCTGCGTCTTCCGGTACACTAGTCGCCACTCCAGAACTTAGCACCATAAATGACTTCAATACTAATTAATTCACACATTTTAATACCTTCCACTTAAAACTAACTTAAAACAAAATAAATAATTTTTCTTTCTTTCTTTCTTTTTTTAAATACTTAGCAAAACTGAAACTATACTGCAATAATAAGAAACTGCTCCGAACTGAGTACCTAAGTAGAAGTTAAGTTTAATTAATGTCTAATAAGCACCCGTCTACTTAAGTAAAGTTAGACTTAAGTTACTGTACGTTGAATCAACGTTTCTTAAGACTTTGTCTGAAGATTAAACTTAGGATAGTGATGTGCTTAGCTCTGGTGTGTTTTGTATACTTTAAGTTGAGTTTATGTTTCAATTTTGTTTGTTTACGAGTACCTGTGGGTGAAAGGTGGATTGAAAGCTAGTAAGAAACAATTTAAGATACGTCTGACAAATGATGAAGCAAAAAAAACCGAGCGAAAGAGCGAGCCTTACAGAATTGTCATCAACATTTTATCCTGAAAAATAGAATTAAAACTTTTAGTTCTGATGTCGACAGCGCGCAGACTTGGCTTCCTGTTACACACTTCCATCCCATTTCACGAAATCGCTCCCACAGATTGCAGGAAAGCGAGAGGAAAGATGTAACACATAAAAATAGGGTCATGAGAAGTCAATCAATCTGTCTAGCCTTTTCTCAAATATCTTGGGGTAGGCTGCCATTCTAACCGGATGCAGCTGAATACCAGTATTTTACATGGAGCGACTGTCTATCTGACCTCCACAACCCAGTTACTGGGTAATACGATACTCCTTGGTAAGACTGGTTGTCAGACTTTCGGGCTTCTGATGACCCGTCACGACTGTCAAAGATCCACGATTGACAGCCGGGGCCAATGGCTTAACGTGCTTTCCGAGGCACGGAGGAGTCTCGGTATGTAAAGATGGTCACCCATCTATGGACCAACCCCGGAAATTGTAGCTTATCCTGATGGATTGACCCGTGCGGCTGTTATTACTTTAGCCACGAGCTAAAAAAAAATTGTATAACTGTGTACGTTTGTACACAGGCCGCAGCGCGTCGCCAGCTTGGCGCAACACGACACGACACTAGTATGTCGGTGACGTGAACCCATTTTTGCCAAAAATCACTCAACGCGGCAGATGAAGTTTTCTTACTTCAAAAATATCGAGAGACGACTGCGTTAGAGGATAAAAAGACAGAAGCTTAAATCATTGAATATTTTAGTTACATATAAGTTAACAGTTTTTTTTTAAGTTTTGCCCATTATCTCAACCGGTAAGCGATGATGTGGTTGACAATGGAGCAATTTTATTGCCTAGAAGTATCCTATTCTCTCTTGACATAAAAACCCAAAGTCAAAGCTATCAGGAAAAACCAACTCCGGCTGAGAATTCTACCTACTCCTTAGCTGTTCGCACAATGAAAGTATTTCCATAACGTTTTGTGTGTATGGGTGAGATGTCCACTATGTACCGGTGGCACCACATCGCCGTATGTCTTGTTTTCCGATGGTGGAAAAGGCTTCATCCGACCTTTTTAATGTCCCCACTGCTGGGTCACAGGCCTCCTCTCTGTGAGAGGGAGTGGGCCATAATCCACCACGCGGGCCCAATGCGGGTTGGTGGATGTCACATATCTTCGAGTTTATGGTTCTAGGACATGCCGGTTTCCTCACGATGTTTTCCTTCACCGTTTTGAGAGCAGTGGTGATGAAATAATTTACACCAAGTAAAGCGCCTGTCTGGGTTTGAACTCATGACCTACAACTTGTAAGTCGCGGCCAATACCACTGGGCCATCACTGCTCTCTGAAAAGGCTTGACGGAATGAAAATAAGTAAGTCGATATTATGAAAAAAAAAACTAATAAAAGTACTTACGGTTGACATCAATGGATATGTTTTCTGAGACGGGGGCTATTAGCGGATCTGTGACAGCCTGCAAACAAAACAAAGTAGTATAATGCACTATTTAGAATAATAAAAATAACATTTATTTGCAAATAACATGGTGTATACAGATGTTTAAAAAGAAGACATTAAAGAGCATATCATAATCTATCTCTGTGCCAAATCTCATCCAGCTCTGTTCAGCCGTTTTGGCGTGATTGAGTATCAAACATCCATTCATCCAAATTTTCACATTTATAATATCAGTAGGCTTCGCTAAGACCTTAAAATAACATTAACTTTAGTTTTAATTACTTCTGACAGAAACAAGACGGAGAAAGTAATTAAATAGCGAGACTACGATTAAATTAATTAAAAGCTGACGTTTGACAGGTTTTAACTGAAACGTCGTTTTTCTTCAATATTTTATCGAATAATAACTGATATTACTAAAAGATCTTACTAAACATAACGTTTTTTTCATATGTAAAGCTTTGAGACATTTCGTGAGCATTACTCTAAGTTCATCCACAAACCCGCATTGGGCCCGCGTGGTAAATTACGACCTACACCCTCTAACAAGAGAAGGCCTGTGTCCCAGTCCCTGGCAAAATTGAGTTTTCTGCCAGCAAACCTTCATTCATCTTCGTCTATGCATTATTTTTTACAGTCAATGTAGTCCCACAGCTGAGCCTTCAAGATCTGCCAGGTTCTCTTTTCCCACGTCGTCCCGAAGTACGTTGGTACGTTTTGTTTGTTAATGCCATACATCATGAACGATCACTTAACACACGAACGATCTTTGATAAAACCTCATTTAATCTCGAGCCCCTAGTGATTTTCACCACTTTCAGCTTTGGTATCTGCCTGAACTGGACAAAGGCCTCCCCAACTCTTTCCACTTCCCTCTGTGTTGTGCTTATTCACGCCACAATTCTCTACTCGGTCTGCTGCAACCCCATCTTATTGATCCCTAATTATGTAACAAACAATGCTGGCTCGGCCTTACCTGACAAATGATATCTGTGCCGTAATCCGACCTCTGCAGCCTGAAGGAGACGGTGGCTCTCGCCTCTGAGTTGGCGAGGAGTGCGTGTGACTTCCACCAGGATACCCGGGCAGTTGGGCGACCTAAACAGACGGTAAGGTATTAGCGTTAGGGTAAAAGGAAAAGTGGTACAAATGATAAAAGTAGCAGGCAGGTTCCGGTTTCATAAAGCCTTACAAGTAATTTGGCGACATGGTTGGGGCAGTAGCTGAGCGGTTGGCTGCTGCGCTGCGTGTCGCAGGATCGGTTCCCGCACGGAACAAATATTTGTATGGCCTAGAGGTACTTGCTCCTGGTCTGGGTGTTTGTAAACGCACCCGCGATACAGGAGAAATTCCTAGTTTGGGGAAGTGTTAAAAAAATATTATTCTTTCCGCTACAAAGAGCCGTAACTCCAAATCTCATACTTTTGGCAATGAGCAAAGATAAAAACTGGCCAAGTGTGTATTGGATTTCGCACATTAAGGGTTCCGTACCAAATATTGGTATCTGTTAGTAAAGTATACATAATAATAAACATTATCACCAAATTTCAAGTTCATAGGTCAATGGGAAGTTAAAATTTTGTGACAGACGACGGACTAACAGACATACGGACACGTGAGTGACAACAATAGGGCTCCGTTTGAACCCTTCGGGTACGGAACCCTAAAAACCAGCCCTTGGGTCACGCGAAGTGTCAAATAGGCGTTTGGAAAGTTTTCATGGATAGCTGACAAAGGACATCACTTTTATCAGTATCTATAATAAAAATTGGGGTTTGACAGCTTTTGCATAAAAAAGTATATCAAAGAATCAAACCAAGATAATTATATATTCTTCAGACGAATGTGTAAAAAATAAATCGACCCTAACCCAACTGAACACATTAATACGAAATTTAATTGTATCCCAAAGAATTTTTGATTCTAGGCGCAAATTCTTGTAGACTTCTTGCTTATACTTTTAGGATTTCTTCAGACACAAAGGAATGCTTCTGACATTTTCTAAAACATTGTCAGACAAACCTTTCTTCTAAAGTAAGTTTACAAACTCACAGCCTTTTAACTAAACGTGCCCTTTCGAAAAACAGCGAAAATTATTTTCTATGAACAGGTACCAAACAATTTTCCTCGGTTCCCTTTAAAAATAAACTCAAATTCCTTGCTTTCCTCTCTAAGCTAACAAAAACCTATTCACGCCGAAAAAGTTAAAAAAAGGCGGCCATTTTGTGCCCACATAATTACTGGTTCTACAAAAGGCTAGACATATAATTGTATACTTTACATTGTGTACGGTGAATAGCTTGAGTGAATAAAAAAATCGTGTAAAACAATGGAGGTCATGTTCCCCACTGTACCCATGTCAAGCAAGGGTGCGGAGTGTGGTACAAGGTGGAAGGGATAGCGGGATATTTTTTTGGAGATTTTTGCTTTGACTGTTCATTTGTGTCTCATAACTAGTCCACCATCTTTTGGAGTCCACCACATTGTTTTTTTTTTTTAACATTAATAGGCTCGCGTTACGAATGACGTCACTTAGCTAATTATGCATTGTCATCTAAACTAATCATTTACGCAAAATTTAAGCTTAATCGAAAACCGGCAAGTGGTTTAAATTTAACTTCTAAGATTTTTTTTACATACTTACAGATGAAGCTAATAAAAGTGTGTTAAAAAGAGTAAAGAGAAAGCAGAAGAGAGGGCGAAGAAGAACAAGAGAGAAGCGGGCAGGGGCGTGGATTCTTAGGTTGGTTGCGTCGGTGGGTGCCTGGATACGATCAGACGCAAAGCTTCGTCACCAAAATGCTGCCATTATAAGGTAACCAGGAAGCTCGTAGCACACGCTCGAGAAGTTTTTTGCGCTGCCCAGTTATTGTGAAACAACTTCTAGGGTCTACATTATGGCAAAAGTGGTTTTTACGGACCTGAGTGCTGTGCGGAGTGAGGGCTTGAAGTGACCAGAAAGGAAGATTCCTTAACGATAACTACTAAGTTTTGCTTCTTGCCAGATGGTAATAGGCAAAACTTAGTAGTTATCGTTCTTGCACAGCAAGAATGTTAAGACCCGTGTAGCTTAGGTACTGGAGCATGAATTTTTGATGTGTAATATCTTTCTTCTCGCTTTCCTGCAATCCGTGGGAGTGATTTCGTGAAATGGGACGGAAGTGTGTAACAAGAACCCGGCGAAGCGCGCGCTATTTGATTTGATCAATGAGCACGCGCGATGTAAGAGTTGGCCGTCCGATGGTAGAGGTAGAGTAGAGCGCACGATAAGTCTGCGCGCGGTCGAAATCGGAACTAGACGTTTTAATTTTATTTTTCAGAATAGAATTTTAATGTTGCTTATTACCAAGGTGAGATGACAAATGTAACACACTATATGCGACTACTGCTAAATCGTGCTCGTTTTTATTTGAATATTATGCTATCCGCGACCGCCCGTACCCTACACCACAACTAAATCGTGTGCGTGAATCGGACATTTTTCGTGAAAATGGAACACCCTCTGGTGACGGCTGATACAGGTTACTGCAGTCTTATGTCGGAGCCACACTTTGTAGGGGCGGACTTTACGAGTGAGAAAGTTTGTACGACATGACGTGTAAAAATATTTGGAAAATATAAGCGTTTAGTGACGTATATCCTTGACAGTTGTTCATTATCATCATTTCAGTCAAAAGATGTCCACTCCTGGACATAGGCATCTTCCAAAAGTCGTCAAAACGACCACTCCTGTGCGTCTCACATCGATCAGACTCCCGCTACCCGCACCAGGTCATCAGTCGATCCTGTGAAGAACTTTTCGGTTCCATCGACTGTTTTTTGCCACTTCAGTTCAGAGATTCTTCTGGTCGGTTCAGATGCGAATATCTTTTTTTTTTTTGGTTTGGAAATCATCATATGACTTCTTCGAGGGCGTGTCAGACTTTTACTGGACTAAAACCCACCCCTGTTCCTTCCTTGCCTGAGTGCTCAGGGGCGCGGTAACTCTGTTACGAATTTATCCGCGACCCCTTGGCATGCAGGCATGGGCCATGATGAGCTCCGTCAGTGGTGGCTGACATCTTTTTGAGGCGTGTGTGGATCACTACGCGCCGTCGACTCTCGGGCCTGGTGCTGATCGGACGGCGAGCTACCCATTACTCGCCGTCCGCAGGCCCGCGTCTACGGTGGCCGGAGATCGCCCTGCGACCCCCGACGCCCAGGGAGCTGCGGATATCTGCATTCCTAATTCGATCACGCAAGGAAACTCCGAGCATAACTCTCTCTATTGCACTATGAGTGACTTGAAGCCTTCTAAAGAAACCCTTTGTGAGCACGACCGTGTTTCAGTACCATAAATCTCATCACAACGTAATGTGGGCAACGAGCAGACGCTCCAGGTAAAATTGGTATTCGACTGCATCCGGTTAGACTAGAAGCCGACCTCAACATACTAATAAAAGGGTTGGCAGATAATGGTTAATTTTGGCGTAATCCTTCAGTAATATTCTTCAAACAGATAGATGAAGACTTAGACTATGAAAGGTTATAGACGGAGTGTCAATATGCAGCAATCTGAAGAACCAGAATGATACGCCGACTTGTATCTGTACACGCGAAATAAGTAAGCTTATTTCGCTCATATACAAAATGAGAAGCCGATAAGTCATCGTTACGTTCGTCAACGTCACTCACACATTTTAATGATCCTGCTTCATTTAATTTCCAATGACGTTCCGTCTATAACCTTTCATAGTCTAAGGATGAAGATAAACCCAATCCATACGACAAAGCAAATCAGTTTTGACACAGGCCAAAACTCGGTTCCTTAGTCAACAACTTCACCGACCAAGAAAAAGGCACAGTGTTAAGACAACCTTTTTTATCAGATTTCTGTTTTTGCTTGTAAAAAGAGACAGTTGAAGTTGTTAGCGAGTGTGTGGGACGGGGCTTACATCAACATGTTTCTGATGGCACGCGTGATTTGGGAGGCGAGAAATTGAAAAAGGAAATGTTAAATGGTTTGTTTTAGAAAATATTGGGAAGGGAGATAGATTTTGTTTCGGTTATATGTAAATTGACCATTTAAAGTTTGAAATACATGTATTAGACTATTTTCAAAGAATAAGAAGTCTTTTTTAAGATTTTTCCGAGAAAGGAAGGTTTTCCAGAAATCACCTAATTCTTATAGGAGATAAAAGGGAAAGCTATGTCCTGTATAGGTGTAATGCAAGAAATTATAGGTCTTTTGATCATTTGCTCAAGGAGCGAGCAGGAAAGAAGTATACATAGCTAAGATAAAATTAATAACTGAAATGTTGACTGGCTGAATGGTACTGACGACTAAATTCGCATGATACTTCAAAGCAGACGTAAGTATTTTCTGCCACCCGGGCCTGCGGACGGCGAGTAGCGGGTAACTCGCCGTCCGATCAGCACCAGGCCCGAGAGTCGATGACGCGTAGTGTTCCACGCGCGCCTCAGAGTTGTCAGCAAAACATGACGAGGCCCGTCATGGCCGATGCCTGCCCAGGGGTTGAGGATAAATTCGAAACAGAGTTACCTCGCCCCTGGGCATTCAGGGCAGGGAAAGAACAAGGGTGGGTTTTAGTCAGTAAGAGTCTGACACGCCCTCCCGCTCCACCCTAGAGCGGGAGATGACATTGGATGATTTCCCACTCCACAAAAAAAAAAGTATTTTCTGCCAAACTACATGTGGTTTGTTACAAAATGCGTAGAACCTTCATACACATCACAATATCAAAAGTGACTATTATAATCCTTCCCCTAACAAATACATTCATAAATATAGAAAACCAGCTAATAACGTCATCAACTTCTTTTAACAAACCATAGGTACCCGTATTACTGTCATACATAAATAGCTAATGCTCACCTAAACAGCGCACTTTCTACGTCAGCGCCACCCCTATAGGGTTGTCTAACACACGTTGCATGTTCCCATTGCCTTAGATCCAGTGGTTCCCAAACTTTTAAAGCTCGCGACCCCCAAACTTTCTGCTAAAATCACTACGCCCCATAAGGAGCCGAGGACAATCATGTCCAACAAACCAATCAATATGCCTAGCTTTTTCCGAACTATGTTGAGACTGGTGTCCATTCTGAAGGGAAGTAGCTGGATACCAGTTACATAGAGCGCAGCTTGCCACGACTGGTGTCAAATTTCTGGCTTCTGACTACACGTAACGAGTGTCAAAAATTTTCAAATGGCAGCCGGGACCAAAAGCTAACGTGCTTTTCGAAGCACAGAGGAATCTGCATACGCAGTGATAACGTCAAATTACTTGATTTGGTTACATTCAGGTCATTGCTGTCTCAGGGTTGTTTGTGTCAGACTTTTTTATACCCGACTGCAGACTGTTACTCGTAAGTCGGTGTAGTCAGTGAGGTTATAATAATCGCCCGTTAGTGTTTATGTATGTTTAGTGTTATCTTCGCCAATTGATAACTGATTCTGAGGGTTTTTTTTTTGTGAAATAAAATACCTTATTTGAAATTGAGTTTTGAATTTTGGAATAGTACTTTCCGAATATGGTCCCGTTTTTTCACGATAAAAAAAGTTTGAGAACCAATGTCTTGAAATAAACTGTTGTTCAAAACACACCCCAGACATGTTAAGCGTGTAATGCGTTATTTAAGAGGGGTAGAAATTGAGGTAAAAAAATGTTAAGGAAAAGAGTGTACTGAGCATGTTGGAAATTGTGTTATAGTGATCGTAAAGAAGTGATTAGGGCTGTCTTTTTATTATAACAAGCTTTTACTTAACTTGCAATGTTCGTATGCAAACTATTTTTCGACCACATGTTGGTTATAAATGGAGCTGAAATTTGGAATACTTATGTAAGCCCGGTGACAATGTATTATTATGATACCCATCGAGCTAATCGGATGATGACGCCGGGATGTAGGGACTGAAACTCCCTGATGGCAAATGGTAGGACAGTTTAATTTGGGCTAGTATGTTTTATAATCATGAGTACTTTTAATTACATTATGTAGGTACACTTGATGACGAGGGCATTAACCTGGTTTGAAAAAAAAAAACAAAACCCATATTTCTCCAATACAATGTTTCCTAGAATTTAATTGTGGTTTATGTAATGGGCGAGCTTGTTGACATAAAGCAGGCACACGTCCAGACGCGGTTGTTAATGAGAAATTCCAATCAGAAAATCACAATAACACTTTGCCCAACACGGAAAACGAACCCAAAACCACTTGCCCAGCAGTTGCGACCAATAGGCAAACGAGGCAGTTTTTTAACAAATCTTGCTCTAACTGATTTGATTTCAGAAAAGCTTACTTATATGAGATTTTCCAACAAATTTTCTGATCAAAAGAATAGGCTTTTGAAACCGGCCTTTTCTTTTAGAAATGATATAACCCTGGAAGTAATCTAATAGTTGATAATGATATATTTATTTTAAAAGGATCTAAGTAGCTAACATAAGTTTATAAGATCTAGTCAGTCAGATCAGTTTCTTACCTCCCACAGCGATGCACGTCAGGTTGACTTCAGTTCCTTCATCATAAGGACCGAGGATACCTCCTCGGATCTCGTTACTCTCATGGTTCAGAATTATCAGCCGCTCTGGAGGTACTGGAAACAAAAATACAATGAGGATTGTCATCAAATAAACTGTATGTAACATTCTCAATAAAGGGTCAAAGAGAAAAGTAGATTTGAATAAAAGGGACACCCGTATTTCGCAAGTTATATTTAAGTTACAATTTATAGAGGGAAAGCCTAATTAATGTCATTCCACAAATGTAGTAAGTACGTTAGTACATAAATATGTTCAGACTCCTGGCTGCTAATAAAAAAATCTTACCTAATGGAAAAACCATGCTCAACACAAGGCCCGGTTATCGAATTAGGACCAATGTTTAGTAGACGCGCTACTACTTACCATTATATCAATGAAATAATCAAAATAGCTGTCAAAACCAATACATTAATTTCATTGTATTTTTTATTAATTTGGATTATTTATTTATTTGTATTTTTAGTTGTATGACATTATTTATTGGATTGGATTGTTTATTTAATTGTATTATTGACTGGATTTTTAATTGAATAAGTACATGTAAAAATTATTGTACTCTATCGCATTAGGTTCATAGCCTGTAATGATAGTTGTTACCTAGCTAAATGAATAAATTAAATTAAATTAAGTTAATACCTCATTTGTTAAAATAGACATACATACATACGTACTCTCGAAAAACATTAACAGTCTTCGGGAGCAGTCGAATAAAAATATTAAATAAACTCGATATCGGTTTCTGAAAGCCAGATGAGTAAAACAATCTTCTATGCCCAAAGAAACCGTCATTCTCTCTAAATTCCCTAACAAACATTATGTTCCTATGTCCTTCTATATCTAAGCTAATCTTTACAAACGACCCACTTAGGTTCTACTTAGTATCATTTAGATTACTTAGATACTTACTTAGCACAGTGAGGTTCAGTCTGGTGTTCTTGGTCGGTGACTTGATGAAGTCCACTCGGCATCTGTACTGGCCACTGTCTTCAGGCCTGGAAAAAAGGAGATTTGTTAGTTTTATAAGATAGTTAAATTAACGATGCATAACGGGTTTTACCCACGGATTTGGGAAAGGCCACAATTCGCTAATAGAGGAAAGGATAGAAGAAAGAAAGAAAGAAAAAACCGGCCAAGTGCGTGTCGGACTTCGCATATTTAGGGTTCTGTACCAAATGAGAGAATTATCAAAGAAAAAATCTGATTTATCAATATATAGGTATTTGTTAGTAAAATATACGTAGTAATAAACACTATCACCAAACAAGTTCATAGGTCGATGGAAAGTTAAAAATTCTTCGGAACAGAATTTTGTGACAGGCGACGGACAGACAGACAGGCGGACAGACCGACACGTGAGTGACAGCAATAGGGCTCCGTTTGGACCCTTCGAGTACGGAACCCTAAAAAATTATTGTTTTATGTTTAGTTTATCGTTAATAGGAGACAGCCTGTTGCCACCAATCAGATACAAATTTAGACAATGGGCTGCCGCTGAGAAATTCTTTTTCAAAAATTTAACAACACTTGGCCAACCTGGTTATTGAACCTGAAACCTCATGCTCAAAACAGCTTGCGATCAATAGACAAATAAGTAGTACAACAAGTTGAGGTGTTGTCTGCCCAGCGCTGATGCTATATAATATACATTACATATCGTAAGTACATAATACTGTGACATCTAAGGGGGTCGAGTGAGAATAGTAACCTTGTCAGCAGACAGGCTAGTCGGTGAGATATACTTTAAAAGAGCGATGCAGATTTAAACTAAGTTTTAAAATTATAAAAAGAAAAGAATTGGACTGTCATAAGTCAGTTAGGTGTGTGTTGTTACTCGAATAAGGATAATATAACATATTAAGTATTGCGTTCCCCTGTTTCCTTTGTTACACACCTCAACGTAAGAACACTCTCAATAACGCGCCACTGAGCTACGCTACAAGCACGCCTCAGTCCTCAGTACCTATACGTATCGTTACTCCTAGACGCCCATTTAATGTACCCCTCTGATATCCTTCGGATGAGCCAGATGTATTTTAGTATCGGTCATCTGTGTGTGGAGGCTATCTTGATGGACTTCAAAAACCTGTGTTGAATCATTGATTAAGCTTCGGAACTATTGTCTTTAATGCAACCAGAAATACGTGTACATGTTATATTTGCGTGCTCTATTTTAGTAAGTCCTATTTTTGAAATCGTCTCCTCCTACTTCTTATTTTGATACCCCACATGATCGCACCACAAAAAAATAACACCACACTTAGCTAATGGCGGTCGCCATTTTGATTTTTTTTTTAAAGAGGTGAATAGCCATTGAATCAAAAGGATCAAAAGATTCTAATATGAAAAAGAGTTATATCGATTCAATAACCGTTACTGAGAAATAGAAATCGGGATCCAAACAACACACCGTTTAAAAATACCCAACAGAATCCTTTTACAAAAATAGTGATGACAGCTAGTCGATAAACTATAAAACCCGAGACCAATTGCATCGACAACAACGCTGTCATCAAATCGATACCGATATCTCATATCGATACTATAAATTTTCTAAACCATTTCGTAGCGATAAATTGATGAAACTAATCTGAACGTCAGGGCAATATTTATGAAATCGAGAGAATATTGCTCTGAGCAATATTACATTTTTATATGCAAAAGTAACGATAAACTATAAAAATATGTGGCAACTGCTGGTATGTGTATTTTATGTTATTTCTATGAAAAATTAAAATGGCATGTCAAAGTTTTATAAAACCTCAGGTTATTTTCTCATATCGGGAGTATGACGCATAACGTGGTAAATTTCACAATGTAAACATTCACCTAAAAAAATGTAACTAACGGAAAACCCCACATTCAAGAGGCTACAAAAAATGACTCCCGCTTCCCTACCTATCCGCCAATACATTTTCCTGTAGCCACCCGCCGAGTGGCTAATATATCGCACCTGCTTTAGCCCCGTGGCTAATATATCTCGCCTGCTTAGCCCCCGAGGAGAACGCTAACGTAATCAACGATATTAGGCGATGCATTTGTCTTTAGTGGGAACAAATTGGCTTCTCTTTTATCAGTACTAAGGATATGAGATGGTTTATGCTGTGGGGAAATGTATTGGTACAGCGAGGTGAAAAAGGGGCTGGCTATCCCAAGGATGTGTTGAATGGCACATGGTTGTTAGAAACAAATTTCTTGGGAGCTCGCTTCTTCTTTTGTCTCCTACAACCCAACAATGTTAACTTCTTTAGAAATACATTATGTGGCGTCTAAGCAAAAAGGCTCCAGTTTTCGGAATTTGTATTGTTTGTTTCCAAGATTTGTAAAATTTGGTAAAAACAATTATTTCGCGATTTTAATTGATTATTATTATTTAATGCTCAATTATCTACAAGAATGGAAGAAAAAAACTTTCCCATGTTACTTTGCGCCGACCCCAAAGTAACATGGGATAAGTGCAGGAAGATGATGATGCTCAATTATCTACAAGTTCATAATGTTACTATTTTTATGTTTCTATGTACCAGAAATTTATTTTTTGCTTAATTTGTTTTATGCTTTTTCTCAAATCGAGCTTTTTCAGTTTCAAATTCAAATTGTCTGATAAAAAAATGTGCCAGTTTTTTAATGTACTAATGAAGACAGAACTGCATGGAGAATTCCAAACCAAAATTGTTTGCACAGGGTTTCATCGCCTTAATAATACGGCATGAACGACATAGATGGCGCTAGTATAGTAGTTGGATTGGAAAATATACATCTCTCGTTAAAGAACATTATCTTGTTTTTTGTTAGTTACAATATTACTTAATTTTAACACAAATTCTCCTACGACATTACAAACCTTATAAAGCAAAGCTCGTAATAACTAGGATTCGAACTCGGTGGCATAAAATTTACCGATACCATAGCCACTGGACTATTGTGTCATTACGCAATGAGTTGAAATTATCCTACTCTTTATTATATCGAAGTTGTTTAGCGACTTTAACCTGTATCATAAATCTACGACGACCCGACCGTAACGTCCGACCGTTCTTTACTATCTTTGAGTGAGTTCAGTTACGATTGCATTTAACAATTTTTTAATATTTATCTTTACCATGAGTTCGCGTTCTAATATTGATATGGCTACGAGGGCCCAAATAATAGCATTGCATAATCAAGGCCTAATTTATTCTGAAATTTCGAGAGAAACTGGCTTAAACGTAAGTAATGTTTTAAAATCACTGTTCGTTATTTATTTTATTATCCATGGTTATCGATACACGAAAATAATAAATAATATATTTCCCTTATAGGTAAAGACTGTTACTTTATGGATAAAGCGGTTTCAAGAAGAGGGTTCCTTGGAACACCGCAGTAGATCTGGCAGAAGACGCCATATTGACTCAGACCAGCTTCAACTTATGGTGCAAGGTTATGAGGAAAATGGCTTTACACCAACAAGATATTACGCAGAGTTGTTTGATACATCTTTGCGGGCCCAGTGAAAAAAAGACGTGAAATTTAATACAGTGCCATTTTTTTTTTACTTCTCAAAGCTCAATCAACGCAACCACAGCAAAAAAATCATTTAAAGTGAACAAACCAAGCTGGCAACCGCGTTTGCCATAACGCTCAAGAGCATTGTTTTTCTGGCAAATAGGGTTGCCGGGAAACATAATTATGCAAAACGTAAAATTTTTATAATTTATGAGTAGGTAAAATATTTACAGAACTAAGGTTGCATATATAGTGAAAGTTATTATAACATAATGTAAATAAAACTAAATAATAGAAGAATAGCACAACACAGTTTTGATTTAGAATACTTATAATATCTGTTATACAGTTTTACTTTGTTAAGGTCTTCTATTTTGTAATAGAGTTATTCAGTTATAAATTTTACTTGTATTTCTCCTTAACATGTGAATTAAATCATTGTTAATTGGATGTAAAACTGCTAGGTTAGGTTATACATTCTATAAGAAAGAAAGACATAAATTGTATTCTTCTTTGAGAATTAAATGTCTTAAACTATAATCAATAAAATAGTTTCATTTCTTATCCTTTACGAGATAAATTATATATTAGAATAATTAAATTTAAAAAAAGTCGACAGAGAGCTGGGTTGCGAACCGGTGCCCTGTTGAACGATCTATGTTATTCTGCCATGCTTATCCACCTGAGCTACTGACTATTTATTCTGGAACGTGAAAATAAGAGCTACTTTGTGAATGTAGGGATTTTTATTATTTGTGATCGACGCCATCTGTAGTCGAATTAACCGATATAGTACCAATTGGCTTATTTAGTTTGGTTTAGATGGCGCTGTATTAAGTACTCGGAAATAAGAAAATATAGTAATTTTTGTTTATTTGAATATAAATATATTATTATTACTTAGTAATTATTTTAGGTATTAAAAACCTTATTATCTGCCTCTGCATAATAAGGTTTATAAGCTTTGCAGTGTTATTTTCATGATTGAACAGCGCCATCTAGTCGTCTCATGAAAGTCATGATACGTAATGCAAAACCTCACAGTCAAAAGTCGACCTTAGGCTCTCCATGCACCTTTTTCATCAATAGTATATTGACTATTTGACGAATTGACTATTCTAGATAGGTACCGAATCTAGTCTTAACTCAATACCCCACTACTGGGACACCCGCCCACATATGAGTTTCGATGAATAATAAGTAATCTGACATCCAAGGGAGGTTTCATGAGACCAAAACCTTATTGGCAGTCAGGATGCTTGAGGAAATATGACTTGACCTGCTGTCGTGTATGGTTCAGAATGTTGGGCCACAAAAGGGATGAATGAAAAGCAATTGCATGCGGCTGAGATGAGAATGCTAAGAGCGATGTGTGGTGTTACGCGCATGGATAGAATTAGGAATTACTATATAAGAGGAAGTCTGAAAGTGGCATCGCTGACTGAACAGTTGTGTGGAAATCGGCTGTCGTGTACTCGTGGTATGGGGCATGTGATGCGGAGGAATGAAGAAAATGTCGTGAGGAAAGTCTTGTGTATGGATGTGGATGGCTATAAGAGTAGGGAAAGGCCAAAGAAACGATGGTTGGACTTTGAGAAAGAGGATATGGGTAAAAAGGGGGTGACTACAGAGATAGCGACTAATAGAGGAGTATGGAAGAAAAAGACATGTTGCGCCGACCCCAAATAAATTGGGTTAGGGGCAGCAGAATGATGATGCTTGAGCAAATATACTTATAAAGGGTGATTCAAAATTAGATTTTTTTTTAGTAAAATTTATTCGTTTTGTTTGGAGGGCATTCCATATACTACTATATATGGGGCATTCGATAGGGAACCACCAATGTAGTCACTCGTTTGTACATATCAATATATTTCATCAAGTATTGAAGACTGGTGTTTCTTTTATCACCCTGCTCAAGATATAAACCACACGTTAGGAGTACCTACATGCTACTGAGCTACTCTACACAGCCCCAGTTCTCATTTCCAGTACCTACCAAGCATCAAATTTTAACGGACCGACAGCTATCGGTGGGGCAGTCGGCATACCCTGTATTTTTGAGAACATTCAGTTTGTAATCTCAGTCTCAATCAATCAAATCCTACTATCCTACTTATATTATAAATGCGAAAGTTTGTATGTTTGTGTTTCAATTACACAAAAACGGATGAAGGGATTTGAATGAAATTTTGCAGACACATAGTTTATAACCTGGATTAAAGCATAGGCTACTTTTACCATGCAGGCAAAGCCGCTGGAAGAATATATTTCTAATTTTTTACATATTAGGAAAGATTTTTGGGGGAAGGGATTGACTGTAGACAAATTTTGAACGTTTTTAATTACGGGAATTGATGATCTTGTGTGAAAAACAAATTTTGAGGAACACTATACTTATATAGGTACTCCATTTGCACAGACACAGGCACACACATACACACACAGATACAAACACAGGTACAGATTTTCAGTCTTCTGATTGGATATTACTAGGAACTACTACTAATTAGGGCCGCAAAAATAACGGGTCACATAAAAAACTGCGATATCTTCCAAAGTTATATGCATAGATTGCTCTTAAAAATTGTTTAAGCATATTAGTAACGCTTATTATAAATCTCAAAACAGGTTTAATTTGTACAAGTTACAACTTAAAAAACAGGCCAAGTGCATGTTGGACTTCGCACATTTAAGGTTCCGTACCAAATGTATTTTTGACTATTTGTATGACTGTGGGTCAACAATATGCTTTTACTGTGAATATTTGAAGACTGTAACTCCAACCGTTTTGCTGTAAAACCTGTGTGTCAGACGACGGACAGACGGACACGTGAGTGACAGCAATAGGACTACGTTTGGACCCTTCGGGTACGGAACCCTTTAAAACAGACTTTCTGAATTTTGAAAAATCTTCCGAGAAAATACAAAAGCTGAAAAATAATTTAACCCACTTATTCCTTCAAAATCTCTTAGCAGTTAATGTCTCACGTTTCCCAAAACACATGTTAATTAATTACTTCCTTACGAAATTAAACACCTACTTAACAGGCATTTCCTAGAATCAATCATGGCGAAATTTTCCACACATTTGCTTCATCGCCACGTAAACAAGGTTAAAGTATGTTGTTTATACAGAATCTCGTACATTTTAACCCTCTATGGGTTCTACTAATCGAAATGGAATTTGATATTTTGTGTTATAACGATCTAAGGTATTTGAAACGTGGATTAATTGATTTGATATCAGGTAACGGATAAACATGGAGGAAGTGTTTCTTCATTACTGTTTATTGATTGTTTACCTACTGTAAATCTCGTGTATGTTCTGAGTTGCTCCCTTAATACATGTATGTCTTAGAGTATCTCTCTTCGGACAGCGAGTAATGGATAGCTCGCCGTCCAATCAGCGTCAGGCCCGTGAGTCGACGGCGCGTATTGTTCCACGCGCGCCTCAAAGTGAAAATGTCTGCTACCACTGACGGCGCCCATCATGGCAGGTGCCTGCATATCTAGGGGTAGCGGATAAATTCGTAACAGAGTTACTGCTCCTGATCATCATTTCAGCCGAAAGACCACAGCTGGACATAGGCAAGCCCCAAATGTTGCCACAACACAACGACCGATCGTCTGCGTCTCTCATCCATCGAATTTCCGCGACTCTAACCAGGTCATCGGTCGATCGGTGGGAGGCCTTCCAACGCTGCGTCTCTCCGTTACGCGGTCGCCACACCAAAAACGTACGGTGGTGCTCTGCCCACTGCCACTTCCCCTTCGATTCCAACCCGGGGATCGACCCCAGATCTTCACCCTCAGCTGTTGCGACCACGAGAGCAACGAGGCAGTTATTACTTAGCCATGTGCTCAACAAATGATTCTCAATAAGACTTCATATTTACCTATTTTTTTCGCGAACACAGGTATGTTGGTTTCGCCCGGCCCTGGTTCAGGCCATGGTATGGAGTGAGAGGGAATGGGAAGCAGTCTCCGCCTTCTGCGAAGCAGTAATGCTCGCGAAAGCGGAGGCGGGACGCGTGAGGGAAGCTCCCCGGAGTGCCCCGCACGGCCCCGGCCGCTACCACCACAGGAGAGGTACTGGGCGTACTGGGCGTAGGATGTCGCGAGACGATCTCCGGCCACCGTAGCCGTCGCCGTCCGATTAGCACCAGGCCCGTTAGTCGACGGCGCGTAGTGTTCCACGCGCGCCTCAAAGAGATTAGTATCAGCCACCACTGACGGGGCCCATCGTGGCCGGTGCCTGCATGCCTAGGGGTAGCGGATAAATTCTGAAAATGAGTTACCGCACCCCTGGGCACTCAGGCAGGGAAGGAACAGGGGTGGGATTTAGTCAGTAAGAGTCTGACACGCCCTCCCGCTCCAACCAGAGCGGGAGAAGTCATTGGATGATTTCCCATACTCCCAAAAAAAAAAAAAAAGGTATGTTGGTTTGTACGTCTGCTATAAAGTTTTATCATTTTTCACGAACCTAAAACCAAGCTTAGCTCCTAAGTGGTAATATTATAGTAAAACATTACACAAGTCTACACTTTCTAGGCTAACAGGTCATTAGTCGGCGGCCATATTGCGCCGTTGTGTTCTACCCTTAATTAATACCATGTTTTGGGCTATAAAGCTCGGAACATACGAGCCGAGTTATGTCCAACTGGGTTTTAGTTTATCTTTGTACTTTATAGTTTGTGTAATCTAGGTTTATGTCCAACTGGGTTTTAGTTTATCTTTGTACTTTATAGTTTGTGTAATCTAGGTTTATGTCCAACTGGGTTTTAGTTTATCTTTGTACTTTATAGTTTGTGTAATCTAGGTTTATTAATGGAAGGATCATCGTTTTAGTTCAGATGGGATTTTAAATGTTTTAAAATGAAGAGAAACAACTTTCAAAAGTCCAAATGTTTGTCCTCGAAAACTATGTTCATTTTAAATTACAACCGACTTCCAAAAAAAAAATACACTAAGAATTAAAAAATAACTTTAATTTTGGAAGTCGGTGTTTGTATTTTATTTCTACGATATTTGACACCGACTTCCGAAATTAAAGTTATTTTTAAATTTTTAGTGTATTTTTTTTTTGGAAGTCGGTTGTTTTTTTTTTTGTAAAAAAGTTTTTTATTTTTCGCTTTTTAGTTGTTATACCCCAGAACTAAAAACCCCAATAACATGGAACGTGGAATTTAAACATTTGGAGAACACAAAAACGTCATCAAGATATGCGTATTTTTCGTTTTTGTTCAGTTTCTCAAAAAGCGCTAAAGCGACTTCGATAAAATTTATATGGGACCACCTCAGGAGTATGTTCTTTCGGATAAAAAAAGAATTTTGAAAATCGGTCCACAACTGACGGAGAAATGCGCGGACATACATAAAAAAAAAAAAAAAAAAAAACATACATACAGTCGAACATAGAACCTCCTCCTTTTTCGAAAGTCGGTTAAAAAGTGTATTATACTGATATTATATTATATTGATATTATTGTATTTGTTGATATTATTTCGTTACCATGTACTTGTATTAGTCTGTAAGCTATCTTAAAATTGTAAAAATAAATAAATAAATAATAAATACTACAATTATTATACAAAATGTCAAAGCCTGGATGTTTTTGCATTAATCACACTTCTTCTTGTTTCTTCTTTGTGTCGCTGACACGAGTTTAAAATTTTCATGTTTTGACAAGGACACTACAAGCCGCACTTGATAGTGCGGCTTGTAGTGTCCTTGTCTGGTAGTGCAGCTGAAAATATCCTGGCAAGGACACTACCAGCTGCACTACCAGTAGTGTCGTTCATATTTTGGAAAGGACACTACCCGCCGCACTACCAGTAGTGTCGTTTCCAATTAACACTCTCAAGCCTGCTTTGGATTAAATTGTACAGTCAACACAGAAGTTTTGGACTTTTTATACCAGTTCAATTTAAAGTTCAACGAGTTGATCTAATTGATGATCATCTTTTACGGATATTCTTTACTTATGAAGTTTAAAAATGTGACAAAGATTAATTTCAGGCCCAAATGTTTGTGACTTCTACGGCGTCGTCGGTGGCAGTGCAGAGGTCACTTGTGCTGCATGTTTTGAGGCACAGAGGGTAGGGCAGCAAGTGCAGCACAGTTTGCAACGGGACTTGATTTCACCAGGTTTTTGTGCCGATTCTACCAATATTGAAGGATTGAGGTCATATCACACATATCAACTCGGAAAGGGATCGTCATCGTATCGCCTTTTGCCTTGTCGTCAAACAGGTGTCAACCTAACGTAAGCACGTAACCAAAGCGGATCACCAGCTTCGGTACGTCGACTCGGCTACGGCTAGGCGACGCCGCGCTTACGGCTCGCCGACCGCTGGTTGACCTGGCTGGCACACAGTTTGAATCTGTTTTGTTTGTTTGAAATCTAACCAACAAATTCAATAAAACACGCGCGCAACACGACTTATATTTATATAGAAGTTATCTTGTGAATGACATGACAGCACGTTCGGCAACAGTAGTGTGCTGCAAGCCCGGGGACGACGAGTCGTAAGCGCGAGAACGACGAGCCGTAAGCGCGGGAACTGCAAGTTGACCACGCACCGCACGACGGGGCCCATCGTGGCCGGTGCCTGCATGCCTAGGGGTAGCGGATAAATTCCGAAAATGAGTTACCGCACCCCTGGGCACTCAGGCAGGGAAGGAACAGTGGTGGGTTTTAGTCAGTAAGAGTCTGACACGCCCTCCCGCTCCACCCAGAGCGGGAGAAGTCATTGGATGATTTCCCAACCCACAAAAAAAAAACCGCGCTTCGTGAACTTGTCCCGAGGCGAGGCGATTATGTTACCATTCCGATTAGTGATGCATTGCTGTAGGGAGTTTCATACAAAGAATACTGCACGGCTCGAGTTGATACGGTGACGATGCCTTTAATCGCGCTTCAACGGTAGAACGAATTTCGATGGAACTTTTCACACGTGCAAACCATGATGTAGGACATGCCTATTACACTATTCGTCGCAGTATACATTTCTCAGGGTAATTTCCGATCCTCAGGCTTAGCCACTGGTAAAAGTTAGTTGGTGCATAAAGTTAATCCAAGTTGCACAGCGAACAAACTGATGAACTCGGGGTCTGTAGCTGACTTACGGCCGGCTGCCTAGTTTCAAATAATGATATAGGTACAAGGTGGAGACGAAAATACAATAATACATGAAAACACTAGCAATACTCATAATAGGGAATATGCATGACATTTTTTTATTTGTTCAATTGAAGACTTATTAAATATAGTGAACAAATATGAAGGAATTATCAAATTATCATCATCAGAGACGAAGTTAAAAGCTTTAAAGTTCATAATTAGAAAGAGAAGTCCGACGTGTTCTTTGACGTCAAAGGACATGACGCCCATACAACTGCCGTAGAAAACAGCGTTTTCGAAAGAGGGACAGATATATTTGTTTAAAATTGTTATATCTCGTTTAATTTTAGATCAATTTTGATTCTGCTTTCACTGTTCGTACTCTGTTTTAGTATAACAAATATTTATTTCATGCATATTCCCTATTATTAAAGCCGGCGGCGCGTGCGTCATTTTGCAGGGAAGGGAATGTTGCCACTTAAATATATGTATTTATTACGCTGTATATAGTATATAATATATACTATATACAGCGTAATAAATGTAGTATTTAGTTTCGGTTCATTGTTTGCTGCACCGGTCGACGTCATCACGTTAGCGCCGTCTATCGCTGAAAACCAGCGCTGGGGCTGTCTTGCATAGGGTCGCAGCATTATACTGAGCGATGGCCGTTTTGTGTGGATGTGACGCATGTTTTCCCCCAGCTTTTTCTTTTTTTGTTGTGCTTCTCTGTCTTTGCGTCATGTTTACCGCAAATAAACGTATTTTCTTTCTTTTTTCTTTAGCTGTTCGTACAGATCATTTTGTCGGGTTATGCAAAAATAAATGTTTGGGGAGTTCGTTTTTTTTTTGCGATTTCAGGGTTGGTTCCATAGTAAAAGTTGTTCATGAGTATTGGCTTTTTTTTTTCATTTATTGTTGATTGTCGTCTTCACATTGTATTATGTTACTGTAAAAATCCAAACGACGGTAAATCCTATGATTTATTTACCAAATCTTAGTGTCAACATTGCGAACTCTTCTGAATGTTAATGGCTAATTTCGGCCTCTCATTTACGGAGTGTGACAGCACTTTTTCTAGCTTCGATACCCCTGTGACGAATAGTTAGGAGGAGAGACGTATGAATGATCGACTACCACGCGTTTTTTTGAGTGCGTAACCGTAAGACATACAGAGTTATAGGTACCTATTATGTTGAAAAAATCCACTGTACTCCGTGATCCAGTAAGACCCTATCTCCTCAACACACCCATGTACTCATAAAATGATGTAATAACTGCTTACCTTAACTTGGTGAGGACCAATACAGCAGGTCTGGTCTCACTTCTGAACGTTGCTCTGACTCCTAGCGTGGCATCCGCCCAGTGTGACGTCACGCCTTCTCGAGTGTCCAGTCTGAGAACAAAGTGATATAGTTTAGTTAAACCACACATTTTTTTAAGTTTTTTTTTAATTAGGGTGGGAAATCATCAAATAACTTCTCCTGCTCTGGCTTGTGCGGGAGGGCGTGTCAGACTCTTACCGACTAAAAGCCACCTGTGTCCTTCAATTGTCTGTGACAAGACCGCGGTTACTCTTTCGATTTCGCCCGCGACCTTGGGATTAAACCACACAAGGGTTGCAAAATAAAATAGATGGGAAGGACCTTTGAAGTCGTAAACTGGCTAATTTAAAATCTGCCTAGCCTTTTCCCAACTATCTTGGGGTCGGCTTCCAGTCTTACCGGATGCAGCTGAATAAAAGTATTTTACATGAAGCGACTGCCTATCTGACCTCCACAACCCTGTTACTATGGGTAATACGATACCCCTTGGTCTTACCAAGTCAGCCTTCGGGCTTCTTACGACCCGTAACGACTGTCACAGATCCATGATTGACAGCCGGGACCAACGGCTTAATGTGCTGTCCGAGGCATGGAGGAGTCTCGGTATGTAAAGATGGTCACCCATCCATGGACCAACCCCGGCAAGCGTAGAATAACCTAATGGATTGACACGTGCGACTGTTATTACTTTAACCACGAGCTCCTCCACGTACGTAAACTGGCTAGTTTGTCATCCAAAAAACTTTGAAACAGAGCATGTTCTTAAAAACTAAATCGGGTAGGTACTTCCAAGTATCTACTAAGTGTTTTGTAAAATTTATAAATGTAATACCTAATGATTACTTGTATTTTGATTGACTTCATGTCTTTTGTTACCTTAAAGTCATTGCCAAAGCTTTAGAAAACTTACACAACATAAAGAAGAAGCCACAAAAAACTTCAGAACTAATATTAAAACTAATAACGCACTAGTATGAAAAGATTTCAAACACTCAAATAGCAATCTAAGTTTTAATAAACCTATAAGAGATCACTTACAAAAGTTATTACATTTTGGGGTTCTATTCGTAAAATCAGTTGCTGGCATTTGGGTAGACATTAAAAATCTCAAAACTTTAGTCATGCGTAGTCACAGTTAAGGGCTTACCTCCCCATAAGTAGCGCCCTCATTGAATAAAAATTCGTATCTTAGCATAGAAAATAAAGATTAAAGAATCCTATGTTGCGTTTGTTACACATACTCGTAAGATAAGGTATTTTTACGTTGTTAAAACAGAACTCAAAGTGTTTCGTATCCAAAGTAGTAAGCAAAAGTGTCAAAAACGGCCGTTTTTGGTACTTTTGCTTACTACTTTGGATACGAAAAACTTTGAGCCATGCTTCCACAACGTAAAAATATTTTATCCTCTTTGTAACAACCGCAACATAGGATTCTTTAATCTTTATTTTCTACGTTTTGCTACGATTTTTTATTAAATGAGGGCGCCACTTTGCGGCTATATACGCCTTAATGATAACTGCACTGGACTGGCTGTTATTAGATACTAGCGACTCGCCCCAGCTTTGCACAGGTACTAATTATTTACCTAAGCCTTCCGCATGAATCACTGTCTATTGGTGAAAACCGCATGAATATTCGTTTAAAAGTTTTTAAGGTCCAAACGGAGCCCTATTGCTGTCACTCAAAGCTTGTTATTGCAGCCAAGTCGGCATTGACCCACGTGAATAAAACGTACCGTTCATCATGAAATTTTGCATATACAGGGTGTAACGGAAAGGTGTGATCATATTTTAAGAACCGGCTCTGCCCATGTAAATGAACAACTTTCTCTAAGAAAAAAATGAAAATTTCAACAACAACAAAAAAATTGGACTTTCCATACAAAGTTATCATCAGCTGAACAATATTTGTAAGGATGGTAAAATAGTATTTGAGAATTTCCTCAGGTTTTCTTAAAGAAAATTGTTCATATCGATGTGCAGATCCAGTTCTTAAAATATGACCACACCTTTCCGATACACCCTGTATACGTAGTGTACAGAAAAGGGCAGAGGGTACCTTCGAAAAAGTACTGTTCCCGAGGGAAAGAACAATAACTTTCGATACTCACAAGTTGCTTTAGGACGCTAGATGGCGCTACGTGTCTTTCTAATCTTTAAAAAAAAAGGGGCGGATCGCTAATCAGTATATAACCTAGTCATATTATTGTATGATAAATTATCGTATGAAATGGCTTTACACCAACCGCCAACCAGCCTTGTGATTGCAAAAATAGTTTGGAATTTATTTTTGTAATAATTTATGCATATAACCGATTAACAATACACCTGCTACGTTATCTATTCACTGCTCATGGTTGACTGGTAGAGAATACAGCATTAAGGCCGTACTACCGGCCAAGTGGCGCCCTCATTGAATAAAACATCGTACTTTTGATACGAAGCATTCTGAGACCTGTTTTAACTACGTAAAAATACTTTATCCTATCCTATCTATTCTATATGCCGGTAGTAGACCCTTAAGTTCGTTGTAAATTTGTGCTTGAAGTGTTAATAAATAAATAAATTAAACGACAATTAAAACTTGTAATACCATGTTAATACCTGTTGGCCAATCTCTTCAGTTTAATAGATAACAATATGTAATCAAAGAAGCTATTCCTTTAAATCACTGTCATTCAAGAAAATAGCTTACAAAAATTTTAGTAAACGAAACTAACATTAAAAATAACGCGTTGAATAACGGCTAATAAAATAGTTAAATAACGATTTGGTTCATCGTTTTGGTTATCGGTATAGTGTCGGGCACAAACAGGCCGCCTCGTCTTCGGTTAGTTATATAAGCATGGAGATGACCGTAAAATAATTATGATAATGTTAGTCGAGAGATAGGGTTAGTATACGTTATGCCATGACTGATTGAAAGAGTCATGGCAACTGACGGAACACGGTGGGTTTTTAGTCAGTAAGAGTCTGACATGCCCTCCCGATCCACCCAAAAAAGCCGTGACGTCTGATTGTATTAAAAGTTAAACGTTAATATAAAAAACCGTGGGCCATGTATTAATGCAATAGCTGAAGATTTAAAAACATAATAACCGTGTTTCAAATGAGAATTTCTGCAGTATTTTGCGAGATCCGAAACAACAGTTCGAAGATTTTAAACAAGACGAAGAAAAAACAAATAAAGAAAACAATTGCGAGTCCGATTCGCACACGAATGGTTCCGTACCATAAACCAAAAAAAAACAAGTTTCTTGTTTGATATGATGTTTCGTATCCCCTTTAATTTAATTTAATTTAATTTGTATCAAGTCTTGTTTTAGCGGCAACAGAAAATTTCAACTGTCTACACAGCCCGCTGACAGATATACAGATGGACAGTGGAGGCTTAGTTATAGAGTTCCTAATTACCCTTCAGGTTCAGAACCCTAATTTATTTACGAGCATTACTTTTTACACTAACAATTTGTATACCAACAAGTGTAGAGAGTCAAATAAAAATTTAAAAACTAAATAAAAAGAAACAATAAACTATTCTATAATCTCATCTCATATATCTCAGAAGAAGAATGACAGATATTCTATTTCCTAGACTTTATTTTATAAACATGGCTGACCAACATCACAATACAATTTTTGTGATCCTTTCAAGTTACTCGCTTTTCGCTGAAATTCTTTTCCAACCTCTCTTCACTAATTTCACAAAATTTTACTCATTTATTCCGGAGATTTTTTAATGAGCACTACAAGCATCATTAAAAATCCACCAAAAATATTCACTAATTTCGGCGAGGGAAACAGATCGTTACCTACATTTAAAAATATGAAACTTCGCCCAAAGAATTAGCATTGCCATTCAACGTGGTCTTCTGGGCACGTTTCCGGATGACAGCGATGTGAAGGAGTACTTCGACGCCTGAATGTATTTTGTCTTTGTATATTATTATGTGCATAGTCAGGTTGTTTTTTTTTGTTTTAATTTACAGTTAGTTATTTGTATCTAAATATTATATAGCGATTGTTATTTAGGTAATTGAAATAAAACTGAAAGTGTAAATGAAAAAGACTAAATACCGTCTTGTGACGTATGCTAGAGATGTTTTTATCAAACTATCATGATTCTGAACAGTCAAACTACTTAAAACTATCAATAAAAAAATGTTGAATGTATTATTAAAAACATTTTAGTTCCTAATGTATGGCGTTTATAAATTTCAACAGTTCATTAAATAAATTAATAGTTTTGTTATTTATTTAAAATAAAATATTGTTTGTAGTTTATGTTTCATAACGTCAGACGTTGGTATTTTTAGATTAAAAATTTAAATTATGCCTGTTTTTTATTTACATAAAATTATAGTATAAATAACATACGGACAACTTCAAAATTATTACTCAAGTAGTCATGTACGAGTAAAAGAAGAATGAATGAAGATATTAGAAATGTGGTGCTGGAGAAGAATGCTTGGCATAACCTGGACACAGTTCGGAACCAACGTCTTAATCCGCCAAGAACTCGGTATCAAACAGATTCTTTCTTCCGTCGACCAATATCGTATTCTATCTTTCTTTGGTCATATCACACGTTGAGAAGACACATCTGGTGGAGCGACTTGTAGTGCAGGTCAAAGTTGAAGGTACAAGAGCGTGCGGCAGGTCACCAATGTGTTGGACCGACCTAGTCAAAACTGCTCTCAACGGTCCACTCCACGAATGTACGAGGAGAGCTGCAGTAAGGGAGGAATGGCGACGGGATGTGAAGCTTGCCACCATCCTTGATGTTCGTTCATTCCGTTTTACATTGTTCACATTTTACTTCACTTACCATCATGCATGACATTGTTTTAAATCACATTCTTTAATAATTATTAGTTAAAAACATTACGATCAAATAACATACACATACACGTACAATTTGAAGTTAAAATACACATTAGAATTACAATGTCACAATTATTTTCAATATAGAATTCCAAAATCAAAATTAAAGCCATAATCAAAATTTAAATCATATTTAAAATTAATATCAAAATTAAAATCAAAATTTAAATTTACGATTCGTTTTTTTTTACTTTCGTGTTCGCGGTTTGTGCATTTAATTTAGCCAGTGTCAAGTTTAGAAAGAACCACGACTACTCGACAAGAGTGTGATGACGAAGACGACGTGTAGGATTCGAAAGTGGCAAAGGACAAAGCTATTAGAGTAGCCACATACTGCAGGTCGGGCAAAAAACTCTAGTATCGACACGAAGAGAACTAGTCAAATTGCTTTGAAAATACTTTTGCTTTTATCATTGTAACTTAAGGTGTATGTATATCCGCCAAATGGCGCCTTCATTGAATAAAAAATCGTAGCAAAGCGTAGAAAATTAAGATTATTGAATCCTATGTTGCGTTTGTTACAAAGAGGATAAGGTATTTTTACGTGGTTAAAACAGGATTCAAAATGTTTCGTATCCAAAGTAGTAAACAAAAGTGTCAAAAACGGGCATTTTTGGTACTTTTGATACGAAACATTTTGAGTATTGTTTTAACCGCGTAAAAAAACCTTATCCTCTTTGTAATAAACGCAACATAGGATTCTATAATCTTTATTTTCTAAGCTTTGCTACGATTTTTTTTTCAATGAGGGCGCCACTTATGGGGAGGTAGGCCCTTAACAGATGCAATTACATTAGAAGAGTCCAAAAGACAGACAAACAAACATTTAATATAGAACACATCTTACACATCTTATAAATTAGATACTTAAAATTGTTTCCCGAACGAAAAGTTTCCCTCGGTTCGTTAAGTATTTTTCCTCCACAAAATTCTTCCTGAAACTGTTTTCACTCAAACTTTTCAGTAACAACACAAATGCAATTAATATCGTCTAGCTTGGCAGTTGCTTTTAAAAGATTTTTCAGGAAATAGTGAGTTTCAAAGTTGTTTGATTTTTGTACTTGTGGATTTATGAGGAACTATTTTGACCATTTATTTTAGAATCGTTTATAGAGATAGGTTATTTGGGCACAAGAGACTAAGGGTTGTGCCCTAACAGGCGTTGCACAGAGGAAGTTTCCGAAGTGGTCTTTTAAGGCGCTATTAACTGCCAATGACCTTGAGTGGTTTTTTTTTTTTTTTTGGGGGGTGGGAAATCATCTTATGACTCTTTCCGCTCTGGGGTGGAGCGGAAGGGCGTGTCAGACTCTTACTGACTAAAACCCACCCCTGTTCCTCCCTGCCCTACGCGCCCGGGGGCGAGGTAACTCTTTCGAATTTATCCTCCACCCCCGGGCAGACCTTGAGTGGTTAGCTTGCGTGTTCTGTGCTGAGACGCATTATTAATTTATTACACATAAAACAATAAATATTAAATTAAATCAGACTAAATTATAAATAATTAAATGATCTTTAAAATGGTGAAGGTTTCATAAAAATACATTTTATAGTTTTTTCGTGATTCTCAATTTTTTATCCGCGTTAGACATAACTTTACAAATTAATTACACTATGTTATAAAAATATAATTTCAAATATTCCCAGATCAAATTACGACGGAAATTATTAAGTGTAACATATATTTTTTTCAAAGAAATAAAACTAATCGTTTAGATGTGATGTTCAATTAAAAACCATTAAAAGTAGTATAACTGAAGAGGTGACGGTTCTCGTACATGTGCTTGATGGTAATTACCGGGGTGTTTTTAGTGAGGTAAGAAGCCGACTCTCCCTGATTTTTCCCAAAAGTCCATGCAACTTTTGAAGGCTTCCTAGTAGATGTAGTTTTATACCTACTCTTTGTGAAAAAATAAATGAGAGATATGAATGTTTTTACCTTTTCAACCCCCGATGTAAAAAGAGGGGTGTTATAAGTATGACGCATCTGTCTGTGTATCTGTGTGTCTGTCAGTGGCATCGTAGCTTCTAAACGAATGGACCGATTTTGATGCAGTTTTTTTTTGTTTGAAAGCTGACGTGATCGAAATGGTACTCAACTATAATTTATGAAGAGTTCAGGTGTTTTTCTTTTGTCGGGGGTTACCTAAAATGATTAATTTTATATTTTCTTGTGTTTTATTTATGATATTAAGACTTACATTTCGACAATTCTTTTACAATTCCCACAACAGATTTAACAACCTATTACAACATTAAAAACTAAACCATTCCATTCAAATCCATGAACACAACAACACATTACACCACATACCAACCACTCCTCTACCAATTATCCCCATTCGTTCGTTAACCCTAAAATGCCGACGTCATTCAAACCCAAATCACCTAATCACGACTAAGCCTTCGATTGTAAAAAAAAACAAAAACATCTCTATGACAGCGGCAGGAAACGGTTGACACCATAGACACGGGATTCAAATTGACAGATTATAAGGATTAATGCATACTAGTTTATGGCGCGGCGCTACTTGTTCTTCTTATCGTTTTTTTTCGTGAGAATGGCGTTCGAAGTGTTTATTTATGTTTTTTTTTATGTTATTAGTACTCCCATTTATATTATAGTATAACTGATAACTTGAATTTTACATAGGTCTAAAATTTAGAATTGTGAAATAGACTGAATTCATTTCTGGCTAAGCACACTTACCCAATGGCGGGCGCCAAATTTTTTTACGTTTTTTTTTTTTTAATTCGTATACTTAGCCTGCGGCACTTTGGCCGTCAATACAAACTCTCCAAAAATATTACTCTTTCAGGGCTGTAGTCGGGTAAAACAGTAACATCACCCACAGACATATCTACTCACCATATAACAACAATAAGCGTGATACTACCCTACATTCCGCCACAATTTCTTGGCAACACACGACAAACAAACTAAGAAAAAACTCTCTTTTGTTTTGCTTTACTGTACCAACTTCTGATCGTATTCGTGAATTTTCAATTCGTTTTTATGTGGTTTCCAAGTTCTGTTTATGATGCGTACTGAGTCGGGCCATGGGGTTTGTCGGAAGTAAAATAATGGTCTAAGTTTTAGGTATAGTTTTAACTTTGTTTTGAACTAGTTGATGCCTGCAGTTTAACTTACTTTTATGGGAAAGTACGTCGCATACAGTAAAGGCTAAAAAATGCAGCAAACTGTTATCTACAAAGAACTTTCGTTTCTTGGCTGTATGCATAGAAAGCCCCTACGATTGAATCCACAATAAGGTCTATCGGTGTGCCAAATTTTATTCAATTCCGTCAAGCCATTTTTGCGTGGTGTAAAAATACACACGTTTTAACCATAGTTACTCGTACAGTCCATATTCATGCATACGAGTATCTTCCGTAGAAACCTAACGGCTATCTCCAGTCCGATATTTCAGACTAATCCTAGGAGGATTTTGTAGATACACACACAGAGTCTGGCATTAATCCTAGTCTTATCTAGACGTCTTAGTCTATGGTTGATCCGAGAATCAATACGAGACTGTCTGCTACAGAGAGTTAAATAAATAATGGTGACGATTTTGTTGTGCACAAGGAAAACTTAATTTAGGCTATTGCTGTCTTTGTCTCTCTAATAAAACAAGAAAGAGACGGACATAAATTAGAGCTGTCAAATTTAGTTGAATTAATATTTCCATACAAATTATGGGTACACGTAAAAACAAGTCGACTAACAACCGACTTCCAAAAAAAAAATACACAAAAAATTAATAAATAACTTTAATTTCGGAAGTCGGTGTTTGTATTTTAGTTTTTCGTTATTTGACACCGACTTCCGAAATTAAAGTTATTTATTAATTTTTTGTGTATTTTTTTTTTGGAAGTCGGTTGTTTTATTAGTAAAAAAGTTTTATATTTTTCACTTTTTAGTTGTTATACCCCAGAACTAAAAACCCTAATAACATGGAACGTGGAATTTAAACATTTGGAGAACACCAAAACGTCATCGAGGTACACGTATTTTCCGTTTTTGTTCAGTTTCTCAAAAAGCGCTAAAGCAATTTCGATAAAATTTATATGGGACCACCTCGGGAGTATATTCTTTCAGATAAAAAAAGAATTTTGAAAATTGGTTCTCAACTGACGGAGAAATCGCGTAACATACATACAAAAAAAAAAAACATACCAACGAATTGAGAACCTCCTCCTTTTGGAAGTCGGTTGAAAATACGGTGAAGCGCTAGGCGTAAACTATTTTACCTTTTCTCGCACTGCCTTTTAGTAAAAGATAGCGATTCTCTAATTTTAGTTTAGTTATTGAACAAGAGAATCCGCACCAATAAATAATAAATTTATTTAGCCAATAAAGTTACAGTGTTATCATAAAATAAAATAGTTTGATTACATTACATTATAAAATCATAGACAAAACTCTCTCTAGAAAACAGCCTTTCTAATGTTATTATGGGCTTAATGATGAAGGGAAATTGTGAGGAAGCGTATTGTTTAAGCATGAATATCTAGCAAAATCTTAGTGTCAAATGGGAAGTAAGCTTATTTATAAAGGTACATTATGAAAGTTATGGAAGAATTTTATGTAGGAAGTAACCACAACACATATTTTGAAAATCAAGCATTTCTGTAGTCTAGTTTGTAGGGAACAGCCTGCTTCGAAATTAAAAGAAAATGTAAACCTTTCAAAATCTCACTAATAAGGGTTCCGCACCTGAAGAGTAACCAACGGAACCCTATTAGGTACTAAGCCTCCGTCTTTTACAGTAATTTTTAACGTAGTCTGACAGTTTGAGTACTTTTGCGGCCTACCCAAAAGTCTTTTCTTTGGTATTGTTCGTCAAGTCATTGAGCTCCTTAGTGGTTTTTAAGTTGAGCTATTCGACTATTGACAAATGCTTGCACTGACTGGACAGGTCCACTCAAATATGTGTGGTTCTTTCTTCAAAAGACCACTACAGACACTAAGCTGCATGGTCCTCATATAGAATAATGTGAATGCGAGAACTATGTATGTCGTTATATTCATGTAGATTTTATGATTGTCTGGCAGTTTAAGTATTTTTGCGGCCTACTCAAATGTCCTTACTTTGGTATTGTTCGTCGGTTCGTTGAGCTCCTCAAAGTCCTGAGTTGAGCTTCGCGATTACTGACAAATGCTTGCACTGTCTGGACAGGTCCACTCGAATTTGTGTGTTGCTTTCTTCAAAAAGCTCATCCCAGACATAAACGTACATGGTTCTCATTTATGATTTAACCAGTACACATTATATGGATTTGAACACTTTAAAAGAGACTTTGACCTCTGAGTTTGTTTCGGTGTTTCTTCTCAGGGTAGTCAGCTAGGAAACACCGGCCTCATCTAGCTTAAATTGACAAAAACCATTGACGTGTAAAAGTGTTCCTTGTAACCTATTTACTGAATAAACATCATTTATCATTTATTTATCGTCTGTCTATTTGTCAGCGGGCTATATCTCATGAACCGTAATGAACAACAGTTGAAATTTTCACAATGTGTATTTGGATTGCCGCTCTAACAAGAAATAAATTAAAATTAGAAGGCACCATTGATAGGAGAAACGTGACATTTTCAGTTTATGGTCCGGAACCGTTCGAGTGCAAGTCCGACTCGCACATGGCCGTTTTTTTTATAAATGGAAGTGCTGCATGTTTGAATGTTAGTTAATAACTTAATTCACAACACAGGCCCGTGAGTCGACGGCGCGTTGTGTTCCACGCGCGCCTCAAAGAGATGATTGTCAGCCACCACTGACGGGGCACATCGTGGTCGGTGCCTGCATGCCTAGGGGTAGCGGATAAATTCTTAACAGAGTTACCGCTCCCCTGGGCATTCAGGCAGGGAAGGAACAGGGGTGGGTTTTAGTCAGTAAGAGTCTGAAACCCTCCCGCTCCACCCAGAGCGGGAGATGTCATTGGATGATGTCCCATCCCGACAAAAAAAAGTACCCCAACCGTAGTTGCATAAACCTTGACACACGGTCAATCATAAACTTCCACGATTTGGAGCACAAGACTACATCCTGGTCTACTTTTAAAGAATCACGACAAATTCATATGCGAGACATATAGTTATTTATTACCATCAACTCAATACATAAAAAAATACTGTTGGTCTGCATCTGGTTGGACCGGAAGCCGACACAACATAGTTGGAAAAAGGTTAGGCAGATTGTTTCATTGAAACTTAACATATAACGATACAGAACCAAATAATGTTCCCACTGCTGGGACTCAGGCCTCATCTCTAGGAGAGGAAATACGCCGCAATCCACCACGCGAGCCCAGTGGGGTTGGTGGATATCACTTCAAATTTTCTTGGTGCTGGAACATGCCGGTTGCCTTACAATGTTTTCCTTCAACGTTTAGAGAGCAGTGTAATTAAATAAATTACATTAAATAAGGTGCCTGCCTGGGTTTGAACCTACAACCAACAACCCACAACCTACAACTCGTATGTCGGGGCGTTACCACTGGGCTACCACCGCTCTCAAAACACAATACAACTTAAAACTCTTAGAGATAAAATAAAAGATCACTCATCTTCTAAGTGATAAAGCGTTAGTATAAACAAGTTGTAACAGCGAAGTAACTCGATGAAGCTCTCAAAGATCCAGCTATTAAAACTAACATTGTCTTACAAACAGATGAGAACAGTATCCAATGTTGTTTACGATACGATATTTTAGTATCCCAGTTTTAAACTTATTGAAAGACAAACGATACTATGTTTTAAGTGGAACATTAAATTAGCTAGAAAAGATCTCTTTGTTAACCTTAATGGTTAAAGATTTCGCAGATAATATCAACAAAACCCAGAGTCTGTGTTTCCTGCTAGCTAGAACCTTTTTTTTTGTGCTGAGAAATCATCCAATGACTTCTCCCGCTCTGGGTGGAGCGGAAGGGCATGACAGACTGTTACTGACTAGACTCTGACTCCTGTTCCTTCCGCAACCTAGAACCTGGGGTCTTTAACTGAAGAGTGAATAGCTTACTCCTAGGCAAGCGTGCTCTATCGTCAACGACATCATCGTTTATTATCAGGTGGGGTTTATCAACGATAAAAAAAAAACGGTAGAGCATAAATATATGAGGAAGCAGATAAAACTATAAGACGCCATCCATCGGCTGATTTTTAATTCATTGGAATTCTTTCGTAGGCCAAAAATATTCATGAATACAAAACAAAACAAAATGTGCGAAACAAAAATCCAGTTTCCTTACATTTAGCCCAATCATGCGAACACGAATGTACTCAAGGACGACTGATATTTTTCGCATAGATATTATTTAAGAGGAGCTCGTGGCTAAAGTAATAACAGCCGCACGGGTTGATCCATCAGGTTAAGCTACGCTTGCCGGGGTTGATCCATGGATGGTTGACCATCTTTACAAACCGAGAGTCCTCCGTGCCTCGGAAAGCACGTTAAGTCGTTGGTCCCGGCTGTCAATTGTGGATCTTTGACAGTCGTTACGGGTCGTCAGAAGCCCGAAAGTCTGACAACCAGTCTTACCAAGAGGTATCGTATTACCCAGTAACTGGGTTTTGGAGGTAAGATAGGCAGTCGCTCCTAGTAAAATATTGGTATTCAGCTGCGTCCGGTTAGACTGGAAGTCGATCCCAAGATAGTCGGGAAAAGGCTAGGCAGATTGGATTAAATTGATATTATTTCAGAGTTGGTCATATAGTAAATAAAAAATAAAAAAATCTTGCTGCACACTTCCTCCTTTATCGTGAGTGCGTTCACAAACATTCAAACTCACATACACAAGACACCCAGACCCGGAACAACTAACCCGCAACACGCAGCTTCCTCAACCACTACGCCAAACCGTGCCGTCCGTATTGTTATCCGTTAAACCCAAAGTCTGAAGCGAATCCTTGCACTATTCACTACTCTTGCATAACTTTGACAGAAACAAGAGCTTGTGTTGCTTGGAAATAGAACTACTCAAAACGCCGTGTTACAATGAAAACGCACGCCATCTTAAAATCAACTAATGCTTCAGTAAGCGTGTAACGTTATGGCGTTTTTGATGCACGATTCAGGTTAATAGAGTATTAACAGTATTAGATCTCATACCATAGTGTAGAGCTATGGTATCGATTCAATAGTATCGATACATTTATGTAGGCGTATCGTTACAAGTATGTAGGTACCTACAAGTAAAGAGTATTTCCGACGGTACGTTCATGTAAAAGAAGTGATATAAGTGCAATATTGAAGTTAAAAAAATTATAAAGTACCTATTCACTCGGAAATATTCGGGTAGAAAACTAGAAATAATACACATAGCCTGTATCGCCGAAGTACTCATTATGTATTAAACTAGGTATGATAAAGTCCCACGTATTAGTAAGGAGCCTTTTGCTATGAACCAGACATAAATCTAACAAAACTTTGTGTACTTAACATAAATATCAATACGCTTTTTTTGAGGATGGGAAGTCATCATGGCTTCTCCCGCTCTGGGTGAGGTGGGAGGTAGTATCAGACTTTTACTGACTTAAACCCAGACGTGTACTTTCAGTTGCTTTTTGTGTACCAGGGCCACGGTAACTCTCTCGAACAATCATATATCAATACTCCAGATACTTGTAACAACAAAAATATCAATATCCTCTATTCTGGTATCGATATTCGGTATCTATCCCTATAACAGTATCAGATGCCGTGTCATAAGCTGATCACATGAGCGGGTGACTCGAAGGAATGAGTGTAGAATGTCTATTCTTAGTGTCTTTAGCTACTTAACAGTTTGTGATCAGCTCCTGGGTTTAATGTCAAAGGTGCCGATGTTCTATTAATTTTTTAACATTGAAAATAGTTTCGTAAATGATTGACAAAGATCTGACTGAAGATAGACACATGAGAAGATGTATTCCATAAAGATCAAAGCAGGTGCACTAAAGGAGGATTGTTTGAGATTTGTGTTCTTTTTAACAGACTTCAAAAAACGAGGTTTGGTATTCGACCCGTATGTATGTATCTTGTTTGTCCGCGATTTTCTAGGAAATTACTGATCCGATTTGGATGGGGTTTTCGTTATTCAAATGCATATTTTTCATTTTTCAACTTTAATTTCGGAAGTCGGTGTCAAGAAACGAAGACACAAAACCAGAAACATCGACTTCCGATGCACAATTGTAAAAAAGTTTTTTTTTGTTATTATAAAACGTTGCTCCTCTATCGAAGGTGCATTCACAAAAATGTAAACTCATACGAACCCGCGACACGCAGCGCAGCAGCCAATTGCTGAACCGCTGGCGCCAGCCGTGCCGTTAATTGTAACTAAAAAAGGTCACTTTTACGCGAAGCCTTTCTCTCAACAATTTTCTCTTTCTCATGGATAACGAAAGATGCTTATTATTTATTATCTCATCGCAACATAACATCAGCCCTGTAGTTCGCGACGGGGTCTACAGAAATGTTACTACACAGTACACCCACATTTCTTTAGTTATAAGTCTCACTCACGAGTAGTAAGGGGAAGGACAATCGGCTCACGATTGCCATCAACCGAACACAAATTCAGATTCCGGGCTACAGAAAAAAATCTAATAGAAATTCCCAGTAGCACTTTTCCCTGCCCCGGAATCGAACCCAGTACCAAACACTCAGCAGTGGCGCATCTCATGCTCATCTTCGTCGTAACACTGATATTGTGAGAGTGGTCGCGATTATCAGTGACTTCTGCAGAGGCAGATGTGATTAGCTCCACGATCATTTGCCACTTCTTTCTGCTGTATGACATCCTGATGCACTCGTGCAAGGGACAACCTTCAGCAGACTTTTGATAGGTCCATCGCAAAGACGAGCTTCCTCGCCCCTTGGTGCCCTCCACCTTTCCCTACACGACAAGGCGCTCGATCGAGCAGCTCTAGCGCCTGGAGACGTGTCCAAAAAATTTTAATATAAGACTTTGTACTACCGACGAAAGATGGCGCTTAATGCCTTAGTGCTTGCGACCAGTATACCAACAAGAAAATACAATTTTAGCTTACGTTTAAATATAAATAATACATAAGAACAGTGGTGGCCCAGTGGTACCGGCCGCGACTTACAAGTTGTAGGTCGTGAGCTCAAACCCAGACAGGCGTTTTACTTTGTGTAAATTATTTCATCACCATTGCTTTCAAAACGTTAAAGGAAAACATCGTGAGGAAACCGGCATGTCCTAGAACCAAAAATTTGACGACATGTGACATCCACCAACTCGCATTGGGCCCGCGTGGTGGATTACAGCCTACACGCCCTCACAGAGAGGAGGCCTGTGCCCCAGCAGTGAGGACATTAAAATGCTGGTGATGATGAATACATAAGCGAGGCAGACTAAGCAAAGACACAAATTGATTACAAATATCAAAGTCTGGAACATACTCGTAGATATTATACACAAAATACGATTAACGCCGCTTCATAGAGCGTCTCAACACAAACTAATACGTATAATCTACGCTCAGTAACTCTATCCACGTAATACGCAGCTACCAATCAGTATCAGGGCTGTCACTAGTAATTGGTATTCATCTTGTCGTCACATATTAGCAGTCTTCGTTACATGAGGGTTGAAAACAGGATACTGGCAGAAATACAGCTCTGTACAACCTTCGCTTTAAGGTAGCAGATAATTTTTCAAGGCGACAGAATATTAATGATCTTCGTTGAACTTCGCCGAACAGCTTTGTCTGAGAGAGGTATGTGAGGTGAGCAGAGTCTGCTTGGAAGAGGACGAGACAGCAGCTCATCTGCTTCTTAGCCCAGTGGTTGCTGGACACAGGGCAAAGTATTTCGGAAACCTAGGTACTCTCCGTGAGATAATCAGGAACACCAAGACACTGTTGGCTTCGAAGAGTTTGGGTGGATCGAATAAAAAACCAGTCCCACCCGTACGCAAAATACCTGCTTTGGTCGTGAACTTATGGATATCAGCCCGACATACAATACAATTCAGGGTGTAAAGTCCCGTAACCTCTATTGAAAAGGCATGATCCTGCTACAACTGGCAATCAGTGGAGTGCCACAAAAAAAAAAAAACTGTTTATATCCATAGTTTCTCGTTATATGAAAAACACAATTTGATTACTGCATTGGATATGAAAGAAGAAAGAAAGCCCAAAGAAAATACGTTTATTTGCGGTAAACATGACGAAAACACACAAAAAAAGGAAAAAGCTGGGGGAAAACATGCGTCACTTAATTATATTATACCTACTGTCTTTATGTAGAACTTTGACGTTCAAAAAGTGGTGGCTCTCAGCCTAATTTGAATAAATGACTTTTGATATATATATGATGTGTGATATCTTTTTGGAAAGGCTCGAATAGTTTATGGTTAGATTTTGACCTCAGAGGTCAAAATATAACCATAAACTATTCGAGTACATAGCTAAAAGTATTAAGTAAGTACATATTGTAGTGTGGGGGGTTTTGTAATTGGGGTCGGCGCAATACGTTTTCTTCTTCCATTCCGTCCTGTCAGCCGTCACGCTACCACTAACTGTCTTCTCTCTCATATCACTCCTCACACAATCCATCCATCTTTTCATTGGCTTCCCTCTTCCTCATCCTCATCCACATTAATATTCATAACTCTTTTAGTTACATGTGTTTCATCCCTTCTCTTCACATCACCATACCAAGATAAGCGGTTGCCTTTCAACTTTTCTGTCACTGGTGTCACTTTTAATCTACCTCTAATGTACTCATGTCTCACTTTATCCATTCTCGTTACTCCACACATCCATCTTAAAATTCTCATCTCCGCTACATGCAATATTTTTTCATCCGTCTTTTTCACACCCAACATTCTAATCCATACAGTTTAAGAAAATACGCGCACTTAAAAAAATGTCTCTTCAAAAATCAAATTTAGTTCTTCTGTATGTTCCTTCTTAATGGCAGACGTCTATATGAAGGCAAGCCAAGCGTCTGATTTTGATGTTTATTGAGTCGTAGTCCTATAGGTAACGTAATAGGATTAATTAAGCCTGTACCTAGGTTTTAGTATCAAGGATGGTTTACTTAACGGAGGTAAGTAGACCTTGTAGTGGAAATATTAGTCCGTCAGATTCTTGTCTAGACTATTTTTCTATAGTGTGAGGTGTTCTATGGTCGCTCACAATGGGCCTCACCAGTCACCTAAACGGCAACGGGGAGGGTTCTGTTTGGAGTTTCCTTGCGTGATCGAACCAGGAATGAAGATATCCACAGGAGAACGCGCCCAGCCCTGTCCAGGCCATGGTACGGAGCGAGAGCGAATGAGAAGCAGTTTCCTACTGCTGCGAAGCAGTAATGCTCGCGAAGGAGGAGGCGGAACGGGTGAGGGAGACTCTACGGAGTGGCACTCACGCCACCAGCCGCAGGCGCCCAGGAGACGCCCTGGGCGTCGGAGGTCGTAGGACGATCTCCGGCCACCATAGACGCGGGCCTGCGGATGGCGAGTAATGGGTAGCTCGCCGTCCGATCAGCACCAAACCTGAGAGTCGACGGCGCGTAGTGTTTCACGCGCTCCTCAAAGAGATTTGTGTCGGCCACCACTGACGGGGCCCATCATGGCCGATCCTGCATGCCAAGGGGTAACGGATTAATCGTAATATAGTTACCGCTCCCCTGGGCACTCAGGCAAGGAAGTAACAGGGGTGGGTTTTAGTCAGTAAGAGTCTGACACGCACTACCGCTCCACCCAGAGCAGTAGAAGTCATAGGATAATTTCCCTCCCCCTCCAAAAAAAAAAAGGAGAACGTAGGTTACCGACATAGCCCGAAGAATCGCCAAACTTAAGTGGCAGTGAGCAGGACACATTGCTCGTAGAATGGATGGTCGACGGGACGGGGCGGGGATGGGAACGAGCCTATCAATAATAAAAATACTTTTGATATGCACTGAACACAAACACATTGATTTTTTTTAAACTTGTTTAAAATAAGTTTAAGATTCCGTAGACGATACACAAATACGAGCGTATCAAGTTTTGCAAAAAAACCTCCTCAACTTTTGAATGACTTGTACCACAATATGAAAACTATCTCGATAACCTATCATAGTAAAATTCCTCCAAAACAGTATTTAAAAGATAACAAAACGTCATCAAAACAATATACTTTATCATTCCCATAAGTACACCACCTGTATCGGTAACATAAACCATATTGATTTCAATCAAGACGAGTGGAGCCATACTTGACTGTCAGTTTGAAGTACTCTTGGTATGATTAGTTATTATTTATTGTTCTAATGACGATGCAATATGGCGGTTAAAAGCTTTGGGTGATTGAATGACGGCTTTTGTTAAACAGTGAAAGGATTAGAAATATTTTAAAAATAATATATATTTCAAGAATTGAAAAGCTCACACTTGCCCTGTGTGAGAGTAGAGGTGGCCCAGTGGTACCGCCGATTTACGATTTGTAGGTCGTAGGTTTGAACCCAGTTAACCGCTTTACTTTGTTTAAATTATTTCATGAACACTGCTGTCAAAACGGTGAAGGAAAAGATCGTGACAAACCGGCATGTCCTACATTCAAAAATTCAAAGACATGTGACATCTAGCAATTCGCACTAGGCCCGCGTGCTGGTTTACAGCCCACTCCCTTTCGCAGAGAGGCCTTTGTCCCAACCGTGGGAACAGTAAAAAACTGTACTTATTTTGTATCATTACTACAGCAAACATTTCTGCCACCAAGCAGAATTACATTCAAAATGAATATTATTCTACAAAGTAGAAAAGCCTTATATGCCTGTAGGAACCGGGCAACCTACAGGCATATAAGGCTTTTCAACTTTGTTTTCAAAGGCATATATCTACATGGTCAGAACTGACCATAATATCCATAAGAACGAAATGCCCAAAATCAGTGCTGAGTGTGGTCGTTACGGACTTGACTTGAAGATTGAGTGAACGTCGGTCAGAGTTATAAATAATTATTTTATAGGGACGATTTCGGGTACAAAAATAATCATTCTATTTAGTCTGTAAGATGGATAATCAAAAAATATTGGACACGTACTTATAGTTTTATCAAGCCAATAAAAAATTACAAAGATAAAACGCATCAATGTTCAGGAGTGGGGGCTTGTTACGTCACTTCTATGTAGATAAAAAGTGGTACATTTTTAACGTAGGTGTGACGTTACGCGAAATTTCAACGCACTGTATCGTCCTCATTTTTTGTTTACGTGATATGGTAATCTACCTGACGGACCAAACAGATTTTAGTTATCTACCCTTATGAAACAAATCGTTAGGAATTAACAGTCCCAAAGTTTCTGGTTCGTAAAATAAATACTTAAATACTCACGTATAAATAGGCGACTCATGACCCTGCTTGTACCAGATGACCAGCCCCATGCGATCGTCAGGCAACGCCGGCGTGACGTCACAAGGCAGCTCCACACCGCCCCCTGTCGGCGCGTGCAGGGACTCGATTGATGCTGCAACAAGAGAGAAGAGTTGATTAACTACTGTTTAAGAAAGAGTTGAGGTGCAGTGGTGGCCCAGTGGTAATGGTCGCGACTTACAAGTTGCAGGTCGTGAGTTCAAACCCAGGCAGGCGCTTTACTTTGTGCAAATTATTTCATCACCACTGCTCTCAAAACGGTGAAGGCAAACATCGTGAGGAAACCGGCATGTCCTAGAACCAAAAAATCGAAGACATGTGACATCCACCAATCCGTAATGGGCCCGCGTGGTGGATTACGGCCCACACCCTCTCACAGAGAGGAGCCCTGTACCCCAGCAGGGACATTAAAAGGCTGATGATAATGATGATGATGTGTTTTTGACTGTCATTTCGTATCAAGATGCTTGTTTCTGAAGAGACCGACTTCCAAAAAGAAAATACACTAGTAAAAATGAAAAAATAACTAATTTCGGAAGTCTGTGTCAAATAACGAAGAAATCAAATACAAACACCGACTTCCGAAATTAAAGTTATTTTTTAATTTTTAGTGTATTTTCTTCTTTGGAAGTCGGTTGTTTTTTTTGTAAAAAAGTTTTTCATAGAAATTGTTATAGGTACGCATACCTACTATACGCACCGTGCGATACAACGACGCGACCAGTCTTTTTAACCGACTGCCCCAAAAGGAGGGTAATGTTTTTATCGAAATACTTTTACTGTCTTGCATATTATGATAACAAAACGTACGAGGCTGTCAGATAATTAGTGTTCATGCATTGTGTAGCGAATGAAGCTACAGACGGCGTAAAGCAAATTTAAGCCTGGAATACACATGCTACTAAAAAAAGCACGCTTGTTTGCTACTAGGTAGTATGCTCATTTATAGCATGCTCTCCGAGTGTGTACATTTGCTCATGAAAGCACAGACCTCAGTAGCATACTCCTTTCTAGCAAGTCTGAGATACACATGCTCAATATTTAGCATTGAAAATGGCGGAATGAATTAAATTCAGTAATAATATTACTTTCAACACATTTAATAAAAAAACTTTTAATGAAAAAGAACGATAGACGTATGAAAATAATTTGGGTGCGGAATGTTCCGCACAGCAGAAGACGAACTCTGGGAGCAAAATGATTGTTTACTAAATTTTGTTTTTGTATTGTGGTGAGCGTACATTCCACAAACATTCATAATTTCTATAAAGAAAAATATAATTTTAAGTTTTATCATCGCCCATCGAGACATCGTGACTACGGAAACAATTCAAGTAGCATGCTCGCATAGAACGCGTTCAGAATTGCTTTGGAGCCACCCCGTCCTCACCCGTGCCTCACAACGTGTGCTAGACAGCACGAAAAAGTAAACCGGCTTACGATTAAGTAGCGTGTTCATTCACAAGCATGCTCTTTTCGTATACACGTGCTAATTGTATGCTACTACGTAGCACGTTTATGTGCTACTACGTAGCACGTTTATGTGCTACTACGTAGCATGTGTATTCCAGCCTTTATGTTTACTGCTTTGTTATTGTTCTGTTTCAATTTTATCTTCATACATCGCCCTCATCCTCATTATTATCTTGTATCCCTTGTTATCAATAAATAATGACCAAAACGTTTTGATTCGACGGACGGCGATAAGTATGGGGTAAAATAAACACCGATATCGATTTAAAGAGATACCGCAAGATTACAGTAGCGCATGACAGCCCAATTTAGAATAAAATGGCGGAAGCCTCCCCAAAGATGGTCTCTTACATTCAAGATGGCCGAACGCCTTCTGTCAATAATAACTTATTTACCTTAACTACCGAATTACAGTAACTACCTATCATTTGACACGTAATTTTTATCGTTTTCAGATCATAACGATAAAAAATATAGTAATAATTTTAACGAATTTCCCCTAAGCTGTATTACAGATGGATGTGCAATAATCACAGTGCTATACAACTGTTATTTTATCACGATAAAATTGCGATCCGTGAAGAATTATTGGGGTAAAATGATACAGCAGTGAGCACGGGGCATTATTTTAATGGTTGCTTTCGGGCACAATTGGATGTTCGAACTTCGTATTATGCTTAACAACGACGCGGTAACAAAGTGCGTATGCGTCTTTGCTTTTTTGTGGCCTTTAGCGAATATCGTAGGATAATGTAGAGGAAGATTGAAAATGTGTTAATTATGTGTACTGTGACGTCCAAGGGAGGTTGCATGAGATCCAGACCTTATTAGCACACAGGCTGGTTCAGCAAATATACTTTTAAAGGGTGATGCAAAATTAAAATCTTTCCAATGTAGGAACACATATTTCTTTTGTTTGGAAGGCATTCAATAGAGAACCTCCGATGTAGTCGCTCGCTTGTTTCAATAATTTATATCATATTCAGTATTGCGTTCCCGTGTTTATGTTATGTTATACTCAATAACGTAAGAAGAATCTGAAGATGTACCCGCACCACTGAGTTACACTCTACAGAACCTTTTACAAAAAATACATAATTATATTTTTTGCAATAAGTGTGTGGTTACGCACATGCGTAAGCTACATAAATGTGGAAATCAGTTATCAGATATGGGCAAGTGATGGAGAAATATTTAGCGAGGAAAGGTATGATACTCGTATAACTCTAAAGGAGGTGAGTATTAAGGTGACGGAAAATAGAGAGGTATGGAAGAAAAAGATCCTGCGCCGACTCCAAATAAATTAGGATAAGGACAGGTGACAATTGTTGTAAAATTAAATATTTTTAAACAAAACTCAAATAATTAAACTTAAACTGTTTTGGTGTACAATAAAGTTTTATTCTATTCTATTCTATTCTAATTTATTTGATCAATGACAAAAACATTGAAAAAAAAATACTGATATAATTACCTATAGTAGGCAGATTGTGCCTAGTTTTATTCCCAATCAAAATCTTGGGGTCGGCTTCCAGACGCAGCTGAATACCAGTATTTTACATGGAGCGACTGCCTATCTGACCTCCACCCAGTCACTGGGTAATACCCAGTAAGACTGGTAAGACTGGATGTCAGACTTTCGGGTTTCTGACGACCCGTTACGACTGTCAAAGATCTGCGATTGACCGCCGGGACCAACGGCTTAACGTGTTTCCCGAGGCACGGAGGAGTCTTGGTATGTAAAGATGGTCACCCATTCATGGATCAACCCCGGCAAGCGTAGCTTAACCTGATGGATCGAACCGTGCGGCTATTAATACTTTAGCCACGAGCTCCTTTAATTTGTTAATTGCACCAAAAAACATTTCGTTGCAAGTTACAACTAAAAGGTTTTCATGTCACATTTTATTTTCAAAATTTGTATCTCAAATTCACAATCCAAAAGAATTTTGCCTAGATACAGTACATTTTTTATTAAAAGCTTTAACGTTTTCTACATGTTTTTCTGTTAAAAATAAACCATAGATACATATAAATTGTTTTAACTCATCCTACTATAGGTTTGGCTGAGTTTTATTTACAAATTAAAATTCTGGATAGAATTGAAGTTTAAAATAAATACAGTAGTCTCACTAATCCGACAGTATTAAAAACCCAGGAGTGATTATTGGAATGTTCGGATTACTGGATTGTATGGAAAAAATCAAGATAATTAAAATATTTTAGAATGTCTTAATTTAATAAGGGACCATACAGGAAGCGGTGGAGTAGGCCCAGGTAGAGGGTGCCGGACTAATGGATGTGCTGGAGTACTGAAATGGCGGATTGATAAATGATATTTATTTTGCTTACAAATAACACTTTTACACATCAATGTTTTTTGTCAGTATGAATCGACGGCGCGTAGTGTTACGCGCGCCTCAAAGAGTTGATTGTCAGCCACCACTGACGGGGCCCATCGTGGCCGGTGCCTGCATGCCTAGGGGTAGCGGTTAAATTCGTAACAGAGTTACCGCTCTCCTGGGCACTCAGGCAGGAAAGGAACAGGGGTGGGTTTTAGTCAGTAAGAGTCTGACACACCCTCCTGCTCCACCCAGAGCGGGAGATGTCATTGAACGATTTCCCACCCCACAAAAAAAAAGCCAGATGAGGCCGGTGTTAGCTGACTACCCTGAGAAGAAACACCGAAACAAACTCAGAGGTCAAAGTCTCTTTTAAAGCGTTTTAATCCATACAATATGTACTGTTCATATCATGTACGTTAATGTCTGAGATGAGCTTTTGAGGAAAGCACCACGCAGGTTTGAGTGGATCTGTCTAGACAGTGAGACTCTACTGTAGATTACGATAATCACAGTGACTGTATTTCCCTAAGGGTAAGGCAGAAATGTACCTTTAACACAATTCTTAACTTTCACCAGTTGATGTTATTGTCTATTGGCATCAGCCCGGCAAAAATATCGATTCCGAGCTGGTACTGCAAAATTCCATATAGAATAACCTCTTTAGGTGCTCTTGGCCCGACCCGGGAATGCTCCCAGCACCTCATGGTCAGCGGTGGTGATTGTGAGCACAAGGCGAACGAGGAAGTCAATCACAATATCTACATTCCAAAACGGTTGTTTTTTCTTATTTACTTTCAAGAAATTAATTCATAAGTAGGTATTATACAGTATTTTTGAACCAACATGTACCTTAATACGGTTATTACAAATTAACGAGAACAAATACGACTAATCAAATATTAATTAAAGCAGTTTATTTGTCGAATTAGGGCTTCGACACACTGACGATTCGATCACGCGCGGGCTTAATCGGATTAAATTTGTTTATTTGTATGGATTCAACTCTGTGATAGCTTCCGGAATTGCCGAAATTTCAGCACGCATTACCCTGCAATCCTATAAGGACGGATGTCTGTCACTGCGCCAAGTTTCCAACGACATTCTTTTTTGTTGGGTACTGCTTACACAATCGCAATCTTTCAAGTATCGATACAATAACATGAGTGTCAACATGTGTAAAGGATAATTCACGTTACACCGTGTCGCCACCGGGCTAATCATTCATGCTACACCGGGCTGTTACCGTGTCGCCACCGGGCCGTGCCCCGGCTGTGCCCCGGCCGGGGCACGACTGGGTCACGGCCAAGCATGAATCATTTCATACAAAAAGTATACTATAGATGTTTGACCGTGCAATTGTTTGACCGGCAATTGTTTCCCGGCTGGGGCACACGTTCATGTTACACCGTGTCGCCACCGGGCCATGCCCCGGCCGGAAAACAATTGCCACCGACATTTCGACGCCGTGCCCCGGCCGGGGCACAGCCCGGTGGCGACACAGTGTAACGTGAATCATCCTTTACGGTGACTATCGGCGATAACCGAAGCTTAGTCATCGTACTTAGTCTCTGAAGAAAGCCAACAAAAAACTAGCTGTTTGACAGTTGAACGCCTTGACAAGTGATTTGCACTATGAGCTGTCAACAGAGATACGCAATAGACCAGAGCAGCTGCGATTCCAAGTGCTTTGCCAATGCGTTGACAACCTTAAATACGAAATTCTGCTTGTAGTGCAAAGCTACGAGTACTTTTCATACATCTACCCCAGAAGGAAGGATAGGTTTTTCGACGGTAACTTTTTTTAGGTCTTCTGTTTTCCTCTTTTCAGTCAGTAAGGTGATAAAATAGGTACACAGGGAGCGCCAGATGTATATTTTTACATCCCGCGTTAAGCGCGCCAGAATTTTTACTGCTCATTTGTGATACTTACTATGATACATAACTCCTCTGTTACCACCCTAGCTCCCGTGGGCGTTACGCCCAGCGCTCATCTCAGTGGAATATAAGTATAACCAATTAATAGAGGTGAGGCCGTGGATCCGAGTTGCAATCTATGCTGCATTTGCTGTCCTCTCCCCTGCGCCCCACAACATGCATCACTAGTGACCACGGCGCTGCCACCGACGATGCCGGCCAAAAAAATTTAGTACACTGTCGTGCCAGCGACTTGAAGAAGAAGAAGAATGTCTAAATGAATGGCTTGCACTTGCCTTTTCACCCATCGTGTATATCTGACTTTCTGTTTCTAATGTCTGAATTAAAGGATGGCACTTGTCTTTTCACCCGTCGTGTACATCTGACTTTCTGCTTCTAATGTCTGAATTAATAGATGACTGTCGTGTTTTCACCCGTCGTGTACATCTGACTTTCTGCTTCTAATGTCTGAATTAATGGATGGCACTTCCCTTTTCACCCGTCGTCGTGTACATCTGACTTTCTGCTTCTATCTGCTCTGTGACTCTGAATATAACCGGGATGAACATCAATTTGCATGCTAATCACTCTGGCTCATCTTTACGCAGCCTCCCGTATCGGATTAATGCATGCTCATCTTACTAGTTATTAATATAAGTGGGATTATACGTATTTGAAATTATACGGTTCAATTGATTGAATATTGGATTTATTGATAACACGCTCAGTAAGATTATGCAAAAGAAAAAAAAAGGGGCGAGTACCTATGTTTTCTGACTAACGTTTTGTATAGGACATGTGTTCTCGTAGGTTTGGAAATAGAAGATGTTCTACGCCAAAAATCAAAATGTTGGTATACGGACAAACGACATAAACCCTTATTTATAAAACTCACTAACCGTATTCTTAGTTTAAACACTGATTAGAGGATGTGTCATCAAATTCAACTGTATATAGGACAAAATCTCCTTTAACTTTTCCCGTGTTCTGCCCGGGGGTGGAGGATAAATTCGAAAGAGTTACCTCGCCCCCGGTCACTCAAGGCAGGGAGGAACAGGGGTGGGTTTTAGTCAGTAAGAGTCTGACACGCCCTTCCGCTCCACCCTAGAGCGGTAGAAGTCATGAGATGATTTCCCACCCCCAAAAAAAAAAAAAAAACCTTTCCCGTGTCTAGCGCCTACGTGCTGGGCGACACACAATAAAAAAACCTTTTGTGTCTACTAATTGCACGCGCGACGGGTTAAATTATTAGTCAGCACTTTACCACCCCTATCTACCCTTCTTTCGGGTAGATAATGTTGAAATAAGAACGGTTATTATAAACAAGAATTAAGTAAAAAAAAACATGTATTGATCTAAATTAAAATACTGAAGACGCAAAATCAGGAAGTGCTTACACACTGATACAAAGCTACACTAGTGCCGATTCTTTTTCCAGCTATCATTCCCATGTGATGAGCCACAGCAATAGTACACGAAAGCAGTGGTGGCCCAGTGGTAACAGCTGCGACTTACGAGTTGTAGGTACATCGTGGGTTCGAACCCAGGCAGGCGCTTTACTTTGTGTAAATTATTTGATCACCACTCCTCTCAAAAACTGGCAAAGTGCGTGTCGGACTTCGCACATTTAGGGTTCCGTACCATATAAGGGATTTTTTTTTTTTTTTGTAAAAAATTACGAAAGAATAAACATTTCCACCAAATTTCAAGTTCCTATGTCAATGATCGTTAATAGGAAGTTAAAAACATCTTCGTAACAAAATTTTGTGACAGACGAAGGACAGACAGACAGACAGACGGAAAGCCGGACAAACTGACAGACGGACACGAGAGTGACAGCAATAGGGCTCCGTTTGAATCCTTCGGGTTCGGAACCCTGAACATTGTCAGGGAAAACATCGTGAGGAAACCGGCATGTCCTAGAACCAAAAACTTCGACCCTTATCACAGAGAGGCCTGTGACCCAGCAGTGAGAACATTCCAGGCTGATTATACTATATGCTATGAGGCACAGGAAGAAAACTGAGGGAATAAGATATTTTCAATGAAAATATTTTTTCAGTTTCGACTTAACTCGGTTTACGGTAGCTAGGCAGATTTTGGCAACGCCACCAAAGAAGCGCTGAGCAAAAACTTGTCAAGTCCGCTGCAAAAAATCCAGCCGTTTTAAAAAAAGCCTGGCATATTTATTCACTAGACGCTACATGGCAACTTTTATTAAAGCGCCCATCTGGCATTCTGCCAAAACTATGGCAATGTAGCAGATTGCATGTGACGTCATTTCCTGTTAAAACTACCCTCGTGAAATTAAATCGAATTGGTTTTAAAGAAGTTTTTTAACTGGTTAAAAGGTGAAATTGATATAGTCACTTTATAGGGTACTTTTATTTTAATTAAGCAGGTCAGGGAAGAGCATAGTCCAAATATTTGAGTATTTTCCTTTGCTCGTAAGTTGGTGTTTTTTCAGCCGTATTTTTGGTACGTTATTTTAATTGGGACTGTTACTACCGGTTCGCTATACTGTAGATCCTGTCCTGTGATCCGCTGTCCTGTAATATTCGTAATATCATTTTCGAAAAGAAGCGTTTGCGGTGGTTCAAATATAGACTCTATTGTTTACGTCGTTTTTACATGCTTTTACATTTAGTTTCACCTTTTGTTGTCCCTTTGTCGGTCTGTAATCAAATCTTGCAAGCTAAATTAGACCCAGTTCCCGATGTTCGATTGGATTCAAATTTGGTGTACTTGTGTATCTTCAGTGATAATACAAAAATAGACCATGAACTATGGAGCTGGTCTGATAATAGAGACGGGAGGAACTTCTGAACTAAACAAAATAAACCCACCGAGTTTGGGCTCGACTGATTCGTCTTGAGGAGCACTTTAGATCACATACTTACCTATATTCTAAAAAGCTTGACGCACAGAAGTACAGTAAAAACCTGACCTGTAACCTGAAACGAGTAATGCGCAATCCTCAAGCCTGTCTGTGTACCCTAACAGGCGTAGCACAGAGAGGGTTCCGGAGTGGTCTTTAAGAGGTAAAGGGTTCATGTTATGATGGTGATCACCAGGTTCGTTTTAGTGAGGTAAGAATCCCACACTTCCTGGTATTTTTTCCCAAAAGTCCAGGCACCTTTTGAAGGTTTCCCTCGAAAAAAAAAGGTACCAATAATATTATCACTATTTATTTCAGTAGATACCTGAGAACACAGGATTGAAGGTAATAGCTACAATATTGCTAGTAAAGTAACAAAGTGTGGTAAATCGATTGTCCACAACGAACCATACTACGATTGTTAACCACAAATCCACGATCTAGCAATAATCGTAAAATCCGTTCGTGTGTTATAGGTACATGTCAACGTTTTGCGTGGAAATTGTCTAATTGATTTAGCCACAGATTACCAAAACGCCTAAGCGGTCACTGCTAGATAGCGATCAGCCATGATTTAGGAGGGCGCAAAACAACCACTTTGGTTTTTAAAAAATGACCTAAAAATGTAAGCAATAAAAAACTTTTTTACAATAAAAACAATCGACTTCTAACTTCGATCGACTTCCGAAATTAAAGTTATTTTTTAATTTTTAGTGTTTTTTTTTTTCAGAAGTGGTTTTTTTTTTTGTAAAAAAGTTTTTTATTTTTCACTTTTTAGTTATTATACCCCAGAACTAAAAACCCCAATAACATGGAACGTGGAATTTAAACATAGTCGTAATTGGAGAACACCAAATACATATCATCTAGGTATACGTATTTTTCGTTTTTGTAAATTTTTTCAAAAAGCGCTGAAGCAATTTCGATACAATTTATATGGAGCCACCTCGGGAGTATATTCTTTCGGGTAAAGAATTTTGATAATCGGTCCTCAATTGACAGAGAAATCGGTGGACATACATAAAAAAAAACATACAGTCGAACATAGAACCGTCCGCCTCTGTACTTGTATGTGCATAAAGTGTTAAATAAATAAATAAATAAACCTCCTCCTTTTTTGAAGTCAGTTAAAAATAAAATTACCCGTCGGCCGAAGCTAGTAGGTAGGCTATGCGTATACGTTCAAAGTACATAGTCACTAACTATACTGTGTTTAGTCTATCGTATTCTTTTTTCTTTTTATTTATTTATATTAGTTAGCATATACCACGTTCGATGAGTCTGTCCGTGGCGTCAAAATCCCAGCGCTACGTTATTTTTTAATTTTAAATATCGCAGCATATATTAGCATAGGTTAAGAGCCTTTTTGTCCACGCATATTTTTTTTTCGTAATTAATGTTAGTTATAAAAACAAGTATCTTTCTTTTAACACGGGTCTGTCGGCTCAAGGGTCTTGAAGAGCAATTATTGGACTTTATAATGTTTTTCTAGGTTTTGAAATGACTTTACGCACGTTATGCACTTTTGGGATGGGCAAAAAGCAGTGAACCCGATGACCGTCACGCGAAGTACGAGTAGCGCCATCGCGTGAAACTAAGAAGTTTTCAGTTCTGACGTGCAGTCCTACGACTAACAGTTTTTTTTTAAGTTTAAGTGCAGGATTGACTTTGTGACACTTATTTAGAGCATGTCAATTCCATACATATTGGACATCTTGACAATTCTTTTATCTGATAAAATGTGACTTTGATGGAACGATTTCTTACCGTGAAGTCAGTTCAAACGGTTTTAGAAGTTAGTAGGTATGCGAATAACAGCTATCACCCTAGAGGGGAAGAAGTCATAAGATGATTTCCCACCCCAAAAAATAAAAACAAAAAGCTGTCCTGAAAGCGACTTCAATTTATATAATAATGGCTCAATCAGTGGCACCTCAAGGCTACGCTACCAGGAAGTTGCCTCGACTCCTTACTCACTGTAGCAAGAAATTGTTATTATTGTTGCCCGTGAATAATCGTGTTTAACAGTAAAATAATATTAGTTCATAAAAACTTAAAAACACGCTTTGGAGTGACGTCAATTTTTTTTTGTTTTCTACTCAGCACACCCATATTTTTTTTTTTTTTAACAACGTTGCCCCATACTAGGATTTACTCCTGTATCGTGGGTGCGTTTACAAACATTCAAACTCACATACACAGGACACCCAGACCCGGAACAACTATCTGTAAGCCATACAAATATGTGTTCCGTGCGGGGATCGAACCCGCGACACGCAGCGCTGCAGCCGAACGCTCCACCACTGCGCCAACTGTGTCGTCAATTTTTTGATACTCATGTCATGGAAATGCATAAAAACTATTCCGCCATCTTTGGGAGTCGGTCATATTAGATTTAGAATACCGTCACTTAGCTAACCATGCATTGTCATCCAAACTAAATATTATGTACTACGTAAAATTTTCAACTCAATCGGAAACCGAGAAGTGGGTAAAATCGTGTTATTAGTTTATATCGACGTGTAATTGGCACATTCATTTTATTTATTTACTAGCGACCCGCCCCAGCTTCGCTCGGGTACAAATTATACATATAAACCTTCCTCTTCAATCACTCTATCTATTAAAAAAAACCGCATCAAAATCCGTTGCGTAGTTTTAAAGATTTAAGCATACATAGGCATATAGGGACAGAGAAAGCGACTTTGTTTTATACTATGTAGTGATTAAAACTTCATGCAACACAAATGTACAAAGGCGGACTTAATGCCTTAGGCATTCTCTACCAGTCAACCAAGGGTGGTGGAGAGATAACATGGCAGGTGCATAAACTGAAAAATAATAATAATACTAAGACCCAAAAATTACTTTCAAGGACTTTTTTTGCCAAGTTTTTAAAGATAAATTGAGAAGCTCGAAGCCAAATAATAACAGCCGCACAGTTCGAACTTCGAGGTTAAGCAACGCTTGCCGATGTCGGTCCGTGGATGGGTGACCATCTGTAAAATACCAAGACTCCTCCATACCTCGGAAAGCACGCTAAGCCATTGGTCATGGCTGTCATTTGAAGATTGTTCGATTTGACAGTCGTTACGAATAGTAACAAACTAGAAATTGTGACCCCAGTCAGGGGTTTTACCAAGTGTGGAGATCAGATAGGCAGACGCTCCATGTAAAATGCTGGCACTCAGCTGTATCCGGTTAGTCTGGAAGCCGATCCAAACATTGGTAGGTACTAGGGAAAAGGCTAAGTAAATTTATTTTAACCTATTTTTTTTTCATTATTTGTGCGTAGCTTAGGAGTGAAATTCCCTGCCGGAGTCTCTGTTTCCTGATTTCTACAACTTGGTGTTAAGTCAATAGTGAATAGGTTACTTCAAGGCGAGCGTGCGCCATCGTCGGCCACATTATGGCAAACTATCAAGGGGATGCGGTGAGATAGCAGTCAAGGCCGAGCCCATTAAAAAGGTCTGGATGTTTGAATATTTGTTTATCAATCACGTCTCAACGCACAGTTATACTTAACTACTGAAGAAATTGGCACATGGATAGCCCATGTCAGATTAGGACACTATCCTAGTAGTACTTACGTTCCGTTGGGATAATTAACGACCTTTACATAGACGAAGCCTGCCGCAAATGCTTGTATGTTATAATTTCATCCGGAAAAGTCTGCTCTTAAAAATTTCACTGTCATGCCCATGTCCAGTAATAATACACAGGCTGATATAAAAAGAAATATTATTCTGTCAACACGATATTTAAAAGCACATTTTAACCGAGAACAATGTTCTTATATGTAAATGAAGCAGCACCCATTTAATTGCATCGGACACCTATTTAAATGTAATACGAACTGAACATAAATAAAATATATCTTTTGATCACAATTCCATATGTTAATGTGTGAACAATTACAGATTCCTACCACGAAAACCAATTTGCTGGTCGGATGGCAACGGCAGAAAAAAATAAAACGAAAAAATATATGTTTAATTGCTGCCTACATTCTGATAGATTGAATATATCAATAAAGGAAACATATTGAGGTTACGCGGCAAAGGATTTAATTTTTTTTTCGAGCGATGATATTTTTTTTTTGTTGGAATGCTGCCTTCGTGATGGATGTACCTTTTGTTATAGTATTTGCTTGAATAAGCTGGTCAGCAGCAATCCAGGTAGGCCGCTTTGCGTGTTTGCATACAACTTGGCAAAATGGGGTTTTATAGACTCGTCTGATACCCAATGTGTGTGCGGTGCCCCCCCCTGTCCAGAACATGTCTCACTTACTGGAATGCCCTAAGTGTCCATACACCTGCACTATGGAGGTCCTGTGAACGCTACAAACGCTGATTATTTGTATTTTTATCAAAGTGAAAACTAACAGTTTCTATGAATCTAGTTTATTTTTATTTCGTTGTGGACGATGCCTGTATGTCAAGGGGTCGCGGATAAATTCGTAACAGAGTTACCGCGCCCCTGGGTACTCAGGCAAGGAATCACTTCTCCCTAGCTCCACCTAGAGCGGGAGAAGTGATAGGATGATTTCCCACCCACATAAAAAAAAGCCTAAACTCCTCAAAAGATTCGACAGATGTGTATCGTATACCCACAACATAGGCCAGTAATTATGTTATACTAGCTTCGGCCAGCAGCTCCGCCATTACAAATTTGTAGCCTATGTGCTAATAGCTTATGTGCTATTCCAATACAAACTACAAATATCTATCTCTGTGCCAATTTTCATCTAGATTCGATCAGCAAACATCCAACGATATATCCAAAAATTTCGCATTTTTAATATTAGTAGGATTAATTCCCATGTATTTGGGGCAAACCTATGCTATCAACCGGACACAAATCAAGATTATAAATATTACCACTAATTAACACTACATTAACACGTTCGGTAGTGTAATGTCTATTAACAATTACAGTGGTTTACCGCTAATTGTTCGCACAACGCTCCGTAGAATTTAGCAGGTGTTAAATAATTACCATAGCTACAGAGTATCAATTAACGCTGTACGTAACTAATTACTTGATTTATGCTTGTACCGTGAGATGTTATTTAATTTATATCTTACGATTATGTCGAAATGGATGCTGACAGTATCACGATTTTTCCCGGGGAATACTTTTACTCACTTCAAATCAGAAGTATTAATCGACCGACGTGGCGTTCATAACTGGCCATAGGGCTTGCCAAAGTTTGTAAATCCTACTTAATATTATAAATGCAAAAGTAAAGATTGAGCATCATCATCATCAGCCTTTTTAATATCCTGTGTAAATTTTTAATGTCTCTATGAGAGGGTGTGGGCCGTAATCCACCACGCGGGCCCAATGCGGATTGGTGGATGTCACAAATGTCTTCGATTTTTTGGTTCTAGAACATGCCGGTTTCCTCTCGATGTTTTCCTTCATCGTTTTGAGTGCAGTGGTGATGAAATAATTTACACACAGTAAAGCGCCTGCCTGGGTTTGAATTCACGACCTACAACCTGTAAGTCGCGGTCAATACCACTGGGCCACCACTGCTCATGGATATTTGTTATTCAATCACGTTGAAACGGCGGAACGGATCTGAATGAAATTTGGAACAAAGATAAATAATAGTCTGGAATAGTGCATACTATTCCACGCGGGTGAAGCCAATGGCAGAGGCTAATGACTTAATAAAAAAGTGTTTTCGTTTTCGACTATACTATCTGTAAGCCATGTTATTTTTAGCTTAAATTTTAGTGGATATTTTAGTATGAGATATCTGACTAGGACATTAAAACTAGCTTTTACTATATTTTTTTTAGAAATAAAAAACAACATAATTACAACACACACTGTAGCAAAAAGAAATGAAGTTACTTCCTAGCGTGAAGACGGATCGCGACAGTTTTTGTGTTGCCGTTTTTCCTTACGAATTAAAATGTTTAATTCTTTTTCTCTGCTTATTTATTATTTGCTTGCCACTTCTTCATTTCTCAACTGCCTTATAAAGGAAAGCAAGCAAAAGATTATGTCAGCAGCAGTATGCTTGTGTGAAACTCACAGTGAAATCGTAAAAAACTTTTATAAAACCAGCCTGTTGCCTTTGCAAGCACGAGCTTTAAGAATTTATTTTATGATATTGTAAAAAAAAACATGTTTTTTTTTTACTAAAATGAATACTGTCTTGGACCCATACACGTGACGTCACAACTCCTCACGCAGCGTAACCTCAACATGTTAATCTTGATCATAGTGATGTATTCGATCTTCTTCTTGATAACAATGCGTTTTATTTTAGTTTTAATTTAAATCCCTTCGCTTGTTACTTCTCCTTATTTATTACTTCCGTTAGTCACCCGCGGCTACATTGTATACGATTAAATGATAGGGTGAGATTATACTGTTCAGAATAATCGTTAATATACACACAGTATGTGTGCATTGATATTTTGAATAGAGAAGAATAGGACCAATTTATTTTAATTGATTGTCATCATAATCATTTGCAATTGACAGATAAATTAGCAACGATTGGTCATAATGTTTTGGACTGTGTATATTGACACCCTAGATAACTAATGAAAGGTCAAATTTGTAATTTATGGCGTAGATACATACGATTCTCTATTTTATAGTATTCGTTTACAGTTTATGAGAGTGAGCTATGGTGCTCAGGGTTTGTTCTATTCTATTATTGCCACAATGACGAATGATCGCAGTATATAGAAAAAAATATGAACTTAACTAGCTTCAGCCAGCGGTTTCACCCCCGTGGAATTAGTAGATACTTCCCCTATTATAGCCTACATGCTATTTCAGACTATAATCTATCTCTGTGCCAAATTTCATCCCGATCCGTTTAGTCGTTCTGGCGGGATTGAGTAATAAACATCCATCCTTCCATCCAAACTCTCGTATTTATAATATAACTAGCTGCGCCCCGCGGTTTCACCCGAGTAGACCGGGATAAATGCCTATGTGTTAATCCAGGGTAAAAGCTATCTACATACCAAATTTCATCGAAATCGGTCCAGCCGTTTGAGCGTGAAAAAGTAACAAACATACATACACATACTTTCGCCTTTATAATTAGTGTGATGATAATATAGTAGGATTTTAATGAAATTTATAAATATATAATCTAAATTCTTTAAAGCGTAAATTCAGTTTACCAAGCCGATTGTCAATTGTTTAACAATATAACATTGGCCATGTCACCCTCCAGAAGTTTCGACACAAACTTCTAAATTCAGAAAACCGTAAAAATTACAAGCTCCGAAGAGCCCACAATATGTTCACGACATCAACAATGGGGGGTAAACTTGAACGTAATTTTCAACGGTCCCACAGGCAAAAACTTTCTTATTTTTAGCTTATTTTTTTCCGAAACACCCAAGTTGTTCGGTGAATTTTTTAAAGAAATAAAATTAATGGATGAGTTATGGAGCGTGGTATTGTGTAAATTCTGAGCGTAGTTTTTTGTTACGTTACTAACAATGTAAACAAGGGTTTGCACTTTACGAGTATTTACAATTGAACCTGTCAAATAAAATCCAGGTGTAAAACCGAATTTCAATTTATATATTTTTCTGTTACAGTTTTAAAATCCTATTAGCAATACAAGGCCGTTTCAATACTTTAGTTTATTATTATTATTAGACCGTAGGTACCTACTGTATTCCTTCCAACGGTCACGATTGTTCGCTTCTTTTTTTCCAATTCTTAAGGGTCTACTACCGGCCAAGTGGCGCCCTCGTTGAATAAAAAATCGTAGCATAGCATAAAAAATATATATTAAAGAATCCAACGTCACGTTTGTTACAAAGAGGATACATCTAAAGTAGTAGGCAAAAGTACCAAAATCGGCCGTTTCTCACACTTTTGCCTACTACTTTGGATACGAAACATTCTGAGACCTGTTTTAACAATGTAAAAATTTTTTATCCTCTTTGTAAGAAATGTGACATTGGATTTTTAATGTTTATTGTCTATGCTATGCTACGATTTTTTATTCAGTGAGGGCACCACTTGGCCGGTAGTAGGGCCTTAAAGAAGACATCCAGCAGGTGTATTCGCTAATCGCTAACTCAGTTGACATCAATTGTACATTGCTGCTTTGCTCGGTGCATATCGATTATATTAGGCACTACGTAGTACATTTTCGTTTTAAAGCAGCAATGAACTGCATAGTAGTACCTATCAAATTGATATCAACTGAGTTAGCGAATACACCTGCTGGTCGTCCCGCCATTAACCCGTTCGTGGTCTGCCGCGACCCCGCGTCGCTGTGTCAGGCACCAATCTTGTGTTTTACGGGTCCACAATCTCGCCAAGCAGTACGTTAGTAATGTTCATAATAATCTTGTCGAGAAAACTAAGGAGAATTTAAAGTGAGCTGTCAATCTCGTCTACATGTTTACAGCTCCCTTCAAGCTCACTTTGCTTTAGTTTTCGCGAGAGATAATTGCGCTCAGCGCCTTTATTCCGCAGTATTGCACAGGGAAACCTAGTGTGAGGTCCGGGAATTCAATACATTTGAATGTAATTGCCCGACTGCCCCAAAAGGAGGATAATTTTTTTCGAGAGAATGTAAGTATGTATATTTCTTTAGCACGCTCTGTAGCCTAAACGTCTGGATAGATTTCAATAAATGAGTATCATTAGATTGGGTTTGACTGCCGAAGTGACTAAGGCTAAATGAAATTTAATAAAAAACGAAATGGCAGCCTAGTATTTTTTTCTGTGACTAAATTTTCAATTTCACATGATGATCAAGTGAAATTGAAAATTCACGAAAATGTAAAAAAAGCAGTCGGATCTGACACGACTGCAAAAAATAACTTAAAAGTTATTTTTAAAAAGCTTGAAAACAGAGTTTTCCCGGATAACATTTCTTCGCTCTTTCACAAGCAGCCACAATTTTCGCTATACAAATAACAAGTGTTGTTACGAGTATTTTGGCATGTTTAAATATAGAACTTTAGCAGATGAGCAATAATTTACAATTATGCCAATTTTAAGTGGAGCGTTGCGTTTTGAAGTGCTATAAGTGGCTGACTAATGTTTAAATGTGGTACAGTTTCACAATTTTAGATGCAGTAAACGATTTATCAATAGGTATATTTTTTTTTTGGTAAGAAGTTAGAGAGTTTATAAGTAACTTATTCACTCTTGTCTTAAAGACCCCCAGGTTGTAGCTATCAGAAAACACAGACTCCGGCAGTCCTTTCCGCGTCTGTCTGTTTGTTCACTAACTCCTAAACCACGCAACGAATTTTTTAATTATAGAACGAGCGATAAAGTTTGTGTGTATAATTAGGACCCGCGCGTAATCGCGGCGGGTCGCTACTTTAAAATAAAAGGAACCTAATTAAACACGTCGCAACACGCTTATGTAAGTACTCCATCAAACACAGGATAAAAAGAGATTGCACAATAGTTCCACTCAACACAATTATGACCCACAACAACTTCCCGCTCACCACTTCCTACACCCCATTCAGTCTCAAACACTATAAAACAAAGACATACAAATCTACGGCCCCAAATCCCCCCACCCGGATCTAATTCCCCCCAAAACGGATATAAACGGGCTCATGACATTCATCAAATGTATTGTGTGCCAAACTAAGGGGTATTGTTCGAGCCCCTTCCATACGGACTAAGTCTGTGTTCTCGACGATATTTTGTGCATATGTGCCTATTCGGAGTTAAGCGTCGTGGAAGGAATGCCTTTGTAGTTCAATTTTACGATCTTACGGTCTATTGTGTAGGGTTGGGGGTGTTAATTAGAAATTGGGTTTCGATATCGATATAATTTTGGTTATTTTAATTATGCTGGATGCTTTTTTCAACGTGAAGTTGTGCGATTACATTAAGAGATGATATTAAGGATATTGCCTGGGTACAAAATTAATAATAATTCTAGTCAGTAAGTAAGTTAAGTAAGTTAGATTATCAAAAAATATTAGACACGTATTTTTTGCTTTACGAAACCAATAAAAATGACAAAGATAAAAACGCATCAACGTTCAGGGGGCTTGTTACGTCGCTTCGTGTTAAAAAGTGTGCCATGGCATAACGTCGCGCAAAATATCAACGCACTATATTTTTTGTGTTCAATATTTTTTGGTAATCAAATGACGGATCGAATAGATTTATTTAAGAAACTAACTTATTCCATAAACGGTTAATTACCAATTTTGAGTCTAAAATGCTATGTTAAAAGCATAAAAGGTTGTGTTATATGTGTCAAGTTAACTGTCATAATTTATGAATAATCAGAGTGTAAGGTCTGCTATTAGAGGCAATATTGTTGCTGTGTCATTATAATTAACGAAACAAATTTTTGTTACTTCTTGCAACTTCATTGAGCGTATTTAAGGTGCAAGTCATTAAGGCTTTGTTTTAAAACATTTTCATAATTATTTTATTTTGTGCCTTACATTGATTGGTTTTAGTTTTAGTACTGGCTAACATAGTTTTAAGTCCTTTGTTACTAACAATAATAAACATAATTAGTCTGAAATAAAAGAATTTAATTTAATTTTAATTTAGAGCTTTTTATAATAATTATATTCACATTATTATTTAGATTTTCAAGGAATATAAGATTTTGTAACTTTACAGGCGTTAGCAGTCATTGTACAATGTAAGGTGTAATTAATTCAAGGTGAAGGTATTATTATTTTAATAATGAAATAATAATACCCGAACTTCAAGCTTAATAGTACCAAGGTATTAATGTAGGCATTCACTAGCTTTTAGCGAGAACACGAAAACTTTCAACTTATAATGGGATAGTTTTAGAATTACAGAGAAGAAAATATAATCTTTTATAACTTTAATACCTTTTAAGACTGTGATAGACAAGCTAGTTCTAACATATTCCCAAAATATTTCGCTGATCTTAAATATTAAATCGATCTGAAAACCCCAAAAATAAGTTCACAAACAAAACCAGAAAAAATCTAAGGTCATAACTCACACCAATTACATCGACAAAAATATCGATAACCCACCCTTAGCCCACCACTAATAACTACAAACGACCCACGCCAGGTGTTCTCAATCTCTAGTCCAGATTCCTTCTCGACATAGAGACCGTTCTCTCTCTCGTATAATCCAGCGATCGTTCCTCGAAACTGAGATAATCGACTACGTAAAATCGATCCATTATTCGATTATTTTGTGGAATAATAATGAGGTGCCATTGACGCCTGCCGGTCAAAAAAAAAAGACAAAAAAAACATGGCCGCCGCACGTCAAAGACGTTTTGTGCGTCCCGCGCATTTGTTGTTCTGTTTTTTTTTTCTGGGATTTTGTTAGAAATATGTCTTGATTGTGTCCCAGATATCGGAATGGGTTTATTAAGTTAAATTTTTCGTTAGACAGAAATGTTTGTGTCCTTATTTCACAGTTGTTGTGATGTTTCGAGCAGTTATTTATGTGGCAGCAGTTTGAATTAAACGGTTCCATTTTCATCAGCTGACATTTTTATTATGTTTCTGTGAATGGTTTTTTTATAGCTTTATCATTGTTAACGAGAGACTGTGATAATTAATAACTGTGATTCACTCTATTTCTCCATATTTTGTATCTAAATACCAACAAGGACCGTTTCCAATTCAAATGTTATTCTAAATCATTTTGAAGGAACTTCACTCTACTAAAATCGCCTCAGTTGACTTGACATACAAAAAAACCCCTCGATTAATGAAAATAAATAATCATCATCATCATCATTTTAGCCGAAAGACGTCCACTGCTGGATATAGGCCTGCTTCAAGTGTCGCCACAACGCCCGTCCTGAGCGTCTCGCATCCATACGCGTGAGGGAAGCTCAATGGAGTGGCCCTCACGGCCCCGGCCGCTACCATCGCAGGAGAGGCACTGGGCGTAGGACGTCGCGAGACGATCTCCGGCCACCGTAGACCCGGGCCTGCGGACGGCGAGCACCCCTGGGCACTCAGGCAGTGAAGGAACAGGGGTTGGTTTTAATTAGTAAGAGTCCGACACGTCCTCCGCTCCATGCAGAGCGGGAGAAGTGATTGGATGATTTCCCACCCAAAAAAAAAACCTCTCGCATCCATCGGATTCCCACGACCCTAACCAGGGTCCATTTTTTAAGTAGTGATTATCATAGAGGAGTTGTCATAATTGCCATGCTTGGCAGGCGGGTTGGCGATGCCGTGTGGTTGTTACAATACACAGACAATGCTGCTGCTCATCTCTGGTGAGTCCCGACATCCAAGGGAAGTGAGACACCATACGAAACGTCGAATGATATAAAAAGTTATAAGTCGAGGGCAAGCAAAAGATTTTTTTTTTATTTCATCGGCTCGCGCTTGTCCACTATCTCACCTGATTGTAAGCGATGATCTGATCAACGATGGAGCACGTTTGCCTAGAAGTAACCTATTCACTCTTAATACAGGGGAAAGACATCATTCTTGACTTGACTCAAATTGAGATGTTTCCTGGGTATAAAATTCTATTTAGTCCGTAAGTTATGTTTTACCAAACCAATAAAAAGTTGCAAAAATAAAACGCATCAAATTCAGGAGTGGGGCCTTGTTACGTCACTAAGCGGTACAAAATGTATCGAGGTGTGATGTCACGCGAAATTTCAACACACTGTAAATAGGATTATATCTATATATGAACTCAATAAGATAAAGTGCAAAATGAAACTATATGGTTGGCTTCAGGAACTCAATTACGATGACACTGAAAACTTATTAACTTATTAACGGTTTTAACATAAACATCACTATGCAAATATGCTACGATCAAAAACAAAAAAAAAAAACGCACACACAACCTCCACGACTCCCCCACACACACAACCACTGCACGCACTTCTCTAACTACACAAACCACACACACTCGCAGTACATAATCAACCGTACTCCTATCCTGATACTAACAATAACAACTAAAAAAAAATTTTGCCTAAATGTTAACATTGCCTAATTGCATAGTTTGTACGAGTACATAACATAATTTGTTAAATTTAAATCGAGGAGTCCTGGTGACCTGAAATACAGACCTTGAGCCTAGTTTAGGCACTAGTTTCCCACAATATAATGCCCCACGTATATGTCACTTTAGAAATAAGGCTAGCAATTAAGAGTAACATTGTGGAGAAAAAAAAAACAATTTACTGTATCGTCCTCATTTTTAATTTACGAGACAAAAAAAAAATACGTGTCCGACTATCTTTTGAGAATCAAACTCACGAACTAATTAGATTGTTTTTAGGAAACTAGCCTATTAAATGTCAAACATAACATATCTCGCTTCTATTAACAATTTAACTAAACATTTGCACTAAAATTGTTACCTAAATGTACTACTAATGGCTGAATTAATAGGTAATTGATATGACATGAGTAACACGGTCTGGTTAGAACGTAGCCGACAATGATAGTAATCAAGATATATACACTGAAAACGTATGACAGTGACAATTGACATTGACACATGTCATGATATTGTTGGGAATATGCATGTTGAGATGTCAATCTTGGTCTGTCAGATGTTTGTTTGGTTCAGTCATACAAAACGCATTAGGGTCGGGTTTATTCGTGGAACATTCAGTTTTCTTGTATTTCACAATTCACACCACCACATTTATGACACCGCGCCTGTATCAAGGGTAAGACAGAGGTCTACCTAATAGTTCAGAAACCTAACTACATAGTATAACATCAAAGTCGGTTTCCGCGTCCGTCTGTTTCTTCGCTAAACCACGCAACGGATTTTAAGGCGCAGTTATATGCCAACGACCTTGAGTAGTTAGCTTGCGTGTTCTGTGCTGAGCTCACGCAACGCGTCGTACGTCCACCCAGTAATAGGACTCGCTCATCAAGAGCGCTTTCCCAAATAAGAAGCATTATTAATTAAATAAAATAAATACATAAAACAACAGGTATCATACTAAAAAACGTATACTAAAAAATAAATAATTAAATTATTTTTAAAATGGTGGACGTTTCAAAAAAATACGTTCAATAGATTCTGCGTCATTCTCAATGTTTTATCCGCGTTAGACATCACTTTACAAATTAATTACAATATGTTTTTAATGAATAATTTCAAATATTCACTTAAAAAATTACAAAGAAAATTGTCTAGAGTAACATATATTTTTTTCAAAGAAATAAAACTAGTCGATTAGACATTAAGTTAAATTTAAAATCATTAAAAGTCGTATAATTGCGCCTCAACGCGGTTTTCACTAACAGAAAGAGCGATAATCGAGGAAGGTTTGTCTGTATAATTTCTACCCGTGCAGAGCCGGGGTGGGTCGCTAGTTTATATAAGTGCCCTAAAAATGGGGAGCGATTGGCAACAACTGATTACAAAGTCAGACTCCGTGCTACTACTGTTACTTCCATCCGGAACACTACCCGACCCGGCAATCGAAGCCAGGACATCGTGCTCTGGTAAGGCCTCTCTCTCAGGAGTGGCTGGAGAGGCGCCACCGCGTCCTCACCTTCCGCCTGACGCAGGTCCTCACGGGAGACGAATGTTTCGGGAGGTTCCTGTGTAGAATAAGGCGGAGCGAAGCGCCTGGGTGTCACCATTGTGCGGAGCGCCCAGAGGACTCAGTGGAGCATACGGTGGACTTGTGCCCCGTTTGGGTGGAGCCCCGTCGTGTCCTCGTGGAGGCGATTGGCGGCAGCAACCTCTTGAGCCCGGCCCTGGTCCAGGCCATGGTACGGAGCGAGAGGGAATGGGAAGCAGTCGCCAGTAATGCTCGCGAAAGAGGAGGTGGAACGGTGAAGGAGACTCAATAGTCACCCTCACGCCTCCAGCAGCAGCTGGGGGCCGCGACACGATCTCCGGCCACCGTAGACGCGGGCCTGCGGACGGCGAGTAGTGGGTAGCTCATCGTCCGATCAGCACCAGGCCCGAGATTCGACGGCGCATAGTGTACCACGCGTGCCTCAAAGAGATGTCAGCAATAAAATGACGGGGCCCGTCATAGCCGATGCCTGCCCAGGGGTCGTGGATAAATTCCACTAACTCCACCCAGAGCGGGAAAAGTCATAGGATGATTCAAAATTATACAAAAAAATAAAAAAGGACCTCGTGCTCGCGAGGTTTGTGTTTCAATCGCAATAAAATTTGGTCTTAAGGTACGCACATGCATATCTGAGGACCAAATGTAACATGATTCAAAACGTCAAAACCTGCTCCATTGACTTGACCAGTGATCCAGTTTTTATATCATTTAACATCACTTTGATCCAACTTTGAATACAATTCTTGTAAGAACTGGTTTGACATGTTCCTAACGAGTAGGACCACCCTATCGGCAGCTGTATTGTTGTGCAATTGAGGGTAAGGGCACCGTAAGGACCACCTTGACGTGATAATTAGGAGATAAATGTGTCAAAACTGTTTTTGGTATTCATTTGTTGACTAATCAAATGATGCACGGCATGGACCTTTGATAAGTATGGCTAAACAAGCTAATATTATAAACTTGTTTAACGCCCCGGGTCCGCACGGGCGGATACAAATTATACACAAATATTTCTCGTATATCAATACTTCTATTAGTAAAAACCCATTAAATCCCCTTGGGTGGTTTAGGAGGAGCTAGCGAAGAAAGTGACAGACGCGGAAAGCGACTTTGAGTTTGTTGGTTTGTTTGTTTCGTTTTCACTCCTAAGCCGCTGAACCAATTTTGATGAATTTTGGTATAGATATAGATTGTATATGGGACACTTTGATCCCGGGAATACGTACCCTTGGGATAATTTCCGACTTCCAAGAAGTAGAAGCTAATTCAGACTTAAATCGAAGGTCATGAAGTTCAGTAGGATCTTATGCACGTAGAACTGAAATTATTCGGCGTAGGAAATTCACAGTACCAGAAATTCTTATAAAATTGCAATCACTTTCTAAAGCAAACTTCAAAATATTTGCGCCCTTCGTAAAATTAATTCTGGGAAAAATGTTTCCCCCACTCTAACTTACAAAAGTCTACATCAAATATTAAAAGATACGAGTTAAACCTTCAAATGGTTTAATATCGGAGATAAAAAGAAATATTCAAAGTGAACCGAGGGTTACAACCCGACTTACTAAGGGTCGGGGTAAATCAAATCAACAGGACATGGTGTGTGGTCTAAGTTATAAAATTATGGCAAAAGAAATTTCAATTAAAATCATCATTATCAAAATCATCATTAGGCCTTATTATTTTTGGGTGGTAAATCATCCAATGACACCTCCCGCTCTGGGTCCACCCAGAGAGGAGTGGAGGGCGTGTCAGACTCTTACTGGCTAAAACCCACCCCTGTTCCTTCCTTGCCTGAGTGCCCAGGAGCGCGGTAACTCTGTTTCGAATTTATCCACCACCCCTGGGCAGGCATCGGCCATGACGGGCCCTGTCATGATTGCTGATAACTCTTTGAGGCACGCGTGGAACACTAGCTGTTGAATCTTGAGCCTGGTGCTGGTCGGAGCGGTGGCGAAAAACAAGCGCTTAGCAGTTGGTGGAATTTATTTTAGTTCAATCACAAGTTTTATGGCATTTTTTTAGTGAGTTATATTTTTAGAATCGTCTTTTCGAGCATTTTATTTTGATGACAGGACCATGAGACAAAAAATACCATAACATTTACCTTTTTCATTTGTTTTTTTTTTTCAAAATTCATATTGCCTTTGACACTAGATCCAATCTAATGAAACCGTCCGTTTTGGGTACTTTTGCCTACTACTTTGGATACGAAATATGTTGAGTCCTGTTTTATTTAACAACGTAAAAATGCTTTATCCTCTTTGTAACAAACGTGACGTTGGATTCTTTTATATTTATTTTCTACGCTATGCTACGATTTTTTATTCAATGAGGGCGCCACTTGGCCGGTGGTAGGGTCTTAACACTTTGCAAACTGGTCAACAGACTCCTTATTAGTTAGAACTCGGGTACCTACTTAGAACACAGCCTGGCAAATCGCGGGTGAAATCAACACCTGTCTTACCTTCTGCTGAATACAGGTGAGATGTTCTATGATCTTTGCCATTTAGAGGGATAGTGTTTACAAAGCAGCGTCATTTTAAGGAATCCGTACCCAAAGGATAAAACGGGACCCTATTACTAAGACTTCGCTGTCCGTTCGTCCGTCTGTCTGTCTGTCCGTCTGTCACCAGGCTGTATCTCATGAACCGTGATAGTTAGACAGTTAAAATTTACAGATGGTAAGAAAGAAAAGAAAGAAAGAAAAACTGTTAACAACAAATACTAAAAAACAGAATAGAATAAATATTTAAAGGGGCTCCCAAACAACAGACATGATTTTTTTGACGTTTTTATATATAGATATAAGTACGGAACCCTTTGTGCGCGAGTTCGACTTGCACTTGGCCGGTTTTTTCTTGCCAATGAAGGGATTTTTTTTTTACAAAAAAATATGTACTTACACATTTAAAAAAAAATACTAACTATACTGTAAATATTATGTACACTCAAAACAAGAACTCCGAACTAAATAAATTTTAAAATATGGCGTTTAAAAATTCCACAGCATCGCTGTCGATCGGAAGTGTGCCCAAAAGACTCCAAAGTAGATGATCCCTTTGTCCTTTTTTAGAACATCTCACGTTTACGGGATGAGCAAATTTGCATAGCCCATTCGGGTATTGTATTCCTCACAAAAAATATACACGTGTAAGCACAATATCAATATCTTAGCCAAAATCTGGCAGAGAAGCCAGATCAAATTATACTAGATTCAAAATAACGCTGTCTCAAAACTTTAGCAATTTCATCTTCCCGTTGGCAGACTGCCGTTGAATTTTATATATTTTATTCAGTGATTGGAATAATTATTTCACGATAGCTGGGCATTAAACTAATAACGTAAAAGTTAGAGTTATAGTTAAAGAAAGTTAAAGAAAGTTAAAGAAAAGTTGTGAAAGTCCTCAATATTAATGTTAAGGTGTTTACAGAATAAGATTAAACGATGAAGAAAAACATCGTGAGGAAACCGGTATATCCTAGAACCAAAATTCGAAGACATATGACATCTACCAATCCGTACTGGGCCTGCGTTGTGGATAAAATCCCATGCCCACACACAGAGAGGAGACTTGTGTCCCAGCTGTGGGAAAGTTAAAAGGCTGATTATGAGAATAAGATTTAAATGGTAAAATACTTTAACCTATTTGGGCACACCGAGCCCAAACAGAAACACTTGACAGTTTAACTAAGGAAAAGGCAAGAAAGAAAGAAAAATATTTATTTTGCACAGATTACAAACGCACATTAATTTACAAAAGCCTAGTATCCAAATGTAAGTACAAGTTATAGTCACCATGGTTTTGGATTTTCAGAAGAAGACAGAAGTTAAGTGGTGCTTGACAACCCTTTTCTCAAAATCAGATCAGTAATTTCTTAGCTACTATAGAAAATACATAGTAGTCAGACACAGTAATCGGATAAAATACTCTTCTATATGTACCTAATAATAAGTACCCAACTTTTGTTACCAAACAAATATCTAAGTTATTGATGGCAGGCGCAATTATAATTGAGTGTTATGCCTAATTACTTTCCCACCGCTGTAACTTTCAACTTGGACCACACAACTCTCGTTGGCAATCAAGTTGCAATCCCAAAATTCACGGAATCTTAATTAAATTACCCACGAAGGCGTCACAAATTACTTTAAGTGGAGCAAAATTAAGTTATTTGTTTGCTAATTAACTATTTACACACAAACTCACGCATTTGCCCCATTAACATAGAGAAAACATAGATAGAGAACGCCACAAGGTCAAGTATTTAAGTTTAAGCATTAGTTTCAGTTCAATCGCAGATTTCATGCCACCAACTGTATCAGACTGCTTGAAAAGTAACTTGTTTGGAATTTTTTAGTAGGCGTTTTTTTGGCTGTTTTTTTCCTACGTTTTTAAAATCGCCTCCTAAAGCTCTTTGTTTTGATGTCACAAAAAAAAAACAGCCATTTGTGAGTCGGACTCGCGCACTAAGGGTTCCGTACCATTATCTATAAAAACGGCAAAAAAATCACGTTTGTTGTATGGGAGCCCCCTTAAATATTTATTTTATTCTGTTTTTAGTATTTGTTGTTATAGCGGCAACAGAAATACATTATCTGTGAAAATTTCAACTGTCTAACTATCACGGTTAATGAGATACAGCCTGGTACAGGAGGAGACAAACGGACGGACGGACAGCGGAGTCTTAGTAATAGGATCCCGTTTTACTCTTTGCGTACGATACCCTAAAAACGACCACACTTAGGTACCTAATGGCGGCCGCAATTTTGTTTTTAGGGCGTGCCAAAGAATTAGACATACATCCATACTATCGAATAACATTACCTACCTGATTTCATCTTTGTAATGATGACTCCTTGGCAACACAAAAGCACTTGTAAATCATTTAATTGAAATAAAAGCTTTAAGTATGTTAATTTTGTAAGATAAAATCAGAATGCCTCTATGTCAAAAGTCTATAAATAAGCTGAGCTGTAGGCGGAAAAGTAATTTGTCAATATTAAACTCATTATAGAAATCTAATGAAGACTTATCACATATCTACCTACCCACACACAAAGATAATTTCCTCAATACAACCTTCACTTGTCTCAACCCTCCTCTATTTACCCAAACCGACACACATACAGTAGCACATAGGTAGTCGTAAGTAGCGAACCGTCCTCATTTCGCGGAAGTCGGTAAACAATCCTAATAATCTATTAAAAGACGTTAAGGAACGGAGGAAAACGGCTGAATTTTGGGGAATACAGAATTTGAAGGAATTTCATTAAAACGTCAAAACACAAAGTATATGGACACAGAAGTAGCATTCAAGGGGAGAAAACGCATGCACACAAAGACACGATTCACGCACAGCGAGTGCAAGCGCACTCGCGACCGGCGTTTAGGTATATGAGATCGCCGCACCCACACATAGACACGTTTCACTTACAGCGAGTGCAAGCGCATTCGCGACCGGCATTAAATTTGTTTGAGATCGCCGCACGCATACATAGACACGCTTCACGTACAGCGAGTGCAAGCGCACTCGTGGCCGGCATTAATTTGAAATCGTCGCACGTACGCATGTGTGTGTGCGTGCGCCTGTTTTCGCTCGTCGTATGAAACCGACCTTCTGTTGCAGTCTATTCTGTGTCCCAAGTTTGCTAGGATTTCTTAATGGTTGTTTGAACAAGACTCGTATGCAAATATCTTCTTATGATCAATAAGAGGCGTCGTTTGAAGATATGGTGACGTTATGGGAAAATTATGGGTGATTCTGCCGCAATGGTGAACTGTTAAATGTCTAAGGATGTATTCTGTGGCGGCAGAGATATTGTATACAGTTATATGAGTTTTAAGCGGTTATTTGACTCAATGTTTCACTTGTTCTCTGTGTAATAATGATTACGATGATGATAATGATGATGATGCAATCTAGCCGATTCCGGCCACAACGACCGCATTCCTTGTCTCCACATGTTGCTTACGAGCTCAGATTTGCTGCTCTGTTATGAGTCCTCATGTGACTTGCATATCCAACTTTGGTCGTGAAACTCCACGCACAGTTATAGGACATGTCCGAACACTGTTGATGACATAATGAATTATAGCTGTTGCTGGCCTAGTTCAATAGTCGAGGTGTGATTAACATGGAGAAATATTTTGTCAGCTTGGTAACGGTTTCAGATTGTTGTGCTAGCCAGCACCATGAAAATATGACGAAGAGTACACCTGCCTGCTTCTAAAAATAACAGCTCTCAATGTTCCACCATCACAACAGTTAGCTTTCCGTCTTTCAAGACTCTGGCCGAAAAGCTCTGGAGTCGCGAAGGCCTCACTTACCATCAGGTGAGATATATATCAATAAAGACGCTAGCAAAATGAACTATAGAGAAAGAATATCATAGCAGCAAAATGGCTAACAGTGTTCCTGCTGTCGCTCAGGCCACGGGACATTCGCTGCTGCGAATTTTCGCGCGGTGCGACCGGCAAAGCGACTGGTGATTAAAACAAATGAATAGAAATGTACTAATCATGCCACGCGTAGCGGCGACCGGCGGCGCGACCGGCGAATTTTGCCGAGCGAATCGCAAGAACGTCTGGTGGTTTTTACCCCGATCCTTATTCAAATCATGTACTCTACAATCTCTTCTAAATATAATATCTTGACCAAAAAAAACTACTACTTTCCAAGTAATAGCGAGATAGACTTTGATAATGACATTTCGCTCCCGGTCTATACTGGTCGCGGCGGCGAACGCTAGTGCCCGTGGCCTGCAAACTGTGCCGCGCGAATAGACGCCCCGCCAGACGCACCGCCGGTCGCGTCGCCCGTTCCCGTGGCCAGGCTGTCAGTGAGAAGAGATGAAGCGTATTACGGGAACAAGTATTACCACTGAGATAATGTCAAAACACTGCCCCAAATCTCAGATTACGGGTATCAAGCTAAAATCACCGTCATAACACTATCTGATAACGAACACGAATCCTCTTAATCCATGTTATTCTAACCGGGTTCTAAGTTAATGGTGCCGTAATACTGGCTTTAGTTGATATTTAAAACAAATGTTAGAACTTCGTGAGTAATCTGGTTTAAGGTGTTAGTTGATATCTAGGTTATGAGAACTATTAAGATTTAGGTTAAAAGTATTTTTATTCATAGGTATATCTCATCATCATCTTTCTGCCCTTATCCCATGTCACTTCGGGTCGGTGCAACACGTTTTTTTCTTCCATTCAGTCCTGTCAGCCGTCACGCTATACCCGGGCCTGCGGACGGCGAGTAATGGGTAGCTCGCCGTCCGATCAGCACCAGGCCCGAGAGTCGACGGCGCGTAGTGTTCCACGCGCGCCTCAAAGAGTTGTCAGCATTCATGACGGGGCCCGTCATGGCCGATGCCTGCCCAGGGTTTGAGCATAAATTCGAAACAGAGTTACCTCTCCGCTGGGCACTCAGGGCAGGGAAGGAACAGGTTAGTCAGTAAGAGTCTGACACACCCTATTGCTCCACCCTAGAGCGGAGATGTCATTGGATGATTTCCCACCCCACAAAAAAAAAACAAGCCGTCACGCTGACACTAAGTCTCTTTTCTTTCATATCACTCCTCACACAATCCATCCATACTTTCTTTGGCCTCCCTCAATCCGTTGTGCCTCTTGTTAGAATGTTTTTATTTTAAGAGAAACTCGCCACACTGTTCCCAACCACTGCAACTCCTGACAGCCAGAACCAACAGAGGAGACCAGCAGAACAGCACCGAGACAATATAGCTCGACGAGTTTAATTGTCTTGGATCCCGAAACGAAATTAAACAGAAAATTACAGCGGTTGGCAGAGTATATCTATAAAAAAATCTATTTGAGCCGTCATCAGTAAGATTGCCAAAAAATTATGGATACGAATTTACCAAGAAGTGACGTCACAACCCCCACTCCAGATGCTTTTATCTTTATAATTTTTTATTGGTTTGGTAAAGCAAAAAATACATGTCCAAGATTTTTTGATAATCTAACTTGCGGACTAAATAGAATAATTATTTTTGTACCCAGAGAACATCCCTATTTGCACTTCACTCCGTAATCCTTTTGTTGTTCCGAAGCTAAACAAAACAAAGCTAAAAGGATTAGCAGAAGCATCTATCATCCCAACAATAAAATAATTATAAACACCACTCCAACTCCACAACAGTCACAGACAAAAACCGAAAACTTTAACCGTAAACTCCGTAATTCCATGACTTATGCCCGGCAAAACACCGTAAAACTAATGAAGAAATACCGTTAAAACATTTAACTAAATATTTTCTTGTAAATAATGGTCGGTGAAGTTTATTTACGACAATGGCATCCATGGGGGATCCTGTGGGAACGATAAAACGCTACTTGGAGGACTGAGAAAGGGATTTTTTCACCGTTTGGCGCCTCTAGGGATGATCCTTGTACGGTTTTTGTGTGGATTAAGGTTTTTATTTAATACGGTTTTCGTGTTAGTGTGATTGTATTGTTGCTGTTTATATTTGTTAAATTACAGTAACAGGATTAGTTAAGTCGGTTTAAGTTAAAAAGGAGAGTAACATTGGATTTTTTTTTTAAAACAATGATTTCTAACTTTTTGTAAACGTTTGATGCGAATGTAATAGGAGGCTGAACCTTTCAAAATAATAAGAATTACCAAGGCTTTTTCAGAGGTTCCTCTTCAATAATCTAAAACTAAGGAAATGTATCTGGGATTTAAGTCCAGGTTAAGGCACACAGTACATGTTATTTAGTGTATGTTAATTTTTTTTGGAATCAGATTTGTATACCCAGAGATTAAGTTCTTTATACTTCTTATGAAAATACTAGCTTCTGCCAGCGGCTTCATCTGCGCGGAATTAGTACTTCCCCACTATTGAAACCTATGCGCTATAGCAGACTGTAATCTATCTCTGTGCCAACTTTCATCTAGATCCGTCCAACCGTTCTGGTGTGATTGAGTAACAAATATCCATTCTCTAAACTTTGGCATTATTTTATAATATTAGTAGGATAGGAATAGGATAAGTAGGATAGTAGGATTAAAGTCTAGCTTAAGACGCTCAGCACTTGTTGCTTTGTATAACTGAAAGATTTTTGGTAAATATATCAGTATTCCCAGAGATAATGTTCTTAAACTTCTCATAAAAATATTAGTTGATACTAATAATATTTGTACGACAACAGAGGAAAAATAACACAATCAGCGAAATACTTCTAAGGCCCGGATTGACACCCCCTCACCTATGACCCAATTCAGATAACCTAACCTATTTATAAAAAAGTGCCGTGAGGTCGTCAGGTAAAAATACCGAGTAACGTGACTAGGCGCTCGGTAACGTATCGGCTTCTATGAAGTTATATGGGTAATACGTTTATAAAGGGACGTTTACCTTCCTTTAATAAACACATGATAAAATTTCTCTTGTGGAGAATAAATAGAAAAGAAAAAAAAATACGTTTATTTGCGATAAACATGACGCAAAGAAAGACCAATCACACAAAAAAAACAGCCAAGTGCGTGACGGAATTTGCACATCCGTACCGATTTTTGACTATTTGTATGGGTTTGGGTCAAGAAGATGCTTCTACTGTGAAAATTTGAAGACTGTAGCTCCAACCGTTTCGCAATAAAACTTGTGTGACAGACAACTGGTGTGTACGGAACCCTAAAAGAAGAAAATAAAGAAAATACGTTTATTTGTAACATGACGCAAAGAAAGACCAAACACACAAAAAAAAACTGGGGGGAGACATGCGTCACATTCACGCAAAACGGCCATCGCTCAGCATAATGCTGTGACCCTATGCGAGACAGAGCCCTAATGCTGGTTTACAGCGACAGCCGGCGCTGACATGATGACGTCGACCGGTGCAGCCCGCGTGAATCGATCCAATAACAAACATCCATTTATCCATCCATATTTACTCTACATACATCCAAACTTTCGAATTTATAAACACGCTTTTATTAGCTCGCTATGTCTATGTATCTATGTAACGGAATCTTTGAACGTGATTTTCACCCACTTCAAAACGTCGGATTGAATTGAAACTTCACACACTAATCAAGGACCGATGACAATGCATGGTTAGCTAAGTGACATTATTCTATGGGTATCAGATGAAAGGGTTTAGCTGAGGAGAATAAGTAAACTAAATAATTAAGTGTGTTTTAGGTTTTTTTTAAACTAGAAAATTATAGTAGGAAGCAAGATGGTAAGATTAGGGCTAACGGTCCAGGATGCACAAGAAGTATTGAAGTATCATCAATCGTGGAGGATCAAGTCTCTTTTCTGTCAACTCACCCCCAACCCAACGCATAGCATAAGCATAATCAGCCTCTTAATGTTCCCACTGCTGGGACACAGGTTTCCTCTCTGTGAGAGGGAGTGGACCGTAAACCACCACGCGGGTCCAATGCGGTTGGTAGATAACACGTGTCTTCAAAGTTTTGGTTCTAGGACATGCCAGTTTTCTCACGATATTTTCCTTAACCCAACGCTACTGTTTAAAATAGTTTCTAAGAAAATAGTCTAGAAACTTCAAGACATTACCTGCCAAGATGTTGCAAACAGCTGCTTTTCTTTCCTCTAAAATTATTTAGCACATTAATATCCTCATTTCACGTCATATCGTAAAACAGGTCTTACGTCACGCCATGTTAGATCCATTTAAAACGCTCTAAAAACTTTGAAGCCGAGAGAAACATGCTTCGAAGATAATTTAGGTCATAGCTACGTTTGAACATGGAATTTAAGAAATGGAGTGCTCATAAGACTTGCCTATTCAACCTATAATGTTCACAATGGACCTCAGGCATCCTCTTTACAAGGCGAATTTCTTATAAAATATCAGTCTATAATGTTTCAACTGTTGGGACTCTGGCGTTCTTCCGGTAAAAGAGACATTTAAGCTTATGGTTATAATTAAAATCATGCGACATCTTGCGGTAATCAGTGCTGAGTTTCTTAATTTAATCATTTGTTCCGGATTGTAATTAGCAGACACATGGGGAATATATGGTTGATTAAGCATGATTTAATTTTCACGACGCTGTCATACTAGGTTTTAAGTATGATTGCCAAACTGTGACTTGTATAAAATGTTTGGTATCACAGTTAATGCAATAAAATACTCTAATTATAGGCAGTAGCCTCTTATGATATGTAACCGTAGTTTAAGAGGCTGGGCTCACCCAATTTGTATCACACAGGTCTTTTTTTCAGCTACCAACAAGCTTCAGCTATTTACATTGAGCGCGGACTTGTTTGAGGAATCGCGGGAGAAGAGTTCCTAGAAGGACTTGTTGGAATACTGCTCCTGCACGGGCACGTGACATGATTATAGATTGATGTACTTTTACCTACAATTTCTACACCATATACAACAAAAACCTCCGAATGAATGAAAAATCTTAAAAAGTATATCATTATTGTAAATAATACCTAGGCAAGCTCATTCGGTCACGAACTAACGAACTATGGAGCGGGGAATGAGTGAACTAGTTCATGCAGTGCATTTGTGAGAGCGCTCTTATGACCTAGTTTGTTCGCGAACTACACAAGACTATCAAAACGAGCGAAAGATCTGCCTGCCTCTGAGTCGAGGTGGGAGCTGACGAACTGAAAGAGCGAACTAGTTCGTTTAGGAGTGGCGACCTAAACTGAGCGATCTCCGTCACGAACTACTATGGGCAAGATTAATTGCTGGAGGTTTATTCCCAGCAGTTGAACAGTATCGTCCAAAACAAAAATTTAATTGAGAAAATAATAATGATAATATTATTATTATTGTTTATTTTAATATTTGGTCAAAAATAACACTATCTTTTTTTGTCAATTTGACGAGATAAAGCCGGCCAGTTAAATTTGTCACGCCAGTTTAACTCTTGTCACGCTAATTCTTAAGTTCACACTCCGTTCCTTCCTACTCCTTGACTCCAGCTATTATATTCCTTCGAGTATAAGCTGGATAACGTTCGCTGTTGTTCGTTTACTGTTTTATACAGATACTGTATAAACTTGGAAGTTAAAGACAATGGAATATTTAATATATTTTTGATAGGGATGAGTGAATAAACAATACTTTACTCTTTACTTATTTTAAGCGTATAACTAGAGCTGACTGCCTTGTTGGTGTTAATTGAGACTTACTGAAACTGCTGAGAAGAAGGGTCTTATCTTGGATACAAAATAATGATAGTACTATATTATATGCCTGTTAATGTTAATAGGAGTGAAGCACAAATTAAAAAATTGATTTTAAACTGTAAAATACCGGCCAAGTACGTGTCGGACTTCGCACATTTAGGGTTCCGTACCAAATGTATTTTTGACTATTTGTATGGCTTTGGGTCATTAAGATGCTTATACTGTGAAAATTTGAAGACTGTAGCTCCAACCGTTTGGCTGTAAAACCTGTGTGACAGACGACGGACAAGTGAGTGATAGGGCTCCGTTTGGACTCTTTGGGTACGGAACCCTAAAAATGAGCTTACACAATCAACTAACAATTATTTTTTATTACTTTTGAAATTCTTCTCATTAAAATCGTTATAAACTTGCCAAGTGATTTTGAATTTTTTGGCCATCACTATTTGTATCGGAAAGGTACTAAGTAGACATTATTAAGGAGTACGTATAAATAAGTCCGTATCGTACAATACACTGAATTCACCTTTAATTCTGTATTAATAAAGGCGTATTCGCTGAATGCCTTCCGTAGTGCGGTTACGAACACAAATCTCACATGCACAAACAGACAGACACGGAACAGCTATCTGTGTGCCTCACAAATATTTGTTTTGTGCGAATTGGCCCCATAGCGCAGAAGCCAATCAATTCAGAATTGTGTAACTCGTGGAATGAAAAAACAACAGAGTTTTTAATCATTTTGGAGTTAAAAGATCCTCTGCAACTGATGATATTGATGTATGTTTGTCGTATTCTAGAATTTTCGGCGTGAAATTCGCTGCTGAAGTCTGTTTCCTGATAGCTACAACCTGGGAGTCTTTAAGACAAGAGTGAAAAGGCAAGCGTGCTCCTACTTCTAGGCCATCGTCGACCAAATCATTGCTTACCATCAGGTAAGATAGTGGTCAAGCGCGAGCTTATCAATAATTAAAATAGTCAGTCTCGCAACAAACTTTGTAGCAATCAATTTCAAGTATGGTCCCGAGACGATCTCCGGCCACCGTAGACCCGGGCCTGCGGACGGCGAGCAGTGGGTAGCTCGCCGTCCGATCAGCACCAGGGCCGTTAGTCGACGGCGCGTAGTGTTCCACGCGCGCCTCAAAGAGTTGTCAGCAAAGGACGGGGCCTGCCACGGCCAATGCCTGCCCGGGGGTGGAGGATAAATTCGAAAGAGTTACCTCGCCCCCGGGCGCGTAGGGCAGGGAGGAACAGGGGTGGGTTTTAGTCAGTAAGAGTCTGACACGCCCTTCCGCTCCACCCTAGAGCGGAAGAAGTCATAGGATGATTTCCCACACCCCAAAAAAAAAAAAAAAAAGCCCATGTCAATCTCATACATTTTCCACTTCCCTATATCGTTGATAGCATATCACATTGTGTAGGGCCTTCGAACTTTGCTGGATGAACAATCTTGACACGACAATATTAGTTATTCTTATAGGTATATTTTGACCTCCACATAATAAAATAATAATAATAATAGACAAAATTTGAGTCGGGAAAGAAGAAGACGGTATACGACTGTCAAAGACCTAAAGGCGCTATTAAAAGCCAACGGCCTTGAGTGGTTAGCTTGCGTGTTCTATGCTGAGCTCACGCAACGCGTCGTACGTACACCAAGTAATAGGACTCGCCCATCAAGGAGCGCTGCCCGAAATTTGACGCATTATTAATTTATTATACATAAAACAACAGGTATTTTTAAAACACGTATATACTAAAAGATAAATAATAAATTATCTTTAAAATGGTGAAGGTTTCATAAAATACAATTAATAGTTTTTGCGTGATTCTCGCAGTAGAACTTTATAATTTTATTACACTATGGTATAAAAATAATTTCAAATATTCACATATCAAATTACGAAGGAAATTGTCTAGAGTAACATTTTTTTTTCAAAGACGAGACGTCGCCTTAAGATAACAGCCGGGACCGGCTTTACGTGCCTTCAGAGGCATGGAGGAGTCTCGACCCAGATAGGATAGGATGGATAGTCACCCATCTACGGATCGGCCTCGGCAAGCGTTGCTTTGACCCAAAATATCAACCCGCGGCTGTATATAACCGTGTTATCAATCAATAAATGTATTATATGTATGTATATCGCAGTTCACTACCACAAAGGAGTTTCCGAATAAGGTCATACTGTTACGAAATTCCCAATATCGGGATTGGACGGATATAGGATATGGTAGTGCCTAATCTTTTGAAACCTAATATCGTTGCTGGCGAGCCATGTGGCTTAATAAAGTTTTACCTTTGTGGGTATAAGATACTTTTGACTGAGAGCTGGTGAGCATTTGATTCCAAATTTAATGTCGGAGTATTTATCCAGATAATATTGTTTTTATTTATGAAAAATCTAATCGTGGTTTTGGCATTTTCTGTGTATTGTAGAACCCCAGGGCTCCAGTAAGGCCTCCAGGGCTCTGGGGGTGCTCTATAGCTTGGGGAGCTGTCTCACTCGCTGGCTACGCGAGAGTGTGGTGCGTAAGAGTGACTGGCTTATGTGTAGAGTGTGAGGAAAGAAAGAGGGTAGCGCAAAGGACTTTTATATTGTTACTAAGTTAAGTAATACATGTGCCCATTTCCAACGGGCGAGCAGAACTCACTCCTAAAACAAACGTGATACACTCCTTCTATATTCGAACGACTCTCCAATACTCTCAACTGCCAGCTGAAGGCCGGTACCACACGCGTACTTAGGCAGTGTATACAATCGCCACAGTATCATGTTTGTGTAAAGTAAATGTTAATCTTTTTGGTAGTGTTTAAAGACACAAATATCACACGAAGAGACACCTCATCCTAAAATTAAGTTACTGTTATATAGAGGCAGAGCAATACAAATATTTATCGAGTATTTGCAGCACGGTTGGCACAGTGATGGGATTGGTGGCTGACTGCGAGAATGGTATGTGGTGGTTGTGGTGTGTGGGTAGTTTGTACGGCCTACAGATAGTTGTTCCGGGTCTGGGTGTTTGTGTGAGTAAAAATGTTGTTAAACGCACCCACGATACAGGATTAATTCCTAGTGTGGAACAAAATTTATTTTAACACTTCAGGACCCTGCGTTTACGAGAGGCGACAGTAATCCCCACCTGGCCGGGCCCCGCCTCGCCATAAGCGCTTTAAAACTCTATTATTACTAATATGGAACGATTTTACTCCGGCGGTGCTCCGGCGGTGCGGGGCGACAGTGTTGATAGCTGTCGCCTCTCGTCGACGCAGGGCCCTGACGGGTTAAATACAAGTTAAGTAGAAGAGGTAGAAGACGACGATGACTTGTTACGGTTCCGAAAGTCCATAAAGAAATGAAAAAACGGAACCCTTATAGGATCAATCGTTTGTCTGTCTGTCTGTCTGTCTGTCCGTCTGTTCGTCTGTCTCAGCCAATTTGCTCCGAATCTGCTGGACCAATAGAGTTGAAATTCGGAACACACGTGAATATCTGTGACCCGAATACGGACGTGTACCCTAAATAAATTAATTTGGAATATGGGGGCCACTTTTGGGGTGACAATCGGAAAATTAAAAATCCAAGTTTTTCAAACTGTGTCGTGTTACATAAAAAATAAAAGGGCATAATGTGAGGGTCTCGAATATATTTTTTTCATCATTTTAAAGAAGTTATTTAAGAAAATAGATGAAAAATGACCATTCCCCCTCCTTATCTCCGAAACCACTGGACCTAAAACTTAGAAAAATACAGAAAATAGTTCTTTACTTATAAATTACAGGAAAACCTATAAGGTGGAGGCAGTTTAAAAAAAAATCTGAAAAAATATGATTTGTTCGGAACCCTTTGCACGCGAGGCCAACTCGCTCATGGCCGGTTTTTTTTTAATACTCGTATACAAGTACTCAGAGAAAAACAACAAGCCACATGCCCTATGCTGAAATGCAGAGCAAGTGAGGGAAGATATTCAATACGAATCAATAAGCATTTGAAAACCGACGAAAAATAATAAAGACAGTAGATAAAATTTCTTCAGCGTGGCTGGCACTACCAAGTAGGTAGTACCAGCGACGCTGAAGAAATCTGCGGTGGGGCGACAGTGTAGTCGGCGACGGTGTGGTCGCTTGGCCCGTATCGGCAGATGACGTGTCGCTTCCTAAGGAAGGTATTTAAAAGAAATACATGGAACCAGTAAGGAGGAGCTCGTGGCTAAAGTAATAACAGCCCACGGGTCAATCCATCAGGTTAAGCTACGCTTGCCGGAGTTGGTCTATGGATGGGTGACCATCTTTACATACCGAGACTCCTCCGTGCCTCGGAAACACGTTAAGCCGTTGCTCTCGGATGTCAGTCGTGGATCTTTGACAGTCGTTACGGGTCGTCAGAAGCACGAAAGTCTGACAACCAGTCTTACCAAGGGGTATCGTATTACCCAGTAACTGGGTGGTGGAGGTCAGATAGGTAGTCGCTCCATGTAAAATACTGGTATTCAGCTGCATCAAGTTAGACTGGAAGCCGACCCCAAGATAATTGGGAAAAGGCTAAGCAGATTGATTGACATAGAAACCAGTAGTGACGCGGCGACACGTCACCTGCTGCTGCTGTCTGCAGTCGGCTACGAACTCGTACCCCTGTAAGGCACCGGGCGCAACATACGTCAATTCGTCAAAACCCGTCAGGCACCACGGGCGGTCCCCGCATTTGACATTTTTACGCATTAAAACTTTTTTTTTAAATACCCTCAATGCATATTTTTGGTATAAATCTATGGTAACTACAGACTATATCATGCCCCGAGTGATTGAACCTTGCCACAGTATAAAAGACCTTGCGTTATAGTAATAATAGAGGTTTAAAACGCGTGAGTCGACATGTACAATTTTGTACATGCGGTGTATGAGGGTAGTGGAGTCGACATGCACAATGATGTACATGTCGACTCCGCTACCCTCGCAGAAACCCGTATTTCCAAAGCTACTGCAGTCCTATTTTGTTACTAAATATCCTCCCGTGACGTATTAGGGTTTCTTGTACTTTTGCCGTTTTTTTTTTTTTTTTTTTTGGGGGGTGGGAAATCATCCTATGACTTCTTCCGCTCTGGGGTGGAGCGGAAGGGTGTGTCAGACTCTTACTGACTAAAACCCACCCCTGTTCCTGCCTGCCTCGAGTGCCCGGGGGCGAGGTAACTCTTTCGAATTTATCCTCCACCCCCGGGCAGGCACTGGCCGTGGCAGGCCCCGTCCTTTGCTGACAACTCTTTGAGGCGCGCGTGGAACACTACGCGCCGTCGACTCTCGGGCCTGGTGCTGATCGGACGGCGAGTTACCCGCTACTCGCCGTCCGCAGGCCCGGGTAAAAACAACTATATTAATATAGATTGGGCATTTTCAAAGTAAGAAATAACCGCAACGGATCGACCATGATTTGAACTCGGGCTACGTTATTTGCGAATCCAACACTTAGTTCATACGGCTACTTTGCCGTAGTAGTATAAACCTTATAGTCAGCCATGTAGTGTAACATTCAAATCTCTACTTCCAGAGATTAATTTTAACAAACACGGAAACCAACAAACAATTTTACCTAGCGTTATTTAAATAATATAATACTACAAAAGGCATCATAAAATTTATTTATAACGTTTAGCAATGTAAAGTCCTATTCATCCCAAATTCGATGACTCTATTCATAGTCACAACAATCGAATCACTCTGTACCTATAAAGTACAGATAGCAGCTATTATTCAATCTATAAACTCGTCCGTAATTGGATATCTTGTTACTTTCAAGTTTCAACGACTAGTAGAACAACTGATCGGTAGATGGATTGGTCAGAACAATTTCTAACGATCGCAAAAAAATCGTTCATAATAGATATTAATCTGTGTTAGCATTGGAATATATCTGAAGATGATAAATATTCTGTTCGAATTTGTCTTCTCCTTTTCTGTCGATAATGACACAAATTTTGTCCGACCAGTAGTTATGACCTGAGCACCGCCATGCCCTCGTGGAGGCGATTGGGGGCAGCGACCTCTCGCGCCCGGCCCTGGTCCGGGCCATGGTACGGAGCGAGAGGGAATGGGAAGCAGTTTCCTCCTTCTGCAAAGCAGTAATGCTCGCGAAGGAGGTGGAATGGGTAAGGGAGACTCAACGGAGTCGCCGGGATTGTGATGAAATGTGCAAGCACTCTAGCACCCCGGCCTAAGGTAAAATCAGAACACCGTGTGTGTGACAGACCCCTCCACCCACCCCAGGATGGAAGACATCCAAAAGGATTTCCAGACGATAAAAAAGGGTGGGGTTTAGTCAGTAAAATTCTGACACGCCCTCCCGCTCCACCAAGAGAGGGAGAATAGGATGATTTACTAACTACAAAAAAAAAGAAGGTATGTAGCCACCTGGATAGCTTTGTCATTAGCTTCGTTTAAAACCTTTAAGGTGCAAGTGGTTGTGCATGCTGGGGAGGCAAGGAGGTGACGCATGTCCTGTCAAGGGGCTCCACACTGGCACTGAGTTTGGGATGCGTCAAGGATACCCCACTTAGCTAGATTATTTCTACAGCGACCAACCTGGGTCCGCAATCGGGTAAGAGATTTCCAGATTGGCCACTGCAGTTCCTGTCCAGGCGGCAGATATTTCGCCGCAGTGATGAAGGGTGAAGTGTTGAGAAAAAATTTGAAGTTGATCACGATTCTTCGCTTCTCTTGTGGTTTTATCTCTATGTAGGTATGTTTTTCTTCTCCAGAAGTTAGAAGAATCTCTTAATGGTCATGGCTACAACGAGGGTTTTTAGGAAAATTTACGCCACCAGTTGCCGCCACTTAGACAAGAGGTCTTCGCCTTTGAAAACGTAACTTATGACGTAAACATGACGTTGATGTTAATTTAACTTACGTAGAAAACAAAAGCGTTTTGACAGGTGGCTGAACCTGACGCCTCAGTGCTGCCATCTGGTGGACGTCATTTCAGTAAACCCTCATTAAATCTTAGCAAAATCAAAATCTTGACGATGCGTTTAATTAATGTTTTCTCAATTTTTTTTCACATATTTTTCATATCAACGAAAAGTGATGGGATTGGTGTCTTCTGTAAAATGAAACGAACACTATTATGTTGCTCAAAATTTCCCCTAGGGGAAAACCGATCCTCAACACTAAATCTATGATATTACAGAAAACGAAAATTTTTATCAGCCTGGGGTCTTTTAGGAACAGTCACAAATGTGCTACCAAATTTCAACTGAATTGGTCCAGTATATTCTGAGTACATTGGCTGCGACAGACGGACAGACGGACAGACAGACAGACAGACACACGAGTGATCTTATAAGAGTTCCGTTTTTTTTTATTTCTCGACTCCCTGTTAATTATATTATTATTATTGGTCAGTAAACAACTTTATTGAAACAACTACTGCAGACTTTTTTTTTATAGTACCTTTTGCTACACTACCTACCTTACCTTTTACACACCTATTTACTGCATTTTTACTCTTTGAATGATTTTGCCTCGCTATCAGTGTTGCCAATTAATTTTATTTTCTAATTAATTTTAAAGGAAAGAGAAAGAACTCTGTTTCTTTTATAACGTTTTTGATTGAAAGGAATTCTGTCTGTAGTGCTGTACTTCGTGCCTGAATTATATTTTATTTTCTGGGTTCTCTTTTAAAGAAAGAGTGAGTGCTCTTTTAGTAAGCAATCTGTGAATGAGTGGAAATCTTGATTTATTTAGTTAACTAGCTGCTTGCCTAACAAATAAGCAGATTATGAGAAACACTGGACAAGTGCGTGTCGGATTTCACACATTAAGGGTTCCGTACCAAATATTGTTATTGTTAGTAAATTAAGTATACGTTATAAATAAACATTATCACCAAATTTCAAGTTCATAGGTCAATGGGAAGTTAAAAAATACATCGTAACAAAATTTTGTGACAGACGGACAGACGGACACGTGAGTGACAACAATAAAACCTTGACTATACATTCATAAACGAGTAGGTTTAGGAATTGTGTAGTTAATCGCTTAGGAACTGGTAGCTGATTTTCATCGGATGGTTCTCCGAATTTCCCGCGTTCTACAATAAGCTTTACCAAAATGAAAATGCTTCACCGACGATCAGTTCTACGAAATAATCATTAGTCGGAGGAACGGTTCATAGAAGCGACTCTTCAGCAGGGGTTCCTCTTACGAGTAAAACGTTTTATTAAAGGTACGTTTAAAACACTTTTTATTAATGCCTGTTTCACCCATCACACTATGAAAGAAGAACCTCTGAAAAACCAAAGAGGGTGTTTTGCACCCTCCCAAATCATGGCAGACTTTCATTTTCTCTCAAAACTTTGCTCACAACATTTTACTTACCAAAGAACAAAAATAACCTAATATCACAAGACCATAAAAGACACAATAAACACATGACAAACATAAAAACAAAAGATAACTACATAAACAAATAAACAAAAAGCCTGTGTTTGTCTATCAAGCCAATGAAAATAAATTAAGCCGGACTAGTGTGATAATGATTTTAACAGGACCAGAGACAGTCTCGGCGCCAAATTAATTGCGATCAATCCAACCCACAGAGCATGGAATCGTTGCGTTGGCATTACTACTAACGCCATCTATAGGTTGTAACGGAAATACGTGGTCATATTTTAAATAGTCTTCTGCCCATAGCAACAACTTTAAGAAAGTAAAAGTAAATTCCTAAAATAAATTGTTGACATACTAATTTTAATCAGCAGCAGAAATTTTGGGTCACAAAAGGGATGAATGAAAAGCAATTGCATGCAGCTGAGATGAGAATGATAAAAGCCATGTGTGGTGTTACGCACATAAATAGAATTAGGAACACAGGAACACACGTATGTGCGTTCATGTACCTTACACCCTGTATAAGAGGAAGTCTGAAAGTGGCACCGCTGACTGAAAAGTTGTGTGGAAATCGGTTGTCGTGGTATGGGCATGTGATACGGAGGAATGAAGAAAATGTCGTGAGGAAAGTCTTGTGTCTGGATATGGAAGGCTATAAGAGTAGGCGAAGGCCAAAGAAAAGATGGATGGACTGTGTGAAAGAGGATATGGGTAAAAAGGTGGTGACTACAGAGATGACGACTAATAGAGAAATATTGAAGAAAAAGACATGTTGTGCCGACCCCAAATAAATTGGGATAAGGGCAGGAGAATGATGATGAACAGATAATTTTGTATTATAAGTCCAATTTTTTATTTTTGGTATTGTCGGTCTTTCTTGAAGAAAGTTGTTCATTTCCATGTGCGGTAGCAGTTTCTAAAGATATGACCAGTCATTTTCATTACACTCTGTACAATACAAAAAGAAAAGTCCTGACTGACTCATCAACGCCCAGGCCTTTGGAACCAGACAGCTGAAATTTTACACATCTGCTGCCTTTATTAAGGAATAAGGAAAGATAATTCGAAATTCAACTCCTAAGAATGTCAAAAGGGGTGTCAAGATGGAACAATTTTGTTTGTGGTCAGACTACACTTTTCATGCAACCGAAGCCGCGGGCAGAAGCTAGTTGCACTAAGCACAAGATTTGACTGTCAGAATTATCACCGGGCGTCAATTTTTATGAGAAAATCTTGGCTTGGTCACTGATACGCTTGGTTCGTATGAAAAGTTTTGTCAGAAAAAGCAGAGCCGCCAAGGCGCCTTCATGCTCTGTGACCCACACAGTATTTATAGATAGATACCAATAAAGATTGTAGATAGCAATAATGATTTCGATAGCAATTATTATTTATTGCTGTTTCGATTGTTATTTGCCACTTGTTTATTTGTTGTTTATTGCGGTTCAAAGAACTGGTGAAGAATTTTCCATGTATGAGGTATTGGAAAATACTACTTTCGGTTAAATTAAGGGCCTATAGCTTCATTTTGTAACATGCCTAGAAAATAAATAAGACAAGAAAGTAAAACACAAAACCAAATAGAAATGACTACATGTTAGCCTTTGGAAGTAAAAATGAACTAAGTGTCATCTTGACTTCTATAAGAGAGTAGGTAGCAAGAAAAACGTCACCATATCATACTAGACAGTGTCTTATCGGTATTGCAACAAAAATGTAGCTAATAGAAAAAATAAAACTTTTATTTTCTCATTAAGGAGAGCAGTGGAGTCCCAGTTGTTCGAACCCAGGAAGGCGCCATACTTTGTGTAAATTATTTCATCACCACCGCTCTCAAAACGGTGAATGAAACACTGTAAAGAAGCCGGCATATCCTAGAACTAAAACTTCGAAGATATGTGACGGCCCACACACTCTCACAGAGAGGAGGCCTGTGTCCCAGCAGTGGGCACATTATAGGCTGTCAAATTACGTAAATAATTTCACTCAGCCATCAAAATCGCAAAAAAAATTACAAACGTGAAAGCGTACGTCAGAAATTTCAACGAACATTACACACAAGTACTAATACTGACGCTCAGAAACTTCATAATCTCCTAGTACCTAGTAATCCTAGATATGCCGAAGTTAGTTCGTTCCACTTTCATAACTCGAAAGTTCAATAGTCTACATGATAGTTCTAAACCAAAAGTTCGTAGGGCTTGTTCTGGTATGAAAGATCATGTTGGCCGAAAAAATTGAGAATTTTAGTTCGATGAAGCTGAACGGGATTATATAGAGCTATTTTAATATTGTTCATCATCATTCTCCTGCCCTTATCTCAAATTCCATACTCCTCTATTAGTCGTCATCTCTGTAGTCACCCCCTTTTTAGCCATATTCTCTCTCACACTTGAAAGTATTAAATCATCATCATAATTTCAGCCGAAAGACGTCCACTGCTGGACATAGCCCTCTCCCAAGTGTCGCCACAACGACGTCTAACATCTATCGGATTTCCGCTACCCTCACCTGCAGGCGTATTCGCTAACTCAGTTGACATCAATTTGATAGGCACTTTGCCGTACATTGCTGCATTGACGTATAGGAAAACTGTAGTGCCTATTATAATCAATGTCCACCGAGCAATGTACTGCATAGTGCCTATCAAATTGATGTCAACTGAGTTAGTGAATACACCTGCAGGTTATCGGTGTAAGCGGGTACGCGGTCGCCACTCCAGAACTTTTCGACCCCATCATTCAGGTCATCGGAAGTTATTAAATTTGTGCAATGAATTGGGCAGTTTTTTCCATTTCTGACAACTTTTCAGGTGACATCAAAGTCATGTGTATTTCCAGCTTGTTCATAAAGTGAGTTCTTGCTACTTCTTTAGTCTCCTACCCTAATCTTTAAACCCTCTTTATTACCTACTTGGGTTTAATTATATAATATTAAATTTATTTTAATTATATTTTAATAATGATAGGTAATATCGATAACGTTTTGATCACCCCAATGACATTTTTTGCGTGATGTCCCCCTTGACGCTAAATCACTTCTCCCAACACCCCGGGGAAAGCTAAGACCTAGAATGGAGTCTTCCGCAGGAAACATTAAATATTAAAAACCCAGACAACTGCATCATAAGACATCAAGAAATTTTATTACCCCATAACTCTAGCCCATCTTATTATGCATCACGTGAATACAGTTTCGTCGCAAATAGAGAATAATTAAATTTTAATGTACAAAGGGGGTGAGGTTTCATCCCTTTCGTTCCTAATTTAGGCGTGTACCCGCGGTTTGTGTTAAGGAGTGAAATTCTATGGGAGAGAAAATCGGGACTAAATTTTATTTTGAATTTTAGTTCAGAGTTAGAGGTTGAAAATTTTGTGTTTTGGGATAAATTGGGGAAGTGACCAATTTGGGTGGTAAAAACTATATTCTGCATGAATATTAAAGAAAAAAGAGGAGCTCGTTGCTAAAATAATAACAGCCCTACGGGTCGATTCATCAGGTTAAGCTACGCTTGCCGGGGTTGGTCCATGGATGGGTGACCATCTTTACATACCGAGACTCCTCCCTGCCTCGGAAAGCACGTTAAGCCGTTGGTCTCAGCTGTCAATCGTGGATCTTTGTCAGTCGTTACGGGTCGTCAGAAGCCCGAAAGTCTGACAACCAGTCTTACCAAGGTGTATCGTATCACCCAGTAACTGGGTTGTGGAGGTCAGAAAGGCAGTCGCTCCATGTAAAATACTGGTATTCAGCTGCATCTGGTTAGACCGGAAGCCGACTCCCTGGAATTGTCCTTAATCCACCACGCGGGCCCAGTGCGGGTTGGTGGATGTCACATGTCTTCGAATTTTTGGTTCTAGGACATACCGGTTTCCTCTCGAGTTTTTCATTTTGCCGTTTTAAGCAGTGATGATGAAATAATTTACAGAAAGTAAAGTGCCTGCCTGGGACGTATACCTACGACACGTAAGTTGCAGCCGTTACCACTGACTCTACAAAATTATCCGAACGAAAATCTCTTTAACTTAAGACAATGCAAAATAACGAGACAAAATCGGTGCGATAACAGAATCTGCCTCTCCAGCCATTACATTCATTCTAGCATTACTTTAATTTGGAGCAGCCTTTTATGCCCGACCGACTAAGCTTTGAGCTCAACTCTCCGTAAGCACTGAACTGAATAAATGAATTCAGTAGATCTTTTGCTATTAGTGAGTAAATACCAGCCTTGAAATTATTTAAATGTGTGCAATTCTTTCTCGTTAAATGTGTAGCTGTGCCTAGATACGACTGTGTTAATAGTTACTACTAAGAATCTACTCACATACTTCAACTAAAAATTTAGGAAAAAAAAAAGGCATAATTAATATGTTTAGCAACCTGAGCAACTTTAGGATATTCGTAAGTTACATTCGGGAGTATTCCACATCAACAGAACTAGATCTGACAGACATGATTTACGATCGCGTAACGACCGAATTCGTTCGCTAAAAAATAATGTTGCAAAGAGGATGCCATATAATATTTTGATAAGTTAGTTTAATTGTTACAAGTGGTAAAAGTTATTCACTAAAACTTAAATAAATTATAATTAAGTTTTCATGAAAAATAGTGCTTGCAAGTTAAAATTTACACGGTCTCTGTACATATTTCAAGAAAATAAATTATTTTTTCAGGTTATGATCTAAAATTTTTCCTCACAAATGAGGGAGTTTTTTAACGGCTAGTAATTTAGCGATCGGTAGCTAACGTAAGTCTCGCTATCAATGTCGAGACTGCAGGCCCTGAAGAAAAAACATACTTAACTACTTTTCAAAATGACTTGATATCAGAACCATCATTGCTTATATATTGCTACCATGTTCAATAGTAGATAGACAAATTATGCTTTAATTTTAATATAACACTCATTAGGGAGCCAATGAGACTGAAAAAACCCAACACTTTTTTTCATCACTTAGCTCATATCATACATCAAAGAAACCTTAAACACGATCAATACCTCATCAAATGCCAACGTAAAACAGGCTCCTAAGTAAGAATTTAATAAAAAAAATACATCTTTAACGCCTCTTAAACGTCAGATCACGTAGACGTCCTTTAAAAATGTTGTCCTTGGGAGCCTGAGGGCGGAATACCAATGCCTCCCAGCCAAGATACATGGATTCATGTCATGGTGTAAAATATTGGGGCCGTAAAACACAGATGGGGTAGCTGGCAGTTAAACATTGTCGCAAAAATGAGGAGGAAGACATGTGGGTAAAGTGAAAGTGAATTTTGTGACGGTTGTAGAGAATGGTGCCGATTCTGGTTTGCACAAACTAAACTAAATTTAGGCTATTGCTATCTTTTTCTCTCTAATAAAACAATAAAGAGAGGGACGTAAATTAGAGCTGTCAAATTTAGTTGAACTAATATTTCCATGCAAATCAACGGTACACGTAAAAACATGTCGACTAAAAACACGGTAAAGCGCAAGGCGTAAACTAGTTTGACATATCTAAATTAGTGCATAGCTATAGCCATTCTTTTCTCCCACTGCCTTTTAGTAAAATATAGCGATTCTTTAATTTTAGTTTAGTTATTGAACAACAGAATCGGCACCTGTTTGTGTATGCACCCATACACAAACAGGTGCCGATTCTGTTGTTCAATAACTTCAGTTTTTCACAAATTCCAAAAGTCCTTATGGCGTCAAATATGTAAATCTCTCAACGTAACACAGATTTTCACCTCTATCTCAAGATAGTATAAAGCATAGTCACTGTCAGCGTCTGTCTGTTCCTCCGCTAACTCGTCCTAAACCACGGAACGGATTTTGATACAGTTTTTACTAATAGAAAGAGCGATAAACGAGGAAGGTTTGTGTGTATAATTTGTCGTACGGAGCCGGGCGGGTCACTAGTTGTTTATACAGTCTTCACTCAGCAGTCCAGCGATCAACACGGGATCTCGGCGAACATCCTTTAACAGTCCGCGATCCCTAGGGGATCGCTGTTCGCGCGCTTTTGTTTTGGCCGTTATTTTTGTGTGTTAACTATGTCTGTCTAGCTCTGTCTTGCCCAACGTGTAGTGAGAAAGACAAGGATCACACTCTGTGACTCTGACAGTCTCAGACGCATAACTCTGTTGGTGTAGAATTCATTGAGTGGCTTGAACTGTAGAAACAAAGTAAAGGACGCATTGTTATTTTCGAGAGACCGACAATGAACAATTTACAGAGTTTATTAACAAGCTTTTATTCGATTCACCAGTAACTATGTAAAAAAATCTTAGAAGTTAAATTTGACCCACTTACCGGTCTCCTATTGAGCTGAATATTTAGTTTATATGACAATGCATGGTTAGCTAGGAGACATCATTCTAAATCCAATATGGCAGACGCCGAAAGATGGCGGACTAGTTACTCTTTATGCATTCCATGATATGGGTATCAAATGAAATTGTTTTCTAAGAAGAATACGACATATAAAATGACGTCACTCTCAGCGTGTTTAAAGTTATGTTAAACAATTTATTATTTAATTAATTTATTATAAGCACTGTTTATTGGAACGAAGTTCCTTATCGCGCGTTAGACGGAAAAAATTCTTACGAAAAAGTTGTCCCGACACTTTTTGCTATAGTAAAAAAAATAAAATTTTATTACAATTACTTTTGTTATAGTTGTTGTTATTGCTAAAGAGTTGAGTTGAGTTGAGTTGAGTTGAGCTGAGCTAAGCTGAGCTGAGCTGAGCTGAGCTGAGCTGAGCAGAGCTGAGCTGAGCTGAGCTGAGCTGAGCTTAGCTGATCTAAGCTGAGCTGAGCTGAGCTGAGATGAGATGAGATGAGATGATGAAGTATAACTTCTTACGTGCGTGCGTGTGTGCGTAGTTAATAATAAAAAAAAAAATATAAATTAAAAAAAAAAGAATTATATTACAATTCCTTCACTAATTAATCGAAAGGAACTTCGTTCCATCCGGGTGTCCCTTGACACCTCTCAAGTTTTTTATGTCAATTTTTTCTTTATTTAAAAAAATACTTTCATAAGATAGTGAATTAATGACTATTGAAGTATAACTAAAGCAGAACCCAAACAAAAAAAAAAAAAGAAGCAGAACCATAACTCAACAAAAACCGGCCAAGTGCGAGTCAGACTCGCGCATGAATGGTTTCGTACCATCGTACAAGATTATATGCGTCTACTTTTTGCCATTACTGAGACCGAGGAAAAAAGCCAAAAATAACGAGTAGGCGAGCCCCCTTTAATTTTTAATTTATTTTTATTATTTGTTGATACAGCGGCAACAGAAATACATATTACACACACAAGACATCACACATATATAAGATCTACTAACACTATCGATAAGGGTTAAGACTTAAGTTAGCAAAATCATATTGTTGTGTATGTCGTTAATTTGTGGCAAATAAATACTTTTTCTTTCTTCTTTCTTTATATTTTGTGAAAATTTCAACTGTCTACCTATTACGGATCATGGGATACCTAGCCCGCTGACAGACAGAGGGACGGACGGACAGCGGAGGTTTAGTAATAGTCGTCGGGTACGGAACCCTAAAAATAAAACCGTCGGGTAAAAATAGAATATCTCGCCTAGATCTTAACAAGAATCGACATGCCCTCTATCAGATAGAAATTAATACGCCTCTCACATTATTTTATTTGCGAAACATCACACGTTGGCCACAGAACAAATTGCTCTGGACTTATTGGTTTCCCGTCGCGAGGAATCATTACTATTTTGACATGAGCATTTCCAGACCAATGAATACTTACACGTGGATTATTATCACGGCTATTTAAAATTATAATTATAATAATGTTTTTATTTATTTATTAACACTTCATGCACCAAGATACAAAGGCGTATTTAATGCCTTAGGCAATCTCTACCAGTCAACTATGGTGGTGAATAGATTACATGGCAGGTGCAACGTTAATCTAATCTAGAAGTAAAAAAAGAATCAAAATAAAATATACAAAAAATTTTTTTTTTTCGTTTTTCTGTTTTCAAGTGTCTAATTATAGGGATGCAGGGTTAGTCGACTTAATTTTTCAAATAAACAATAATAATAATAAACAATATTTATTTGTTCAAGACTTAAATCTATTTATAATGATTGTACCTTAAATTAGGCTTAGACGAGAAAGCTAAGATGAGAATGCTAAGAGCGATGTGTGGTGTTACGCGCATGGATAGAATTAGGAATGAGTATATAAGAGGAAGTCTGAAAGTGGCACCGCTGACTGAAAAGTTGTGTGGAAATCGGTTGTCGTGGTATGGGCATGTGATGCGGAGGAATGAAGAAAATGTCGTGAGGAAAGTCTTGTGTATGGATGTGGATGGCTATAAGAGTAGGGGAAGGCCAAAGAAACGATGGTTGGACTGTGTGAAAGAGGATATGGGTAAAAAAGGGGTGACTACAGAGATGACGGCTAATAGAGGAGTATGGAAGAAAAAGACATGTTGCGCCGACCCCAAATAAATTGGGATAAGGGCAGGAGAATGATGATGACCTTAAATTAGGCTTAGTGGCAAGATACAAAACATGTGCAACTGGGCTTAAAGTAGGAGGATTCCTGAGCTATAAGCACCAGTTAAACTACTGGTACTGTCAGGAAATTTCTTCTGCTTCGAAAAAACGCGCTGCAATTAAAGCTGTCAGTGGATAGATATATATACTCTTTATTGCACCAAGTCCAGATCAGGGTTTAGACCAGATCAGATTGTGCCAGATTTGCGTCTAAAAGAAGTCATCACCTGCCTAGCCTTTTGCCAACTATGTTGGAGTCGACATCCAGTGTAACTGGATGCAGCTGAATATAGGTATTTTACATGTAACTGCCTAGCTGTCCTGTACAACCCAGTTACTGTGTGACATGATACCCCTTGGCAAGTATTGTAGTGATGCTTTTAGCTGTCTAAAAGAAGTGTTAATTCTTTTTAACATGCTTTTATTATCAACATTAGCTTTACCTGTATCTATGTAAATAAATCTTAGAAGTTAAATTTGACCCGGTTTCCGATTAAGCTGAAATTTTACATAGGTAAATGTATGTTATGTAAGTAAATAAAAAAAATAATAATAAATAATTGATTGGTTCAATATTTTGTAATGTATGTAAATGTGTATAAATGTATATATGCATGTAAATGTATGTGCATGCCAATGCATGGTTAGCAAAGTGACGTCATTCTGAATCCAATATGGCGGACTCTCAAAGATGGCGGATTAGTAATGTTCTATTGCAATGCTGACAAGAAGTGTGTAGGTATATTTTTTAAGGTTTTTTTTTAATTTTTTACTGTTGATAGGGACGCTATTGTCCTAATGTAATTAAAAGGTTTTGATATTGCAGAGGTTTTTAGTTTAAAGTCTGGTCTAGTGAAAGGCAAAGCTTGTATTGTAATTTAGATCGGAGACCCACATTGCTCATAGCGTACGAACAAAGGGCTGGTCCAGTCTTATTTTACAAAAAATATATATCAAGCGGGTTTTATTCTAGGGTTTTGGAAATTGAAATACGGAGAAATATTTTTAATATTGAGCGAATATTTATGAGACATAAATATTGGACTGATATTAAGTATAATAAATAACGCCTATACATCTCTATAAGACCCTTACTTAACAAAATGTCAATAAAACTATAATCCACTAGTTTTTAAATTAAAACCGCCACAAAACAGTTTGTGACAAACTACCCAAAATTCAATTATAGCCAATAAATTATCCGGTCGTCCGAATAAATTTATCCAACATGTCAATTTAATACCAAGTAATAAATTATCGGCGAGGATACTAATATTAAAGTTCACGGTAATCCGGACGTGTGGTCACCGTAGTAGTGACGTCACAATATTGGGACAGTAAATATTGGGCAATATTATGACATGTTAATTAATTCGTTGATGATATAACGCTTTTGAAAGGATTATGGTAGATAATTATTGTTTATGCTGGAAACACAGCCTAGAAGTAACCTATCCACTCGTGACTTATAGACTCCCAGGTTGTAGCTATCAGGAAACACAGATTCCGGCAAACTTTTATAAATAAGGCTGTTAAAGTCAGACTCACAACTTAGTAGCTAAAAGTTTCAGTTGACATCACTTTTCATCATAACAGTATTAAACCAAGTCAAACATAAACAAAGTCAAACATAAACGTCAATCTGTAACTTACATACAGTGACAGAACCGAGAACGTTTGAAACTTGTTGTAGTTTTAACGTTTGAGACTTGTTTAGTTTATTTGCTATTGCGCGACATAACTTTTTGCCATATCCGTTTACTATCTTGTTAATAATGGATTTATACATTTTACTTATTTATTATTTCCTTTATTAAGGTAGCCAACAGATATTTAAAATATGTTACAGAATAAGTGTGTTACAGTTATAATAAAATTGCTAATAATATGTGGGTTTCCCTTTGTAACTTGGATAAACTTTATAACATGCAAACGGATACTGAGAAAATTAATGTAAATTAAAAGGTAGGTACAGTTTTTTAAATCAAATTTGAAAACGTTAAATAAAAGGAGATCAATTGCATGTCATTTGCCTTCGTTTAAGGTATAAACATCTACAAAGCTACCACAGCTTTGTTATGTTTCTGTAAATGGGAAGCAAACTACAGCTGATTTATCAAACCCGCCACAAATGACTGGTGATAATGTCTAATAACAGACCTCGTATATCATTACGACGACGTTTAGGGGGCTAGCAGAAACAAATAAAACTACCCCAAACGGCTATTATTGAGGGTATTAATGAAATACCGGGGAGACCCTAATCTTGAACTATTGTTCGCGTTCTTCATACACATGCGCTGTAATGACAGTTGCGGGAATGTTCCCAATATTGTGGAAATACCATCGGCACCCTACAGTTTTATTTGACGAACTATTTTTGTAAAATATTAACTTCCCAATTTTGGCTGCCAATATGGATACTGTTTTTGTCATCAAAACAAAAGGGCAAGCTCTATAATATATTAAGCCCTAGAATAACAGAAAAGTTTATCCCACAATAATTAAGTAGCCTAGATTGATTTTTCGATTGTTGCTAACGAAGTACCTATTCAAGGTTCTGTACCCAAACTGAGCCCTTTTGCTATCACTCATGTGTCCTTCTGTCCGTCGTCTGTCACAAAATTTTGCTCCGAAGAATTTTTTATCTTCCCACTGAACTATAAACTTGAAATTTGGTGACAATGTTTATTATTACGTATATTTTACTAAAATATATATATACGGTCGAATTTTTTTTCGTCGGTTAACAAATACCAATATATTGACAAATCGGCTTATATTCTACATTTAGTACGGAACCCTGAGGCGGAGCTCGTGGCTAAAGTAATAACTGCCTCACGGGTCGATCCATCAGGTTAAGCTACGCTTGACGGGATTGGTCCATGGATGGGTGACCCACACCGAGACTCCTCCGTGCCTCGGAAAGCACGTTAAACCGTTGGTCCCGGCTGTCAATTGTGGATCTTTGACAGTCGTTACGGGTCGTCGGAAGCCCGAAAGTCTACCACCATTTACGAAGGGGTATCGTATTACCCAGTTACTGGGTTGTAGATGTTAGAAAGGCAGTCGCTCCATGTAAAATACTGGTATTCAGCTGCATCCGGCTAGACTGGAAGCCGACCCCAAGATAGTTGGGAAAAGGCTAGGCAGACACATTTAGTACAGAACCCTAGATGTGCGAAGTCCGACACGCACTTTGGCGTGTCAGACTTTTACTGACTAAAACCCACCCCCTGTTCCTGCCCTGCCCTGAGTGCCCAGGGGCGCGGTAACTCTGTTTCGAACTCAGGCATCGGCCATGACGGGCCACGTGCGCGCGTGGAACGCTACGCGACGTCGACTTTCGGGCCTGGTGCTGATCGAACGGCGAGCTACTCACTACTCACCGTCCGCAGGCCCGAAACAGTTCTGCGACCCTGGCAAGGCTAACAAAGTACCTACCTATTAAGTTTGTCTCGTGTGAATGAGACGCCTTACAACATTTGTGTTTCTAGAAACTGCAGGAGAGCAAATATTTGTAGCACGTCGTTTCCAAGAAATTGTGTCTTATAGAGACATTTGTCTTGTCAAACTATAGCGACATTTTTATAGTCTAATGATTAATTGTGGAACTTAATTACTAACATACCAACATCACGCCGAACTCAATCAATGCAATTAACCGAAGATTTCCCCCTCAAGCCTCAGGCATCCTATTCAGGTTCTTTTGACATATTGAAAAATTTTTAAGCAAAGATTTTCAGACGAGTGACAATAGAGGCTTATTTTCAATTAATTCAGAGCCGTGGCTTGAATACAACTCAAGATAAGTTGGTACTAAGTTTCTAACTTAGGTAAAGACCGACCGAAGCCTGCCCTGGGGTTGAGGATAAATTCGAAAGAGTTACCTCGCCCCTGGGCATTAAGGGCAGGGGAGGAACAGGGGTGGGTTTTTAGTCAGTAAGAGTCTGACACGCCCTTTCGCTCTACCCTAGAGGGGGAGATGTCATTGGATGATTTCCACCCCACAAAAAAAAAACATGGTGAAGAAAAGTCGGGTCAAAATAAAATTGTTAACAATCAATATTTATTTTCTACTAGCTTTTGCCCGCAGCTTCGCTTGCGTTAGTGTAGATTTCTTGGAAACAGTATATCCCTTTCTGTACACCTTACAACATGCATGCGATGTTAAATGACGTACGGTCAAATAACAAACAAACTTAGTAAAATTGTAGCCATTATAGGTAAAGCAGACATCTATGGCTAAATTTCAAGCGAAATTAATCCGATAACAGTCAACTGAAAATTTAATAATTTCAGCTGTCCAAAAGCCGATTAAGGCAACCAAAATTTAACCCTCTAATAGTCAATAGAAACCGCACACCCACTAACCCACTTGCCGACATCAAACGCTAATTTTAACCCACAATTACCACACATCAACACATAATGCCGTACCTCATGTTGCCACTGCCACCGACAGAATGCCATAGGTGGCCAACTGGCAATTATTTGGCACAGTGCCACCTGAATGATTATTGAACGAATAGAATGCTTCAATTGTTCTGCTAGCTGTACCGGCTGCAGCCGTTTCGTATGACGCCAATTGGTTGTACGGTGCGCAGAAAAAGTCTGAATTTAATTGGAGAACACTGTTTGAGAAAAAAAATGACTTTCACGTAACTTCAGGCCTGTATTTTCTGATGGCTAAAACCCTAAGGCTTTAACCCTAAAACTGTTCTCAAAATGGTGAAGGAAAACATCGTGAGGAAACCGGCATGTCCTAGAAACTAAACGAAGACATGTGACATCTACCAACCCGCACTGAGCCTGCGTGGTGGATTAAAGCCCATTCCCACTCGCAGAGAAGAGGCCTGAGTCCCAGTAGTGGGAAAGTTGAAAGGTTGATTATGCTATTATGCTAACATTTCTTATACTCTGACAGAGAACCATAAGCTATGTTTCATCTCCGCAAAACGCACGGTTCGTGTGGGAGGGCCCGTGAGTGAAGTCGTGGCCAAAACGGAGTCTCTTCATATTTGATACTAGCACTTCACCCTTGACTTCGTCCGCGTGGGTTTCAAAAATGTATATATATCCTATGACACCTTTAGCCTACGACACTCACAAATAACGTGGCTTTCTATTGGTGAAAGAATTTTCAAAATCGGTTCAATAGTTCCAGAGATTACCCCCTACAACCTCACAAACACAAAAAATTTACCTCTTTATTATTTATTACTAGCTGGGCCCCGCGGTTTTACCCGCCTAGACCGGAATAAAAGGCCTATATAAAGTAGCCTATATGTTAATCTAGGCTATAAGCTCTCTACATACCAAATGTCATCCAAATCGGTTCAGCCGTTTGAGCGTGAAGAAGTAACAAACATACACACTCACAAACTTTCACATTTATAATATTAGTGGGATAGTAGGATTATTTATTTATTTATGCACACACAAAAACACTTACAAGAGAAAAACGAACAAATACAGATAGAAGAGCACAAAGGTGCTGCTTAATTCAAAAGAAATTTCTTCCAGCAGACCTGCGACTGGAAAGTTGGTTGAGAAATGTAGACACAGTGTGTGTATATAGAAACATAAAAAACATAGAAACATAAAAAAGACTAGAATACATAAATAATTCATACATAAAATATACCTACTTTACAATAAACCAAAGTACATAATTAAAAAATAAAATAATGAATGATTTTTATAAAAAATTACAATATTTTATATTTTTTTCTGCCAACCCTACCTCTTCCCTCTCGGTCTGATCAGCCAATTTACGCTGATTGATCGTGACATTTCTCTTTAATTATAACAACGCGTAATAGCTACGTCCCTGATGCACTTTACCGACTTTAAGGACGGGGAGTAATGGGTTTATAAGGTGTGAGTGAGACAAACTGGGAGACTTTATTTAAGTCAGGGTTGGGGTTAACGGTAAGGTTGGCACCCAACCTTACCGTTGGGTAAGGCAAGTAGGGATACAGTAGTTATAAATACGTTTCTATTATGTATGTCAGTATTCTGAGAAGGAGTTAGATTATATCCTGATTTATTCGTATTGAATATTAAAAAAGGCAAATGACGCTTCACCACAGGTCTGACTTTCAAAAAGTTCTGGCTCTCAGCCTATTTTGAATAAATTACTTTTGATTTGACTTGACACATGCATGTAAGATTAAGTTCTGTAACCACATCCTTAACGCGTCAGGCCCCTGCGTCGCCACCAACAATAGGTTTTTAATTGTGTCTGCTAATGAGGGACTTGACGCGCAGTAAATGTCATAGAAACACAAAATTTAAAAATATTTAAAAGCAGGCATTCTTCTTCTTTTTGAGCCGATTTTGACTCAAATTTTGTAGGACTAAAGTGTAGCATGCATGCATTCATAACATAACCGCCATTTTTAACACACAGACCGATGATTATACCTTAGTCCAAAAAAGAGAAGCTTCCCAAAGACCTACTTACATAGCCAAAACATTAACAAAAACCCGGCCTTTCTCAAAAATTAACATTTATCTTCAAACTGTCCCCTCTATTTTCAAAGAAATTAATTAAAATGACTAATTTGTTTTTGAAAATTTCGCCTCTTGTCCCACTTTAATTGCTTTTACAATTTATTCGTGATAACTTGTTGGTTTTCTCCGTTTTGCTGTTATTATTTATGAGAGGTCACTCTTTGTGATAGCTTGGTTGTACTTTAGAAGATAATCGTGAACTAAATGTAAATGAATTAGGGGTATAATAAACAATTTCCGAGAATAACAATTTATGGTTACAGTCATTCCTGGCTTCGGTTCATATTGGTTATGGATGCTAACACTTACATAATTCGCTGACTACTTATTGTACTGTACAATGTGCTGCTTTTGTGAGCAGTACGTAATGAATCGTTTTAACAGCAGTAGCCATATAGTTTTATAGTGGGCGTGATTTTTTTTTTCTTTTTTTTTTTGGGTTGTGAAATCATCCAATGACTTCTCCCGCTCTGGGTGGAGCGGGAGGGCGTGTCAGACTCTTACTTACTAAAACCCACCCCTGTTCCTCCCTGCCCTGAATGCCCAGAGGCGAGGTAACTCTGTCGAAATTATCCTCAACCCCCGGGCAGGCATCGGCCATGACGGGCCCCGTCCTGTTTGCTGACAACTCTTTGAGGCGCGCATGGAACACTACGCGCCATCGACTCTCGGGCCTGGTGCTGATCGGACGGCGAGCTACCCATTACTCGCCGTCCGCAAACCCGGATCTACGGTGGCCGGAGATCGTCTCGCGGCGCCGGAAGCCCCTAGCGTCTCCAGCGGCGGCTGCTGCTGAGGGCGTTAGGGCGAGGTTGTCGTTGCAGCCTCTCCCTAACCCGTTCCGCCTCCTCCTTCGCGAGCATTACTGCTATAGTGTGGGTGCCTGGTTACATAACTCTTTTGCAGTGTGTACATGTCATTCTGTGTGTTAAATAAATAACAACTTCTCTATGTCTTGCACTGGACAACAGATTTGCTACGGGCTATGGATGATTCTTAGGTAAAAAAAAAATAATTTATAGTAGACAGCCAATTAGATTATAAACAAAAAAAAGCTAATAGCTGGCTTGCTTTTTTTTAGGCTAATATTGTTTGATAAATCTAATTGGCGGTCTATATATTGTTTTTGCTTTATCGAATCTTTAAAAACTGACCTAGATAAAACGCATCAAAGTTCGGGAGTGAGAGCTTATTAAGTCACTTCTAGGTAATAAGCAGTACATTTTATACGTATATAATATAATATTTCTTGGTAATCAAAATGACGGATCAAATAGATTTTTGATGTGTAACATCTTTCTTCTCGCTTTCCTGCAATCTATGGGAGAGATTTCGTGAAATGGGACGGAAGTGTGTAACAGGAAGCCGGAGAAGCGCGCGCTAATTGATTTGTCCAATGAGCGCGCGCGGTGGTAGAGTTGGCCGTCAGATGGTTGTGCGCGCTCACGAAAAGACTGCGCGCGGTCGAAATCGGAACTAAACGTTTAAATTATTGTTTTTAAGGATAGAATATGAATGTTGCCTATTACCAAGGTGAGATGTCAAATGTTCCACATCATTTATGCTGTAAGGCTCGCTCGTTTTTTTTTAGTCTATCTACTATTATTGTGTTTATGAGTTTGATAGTTTAGGCTAACTATCCATGTAAAAAACTGGTATTCAGCTGCATAGGGGTGGACTGTAAGCCAGTTAGCAGTTTACCTATATTTAAGGCTCCCAAAGACAAGTGCAACGGAACAATGCGACTATCTATAGAGGAAGTTTAGATCAATTTATATGAAAACGGGTTGTCGTGGCGCCCTTGCCTTTAAACTGGGAACATAATTTATTAATAGGTACGTGACCACAGAGTTAAACTGTCGTAGGTACAGTAACTTCACATAATCCAATATCAAAGTTAAGTAATTCGTTTCAGTAACTTTTGGTACCGTTAATTAGTTTACTAACTGAACCCAATATAGTTGATTCAACTTTAGGGAAACTGATTTTTACGGTTTCGAATATCCGCATGTAGAAAACGGAACCCTCTCACTCGTAACTTTGTCTGTCAGTCTATCAGTCACAGCCAATTTGTTCTGAATATACTGGACCAATTCAATTGAAATTTGGTACACACATGAACTTCTGTGTCCCAAACACGGACGTATAGCGAGAATAAATAAATTTTCAAAAAGGGGTCACTTATGGGGGACAAAAAAAATCCTAATTAACAAAAAAAAATCTTAGTGTAGGTACTGTGGGCTTAGGGTAGGGCTTTTTTTTTTTTTTTGGGGGTGGGAAATCATCTCATGACTTCTTCCGCTCTAGGGTGGAGCGGAAGCGCGTGTCAGACTCTTACTGACTAAAACCCACCCCTGTTCCTCCCTGCCCTACGCGCCCGGGGGCGAGGTAACTTTTTCGAATTTATCCTCCACCCCCGGGCAGTAGGGTAGGGCTTAGTGTACGAAATCGCATATATTATTTTTTAAGTTATTTAAGAAAACAGGTGAAAAATTACCATGGTTGACCCTTATCTCGGAAACACCTGAAATAAACATTTTGAAAAAGTACAAAAAGTAGTTCTTTAACAGGAAAACCTACAAGAAGTCAGTAGTTTAAAAAACAAAGAATAATTCGGAACCCTTTGCGCACGAGATCGACTCGCACACCACATACTTAAAGGTGGTGTGGTTTTATTAGGATTTTTTCCGGTACCTTTATTGATTTTCTAGATACCACAATACTGGCAAAAACTTTCTCAATTCGACCACACAAATATTTGTTTAGAGAGGGAATCGAATCCGCTACTTGAGGTGCTGAAACCGAAACCGCATAGCCACCGAGCCAGCAGAACCTGCAAATAATTAATTTTATCATCAGTTAGTCCAATATTTTTACAACAGTTAACAAATCGGTTAAATAGATAATTGGGACATCAAACATGAAATGATTACTGATACTCTTGTTTGTTCATTCAGACGAACGCTGTAAATAATTGATGATCACAAACAATATGATCTATTTATTATTTTACTTTTAAAATTATAAATTGATGTTGTGGTTAACCAGTCGGTGTTAATAGATAATTATTGTGTTTTAAATTAAATTATAGACAAATGATTAGTTGCTTATTTTTGACACAATGTTAAGTGCATATACTCGTAGCAGTGGTGGCTCACTGGGCTCGACAGTCGTGAGTTCGTACCCAGGCAGGCTCTGTAATTTGTGTAAATTTTCTCTCAAAACTGTGAAAGAAAATTGTTGGTGTTGAGGAAACTTGAAATGTTCTAAAACCAAACATTCGAAGACGTGTGACATCTACCAATTCAAACTGTGCCCGCGTGGTGGATTACAGCCCACACTCTCTCGCAGAGAGGAGCCCTGTGTCCCGACAGTGGGAACTTTAAAATGCTGATTATGCTTATTATGTATATAATATGTGGTCTATTTTTTTTTTGGGTGCGGTAAATCATCCCAAGACTTCTCCCGCTCTGGGTCGAGCGGGAAGGCGTGTCAGACTCTTACTGACTAAAACCCACACCTGTTCCTTCCCTGCCCTGAGTGCCCAGAGGCGCGGTAACTTTGTTTTCAATTCATCCACGACTCCTGCAACAGGCATCGGCCATCGGTATTAGTTGAAGAAATTGTAATGTGTACTCGTCGGTAATCCATAAATATATTTATTCTAATGGGAAGGTATGAAACATTATGAACTCATGTGCAGTTTTTACCACAGATTAGATTTGTTTAGGGTGATGTTTACTAGAATAGGGTTGACGACTAAAAAAATAGAATTATTCCATTAGTTAGATTTACCAGAAAATATTGGACACGTACCTATCTTTTCTTTTTTCACGTAAACAAAAAATTAAGACAGTACGTTGAAATTTCGCATGACGTCACACCTGAGTTAAAGTACAATTTTTTACTCTAAAGTGACGTAACAAGGCCCCACTTTGATGCGTTTTCTCTTTGTATTTTTTTTTTTGATTTGATAAAGCAAAAAATATGTGTCCAAAAATTTTTGATACGCAGGTAGGTAATCTAACTTACGGACTAAATATAATTATTATTATTTTACCCAGAATCATCCCTATTAAGGCACTATTAGCTGCCAATGACCTTGAGTGGTTAGCTTGCGTGTTCTGTGCTGAGCTCAGGTAACGCGTCGTCCGTCCACCCAGTAATAGGACTCGCCCATCAAGGAGCGCTGTCCGAAATTAGACGCATTATTAATGTATTACACATAAAAGAACAGGTATTAAAATAAAACACTGAGACTAAATTATAAATAATTAAATGATCTTTAAAATGGTGAAGGTTTCATAAAAATACGCTTTATAGTTTTTGCGTCATTCTCAATTTTTTATCCGCGTTAGACGTAACTTTACAAATTAATTATACTATGTTATCAAAATAAAATTTCAAATATTCTCAGATCAAATTACGAGACAAATTGTCGGTAGTAACATATATTTTTTTCAAAGAAATAAGACTAGTCGTTTGGACGTGATTTTCAATTAAAAACCATTAAAAGTCGTATTAACGTCGGTGGCCCGATAAATAAGACATACCTATATAGTTATGCGACATCTCAAGTTTGCAAAGCGGAATTAAACTATGTAATTTAGTGTGTAGGTATATCTAATAGGTAAGTTTGCCTAAGCTCATAAGTTGGTACCAACTAATAAATGTTTTCTTTTAAAACTGCAAGATAGAAAATCGAGTACATTTTTATAACAGTTAATTTTCATCGAACATCGCTTTGTAAGTTATTTTTCACTATTATTGTAATTTTTTTGGAAGTCGGTTCTATTTTTTATTTTTCACTTTTTGGTTCCCCATTAATTTGTGTTAACAATACCTACATAGATAAACGATCGCAGTAATCGCGAATCATTTGAGAGAGTTCCCACTGCCTATCTACGAAGATGTTTATCAAATCCTTATGTATTATTAATCTGCGTAGCCTTTTCCCAACTATCTTGGGGTCGGCTTCCAGTCTAACTAGATGTAGCTGAATACCAGTATTTTACATGGAGCGACTAAGATCCTTATGTATTATATAGGTAGTAAACCTTTCTTGAAAAAATGCATTTGAATAACGAAAACCCTATCCAAATCGGACAGTAGTTTTTTGCGCACAAACATACATACATACGGGCCGAATACAGAGCCTTCTTTTTTGTTTGAAGTCGGTTAAAAAAGGATGTTCATCGAACCTGGCTTTGACTTATTATCACCGAGAAAATATTTTACAAAAAAGTGGGGCCCCGAAGTTCACCAGCCCTCCAAACTAATGTCAATATATCAGAAAGTTTCTGAACACCAATTAAAGCCATGCTCGATCGAGCTTGCTAACTGAACTTAATATTTTCAAAGGTTTCCATGGCAGCCAACTTGGTCGGGAAATTCTTCTGAGTAAAACTGTTAATAATATATAATGAAGATGTTATGTAATAGGACGGTACTGGGAAATATTAACAAGAATCCAGCTATCAATATTGTTAGAAGTTTACTTACAATTTTACAACAAAGTTTTATTTATTAACCGATTGCCACAGAAGGAAAGTATTGTTTTTCGAACGTTTGTATGTATGTATGTTTGCATGTTGTTTTTATGTATGTTTGTATTCAGCACGCTCTATAGTCTAAACGGCTGGACGGATTTCACATTTTGGTATCATTTTTATTGGGTTTGACTGCCGAAGTGAATCCTCATCTTTTACAGCATGTTTTGTCAAATATTATGGCTAATTATTTATATTTCTAATGGTTGTTTGTAATTATGGTCACTAATGAGAACTTTATTTTATTTATTTTATTTTTCAGTAAAACTGATTGTATAGTTTGTGTTTCGTTAAAAAATAAAGACTGCTAATTTTCGTTTAAATAATAAAGACTGATTTGAATTATATATCCTGAATTTTTATTTTGGTTACTTTTTTCGCTATCTTTAAATTTTTTCAATTCCTTACAAGGTATGTTTGTCAAGGTAGTTCTGTATGGTGTCGGACGTAAAAGAATAGTACCATCCCATCACTTCCCGTGGGTGTCGTAAGAGGCGACTAAGGGAGCTTGAGCCCTAGTGCATACTACTAAAGCACCTTGGGCCACCCGCGCGGTGGCGGGTAAACCACCAACAACAGCATTCCCAAGGAGGGTTGGCGTCAGGCAGGCGGCCGGCTATAAAACTTTTGCCAAAACCTTTTTGCAACATGGTCTGGAAAAATATGATGTGCGATAGGGCTAGGGCGTACCCCACAGGCCACGCGCAGGGGCAGCACCCGGCTCCTGTGGGAAATGGACAAGGGTTGTCGCACCAGGACGGGCGGGTGCGACGTAAGACGCAAGCTCGGAGAGTGAGAGAATTAAGATTGAGGTGTGCGAGCTGGAACATAGGTACTATGACTGGAAAAGGAAGAGAGTTAGCAGACGTTTTAAAAAGGCGACGGATAAATATAGCGTGTTTGCAAGAAACGAAATGGAAGGGTGCAAAAGCAAGAGAATTAGGAGAAGGATATAAGTTTTATTACTGTGGAAGTGATGGCAAACGGAATGGTGTGGGCATAGTTTTGGATAGTGAGTTAAAAGAATGTGTGGTGGATGTTAAAAGAGTAAGTGATAGAGTGATAGCTATTAAAGTGGTTGTGGAGAGTATGATAGTAAATGTTATTAGTGCGTATGCACCCCAATCAGGATGTGAGGATAGTGTAAAAGAAAAGTTTTGGAAGGACTTCGATTGTGTGATGATGAATGTACAGGAGAGTGAAGAGGTGTTTGTGGGGGGTGATTTTAATGGGCATGTAGGAAGTCTGAAGTACGGTTATGAGAGAGTGCATGGTGGTTGGGGGTACGGAGACCGTAATACTGATGGCGAGACATTGCTGCAAGCTGCTTCGGCTTTTGACCTGGCAATAACTAACATCTGGTTCAAAAAGAAAGACGAACACCTGATCACTTACAAAAGTGGCCAGCACGCGACCCAAATTGACTTTTTCTTGGTGAGACGAAACAGTCTCAAAACAGTCAAAAACTGTAAAGTGTTGCCAGGCGAAGGCTTAGTCTCTCAACACAGGCTCATATTGATGGACGTAACAGTCAGTGTCTCGTCCGGTAGGAACAAAGAACGGCCCCCACCCAAAATCAGATGGCGTATGATAGAAAATGAGGAGTGTGCAAGTATGTTTAAGAGTCAAGTGGTAGATAAAATGATAGAAATGAAGGATATGGAAGGAAAATCTGTGGATGAATGTTGGAAAGAGATGGCGGGTTGTATAAGGCGAGTAGCAAAAGATGTGTTTGGAGAATTGCAAGGTAAAGGCATGATAGAAAAGGATACATGGTGGTGGAATGAAGATGTGCAAAAGATGCTAAAAGAAAAGAAAATTTCGTTTAAAGTATGGCAGAATGTAGAAACCGGAAATGATAATTTGAAAGAAGAGAAAAAGAAAATTTATAAAGAATGGAAGAGGAAGGCAAAAAAGGCGGTTGCAGTTTCCAGGGCTAAAGCGCAGGAAAAATTATATAATTTACTGGACAGCCCCAGAGGCCAGAAGGAGCTCTACCGGATTACAAAATTAAGAGAAAGGAGAACGAGGGATATAATGCATATAAAATGTATGAAGGATGAACTCGGTAAAGTCTTGTCGAAAGATGACGAAATAAAAGAGCGATGGAAGGTTTATTTTGAAAAGTTGATGAACGAAGAGAATGAATGGAGTGGTGTGCTCAAAGAGGTACAAGTAAATATGGGTTTGGTGAGAGAAATTAGCATGGATGAAGTAAGAAAGGCAGTTCAATGTATGAAAAATGGAAAGGCCATGGGCCCTGATGATATACCAGTGGAAGTATGGAAGTGTTTAAAAGAGGATGGATGTATGTGGCTGACTTTATTCTTCAATAAGTTGTTGTATGAAGAAGTGATCCCACAAGAATGGTGCAATAGTTCGCTAGTGCCCATCTTCAAGAATAAAGGGGATGTACAGGACTGCAACAACTATCGAGGGATAAAGCTCATGTCACATACTATGAAAGTATGGGAGAAAGTGATAGAGAAAAGATTGCGAGAGGAGAGTGAGATTACCCCGAACCAGTTTGGGTTTATGCCAGGTCGAGGGACAATGGACGCCACCTTCGCTCTCCGTCAATTGTGCGAGAAGTACAGACGTGTGCACAAGAACTTGCACATGGTGTTCATTGATCTTGAGAAAGCGTATGATAGGGTACCTCGGGATGTGTTGTGGTGGGCCTTGAAAGAGAAAGGTTTGCCTGGGAAGTATGTTGAGTTGATTCGTGCTATGTACAGACAATCTAGTACCTACGTCCGGTCGGCTGCTGGCAACACCGATAAGTTCAGTGTGGCTGTAGGCTTGCATCAAGGGTCGGCTTTAAGTCCTTACCTCTTCCTGTTGATTATGGACGCTCTTACGTCGGAAATACAGGAAGAGGCACCCTGGTGCATGCTGTTTGCCGACGACATTGTTCTGGTCGGTGAAGATGGACCTGAGATCCAGAGCAGATTGGAGAAATGGCAACAGAAGCTGGAGAAAGTTGGCTTGAAAATCAGCAGAACCAAAACTGAATACATGTTCTGCGATTTCGGCGGTCTCTCCAGTTCTGAAGCTGTAGTGCTAGATGGCGCGCTTCTCCCAGTCTGCTCCGATTTTCGGTATCTCGGTTCACTCGTGCAAAGCGATGGCGAAATAGATCGGACTGTTAAGCACAGAATTAACACTGGATGGATGAAATGGCGGCAGGTCACCGGGACTATCTGTGACTCCCGCATTCCCCTAAAACTTAAGGGGAAGATTTATAAAACAATGGTCAGACCTGCTGTCTTGTATGGTTCAGAATGTTGGGCCACAAAAGAGATGAATGAAAAGCAATTGCATGTAGCTGAGATGAGAATGCTAAGAGCGATGTGTGGTATTACGCGCATGGATAGAATTAGGAATGAGTATATAAGAGGAAGTCTGAAAGTGGCACCGCTGACTGAAAAGTTGTGTGGAAATCGGTTGTCGTGGTATGGGCATGTGATGCGGAGGAATGAAGAAAATGTCGTGAGGAAAGTCTTGTGTATGGATGTGGATGGCTATAAGAGTAGGGGAAGGCCAAAGAAACGATGGTTGGACTGTGTGAAAGAGGATATGGGTAAAAAAGGGGTGACTACAGAGATGACGACTAATAGAGGAGTATGGAAGAAAAAGACATGTTGCGCCGACCCCAAATAAATTGGGATAAGGGCAGGAGAATGATGACTGCCGAAGTGAAGGCTATATGAATTTTGAAAAAAAAAACAAAATGCCGGCTGCATTCGATTAGTGAAGTATTTCTGTATTTTTTGTGAATTGCTCATTTGGGGTAAAATAAAGGGCTGGAGGAAGATATTTTAAAATATACAGGGTGGAGAAGACAATACGACAATAAATGAAAACACGGACAATACTAGTTTATAAGAATAAGTTTAAGCTATCAAAAATATCCTAACATCGAAAATAAAAAAATAAAAATTTCAAACAAACTAAATGGCATAAAACTAGAAACGAAATAGAACACCACTTATAAATATGAGTTCACCAACCTGTCGTAAGAGCGGCAACAACGCGCGGTCCTGTAGTGACTTGATTTTTTGGCTTTTAATTATGGATTAATGCTCAGTAAAATTACACTAAATCACAGATTATTTAGCACAGAATCACAGCTGCAAACCAATGCCAGCCCAAACATTGGCAGCAAATCTGTACTGGTGCGAAGTCTCCCGTCCTAGACGCGGATTCACGCGGCTCCAGTAACGAATATTCTGTCTGTTCCATAAACCGTTCCTTGTAAATGTACTTTCATCAGTCCACATCACATTGTACAAGAAATCCGGATTCTCGAAATTTTTATTTTCAATCCAGCGACAGAAGTTTTACCTAACTGGTTTGTCTCTAGGTAACAATGCATGCAATTTCTTGTATTTATACGGCTTCCGTTTGTCGCGTTTTAAAATTTAAGAATAGTTGTATGGTCAACACCTGAACTACACGTTGGGTTACGTTAAAAAAAAACACGAAAACAATAAAAACTAAGCGTCTAATTTCGCACAATTCACTCACTGTTTAACTAAATACCTATTAAAACGTTACGTGTCCTGTCACCAAAATAAAGCGTCCAATTTCGCACTAATACCGTCGTAAATGAATTTACAAAAAACACGAGCGGCGGGGAAGTCCCTCAACAAGGCGGGCGCGCGGCGCGAACGAAAGTTAGCGGCATCTGAGGACGCGTGACTCGTAACAGGATCGCGGCGGCCGGCGACACACTAACATAAATTTGTTGTAGCAAATTTCTTCAAGAAAGCGAAGTAACAAACGAAACTAGATTTATCTCTTTCGCACACACTAAATTTTTTATTAATATTATGAGTGCATTGCAATTTCCGCATTCGTTACTTTCTTATCCAACTCTGATGACACGCTTTATGACTCTTATTACTCAGAGTTAAGGTATAATTTTCACTAAATCAGATGAAAATACTAATTTGGCGAAAGTGTTAAAGTAGCGAGTTGGCAACGTGGCTTTAATGTTTTGATGTTTATACCGATGTGGGTCGTTAACCTGACAGTGTTTCCCTATTATCAGATACATCATGTAGCAAATGTTAAAAATCGAAAATAATTTCCTGTTACTAAACTACTGGATATATTCAAATGATTTTTTGTATGTAGACTGAGAACGTCTTGAGGTATGCGAGGTTCAATTTAATGTCGTATTGTCATCACCACTCTGTATAACCAGAGGTCGGAATTAGGTAGAGTTATTTATGTACTACACTGATTTTATACAGCGAAAGAATGATGTGAATATGCCTCAAATCCCGAGATTAATTTTAAGAAAAATCCCGTGATTTATTCTATAAAAAGCTATTTACTTTTACACAGTTTAAACCACCGCACGCGCGACATTGCCAAATTTACATCAACGACATCGAATGTCCGAAGTTGCAAACTTCCAAAGCGCACACGAGCGATATTGCCATATTTTGTAGTTCACACAACATAGCGTGTGAAAACAAAAGAAAACAATTAAGGTTTTTATAACTATTTATTTGTAATATTGTTGGCCACACGGGATTTTTCATTAGAAATCCCGGGAAGATCCATATTAATATCAACATTTCGATGCAAGTTCATAAATAACTGTAGCTAATTCCGACCTCTGTATACGAGTATAACTCATTAAAATGTAGAAAATGAAAAAATAAAATAGTTTCGAAAAACTCGACTGAAAAAAATAACTACAAAGCTCCAAAAAAGTCACTATTCAGTGAGTGCAGTTGGTGGCATGAAATCTATAATTAAACTAAACACTGTATAGATAAAAACCCCAAAACAAACTAAAAAAAAAGAAAAAAAAAACTAAACTAACTGCAACCAACTGCATCAGACTGCTAGAAAAGTGACTTGTGTGTAACTTTTTAGTTGTTTTTAAAGTCGACTTTTTTGTATCTATTTAGCTCGTTACACACACACACACACAGTCTGCGACGCGACGTCATCCACATCGCCGAAGATGAGAAATGACAAGGTCATTCGTCGAAGTCACGACCTTTAGCATTAAGGACAAACAACGCACGGAGGAGGGACGATTTTTTCCTTGTTTTAAATATCTAAAACATTAGATACTGGCGTTTGAGCTATTCTGTTAACATCTCACCGTGTAATGTCCCTATTTTTTTTGAGCTTGCCTCGTGGAAAAGAAAAGCGAGTGTGGGATTTTACCTCACTCAAACCACCCCGGTGATCACCATCAGCACATGGAATGGGTCCTGTGACCAGAAAAGACGACCCCGGACCCCCTCTGTACGACGCCTTACGTCCCACCGTCTTTCACGTGATAACTGTGTCACCCTCTTTCCTAGGGTCCTCGGTAGGCGAACAGAGTCCCCGCTATGAGAGCCCGCGACTTCGGAGAGTTACAGAATAAACTGCTTGGTTATTTATGGCAGACAAATAAATCACAAAAATACATAAAAATGTAATGAGCTACTTCCGTTTCTAACATTTGTTTAATACAACCGAAGGTAAATTTTATGAAATCAATCTTCACTAATCAGGGGTTCCCTTTTATATCCAAAGCTTAACAGGTGTGGGGTACAAAATAACCCCATCATAAACAACGAACAGATAAAATTGTCCCCCACACAGTATTGTAAATAACTCAATCATTCCTAACTTCGAAGTTGTAACAAATAGCTTTTTATTATTTTAGTCGCAACGCTACAAAACGCGCGTTTTTATTGTCGCGTTATTACAATCGCAGTGCGTTATATCAGCGGTGTTTACGGGCACATCGCTCATTTAATGGCCGCACACGAGACTGTATAGTCGGGTGCAGCGTTGTTTTACAATTATAGGCAAAAATAAAAATTATTTTACTGATATAAAAAAAATCTTTGTAATTTATATTGTTTCATGGAAATTTAATATTCAGTAGAAACATTTGTGCGGTCATCTGGAATTGATTTCGTGTTCAAATTTTGAATTTACTTTGCATTAAACCATGACAATGGCCTCTCTTTACGACCTTTCAGTATTACATAGTTACCCTCCTCGAAAGACATGACAATGACATCGAAAAGATAAAACAACAATAAGTAGAATTGACGGACAAATTTCACTATGAAAAAATGATATTCATTGTAACTTTAAACCTCCACGCATTCCTAAGAAAAAGGTTCTGGATAGCGAAGTGATCCCTAAACCCTAAATGAAAATAATAAAAGTGGAATCATCACCGTGGCTCTCTAATAAGTATTTACGGAATTATTATTTTTACTAGCTAATATTTGGATACACAGCATGTAACAGAAAGTTGTGGTCAAATTTTAAGAACTGGAAAGAACTGAAACTTTTTTTCCAAAAAAAATAATTGAACTTTCCATACAAAGTTATCATCAGCTGATCAATATTTGTATGGGAAGTAAAAATTTTTTTTTAGAATTTCCTCAGGTTTTCTTGAAGAAAGTTGTTCATATCGATAGGCAGATGCAGTTCTTAAAATATGACCACACCTTTCCGTTACACCTTATATACAACCTATATGTTAATGAAACATGACTAACATTTTTACGTTAAGATATTTTATGCCATAAGTACCTAACATTCAGGAAAATGTAAACACATTTTCATTTGTCCGGTTATTCCTTATTCATACTGTCAGTATTCCTATAAATAATACATGGAATTGGAATCTTTATGTAATTGTAACAGACCCACTAGAATTAAATTTAATAAATCATTCAACACTTTTGCCAGCGAATGCACACAGAACAGTCACACATTAATAAACAACAATTTACAACAACGTTTGTGTGCACCCATTTCGGGTATTGCCCAGTTATTGTCAGAATTAACCTCGGGCAGAGTAAGGATTTATTACATGGGGTTTACGGCACGAAGGGATTAGGGAAGTTTTCGGAAAAAACATTATGTTTACTTCATAGGGTATAAAAGACCCCAGGCGTGTTTAAATCATGTGTCGTTATTATGAATCGGGTTTTAAGACTTCTACAGCATTTTATTCTTACAGAGTTTTGAGGTTACAAAGATAGAAACTTAGTCACCCTTTTCCTTATTTTTATTTTCTGATACTTTTACCGGTTTAATTATAGGCACATAAACCCTTTTGGTATTTTATGTTCTTCTTATTTCGAATAGATGGTTTCCTAACCTTCTTAATACTTTAGGCCTAGAAGCTGGTCATAGTGCAAGTGTATGGGTACTTGGGAGCAATGAGAGGTGCGGGAATCCACTGGATGCAAGGAGTAGAAGATCGGACCTTTTTTTTTTGTGGGGTTGGAAATCATCCAAAGATATCTCCCGCTCTAGGCGGAGCGGGAGGGCGTGTCAGACTCTTACTGTCTAAAACCCACCCCTGTTCCTTCCCTGCCTGAGTGCCCAGGGGAGCGGTAACTCTGTTACGAATTTATACGCTACCCCTAGGCATAAGATAGGCCCATGAGGTGACGTTTGATGGACGTCTTTGTCAAGCAGTAGATGTCTTTGGGCGGAAATGATGACGGTGACATTTGGTCCCACAGTTAAGGTTTTCTTTTTTTTTTTGGTTTTGGCTTCGCACGGTTTGTACATTTAGGCAGTGTCAACTAAAGAAAGTATTTAGTTTTAGATAAAGAATACTGCCACTATTTTCCCGTTAGAATGCTAATGTAACACATTCTAATGTTTTTGCAGTATTTGGCAGCAAATGAGTCGAGTCAGCCTTCTCGGCAAGTAGCTAAGCTAGCTCGGTAGTCCAAACTGCGACAAAATTGTCAGCTTTATTTTACCGAGATCGCGCCTGTTTCAATGATTCCACATATTGGCCAGTTGCGTAGACACTTGAGACACAAAACTACACCAATTTTATAGCAAAATATCTACTAGGAATCAATTTGCGAATAATTTAAAAAGCAACTAAACTTCACTCGAAAAAAGCCCGCAAAAAAAATAATAATAATACAGGTAGTTAAAAGGAGGTTGTTCATATTCATAAATTGGTTCATACTTTCATCCCCTGAAAGATGGCCAATGTATTAAAATTAACAATGTAGTCGACAGACTGGTCTTTCCTTTAAGAGGACCGTAAACTAGTATGAAAACCTTCCACCTACCGAATCATCATTTCAGCCGAAAGACATCCACTGCTGGACATATGCCTCTCCAAGTGTTCCCACAACGACCGGTCGTGTGCGTCTCGCATCCATCGGCTACCCGCGACCCTCACCAGGTCATCGGTTCACCTTGAAGGAGGCTTTCCAACACTGTGTCTTCTAGTATGCGGTCGCCACTCCAGAACTTTTCAGCCCCATCGACCATCTGTTCTGCGAGCAATATGCACTGCCCACTGTCACTTACCTAAGTTTGATCTACCGAACACCGTCATATTTTTTATACTAAATAAAACAACTAGATATAAATCAATTTCACATGATAAACAAACAAACAGAATCTAGATCAATAGCATTACGGGTGACAATCATACAAATAATCCTAGGACATGATTGATTCAGTCGAATCAATCAAACCAGACTACAGACTGCGAAATGCTGAGCAGAAAGGATAAGCCTAATTTATTATTTATGTGCGACAGAATATTAGATCAAAATAAAATAAAAAATTGGATTCATCCATATAACTTTTCTAGATAAAGAGACCCATTGTCATCAAATCATCAAAAATATTTTTCTTTAAAATCTACACAACATAGCATCTTGCCTGTTGGCCTCGAAGAGGTAGGCAGAGATATACAGGAGGTACCCACACAATCCTAAATCATGATTGATACCTAGAATCAACCAATAAAATCCAATATTTTCATCCCTCAAAGAGAATGTGTTAGCCACCACTGACGGGGCCCATCATGGCCGGTGCCTGCATGCCAAGGGGTAGCGGATAAATTCGTAACAGAGCTACCGCTCCCCTGAGCACTCAGGCAAGAAAGGAAAAGGGGTGGGTTTTGGTCAGTAAGAGTCTGACACGCCCTCCCGCTTCACACAGAGCGGGAGATGTCATAGGATGATTTCCCACACCCCAAAAAACAGGGTAATACCAAATAGGGAGGAGAGAGAAGAATGCAAGGACAATGGAGAGGACTATGCACGGAGTTTCCTTGCAGGATTGAAACAGGAATACTGGTGCGGTGACCTCGTACCGAAAGACGTACCGTTGGAAGGCCTCCCACAAGATGGACCGAAGACCTGGTGAGGGTCGCGGGTAGCCGATGGATGCGAGACGCACAGTCAGTTGTTGTGGCGGCACTTCGGGTAGGCCTATGTCTAGCAGTGGACGTTTTTCGGGTGAAATGATGACTGAAGAAGAAGGGGCTTATCATAAAAAATGCATAAATAAATAAATAAATATGCATGTGATTAGTTCAAAATTTTGTTTGGAGATTTTTGAGTTTAGAATCTACTAATCAGTATTTTCTCCCACGAATCACAGGTAATAGAATAGTGATAACAAATCATCAACATAGCAACCAAGTGGGTACTTGTGTATGATAAGAGTATGTAGTACCCACTATCACATCAATATCAATTTCGAGCGACAAATAGATAAACAAATCGGTTCTGATCGGTTGCCCGCAGCTATAGAGCGAAGGGTGACTGTGAGGTAGATAATCCTGGGAAATACTTTTTGTATCAATAATTTTTTTATTGTATCAAATCAATCATGAAAGTATTACCTCATCATTCTCCTGCCCTTATCCCAATTTATTTGGGGTCGGCGCAACATGTCTTTTTCTTCCATACTCCTCTATTAGTCGTCATCTCTGTAGTCACCCCTTTTTTACCCATATCCTCTTTCACACAGTCCAACCATCGTTTCTTTGGCCTTCCCCTACTCTTATAGCCATCCACATCCATACACAAGACTTTCCTCACGACATTTTCTTCATTCCTCCGCATCACATGCCCATACCACGACAACCGATTACCACACAACTTTTCAGTCAGCGGTGCCACTTTCAGACTTCCTCTTATATACTCATTCCTAATTCTATCCATGCGCGTAACACCACACATCGCTCTTAGCATTCTCATCTCAGCTACATGCAATTGCTTTTCATTCATCCCTTTTGTGGCCCAACATTCTGAACCATACAAGACAGCAGGTCTGACCATTGTTTTATAAATCTTCCCCTTAAGTTTTAGGGGAATGCGGGAATCACAGATAGTCCCGGTGACCTGCCGCCATTTCATCCATCCAGTGTTAATTCTGTGCTTAACAGTCCGATCTATTTCGCCATCGCTTTGCACGAGTGAACCGAGATACCGAAAATCGGAGCAGACTGGGAGAAGCGCGCCATCTAGCACTACAGCTTCAGAACTGGAGAGACCGCCGAAATCGCAGAACATGTATTCAGTTTTGGTTCTGCTGATTTTCAAGCCAACTTTCTCCAGCTTCTGTTGCCATTTCTCCAATCTGCTCTGGATCTCAGGTCCATCTTCACCGACCAGAACAATGTCGTCGGCAAACAGCATGCACCAGGGTGCCTCTTCCTGTATTTCCGACGTAAGAGCGTCCATAATCAACAGGAAGAGGTAAGGACTTAAAGCCGACCCTTGATGCAAGCCTACAGCCACACTGAACTTATCGGTGTTGCCAGCAGCCGACCGGACGTAGGTACTAGATTGTCTGTACATAGCACGAATCAAGTATTACCTAATTACTAAAATATATTTTTTACTGTAAATACAACTACATCTTTATTATTGACTCTTGTCACACCATTTACAACGAAAACTCTGGTCCCCAAGATACAGGCGCCATCGCTTAGTTTGGAGACCATGATTGTAAGTCTTATTTTTATTACCTAATTACTAAAATATATTTTTTACTGTAAATACAACTACATCTTTATTATTGACTCTTGTCACACCATTTACAACGAAAACTCTGGTCCCCAAGATACAGGCGCCATCGCTTAGTTTGGAGACCATGATTGTAAGTCTTATTTTTTTTTTCTACCTACACACATTCACACATTCACTCACCTTCATACACATACATACACTACACTTACATTCGAGCTAATACACACACATTCACATGGATAAATAGTAATTAGTGCTTAAGATTTCATTATTTTTAAGTTTTATATCCAAAATCTAAATCAAATGAATATTTGTTTTTTTTCTTTTTTCTTGTCTATATGCCTAGAACACTGTCGTCTCCCATCTTGGAGGTGGGCGCTAATGGCCGCGACACAGTATTCAATACTAATGCGGTTGTTAACGAAAACAAATTTGTAAAATGTTTTTTGCTCCAATAAATATTTTTGTATTTCACGAGGAGCTCGTGGCTAAAGTAATAACAGCCGTAAGGGTCGATCCATCAGGTTAAGCTACGCTTGCCAGGGTTGGTCCATGGATGGGTGACCATCTTTACATACCGAGACTCCCCCGTGCCTCGGAAAGCACGTTAAGCCGTTGGTCCCGGCTGTCAATCGTGGATCTTTGACAGTCGTTACGGGTCGTCAGAAGCCTGACATCCAGTCTTACCAAGGGGTATCGTATTACCCAGTAACTGGGTTGTGGAGGTCAGATAGGCAGTCGCTCCATGTAAAATATTGGTATTCAGCTGCATCCGGTTAGTCTGGAAGCCGACCCCAAGATAGTTGGGAAAAGGCTAGGCAGATGATGAAATATTTTTGTATTTTATTTTGTTAAAATACTTTTTCCGTTTTCTTTTCAATTGAAACCCATATAAAAGGAAGGTTTTACAATTTTCGGCTACATAGAAAACATGCATTTTACCCGAAAGAATAAGAAGCATTCGAATTAGTTTGTTTGTCAGAATTTAGTTTTACATTTTTTTTTTTTTATTGTTGACAGGCACGCGTTTGAACAATATCTCACCTGATGGTAAGCGATGATGTGTTCGAAGATGCTTGCCTAGAAGTAACCTATACCTTACCTATTATCTAACATGGTATGGTGTAAATGTACATGTAGGCACATAAGTGTTTGGCACTCCTTGCAACCTTCATAGATTTTACCAAATGTTTTCATCATTACATGAAATAGGTTACAAGGATTTTGTAAAAAGAAGATCACCATTAGTTATGTGCTCATATTTACTCGTTCAAAACCACCAAAGTGGTTTCGTTTTCAATATGTGTTGACGAAACTAATGTGCAAAATATAAATGTCATAAGCTTCCGCGTATTTTGGGACTAGTCCGCTAGTTTTCAACGCATCATGGTGTCCCTACCACTCAGTATTGCAGATTAAATCGGACAAACAAACTGAAATGAGATTTATTTGTGTATGTAACGCTGATTTTGTGTTTCATCACGATCTCTACTATTGCTATATTAAAATGTTTAACTAGCTTTTTTCCTGCGGTTTTTTTTCCGTGATATATTCCACTAAATGAAAAAAAGACATGATGCGCCGACCCCAAATAAATTGGGATAAGGGCAGGAGAATGATGATATTCCACTGAATACGGTGATTTTATTAGCTTCACAAGTAACTATGTATAAAATCTTAGACGTTAAATTTGACTCGATTCCAAATTTCCGATTAAGCTGAAATTTTGCATTCGTGTTTAGTTTGGATGACAATGCATAATTAGCTAAGAGACGTCATTCTGAATCTAGTATGGTGGACTCCCAAAGATGGCGGGCTATTTATTTTTTATGCATTTCCGTGATATGGGTATTAATGAAAGGGTATGCTGAAAAGCATACGATAAAGCGTGTTTTTTTTTAACTATAAGATATTTTATTTTTTAACTATAAGATATTTTATTTCGCCGAGGTCGGTCACAAAAGAGGTGGCGAGACAACCTCGACGCGTACCGCGAGAAATGGTTTGAGGAAATACGGGAGAAAAGTAACTGAAAGGACTTGGGGGAGGCCTTTGCCCAGCAGTGGGATTGTGTGGGCTGGGAAAAAAATATATTTTGGCTTAAAAGTAGTCTATACCACTCAGCACTAATTGTGTGGCTTTCTATTAGTGAAAAACCTTGTTTATTGTATGTGTGTACATTAAAATAGTTAAATAAATCAATTAAATTAAAGTAAATAATTATTCGAATTTGTGGTTTTTGGTTGGTGACATGTGACATCCACCAATCCGCTTTGGGCCGCGTGGTGGATTACCGCCTACACCCTCTCACAGAGGGGAGGCCTGTGCCAAAAGTGGGGACATTAAAAGGCTGATGATGATGATGATGAAATAATAATAATTATTAATTAATAAAATAATAATAATTATTAAGCATTAATATTATTATATGGCGCAGAGTTTCCGTAATCGGACTAGTACCTATCAGAGATTACTTCCTACAACAAACAATGTTTCCTTTTAGTGACATTAGTTTAAAAGTAGATGTTTTATTGTTTCTTAAGTGTCAGTGTCCCACTGCAAGTCTTTAAACACAAGCAATAATGACCACACTTATGGTACCTACACAGAGGGCCGCGGGAGAAATTACATTCGCCAATAAAAAGAAATAACAGATGCCAAACAAATTCAAAGATGTCAACAAATAAATTAAAAATGTCAATAAAATAAATTAAAAATGTCAAAAAATTAAATTATAAATGTCAAAAATTTCAATTAAAATATCCATAAATTAAATTAAAAATGTCAATAAATTAATTTAAATTAATAAGACCCGACCGACAAGAAGAAGAAGAAAACCTTCTTTTCTTAGGAGAAGTCTTCCTACCTTCAAAAAAAATTGTACCTAACCTGCCTATTAATTCACAATATGTATTTCAACAATGCCAATAGCCAGTTTACACCTGACTATAATCCAGCAAAGGTATTAAAAATCAGCAGAGGATATGAATATTATATTATCCTAATAAATTGCTCGAACAGTATCGATACACCATCGACAGTAAAAATAAACATCATATATCACGTCTCTAAACTGGAACCACTTTATTAACTCAGTAAAGGTGATTGTAGATGGTTTAAGTTACTTGAGCACGTAAAATAGCGGGCTGAGCATGTAATTCGCGGACTGCATTTGCGATTGGCCCTACATTGTAATTTACACGACAGTTTACACCTGTGCATTAGCATGTTAAGCTGCGTCTACACTAGGCGAGCCAAGCACGAGCGGAGCACGAATTCGCGTAGCATAGTCGGATGTAGCATGCTGGTTACTGAGCGCAAAACATAGAGAGAAATGGAAAGCCTTGGAGGATGCCTTTATCTGAGGGGTCTATGATAATTTAGAATATTATATGAATCTAATAAAAATGAATATAATTATTATTACTAACCGGTCTTTTTGAAATATTAATCAGTATTACTTGATTGAACTTTAAATAAACAACAGAAAGAAAAATATTTTAATAATCTAAATTGAAATATGTATCTAAATAATAGACATGTATTTTAACTAAAGATTAGATAAAAATGTTAAGAGGTAACAGGGCCTGCGAGGAATTTGTAAAATAGGTATTTGAAGAAACTATTGACGTTGTGCTTCCTCAAGCCTGCCCCCGTAAAGTGCGATAGAGACAGCTGCAGCTCAGACCAATTTTATCACTAATATTTGAGACGAGATCGACGTTTCGTATGCCCCTTTTTTCTCCTCGAAAACTGAGCCGATTAAATTATATTGGGTACAAAATTTTTAAGAAAGAGCATGTCTTCCTATTAAATGTTTAATGTTAATAACTCTAAGAATTTGTCTGGCAATCCTTAACACGGCGGTAAAAATGGGCCATTTTTTATAATTTTTGGAGGGTCATATTTTCTTTATTTATTAGTTGCTGCAAAAAAGGAAATGACAGGGACATCTCTACAGCAGACCTTGACTTTATAAAAAAATACTATTGCTCTAGAGGCATTATTCAGGAAGAAAAAAGGGGAATACATTTGTATGGAGAATCACAGCCCCTGTTCCCTCTTAAGCATCGAATAAAATATAATAGGTACATACTAGTATTATTGTATTGGTTTTCCACCGAAACTGCACAACGACTGCATGTCAACTGCAATCGCATTGCAAGGTTGGTTTGTAGTTTTATTGCAGTCGTACAAACTGCAATCAAACTGCAAATTTGCAGTCAGGGTGCAGTTAAAATACGGTCCGTCTGTCTGTCCGTGTGATACGGTTAAACACCTAATAATGTTGGTACGATTCGATACAATAGGAATGATTGAATAGATCTTTTTTTTTACCCAGGAGGGAAAAAATTTTTTTTTTTTTTACCCAGGAGGGAAAAAAATCTATTTAATCCGTAAGTTAGATTATCAAAACATATTGGACACGTATTTCTTGAGTTATCAAATCAATGATAAATGACAAAGAAAAAACGCATCAAAGTTCAGGACTGGGGGACTGTTTTTTTTTTTTTTTTGGGGCGTGAGAAATCATCCTATGACTTCTTCCGCTCTAGGGTGGAGCGGAAGGGCGTGTCAGACTCTTACTGACTAAAACCCACCCCTGTTCCTCCCTGCCTCGAGTGCCCAGGGGCGAGGTAACTCTTTCGAATTTATCCTCCACCCCCGGGCAGTATCCTCCACCCCCGGGCAGACTGGGGGCCTGTTACGTCACTTTTGAGTAAAATTATAAGGGCTTGAATTGGCGCTGGTTCAAAGCCAAGTTACTATGTTTACGTTAAGGCGTATTATAGCCACCAAGGGGCACCCTTATTGAATAAAAAATCGTATCTTAGCATAGAAAATAAAGATAAAAGAATTCTATGTTGCGTTTGTTACAAAAACGGCCGTTTTTAGTAACTGGTTAGTACTTATAAGGTATTTTCACATTGTTAAAACAATACTCAAAATATTTCGTATCCAAAGTAGTAGGCAAAAGTACCAAAAACGGCCGTTTTTGACACTTTGGCTTACTACTTTGGATACGAAACACTTTGAGTCCTGTTTTAAGAATGTAAAAATACCTTATCTTATTTGTAACAAACGCAACATAGGATTCTTTAATCTTTAATTTCTATGCTAAGAAACGAATTTTTATTCAATGAGGGCGCCACTTGGCGGATATATACGCCTTAATAAGAAGGAGTTATAATATCCTTTAAACTTGTAGTTAATTTATATCGACGTGTCGTAATTAATTCCTTGACAGATGAAAGGCCGGTTTAGAACTTTTGGCACTCGGAACAAAATTACATTTAATAATCGTCAATTGTCAAAAAGTTCAAAATACAAGCGCTAATGAAATGTCACGGCAATCCATTCATTGTCACTTCACGATAGTACTGTTGTTCTCAACGGTAGAGTGCACTTTGCCTAGATTCCTCCTTACGTATAAGTTTTGCGCGACAGGCGCAGTGGTTGAGCGTTCGGCTGCTGCGCTGCGTGTCGCGGGTTCGATCCCCGCACAGAACAAAAAATTGTAAGGCCTAAAGATAGTTGTTCCAGGTCTAGGAGTCTTTTGTGTGTGAGTTTATACGTTTGTGAACGCGTCCTCAATACAGAAGTAATTCCTAGTGTATGGCAACCATTTTTATTTTTAAAGTTAGAAGTAGGGAAAGAAAATCAGCGAACTCATAATAATTCTACTATATTAAATAAACTCGTCTCCTGGGGCTTAAAGCAATAAAAACCATCGATACATCACACCTCTAAGCCCGAACAACTCTATTACCACAACAAAGTGACAAAATAAAATCGATTCGATCGTATCGCGGTAATATTTCAAAATCGAATCGAGTTCCTTTAAATTGGACTCGATTACAGGTAGTAATCTGAATGAATAAGGGTTGCTGAGGGCGTGGTTGTAAATTCCTGTCTCATTTAATGGTCCTGTTATAGAGTAACTATTGGTATCGATTTTAAGGGGCTTTGTTCTTGTTTAATCTACACCTAAATGATAGTAATATTTGAAGATTTTATTAATGCTAAAATATTTTTTTTTATTTTTTGGGTTTGGGATATTATCCCATGATATCTACCGCTCTGGGTGGAGCGGGTCTGCACTTTTAGAAAAAATCAATATAAACCAAAAATATGTATTACACAGATGACGTTTTAGTTGTCTCTAATTATGTTCAAATGCCATGATAATGGGGTTATCCATTTGATTCGGTTATCAACTTTAATTTCGCCAGTTGGTGTCAAATAACGAAGAAACAAAATACAAACACTGACTTCTGAAGTTAAAGTTATTTCGCAATTTTTGTGTACCTATTTTCTTTTTTGGAAGTCGGTTGTATTTTTTGGTATTTAGCCTTTCTTTTTTGTGGGGTGGGAAATCATCCAATGACTTCTCCCGCTCTGGGTGGAGCGGGAGGGTGTGTCAGACTCTTACTGACTAAAACCCACCCCTGTTTCTTCCCTGCCCTGAGTGGCCAGGGGCGCGGTAACTCTGTTTCGAATTTATCCACAAGCCCTGGGCAGGCATCGCCCATGACGAGTCCCGTCATTATTTGCTGACAACTCTTTGAGGCGCCGTCGACTCTCGGGCCTGGTACTGATCGGACGGGGAGCTACCCATTACTCGCCGTCCGGAGGTCCGGGAAGCTAATCCTGGATGTCGATTCTGGTCATGCTTACCATAAAAATGCATTGTCATTGGAACTGAATCACCACGTAAACAGTGAAGTGATTTCAATTCAGCTTGCAAGATTTTACCCGAACATACATTACATACATACAAACATTGCAAGTTTAATAAAAACTTTAGCTGTTTTCAAAGGAATGAAGTAAAAAAAAAAAAAAATGATGTAAAATTGGACAAAAGTTTTTGTATAACATTTTTCTATTGAAAAATATTTCAAGCAAAACTTAACTTAAGACCATACTACCAGCCAAATGGCGCCCTCATTGAATAAAAAAATCGTAGCATAGCATAGAAAAAAAATAGTTTATCCTTTTTGTAACAAACGTGATGTGGCATTCTTTAATATTTATTTTCTATGCTATGCTACGATTTTTTATTCAATGGGGGCGCCACTTGGCGGGTAGTAGACCCTTAACTTGACTGCTGTTAAAACTTAACTTTTATAAATGCGTACGGTTTTTACAAGCTTTTTCAAAAGCTTTTATTTAACTTGCAAAGTTTGTTGGTAAGCTCCAGATAGAAGAACTCTTCAACGGTTAACAGTACAGGCACCAAATTTTGTGTGTGAATTAAAAAAGCTTGATGCAATAACACATAACAAACCATTTTTATTGGCAATTCTGTAAACAAAAACGTTTCTTAAATTATCTGACCCCAAGGATCCAAACAAAAAGACAACCCTCGAACGACCACTTTACATATTCCACAAGACCATTCGACTACCGATAGAAACCTCCATTAACTCCAAACCATACCGTTTTATGTTATAATTCCACCATAAACTAGCGCGGACAGGACTATCATGGTAAGAGGCCAAACGAAGCGCTCCTATTGGCTGTTACAACAAGATGGCGGCCGATAAGGCCTACTGATTTTATGGGAACCGATCATGGGGTTTCAAGACATGGGTTTATGGGTTTATCTGCGATTTTGTTCGATATTGTTTTATGGTGTTTTGTAAGTTTATGATGTGTTGTAATATAGAATTGAGTTGCCTGACACCGTCGATGTTAAAGCAAAAGCTTTAACTTGTTTACTAAGGCGCTATTAAATGCCAACGGCCTTGAGTGATCAGTTTGCGTATTCTGTGCCGAGCTCACGCAACGCGTCGTACATCCACCCAGTAATAGGATTCGCCCATCAAGGAGCGTTGTCCAAAATTAGACGCGTTATTAATTTATTATACATAAAACAACAAGTATTATACTAAAACACGTATACTAAAAGATAAATAATTAAATTATCTTTAAAATGGTGAGAGTTTAAAAAAATACGTTTAATGGTTTTTGCGTGATTCTCAATTTTTTAGTTTACAAATTAATTAAGTACACTATGTTATCGCTGGTAGCAGCTGGATGAGAGTTGCCGAGAACCGAGCTGAATGGCGTGCAATTGGAGAGGCCTATGTCCAGCAGTGGACTGCTATAGGCTGATGATGATGTTGTTATAAAAATATAATTTCAAATATTCACATATCAAATTACGAAGGAAATTCTCTGGAGCAACATATATTTATTTCAAAGAAATAAGACTAGTCATTTAGACGTGATGTTCAATTAAAAATCATCAATGACCGAATTTTTTAAATGAGACGTATGCTATCTTGAATTGTTCGCTGAGACATATGCTATCTTGAATTGTTCGATGAGACTTATGCTATCTTGAATTGTTCTATGAGACGTATGCTACCTTGAATTGATCGATGAGACGTATGCTATCTTGAATTGTTCGATGAGACGTATGCTATCTTGAATATGTTGTATGAGACGTATGCTATCTTGAATTGTTCGATGAGACGAATGTTATCTTGAATTTGTTCGATGAGACGAATGCTATCTTGAATTTGTTCGATGAGACGATTGCTATCTTGAATTTGTTGCATGAGACGTATGCTATCTTGAATTGTTCGATGAGACGAATGCTATCTTGAATTTGATAGATGAGACGTATGCTATCTTGAATTTGTTAGATGAGACGTAAGCTATCTTGAATTTGTTAGATGAGACGTAAGCTATCTTGAATTTGTTAGATGAGACGTAAGCTATCTTGAATTTGTTAGATGGGACGTATGCTATTTTGAATTTTGAATCCGCTAATCAGTATTTCTTACGGTTCTAGTAGCGTCACGTCTTGGTGAGGCCTTAACCTAAAGATTTTGAAGGAAATGTCTAATCCTTTGTCTTATTATGTTAGAAAAATCGCAATGCAAGTTAAAATAAAAGACATTAGGATACAGGCTGTTGTGATATAAATAAAAAATCAGGCCAAATGCGTGCCGCACTTCGCACATTTAGGGTTCCGTACCAAATGAGGGCATTATCAAAGAAAAAAATCTTATTTACCAATATTGCATAGTTAGTAAAATATACGTAATAATAAACTATATTACCAAATTTCAAGTTTATAGGTCAATGGGAAGTTAAAAAATTCTACGGAACAAAGTTTTGTGACAGACGACGGACAGACAGACGGACACGTAAGTGACAGCAATAGAGCTCCGTTTGGATTCTTTGGGTACGGAACCCTACAAAGAAATCGCACCAAGAATCAAATTTATAAAATATTTCTTATTGGACCGCGTCTCTTGGACTTCTCAAACAGAGAAGCGAGATGAAATTGAACATTAATATAATTAAATTAAAACTTTTGTTCCAGACAAAGTTAGCGCTTTGTTAATAGGGTCGACAGCCAGCGTTTGATTAAATACAGGCTGTTGTTTTTAAAGTTTAGTATTCAGTTCAATATTAATTGAGTTTTTTACGTTAATTTAAAATAATATCTGACTCAGAAACTAGCTTGTAATACTTTAAAACACTGTACAATGTCTAGAACTGTGTTATTTGATAGAGTATAAAGGTGCGTCCACACCGAATGTAATTTTTGTGAAGCAATATTTTGCAACATAAAAATCCTTTCTTACTGTCAGGCATTACCTACTTCACTGTATTTTTCTTCTAAGAAAAAAAAAACGGTAAAAAGTTAATATAGCGTATTAAAAATTAAGAGCATAGTAAAGTTAAGTCAAACAGAAAACAAAAGCTTCTACAAAAATAAAACAACCTGTAGCTACATAACAAAGCATAAAATTAATTTCAAAGCTAGACAAAGTAATAATTAAACGAAGAACATTTTATATGATTCGGACAAGTCCATTATAGTTCTCTAAGACTTCTCAGATATATTTGTTAGAGTGGGCCGTTATAATTTTGTTAAATTAATTTAAGTTTTAGTGGGAACCTAATTTTCATATTTTTGCTAGTCTCCTTGAAATGTTCTTTTTTCAACAATGATTAAAACTTTTAAGGCACAGTTATACGACTTTTAGTGGTTTTTAATTGAACATCACGTCTAAACGACTAGTTTTATTTCTTTGAAAAAAAAATAAGTTACTCTAGACAATTTCCGTCGTAATTTGATCTGAGAATATTTGAGATAATTTTTTTATAACATAGTCTAATTCATTTGTAAAGTTGCGTTTAACGCGGATAAAATATTGAGAATCACACAAAAACTATAAAACGTATTTTTATGAAACCTTCACCATTTTAAAGATCATTTAATTATTTATAATTTAGTTTCAGTGTTTTATTTTAATACCTGTTCTTCTAAGTGTAATAAATTAATAATGCGTCTAATTTCGGACAGCGCTCCTTGATGGCCGAGTCCTATTACTGAGTGGACGTATGACGTGTTACATGAGCTCAGCACAGAACACGCAAGCTAACCTCTCAAGGTCATTGGCAGCTATTAGAGCCTTAAATACCTCCCACAAACAACAAACTGGGAAATACCAATTCCTATTTTTTTTTCTGTAAAAATAGTGTCAGTTTCAGATCTTTTTTCAAGTAATACATAAAGACAATGACAGTAGTATCTAGACCTAGGACCTACCTCACCCCTGGGCGCTAAGGGCAGGAAGGAACAGGGGTGGGTTTTAGTCAGTAAGAGTCTGACACGCCCTCCCGCTCCACCCAGAGCGGGAGAAGTCATTGGATGATTTCCCATTCCACAAAAAAAAAAAGACCTAGTTCCTAGGTACAGAAGTGATGTTTTTCTACCTTGAATATGTCACCGGAAAACTGCAAACACAGTAAGATTAATAAATCCTGCGAGAGTGTAAACTCCTGATTTATTAAATATGTATAGATCATTCGATCCCCGCACGGAACAAATATTTGTATGGCCTACAGATAGTTGTTCCGGGTCTGTGTGTCTTGTGTATGTGATTTTACATGTTTGTGAACGCACCCACGATACAGGAATAATTCCTAGTGTGGGGCAACGTTTAAAAAAAAAAATTACATTTCATGCAAACTTGATAGTTAAAAAAGTATCCGAGGCTTATTAAAAATAACGAGTAAGTACATATTTACGGGGTTTTTATAAACTAACAGTGCTTAAAATTCTCATGTGACAAAAATGTTTCGGGAGCAGATTTTTTCATTTGAATGGTGAAAGAAATGATAAAATTAAATGGTGTAGGTGGAAGTTAATATTTTTATGGCCAGAAAGGGAGAATCCTAGGGTGCACTAAGTGGTAATGGGCAGAGCACATAACTCGCAGAACAGATGGTCGATGGTGCCGAAAAAGTCTAGAGTGGCGACCGCGTACCAGGAGACGCAGCGTTGGAAGGCCTTTCACGAGGTAAACCAATGACCTGGTGAGGGTTGCGGGAATTCGATGGATACGAGACGCACAGGACCCGTTGTTGTGCCGACACTTCAGAAGCCGACAGTGGACGTCTTTCGACTGAAGTGATGATGATGACTGAGTTGGTGGCTAATACAGATAAAAACACGTCGTTGTTTGAAACAAGATATGTTGCGCCAACCCCAAATAAATTGGGACAATGATGTTTAATTCTTGTTTAAACACAAAGGTACAATTTCTAATTGGCACCTCTTCATAATAAACTTCTGTGTTCAACTTTCCTGCGATACCAACTTTTAATAAAACAATTTAAGACCAAACCAACCGTTTCACAGTCAAAGAAAATGGCGAATGTTCAAGATTGTCAAACCGCAAAACGTAGTAATTAACGTTATGTACCAACGTTGTATATTATGTGTATGTACCTATGTGTTGTTATGCCAAAAAGACAGTTTATTTAAATGGTTAATTCCAAACAGGGTTTATTTTTAAAAGTGTGTTTATCTAGATAAGGCTGTCATTGCGTAAAAATTGCAATTTGATCTAGTTTTTCATATGGTTTGCGGGGAAAATCGATCTCGCGGGGAAAATGAATAAAGCCACTTTATTCGTTCGTTTTTTGAGCCACCAAGCTCTATGACGATACACACTCATTTATTCGATTCCAAGAGAGATTTAAAAAAGCAACCTTTCACAAAATCCTAGGTTTCAGAACAGACACATGCCAAGAAATAGTTTAGTTTTCGTGAAAAACGGGGAAACATTGTTCTTGAACAATGTATTTTCACTTTATTACTCTTACTTAGACGTGATTTAAACAGTGAAAACGTAGCCAAGTGCCGATTAGTAGTACACTTGGCGAGATGCCTAAGTATTTTCACATATTTTCAGGTTTACAAAAAATATTTTTGTTGCAGTCACTGTTAAATAGGTCATTTGACCACTTTTAACTAGAACCTGAGCCAACAGTTCCGGTTTAAGCTGGCTTTTTTGGAATTTAAGACCTGAAGTATTGTCTAAATTATAGTAATTTACGATGAGTTCTTTGTATTTAAGCTAAAATTAAATGGATTTTTGAAACTTCGTACAAGATTTTTTTTTTTTCTGTTGTATGTCCAAGAACCAAAAATTCGAAGAAATATGACATCCACCAACCCGCATTGGGCGCGCGTTGTGGATAACGGCCCAAACCCTCTCACAGAGAGGAGGCCTGTGTCCCAGCAGTGGTAATATTAAAAGGCTGATGATGATGATGACTTTTGTAGACTGCATAACACTTTCTTATTGGTCTGGTGTTGTGGTCGCAACCGCTACGGATGTGCATTGATGACGTTCTGAGTTCGATTCCTAGCTGCATTATATCGACATCGCACCTGTTCAATAAACTCAATCAATCTGTTTCAGTTTTAAAAACAAAAAAAGGTTTAAAAAAAGTTTCAATGATTCCACATAATTATGTAGGTATTGGTGCCGATCCTGTTCTGCACAAACTAATCTTAATTCAGGCTATTGCTATCTTTTTCTCTCTAATAAAACAAGAAAAAGACGGACGTAAATTAGAGCTGTCAAATTTAGTTGAAATAATATTTCGCACGCAAGCGTAAACTAGTTTAAAATGTCTAACTCAGTTCATAGCCATCCTTGTCTCGCACTGCCTTTTAGTGAAAGATAGCCATTCTCTAATTTAAGTTTAGTTATTAAACAAGAGAATCAGCACAATTGTCTAGTTGCGTATAGTCGTAGACACTAAGACACAAAACTAAACCAATTTTAAATCACAACATCGACTAGGAATCAATTTGTAAATAATTAAAAAGATCACTGAACTTCACTCGAAAAACTAAGAACTCCAGGCGTGACGTAAAAGTTACTCGTACCCTTGTGAAATTTAACCAACTATTGAAAGAGCTCTGTATAAATACCTATTTATAGATATTTCTAATAAATACCACTTAATTTCCATCCCAACATTAATAAAAACCACATAAAGTCTTCAATCGCTTCGCCTCATATATAAAAGAGTTGTAATAAATTAAAACCGACTTTGTCAAAGCGAATGTACGACATCAATGAATTTGAGGTTTTGAACCGGTTAACTGATCCGTGCCCCAATATTATTAGCGGTCAGGATTGGGGTAAAATTTGATTCTTTGAAGTCCTTTCTAGTGACAAATAAAAAATAAATTGGACTTTCCACACAAAGTTATCATCAGCTGATCAATACTTGTATGGGGTAATTTTTTGAAGTGAAAACTTCTTTAGGCGCGTTGGGCAGTTTTGAGATGGGCAAAACAATTGAACTCGCACGCGATTCGCGAGTTGCGTTGGGCATTTCTTGTTCAAGTTTTTAGTTTTGACATCTGACGGTACTGCCGGCGTGCCAGTTTTTTTTTTTTTTTTTTGAGAACGTCCTCGCCATTTCTTGAAAAAAGTTCATATAGATGGGCAAATGCAGTTCTTAAAATATGACCACAACTTTCCGTTACACCCTGTATATTACGTAGGTATAAGAATAGTTTAGACAGGGCGTTTTAGCGGGATTTCTTTGAGTGAAGTTCAGTGGCTGTTTTTATTATTCGCAAATTGATTTCTAGTGGATATTGTGATGTAAAAATTGGTGTTGTTTTGTGTCAAATGTCTACGCAACTGGACAATATACAGACGCGATCTCAGTAAATTGAAGCTGCGAATTTTATTGAAGTATTGTCCACCTCAGTAAAGTTTGCCGAGAGCGCTAACTCTATACATTTGCAGCCAAATACTGCAAAAACATTAGAATGTGTTACATCTGCATTCTAATGGAAAACATAGTGACTATATTATGCATAAATCTGCCCGCGCCTTTTCCCAACTATCTTGGGGTCGGCTTCCAGTCTAACCGGATGCAGCTGAATACCAGTATTTTACATGGAGCGACTGCCTATCTGACCTCCACAACCCAGTTACTGGGTAATACGATTCCCCTTGGTAAGACTGGTTGTCAGACTTTCGGGCTTCTGACAACCCATTACTACTGTCAAAGATCCACGGGGACCAACGGCTTCCGAGGCACGGAGGAGTCTTAGTATGTAAAGATGGTCAACCATCCATGGACCAACCCCGGCAAGCGTAGCTTAACGTGATGGATCGACCCGTGCGGCTGTTATTACTTTAGCCACGAGCTCCTCAGTGATTGTCTTATGTATCTAAAAACAAAATACTTTCTAAACTTGACACTGGCTAAATGCTCAAACCGTGCAATGCAAAAATTAAAAAAAAAATTGTTTCGAGTTACACTAAATATTTTTTATCGCCTAACGTATTTTTGGATCTATGAGCAGTGGTGGCACAGTGGTATCGGCCGCGACTTACAAGTTGTAGGTCGTGAGTTCAAACCCTGACAGGCGCTTTACTTTGTGTAAATTATTTCATCACCACTGCTCTCAAAACGGTGAAGGAATACATCGTGAGGAAACCGGCATGTACTAGAACCAAAAATTCGGAGACATGTGACATCCACCAATTCGCACTGGGCCCGCGTGGTGGATTACGGCCTGCACCCTCTCACAGAGAGGAGGCCTGTGCCCCTGCAGTGGGGACATTAGAAGGCTGATGATGATGAACATATTTTTGAATCTAACATTCCCACAAGATAAATGAAATATAACCAGCATTCATGTTCGTTAAAAAAAAATCTGTTCTCATTGCCAAAAAAATCATTTTAAAGTTAACTAATTTAGACACGTTCTATATAAATCTCTCGACTTTTCACGAACTATTTAGATAGAAACCTATTTTTCCAAGGGGTAGAAGGGTAATAATGTAATGGCTATAATATATTATGTTTTCAAATAAACCTTCGCGCCTTCGGTTGATATTCTGCTGGAGAACTTACCTGAAAAAAAAAGAAAATTACGTGATAAGTATTTAAATTTATATGTGCATGCTGTGGCCTCCTATTACTGAAGGAGCACACGTAAAAGAGTCTTATATTATTGTGATTTGAATTATATTTTTTTATCATTTGTTGGTGATTCAAATAATTTTTATTTGGTGAACACCTACGAAATAAAATATGCCTGTAGAACTACTTTTTTATGTGGTTATAAATACAGGAGCTTTTCAGTTTCACTTGGTTTTGTACTATTAGACCAGAAATAGTTTGTATTAGTATTCACATTCGCCATAACACTGCTTAATCACTAAGACGTAACTACTAATGACAACTAAATAATAGGCGTAAAATAACATGTGGGTAATAACTTTTCGCAAAAAACGTAAACATCTATGTGGGTAATGTGGATACGAGAATAATTTGCGCGTTACGCACAAGTGTACAAGTTATACGCACATACGAGTATCTGCTCAGTGACGCGCTGACTGGGCCGCTCATTAGAGAACAAGTTCATATAAACATAATTATACAGGCTGATCACTTTTTGAATATTGATGTATTGGTAAATTGAGATTGTATTTTAATGTTTTTATATAACTTTAATGAATTCCCTGTACTAGTTTTTCAGGTAGTCCAATGTAACTGTGTAATTTATATATTGGGTCTTGCAGCCTGAATAAATAAATATTATTGTTATTTATTATTAAAAATAATAAGTATCTAATTATGGTCAGGGAGAGCAGAGCTTTGTTCTTATTTCTTATAGGAAAGCGAACATTTATGCAGCTGAATACCAGATTATTACATGGGGAAACTGTTTGTTTGTCCTCTTCAACCTAGTAACAGGGTAAGTAATCCTCCCGACCGCATCACGATCACAGAGGCTAATATCAAGGAGATAATATAGATTTATAATGCACAAGCGTGTGCGGAAAGTGCGGAAACACTGGTGCACGATCTGTTACTTGACTCTCACTGTCCGATGGGACGGAAATTCCCGGTCGTGGGGAGAGAACGGGCGCCAGACCAACGGTTTTACGTGCTTTCCGAAGCTTGGGGTTGTCACCCCACCGACTTCAAAACTGCGGGCTGCTACTGAGTTATTCCTAATAAAAGAAACCCAATTTCACTTTTTTGTCCAACCTTTGAAATGAACCTAAGACCCCACGCTCAGCAGTAGCGGTTGCCAGCACGAAACCCAACAAGGTAGTTGGAAAACTGGGTAAGTAACCCTCCTACAGCAAGACTAGTTCTTTCGAGCTTCTGTCTATGCGTATGACTGTCAAAGAACTTCGAATTACAGGGTTCCTGTTTCTCGGGACATGGCGAAACTCAACACGCAGGTAATCAAATGAATTCCATGTCAGTAAGAAACTTATGATGATGAAACTTAGAAACAACAAACCAATATGACACTTTTTAGTAACCGACTTCAAAACAGGAGGTTCTGTATTCGACCCCGTATATTACATACATACCTACGGGTCGGATATATACAGAACCTGTATGTATGTATGCTTGTTTGTCCGCGATTTTCTCGAAAACTACTGATCCGATTTGGATGGGGCTTTCGTTATTCAAATGCATATTTTTCAAGGAAGGTTTTAAGACTTGGATCTAATGAAGATCTTCGGAAATAGACAGTGGACTTCTTCAATAACTAACAGTTAATGATTCGCGCTTGCTACGATTGTATGTCTATGTACTGTTAACACAATTTAATGGGGAACCACAACTAAAAATATAAAAATAAAATCTTTTACAAAAAATAGAATGGACTGGCGAAATGAAAATTATTTTCTTAATTCTTTATTGTACACCACATCTTAACATAAAATACAGTCATTACACAGTTCATGTACAAAGGCGAGCTTAACTCAAAGTTGAGTTTTCTCCCAGCAAACCTTTGAATGTCGAGTGAGATTATTTTGCACATTTTTTTTTTTGGAAGTCCTTTCTACTTTTTGTTGTAAAAAAGTTTTTATACCTAATTGAATGGCTCACTGTTGACCACTATCTCACCTGCTGGTAAGCGATGATGTGGTCGACAATGGAGCGCGCTTGCCTACAAGTAACCTATTCACTCTTGACTTAAAGACTCCCAGGATGTAGCTATCAGGAAATACAGACTCCGACAGGGAATTATACTCCTTAGCTGTACCTACGCACAATGAATGTGTTCCCAAAACGCTTAAGCTTTACATGACAACAAACATTCGCTTTATTACATTCCAGGCTTTGAACCCGCAAACTAGTTTCCAAAAACTGGTCTGGAAACATAAATCCTAAGCTCAAAACACTGTCCTAAATTAAAACTTGTTCCATTTAATTTGAATCAAAACAATTTTGTTTGTAACATATGTTTCAGGCTAAATTCTAAATAAATAGTTGTACCAAAATAATTACTAGAGTATGTAATTTATATTTTGAATGTTATTCAAGCTTTGTCTGAGAAATTAGAACACTGGGAATAATTAAAATGGTAACATAATGAAAACCGAATTGTGTACTTTACTTAAATTCGCTCTACTTACTTATGAGTAGTAGGAAAAATCTGTATCAGTCTGTAGGTCAAATATATCTAAAAGTTATGCAGTTCAAACGCAGAGATTACTCAACTGCCCTGCTCTACTCAGAGTCAAAAGTCCTCACAGTGCGTCAACTTTTCATTCTACGTGCTGTTTTACGCCGTCACTCTTTGCTTACTCTTAACGATAAAGTTTTAAAGAAACGCGAAGGACACCCAGTTTGCAAATCTACTCGGTGTCGTACTTCATTCGCGAGCCGCCAGTTTAATGTTATTAGTACTCGAATTTACAATAAAATTCATCTACTTCTCGATATTTATACTTTAAACAAGAATAAATTGTTACGCAAGCTTACTTGTTGGCTGCAGGAGATGTCATATGTTAGCACTGAACATGTCCTTGCAATCAACTCATAAATATGTATACTGATGTCTACTGTGTTTTGAAAACATTTATACTTACATGTACCTACCTGCCTCACACACACACATTTACTCATATACACACACACACACACATACTTACACACATATTTCTCTTTCCCTACAAAAAGTTGCGGAGAATTTTGTTGTTTACGTCTAGGACACTGTTACTCGGGGTGGAGACCTGGTGACCTGAAACACAGGCTTCTAGCCTAGCTTAGGCACCAGTCTCTCACAATATTGTAGTGTTTATTTAATAGCTTACTCTATTATGGAAGTTATGATTGTAATCTTTGAAATATTGTGGTGAGAAAAATAAACATTTTTTTATTATTATTATACAAAGCGTTATACAAAGTGCGTGTGCGGACTTCGCATATTTAGGGTTCCGTACCAAATGTGTTTTTGACTATTTGTATGGCTTTGGGTCAACAAGATGCGTACCTATACTGTGGAAATTTGAAGACTCCAACAGTTTGGCTGTAAAACCTGTGTGACAGACGACGGACAGCAATAGGGCTCCGTTTGAAACCTTCGGGTACGGAATCCTAACAAAGATAACTATGTGGTTAGTTCAAACACTGCTTAGCAAGTTCTTAAGGTGAATGCTCCACCGTAGCCCGCAAAATTCAAATTTTCTTACGTTTTTTGCAAATTGCAGGTCAGTGTCAGGTTGTATCTAGGTCAAAATTTTGATTCGCGACCGTAGCAAGTATGTATTTATAGAAGTATAGTCATTAAAATCATCAATACAACTCTCTCAGTTAGAATTGATGCCAAATGTAAGAATTTCATGAAATCATGAGGATATGCATCAATTTTAACTAAAAGTGTTGTATTGATGATTTTAATGATTACAGTTCTGTAAATACGTATTTGCTAGGGCTACGGCCGCGAATCATATTTTGACCAAGGTACAACCTGACACTGACCTGCAAATTGCAAACACGTATGAAAATTTGAATTTCGCGGGCTACCCTAGCGCTTACCTGACCTTAATTACAATTTTCTATGTAGAATTTGAAATAAGAATCCGCATACCAGTATTAAACTTAAAGTATTCTATTCTATTCTAGTGAGCTTTACAATTAAGGTCTTATATCCCAAGGTACCTATTTATGAAGAAGTTTATGAATTAGAATTAGCCACATTATTTAAAACTAAATTGCAATATTTCAGACTCTTGGACGCTGTCACAGTACTAACAAATGTCCAAAGGAGGAATTCATAAGTCCTTCCTACCATGGTTTGCCATCGCGTTTTCGACTTCTTGATCAACATTGTTATTTTTTTTTTAATTAAAAAACAAACCTTGCCTGGAACGCCACCATTCAAATTTCAAATACTCCAAAAATCTAGAACACATTCCCAAACTTTAACGAACAACACAAAAACTATAGGGACAGTTCAAACAGTAACCGAATTAAAATTCAGTTTCTAATGAAATCACCAATAATGTATTCCGACCTTAATAACTAACCCGCTGGGGGAGTATAAAGTGCAAAAGTTAACACAACTGCCACTATACAGGTAAGTGAGAAAGTACAACTGCATTGAGTTCACCAAGATAGCACATGATTTCGCATCATATTAGGCAAATATTTGCAACTGTCAGACAGGCTTAAGTTAGGTACGCTTGCTAAATCCCTACTACAGGTCGAGGTCCTCAGACGGCAGGCCAGCACTAATCTGGGGCAATGGAAGTCACACACGTACCCGCAGCCCCCGACGCAAGTGTGCGATGGAAAACCAGTGTGGTTTTAGTCAGTACGAGTTTGACAGACCCCTCCGCCGGCCCCAATGCCGAGAACATCCTTAAGGATATCCACCCAGAAAATTTGTAGATCTTTGACACTCGTTGGAGATCTGAAGCCCGCAGGACTTACAAACCGTCTTATGAAGGGTTAATGTGTTACTCAGGACGGATTGTGAATATCAGATATGCAGTCGTTTCATCTAAGTTATGGTTATAACCTTCATATAAAAAATCGGTTACACTGGAAGCCATCCATTACATAGTATCGAAAAGCCTAGGCAGATAATAATGAGGTCAAAATTCCGTCTCTCGATAAAATAGAGAGTTGGGAGGTTGATGCGGATGTAAGAGACAGATACAAGAATCAAAAAGAAAAGGGGAAGGAGTATGGAGATAAGAAAAGACGAGCTGTAGACCCTAACTTGAGTGAAGGAGATAAAGTGTAGGTACGACAAGAACATAGAAAAGACAAATAATCTCAGTTTCAACCCGGTTCCACATTGACACAGTACTGAGTTCTAACCGTGGAGACATCACGGTAATTAAGAAATTACCAAACAGGACAGTTGATGAGAAGGAACTTCGCCCACTTAAAGAAAATACAAGGTGAAGGAACATCGGTTCAAGAAAAGGATGGGAGATCAAGATACAGCTGAGGAAGACAAAGAATAAAGATCATTAAAGGAAAAAGTAATTAAACCAAACAAAATAACTGATGTAAAAGGAAGCTCTTAACTTTATTATGGTGGCGTTTTCTTTAATTTTCTGATCATTGAAAGGCTTTCGTTTGACCACTGTCTCACCTGATGGTAAGCAATGGTGTGGTCGACGATGGAGCACGCTTGCCTAGAAGTAACCTATTGACTTTTAATTAAAGTCTCCCAGGTTCTAGCTATCACGACTCCGGCAGGTACTCCACGCACAATGAACATTTTCCCAAAACGTTTTGTGTGAATCAAATCATGGAATGAACCTTCTGCAAAGTATCTCAACATTCCCCAACTGCCTGCATCGAAATGAAGAGACTTTGTTAATAGTGCCATATTTACCCATTCACTGGGATGAATTCGGGTCACAATTTGTGGGTGGCAACATTTAGATATGTGCGAATGTTCTCTGTATCGTCCGCCATTTTGGTTTAGTTTACGTTATTGTCTAGTTTTAATGTAGAGATTAAAATTGGAATAGGAATTTTGTTGTCTAAATTAGAAGTGTATTTGTTTTGTATAACAAATCAATATCTTGCTTATTTAGGCTATATGTAAGATGGTTATAAAAACATAGCTGTGAACGATGGTGTATTTAAGAGGTCGGGGAAAGTGTTACTAGGTTTTTGGGTAGCCCAGAGTTTCAAAGTTGATGGTGTGACACCTCCTTGCCACGGAACTCACGTAAAGCCATCAGCAACAGAAACTCTTGAGAGCCAGAATTAACAGTGGCGACCACCAGAAAAAAAACCCGAGATTATAAAGCTTGACGAGTCCCGGAATAACGATAAAACTGTCTTGGGTCCCACAACGAAATTAATCAGAAAAGAACAGCGTCCCTCCTTATCAACTAGGAGACAGAACAAAGGTCAATAGGCACAAAAGAACATTTACAACCAAGCAATTACCACGGATTATTAATGGGTTCTAAATGGTGAGCTGTAACATTTAATTCCAATAATCATAAAAAGCCACTGGTCCTACATCTGATCTATCATCGGTCGTGTTGGATTCTCGACTCTTCGTACTATGTGAGTAAAGAAACAGAGAGTGCACCTGGGTATGCACATACACTTCGACGACACGGTTGGCTCAGTGGTTGAGCGTTCGGCTGCTGCGCTGCGTGTCGCAGGTTCGATTCCCGCAAGGCACAAATATGTGTATGGCCTACAGATAGTTGTTGCACCCAAGATATTGGAGTAAATCCAAGTGTGGGGAAACATTTAAAAAAATACGTGAAATTTTGCCAACCCTAATAAACATATAAGGCACAAAGCCAGCCCAATCCTTTCTTGGAGTCGATTCAAATCTGTCTAGACTCTCAGATTGCAACTTCAGCATTAAATATGTGAAAACTTAATATCTTTCTTAATTATAATGTACTTAGTTATGGGTCATAGATATTAGTGGTTGGCTTTATTTGTAATTTCTAGTCTGGAGTCATTAATAACCCAAGTCTTTCACAAGGTTATTATAGTTTTAGGTGTGATTTTTTTTAAGAAGGGTTATGTACCCACAACCAATTTTGGAAAAAAAAACTACAAACACAAACTAAACTAAGCTATTAAAATATGTAGTGAAACTCCAATGAAGTGATGAGTATCGCTATCTAATGACGAACAAAAATTGAACTCCAATCTCAAGTACCAAATTCAATGGCCACAGTTAGTAGGTATATTATAGTTACATGAAATTACGAGTTTAGAAAAAAATTGTCTTATTGACAATCGGTATCGACAGGCATCACGTATGTCGGGTCTGCGGACGGCGAGAAGTGGGTAGATCGCCGCCCGATCAGCACCAGGCCCGTAAGTCGACGGCGCGTAGTGTTCCACGCGCGCCTCAAAGAGATAATTGTCAGCCACCACTGACGGAGCCCATCGTGGCCGGTGCCTGCATGCCTAGGGGTAGCGGATAAATTCGTAACAGAGTTACCGCTGCCCTGGGCACTCAGGCAAGGAAAGAACAGGTGTGGGTTTTAGTCAGTGAAAAAGGCATCACGTATGTGGAGATTCGCTCTGCAATCTAATTTGACCGTTATCAACCTTTAAGTACCGACGTGGAGCCTGTGAAACCGCGGCAGGTGCCCAGATTGCAGGTACGGATAATTCCCAACCCTCCAGAAGATGCGAGTTCTATTGCACCTACACCAGTAAATTATTTCATGAATATCCCTCGATGTAAATTTTTTTACGTAACAAAAGACTGAAAAAAAGACTTTCATCAAAAATCGATGTCATAGTTCGGGCCTCTCAGGCCCTACGTCGGTACTTAAGGTACAATAAATCCACAACGGTACACAAAGTTGAAATATTTCATACCTGTAAATGATTTTGTTTCTTCAAGTAACATAAAATGGTTGCCGAGCTCAAAACTCAATCGCCGACAAAGCTCTCAAGTCTAAACCCTCCTGCAGCGTCTAACCTTATAATAATCACTCAGAACTTCCGAGACATTTCAAAATTAAATTCAAAAACGATTGCCCGCACTTATATAAACATTATAATATATTTATGTACGTTTGTTAGTCATTTTGTCTCAGCGTGTGACTTTTATGGCACATTGTTGAAGATTGTATCTTTATTTTCGTCAGATTTTATAAATAAACGCCAAGAAATGTTTCTGCTGTTTTGTTTAAAAGTATTTTTATGATATTTTGACGTTCGTTTGTTCATTTTATATTGAATTGCTGTACGGACGTATGATTATGTGTTTTGTATTTTATTTCTGTGTCCGTGGGTGTGAAGGGGTCATCTATGTTTTCGTCGTCGGTTAAGCAACAATTATTGTTTTCTAGCTTCTGCCAATGGTGCCAACCGCGTAAAAATCAAAACTCATACCCAGGAAACATGCTCCTGGAATAAAATCGATGGCAGCAAAGCAGAAGAAGACATCTACAAAATAGCAATTTTACAGATCATATTTAGTAAAAAATTGTGACCATTTTGAGAGTTGTGGACTGATTAACATGACATTTTCTATGATGCATTAAAATAGCCTTCTTTATTGATTTTATAAAAGATTTAATCACTAACTCGTTTTACTGAATTTTTTTTTTAGTTGTTATTTTTTTATTTTTTATTTAGTAAATATTATTTAAAAAGTTATAAAATACTTAACTAACTGTAATTAAACAAAAACTCCTAACTAAATAAAACTTAAAATATGGCGTCAAAAAATTCCTCCGCATCGCTGTCGACTGGAAGTGTACACAAAAGACTGGCGGCATTGCCACGTTGTATGCAATTATTGACTGAAATAATTTGTATATACTTTTTACTTTGAAAAGTGTTCTACGTAGAAGACCATATAGGATATGTGCCATATCCGTTTCTACGTTATCTAAAATATCGAATAACTAAGATAACAATCTCCAGTAATACATATCTGGATATTTAAAGAAAATCTAAGCAACATGCAATCAATATTTCGCTTTTTTCAACCAAATTTTGTATGTCTTTATTTGCTTTAAATTTAACAATTTACACATTTCACTAAATGAGTTATCTACCACCAAAGTGCAGCTACTTATGTCAGTTAAATCATTTATTAAGGTCTCAAACCACACGAAATATATAATTTAAATAAAATTAAAAGGATTATTAAAGAGAAAATAAAAATTCCCGATTGACAGGTGACAGAGAGACTTAATAGAGACAATAAGAAAAGTGGTATTGGACACATTCTTAGTAAAGACAATTTAATAGTTTAGGTTATAATTTAATTACTTATCAGTCTATCTATATGGCTAGATTGTAATAAGATTAGGGTCCATCCTATTGACGAATCCTAGGACAAGGAAAAAAGAAGATCTAGATCTGTTTCATGCTGTTTTCACCAGTAGACAGAATGATTCATGAAAAAGGTTTAGGTGTATAATTTTTACCCATGCGAAGCTGGGGCGGGTTACTAGTTTACGTATAAAACAAAAGAGTTAACTTTCGAATTCTATGCGGCCAGTTGAATGAGATTCGAAGTTAACTGTACAGAATAGCACTAGTAACGTTGACACTTGTTTACAACCACGTTAACAACAGACTAATTTCACGCGGAGTAGCTTTCTTAGGAGCAGAATACAAAGGAATGGTACCCTAGTATTCTATCTACAAAATTGACTTAATTTTCTCAAAAACAAGTCTCTTTTCTCTTTTTTAGTCTAAAGTCTCAGTTTAGATTAGAAGATAGCAATTTTTTATTTGTTTAATCTTTCGACTGAGATTATTTTTCGTCTTGGACAGATTCTTTTAAAAAAGAAATCGAAGATGGTGGTTAATTAAAAAAAAAAACCGGCCAAGTGTGTGTCGGATTTCGCATATTTAGGGTTCCGTACCAAATGAGAGAATTGCAAAGACATAATCTGATTTATCAATATATTATTATTTGTCAGTAAACGATACGTAATAATAAACGTTCTCATCAAATTTCAACTTCATAGGTCCACTTCTGTGCACGAAATGGTTAATAAATAAAAAATAAATAAATATAAAGTTTAAAAATTCTTCGGAACAAAACACAGACAGACGGACAGATGGACACGTGAGTGACAGCAATAGGGCTTCATTTGGACCTCTCGGGTACAGAACCCTAAAATCTATATTTGCCATCGACACGCTAAGAAGAAGAATATCAAACTCCTGAGACAAGTTTCCTGCATCCCTCATTGCATATTCGCTACAGCATCTCAGTTACATGAATGAAACTTCTCAAATATTTCGCTGTACCGACCATAGAACACCGAGAGGCCTCAGCGGCCATTAGAGATGGCATTGAAAAATTTTGCTATGAAATCCATTAATGCCTATGAGTTCCTTACTCTCTTTCCTAACAAAATTGGGGTCAGCTTCCAGTTATACAGGAGCATTACCACTATTTTTAAGGAAACGACTGCCTAACTGACCTCCACAACTCAGTTGGGTCTGGGTTACTGGGTCATACGATACCCCTTCGCAAGATTGGTGGCCGATTTCCACCTTCTGCGTACAGTAATGCCTGTCAGAGATCTACAAATGATAACCGGAAACAACGGCTTAACGCATTTTCTGAGGCACGGAGAGGTCTCTGCAACCGTTGCTTAACCTTGACCGACGGATTCGGGGTCATCCGTCGTTCCATCAATCAGGACCAGAGATGGCTGCGCGTTGTGTTCCACGCGCTCCTCTTTTAAACGGGTGCGTTACCTTACTTCGAAAAGTGTAACAACGAATAACACGTTACCATAAGTTTACTATAACGAAACACTTAACAACGAATGCACATTACCACGAAAAACTTAACGCCGTAGCCATGCAATCTCGAATAACAAAATCTCGAATTCACCAATTCGAATCACTTAACAACGAATGCACGCTACCACGAAAAACTTAACGCCGTAGCCACGCGATCTCGAATAACCAAATCTCTAATTCAGCAATTCGAATTACTTAACAACGAATGCACGCTACTACGAAAAACTTAACGCCGTAACCATGCGATCTCGAATAACCAAATCTCTAAAGAAAAGTCAGCAAAAAAAATATTTAATCCATCAATAGGGAATATGCATGATATTTTTTTATTTGTTGAATTGAAGACTTATTAACAATAAAGAACAAATATTAAAGAATATTCAAAATAGCAGCATCAGCGACGAAGTCATAAAGCTTTAAAGTTGATAATTAGAAAGAGAAGTCCGACGTTTTAAGCTTTTCGTGGTAACGTGCATTCGTTGTTAAGTGTTTCGTTATAGTAAACTTACGGGGACGTGTTATTCGTTGTTACACTTTTCGAAGTAAGGTAACGCACCCTTTTTAAACGTATAGGGGATTTAACTTCTAAAACCCCACTACAGGAGGTCCACAGCTGACCGGCACAAGTTATACACACGCAGACTCCGACGCAACTGTGCGAGGGAACACTGGAGTGGTTTTAGTCACTACGAGTCTGACCGACCCCTTGCCCACCTCTGGGCGGCTTCTATAAGCATTTCCACCCAAAAAAAAAAGCCACCAAGCCAAATAATACGCATGAATATTTTATAATAGGTAAGTAATGGCGTCTCTAGTAACTGCCAGCCGTTCTGTGCTCTATGATACCAAAACTTGCGTCAATTATGCACCGTATGAGAAGTTTGCACTTTAGAACAAGCTGTGGTTTGCATCGTGCTGTAATAACATTGTTTAAGAAATCGTGGGTTTATTAATAAAATATCCATAATGTGGAATGTAGGTACTGTGTTGCGACGCTTGGGATAAGCATAAGTCCAGCAGTGAACGTCTTTCGCTGTAATCATGATGATGGTGAATGTTATTGGAGACGCGTAAGCTGCGCATGGTGATGGTGAGCTTAAGCAACACTTGTCCCTTACATGGGTGAGATGGGTGGTCATGGCGAAAGTTTCTAGTATTTCAGTTAGTAAAAGTAGGTTAACTATTTTTAACCGACAAAACATAAATCGGAGGAGATTTCGGTTTGGTTTTTAAATAATAAAAGGAAAAAGTTTTTAAATAATTAAACTTTTTCCTTCTTTCTTGCTGTTTCGAGGAGTCGATACAAAATAATATTTTTTTTTAGGGTTCCGTACCTTTTTTTTTTGTGGGGTGTGAATCATCCAATGACATCTCCCGCTCTAGGGTGAGCGGATGGGCGTGTCAGACTCTTACTGACTAAAACCCACTCCTGTGCCTTCCCTGCCCTAAGTGCCCAGGGGCGAGGTAACTCTGTTTCAAATTTATCCTCAACCCCTAAGCAGCCTAAACCCCTGGGCAGAGGGTTCCGTACCCTAAGGGTCCAAACAGAGCCCTATGCTGTCACTCACGTGTCCGTCTGTCACAAAATTTTGTTCCGAAGAATTTTTTAACTTTCAGTCAAGAGTGAATAGCCAAGCGTGCTCCATCTTCGACCACATCATCGCTTACTATCAGGTGAATTAGTGGTCAAACGCGTGCATATCAAGAATAAAAAAAACTGCCCATATTTTACTAACAAATACCAATATATTGTTACATCAGATTTTTCTTTGATTATTCCCTCATTTGGTACGGAACCCTAAATGTACGCAAACGCACTTGGTTTGGATTTTTTAGTATAGGTACGGGAATTTGCGCAATAATATTATTCTATTTTTTTTATTAACACTTGATTTACAATGGTACAAACGCGGACTTAATGCCTTTGGCATTCTCTAGGTGGTGAAGAGATTACATACTCGTAGCAGGTAATCTAGATCAAAGGTTCAACTCATTCAAAGGCATAATTTAAACGAATTAATTTCAAACATCAATCCAAAATCTCAGTCTAACTCAGAACCTTCTACAGAAAATTTAATATTCATAACAGCCATCTCATTCAACAAGTTACAGCTCAACACCTCATAACACATTTAACAGCCAGATAACCTAGGCAGTGAAACAGTTTCTAAACTTAGCCCTGGCATTTAATACTACAGATATAACTGTGACATTTTTCATTCTGTATCCTGTAACGCCCGATAGGATTACATTTGCGGCCGTACATGTAAAATGCAAATGCGTTTGATCATGGAGTAGGAATTTGCAGAAGGCTCATCATAATCATAGTTTCAGCCGAAAGACGGCCACTGCTGGACATAGGCCTCCCACAAGTGTGGTCACAACGACCGGTCCTGTGCGTCATTCATTCAATTCTGAAAATAAAAAAAACGTTTAGTTCCGAGTGAGTGAGTGAGAGAAGTGCGTGCCCGATTTCGCACATCAAGGGTTCCCTACCAAATATTGGTATTTGTTAGTAAAGTATACGTACCTAATAATAAACATTATCACCAATTTCAAGTTCATAGGTCAATGGGAAGCTAAAAAATTCTTCGTAACAAAATTTTGTGACAGACGTCGGACGGATAGACAGACAGACACGAGAGTGACAACAATAGGGCTCCGTTTGGACCCTACGGGTACGGAACCCTAAAAAATAGAATCTTGCTAAATAAAACTTCTGTAGGTAATTTCTTATTGTATCTAACCTTCGTTACTTCAAACACAGGGCGTGAATTAAAATGTTACGATATTATACGATAGTTCGATACCGCACGATAGGTAACACAGAATCCTATGAGATCGCTGCTAGAGATGGCACTATCCGAACTTTCCGTATACACCAAGCGTATCAGTGAGTCCCAGCGTTCATAATTTCAGCCGAAAAATGACTTTCTGGACATAGGCCTCCCCCAAGTGTCGCCACAACGTCTGATCCCGTACGTCTCGCATCCATCAGATTCCCGCGACCCGCACCTGGTCATCAGTCCACCTTGAGGCCTTCCCACATTGCATCTTCCGGTACGCTAAAGTAAATTTTTAGGCCCCATCGACCATCTATCTCTCATACACTTTTTAATCAGAGTTGATGTCAAAAGCCCCCAATACTGAACTGTGATGCTCTTTGTTTGTCAATTTTTATTGATTTAATAAAGCAAAAATTACGTGTCCAATGTTTTTAGGTAATTTGACGAACTAAATACAATTATAATTTTTATCCAGGAAACCTCTTTTTTCGCGGTGCAGGTATTAGTTGCATAAAGAGCGGAAAAAGAGATGAGGCATCGTTTATGGGGTGGCTCCACAGGCGCAATGTGACTCATCGGTGTACCCCATTCGACTAGGTTGTACCAAAGCGGCCTACCAGGCTTAGATTCGGGTCCTCATCGGGATACCCCCATCTGACTAAGTTTTACAGACTGTTGTCAACATTACCTGACCCACCCTAAAATCAAACGACTTTGGACCCTCTGCATGTAACATTAAGGTTTTTTTAATTTATATGAGCTTATCAGACAACTGCTCGAGGATTTGATGAACAAATACAATAATAATATAGACACGCAAATTTGATCTTTAAAACGTTAGCATTAGGTTATATTTTATAACTATTTGTTATAATATGGTAAGTGTAATAGCTTATTTTAATGATTCAGTTCAAGTAATTCTGGTCTCGTGGTCTGTGTGTAAGACTGAGAAAAACAAGGTTCGAGATCTAATCCTGCCACAAAGATATTGTTTTGCTTTTTTAAATTCCAAAACTATTTCTTGTATTATTGTAAAGAACTACAGACTATACATAAACTTTTTAAAATGGTAATATTTTCACATAACTTGTAATAAGTGGGTAGTTGAAAAATAAATATTCGTATTCATTATAAAGAACTGTGAACTTAAAGTTTTTTAAATTACCCACCCGTTTACAAGATAAGTTATTAGGCGAAAATCATATTGGTCGTTCTTTAATATTGCAAGCAATATTGTAGAAATGAAAACAAATTAAAAAAGAAACTGATGTATATATAGGTGGACTGTGTTTTCGAACCCACATGCTGTTCGTCGTCAATCCAGCATCAAACCGCTAAGCCACAAGAACTAGAACAGAAATTAAAGATTGAGTTGTAATTATGTAGTGTGACTTAAAAGCTTTTCAACTTTAATGTTAACGAGATAATGATTAAAATAGCTTAACAAAACATATACAACGTTGATGTGACAGAGGGGCATTAAATTAAACTACGTATACTATACGTGTTTAGTATTAATTCGATACGGTATAAAAATAAAAATAATAATAAATGAGGTTTTTTTTTTTCAAACAAACTAAATAGCTTACAATTCAGAGTAAAACGCAACCACCCTTTATACCATACTTTATACCCATTATCCTTGTTTGCATTGCCATCTTATAGCGAAAATGTACTTGTGACTTGCGTGAGAACGGCAACAACGCGTCGTATCGTAGGTTATACTCAGATTTATCGTTTTAAGGTACATGACCTGTGCGTATAGACATAATCAGCTGTTAGGAAAGATACATCGTGTTCAAACGAGGCCAAAACTTAAAAAATCGATTGTGACTAAACTACTGCTCCGATTTAATTGATTTTTGGTACAGAGCTTGAAAATAGTACCTAGTATAGGCAGTTTAAAGGAAAGCCCCTCTGTCGTATCAACTTTGTATAATGCCGGTGGCTCCGACTATGTTGGGTGGGTTTACCTTAACGTTACGTGTTAAAGATCAGAGTGTCTGTGTTATTATTGTATTTTTGTTCATCGAGTCCTCGTGCACTTGTGTGATAGGCTCATATAAATTAAATAAACCTTAATTTTACAGGCAGAGGGTCCAAAGTCGTTTGATTTTAGGGTGGGTCAGGTAATGTTGACAACAGTCTATACCAAAGCAGCCCACTAGGCTTAGATCCGGTTTAGGGGTTTCCACGTGGGCCATGGCAGTTGGTGGCCACTATGGATCATCTGCAGCCTCAACTGCTTCAATTGCAGGACGAACCGATTCCGTGCTCTGTGATTCGATACTATACCCACATAGTTCAATACCGATACAATGTTCAATAGGAGAGCGCGGTACAAAATTGAAATTTGTATAACTGCCTGTAAAAACGAGTGGCAGTTTACAACTAAGTTTAATAGGTTTTCTGTTTTGCTGGCTGTTTGCACTTTGTGTGTTTTACTGTTGCAGCTTTGTAATGTAAATGGTGCTTTGGGAAAAACGATATTAAATGGTTTCGGGAAGAACTTTGGCTTGTGTAGAATTTCATCAATTTAGTCCACGCTGGACATAGGTTTCTCCCAAGAGCCACCACAACGACCGGTCCTGTGCGTCTCACATTCATTGGAGCCCGCAATCCTCACCAGGTCAACGGTCCACATTATGGGAGGCATGGCAACGCTAGATCATCCGCTAGTCGGCCGCCACTCCACAACTTTTTGCCCCATCGACCATCTGTTCTGCGAGCAATGGGACGATTCTTCGGACTATGTCGGTAACCTTGGTTCTGCAGCGAATTTCTTCCTTTCTGATTTAGAATCTACTAAGTGTAAATAAAATCGTCTAATTATATCTACCAAATTTATAATTATATCTATTTTATTTACCCTCGTCCGTGTGTCACTGAGGGGTGACAACTGAAAACCAGCGCTGGGTGTCTGACGCCCAGCAAATGCTGACTGAGATGGTAACCCTTTCGGTATGGGCACGATGAGCACAATTTTATTGTATCTTTGTGTACTATTCTTTTCTATACCATGTGTTTGTTGCTGTTGTGTTGTGTCTGTGTCGAATAAACTTTTAATTTATACTACTTATTAGCTAAGTCTTGATTTCCTGAAGTTTTTTCTTCATCTATATTCGGTTACCTATTTCTACCTAAGTACTTATCAGGTTTCGAATTTTATATGTAACGGATTAATATCACTCTGCAGAGCCTACCTTATTATTATTCTGAAAACAAGCACAAATATTTCAACAGCCGGCCGATTACGTTGAAAATTAACTAAGGTATAACGTAAAAGTGTTCATTACAAAGAAGCTTTAAATAAAAATTTCATTTTAATTCTACTTACGAATCGCCAAAAAATGCTCCCAGTAATAAAAGCCTCGAAATGTAAGCTTTGCCATTGCACTCACAATAAATTAAACATTTAAAATCAATGTTTTATTCATTCGGGCATAAAACGAAAACAAAAAAGCATCTCGATTTGAACCGGGAAGCTTTGACATCTCATTTCCCTAAGGTCTGTTCAAGAATCGACATAATTTCGATTTCGGCCTAATGAGTCAATGCGCCTACTTTAGACCCTTTAATTTTCAATAAAAAACATTCTATTTGCATAAGCCACTTTAAGCTGCCCACAAACTTACGACTGTCAAGTGTCGTTAACCATTTTAGTGGTAGTAAATTTCGTTGGTAGGCACAGAACTCGGACTGACGCACTGGCCATCAGAGACGCCAAACAATCTGCCTAGCCTTTTCCCAATTATGTTGGTATCGGCTTCCAATCTAACCGGATGAAACTGAGTACTATTTTACAAAGAGCGACTGCCTATTTGACCTTCACATCCCAGTGACTTGGTAACATGATATCCACTGGCACTATTGATTTTAAATTGTATGGCTTCTGACTATCTTAACGACTGTCAAAGATTTTCAAATGACAGCTGACTTCAATTTCAATCTCGACGATTTGTGAAAATTCTTACTATGGCTGTGACAGCCAATACTTGAAATACTCAGCACGCTGCGCGGTGACGAATATTTTTATTAGTAATGTCATCACTATTTGCTGCCAGCGTTGCGAATCTGTGGTCTGTGGTGGAGAGACATTTTAATTTTAAATAAGCATTGTTTTTTTTATTATAAACGTGACTACTCTGTTTTAGCATAAACATAGGTACTCGTAGTGTTTTAATTGTTTATTTTTATTAATTGTTTTGTTACACTTATCTGAATTTAAGTATAAAACCGGTATGGCATTCAATTTAGTTCAAGAAATTAAAAATGCAATGCAGTTATTTTCAGTGTTTCTGGAGATTAGCAGCAGTTTAAAAAAATTAAAATCGTTGCCAATTTAATTGGGATATACCCACTCGTAGCAAGTGGGTACATTACTCTTAGAATAAATGGATGGTGAAGCCGATAGAGTGGCGATTGCGGACCGGAAGGTCTCACTGTGGTTACAGCAAACGATTCCAGCGATAGCCCTGACCTATACAGATGCACGCGTACCGAGAGTTGTCGGCGGCATTGGATGACCTGCCACAAGGTGGACTGATGACCTGGTGAAGATTATGGAAATTCGCTGGATGTGAGATCGAATCGATACAGCGATTTCGCAACGTTTGATTGAAGCCTATGTCCAGCAGTGGACGTCTTTCGGCTGTAATTATGATGATGATGACGATGACGGAAAGTGCCAAAACTGTTTCTTCAGAAGATGTATCTTAAAGTTGGAACAAAGGCAAAGTAACCTTTACGGTAATTTCAAACACGCCCATAAACAACAGTAAGTAATCACAATAAACAACTTCACATGAAAAAGAAAAACAGACAAAACAAATTAAAATAATAAAGAACGATATACTCAGTGGATTGCTATATAAAATAATGTTACTGAAATACCGCCAGACGACCTACTAAACTTAAATTACGTAAGACAATCCCCACGCATAATCGTAAGTCTGTAACAAGCCTTATACCGTAGGAGACCTTTTAACCAAGCTTTATAGCTGTTTGCCGCTATAAAGAATAATATAAAACGTTAAAGTGAATAAGATTGTTATTAAGACAAATAAAAGTTACTTGCACTGTCCGGTTTGAAATAAAAAGTTGGGTTAGAAAAAAAAAGTGTTTTGGAGGGAAGCGGCAGGTGTAGTTTGTTTCATAAAAGTCGCATTTAAATAATGAGGAACATTCTAATTATGTTTATTTATTTCATTCATTGTGCATACAGCTAAGGAGCAGAATTCCCTGACGGACTCTGTGTTTCCTGATAGCTACAACCAGGGGTCTTTAAGTCAAGAGTGAATAGGTTACTTCTTGGCAAGCGTGCTCCATTGTCGACCACATCATCGCTAACCATCAGGTGAGATAGTGGTCAAGCGCGAGCCTAGTAATAATATAAAAAAGTGTGTGATTATATTTGGGACTTAGGCATACCTAGTTCTTAATAGGTATCAATGATAGATGTTTAAATCTCTCTTTCTTTGACCCAGTTGCTGGAATAAAAATTACCGAAACATTTATGTAACAAAGTGTCAAACATGCGTTAGTCTTAAACTTTATCTTTCGGATATTTTATGTCTTCTTTTTAACCGACTTCTTAAAGGAGGAGGTTCTCAATTCGTCTGCATGATTTTTGTTTGTATGTTTGTTGCGCGATTGCTCCGCCAATTGTGAATAGATTTTGATGATTCTTTTTTGTTTGATAGGTCATGGTCTTCAGAGGTATTTCATGTATACATTTTTATCGAAATTGATTCAGCATTTTAGAAAAATCAACATAAACAAAAAATATGTACGAGTATACACAGATGACGTTTTGGTTGTCTTCAAAGTTAGAATTGATGCCAAATGTATTTCATGAAATCATGACATTTGGCATCAGTTCTAACTGAGAGAGATGTATTGATGATTTGAATGATTATAATTCTGTAAATACATACTTGCTACGGCCGCGAATCAAATTTTGACCAAGATACAACCTGTCACTGACCTGCAAATTGCGGGCTACCCTGGAGCATTCACCTTAAGTCAACTATAGCAACCAAGTTTTATAATTTTTGGCCACGTAAACGATCGTGTTAATCGCGGTATTAAGTATCCCCTAACCTACCTTTACCTCCCGGCCTGAGTCGCAGCTGTGGGAACATTAAAAGGCTGATTATGCTTTTATTATATGAGTCTTGACTAAGTTTTAGCTATTTATTATGCGTCAGTGTCCGTTTTATTAAACAGACACACCCATCTGATATCATTGTAATGTGACATTTTGCGCTACAAACCTGTCTCGAACTTAGGGTCAGCTCACATCGAGACGTGACGCGACGCTAGCACTTTTGAAGATAGCACTTTATTTACTGCAAGATGGATATTTTTTATTAACACACTTATTAGTTTCACCTGTATATTACGTTTAATTTGGATGACAATGCATGGTCAGCTAAGTGACGTCATTCTAAATCCAATATGGCGGACTATATCTCAGTACAGTTCTCGCCAAACATCTTGGCCGCCCTGAAGTTGAATTTCCGATGCGCAAGGCGCAGCGCGAGTATGAGATTTACTACTGCGCAGCCATTGTAGCAAACTTCAGAGCGGCCAAGATGCTTGGCCCGCCCTGTAACTCAGTAGTCAGTACTAACAAAGTACTCGCACCCAGGCCTGCGGACGGCGAGTAATGGGTAGCTCGCCGTCCGATCAGCACCAGGCCCATGAGTCGACGGCGCGTAGTATTCCACGCGCGCCTCAAAGAGAATTTGTCAGTCACCACTGACGGGGCCCATCATGGCCGGTACCAGCATGCCTAGGGGTAGCGGATAAATTCGTAACCGAGTTACCGCCCCCCTGGGCACTCAGGCAGGGAAGGAACAGGGGTGGGTTTTAGTCAGTAAGAGTCGGACACGCTCTTCCGTTGCACCCAGAGCGAGAGTTATCATTGGATGATTTGCCATCCCAAAAAAAAAGCATCAACTTGGTGTGACCTGACCCTTACGTTTTATTCAAATGCTTTGTAGTAGTTACACTCAGTGGTCAAATAAAAGAGCCCACACACGAATCCAAGCTATTTATAGTGTTCAAGTAATTTTGCGATCTGTGACCTAAGCCAGAATTGCCTTCATTTTGAAGAGTTACGGCTATTGTTTGTGACCCAACTGCCCCCAGGAGGGGTCTCTTTTTTAAAGGTTAAATCTGTTGTTTTGTTCGGTCATAATATGTTTTGAATCTAGATATGGGAGTATTAAGCTTAATTTATTTGTGTACATAAAACAAATATATACCTATCTAATTGTAACTCTATACTTATACACTAAATAAAAACTTTTAATTAACTAAAAATAATTTAAAACATGGCGTCGAAAAATTTCTCCGCATCGCTGTCGACTGGTAAAAACTGGCAGCATTGCCACGCTATATGGCGATGGCCGAGACATCACCTAAACCGTAGTCACTCTCGCACTGCATAGAAAAGAAAGAGATGCATGACAAATGCTCGCAATTTATTGTAGAAGTATTTTATCGATTTACTTAGGATTTACTAATAAATTATCACTGGATGCAGTTTAACATTTATAAATTTATGGCATATTTTTTACTATGATTATAATTGTTATTAAAGGGATAAACTGCTTTTAAAGATAATTAAGATTTTTTTGATGCATTAAAGTATGTTAAATTATGTTTTATGTTCCAATATCCGTTGTTTGCATACAGTGATGCAAATAGGACTTGAAAATATCATATTTTTTTATTTGTCAAAATTATTTATGGTTTAAGAGATACACTGCTTTTAAAAAAAACACCTTTTTGACCGTTTTTGGGAATCGCCGCCTTAAACTTAATTCTCTTATAATTAACTAATTAATTAAAAAGGACGAGGTACTTAACGACTTTTTATTACAAGTTAACATAGTTAGTCAGAATGATAACCAAGTGCATCCTTATGTCCAGTATTCAGGAATGGACTGCAATGTCTAAACTTGTCTGATTGTTTTATGTAGGAATAAAATGGTTTATAGGATTCCGAACACCCGCATGTAAAACGGAACCCTCCAAATACTTCTGTCTGCCTGTCCATCTGTCACAGCCCATTTGATCCGAGTCTACTGCACCGATTGGGTTGAAATTTGGTCCACACATGAAATTCTGTGACCCAAACACGGACGTATAACGTGAATGAATAAATTTTAAATTCATAAATAAATAATGTTTTTATTTTAAGTTATTTTTTAAAATAGATGAATATTGACATTTACCCCCTTACCTCCGAAACTACAGAGTGTAAAAATAAAAATGTGATCAGAATATAGTTCTTAACTATAATATAATACAATAGAAATAACTTAAAAGATATATATACAAACTAACAATAATACCTAACATGTACAAATGCGTATGAAAAAACAACTCACTGGGCATCAAAAAATTCATCCACATCGCTGTCAATGGAAAAAGTGCCCAGAACGCTAGCAGCATTGCCACGTTGAATAGCAATGCTGATTCGTTGGCCAAAGAAAAGCCCAGCCCTCTGGTCACGTGAAGAGTCGACTAACAGCTTGCTGATATGCCGGAAAACTCGATGAGCACTCGGACCCCATGGCCCTAGTGTTTCAACCCCAAACGGCTCAAACATGTAACTCCCAATAAGGTTGTTATATTTGCGCCGTTTGAGGTTTTTTGCACCTGCAGCAGCCGCCCCAGCACAGCCTGCCGTGCTAAGAAGATGGGATGGCGCAAGGGTGTCGACACATGTTGCATCCCACACCAAAGGCCTACCCAACTTCCAAGGCATTATAGTCATTCCGTCTGGCCTCTTCCCATCGTCACTCACTTTCACTTCTTAACTTATATTTATATAACAGGAAAACCTATAAAAAGTCTGTAGTTTAAAAAAAACTTTGCACGCGAATCGGACTCGCACTTGGCAGGACTTTTTTTATGAAAAATATTTAAAAATATATAATGTGTCTAAACAAAATTAATGAAGAATTAATACGTACCACAAACAAACAATTTTATATCACCCGTCAAAAAACTTTATTAGGTACTTCATTACTCGATTCTTCTAGTCAGAAAAACTCTCAAGAAAAAGTCGGTTAAAACCGAAGTGGTAATTTAAACGTGATTTTTATTCTTTTTTTAATAGATTGGCTAAGGTTGAATTTTAGAATTGCTTTCATTAAAATAGTGGTAGAAGTCTATTAGTTTTTATGATTGCTGTATTAATTGGGGTTGAAAATGTCAGTGGACGTATTTTAATTTTAGAGATTGATGACGAACTATTCTTTGGGATAGCAGATGTTAATTTGCTTTCTGTTGTAAAAAGCGTGAATATATAAAGACAAAATCAAAAGTCATTTATTCAAACTAGGCTGAGAGTCAGCACTTTTTGAACGACAAAGTTCTACATAAAGACAGTCCCCCAAAAACGCCCGGCCGAAACCACATCCAAGTGTTTTACCTGGAAAGAAGTGGCGCAACATTCTAGGACATTAGAATTCAACGAAGAGAATGATTTGTTGATAACTACATGATGAATATGATATTAATATGACATGAATATGACATGGATATGATATTAATATGACATGAATATGATATGAATATGACATGAATTATGATATTAATATGACATGAATATGATATGAATAAGATATTAATATGACGTGAACCTGATATGAATATGACATGAATATGGTATAAGAGGTATAACATAATATTATGTCTATAATTCCCATAGGCTTAGACACAGGTGTACCTAAAGTCCACTCACAATTAGTCAAATGTGTTCAACCCCTTACGTAATAAAGATAAGAATGGGAGTATATTGCCATCAGGCGGACAAATCCAGACTCCAGGCTAATGAGAAATTCCAGATGGAAAACCCAATAACTCTTTACTCATAAGAATAACGAGACAGGAAGAGGTAAACTTCCGAAATATGTACTCGAAATATGTAAGGATAAACTTCCGAAATATGTACTCGGAGACACCTATATACAAAAGTATACACTTACGTACGTACGTACAGCTAAGCAATGAATTTCCCTACCTGAGTCTGAGTTTCCTGATAGCTACAACATGGGGATCTTCAAGTCATGAGTGACTAGGTTACTTCTCGGCAAGCTTGCTCTATCGTCGACCACATCGTCGTTTATGATCCGGCGATATAGTGGACAAGCGCAAGCTTATGAAAGTTTAAAAAAAAATACCAAACGCTGTTTTAATAACACGAACCAGTATTTCGTTGAACAGACCGTTTTAATTTAAAAAACCAATATTTAGGTATAATTACTCACAAAAAAGCTTACTACGGCAAAAAAGCGAACAAAACAAAAAAAAACTTAGCAAGCAATAACCGAAAAATAAAAAAGGATAAAAAATAGCTACCTAATACAATAATAATAAACATTCTGGACCGAAAATTGGGTACCTCGCTCTACTTTAAAAACTAAACACAGGACTTATTTATCTATTTACAAGTACCCAATTAAGGGTGAGCCCTAGGGCATCTGAAAAAGTATCGATACCTATTTGGGTATCGATACTTTTTCGGATGGCGTGCTAACTTTAACAAGCATTTAGGTAAGATCATACGAGAGAATGTGGATGGGTATGGTTGGGGACGATAAAAGATCCAATGGATGACAGTAGAGCTTCATAATTTATGTCAGTACATTATTGTTACATGTATGATGTTGTAATGTATATATTATTATATATTTTTATTTTAAATAAAATGTGATGTTCAATTAATTTATTAGCTGTACACCGCAGACTACCCCCTTTTTTAATTAAGATTTTTCAGTCCATCCAAAGGTTGTCTGGTAGATTGTACCTGGAGATTTAAGTAAATATGTACTAGTTAATTAACTGTTTTTGTGTACAATAAAGTATTATTAAAAGGCTTAAAAGGGGGTTACCACCAAGATGACCACTTACAGGTACAGGATGTTGCGAAATGGGAAGTCTCATTTTAAATAATGTTTCTACCCATGGAAATGAACCACTTTCTTCAAGGTAAAAGTTAATTCTTTACAAAGTTATCATCAGCAGATCAAAATTAGTATGGGAGGGCCATTTTTAGGGTTCCGTACCCGAAGGGTCCAAGCGGAGCCCTATTGTTGTCATTGACGTGTCCGTCTGTCCGTCCGTCGTCTGTCACAAAATTTTGTTACGAAGTCTTTTATAACTTAAGAGTTATTTTTTTCTTAACTTAACTTACTCTTTAAGTTAAGAATGAATAGGTTACTTCTAGACAAGCGTGCTCCATCTTCGACCACGTCATCGCTTACCATCAGGTGAGATAGTGGTCGAGCGCGTGCCTATCAAAAATAAAAATTTTAAAAACTTCCCATTGACCTATGAACTTGAATGACCTATGAACTTGAAATTTGGTGGTAATGTTTATTAGAACCTATAATTTACTAACAAATATTAATTTTTGGTACGGAGCCCTTCATGTGCGAAATCCGACACGCACTTCGCCAGTTTTTTTTTTCAGAATTGACTTCGTACGACTTTCTTGAAGAAAGTTGTTGTTTGGGTGGGCGTGTCAGACTCTCTCTGACTAAAACGCACTAGTGTTCCTTCTATTGCCCTTTGTGTCCAAGGGCCGCGGTAACTCTTTCAAACAATCCCGCAACTTCATATTTTACACAGATACTCAATAAAAATTTGGTTTATTTTTTTTTTAAGTTTACTACCGAGTAACTTTGTTACCGAGCAGTGGTGGCTCAGTAGTAAAGGCCGTGGACTTACAAATTGTAGGTCGTGAGTTCAAACCCAGCAGGCGCATTACTTTGTGTAAATTATTTTATCACCACTGCTCTCAAAACGGTGAAGGAAAACATCGTGAGGAAACCGGCATGTCCTAGAACCAAAAATTCGAAGACATGTGACATCCAGTAACCCGCATTAGGCCCGCTTGGCGGATTACGGCCCACACCCTCTCACAGAGAGGAGGCCTGTGCCCCAGCAGTGGGGACTTAAAAAAGGCTGATGATGATGATGACAAAGACATGTTGCGCCGACTCCAAATAAATTAGAATAAGGGCAGGAGAATAATGATGATGCAGGCTTTGTGCTGCTACCGAGAATGGACAAGAAACCCACTAAATTTTCTAAATACCTGAGAATCCAACTTAGATCCATAAACTCAACAGACGCTCTTGTGAATACGAAACGAAACGCAGACATTTTGCACCAGGAAAAATTTAAATAGGTACTCGATATCGATAATTTTGTTCCTATAAACGTTTATCGATACTTTCATTACGATATTTCGCTACAACTAGGTATTTCCACCCTTTGGAAGCCTAAGGCACTTTCTTTGCAAAATTAACTCTGTAATTGGTGGAACTAAATTGCGCTGCGTTATTCTCTACTTAAATGTTAAGAGCCTCCGTAAATGTAGGTAAATTCAATAATGTTTAGAGTGGGGCAAGGGATGAGAGGGAGCGGGTTAGTATAGCGTGAGTGTAATATAATACGTCGTTTTAGAATTAAGGTGCCACATGTTTGGATATTCTTAAAGGGTTACAGTTTACCTAATAATAATCTTTCTGTCCTTTCTCAATATTATTTGCACTTATTCTTTTTTACCACTGCCTTTTTTACGTAGTCATTATCTTTCACACAATTTAAGTTAATACACAGGATGTTAAGTCTGAATCCTTCAAGCGATCTACATTAATTATTGATGGTTTACCTATTTTTACCAACATATTCCAGAAAAATAAAATACCTACGCAGTTACATCAAAATCGCTGACGCTTGTGACTCAGGCTGACACACGCGTGCCAAGCAGTATAAATTAAAAATATAATTAACTCGGCACCGAGAACACATTTTCTACTCATTAAAACGAACTCCTCGTTACAAACGATATCTTTAAGTACATACTTATAATATTATAACACATGGAACATTTTCTTTACAAGCAAATAGGAATTTCTTGTATGAAAACGAGATGTAGAACTTATTTTGTTGCTCAAGCCGTTTTAACAATAACAAAGCTGTTCTACAGCTTTGTTATTGTTAAGACGGCTTGTTCTGTAGTAAACAGAACATTAGCAAATACATATTTTAGGTATTCATTTTTTATGATTTATTTTATTGAATAAATCATAGCTACTACAGCTATCTAGCTATCTTTCTGACTGACCAACTTACTGACAATTCAAAAGTGCCTGTTCGGGCGCCTCCGACCACTCGGCAACCCTGGCTGCGACGGGACCACGCGAGTAGCGGAATTGAAGACGAAGAGAGGAACGGTGGTGCGGGCTTACAACAACGTCTGCCCACTTCCTCTCACTTGAATGCTTCAACTCGGGGAGGATGTTCGGGCGCCTCCGACCACTCGGCAATCTTCGGCTGCGGTCGCGGGCAGCGGAAGGAGCGAGAGGTGCGGCGTGCGGGACGCGGGCGGCCAAGACACTTCGCTACCGATCTCCGACGCGCGACGGCTCGCGCGCGCACTCCATACGCTTACCAACGTCTATATATTGTACCTATCTGGATTATATTATTTTAAGTTACAGTCCACTGCTTTTTAGTTTTAGTCCTTAGTTAGGTCCCTAACAGTGCCTGTAAATGGTTTATTTAAAATAAAATCTTTGAATTTGAATATAATGCAAGGTTTGAATGACACCATGCCAGATCATTTATTTTAGTGACCTTTATTTGCGTAACAATAAGGTTGCTTTCACAAGCAACAGTGTACTGTCTGTTGTCATTGCTAGCAGTTAACAAGATACCAATTAAATTAAAAATTTAAAAAACCACCAACGCTGAAAAGAAAAGCGAACATTTAAAAAACATAAAAGAGCTGATGCCCTCGAAACGGCTGAACCGATATTGATAAAAAAATGTCTACGAACCATCGCTAGAAAACCTGCATTGAAATAAAAAAAAAACCGCATTCAAATCGGTTCACACATAGCGGTCAAACTTATAACACCTCTCTTTTTGCATCGAGGGTTAAAAATAAGACCTTACGCTGTAATGTTTTTGTAATAACAATTGGAAGAATTCGGTTTTCACTCAAAGGACGAACGATAAATGAGGAAGGTTTGTGTATATTACTGGGCACTCCTATTTTTCCTCATTAGTAAATTGCACCCATTTCTTTTTTTTTTGTGGGATGTGAATTGCACCCATACGAAACCAGGGCGGGAAAAAAATACTCATATAATAGGGATGACGACAGAGTAAAAATATAATAATTCTGTGTACGTAAGTTAGATTATAAAAAAATTTTGGACACGTGTTTTTTGCTTTATCAAATTGATGAAAAAATACAACGATACAACGCATCAAAGTTCAGGAGTGGGGGCTTGTTACGTCACTTTTGAGTAAAAAGTGGTAGAATAGTAACTTAAGTGTGACGTCATCCGAAATTTCCACCCACTGTATCGTCTTCATTTTTAATCGACTTCGAAAAAGGAGGAGGTTCTGTTTTCGACTGTATGTATGTTTTTTTTTTATGTATGTCCACCGATTTCTCTGTCATTTGTAGACCGATTTACAAAATTCTTAGACCGATTTTCAAATTTTTATCCGAAAGAATATACTTCCGAGGTAATTCCATATAAATTTGATCGAAATTGATTTAGCGGTTTTTGAAAAACAGAACAAAACCGAAAAATATGTGCATCTAGATGACGTTTTGGTTTTCTCCAGTTACGAGTATGTTTAAATTCCACGTTCCATGTTATTCGGGTTTTGTGTTCTGGGGTACAAACAACTAAAAAGTGAAAAATAAAAAAACATTTTTATAAAAAAAAAAGACTTACAAAAAAGAAAATACTCTAAAAATTAAAAAATAACTTTAATTTCGGAAGTCGGTGTCAAATAATGAAGAAATAAAATACAAACACCGACTTCCGAAATTAAAGTAATTTTTTAATTTTTAGTGTAATTTCTTTTTTTTGTTAAAGTGACAAAAGATAAAATACGTGTCCATTTTTAATCTAACTGACGCACTAACTAGATTATTTAGTTGTCAACTCTGTTGTTTTGCTTCATCTATAATAATTATATACATACGATCCCATGTAATACCAGCTTAAAAAGCAGGAAAATCATTAAATCTTACAAGGCAACAGAGTCTAACAACCAGAAACTGGATGTGTTTACAATTTGTCTCAGTTTGGCGGCGTGCCATAGAGGGTTAACTCTCTATAATTATGTCAAACGGGGCTGTAAACAAGTGTTAAGTTTTGCTACAGATCGTTAGCTTGGTTAAGTCTATGGGATTGTCCGTTTAGTTGGAGTATTTTAGAGCTTACTTATGACTGGAAAAGAGGAGCTCGTGGCTAAAGTAATAACAGCCGCACGGGTCGCTCCATCAGGTTAAGCTACGCTTGCCGGGGTTGGTCCATGGATGGGTGACCATCTTTACATACCGAGACTCCTCCATACTTCGGCAAGCACGTTAAGCCGTTGGTCCCGGCTGTCAATCGTGGATCTTTGACAGTCGTTACGGGTCGTCAGAAGCCCGAAAGTCTCAACCAGTCTTACCAAGGGGTATCGTATTACCCAGTTACTGGGTTGTGGAGGTCAGATAGGCAGTCGCTACATGTAAAATACTAGTATTCAGCTGTATCCGGTTAGACTGGAAAAGCTAGGCAGATTTATTGACTTATGACTGGAAACATCACTGAACTTATATATAATTCCTACTAGCTACGCCCTTGATAATCGGAAATAATTCCAAGGGGTCATACTGCCGGGATAAAAAGGTCTGATAAAATGGTCTACGGATTATGATGAAACTTGGCACTCGGCCAAGTTTCATCAAAATCCGTTCAGCGATTAAGACGTGAAAAAGTAACAAACAGACAGTCAGACTGACTCTCGCATTTCTATTATTAGTTTGAATAACTACACCGTTGGTCTCGTGATCGCACACGCGACTGCCGAGTATGGGGTCGATTCCCAAGGTCGGGCAAAAAGTGTTGCTGGGTTTTTCCACTACGAATTTCTCAATAACAGGCTGGAGTTCATTATCAAAAAATATCGGGTAATCTTCGTTTGACTTATCCCGCTCTGGGTGGAGCGGGAGGGCGTGTCAGACCTTTATAAAAGTTATTTGGCTAAGGGGGCTGGTGTTGATTGGACGGCGAGCTACCCATTACTCGCCGTCCGCAGGCCCGTGTCTACGTTGGCTGGAGATCGTCCTGCGACCCCCGACGCTCAGGGCATCTCCTGCGGCGGCTGCGGCTGGGGGCCGTTCCGCCTCCTCCTTCGCGAGCATTACTGCTTCGCAGAAGGAGAATGCTTCCCATTCCCTCTCGCTCCGTATTTAGGTTTGAACTCCTCTTATTTTATTGAGAAATATATCTTTAATCTTATCATCAGTTTAATATTCTAAACTGTTCAATACTGCTTACCTGCCTACTTTCCATCTCAAATAATTTTTTTTTTGCTCGACAGTGTAATTTAACTAGAGACCTACCTAAAAATCTGTAGCACTTTAATTACACTACAGTATTCCAAAAAAATATAATATACCGCTCGACCCTCCAATTAAGGATAACGTAAATACCATTTTTTTCCCGAAAATAAGATAATTAAAAAAGCCATGATCAAATTAAAAGAATTGAAGACCCTCTTGTAATTAAAATGGGCCTTCTTTGACGGTTTAATGAAAAAGAAAATGGACTGGTTTTTGATTGGGCCTAGACAGACAGGCTAGTTATTACTTTTACAAGTCGTAGCTCAAATACTAGTGCTAATTTACTCTTATAATTCAGTTTTACTAAAACTTTTTATAATGGGACCCTGATTCTAAGTTTTACACCTTTTGTTTTAATTGACGACATGTTTGGCGCAGTGGCTGAGCGATAAGCTGCTACCCTGTGTGTCGCGGGTTGGATTCCCGCATGGAACAAGTATTTGTATGGCCTACAGATGATTATTCCAGATCTGGGTGTTTGTAAACGCACCCAGGATACAGGAGAAATTGCCCGACCCGGAACCTAGGACGTCAATCTCAGTAAACGCACTTCCAACCACGAGATCAATGTGGCAGATACATTATGATGATTGTCCATCGTATCGACCTTTATGGCCGCCATACACGCCCCGGTTACCGTAGAGGTCTGCCTGTACCTACCTGCGCAGGTATACCGGAGCATGTTTAGTTTGTGTAGGTTAAAAAAAAAAAACCGGCCAAGCGCGAGTCGGACTTCGCACATTAAAGGTTAAATTCTGTGACAGACAGACGGACAGACAGACACGTGAGTGACAGCAATAGGGGTACGTTTGGACCCTTCGGGTACGGAACCCTAAAAAACTGTACAGGTCTGTCCCCATACTACGTACATACGTCTAATAGCGCAAGGTACACCAGCCCCCTTAGCCAAAATACATTTCTGTTAACGTTAACGCTAACGCTTCGTGCAAAATGTATGTCAACGATGTTTTGCACGAAGCGTTACACAGAGAACTGTCACGTGACTCACGCCCAGTAATGTCGTTGCCATACATTTTGCACTAAGCGTTAGCGCTAACGTTAACAGAAATGTATTTTGTCTAAAGGCTCTGTACAGACAGACCTTTCCGGTAAACCGGGGCGTGTATGGCGGCCATTAAACAGTGTGCAAAAAAATCAAACTCACAATTTTCTCATCAACAACAAACCAGTTAATTTATTAAAATTGATTAAGTAATTTCTGTAATCAGTATGCTAACTAGCAAACACTCGACTAAAGTGTGTGCAAATAGGGTCTATATACCGAGTACATTCCACATCAAGTTGCCGAGATTACTTATACACAAACATACCAGGCAGTAACAGGACTGATCCGTCTCCTAAGGCCACCCACGGGCTATCATAAAACCTGTATGTTTTTCTTTTAATAATACTATAAGGCAAGTAGTGAGAAAAAGCTGTGTAGATAAAATAGGTAGTTCGTAAAAGACTCTTCCGGGGAAATAATTATTATTAATTTTACCGACACAAAACATACCGATACACATCATCATCTGCCTAGCCTTTTCCCAACTATCTTGGGGTCGGCTTCCAGTCTAACCGGATGCAGCTGAATACCAGTATTTCACATGGAGTGACTGCCTATCTGACCTCCACAACCCAGTAACTGGGAAATACGATACCCCTTGGTAAGACTGAATGTCAGACTTTCGGGCTTCTGACGACCCGTAACGACTGTCAAAGATCCACACGATGGACAGCCGGGACCAACGGCTTAACGTGCTTTCCGAGGCACGGAGGAGTCTCGGTATGTAAAGATGGTCACCCATCCATAGACCAACCCCGGCAAGCTAGCTTAACCTGATGGATCGACCCGTGCGGCTGTTATTACTTTAGCCACGAGCTTCTCCCGATACCTGCCATACCGATACACATGATTTCAGAAATTATATTTAAAACCAAACTTATTTCAATGTTGAGTTTTGTCTAAGCACACTTATTCAACTATTTCTAAAAAGTGGCCAAGTGCGAGTCCGATTCGCGTGCAGAGGGTTCCGAACGAATTATATTTTTTATAGGTTTTCCTATAATCTTGACACTCATTATTTTCGGAGAGGAGAGGGTGAAACTGAATGGTACTTTTTATTTATTTTCTTCATCATCATCATCATCATCATATCAGCCGAAAGACGACTTTCGTTATTTGACACCGACTTCCGTTTTTTAGTTTTTTATTTTTCTTTTTTTAGTTGTTATACCCCAGAATTAAAAACCCCAATAACATGGAACGTGGAATTTAACATTTGGAGAACACCAAAACGTCATCGAGGTATTCGTACTTTTCGGTTTTGTTGAGTTTCTCAAAAAGCGCAGAAGCAATTTCGATAAAATTTATATGGGACCACCTCGAGAGTATATTCTTTCGTATAAAATAAGAATTTTGAAAATCGGTCCACAACTGACGGAGAAATCGGTGGACGTACATAAAAAAAAAAAAATTATACATTCGTCGAACATAGAACCTCCTCCTTTTTCGAAAGTCGGTTAAAAAGTGACCCCCATATTCCAAATTCCTTTATTTACTTTACATGCCCGTGTTTGGGTCACAGATATTCATGTGTGTACCTTTCGACGCCATCGTTCTAGTAGATTCACACTGACAGACTGTTTGAGATGTTTATGTTACATAAGAGAAACAATAACTTCCATAAATCCTATTACGTAAGAAAAACCGAAATCCAATTTAGAATGCCTTCGAGATATTACATTATTGTAATCTTCTCACTTGTTGAAAAGGTACTTAATCAAAAAAATCACAAAACGTGATGAAATAAAAAATATAAATGAATCGAGTTCTTAGGTACTACATTTGATTGAAATAAACTCTACACCTAACTTTATTGTAACCGTTAAATTAATTCATAATTTGATAAATAAGAAAAAAACGTGATCCTATTGTTATGCCGCTTATGAGAAATGGTCTCAGCAGGTCAGTAATGATCACAAGATTTTTAAACATGCCTAACATCGTTCGAACGACATCTCGTTACTTTACAATAGTGTGATTTCAAAAGATTAATAAAAGCGTGTCAAGGACGAGTCGGAATCGCGCGGTAAGGGTTCCGAGCAAATCATATTTTTATAACATTTTTTTTTTATTAAACTATAGGCTCCTTATAGGTTTTCCTGTAATCTATAAGTAAAGAATATTTTCTGCATTGGCTCAGTAATTTCGGAGTAATTCTTAAACAATTACTATTCATTTGGAAGCAAATTGGCTGTGACAGACAGACGCACGTTTGATCCTATAAGGATCCAGTTTTTTCATTCGGACTTCAGAACCTTAAAAAAGAAAGAATGTTATTAAAATTATTGTTACTTATGTTTTACTGGTACACAAGAACACAGCAATGCTGCTTACAGACCTTAGAATATTAAACCAACATTTAATATCCCATAGTTGGTACTTCCTGGCATCTTGTGGTTCCCGGAAAATTTCATTATGTTGGCTGCAATCACGTCTCATGGAAACAAACGTTCAAATGTTTAAATACGTATGAGTCAAAATAACCAAGATTAGTATGTTTTTAGCAAATGTCATGTTTTGACGAAAGAGACCGTCTTTTCATTGTTGTTTTGGCTTGTTAATTTTTAGGGTTCCGTGCCCGAAGGGACTAAGCAGAGCCCTATTGCTGTCACTCACGTGTCCGTCTGTTTGTCTGTCCGTCTGTCTGTCTGTCCGTCGTCTGTAACAAAATTTTATTCCGAAGAATGTTTTTACTTCCCATTTGACATTATGAACTTTAAATTTGGTGAAAATGCTTATTATTAAGTACATATATTTTACGTAAAAATACCAACATTTTGTACGGAACCCTAAATGTGCGAAATCCAACACGCACTTTACCGGTATATTTGACGACAATGTTGACGGCACGGTTGGTCTAGTGGTTGAGCGATTACGTATCGCGGGTTCAATTCCCGTACGGAACAAATATTTGTACGGCCTACAAATAATTGTTCCGGGTCTGGGTGTCTTGTATATGTAGTTTACATGTTTGTAAACGCACCCACGACATGCAATGTTTTATAAAAAAAAAACAATCAGAAGTTTCCAAAATTATAGATATTATAATATAAGAAAAGCCGAGGTTTTTCTATATCTGAAGACTAAACCCCCAACCTGAAGCTAAAAAAAAAATATTCAGGGCCACAATAATACAAATATGTGAATTTTACAGTCATGTTTTGCGGTCGGATTTTTTGCCACAATTCCATTTTTAGGCTTCCGTACCCGAAGGGTAACCAACGGGACCCTATTACTATGCCTCCGCTGTTCGTCCGTCTGTCAGCGGGCTGTATCTCACAATCCGTAAAAGCTACACAGTTGAAACTTTAAATTTTTTTTAACTGTCTGCCTATTACGGATCATGCAAAAAATACAGACAAACACGTTTCTAGAAACGTGTTTTTTTTTTTCAGTTTATAGTACGGAACCCTTCATGTGCGAGCCCAACTCGCACTTGGCCGGTTTTTTTAGTTGCTTTACCAGTCGGGTTTTATCATGTTTTATTTTAGATCAAGTTACTTTTTGATACGAAAATTTATTCAAATACCCTATTCTGATTGGTCCACGTCTCAGGCTGTCAGTGTCACCTTCGTCACTAAGAATCACTGAAAAGAGACAGGTATTGGCCGTCAGTCTCTTTATACAGCTGATTACTCCATTATAACACGCTTTTATTAAATTCACCTGTACCTATGTATGAGCAAAAGATCTTTGAAGTTGAATTTAACCCACTACCTACCAACCCGGTTTCCGATTGAGCTGAAATTTTGCACACATGTTTAGTTTAGATGACAATGCATGGTTCGCTATGTGACGTCATTCTAAGTCCAATATGGCGGACTCCCAAAGATGGCGGACTGGGTTTTTATTATGTATTTCCATGATATGGTATTAAATGGAAGAGTTTACTGAGAAAAATAAAAAGTTTTTTAGTTTTTTACAACTATATTATTTACTAGCGACCCGCCCCAGCTTCGCTCGGGTACAAATTATACATATAAACCTTCCTTTTCAATCACTCTATCTATTAAAAAAAACCGCATCAAAATCCGTTGCGTAGTTTTAAAGATTTAAGCATACATAGGGATATAGAGACAGAGAAAGCGACTTTGTTTTATACTATGTAGTGATAGTGATTACGGTAATGCTCAGTCCAGTTCTCTATGATTACAAACTAGTTTATCCAAACAAGGGACGTTGAATGTCCGTCATCAATCAAACAATGATTTATATCCATAGTTAACCTCAAATCATGCCAGATTTATAACAATACGTCTTAAATTACTTTACAAATTATGGTTTTATTATGATTCCCGTTTGAGAATGTAAATCAGGTTGGGAGATGATTTTTTGGTTACAATTTTGGTCCATATTTAGCCTGATTTATCTCTACATGTATCACTATAGAATTTTAAACAGAGTGTGTTTCATGGTATTCTGGTATGTGCAGCTGTGTGTATGTATGTCACCGAACAATTGCATACCGTAAGATTGTAATAAAACATACGAAAGAGTAAATTCTCGATATAGCAAAAAATTTATAATAAATAACTTAGTAAAAAATGTATGGCAATGACATTACCTACGAAGAGAACTGTCACGTGACTCACATCCAGTAATGTCATTTCCATACATTTTGTACTAAGCGTTAGCGTGAACGCTAACGGATAAGTAATTTGTCTAAAGCAACAGTTCTCGGCATTTAGTTTCCGAGATATACGCAGTTTTCTAAAGTTAGGTGAAAAAATTGCATTTTGCGATTTTAATTGATTGTTAATTTAATGCTCAATTATTTACAAGTTTATATAATTATAGTAAATGATTTTATATGACGTTTATAAGTACCTATCTGAAATTTCTTTTTTATGCTTTTTTTCAAATCAAGCTTTTTCAGTCTTAACTTCTGATTTAAAAAAATGTGCCAGTTTTTGAATATTTTTTTAATCCTTATTATCAATTGACTATTCTAGATACAGAACCTAGTCTTAATTTAATACCCCACTACTGGACCCTTTTCGCTTGATCGCCCACATATTATGAGTAGGTACATACATCATTTTAAATACAATAAATCTCATCTAAAAATAATTTAGCATGTATCGGAGTTTTTAGTTTTAAGTTTGCAATTTAACGTGATTTTTCATAAATTAACATTGTTTGCAATTTTACGGTGACATTATATTTATCCAAAGTGGGCCAAATATTCCCACTTATTTGTAAGTTCTTTGTAAGTTCATAATTCAGTCAAAGTCTGATGATATGACACGGTTAAAACTTCTATGGAACGAGGTCAGCCAACATTTCCATTTACTTTCCACTTTTTTAGTTCTGTTTAATCTAAAGATCAAAACTACAACCGTTACCTATAAGCATAAATAGCGTGTAATGTCCCCACTGCTGGGACACAGGCCTCCTCTCTGTGAGAGGGTGTTGGCCGTAGTCCACCACACGGGCAGAATGCGGGTTGTTCTCACTAAATATATAGGTTTTACGATTCACCACAACTATCTGTGTTAAGTATTCCACCTGTTGACAATGTTATTGATGTTCTTCATCCGACCCGAGCCACGGAATCTCCAGGAGACTTCTTAGAGACGCGCCTTTTTGACGTTAATCTCCGTTACGGGAGACGTCGTTACGGCTGAGAGGTTAAGAAACTTACCTGGAAACAAAAGAAAAACATTATTAATATCATGTTGGATCATTTAATATGTAAGATACATAATATTGGGTCCTTACATATGAAATTGGCACTTTTTTCTTACAAATATAGAACCTCGTCTCTCCTATGAAATAAAATATTCATTCAATATTCATAGACTTGATATTATACGGAATAATGGCCGTCATAGACCACTGCCAATAGTAAAAAAACCTCATTACTTATAATTTTATAAACAAAAAAATATCGGTAGAACAAAACATTATCAGCCTTAGGGTGCGTTTCCACTGAAGCGGAGCTGAGCGGAGCCAAGCGGAGATGTACAGGAATCTACCAATCACAATGGTTGAAAACCTCATCGCGTCACTCGTCTCGTCTGTGATTGGACGAAACCGCTCCGCTTCATTGGAAGCGCACCCTTATAATGTTCCCACTGCTGAGATTGAGGCTTTCTCTCTAGGAGAAAGAATGAGCAGTCCACCACGCAGGCCCAGTATGTCACGTACGTGTCAGTGTGTCAGTGTGTCACGTGTGTGTATGTGTGTGTTGTGGATGTCACGTCTTCGAATTTTACCTATCGACAAAATCTTTCAAAACATTTCCTCTCCAAACCCCGAACACTTCAAGTCCTTCCGACCTCAGACACTAAGGTCACCCTGTTAACTCCGATTGATTTGTTCCGCCAGTAATTTGGCAGCCAGCCTGCTCACTTATAGCGTCAACCACAGTACTCGGCAGTTATTGGTGTTTGATAGTGTTATCATTGTTATCATAGGGCTTTTAATGTTATACTTACGAGTACTTCTTTGTTTCAATATAGATGGGTTTGCTCTTGACCCTTGTCCAGGTCAGAGGTGACAGAGACAAAGTCGACGACAAAGCGAGTTTACCCAGAAGAAGCCTGTTCACTAGGGTTTGTGTGCATTTGGAAACACAGACGCAGGTAGAGAGTTCCACTGCTTTGCTGTGCGCATTATGAAAGACGTTTGGAAACGCTTAGTGTGAATTGGTGGAATAGCAACAAGGTAGGGATGATAACTAGCAGTGCGTCTAGATGTCCGATGGTAGAATGGGGCCAGTGGGATGAGGTCGTGGAATTTTTGGGCATGAGTACATTCTGTAGAAGACCGACAAGCAAGCAACCTTGTGATGATGAGCCAAACTGTGAAGCTTGTCATTCACCAGTACGTCGCCAATGAGCCTCTTAGCTCTGCGTTCCACCGAGTCAAGCACAGCAACCAACTTGCTGTGCTTGACTCGGTGGAACGCAGAGCTAAGAGGAGATTTAGTTGAGTCATCCCAGAAGTGGCTGCAATACTCCATGCAGGATCGGACATGTGCTTTGTTAAGGGTTAAAAGCTGTCCAGGCGTGAAGTATTGCTTCACTCTGTTTAGGATGTAGCTTTTTGGCCGCAGTTTGGGCTTTGTACTCAAGGGTGGCACCGAAGTTGAGACTGGATGACAACTCCATACGTACTCGTAGGAGCTCGAGCTGATCAATTAGAGGGACAGATGTACAACGAAAAGTAGGAGTTTGGTCGAAACGACTTCTTTTTGCAATAAAAAGACACGCCTGAGAAAACAGATCCCTGAGGAACTCGGCATCAATAGCCATGAGGTCAGAGAAGCAGCCGTCAGCGACTACTCGAATCGACCGTTCTCTAAGGAAGTCTTATATCCAGCTACAAAAACCAGCTGGGATGCCATAAGCAGGAAGCTTGCTGAGTAGACTTACGTGCCAGACCCTGTCAAAGGCCTTCGAGATATCAAGCGATACACAAGCGATACCGGCGTGATCTTATGAACTGCCTATAGGTACTCCATTTGTTTAGGTATTCGGCTGACATGTTTTTTGTTTACCTAACTGTCGATGTCGTCTGGTTAACCGACTGAACGTAATAACTTCAGTTGTCGTGACTCAAGTTATATCCCTAAACAAATTGAGTATAGTACCAATTCAAACGGCACAAAGAAACCCATCAACGTATTCCATTCTAATCCCAAATCCCCAAATCTGTTCAAAATCTGATTCCCAAAACGGAATATTATAATAGAGCTATCCTCCCGTGACCTTCAGCGACCCTTACGCCATATAAATCAATATTGAACCAACCCTAACTAATCCGAGTCAAACTATTAAGTTGAGGGTAATAAATTTTCATAAAATTCATTATTAGAATATTCCTTTTATTGATGTTTAATCTGCTCGGAAGTATAGGGCTGTTTCTCGCTGATGTAAAATTTTGGTATGTTATTATTATTTTTCTGTCCTTGGGTACTTAATAATAGTTAGAAAAATATGTAGCCTAGGTTTGACACTCGGCAATACTGTAGATGTATATTATCATTTCAGCCGAAAAACGTCCACTGCTGGACATAGGCCTCCCCTAAGTGTCACCACAACGACCGGTCCTGTGCGTCTCGGATCCATCGAATTCTCGCGACCCTCACCAGGTCATAGGTCCACCTTGTGAGAGGCCTTCCAAAGCCAACTCTTCCAGTACGCGGTCGCCACTCCAGAACTTTTCGGCCCATCGACCATTTGTTCTGCGAGCAATGTGAATTGCCAGAGAATTAATAAAATTAACCAAACTGAACAAACAATTTTTTCTGTTTCAGAAGACATTATTTTGTCACTGAATCATCTGAACATACTTGGATAAACACACAATCATAATACTTCCTACACAAAACTTGTTTTTTTTTCGGATACCTACATGTCTACTTCCCCTAGCATACGATACGATACTAGTGAAATTTTTCATACGAAAACCTCAAATACAATCGGCTCAGGCAGGCCGAAAAGCCACATGACCGCCTTTGACGCTGAAATTTCGCAGATTTATTGCTCTGTAAAAATGTTGTCAAATCATTATTGCCTTTTACAGTCCGCTTTTCGATACAAGCCTCTTCCAATTCGCCATAACACAGTGTTTTCTGCTTTTCAAATTAAGGCCATTTTTTTAAAAACGACAACTATCACAAAATGTGACAAATTGTTAAGCGCGTGTTAGCTTTTGTAATTAGATAAATTTTCACATACCACAGGGATAATTCTTGGGTACAAACAAATTGTAATCTGACATTATATTTTTTAATTTTATTGGTAATCATCTAATTGTTATAGACAATCTAATATAATTTTAATGTTTTGTTGTATGGTTAGGTTTATTTTGTTTTATTAATTAATTTTGAGTGTTTTTATTATTTTACCAATTATTATTAGAAATTGTAACTAGAATATTTGTAAGCAAGACATAGCGTTCATTTTATTAACATTGACATCTGTACTTTTTGTTTACCTATGTTCTACAAATAAAAATATTTGAATTTGACAAAAATAATAATTCTATACCGTCCGTAAGTAAAATTTTCAAAAAACATTGGACACGTATTTTTTGCTAATAAAAAATAACAAAAATAAAACGCAATAAAGTTCAGGAGTGGGGACTTCGTACGTCACTTCTAGGTAAAAAGTGGTATATTTTTGATGTAGGTGTGACGTTATGCAAAACTTCAACGCACTGTATCGTCCTCTTTCTTTGTTTACGTGACATAAGAAAAAAGACGTGTCCAATATTTTTTGGTAATCTAACTGACGGACCAATCAGATTATTTTAGTATTCTACCCTATTGCCTCACTTGACTTAGTTTGATCAATATTGATGTATGACGCATCTGTGGTATATATGCAGAATAACAATTGTTCAAGATCAACACTAGAGAAATAACAATTATTGTACAAAAACTGACATGAAACTTGATAGATGGCGTTGGCGTCGAAATACTCGTAGATCGCGCTATGGTTTCGTTACCAGCAATTGTATAAGTAATTTAGATTTTTTTTCAACCAGCATAGATCAGAACACAGATGTGGTTTTATTTCACCTTTAACCCTTCTAGTGTATCTCATTAGTCCAGCAGATCGACTAGTGAGCGTAGCTAGTAAACATTAATAATAATAATTTAATAATAATTATTTATTTACAGCCACTTATGTAAATAACATTATACAGATGAGAAGTACTTTTTAAGTAAAAAATTGCTTGTGTTAGGTACTTCCACTCTTCCAGTTTACAGTATCACATATACATAAATGCGAGGAACTTAACAATACATTCAATTCAAATTTAAAATCCAAATTAAAATCAACATCAGAATTAAAATACCAATAAAATTAAAATAAGAACTAAAATTAAAATTACAATAATAATTAAAATTAAAAATACAATTCGTATCTAATCTCAAATACAAATCGTAAAGCAGAAATCAGGAGTAAGACTCACTGTCATTTAGTCAGATTGGAAGCACAGATGAAACAAGGCAACTCACTGGCATAAAGCTTGATGAGCATCATTCCCAATATCATAGACAGATCCAGAAATAGCACACTGGACTAAATCGAGCAGATCTGCATGCATTCGCAATGATAGTCGCACTTAATACAAATGGTGTCAAATGTAATACCGTTCACACAGCACTTTACTACGATGATAACTCTTCAATTTAATGCGAATGTTAGTTCGAATAACATGTTAGTACGGAATCGGAGTTTGCGAATCTCGATAAGCAGTTTTGAACTGGATATTATTATAGTTGAAATTATTGGGACCCGCATTCGAGGATATCTAAACGTTCAAGTTTTGGTAATGGATTGTGGCGTACGTGGTGTTGCGGGGTGAATTGGAATGGAAGTATAGGCAGAGAAAGAGGTGGAGGCTAGAATGTAGTTTGCGAGTGAGACGAGAAACATGTTGTGGAGAAAGTTTTTATGAATGGGGATGGTTATAAGGGTAGAGGAAGATCAAAGAAATGATGGATGGATTGCGTAAAAGATGATGTGGCTAGGGAGCAGGCGACTATTAAGATGACGGCGACTAGAGATGTGAGGATAAGAAGATATGCTGCGCCGAAAAAGAATTTCGAATTAGAGCAGGAGGAGGACGATGAGAAAATGTTGGTACTATTGGATGGCGAATGGTAAAGGAAGGAAATAAAGTCTATGACAAACGTTTAAGTCTAAGAGAATGGATAAAAAAGATATTCCTTGGCCCTATATATAATTACTGAAGATAGAGCAGTCAATAAAGACTAAACTTTTAAAAGAACAATGTTAAAGGGCCCTAGAAGGGCACTTAAAACTAATTAGCAATGTTCTTCAGAAAGACCAGAGGTATAGTCCTCACAACCGGCGTGTGTGTGTAGTTTCTACACACACACGCCGTATGTGTACGTAAGTTTAAACTTTAGTGTCGAATATTGACACAGACAGCTCTTGAACGCAGTTCAAATGAGGTAATCCCGTTCAGTTACATTGGTGAAGTCTCTTACTACGTCCTTTGCTTAACTGTTATTATTGTATAATGAACTTAACGACCTATGGAATTGCTTTTCCCGTATCACATTTTTGCAAGCTCTCACGCCTTTTATTTCTATAATTTTAAACACTATAGCAGTTATACAGGAACCATCTGAAATACTAATAGTATACCCAACTAGGCACTCAATTACCCATGTTAGCTGCATGCTTAATGAGAAGAGGAAACGGGGATGCGGGCGGAGTAGTTCCGTTGTTCTGAGGTTGGGCGCCTTTGTTGGCGACGATTTATACCCCTAGTCCTTTTGAAGGAAACTTCCTTCACTCTACTCGACAACGGAAAAAGCCTCTCGAGTCGAGGACGTTAATCTATATATTAATACGTGAAGCAAAGACTTTCCAACCCTTTTTGCGAAATTTGGCACAGTTATATTGAGGAAGGCTGAGTCGAGGTTCAGTTGAGTAGATTAAATAACTTAAAATATGGGTGTTTAATTAAATATCCTCACGTATGCGAATGGTAACATGGTAACGACCGCGACGTACAAGTTGTGGGTCGTAGGTTCGACCCCAGACAGTCGTGTTACTTAGTGTGTTTATTTTCATCAGCACTGCTCTATAAACGGTGAAGGAAAACATCGCGACAAAACCGACATGTACTAGAAAAACAAATTCGAAGACATCTGATATTGACAAACCCGCATTGGGTCCGCGTGGTGGATTATGGCGAACGACCTCTCACAGAGAGGAGGCCTATGTCCCAGCAGTGGGAACATCATGTGCGGACTATGCTATGCTATACGAATGCCATAGATAAGGAGGGTCGGCTGAAGGTGGTTTTACACCGGCGAGGTGTGGATGGGATGGGCTAGAATTGAAATTTGTATGGAAAAATTTCTACCCACGCCTTGCCCATCTTTCGTGTAATAGGTCTAGATTGCGAGGATGTGTGAGGCGCATTGATATAGGTGTTTTATATATCAATAGCGAGGCAAGAATTGAAATATTTGTTAGAACAATATTGAACTTTATTGCTCTAAGAATAGAGTATTTATTTACTTTGTAAAACGGATACATAAATCTTGCACCGGCCGTCAAGGACCCGCACGGTCTCTCTCCAACAAGCGCTGACTCGCGATGTCTTGGGCTAACACGCGCTGGCACGTACCGGCTCGCTCCGACCATCGCGAGACATCGCTGCACACTTCCTTAGTTTTATTTATTGTAATATAAAGCTGAAATAAATAAAAGTACACGGCGCACATTGTTGTTCACTTATTGAGAGCGAGCGCCTAAGGAAGCGATGGCCGGCGTATGATATCGCGAGCCGGCGCGAGGCAGGGCTGACCATGGAGAGACATCTTTCAGATTAATTCTCGCTCATCTAATCCACGCCTCGCCGGTTTATAACCACCTTTAGGCTCTACAGAAAGTGACATTCTATTAATAATAACTATTTTTAAAAAGTCCAAACGTTTGGGATTGACCACTTGTCTTTGCAGTAGTTACTCAATATCATCTCGTTTAGATAATATCAGTTTATCTAAGCCTTCTCACAAGTAATAGGTACATGAAAAAAGTTCGACAAAGCAATGTTTGCGACACGCATGAATCGTTATATTGGCTAACTTAAAGTCATAAAAATATTTGCAATTTACTCTGTGTAAGAGTGGAGACAATTCAAGAAGTTTTAAAATTTTATTACTGAGAGATGTTACGCAAAATATGATAATATGATATACATTCAAAAGTTTTAACAGAAGGTTAATACTAGAAAACCAATCAATCAGCTAAACCAACGTTTCCCAAACTGGTGTCCGCGTACCCCAGTGGGTCCACGAGCATGTCTCAAGTGGTTCGCGGAAAATGTATTAAATTTTAATAGTACGAACTAGTTTTTTATTCAAGGGGGCCTTTGCAAATAACAGGGTCCGCAGCTATAAAAGATTTTGGTCACGGATAAATTCGAAACAGAGTTTCCGCGCCCTCTGGGCACTCAGGCCACTGAAGGAACAGGGGTGGGTTTTAGTCAGTAAAAGTCTGACACGCCCTCCTGCTCCACCCAGAGCGGGAGAAGTCATTGGATGACTTACCACCCCGACAAAAAAAAAAGAAATGCTATTGAAGATGTTGAAAGGCTGAGTCGAACCAAACCTTACTAATTCCTGTAATTGTACCATACAACAGTCCGTTGCAATTTTACAATAGAAAACTTCATTTCCAAGCCGCAAAAAAAGCAAATATCAGTATTCTTTGTAATATTGTGTTCCAGCAGCGTTACTGCACCATTTTATAAATGTTTGGTATTTCAGCACAGGGTACAGGTACCTTCAGTAATGTAGTATTGCAACTTTGACATTCAATATCTCTAGAACCAGTGGGTTCCCAGGTATGGTTTAGTGGAAAAAATGATCCAACTAATGGATAGAATATGTGGCTTTCGGCTTCGGAAACTGTCTTTTGACACCCGATATGAAAAGATACCTATTTTAATATTATAAATCTTCAGTTTCTTGGGTCTTTATACAAAGTAGCATTTTAGAGGTAGCCATTGTTAAAATGCCAAAATATTTGGGAAGACCATGTGATATATCGGTGGCACATGTCAAAACTTCGACAATCTTTTTTAGGGTTCCGTACCCGAAGGGTAACCAACAGGATCCTAGTACTAATCCTCCGCTGTCCGTACGTCCGTCTATCTGTCAGCGGGCTGTATCTCATGATCCGTAATAGGTAGACAATTGAAATTTACACAGAATGTGTATTTCTATTGCCGCTGTGTCAACAAATAATAAAAACAAATAAATTTAAAATGAAAGGGGGCTCCTCTACTAGAAACGTGTTTTTTTTTGGCTTTTTTGCTCGATCTTAATAATGGCAATTTTTTATCATTGATAGGATCGCGTTTGACCACTATCTCTCCTGATGGTAAGCGATGACGTGGTCGAAGATGGAGCACGTTTTCCTAGAAGTAACCTATTCATTCCTGACTTAAACAGTCCTAGGTTGTAGCTATCAGGAAACATAGACTTTGGCTGGGAATTCCACTCCTTAGCTGTACGCACAATGAATATACTGATAGAACATCTATTTGTCTGGAGACTGTAATTCTTTTTATTTTATTCCCTAACGTTTTCGAGAGCCTTCTGTTTTCCTCACACTATGTTCACAAGTAAACATAACCATATGAAGTTTTACTATTATTGTTCTAGCTATAATTTTAATAAAATTTTATATTCGAGGCGCCTGAAGGTTGTTCGTAAGATGGCGTCCCCGATTTTATACGGCGCACAATATTGTTCAAACAATCTTTATAGTATTGGTGAATTGTTGGATTTCTGTTGATTTTATTGGTATATGTGTGTTTTGCTTTGTTTATGTTTTCTTTAAGAATTGGCACACACGCTTTTACGGTAGTACTTGTCATATTGCTATTTCCCAAAAATAGAAAACCTACAACCGGATTTATTTAACTTTACCGCTACACTTGAGTCATGAATTCAAAACTAATTAGAAAATCTTTGTTTTTACTCATGTGCATTTTAATAACATTACTTATTTCTCCTATAGAAGACATTACTTTTTCAATATCAGAAAAGAAAACGAAACGAAACGAAACTGTCTGTGACTATTCTATACTAATAACGGCAGACATGTATATGGTGTGGTAAAACTAACACAAGAAAGTTCAAACAGCTACCCACCTTGGTGGTTGCCCGGGGGTTGAGGATAAATTCGAAAGAGTTACCTCGCCCCCGGGCGCGTAGGGCAGGGAGGAACAGGGGTGGGTTTTAGTCAGTAAGAGTCTGACACACCCTTCCGCTCCACCCTAGAGCGGAGGAAGTCATAAGATGATTTCCCACCCCCCCCAAAAAAAAAAAACCCACCTTGGTGGTAGTTTGAAAATTATTTCACTAGATGGCAACGGATCTTCTGGTCTAACAGTTTTAGGCACTTGAATACCCGCTACAACTGGGACCACACCCTTATTCGTAGAGAGCTGAACAAAAGTTTGAATCTTCAAGTTTTGCACGGCACGTGATATCGTCGCTAGGATATTTAGTTTAACGGTTACTGAGCTATTGAGATTTTATTATTATTAGTAGATATGTAGTTTTGGGTAGGCTCAGCGGGTTCTTGTCAGAACTTTTTTTTATGGCATGTGTTTTCATCTCTTCACGTCTATCACACAGACAGAGAGCAGTGGTGGCCCAGAGGTAACGGCCGCGACTAACAAGTTGTAGATCGTGGGTTTGATCTCGGGCAGGCACTTTGCTTTGTGTTAATTTATTGTGTTGTGTTGGTTTAATTTTTTGTGTTGTTTATTGTTTTTTTTTTTGCGTTTTTGAATTTATTTCATCATCACTGCTTTCAAAACGGTGAAGGAAAACATGTTCTAGAACCAAAAACTTCGAATACATGTGACACCCGCACTGTGCAACCCGCACTGGGCTCGCTCGGTGCTTAACGGCCCATTCCATCTCACAGAGAGGAGGCCTGTGTCTCAGCAGAGGGAACATTAAAAGCCCGATTATGCTTATTACGTTATTATGCTATCAAACAGTTTGGAAAACTAGTTAATGGCAATGGATTCGTTCCCTATAACATAGAACTTCAACATGACTGGCAGAATGAGTTTATACACTTTGTCTACTGTCTTTGCTTGTCACTGCTCCTTCTATAAGGGACAACATAGGCGTGATTTTTACATAAATTTTATTTAACTTGCAATGTTGTTTCAAAATTTACAAACCATTTTCAACCACTTTTTGGTTTCCGATAGAGCTGAAATTTGGCATACATTTGAAAGTCCGGTGAAGATGTAGGTCATATTATGATACCATCGAGTTGATCTTCACTATGCATATGTGTATCCGCAGGAGACATCCTGGGTGTCGTCAGACGCAAGCTGATTCCCAGACACCGTCAGCGCAGGCTTGCGGACGGCACGCAATGGGTAGGTCGCCGTCCGATAAAACCCGGGTCGACAACGGTGCCTTGTGTTCCACGCGAGCCTCGAAGCATTTGACGTGGCCAGCTAGGGCCGATACCCGCCAGGGTCGGTTACGGGTACGTTTGAAAGAGTCACCGCGGTTAAGGCACAGGCAACTGAAGGGACGCGGGTGGGTTTTTTAATTTCTTGATGATTTCACACCTCAAGAAAAAAAATCTATGCAAACCCCGCCACACTGCTGTTTCCAAACCACTGTAACTTCTGTAAACCAGTATCAACAATAGCGACCACCAGAAAAAACGCCAAGGCAATGAAGCTCGACGAGTCCCAGAGAAACGATTAAACTGTCTTGGGTCCCGCAATGAAGTTAATCAGAAAAGAACAGCGGAGGAGTAAAAAATACATAATTTCCACTTCCCTCCTAATCAAGCGGGAGACAGAACAATCCTAGGCCATTCGGCGCAAAGGGGGTATTTACAACTGGGATAAGCCCAGTTGCCAAGCACCATGGATTAAAACACTAAAATTAATGGGTCCTAACTATAAGCTGTTACATTTGATTCCAATAATAGGTATAACAAAAACGCTTGAACGCACGGAAATTTTGTTCTAGTTTCCACAAGGTCCGTGTAATAGACAACTACAGACGTAGGCTGAATACTACTCATAATAATATTGCGTTCAGTTTGCCAAAGAGTACACCCCAATAGGATATGATGTGCGGATTCGTAATAAGGTGTTGAAAATTAACATAAAGGCGAGGCTACAAGCTTGAAGAAAAATAATTTACTCTTAAAGTTGCCATGACCTGTGAGAAATTGGGCAACACAGTGATCCACCTCCAGCCAGTCAGCCGCTAGCGAATCGATGGGAAGAACTGGTGAAGGTGTCAGCCTTTGATGGAACTTTCCCACCTACATTGCCATTCGGATAAAAGGTCCTCCCAGACGTCAGTTTGAGGTTTAATCTTGGTACGATCGCGTTGAGGTAAAAAGTCTGAGTCCGTAGTCTTTCGTGCGAAATAGTACATTGCAGCACGTCGCTGTACCTCAAGATCGACTGGAAGTACGCCCGCAAGTATCTGTAAGGCTTCAGTGCTAATCATCCTATACGCTTAACATAGGAAAATAAATGCTAAACGTTGGCTTTGAAGCAATTTACGTCGTACCGCCCCAATGGTGGCCCTATCAGCTCAAACAGGTGCCCCGTAGCACATACAACCCAGGTAAGTAGCCCCATGGATCGTTTTTAATGTTAGAAATGATAGGCCCCAAGTAGCCTTGGATATTCTCGTCAAGGCTTAAATGTTCTTTTTACCTTTTCACTTATTGTTTTTACGTGCTCAATAAATGGAAATTTCTTTTCTAGTACCATACCAACATCTGTGCCAGTGAGCTCTTACCACTACCGCTCTTTACATCTTATTTACCCCACATAAAAAGGGCGTGAACATAACGAAATTAATTTGACTCAGACCCGCTGTCGGCAGAGAGAAAAAAACGAGGTGGCGGTTAATTTTCGTAGAACTTCCCATTGCCCCGGATATATTGTACTGTGATGCTTGGATTAAATTAAGAGGGATAAGTAGATTTACACGTCAAAGTACTTTTATTTCATTTATTTGCCGCTTCTGGGAAATAAGGACAAACCCCAGAGGTGTCGCTCGTAGAAATAATATTATTTATTCTAGGTCATGGAACAGCACTAGTAGAAAGAAAAGATCAGAAATATATCCTCCAGTTCAGTCGCAGTTTTTCTGCAAAGTATGAGCTTACTGCTTATAAGATAATAGAATTAGCATCTTATTTTTAACAGCTGAAATCACACATTGCATTCGCACAAGCTGGGGTGGGTCGCTAGTTAAGTATAAGGTAGCATTTTTTTTTATTTTAAGTATGTTTGAAAAAGGTAACATCGACATTACTGGTCCTATCAAATATCAAATATGTCAAAACTTATTTTATCCCGGAAAAATTAGGTATTAAGGTACATATAATATTTTTTTAATAGACACCATTTAAGACAGTTCCTTAATAATTCCATAGTTCTACAAAACATTAGTACTCTCAGTAGTTACATAAGTACAACTTCTCATTAATTAGATAATTTCCCAAAAAACGACAATCGCAGAGTGAAAAGAAAATCTAAACCAAATACTACACGGCATTCCTTAATTAATTGAAGCTTACAATTTAATTAAGACTCTCAACTTAAAAACAATAAACCAAGGTTTATTCAAGTAACACACGGAACAATCTAATTTCGTCTTACACTGCAGTAAATTGAACTTTCTTATCCATCTTCGTACGTTCCGGGTGAAATTTTTTTGACGTCATTTTGTTTAATTAGAGGACTGCACCAAAAATTGGGCAAAAAGGAAAATAGGTCTTGGTCTCAACAGTGCTTCCGAATTTAGGGGGCCCGAGTACCGCCTGCAGGCGGTTATACGTGGGGATCGTGTGATCGATGGCCCTTTATGGAGCCCCGGTGTGGGCTGCTGACCTGACGGCCCGCCACATCGCAATACTGTGTAAACCACAGAGAGCGATTGCCGTCAGAGTCATCAGAGGATATCGCACGATCTCCTACGAGGCGGCCTGCGTACTGGCCGGATCCCCGTCCTGGGATCTGGAGGCAAAAGCACTCGCAACACTACACCGGTGGCGCGAGGAGGTGCGCACGCGGGGCGGTGAATCGATGCAGCGCGAGATCGAGCTGCGTCGGTCGCAGCTTCGCGAGGTCTTGGTGGCGGAGTGGCGGAGAAGGCTCTTATATCCTACCGCCGGCTTCGTTACAATCGAGGCAGTCCGGCCGGTACTTGACCGCTTGATAACGCTTAACCCTGACCGTCAAAAACGGCCGTTTTTGGTACTTTTGCTTACTACTTTGGATACGAAACACTTTGAGTCCTGTTTCAACAACATAAAAATACCTTAAGCTCTTTGTAACAAACAAAACGATTTTTAACCGACTTCTAAAAAGAGGAGGTTCTCAATTCGTCTGTATGTTTTTTTTTTTTTTTTTTGTATGTTACCCGATTTCTCCGTCACTTGTGAACCAATTTTCAAAATTCTTTTTTCATCTGAAAGAATATGATACTCCTGAGGTGGTCCCATATAAATTTTATCGAAATTGCTTCAGCGCATTTTGAGAAACTGAACAAAAACGGAAAATACGTGTACCTCGATGACGTTTTGGTGTTCTCCAAATGTTTAAATTCCACGTTCCATTATATTAGGGTTTTTAGTTCTGGGGTATAATAACTAAAAAGTGAAAAATAAAAAACTTTTTTACAAAAAAAACAACCGACTTCCAAAAAAAAAAATACACTAAAAATTAATAAATAACTTTAATTTCGGAAGTCGGTGTCAAATAACGAAGAAGTAAAATACAAACACCGACTTCCGAAATTAAAGTTATTTATTTATTTTTAGTGTATTTTTTTTTTGGAAGTCGGTTGTTTTTTTTTAATCTTTATTTTCTACGCTTTGCAACGATTTTGTATTCAATGAGGGCGCCACTTGGCGGCTATATACGCCTTAAGCATAAGCAAAATCAGCCTATAAAGTTTCCCGCTTCCCACTGCTGGGAAACAGGCCTCCACTCTGTGAGAGAGTTAGGGTTATACTCCACCATTTTTTTATATTTTATTGTCTCACGCTTGACCACTATCTCACCTGATGATAAGCGAAGAAGTGGTCGACTTTGGAGCACGCCTGCCTAGAAGTAACCTACTCACCCTTGACTTAATTCTTAAATACAGAAGAAACGAGCACTAATGTTGGTGCTCTTAAACAACCATTTATTTATAATAATAATAATAATTTATTTAATTAAGACAACATTGGCCCAATGGTTAGTAAAAAACTTATCATCTAAGTGTTAGTAAACTCAAAATTCAAATACAAATTCAAAAAAATACAATTATGTCATTAATTAAAAATTTAAAAATACAATAATAATACAATAAAGTCATAAATTAAAATTCCAAAAATAAAATAATATAATACCGTTCTATTCCGTCAGTGTTGCAATTTGATGTCTCAGAATAGGGCAGTCAAACTTCATTTATAATACCTGAAGGTTTTTAACAAAGTGATAAACAAGAAGTTAAAAATGGATGAGATTGCCAAGCGCCCTCGGAATGTCACGAAATCAATCACTTACATTTCGATTTTTCGACACTTTTCACTAAAATAATTTAACGTTGACACACTGAAATAACGTTCTGGGAACACATCCATTGAACGTACAGCTAAGGAATAAAATCCTCACAGCTCGGTAAAAGCTTCGAAACATAAACCTATTACTCCGAAAATCAAGCGCTGTTTGTCTACCTTCATAACTCTGACTAAACGTCAAGGTACCTACTTCATGAATTCAGTTAGAGTTTGTCAGTAATCAAGACCCATTCATTGGTATCCTGTTACCTGTTTAATGAACTTCGATTGGAATCAATACTCGAAGGTAAGGCTGCATTTCCATAAGAACGGAGATGAGCAAGAAAGATGAATCCTCATCACTACATAGTATAAAACAAAGTCGCTTTCTCTGTCCCTATATCCCTATGTATGCTTAAATCTTTAAAACTACGCAACGGATTTTGATGCGGTTTTTTTTAATAGATAGTGTGATTGAAGAGGAAGGTTTATATGTATAATTTGTACCCGAGCGAAGCTGGGGCGGGTCGCTAGTTATATATATAAATATAACAAATTCAGCATTTTAGTGTTCCCACTGCTGGGACTCAGGCCTTCTCTCAAGGAGTGCAAATGGGCGGTAATCCACAACACGGGCCCGATGCGGATTGGTGGATGTCACATGTCTTGGATTTTTTTGTTCGTCCTCACGATGTTTTCCTTCACCGTTTTGCGAGCAGTGGTGATGAAATAAAATCCAAAAAGTAAGGAGTCCACCTGGGTTTGAACCCACGACCCACAACTCGTAAGTCTGATAAATGCTTGTGGTTAAGTAATAACAGCCAAACAGTTCGACCTTCAAGGTTAAGCCACACTTGCCGCGGTCGGTCAGTGGATGGGTGACCATCCCTTTTAAATCGAAACCCCACCGTACCTCAAAAAGCTCGATATGGCGTTGGTCCCGGCTGTCATTAGCAGATCTTTGACAATCGTTACGGGTAGTCAGAAACCTGGAAGTCTGTCATTTTTTTACTGAATTTCTTGAGGGAAAGTTTTTTATTTCCAAGGACAGAAATGGTGTCTAAAATGTGACCATCCATTTCCGTTACATACATAATAATTATGTAACAACACATTATAGTAGATACCTTATTTTAAAAAAAACTAAACCCGCTTTATATTTTACCGGCCAATAATCTCAACAAATTCTCGGAACATAGTCGGAATCATATCAGAAGAATCTACTTACCAGAGATTAATCGTCGGCGATCCGGCTAACAGATTTCCCTTGGGGCTGCTGAGGGTTTATTGCAAGTATTAATGACTGCTGTACCTTAATGAAGCGGTTGACAGCCAGAGGAATTATCCTTGGAAAAAAAAATCGTCGATTTGTAATTTTTTTGCTGTTTTTATCTTTAATCAAGCCTTTATTTGTTGCAAGCTGATTTGTTGTAAGCGACAAGTTTTCGAAAAGTCCAGTTCTTTATATTAAAAATCGCACGAATATGTCGGTAAGGGTTCGATATTGTAAGTGGAAAAAGTTCTTTACAACACGATTCTTAACGGCATCCTTATAGGAACATTATTGATCAATATCAAAAATATACGAGTATGTTACTTTGTCATTTTGTTTTGGCTCGGGTACAGTATTTCATAACCACTGTTTTCAAAACAGCGAAGGAAAATATCTTGAGGAAACCGGCATGTCCTAGAACCAAAAATCGATGACATGTAACATCTACCAACCTGCATTGGGCCCGCGTGGTGGATTACGGCCCACTTACTATCTCAGAGAGGAGGGTTGTGTACCAGCAAAAAAAAAAGTGCGAACACTAAAAGTTTATGATTATGTTTTTTGGAACAGGTGGAGCCTGTTCCAAAAAACATAATCATTGTTTGACTGAGGGTCCAGATCCCTCTAGGGATGAGGACCCTCAGCAATGAGGGAAAACACGCAAGGAGGCTTAATGGTACATACGGTTTCTGAATTGAGCACATATGTATTTAAAGTTAAGAACGTGTCAAACTATACTTTAGCGACGAATTTTGACAGGTTTTTATGCTAGAGTTTGACAGGTTCTCAACCTTAATTTCTTGTTTCAGAATTGGGGGAAACTACATTTGTCTGAAAAAAATTCTAACTTTGGCTTAAGTCGATTGCACACCAGGTATGCAGATAACAATTAAAATATATTGTCGGCTAATTGGGCGTGCGCGGGTTTTTTTTTTTTTTTTGGGGGGTGGGAAATCATCCTATGACTTCTTCCGCTCTAGGGTGGAGCGGAAGGGCATGTCAGACTCTTACTGACTAAAACCCACCCCTGTTCCTCCCTGCCTCGAGTACCCAGGGGCGAGGTAACTCTTTCGAATTTATCCTCCACCCCCGGGCAGACATCGGCCGTGGCAGGCCCCGTCCTTTTGCTCACAACTCTTTGAGGCGCGCGTGGAACTCTACGCGCCGTCGACTCTCGGGCCTGGTGCTGATCGGACGGCGAGTTACCCACTACTCGCCGTCCGCAGGCCCGGGTGGCGTGCGACGGGTTAAAGTCGGTTTTGACACGTTCTACTCAACTCAGGCTTATGTCATTTAAGACTAGATTTTTCTTGGGACTTGTTTTTGCTCACTGTTACGATTTTCTTTAGATATATTAGATGTATCGTAGCCTATATTTACTAGAGCTTGTTTTGCCACTTTTGTTAGAGATTTTGATTCAACTTCAAACTTATAGATGTAAAGCAATAATTTAGCTTCATTCTAAAAATCTAAATCCATACTTTAATCATACAATAGCCTTTAGAAAACAATCTTCATTCGTTTTGAAACGATGAATTAACTAACGAAAAGCACAGATTTTTTTTTTGATAGACTTAAAAGGAATCTCTGAAACTGCACCTTCACAAGCTACCATAATAGCACAAAAAAAAAACAATAAAAAAAACAACACCGTAACACGGCACAAAAACAAAGCAAAGATAAAATATCTCAATCGGTTGCACATTGATCATTTTGCACTGCCGTAAATAACACAAATGAACAGGGATTTAAAATTGTGACGTCATACTGCCTTTATTTATCTCAATGCCCAGTGGGCTCCATTTGTCACCTTTATACCATATTTAGTTCAACATTGTGTTCCATAATTATTTTTTCTACCTTTACGGGAGCAGAGAGTTATGTGTGTAATGGTACACTATTTGTAAACCACGTTATAGTCTGTGTAGTATATTGGACTGTTTAAGTTCGATGTTTCAAGGGTTTACATTAGCACTGGTAGTGCAGTTTTTATTGTAGGTTACACACAATCTTCAGACAGAGATTGAGTTTCGGTTACCTACCTAGGTTTTAAAAGGGACTTGTTTATCGAGTTGTTATTCAAACTTGGAGCATTTTTATAAAGGTAAATGAGTTTAATTTAATTGTTGGCTTTTAACTGTTTAATTTAATGGCTTTCTGTGTAGTCATAAATTGTTGTCATTAGTCCTCATTAGTACTTCTTATAATCTATATCACTGCCAAATTTTATCCGGATCCGTTAAGCCGTTCTGGCTTGATTCAGTAACAAACATTCATCCATCCATCCAAATTTTCGCATAGGTAATATTATAGTAGGACTAGCTTCTGCGAGCGGCTTCGCCCGTGTGGATTTGACGAAGTTTTATACAAACAAAATCCCTCCTTTACACCCCTTTAAAGGTCGAATTTCCAAAAACCCCATCTTAGTGCTCCCCTATATTATAAAAGAAAGCCATGTGCAAAATTTCACGTTCCTAGTCTGAACTGTTTCGGCTGTGCGTTGATATGTCAGTTTCTCCTATTATATATATAGATTATCAGGATAGTAAATATAATGTGCAGTTGAAAGATATCTGTAAAATACACTATAGCAAAAAAAAATAACCAAATTTAGCTTTGAAAATAAATAAAAAACGCTAGCTTGTCACATGGCTTTGACAGCGGATGCATAGCCTTTATTAATCGAGTACCTCTCAAACATTGAATTAATTGCAAAAGGACCTAAGCAAGCATTTCCACTATATTAAGTACCCAAACACACCCTTAGATATTTTAAAACCGAACCCAACATAATTGAAATTCCATCCCTCATAATTTTATTCACAAATCACCATCAATTAATTGGCATTATCAATCAAAAGAAGTGAATCAATCAACTTGATTCGAATCAATCGATTGCAGACATGTGATTCATCTTTTACTAAATTAAATTTTTGGAGGCCAGACTCGCCCATGGAACCAAACCTTGTTTAGACTTACAGAGAAGATTTCTGAAAAATATTTGAGAATTTTGTTTGTAATACAGATTGTATTTCAATAAGACAACTTTATTTTTCTTCTGACATAATATTTTATGCAGGTATGGTGTTTGAATATAAAAATGTGACCTGAAGTCTTTTTGAAGCTCCACTTTCAGTTTATTAAGACAAGATCTGAGACCTGGACCGAAACAGCTTGAAGTCATAGAGAAAGGTCTTTGTCCAGTAAAATCGAATCCGAAAGTAATTTACTAGGCTAAGAATTAGCACCATTTAAACGTCAAAATTTACAAAAGACGTATAACCATTGATACGCCCACCTCAGTGATTTAGTGGGTCTTCTTGCCAGCTAAAATACTTGGAGCTGGTTACGCAACAAACTCCTCAGCAAAACAGCAGTAGGATGAAATTGGCTTGGTCTCCTTCTGTAAGACTGTGATGGTCCACAAGGAAAAAGTCTCAGGAAAGACGGTGGCATTATGATCACGTGCTATCGCGAACGGCGAGGCGAGATCCCTTTAGCTACAGTCTCCCCGGGAATCTTTCCTTACCATTTATGCAGATGGTGATTACCGGGGTATTTGAACCCCATACTCCCTGGACTTTTACAGTCCAGGCGCCTTTTGAAGGTTTTACCTGAAGATACAAGATTAACGGCGTCTACTTGTTGCCATTATTAGATCGAGCACAAAAAGCCAAAAAAACACGTTTCTAGTGAGGTGGGCGCCCCTTTTAATTTTTTTTTTTTTTAATAATTGTTGTTATAGCAGCAACAGAAATACACATTCTGTGTAAATTTCAACTGTCTACCTATCGTCATAATTAAGATCGAGCAAAAAAAGCCAAAAAAAACACGTTTCTAGTAGCCCCATGAATTTTTATTATTTGTTGTTTTAGCGGCAATTGAAATACACATTCTGTGAACATTTCAACTGTGTAGCTATTACGGATCACGAGATACAGCCCGCTGACAGACGGACGGACAGCGGAGGCATAGTAATAGGGTCCAGTTGGTTGCCCTTCAGGCACGGAACCCTGAAAAGGGTACTAAAGGCTGACAGTAACCAAAACCAAGCTAGGTAAGAAAGGTAAAATCATAGTCATCTCTTCCACAATTTCCCGTAATATCAATAAAATGTTCAGGACATTTTGGAAAAGAAAATATACAAATTTAGATTGATGACCTACACAGGTAGGATTTTTATCTTGCAACCAAAAGAATAGCACAAAACTATTATGATCTAAATAAAATATACACACAATCCAAATGTCTTATTAAGGTTAAAATACACGTGTCCAATATTCATACAACCCATAATTTTATTAGAAGGGTCAAAAATCTGTGGTTTATTTAAAGGGACCAAAATAACCGTGTGCGGAACCAAACTCCATATTAATCCACAACTTACCTCTTTGTAACCCAATTTATAATGTTCACAAAAACAGAACAGATGTAAGCCTTTATCCTATTGTAGTTTGTTTTAACGTAATAAAGGTGTGGACAGAAGGACCAGTCTTTAAAAACAGGTCAATAAATAATAATATAACTAAAAATAAAAGCATAATATATGAGGTATGTACTATGTATGACGTATTACGAGTCTTCGAACCTTCTAAGTTCTAAATAATTTTACTCAACTGCCCCAGAATACCCTGCTTCTGGGGCAGTTGATAAATGCGGTTTACAAATTTCGAAAAAAAAAAAATAGGTGTATAGTCCGATTTTTTGTGATATGGACATGTTAGTATTAAAATAAAGAGCTCAAGAAGACGATTCCAAAAATATAACTCACTAAAGCGTAGGAAAAAAAAAACATTTATAAAAAAAACCGACTGGCAAAAATTTTTACAAAAAGTCAGTATTCAAGCATTCTAATGCAGTTTGTGGCATAAAATCTGTGATTGAACTTAATTAAATTCCACATTCCAATATTAATAAAACATAAATTTGTAGTCGCCATAATACTCTTGTCCCAATACATTTGAAGTCAGTGCATCATATCTGCTTCTTTGATTTTCCATACCATACTCCTCCTAGTCATCATACCACACATAATATGGAGTTATTTGAAGACACACAACACACACAATACACACACACACACACACATAAACACAACATAATATGGAGTTATTTGGAGTTATCTGCCCGGGGGTGGAGGATAAATTCTGCCCGGGGGTGGAGGATAAATTCGAAAGAGTTACCTCGCCCCCGGGCGCGTAGGGCAGGGAGGAACAGGGGTGGGTTTTAGTCAGTAAGAGTCTGACACGCCCTTCCGCTCCACCCCAGAGCGGAAAGAGTCATAAGATGATTTCCCACCCCCCAAAAAAAAAAAAAAAAAACCATACTCCTCCTAGTCATCATACCACACATAATATGGAGTTATTTGAACAATTATTCAGTAGCATAGTAATTAGTTATTCGTTGCAATTATAGGTAATTGCATATTAGTCAGCACGCTATTTTTCGCAATTTCACATAGTACCTATAAGTTTTATGGTTGTAAGTATGAAGCAATAAACTTTATGTGAAAATAAAAGCAAACCATAAATTCTACAACAGTTTCATGTAAAAGCGAGCAAGCGAACAAATGCGAGCTACTTGCATTTCGAATTATTTTATAATAATGTAAATTGTGATTAGAAGCTTTGGAATTATATGATTAGGACTTAAGTCCATGACTATGTAAATTTAATTTCACACTCCTAAATTGTGAGTCGTAAGCAAGTGTTAAGTCGCGAGCGAACATTAGATGAACCCTGAAAACCGGTTTTTCAAGGTACAGAAACAGGCCCTTAAGGCCTCCTTAGTTTTGTCTCTAAGATGGCAAGGTAAACAACATGGGCATCGTCATCCACATTTCAGTCGAAAGATGTACATAGCAGGGCGGGCATAGGCCTCCCCGAGTATCGCCACAACGACCAGTTCTGTGCTTCTCGCACCCTTCCCCACTTGCCACACCCTTCCCCTTCTTGCACCTTGTGGGAGACCTTCCAAAGATGCGTCTTCCGGTACGCGGTCCTTTCCACTTTTCGGCCGCATCAGCGATTACGACTTTCAAAAAGTCATAAACGACACACGCTAATGAAATGTCATAATATGATGAATGAACAACATTTTGGCAGTTCAACGATTGCTGATAAAATTTTACTTTAAGTCAGAAATACTTTGCTTGTTTACTGTAAGTACTTTAAATGGCAAAAATGAAAGCCTTTCAAAATAAAGCATTATAAAACTGGATCTTCTGTCTTCACTTACAGTGTGACTTTGACCACAAAAGCAAAGCCACTGCGGGCGGTCCAATAATGTGTACCTTACCTAATGTAAGGTTATCTTAAAAAAAAAACGTTGGGTCATAGAACAATAAGGTTTTATACCTACCGTCACTCGTGTAGGTGTTGATTTATATACCAGGGTTTTTATGACTCGGGGTTATAGCCTTTGTGAGGTTTTTGAATGCAATTCGGTAGGGAATTCATGGGAATTGAGTTTTAATATCTGCATGGATTTATTTATTATGAGGTATTATGTTGTGTGTCTTTATCACGGAGTTTATGAATAACCTATTTTGGAAATACCGGGTATAATATTACGTAACCATAATAATCATTTTTATTCATAAGTCGCTTTTTATTTTTGCGTTGGGTGTTTTTAAAATTTTTAATTTAATTGGTATCTTGTTGAGTTTCACGCGGGCGAAGCCGCTACATAAGGTATCCAAATATTCTTCTTCATCATCATCATCATCATGACCTAGATTAGGAGATTATATTTTTCACCCCGGGAGTATGTTTCCTTGGTATAATACTTAGGGCGTACTGAAAGTTTCTGGATTTTGCAAAAAAAGACTAGATATATAAGCCTTACAATACATTTATTGTTTTCCAAAGTATACTCCCTTGCAATTAATGCATTTTTGCATTCGCTGCAACCATCGTACAAAGTAGTTGGGTTAGTCTTCCTTAAGGACCTCTGCAATGGCTTCATGGAACGCATTCACCGCAGATTCAGAGCTCGTAAAACGTGTGCCTCTAAGTTTGTCTTTATTATATGAAAAAAAAAAATAAGTCGCAGGGTGCGAGGTGGAGGCTGTAAGGCGAATGCGTCATCAGTTCCACATTTGAAGCCTTCAAATACGCTTCAGTTACCTTAGCGGAATGTGAGGATGCTTTATCATGGTTTACGCGAACTTTTTCAAGACTCTGGGCAAGCAAGTGTTGACGTATCTATCGGCAGTCACTGTCCTTTGATCTTCAAATGATACTGTAGTGAATGCCCTACTTTGTCGAAAAAAGAAGCAACCATTTTTCTACCAATGCGTCGACTTTTCTTAACTATCGTCGGAAAACCTTCAAAAGGAAAGACTACTCTGCCGATGGGATTTTTCTTTCGGGTTCAAAGCAGTACACCCAGATTTCGTCACCTGGCACGATATTATAGACAGCCAATGACTGTCCTCCGTTAAACTTTTTTATCATTTTACGACTGGACACGCAGTCGTTTCTGGTCTACCGTTAAGTCATGCGGTATTCATCGAGTGAGCTTCCAAACCTACAGATGCACATGTAAAATGTTGCATTTGGCTTATTCCAATACCTAACAAAGTACGAATTTGCTGACAAGTATTTTTTTTGTCAGTTTCAATAACTTTTCATACGGTATCAATATTAGATTCTGTAGCCGCAGTCGCCGGCCGACCTTCACATGGCTCGCCATAGAGATGATCACGTCCACGTTAAATTCTCTAAACCACAAATAAATAGAGCTATGACATGGTGCTTCATCATATAAATGCCAATTGAAGTTTCTGGCAATTCTCTAGTTGACAGCGAAAATCAGAAAAAATCATTGAACGAAAATGTTTACGAGTTAAATTCATTTTGATATAGCGACACACAATTTTCGAAAGGACGTCACAGTGAAAAATCAAATGACAGTCTCGCAAATTAATAAGTAACATGTTTCCAAAGAGTTCCATTTTCGAACTCCATAACTGTTTTTTTTTCATTCTTTTATTGTGAGCGGCCAGATCCAGAAACTTTCAGTATTTCCTACGTAAAACCCTCTTTGCGCAGGCAAAACCAGGGCAGGAACTAGTTTGACCACTACCTCACCTGATGGTAAGCGATGATGTGGTCGACGATGGAGCACGCTTGCCTAGAAATAACCTATTCACTCTTCATTTACCCAGGTTGTGGCTAATGAAACAAACGATTTTCAGATAACCTAACTTCAAACGCATTTAAATTCCCAAATTCTCAAATCAGTTAAGTTCTAATTTAAACATCAGATGTATTTATCGGCACATCGGTTTTGTGTCGAAGTCTTTAATTAGGCGCCGACTGACGGTGATTGGACGACCCGATATTCGGAGGGCCATATTAAATTACAGGCTTTTAGTGGAAACTATTTCACGTTAACGTAGTGCGCTTTTGAACGGTAATTTTGGCTATTTTGAACTATACAGGACTTAACGGAATTGCCTGGTCTTATTTTAGATAGACACTGCTTCTGTCCTTGGAAATGATTCACTTTCTTCAAGGTGGTCATAGTAAATTCCCGAAATAAAATTGGACTTTCCGTACAAAGTTATCATCAAAATCAATCTGCCTAGCCTTTCCCCAACTATCATGTGGTCGGGTTCCAGTCTAACCGGATACAGCTGAATACCAGTATTTTACATGGAGCGACTGCCTATCTGACCTCCACAACCCAGTTACTGGGTAATACCATACCCCTTGGTAAGACTGGTTGTCAGACTCAGGCTTCTGACGACCCGTAACGACTGTCAAAGATCTACAAATGACAGCCGGGACCAACCGCTTAACGTGCTTTCTGAGTTACAAAAGAATCTCTGTAGGTATATTAAAATGGTCACCCATTCACGGACCGACCTCGACAAGCGTTGCTTGACTTGAAGATCGGCCTGTGCGGTTGTTATTATTTAACTAACTTGTCAATAGTGTGTCAGTAGTGTGTCAGTGGTGTCTCAATAGAATAGTCATTGACATTTGGTATTCTATAAATTATTTATGGTCATTGACTTGCCCTTGTAGTGCCATTCAATCACCATAATAAGACTATTGTAATAATTGGTAGTCTGGTCTACTATAATTATGTTAATAGCATTTTGAAGTTTTTGCAGAATACCAAATTTGCAACAGTGGCAAAATAATGTCTGTTGTGTGTCGATAGAGTGTCGATGGCGTGTTGCTTAACTCAAAGTTACAGAATTGGGCCCCTGGTTCTTACTACGATTAATACACTACATAAATACGATTTAAATTACATTAAATGTTAACACTAAAGCTGGGCACAGACTTAATTAAAACTACGGTCACCATCATAATCAGATAGAATCAAATATTTTTCTTCTTCATTTTGTCATTTGAGAGTGCCTCATAATGGTAATATTAACTGCTGAGCGTGAGGTCCTTGGTTTCATTTCCCGGATCAGACAAAAAGTGGTCTTAGGATTTTCTATTAAGAATACCACCAGCCCAGAGTTTGAAAGTCGTGTCTTGACACACCCCCGTGCCTCAGCAAGCACGTAAAGCAGATGGTCCTTCACCTGATCTCTCCCTGGTCGTGTCGGTTGGCCATCCCATCCGACTATGAGAGTAAAGGAACAGAGAGTGCACCTGTGTCTGTGCACAGTCTTGTGCACTACAATGTCTCTTGCGTACTTGGCTAATTTCCGTTGAGCGTTATTTTTATAATGGTCAAATTGAAATAAATTATTTGACTTTGACTTCACAGAGATAGGTTGACCTAAAACAGCTTTCATAATAAATCACTTATTGTTTATCTACTTCGTCACAGATATCAGTAATGTAACACCATACAATTTCCATACACACAATAATATCCATTTACTTATTCAGATAACAGCAAGCTGTTAAAACATCGATCAAAAATGATTTATTTTACAGAAATAATAAAATGTCACGTACCAAGAACTGCGGGTTTTATTACCTTTGCATAACCCAGTTTTGAGTGAGCGTGCGTTAACCCTAGGTAAGGGTTAAACCATTCTGGTTCAGAGGGCAAGCAAAGAGCATAAAATAGAATTAATATGACCCCACACTATGTATTCTCTTACTAGGTCAACAGATATTATGTGGGGTCCAGTAATGGCTAGATTTGGTCGATAATAATCAATTATTTATTGATAATAAGGATTAAAAAATATTTATAAACTTGCACATTTTTTTTATCAGACATCTGAAGTTGAAACTCTGAAAAAGCTTGATTTGAGAAAAAGCTTTAAAAAAAACCGGCCAAGTGCGTGTCGGACTTCGCACATTTAGGGTTCCGTACCATAATTATGAGGGAAATCAATATTTTGGTGTTAAAATGTAATTAAAATATACGTAATAGTGAACATTATTACCAAATTTCAAGTTCATAGGTCAATGGGAAGTTAAAAAATTCTTCAGAACAAAATTTTGTGACAGACGACGGTCAGACTGACAGACAGACGCGTGAGTTACAGCAATAGGGCTCCGCTTAGACCCTTCGACTACGGAACCCTGCCGGAGTCTGTGTTGCCTGATAGCTACATCCTGGGAGTCTTTACGTCAAGAGTGAATAGGTTACTTTTAGGTAAGCGTGCTCCATCTTCGATCACATCATAGCTTACCATCAGTTGAGATAGTGGTCAAACGCGTGCCTATCAACAACAAAAAAATCTTAAAAAGAAAAAAAAAAGAAATTTAAGTAGAACGGATATTTCTGGTACTTAGAAACATCATAGTATCATATAAAATTCACTATATGAACTTGTTGATGATTGAGCATTAAATTAATAATCAATTAAAATCGCGAAATGCAATCTTTTCAACCAACTTTACAAAACTGCGTTTATCTCTTCTTTGCTTGGACACCATTCGCATCGCATTTTCATGTCATGTAAAGTGTACTTTATATGTGGGCGTCACAGCACAAAGCACCGAATTCCACACACATTAGTAGTAACAACTGCTAACATGGAATTCGGTGCCGAGATCTGTGTTTCCTGCTAGAGCAGTTACAGCCTGAGGGTCTTTAATAATAATAAGTTTATGCCACGAGCCTCCACTAACACCTTAGGAGGCTCTCGTTAGGCAGCTGGGTCAAGGACTTGATTCAGAAAGCTGTACTTCTGGACACGGCTCGCATTGTCAGACGGTTCCTCTCTCTGGAGCCCTGACCGCCAGGTAGCTTGGACCCTGTTCCCCATACCGGTAGGATACTATTTATTATATTTTAAATGTACTTTTTAATTTTATGATAGAAATTAAAAAAAAAATAATTTAATGTCTCAACGAAATAAAAATAATAAAACGTTTATTTAAGATAACTAGTGTTAGAATTACAACCTTAATCTACTCGACCCCTGCCTGACTCATGAATCGAGACATCAATACTCATGTGAGCACTATAATAAATCGATTCATGTACAGACAGTCAAGTCTACTGACTATCATGCACACAAAACGCTGTTGCGACTAGCCCGTACTCTGCTCAGCATTGACGCGCACCGCTTGCGCAGAGTTGCGCAGAAGCAATCGATGCGCGCCTCCGCTAACATACGTGATGCACTCAAGTCACTCAGTGGCAGTCAAGTCAAGATTGAATAGGTTAATTTTAGGCAGAAGTTTTCCAACTTCGACCACAACATAGCTTACTATCTTGAGATAGTAGTCAATCGCGAGCTATTTGCTCGTAACAGTAAAAACTTTCGAGACAAACTTCAGAAAGGCTCTGTCTTACAACAAAACACTCGGATTTCGTATTCTCAACCCTCAAATAAGAATAGTCCCTTAAGTATTCTTGAAAGTCAACGTGATAGAGATATATTAGGGGTTGCAAACATTTTTTACAATTTAGACCACAGTAGATGCGTACATGGAAAGACACTCGCCATGAAATGGTTGATAAGGGCCGGTATATTTTTGGGGAATCACTTGGTTTCTTGATAGTGTTGTCAGTAGAGGATGATTCATAATGTTGAGATTTCTTTTTTTTTTCTTGGTAGATTGAATTACGTTTTGCTTGTATTTACCCACCAACATTTTGTTTGATTTAATTTTAATTGAAACCTGTGACGTAAGAAACAATATTTTTTTAGACATGCCACAGTTGTGTGCTGATCAGAATTACAGGCATTATTTTTATTTTTTTTCTATTTATGATGGACAAAATGCTGTGACACAAAGGACCTTGTAGTATAAAACAAAGTTACTTTCCGTGTCTGTCTGTTTCTTAGCTAAATCCTTCTAAACTGATTTTGATGCAGTTTTCACTAATATAAAGAATGATAGACGAGGAAGTTTTTTGTTTATAATTGGCACTTGGCACCCGTACGAAGACCTGGGCCTGCGGACGGCGAGCAGTGGGTAGCTCGCCGTCCGATCAGCACCAGGCCCGTGAGTCGACGGCGCGTAGTGTTCCACGCGCGCCTCAAAGAGATGAGTGTCAGCCACCACTGACGGGGCCCATCGTGGCCGGTGCCTGCATGCCTAGGGGTAGCGGATAAATTCTAAAAATGAGTTACCGCACCCCTGGGCACTCAGGCAGGGAAGGAACAGGGGTGGGTTTTAGTCAGTAAGAGACTGACACGCCCTCCCGTTCGACCCGGAGCGGGAGAAGTCATTGGATTATTTCCCAAACCCCAAAAAAAAAACCCGCACGAAGCCGGGGCGAGTCGAAACTTATGGATATTTTAATCTGAAATAAACATTTATTTCAGATTAAAATATCCATAAACTTGCTTATTATTAATACATATAATAATGTAATAGCTGTTCACGCAGCATTGCTCCCTTGAAATATTCCATGGGTACCGTGCATTTTTCTGGGATAAAAGTAACCTATTTTTATTTTACTTAACATTCAACATCTTCAAAAAAAAAACATATAATTATGTACATACCTAACTAAGTATCCATTTTTAATTACGTAAATGCACCTTAAAAAGCTTTTTATATTTTAACCTTGTTTCAAGATCGCAAGAAAACCTGAAAGAAATTGTATTTCGTGGCTTTAAAGACGGAGAGAGCCACTTTATTCCGAAGAGTACTTCATAGGATTAGGGGCGGAAGCCACTTAGCAAGGAAATGCCTTCGTTTTAGAATAAAAATTACATATGACAGAATTAGTTGGGCTCTGAAGGTATTTTGGGATTTAGTCACGAATACAGAGGTATTTTTCAGTGGTTTTTAACCCCCGACGCAAAAAGAGGGGTATTATAATTTTGACTATGTGTTTGTGTTTCTGTCTGCGGCACCGTAGCTCTTAATCGGGTGAACCGATTTGCATCCGGATTTTTTTTAATTTGAAAGCAGATTTTAGCAATGGTTCTTAGATATGTTTTATCAAAATCGGTTCAGCCACCTTTTCTTTTAAGCGGTGGGTTTTTTTTTCATTTTTTAATTTAATTAGTATCTTGTAGGTTTATTTTCATTCATAAACATGTATTTTCCAATACTTTTTTCACAAAGGTATGAAAGGGGTTCAAAATGCTACCTTCCTTTAATGCATACTTGCCACCAGTACCTACATATTTGAAAACGTTTCGTTGACCTATACTTGTAGCGCGACTATTTTGTAATACTCAAATATTTTTTATAAACTTCTCAAGAAAACATGACTTTTATTTATGTTGGCACACTAATAAAAAAAAACAGGCCAAGTGCGTCTGGGGTTCCCTATTCATTTGCATACAATTTTAAGACATAACATAGCATACTATTGTTTATCCTAATAAAATTTACGCTTAACATTATTTATGCAAAATAGCTTACGCATAACAACACACAACAGCATAACAACATAAAATTCTAAAACATAAATTTATTTACGCATAATAATATTAAAACATAACTTTTAGAGGCATAACAAATACGCATCAGTAATAATTAACTCCTAATATTTTAGACACCGCTTAGAGAAAAGGTAAGTTTTGGTTATACCTTCATATACATAACCATTAATACTATTATGCAAATGGTAATTAAGCCTAGTAACACATTGCGAATTAAAATTATGCCAAAATAAATTTGCCTACAAGATAAATATGCCAACAAAAACAGTATGCCAAAAACGATTTATACCGAAAGAGTTATGTAGTAGTATGTAGTTGTATATTAAAATAAAATATTCGAAAAGAAGGGATCCCGCGTGTCGGACTTTACACATTTAGGGTTCCGTACCGAATGAGGGAAATTATCAAACAAAAGATCTGATTTATGTATCTTATATATTGGTATTTGTTAGTAAAATATAATGACGTAATAATAAACATTATACTTAACCAAATTTCAAGTTCATAGGACCGTCTTGTCTTGAAGTCTTGTATATGGATGTGGATGGCTATAAGAGTAGGGGAAGGCCAAAGAAACGATGGTTGGACTGTGTGAAAGAGGATATGGGCAAAAAGGGGGTGACTACAGAGATGACGACTAATAGAGGAGTATGGAAGAAAAAGACATGTTGCGCCGACCCCAAATAAATTGGGATAAGGGCAGGAGAATGATGAGGACCGTGGGATTTTAAAAATTCTTCTGAACAAAATTTTGTGACAGACGACGTCCTGACTGCCGGAAAGACAGACAGACGGAGACGTGAGTGACAGCAACAGGGCTGCGTTTGGACCCTTCGGGTACGGAACCCTAAAAATACCTTCTATTTTAACAATAAGAACCTACTAAACCTAATTCCAGTCGAAACAGCAAAATTCAACAGAAATCTGATAATAACTCCAATTTCACGTGTTCTTTACGTAACGACTATAAAACTCATTATTTCTACGAAGGAAAATAGAGTCTAACAAAAGGTTTTTTTCGTAAGTCAGGCTTACAATAAATATTATAATATTATGGACTGTATTTGTCGTAGTTTTTCCACTGAGTCACCCACAGATGAAAAGAGGTCAATTTTATGTGTAGGTATGAATTTACTAGGTATTTTGGAACGAAAATTAATGTTATAAATTGCCAAGCGTGTTAAAACTCATAGCATAAATGTGACACCGGTTATGCAAACTTCGTAAAATTTTAATAAATCTTAAATGTAATTATATACCTACTTATATGTAATTCTCAATATTTTGTGTAGTAGTGTGTGTAGGTATTTTAGGTACTTCTAATTTATATTAACGATTGAAAAGTCCGAGCACTTATCACAATGTGGACAGCTGGAGGAGAGGATGAATGAAGATAAACAGGATACTGATGTTTGGAGAGGAGGATCCAAAGTTATAATTATAAAACTGGTGAAGATGATGAAAACTTAACTGGACTGAATTATAAAACTGCACTTCACTGTTCAAGAAACTCTTAAAAACTGGTAACTGTAAAATGCTGAAGAGTGTTGGCAAATAACAATAATATAGAGGAGCTTCCAGTTCGGCAGTTGAATCCGGACTGATTTTAAAAATGAAAAACAAGAGGCTAGACAGAAAAGGCAAAGGAATATTCGAATTTTGGAATTGCAAACTAGGTAGGTAAAAACGTAATTTAGTATAGAGGTCCGAAAACAAACAAGGCTGTAACACCGCCTTGTAACACACTGCTAGACATAGGCCTCCCACAATTGTCGCCACAACGACCGGCCCTGTACGTCCCACGCTCATCAGCAGGTGTATTCGCTAACTCAGTTGACATCAATTTGATAGGCACTATGCAGTACATTGCTCGGTGGGCATCGATTATAATAGGCACTACGGTTTTCCTATACGTCAAATCAGCAATGTACGGCAAAGTTCCTATCAAATTGATGTCAACGGAGTTAGCGAATACGCCTGCAGGTCATCGATCCACCTTGTGGGGTTGCCATTTAACACAGTATTTTCTGGTACGCGATCGCCACTCCAGAACCTTTCGACCCCATCGACCATATGTTCTGCAAGCAATTTGAAGAGAGCTCCGAGTTTCCTTGCATGATCAAATCAGGAATGAAATATCCCCGCAAGTAGTCCAAGGTTACTGACATAGTCCGAAGAATCGCCAAACAAAAATGGCAGAAAAAACATATCATTTGCACTAAAATTAAATTGAATGCCGAGTCTCTGACGTCGATGTGTTCCATTCATTTTGCTGGTTGACCAATATGGACTAATTAATTTTACATTGAAAACCGCAGGCGGGGTGTAATTTGTATTTTAAATTGGATAGCGTCGAGAAATATTATAGTGTCAATCAATTGATTCATTTAACTCGTTAGGTAATATCTGTAGTTAAAAAATCGACTAAGCTGACATATCGATTATTAAGAACGATTATCTTATGTGGTGACGGTCGAGAAGAGGGGAAAGAAGGCACGGAACACGTTCCAGCAATTGATTCGTTCACTTGGCTTTTGGGGACGAGCTACGGGTCGGACTAACGGAAGTTATCCGGTAGATATTTAGGAATAACTATTGTAGCTGTTTCATTATTTCATAGCCTTTTCAATATTGTAGTAGATTGCAGGGAACAATTTAATAATACTGTCACAATCACAGTCGGCAGAAGCACGTCCCGTCTGGTGTCGGGTGCTATGAGGTCACGTGGGGCGGGGCGTTTTCCCCTTAAGGGGAAAACCGATCTTTAAAGTGACTTGATATTTCTACCTGACACAAGTGAGGGATTAACATTTACGTCTTCAGCTATCTATAGGACAAAACCACCTTCTAATGATTAGTTAGTACTTTACTACACACATCTATCCGCCTTCCGGGTAGAAAGAACCTGCTTATCAGTGTTTAACCTTTCAAGGCCTGCGCGCGTCAAACATCAACATCTGTCAAGCCTCGTTGACAGTCGGCCATCGTGCAACTACAGACTATATCATGTTTCGAGTATGTGAACCTTGCCACAGGATAAAAGACCTTGCATAATAGTAATAATAGAGGTTTAAAACGCGTGAATCGGGTTTTTGGCAAGGCAAACGGCATTTTCGCACTGGCTCACTGGTTACCTTATTTACCACTGGATACCATGGTGTCTTTAAGTGTACTAACCACATGGTTAATTTTTAACAGACTTCGAAAAGAGGAGGAGGTTCTATGTTCGACTGTATGTATGTTTTTTATTATTATTTATGTTCACCGATTTCTCTCGTCAACTGTGAACCGATTTTCAAAATTATTTTTTTATTCGATTATAAAGTGGTCCCACATGGATGTTATCGAAACTGATACAGCGCTTTTTGAAATAATCAACAAAAACAAAAAATACCGTTGCCACACGTCAATAATAAGGTGTGGCTCTACTAAAGTCTGGAACAAGGCTCAATTCCTACGGATCCCCAAAAAATCATACCTACGCACTTTCCATGTATTACCAACAATATTAATTTACGGATTTCACGGAATATTCTTATTTCATAAGTAAATAAAGCTGGATAGCCCAACATTTTTATACGTAGAAGATAAACAGAAAAGGCAACTCATGCAAAATGATTGTTTTGTATACAAATGGGTATTGTTTGAAATATGGTTTATTTACTTTTACGAGGGCGGGTCGTATTATGAATTATGCTTAGCTCGGGTACACTTGGGTATGTAGATTTTAATACAATAGCTGCTGGCCCTTTTTATTTTTGGTAAAACTAAATGAAATTGAAAATGTTGTCCTTTTCATTACATTACATAACATCACACTCACAAAAGGACAAGTACGAAGTAACAGCAGAACAGTGACTCCTAAGTTGCAAGTTTCACCTAAAGGTTGTTCCAAATAAACGTGCAATAACGGTCATTGGCCCACCTACATTTATTGACATTTTTAATTTGAAAAACGGAATTAATGACTCAAAGCTGTCCCGAATCAACATCTCTCGTGATCCTTAACATTGTCTAATAATGAAAAACGATTTATATTTAATTGTTCAGGTACCTACGAAGAGTTATTAGGGAAAGGTCAATGTACTTTATTGCAAATTTATCTGAAACATAGTATAGTTTCGGTGGCAGGGTCTCAATAGTTTAAACTACAAGTACCTTTTAAAATTAAATATACTTACTTATGTAAGCCATTTTTTCTTTAAACGCTACCCCTGATAAGTAATTACTCCTGTATCGTGGATGCGTTCACAAACATACACAAGACACAGAGACCCGAACTATCTGTAAGATATACAAATATTTGTTCCGTGCGGGAATCGAACCCGCGAGACACAGTGCAGCAGCCAATCGCTCAACCACTGCACCAACCATGCACTATAATAAAGATATTGTAATTAAAAAAAAACTTTGTGTTACTGAAAGGGTTGATCAGATGAACGCCTTCACAGTATAGTCATAATTCACTAGTTATCTTTAAAAGTTTCAAGTACGTAAAAGCTTATTGCGGGGCGAAAAATGAACACTGGATCTCATGCTGGTCAGCAGTACCGCATGCGGCCACTAGACCAACGTGGCAGTCATTTAAATAAGTAATCCCGTTGTGTGTCAAGTGGACACCAAGTGGGCGTAAGAGGAAGTGCTCAAAATGTCAAGCGGACACCATATGGGCGTAAACTGTGAGCTACGTCATCGTCACAGCTGCCATTGAACAAAAAAAGCAGTCATGGAGACAGAAGTGAAAACTGTGTGCTACGCGTCGTAGCATTCGTAGTGGTGTCGGTGTCGCGCGAGTTCAATAGTTTTTTCCCATCACAAAAATGCCCAACGCGCCTAAACAAGTTTTCACTTCAAAAAAACTTCTCTGAACTAGATATATCGACCTCGATGGCTCAGCCGGCCAGACACGGGAAGGGAAGTACTTAGGGAGTCGCGAAGTAATACATGAACACGTACTGGGCTCGCGTGGCGGATTGCAGCCCATGCGCCGAGGACCCAATGCCAGTAGTGGGAACATTATATATGTATATAAGGCTGATTATGTATGTATAATTTTTTTTTGGCGTGGTAAATCATCTAATGACATCTCCCGCTTTGGAGGAGATCTCCGCGGTGGAGCGGGAGGGCGTGTCAGACTCTTACCGACTGAAACCCACCCCTGTTCCTTCCCTGCCCTGAATGCCCAGGAGATAACTCTGTTTCGAATTTATCAACAACCTGGGCAGGCATCGACCAGCTACCCACTACTCACCGTCCGCAGGCCCGGGTCTACGGTGGCCGGAGATAGTCTCGCGACGTCCTACGGCCAGGGCGTCTCCTACGGCGGCTGCTGCTAAAGGCGTGAGGGCGACTCTGTTGTTAAACCTCCCTCACCCGTTCCGCCTCCTCCTTCGCGAGCATTATTGCTTCGCAGAAGGAGGAGTATATGTAATACCTAAGCTACTGTTGTTCTTTTTCACTTACTTTGAAGTCCTAATAAATAATAGTGAGCATATTATTACTACATACCACCCAGAAAAAATAGAATGTAAAAAAGGTGGTAAGTAAGTCAAAAAAATCAAAGCAAATAAATATAAGGCACGGATAATATAATACTGCGCTAGTATTATATTATTTGTTCCTAAAGTTAGTCTGACTTTGCAATCGAACTCTAAACGTGAGGTTCACAGCAACCTTAGGCGGCTTACGCACCAGCGGTTAACCGCGGCGGCTTACCGCGCGGTTAGCTGATTTTCAATGTTTTTATATGTGTCGTCGCAAGCAATTTCAAGACGACAACACAACCGAAATATCGTTGATTTCATAATGTTGGTCAAACTGTAACTTCATTCTTATTGGTTGATTGGTTAGTACAGTGAACGCCGTGTGGTGGCGCTGTTAATTTCCAGCCACACACGTGGACAGAATCGATTGTAAAGTGACACACAGTGTTCACATTGCGGTGGCTGACACCATAGAGTTCAGACCATACCATTGAAACTGTCACGTTCACCGTACAAGCCTTTGTTCTTTGTTACTCACTGTGAATTACCAAATAAACGTGACTGTAAATTGTTCTTCAACCAACTTACGTTTTACTGGTTTGCCCGAGTACCCACCTGCCTCATGGAACCCGTACCAAGAAACGATGGCGATGAACCTGCTATCGCTACGCCCACGCTACCGCCGTCATATGCAACCGCTTGTGATCCTACGCACTGAACCGCCAAAAAATTTCAATTGCGGCGGTTTGAACCGCGGCGGTCGAACCGTTAGTGCTTAACGGGCCTTACAAACAACCACTCGCCCCAAAAGGGTCGGGTCCAGTCACAACACCCACAGTCTCACCCGGACTATTAATAAGTCCCATCCATTTATTTCAGCAATAACATTTCCATATTATTCTCAGAATATCTAATACACTGAACAACTCATGTTTAAAGTCATTAGTTAATTCCGCGTACTTTTCAAACATTCATGAAAGATGGAATAACATGGATAACTGGAATTAATAATCGTTTCTACTAAACTTTGCTTTGTGTCGTCTGTCCCATAAAAAGAACACCCCATCGACTCTTTAAGGCGGCCATTTTGTTTTTAACACGTTTTAGTAAGCACCACCTGTAACCTTAGACAATAAAAGGTTATAGACTGAGTGTCAAGAGCCAGCAATCTGAAGTACCAGAATGAGAAGCCGGCTCGTATCTGTACACGCGAAATAAGCTCACACAGACAAAATGAGAAGCCGAAACGTCATCGTTATGTTCGTCGAGGTCACTCACATTTTAACGATCCTGCTTCATTTAATGTCCAATGACGTTGCGTCTATATCCTTTCATAGTCTAAGCCTGTAACTATGTAAAAAATACATAGAAGTTAAATTCGACCCAACGCCCGGTTTCCGATTGAGCTGAAATTTTGCAAACATGTTTAGTTTGGATGACAATACATGGTTAGCTAAGTGACGTCATTGTAAATCTAATAAAGAGGACTCCCAAAGATGGCGAACTAGTTACCTGCTTATTATGCATTACCACCATTTAAAAAAATAGGGTATCAAATGAAAGAGTTTGCTGTGAATAATACGAAAAATAAAATGACTTCACACAAAAGCGTGTTTAAAACTATTGTATTATTTAGTTATCAAAGTAGCAACTGGTTTTTGGAGCAGCTGTCAAACCTTACATTCGTATTATTTACCTTTATCCAAAACTTAAGGCCTAGAAAGGAAATTATAGCAAAGTGCCTGTCACTTCAAGACCTAACTGAGGCAATGGAAAAAGCATTTTCTTGACGATATTTCCATTACGAGAATTTTCAAAGTCCTCGTGTAAGAAATCTAATATTTGCAGAAAGGAATAATTCCTTAACTTACATAAAACAGAAAACTTTCCATCCAATATCAGAGAAAACTTTCGCAAACATACTACAAATACATAAACATAAACTTTTCCGTATTATTCAAATAATAAGGAAAAGTTTTTCTATTTATCTAAACAGTCTGAAAATAATTATTTAATAATAATTATATTCAGACTACGGCAAAAAGTATTAACATTATAATATATTTGTTGTACGACATAAACAGGTAAAATACAATAAAGGTACACTAAGTAAGGTGACAAGGAGCGAAAATGCACGCACACGCTCCACGTACAGCGAGTGCAAGCGCACTCGCGACCGGCATTTGTTTGAGATCGTCGCACGCACACAAATAGACACGACTCACGTACAACGAGTGCACACGCACTCGCGACCGCCATTTGTTTGAGATCGTTGCACGCACACAAATAGACACGACTCACGTACAACGAGTGCTCACGCACTCGCGACCGGAATTTGTTTGAGATCGCTGCACGCACACAATTAAACACGACACACGTACAACGAATGCTCACGCACTCGCGACCGGCATTTGTTTGAGATCGCTGCACGCACACAATTAAACACGACTCACGTACAACGAGTGCTCACGCACGACCGGCATTTGTTTGAGATCGCTGCACGCACACAATTAAACACGACTCACGTACAACGAGTGCTCACGCACGACCGGCATTTGTTTGAGATCGCTGCACGCACACAATTAAACACGACTCACGTACAACGAGTGCTCACGCACTCGCGACCGGCATTTGTTTGAGATCGCTGCACGCACACAAATAGACACGACTCATGTACAACGAGTCCTCACGCACTCGCGACCGGCATTTCTTTGAGATCGCTGCACGCACACAAATAGACACGACTAACGTACAACGAGTGCTCACGCACTCGCGACCGGCATTTGTTTGGGATCGCTGCACGCACACAAATAGACACGACTCACGAACAACGAGTGCTCACGCACTCGCGACCGGCATTTGTTTGAGATCGCTGCACGCACACAAATAGACACGACTCACGTACAACGAGTGCTTACGCACTCGCGACCGGCATTTGTTTGAGATCGCTGCACGCACACAAATAGACTCGACTCACGTACAACGAGTGCTCACGCACTTGCGACCGGCATTTGTTTGAGATCGCTGCACGCACACAAATAGACACGACTCACGTACAACGAGTGCTCACGCACTCGCGACCGGCATTTGTTTGAGATCGCTGCACGCACACAAATAGACACGATTCACGTACAACGAGTGCTCACGCACTCGCGACCGGCATTTGTTTGAGATCGCTGCACGCACACAAATAGACAAGACTCACGTACCACGAGTGCTCACGCACTCGCGACCGGCATTTGTTTGAGATCGCTGCACGCACACAAATAGACACGATTCACGTACAACGAGTGCTCACGCACTCGCGACCGGCATTTGTTTGAGATCGCTGCACGCACACAAATAGACAAGACTCACGTACCACGAGTGCTCACGCACTCGCGACCGGCATTTGTTTAAGATAGCCCGTACGCGTCTGTGTGTACGTGCGCCTGTTTTCACTCGTTGTATGGATCCGACCTTCTGTATTTTACTTTAGTTAGTCCGCCATTTCGTCTCAAAATTGTTAACCGTGACCTTCGAAGTAGGTCTGTAGGTACTTTTTTAGGGTACGACGGAAATTTGCTGAATTCACTTAATCTTATTCCTTCAAAACATTTTTCTTTGCTTGTTTTGTTATTTTTTTTATTAAGCGGGTTCAAGAATAGGTAGGTAGAGGAAAGGCAGCATATTTGGGATACTGTAGGCGACTTGGAATTCTGGGATTTATAATCAAGGGTATGACTATGATGTTCACCATAAATACAAGGACTATAAACATTGGAATATCTTCAATTTTGATACTTTTTCGGTAGGAATGCACGTGCAGTCTTTGGACCAGTTTTACGCAAAGGACATACAGCGATCTGCGCGTCCAATACAATAACGCGTTCAGGATACTGTTGGGGCTGTCGTGGCGTTGTAGTGCGTCCGGTATGTTTGCGGAGGTGCACACAGATGATTTTTACGCCATAATAAGAAAAAGGACTGCCTCCATGGCCAGCCGGCTGCGCACCGCCACTAATAGTCTCCTGAGTGTGGTCCGAAATCGGTGGGATTCCCCTCTGCTGCGTCACTGGGTAAGGATCCACACCAGTTGATGATATGTACCTATTCTTTTTATTTGATTTACTAACACTAGTCTTTAAGTAATCTTGTTATACTAACACTATGGACTCATGTCTGAAATAAATCATTTGAATTTGAATAATATGGAATACAAAAGTTTCATACATATTTTATTTTTACATTTATTCTTGATTTTATTTTTTACGAACAGTTTTTATTTATATTTCACAGCTATTAGAACATAAAAAGGGTAGGAGTGGCAAAACATAATAGCTAACAACTTTGCTTTAACCTTCCCGGATCAGCATAATTTTCGAAGATTGTATACAAAAACTACAAAACGAGGATCTGAGATTTTTCAGTTAGAACATCAAAAAAAGAGAAAGCAGTTCCGTTAGTCCGAGCACAATATCGAACTTTTTAGAATAATTGAAATTTTAAGAGGGTTTCTACTTTTCAAGTCGTTTAATTGTTTGTATTATTAAAAATAAACAATTTTCAAAGATTGAAAGCAGTTTTTAATAGGCTAACCCGTTCCATATCAGACTTATTCTCAAAAAAAAGTTATTCCAAACATGCTGCACTTCCTCTATGTCTTCGTTTTGAGAACCTACTTAGGTATTTGAAGAAAAGAACTACGTATATTTTTATCGTAGGTAGTACCCTATTTTTGCTTACTCTTTTCCAACGGACCTTGAAAGAAAGATTCTAATAATTTTCTTATTCCCAAAAAGAAAATGTAAAAAAGGCCTGCATTATTATCTATATTGTTTTCCCTCTTCCCTAGTCATTTCCTCAATTCGCAACATCGTGTTTCTGTTCGGTTATTTTAATCCTACATTGTTTGAATACCGATACAAAACAAAACAACAGAAAAAAATATCTCCAAAGCATAAAATAATTGAAAAATTTTTTTGTTAAAAAAAAAGACAAAAAATACCAGTTCTTTAAAAAAAATATTTCAAAATGAAAAAGATTACTAACCTTACTTATTGAAATGAAAACAGAAATTCTAACACAATTTATTGAATCAGCAAAAAGTACGGAACCTTTCTCTGAGAAAGGTTCGTCAAAATTTCATTTATCTGTAATTTCTGCTGAATGAACAACTGAAGAAAGTTTCCGTTTTATTTAGTTCACGGACCATTGGGTTCGTTTTGAAAAATTGCTTTGTTATTGAGAAATATTACGTAATAATAGTTTGTTTGAATCTAGCAATACGTGCCTAGTGTTGTATATTAGCTTAATTCTAGGTATTCTTAGATCTAAAGAAGAGCCTTTTTAACCGACTTCAAAAAAGAGGAGCTTATCCATTCGGAAGTTTAGGTATATATTTTTTTTTTTGTATGTTCAGTTCGGGCATAACTTTTTCATATACAGGATGTTAAAGAAATTGCGTGCCATAGCTTAGGGGTAGGTTCAGTATCGACAAAGAAACCAAAGACAAATTAAAAACAAAAAAAAATATTGCAAGATCAACCTAATTTAGTTCCTACTAACTTAAAATAGCAATCGTTTAGAATTAAAATTATTTTATATATTTAATATAATGTTTTTTTTTTTCATTTTTTTTTTCCTGGTTTCCTTTATCGATACTGAACCTACCCCTAAGCTATGGCACACAATTTCTTTAACACTTTACAAAATCCTTTTTTTGATCGAAAGGGTCCCATTTAAATCTATAATATAAAAATGAATCGCAAAATGTGTTGGTAAGCGCATAACTCAACAACGCCTGGACCAATTTGCCCAATTCTTTTTTTTAAATGTTCGTTGAAGTTCAAAGATGGTTTTTACGGCGAGAAAAATTCTAATAATTGCCGGAAAACCCCTTAAAACAGCCCTTTTCTTTTTCCCATACAAACGTTTTCTAACTAAAACGTAGAGTCAATTTGAGCTTTATTGCTATTGTATAAAGTTCATATTAAATTACAAGCACTCACTGTTGATTAAACAATGTAGGTATGTTCCTAACGTCAAAGAGTCAATTTGCACTTTATTACCGCTATACAAAGTTCAAATTCAATCAATCAATTTGGTCGGCTTCGCGATATTATTTCATTTGTTTTACTTTAAAATGCATAAGAAGGAAGGATCTCTTGAAGGATTTGACTCCAAGTCATATCAAATTAAAAAAAGTTGAAACAACAACAAACTGTCAATGTCAGTGTTGTTATTCTTGGATTTTCGGTTACCTACTCTACTGAGTTTGGTTTTGTCAACTGATACACGAAACAAATTTGTACCTATATCGTGTTTTGTGCAGTGTTTAGTCACCTATGATCACTAATTATTGCATGTGATACAATAATCTATAATATAGATATGCCTCCTATTAGACGAAGCAATTTAGGTAGAAGAACCCGAAATGCTACAAACCATGCTAATTACCGACTGTCAACGTTTGCAATTGCTAGAAAAAGACGCTCATTGGGATCAAACTCTCAATGATGCTGTAATATCATCACACGCTCATCAAATACGAACATTGTTTTCTATAATCATATCTACATGCTTCCCATCAAACCCAATTGATTTGTGGATCAAGTACAAAGATTATAATTATGTGTGATGATATTTTGTATCAAATACGAAATAGAATGGGAAATCCAAATATACAAATCAGTGAAGAAATTTACAACGAAGCATTGATTTCAATTAAGGACATGTGCTTGATGATGTCAAACAAACTATTAATTCAATTAGGCCTGGCCGCGCCCAATCGTCCAATGCATGATGCTTTTAACCAAGAGTTGAATCGAGAAAAACTGTATGATCTCAACACTTTGAAAGAATTTATTCAAACAAATCTTCCACTGTTGAATGAACAACAGAAGTATGTATTTGATACTCTTATGAAAGTAATAAATGATGAAACTGGAGGGATTTACTTTTTAGATGCACCTGGTGGTACAGGAAAAACTTTTTTGATTTCATTAATATTAGCAACGATTCGCTCACAAAATAAAATTGCACTTGCACCCGCTTCGTCGGGAATCGCAGCAACTTTGCTTGAAGGTGGTCGAACAGCCCATTCAGCATTAAATTGCTATTAATATGCAAAGCAATGAAACTCCGACCTGCAACATTTCGAAGAACTCTGCAATGGCAAAGGTCTTGCAGCAATGTAAATTAATTATTTGGGATGAATGCACGATGGCACATAAAAAATCTTTGGAGGCTTTAGACAGAAACTTAAAAGATCTATGGAGCAATTATAACCAATTTGGTGGTGCAATGATTTTATTAGCAGGAGATTTTCGTCAAACATTGCCAGTGATTCCACGATCAACACCAGCTGATGAACTCAATGCATGTCTAAAGTCCTCCAATTTGTGGAAACATGTCAAAGTACTTCATTTAAGCAAGAATATGCGTGTCGAGTTGCAAAATGACCAATCTGGAAACATATTCTCTAAACAACTCATTGACATTGGTAATGGCAAATTTCCTATAGACATGTTGACTGGCTGCATTAACTTTCCTCAAAGTTTTTGTCAGTTAACTCGATCAAAAGATGAACTTATTCAGAAGGTGTTTCCAGATGTTTCTCAAAATTATAGAAGCTATGATTGGTTGAGCGAACGAGCTACATTGGCTGCAAAAAACATAGATGTAAATGAATTAAATTTAAAAATTCAAGAACAAATTACAGGCGAATCAAGGATATATAAATCAGTTGATTCGGCTACTAACCAAGATGATGTAGTGAACTATCCATCAGAATTTTTAAACTCGCTGGATTTGCCAGGATTGCCACCTCACAATCTTCAATTAAAGGTTGGATCGGTAGTTATAATGTTGCGAAATATCAACCAACCGCGTCTTTGCAACGGCACACGGTTAGCGATAAAAAAAAATACTAAACAACGTGATAGAAGCACCTATACTGAAAGGAAAGTATAAAGGAGAAGACGTTCTCATACCGCGCATCCCAATGCTTCCGACTGATGTGCCGTTTGACTTTAAACGACTACAGTTTCCAGTTCGGCTTGCCTTTGCTATGACCATAAACAAGTCCCAGGGGCAATCATTAAGTGTTTGTGGTATTAATCTGGAAAACCCATGTTTCTCACATGGTCAATTGTATGTTGCCTGTTCCCGTGTTGGAAAACCATCAGATTTGTTTGTCTATGCGCCAGGTAATCAAACAAAAAACATCGTATATCACAAAGCACTACAATGAAAATAAAACTGATTTTTGTTAATAATTATGATTCACATGATTAACAATAAAGCGATTACTTATTTTTAAATGCTTATATATGTTTTATTTAATTATATTACTTATTCACAACGCCCTATCACCAGGGTGACGGTTCTGTTCAGGAGATTTTTTTGCCCCGACTATAAAATATGTAGGAACAAAAAAATGTCACATTACAAATCATTTTGACAGGACTTTATTGCAATTTAATTAGGCAGTACGAAGTCTGCCGGGTCAGCTAGTTTCATATAAATCTGAGGATGAGTTTCAGAGACAGACAACGGAACTCTTCAAAAACTGACAGCAAATCAATCGCGTTTGCTGCTATCGCATTAATATGCATTACCGATTTGGATGAAATTTGTTATGTAGATAGCTTATACCCTGGATTAACACAAAGGCTACTTTTTATCCCGGTCTACGTAGGTGAAACCGCGGGGCGCAGCTAGTAATATTAAATTATGCTAAAGAATGGACGGATAAGTATTTGTTACTCAATCACGCCAGAACATCTGATGAGCTGAACGAATCTGGATGAAATTTGTAATTGTACTGCTGGGAAGTACAAACTTCACTCGGGGAAAACAGCTGACAGAAGCTTGTATGTTATAATTACCACGGACATATTGATTATTTATTATCACAAAATATTATTATTATCAAGGTAGAACAACAAGAGGAGCTCGTGGCTAAAGAAATAACAGCCGCACGGGTCGATCCATCAGCTAGGTCACGCTACGCTTGCTGGTGTTAGTCCATGGATGGGTTACATACCGAGACTCTTCCGTGGCTTGGAAAGCACGTTAAACCGTTGGTCCCGGATGTCAATCGTGAATCTTAGACAGTCGTTACGGGTCGTCAGAAGCCCGAAAGTCTGACAACCAGTCTTACCAAGGGGTATCGTATTACCCAGTAACTGGGTTGTCGAGGTCAGATAAGCTGTCGCTCCATGTAAAATACTGGTATTCAGTTGCATCCGGTTAGACTGGAAGCCGACCCCAAGATAGTTGGGAAATGGCTAGGCATACTAAGAAGTAAAACAACATTAATTACTTACACAATAATCCCGTAAGTCGTATTCTACACCACAATTTACTCTTCGCCAGAAATCACACGGAATAACTCCACGAGAAAAATCCAATTCTGACGGTTGGCTAGTGGCAGCGACTTAGCTCCTAAATAGCTTCAGCTCTGCGGATATCAGGTCACAGGAGGAACAAATATTTGTCTGGATTCCAGGTAATTGTTCCGAGTCTGGGGAGCTTAGGTACGTAGTAGCTATATATACGGGGTGATGCTGGGTTATTTTTTTATTAAAGAATGTGCAGTGCCGTGCATTAAGGCGCAGTTATACGACTTCTAATAATATTTAATTGAACATCACGTCAAATCGACTAGTCTCATTTCTTTGAAAAAAAAAATATTTATGTTACTCTAGACAATTTCTTTTTTAATTTGATATGTGAATATTTGAATTCATATTTTTGTAATGTAATTCATTTGTAAAGTTATGTCTAACGCGGAAGAAAAATTAAGAATCATGCGAAAACTATAAAGCTTATTTTTATGAAACCTTCACCATTTTAAAGAACATTTAATTATTTATATTTTAGTATACGTGTTTAAGTATAACACCTGTTGTTTTATGTATAATAAATTAATAATGCGTCTGATTTCGGAGAGCTCTCCATGATGGGCGACTCCTATTAGTGGGTGGACGTACTACGACGCGTTACGTGAGCTTAGCACAAAACACGCAAGTTAACCACTCAAGGTCATTGGCAGTTAATAGCGCCTAACTTTTATAAAGATAATGAGAATACATGGAATAATAAAGTTACCATAAAAATCATAGAGGTGTAGCCCTTTAGGTAAGTACTTACTTATTTGTAAGTTCTAAGACTTGCTTTTCGTCTCTAAACAATGTAACTCTTGTGCTTTGATGAAACTTACCTGAAAACAAAAGAAACATAGAATTAAAATTTTGGCATTATTCGACATCACCCATCCACGGACCGATCTCGTCAAGCGTTGCTTAACCTTGATGATCTAGCTGTGTGGCAGTTCCAATTAGGTACTTAGCCAAGGTTGGAAGACCTTGGCTAAGTACCCACAGATTTAATTATTTATTTATTTAAAATACCTACAGATTTACATATTTATTTATTTAAACTTCATGTAAAATCGTGGTACATGTGCGAACTTAATGCCACAACGCTCTCTACCAGTCAACCTTAATCAATGAATTGCCGAAACCATAGCAACGAAACAAAAAGAGTATCCTGCAATAATACTCCCTTTGGGATTGATTTCCCATCGAGTTGGGGAACGATCGGTCCAATCCTTGTCAATTAATTACTTCTGTGTTGACAGCGCGAGGAATGGCCGAAGCCTTTTTTGATTTGCTCTCGAGGACACTTTTACTTGATTATGGTGCCAATAGGGATGATTCGGGGGTACAAACATTATAATTCTATTTACGTAGTCTGTAAGTTAGATTATCAAAAAATATTGGACACGTATGTATTGCTTAAGGTCTAAGCGCCAGGGTAGCCCGCGAAATTAAAATTTTCTTACGTTTTTTGCAATTTACAGGTCAGTATCAGGTTGTATGTTGGTCAAAATATAATTCGCGGCAGTAGCAAGTACGTATTTACAGAACTGTAATCACTAAAATCACCAATACAACACTCTCAGTTAGAATTGATAAGTATTTCATGAAATCATGACATTTGGCATCAATTCTAAGTGAGACAGTTGTATTGATGATTTTAATGATTACAGTTCTGTAAAAACGTACTTGCTACGGCGGCGAATCGTATTTTGACCAACATACAAATTGATACTCACCTGCAAATTGCAAAAAATGTAAGAAAATTTGAATTTCACGGGCTACCCTGGAGCTTTCACCTTAACCAGTAAAAATTACAAAAATAATACGCATCAAAATTCAGGAGTGGGGGGGCTTTTTGTTACGTCACTTCTGGGTAAAAAGTGGTACATTTTTGACGTAGGTGTGAAGTTACGCGAAATTTCAACGCACAGTATCGTCTTCAATTTCTGTTTACGAGACAAAAGAAAAATACGTGTCCAATATTTTTTGCACCCATGCGAAGCTGAGTCAGATCGCTAGTAGGCTATAGATATAGATCACGGGAGCAAAGGAAAAACTAAGTTTTTAATGAAACGTAAATTTTTAAGTTAATATACTTGTGAGGTCCAAGTCTTGTGTATGGATGTGGATGGCTATAAGAGTAGGGGAAGGCCAAAGAAACGATGGTTGGACTGTGTGAAAGAGGATATGGGTAAAAAAGGGGTGACTACAGAGATGACGACTAATAGAGGAGTATGGAAGAAAAAGACATGTTGCGCCGACCCCAAATAAATTGGGATAAGGGCAGGAGAATGATGACTTGTAAGGTCCACATTCGGCAAGAACTGTTTCTGTAAGGCCTGAAATCTTTGTATTTACGCATATTATATTATAAAAGTTATAAATTCAGCAATTTTATTTGCCAATAACGAGATTCTCAGTATCAGCAAGTAAGTCATTGAGCCGAGACATTTTAATTGTGTTCACTGTAGACAATTACTTCACAATCAGTTGACCCAAATCACTTTCTTTCTCCCCATGACAAAGCAAATTAAACACATCTGAACTGCACCAAAATATCTTTATTAACTGAGTCATTGACCCCAATTCAAGCAAACTTTTAACTACCGAAAGCATTCCCTGAATCTCACACTTGGTAGTTTTCGAGATATCCTTACTCATTCCCCGTCTTATTCACACCAATACAGGTAGTTAAAGAGCGAGAGAGATGCAACATAAAGTATCTAGTGTTGTTCGTCGGTCCGCATTTGTAATCCGATATCCGTGTGCGGGCAACGGGTGACGGATTATAGTGACGTGCACAATCGATTTATCGATTGTCGATAGGATTAATTAGCGCGGGTTAGGTGACTTAGTTTGCGATGTTGTTGCTGGATATTGGCTGTTTTCTGTGTAAATGAGAGTCGCGTTACGATAAATGGAAATTGCGGGAATCATGAAGCAGTTCGGCTTTGTGTTTGTTTGTGACAAAGGTTTGTGTTCTGTTAGTGAATTAAATAGAGGTATTATGGTAGCGCTACATTGCTTATTATAAAATACACGTATATTTAATAGAAATTACGTTTGTTTATCGTCTTTTTAAGGAGGCCAACGTTGTAAACGTAATTATTATTTCAGTTTACAAAAGTGTTATAGGTTTAAAAAGACACTTGTTTTGTAATATAAAACAAAATTAGTGCTAACCTATCAGCTTCGTTTGCAAAACCATTTAAATTTATTTCAGTACATTTCATTGTAAAATAGAAATGATAAAATCTTTCTATACAATTGAGGTAAAAGTAGGTTTTGAAATGTTAACGGGAAAACAACAAAAAATAAGGAAAACTAGCTGCCGCTTGTTTACATGCAAAATAAAACGCAGTGGACAAGAGGGGTCAAACCGGCCTGGCACGAGACAAAAGGAAAAAATATATTGTTCCTGACAGCATTTTTAATAATTTGCTTTTAAAAAACTTCTATGCCTCACAATAAAGTTGATTAAATTATAGAGTTCTCTAACTCAACGTAGATGAAAAGGAAGTACTTAATTGAATATGATTTAAAAAAAAAAATGAAAATAACTTCATCATACTATACTTTCAGACAGGCATACATAATTTTATGAAACATCAACAAACAAAAAAAAAAATACAAGAAATGTAACATCTGTCAATCCCTTTTCAAATCGCTTACCATCTAAAAACCAGTAGAACAGTAATATTTACAATTATTTTAAGCCGGAACACATTTTCGACAGTCGTTGACAAGTTATGATGGCCGGACGTCATCGATTACGAAATGTATCGATAGAAAATCCAATCAGTGCCCATCGCTAGTGACGTGATCCCGTTAATTCAAACAACACTACTTCATGTCAATTGTCATCTGGTTTTGACACGTGTGTAATGTTAGGGGCGTCAGATTTAGATTTAGCAATTTTTGTATCTGAATATGACGTAAAAGAAATCACAGAATTTATGGAGAATTGGATATTATACCTTAGCTCTGCTCTAATACTCTAACAATAGACCAAAAAACTGATTTCCTTAAATAAGAATTTTCAATTTTCTTTTAGCAATGTAATACCCTCTTTTGTATTAAGGTTGGGTAATCATTCGATGATTTCTCCCGCTTTGGGTGGAACTGTCGTATAAGACTCCTACTGACTAAAACCCACCCATATTCCTTCAATAGCCTTTTGTGTTCCAGGTCCGCCAGGGTCTCTTTCGAACACCCAGTTAAACACCCTTGGCAAGATTAAGTAACCAGAACAGGAGATGGTACAAGAATCAATGCTCTCTCCAAATGATGGCCACGAATGACGACTCGCCGGTAGCCAGACAGACAGAAAGTTTAGAAGTCTGACGAAATGACGGCGAAGATTGTGGGTTTGCAAAGGATATTACTGAACTGACCCGATATTGATGCTAAGAAACGGGGCAAAGCCCGCCCAGCCACTCTATTCCTAACCACTACAACTCCTGAAAGTCAGAATCTGCAGTGGTAACCAACAGAAAAGTGTCAAACCAATTAATTTTGGCGATTTCCTTAGAACCGACTCAACTCTCTTCGACCACTAGCTTAATCAGAAAGCACAGCGGAGGAGTAAGAAAATCGTAATTTTCATTTACCTCCTTATCAAGTAGGAGAAAGAACTGAGCTAGGCCAGTAGCCGTAAAGAAACGTTTACAACTGTGATAAGCCCAGTTGCCAAGCATGTGTTGAAAAATAACATTAATAGTTATATTATGCTAAAATAGCATCTGCCACAGCGGCTTGGCCAGCGTGGTATTAGTACCTCCTTCCTCCATTATAAATTATAACTATGTGCTATTCAAGACTATAATCTATCTCTGTGCCAAATTTCATGCAGATACGAGTATCCGTTCCGCCGCTTTGGCGTGACAACCATAACGAACATCCAACTTTCACATTTATAATATTAGTAGGAAGTTGCAAGTAGTTTTGTGAGATGGAGGAAGAAACGCAGGCAGAGGAGGGAGCAATCATAACAGGACAGCCACAAAATTATGATCACGACAACATTCATAACATAACATTCAGCCTCACTACTATGCATGAACATTTTACGATACAGCTTCACACAGATGGGACACTATAAAGATTATGTCATGTGTATTCAGACCATTTGAATGTTCTAGCTACTGGAAATACTTATCTGAGTAAGATTTTACGGTTCACAAACATTTTACGGGTTTTTTTCATTACTGGGATCCAGTGGCTAGTTGTTTTAGTGAGCTATGTTAATCAGAATGTTGCCGGAAGGGACTATAGGTTTATGTTGTTCTGGCATAAAACAAACGGGTGTTAGTCAAAAGTTGTTTTGTTGTAGCGATATGAATTGTTATATCGAGATATAAAACAGTTTGTTTCTTAAAGTGACCAGAGGGCTGGCCTTTTTTCGACCAAATAATCAACGTTGCCATATTCAACGTTGACTGGCCTGTTGGTCTAGTGGTTAGTGACCCTGACTGCTATGCCGGAGGTCGTGGGTTCGATTCCCACCCAGGACAAATGTTTGTGTAATGAGCACGATCATTTGTTCTGTGTCTGGGTGTAATTTATCTAAAAATATTTATGTATTTAGAAATATATAAGTATGTTTATCAGTTGTCTAGTACCCATAACACAAGCTCTGCTTAGCTTGGGACTAGATGGCGTTGTGTGATAGTTGTGGAAAAAAAAAAAAAAAATACGTAGCAATGCTGCCAGTGTTCTGAGGACTTTTTCCATAAACAGCGATGTGGACGAATTTTTTCGATACCCAATGAAGTCTAAGCCCTTGCCGCTTGTACATATTTTATTTATTTTTTATTAGCTTGTATTTACTTTGTAATTCAATAGTTTGTATTTATTACAGATAAATAAGTAACCAAAAAAATACGATATTAGGTTGGACATCGAAAGGAATTGCAAAGTGAATTTTACCTTATCATAAGTATTAAAAAAAAACCTAACATTCTGAGGAAACTTTAAGTTACCGTCTTTAGACAACCATCCCAAGACATTAACCAAATTCCCAACTTGACCATTCCTCAGCTGACAGCCCTGGTAGAAACCCGATATATTTTGTACCATTTTCGGTCCGTTCCATATATGGGCCAGATTGAATGGCAGTGTGTTGTGTAACCACATATTATATCGTGAGCTTTTATAGCGACAGTCCCATTCAATGAAAAGGGTATCACGGGCATGGTGTTTTTGTTATACTGTTAAACAAATGTAGTGAGTGAGTAGGGTGTGTAGTATGAAACCTATTTGAGTAACAAAATAAGTTTGCAAACACTCAAATAGTTTAAATCACCGAGTATTAGATTACTTTGTTAATACCATACATTATACAGGGTGTACCGAAAAAGGGTTTAGATACCTACTGCTTCTGATCATGGCACCAGTCAGTAGGAGACAGACACAAGGAGTATAGTCGTCTCAGAAACCTTTTCTATTAATTTATATGAATAAATATGTGCAAAAAATGAACGAAATCGGTCCAGTAGTTTAAACAAAAAAAATAGTTTTAATTTTCAGTAAATTTGAACACTCTGTAGAATTGCAGCACTAGGTCAATGATCTAACATACTTTGTTCCTTAAATCCTTGAACTTTGAAATGCGACGCACCGCGCCGCGCCACGCCGCGCCGGTGCCGTCTCGTCTGCATTTGAGCTGTTGCCATTCTGTACTCTAGGTAAGTAGGTATTGTACCCACGTTCTCTAAACAGAGTGTTTGACTTTTACTGAATTTATTTGATATTTATTTTGTTTGAAAATTTAAGTTTCTTAATTTTTTGAATTTTAATTTAATAATAAATTTTGTTATACTTCTGTGGACGAGTATAACTCGTGATTTCATTTATTGACCATATGTCGAATCCATACTGTATATATTTCTAAATATTTATTAAATTAAATATATATGTATGTTTTTTATTAGAATACATTTATTTTAGTTCCCATTTTTTATTATTTTTACTTATTATTAATTTTAACTTAACTTTCTCTGTAATGTCTTTCTGTTTCAACATATTCTCATCTATTCCGTCACTAACCCACCATGTTTCTATTTTTTCTCTTCCTTCTATAAATTGTGCATAATATTATAATTTTAATGTTTAATTTTGGATGTCCATTTAAATTATTAGCGACACACCGCAGACTACGTCTTTATATTTTAAGATTTTTCAGTCCATCCAAAGGTTGTTTGGTAGATACCGCTGTCAGCAAAAAGACCGCCATTGTACTCATAGTTTTAAGTTCATGGTTACATAAGAGTTGCTTAGCTACTTAGTTGATGTCCAAAATTATAAGGATTATAATTATTTATTAATTATTTTCTATCTACTTCCTACATGCCTAGGATCAGATTGCAAAACAGCCAAAAAATTTAACAACAGGAGAGGCTTTTGCCTGCTGCGCATCAAGACGATAAATTTTCCAAAAAAAAAAAATGTCTATCTAAATTTAAAATATCTCACCAGTAAAATCCAAACTATTTTCAGCTCTCGCCGTTATTCTACAAACTGAATGACTTCACAACTTCCGTTTTCCTAGATTAACTCCAAGGATATTACGTAAGGAATAATAGGAATTTCTTCTATAATAGACACATCAACAATTGTTTAGACAAATCAAGGAAGCATACATACAGACGGACGGATTGATAAAAGCTTTTTTACGAGTACCGAGATGAAAGGCAGACGCATTTAGTTTTTCCGGATACATCAGAATTGGGAACACTGATTGAAATCCTACCCTTCGTCCTATGTGGGCGACGGAGCGGGAATATCAAACAGTTGTAGTGGAAATATAGGACTAAGACACATATGTACCATCAAGCTTGTATTCCCTGAAGACGACAGCAGATGTGTCCAGCCACTATTTCAATCCGAATACAAAAATTATTTCACTTCTTTTTGGTTTGTTGATGGTAAATTAGTAGTAGTAGTATGGTAATTAGTGTAGGTGGTAAATTTAGTTTTAAAATATCATGTGTGGCCTAGTATTTAGCGACACAGCCATAAGCTCGATAAAAGAAAAAAAAATAAGTGTGACAAACGGGGCTAAGCAAATAATCTTACGCAGCATAGCCTGTTACGAGTATATGTATACATCGAGAAAACTTCTTACAAAAAAAATATATAACACGATCCGAGAATCGAACCCAAGGCAACACTCTGTAGTCACACTTGCGATCACTACACCATGGTTTATAATAGAACTTTTTTTTATCATATAAACCGTTCATTACAATTACAGTTGAATTAGTTGTCACCAACAAAAGAAACGTTATTGTACTAAAATCAATCATGTACCAAAACACATAAAGTTGATAATTGATTACATATAAAAACGTCGGCATTTCTCAAAGACGAATGTGAGAAGGGGCAGGTTTAAAGATCAGAATGTCCATTAGGTTTGACATGTTCTATGTCGTTAGATCACTGACCGATGTAAGAATGAGGAAATATTCACATGATGGCTAGGAAGCGGTATGTAGCAAAGAATCAATCAAGTTAGGTATTTTGGAATCTATAGAAGACTATAAGTACTCATTAGTTTAGGTATTTAACTAAGGCAAACAAGAAAAAAGGAGTGAGCCTTACAGTTGTCTCATTTGACATAGCCTTGGTAATAAGCAATATTAAAATTCTATCCTGAAATAAAAATTAAAACGATTACACACAACAGCACCCATACACACAAACGTTTTCGGAACGGAAAGGGATCACCATATCAACACGAGCCGTGCAGTATTCTTTGTATGAAACTCCCTACTGCAACGCACATTAATCGGAATTGTAACGTAATCGCCTCGCCTCGGAACAAGCTCACGAACCGGTGCGGTGCGTGGTTAACTTGCGGTACCCACGCTTACGGCTTGTCGTCCCCGCGATTACGGCTCGTCGTCCCCGCGCTTACGTCTCTCCGTGCCCTCTCAGTGTCACCTCTCCCGCGGCTTGCCTGCCAGCACACTACTGTTGCCAAACGTGGTGTCATGTCTACTCATGTCATTCACAAGGCAACTTCCAGTCATATTGCGCGCGTGTTTTATTGAATTTGTAGGTTAAATTTCAAACAAACAAACAAACATACGAAACAGGTTCAAACTGTGTGCCAGCCAGATCAAACAGCGGTCGGTGAGCCGTAAGCGCGGCGTCGCCTAGTCGTAGCCAAGTCGACGTACCGGAGCTGCTAATCCGCTTTGGTTACGTGCTTACGTCAGGTTGACGCCTGTTTGACGACGAGATGAAAGGCGATACGGTGACGATCCCTTTCCGAGTTGATATGTGTGCTGTGACCTTTATCGTGCTCGCGCTCTACCATCTGACGGCCAACTCTACCACCACGCGCGCTCATTGGTTGCTCATTGGTCAAATGAATTAGTGCGCGCTTCCCCGGATTCCTGTTACACACTTCCGTCCCATTCACGAAATCACTTCCACAGATTGCAGGAAAGCGAGAGGAATGACGTTACACATCAAAAATGTCACTAGCGTCAAAACTGTCTATGTCGTCTAGTTAACCGACTAAACGTTATACCTGCTACATAAGTTTTCGTACTACGTCAAAGTTGTACACTTCTTGCGTGACAAATGGTCAATATTTGATTAAATACATGGGTACATCGAGAAATCTTTATGTACCTAAATAAAGAAAGAAAAGAAAGAAAAAATATTTATTTAACATTAAATAACATTGTTTGTGTCTCTTTCAGCGTGGATGAAGACTTTAAAAGGATTGCTGTGATGAAAAGTTTTGAGAGAATTCCTAAGAACTTATATTATATCTATGCAGGAACAAAGTTCATGGAGTTTGGCATTGTGCATCGCCAGTCACCAACTTCGAAAGTTATAGGAAAGCATTGTAAGTAATCCTAAACTTGTAGTCTGAAAGTCCACTCCGAACAATTATGATGGTAAGCGATCAATTCTTTACTGTAAAAGAATAATAATAAGTTTATTTCATAAAAAAGGAGATTTTAGTACATAAGGCATACACAAAGTTATACATATAAGTTTGTACCGTGTCAATCACAATCTGGTAGGTGAAGTTCTACTTTCCTAGCTAGGTTATGGATTAACCTGTATTAAGGAATAACAGTCCCTGTCCGTTACATAAAGTTACAATAAACCAGTAGAATTTTTATTACCTATACATATATATTATAATTATAATAATTATCCCCACCTGTGTCTGGGTGTAATTTATCTATAATATGTATGTATTTAGAAATATATAAGTATGTTTATCAGTTGTCTAGTACCCATAACACAAGCTCTGCTTAGCTTGGGACTAGATGGCGTTGTGTGATAGTTGTGGAATATTATTATTATTATATATATATATATATACAATTTTTTTTTTACTAAAATAATGATTATAATTGAAAACGTGCGTGTGTGTGTGTACGTGTGTGTCTGTACGTGTGTGTAAAAGAAGAGAAAACAAATCCTTCTTTGACCTGTAGTAAGACGCAAAAAGCCGGTAAACAAAATATTTATGAAAACAAAAACTGAGTAAAAACGGAAGCATAACTCTAAATGCAAACATAAAAAATACACGATTTCCCACGATAAGCTACCTAAAAAAAACCTTAAACCGACAATATTTGACAAGCATCTCTATAGTGTATTTGCATTGTAAATACCGCAATAAAATGTACCAGAAACAAGGATGTTCTACCATTGTAAAATGCAAACTTATACTGCAGTTGCCGCAATAAACTTACAACTTTATTGCTAAAACAATAAAGTTGTGAGCGTCGGTAATGCTAAGTTTGTCAATCTTGAAGTCCGTTGTAAGATTTATGTTGGGTAGTAAAGTAATGCGAATGATTCCCACGTGGATGGAATGGGAGTAGGAACTGCAAATTGTTGTGAACAACAAAATGGCGACTAAAGGGACAATATTAGCGAGTTAGGAGGATCCCTGGGTGAGGATTTGTCAGCCCATGAAGTTTTACTATAGTATTTCCTTGGGTAACATAATGTATGATTCCGGAAGTTTAGCAGACGAGCCCTTATGTGGAGACTGAATATCATGAGGCGTCTCCCTAGGTGGAATGACGACCTTAACAGAGTATTATATCGGCTATTAGCTGAAATCATGAGATGGTCTGCGGTCATTCTTTCTCTGAGTGAGATAAGGCTTTTTCCTGCATCTGATCTCTTCCCGATCGTGTTGGATTGCCATCCCATCGGACTAGGAGATTAAAGGGATCAGAGAGAGCACCTATGTGTGCGCACACACTTGTGCTCTATAATATTTCCTGCGTACCTACTTGACTAGGGGCCCGATTTCACCATTCATTATAAAAGTTTTACTGAACTAAGCTTAGTGTAATTTTATTTTACCATACAATTACCATAAAAATGTTATTGTTAGGTAACCTTAGAAGATAGACATATGCTGTCGCGGACTTTTTTTTTAACTTTAAAAGAAGAACAATTTCGTCATACACAATTTTTGCGTAACTTTAACCGTTTACGCAGCGCGCGCAACTGAAGCTCTCAAAAGGATTTTTTTTCCCGTTTTTGCCACATTTTTCATTGATGCTCCGCTTCTGTTAGTCGCAGCGTGATGTTATATAGCCTTTCTCGATAAATGGACTATTCAACACAAAAATATTTTTTCAATTCGATCCAGTAGTTCCTGAGATTAGTGCGTTCAACCAAACAAACAAACTCTTCAGCTTTATGACAGCGGCTAAGCGAGTTTAAATGTCGAAAACTGGGCGTTTACAATTGGTAAAATCAGCCCTAAATCTCCGTTGAGACTGGCCACCGTGATCGAAATTCGGTTGGTAGGGTTAATATTAACCGTGATTGAAAATCATGAATTTTAACAAAATCGACATATTTCGTCTTCTTACGAGACTGCTTGTTAGTTATTATTTGTACAGCCCCTAAAAGTTCCATATCGACTTTAAAAAAAAAAAAAAAAACACCAACGCACCACCATCCCCCACGGAAAAAATACACATCATATTTTTGTTACAGATCACCCGCCATTTTCACAGTTGATTTTAGGAATTGCTTTTTAAAATTGGAAGTTTGCTTTACTTATAAAGTACGGAGCTATTTGCATCCCATTCGAATGTGGCAGAAATTCTCCGAAGTGATTATTCCTGCACTTGTACGGTTTCGTCTCTTTTTAATTTGGAATATTAATTTTAGTAAGGTTTCCAGAAAGGACGGGGAGAGAGAGATGGGGATATATGAGATTAAGGTCAGAATAAAGGTCACGCGTATATTGAAGAGGTAAAAGACTTATGGTTTCTTAAAGGAAAATGAACTTGAAAAATAGATAAGAAATTTTCAAGCGCGAACAGCTCGCTCGATACATCCTAGACCTAAGATCAACATCAACATCTACATATTATATATAAATGTTTTGAGAACACATTCATTGTGGGTACAGCTAAGGAGTGGAATTCCCTGCCGGAGTCTGTGTTTCCTGATAGCTACAACGTGAGAGTCTCTATGTCAAGAGTGAATAGGTTACTTGTAGGCAAGCGTGCTCCATCTTTGACCACATCATCGCTTACCATCAGGTGAAATAGTGGTCAAACGCAAACCTAGATCAATGATAAAAAAAGTCTGACTAGTTACACCATTTATGACTCAAGAACAGCTGGACCGATTTTTATGATCTTTGATTTGTTGGATTTATCTCCGCACCGAATAGCAGAATAACTATTAAAACTTCTGAAAAAATTCACGAAAAAATAATGTTTCATTTTGTCATACATTTTGTATGTTACGGCTTTTTTTGTTTATTGATTCTGAGGCGCTATGAGTTTGCTAGGTCAGCTCATCAGAAATTAAATAATTGTGCACCTACTGCTATTATCGGCAAATTTCAACACATAACTTGCGTTTTATTCCACTTGTCAATTATTTCCTTTCCAGAAATCGGGTGACAGCTTTACAATTTTTGCTTACGTTTCGTGACAATATTGTTACGAGCTGGGTATGGGATAAATTTACACCGACTGATTAACCAAATACCTTTTATTAACACAAACAATTTGTTTACACAAACACTAATTCTCTAATTATCACTTTATTCTTCGGAATCGTTTGCATTTGTAGTCAAAAACAGACTGCCTCACTCACGGCCCGGCCGGTCTATTTATACACCAACCAGTAATAATAGAAGTTTCCAGAACATTGCCGAAATAGCCTATAGAGGAATGTTCTAGAAACATTATTGAACTTTTACGCAGTACCATAGCAGAATGTTCTCGAACGAAGTGAAACCGTCTGTGATCTTCGACCACATTCTCGAATGGTCTCGTCGCAATACGGTCGACGTAACAATATTATTTGAAATGGGTGTCCGTCGTACCCAAGACAGTCAGTCTCAGTATCACCTTGCTGACCTGCATATTTTTCAATTAAAAGGCTGAAACGAGGCTAATATGCAAAAAATGCACAGTAAAGAACGTATCAGTCAAATTGGTAGTTACTGGCTAAATTTTAAACCTATTTCCATATTGTGCTATTTACTTATTTAAATAAAGTACAGCCACATCACACACATCAGGAAAAATCTTAATATCTACAGGACTAATGCACATGAAAATTAAAGAATACATGGTGCTCACTACAATCATATTGCTGCCTTATCAATATTCTTTTTTGCTTTCCTCGCATAAAACAATGCAACTGCCATGTTAACTCTGTACGGGTTGGTGAGAAAATTCCTAAGCGTTATGCATTCTTTGGCCCATAGGTATTAAGTCCGCCATTACATATGTGTGCCTGCTGTTAAAAATAAATCCTCGAAGTAAAGACCTCCTTACCCATTCAAATTCCCTATTAACGAAAATAATAATAAAAACCTTCCCAAAACCCCACACAAGCCAAGGTCAACAGCCATCAGCCAATTACAGTCCTTCCTAAACAGACTGACTGATAAGGCTGATGGCCCCTTATCAAACGACCAGACACAATCAACCTTCTATCAGAATACCTTCAAGGTACCTTGTTATCAAAGGGCTGGACAAAACAAGGTTTAACCCTTACATAGCAAAGCTAATATTGACTCGGAAGGGTCAAACGTCCCTTTCAAGGGGGTCTATTCTGAGAATTTTCTGTAATGAGAAAAAGGTTCGGATAAGTGTGTTTGCTTTTTAATTTTTCTCTCGGTTTGTAATTGTTTGAGATAAGTATGTAGTTTGTTATGTATGGGTTTTCGTTTGTTAATTAGGATTTTAAGAACAAACAAATCATTTTCATTGACATTATTTTATGAACAAACATTAATCTGTTAGTGCGGAATTTTTCATTGACATTATTTTATGAACAAGCAAATCTTTTATTGCGGCATTTTTCACTGACATTATTTTATGAACAAACAAATCTTTTAGTGCGGCATTTTTCATTGTCATTTTTTTAACACACTTATAATAGCTTCACTTGTCACTGTAAGCAAATCTTAGTAGTATAATTTGACACACTTCCCGGATTCCGATTAAGCTGAAATTGCGTACCTACATGTTTAGTTTGGATGAGAAGACATGGTTAGCTAAATGACGTCATTCTAAATCCAATATGGCTCCCAAAGATGGCGTATTAGTTATTTTTTATGCATTCCCATGATATTATGGGTATTAAATGAAAGGGTTTGCTAAGAAGTATACGAAAAAGCGTGTTTTTTTAACTATAAAATTGTTGTCTTTGACATTATTGATTTGTAAGTAAATTTCATTTTTCATCAGCACAATATATGTTATTTATTTATTTATTGTTAATTAAAACACCAATTATATTAGTTTAACATACTTAAAAGATTAACTATACTCAACAAGATGACGATGGTGATGCCAAATGCTTGTTCCTTCTATGAGATGAGATCTAGCCTTTCAGTGGTTAAATTTAAAACTTTTTTACAAAAAAAGTGCATAATTGCTTTAATTTCGGAAGTCGGTGTTTCTGGTTTTGTATCTTCGTTTTTTGACACCCACTTCCGAAATTAAAGTTATTTTTGCACTTTTATTGGAAGACGGTTCTATTTAAAAAAAAAAAAAAAAAAAAAAATATTTTTCACTTTTTAGTTGTGGTTCCCCATTAAATTGTATTAACACTATACATAGATATACGATCGCAGCAATTGCAGTTGATTTGCTGTCATTTTTTTAAGAGTTCCGTTGTGTATCTCCGAAACTCATCACCAGATCTGTATGAAATTTAAATGGGACCATCTCGGATTGAAGCCCTTTCGAACAAACAAAGAATTTTGCAAATCCGTCTATATGTGACGCAGGTATGCTCAAACATACATAAAAAAAATATACAAACATCCGAATTGATAACCTCCTCCTTTTTGTAGTCCGTTAAAAAACTAAATCAGTGAAATATACTTCAACAGTATCAACAACTTATTACTTGGGCTATTTATCCATACATACACACACAGAAACACACATATAAAACTGATTTACGTCCGTGACATGTCACAATCCTCGGGTCCAGTTGAAAACCAGCGCCAGGCACTAGCTGTCTGGCTTATATATGCTGAACTGGACCTATTTGGCGCAGCCGTTGGGCGCACACTTCTTTTTTTGTTCCTACTTTTGTTTTTCTTTTTTTATAAATTGTTGAGTGTGCCTTTCGCTGTGGTAAATAAATATTTTTTCTTTTTTTCTTTCTTTCTTTCTTAAAACAGCAACCAATTCTGGAAACAAAAAAAAATGGTTTGCATGGTGGATTCTCCACTCCCTCACAGAAAATAGGCCTGAATACCAGTAGGATTACATTATAGGCTGATCTCTGAACCAAACCGAGCGTAATTTAACTGTCTACCCTCAAAAGTTTTGTCAAACACTCCAAACTAATTAGGTTATAATTGTTATTTACTAATTAACATATCAGATGGACGTATTAATTACCTAGTAAGCTCATTAACAAAGGCCGTCATGAAATAGGTACTCGTATATAATTTGATAATATATCGAAAACGACACTATGACCAACCTATTATATTGAAAATAATATTTTTACCCGACTGCGCGACGCAAAGGAGGGTAATGTGTTTATCAGCCTATGTATGTATGTTTTTTCCTTTGTGGCACCTTAGAGACCAAACGCGTGGGCCAATTTGGATAATTCTTACGTCAATTGATTCGTCTTAATCTTGCAAGTGACAAGACATGTGACTGAAGACGTGACAGTAATCACAATATATTATGGAGACAACCAGATGCCATCACGTGAAAAAGAAATATGTAAATGAAAGTCAACGAACTATATTAAGTGGGTATGAAAATAAAGGGTTCGAGGAGATTTCAAAAATATAACTCACTGAAATGTAGAAAATAAAAAAATAAAAAATATTTTCAATTTCAGTGAAAACTTCTCGCGTTGGGCATGTTTGAGATGGGAAAAAACTATTGAACTCGCGTGCCACCGACACCGCTACGAGTGCTACGACGCTACGCGTCATATCACTCGTAGCGGATCGCGTAACGAATTGAAGTGAATACTTCTTTAGGCGCGTTGGGCATGTTTGAGATGGGAAAAACTCTTTTCCTGATCGCCTGTAATTTGTTTGTCTCTCAGTTCACGTAGGATTATTCTTACGTCAACGTAAGAAACATTCATGTTATTCATATCACCAACGAAGTACTCGTAGATATTAATTTATTTGGACGACACGGTTGGCGCAGTGGTTGAGCGATTGACTGCTGCGCTGCGTGTCGCGGATACGATTACCGCACGGAACAAATATTTGTATGGCCTAATGTTGTTCCGGGACTGGGTGTTTGTTAACGCATCCTCAACACAGGAGAAATTCCTAGTGTGGGCAATGTTTAAAAATATTAGTGACGTCGAATTGTTTCCTCACGATGTTTTCTTTAACCGTTTTGAGAGCAATGTTGATGAAATAAATTACACATTACAACCAACTTGCTGGGGAGTTTGTTGCGCCACTTAGAAAGTGGTGACGGGTGGGCATTTAAGGCTGTCTTTTTGTAACTTTGTCAAAAAGTGCTGACTGTCAGCCTAGTTTAAATATATGACTTTGATTCATCCCGCACCAGGCCCGCTTGATGAAGTAAGGCCCATTTCCTCTCACAGAGAGGAGGCCAATGTCCCGGCAATGGGAACGTTAAGAGGCTGATCATTATTATGTCATATTAGTAGTGATCGGAAAAGGTAGTACAATTGAGGGTGAATGTTTATTAATATGGATAAGCCTTGTGGGAAGCGAAATTTTATGATATGTTACGAGTATAATCAAATGTTTTTCTTTTGACAAAAATAAATATTTACTAGATTGCTACTTTGAAATTCTTTATTATAAAAGTAATTTTGCGGCTTTATACGAGTAATACTATTTATATTGTAAAGTATTTAGAAATATACTTTTTGTGTAAAACAGCAACAATATTTACCTCTAGAAATACGACGTTGCCAGTCCGCGCGCGATGAACGCTCTTATTAACCATCGCCACAATAAACAATGCATTTAATAGGTAGTTTAGTACTTTACATTTTTAGAATCAAATTGACTGTAAATTCCAACTAAGTGGGATTTAAAGGCATATCCATATTAAGATAACACAAAATTGCACTACCTATTCCGATCACTGCTTATTAGTGACGTCAGCGTTGTGAAAAATAACGCCAGTGGTGATCGCACCAAAAATATCCCACACGCTACAATCACAACTCGAATGCCATCAACAAACGCACGGTTGTCGAAATAAGACCCCAAATGAGACCAAAACGTTGGATTGACGGAATTCAAAACGAGTAGTGGACCCGACCCGGGCTAAAGGGGATTAAGTTTGGATCCAAATTATGGTGTCTATCTATGGTATGTATAGTGGTTACCGAATATTATACGGCCCTTTGAGGTTTTAAGCTCGGAATTAAATATTCTGATCTCTTTTAGTAATGGTTAGACGGTTTGGTCTTGTTGAGAGGATGAGTAAAAGGATGGTTACAAAGGGAATGTTTTATTACAGACCGATTTAATTATATTTTCGAAAATGGTCAATACTGTTGTTTACCCAAAATGTGTGAAGTCTTGTGACTTCACACATTTTGGGTAAACAACAGTATTGACCAATTGTTTTCAATATGGACGCAGTAGGTATAACTTTTGCGTAGGTTTAGCGTAATCGTTTTCAGACCATGTTGAGCTAAAACTCAATTTCAAAGCGTGGGGTCTAAGGTTGGGGTGGTGTTAGTGAGCTAAGAATCCCACACTGTCTGGTCTTTTCCCCAAAACTCCAGGCGCATTTTGAAGGGTCCCCCCAAACAAAATAAGGCACCTAACTATCGATATTCTATCCCAGATGGAGTCATTTATACTCCATTCATAATAGCATTAGACATAAGTTAAAAAAAAAAACTGGGCAAGTGTGTGTCGGACTTCACACATTTAGGGTTCCGTACTAAATGAGGGAATTTCCAAGAAAAAATCTGATTTATCAATACTTAGATTGGTATTTGTTAGCAAAATATACGTAATAAATTTCAAGGGTCAGTGGGAAATTAAAAATTCTTCGTAACAAAATTTTGTTAAAAAATCTGACTTTGGTGGCTTCTAATTCCTTTGTCTTCCAATATTTTCTAAAACGAAAAATATAGTATTTGTTTACTTATCGAGCTCTAAACAACGATACCCCATTTGATGGAATAGGTCAATTTTTTTTTCACGCTTTATCTGTACTCTCCTAGGAGCTCCCCAAACAAAATATATTCTTTTTTCAATTTGCTTATACTGTGAAATTTTGGAGACCATAGCTCCAACCGTTTGGCTGTAAAACCTGTGTGACAGACGACGGACGGACAGACACACGGATACGTGAGTGACAGCAATAGGGCTCCGTTTGGACCCTTCAGGTACGGAACCCTAAAAAGGTTATTTTTAACGCACACTTTGTAACAAAAAAACAATAAACATGGTGACAGATACAATAGACGCCGAATTTATTATAATCTATTTATACAGCAGCTGTCACACTTAATTATAATTATTTTCTATTTATCTTATAAAACTATGTGGCTTTCAATTCGTTATATTATTTCATTTAAATTTAAAATTACCGTATCAGTGCTAGAAACAAAGACATAGGAATGAAAATACCCGGAACGTTTTTCGATTCACTATAATTCTACCAAATTTAAAATATTACCTAATCCCTTCATAAGTTGTGACAGACAGGTTTTTCCAATTTTACTGGTTTATGTCGTCTATTAAATTGACGTAATTATTGTTCTGTGATTGTCATTCAATGTGAATACTTTTGAATGTGACGCCTTGTTAATTGTTATTGCCAAATTTTCGTAAAAAATAACAACTAAGTTATTTTTTACTGTTTTAAAATTAAATAATTGAAATTGTGTTAACCTTGACATAAAATGTTTTACATCCGTGCTTCTACGTGAATCTTTTTTCTAATGCTCTTTCGAATGGAGTAAAGGTAGAAGCAGTTTCTCTTAAAAGTTTTAGACTATGTATGACGAATGGATGCTATTCCTCCACGCCAGGACAATTATGAGATATGATAGCAGATTATTTAATCCAGATATGTCTTTTTAAACTCTTTTATCTAGTCATTTAGGCGGGCTGTCACAAAAACATAGGAAAATACGGCTGTCTAACAAAAACGCAAATAAATAACACGATTAAATCTCTTTGATCTTACAGGTTCTTGTCAATAAGTAATTAAGAACATAATTAGGGGATCATAATTATAATTTTTCCTTAATAAATAGTCGCTACGTAATTAATTTGTCGCACGACTGTCCTATTTAAGGGGATTAATCGGCGTTTCGTAAAATTATAATCTGACCTCTTTTGATCGATATTGATGATTCATTAGAAGCAGATTTGATTAAAAACTTGTACGTAAGTCAGTAGGTACTTATGTGCTGTCATACGGAAGAAAGGGAATTGGGATGTTTCCTGGGTATCACCATCTTCCTGCCCTTATCCCATGTTACTTGGAGTCAGCGCAACACGTTTTTTTCTTCCATTCTGTCCTGTCAGCCGTCACGCTATCACTAACTCTCTTTTCTTTCATATCACTTCTCACACAATCCATCCATACTTTCTTTGGCCTCCCTCTCACTCTCCATCCATCCACATATATATTCATAACTCTTTTATTTACATGTGTCTCATCCCTCCTCTTGACCATGACCATACCAAGATAGCGGTTCCCTTTCAACTTTTCGGTGACTGGCGCCACTTTTAAACTACCTCTAATGTACTCATTTCTCACTTTATCCATTCTTGTTACTCCACACATCCATCTCAACATTATTATCTCCGCCACATGCAATCTTTTTTCATCCGTCTTTTTCACAGCCCTACATTCTGGCCCATACAGTACGAGAGGTCTAATCACTGATTTTTCCCGGGTATAAAAATAATAATTCTATTTAGTCGGTAAATTAGATTACCAGAAAGTATTGAACACTTATTTGCTTTACCAAACCAATAAAAATGGATTAAATGCTTCAAAGTTCAGGAGTGGGGGCTTGCTACGTCATTAAACGGTACTAAGTGTGTCGAGGGGTGAATTCACGCGAAATTTCAACGCAGTGTCGTCTTCATTTTTGGTTTACGTAACAAAAGAAAAAACACGTGTCCAATGTTTTTTGGTAATCTAACTGACGGACTTATTTTATTTTTTTAAAGGCGCTCCCTCACCGGGAGCATTCGCGTGTAATGTAACGTTACAGAGTCGAGCATTACATCAGTGAGGGAGAACTGAGCATTACAGTGCACAAACTGTAATGATACAAAACGAGTTTACATCAGTGAAGGAGGAGAACCGAGCATTACAATGCGCACCTTGTAATGATACAATATGTAATATTTTGATACAACTTGTAACATCAATGCGCGTTTACTGAAACAACTAAATCAGAATGCTCGCAAATTCAAATCTATACTAAATGTTACATTATACGCGAATGCTCGTCAGTCAGGGAGGTAGTATTGTAATGTAATGCTCAAAGTCGAATCTATAATGTTACATTACACGCGAACGCTCGTCGGTCAGGGAGCGCCTTAAGAAACAAGTTTATTGACTACGAATTTATTTAAGTAAGTTGTCCGTCTCTATGGGCAGGAACAGTACCTACCAATTTAAAATTGGACCACCCAATCCCGTTGCAGCAAAGTATTTTCTTCTCAATCACCAAATAATTTTTCTTAAAATAATCTAAAATTACAAAACTAGATCACACCAAAGGTATACCAGGAAGCCAAAGGTTCGTTAATATAAACATGAAATCCCGGGGCTCACTAATCAAGAGGGCAAAATGTTAATTAGTTTCTAAACTTATACCGGTGACATACGGACGTAAAGAGAGATTTAGTAAGTAGTTACTTATTTTGTTGATTTATTAGTAAAGTAACTTTTTATGTTTTCGGGGGGAAACCCTCAAGAGGTTTCCGGGTTTTAGGGATAAGTCCGAGAAGTGTGGGATTATTACCTCACTAAAAACACCCCACCATCAGCACATGGAAGGGGCCGTTTACTTTCTTAAGGCGCAGTTATATGCCACACGTTTACAGACGACAAGCAAGTCTTAGAACTCACAGATAAGTAGGTACTTACTTACCTAAATTGGGCTACACTTCTTAAATCTTAAAGATTTTTATGCTTACTTTATTCTTCCATGTATTCTTATTATCTTTCTAAAAGTTAAGGCGCTATTAACTGTCAATAACCTTGAGTGATTAGCTTGCCTATTCTGTGCTGAGCTCACGCAACGCGTCGTACGTCCACCCAGTAATAAGACTCGACCATCAAGGAGCGCTGTCTCAAATTAGATGCATTATTAATTTATTACAGATAAAACAACAGGTATTATAATAAAACACGTATACTAAAAGATAAATAATTAAATTAAAAATACGCTTCGTAGTTTTTGCGTGATTCTCAATTTTTTATCCGCATTAGACATAACTTTACAAATTAATTACACTATTTTAATAAAAATATAATTTCAAATATTCACCTATCAAATTAAAATTATTTCAAAGAAATAAAACCAGTCGCTTAAACGTGATGTTCAATTTAAAATCATTAGACGTCGTATATCTGCGCCTTAAGAGACCACTACGAAATTTCCTCTGTGCAACGCCTGTTAGAGATGTTTCTGAATTGGAACAGTAACCAGTAGAGAAGTAGGTAATCCCCGAAATCATCATGCAAGTATACCTCGAAAGGGTAAGCAGATGTGTATATTTCGATGGTTCCACTGAACACAGTGCCTGTCCTTGAAACGGTCTTAAAAGCTAGTTACACCTCATATTCTTTAGGGTAGAAAAAAACAAGTTCAGTGCGAGATCAAATCGCACGGTTCCGTACGATTTTTATCATCTATTGTTTTAGTGGCAAAAGAAATACACACTGAAAATTCCCATAGTCTACTTATTACGGTTCATCAGATCTAGCTCGCTGACAGACAGACCGACGGACCGATAGCGGAGGCTTCGTAACAGGGTCCCGTTGATTATTACTCTTCGGGTAAAGAACCCTAAAAAAACGGCTTATAACTTTCCTACATAATTATAATGTTGGTCGCGGATAAATTTTAAATAGAGTTACCGCGGTCCTTGGCAGAGGCAACTGAAGGAACAAGAATGTGTTTTAGTCAGTAAAAGTCGAACACGTCCTCCCGCTCCACCCAGAGCAGGAGATGTTAAGAAATAGATGTGTTGTCTAACCCCAAACCTTAAAAGAAGACCAAAAATCTAGTTCAAAGACCTCAAAAATCACTCAACATTTTATTTGATCTTTTAACCCTAAGGGAATACATTTAGTGCCCTATAAAGGTTTTACCTGTACCCTTATATCAAATAGAAAAGCAATTCTTAGTTTACCTTTGAGCTAACATTTGTCAACTTGGCACGTAGGTACCTTCCTTACTTCAAGGTAAAATAATGTGTTCTGGCCTTTTTCTATATTACCTTTAAATCTTTTACTAACATGAAAAAGGAAATGTGACGACACATGTTTGTCAGAAGAAATTACATTATGGAAACATTAGTAATACAGGGATGTCTCTGAATAACCATTAGTTTAGTTATTTTGTGATAAATATGAGATTTATTTGCTTTTATGTTAGGGGAGCTCGTGGCTAAAGTAATAACAGCCGCACGGGTCCGAACCATCAGGTATTTAACATTAAGCCGTTGGTCCCGGCTGTCAATCGTGAATTTGACAGTCGTTACGAGTCGTCAGAAGCCCGAAAGTCTGCCAACTAATCTTACCAAGGGGTATCGTATTACCCAGTAACTGGGTTGTGGAGGTCAGATAGGCAGTCGCTCCATGTAAAGTACTGGTATTCATCTGCATCCGGTTAGACTTGAAGCCGACCCCAAGATAGTTGGAAAAAGACTAGGCAGATGATGATGATGATCTGCGTATATGTTATTGTTGTATGCCCTTTTTACCCGGTTACCCCAAATGGAGGGGAATGTTTTCGACAGATTGTATGCACGCCCTTCTAATCATCATCATTGCAGCCAAAAGACGTAAACTGCTGGACATAGGCCTCCCCAAAGAATCGCCACAACGACCGGTCCAGTGCGTTTTGCATCCATTGGATTCCCGGGACCCTCTCCAGGTCAGAGGACCACCATGTGGGAGCACTTCTAAAGTAGCATCTTCCTGTACGCGATCACTACTCCGGAATCTTTCGGCCCCATCGTCCATCTATGTTCTACGAGTAATGTGGGCTGCCACTGCCACTTCAGTTTGGCAATTCTTCGGGCTATGTCGGTAGCCTTGATTCACTGCGGATATCATTATTCCTGATTTGATCACGCAAGAAAACGCCGAAGCTAAATTATAATTGAAATCTTCAACATTATAAAAAACTTGGCAAGTGCGTGTCGGATTAAGACGCACATTAAGGGTTCCTTGCCAAATATTGGTATTTGTTAGTAAATTATACGTAATAATAAACATTATCACAAAATTTCAAGTTCATAAGTCAATGGGAAGTTAAAAAATTCTTCGTAATACAATTTTGTGACAGACGACGGACGGACAGACAGACGGACAGACGGACACGTAAGTGACAACAACAGTAGGGCTCCGTTTGCACCCTTCGGGTACGGAACCCTAAAAACTAGTGGAAATATTCCACTATACAAGTTGGTATATTTGGTTGGTACATTTCAACACTACAATAAATAGCACACGATCACTCTTAGTCCTAGGCCCAAAACTTTGAGAGATAGCCCCTAAAGTTAGACTAACTATTTGCTTAAGATCCGACATGGTTGTAAAGTCCCGCCTACACCCTATCCCTTACAAAGGGTTAGTTTGGGGAGGAGTGGGAGAAACGGAAACATGATACGTGTCAGATTTTGTATTGAAAATAGATTTATACAGGTTTGTTTTAACATAACTGAGAATAGAAATATGTAGATGTTTTGGTAGAAGAAAGAATACTATGTAAAGGAGGTTTTATTAATTATATACTTTATTGTACACGTCATAATGAACACAGGACAAACATTTACAAAACAAGTGTACATTAAGGCGATCTTATTGCACAGGGCAATCTCTTACAGACAACCTTTGGATGGACTGAAAACAAAAGAGATAGAAAAAATAGGAGTTCTTTCGTGACAGCAAAACCTCCATACTTATATCAGCCACTAAGTAACGTTATGGCGTTCATAGAAGGACTGCTTGAGTGGTCCGTGTATGGCGAATGTTAATTTTGTATTGGGCAATAGATGGCGCTCGAGATCCGTCATGAAGTTGACAACTGCGAAGATAGCAACGAGCGGGCGGCGTGCCTTTGGCATATTGCACCGAGGCGTTCGCTCTCTTGTCTCACGGACACCGACGGCTTAGTATCTACCTAAAATCTTGTTGTAATACATTACGAGTATTTTTAATTAAATATTTTATCAATCTTTTACTTTGTTTTTCTGAGCTCTTACAGTATTGAAACTGCAGATCACCCAACAGCGACCGCCCTTCCGTCTATGGCGGTACTAACTGTGTTCTAATTTTAACAGTTAGGGTGTCTTTGTAAGTTTGTACATGAGACTTTTCAGCTTTGGCAACATAAGTATCTGCGATGCATTTGGTATTACATATACACTACAAGGAATTACTCTGTAGCAGTCCGGAGTTAGAAAGTTGGTGTTGTGACACTCCCGTACCTCAGAAAGCACGTAAAGCCGTTGGTCCTACGCCAGATCACTCCCCGGTCGAGTCGGATTGCCATCCCATGGTAATATGAGAGTAAGGGAACAGAGAGTGCACCTGTGTTTGCGCACACGCTTGTGCACTGTAATATCTCCTGCGCACTTGGGTAATACCCGTTGAGATTGGTCATTGTGGTCGAAATTCGGTCGGGAGGATTATTACATACTTATGCCAAATTATCATTTGCCCAACCTTTTCAAACATAGAAGTATTTTAAATGGATTCCATCGATTAGATTAATATGAGGGATTATAGCTAATCTAATTAGAAATATAAAAAAAAAAACTATAAATAAGTTGTATTTCCACTTATAAGTCTATCGAGCCTCGGTTACCCAGTTACTGGGCGACCCTTGGTAACAGACCTTTGAGCTTCTAAGGGATGATTTCACCATTCGCTTTATAAACTAAGTTTTACTGAACTAAGCTTAGCGTAAAAAATAAAAACCATAAAAAATTTATAGTGAGTTAACCTTAAAAGATAGACATAATATGCTGTCGTGGACTTTTTTTAGAACTTTAATAGGAGAAAAATTCCGTCATACATAATTTCTGCGTAACTTTACCCACATTTTTCAATGATACCTCGGTCCTGTTGGTCGCAGCGTGATGTTATATAGCCTATAGCCTTCCTTGATAAATGGACTATTCAACACAAAAATATTTTTTCAATTCAATCCAGTAGTTCCTGAGATTAGCTTGTTCAACCAAACAAACAAACTCTTCAGCTTTATGACAGCGGCTAAACGCGTTTAAGCGAGCTTAAACGTCGAAAACTGGGCGTTTAGGATTGGTGACATCGCCCCCAAAAGACGCAAATAGGAGTCATAAAATACAGTAAACCTTCTATATAAAGAGCCTATAACATTGCTCTTCTAAGAAAGGAGAAATATGATAAATCTTGAAGACAGTCACAATAAAAGACAAATAACCCTTTTAGGCAGTAAATGCGTAACATTTTAGTACAAACACTCAAATAAGATTTGGGTTGATTCCCACAAGTACCTATTCTTAACGCTAGATTAGTAGTGACACAGAAAAAATATATGAGAAACATAGACTTTAGGGTTCTGTAATGAAATTAGACATCCCTACTGTTTGGCCAAGAAATTACCACTCCGTTGTAGCCTCATTAGTTAGATACGTGTACCGAAGAACTTAAGGCGCAGATATACGACTTCTAATTATTTTAAATCGATCATGACGTCGATACCTACTAGTCTTAATTCTTTGAAAAAATATATGTTACTCTAGACAATTGTCCTCTTAATTTCATATGTGCATATTTAAAATTATATTTTTATAACATAGTGTAATTAATTTGTAACGTTATGTCTGATGCAGATAAAAAATTGGAAATAAATAAATAATGTGTCTAATTTGCGACAGCATTCCTGTAAGGGCGAGTGCGACGCGTTGCATGAGCTTAGCACATAGTATGCAAGCTAACCACTCAAGGCCGTTGGCATATGACTGCGCCTTAAAAGGCGGCTAACATAGACTGGACGCCGAAGGTAGACGATCGGGTGTTGTTAAAAAGCTTGGCACAGGTATATTTCCAGCAGTGGGCTGCGATAAGCTGAATTGAAAGCCTAATTGCGTAATACGTCGTGAAAATGGGTTTGTACATTATTCTGTCAAAATAAAAGTAATCATTATTAGGAGTTTCTTACGCCAATAAGGTGGTTGTAAAATAACCGCACACCTAATAGGTATGCAATAAACGTGTAATTTAAAAAAGTAGCTAATTCGCAATAACTCAATGTTTAATAATCATACCTTTAGCGTTATAAGCATACCATAATAATTAACCTTATACTGTTCCCACTGCTGGGACTCAGGCCTTCTCTCTAGGAGAGGGCCGTAATCCACCAAACAGGTTCAGTGCGTGTTGGTGGATGTCACATGTCTTTGATTTTTTGTTCTAGGACATGCCTGTTTCCTCACGATGTTTTCCTTCACCGTTTTGTGCGCTAAAATAAATTACGCAAAGAAAGCGCCGGCCATTCTTTTTTAGGAGTCATCAAACGACTCCTGCCGCTCTGGGTGGAGCGGTAGGGCGTATCAGACTTTGACTAAAACCCACGCTTGCTCCTTCAGTTGCCTCTGCAAAGGGCAACGGTAACTCTCTTTAGAATTTATCCTCGACCCCATTTATCCGGGTTTGTACCCACGACTTACTGTTGTGACGTCTTTGAAGTCGAGGTCCTATCACTGGGCCAATTTATCCTCAACCCAATTTATCCGGGTTTGTCCCCACGATTTACTGTTGTGACGATTTTGTAAGTCGAGGCACTATCACTGGGCCAATTTATCCGGGTTTGTACCCACGATTTACTGTTGTGACGATTTTGTAAGTCGAGGCACTATCACTGGGCCAATTTATCCGGGTTTGTACCCACGATTTACTGTTGTGACGATTTTGTAAGTCGAGGCACTATCACTGGGCCAATTTATCCGGGTTTGTACCCACGATTTACTGTTGTGACGATTTTGTAAGTCGAGGCACTATCACTGGGCCAATTTATCCGGGTTTGTACCCACGACTTACTGTTGTGACGTCTTTGAAGTCGAGGCCCTATCACTGGGCCAATTTATCCGGGTTTGTACCCACGACTTACTGTTGTGACGTCTTTGAAGTCGAGGCCCTATCACTGGGCCAATTTATCCGGGTTTGTACCCACGACTTACTGTTGTTACGATTTTGTAAGTCGAGGCCCTATCACTGGGCCAATTTATCCGGGTTAGTACCCACGACTTACTGTTGTGACGATTTTGTAAGTCGAGGCACTATCACTGGGCCAATTTATCCGGGTTAGTACCCACGACTTACTCTTGTGACGTGTTTGTCAGTCGAGGCTTTATGAACGGGCCAATTTGTCCGGATTTGTACCCACGACTTAGTTTTTTTTTTTTTTGGGTCACCACTGCTCTAATCATACCTTCGTCCATTCCATCAAACCTTTACTTCCAGAAATTAACAAACTAAATTATTATTATAAACTAGCTGTCCCGGCGAACTTCGTACTGCCTCAAAATCAATAAAAATAATTTTCGTTCCATACGAAATGTATGAGAAAATTAACTTCCTTCAATCCTTTTTTTCCGTGATTTTTTTTCGATGTTTTAATAGTTATTCTGTTATTCGGGGCGGAGACAACTCCAACAAATCAAAGATCATTAAAATCGGTATTAAAATCGATATAAATGGTTTAACTAACCCGACTTTGTTTTTATAAAGATTAAAATCCAAATGGCATTACAGAACCCATCTCCTCATAAGCCACTACACTACACGCACATACAATTTCTTTTCTATGAAAACCGGCCAAATGCGTGTCGGACTCCGCACATTTAGGATTCCGTACCAAATGATTATCAAAGAAAAAAATTGATTTAACAATATATTGGTATTTGCTATTAAAATATACGTACTTAATAAATAATAAACATTATCACCAAATTTCAAGTTCATAGGTCAATGGGAAGTTAAAAAATTATTAGGATTAAAATTTTGTGACAGACAACGGACAGACGGACACGTGACAGCAATAGGGCTCCGTTTTGACCCTTCGGGTGCGGAACCCTAAAAACGTACCTACGAATATATACGAAAAGAAAACGATTTTGAATCCTTTGATACATAAAGAAACATCCCGTTTGAGTCATGTCACGTAAGTTATAAGATATTTCGACTTTTCCAATACTTTTCTAGGATAAAAGATATGCTTCGTTTTGTTTGTGGTAGTTTATAGTATAGAATTTCTTTATCTTTTCTCTTTTTTTATTTCATAAGGGAATTTGGTAAATGTGTGTTAGATTATATTTTGTTTGAAGGTACTTGTGTTATTAATTTCGCATAAATAACGTCTGTTTTATCGGTTAAGGGCAAAGGTGGTATAAGTGTATCAACGTTCGCTAGTCACGTTATAACTGTTCCCGCAGGCAGGTGCGACATGACAATGCGACAATGATTATCCTTTAAGAGGAAACAGGGCCTGCGAGGAATTTACAAAATAGTATAATATTTGAAGAAACTATTCACATCGTGCTCCCTCAAGCCTGCCCCTGTAGAGTGCGATAGAGACAGCTGCAACTCAGACCGATTTTATCACTAAATTTTTGACGAAATCGACGTTTCTTATTCCCCTTTTTTCTTCTCGAAAACTGAGCCGGTTTGATTATTTTTGGAACCAAATTTTTAAGAAGAGGTATGTCTAGGTCCCTATTAAATGTTTTATGTTAAAACTTTTCTAATTTGTCTGGTAGTCTTCTAAGAACGGCGGTAAAAATAGAGCCATTTTTTGTCATTTTTGGATGGTTATATTTTCTTTACTTGTTGCTGAAAAAAAGGAAATAACAAGGACGTGTCAACAGCAGACTTTGACTTTATGAAAAATAAATGATTGCTCTAGAGACATTATTCAGGCAGAAAAAGGGGAATACATTTGTACGGAGAATCGCAGCCCCTGTTCCCTCTTAATACTAATCCTATCCTACTAATATTATAAATGTGAAAGTTTGTAAGGATGGATGTATGTATGGATGTTTGTTCCTCTTTCACGCAAAAACTACTAAAACGGATTATACAGAAACTTTAGAGTAGTATAGCTTATACATCAGAATAACATATAGGTTATCATTTATAACAGAGGGAGGTACTAATCAACGTGGGCGAAGCCACTGGCAGAAGCTAGTATTATAAATGCGAAACTTTGGATACATGGATGTATGGATGTTTCTTCAATTATCACGGCAGAACGGCTGAACGGATCTGGACGAAATTTGACACAAAGATAGATTCAAGTCTGGAATAGCACATAGGCTATAATTTATAATACGGAAAGTAGTAATTCCACGCGGGGCGAAGCCGCTGTCAGAAGCTAGGGTTTCATAGAGATTTTTCTTAACCTATCAACAACTTGTATAAAATGGTCGTAGCATCGCTGTCACATTAGACGTACGGCGATGCGCCACCGGTATATGGTGAACCTCCCATCCACACGCACAAAACGTTTTGAGAACACATTCATTGTGCGTACAGCTATAGGGAGTGGAATTCCCTGCCGGAGTCTGCGTTTCCTGATAGCTACAACCTGGGTCTTTAAGTCAAGTGTGAATAGGTTATTTCTAGGCAAGTGTGCTCCATCTTCGACCTCATCATCGCTTACCATCAGGTGAGATAGTAGTTAAACGCGTGCCTATAAACATTAAAAAAAATTGTCGCATCGCGCTAGTCTGCGGAAGCCATAAATCTCATTAAATAAGAGCGACTCTATTGCTATTAAACGGGGATCATATCCCAAGCTTAAGGTACTAACAAAATCATATGAGAAAAATTCCTGACCCAGAGATCGAACCTGTTACGAACTCGTAAAAGACGAGACACAAATCGCAAATATATTAATAAAATATAATTTCAGCCGAAAGACGTCCAGAGACATGTCTTTCGAAGCAGTAGCATAAAAATTATTCCAACCTATTAGTACCTATTACCCTGCTTGTTGTATGGTTGCCAAACCTGGATATTTACAAATAAAATAAAATGCAGTCAAACAGCAATGGAAAGGAGTATGTAGAAAATTAGAAGAATACATAAAATTAAGAGCGAAAACGTTCGTCAAAAAACTAAACTCACCGATGCTCTCAGGCACGCACTCTTACTTAAGTGGAGATGGGCCGGACACATCTTACGATACCCAGACAGAAGATGGATCATCGAAGCAACACGATGGAAAGGACCAATGTGGAAAAGGAATGTTGGTCGACAATTGAGACGGTGGGCTGATGACATAACACAAGTCGCAGGAAACGACTGGATAAAGTCAGGCAAGGACAGGGAGTCATGGAAAAGGATGGAGGAGGCCTTTACCCAAACAGGGGTCCAATTCTCATAAATAATACTAACATTAATTTTAAGTAACCCTTCCTAAATTTAAGCAACAACTTACTAACAAACATTGTTATCTATATCGAAAGTGAGATTTGGAATAAATGGCTTTATTATTATTACTAGCGACCCGCCCCAGCTTCGCTCGGGTACAAATTATACATATAAACATTCCTCTTCAATCACTCTATCTATTAAAAAAAACCGCATCAAAATCCGTTGCGTAGTTTTAAAGATTTAAGCATACATAGGGATATAGGGACAGAGAAAGCGACTTTGTTTTATACTATGTAGTGAATTTGTATTTTATTTTTTGAATTTTATTCCCATTCCCTGTCTTCAACGAGATACCCATTTAACCTTATACAGAACCCCATCTTCTGTGTCTCACCCATTCTCATAACCACGGAAATCCATATAAACCACATTTTAATAATTCCCCGCCTGATTTATTGTTTCTTGCCCACATTCGCGTAAGATATTACGCTACTTTTACGCGTTCGGTTAGTGGGTAATAAATCAGATATACGACTTTCCGGTCGGTGTGTGTTTGCCCTTATGGGAATCCGAAATATACTCGTTCTACGTGGAGCTCGTGGATAAGTAATAACAGCAGCAATTGTCGATGTCCAAGGTTAAGCAACGCTTGCCGAGGTTTATTCGTGGATGGGTGACCATTACTTAAATAGTTGGGAAAAAGCTAGGCACATTTTTTTATTTATATTTGCTTGCATATCAGTAACATAATAAACAAAACACAAACAGTAGGTAGTAGTCTAGTAAAAATCTAGTTGTAGATAAAATCCCATAATCCCAAAATAAATTCCGAAAAAAAAAAATAAAGGCTACTTACCATTAGGTAAGTCACCTTTATCTTTTTGTGAATATTTCAATAGGTTCGTAAATCCTGACACTGCTGTAATTTGCCCAAGGCAAGGTTATAAAAGGTAAATCGTTTGGACCTGTAAACCGCAAAACCGCCTGAAATGTCAAAGATTGTTTGACCTGTCATTAAAATCCAATAAAATAAATCTAAAGGAAAAAAGGAAACGGAAACTGCAAGTACTGCCGTCCTTAAGGTAAAGTGCCGTTATCTGAAATTTGGTGGGTTTTAATTTTTTGATGCCACGGCAATCAGTTAAAAAATCTCTATCGATCTGTCTAAGTAGTATTTTTCTACTATCCGATTCCGAGATAAATAAAAAAATAAAGAAAGAAAAAACATTTATTTTCCACAGATAAAGGCACACACAACAATAAATAAAAACGTAATCATTTAAAAAGAAAAACAATATTAGGTAACAATAAAGAAAACCAAAAAGAATAGAAAAAAAAGAGTGCGCCCCACGGCTGCGCCAAATAGGTCCAGTTCAGCATATGTATAAGCCAGACAGCCAGTGCCTTTTTTTTGTGGGGTTGGGAAATTTTCCAATGACATCTCCCGCTCTGGGTGGAACGAAAGGGCGTGTCAGACTCTTACTGACTAAAACCCACTCCTGTTCTTTCCCTGCCATGAGTGCCCAGGGACGAGGTAACTCTGTTTCGAATTTATCCTCAACCCCTGGGCAGGCATCGGACATGACGGGCCACGTCATGGTTTGCTGGCAACTCTTTGAGGCACGCGTGGAACACTACTTGCCGTCGACTCTCGGGCCTGGTGCTGATCGGACGGGGAGCTACCCACTACTCGCCGTCCGCAGGCCCGGGTAGATAGCTAGTGCCTGACACTGGTTTTTAACTGGACCTGAGGATTGTGACATGTCACGGACGTAAATCAGTTTTTATGTAATAGTGTGTATGTATAGATAAATAGCATAATTAATAAGAAACGAATGTGTTTCGTGAAATCATCATCTTCTTGCCACGTTACTTTTTCTTCCATTCTGTCCCGTCAGCCGTCACGCTATCACCACTCCCTTTTATTTCATATCACTCCTCACACAATCCATCCATCTTTTCTTTGTTTCGTGAAATAAACGAAAAAATAATTTTAAAAAAAACACCGAAGTTCCCTTAATTTCTATGTAATTCAAGTAGTGTTGAATTTTGTGCGTAATTTGAAATGTGGTTTTGTCAGATAATGGCATTAGGTATATCTTGTTGACGGCAACGTAAAAAAAAAGTGCTTTTACTAACTGCCAGGGACGCGTGAGTGTGCGAAAGAGTCTCCACAGCCCTCGCACAGGCAACTGAAGGAACAAGGGTGGGTTTTAGTAAATAAGAGTCTGACATGCCCTCCCGCTCCACCCAGAGCGGTTATTTGATAACTATCCGGTTATTTGATATATCAACCTGGTGCACCAAAATATTTATGGTTGTATGGGCAAGGATTTAGAAATAGAATTATTCCTTAAATTTAACAATGTAGATATTCTTTGTATAACTGAACATTGGCTTAGAAGCCATCAGATTATGTTTAATTATAGTAATCACCAGGTTGGTAGTTCGTTCAGCAGAGTAAACGCTATACATGGTGGCTCATTAATTTTCATAAATAATATACTTAAGTTTAAAGACCGCAAGGATATTGTGAGCCTCTCTGTTGAACAGACAGTTGAAATTGCCTGTATTGAATTGGAGCAGTTTGTTATATTAAGTGTGTACAGACCACCTAAAGGATTGTATGATTGTTTTGAAAAAGTAATGGATGAAGTGTTGCAAAAAATTTGTAACTCTAGTAAGTCTGTCATCGTTTGTGGCGACTTCAACGTTAATTTGTTAGAAACTTCTAGCCTAAGCACTAAAATTATAAGTTTGTTTCAGTCATACAATCTTGTAAATCTATTTATGGAGCCTACTAGAATAACCCCCACTACTGCATCTTGCCTAGATAATATTTATGCAGATATTTTACCTACCCACAAAAAAAAATTATTAATTTATTAGACTCTGATCATAGTGGACTATTGATCACTATACCAAATATAAACAAATATAAACGAAAAAAAGATATCACTGTTAACCCAAAATCTAAAGGTCGCTTGGAAACATTTAAAACTAAACTCTCAAATAAAATCCCACTTTTGTCAACTAATGATGACCCTAATCAACATTATAATGATTTTTTCAAAATGTATTGCACGCAATTTGATACTACTTTTATTCCTAAGACGATTTCGGTAAATAGCAATACTTCCTTCAGTGACTGGGCCACCATTGGTATTAATAAAAGTAGAAAACGGCTGTATGAGCTGTATGAAGAACGGACTTATATTAACACTGTAGAATTTAATTTATATGTTAAGAATTATTCTAAATTATTTAAAAAAGTATGTTATTTGGCGAAATCTCGCTACTTAAGTTCAAAAATTAAAAATAGTAGTAATGTAATTAAAATGACTTGGGATATTATTAATAGCGAAACGGGAAGGTCTTGCAACCGAAGTAGTGATTACAGCCTTGCTATTGACGACAGTATCATTAAATCAGATTCGCAAGTCGCCGCGGCATTTGAAAATTTCTTTGCAGAGATTCCCGTATCGACTACAAAATCTCTAAATTCATCACCAACTGCTGCAGAAATTTTACTTAAAGAAAACGTTCCAGTTTGTGAATCCCAATTTTATTTCCAATATGTCACTTGTAATGATGTAATCAAAACTTTTAATACTTTAAATGTTAAAAAGACTGCAGATCTATGGGGTAATTCTGTTGACGTTGCTAGGTCTATTATAGACATTGTAGCACCTACTTTAGCAGTAATCTTTAATAATTGTATAGATTGTGGTGAGTTTCCTGATCTAATGAAATATAGTAAAATTATACCATTGTTTAAATCGGGTAGTACATCAGACCCTACTAATTATAGACCTATATCAGTGCTACCTACTTTTAGTAAAATTTTTGAGAAAATTATTTTAGATCAAATTCAAAGATATTTTAATAAACACAAATTATTACACAACAAACAGTTTGGTTTCACAAAGGGTCGTTCAACAACTGATGCTGGTGTTGAACTTTTGGGACACATTTATAATGCATGGGAAGATAAATGCGATGCGTTGGGCATTTTTTGCGATTTGTCTAAGGCTTTCGATTGCGTTCTCCATGATACATTGATCAGGAAGCTGCACTACTACGGAGTCCGGGGCGCCTCTCTGGATCTTCTTACTTCATACTTGAGTAATAGGATTCAGAGAGTTGATGTGAACGGCAAAAGGTCTTCCGGGTCTGTAGTCAGAATGGGGGTTCCTCAAGGCTCAATTCTGGGTCCTTTTTTGTTTCTAATCTATATCAACGACTTGCCTTACCTCATAAAGGATAAACATGATATAGTGCTGTTTGCAGATGACACTTCACTTTTATTTAAACTCAAACGTCAGCAGGTGGTTGTTGATAATGTAAATAATGCTCTTTCAACTGTAGTTAACTGGTTTAATGTCAATAATCTTCTCCTTAACGAGAAAAAAACAAAATGCATAAAGTTCACATTACCCAATGTAATACAAGTGAACACTAGTGTGTCAATAAAGGGTGAAGAGTTGAAACCCGAGGATTCCACAGTGTTCTTAGGTTTAACTTTGGATGCGCAGCTTCAGTGGAGCCCCCATATAGATAAACTGTCCAAAAAACTTAGCTCCGCAGCATACGCCGTAAGGAAAATTCGTGGTTTAACTGATTTAGAGACAGCTCGTTTAGTATACTTTAGTTATTTTCATAGTGTGATGTCGTACGGCATTCTGTTGTGGGGAAATGCCGCCGATATTCAGACAATTTTTGTTTTACAGAAAAGGGCTATTCGTGCAATTTATAAATTAAGTCCCAGACACTCCCTCAGAGACAAATTTAAAGAGATTAATATTATGACTGTTCCCTCTCAATATATTTATGAGAATCTCATGTATGCACATAAAAATATTAATCTGTTTAAAAGATACAGTGATATCCATAGCATAAATACTAGGAACAAACACAAATTTATTGTACCAAAAACCAGGCTCAAGAAAAAAATAGGTGGTTCGTTTAGATGTCAATGTATACGTTTCTATAATAAACTTCCTAGCCAAATTCAAGAACTAAGCATAAATAAATTTAAATCATTTATTAAACGTAAGCTATGCCAGAAAGCTTTTTACACAATTAATGACTTTCTTGAGGATAAAAAGGCGTGGGATTGAGCTGCTTCAATGATATACATGAGCCATTGTTTTCATATGTACTACTTACTGATGAAAAATTTTTTATATATATATTTTTTTTTTAATATTCGTTTTTGACATGAATACTTGTATAGTATTGTATTATATTTTTTATTTTATTTTTTTATTGACATTTTATATTTATTATTTTTTTTTTTTTGACTTGAATACTTTGTTAAGTATTATATTTATTTTTATTTTTTGATTGACATATTATGATTACTATTTTGTTTGACACAAATATTTACTTTGTAAAGTATTATATTTTTATTATTTTTTTTATTACTTAATTATTGTAAATGTGAGGACTATGTGGGTTATTATTATTATTTTCTCCTCCTTTTTACAGTAATTTTCAACGTTGTCTGACAGTTTGAGTACTTTTGCGGCCTACCCAAATGTCTTTTCTTTGGTATTGTTCGTCATGTCATTGAGCTCCTTAGTGGTTTTTAAGTTGAGCTATTCGACTATTGACAAATGCTTGCACTGACTGGACAGGTCCACTCAAATATGTTTGGTTCTTTCTTCAAAAGACCACTACAGACACTAAGCTGCATGGTCCTCATATAGAATAATGTGAATGCGAGAACTATGTATGTCGTTATATTCATGTAGATTTTATGATTGTCTGGCAGTTTGAGTATTTTTTGCGGCCTACTCAAATGTCCTTACTTTGGTATTGTTCGTCGGTTCGTTGAGCACCTCAGAGTTCTGAGTTGAGCTTCGCGATGACTGACAAATGCTTGCACTGTCTGGACAGGTCCACTCGAATTCGTGTGTTGCTTTCTTCATAAAGCTCATCCCAGACATAAACGTACATGGTTCTCATAGGATCTAACCAGTCCACATTGTATGGATTTGAACACTAAAAGAGACTTTGACCTCTGAGTTTGTTTCGGTGTTTCTTCTCAGGGTAGTCAGCTAGGAAACACCGGCCTCATCTAGCTTAAACTGACAAAAAAACATTGACGTGTAAAAGTGTTCCTTGTAACCTATTTACTGAATAAACATCATTTATCATTTATCATTTATCCATCCTAAAAAAAAGTTTAGGTACTTACTAAAAAAGAAAATCGCCGGAACTATTAAAAAATTCAGCTCGCCAAAGTAAAGTTTTCTATAATTACGAACACTGGCCGGTGATTGGTGTATTAACCCCGTTGTCTGCCGTCCGACGGAGCTACTGCAGTGTGCACTTAAATTTTTATTTGTGTCTGTTACTATCACGTGTAGTTTTGCTCAGAAGAATCGCACAATGGGTCGTAACTTAGAAACAGAAACAAAAGACAAAATGCATCAATGTCGTTGAGTTTCATCGTTTTGAGACGTGTCGGGCTGTCATAGGAGCTACTCGAACATAAACGTTTACAAAGTTACCTTTTAGGTGGAAGCGCCAGGGTAGCCCGCGAAAATCAAATTTTCTTCCGTTTTTTGCAATTTGCAGGTCAGTGTCCAGGTTGTATCTTGGTCAAAACATGTATCTATCGCGCTATTTATCGCGGCCGTAGCAAGTATGTATTCATAGAATTATAATCACTAAAATCATCAACTCTTTCAGTTAGAACTAATGTCAAATGTAGTATTTCATGAAATCATGACATTTGGCATCAATTCTAACTGTGAGAGCACGCGTTACGCGTGCGACATATCAAATGAAAGGGCACATTGTGAGAATTTCAAATGTAAGTAAGAAAGAAGAAAGAAAAATTATTTATTTTGCACAGATTACAAAACGCACATTAATTTTCAAAAGCCCAGTATCCAAGCTAAACTAAAATAAAACTAAACTAATTAACTAATGTATTATTCATAATTTAAAAATTAATCGTTTTCATGTTATTTAGGAAACAGATAAAAATAGATCCCATATCTCCGAAGCTACTGAGTCTAAAATTTTTAAAAAATACAGAAAATAATTCTTTACTTCTAAATGATGTTTTTTTCTTTTCCATGAGCTTAGTACGGGCTTCCTTAAAACTGACGACTGTAACTGGCCTGTATTTGGTTCGTTGAGATGACAGAATGAAGATGACTGTCATCATTCTCTTCGAAGGCCTCCCACAGGATGGACCGATGACCTGCTGAGAGTCGCGGGTAGCCGATGGATACGAGACGCACGTTGCAGCCCCGGTCGTTGTGGTGACACTTGGGGGAGGCCTATGTCCAGCAGCGGACGTTTTATGTGTTTCGGCTGAAATGTATCTTTTCACATTGTTCCAAACGGACCTTTTGCATCTCCTTTACCAAGTTAATTCCGCTTAATCAGTAATTCTGTTAAATCGTGGGCAGTTATTTTAGGTCCAGCCATTCCGAATGAAGTTTAAGCGTTAAATACAAATAGCTTACAAGTGAGAAAATGGAAAATGTTTCCGATGTAAGCTGTTGATTTCTTTCCTGATTAAAACTTCGTATTTTTACCTGGAATTTATTATATAGGGCTTTGTATAACTTATTTTGGTCTGTGAGGTTTTAATTGGATTTTTTCCAGAAAAAATTGGTAGGTTTTTTTTCTGGAAAAGTTTATAATTCGTCCGTAGTTTCATTGTTCAGGTTGTATTGTCAATATTATACTTTTTATTCACTAGAAAACTGGATCAAAATGCAGTGTATTTCAGTCTCGTCTATCTTACATTTCTTATTAGCACTCGTGTATTCATAGATATCTAGGTATATTATATTAGTCCAACAATGGTGCCGATTCTCTTGTTCAATAACTAAATTAAAATTCGAGAATCGCTATCTTTTACTAAAAGGCAGTGCGAGAAAAGTACGGCTATAGCTATGAACTAATTTAGAGATGTCAAACTAGTTTACGCCTTGCGCTTTGCCGTGTTTTAGTCGACATATTTTTACGTGTCTCCTTAATTTGTATGGAAATATTAGTTTAACTAAATTTGACAGCTTTATTTTACGTCCGTCTCTTTATTGTTTTATTACAGAGAAAAAAAAAACAATAGCCTAAATTAGTTTAGTTTGGGTAAACTAGAATCGGCACCAATGTAACTAGTTTATAATCTCCACAAAGAGGATGTTTGTTTTGGCCTAAAAGTTTTACTGAATATTTGAATTGTAAAATTAATTAATGGTGGGTCGTAAATCCGTCGATTTGTCTATAAGTCACAGGATTTTATACCGGTATTTTATGTTTTCGTTCTTTTTATTCGGGAATTTCCTCGTTCGCTCGATTTATTTGTCCACACTCAACGCTAACCCTAACCTACTTTTTCGTCACATGGTCACCCATCTAGAATAGGGTAATTGGCCTAAGTACCCAGCCAGTTCAGTAAATACCTCCACAACCCAGTAACTGGTTAACTGACAAGATACCCCTTGACGAGACTGGTGTGTCTATTTATCACGATCCAGTTAACCCGTAGCAACTGCCAACAATCTATAAATGACCGCCGGGACCCACAAGCAGCATGCAGCATGTATCTACAAAATCAATATTACCAACAGGTTTTATTTTTCACTAGGCGCGGTTTTAGTTTTGTTTTTAGGGTTCCATACAAGGGTAACCGGATCCTATTACGAAGCCATCGCTGTCCGTCCGTCCGTCCGTCGGTCTATGAGCGGGCTGTATCTCATGATTCCTAATAGGCAGACAGTAGAAATTTTCACAGAATGTGTATTCCATACTAGAAACATGTTTTTTTTGGCTTTCTTTGCTCGATCTTAATAATGGCAACAAGTAGACGCGTATAATCTTGTACGATGGTCCGACTCACACTTGGCTGGTTTTTTTTTCTGAAGCAAACTTCTCAGCAAACCCTTTCATTATTAGTTTACGAAAAATAAAATGATGTCACTCAGTCTTTTTTATAACTTATAATTAAGTACCATAATTTATAAGCATCAATATTCGAATTAAATAATAAAAAAATGCAGGTTAATTAGCTTACCACCAACTTAATAGACAAATAAAGGCATCTGGATCTTTTTTTTTTTTTTGCTTTCAAAACGTTAAGATCATTGACAAACGTTACTAGTGACATTTGCCGTCTTACTCTAAACCACACTATTTTATGTCATCATCATCATTTCGCACGAGTGTCACTCTGGAAAAAACTGCAAGTGTCCTTCATTGGAACGTGTTCATACAGTGAAATATTTGGGAGTTAACATAGATAGCAATCTCAATTTTAAAGAACATGTTAGGCTACTATGCTGTAGAATACGAAAGCTCATATATATTTTTAAAAACCTAAGGCACATTGCTCACTTTGAGTTGCTAAGGCAGATATACTATGCGCTCTGTCAATCGCTTCTTACATATTGTCTATCTTCTTGGGGAGGGACATCAAAAACAACTTTGAAGTCTATCGAGATCGCCCAGCGTGCAATACTGAAGGTCGCGACGTTCAAGCCTATCCGATTCTCTACAACAACGCTATACGAAAAATGGGAAGTCATGACCGTGAGACAATTGTACATACTAAGCGTTGTCCTCCTACAACACAGTAAACTAAGCTACAACCCACTACTCCTCCAAAAACGACGAAAAGATTTAGTATGCGAAAGAACCAAGCTGCTTAAAACTAATTTTAGTCAACGCTTTGCCCACTCCATTGGTCCATTAATTTACAATAGGCTAAACAGAATCCTTGATATATACCCGTTAACAAAAATGCAATGCAAGAAGAAACTTACCGAATATCTGAAAAGTCTTACCTATGAACAAACTGAACTTCTTCTGTACATACCATCCTAGTAAAAAAAAAAACTATGTAATAAACTAGTACATACACTTTTCATAACTTACACACAAATGCGCGCACGCTCACTCACACCATACACACACCAAAACACTAGACAACACTACACATCCTCTTACACATCAGACACGTACATTCCCTTCTCACACAAATAAGAGGACCTCATGCAAACACTGCACAAACTTTTTCCTTTTTGTTTTACTTTTTTCGTACAAGATATCTACAAATGTAAACATAAAATTGGCTATTATATAAATGCATAATACTCGAGGGGTTTGGCGCTGATAGCCGAAATACAGGTTCTGCCTAGTTCGGCTACAGATGACTACACCACTTAATCTGACCTAATTTAGCCTGCTAAAATATTTTGTAATGAATGTCTAAATTTCTATAAATAAACATTATTATTATTATTATTTCAGACGCAAAAGACGTCCCCCAAGTAATGGAAACCTGATCCAGCCTTCCCTTGCTGCCCCCCCAGTGACGCCCTAAGCCGAGGCCCGTACCCAGCAGGGGGTGCCCTTAGCGTGGTCACTTAGTTTGTAAGTTTAAATAAGTCCTGGCTGGAGGCTTTAATATATTAAAGCCTACACAGGCAAGCCCGGTTGAGCAGACGACAGCCTCAGAGGCTGACCTGCGAGAAGTCCCACCAAAACGTCCACTGCTGGACATAGGCCTCCCCCAAGTGTTGCCCCAACGACCAGTACTGTACTTCTCGCATCCATCGGCTACCTGCAACCCTCACCAGGTCATCACCATCTTGTGGGAGGCCGTCCAACGCTGCGTCTTCAGAACCCTTCGGTTCCATGGACCACCTATTAAGAACCTAGCCATAAAAAAGCAATTTTAAGTAGGCACTTATAAAAGGCCAAGTTAAGTGGAAATTGTGAATTCAATTAAAACTTGGCTCAACTAAAGAGAAACTAAAGATTTAATCAAAGTTCCCTCAACTAAGTTAAAGTTACACAAAAATACTTTACGCGGCTGTTCTGTCTAAGATGGAATATTTTCAAGAAGTTTCCTGTTAGGTCTCATAATTAATAGAAATAATTAAAATTAAATATTTTCTTAATAAAAACAAGCTTCAGACCAACGGTCAGAACTTGGACCGCCAATTATTGTTAAACTAGCGATCCGCCCCAGCTTCGCTCGGGTACAAATTATTCACCTAAACCTTCCTCATGATTCACTCTGTCTATTGGTGAAAACCGCATGAAAATCCGTTCAGCAATTTTTGATTTTATCGCGAACAGACACGGCAGGGGACTTTGTTTTATAATATGTAGTGACAGTGATAGTGAAGTGAAGAAGGAGCTCGGGGCTGAAATAATAACAGCCGCACGGGTCAGTCCATCAGGTTAAGCTACGCTTGCCGGGGTTGGTCCATGGATGGGCCATCTTTACAAAAAAAAAATATTTGCAAATTTTGAAGCGGATAAATTACATACAAAAAAAAAAGTTAAACAAAAGCTTGTAAAAACAATGCTACCTGAGGTCGGTCCGTGGATGGGGTGACTATCCTTAAGGGTCTACTACTGGCTAAGTAGCGCCCTCATTGAATAAAAAATCGTAGCATAGCATAGAAAATAAATATTAAAGAATCCAACGTCACGTTTGTTACAAATAGGATAAAGTATTTTTACGTTGTTAAAACAGGTCTCAGAATGTTTCGTATCCAAAGTAGTAGGCAAAAGTGTCAGAAACGCCTGTTTTTGGTACTTTTGCCTACTACTTTGGATACGAAACATTCTGAGACCTGTTATAACAACGTAAAAATACTTTATCCTCTGTGAAACAAACGTGACGTTGTATTCTTTTATATTTATTTTCTATGCTATGCTACGATTTTTTATTCAATGAGGGCGCCACATGGCCGGTAGTGCGGCCTTAATTTACTAATACTTTTCCATGCCTAGAAAAGCGCGTCAAGGTGTTGGTTTTGGCTCTCATTTGCCGATATTTCATTTCATAGTGGTTACGAGAAGTTAGAATTCCGGAGGTGTAACCACCAATATTACCAAGTGGGTTGTGGGCTTAAGATAAGCTGCCACTCCATGTAAACTACTGTTGTTCAGCTGCTTCCATATGACTAGAAGACGACTCCAACATATTTTGGAAAAGGCTAGTAAAATAATTAATTGAGAGAAACAACGAAAAATTGTAGGTACACTCATCAACAAAGACACTAAGTCTACTCACAGAGCAATTGACCCGCAACGGCACAATAGCTTCACGAACGCAAAACCAATAAATAAATTCATTTAAAATGTCCACAACTAACGAACGAAAAGTTGCTTTTTTACCAAAAAAAAAACACTAACTATTGTGGTGAGCCACTACTAGTTGGATAGACAGACGAAAGGACATTTATTTCTATCGGCGGGTATTGTCCGTGCCTGTCGAATTGTAAACAAAAAAAATAACAACTTCATTTCAAAAAGCCGGCCAAGTGCGAGTCGGGGCGTACACGAAAGGTTCCATAAACCGGAAAAAAGCACGTTTCTTGTTTCTTGTTTATTATTTTACATATATTTTTTTTTTAATATCGGCAATAGATATACAGTTAAAATTTTGACAGTAGATACCTATGTATATACAGGACGAACGGATAGACTGCAGAAAATTAATAATAGGGGTCCGTCCCTTCGGGTACGGAACCCTACAAAGTAAAAAAGGTTTATTTAAAAAAAAATATTTGGTCACACAGTTCGCAGAATTGGCGCTCTTACCCTTGTACCGAAACAAGAATAAAATTGTAGCTTGTAGAGGTTGTGGATAAATTCGAAACAGATATGCCGCGCCCCTGGGCATTCAGGGCAGGGAAGGAACAAGGGTGGGTTTTAGTCAGCAAGAGTCTGACACGCTCTCCCGCTCCACCCAGAGCGGGAGATGTCATTGGATGCCCCCCCCCCCCCCCCCAAAAAAAGGGTAATCTCTGAATCTACTGAACTGATTTTGAAAATTCTTTTACCAATAGAAAGCTACGTTATTTGTGAGTGTCATAGGCTATAAATTTTTGAAAACCACGAGGAATAGTCGCGGGCGAAGTACTAGTATACAATAAAAACCACGGGGAATAAGTCGCGGGCGAAGTACTAGTATACAATAAAAACCACGGGTAATAAGTCGCGGGCGAAGTACTAGTATACAATAAAAACCACGGGGAATAAGTCGCGGGCGAAGTACTAGTATACAATAAAAACCACGGGGAATAAGTCGCGGGCGAAGTACTAGTATACAATAAAAACCACGGGGAATAAGTCGCGGGCGAAGTACTAGTATACAATAAAAACCACGGGGAGTAAGTCGCGGGCGAAGTACTAGTATACAATAAAAACCACGGGGAATAAGTCGCGGGCGAAGTACTAGTATACAATAAAAACCACGGGTAATAAGTCGCGGGCGAAGTACTAGTATACAATAAAAACCACGGGGAATAAGTCGCGGGCGAAGTACTAGTATACAATAAAAACCACGGGTAATAAGTCGCGGGCGAAGTACTAGTATACAATAAAAACCACGGGGAATAAGTCGCGGGCGAAGTACTAGTATACAATAAAAACCACGGGGAATAAGTCGCGGGCGAAGTACTAGTATACAATAAAAACCACGGGTAATAAGTCGCGGGCGAAGTACTAGTATACAATAAAAACCACGGGGAATAAGTCGCGGGCGAAGTACTAGTATACAATAAAAACCACGGGGAGTAAGTCGCGGGCGAAGTACTAGTATACAATAAAAACCACGGGTAATAAGTCGCGGGCGAAGTACTAGTATACAATAAAAACCACGGGGAATAAGTCGCGGGCGAAGTACTAGTATACAATAAAAACCACGGGGAGTAAGTCGCGGGCGAAGTACTAGTATACAATAAAAACCACGGGTAATAAGTCGCGGGCGAAGTACTAGTATACAATAAAAACCACGGGGAATAAGTCGCGGGCGAAGTACTAGTATACAATAAAAACAACGGGGAATAAGTCGCGGGCGAAGTACTAGTATACAATAAAAACCACGGGGAATAAGTCGCGGGCGAAGTACTAGTATACAATAAAAACAACGGGGAATAAGTCGCGGGCGAAGTACTAGTATACAATAAAAACCACGGGGAATAAGTCGCGGGCGAAGTACTAGTATACAATAAAAACCACGGGGAGTAAGTCGCGGGCGAAGTACTAGTATACAATAAAAACCACGGGTAATAAGTCGCGGGCGAAGTACTAGTATACAATAAAAACCACGGGGAATAAGTCGCGGGCGAAGTACTAGTATACAATAAAAACCACGGGTAATAAGTCGCGGGCGAAGTACTAGTATACAATAAAAACCACGGGGAGTAAGTCGCGGGCGAAGTACTAGTATACAATAAAAACCACGGGTAATAAGTCGCGGGCGAAGTACTAGTATACAATAAAAACCACGGGGAATAAGTCGCGGGCGAAGTACTAGTATACAATAAAAAACCGGCGAAAAGCGAGTCGGACTCGCGCGCAAAGGATTCCAAACAGTGAAATTCTCTACCGGAGTCTGTTTCCCATACGCTACAACCTGGGAGTCTATAAGTCAAGAGTGAATAGGTTACTTCTAGGCAAGCGTGCTCCATCTTTGACCACATCATCGCTTACCATCAGGTGAGATAGTGGTCAAACGCGAGCCTATCAAACATAAAAAAAAAACAAACCATATTTTTTTTTTAGGTTTTTTTATAAACTGCCTTCACCTTATAGGTTTTCCTGTAATCTATAAGCAAAGAACTACTTTTAGTATTTTATTTTAAACTTTAGGCCCAATGGTTTCGGAGATAAGCGGGGGAATGGTCATTTTTCATCTATTTTCTTAAATAACTTCAAAATTATATACTTTAAAATTATGAAAAAATATATTAAAGACCCTCACAATATGCCCTTTCATTTGATATGTCGCACAACACAGTTTGCAAAACTTTGATTTTTAATTTTTCTATTTTCACCCCAAAAATGACCCCCATATTCCTAATGAATTTAATTAGGGTACACGCCCGTGTTTGGGTCACAGATATTCATAATTATGTGTACCAAATTTCAACTCTATCGGTCCAGCAGATTCGGAGCAAATTGTTGCGACAGACGGACAGACGTACAGACGGACAGACGTACAGACGGACAGACGAACAGACAGACACACGATAAGGGTTCCGTTTTTACATTCAGACTTTCGGAACCCTTAAATTGTGCTGACCGTGCCCATGCCGAAAGGGTTAAAGTTATTACAAACTAGCTTCTGCCAGCGGCATCGCCCGCGTGAATATCGAAAATAATCCCAAGGGCACGCTCCAGGAATAATAAAATAAAAAGTATCATAATAATATGTGCTATTCCATACTATAATCTATCTCTGTATCAAAATTTCATTCAGATCCGTTCAGCCGTTCTGGCGTGATTGATTATAATATGTATAACATCCATACATCCATCCACTCAACCTTTCGAATTCAAAATATTAGTAAGAAGTAAGATAAATACCCATCAAGTCCGCTGGGTAATTTATTTCGACCTCGTAGACAAACCTCAAAATAAAATAAAATAATCGCAACAAAAACACTCAAACTGAACCCACATACAGGCCGTGTTCAAATTAAATTTCAAAACTCCCCAATTCTGTCAAAAGAACAGAATTATAGAAATTGGGTAACAAATTGATTCGACGTTTCTGTAAAATAATATTTTCTGACCGATTCGAAAGAGCGGTGTTTTGTCGAATTTCGAATCGAACTCTCGATTCTTTTTTCGAATCGTTCGATAGCTTTATTCGTTATTGGGGAGCACTGAGCCAATGGTATTAATTTATTGATACAAAGACTCGGAGAGCTCTTTTTATCTTTGCTTAGCAATTGAATTAAATTCGACGAACGTTTTCATTGGAATTTTAAAGATTTTCACGATTTTATTTCGGTTTGAATGGCAAAGATTTTGAGTGTTATTGGCCAGTAACAGTTGTAGGACTTCTAGGAATGTTTTTGATATTAAAATATGAAAATTAATTGAATAGTCAAGTACTTTACATATTTTCGTGGATAACTGTTGTTTTGAAAAAGCAGCATTTTAAAAGAATAAAGTTGTTGTTAGAAACAGCAGATTTATTCAGTTTGTGGCATCAGACTGCTTGAAAAGTGATTTGTTTGTAACTTTTTAGTCGATAGATGCCATAAGTGGAATACCTCAGGTGCCATTTAAATAGGTGCCCAATGTGGAATACCTTGTTTATTGTGGTCAGGTTTTTTGACACAAGTTCATCCCGTCAAGCCCCTCATTAGCAGACACAATTAAAAATCTATTGTGATCGAGGGGCCTGACGGATTAAAACAAAATACTCATATACAAAATATTGTACATTTTTATGTACAATATTTTTAACACGCATATAATAGCTTCACCTTTGGGTTTATTGCCAGAATACGAAAAATAAAATGACGTCACTTTGAAAATGCGTGTTTTCAGTTTTTTAAACTATAAATTATTTGTACCGGAGATGCTAAGAGCGATGTGTGGTGTTACGCGCATGGATAGAATTAGGAATGAGTATATAAGAGGAAGTCTGAAAGTGGCACCGCTGACTGAAAAGTTGTGTGGAAATAGGCATGTGATGAGGAAAAATGAAGAAAATGTCATGAGGAAAGTCTTATATATGGATGTGATATAAGAGTAAGGGAAGGCCAAAGAAACGATGGTTGGACTGTGCGATGGAGGATATGGGTTAAAAGGTGGTGACTACAGAGATGACGACTAATAGAGGAGTATGGAAGAAAAATACATTTTGCGCCGACCCCAAATAAATTGGGATAAGAGCAAAAGAATGATGAATGAAATTACTTACAGCATTTTTCTCAGTCCCGTAACTGCATTTCAAAGTTGTCGCGTACAAAACTTAAACTAGAAAAACAAACATTGAATGCTCCCTCGGTTTAAATCACACACATTTAGGTCAAGTCTCTACATGGCCGATATTCCTTTCAGACGATATTGCCCTCTTTGCTTTTACGAGACCCAGTACTTTTGTTAATACTACTTACTCTTACTTAATCTTTGAATGATATTAAGTTCTCAGAACTTCAATGAGGTATTTGGATTGGCAACGTTGAGACTGGTCATCTCTTAACTGCGACTGGCTTATTTTTTTTAACAGTCTTCTAAAAAGGAGGGTCTGTTTTCGACCCATAGGTATGTATGTATGCTTGTTTATCCATGATTTTCTAGAAAACTACTGATCTAATTTGGATGGGGTTTTCGTTATTCAAATGCTAATTTTTCAAGGAAGGTTTTAGGATCTGATGAAAATCTTCGGAGATAGACAGTGGAACTCTTCAATAACTAACAGCAAATGACTCGCGATTACTGCGATCGTTTGTCTATGTATTGTTTACACATTTTAATGGAGAACCACAATTAAAAAGTCATCATCATTCTCCTGCCCTTATCCCAATTTATTTGGGGTCGGCGCAACATGTCTTTTTCTTCCATACTTCTCTATTTGTACGGGTAGTTAACTCCGTACACTGATTAGTCGTGAAGGTTTGAAAGTTCAGTAAAGTATAGAGAAACACTTTCCACTAAGATGCAATAGTTAAGTTTATTAAGTTATGAATTAGTTACAGTACTAGAGTGGAAGGCGATTATTTCTCTCAGTTGTTGATAGCTACACAGTTATGAGTTCACTATATTTTACTTCATTAGTCATGTTATTATATAATGTGAAATTATGACGCATATCATTAGGCTAGAGTAGGTTACAAAGTAAGCAGAAAAATGTACGGCGATGAGACCGTACATATTGGCAACCCCCTAAAGAAGCTAAGATGAGTAGAGAGAGAAAGAAACGCATGTACAAAATCTATCTTAAAGTAAAGTAAAATGATTAATCAAAAGTAAAGGCAATGTTGTCTTGATGTCCTTGAGGTTGAACGTGGCCGATGTCTGTAGGCGACTGCTGGTTTTCTTCTCTGGCAGTCTGCTTACGAGATCCCATTGGTTGAAGTTCGATGTCCTCATGCGTTGGCGTTTTATTTATCTTCCTCGAAAGCCGCTTTCTGAACAGGGCGTAGTATTTCTTAGTTACGATCCACAGGAAAGTGATGACAGCAATTGTTAGTAAAAGGTAACAAATTGCATATTGGTGAACGTCATGATCCGTGATAGTGGATGGTAGTTTTGGTTCGTTCTCTTCTTGGAAGCGCAGCTTCTTGTCAATTTCTTCAAAGTCGTTTTTCTTGAGAGTGAAGAGTTCGTGTGCCGCGTTATGAAGTGTGACGTTGACAATGTTGTTTATCGGCGAGTTCAGGTTCGGGACATGCATGTCATAGTTCACGTTGAGGTTGCTGTTGTACTGATTGTGCGAAGTGATGGTGAGTTCTTTTGACCGCAGCACGCATCTTTGACTCAAAGTAACTATAGCCGCCGATGTAATCGTTTGCGATATTACGTCGTTTTCACAAACAGTACGTAATTCGCACCTTTCGCAGCAAACAACCAGCCAGCTGTTTGATTCTTGCAACTTGATCCATGCCTCCTCGCACGTCACGCTATCTACGTCACACGGTGACGTAGTAGTACGATGACCCAGTAGTTTTGCTTCGCAAGGTGCATTCTTGTTTTGTAAGTTGAACACAGGTATGTTTGCGTTACAAATGAAGTTATGTTCTTGTCTTTTGATGCATAGCTTGAAATCTTTTTCGTTTAGTGAGATGTAAGAATTCTTCTCAAAGTTCATGGCAATGTATTCCGACGATAATTGCATCAATTTGTAATTTGACTCCGTCTTGAATGGTATGGCGATAGCCCGATAGTAAGTGAAGTCCTCATTTGAAATTAAGGGAATGTGAACTTCGAACATGAAGTAGTTTCTTGTTATTCGTGCTTTCACGTATAGCAACTTGTAAAGTTCCTTGATATCTTCTCTGATATTGTCCGTCGGCAATGACAGAGTTCTCGGCAGTCTGCCAGATATGTCTTCTAGTTGCTTTACAAGGCTGACTGGTGATATCAAGTGCACGTCCATATGCCCACTGTAAACATTAGTGAGGGTGTTCAGCAGCATAGTTTGAATTTCCTTAAGATTTCGTAGTAGTAGGGATGCTGTAAGCGAAGCGGAGTTGAAGTAGCTAGTGGCCATTATTGTTTGTATTTCTGTTTCAATGCTGTCCATGTTCTTCTTCGTTTCGTCCATGAATTGTTCTATCATTTTGCATTGACGCTTGATATTTTCATCGTTTTTCTTCAGAACGTCATTTTGTAGTTGCATGATCGATGTTTGGTTTTTTGCGAGTTCACGCAAGTAGTTTTCGTTACGCTGTATGGCTTCAATATCTTTGTGGTATTTGTCAGCAAATTTCTGGTCTAAGACTCCGAATAAGCTGTTGGCTACCATGCCTACTCCGTCGATCAAGCCGCGCTTCTTGCGTGTAGATAAATGTTTTTGGGGAGCCAGCAGGATCGTGTTGTAAAAGTCGAGTAGTTCCATCTCGTGGGAAAGTTGATCCGTTGTAGCTTGACAATAACTTTGGTGGATCTTTTGGCAAAGGTCACTTACACCGTTAATGTATTTTTCAATGTGTTGAACGCCTTGCCAGTAGTTTGTTAAGTTGTAGTATGTGAGCAAAGTCCATTCATCGTGTATTAGTTCAACCTTGCCGATGGTGTCATAGTAAATCGGTCGCTCGGGTTCCAGGTTGGTAATTTGAGTGCCCGACCTTAGTTGCGAACAATCTGAGTCATTCACAAGTATTAACAGTGTGAACAGATACATGAAAATGTTTGTAAGACATTTTTTTTCAGAGTTTTTTCTTGTGGAAGTTTTTTCGGTTGCCTTGGTCTCCTGTAAATTTGTCTTGCATTCTTCATTATTTTTGATGTTAGTGTTGATGGGTAGAGCTGATAGTTTTATTATGGGTCGTTTAATGACGCCAGTTTGTGTTTTCAGCGTTGTCACTCTAACATATCCGTCCGCTCCAGGGTGAAGTTCTAGCACCCGTCCCATAGCCCATTTTCCTGGCGGCAAATTGTTTTCCCGGACTAGTACGATGTCTCCCTCGCTGAGATTTTTCTTGGGATTATTCCATTTGCTGCGTGTTTGTAGTTGTGCAAGATAGTCGCTTGACCAATTCTTCCAAAATTGTTGGTGCATATGTTCTGTTAATTGCCATCGTCGGCGTAGATCCATTTTGTTTTCAGTGTAGTCAGCTCGTGGTAAAGACATTGTTGGTCCCCCCGTCAGGATGTGACCTGGTGTAAGATAGTTATAAAATTCTTCGGGGTCTTCAGTGAGTTGGCAAAGCGGCCTGGAGTTCATGCATGCTTCTATCTTCGCAAGCAGGGTAGTAAACTCCTCATACGTCAGTTTTTGGTCTCCTAGCACCCGACGAAGGTGATACTTCATTGACTTGACCGCTGCTTCCCATAGTCCGCCAGCAGTTGGCCAAGCGGGCGCATTAAAATGCCATTGTACCCCCATGTCTGCGATGTTCTTGAAGAAGTCAGGTGACAAGTATTGCTTGAAGTCTTCGAACTCTTTCTGAAGCAACCTTGATGCGCCGATGAAATTTGTACCACAGTCTGAGTAGACGTGATTTGGTGTTCCGCGCCTGGAACACATTCTCTGGAAGGCTGCTATGAAGGTTTCAGTGCTTAAGTCCGATGCAAGTTCTATGTGTACAGCCTTTGTCACCATGCATACAAAAATGCATATGTAACCCTTTGAGGTTCGCACCCCTCTCCCTTTGTTGAGTCTGACTTCGACGTGCCCTGTGAAGTCAACCCCCGTGTGGGTGAACGGCCGCGAAGGTGTTACTCGTTGTGGTGGCAGTTCTCCCATAAGTTGATTCAACTGCGACGGGTTGTAGCGATGGCAGCGCACACAGCGCCGTAGTTCAGCTTTCACCGCTCTGTTGCCGCCAACGATCCAATACCGTTGCCGGATGTGCGCTAAAGTTAGTCTGGCTCCTCCATGTAAAGTCGTCTGATGAGCTTGTTGAATCACCAATTCAGTCAGTCGTCCACCCTTAGGTAGAATGATTGGATTCTTCATTTCAAAAGGTAAACTGGAGTGGTTCAGTCGACCCCCGACTCGGAGTATGCCGCTAGTATCTAAGTATGGTTTAAGTTTGAAAATGTTACTTTTCGTAGGAATCATTTCTTTCTTCATAAGTTGTTTATATTCTTGCGTAATTTCCGTTCGTTGCACATATTTTATTATTTGTTCATTTGCTTTGTTTAATTCGCATAAAGTGAGGTATCCGGTGTCACGTTTCGTGTTGTTACGTGCGTTTCCGATAAATCGTTGTATCCATGCTACAATTCTGTTTACTTTGGTAAATGAACTGCAATTAGTTAATAAGTTATGAATACAATTATTGGTTTCATTGTTCATAGAGTTCGATTTCGCTTGGCAAACGTTGCCTATGCTAGTTGTAAATGTGCATGTTATATTTTCTTCACGACTTTTTTCTTGGAAGGTGGTCAGGAATGTAGGGCCTTCCCACCACAGATTGAATGTTTTAAGCTTCGTTGGTAGCAATCCTCTTGATGCACAGTCTGCAGGATTATCTTGCGACTTCACATAACGCCATTGCGTGGCAGGCATTAAGTGTGTTATTTTTGCAACTCGATTGGCGACGTATTTTTCCCTCTTAGATGTATCTCCCTGTATCCACGCCAGTACCACTTGGGAATCGCTCCAAGCGCTTGTAGTTATGTCGAATTCATTCAGCGCTACTCTGATTTTTTCGATGAGTTGCGCTAGTAAGAGTGCGCCGCAAAGTTCAAGTTTCGGTAATGTGATCGTTTGTGATAAGGGCGCTACTCTTGTTTTAGCAGCAAGTAATGTTATTGTTGGCTTGTTATGTTCATCTCTCACGCAGCTGTAAACCACGCACGAGTAAGCCTTTTCACTGGCGTCGCAGAATCCAAATAGTTCGATCTTCCGCTCTGTTAAACCGATCCAGCGCTTGATTTTTATGTTTTTTACGTTGGGCATGTCAGCTCTTAGTTTCAGCCATTTATCTGCTATAAAAGGGGGTAACTGATCATCCCAGTTAAGTTTGTTGACCCATACTTCTTGAAATATTATTTTTGCCGCAATAGTTATGGGTGACAGCCAACCCAGTGGATCATAAAGTTGTGATATTTCTGAAAGAAGCCGCCTTTTGGTTATTTCCGGACGGCATTTTTCATCAAATTTCCAGTTAAACGCAAATGTGTCGGTTTGAGGATTCCAACCAAGTCCGAGTGTTTTCATGGATTCTTCTTGCTTGAAATCAAAAGTGTTTTTGCGTGAGATCTGATCATTATTTAAGTTCTTTAGCAATGCTGTATGATTGCTGGACCACTTGCGTAAGTTCATCCCGGCTCCTTTTAACATATCGATAAGCGATTTCTGGAGTTCCTGGGCCGCTTCCAGTGAGTTGTGGCCACTTATGACATCATCGACGTATGCTTCGTTCAGTAGTACTTTGGCAGCCGTGGGGTATTTGTAGCCATCATCGTATGCAAGTTGTTTGATGGTTCTCATGGCTAGCCACGGTGCGCACTTAGTGCCATAAGTAACAGTGCAGAGTTGGTATTCTTGCAATTTCTCTGACGGCGTAGTTCGCCAAATAATTTTTTGCAATTGTTGTTGTTCCTCAGACAGCCAGATACATCGGTACATTTTCTCGACATCAGCAGTAAAGGCGTATTTGTACGTTCTCCATTTTATGATAAGCTCTTGAATATCTTTTTGTAGGTTGGGACCCTTTCCCTGTATGTCGTTCAGGCTGTATCCCGTTTTAGTTTTCTGAGATGCATTGAAGACAACTCTGAGCTTCGTGGTAGTAGATTCTTCACGAAGTACTCCGTGATGTGGTAAGAAGCATTCAGCAGTTGAAGATGTCATGGGTTTTGCTAGTTTCATATGACCCAACTCCAGGTATTCCCTAAGGAAATCTTTGTATAGCAGTTCAAGTCGGCCATTTCTTTGAAACCTTTTTTCTAATTGCAACAATTGTGAAACTGCAATCGTTTTCGATGTTCCGATCTTATTTTCATAATCTGGACATAAAGGCATCTTCACAATGTATTTTCCATCTGATCCACGGCGAGTAGTTTCTTTGTAGTAAGTTTCACACTGATCGTCTTCAGATCGGTCTGTGTTTGTTGTGGTGACGTCTTCACACTCCCAAAATTTTGTTATTTCAGCCAAGTCTAGTAGGGTGACGTTACAGTTAAAAGTGTCTAGTTTTCCACACAAAATCCATCCCAGCTGTGTTTGTTGCGCAACGGGGGACCTTGGGGTACCTTTAAGTATTCCATCTTGGATTATTTCGGCGTATACGTCAGCTCCAAGCAATGTGTCAACAGCCCTTGAAATGTTAAAATCTGGGTCTGCCAATTTTATGTTCTTCAAATGCGACCACTCTGGCCGTTCAAATGTGTTATTCGGTAGTTTGTTGATCAGTTTTTTCATTATCAATGCTTCAGTGTTGAAGGTATATTCGGAGTGGATTGATTTGCAGGTTAGGTGTAAACGTCCTTTACAGTCGCCTGATGCAGTTCCAACTCCAGATATTCTTGCAGTTAGTTTTTTTCTTGGCAGCCTCAGGAGTTGCGCTGCATTTTCAGTTATCAGGTTGACTTGTGAGCCCTGATCTACGAGCGCACGAAGAGTTAAGTAAGTCCCATCTATCGACTTGACCTTAACTTGGACGGTTGTAAGTAAGACTTCCATCTCGTTGGCTGATAGATGATTTGAACTCGACGTTTCAGGTTCCCTCGAGGGTCGTTGACCTGAGCGTTGGTTGTCATTGCTCGTTGAAGGTGTATTTTTGTTAGAATTGTTGTAATGTAAGAGCGTATGATGCTTCATCTTACATTCCTTACAAGTTTTTACAGAGTTGCAAGTTTGATTATCGTGTCTGAACAAACAGTTTTTGCATAGACGCAATTTTGCAACTGTGCTGTTTCGTTGCTTAGTATCCGAGTCAATAAATTGCTGACATCGCATCAAAACATGATCGTTTTTGCAAAGAGGGCACTGCCCGTATGAAGTGTGGTAAGTTTTTGGATGCCATTTCTTATGCTCGAAGGTTTTCCGAGATGCATTTTTTTCAGTTCCAGCTGACTTCTCTGAGCTCTGTATGTCCTTCTTTGAAGTCTTCATGGTTTCAAATACCATAAACTGGTTTTCCAAGAACATCAGAAATTCTTGCAGTGTTGGCACTTCTCTGTTATCGTGCAAGTTCTTTATGTATTCGTTGTAGGTCCCACAGTCTAGTTTTTGTGACATCAAATGAACAATCATAGGATCCCAACTGGTTATATCAAAACCGATATTTGTTAAGCCGTTTAGGCATTCAGTTGTTACGTCATGCAATTTCCTCAAGTTGTAAGCGTCTGGTTTCTGTATTACAGACAACTGCAACATAGTGTTCATGTAAGATGAGAATTGTAGTCGACGGTTGTTGTAACGTTGGTTCAGTATTTCCCAACACGAAGTGTAATTGTCGGCGCTGATGGTCAAGTGTTGCACGAGTCTTTCTGTTTCACCTTTCAGCCTAGTTTTCAGATGCTGAATTTTTTGGGCCTTATTCAATGTCGGGTTTTTGTGTATCGTCTCCAGGAACAGGTCTTTGAAAGAAATCCATTTGTTATAGTGTCCTGAAAACTCTGGAATCTCGATTCTCGGAGCTGAGTGTTGGTGATGAGCGTTGGACCACATCTTGCTTTTTAGTCGTTTCCTTGCTCCGTCATATTTGGCTTCCATTTTGTTGAACATATCATAGTATGTATTTTCCGAGCCTTTTAGTAAGGCTTCCAGTTCCCAATGAGTATTGTCAATAGCTTCCCACTTCGACTTCAAGATTGACAGTTGATCTTCAAGTTCCCATTTTTCCGTAAGGACTTCAAACTCAATTTTTGCCATAGCCCGATCCATGGCTTTGAAGTTACATTCCTGTTTAGTCAGCAAAGTCTTAGTCTTGTCATCAGGTTCCCCCCGCGACAAGTCTGTCAGGTCGAATTTTACATTTTCTTCAGTGGTTTGTAACATTTTTAAAATGTCTGCTTTAGTTTCTTCGTACATGCTCTTTGTCTTACCATGGACATCTTCCGTGAAATAGTTTATGTTTTTATCTTCAATTTCTTGCAACAGCAATGTGTGCCGTGCATTGAAGTCCATCCATTGAGCTTCTAACGAGGACAGCCGCTTATTCAAGTATTCTTTTGTTTTTCTTGTTTTGCTATCCTTGTTATAGTTGCTGCATAATGCTTTGATGTTTTCAAAACAGGTTGATTGTAGTGGTAGCTTATTCATCTTGATAGGCTGTTGCTCCCTTGTAGTTCTTTGTAGTTGAAGACTCTTCTAGTTATCGTTAAAGACTCTTCCAGTTTCCGAAGGCTCTTCCAGTAGTCGAAGGCTCTTCTGGTAGTAAAAGTTTGTTTCGGTATTCAATGTGGCCTTACTCTTGTTAGGTATTTGCACCTTCTCAATCCAACTGGGGCGACCCTCTTCCGGGAGACCAGCTGAACCGATTCGCTACCGTAACAAGAGTCACAACCGCACTGATATACACGAAGGCTCGAAGGACCATAAATGTACGGGCTGTAGTAGTTAACTCCGTACACTGATTAGTCGTGAAGGTTTGAAAGTTCAGTAAAGTATAGAGAAACACTTTCCACTAAGATGCAATAGTTAAGTTTATTAAGTTATGAATTAGTTACAGTACTAGAGTGGAAGGCGATTATTTCTCTCAGTTGTTGATAGCTACACAGTTATGAGTTCACTATATTTTACTTCATTAGTCATGTTATTATATAATGTGAAATTATGACGCATATCATTAGGCTAGAGTAGGTTACAAAGTAAGCAGAAAAATGTACGGCGATGAGACCGTACACTATTAGTCGTCATCTCTGTAGTCACCCCCTTTTTACCCATATCCTTAATTAAAAAGTGTAAAATAAAAAACATTTTCAAAGTGGGTTCTATTTTTTGTAAAAAAGAATATATTTTTTAATTGTTTATGTTTTATTTACATTGTTCTGACATTTATAGACAAAATAGGAGAAGAAGAAATAAATGTAACTAGGCTTTTTGTAATACATAACATGGTCTAGAAGAGTGTCCATGGAGTTTCTTGCACGTTCTTCTCCATAGAGATATACGCCTTGAAATGTTCATCTTTCAACTGAACGACTTCTTGACAATTCAGAAGTGACTGTAAATGGTTTATTTGAAATAATTGAAACGTTTAACGTTTTGTGAGCACATTCATTATGCGTACAGCTAAGGAGTAGAAGTCCCTGTTAGAGTCTGTGTTTCCTGATAGCTACACCCTGGAGGTCTTTAAGTCAAGAGTGAATAGGTTACTACTTCTAGGCAAGCGTGTTTCATCGTCAACCACATCATCGCTTGCCTTAGGTGAGATGGTGGTCAAGCGCGAGACTACCAGAAATTAAAAAAAAAGTTGACTACCTACGAATACGGCCGCTGGTAGGTACCTACTGTATTAACTTAATTTTTTTTTTTTTTTTATATTTCTATCATTTTATTTACATTAGTTATCCTTGGTGCCGATTCTTTTGTTCAATAACTAAACTAAAATTAGAGAATCGCTATCTTTTACTAAAAGGCAGTGCGAGAAAAGCACGGCTATAGCTATGAACTAAGTAAGAGATGTTTACGCGTTGTGCTTCATCGTGTTTTTAATCGACATGTTTTTACGTTTACCCTTAATTGCTATGGAAATATTAATTTAACTAAATTTGACAGCTCTAATTTACGTCCGTCTCTTTCTTGTTTTATTAGAGAGAAAAAGATAGGAATAGCCTAAATAAAGTTTAGTTTGTGCACAACAGAATCCGCACCAGTATCAGCCTGTGGAGTTTCACTACTAAATTTAATTTATCCCAGCATAATGCGTCAATTTCTTATGTGGTTTTGCATTTTATTTAATTTCTTTACAATTCTGAAAATGTTAATGGAATAGTGGATACCAGATTTTTATTTTTATTAAAGAACTAAGTAATTAGTGCCGATGACGCTTTGACGTTACGAACATCCCTTTCCTGTTTTGACTTGTGTTTAATTAACAATAAATAATCAAACATAAATCAAAATCGTAATATTAAGTATCATTGAGAAAGTCAAACAGTATAAAATAGTCTCATTACAAGTTACAAAGTTCAAGTACAACCAAATATTGGCATAAAGAAAAGCAATATGTTTTATGAAAAAAGTTTTTGCTCTTTTACATCACTCTTATTATTTGAAATTTTTCGAGTTCGCTGGTAAAAGGTATCCTTCAAAATTAAAGGAAAATAAGTCTTATTCGAAAGGATTAAGAGGCATGATGGTCGTAAATTAGTTGTTAATACGACTAAACTCTTGAATTGTCGCCGGAGGACGCTTTGCCAATACGGCTGGTTATTAGGTATTAAATTGATTAACATATTTGGATTGTAACATCATGCAAATATCTAAGTTTCTAGTAAGTATTATATTTTAGGTTACATTTTGAAACTTAAGAGGATTGTGAACCTGTAAATTTTCATACAAAAAGCGATAAGGTCAAAGATGGAGCACGCTTACCTAGATGTAACCTATTCACTCTTGACTTAAAGACTCCCAGGTTGTAGTTATCAGGAAACACAGAGTGGCAGAGAATTCCACTCCTTAGCTGTATACGCACAATGAATGTGTTCGCAAAACGTTTTGTGCGTGTGGGCAGGATGTCCACCATGTACCGGTGGCGCATCGCCGTACGTCTGTCTAGTGGTCCGATGATGGAACGGGCTTGGTGGAATTAAACTATGCAATTCCGTCGCACACTCTCCAAATTGCAACCGATAGAAAATCGACAGGCTAGCAATTCGGCGTCGATGCTCAAGTCTCTGGAGCCTCGACTGACGAGCCTATCATTGCCGATGATCCTCTTTGCTCGTTTCATAATGGACTTAAGCACATCAAGCAGTTTTTATCATTGACAGGTCTGCACTTGACCACTATCTCACCTGATGGTAAGCGATGATGTGGACCACGAAGGAGCACGCTTAACTAGATGGTTGTAGCTGATGGAACGGGCTTGGCGGAATGGCACTATGCAATTCCGATGCATACTCCCTGAAATGTAGAGAGACCCAGAGGTCACCATCATTTACAACCTTTTTTTTGCGGTGGGAATCATCCAATGACATCTCCCGCTCTGGTGGGAGCGGGAGGGCGTGTCAGACTCTAACTGACTAAAACCCACCCCTGTTCCTTCCCTGCCTGAATGCCCAGGGTAGCGGTAACTCTGTTACGAATTTATCCGCTACCCCTAGACATATCATTTACACCCTGGCTTCGCCCACTGCTAAGCCTAGCCTTTTCTTTCATTGTGCCAATACCCACTCGCCACGCTCCTGTGTAAAAAGCTTTACCACGAGTGATGATTCTTCAACGTACGCTAAAGAGTACATCAGTGCCACCAATTTGACAAAGACAGTCCCTTTATGTCACAATAGCAGTATCTACCTAAAGGTTATTTTCGTAGTGCAACTGTCGCAGTGATGTGTGAGTGACTGTAAGTCTGACGCTCCTATTTTTCAGGGTGGATATGATAAAATAACTTCTCAAGCTCTGGGTGGAGCGAGGGCGTGTCAGAATCTTATTGACTAAAACCCACCCCCCGCGTTCCTTCAGTTCCCTGTGCCAGGGCCGCGGTGGTGGAATCTTTTCACCACAAATATGAACTACTCTCGTCTCGCTCGTTACAAAACAGGAGATAAATAACGCTGTGCTCAGCTGTATCTTTTTGAAGCAATCCTTATAAAACACCATAAAACGAATCGGGTATAGCAATACCCAAAACTATACAGACCGACAATATGGCGACCCCTACAAATTCAAAATGGCGTCCCCATGGTCAATATTGGGTACGCCATATAAAATTCGTGGCGCGTAACCATTGATGAATATCTGAGCACTTCTACGCGAATAGTTTGTGGCTACGAACGTGGCAAATTCAGGAGCCAATGTTTGTGGAAACCGTTTTATTATTGGCCAATCTAAGCAGCGTATACAGCCATTTTGTAGTTGATGGATATCATATAAAAGTAGGTGTTATTTGTTTAGGTATTATTATTATTAAAATCTTCAAAATATTCACACCTGTACTAGGTAGACAGAAGTCCTAACTCCTATTCATCTCACAGTCCGCCATTACTTCTAGCCTCTTTACGCATCTTTCGCCATAACCCAGATCCAGACTTCGAATTACTAAATACAATCGAAACAGTGTTTTAAGACTTTTCAGAACACTATCCGCTGTGGAATTACCTGCCGGAGTCTGTATTTCCTGATAGCTACAACCTGGCAAGTCGAGTCAAGTTACTTCTAGCCAAGCGTACTTCATCGTCAACCAACGATCAGGTAGGTAGTGGTCTAGCAAGAGCCTATCAAAGTTAAAACAAAAACAGTCCGAGGTTGAAATTTCACCAAGATATCTACTAGTAGATATTATGAACTATTTTTTCCGTGACACATGAGGTACTGAACGTTAGCAAACGTAAGTTTATGGTAGGTAATTAAGTATGTAAGCATAAGACTGTTGACGGGCTTGAATTTACGAAACCCCATACGGGTCGGCAATAAAACACCTGATACTCGTAAGTTTAATTTCAAATAGATGGTTCTATTAAACATCAGACGTGATTCAAGCACCATATCTCTTACATTTAAACAAGTCTAACCTGGCAACCACATTCTATCCTCTTAAGGCGTTATCAACTGCCTATGACCTTAAGTGGTTAGCTTGCGTGTTTTGTGCTGAGCTCACGTAACGCGGCGTACGTCCACCCAGTAATAGGACTCCCATCAAGGAGCGCTGTCCGAAATTAGACGTATTATTATTTTATTACACATAAAAAACAGGTAAGTATTATAATAAACACTTAAACTAAAATATAAAAAATTAAATGATTTTTAAAATGATGAAGGTTTCATAAAAATACGGTTTATAGTTTTTGCGTGATTCCCATATTTTTATCCGCGTTAGACATAACTTTACAAATTAATTACACTATGTTTTAAAAATATAATTTCAAATATTCACATATAAATTACGAAGGAAATTGTCAAGAGTGACATATTTTTTTTTCAAAGAAATAAGACTAGTCGTTTAGACGTGATGTTCAATTAAAAACCATTAGAAGTCGTATAACTGCGCCTTAAACTTATCTCCGTCATTTTTCGCAGCCTCGCCTACAACATCTTGATCTTAATACCGAAAGACAGCTCTGTAATACCAAGAATGACGTAATATTTATACATAATTAGAAGACTGTTCGTCATAAGGGATCAACATTATCTTCGGAACATAGGATGAGAGGATTAGTGTTTCGTCTATAGAAAATTCTCTGATTAATATTAGAGTAATGACTTGGCGAAAATAGACACAAGTTTTGTTGAGAGATCTTTTATCTTAGAGCCTGAAGGTTTATGATTCGTGACGAAATAGAGGTATTGTTAGAGCTTGAACATTAATTTGGAGGCGAAAATTATTTAGAACTTGCAGCGTTGAGTCAGGCATAGAAAATTCTGTGTGTGAACTGGAGAACCACAATTTGCGCAGGACGGCACACAGAGGTATGATAGGATATGTGGGAGACTTTTGCGTAGTGGTGGAACAACTGGATTTTCGGGAGTAACTCCGAGCTTACGCTATTTCTTTTATGGTAATGCGACGGTAGAATTTTTGGTTTTAGTTCTCCATGCCACAGAGCTATGCTTGTGGAAGGCCAATGCCTTGCAGTGAACTTATTTTGACTAATTCGATAATCACTGCTTACAGCAAGATTCGTTATCAGGCAAGATTGTGGTTCAGCGCGAGCTTATTAATAATTAATCATTTAAAATTGTTGATACTTCAGAGATTACTCGACTACTATAATAGACACACCGAAAAAAATAATTAATGAAGGCAGAAAGTAATTTCGAGCTAAAAATGGCCCCTCACCAAATATTCCATTTAAAATGTCCCAGTATTTACGGACACGGTATTACTCAGCGTCTTCCCTCTTATTACTGCAAACAAAATTATAAGAAAAAAACAAATATATTTACTTACGTCTATGTCTCCCTTTTCCTTAAGCCCGGGTGCGCAGACATTTTGGTCCGTGCCGTGCGGTCACTGTAATTTAATCATTCAATTTCGGCCGAGTTCGGAGAGGCGGAAATTGCCGACAGCACCCGAACGTTACTGTGACGTGGCGCTTTGCTAGTGGTGTAATTCAAAATTGGAGTGGCAGAATAAACGGCTAGGTTTGATGTCGTTTTTAGAAGACAGGAAAATATTTTGACATTTGAATATTTTTTGTGCGTAGAGTCGAGGGTGCGTCGATAGTAACACTTTGATCTTAAGCTGGTTTAGTACGGAGTTCAAATAGAATAAGAGGCGAACTTGTAGTCGTTATATCACTAACCTGTGACCTGCATACCTACTCGTATATAGGCTCTTTACATATATCTATTTTAATTACCGTAAACAATTATCCAATTGTATAAGTACCTAACACGCTAAAAGAGAACATCGCGAGGGAATCGTTATGTCATAGAAAATAATTAGAAGTCAATCGTGTGACATACCGCAGTATGCCCACGTGGTGGATTACGGCCCACTCTCACAGAGAGGAGGCCTGTGTCCTAGCAGTGGGGACATTATAGGCTGATTATGCTATAGTATACCTGTAAACACCTTTATAGTCATAAATAGATTCAATTTCATTCAGCAGAAAACCTAAAAATCCGCAGAGAAACCCGATTCATATTATTTCTTTACATTCGAGATCAAATATTTCTATAGGATTTTGTTTGTAATATCTTTCCCAAGGAGGGTTCGATTCTAAACAGAATCTGGATCAAAGGTCTTCGGTTTCTGAAAGCGTATTAAGTCTGAAGCAAAATCAGAGTCGTTAGTATTTATTTAGTGAATACATCACCACAACAAATATCAGCTTGTTAAGAGAATATATATATTATGTAAAATGGATTTACACGGTTAACTACATAAAACAGTTGCTATGGCAATATAGTTTGATGTGGTTTCAGAAAATCATAAAAACCCTCAGTTTTAGCAATTTTGACAAAACAAATAAAAAGTCACAAACAAGTCACCTTTTCAAGCAGTCTGGTGCAGTTGGTTGATAGATTTCATGCCATTAACTGCATCAGACTGCTTGAAAAGTGACTTATTAGGAACTTTTTAGTTGTTTTTTGCTGTGGGCCGTGATTTACCACGCGGGCCCAATGGCGGATGGTCACGTGTCTTCGAAGTTTCGTTCTCACAATAATTTTTCCAGAGCAGTGGTGACAAAATAATTTACAAAAAAAAAAAAAACTTATTTTTTTTTAACTTTGCCCCACACTAGGACTTACTCCTGTATCGTGGGTGCGTTCACAAACATGTAAACTCACATACACAAGACACCCAGACCTGGAGCAATAATCTGTAGGCCATTCAAACATTTGTCCCGAGCGGGGATCGAACCTGCGACACGCAGCGCAGCAGCCGAACGCTCAACCACTGCGTCAATACGACCTATAACTTGTAAGTCGCAGCCATTACCACCGGGCCACCACAGCTCTACAGGCTCATGACGGTGGTGGATGGTGGGACAGTACAAGTTGATTAAAAAAACGTTTTAAAGAAGATGCCTTTCCATTACACTTTCATGAGAGACAGTATTCCTTAAAAAAAATTGAATATTTTCAAAAAAAACCCGACAGTAAAAAACAACTAAAAAGTTCGAAACCAGTCACTTTTCAAGCAGTCTGATGCATTATGTGGCAGTTATTTTAGTTCGATTATTGATTTCATGTCACCAACTGCATCAAACTGCTTGAAAAGTGACTTGTTTGAAACTTTTTAGTTGTTTTTTACAATCGATTATTTATTATTTTCTACATTTAAGAGTTATATTTTTGGAATCGCCTCCTTGAACCCTTATTTTTGATACCCCACTTAATATAGTTCGTCGACTTATTTTTTTTTCTTTTTCACAATATGGCGTCTAATTATCGCCATATTGTATTTTAATTACTGCCATGTCTTTAGTAGCACTCCCAAGATTAAGACGAATAAAATGACGAAAAAAATATCAGTATCGTCTCACGCGTTTGGTCTCTAAAGCGCCACAAAGGAACAACCATACATACATACACACAAAGGCTGATAAACACATTAATGGGTAAGTAATTTCCCATCCAAAACTAAACTGCATTTACAAGCACTAGAAATCAAGTGTTCCAAATAGCTTTTCGAAAACGATTTCAGCGCATTAATCTAGTTCCTAGCTAGCAAAAGTCTATCCATTATTGAAATGGCCAATTCAAAAATTTATAGACTACTATTGAAAGCCAGAAAAAGTCGCAAGCAGTAAATTTCTTGAAGTCGTTAGACTTTTTATCCACTTTAGACTTCTTTTTTTGTTGGATGTTTTCAACATATTTCTGGGAAACATCTAAGTTTGTTTCAATAAGTACGAATCATGTTTTGTAAGAGAAATGTAACTGGGAATCAAATTCGTGGGAATAATGAAAGAGAATTTATGTTCATTTGCAGGATTAAATTATGAACTGGTGATTAAGTTTTCTGTACTTAAATACTTATAAGAATTCTAAAGGTTGAAAACAGGTCGAAGATAAACAAAAAGAAAAACTTTTTTACAAAAAAAACAACCGACTTCCAAAAAAAAAATACATTAAAAATTAATAAATAACTTTAATTTCGGAAGTCGGTGTTTGTATTTTACTTCTTCGTTATTTGACACCGACTTCCGAAATTAAAGTTATTTATTAATTTTTAGTGTATTTTTTTTTGGAAGTCGGTTGTTTTTTTTGGAACTAAAAACCCCAATATAATGGAACGTGGAATTTGAACATTTGGAGAACACCAAAACGTCATCGAGGTACACGTATTTTCCGTTTTTGTTCAGTTTCTCAAAAAACGCTGAAGCAATTTCGATAAAATTTATATGGGACCACCTCGGGAGTATATTCTTTCAGATAAAAAAAGAATTTTGAAAATTGGTTCACAACTGACGGAGAAATCGGGTAAAAAAAAAAAAAACCATACAGACGAATTGAGAACCTCCTCTTTTTGGAAGTCTGTTAAAACAACAGCCACTGTTTGTTGACCACCTCAGGGAAAAGGTGGAAAATCTCATGCCAACATCCTCATCATCAGTTTAACCGAAAGACGTCCACTGCTCGACATAGGCCTTCTCCAAGTGTCACCACAACGACCGATTCTGTGCGTCTCGCATCTATAAGCTACCCGCGACCTTCACTACGTCATCGCTCCTCCTTGGGTCGAAAGACGCAGCGTTGGAAATCTCATGCGCTAGCAAATTAATAATTACTAACGCAATCTTTGCTTATTCAAGCGTCCGTCAAGCCTAAACGCTCCGTGAACGCGACTAAACTGCAGCGTCGACGCAACTCTCGTTTCGATCCAAACGTCTACGCTACGTCAACCAAACAATCTGCCCAACACTGACTCCAACATATGGAGTCAGTGTTCAGTCTAACCGTATGCAGCTGAATACCTGGCTGTTAGCCTACATGAAGTGACACACTGATGGACACACTCAGTTTCCTTGCGTGATCGAATTATAAATCGAGATATCCGTATGAGAATCACGGCTATCGATATAGCCCGAAGAATTGCTAAACTTAAGGCCCTACTACCGGCTCTCATTGAATAAAAAATCGTAGCATAGCACAGAAAATAATTTATATTAAAAAATCCTACGTCACGTTTGTTACAAAGAGGATAAAGTATGTTTACGTCGTTAAAACAGGACTCAAAATGTTTCGTATCCAAAATAGTAAGCAAAAGTGTCAAAAACGGCCGTTTTTGGTACTTTTGCTTACTACTTTGTAACAAACGTGACGTTGGATTTTTAGAAATAGGATTATAATCATTAAAATCATCAATGCAACTTTCTCAGTTAGAATTGATGCCAAATGTGAGAATTTCATGTAATCATGACATTTGGCATCAATTCTAACTGAAGGAGTTGTATTGATTTTAATGATTACAGTTCTGTAAATACGTACTTGCTACACCAGCGAATCAAATTTTGACCAAGATACAACCTGACACTGACCTGCAAATTGCAAAAAACGTAAGAAAATTTCAATTTCGCGGGCTACCCTGGCGCATTCACCTTAATGCCTACTGATATTATAATTATTATAGTTCAAAATTTTTGACTTACCAGTGTTCATAAATGATAGGTGGACAAATTACGGCCTCAGCCTTGCCGCCTTAATGAAATATTTTCCCAAAGATTAATGGAGACATCCATGGCAAAGAAAAATGTGATATTCCCCATTTTAATTACATTCTGTTGCCATCACAACCATCAACACCAAATTGGGCAGTAATACGATTATGTCAAAATTCGTTCTGATACGTAATTAGGAAGGCCTGATGCGGGTGATGGGCTTTTTGCAAAAATAAACCTTATTTCTTAGAAATTTAGGATGAATTTTAATTGAGAGTTGATGGTAATTATTGCTTTGCTATTCGCAATCGTATATTATTGGTAATAAGGTTGAGTTTTGGTTGTGTGTTGGATTAATTATTAATTTTATGGTATAATGAGGGTCCGTAGGTAATTTGTGGGATAGGTTTAGTGAATTTAATTGAACATGTGTCGCTTCTTGTTTTTATATGGTCGTAAATCTTTATTATATTTATTAATATTTTTGGGTCATAAAAATATTGGTCTATAAACTTTTGTCAATAAGTAATTGCTATAGGCCTTTCTTGATTATTGATTGTAAAATCTTTCCGAATGTTTAATTGATTTGATGTGAAAGACTCGTAAAAACTAAAACACATATTTATATCTAGCGCAACACGTCACCGACATGCCAAAAATAGCTCAACGCCGTTAAAGTTTTCGCTTAAAAAATCTTTTGTGTGAAAAGAATTGAAAATTTTCTGAACTAATCTCCAAACCAGACAGTTATTTACCAAACCATTAGAAATCTTTCAATCTACCCTCATCTCAAACTTAAGGTTAAATCTCAACCTCAACCAACACCCAACACAGACAGGGTTGGCAACCCTCCAGATCACGCACAACACTGTAAGATTTAAATCCCGTCCTATTACAGATAACAATCGATCGCAAATATTGACGGTGGCAACCCTACGAGTGTTCTTGATTCAGGGTTGTGTGGACTTAGCCTTATTTGTAGGTTAGCTGTTTTGAGACACAATTGAGGTTTGCTTGTCAACAAAATGTAGTGAGTGAAGTCAGATACATATTGACAAATCTGATTATATTGTTTGTAGCTTCAAAAACAAGGAAAACGACATTAATTTATTTGACACAAATTTATAGACACATAACAAGTTTACAGGACTAACGAAACAAAATAGTAAATAATATTATAGTTTAAAAAACGTAAAAATACGCTTTTGAATGACATGATCATTTTATTTTTCGTATTCTACCCAGATAACTTTTATATTTGATAACCTTAACATGGGAATCCATAAAAAAATAACTAATCCGACATCTTTGGAGAGTCCACCATTTTGAATTTAGAATGACGTCACTTAGCTAACCATGCATTGTCATCAAAACCTAATCATCATTAATAATAATAATAATAATAACTACTTTTTATATTTTTAAATGTTTTTGTATTTATTTATGTTTTTATATGTAAGTACCTAAATATTTGAAAATGTAAAGTGTATGTATATAAGATTAAATAAATGGAATAATAATAATGGCAACCCACTGGCAACACATGTCATATTTTTTTCTATTCCACTTTAAAATCATAAAATCCATATTTTTTCACCCAAAACTGGAATCAATTGTACCAAACAAGAAGCCCATACAAGAAATATTATAGCAAAACCTTCAAATACTCAAACAAACCAAATAATAAACAAAAAAGAAGAATATTTATGCAGGATCGCAGTATGACGTCTGTCAATGGCGACGTACATTATGTAAACAAAATGATGGAAAAATGGAATAAATAAAATTAAATGTTGACCAGAGCAGGACTCGCTGCTCAGCTCCGCCTCGCCGCCGCCGGTCCTCGGATCACCAGTGTCACCGGCGGCTGCAGCCGCGTCGAGCTCGAGCGACGAGTATTTCTCCCCGCCGACGTCGCCAACACCTGTACGTCGGCAGGGGAGAGGCCGGCCACCGAACAGCCTGGGACTTAGGGGCCAACCGACCCCGAGCCGGGTCCCCGCTGCCGGTGGTTGTGTGCAGCGCATGAAATGGACTCAGTCCATGAACGAGAACGTCATGCGCGCATATTATGGGTCTACAGAGGGGGGAACTAACCTCACTGCGTACCGTGTCAGGATGCTGTCTCTGTTCCAGGAACTAGAACCAACCGTCGACGTCACGGCGCAACGATTGTCGGATCAGGTGCGGGTCATCCAACGTAACCGCAGGTTGGACGATGCTGTACTTGATAGGCTGCGCTCAGAGGTACTGAGCAATCTTATCATCTCAACCCCGACACAGACAGCGGTACAAGCACCCGCTAGTGGCGCAATTCCACCGCGTCCCAATCATATAAATGATGAGGCAGATGATAGGGTTGTTACGGTAAGTAGCCAGTGCAACGGTCGACTGAGGAGCGCACTGGAGGATGCGCTTCGCGAGTATAGGTTCACTCCGACCGAACTTAGACCCCGTTTACCACGTTTGCCAATGCACAAAAAAAATAGGGCGTTGGTGTGTGCTTTGGACTCGCTGCTTAAAAACATTTTTGAAAGCAGCGAGAACCTCGTTGATACGCACTCAATCTTGTATTGCGGGGCTGTTGCGGCATGTCGTTTGGCCAACGTGAAGTTTCCGATTAGCGACGGAGATATTCGGCCAAAGCCTGCTGTACCAGCCTGGCAATGCAGGATCGAGAGGCGTATCGATGTGGCCAGGGTACTCATCGGCAAACTAATCTGCTTCAGGGAGGGCAATACACGCCCACGTGTGATGCGCTTTGTGAGGCGGGCGTTCTCGGGGACTGAAATCAACCCTCGAGAATACATGTCCCGAGTCACAGAGCGCATCGACTGCCTGAAGCAGAAAGTTTGTGCATGGGCAAACCGTATTCGGCGGTATAAGCGGCGAGTTGACCGGTACTCGCAGAATCGCATGTTCCAGAGCGATGAGAGGTGGGTATATAGAGCTTGGGAGCGACCTGAACAAAATGTGACGGATGGGTGCCGCCCGGATGATGTTGCCACGAGTACATTCTGGCGCAGCATTTGGTCGGTGCCCGTCTGTCACACTGAGGGTGGCTGGATGCGTGATCTCGAGCGTGTGTGCGAAGCTATACCAGAAATGGAGAAAATAGACATCTGCCCATTAGATGTAGCCAGAGCAGTCCGTCCGTTACCGAATTGGAAGTCTCCAGGACCGGACGGGCTGCATAACTTCTGGCTAAAGTGGTATAGCAGCTCACACGCGCTTCTAGCATCCCAGTTCCAGTCATCCTTAGAGTCTGGGTCGCTGCCTGAGTTCCTAACAACTGGTGTTACCCACCTGCTCCATAAAACAGGTAGTCCCGCGGCACCTAAGAATAATAGACCGATAACGTGTTTGTCGACGGTCTATAAACTTCTTACATCCATCCTGAGAGCGAAAATTAATCTGCACATTGACAGTAATTCAATTATGTCTGCCTCTCAGAATGGATGTAGGAACAGGTCCCGCGGTACTAAGGAGCTACTCCTCATAGACATGGCCATAAGCCAGCAGGTTCGTCGATCCCACAAGGATTTGTCGACATGCTGGATAGATTATAAGAAGGCCTACGACTCTGTTCCACATACATGGCTCATGAGGGTGTTGGAGTTGTACAAAATAGATGCAACTCTGCGCACCTTCCTTGGGTCATGTATGGGGCAATGGAAGACAGTCCTTCGCTATCCAGGATGTCGACCAATCCAGGGGAGTGATGAACCTATATGGATTAAACGGGGAATATTTCAGGGCGACAGTTTGAGTCCTCTTTGGTTCTGCTTGGCCCTGAATCCTCTAAGCACATTGCTGGAGGACTCGGGGCTGGGCTATCGGTTGAGAAGAGGTGGTCAAGCCATATCTCACCTTCTTTACATGGATGACCTGAAACTCTTTGCCCCCAACAATTTGCGACTGATGGAGTTACTGAAGGTAACTGAAACTTTCAGTAGCGCGATCAGGATGGAATTTGGTGTGGACAAATGTGCAGTCATGCATGTAAAGCGAGGGGAGATTATGGAATCCGAAGGGATCCAACTCTCGGATTTCATACACCTTAGATCCCTCTCCTCGACCGAAACATACAAATATTTGGGTATGTCGGAAGCGTTAGGCATTAATGTTACTGACATGAAACAATCGCTGAAGGAGCGCTTCTTTGGCCGCCTGAAAAAGGTTTTGAACAGCCTTTTATCGGGCGGGAATAAGGTGCGCGCCTTCAACGGTTGGGTCATGCCGGTTTTGATGTACTCTTTCGGCATACTCAAATGGACTCAGACCGAACTCGACGCCCTGGATAGGAGGGTCCGTACGCTGCTGACCGCAAACCGGATGCATCACCCACGTTCATCGGTGATGAGACTGTACATCCCGCGGAAGTGTGGAGGTCGAGGCTTTTTAAACGCTAAGACTCTCCACAACCGCGAGGTGTGCAGTCTAAGAGAATATTTTCTAGAAACCGACGTGGGTATGCACCGAGATGTGGTCTCAGTGGACAAGGGACTCACCCCGTTGTCCATGGCAAAAGAGAACTGGCGCAAACCTGTAGTACTCACTGCTGATGACCGCAAGGAGATATGGAAAAGCAAGGAGCTTCACGGGCGCTTTTATCGGGCTCTTCATGGGCCTGATGTAGATTTCTTAGCGTCCGTGGCCTGGCTACGTTTCAGCGACCTCTTCGGGGAAACTGAAGGTTTTGTCTGTGCGATTATGGACGAAGTTATCTTGACGAATAACTACCGGAGACATATTATGAAGGATGGGACGGTTGACGTGTGTCGGGCATGCCATCGTCCGAGTGAGTCCATCAGACATATTATCTCTGGTTGTTCTCGTCTTGCTAACAGCGAGTATTTGCACAGGCATAACCAAGTGGCCAGGATTATTCACCAGCAACTTGCTTTGAAATACAAACTTGTGGATTCTGAGGTGCCGTATTACAAATATGTGCCCGACCCAGTTCTCGAAAATGACCATGTCACGTTGTACTGGGATCGGTCTATCATCACTGACAGGACTATTGTTGCAAATAAGCCTGATATAGTGGTGATAGACCGATTAGCGCGCCGCACAATGATAATCGATGTCACCATCCCACATGACGAGAACCTCGTGAAAGCTGAGAAAGAGAAACAAATGAAATATCTTGATTTAGCACACGAGGTTGTCGATATGTGGAATGTGGACTCGGCTGTCATTGTGCCGATAGTCGTTACCGCCAACGGCCTGATAGCCAAAAGCCTCGACGACCACCTGTCGAAGCTGTCGTTGCACGGTTGGATCAAGGGCCTGATACAGAAGGCAGTACTCCTCGATACGGCTCGCATTGTGAGGAGGTTCCTGTCTCTGGAGCCCTAACCACCGGTAGCTTGGACCCTGCTCCCGACACCGGCGGACTACTATTTTTTATAATTTTAAATGTTTTTTTTTATATGATTTGTAAGAAATATTTAAAATTATAATTTATATATGTATAGAAAATTAATAAACGACATAATAATAATAATAATATTCTGTGGCCCGCCTGTCAAGCCGACTGTCATAATTTTTTCCATATATTTTTCCTAAACTATTTATATTTATTATCATGTTTACAATAGAGAAAATAAGACCAAAAACGAGAAAAAAAAAATATTACCAAGTGCAAATCATAGTGAACAACAGTGAGATGAGAACTACAAAAATAAAACGGAACTTATGACAACGTGAAAATGCTAACTAGGAACCGGGCCAAATTGCTGACCACACACCCAACATCTTCGGGTTCGTCGCTCAGCTCCGCCTCGCAGCCGCCGGGACCTGCACCAGCCGTGAGTCGAGTGATTCCGGCCGCTGCAGTTGCGTCGAGCTCGAGCGACGAATACACCACTCCGCCGACGACACCACCACCTGCGCGTCGGCGGGGAAGAGGCCGACCACCAGCCAGTTTGGAACCTCGAGGCCCACCGGCCTCTGATAGGGTTCCCGCTGCCGGTGGAAGTGTGCAGCGCATGCGATGGACACAATCCATTAACGTAAACGTCATGCGCTCATACTATGGGGCTACAGAGGGGGGAATTAACCTGACTGCGTACCGTGGTCGGATGCTCTCTCTGTTTCAGGTGCTTGAGCCAGCTGTCAACGTATCGGCCCAACGACTGTCGGATCAGGTGCGGGTCATCCAGCGTAACCGTATGCTGGATGATACCACACTTGATAGACTACGCCTCGAATCACGGAGTAGCCGTGTCTCACCTGCTTCGCCACCGGCCGCGAAGCAACTGCAACCTAATGCACCACCGCGACCTGACCACGTTAGTGAAGATGATGATGACGTGGCTATATCCGTGAGTACCCAGTGTAACGAACGATTGAGGAGCGCTTTGGAGGATGCATTCCGAGAGCACCGCTCCACACCGCCTGGGCTTAGACCTCGTGTACCTCGTTTGCCCATGCATAAGAAAAATAAGGCGCTGGTGTGTGCTCTAGATTCGCAGCTATCAAATTTTTTTGATAGCAGCAAAGACCTTGCTGATACCCACTCAATCTTGTACTGCGCGGCTGCAGCGGCATGTCGTGTAGCTCACGTCAAGTTCCCCAACAGTGACAGAGCTACACGACCAGCTGTACCAGCTTGGCAGTGCAGGATCGAGCGTCGTATCGGTGAGGCTAGAGCACTCATTGGCAAGCTTATCTGCTTCAGGGAGGGCAACACTCGCCCTAGGGTGATGCGCTTTGTGAGGCGGGCATTCTCGGGGACTGATATAAGTTCCCGAGATTATCTGACCCGCGTCACAGAGCGTGTCGACTTCCTGAAGCAGAAGATCTATGCATGGGCAAACCGTATTCGTCGGTACAAGCGGCGAGTGGAGCGGTACACTCAGAATCGCACATTCGAAAGCAACGAAAGGTGGGTTTATAGGGCTTGGGAGCGACCGGACCAAGGTGTGTCCGATACGCACCTACCTGATGACGACGCCATGAGCTCATTCTGGCGCGGCATCTGGTCGGTGCCGGTCAGGCACACCGAGGGTGATTGGATTCGAGAGGTCGAGCGCGCGTGCGATCTTATACCAGAAATGGGGGCTATTACCATCAGCCCCCAAGATGTAGCTCGTGCGGACGGTCTGCACAATTTTTGGATAAAATGGTTTCAAAGATCGCACGCTCGCTTGGCAGCTCAATTCCAGTCTGCCCTAGAGTCAGGGTCGCTGCCACAGTTCCTTACGACAGGAGTAACCCACCTGCTCCATAAATCAGGTAGTACTGCGGAACCCAAAAATTATAGGCCGATCACGTGTTTACCGACGGTCTATAAAGTTTTTACATCCATCCTGAGAGCCAAAATTAACAATCATATTGACACAAATTTTATCATGTCTGCCTCTCAGAATGGATGTAGAAACGGGTCCCGTGGTACTAAGGAGCTGCTCCTCATTGATGTTGCCATTAGCCAACAGGTTCGTCGTTCTCGAAAAGATCTGTCGACATGTTGGATAGATTATAAAAAGGCCTATGACTCGGTGCCACATACATGGCGCATGAGGGTGCTGGAGCTGTACAAAGTGGATGCAACTTTACGCACCTTCCTGATGTCGTGTATGGGGCAGTGGAGGACGGTTCTTCACTATCCAGGATGTCGACAAATCCGGGAGAACAGCGAACCGATAAGGATCGAGCGTGGCATATTTCAGGGCGACAGTCTGAGTCCACTGTGGTTTTGTCTGGCCCTAAACCCTCTCAGTACTCTACTGGAGGGTTCGGGCCAAGGCTACCGGTTGAGAAGAGGTGGTCAGGTCATATCACACCTCCTTTACATGGATGATCTGAAACTCTTTGCCCCCAACAACTTGCAACTGATGAAGCTACTGAAGGTAACAGAAACCTTCAGTAGCGCCATCAGGATGGAATTTGGTGTGGACAAATGTGCAGTCATGCATGTAAAGCGAGGGGAGATTATGGAATCCGTGGGAACTCAACTCTCGGATTCCGTACACCTTAGATCCCTCTGCTCAACCGAAACCTACAAGTATTTGGGTATGTCGGAAGCGTTAGGCATCAGTACTGCTGAAGTGAAACAGTCGTTGAGGGAGCGCTTCTTTGGCCGCCTGAATAAAGTACTGAATAGTCTTTTATCAGGCGGGAACAAGGTGCGCGCCTTCAACGGTTGGGTCATGCCGGTATTGATGTACTCTTTCGGCATACTCAAATGGACTCAGACGGAACTTGACGCCCTGGATAGGAGGGTCCGCACACTGCTGACCGCAAATCGGATGCATCACCCACGATCATCGGTGATGAGGCTGTATATCCCGCGGAAGTGTGGGGGTCGTGGGTTCTTAAATGCTAGGACCCTACACAACCGCGAGGTATGCAGCCTTAGGGAGTACTTCCTCAAAGCTGACGTGGGTATGCATCGAGATGTGGTCGCTGTGGACAAGGGCCTCACCCCGCTCTCCTTGGCAAAAGAGAACTGGCGCAAACCTACAGTACTGGATACTAATGACCGCAGGGAAGTATGGCAGAGCAAGGAGCTTCACGGGCGCTTTTACCGGGTCCTACATGGGCCCGATGTAGATCTCTTAGCGTCCGTATCCTTGCTGCGCTTTGGTGACCTCTTCGGAGAAACCGAAGGTTTTGTCTGTGCGATTATGGACGAAGTTATTATGACGAATAACTACCGGAAATATATTGTGAAGGACGGTACGGTTGACATCTGTCGGGCATGCCACCGGCCCGGAGAATCAATACGACACATTATTTCTGGTTGTTCTCGTCTAGCTAACGGAGACTATTTGCATAGACACAACCTTGTAGCCAGGATTATCCACCAGCAACTTGCTCTTAAATACAATCTTGTGGAATCTGAAGTACCGTACTATAGGTATGAGCCCGACCCAGTTCTCGAAAATGGCAATATCACGTTATATTGGGATCGATCTATCATCACTGACAGGACTATTGTTGCCAATAAGCCTGACATAGTGGTGATAGATCGACAAGAGCGTCGCACAATGATTGTTGATATAGCTGTCCCTCATGACGAGAACCTCGTGAAGGCTGAGAGAGATAAAAAAACAAAGTATCTTGATCTGGCTCGCGAGGTTGTCGACATGTGGGAGGTGGATACAGCAGTCATTGTGCCGATAGTCGTGACGGCCAATGGCTTAATTGCCAAGAGCCTCGACCAACATCTCAGGAGGCTCTCGTTAGGCAGTTGGATCAAGGGCTTGATCCAGAAAGCAGTACTCCTGGACACGGCTCGTATTGTTAGGAGATTCCTTTCTCAGGAGCCCTGACCACCGGTAGCTTGGACCCTATTCCCGATACCGGTGGGCTACTACTTTTTATATTTTTAAATGTTTTTGTATTTATTTATGTTTTTATATGTAAGTACCTAAATATTTGAAAATGTAAATTGTATGTATATAAGATTAAATAAATGGAATAATAATAATATTCCACAACTATCACACAACGCCATCTAGTCCCAAGCTAAGCAGAGCTTGTGTTATGGGTACTAGACAACTGATAAACATACTTATATATTTCTAAATACATACATATTATAGATAAATTACACCCAGACACAGAACAAATGATCGTGCGCATTACACAAACATTTGTCCTGGGTGGGAATCGAACCCACGACCTCCGGTATAGCAGTCAGGGTCACTAACCACTAGACCAACAGGCCAGTCAATTAACCTTTTAATGTCCCCACTGCTGGGGCACAGGGTCTGGCCTCCTCTCTGAGAGAGGGTGTGGGCCGTAATCCACCACGCGGGCCCAGTGCGGGTTGGTGGATGTCACATGTCTTCAAATTTTTGGTTCTAGGACATGCCGGTTTTTTCACGATGTTTTCCTTCACCGTTATGAGAGCAGTGGTGATGAAATAATTTACACAGTAAAGCGCCTGCCTTTTTTTTTGCCTGGGTTTGAACTCACGACCTACAACTTGTAAGTCGCAGCCAATACCACTGGGCCACCACTGCTAATAAAAACCAAACCTAATATGTATACAAAATTTCAGCACAATCGAAAACCGGGCAGTGGGTCAAATTTAACCTAAAAGATTCTTTTACATAGTTACAGGTTTTTTTTTTTTTTTGGGGTTGGGAAATCATCCTATGACTTCTTCCGCTCTAGGGTGGAGCGGAAGGGCGTGTCAGACTCTTACTGACTAAAACCCACCCCTGTTCCTCCCTGCCTCGAGTGCCCGGGGGCGAGGTAACTCTTTCGAATTTATCCTCCACCCCCGGGCAGCATAGTTACAGGTAAAAGCAACATTATGTTAACAATAAAAACATTTTGTTTTTAAAAAATAAAAGAGACCAGCTTGCATACGAGGCCCATCTGAAACTAGGCAACACCATATATAAATCCTTTAAATTTTATGCAGCCTAAAAATGTTGGTTTTGAGCGGATTACTATCAATCCGGAAACCCATTAGGCTAAACAGACTCGGTTTTTTTTTCGGCTTATATTTATTATTTTACAAAATGCCACTCGGATACTGCTCTACTGTACTGACAGACAGATTACTGTTGGAAACTAATAAATAATATCAAGTAACATAAACTAGAAAATACACGCTTTTTTGGTATTCTATATAACATTTGATACCTATATCATGGAAATGCATAAAAATAACCAGACTGCCCTATTGGGTTTAGAATATCACTTAGCTAACCATGCATTGTCATCTTTAAAAAAAACGCTGACCCACACTACGAATTACTGCTATTTATTTATTTAATCATTTATTTCGAGTTACAATGAGACTCATAGGGTTAGTAACAATAAATATACTTATTACTATGTTAGTAAGACATAAGACCCTATAACATCAACAGCGACATACACACATAAACAAATTATTAACAAATAAATTAATCATTGCTTCAGCATTCCACCCGAAATACTGGAGCAACGATTAACGACACAACAGTCCAGTCTGTCAGCAATGATGCCCAGGATGCCGTTGGAACTGGCTCGCACCCTGCGCACCAAGGATGCGCATCTTTTACGCATTAATGCATAAAAGCAATCAATACGCATTTCCGCAAACATTCCTGATGCGCTACAGAAGCGAGGCAATCCCATCAACACCCTGAAAGCATTATTATACTGTACGCGAAGAGCGCTGTACGACTTTTGCGCGTATAATGTACCCACAGGCTACAGCTGTAGAAAGACGAACAGAAGGTTCTAAATAGTGTTTTCTTAACCTCCGTAGAAGCATGCATGAACCTGTGGGCAATCATATTGGCTCTGACCGACAGCGCCCTCCGCTCTCTCTCAATGTCGTCATCGTCCCTGAGGCTAGCGGTCAAAACATGCCCAAGGTACCTAAATGTGTGTACCCTCGATAACGGTACACCATTGATTTCGACTGCAGGTACCGTTTCAGGGTATTTTCCACCAGCTCCAAACACATACCATTGGGTGAATTCACAAACATTAAATTGAATGACATTTAAATATTAGTATTACATAATGACATATAAATAATAGAATTAAATTGAAGAAATTAATCTACATACAATCATTACTAAAAATAAAACCTATACCAGCTACGGTTATAAAATTAAATTTAATAATTAATTAATTATTTTTTAAGTTACGATATAGTGAATCTAATAAATAGCTAAAATAGAGCTTCCTCTCTTCTGCTTTTTGCTGTGCCCGACAGGGTCCATAATAATCCCTATTATAAACACAAACCACCTAACCTAAGCATATATTCTAGGGAAAAGCAATAAAGATATTGAGTATGTTAACTCACATACACAAAATACTCAGATCTCAGACCAGGAACAACTATAAAAGAAAGAAAGAAAGAAAGAAAAACTATTTATTTGTACCTCATTATCATAGGCCATACAAATATTTGTTCCGGCGGGAATCGAACCCGCGAAGCAGCCGAACAAAATCTAAACTACAAATATTGTTTGCAAAATTTCAACTCAATCGGAAACCAGAAAATGGGTCTAATTTAACCTTTTAGAGTTCCGTACCCGAAGGATCCAAACGGAGCCCTATTGCTGTCACTCATCTCCATCGCCTGTCACAAAATTTTGTTCCGAAGAATTCTTAAACATCCCATTGACCTATAAACTTGAAATTTGGTGATAATATTTATTATTACATAATTTTTTTACTAACAAATACCAATATTTTGATTAATCTGATATTTTCTTTGGTTATTCCCTCATTTGGTATTTTTTTTGTGGGGTGGGAAATCATCCAATGACATCTCCAGCTCTAAGGTGTAGCGGGAGGGCGTGTCAGACTCTTATTGACTAAAACCCACCCCTGTTCCTTCCGTGCCCAGAGTGCCCAGGGGCGAGGTAACTCTGTTTCGAATTTATCCTCAACCCCTGGGCAGTGGTACGGAACCCGAAATGTGCGAAGTCCAACACGCACTTGGCCGATTTTGTTTACACAGTTACAGGTGTATTTAATAAAATCCTGTTAAAAAGCAAGACTTCCCTGTTAAAACCTAACTTTCATGACCCAGTATTTTTAAATAATCGATCCTTTAAAAAAGGAGCTAAATGGATTAGAGACTAGTGACCTACTTCGTAAAACCACTGTACCATGCGTTTACCTTTCCCATGGAACCTCCGTAAATCCGTAATGGAATAAATAAACATTTCCCCTACTTATCTTGCTGGTTTAATGAAATAGTATAGATGTACTCGTATTAGATGTAATACCTTACCTAACCTTTATTGAACCGAACTTTTCCCTTCATACAAGTAAGGAAAAATTCGGTTCAATAAAGGTTTAGTAAGGTATTACAACTAATACACTAACGATTAGTTTAGTATTAAAAAAAACTTTTTTACAGAAAAATAGAACCGACTTCCAAAAAAAGTGCAAAATAACTTTAATTTCGGAAGTCGGTGTTCCTGTTTATTGTCTTCGTTTTTTGACACCGACTTCCGAAATTAAAGTTATTTTGCACTTTTTTTGGAAGTCGGTTCTATTTTTTTGTAAAAAAGTTTTTTATTTTTCACTTTTTAGTTGTGGTTCCCCATACGATAGCAGCAATCGCGGTTGATTTGCTGTCAATTTTTGAAGAGTTCCGATGTCTGTTTCCGAAACCCATCGTCAGATCTTTTTGAAATTTAAATGGGACCATTTCGGAATAAACCCCTTTCGAACAAAAAAAGAATTTTGCAAATCCGTCTATATATGACGGAGTTATGCCCGAACATACATAAAAAAAAAAAAAAATACAAACATCCGAATTGATAACCTCCTCCTTATTCGAAGTCGGTTAAAAATAATCAGCCTAGCCTTTTTCCAACCTAGAGAAACCCGACTGCAAAACAATACTAAAAACTTCGTAAAAAGTCACTTCTCAAGCAGTCTGAAGCTTCACTTCCCTCCTAATCAAGCAGGAGAAAGAACAAGCTAGGCCATTATTTATTTTAGTTCAATCACAGATCTGTTTTTTATTTCCTTTGCTTGACTTATATTTATAGAATCGTCTCCTCAATCCTAGTAATTTGATACCCTTAAAGGTTATAGACGGAACGTCATTGGACATTATATAAAGCAGGATAGTTAAAATGTGTGAGTGACCTTGACGAACGTAAGGATGACGTATCGGCTTCTCATTTTTTCTATGTGAGCTTACTTCGCGTGTATAGATACAAGTCGGCTTCTCATTCTGTTACTTACTTCAGATTGCTGAATTTTGACACTCCGTCTATAACCTTTCACAGTCTAAGGCGCTATGTATGTATGTATAAATTGAAACTGCACTTACTTAACTGCGGCCGCCAACCAAAAAGTTGTTCAAAATTCATACAGCTTAGTTCACTTCGGCACTTAAAACGAATCGTATGACACCTTATTTTTTTAAAATCTATCAAAGCATTCAGGCTAGGGCTTACCAAAGAAATAGTCATACAAATTTTTAATATTTTAAAATTACGAGAATATGTATATTCTCGAAAAACATTATCCTCCTTCTGAGGCAGTCGTGTAAAAATGTATGGGATTGACATGCTCTACCGTTACGTGGTGAATTAAACACATTTTTGACTTTTTAACCGACTTCAAAAAAAGGAGGAGGTTTTCAATTCGTTTGTATTTTTTTTTTTTTTTTTTTTTTTTTTTTTTATGTGTGTTACCTCATAACGTTTAACTACGTGAACCGATTTTGAAGATTTTTTTTTTATTTGAAAGTTGTTGCTTCACATTTGGTCCCGTTTTAATTTGGTGAAAATCTGATGAAGGACTTCGGAGATACACAATGAAACTCTTCAATAAATGATAGCAAACCTTCCAGAATTGCTGCAATCGCATGTCTGTATATTGTTTTCACCACTCCACAACATTACATCACGCTGATACGCTCTGAAGGGGTATACAGATTTGTACAGTTCACCCTGATACACCCTAATTTCACCAACTATGTTCAAATTCCCTATTTTTGGGGCTATCAATTCGGGCATAACTTTACTAATAATTTAGTTTTAGAATGGGGTAAAACAACTAAAAAGTAAAAAATAAAAAACTTTTTACAAAAAAAAATACAACCGACTTCCATAAATAATACTAAAAAATGCAAAATAACTTTAATTTCGGAAGTCGGTGTCAAATAACGAAGAAACCAAACTAGAAACACCGACTTCCGAAATTAAAGTTATTTTGCATTTTTTTGTATTATTTATGGAAGTCGGTTGTATTTTTTTTTGTAAAAAGTTTTACACAATCGTTCGATACTTATGACAGATTGTCACTTTGTTAAATTCTACCTAGATGCACTCATATTTTTAACCGACTTCAAAACAGGAGGAGGTTGTACCTATGTTCGACTGTATGTATATACATATATTTTTTTTTCTATGTATGTCCACCGATTTCTCTGTCAGTTGTGGACCAATTTTCAAAATTCTTTTTTTAACCGAAAGGAGGTTCCTGAGGTGGTCCCTTATAAATATTATTGAAATTGCTTCAGCGCTTTTTGAAAAACTGAACAAAAACGAAAAATACGAATACATAGATGACGTTTTGGTTTTCTCCAACTACGAGTATGTTTAAATTCCACGTTCCATTTTATTGGGGTATTTAGTTCTGGGGTTCTGGTTCTGGGACAACTAAAAAATGAAAAATAAAAAAACTTTTGTACAAAAAAAAACAACCAACTTCCAAAAAAGAAAATACTTAGGTACACTAAAAATTAAAAAATAACTTTAATTTCGGAAGTCGTGTCAAAAAACGAAGAAATAAAATACAAACATCGACTTCCGACATTAAAGTTATTTTTTTAATTTTTAGTGTACTTAAGTATTTTCTTTTTTGGAAGCTGGTTGTTATTTTTGAAAAAAAGTTTTTCCAAATAGGTACCTAATCCTGAATGTATAAGCCCTTTCAATAATATTTGATAATTTTCTGTAAAGGCTTAATAATGATTAGTGTATGAAATCTTGTAAACCGTCTCAATCTCATCTCATCTCGGTCCGCGTGCTCATCGAGTTTTCACAACACACAACAAACATTTAGTCAACTCTTCACGTGACCCTGTGAGAGGCCTGCCGCCTTTTTTTCGGCCAAAGAATCAGCATTGCCATTCAACGTGGCAATGCTGCCAGCGTTCTGGGCACTTTTCCCACTGACAGCGATGTGGACGAATTTTTCGATGCCCAATGAGCTGTACTCCTCCCTGATCTTTTATGCCGCTTGTACATATTTTATTTATTAGTTTTGTCTGAATCTTAATAAACTATAATCCGAAAAAGTAATCCTCAAATAATATCGTCTTAAAACCCTCGCTTTGATCCTCTGATACTTTATGAAAATCTCACCACAAAAGGTATTATTCAAACGTAGTTTATATAATAAGTACGGATTTTTATGAATCCTCTGTGCAGTCTAAATATTTATTTTATATCTAATGCTTATGTAGTTTAATATCTTCACAAACGTATTTTCTGTTCAACAGATTATAAATTTATTCTAATAAAAATGACTTAAAAGATCTAAACAACTTAATAATAATACCTAACACGTACAAATGCGTATGAAAACAACTCATTGGGCATAAAAAAATCATCCTCGTCGCTGTCAATGAATAAAGTGCCCAGAACGCTAGCAGCATTGCCACGTTGAATAGCAATGCTGATTCGTTGGCCAAAGAAAAGCCCAGCCCTCTGGTCACGTGAAGAGTCGACTAACAGCTTGCTGATATGCCGAAAAACTCGATGAGCACCCCATAGGCCCTAGTGTTTCAACCCCAAACGGCTCAAATATGAAACTCCCAGTAAGGTTGTTATATTTGCGCAGTTTGAGGTTTTCGGCAATTAATATGTTTAAACATAGCATATTCAGCCTTTATTATTTTCCCACAGCTGGAATTAAGGACTACTTTCTAGAAGAGGGAATGGGCCGTACTTCCCCACAGAGGCCCAGTGCGGGTTGCTGTGTGTCACGTCATGTGTTCAAATGTTAGGATTACGATCAGTTTATCGACAGTATGTATTCTCAACAAGTTAAATTGCCTACTTTGACACTAATCGACTTAATTATATAATATTTCTCAATCAACAAAACACCAAAGCGTTCAATCTCAGATCCATGATGGATCTAGTGACTATCGTTTTTCTCATTGGATCCTGATTTCAAGATGTGGATCTACTGAGATTTTTTTCAAAAGAGCCATGGACCAGCCCCATGATGGATCTTCAACTGGGTTGCGCCACAACACTAAAAATAGTAAGAATGTTGGAATCGCGGCATGTTTAAGACATTTCGACAGTGATTTTTGCACGAAAAGGCCATCTTTGGCGATTTTATTTAGAGAAACTGAAAGATTTATTGAATGGTAAAGAACAGTTATTAATTTAGTTCATAGCGGCCTCGCATTTTTTTCTTATCTATTTATATAAAGCCTAAATTCCGAAGCACAAATGCGCAACGGCACTTGTTCTTGGATTGGACTACCGTACTAAGCAAACGAAATGAAATATAGATGCTAATGTCGTTTAAATAGTCCAATAGTTTTTAGTCGCTTCGTAATTTTGATACTCGTATATCTGTGAAATATCTAGAAAATAAAATGCAGCACAGCACATTATCGCTTACCATCAGGTGAGATAGTGGTCAAACGCGAGACTATAAATAATTGAAAAAAAAAACTAAATACTATATACTTACATGCTTCCTCAATGAGATTCTCTTGCTGACTCTCGACGCAGTACTGCAGAAGTATGGTGAACAGCACTCCAGAGATCACGTGCGACCTCGAGAACGACATCATGGACAACACTAGCTGTTTCTATCGATATGAAGCACTTTTGGGTGGCACATCACTAGCACTTTAATTCACTGGTGAGTTTGTCACTTTTGAAGATCCAGTTTGTTTCTGTAACAAGGGAAAAAATAATAGTTAGAAATGTTTTATGATTCCTCCTATTTTATTTTTTTTATTTCTTCAAAATCTGTACAAACGTTAAATTACACAAATTCTGCCAAACTGCATAACAGTTTGTCGGCAGTAGTTCTCGTCTAATAATAACAAATTTGGAATTTTGAAAATAAATGTGCTTGTGTAAATAACTAATTTATGCTAAGCAAATAAACTATAATATACATGTGACATTAGGAGCACCATTCGGTTTAAAATAGTGTTTTTAAAGCTGCAGATGCGAATATCTGCCGCCGATATTTACGAATGCGAATGTTCGGTTTTATATTAGGCGCCATTTATCTATGGCTATGATTTGACCCTATGGTATGAGCAGTGGTGGCCCAGTGGTATTGGCCGCGACTTAAAATTTGTAGGTCGTGAGTTCAAACCCAGGTAGGCGCGCTTTACTTTGTGTAAATTATTTCATCACCACTGCTCTCAAAACGGTGAAGGAAAACATCGTGAGGAAACCGGCATGTCCTAGAACCAAAAATTCGAAGATATGTGACATCCGCCAATCCGCATTGGGCCCGCGTGGTGGATTACGGCCCACACCCTCTTACAGAGAGGAGGCCTGTGCCCCAGCAAAGGCTGAGATGATGATGAGATGATTGACAACTGACTTGCCGCACGAGTCGCATGCACTCATACATATTTGCTATCGTTGCCGAGTTGAACCGAAAGAGGCCGATCGATTTTTATGTTTATATAACGAGAGATTGTTACATAAATAGAGTGTGGTTTTTAAACATGAGTAATGTAGTTTCTAGTGAATTAAATAGTAATAAAAAAAAACCTTTTGCGATACTGAAAGAGCTAGTTGCAAACTTTGTAACGAAGAATATTCTCGAAAAGGAAGAACTAGGTCTATGAGAATCCATTTGAAGTCAACGCATTAAACGAAAGTTTCTGAATTGGAAAAAATGCGAAAAAGAAAAATAGGATGCAACTAGTAGACATGCATCATCTTGCCACAATAGTACAAAATCTGAGGTTAATAAGATGACGTTTCAAGAATATGTCTCAAATAAGCGAAACAGTGGGATACAATAAATCTGCAAGATCCTTAATAAATGATTACATATATGACTGTGTTGGAAGACTTAACATTTAGTTTCGTACAATGTTTTGGATTCGTTACACTTATGAAAAAATATAATTACAATAGATACAATTGTGAGACTATGTTAAGTTACAAGAATAAAGGAGGACAATAATAATATAAAAAATTAAGAATTTGATATTTCTTAGTTTAATTTACCTAATATTACTTATTTAAACATCTTCATTTTTGGACGTTGATATTCGTAAAGTATTCGCATTAATTTTGCGAATACGAATGCGAATATTCGTTACATCTTTAGTAGGTACCAAAAGACTTATTGTTAATATCCTACGAGCTTAAATCATTTTCTGCCCGCGATATCAACGACCGTTTTACTATCCAAAATTAACGTACAAACGGGATAAAATAGGTTTTTTTTTTCAAAAAACCTGACTCCAAAAAACAAATAAAAAGTTCCAAACTATCACTTTTTTTTTTAATAATCTAAATTTTAGTTAGTTATATTTTTAGAATCGCCTTTTCGAGCCCTTTATTTTGACACCCCACATGATCATATCACAAAAAAGTATGACCTCACTAACCTAATGGTGGCCGCCATTTTGTTTTTTTTTTTTCAAATTCGTATAGCCTATGTCACTTCGGTAGTCAAACCCAATCTAATGATACCTCATTTGTTGAAAACTATCCAGCCTTTTATGCCCTAGGGCGTGCAAACAAAATAGACATACATACATATTCTCGAAAAACATTACCCTCATTCAGTCGGGTAAAAAGTATCCTAAATCCTAATTTTGGTCATGGTGTACCCATGTGATGTAACTCAATTTTTTTTTTTTACAAACTTAGACGTACTTACAGATTTTAACATTTATTTATAATCATAGGACTATATATATACGTATAATAATTATTGTATAATACATTTTTGTCCCAATATAATTTACAACTGTTTCAAAAATGGTGTCTTGTGTATGTGAGTTTAAATGTTTGTGAACGCACCCACGATACAGGAGTAATTCCTAGTGTGGGGCAACGTTTTTAAAAAAAAAAAAAAAAAAAAAAAATCTAAAAATAAACTCATCTGAACTCTCACTAAGTGCCGTCATAGACGGACTATTATTATTATACTTTTTGGACGGACTGCTTGGGGCAGTCGGTGCCGACAGCTTCAAGTGGTGAATGTTGGGCGATCTGCAGTTTTAAAACACAATTGACGATCGCTGCTAAAGCAATGCATTTGTTTTTGTAGCTAAAAATGCACTGACTGCTCCACGCAGTCCGTCTATGGACACCCCGACCGCAACAAGACTGCTCTCGTGCAGTTGGTCTCGACTGCTCTAACCAGTTCGTCTATGGAGACCCCGACCGCAACACGACTGCTCTCGTGCAGTTGGTCTCGACTGCTCCAAGCAGTCCGTCTATGGAGACCCCGACCGCAACACGACTGCTCTCGTGCAGTTGGTCTCGACTGCTCCAAGCAGTCCGTCTATGGAGATCCCGACCGCAACACGACTGCTCTCTCGTGCAGTTGGTCTCGACTGCTCCAAGCAGTCCGTCTATGGAGACCCCGACCGCAACACGACTGCTCTCGTGCAGTTGGTCTCGACTGCTCCAAGCAGTCCGTCTATGGAGACCCCGACCGCAACACGACTGCTCTCGTGCAGTTGGTCTCGACTGCTCCAAGCAGTCCGTCTATGGAGACCCCTACCGCAACACGACTGCTCTCGTGCAGTTGGTCTCGACTGCTCCAAGCAGTCCGTCTATGGAGACCCCGACCGCAACACGACTGCTCTCGTGCAGTTGGTCTCGAATGCTCCAAGCAGTCCGTCTATGGCGGGTCTAAGTTCTGCCAAAGATCCATACCTGGCTATCTACCGAAATAAATATCTTGAGATATGGCCCTTCAGACTTGCCAGACTTGCCGAAAGGCGACCTCAATGATCGATATCGAATCTGCGGATCTGTTCGCTTCGATTGTCCTTTTTTTCATTGGATTGTATGGGTGAAGTGTGTTTCTGTTGAATATATTTTTTTTTACTTTTCTGTAGTGAATTTCGTAGAAGAGCTAACAAGAAAGTGGTGGTCAAAATAAAATAAAAAATAGCATACGACTGTTTCCGTACAATTTTTATAAGTTTTTTTTATAGCGCCAATATAAATACACACTCTTTTAAATTTTCAACTGTCTACCTATTAGGCTACGGACACGAAGTCAGCGGGCGCGGGGCGGCGGCGGCGGCGTCGGGGGGAGCGGCGCGTTTCAATGCATAGATTTACATGATACTCATGAGATACAGCCCCCTGACAGACAGATGGACGGATAGCCGAGGCTTAGTGATAGGGTTCCGTTGGTTACTCTTTAGGCACGGAATGCTAAAAATACACCATTATTTCCCACACCAGTAGCGCAGTACAATTAACCGATTTCACAGAAAAACGTCAGATTGATGCTTTAATAAGCTGAGCAAATTAAGCCGTCAGTCCGACCAATTGGGTTCTAGTTAATGACGACGCATTCGATGCTTTACAGAGCACGGAATCACGACAGTAATACAGAATGTTACAATAAAATCGCAAGGTAGGGTTACCTTGACGGAACGGCAGTAGGGTTTGGTTGTGGCGCCCACTTAAACGCAAAGTTTCGGTAATGCTGATTCGTTTGCATTTATCCGGTGACATATGCAAAGTTTCGGCAATGCTGATTCTAGCCATGCATTAACCCGTTTCACTGCTCTATGGGATGCTTATTGCCTGATTAAAAATTTACCCGAGCTTTGACAGCGGGCCGATTGGTTGTGTCGGACTGACGTGAAGGTAAATAATTGTGTTTAATTAATTATGGCTTTTGTAGCTGGAATTTTAAATGGGTCGTTGTAATAGGGTGTTTGTGTTATTGTGAAAGGGGGGTTGTGATTTGGAGGGTGGCGTAGTGATAAATGTTGGACCTGTGAATTTAGAATGCTGCCGACATGTAAACTATTAGCATAATTGTTTTTGGATTTGTTGATGTTAGAAAGTTTATTTCTATGTTTCTTTAGTTTATCAATAAAATTACTAATAACAAAGTATGTAGTTCTACTATGGAAGAATGCGGAGCACGGTGTTAAGTAATAATAATAATAATAAGTTTATTAGTACATAAAAAAAAAAACAACACAATACATAGCATATGGAAACAGTGGGTTGTACTACCATGTTTAAAATAATTGTCAGATTTCCGGGCTCCTAAACTAGGTACGCAGACCTGTATCTTAGGAGTCGGAGATGCGGCTTCAATTTGTATAATACAACCGTGACTTTTCTGTTTGTTACAGTAGATATTAACACAGCAAATGGGGTGAAAGATTGTGGTTGTGTATCTGGAGAGTGTAGTGTGTGTGTGTAGGGAGGTGTGTATGGGAAGTGTGAGTGTTTGTTATGCTTTCTTTCAAGTTAGGTTTGATATAGTTATGTTTCTATTACCAATATATTTTCCGTTTCATCATACGTTAAGGATAAGAGCCAATTTTTTAATTTATTTTTTATTTCATGTAAATTACATCTGTACAACGGCATAATTTTATTTATTTTATTATACATGCGTGAACTTTGAACCAACAATTGTCGACTTGTAGATGCAAAACGACAGGGGTTTGTTTTACATATAGGGAAACCGTGGCGTCTTAGAAGCAGATTTTTGTCTAATGGAAGGTTGGAATGTCTTCGCAGGACTGAACGAAGGACATATAGTTGCCTTACTGTGAGAACTTCGGCCTCAAAATATAACTGATCAGTAAGTCTCTAGGTTTAAAAAGCATCACTTTTAGAACTGCTCGTTGTGCACGTTCTGCAAGGAGCATTACGGTTTTGTGAGTACCACCCCACACCGGGATGCAGTACATAATGATATACTGACAAAGGCTGAGGTACACAAGAGTCATAGTTTCAGAATTGGCGGAGTGCCTGAGTTCTTTAAATATATATATTAGTCTTCTGATTCTAGTGCAGAGTGCCTCTATATGCGCGTGCCAGCTAAGATTTTCGTCAAGAATCACTCCCAGGTACTTAATATTGGGGACTGTGTTGAGAACAAGACATTTACAACCTACTGACTGATGAGGGGTACAAGTGTGAGCTTTAATTTTGTGCGAGAAAGAGGATGGAGTTATTGACTGTGGGCGGTAGAACCTGATTAATTTCGTCTTATCTAAATTCAACGTCAGCAAGTTAGTTGACAGCCATTCCATTATTAACCGAAGCGAGTACTCTGCTCTATCTCTGGCTTGCTCCCAGTTTTTGCCAGACACAAGAAGTGCCGTATCGTCTGCATAGGAGAAAATTTCGCAATTAGAGATGGAGAGCTTGCATAGATCATTGATGTATAATTCACACAACCACCATTGAAATGACAGGATCCGCCGACCATTTACTGTCCGATTGATCTTTTCGGGCTGTTTTACCTATATGTTCAAATCGCGCGGAGAACTTTGATTGCGCGATGTAGGATTTATGTGACGTCTGGTCTATTTTGTAGTTCGTAAATGACGGGATAGGTGCCGCTACAATACTATTTTTAAAACCAACGAAATGTTTTATAAAAAAACTATTTACAAAAAAAAAATACAACCGACTTCCATAAAGAATACTAAAAAATGCAAAATAACTTTAATTTCGGAAGTCGGTGTTTCTAGTTTGGTTTCTACGTTATTTGACACCGAATAGTAAAGTTATGCCCGAATTGATAGCCCCAAAAATAGGGAATTTGAACATAGTTGGTGAAATTAGGATGTATCTGGGTGAACTGTACAAATCTGTATACCCTTTCAGAGCGTATCAGCGTGATGTAATGTTGTGAAGTGGTGAAAACAATATACAGACATGCAGCAATTCTGGAAGGTTTGCTATCATTTATTGAGAGAGTTCCATTGTGTATCTCCGAAGTTCTTCATCACATCTTCACAAAATTTAAACGGGATGCGTCAGCTTTCAAATAAAAAACGATTCATTAAAATCGGTTCACCAGTTCAAAAGTTCTGAGGTAACAAACATTAAAAAAAAATAGTCGAATTGAGAACCTCCTCCTTTTTTTGAAGTCTCCGCAATCTTTGGATGTCCGCCATATTGGATTTAGAATGACGTCACTTAGCAGCCAAGCAGTCATCGAAACTAAATATGTATGCAAAATTTCATCTAAATCGGAAACCGGGAAGAAGGTTAAATTTAACTTCTATGATTTTTTTACATAAGTACAGCTTAAAGCTAATATTAGCGTGTTAAAAATACATACATTAGATAAATCTAATTTCATAGCTGTGTTCATCAAAAATTCCGCAATAGCTTTCTAGTATCGAATTCGGTCTCAATAACTAGTATTCAGCGTTCTCATGTCAGTTACGACAGCACTAGAATTATCGATACCTACATTGTACTCAAATTGTTGCACCAATGATTACGTACTGTTTTTTAGTAGTGGTAATTATTGCCATTATATGGACGTCTGAATAGTAGGTACGCTTTTGATTTTAAATATAGGTCTGGTAATGTTCGAGTTATTTTTAACTTAAATAGGCTGAGAACAATTATTTTCAAAGTGAGTTTCTTTTAAGTAAAAGCTATAATTTCTGTGTATTTATGTCGTGCCAGCTAGCATAAGTATAATCAGGCATTTAATGTCCTCCTCTCTGTGATAGGGTTTGGGTCGTAATCCACCACGCGGGCCCAATGCGAGTGGGTGGATGTCAAATGTCTTCGAAGTTTTTCCAATGTTTTCCTTCTCCGTCTTGAGCCAACCAGCTAAAACTAATACCAAGACAAACTGACCTTTTCATCCTGAGTATACACCTTGTAAGTAAGTAACTACGTGATATACCTAACCACGTTTCTCAGGTAACATACAGAGTTCATACTAATTGAATAACAAAAATTGCACGACATCCGACCTCATAACAACAACAAATAAAAATCGAGACCACCTCTATTTCCTTCCACCATTCATTAATCCAGTATCAAATGCTACATCCTTAACCCGAGCATCGATATCGACACTGGCGCCAGTAACAACACCCGACTCGATTCGACTCGATTGAAGTCGGATGGGAGTCGATTACGTGATCGATTTTATTTGCAATCGCTTTGCAGTATAGGTTGTTTGTCTTTTTTGTTGACCTTAGTAACGTTTTACTTTTGTAATGAAAAGTTTCAGTTCATTATTATCTCTATCTTTTTCTCTAGATAGTATAAATCAAAGTCGCTTTTCTGTCTGTTTCTTCGCTAACTCCTCCTAAACCACACAACGAATTTTAATGCAGTTTTCAATTTTTCACTAATAGAAAGAGCGATGAACGAGGAAGGTTTGTGTGTATCGTACCCGTGCGGTGCTGGAGCGGGTCGTGTTTCGGCGTTTTCGCGGACGGCTACATGACACCACGACTCAGCGCAATACGTCGCCGACCTAACGTAGTTTAGATTTTATGTTTTTATTAATATTATGTATTAGTTTATTATTTTTTAAGGTTACTAATGTTGTGTATTTTATCTATGGGCCTTAGATGCCTGAAAATAAAGAATTATTATTATTATTATTATATTTATCAACTAGCTTTACCCGGGGTCTTCGCTTCCGTAGCCTATCCCACCAGAACCGAGCAGTTTTGAAAACTACTTCCAGAGATCATCATTGTCAGCCTTTTAATGTCCCCACTGCTGGGGCACAGGCCTCCTCTCTGTGAGAATGTGAGCGGTAATCCACCACGCGGGCCCAATGCGGATTGGTGGATGTCACAAGTATTCGAATATTTGGTTCTAGGACATGCCGGTTTCCTCACGATGTTTTCCTTCACCGTTTTGAGAGCAGTAGCGATGAAATAATTTACACAAAGTAAAGCACCTGTCTGGGTTTGAACTCACGACCTACAACTTGTAAGTCGCGGCCAATACCTCTGTGCCACCACTGCTCTCTTTGAAGTTTTTCCAGAGATCACCAGTTTATATTCAGAGAAAAGAGGTACGAGTATACGGTAGGATGATTTCAAAGAAAAAATCAAGCCCAACGAAAGGTCTCCAAGGAGGAAAAACTGAAAAAAAAAATGTACCTCTGAGTATTTTGGTAGTTACTATCAAGCACGAGAATATACTTATACCCGTCAATAAAACCCTTAGGTAAAACCTCATTCCCATCCCAATAACACCATTACAATCATCAGAAAGAACTCCAACCATCACCATTCCCTAGAAACGCATTCTCCTTAACATCAAACACACACTCCTTAATTAAAACTGCCCGTAACAATAAGGCTAACACCGGGAACCAATACACAGAAAACGATAACAGTAACATTACATAAATTGAGCTGAATACTAACCCTTACCTACTAACAGTTCGTTAGAGAAACCAGAAATGCGAATATTCCCAAAATTGAGGACTTAAGGATCCTGTATAGACGAGCCACCGTTGCACCACACTTCAGCTACAAAAATGTCGCCGAGTCGAAATTGATTATATCGACTCAGCCTTTCGCAGTCCACCGCTGGAGATAAACACCTTCTAAGTTGCACCATACCATCCAATGCTCCGCTTTCGGTATCCAGTCTTTTATAACTGCCTTTTTTAAAGTGGTTCTGCGCCTGATCTCTTTCCGGTCTAATTATTTTCCCGTAGGTCTATAAGAGTGACGGAACAGAGAGTGCACTTGTGTTTGCGTATCAAACACCTATGCACTCTAATATCTCCCGTAAGACCGCGCCGGTCTAGAGGAATATTAGGTCTTCAAAAGGCCATCGCTTAGTCGAGAGTCCTCGTCAGGCTTCTTAACACAACTATTGCAGTGGTTAGTTTGAACAACTTTGCTCTAGCTGATTGAAATTCACGGCACGATTGGCGAAGCGGTTGAGCGATTGGTTTCTGCGCTGTGTGTCGCATTATTGATGTCTTGTGTACCTAAGTAAGTTTAAAGGTTTGTGAACGCAGCCATGATACAGAAGCAATTAGCAGTGTAGGGCAAGGGTTAAAAATAATGCGTTGTGGCATTTGCAAAATACTTAAGTATTCTTAACGATACTTGAGCAACTATAGTGTAGCTGTGTCTGTGGCTTGTCTGAACAAACCCTTACGCTACATCCCCCTTTGGCCAAGGACCTACGTGGTTGAAATACAAATGATATTATAATGATATTAGATTTCTAACTAGGATAGCTCATTTGCATGTAGTAGGCATCTGTGTTAGGTTCGATGCCGGGTGGTTTAATAGACTGAACTTGTGAAGGGAATAAAAAGAAATTGGATTTTTGGCCTCATTAAAGTCTGCTTGTGGTATAGAAAATTATGTTTTGGTATTTGGAATAAAGGTCCTGTTTAGCGTTAAATTGTGCGTCTTTTAAATTAGACCGAAATTCTCAGGATTGGTATTAAGACCAAAGTATTTAGGGTTCATTATTTCTTGTAAGAATAATTAAACCTAACAAGGGAAATATTTTCAGTAATTTAATTGAACCGACTTTCTAGTAAAACCACTCAATTATCAGGTACTTTTAAGTAACTTTCTTACCTCTTATGCTTCTACCCAGAAATAAAAAAATCGGCCAAGTGCGAGTTGGACTCGCGCACGAAGGGTTCCGTACCATTATCTATAAAAACGCCAAAAAAATCACGTTTGCTGTATGGGAGCCCCCTTAAATACTTATTTTATTCTGTTTTTTTTTTGTATTTCTTGTTATAGCGGCAACAGAAATACATCATCTGTGAAAATTTCAACTGTCTAACTATCACGGTTCATGAGATACAGCCTGGTGACAGACGGACAGCGGAGTCTTATAAAATAGGGTTCCGTTTTACCCTTTGGGTACGGAAACCTAAAAAATATTATGATTCAGACAAAGAGACAACACAAAAAAGTGATAAACCAAATGCCATCAGATCATGTTTACCAACCCACAATAAAAAAAAAGTTCAAAGCGTTTTTCTCCGACAAAGCCAACTGATTATTGTCAACGCAATATCCAATGGAATGTCAAGCAAAAATATTCATATTCATCCAAACATCAAAATATCACAAACACATACCAACTTTATCGTCATGAGGAGAAATCCAAAATCGGCGAGCCACGCGCAAAAATGGGACAAGCCATTGTCGACTTTGAGAGCAAATATGTCACCCGAATAGGGTCTATTGTCATTCGAACATTGATGAATAAGTCTAAAAGGAATGAAGTTGCGTGTAATGAAGACCTTTGTAACAGTTTAGGATTTTTGAAGTTCTTTGTGTGAAAAGGTTAGTGGTATAAGGAGTTGTTAAGTGGACAGTTGGCCAACGTTGGACAATGATAAGTAAAAGTATTGTGTTCCATTATGGGAACGGCCAGTATTTGGTTTGATTTCTGATCAAGACGAGTGTACTTTTCTATAGAAAGGTGTGCGAATACTTAACATGATTTGGAAAGGAACAATGAATATTATGAAAGAAAAAACAAATTTTACCTCTTTATAATATTAGTGTAGATAAATATCTACATCATCATCATACAGTTCGACTGCTGCTACGTATAGGCCTCTCCTTTCTCGTGTCAATCCCCACGCTCCTGTGCCATTCTCATCCATGTCCTACCCGCGATGGCAACAATATCGTTCGCCCAGGCCAGGCCGCCCGGCGCAGGAGACGCCCTGGGCGTCGGGTGTTGCGGGACGATCTCCAGCCACCGTAGGCGCGGGCCTGTGGACGGCGAGTAATGGGTAGCTCGCCGTCCGATCAGCACCAGGCCCGAGAGTCAACGGCGCGTTGTGTTCCACGCGCGCCTCAAAGAGGTTTCAGCAACACAGGACGGGGCCCGTCATAGTCGATGCCTGCCCCCGGGGGATCCCGGATAAATTCGAAACAGAGTTACCGCGCCCCCTGGGCACTCAGGCAACTAAAGGAACAGGGGTGGGTTTTAGTAAGTAAAAGTCTGATTCCCCAAACCCACAAAAAAATGGGCCTGCAGTCTCGACAGCAAATGAATTCGGTTCGCGATCGTTAATTAACGAAATTAAACACAATTTTTTTAATAAATTATAAGTTTTCATGAAAAATAGTGTGCAAGTTAAAATTTACGCCGTCTCTGTACCTACATATTATTATTATTTTTCGGTTATGATAAAAATTTTCCTCACAATGAGGGAGTTTTTTAACGGCTAATAAATTAACGATCGGTAGCTAACCTAAATTTAGCTATCAATGTAGAGACTGCAGGCTCAGTTCTTGAACGAGACTCAGTCACCGCCTTGTCCACCATTACATACCTACTAATAATAGGACCCAAAGGTTATTGTGGGTATTCATAGCATATTACAGAAAAAGGGGGTTAAAGGCCCATAAAAGATCTAATTAAGCATTACAGCTATCTTCTTAGAAATGAACGTGACTGGTTTTAATAACATTAATAATAATGGGTGCTAATCTATGCTTTAATAATTATAATTATAATCAGGCATAGCGATGTGAAAGAGGTGTAGTGAGAGTGGAGTTGAAAAGGTATCCTACTTTCTATTAATATTATAAATGTGAAAGTTAGGATGGATGGATACCCGGGCCTGCGGACGGTGAACAGTGGGTAGCTCGCCGTCCAATCAGCACCAGGCCCGTGAGTCGACGGCACGTCGTGTTCCACGCGCGCTTCAAATAAATGTTTGTCAGCCACCAGTCACCAATGACGGGGCCCACCATGGCCGGTGCCTGCATGCCAAAGGGTAGCGGATAAATTCGTAACAGAGTTACCGCTCCCCTTAAATTGGCACTCAGGCAAGGAAGGAACAGGGGTGAGTTTTAGTCAGTAAGAGTCTGACACGCCCTCCCGCTCCACCTAAAGCGGGAGATGTCATTGGATGATTTTCCACCCCCAAAAAAAAGGCTATAAATCTATAGTGTGGAAATACTAATTCTACGCGGGCGATCCGCTGGCAGGAGCTAGTACAATAATATTATCTATTAACTTTTTGATACAAATATTAAAGACAATTGAGTCAAATACTCAATTGTCTTTAATATTTGTATCAAAAAGTTTATTCAAAATCGAAGGAATTTTTCAAATCCGTTCAAAATAAGCAAGTTAGAAACCTTTCAAATCTTGTGGAAGGGAAAACTGTCAAGTAACAGAAAAAGGATGCACACACATAAGTATGGCGTCACCGCCATTTGGATGGCGCGTACAAAAGAGATAGCGAGATGTCCACACCACCCACTCTGCCTCATACCAGTATTTGAAATGCTAATTGCTACTTCATTTAATAACCAATTTTGATGCTGTTTTTAGAAAAAGATTTCTTTTTAACCGACTTCAAAAAGAAGGAGGTTATCAATTCGGATGTTTATATATATACCTATATAATGTATGTTCGGGATAACTCCGTCATATATTGACGGATTTGGAAAATTCTTTTTTTTTTGTTCGAAAGGGGTTTATTCCGAAATGGTCCTATTTAAATTTCATATAGATTTGATGATGGGTTTCGGAGACAGACAACAGAACTCTTCAAAAATTGACAGCAAATCAACTGCGATTGCTGCGATCGTGTCTATGTATTGTTAACATAGTTTAATGGGGAACCACAACTGAAAAGTGAAAAATAAAAAACTTTTTCACAAAAAAATAGAACAGACTTCCACAAAAAAGTGCAAAATAACTTTAATTTCGGAAGTCGGTGTCAAAAAACGAAGACACCAAACCAGAATACCGACTTCCGAAATTAAAGTTATTTTGCAATTTTTTTGGAAGTCGGTTCTATTTTTTTGTAAAAAAGTTTTTTATTAGTGTTATTTGTGGTTTCATATAAAATATTGTACAAAAATAAACACAGGAGAATACCCTATCCGAAGGTAGTCTTGCTCAAGACGATTTCTGCCTGATAATCCAGTATGATAAAACGGCACAGGTAGTCGCTTCATGTAAAATTGGCGTTGGATGGCGAATTCCCGCGACAGACGCCCCACAATCTGACGCGGGAATCCAATGGATGCAAGACGCACAGGACCGGTCGTTGTGGCGACATTTGGGGGAGGCCCATGTCCAGCAGTGGGACGTGTTTCGGCTGAAATGATGATGAAGATGACATGCCAAATACCTATGGTATCTTAGTTAGAAAAAAGCAGGCAGGTGAGGATCTGTCTATGGCAGTAAACCTTTACACATTTAGAGAAAAAAATCGCCAAGCACGCCATTTAGAAAAAACGAAAGTATTTTTACTAAATGAGTGGGTTTACCAATCCACGTAGTTATGTATTAACTAATATGAATGAACTATGCAGTATTTACAAAGAATTTGTGAGAGTAAGTTATTTATTTATATGCTTCTAATGAACACAGGTCTGATTTTATCGCCGCATTTTATCACTTAAGGGTTTAAGCGATAAGCGCCAGCGACAACACTTATCTGGAATCAATGACAGGATATGAAATAAAAGTATCTTTCTTGTGGCTTTGAATATAAGTTCAGAGAGAGAGAAGAAGAAGAAGTTAGAGAGTGCTTTTATGTTATTCTCATACAAATTTGAGCAGTTTTTGTTGATTAAAATAAAAATTACAATATTTTTTAAATTAATCCACGATTTATAATTAGACGTGGATTTTCGATCGAAGAAAACAGAAACACACGTTACAAATCAAATTACTGTTTTCCACCACTTCACTTTTTTATAAAATAATCACCACATAATAATCGTTACAATTAAATAGGTAACACAATTAGGACACCACCGAACGCGTAGCGCACAAATGCGGAGCGGAGCCGACCGAGTCTCAAATTATACTGACCGCCCTCGTCGACGTCAGAGTGTCACGAGCTGTTCACGATACGAAACAACTAGCGCCATCTATGACATATAACTAAAACTAACATAAACACGGAAGCGACGTCATATTATTAATTTTTTTATGACAATAAGGAGAAGAGTATATTTCTTTAGATTCATAACTTGCGAGTGCTTTTAAGTAATTCTTATTCGAGTTTGAGCATTGAATTATCACCATCTGCATGCACTTATTATTCAAAACTGTCGAAACACTAATACAATACAATTTTGTTTGTGGCCCAGGGGCCCACACTACAGTTCGTGCCTGGCCTTGTTTGGCTGCTATTTTCAGTTTCATATTTTGTCGCAGCGTAACAGACTATTAAAAATCACCTAAGAATATGGTAAGTAGTTCAAAATCAATGGTAGTAGGTCTGAACATATGTTTTTAGTTCTAATTTGAACTCAAGAGTTAATTAAATGTGAAAAATAGCCCTGTGGTAAAGGCAAACACCAGTAGTTGGTCGTGGATTCAAACCCAGGCAGGCGAAACCACTTCGTGTAAGTACTTAATTTCTTTTATCATCACTGCTCTAAGTGGTGAAGAAAAACATCGTGTGGAAACCGAAATGTCGTAGAACCAATAAAATTCGAAGACATGTGACATTTGTCAAGCCACACTGATTCCACGTGAATTACAGTCCACTCCCTCTCACTGCTCCCGAGAGTGACCGAAGGAGTGATCGTGGCCCTGGCACGGGCAACTGAAGGAACTTTCTTTTATCATCACTGCTCTAAGTGGTGAAGAAAAACATCGTGTGGAAACCGAAATGTCGTAGAACCAATAAAATTCGAAGACATGTGACATTTGTCAAGCCACACTGATTCCACGTGAATTACAGTCCACTCCCTCTCACTGCTCCCGAGAGTGACCGAAGGAGTGATCGTGGCCCTGGCACGGGCAACTGAAGGAACTTTCTTTTATCATCACTGCTCTAAGTGGTGAAGAAAAACATCGTGTGGAAACCGAAATGTCGTAGAACCAATAAAATTCGAAGACATGTGACATTTGTCAAGCCACACTGATTCCACGTGAATTACAGTCCACTCCCTCTCACTGCTCCCGAGAGTGACCGAAGGAGTGATCGTGGCCCTGGCACGGGCAACTGAAGGAAAACGGGTGGGGTTCAGAAAACTTTTTTACAAAACATACAACCGACTTCCAAAACACAAAAAAATACTAAATAACTTTAATTTCGGAAGTCGGTGTTTGTATTTTGTTTCTTCGTTATTTGACACCAACTTCCGAAATTAAAGTTATTTAGCAATTATCAGTGTTTTTTTTCTTTTTTGAGAGTAAGTTGTATTTTTTGTAAAAATATATTTTATTTTTCACTTTTTGGTTGTACCCCAGAACTAAAACTAAATATTAAATTTATGCTCGAATGAATAACCCCAATAACATGGAATTAGAACGTAATTGGATGTAACCCAAAACGTCATCTTTGTACACATATTTTTTGTTTATGTTGATTTTTTGACCACACCTCTGAAGTATGGCCTACCAAACAAAAAATAATCATCAAAATTTATTCACAAGTGGCGGCGAAATCCCGTCACAAACAAAAAAAAAACAGACGAATTGAGAACCTCCTCCTTTTTGAAGACGGTTAAAAACACTCCATCTCACTGAGTGGAGGCCTGTGTCCCAGCAGTGGGAGCATTAAAAGCTGCTACAGATCGTGATGTGATACATTATAGTATTTCTCATAACTTGCACCAAGCTTCAAACAATGATTAGTTTCCGCGTCCGCCTGCTTTATTTGTTTTTCTAATTACAGAACACTTTGAATTAATAATCGTGGGGCCACGCCATAACTTTTACGTTTTTCATTAATTATACATAGTTTCAATTAATTTCATCGAGTACCTTGACTAAGGCGCCGCAGGGTATGATTTTTTTTCTTTCTTTGTTTAATTTTTAATTTGAGGTTATTGGAAGTTTTATAACGGTCATGAAAATTTTGGAAGTAGTAACCAGGTACTCTACTGCATATTTAAAAGGGTTATCTTTGGCAGGTAAATTAGAACTGTTAGACCAAACTTATTGTTTCTGTATGCTACGACCCTGGCCGAAGGTTTTACCACTAAGTGTGCGTCTCACCTGATAGTAAGTGATGATGTTCACGATGGAGGGTACAGTAGGATTTCTACCCTGTGGGGGTTTCTGTATGCCGCGACCTTGACAGAACGTTTTACCACTAAGTGTGCGTCTCATCTGATACTAAGCGATGATGTTGACGATGGAGGGTACAGTAGGGTTTCTACCAGGTGGGGGTTTCTGTATGCCGCGACCCTGACAGAACGTTTTACCACTAAGTTTGCGTTTCACCTGATACCAAGCGATGATATCGACGATGGAGGGTACAGTAGGGTTCCTACCCTGTGGGGGTTTCTGTATGGATTATAGGTAGTCCCATAACCCATCAGCCTTCGAAGAAGGATTAGAAAATCTGCCTGCTCAGGCATATTTTGTTCCATACATTATTTCATCAAATGAACATTATCAAAGATATCAAAGAAACTGTTTGTTTTATTTAAATCAAATCTCCATCGCTCATAATGAGAAACCCTAAGTAACAAATGTCTAAGTATCAAAAGCTAACGAAGACAGAACACAAAATATTTGTCACATTAGGTCTATTATTTGGGCATCATTGTGCCCAGACGGGTGGAAACGCCTAGATAGGCGAAAACTAATAATGATAAGACTTTGATACCTATGATCGATTACTTTGACGACGAAATGAGCGCCGGATAAAATACTAAGATGTGTCATTCTGCTTATTTGACGAAAAAAATTTAGCTTGTATGACAGATGTGTTTTTTTTTGTATTTTTATTCTTTAACTGCTTTTGTGTGTTGTGTTTTCTTGTTGTGCCGAATACATGCCTCATCTATCTCAGATAACAGAAACGATTGTTTTTTACAAGCAAGGTCAAATCTTACAAATGAATGTTCAAACAGTTTTCCCAACCGATTGAGCTGAAATTTTGCAGTTTGGTTTGGATGACAATGCGCGGTAATTACATAAAAACTGGTTTTTTAAAAACTTTTTTTTACTTGTTTCATATTTTTTTAGTAGGTAATTAATAAGGTTCGGATAGATCGATCAATAATGAAATTAATTTAAATACTTCTTTATTCTCACAGTTTGGCTTTCGTGCCTTATCCCACAAAAACTGTGTTTGCTCCCGGAATAAAATGGCTCATGATGATATTATAGGTGTTTGAAATCGGATTGTATATTATACTTCCAGTACAAACAAACAATTTTATCTGTTTATTTGCAATAAACGTTCGAATTTATGAATAAATTAACGCACAGAGGCATGTTTTTCTACCTAGAAAATAATATCACTTGAATGCGATTAACATAAAACAAGCGTAACAGATGGTAACTTCATCAAAAGTCAGTTTAAATCCAAGAAAATTAAACTAGTTTTAAAATCCAACTTCACCGAACAGCGGTATAAACCCTTCAAAGGAATCCTCCGTGCTAAATACATCGCTAAAAAGATTAATACGACATTCTATTAGCGAAATCGGCTCAAAATTATTGGCTAAATGGCTAAGACGGGCCGATTTAGCACAGTCACGCCTATTAACTGACAAAAGAAACATTTTTGAATAAAGAATGAAGTCTTTTAAATTTAGAACCGCGAACAAAATGGCGGACGTGCATAATCCCGCGTTTACGCCATTTTGATGTTGCTGACATGCCGCGAAGCAGATTATGTGTGGTAGGGTAACTTTGATGTTGTTTTTTTATTTATGGGAAATGTGGCATTGCGAAACAAGCAGTGTGTGTAATTTATTTAATAATTCCACAAGAATAAAAATGAGACGAAGGTTTGAAGTGTGGAATTAATTCTCGTAAATGTCTGTCATATTTCCGCATAATGCAAAACCATGGAAGTAATAAGTACTGTAAGTACATGCAAAAGAGACAGCATGAATGTAACAGTTGCAATATATGACATAGTTTAAAACTGCGATGGGTTTTATAAGTAGGTAGGTATTGCGTTTTAATGACATGGCTTTATCAGCAACTAGCAACCCGCCACAGAAATTATACACCTAAATCTTCTTCATGAATCATTGGTGAAAACTGCATGAAAATGCGTTCAGTAGTTTTTGAGTTTATCGCGAACAGACAGATGGAAGACGCGGTGGGGGAATTTGTTTTATAATATGTAGTGATAATGAACACAAGTCGATGTGGCGACTTATGGAATGCTTAAGTCCAGCATTGAACATTTTTCGCCTGAAAGGAAGATGTTGAAGACGATGAACAGTAGGCAATTAGTTTTTTTTTGTATAACTAGTGCCAACACAAGAACAAAGTGAAATAAAAGTCTGTACTTCAGCCGCTTTAAGAATTCAACATCATCATTCTCCTGCCCTTATCCCAATTTATTTGGGGTCGGCGCAACATGTCTTTTTCTTCCATACTCCTCTATTAGTCTTCATCTCTGTAGTCACCCCCTTTTTACCCATATACTCTTTCATACAGTCCATCCATAGTTTATTTGGCCTTTCCCTACTCTTATAGTCATCCACATCCATACACAAGAGTTTCCTTACGACATTTTCTTCATTCCTTCGCATCACAAGCTCATACCACGACAACCGATTTCCACACACTTTTCAGTCAGCGGTGCCACTTTCAGACTTCCTCTTATATCTACCTATAGTCATTCCTAATTCTATAAATGCGCGTAACACCACACATAGCTCTTAGTATTCTCATCTCAGTTGCATGCAATTTCTTTTCATTCATCCCTTTTGTGGCCCAACATCCTGAACCATACAAGAGCTTTGAGTATTCAACAATGGCCTAAAAATTGTAGGCCCTGTGTTCCGCTAGCTTTTTCTAGAGCAAATAAATCTTCGGTGAATTTCTCAACGTTATTTCATCGGTATAGAAGCAAAAAATAAAGGTATTTAGCTTCATAGCTCTTCGTTAAAATACCGACGTGCATAATCCGCGCTTATGCCATTCTGATACCACAGAGATCCGGGCTACTAGGCAGATTAGTGCAGTAGATTAACTTTGTGTGAACTTTGTATCAAGCAGTCAAATTATTTAGCTTAACAAATACTAGCGACCAGCCCTAGCTTCGCACGGGTTCAAATTATACACCTAAACCTTCCTCATGAATCACTCTGTCTATTACGAAAACCGCATGAAAATCCATTCAGTAGTTTTTGAGTTTATTGCAAACAGACAGACAAACGCGACACGGGACTTTGTTGTATAGTATGTAGTGATATCTCGCAAAATTATTTACAAAAAACTATTAATCTATATTTGGAAAGATAAAAGATTGATAAAAAGAATCTTGCTTTTAAAAAATAAGTTGGTAATAGAAGAAAGATATTTTTAAGTTCGCTATGATATCCATTTCTATTTTAAGCTCAACCTTTCATCTACTTGAGAATTGAGACAGAGTTATCTTAATTAGTTTTTTAATGTCGGTTCTGTAGAAGATCGGTTTTTGTTTAATTATAGTTTTCAGTATTTAAAGTAATTTCGATTATTCTTATACTTTTCGTACTGTCGAAATCAATTTTCTGAATTTCTCGTGATTTTAAAAAATATTGGCCCATCGCTAAAGGAGCACAGACGAAAGGGGTGACGACTAATAGAAAAGTAAGGGAGAAAAAGACATGTGACGCCAACCACAAATAAATTAAGATATTATGAGCAAGAGAATGATGACCAAGGCAGCATCCGTCTCGGAAAGATGCGACCCCTGGCGAGAGAAGCTCGGTCCAAGTGACTATTTCACTAAGCCATCGGAGAGCCTTTCACCTGGGCACGCATTGCCATGACCTGGACAACTCTAACAGACTCCGCACTGAAGTCGGCCGCAGTAAAGACCAACACCACAGGTGGGGGTTCTCGAATGGCTCCGATCTTCGGTGTTTCTCCGCAGACGGAGGACCTTAAGGCTGCGTAAGCGACAGCCGTTGCCGTCCCTGAATACTGTGCCAAACATTATATTTTAAAATTAAATTTGCCATCGACACGCTAAGATGAAGAAGGCAGCAATGCAAGCAATGTTATATTTTAAATTTTTGGTGTGCACTTAAGATGTACTTAAGCAAATGTATTTTTCACCCTGAGGTTTCCTGTTAGAAAACTCAAATGCTGGATTAAGCTCGCCTTTGTAATTAACTGTTGTAAAAAAAAAGGCTAATGTTTTTAAAAAGACGTTGCCACACACTAGGAATTACTCCTTTATCGTGGGTGCGTTCACAAACATTCAAACTCACATACACAAGACACCCAAACCCAGAACAACTATCTGTAGTCCATAGGTACAAATCTTTGTCCCGTACGGGAATCGAACCCGCGATACGCAGCGCAGCAGCAGATCGCTCAATCACTGCGCCAACCGTGCCGTCGAAGTATTTAGTACTCGTATCTGATTGAAAATTCAATTTTATCCGTGCAATTTAATCTCGAGAAGCTACAAGTATGACGTAATTCGAATGGTACTTCTGCATTCCCCTGTCTCATGTCACCAGGAATTATGTCCGGAATTCTGTTAATTCTTGTGCTGAATGGGATTCATATTTTTTTGTGGTGAAAATTCACGAGAGCGAGACCTTTTTGATTATATTATATGCGAACGAGCTGATTTAGGGGCCCCGTTTACGTTTTAGGTTATAAAGATGGCGCTTTTATTCTTTTTTTATACTTTTGTGGACGGTGTTAAAGTTGTTTTTTTAGGAGATTTCGGTGTTTTGCCAGTTTATGAGATCGTTGAGTTGTTGTTTGGGGGAAACAGGGTTTAAAGTTATGTGTCACGTTTGAAGATATGTGGATTTTTTTTTTATAATATGTGGTAAATATAACTTGTTAGTTTATAAATACGAGTACTCTTATATCGCCAGTTTATTGAAGTCTCATGCAGTAGACGGCAAACTTATTGCCTGTGACCGGGTTTGAATTCGCGCTCCAAAAAAAAAAAAAGCCAGAATGCTGCAAAGAAAGTCCCTGATGAAAACACCCAATAACACTCCCTGGTCTATGGACTGAATCCAATACCACAAGCTCAGAAGTTGCTCGTGCAACCACCAAATCAACGAGTCATTCAAATCCGATTTCTTGGACTAATATTGTTTTTATTAGATATCATAAACAGATTGTCTCTGAAAATCCCTACTACTAGACTTTTTTTGCAAAATTTAGGCAGTAGTCGCTTCACGTAATACTTACAGGAAAAGTTAACGGAACTATTTCGTGCCTTAATTTTTAAACAGACAGACACGCGCAACTTGGTACTTTGATCTTTCAATCAAAAGAATAAACTGAAATGTTAAATGAAATTTGTTTTTCAGTAAGGCCTCAGATTAGACAGGCTTCCATCTTCTTTACAATTTGTTTGTAAAGCAGTGTAGTTTTTTTTATTTCTGTTTAAGTGAAAATGAAAAAGTTTTTATTTTAACACGGTTTTTTTTCTTCACCTGTAACTTCCCGGTTTCCGATTGAGTTGAAATTTTGCACAAATGTTTAGTTTGGATAGACAATGCATGGCTAGTTAAGTGACGTCATTCTACATCCAATAGGCGGACTCCCAAAGATGGCCGACTAGTTATTTTTATGCTGTCCCATGATATAAGTATCAAAACAAATGGTTTGCTGTGAAGAATTCTAAAAATAAAAACGCGTTTTTTTAACCTTTAATATATCTAGGTATTATTTATTGGATAAACCCACCACAGTATTCCCATCCACTGCAACTCTTGAAACCAACATTCCTCAGTGGCGATCATGGGAAAAGCGCCGAACAACAAAGCATTTTTTTGGCAAATAAAGATCATTCATTCATTCATTAATTCATTGTATACTGGTATACAGTTTAAGAATCTTCACCAATATTAAATCGTCCCACTAGTGTCAAAAGACTGTTCAAAGACTGATGTAGGTCAAGAGATATAACGTACAAGTACTAGATAATACCTGTAAGCCTGCTTCAAATTAGGCGTATTATAATTTGTGGGTCATCATCGTCATCATCAGCCTTTTAATGTCGCCACTGCTGGGGCACAGACCTCCTTTCTGTGAGAGGATGTGGCCCGGAATCCAGCACGCGGGTCCAATGCGGAGTGATTGATGTCACGTCTTCGAATTTTCGGTTCTAAGACATGTCGGTTTCCTCACAATGTTTTCCTTTACCGTTTTGAGAGCAGTGGTGATGATATAATTTACACAAAGTAAAGCGCCTGCGTAGGTATGAACTCACGACCTACAACTTGTAAGCGGCCGTTACCACTGGGTCACTGATCTCATTTTTGTGGGTGTTTCCAGCCAAAGTCTAAGCAACAAGCCTCAACTAGATACAACGTCAGGTTACTGACACACAAACTAACCAACCGGAACATAAGTTAAATTTATTCCCCGACCTTTTAACCCAAAAGTACCCAGCCAACCCAATAATTCCTAATGCCAACAAACACAATCCTGGATAAAGTAAATACTCTGTTCTTTTGAATTATTACCAGTTAAATTCAAACAAATTACAAGGGAAAGTTATTTTATTTTAATTGCTTTTTCACGCGTCGCGGGGCCCGACCGCGGCCATTTTGAATTGTGGGTATAAGGCCGTGGCCTGGACTATCGCGGTTTCAGGCCTCAATATGGATTGGGATATTTTATGACCTTCGTATGGTGAAAATTATTAGTATTTAAATAAATAGCGTGAAGAGGCATGAACTGTTGTTATGTTATGGCCCGTGGTAGAAATTGGCCTCAATTAAAATAGGGGTAGGTACATTTGTTAGCCTTGACATTTAAAACATTAGAATAAAACTCATTTTGAGGCCTGGCTTTGTTTTCAATAGGTTTTTGTTTCAACAAGCTACATATTCTACAAAGACCAATGTTTTTATAGTAGGTAATAACAGTTAAAATAATTATATTTGTTTGAAGCTGGGGAATCGCGTTCTTACTCAAAGTTGATTTTCTTTTTTATTTGCTTGTTGATTAGGTCTTAAATATAAAAGCTTTAAGGGGCCACCTCCCCATAAGTGGCGCCCTCATTGAATAAAAATTCGTATCTTAGCATAGAAAATACAAATTACAGAATCCTATGTTGGGTTTGTTACACATAAGATAAGGTATTTTTACGTTGTTAAAACAGGACTCAAAGTGTTTCGTATCCAAAGTAGTAAGCAAAAGTGTCAAAAGCGGCCGTTTTTGTTTTTTTTGCTTACTACTTTGAATACGAAACACTTTGAGTCATGCTTCCACAACGTAAAAATACCATATCCTCTTTGTAATAAACGCAACATAGGATTCTTTTATCTTTATTGTCTACGCTTTTCTACGATTTTTTATTCAATGAGGGCCTTAACCAGCCATAACGATAATTTGAAAAACCAAGAAGTATTTATAGAAGTCGCAATCCCTGCATTTAATCGTTTAACGCTTAAGACCATGGTCTGCAATATGGCAACTGGATGTTTACGAAGTTTCATAATATCTAAAGCAATATACTAATATTCAAAACATACTAATCATACAAGATTATTTAAGTACATATGTTAGTATTAAATTATAGGTGTTCAAATGTTTAAGCCAGTAACAAGTACGAAATCCAGGAATTCTGCAGAAAATCTAGTAATTTGTTTGAAGTAACTCAGGAGTAAATATTAACTAACAAGAACTTACATTCTGTCTGTAAAGCTGGGATGTTGAAGGTAGTTTGTCTAGGCCACAAAATGGAACAAAATAGACTATTTAACGGTAAACTCGGCAATTCTGACTATTGAGACCATAAACTAGACTTGTTGTTTTAGGCTAGGCCACAATATATACCGCCTTGTCAAATATTGGATGGTAAAAGATTTAATCGTTTTTTCCATCAGTGGTTTAGTGTAAAACTATCAAAATTATTGGCAAAATGGCAGAAAGGTGTGATGGAGGAAATTCGCGAGTCTGTTTGTCACAGCTACATACATTTAAAAGACTGAAAAGGCGTTTTTGATTCATAACGTGTCAGGTACCGCGTCGTTTAATATTTAATTATTTTTTTTGCGTTTTAATAATTATAATTGTTGTTGTCGAGGTTGTCGACATGTGGGATGTGGACTCAGCGATCATTGTACCGATAGTCGTGTCAGCCAATGGCTTAATAGCCACGAGCCTCGACCAACACCTCAGGAGGCTCTCGTTAGGCGGCTGGATCAAGGGCTTGATTCAGAAAGCAGTACTTCTGGACACGGCTCGCATTGTCAGGCGGTTCCTCTCTCTGGAGCCCTGACCGCCGGTAGCTTGGACCCTGTTCCCGATACCGGTGGGATACTATTTTTTATATTTTTAAATGTTTTTTTTTTATTTTTTCATTGAAATATTTAAAAATATAATTAATATGTATTTACAAATGAATAAACGAAATAATTAATAATAATAATAATTTTTTCGCCCTGCCTCACTGGTGCGGCGTTGAGCCCCGACGGACCGTTTTATAGTAAGGCTAGAGACTACTTCACCGCTTATTGAAGAGCCACAGAACCCACTAGATCTGTACATATTTCATGGGCCGTCCTAGAAACGTGTTAATTACATGACAGTTTAGCATCCAGATCTAAAATGTAATTAATGTTTCGCAGAACACAGCTACGACTAAATGGAATGCTTTCATTTAGAAATAGTATTTCATTTGGTTTTCATTCAGAAATGGTCGTTTGCTTGGTTATATTTAGTTAAAAGCTTCGTTTTTAGATTTAGATTTGAATTTTGGTGAGGTAGGTGCTTTTGGTATTAATTTGAAAATAAAATAATTTTGTGGTTTTTGATCCTGTTTAAGGCAAACAGGAATTGAAATGTAATAATTATAGAATTAATGATTTAATATATAGGCCCTTTTGTAAAATATATTTTATTGTACTAAGCATTATAAAGGACCTCAGTGATACCTAACAGTGTATGTGAGAATAATATGCATGTAATTTTTTTTTCACTTAAACTAATAAAATACAGTAATAAAAACTCAAGAAAGTTATTTAAGGCCCTTCTCGCGGTCCAGTGGCGCCCTCATTGAATAAAAAATCGTAGCATAGCACAGAAAATAAAAAAAAACGGCCGTTTCTGACACTTTTGCCTACTACTTTGGATACGAAACATTTTGAGACCTGTTTTAACAACGTAAAAATTCTTTATCATCTTTGTAACAAACGTGAAGTTGGATTTTTTAATATTTATTTTCTGTGCTATGCTACGATTTTTTATTCAATGAGGGCGCCACTGTACCGCGAGAAGGCCCTTAACTCCTACAATTTTCTACTATACTTCAAACGTTCGTGACTGTCATAACTGTAATGTCACTTACCTCGATATGCTTTGTTTACATCTTATTTTTTTTTCTAATTTTACTAATTGTATTTGCGTGTCGAGCTTGAAAATTAAAAGTGAAATTTAAAGTACTTACTTTTTACGAATTAAGTGTTACTTTGACACATATATTTTTTCGTCACTACCGGCATTATTGAGAACGATATCCAACATAAAATAATGAATTGTAAAATAAGTGATGAATTAAAAAATCAAACAAGTGCACCACATTGTTTTTAAGGTCCAATAGTGTAAATGTAAAAAATAAAAAAAATATTGAATTACTAGCATATTCCCTATTACGCAATTCAAGTCAGATTTAAGACAACAAGGCCAAAACAATATAGTAGTTAACAAAAACAAGAAGTTACCTTCAAGTTGTTTTAAAACCGTACAACAAATAACTGGCAATTTTTAGGGTGTAGTGGTAAATACTGCTCTGCTCCTGTATAGGAGAGTGAACATCTCTTCAAGGAAGTTATAGTCAATCTATAGATACAAAAAAAAGTCGGGTTAGTTATACCATTTATAACTAAAGAACGGCTGGATCGATTTTGATAATTTTTGAATTGTTGGATTTTTTGGGTCCCAAATAGCACAATAACTATTAAAACATCGGAAAATTCCACGAAAGAAGAAAAAAATGAAATTTTCCCATACATTGATATCTCGAGAATGGATTCATTTATTGGATTTTGGGCAGTAAGAAGTTCACCGGCCCAGCTAGTTCTGAAAATAAAAATTGGACCTCCCATAATAATTTCGATCAGCTGTGATGATAACTTTGAATAGCAAGGCCAATTTTTAGGGTTCCCTACCCGCAGGGTCCAAACGGAGCCCTATTGCTGTCACACACGTGTCCGTCTGTCCGTCGTATGTCACCAAATTTTGTTCCGAAGAATTTTTTAACTTCCCATTGACCTATTAACTTTCCAATTCCCTTTTCCAAAAGCCAATTCAAGTTAACTACCTAAAATACGAGTAGGTAGGTTACCTGATCACAAATATCTCAATAACCCACTCAACTCCAAGACATCTCACTCCAACTTTAAATTAAGTTATCATAAATAACAGCATCTTATTTATGGTCCCATCGCCGCTACAATATTGTATAGAAAACTTCCCATAAAAAGATTATACCTCCCATGTACAAAGGAGGTATTAAACCAATTTATAGGTTGGATTATAAAAGTCACAAATGTAGGTACTATTAAATCAATGTTGTGGAAAGTAATAAAATGTTATGTCTGTGTGACCTAAATGAGTACTTACCTACTAAAAAGTGCTCTAAAATGTATGTGAGTCATTAAAATTTTAGGAATGCATTCAAAATACCTCAACGGTTACTGACACAACCCGAAAAATCGTCAAACTGAAGTGGCAGTGAGCAGAGCAACAGATGGTCGATGGGGCTGAAAAGTTCTGGAGTAGCGACCGTGTACTGGATGACGCAGTGTAGAAAGATACCTCTAGTACCGAAGAACTGTAGGTGGCGATAATGGGAATGGGATGATGGGGACAAATTTTATAGGTAAGCGTGATGATCAGAAACCTCGCAAGATCGAAACGAGAATAGAAAAGCTCTTATACAAAGCACAGAAGTTTAAAAAAATGTTGTGAAGCTCCTTATGAAAGGAGGCTTCCGAAAAAGCATTGCAGTGTTGGAAGGCCTCCCACAAGGTGGACTGATGACCTGGTGAGGGTCGCGGAAATCCGATGGTTGCGAGACGCACAGAACCGGTCGTTGTGCCAACAGCCACAACGAACGACAAGAACAGCTGTTCTGCTAGCAATGCTGCCCAGTGCCAGTTTGGCGATTGAAAGAATTGCCAAACTGTCAGTGGGCATCGTGATTTTCCCAAAACTATTATCCCACACCGAAACCACCCATAAGGCACTTGTCCCACCGACGGCGATAGAAGTTCAAACTAAAAACGAGTTGGCAAGCAGCGAGTGGTAGTTCCGATAGTTTTATCGCTAGGCTTTAAGAGAGTGTTCGAGTGCGACGTGCGATTACTCGCACCACTTGTTTTTTTTTTTTATGAGTTGAGAAATCATCCAATGACATCTCCCGCTCTAGGGTGGAGTGGGAGAGCGTGTCAGACTCTTACTGACTAATACCCATCCCTGTTCCTTCCCTGCCCTGAATGCCCAGGATCGCGGTAAATCTGTTTCGAATTTATCCTCAACCCCTGGGCAGGCATCGGCCATGACGGGCCCCGCCATGGTTTGCTGACAACTCTCGCACCACTCGCTCCGGTTGAGTTCTGATCGCTGAGCGATTGTCGCTGAGCGAGTAAACTTTGATAGCTCTTGTCGCTCAGCGACAAACTTGCGGAGCGTATCCTCGCCGGCAGTGTGAACAGTCAGTGATTAACTATAATATATGCTTTTGTTTACATGGAATGTATATCTATTGTATATACGTTTCTTGAGCGTCAAAATAGCCGAGAGCTAGTCGCTTCCTCGCCAGCTGTGGGACAACTGCTTATATACGTACTTACACCTTTTAGTAAAATTACCAATATCGCTAAATGTTCTCGTAATTTGCTGATAAGCCCGCATTGTTGATTTTGCCACAGTAATTATCATTTCCACCGAAAATGCGCCAAAATTTATGTGTTGACGCCTATTGCTCGGAGCATTCTATGTCAACGTTTATATTGGTAGCATTTGTGTTGTCAGGAACAGTAATTTATGCGTTTGTATGTCGTTAATGGAGTCATGAAATCAAATGAAGTTATTGGAAATCTCAACTTTTTCATGAAAGACAGAAACCAACTTATCATTCTATAATTCTAAATACGAAAGTTTGGATGGATGTTTGTTACTTAATCATGCCAGAACGGCTGAACCGATCTAGATGAAAGGTACAGATCTATATCTGCGCGTCTATACGCTGAAATTTTAATGGTTGTTTTCCCGCAACGAAATGATTTTGTCTTGGTAGTACAATAAGATTATATATAATAAAAAAATAATAAAAAAATGGCAGATTTAGCATTGTGATAAATGATAAGTGATGTTTATTCAGTAAAAAGGTTACAAGGAACACTTTTACACGTCAATGTAATGTGAGAAACTAAACCCGAAAGCGACCTGGAACCAATAGTAACACATGCGAGCGGCCGCCGCCGCGAGTTCAGGCGCTACAGCTGATAACCACCTACTCCTAGTCTAGTGAGTTACTGTTATTTCTCTTCGAGTTTATGCATATTCTTTAATTATTTGAAAATAAAAACGTTTTTAAGATCAACTCTATGATTCAATAGTATTACTGAGGGCAAATCGTTCTGCCGCGGGAGAACAACCTTTAAAATTTCAGCGTGTATATTTAAGTCGTTGGGCCGAAACATTGACGGTTGGCTAAAGCATCTGAAACAAAGAGAGCATCCAAACATGATACGCGTTCAGGTTGTTACCTCCCTCTGTAACCCCATAGTATGAGCGCATGACATTCTCGTTGATGGCTTGTGTCCATCGCATGCGCTGCACTCATAGACCACGTAGGCTATAGTTTATAGTGGGGAAGTACTAATTCCACGCGGGTAAAGCCCCTGGCAAAAGCTAGTCGTTAAATATTGAAGAGATCTTAGGCAATGTCGCCAAATCAAGAGAGGAGATTGGAATTTTGACTGGTTCAACTCAGTAGACGTTAAGTATGAATGTGGATTGCTATTAGAGTACGGAAATCCAATAAAACGATTGACTATATGAGTATATATTTTATTTGTAGTTTACATATGTATTTATGTACCTTTGCATTTAAACAAAGATGCCCTGTTTTTTTCTTTTTTTCTTTTTATGGAACCTACCACTATTTGTCTCTGCATCACCCTAAGGTTGACTGGTAGAAAATGCCTGAGGCATTAAGTCCGCCTCTGTACTTGTATGTGCGTAAAGTGTTTAATAATAATAAATCAAATAAATATGTGCAAGATAATATTGGTAGAAAGGGGATGATTAATATCCTATATTCTTCCCGAGGGGCTCGTGGCTAAAGTAATAACAGCCGCACTGGTCGATCCATCAGGTTAAGCTACGCTTGCCGGGGTTGGTCCATGGATGGGTGACCATCTTTACATACCGGGACTCCTCCGTGCCTCGGAAAAACCGTTCAGCCGTTGGTACCGGCTGTCAATCGTGGATCTTTGACAGTCGTTATGGGTCCTAAGAAGCCCGAAAGTCTGACAACCTGTCTTATCAAGGGGTATCGTATTACCCAGTAACTGGGTTGTGGAGGCAGATAGGCAGTCAATCCATGTAAAGTACTGGTATTCAGCTGTATCCGGTTTGACTGGAAGCCGACCCCAAGATAGTTGGGAAAAGGCTAGGCAGATGATGATTCCTCCCGACCAAATTTCAATCATGGTGGCTAATCTCAACGGTGATTAGCCAAGTACGCAGGAGATATTATCGTGCACCAGCGTGTACGCAAATATAGGCGCCCTCTCTGTTCCATCACTCTCATAGTCCGATGAGACGGCAATCTGACACGACCGGGGAGAGATTAGGCGCGACACACGGCTTTACCGTCACACCAGAGTAACTTATTTCTAGTGAAAAAACACAATAACACTTTTTGCCGACCCGGAAATCAAACCCAGAACCTCACGCTCAGAAGTCGCAATTGCGAGCACGAGACTAACGAAGCACTTAGGTAATTAGTAGGTAAGGAGAGGATTACTGATATGACGACTTATATACCAAAACTCAATGAATATAATCTTGCCAATACACCAATGCCCTAATTCCTAATGCCAAAACCACACCAATATAGCACACACACATTTAAGATACACGAGGCTCTACATGAAGATAGACTAGCCACACTATTTGATGGCCTTAATCGTCATTTCAACAATGTTATGGGGCCATAAGCCCCCATTCATGGCCTAGAACTAAACCGTAAACTTGGGCATGAATTTGAATGTACTTAAGTACCTATCCATTAGAACTTCAGCGCAAACAGGGGGTAGTTTAGAAGTTCAGTTCTCTACCATTTGTAGAATATAATGGCCTGTAGGTATGTTCTTTGTCTGTAGTACTAGGAGATAAATCATAGACGTTAAAAACAAAGTTCCTAATCGGGTTTATTTGACTGCATGCTTGGTAAGTGAGGTTTAGTTCGATTTTGTAACTAAGGGTGAAAACACACAGAATTTAAGTGTTGCGACTTGCGATACAAAACGCATGTACCTACCAATTGCAGTCTGTAGTTCCTTGCAATGTTAAAAACGGAATATTATTCATCAACAGAACGCTCAAACTAAAGTGATTATGCTTAAATAGTTGAATAACAAGTAAACAAACTTATTAAATTACTCTATTTAATCACGTTAATATAAAATACAAATAACTAATTCGACTACAGCTGGCAAACAGATTTTTACTAGAATTATTTGGTATGGTTATAGTATCTAAATTGACTAACACCATGATTATAAATTATTATAAATCTAATAATATTAAAGTGATTTGATTTTTCTAACTTAATAAAAGTGAAGGATTTAGGGTATTATTACAAACAACACTTACAAAAAATCAGACCTACATACATTGCAGATAATAAATGACACTCCGCAACAAATCGCATATATGTTTAACTAAGCTACTGCTTCTAAAACAATCGAATCTCAAAGACTTGCAGAAAAATACAGCGCCAAAGTTGCGACACAGTATCCCAACACTAAAGTGTCCCAGTCCATTCGAAGCCTAAACTCGACCGCGACTCAAACTAGTTTCGAACTGTTCTCATAAATAAAAACTCTAATAGAGAGATATCTTTTTATTATGAAGACATTTCAATTTATTGTATGTAGGCGTAGATAGTTACACCTACGGTTAAAGGAATAAAATTGGCTTATCTTTCTAATAAAGAGGTGTGTATGTGTGTTGGAATCTCGGGAATGGATGCATCGAAAGGTATTGGGTTGATATTTTTGAGTAGGTTCTTTTGGTACCTATGTAAAATAATCCTTGGAGTGTGGTCGGATCGAGATACTTTTTTATTTCATTTTCAACTGGGGAAAGTAAGGCCCCAGGAAACTGATGTATTTTGTGATTGACCACGTGATATTGGAGGTATATAAGCAATACAAGCCAAGAGCGGTCCGTGGATGGAGGACCGTACATTACTAAGACTCCTCCGTGCCTCAAAAACCCAACAGAACAAAACAAAAATATTTCCTTGTCCTGTATCAGTCAAATAAGATCAAGACCTCCAGGTCAAACTCATAAAAATCAATTAATTAATGAATTTATCTATCTACAGCTCCGTCTTCCATTCAATTTAATTGTTTTCCATCTACACTGAAATATTGGGTTTGTAAACTAATTTAATGAAGTTTAGAGCTTCCAATTTATAGTTCTGACTACGCTGTTATCGTGTTTCTGCTCGATAAAATTTGAGGCTGGGTTATAGGAATATTTGATGACCTATAAGTATCATAAATGGACTAAATCGTGGATTACTGAATGGTAGAATTTTGTATTTTTATTTTGTTGATTTATTTAGTGGATGTCTACTGGCATACAAACTTCAAGATCTCATCTGATTCGGTCTAGTTTAAAGCTACATGCTTCAAGAAGATATTCAGTTTTGCAGGGGTTACTAAAGAATCAGTCCATATTTTGCTAAAGAAAGCTTCAAGAAAAAAACTGTTTTACGAAAAATACAACCGACTTCCAAAAAATAAAATACACTTAAAATTTAAAACTAACTTTAATATCGGAAGTCGGTGTTTGTATTTTATTTCTTCGTTAATTGACACCTTCGACGACTTCGGCAATTAAAATTATTTTGCACTTCTTTTGTTATTTTTTCGGCAGTCGGTTCAATTGTTTTGTAAAATAGTTTTTTTATTTTTCACTTTTTAGTTGTTGTTCCCCATGTGTTAACAATACATAGATTAGCGATCGCAGTAATAGTGAGTCATTTACTATTAGTTATTGAAGAATTCAACTGTCTATCTCCGAAGATATGACGTATTTTTTTTTGGAAGTCGGTTGTATTTTTTGCAAAAAAAAAAAAACACTTTTTAGTTGTTATACCACAGAACTAAAACTAAATATTAAAGTTACGCCCGGATTGATAACCCCAATAACATGGAATATGGAATTGGAACATACTCGTAATTGGAGGAGACCAAGACGTCTTATACGTACGTAGACACATTTTTTGTTTTCTGTGAGCAATGTGGGCAGACACATTGCTCACAGAAGAGAGGGTCGACGGGATTGAAAAGTTCTGGATTGGTGACTGCGCACCGGAAGACGCAGCGTTGGAAGGCCTCCCACATGGTGGACCAATGATCCGGTGAGGATCGCGGGTATCCGAAGAATGCGAGATACACAGGACCGGTCGTTGTGGCAACACTTGGGGGCGGCCTCTGTCCAGCAGTGGACGTCTTTCAGCTGAAATGATCATGACGATGATAATAAAAATGTCACATGGTCAATCAAATCCAAAGCTCACTGTCAAAGACTGAATGATACCCGAAACCAACGGCTGTACTTGCTTTCTGAGTGTCCCGAGTCACCGGTTTTGTATGTATTGTATTGTCACCCAATGGTGTGTTTGCTCACCCACGGGTGTGTTTAGAAGTCACCGCGACCCTGAAACGCACAGGAAACTCTTTTGTTGCCTGTGCGTTCCAGGCCCGGAACACAGGTGGGTTTTAGTCAGTAAGAGTCGAACACGACCCTCCCTCTCCACCCAGAACAGGAGAAGTAATTTGATGATTTCCCACCCCTAAAAAGAAAACCCAACCACGGACTGACCGTAGCAAGCGCTGCCGCGCTGCTTAACCTGATAAACCCAAGGTACACGTGCGGATAATGATATGGAGCCATGAGCCACTCACTTCTCATGGGATTCCTGAGGACAACACCCAAAAAAACCAGCTAAGTGCGTGTCGAACTTCGCATATTTAGGGTTCCGTACTAAATGTATTTTTGACTATTTCTATGGCTTTGGGTGAACAAGATGCTTATACTGTGAAAATTTGAAGACTGTAGCTCCAACCGTTTGGCTATAAAACCTGTGTGACGACGGACCGACAGACAGGCGGACAAACGGACACTTAGGACCCTTCGGGTACGGAACCCTAAAAATAAAATATGTATAAGAAGCAACACTCTAATCTCCAATATCTCCGAGATACGTTCCCCTTACTGCATTACGTGTCATTAGAAGTATACTCCTGCCTACTCTCCGCACATCACGTCGAAATTTCTCGCCATTACACGTCGACTGAACGTGATATGGTAATAATCATTAAGAGCGATCTCTTGGTGAGCTCTTAGACTACACAACGTTGTAAAATGTTGTTGTGTGTCGGTTTAAATACTTGTCAAAAGTGAGGTTATCATTCTGTGTTGGGGAGCATTTAAAATAATAGCCTCCATGAGTAGCGAAGTAGGTACCTATTTAGCATATACAGTATTTTAATGTTCACACACAGGACTGGGAGTGGGCTGTAATCCACCACGCGGGCCCAATGCGAATTGGTAGACGTCAAATGTCTTCGATTTATTTGTTCTTTGACATGCCAATTTTCTCATGAGGTTTTCCAACATCGTTTTGAGAGCAATGATGATGAAATAATTTACACAAAGTAAGCCGCCTGGCTGGGTTCGATCCCACGACTTACGATTCGTAAGTCGGCTATCACCACCGTGCCACCACTGATCTCTAAGTAGGGGTAGAAGTAGGTACTTAAATGAACCTAAATACGTCCGACCAGCGCTTGCGCATGCGTATAACTGTTCTATCTCACGAAGGCGGGTTGGTCATGGTTGTGTGTGTAGGTTTACGTACACTTTTTTTTCTGTGTGCGTAAGCATGGAGCACTTGGAGTTATAGACAATAGCTTACGCGCAAAGAGACAATGTGCACGTGTCTGCATCCATGACCGACAAACCTGCGAGAGAAAGAATATTAATACCCGATACCATCGTGCTATCTGGCTAAATAAGGGGAAATATATCTTTAGAAGGTACCTAGTTCTAAGCAAGAAGAACCGTAGGTGGCGACAATTGGGACATATTTTCGAGTTAAGCGTGATCGGAAACCTCATAAGATCGAAATGAGAACAGAAAAGCTCTTATATTAAGTACAGAGGAAGTATACTAGGTATTTCGAAATGAACTAGAGCTCCTTACGAATGGTGGTTTCGGAAAATGCATTGCAATGTTGCAATTTGTAAGATAAATGAAGGTTGCGATGAAAATTCAGACTTCAATTTTGCTTCGGAAATACGAGTGCAATGCCATAGGCCACTCAAAATAACCCCTTCTCAAGCCAACTGACGTAACACAAGGGAACCTAGGCCAGAGAGTACGAACCTACGGCAGGCGTACCAGCGGTGGTACGCGGAAAATAATTCGGGCACGCTAGTGTAACATATTAAAAATCTAGATAATTTGAAGCTGCAGAAATCACATTGATTCATCATCATAAGCCTTTTTAATGTCCCCATTGCTGGAGCTTAGGCCTCCTCTCTGCCATGTAAGATGGTGTGGGCTGTAATCCACCACGCGGGCCCAATGCGGGTTGGTGGATGTCACATGTCTTCGAATTTTTAGTTCACATTGATTGTATATATTTAAATAAACATAGTAAACGTTACGATGACCGTTGTACGAATTTCGGTTTGCTGAGTAAGAGTTAATAGGATCTAAAGGTTGTTCCAAATAAACGTGCAATAACGGTCATTGACCCACCTACATTTATTGACATTTTTAATTTAAAAAACGGAATTAATGACTCAAAGCTGTCCCGAATCAACATCTCTCGTGATCCTTAACATTGTCTAATAATGAAAAACGATTTATATTTAATTGTTCAGGTACCTACGAAGAGTTATTTGGGAAAGGTCAATGTACTTTATTGCAAATTTATCTGAAACATAGTATAGTTTTATTTTTTGTTCACTAAATCACCAAGTCAAAATTATTTGGGAGTATGTAAAGAAAAGAAAGAAAATACGTTTATTTACGGTAAACATGACGCAAAAAACAGAGAAACACAACAAAAAAAAAGAAAAGCTGGGGGAAAATATGCGTCACATCCACGCAAAACGGCATCGCTTAAGTGCTATGACCCTATACAAGACAGAGCCCCAGCGCTGGTTTTCAACGACAGCCGGCGCCGACGTCATGACGTCGACCGGTGCAGCAAACAATGAGTAAAACTAAATATTAGACAGCGTAATAAATATTAATATTTAAGTGGCAACATTCCGTTTCCTGCAACATAACGCACGCGCCGCCGGCTACCCGGGCCTGCGGACGGCGAGTAGTGGGTAACTCGCCGTCCGATCAGCACCAGGCCCGAGAGTCGACGGCGCGTAGTGTTCCACGCGCGCCTCAAAGAGTTGTCAGCAAAAGGACGGGGCCTACCACGGCCGATGCCTGCCCGGTGGAGGATAAATTCGAAAGAGTTACCTCGCCCCTGGGCACTCAAGGCAGGGAGGAACAGGGGTGGGTTTTAGTCAGTAAGAGTCTGACACGCCCTTCCGCTCCACCCTAGAGCGGAAGAAGTCATAGGATGATTGCCCACCCCCCCCAAAAAAAAAAAACGCGACGCCGGCTTTGATTTTAATCTGTCAGTAAACTATCTTTGACAAAGTTAGAATAGGTTATATAATAAAAAAAATACCTAATATCATGGCTCATGGCGGCACTTAACAGGCATTACGCAATGACATTATTTAATGAATGTTAAGATGAGATAATAATAGATAGTTAAGGGAAATTGTGTAGCGTGTAGTGTTATTTTTTTTTTGGGAAAAAGTGTTTATGAAAGTGTAGAACGGTGTATATCACAAACACGTCGATTTAACACAGAACGGTACAACAAAGATAAGTAAAATTAAAAATAGATTTAGTCACTGCACAAATACATAGTACTAAATTATAAATATAGGCATCGTATTGATTCAAAATAAATGTAATAAAAAAATTGGATTGGTTTAAATTACGTAAATTAGGATTCATATAAATAATTGTATAATTTGTATATAGTAATATGTAAAAAATTACAGAATCAAAGTGGTGTACTTAATTTTAAAGGAATAAAGGAAGAAACGAGACAGACAAATACAGGGACCCACAGAACCGCAAATTCCAAGCAGCCCACGCTATGGGAGATCCCAAACCAAAGCCCGCAGGCCATGACCTCTGAGGTATGAAACAACACTAAAAGTTCATGTTTAAGAATGAAGGGAAACTTGATTATATATGAGTAACTTTTTTAGTTGAAATTTGAAGGATTGTATTGTTTTCAGGCGTCGCATTGGTGGTGGGAGATCATTCCTACAGCGCGTGGCTGCAAACTTGAAACAACCCCTGAATGCTGCAGATCTGTGCAATTTCCCTGACAGGGGGTTTACCATGGAGCAAAGAGCATATTTTAAACGGTTTTGTTTCCAGGTTAGCTTTTCATAGAGATATTGTGGTTTTTGAGAAGTAACAATGCCAAACAACAAGTTGGCCAAATGAAGCTTCCTCCTGGCGGCATGGTCCATACACTATGTCACAGTAATTTAACTTGGATAGGATGAGACTGTCAACAAGTTTTTTCTGTACTGGTATGCTCAGGTATTTTCGTATTCCGTATAAGACCTTTAGCCTACATAAACAGGTTCGGAGAACATTGTTAACATGGGCCTCAAAGCGCAGCTCTGTATCCATAATTAGCCCTAGATTGCATGCCTGCTCCACTCTTTCAATTTTCTCTCCCATGATAACTATCTCAGGGTTAGCAGACAGAATTCCACTAAACTGATTCCTAGAACCCAGCATCATAAATTTAGATTTAAGGGGGTTCAAAGCCAGAGAGTTCTCCTCCGACCATAACACCACCCTATGCAAGTCCTCATTTATTTTCTGCACTGCCAAAGATGTTTCATCGCCCTTGAAGGATATGTACCTACAATTGAATATCATCAGCGTACATATGATATTTACAGTTAATAAAGGGCTTTATGATATCTGCACTGTACAAACTATACAACATATCTTGGCTACATTATTATTTTCTAAATATTTAATGGCACGTTCTGCAGTTAAGGTTCGTCATCCCTGACCTAGATCATTCCTCATAAGAAAATAGAAGTGTCGCAAAACACAATAAACTTAAGTAAATGTATGATATTATAATTCACGTAGATATTACATTAAAACGTCTCCTACATCTGCTAGTTGATATTCATTTGCTTCTAGTCTAGGAGTTGTGCATCGCATTTGCTTTGTACATATTTTGGAATATACGGGGGAGAATGAATGGCAGCACTGGCAGCGTTATTGGTCGAGCAAAACTCCCTCAATAGGGAATCATCATCATCTGCCTAGCCTTTTCCCAATTATCTTGGGGTCGGCTTCTAATCTAACCGGTTGCAGCTGAATACCAGTATTTTACATGGAGCGAATGCCTATCTGACCTCCACAACCCAGTTGCTGGGTAATACGATACCCCTTGGTAAGACTGGATGTCAGACTTTCGGGCTTCTGACGACCCGTAACGACTGTCAAAGATCCGCGATTGACAGCCGGGACCAACGGCTTAACGTGCTTTCACTGCCACAAGTACTTAGTATATCCCTAGATCATACATATCGTAATAGTCCCGCCGGACGCTACTAGATGTCGCTGTGCAGATATGTCCCGAACCTGAATCGCGGTGTTCAGATTCGCCGCGAATTAGCGACCCACGACAGATTAATTATAGCTCCTCGACGCTAGATGGAGCTGTGCAATAACGTCATGATCCTTAATCGCGGTGTTAAGATTCTCCGTAACTTAATGACCCACTAAGGAAATTGTAAATGTAATCAAGCTATTTCTCATGCTGTCAGTGGGGTGCATCCGCGGATCTCGTCCTACTTGGAAAGGTCACGTAGAACACCCCTGATAGTTTGGTGGAGCAGCCGAGCCCTTGTATTTTTTTTGGGTTAGAGTACTACGTCCCCAGCCCTCGTCCAAGCGGACTTGGCTGTGTGGAACTGCGCCTATTTTATTATATAGTTAATTATTGTTTAAGTAAATACTGTACAATCCTGCTGCGAAAATAAACGTCTGATCTCACGTCACCATCGAGTTTTGTTCACATCAGTGACGACATCACCCAACCCTCCTACAAGACTTATTAATTATAGTGAAGAAATATGAAGGAATTTTCAAAATATCATTACCAGCGACGAAGTTATAAAGCTTTAAAGTTGATAATTAGAAAGAGAAGTCCGACGTGTTCTTTGACGTCCAAGGACATGACGCCCATACACCTGCCATAGAAAACAGCGTTTTCGAGAAAGGGACAGATATATTTATTTAAAATTGTTATTATCTCGTTTAATTTTCGATCAATTTTGATTCTGCTTTCACTGTTCGTACTCTATTTTAGTTCATTCATCGATAAACCGGTTAGGTAACAAATATTTTTTTCATGTATATTCCCTATTGGGCGTGTCAGACTCTTACTGACTAAAATCCACCCGTGTTCTTTCAGTTTCCGGTACCAGGGCCGCGGCGAATCCTTCGAACACTCCTGCGACTGTGGCAGGTAAGGCTGGGATTGGACAGAAGAAATGAACCAGACAACTCAACTGCCCGGGGGTGGAGGGCTGCCCGGGGGTGGAGGGCTGCCCGGGGGTGGAGGATAAATTCGAAAGAGTTACCTCGCCCCTGGGCACTCAAGGCAGGGAGGAACAGGGGTGGGTTTTAGTCAGTAAGAGTCTGACACGCCCTTCCGCTCCACCCTAGAGCGGAAGAAGTCATACGATGATTTCCCACCCCACAAAAAAAAAAAAAAAAAAAAAAAAACACAATCTCAGACCAATTAATTAAAGCATAAAGAAAATTGCAGCCGTATGTTTGGAAAAAATCTTATGAGTTCTGGCAATGATAAACAAGAAGTTTGAAATGGATTTATTGTTATGCCTGTTGAAATACAAGAGATGCTTAGCTATAAATGGCTGTATGTTGACACATTAATTACCTTTTCTATTGTTAACAGTCCTTCCCGCCTTGCTTTCCAATTCCGAAGTAATATTACATCATAACACAAAATTAATTATTTTGGTACTAAGCCCCACGACCCGTAAGAACCACACATCCATCCATCTTTACGTACCGAGACTACTCCGTGCCTCGGCAAGCACGTTAAGGCGCACGCGCTAGGTTTAGTAAAAAAAAAAAGAAAAAGAAAGTTATACGACATTTAATGGTTTTTAATTGAACATCACATCTAAACGAGTAGTCTTATTTCGTTGAAAAAAATATTAGTTACTAGACAATTTCCGCCGTAATTTGATCTGAGAATATTTGAAATTATATTTCTATAACATAGTGTTATTAATTTGTAAAGTTATGTCTAACGCGGATAAAAAAATTGAGAACCACGCTAAACTATGAAGCGTACTTTTATGAAACCTTCACCATTTTAAACATCATCTAATTATTTATAACTGAGTGTTAGCTAAGTGTTTTAGTTTAATACCTGTTGTTTTATGTGTTATTAATAATTTATTAATGCGTCTGATTTCGAACAGCGCTCCTTGATGGACGAGTCCTATTACTGAGTGGACGTACGCGTTACGTGAGCTCAGCACAGAACACGTAAGCTAACCACTCAAGGTCATAGGCAGTTAATAGCGCCTTAAGCCTTTGGTCTCTGTTGTCAGTCGTGGATTTTTGACAGTCATAGCGGGTCGTCAGAAGCTCGAAAGTCTGACAACCAAACTTACCAAGGGGTATCGTATTACCCCAGTAACTGGGTTGTGGAGGTCAGATAGGCAGTCGCTCCATGTAAAGTACTGGTATTCATCTGCATCCAGTTAGACTGGAAGCCGACCCCAAGATAGTTGGGAAAAGGCTAGGCAGATTTATTTTTAGTAAGAACCACACAGCAGAAGGTATATATTAAGTGGCATGATTAGTTTAATTCTGGAATTTAAAATGGTTGATTATTTTTTTGAGCCAGTCATTTCCTACTCAAAAGTAAGATCCATTCTTATTTAAGATTAATTTATTGTGATTGTTTATCACCATATCGACACGCGACACCACAAACGTCTACGCATAAAATTTAGCCCCATATGTTTCCACCTGCACCAAGTCACTTACATTTGCGATTGTCTTGGCGTTTGAACTTACAAGATATATAGCGCAGCGCGGCGTGGCTCACATAAATATGCAGTGTCGACGCAGTAATGTACGGAGAGCTGGCAACGTTTGACTTAGGATTTAATGTGCAATGCCAGATCCTGGTGTTTGAGGAGCTTTGCTGTATTAACACAGCTGACTTACTGCCAGAACAAAGTGTCAACTCGAATAATATACCTAACCTACCAAACAACTCTCACAGAGAGGAGGCCTGAGTCCCAGCAGTGGGAACATTATGGGCTGATTTATATGCTTAAGAATACCTTACACTGCCAGATAGCAAAACTATGAAATGTTGGTAATAGGTACTTCCACTAACTCACTGGATAGACAGTCGCTCCATGTAAAATACAGGCATTCAGCATCACATGAGACTGGTAGCCGACCCCTGTTTTTATTTTATTTCTTCGTTTTTGACACCGACTTCCGAAATTAAAAGTTATTTTTTTAATTTTTTCTGTATTTTCTTTTTTGGTAATCAGTTGTTTTTTTTTTTTTTTTTTGTAAAAAAGTTTTCTATTTTTCACTTTTTAGTTGCTATACCTACACTAGAACTAAAAACCCCAATAAAATGGAACGTGGAATTTTAACATACTCGTAATTGGAGTAAATCAATGTCGTCATCTATGTATAGGTACATATTTATCGTTTTTGTTCAGTTTTTCATAAAGTGCTGAAGCAATTTCGAAAAAAATAATATGGGACCACTTCGGGAGCATATTCTTTCGGATCAAAAAGAATTTTGAAACTCGGTCCACAACTGACAGAGAAATCGGTGGACATACATAAAAAACATACATACAGTCGAATATAGAACCTCCTCCTTTTCCGAAGTTGTTTAAAAAGGCTACTATGACTAGTCTTTTTCCCTAAAAGTTTAGGTGACTTTTGAAGATTTCCCTCCAATAACAAAACAAAAGGCAGGTAATGATACCTTCCACAGACTAGTTCCTTCACAAAGACACTCCATCAACACAAAACATCACTTCAATGCACATACAGCTAAACAGCATATGTATGCAGAACAGCAATTGTGCTGTAGCTCGCTTAATCGCCCATGCAGCACTATTTTACGCTAACTCCGCTGTATACAGCGGAGTTAAATTGAATGTCATGCTATGTTACTAATGTTTGTGAGATATTTGATGGTTCAGACTTGTGTGGGTACCTATTGATGATTTTGGTACCTAAAAATAAACATTTTTACTTTATGTTTGTATTTAATTTTTTTGTTAATTGACAACGACTTCCGAAATTAAAGTTATTTTTCAATTTTAACTGTATTTTCTTTTCTAAAATTAAAAAAAAAAAAAAATTGTAAAAAAAAAACATTTTTTTTTTTTTAGTTTAGTTGTTATACCACAGAACTAAAACTAAACATTAAACTTGCGTCCGAATTGTTAACCCCAATAACATGAAATTTGACATATATAGGTACTCGTAATTGGAGGAGACCAAAACGTCATCTACGTAAACACGTTTTTTGTTTTTGTTGATTTTTTCAAAAAGCTCTAAAGCAATTTCGATAACATTTATATAGGAGCACTTCCGGAGTATACTTTTTTGGATAAAAAAAGAATTTTGAAAATCAGTCCAAAACTGACACAGAAATCGGTGGACATACATACATTAAAAAAATTAAAAAATACATACAGTCGAACATAGAACCTCCTCCTTTTTGCGAAGTCGGTTAAAAATAGATTATCTATTTTGTAACGAAAATGCGGCATAATCATTCTCCTACTTCATGATAATGAAGTAGGAGAATGATTATGCCGCATTTTCGTCGTTACTTATTATAAAACCAAACCCCACGCCGCCGCGTCTACCCGGGCCTGCGGACGACGAGTAATGGGTAGCTCGCCGTCCGATCAGCACCAGGCCCGTAAGTCGACGGCGCGTAGTGTTTCACGGGCCTCAAAGAGGTGTCAGCAAACCATGACGGGGCCCGTCATGGAAGATCCTGCCCAGGGGTTGAGGATAAATTCGAAACAGAGTTACCTCGCCCCTGGGCACTCAGGGCAGGGAAGAAACAGAGGTGTGTTTTAGTCAGTAAGAATCTGACACGGGCGTGTCAGATTCTTACTGACCCGCTTGACCCAGAGCGGGAGATGTCATTGGATGATTTCCCACCCCAGAAAAAAACAAAGGCCACGCCGCGTCTGTTCGCGATAAACTCGAAATCTACTGAACAGCTTTTCATGTAGTTTTCACCAATAGTCAGAGTAACTCATGAGGAAAGTTTAGATGTGTAATTTGTATCCGTGCGAAGTTGGGGCAGCAGAAGAATCGCAAAATGGAGTCGCAGTGGGCACGCATTGGAGTGGTGACCGCGTACCGGAATACGCAGCGATGGAAGGCCTCTCTCAAATTCTGTGTCTTTCATTCTGGATAAATTTCAGCTAGCTGATCGGGAAGATAAATTCATTCAAATTCTGTTTGAAATGTATTATTTATTCTGAAGCCTTATATTTCTTCAGCTTCCTTAAATTACTAATGTCAAGTGCTGTCAATTACAAAAGACAATAGTGAGGAAAATGGGTAGTAATTTATTTAGAGTTAAACAATCGGTGAATCAAGGACGATATTTTATTACATTCTGGATTAGATTGAGAATTGATCCTCTTAGTACAAATTAAACAGATTGATTTTTTAATTTATTGATCAAATTTTTCTGATGGTAGAAGTACTCATCGATACCATGACATGCAACTGCTAACATGTAGGTTTTCTATCGGTTCGGGGAGTGTGCGTCGAGATTGCATAGTTTAATTCCACTAAGCCCGTTTCACCATCGGACCTCTAGACGTACGGTGATGCCCCAGTGAGTCAGGGTGTTGCTGTCCCAGTGAGTAAGGATGATGCCCCAGTGAGTCGGGGTGATGATGTCTCAGTGAGTCGGTATGATGCCCCAGTGAGTCGGGGCATCATCCCAAACTAAAATAAAGAACTTTCCACCCATATGCATAAAACATTTTGGGATCACATTAATTTATGCGTATAGCTAAGGAGAGGATTTCCCTGCCGGAGTCTGTGTTTCGGATAGCTACGAGAAATTCCTAGTGTGGGGCAAAGTTTTGTTAAAACAAAAGATGTTAGAAGAACATCATTAAAAATATTTCTACAAACCTAAAAACACTCTTTTTGGAGCACAAAGTCATTGATACTGCTGTGTCCTAAGACTAGTTCACTGCCTGCGACTTCGTCCGCGCGAATTCAGAACTCAACAAGCGCATCGTTGTCGATGATACTCTTGGCTCGTTTCTCAATAGACTCTCTTAACACAATTAAGACGGTAATATGTAATAAACTTATTGAGGGCAGTGAAGCACAAAAACTGCTATATTTTCTCTATTCACTTCAATTAAGCATGTCTGGAACTAATTAGCGCTCAAGGCGCTGTCTATGTGTGAAGACAATGTGTCGATAAATGTGTGCCCTAGATAGGAAGATACAAAATATACTCGTACTCAAACATACTCGTAATTACATGACGAATATCGTATTTCGAAATACCTTATTATAAAAATTGCTGGTAGGATACGTTGGACCATTTTTTTTTTTTTGGCGGGGTGGGAAATCATGCAATGACATCTCCCGCTCTGGGTGGAGCGGGAGGGTGTGTCAGACTCTTACTGACTAAAACCCACCCCTGTTCCTTCCCTGCCTGAGTGCTCAGGGGAGCGGTAACTCTGTTAAGAATTTATCCGCTACCCCTAGGCATGCGTGGGCGCGTTCGTTGAGGCAGCGATCAGCTCGCCTGATGAACGCGTCCCAGAGGGTCATGGCGATCCGTATCATCCGCGGATACCGCACGATCTCCCGTGAGGCGGCGAGCCTCCTTGCCGGACTGTCACCGTGGGATCTGGAGGCAAAAATCCTCGCGCACCTGTACGAGTGGCGCGAGGAGGCCAAACGCCGGGGCGAAACTCCGCTGCCGCGACAACTCGCGGCTCGGCGGACCGAGCTCCGGCAGGATCTCATGGTGACATGGAGAGAGCGACTGTCGCAACCCAGCGCTGGGCACGCCACCATCGAGGCGGTAGTGCCCCTCTTTGAGGAGTGGCTGGAGAGGCGTCACGGCGCCCTCACCTTCCGCCTGACGCAGGTGCTCACCGGACACGGCTGTTTCGGGAGGTACCTGTGTCGGATCAGGGCGGAGGTGACCCCTGAGTGTTTCCACTGCGAGGATCGCCCAGAGGACACGGTGGAGCATACGGTGGAGGTTTGCCCCGCTTGGGCAGAGCACCGCCGTGTCCTCGTGGATGCGATAGGCGACAGCGACCTCTCGCGCCGTGCCCTGGTTCAGGCCATGGTACGGAGCGAGAGGGAATGGGAGGCCGTCTCCTCCTTCTGCGAAGCAGTAATGCTCGCGAAGAGGGAGGCGGCACACGTTAGGGAGGCTCAGCAACGGCTGAGTCGCCCTAGCGCCCCCAGCCGCGACCGCCGCAGGAGACGCCAGGGGCCGCGAGACGATCTCCGGCCACCGTAGACCCGGGCCTGCGGACGGCGAGTAGCGGGTAACTCGCCGCCCGATCAGCACCAGGCCCGAGAGTCGACGGCGCGTAGTGTTCCACGCGCGCCTCAAAGAGTTGTCAGCCAAGCGTAGGGGCCTGCCAAGGCCGGTGCCTGCCCGGGGGTGGAGGATAAATTCGAAAGAGTTACCTCGCCCCCGGACACTCGAGGCAGGGAGGAACAGGGGTGGGTTTTAGTCAGTAAGAGTCTGACACACCCTTCCGCTCCACCCTAGAGCGGAAGAAGTCATTGGATGATTTCCCACCCCCCAAAAAAAAAAAAAAAAAAAACCCCTAGGCATGCAGGCACCGGCCACGATGGGCCCCGTCAGTGGTGGCTGACACTAATCTCTTTGAGGCGCGCGTGGAACAGTACGCGCTGTCGACTCACGGGCCTGGTGCTGATCGGACGGCGAGCTACCCACTGCTCGCCGTCCGCAGGCCCGGGTACTAAACTAAGCTTAGCATAAAAATAAACCATAAAAAAGATTATAGTGAGTTAACCTTGAAAGATAGACATATGCTGTCGCGGAAATTTTTTTAGAACTTTAAAAGGAGAACAATCCCGTCATACATAATTTTTGCGTAACTTTAACCGTTTACGCAGCGCACGCAACTAAAGCTCTCAAAAGGATTCTTTTTTTCCAGTTTTTGCCACATTTTTCATTGATGCTCTGCTCCTGTTGTTCGCAGCGGGATGTTATATAGCCTATAGCCTGCCTCGATAAATGAACTATTTAACTCAAAAATATTTTATTCAATTCGATCCAGTAGTTCCTGAGATTAGCGCGTTCAACCAAACAAACAAACAAACTCTTCAGCTCTATGACAGCGGCTAAACTGGGCGTTTAGAATTTGTGAAATCGGCCCTTAAAAGACCAACTTGGAACGACCCAGTGGTGGAGCGTTGTACAGTTACAACGCCTGTTAGTACAGTTACAAAGATAGCCAGGCTTAAATCAAGTTTAGTTTGTGCACAACAGAATCAGCACCACTGTCTGTATCTCCGCTTACTTCTTTAAAACCACAAAACAGATTTTGATTCAGTTTTTACTAATAGACGGAGCGATAAACGAGGAAGGATTGTGCATATAATTTTTACTCGGTAGTTCAAGATCACTAGATATTATAAAACAAAGTCCCGCCGCGTCTGTCTGTCCGTTCGAGATAAACTAAACAAAAACTACTGAAGGCATTTTTATGCGGTTTTCGCCAATGGATAAAGTGATTCATGAGGAGGGTTTAGGTGCACAAAAATAATCATTAGGTATTAAGTAAACATGTTTAGGGTTAAAGTTAAGTTAAAAAAGCAATGTGAATAATACTTCTGATTTTGAGTGGGTTAAGTTCTTAACCCCTCCCGAGTGTGGCCGGCTGAAAAAAAATTAAACCCCTCAAGACTGGCCGGCTTCACCGGCCAGCCTCAGCCGCGGCGGCGAGCGTTACAACCACCTGCTCCTCAACTCGCGGGCCGCCTCACCCCTCCGCGCCTACGCGATTCTAAATTACACTCTAGGTAGGGCAGACAAGACTGCGTGGAGTCGGCTTTACAGCGATTCGTTTCTGTCGCTAAAACCTAATTTTTAGCAAATGTTTTAGGACTAACAATTTTATTATAAATGAACATTCGGAATAATACACATTACATAACATAAAACTTAGGACATATGACATTATTTCTTTCAAAATTAGGAGATTGAATTATTATAGTACTCGATGTTAGGATAGAATAGTTTTAGAAGTAAAAATAATTATGTAAAACAAAATTTCGAATTTTTGAACATTATGGTTACTGAAGTTTATAGCAAACGTGTTATGGATAATGATTTTCGCACAAACAATTTTAGGAGAAGAGAGGGAGCACCCAATTTCAGAGATTCATCTCCAATTCACCCTAAAGGAACCAGCACTGCCCGTTTCCCTAAAGGAACATCACGTACGCATCAGTGGCGACTGTTATCAGACGTCTGCTTCAGTGGCGTGCCGACTGCTCGTAACGTCTATACATGTTTTATGACTGACGTCAGTGCAGTGATCAGTGTAGTCTCAGAGCTAGGGAGGAATTATGTGGGTTGATTTTGTAATGATTATATGGATTTTGTGCAAGAAACTACTTCTGTAACGAAAAGTCTTAAACAGGCTGTGATAGTAAAAAAAAAAGAGGGCGATACAGTGCATTGAAATGTCGCGTGACGTCACGTTTTTTTTTTGTGAAATACCCCATTCTGCTATGTGCATTGTTGGCCTACGAATGTACGTATATAAACAAAACTACGAAAAAGTAACATGTAAATAAAATAGATAAAAACATAACGAAGTGAGTGTGTTTACTAGAAAGTCATCAAAAGTGAAACTTTTTGAATCCAATAATAATTGAATGCTCACGCCACGTCAATTCAGAAAAAAAACCTTCGAAATATCATCTAATTATTCAATTTAAATTTCGTAGAACTCGTTTCCTCAGCAAAATACGGTGATATAAAAACAAATGCTCACCGGAAAATCGTTCAGACACTGATTTTTAACAAGCAGCGTACCAATAAGCGAGCAAATACTTAAACAAACGCCATTACATTCCCAAAAAATTTGAACATAATTCTACTAAAGCTGTCATCAATAAATGGTCCGGCCATTGTAACCCAATGTTTGTGACAGGCATTGTCAAAAACATAACAAGAGAAATTGAACCTTATTTATACATAACAAAACTCATATTGTATCGATCATAACACACATAAAACGTTAAGTTAATAGTCCTCCATTTTCCGCTTGTTTTCTTCTTAGGCTAGGAGACAGGGAGCTGACATTCGCAAGTTATTAGAATTATTTGTTTTCACAATACTGGAATGCAGACCAATATTTGGGGTAGTTCATTGAAGGCTATAGTAATAATAATAAAACAGATCACTAATCCGGTGTATAAGGATGATTTTGCTATAGCATTGTGTTTTTAGATCATTGGTCGGAGAAGTGTATGGGCAAAGTTTGGCATTGAACATCATTTTCGTATAACTATGAGTAACTCAATGTTGTTTTCGCGTCTTCAGAGTTATTCTGATTAGTTCAATTAGTCTGTGTTTCCTGGCAGCTACAACATGGGGTTCTTTAAATCAAGAGTGAATAGGTTACCTACTTATAGGTAAGCGTTCACCATCGTCAACCACCTCATTGCTTCCTATCAGGTGAGATAGTGGTCTAATACGAGCCTATCACTAATTAAAAAATAAGGTACCTACTAAATTATTACTGTGGAGTGTGGATAATTATCTGCATGAAGTACCTGAAACAAAAATAATTCAATTGTTAATACTTGCAATAAACATTTAAAGCGGGTGTGTCAAACCCGGAACAAGATGACGCATTTCCCAAAGCGCCGTCTCCTAGACTACAATGTTATGTCATTCGCAGTACTACCCGACATTTGTATGTAAATGTTCGTCTATAGAAGATACCCTTGCGTAAACTTCAGCTAGTGACGTGACTTATCGACTATCGATATTTTTCAACTAAAAGTTTAGACATTTGTTATCGAGAAGTTGAAAAAGTAAATGAAATATTATTCAGATAAAATGTCTGTGACTGGAAAATTGTAACGCAGTTTCGCTGAATCATTGAGATTCAGCGTAAACATTTTTCAATGTCGCAAGTAAATTATTGAGTATTTTAAATATAACGAGTTTTGTATACAAAAGACTATTACGAACATTTGGAAAGCACGTCATTATAATAATAATATAATAATAATAATAATTTAATTCCATAAACTTATTACTACTTTACAATGGCATTATGGCAACAATTTCAAAAATTATATTGTACAAGTTTTTTTAAATAGGTTTTCTTTGTTTAAAACTTTGATTTCACAGAATTGGGTTTCTCAAAAGAAATCGTTTTTCATAATAATAATATGTATTGTACAAACAGAACCTAGGGTTTTAACTATCTGCCCAGGGGTTGTGGATAAATTCGAAACAGAGTTACCGCGCCCTTGGGCTTTCAGGGCAGGGAAGGAACCGGGGTGGGTTTTAGTCAGTAAGATTCTGACACGCCCTCCCGCTCCACCCAGAGCGGGAGATGTCATTGGATGATTTCCCACCCCAAAACAAAAGGGTTTTAAATATGTATTAACAATATGTCTGTATCGTTTGGTAACACATAATTAAAAGAATTCCGTTTAGAACATGTATTTTTTTTCTTAATTATGATTTTACCCTGGACGAATAAATATGAATAATTTTTCGTATAAATAATTTGAATGAAAACATCAACCACGTGTAACTTTTGTAACGTTATATTAATATCATAAACGTGCCAACCTCATCGTTCTTATTTCTTCATTGAATGATATACCTAATATTGTACTATCGTATATTGTTATTGTAATTTAGTCTACAGCTAAATAAAAATATGATCTACTAACATTAACGTTTTTTCAAAAGTTATATTGAGATATTTAAATGAGAATAAAGTTTTAAAGAGTATTAGATAATTATGTAGTGGATTCGTAACACATACTAACACTGCTCTATTGGTTCTATTTTGTATGTATTCTCAAACATGTTTGTCTGTCCGTCGTCCGTCACATAGGTTTGACAGGCAAACGGTTGGAGCTACAGCCTTCAAATTTTCACATTTTTTTATCTATGATAAGCTCGCGCTTTACCACCATCTCACTTGATAGTAATGTGATGTGGTCGACGTTGGAGCACGCTTGCCTAGAAATAACCTATTCACTCTTGACTTATATACATCCAACACAACCGAATATAAGCGATGAAGTTGTCATCAAAGAAGCACGCTTGCCTCGAAGTCACCCAGGTTACAGCTATCAAGAAACACGAACTCCCATCTATTTTATCGATAGATCTAAGGCACATCACTAAATATGCGTGACAAACGAATTACGTTGCAAAAAGGCGTAGACCCGCCAAACGGGTCCCATAAAAAAGGTCTGGCATAAAACAAAAGATTCCTGAATTTCATGGCGTGAGGTCACATAACACTATGCGTACCATGTGTGAAGTCATTTAGTGACAAATGTCTGTAATTTAGTACCAGGTGTCTTTGTTTGTTGTTTTATGGTGTTAGTACGTTTTTGAGACGTTTTAGTGTATTGGTAAATGCGACGATAATTTTTTTATAGAATTGTTTTGAAGGTATATTATATTCGCCACGCAACTGTCTGCGGGAGCTTTAATAGCGGTTTTAGTCTATTTAGATTTTAAATTATTTACGTTTTACTAAAATGTGTAACTTTTCCTCTGTCAGATTTTAATTTGATTTTCATCAAAAAAACACTAAGTAAGTACCACGCCTACTCTTTATGTCTATAGTCATGAAGTGACTTTGATTCAAGGGGGCAGGGGAAATAACCCACCCTGGGTTATTTCAAACGAAACACTAAAATTGTTTATTCGTAGGACGTAATTTTTCTGCCCAGGGGTTGTGGATAAACTGCCCAGGGGTTGTAGATAAATTTAAAACTGAGTTACCGCGCCCCTGGGTACTCAGGGCAGGGAAGGAATAGGGGTGGGTTTTAGTCAGTAAGAGTCTAACAGGCTCTCAAGTCATTGGATGATTTCCCACCCCACAAAAAAAGGAGGTAATCTTTAGAAGTACTGATCTGATAATGAAAATTATTGCACTGATAAAAAACCACTGAATGCCATAAGCGTTTATCCCAAAATCGCTCGGTTTCTGTAGGAAAGGCCCCCCAGAGCGAAGTCACGGGACAAAGTTAGCGTTCATTTATGTGTAAAATTGTGTTGAACTAAAAAAAACGAGCGAGCCTTGCAGTAGTTGCAAATGATGTGCAACATTTGACATCTCACCTTGATAATAAGTAACATCTATCCTGAAAAATAAAATTAAAACGTTTCAGTGCCGATTTCGACCGCGCGCAGACTTATCGTGCGCGCGCTCTACCATCTGCCGGACAACTCTACCACCGCTCGCGCTCACCGGTCAAATCAAATAGCATGCGCTTCCCCGACTTCCTGTTACACACTTCCGTCCCATCTCACGAAATCTCTCCCACAGATTGCAGGAAAACGACAGGAAAGATGTTACACATCAAAAACACTTACAATCCTTTGTATTCACTTAATCCAGATAAGACTCAAAGAAGTCAAGTGACCCCATATACAAGAATTTAGTACTAATCTCAAACCCAGTCTGTTCCTAATTTTACGAGGACGATTCATTGCATACTAAGGAACGAACATAAAACGGTTTACTTTATAACCAGATATAAATTCTGAGGGAAAACTTTCCATTTGTGTTTTGTGTGTTTAGAGCTTTATTTTTGAGGCTGGTTTAATAGATATCATGTTTAATTTCAGGACTACGAGTATGTGCGAAAATTGCTTTTAACGATCCCAAAATTATTTTCGTCGAGAGGATTAAATAAAGATAAAAACAAGAGAGAACGTTTCTTTTTAATTAACGTCACACTATTCTATTAATATTATATGTGAAAGTCTGTGAGTGTGTTTGTATGTTTGTTTGTTACTTCTTTACGCTCAAACGGCTGGACCAATTTGGATGAAATTTGGGGTTTTAGATAGCTTTTTCACGTTGTGGATGACCTTGGGGAGTCACGATGTGGACAGGTGGAGGATGAGTTGGATAAAGATAAAACACACGACGAATTAAGACTTATATTTCATTATTTACAAAAGGCTAGATTATATGAAGCACTCATTAATCGTACCTACACCATACACTGAGACTAGGTACATATATCGTTGGTTAATTATGTTTATTTTGAATTACATATATAAATTGTATTATTGCCAGTACACATGCCTGAATCTGCCTGATTATAATAATATTCCACAACTATCACACAACGCCTAGTCCCAAGTTAAGCAGAGCTTGTGTTATGGGTACTAGACAACTGATAAACATACTTATATATTTCTAAATACATACATATTATAGATAAATTACACCCAGACACAGAACAAATGATCGTGCTCATCACACAAACATTTGTCCTGGGTGGGAATCGAACCCACGACCTCCGGCATAGCAGTCAGGGTCACTAACCACTAGACCAACAGGCCAGTCATGCCAGGCCAGTCAGATTATAAAACTGCACTTCACTGTTTTAGAAACTCATACAAGCTGTTCAGCAATTGACAGTTACTGTCAATTGCTGAAGAGTCGGTAAATGACAATGATACACCAGCTTCAAGCTCGGCAGTTGAATCCGAACTGATTTTATAATGAAAAATTTGAGGCTAGACAGGGTAGGCAAATGAACATTTGAATTTGAAATTAAAAACTAGGCAAGTAAGAACGTAATTTGGAATGAAGATCAGAAAACAGACAAGGCTGTAACACAGCCTTATTAAGCGAGGGATTACCCTGGATTAAGCGAGGCGCAGTTAGTTCTAACAATAACAGTAGATCAATCTACTAAAACAATCTAGCTCTCAATCTGAAGTAAATAGAGATAAGGGAGACTTTTCGTGCACTGCCTGACCCTTCGAAGATAAACAGGCGTGATGTATGAGAGAGAGAGATGAGACTATGAGTGTTATGTCAGCAAAACTGGTTTTTGCGGCAGAAGTGTGACATTACATGCTCTCCATAATAAGCACATGGAATTGAGGTGACCTTGAGTTTATCCCCACAGAAACGGAGGAGTGGAAACCCTTGCCGGAATCAGGTTACTTTTAGGCAAGCGTGCTCCATTGTCGACCACATCATCGCTTACCATCAGGTGAGATAGTCGTCAAGTGCGAACCTATCAATTTTATAAAACCCTAATAGCGCTTTTAATGTTATCTGCCCATAAGACTGCTTTTTTACCCGATTGCACGACGCAAGAGAGGATAATGTACACATTACCCTCTCTTGCGTCGCATTGATGATGTATAGGCTGATAAACATATCAGCCTATACATCATAATATGTAGGTATGTTCTTTTCTGGCGCTTTAGATATCAAACTCGTTGGCCGATTTTGATAATTCGACAATGAAATCGTCTTAATTTTGCGAGTGCTACTAAAGACATGACGGTAATCAAAATACTATACAATATAGTACTACAACTACAATACTGTACAATATAGCGACAACCAGACGCCTTATTGTGAAAAAGAAAACAATTAAAGTCGGCGTACCTACTATATTACCTTGCGAACTTTTTAGTTGTTTTTTACGGTCGGGTTTTTTGAAAATATTAAATTTTTTATCATGTAGCACTTACCTTATAATAAAGTAACCGGACGCTTTTGTCCAGCCCACACAACATCATAAAAACTTCACCGTCTTTACCCACACAGGTCTAACATTTACTTTCGAGCCACGCACACACGACAAGGGTGCTCGAGTGCTTGAGAAGCCACGAGCCACAGAGCCACGTCATTAGTACAGTCAGCCGCTGATTATGAGGCTGAATATCGCAATTAATGTTTTTTTTCAAAAAGGGTGTTTTTATGAAGGTTTTTTGTGAGAGAACTGGTTTTTTTCTTAGGGTTTGAGTTCTTGGTAAATCGGTCCGTTGAAGGCCAGAGACATTAGGTAGGTTTTCCTTTTCAAAAGTCAGGAGGTCGAGGAGCTTGGGAAAGTAGATTTTTTTCTTGAAAGAAATGAGAATTGTGTTATAATAGAGATGGCAAAGTCTGCTGATGACCGCAAGTGTAAGGTACATTTTTCTATTATTCTTAGGTTCACGTTTGGCCACTATTTCACTTGATGGTATGCGATGATGTGGTCGAAAATGGAGCAGAGCCTAGAAGTAATATGTATTTATGTTTAAACAAAATATTCTAATGTTACTTCGTCAAAAGAGTTGTAAGAGAAGATTTATTGGAGAAAAAAATATACACATGACCGTTAGTTTACATTTATATTTACGAGAGACATTTTCCTCGAGAATCCAACGAAAATACCTTTTTTACTTTGAGCAAATAAGTATCTTATTGTTTTTATTAGTGAATATCTTGTAAGCTGCTCTAGATTACGTTGTCTAAAGAATAAAACGTTTTGGGAATACATTCATTGTGTGTACTGCTAATGAGTGGGATTCCCTGCTAGTCTGTGTTTCCTGATAGCTACAACCTATTCACTCTTTAATTCAAGAGTGAATAGATTACTTCTAGGCAAGCGTATTCCATAGTTCATCACATTATCGCTTACCATCCAGGTAGACAAGCGCGAGCTTAACAATGATTAAAAAACCGGGAAAGTGCGAGTTGGACTTGCGCACCGAGGTCGTTCGTACAATCTTGTAGAACCTAGGTTAAAGGACAAACTTAACTTTGCCGTTCGATCCTTAGACACGGTTACTGCACCAACCGCAAATAATAAGTTTATAATAATAATAATAGTAACTTTATTTCACATAAAAATATACAGATTTCACAATGTTAAATAATACAATTTTAAAGAGTTTTGGTAGTAACACAATACAGTACAATCTAGAAACTAAAATCAGTACACAATAAGAAAAACCTGCCTCTCAAACTAGGTAGCCTGTATCTAGCGAGACAGTGATTCAGCCTAAAATTGTTGCTATAATATTTATAGTAGACTGTGTCGTAGTAGTTTGTAATAGTAAATTCGCTTTTTTTTTGTTATTAAACATATTAACAGTTTTTAGAATTTTTCCTTTACATGTGCTGTAAGACTGCTTCTTGACAAATTTCATGATTCTAGGTCAACGGAATATATATATAGGTTTTGATTCCCTTGTGAAATTGCAAAATATGCGACATAAACGGTCATATCTTTTGTTTGCTTTGACATGATTTTATCACAGCTGAAAGAGACTGTAGACCCGAAAATTTGATATAAATTTCAACGTGATACCTTTACGCATTCTTGAAAAAAAGGGTCTTGACAGACAGACATACGGACAACAAAGTGATCCTATAAGGGTTCCCTTTTCCTTTTGAGGTACGGAACCCTAAAAACGCCAAATAGATACTCCATACAAAAGAGAATAAAACATTCGGAAGTAATAGGTACCAACCTACTTATAGTTATTTCTAATTTACTATCCAATCAACCAAGAGAGAGTAATTCTGGGAAGAATCTCTAGAGTCTTGAGATACATCAATAGTTAATAACTTAGTACTTGGATTTAATTAGATGTCTACCCAATTATGTTTATTAAGTAAGAAGATTTCCTGTAATATTATTTATTTTTAATAGACTTCAAAAAAGGACTATGTATTCGACCCATATTGTACGTATGTATGCTTGTTTGTCCGCGATTTTCTCGAAAACTAATGATCCGTGTGTATCTAAATGAATGAATTTGGATGGGATTTTCGTTATTCAAATGCAAATTTTTAAGGAAGGTGTTAGTATACAGGGCGTAAGGGGAACGCTTCCGAAGCCACAACGTAGATAATATATAACCTAAATGCAAACGGATACCAGTAACCACTTTACGTCGGCGTCGCGTGGACATGGGGTCGTCGGCCACGTGGCCGTCGGCGTCAGCTGATATTTTACGAAGACATTGTATGCTAAAGTTGTAAAAGAGAAAGTGTCCTTAATCGCAAATAACGGTTTCATTCAACTGTTCTCACAGCAAAGTGAACGCAAAATGCTAAAAAATGGTAAAAAAAAAACATTTTTTTAAGTATCCTAGCGAGAATCACTAGCCTTATTAACTGTCTCCGTTTTCGGAAGCGTTTGCCTTACACCCTGTATAATACATTAAGATCTGATGAAGATCTTCGGCGAAGTAGACTGTGGAACTCTTGAATACAGCAAATGACTTGCGATTACTGCGATCGTTTGTCTATGTATTGTTAACACAATTTAATACAAAACACTGCACAAACAATTTCCTTTTTGTTTTACTTTTTCCGTACAAGATATCACATACCTAATAATGGCTATTATGTAAACGCATAATACTCGAGGGGTTTGGCGCTGATAGCCGAAATACAGGTTCTGCCTAGTTCGGCTACAGATGACTACACCACTTAATCTGACCTAAAATATTTTGCCTGCTAAAATAATTATTTTGTAATTAATGTCTAAATTTCTATAAATAAACATTATTATTATGTCGTTTATTCATTTTCTATACACATACAGAGTGTAACGGAAAGGTGTGGTCATATTTTATGAGCCGATTCTGCCCATGGAAATGAACAACTTTCTCTAAAAAAAAATAAAAAATTCCCAAAAAAAATTAGACTTTCCATACAAAGTCATCATCAGCTGATCAACATTTGTATGGGAGGTCAAAAATTTTTTTTAGAATTTCCTCGGATTTTCTTGAAGAAAGTTGTACATATCGATGGGCAGATGCAGTTCTTAAAATATGACCACACCTTTCCGTTACACCCTGTATAAATTAGCATTAAATTATTATTATTATAATTGGGAACCACAACTAAAAGTGAAAAATAAAAAGCTTTTTTACAAAAAATAGTATCAATTTTGATTTCGGAAGTCGGTGGTTCTGGTTTTCTTTCTACGTTTTTTGACACCGTCTTCCGAAATTAAAGTTATTTTGTAGCTGCCGCTGGAAGAAGCAGGTACCTATATTACATAATTGTTATTCAATAATCAAAATAACAACACCCAACCCTACTGGGTGGCCTATTGGGTTATTTTAACTCTGAATCAAAGTAATAATTAATATTTATTGGCATAACTGTCACAAATACATGACCACTTAAACCAAGTTTAATCTCAATCGCATAATCATTGAGAGCAAGCCGTTGTTATCATAATGCGACTATTCGAAATTCGCACTATATCTAAAGTTTATGACAACTTACGTACTACCTACTCGTAAAGTTGCTGACTCATTCTATGGATTGGTTTGGAAACATTCGGGATGAAAACGGGACAGAGCCTACCCAATGTTGCACTTGGTACTTTGTGTGTCTTCCATTAATTACGGTCGAGTCGAATATCAAACAATCTCACGTGGGGGAGAGGGGGGTCTTCAAAAGTATAACGTAATTTTTTTTTTACAAGAAACAGTATAAAAACCGAGAAAACTAGGTTTAATTGAGTTGAACTTAACAAGTTCTAAATAAAATAACTAAGCAAGTTATGTTTTTTTCAAAATAAATCCGCGCAACCAAGCATAGATTAACGTATCGACAACAAAATATGCATTTTTAACAATCTCATAAGAGATTAGGGCTGGGGGGAGTCGAGTCAAATCTCACGACATCTCACTGAGGGGAGTCAAAAAACCGCCAAAATCACCTCTCGTAATCAATGACGACTTTTTCTTTTGTTTTGTTTGTGTCAAAAAAACGTATTTCTTTCTGGTAAGAGACAGCTTACGCGCAGCTTCGTGGTTCCACAGAAATCATGCAATTTTTGCGGCTGAAAAAGTAACTTATGATACTCGACGTGACGTAGCTATCACTGAAAGAAATTTCGTAATTAGGTTGTAACTTACAGGGATTACTTCCAACAAACAAACAAATTTTATCACTAGAATATTTTTTAAAATGACTCCGAACATTTTTCTGTTCTTAGTTTACAGGACAAGCTGTTGAAATGTTTTGAGCACTGTTAAATACCACTTATCTTCGGAATAGAAAATAAACCAGCCAATTGCGTGTCAGACTTCACACATTTAACTCGCACTTGATTTTGAAAAAATATGATTTATCAATATATTGGTATTTGTTAGTAAAATATACGTAATAATAAACATTATCATCAAATTTTAAGTTCCTAAGTCAATTAGAAGTTAAAAAATTCTTTGGCACAAAATTTTGTGACAGACGACGGATACGTGAGTGACAGCAACAGAGCTCCGTTTGACCCTTCGGGTACGGAACCCTAAAAAACCAGATCTATAAGGCTTAACACTGTTACAAAAATAAAACAATGTATCAATTCAACCCCAAATATAAAACTTCATGAAACGATTCGACTTGAGTGCCTTCAGCAAGTTACTTGATGTTACTAGGCCCGAAATATTTTTTTACAATATAATAAAACGTCCAATAACAATATCCCAATGCGAACTAGAAATATTATTTTCAGAATCCGTTGTATTCATAGCTAAAAACTCCATAAAAACTGTATAAAATTCATGGAAACATAAACTTAAAAGTACTTTACTTTTACGATAGTTGTCTTACAATAAAAATTATATCTACGGACAAAAAACCGTTGCGTGCAAACACGCAATGTTGATCCGTATATTTTCGCGCAGAGATAAAATCGTTGTGGTAAAGGCATTTTTACTGAATCTGTGTTTTTACTTTCTACCCTAGGGTTGGTTCCTATCATGAAAATCCCATAAGGAGTATTGCTATAAGTAACGCTTAAAGATTTTTGGATAGCCGATTAAATCCCGGGAGGATCAAAATGCTCGAAGTATCGGATAAAAATAAAACGTTTTGAGATGGTTAAGTTCAACAAAGGAAGGACTTTGGGTAAGGCGAGCCAATATTGGATGTGATTTTGCTTTTATTTTCTAAAAAGCATTGAGGTACAGTCGCTGACTGAAACCGAGGACACACGAGCAATATTCAGAATTTTTAGATTATTGTGTGTTAAACGAGCAGCCCTCCTGATGTTTTATGTATTCTTAGCAGAACAGAAGTAAATAAAATAAAAAAAGACAACGACACTCGAAAATAACGGTTTATTTCTTATGATTTAAATTCACAAATTCAAAAATTAAACGGACTCGTCACAAAACAAAATTAATAAAGGCAGAATTGGCTATCCAAATGGACAGAGGTTTCCCTTATTCAAGCTCACTTCACAAAAAAGATGCCCCGAATGAGCGTGCAGCGACTTATATAAGCGCGCCGTGGCAAATGTCTGCCATCCCCTCCTGTCGATGGATGTGACGTCACTTTTCTACTAAAACTGCTAACACGGCCTCTCCTGACTGGAGGACGTCCACGTGCTCCTGTGTCTGAGGCTATGCTGCGCTGGAAGTGCTTGGTACAGGTTCTGGTGTCATCACATCAGAAGGCACATTGTTGCGTCTGACAGCTTGCTCAGGCGTGGACCCCATGTCGTCATTATTACAGTCTGCACCTGAGAACATAGTAGAAACAGCATGTTTACCTTTAGAGTTCTCAAAAACGACACGCAATTTCCGGAAATGGATTTTCTAGAAATTACGTCCATTGTAATAATACAACTGAACCGCTGCAGTCACTTCAGCTGCATTATCACTGTTACTTATCTAATTTTACAGTAAGGTCGGGTCTCCGGCTCCACCAGAGACACATCGACCCACTGTGAATCACATTCACGCAAAACAACCAGTAAGAAACATAGGCACGACGTTAGCATATTTCTTATAAATACATGGCATAGGCACGACGTTAGCATACCACGTTTACACAAAACAACCGTAAGAAACATAGGCACGACGTTAGCGTGTTTCTTACAACTACATGGCATAGGCACGACGTTAGCATACCACATAGTCTCTACACTTGCATGACATAGGCACGACGTTCGCATATCAGCAAGTGTAGCACAAGTTACCTTCGCAAAAAGTACAAACGTCTCAGGAGTACATTCCGCTCGCCACGGCACCGTAAACTCTGCCGCAGCCTGGGTCGCTTTAGCTGCCTCTACCTCTGCCGGCCAGCAGTTGCAGCTCGTATCGACCATGGGGAGGTGCCTGGACCACCCGAGTCGAGCTTGCCATGCAGTCACTTGTGCCTGTTTTTTAACAAAAACAAATGGATTTACTTCAAATAACCGAGAAGTTCTGCTATCAGCTACAGCAGTTGCATCTTGCTGATTAGCCTTTATTGTATTACAGTCAGTGGTTACTGTGAAATGAACACCAACCAGACAGCGTCTATAATGTTAAAAGACATTAACGACGGCCAAGGTCTCGAGCTCGTAGGAAGTATACCTCGGCGCGGCACCTTTACTTTGTTACTGAAATAGCTAACTGCCCCATTTATATCCTCTTTCATGAGTCTGAAGAAGCACAGCACCATGACAAATCGAACTTGCATCTGTGTGAACCTCGATGGGCAAATCAGGGTCGTAAATGGCTAGCATAGGTTAATCGTAAGCTGTGAAATTTAATCACCTCAAAAAAGTTGCAGTAGGTGTTGTTCGTTAATTTTGAAATAGCAGCAGATTTAGTTGCTAAACTTGGAATGAAGAAATTGTTTGACGGTTTTTAGAATAGGTGCCTCAACAAAAGCTTGGACCTTCCCTTCGCTCGGCTGTATCTGACCTTGACTTATGATACGTCCCAAGTATTCTATCTTAGTCGATAGGAAAGAACATTTCTTAAGGTTGAGAGAAAAACCTGAATTTGTCAGAGTCTGGAGAACCCCCTCATCTACAAGAACCGCTGGTAATAAGGATATCAACAGGAACCGCCTGTATAACCACTACTATCATATCTTTGTTCTTAGTTACGATTAGGGCTTTCCTAGCAAAAATTAACAGTATTGGTACTGCGAGAACTGGATTTTAGCTTAGCAAAACAAGTTTCGATTTTATGACCAGGTTTCTTAAAAAAACTACACGGTTCAGATTTATGCGAAGTATGGATAGGTCGATATTTTTGGTCATTGTCATCACTATTAGCGTTACTCGAATTAGGTTTAGGCTTCTTAGTGCAACTAGATTGTGCCCCCCTTTGGCCACACGTAAAACATTTACCATCATCAAATTGCCACTTGCGGGTACTTGTAAGATTTGATTTTGATAAATTATAATCGTTAGGTGAGGTATCGTTAGATTTTTTACTTTCAATTGGCATATTTGATTTAACATAAATCGAAAAGAATTCTACTAATTGATTTGGCATTAATTTCGCTTTAGTAGCTGAAGCACGGATTTACGGGTCGGTAACACCTCGTATTACTATTGATGAAATTAGCTCATCGCTCAACTCTTTGACTATGCGCAATCTTAGCAGCGACCGGCGAGCATAATCAGCGTATGTGGGGTATTTGTCAGAATTAGTATTCACGACTTCATATAAAATGTTTGCAATGTCCGGCTTCCTAGGGTACAAAGGTTTAAACTCCTTCTTAAAATTGCTCCAACTACGGTCATTAGTGACCCACACATTGAGCCAAGTCCTAGCATCACCTTTCAGACAATTCCCAATACGAGATAGACACTCGTTATCATTCCAGTAATTTAACACCTTAGCACGGTCTACTTCCTCACACCAGTTATCTATATCATTGATGCTTGGATCGAAATTCGAAATATAATAAGATTGGTTAGATCTCACCGTCGTGTTGAGTGACTGAATAGCCTCAATTATGCGATCGGCCGCGCCGACATCACGATCAGCTGCAGCGCTTACGGAAGGACCCGGTGGGGATGGAGCCGCAGTTTCTCGACGCGCTGCCGTGGTCGCAGCCGATTCCCGCGGCCGCGGCGGCGTCCTTGGAGATGCACCAATACTCAGTGCACGTGGTCGTGACGAAGAAGGCGTGCGGCTCCGCTCCTTCAATGATATCAATCGATTCAGTAAATGTTGCATCTGTGCGGTTAATACATTGTTTGAAGACCTACGTCGTTTGTGGGTATGTCTAGAACGCGAGTTGCATCGGCTGGGGCTCGCATCATCAATACCAGAATGTGAATCACGGTTCTTAGAACGACTTCTACTTTATGGCTACTGTTAGGCATATTTATACTTTCACCAACGGACAAGGGTAATAAAAAATACTTTAATAGCTCACTGAACTAAACGATGGGGATAGCCAAATAACTTTAAGGTAGGTAAAAATAAAATAAGAAATGATAGAGCAAGTTGCAAAGCTAGATTAGAAATGCGTAGAAACACGACTGTCTTCAACAGTAAACAAACTGGAACGTACTCACCAGATTTTACCGATGTATACTTTACCACATAAAATTACCACTTACACACCCGTAGTACTTATAATTAGAGGCTTTTAACGTTTCGTAAGCCAAATAAGAAACAGTTTTTGTTTTCAAATTTGAATAGCCAACCGCCTTAATTCGGAGAGCAGAACGGGTCAGGCACATGAAAGCCGTATCCCACTTCTGATCTTAGCTGAACAGAAGTAAATAAAATAAAAAAAGACAACGACACTCGAAAATAACGGTTTATTTCTTATGATTTAAATTCACAAATTCAAAAATTAAACGGACTCGTCACAAAACAAAATTAATAAAGGCAGAATTGGCTATCCAAATGGACAGAGGTTTCCCTTATTCAAGCTCACTTCACAAAAAAGATGCCCCGAATGAGCGTGCAGCGACTTATATAAGCGCGCCGTGGCAAATGTCTGCCATCCCCTCCTGTCGATGGATGTGACGTCACTTTTCTACTAAAACTGCTAACAGTATATATATATAGGATAACCCTCGCTTTTAGACCAAGCTTACCACACTGTTCCCAACTACTGATATTTCTGAAAGCCAGAAACAACAGGGGTGACCACAAGAAAAATGCCGAAGCAATAAAGTTCGAGGATTCCCGGAAAAAAAATGTCTTGGATCTCGCAACGCTTTTAGACCTGTCAGTATCAGATAACCAGAGACCTCTTAGTTGCTTTGACATAATATGTTAGACACATGTATAGACACAAATTGATAGCAATTTCAATTACGGATTTAGATTTGAGTTTCAGTATCCAGGCGTTATTGCGTTAGCCTTAGAGATGGGTCCGCTTGTGACACTAAACTCAACCTAACCTATAGCCTGTCAAGTCTTGACCACACTTGAATCTACTCAAGTCAAGAGGACCTAAGACAGAGTCACATTCTATTAACGGTGAGGATTGTCTAAAATAACAAATGACTTATGCCACGAGACAGGCCGAGTACGAGTGTGAAGATGGTGCCCTCGTCGCGTCACTCGATGGCTCTCGTGTCGAGCCTCTACGCGACGAGAGCCACGCGACGCGAACGAGACCAACGTGTACAGCCAGCATTAAATGTATGTATGGCATTGACATGCGCTACAGAAATGTCATATGGTCAATTCCAAATCTTTTAGACTTTTTAAGTCGTTGTCGCTGATACACTGTCACTTTATTTAGAGCCTAGTGTAGTTATTTTTGTAAGTAGGTTTTAACAACAATTTTAAACGTCAACATTCTTTTTTGACAGTTTTAGCTAGATGAGACCGGTGTTTCCTAGCTGACTACCCTGAGAAAAAAAACTCGCAAAACATAACCCTACTTTTAGGGCGGTCGGGTAAAAAAAATCTAAATGTTTTTTGGTTGCTTAGAAGAAATCTAAATAATTATGTAGCATTTTGTTGTTTTCCTCAGTATCTTTTTTATTGTGCTGCTAATAACGTGCTTAGGTATATATACCTACTGGATAAACGTTATTCTACTTTATCAGGTCCTCAACGGACACGGTTGTTTCGGGAGGTTCCTGTGTCGGATAAGGCGGGAGGAAACGCCCTGGTGTCACCATTGTGCGGATCGCCCAGAAGACACGGTGGAGCATACGGTGGAGGTCTGCCCCGGTTAGGCGGAGCACCGCCGTGTCCTCGTGGATGCGTAAGGTGGCAGTCACCTCTCGCGCCCGGCCCTAGTCCAGGCCATGGTACGGAGCGAGAGGAAATGGGAAGCAGTCTCCTCCTTCTGCGAAGCTGTAATGAGCATTACAGCTTCGCGAAGGATGAGGCGGAACGGGTGAGGGAGACTCAAAGGAGTGGCCCTCACGCCTCCAGCAGCAGCCGCCGCAGGAGACGCCCTGGGCGTCGGAGGTCGCAGGACGATCTCCGGTCACCGTAGATGCGGGCCTGCGGACGGCGAGTAATGGGTAGCTCGCCGTCCGATCAACACCAGGCCCGAGAGTCAACGGCGCGTAGTGTTCCACGCGCGCCTCAAAGAGAATATGTCAGCCACTACTGATGGGGCCGATCATGGCCGGTGCCTGCATGCCAAGGGCTAGCAGATAAATTCGTAACGGAGTTACCGCTCCCCTGGACACTCAGGCAAGGAAGTAACAGGGGTGGCTTTTAGTCAGTAAGAGTCGCACGCTCTCCTGCTCCACCCAGAGCGATAGAAGTCATAGGATAATTTGCCTACCCCAAAAAATAAAAAAAAGGTGTACCTACTGGTTAAACGTTATTCTAGTTCATCGTTCTACTTGGTAACAAGGCGTAACGCAAATACGTGCTCATATTTTAAATAAAGCCTATGCCCATAGTAACGAACAACATCAAGGTCATAGCAAACCTGAAAAAATAAAATACCACACTTATTTTGATCAACATACAATAACTTTGTTTTTGTGGAATTTATTATGACTTGCTTGATACAAGTTATTCATTTCCATGGGCAGCAAAAGTGTCTAAAATATAAGGTGTAAAAAGACACTTCACATAGCTGTCAACTACGCATACTGTACATCTAACAAGGTAGCTTTGCGCAAAAATGATTGCAGGGAAACGTCTTTTATTTTTAGGTATGAAAAAAAAGCTATTTTTTATTGCGCGCAATGTAACACGAACCCAGGCAAGCGGAGTTCATGCCTAGGAGTAGCGGATAAATTCTCGCGGGAGAAGTCATTGGATGATTTCCCACCCTGCAAATAAAAAAAATAAAAAAATAAAATGGCAAGCGGAGTTCAGCCCCGCCCCTTCGCTCTAAGCCGCGTAGGTGCTAGTCGGATACGTTTGATATTCATTGCGCTTCAAATGCGTAATATGTTAAGAAACATCGAAAATTCAGGTAATGTGTGTTCAGAAGAAAGTTTAGTAATAGCACTAGAAATTAATTTTCGTAAAAAACTAAAAAAAAATTGCGACTTTGACCTTCAATATCTCCAGAACCAGTGGATTCCCAGGTATGGTCTGGTGGAAAAAAATGATCCAAATAATGGGTAGAGTATGTGACTTTCGGCTTCGGAAACTGTCTATAAAACCACGCATTTCTGTTACCCTGAATCTGCTTTAGAAACCAAACACGGCTCTCAAGTAACACAAATAAACAATGAATATTGTTACCATACGTATGAATATTTGACAGAATCAATATAATACTTAAAATATTATACTGCACCAATTGACTGGTTTCTGTTGGCAAGTTGTTTATAAACTCGAGAAGCCATTTATTGTGTCACAAGCAGAGATACAGCAAATATAGTGCAACGAAGAATAAAGATATTAACATAATTTACTTGGCTCTTGAAATGCAAAGTTGCAACTGAGCTAGTTTGAGATTTGAGTCGACAAATTCTGATTTTGTAGTTTGAAATTCTGTTTCTTATACGGGTTTATTGCAAATTGTTGTCACATAAAGTTGTTGTGTTTTAAAGTCTAAAGAAGTTATGAGTTGGTGAAAACGTACTAATATTGTAAATGTGAAAGTTTGTGACTATGCATGGGTATTTTTTACTCTTTCACGCAAAAACTACTAAACGAATTTTACGGTTAAAGATATTTGTTTCTCAAAAGAATTACAGATTCACTTATTGAGAAAACATAAATGGTTTAAAACAATGTTATCTGCCAGCAAGCGCAGATAAAAACAAAAACAAATATGTATAAACTAACGTTACAAATAATACGTCGACTTAACTTATATAGTTTTAGCATAACAAATATTGTTCAAAATAGACAAATTAGAAAAAGGTAGGTTACACACAAGAAAGAAGAAACAACACAAAAAAATTTTGATGAAACTTTACAGTAATATTACTTACATCAGAATAACATATAGCCTATAATTTATATTGGGAGGAAGTACTAATACCACGCGGGCGAAACCGCTGGCCGAAACTAGTAATATTTTAAATGCAAAAGTTTGGATGGATGGATGAGTTTTGTACCCAAGCACGCTAGAACAGATCTGGATGAAATTTAGTACAGAGATAGATTAGTCTGAAATAGCATATAGGCTATAAGTGTATAATGGGAGAAATACCTACTAATTTCACGCGGGCGATGCCGCGGGCAGAAGCTGGTAAAGAACACTTTAAATATTTAATTTTGTTTTAGTCATGTTTTCCAGTTTCCCTTTGATCAAGCTAGGCCAATGGAATTTCTCTTTGGCATAAATGACGATATTGTCCACTAAACGTCTCTAAATCACTCTTCATATCAGGGGATGCGTTTTCAAAAATCCTTCCTTCATGAAGCACTCTTGTCCTAAATATATAAACCACCAACCCGTTGACAGCCAGTGAACAATTTTTTTTTTGAATTAGTAGCAATCACTTCTTGGCCAATATATCCAAATACGAGTAGGTAATGTAGCAAAACTAATTGGCCACTACTTTTTTAATCGACTTCCAAAAGGAGGAGGTTCTCTATTCGTCTGTATGTTTTTTTTTTTTTTTTGTATGTATGTTACGCGATTTCTCCGTCGGTTTTGAACCAATTTTCAAAATTCTTTTTTTGTCTGAAAGAATATACTCCCGAGGTGGTCCCATATAAATTTTATCGAAATTGCTTCAGCGGTTTTTGAGAAACTGAACAAAAACGGAAAATACGTGTACCTCGATGACGTTTTGGTGTTCTCCAAATGTTTAAATTCCACGTTCCATTGTATTGGGGTTTTTAGTTCTGAGGTATAACAACTAAAAAGTGAAAGTTAAAACTTTTTTACAAAAAAAAAACAACCGACTTCCAAAAAAAAAATACACTAAAAATTAATAAATAACTTTAATTTCGGAAGTCGGTGTCAAATAACGAAGAAGTAAAATACAAACACCGACTGCCGAAATTAAAGTTATTTATTAATTTTTAGTATTTTTTTTTTGGAAGTCGGTTGTTTTTTTTTTGTAAAAAAGTTTTTTTGCTTAATTTCTAAGGAATCGTTAGAATTAGTTAGCAATTTGCAGAAAAATAATAAAAACCGGCCAAGAGCGTGTCGGACTTCGCACATTTAGGGTTCCGTACCAAATGAGGGAATTATCAAAGAAAAAATCTAATTATTGATAAATCATTAAAATATAATCATTATATTGGTATTTGTTAGTAAAATATACGTAATAATAAACATTATCACCACAAATTCATAGGTCAGTGGGAAGTTAAACAATTCTTCGGAACAAAATTTTGTGATAGACGACGGACAGATGGACATGTGAATGACAGCATTAGGGCTCCGTTTGGACCCTTCGGGTGCGGAACCCTAAAAAGTGAACTTTTTGAAACAGTACAGCCGGTCGGTTCTGTTAACTGCTCACCGTGAAAACTTAGATAGAGTGAGCCTGAAGTGAACAGTCATTCCACTTTGATTGCATGGATTGACCGCCCACTTCACGTTCACTTCACCTAAGTTTTCAGGGTCAGATTTTATAGAATAGCTTTACAGTTCACATATCTGTATAATACTTACCTATATAAATAATATGAGATACAACAAACGACAACAGACAGCAAAATTATTTTGTGATACTGAAGAATTTCTCGAAAAACATGAATCAACTTAACGTAGGCATGAAACCCTCAAACGTTCAATCAATATTAACCTCCAACACCCAAACTTGATTTCAGGTTTAAGGAAAATCAACAGGGCCATACCTACGTACATCCACATAGAAAACAATACCTACCTACCTCACAATCCCACTCCATGACGGATTTTTTCTTCTCGATTCGTCGTGTAAGTCATTAAGAGTAACAAAAACTAAAGTAGGCCGAACTTAGTCGGCCATTTTGCTAAACTTTGCACGTCAGAGCAAAAAAAATGGGGAAACTCCGCACGTTACGTTTATATACCGTTCTGTGTTGTGTTGTGGAGTGCAGGGTAAGTTGGTACAAGTTGGATGTTTTTAATATTCTCTAGAGTCTGGGTGGACAGCAAAATCTACGTGTATGGCTCCTTTGTCGGTGGGAAAGTTTCGACATAAAATAAAATATAGAAAACAAACTGTTGCGTTGGACAACTCATGTTTATAAGGAAGTAAAGAAGCCGGTTGTCTAAATGGCACAAGGAGTTCTTTGAAAGATATCAGCTTTGAAATGGTCACTCGTAAGTACAATGTGTGTGAACACTGAGTTTTTGACACCGATTACGTCAACAACTTTATCAACGGCCTTATATCCAGCTACAGACTTATATTTATAAAACTCGCTAACTATGTTTGGTTTAAATACTGATTAGCAGATTTTAAATTAAATCAACATAGAAACTTTTGAATTGTTTAAACGAATCAATCATATGCTTCGTCATCATCATCATCATCATTTCAGCCGCAAGACGTAAACTGCGGCCTCCCCCAACCTCCCTGTCAACTTAGCGATCGGTCGTGTGCGTCTCGCATCCATCGGCTACCTGCGACCCTCACCAGGTCATCGGTCCACCTTGTTGGAGGTCTTCCAACGCAGCATCTTCCGGTAAGCGTATTGTTCGGTCCGAGTGCCTTTTCGAACGCAACCTTGAGAGGTGACAGCTGTCACTTATGAGTTTTTTTTCTGTTATCTGTCACTTGTTGGTTTCGAACGTAGTGAAAAAACGTGTTGAAAATGTAGATTCCGGGCTTAGGATTCAAATCTAGCTGAATCTATTGGTTTTGAACCTAATTGTTTGCTATTGAACTAAATTGTATTAAAGCCCCATTTGATGTAGTGGTGAAACGGGTTATTTTTTGAAGATACTTGGACGTTTGTTTGGTTCGCGAGAGACTACGCGCTTGTGGAATCACGACGCCTTTTTGAAGTCACCTTTGGCGTCTGGTATACCTACTGACAAGCACTACACTTCCATATTTAACTCTGACATACACACATGTAGCCAGGTAGGTCCCTGGACGAAGACTTCGGAAACCTTGGGTAAGTTTTCAAAACGTTTGTGTATAATTATTCTTTAGCTCTGCGTACTTGCAGACAAGTTTTGATCAGGTTGGGGCTGGGGATCCGACAGGCATGCTTCCACACTCTTGTCTCCTCAAGTTGGATCCTTGCCCTTGCTTGGTCGTAAACACGTACCATAACATACTTATTTTTTATAAATAAGCTACTGTAAACACATTTTGCAAGCAAGAAGACATAACCATGGCTGCAGAATGATTTCAAAAGGGGAAGTATGAAACTAGAACTATCTCACTTCAGTCCACCTCTACTTCCCACTTGTATTTTAAACAGTAGCGACCCATTTTATCTGTCCCCCACTACACGTAAGCGCATTGCAAATAAGCACGGCTTCCCATAAAACTACACGACCCTGTTCCTATATACGCACTTACGAATTACGAGTCGTACTTTGTACTTACTACTTGCGATACGTACTCGTAAGCCCAACGAGTAACGATACGTTTTTGCTACTAACAGTTACATAAGTAGAAATTGCAAGAGTTTGCGTTGCGTAAGTACCTTGTAACTATGTCAATGGTGGTTTCAGGAGTTTTGGGAGGATGCTCTAGATTGCTTATGGGGTGAGTCTGCCAAGATTTTTGGTTATGGCTTTGCATTGGGAGATTCATGTTAGAAAAGGCGTAAGTTTATATATGTAATAAACCGCTTAACAATGATAACAGTATGATGCTGTAAACTTTTATTTCATATATTTTCTGCCAGCGGCTTCGCCCGCATGGTAATAAAAAGTAGTCTCATGTTTTAATCCAGGTTATAATCTATCTGTGCGCAAAATTTCATTTAAATCCATTCAGCGGTTTTTGCGTGATTGAAATACAAACATTACCAACTTTCGGAATTTAAAATATTAGTAGGTCAAGCTTTTTCACGATTTCGCTCTTGTGATCTATTGTCAAACGGAGTGTATAGGAATGCAGGCGTAAGTAGAAACAAAACTTCGATTATGTTTTTTGCTATTCCTAACAAACCATCGTTTTCAGGGTTCCGTACCCATGTCCGTCTCTCCGTCGTCTGTCACAATATTTTATTCCGAAGAATTTTGTAACGTCCTATTTTTGACCTATTAACTTGTGTTTATTACGTAAGTGTATTTATCTAACAAATACTAATATATTGATAAATCAGATTTTTCTTTGAAAATTCCCTCATTTGGTACGGTACCCTAAACGTGCAAAGTCCGACTCGCACTTAGCTGGTTTTTTACCACCCGTTTTTATCTTTGCTCTCAATAATATTTGTTTAGATAGAAATTACAGCAGCTATTTTCGAAGTACACGTGTTACTTTCACTACTAATTATAATTAATTAGAATAATTTAATAATAATATTAAAATTTCATAATAATTAATTACAATTATTATATACATATGGGATTAGCTCGATTGTATTCCAATAGACGGCCGATTGCTTCTTAATTATTATATTTTTTTCCTTACAAAAAAATACACGTCTTTTTCTTAAAACTCCAAGTTCTTCTCGTTCCCTTTACCTTCCTTATTCTACATCTTTAACATTCATTTACTATCTCTTTCACTCCTTGACTATTTCATACATTCATCTCTGTCACTTGTTTCTGCTTCACATCTGTCATTCATCTTCACGTCCCGTTTCACTGTCCGGTCATAATGTTCCATTTCTACATACATATAGCAATATACTATACCTACGAGTATATACACATACCTTATATATATATACATAATATTATACACCCAATAAAACACAACTAATAATTTATATTGCTTGAATAACTACTTAGCCCTCTTCCTCTCTCCTGCTTTGCTGTGCCCGACAGAGTCCATATTGATATTTTATTAAGTTATAACACCTATTTAACACATGTGGAATGCAATAAAGTATTGAGTATTCAGCACTTAAAGAAATCCTAGTAAGTACTTAGAGTTAGTGACTGCATTTTACAGTTATTAATAACAAAAATAAACCTCTTGTATCGTGAAACACTTCAACTTAAGATAAAGAAGCGGTTCCACTAACTCAAGCTACCACAAACTATGTTACCAAGCTAACTTAAACTTAAAACATTCGAAACAATATTGTCTTAACAACATTATCGTACTATTAAAACAGATTTATTACTTAAAACAGTCCTTAAAACTGTCACCAAATGCAATAACAAACATTTGCTGGAAAACTAAGGAATGCGTTTTACATTGAAATTCCCGAGTGCTTGCTACTTACTACTAAATAGTTACAGCAAGTTGGAATGGGTAACAAATTAATTTGAGACGTATATTGTAATGTTACACTAGCACTTTGCCCGTGACTTCGTTCTGCGCAGATCTTGTTCCTCCTGTAGAAATTTGAACACTCCCTCGACCTCGTTTAAGGCTTTTCTCTACGACTTTTAATGATTTTAAATTGGACATCACTTCTAGACGACTAGTCTTATTTCTTTGATATTAAATAATACTAAGAAATGCAAAATAACTTTAATTTCGGAAGTCGGTGTTTCTAGTTTGGTTTCTTCGTTATTTGACACCGACTTCCGAAATTAAAGTTATTTTGCAATTTTTAGTATAATTTAAGGAAGTCGGTTGTATTTTTTTTGTAAAAAGTTTTTTATTTTGCACTTTTTAGTTGCTGTACCCCATTCCAAAACTAAATTAATAGTAAAGTTATGCCCGAATTGATAGCCCCAAAAATAGGGAATTTGAACATAGTTGGTGAAATTAGGGTGTATCAGGGTGGACTGTACAAATCTGTGTACCCCTTTAGAGTTTATCAGCGTGACGAAATGTTGTGAAGTGGTGAAAATAATATACAGTCATGCGATTGCAGCAATTCTGGAAGGTTGGCTATAATTTATTGAAGAGTTCCATTGTGTATCTTTGAAGTTTTTTATCAGATCTTCACCAAATTAAAATGGGACCACACGTGAAGCAGCTATTCATTTAAAAAAAAATCTTCAAAATCGGTTCACCTAGTAAAGTTACGAGGTTACACATAAAAGAAAATACAGTCGAATTGAGAACCTCCTCCTTTTTAACCGACTTCAAAAAGGAGGAGGTTATCAATTCGGATGTTTGTATTTTTTTTTTTTTATGTATGTTTGGGCATAACTTCGTCATTTATAGACGAATTTCCAAAATTCTTTTTTTTTTCGAAAGGGGTTTGTTCCGAAATGGTCCCATTTCAATTTCATGTAAATCTATCTGACTATGATTTTCGGAGACAGACAACGGAACTCTTTAAAAAATTACAGCAAAACAACCGCGATTGCTGCTATCGCATAAGTATGCATTGTTAACACAATTTCATGAGCAAACACAACTAAAAAGTGAAAAATAAAAACTTTTTACAAAAAAAATAAAACCGTCTTCCAAAAAAAACAAAAACTGCAAAATAACTTTAATTTCGGAAGTCGCTGTCAAAAAACGAAGAAATAAAACCAGAAACACCGACTTCCGAAATTAAAGTTATTTTGCAGTTTTTGTTTTTTTTGGAAGTCGGTTTTAATTTTTTTGTAAAAAAGTTTTTATTTGAAGTCGGTTAAAAAATATTTGTTACTCAAGACAATTTTCTGCGTAATTTAATACGTGAATATTTGAAATTATTAATTTATAACATAGTGTAATTAATTTGTAAATTTATGTCTAATGCCGATAAAAAAATGAGAATCACGCAAAATCTGTTGAGCGTATTTTTATAAAACCTTCACCATTTTAAAGATAATTTAATTATACGTGCTTTAGTATAATTTGTTTTATGTATAATAAATTAATAATGCTTCTAATTTGGGAAAGCGCTCCTTGATGGGCGAGTCCTATTACTGAGTGGACGTACTACCCCGTTGCATGCGAGCTCAGCACAGAACACGCAAGCTAACTATTCAAGGTCATTGGCATATAACTGCGCCTTAAAGGGTAGTTTTGAATAATTAGTCAGCTACAACGAAGAACATGAGGGACCAACGAAAGTGCTGATTAGGGGCACCCTGGGTCCAATTCCCAGGTCAGGCAGAGTGTGGGCTTTTCCTTTAGAAATTTCTCAGTGCTAGTATTGTACGAGTATGTAACATTAGTACAAAGTAGAGTGGAAAAGATTTTAAAGTGTTTTTGGATATGCACATATCTACTTAGATACCTACTCGACACTCGAAGTTAAAGACGATGACATTTACCTGGGACAAACGGTTCAATTAGGTTAGGTCCAAATGGCACCGACGTGGTCGCTCACAATGAGCCTTATCAAAAGGTTGAAAGTCACCCAAGGGGTAATGGAGAGGTTGGCTGAGTTAACTTGCATGATCGAATCATGAATGAAGATTTCCGCAAAAGAACCAAGGTTACCGACATAGCCGGAAGAATCTCCAAACTGAAGTGGCAGTAGGCAAGGGCACATTGCTCGCAGAACAGATGGTCTATGAGGCCGAAAGTGGCGACTGCGAACCGGAAGACCGATGACCTAGTGAGGGTCGTGGGAATTCGATAAATGCGAGAAGCACAGAACCGGTTGTTGTGGCGACACTTGGGAGAGGCCTATGTCCAGCAGTGGACGTCTTTCGAATGTAATGGTAATGATGACTTATATTCGTGAACCTGAATATCAAGTGTCTAAAATCGCTATCGTTTTTCTATTGCAAGATACGTAATAAGAGGTACCTACACACATACTAATATTATAAAGAGGTAAAGTTTGTAAGTTTGTGAGTTTGCTTGTAGGAAGTTATCTCTGGAACTCCTGAACCGATTTTATTTGTGGGTGCTATAGGCTATAAATTATATTTATTATAAGCTGTATTTTCGAAATCCACGCGGAAGAATTCGCGGACGAAGAGCGACGACAAAATGGAACTTCCTTGTTCCTTAGAAAAGTGTTGACATAAATAAATCTGAAGAACCTTATTTACATCGAGAATGCTCAGGAGTTTGTAACTGTAGACATCAAATGAAACTGCATGTCTACCACTTACAGGAAACTTGTGCGATGTGCTTGCTTTCAAGAGTTTGTGGATTTTCTCTTCCTTGTTTTAAGTTCACTGACACAGCTTCGCACGGGTGAAATTGTAGTGCTCAGTTTTTCAAGTGGCTTGTTTCTCGTGGCGCAGCCCTCAAGAATCTTTCGTTTTACCCGACTGCATGACTGTAATGTTTTTCGAGAGTTTGTATTGTAACAAACCTCCTAAATCCCTCACTTGTATCAGGTAGAAATATCAAGTCACTTTAAAGATCAGTTTTCCCTGACGGGAAAACGTCACGCCCAGCCCCACGTAACCCTATAGCACCGACACCAGACTCGATGTGCTTCTGCCGACTATTATGTGAATTCCATGAGTATAAAGAAGTCTAAAACAACTCAGTATTTCATTTAAGCAGACGTCAGGCTCGACGGTTGTAACAAGAATGTACATCTGACAGCTGTCTAATAATTTATATCCATGTTGTTAGTCAATTGAAATACTATAACCATCGCAAATAATTCTAGCCAACATCCGTTTGGCAAGCTGTAGTTGAACTAGCCCTTCATAATTTATTTATTTATTTATTTAGTACACATACAATTATTTTTACAGGTAAACCCAATGTAATAAAAGTAGTCCTATAATGATAATTGACCAGTCCTAAGCCGTGGCTCAGGGTACCGGCACAAGTTACTTAGAAGACAATACACTAATTGTCACCCTCTGGAATTCCGCCAAAGAGCAGGAAAAAATATCCAAACGCTGAGAGATACTATTCATAATAGTAACCGCCCGACACACAGGTGAAAACTTTAATACGTTTGTACGGGCTACCGGAGTTTTAAACAGGCTATCCCTCGGTCCCAACCGTAGCTTACTGTTTGGAACGAGCAATCCCAACGATTCCAAAATTTGCGGATTATTAAGCATCCCACGAAAAACCATAAAAACATATTTCGCTAGAGCAAGATTACGCCTTACTTCCAACTTATAGTACCCAACCATCCCTATTACAAAGAGAGTTGGGTACATAAGTGGTAGTGGTAGTATAATAACGTGATTAAATTGGTTAATAAATTAATTTTGGTTACAGTATGTATGTAGGTATATCTATTTCTTTGGCACGCCCCCATACACAGCTTATTTTTTTTTTGGTTGCAGGAGGGCGTGTCAGAGTCTTAATGACTAAAACCCACGCGTATTCCTTCAGTTGCCTGTGCCAGGACCGCGGTGACTTTCTTTCAAATTTATTCGCGACCCAGATAGGCTCTCCCGCTCCACCCAGAGCGGGAGAAGTCATTGGATGATTTCCCACACCACAAAAAAAGCCCCTAAACAGCTGGATGGATTTCAACGTTTTTTTCGTGGATTCGTGCCTGCGTGCATGGGCCGCTGCAAAAAGCTGTGCGTTAGCCGTTTCGCGTGGTAGTGGCGCATATATCCGTCTAGAATATATTTTGTATTAATTGTTTATGTATCAAAATGTATGTGCGTCGCTTTCACGTGAATAAACAGTTTTTCTTTCTTTCTTTCTTTCTTTTTTTCTAACAAATGAGGTATCATTAGATTGGGTTTGACCTCCGAAGTGACATAGGCTCTATGAATATTGAAAAAAAAAACGAAATGGCGGCCGCCATTAGTTTGGTGAATTCGTATTTTTTGTGACATGTTATGTGTAGAAAAAAGAAAAGGAAAAAGAAGAAAAAAAAGATGTTCATGTTGGATATATTAGTAATAAAGAGCTCGAGAAAGCAATTCCATACGCAGAAAACAAAAATGACGTCTGGAAGTTTTTAGTTGTTTTTTCCGGTATGAAAACTAGCTTATGGCACTCAGGGACAATGTAGCTATATCTATCAGTGAAAGTTTTTTCGTAATCAGATCAGTACTTACAAAGATTACCTCCTAAAACACCTAGAGAATTTGTCTTAACCCTTATAAGCCCGATGACAACCCGGGTTGTCATCGGGCTTCTTCGACAACCCGGGTTTGTCAGCGGATCTTAAGAGGTAGGAGGCTGGTTTTTTTTTTGTTTTCAAACTCAGTTGAGTTTCGGATCCTAAGAGGTTAATATAGTAGTCAAAACCAAATCAAAGTAGGTACATCAAATAGTTTTGGAGTATTATATGAGTCGACTGATAGATATGCAGTCCCTAAATATAAAATACTGGTATTCAGCTGCATCCGGTTAGAATGAAAGCCAACCCCAAGATAGTTGGGAAAAGGCTAGGCAGCATATGAGTCGACTGACAAACCATTGATTAAAATAGTTTATTATAGTTTAAAAACAAAAAACTAAAAGACATGTTATTTTTCTCAGCCATGAAAAATACCAGCCTTTTTTTTTTGATGTCCATATCATGGGAATGTATAAAAAATTACTAATCCGCCATCTTTGAGAGTCCGCCATAGTAGATTTAGAATAGCCTCACCATGCATTGTCATCCAAACTAAACATTTTATGCAAAATTTCAGCACAATCGGAAACAGGAAAATGGATCAAATTTAACTTCTAAGATTTGTTTACATAGTTATTTATAAGTGAAGCTAACAATAGCGTGTTAAAAAAACTATTTTAAGGCATCTATGTCAGCCGCCAGAACCTTTGCTAAAACATTACGCAAGGCCGATAGGTACCTTAATACATTATTGAGGCCGGGGCGAAACTCCGCTGCCGCGACAACTCGCGGCTCGGCGGACAGAGCTCCGGCAGGATGTCATGGCGACATGGAGACAGCGATTGTCACAAACCCGCGCTGGGCACGCCACCATTGCGGCGGTAGTGCCCCTCTTTGAGGCTTCGCTGGAGAGACCTCACGGCGCCCTCACCTTCCGCCTGACGCAGGTCCTCACCGGACACGGTTGTTTCGGGAGGTTCCTGTTTCGGATCAAGCGGGAGGTGACGCCCGGGTGTTTCCATTGCACGGATCGCCCCGAGGACACGGTGGAGCATACGGCGGAGGTCTGCCCCGCTTGGGCGGAGCCACGCCGTGTCCTCGTGGATGCGATAGGCGGCAGCGACCTCTCGCGCCCTGCCCTGGTTCAGGCCATGGTACGGAGCGAGAGGGAATGGGAAGCCGTCTCCTCCTTCTGCGAAGCAGTAATGCTCGCGAAGGCGGAGGCGGGACGCGTGAGAGAGCACCAACAACGGAGTCGCCCTCACGCCCTCAGCAGCAGCCGCCTCAGGAGACGCCTGGTACTTCCGGCGCCGCGAGACGATCTCCAGCCACCGTAGATCCGGGCCTGCGGACGGTGAGTAATGGGTAGCTCGCCGTCCGATCAGCAACAGGCCCGAGAGTCGACGGCGCGTAGTGTTCCACGCGCGCCTCAAAGAGTTGTCAGCAAGGGACGGGGCCCGTCATGGCCGATGCCTGCCCGGGGGTTGAGGATATATTCGAAACAGAGTAACCTCGCCCCTGGGCACTCAAAGGCAGGAAGGAACAGGGGTGGGTTTTAGTCAGTAAGAGTCTGACACGCCCTCCCGCTCCACCCAGAGCGGGAGAAGTCATAGGATGATTTCCCACACCACAAAAAAAAAAAAAAAAAAAAACATTATTGAGGTTAGATTTTAACCTCGTCTGGTCTCTAACACATGTCTAGTCTACAAAGCCGAGAGATATTACAGAGTATTGCAGAGTCAATTACACTCAGCAATTAATATCTCAATCGAATCAAATTAGCCGATGCTTATTGATACAAATAGTACTGTACATATTGTGTAGCTAAGACATTTCTGATCTAACTCTGGTAAAGACTTTCAATGAAGTTCTTAGTTTTGCAAAAAAACAGAGTATTGGCAAATAGCCTACAATCGTGACAAACAGAAACACTGGTGGCCTTTGATACGAGTACGTTGTGGATTGTAAACCCATTTATTTCAGACTAGCACTTCGCCCGCGACTTCGTCCACGTGGATTTCAAAATTACTACAACCTTACAAGCTCACAAACTTTACCTTTTTATAATGTTAGTGTGTGTTCTGCCTAGCCTTTTCCCAACTATCTTGGGGTCGGTTTCCAGTCTAACCGGATGCAGCTGAATACCAGTATTTTACATGGAGCAAAAAAAAAAAAAATCAAAATCAAAAGTCATTTATTCAAACTAGGCTGAGAACCAGCACTTTTTGAACGTCAAAGTTCTACATAAAGACAGTCCCCCAAAAAACGCCCGCCCGTCACCACTTCCTAGTGTTTTAGCTGTGAAGAAGAAGTGGCTAACAAACTCCCCAGCAACACATCTGTCTGTTAAGTTTTAAGAACTGCGACTGCTTATCTGACCTCCACAACCCAGTAACTGGGTAATACGATACTCCTTGGTAAGACTGGTTGTCAGACTTTCGGGCTTCTGACGACCCGTAACGACTGTCAAAGATCCATGATTGACAGCCGGGACCAACGGCTTAACGTGCTTTCCGAGGCACACAGGATTCTTGGTATGTAGATATTGTCACCCATCCACGGACCAACCCCGGCAAGCGTAGCTTAACCTAATGGATCGACTCGTGCGGCTGTTATTACTTTAGTCACGAGCTCCTCTCACCTTTTTATAATATTAGTATAGATAGATAAAATCTAACAATTTCTACATATTATAAATAAAAGTCGTGTTCCCCGTCTGTCCGTTTCTCCGCTAATTCCTCCTAAACCACGCAACGGATTATAATGCGCTTCTGAGGAAGGGGCGAGGAAGGTTTCTGAAAACCATTTGTACCCGTGGGGAACCGGGGCGGGTTGCTAGTCACACTAATATTATAAAGAAGAAAGTTTGTGAGTTTGTATGTTTGTTCCTTCTTCACGCTCAAACGGTTGAACTAATTTGGAAGAAATTTGGTATGTGGATAGGTTAAACCCTGGATTAACATATAGGCTACTTTTTATTCCGGTCTACGCGGGTGAAATCGCCGGGGCATAGTAATATATAAATGCGAAGTAACTGTCTGTCTACTATCATGCATGTTTGTTGTGTACCATGCTTCCTACTAGTAAAGTGAAACCTTTCTTAAATTCGAAATAAAGCAACATTATTCTAAGAAGAAACAGGATAACATGTTCCCATTTAATACATCTTCTACCTTTCATGCATGGTCACCCGACACCGGTGAGTTTCTTCCTAGAATCCACTAAGGACTTTCCTAAAAGCTTATCTAGTTTTCTGAAGAAATCCTAGGAAATAGACTAAATTTAAACCAATCCTTCGGCTTCTCTACGAGAAACCATTGCAAGTTTATTCTTTAAAACTCTTTTATACTTTGGTATGTTAGAGCTGATGTTTTTTTAGTGTCGGGTTTCTTTGTGAAAATTATAACCGGAACGTTTGGAGAGTTTTCTTGAACACTTGAGGTATTTTAAACAGCTTGGTTCTTGAGGGATAATATGTAAACATCTCGTTAGTGATAGCGTATCAGAGAAGAATGGAAGAAGAAGACATAATTTTTTTATTAGCGCTGGGCAAATGCCTCCACCGGCTATCCTTTCAGACGGGGGGTGGTTGGGTTGAGTGGTGTGGAATGAGTTCTAAGATGAGCATAACAAAAACGGGCAGACATTTCCGCAGTCATGTTTTAAATCCCCTATGAGTATAGAACGGTGAAACTCTATTGCCAATAAAATTGTACAGTTTTTCAAGTGAAAGTCTTTTCATTCCTGAAGGGATATCTAATACCAGGTTTAGTGACCCACTTATCGAATTCCGGACCTCACTCTTAGCGGCCATGCTGCTCACTAGACCATAAATCAGTCTATATTTATGTCAACCAGGAGAAAAGGCCAGGCCTTATCTATCCCGAAAACCACAACACTATTACAAACCTCAAAAGGAAATGCTATTTAATATAATCCCAAACCGCATTCAAGTTTAAATATTTGACATGTCACAGATGTTGTACCCAAAATAGTTTTGAACGAGTGTTAGCTTGGGCACAAGAGGGCTTTTGATGTAGCCCGGAAAATGTTAGTTGTCAGTGTAAAATATGATGCAGAAGATCAAAGTCAGGGCTCGGAATTGTGATTTAAAATAACGTTTTTAAAACGGTTAGAACAGTTCTTTGTACAACATTTCCAACATATTGTTCGGAACGAAAACGAAATGAGAACGCTTTCAAAAAGGGTGCGGCGACCACTAAATGAAAATATCGTAGTATTGAACCATTCAAAAAATAAAACGGTAAAAAACGTTTAATTAATCAAAAACGATTTAAATATTGTTCTTCTTCATAAACGTTTTATATAACGTCCCGTTTAAACGTAACCGAAACAAATAGTTTATTAGGTAAAAAAGACGAAACCGTTTCAAAAAAAATACCGGTATCCGAGCCCTGATTAAAGTAAAATTTTGCAAAAATACACAATGGTAATATTCCCGTCCATATTCCAAAGAATAAGCCAAAGGTAAGCTCTAGTGTCGCGGGGTTATTCGAAAGAGTTACCACGGCCCTGGAACACAAAGGGCAAACATAAATTAGAAACAGAGTTACAGTGCACCTGGGCACTCAGGGCAGGGAAGGACTAGGGGTGGTTTTTACTCAGTAAGAGTCTGACACTCCCACCCGCTTCACCCAGGGCGGGCGATGTCATTGGATTATTTCCCAAACCACAAAAAAAAAAGGAACATTGGTGGGTTTTAGTCACCCAGAGCGGGAATAGTCATCTGATAATTGGCCACCCTCAAAACTAAACTCTGTAATAATAGAGCAGTGATGGCCCAATGATAACAGCTCGGTCTTATGTGTCGTAGGTTCGAACCCAGACAGGCACTTTAATTTCTGTAATCAGCTTTTTAATTTTCGTACCGCTGAGACACAGGCCTCCTCTCAGTGAGAGGGTGCGGGCCGCAATCCACCACGCGGGCCATCATGCGGGACAACACATGTCTTCAAAATTTTGGTTCTAGTACAAGCCGGGTTCCTCAGAAATGAGGAAACGTCAATGAAAAAATTACGTTTTATCAATATATTGGTATGTTTTAGTAAAATGGACTATATTTTATTTGAAGTTTCCTCATTTCTTACGGAACCCTAAATGTAAGTCCGACAAGCACTTGGCCGGTCTTTTCAAGTTTATAGATCAATGGGAAGTTACAAAATTATTCGGACAAAATTTTGTGAAAAATGACGGACAGACAGACAGGCGGACAAGTGACTGACAGCAATAGGGCTCCGTTTGGACCCTTCGGGTACGGAACCCTAATAATGAACGTTTGAAACTTCTGCCATCCCTATCTTACAGCCAGGATCCTAAACTAATTCGACTTGAAGGATACGTGAACATTCGACAAACGACAGCCTTTTGATTTTGAAATTAAGGATGTGTACGGTCAATCACACTTTCAGTCAAAAACCTCATTAAACTAGATACACTGCAGTTTTAGAATGACATAGTATAAGGTATGTGTAATGAGGTAAGGAGCTGGTTTAAAGTTGTAGTCATAAAGCGTAGGTAATATTTATTTAATTAAACACTAAATGCACATTCAATTATAGGCAACTACTGCTTGCACTTTGACTAAAGAACTGAGTAAACATGATGCATCAAGATCGTAAAAATAAATCAAATGATAAAAATCAAACATTAATGAAATCAGATAATAATAAAATCAATTACGTAATTCTATACTTAAATATTATTATAATCCTATTAAAATAAATCACAATAAAATAAGACAAATTAAAAACCCAACAATTTGAAAAAAAAAATATAAATACCATCAAAAATTATTATCAGTTATACTAAATATGATCTGAATAAAATAATTAAATGAAAATAATTAACAATTAACAGAATCACAATCAAAAACCCTGGATTAAAAAGAATGAATATTGTTTCTTTTAAAAAAAATTAGGTTAATATGACTATGTTCCGGGTTGATTAGCAGCTTACCTTATATCTCTTATCAGATATAGAAACAAAGCTAAAATGACTCATTTCACACCAGCACCCATCACTTTAAACCATATCACGGCAGAAAATCGAAGCGGGGTGGTAGTACCTACTTAGTCAGACGAGATCGCTCTACCCCGTCAATCTGACTGTCACTACTCCTCCAAAGTATTATAATAAATCATTCCTTGAATAATACCTTAAATTTTAAGCCTAGACTCAACAAATTAAGCCAGAAGCTTTGTTAATCTAACTTCTTAACATTAATATCTCCAAATTCTTAGAACAACTTCAAAACTTCAAGTTTCAGGAAAACAATACCGACTTAGATGTTCTCTTAGCACGAAACTTAGAACTTGATATAATCTAAGCTAGGAAAGATAAAGTAGTCTACCAATTACACCGTATCAGATGACCGTGCTAGGAACGTGGCAGGCATAAAAATATATTGAAAAGTGCCCACTAGACCGTTCCGTCACCGACTAACACCGTCGCGTGTCATGCATGTAGCGTATCGGCACCGGAAAAATATGCATGCCAAACCGGTGCGCGCAGGAGGTAAACGAGTTATAACCGCGTATGATTGGCGCTATGCACAGGTAAGGTACGTCCTAGTGTGCATAGTAGACAGAGGTGCGGATTCTCTTGTTGAATAACTAAACTAAAATTAGAGAATCGCTATATTTTACTAAAAGGCAGTGCGAGAAAAGGACGGCTGTAGCTATTAACTATGTTAGAGATGTCAAACTAGTTTACAAGGCATAAACTTTACCGTGTTTTTAGACAACATGTTTTTACGTGCAAACCCTTAATTTGTATGGCAATATTGGTTCAACTAAATTTGACAGCTCTAATTTATGTCTGTTTCTTTCTTGTTTTATTAGAGAGAAAAAGATAGCAATAGGTTTAAGTTAAGTTTAGTTTGTGCGTAACAGAATCGGCACCAATGTCCTGTTTCTTTTCGTGCTTGATACGTTCCTAGCACGGTCACTTTATGATACGGTGTAAAGGGCTGAAACCGTAAACCTATCTTTCCTTCAACAACTTTTGAGATGAGATTATGAATGAAAGGCTCAGTGATAAAAAATAATTGATCATTCAATGAAAAAACTTTTCAATTAATCCGTGTCAGAGACTAGAGGGAGAATTAATTGGATTTCGAAGATAATGGAATTTTTTATCCTATAGCTTGGCAGTCTTGTCTGCGGATTATCTGATGGGTAGTGTTTACTACCGGGATTGGATATCTGCGGGAGTTCTGATGAGAATGAGAGAAAGACCGCGAATGAATGAATTTTATTTTATTTACATTGTTCTCACATATTCTGTTTTACGTATGTTACATACATATAATGTTAAGATTGTTGCATACAATTAAATAGATTCAAGTTCTTCAAACTTAACAGACAGATGTGTTGCTGAGGAGTTTGTTGCGCCACTTCTTCACAACTAAAACACTAGGAAGTGGTGACGGGGGGTCGTTTTTGGGGGACTGTCTTTATGTAGAACTTTGACGTTCAAAAAGTGCTGGCTCTCAGCCTAAATTGAATTATAGATTAATGCACGTTCTTCTCCATAGAATGGAGAAGAGCTTTTGGAATGTGAAGTATTTTTTAAGTAGTCTACTTGCTGACCCAGCAAACGTTGTTCTGCGATTTAGAAATGGGGAGTGGGGGTAGGAGGGTGAAAAGTACTTAATGACCTTTTCTACCTTACCCAAAAAAAATAAAAAAAAAATAAAAAAAAAAATGAAAAAAAAAAAACCCAAAAAATATACAAGAAAAAAATCATTAAAATCGGTCGAGCCGTTTCGGAGGAGTGCAACTTATTATATATTAGAAGATATAGGTAGTCTGGAATAGCGCATAGGTTATAATTTACAATGGGGCAAGTACTGGTTCCACTCGGGCGAAGCCACTGTCAGAAGCTAGTTTAAAAAAAAATTACTTAATTACTTTTGAGTTTAAATAAAATAAATAAAAAAAGAACATTATTATCACAAATGGCAGCTTTTTTTTAACCGACTTATTCAAAACATAAAGATGGGTATATCGTCAGGTCTAAACCTCGATTGATTACCTCTTTTAGTAAAGACTTAATTTAAGTCCGAAAGTAATCGGGTAACTAAAATGGATGTTATTTATTCTCATGGAAATATTGATGAATGAAGAATGTGGGCTAACTGGCATTAATATTCTGATAACTAGGTACCTATCTAAACAATTTAAATTACGACCAATCATCTTGTTCAGTAATAATGGACTATTTACTTACTAAAATCTAAGATCGTTATAGAATACCTACGAGTATAATAAAATCAGTAATAACGTCGACCCCGAAATATTAAACCTTGATATTAATTTGGTAAATGTAAATCATTTATCATTCATAATCAATCATATAAAACATCAAACAAAGGATATTACTTGGTAGGTAATACATAAGCCATTATATTTCGATCTCCGATTTAAGCCCCACAAAAAAATAGACCAGGTACAGAAGGTCGGCTCCGTACAAGGAGCGAAAACGCATGCACACATAGACATGCTTCAAGAACAGCGAGTGCAAGCACATTCGCGACCGGCATTTGTTTGAGATCGCCGCACGTACGCGATACACGCTTCACGTACAGTGAGTGCAAGCGCACTCGCGACCAGCATTTATTTGATATCGCCGCACGTACGCGATAGACACGCTTCACGTACAGCGAGAGCAAGCGCACTCGCGACCGGCATTTTGTTTGAGATCGCCGGTGACCGCTCGGAAACTGACTGTCTGATAATCAAATTTATCACCTCGTTCTTTCGTGGTAACACGAAATAATTATAGATCCGAACTTCTGCACCTATTTCTGTCTATTTGTCCCCAGTTTCCCACGTCTCAAGTGTGCGTTAGATTTCTAATCAAATAAGGGCCGCTATTATATGGTCCTATTTTATCTAATTAAGATAATCTTTATTGGGGACTGTATTCCTTCTTTGAACCCCGAAATAGGGATCAATGGGGCTGAAAGAAGGTCTTATCTTAAAGTTTTAGTGCGTAGGATGTGAGTGGCTGTGATTTTGTGATATATATATATACGGAGAATAAATAAATATGGTATATATTTTAATAATGATTGTTTGGAACAATAAACAACTTTACAATATTTCTTAGTGTTTATTAACAACTTCAGTAGTAAGAATTGTGTTTTAGACATATATAGCCTAATTTATAAAACTTACTAACCATAATATGCTTAGTAAATACTGATAATATGATAAGGTTCGTGTCATCCGTCACATTCAGTTGTCCATAGGACAAAACTTCCTTCAAAAGAGTAGTTACTTAGTACTACGCCACCCAGGTTTATCCGTCTTCAGGGCAAAAAATTTGAGTTAATTCTTTGCGCGTCTAGAGGACACATGGTTAGCGAGACACTATTAAAATTTATTGTGTCTGCTAATTGAACGCGCCTCGGGCTAAGAACCTGGTAATCAGGGTTTAAACTAATCACATCGTTATTGTTTTAGGGTCCCGTACCCGAATAGTAACCAACGGGACCCCATTACTATGCCTCCGCTGTCCGTCCGTCTGTCAGCGGGCTGTTTCCCAGGATCCGTAATACCTACACAGCTGAAATTTTCACAGAATGTGTATTTCTGTTACTGTTGCTGTCTACCTATTACGGATCATGAGATACATCCCAAAATAAAAACGTTTCTAGAAAGGGCTTTTTCTTTGGGATTTATTTTCAGTTTATGGTACGGAACCCTTTGTGTGCGAGCCCAACTCGCACTTGGCCGATTTTTTTATAAATAAGGCCATTATGCATTAAAACCTTTTATGAGTAGGTCTGAGTTTCACCTCGACCTCTTTGGTTAGGCCTGTTTGATTCCTGGGTTTATTAAGTTTCCATAAGGAAAATTTTAGTAGCAGCCCGATGTCTGGATTTGTGCCCTATAGCTTCCGAAATAAGTGTAGGCTAGGCTAAACGACAGTGGCAGGAACTAACTGCACTACGCTAAGCTAGTTAGGTCACATTGTTACCACATACGTTTGGCTTCTGTACTAAACATTCTCTAGGGAAACAAACGCGCAATGATGTTGATAACATTTTACGATTCAGACCCAAATTCTAGAACAGAGACATAAATCTCAATTCAAAACTAGACCGGCCTTGAGATTAATACTAAACCTGTCAGCAAAATAGATTTAATAAGCTTATCTCTGTCGATAATATAAGTAAAACCTGCCTAACTTACCTTTTCTCAGTTGTTACCCAATTTTGCCCGCTCACGGCCGCTGATTGGCTGACGTGGGAAAATGACAGACATGACAGTTCGACAGATATTCTCGATAAGTGAAGGAAACTGATTGTGGGAAAATCCTTGATAATATTCCGGGGGAAAATGTTGAGGTGGGCTTGTTTGGCGAGCATGGTTGAGATCAGCAAAATAGCATGATTTCTAGATGTATTTTTAAGGTTCCGTACCCAAAGGGTAACCAACGCCACGGTTGGCGCAGTGGTTGAGAGATCGTGCTGCGCTGCGTGTTAACAAACAAACATTAGTATGATCTGCAGATAGTTGTTCCAGATCTGGGTGTCTTGTGTATGTGAGTTTGCATGTTTGTAAACGCACCCACGAACAGGAGTAATTCCTAGTGTGGGGCAAAGTTTTATATAAAAAAAAAACGGGACCCTATTACTAAGACTCCGTTGTCCGTCAGTCTGTTAGCGGGCTGTACCTTACGATCCGTAATAGCTACACAGTTGAAATTTTCATAAAATAAATTAAAAATTAAACACACGCTGTGTGAAAATTTGAACTGCGAGTATCTATTACGGATCATGAGATACGAGTACAGCCCAACCAAAAAACCCAAAAAAACACGTTTCTAGAAACGCTTTTTTATGGGGTTATGTTTCAGTTTATGGCACGGAACCCTTCGTGTGCTAGTCCGACTTGCACTTGGCCATTTTTTTTTTGTAGATTTGCAGAATAGGGATGTCTCCAGGGTATAAAAATAATAATTTTATTTAGTCTATAAGTTAGATAATCAAAAAATATTGGAAACGTATTTTTTGCTTTACCAAACCAATAAAAATTACAAAGATAAAACACACCAAAGTGCCGGAGTGGGGGCTTGTAACGTCACTAAACGGTACAAGTTTAGCGTGGCGTGACGTCACGCGAAACTTCAACGCATTGTATCGTCCTCATTTTTGGTTTACGAGACATAAGAAAATATATGTATTTAATATTTTTTGGTAATACTCGTATAACTGACGCACTAATTAGATTTTTTTAGGAAACTATATAGCCTATTGAGGTAAGGCAGGTAAAAAAGTCACCCAAATAGCAATGGAGAGGACTACGCTCGAAGATTCCTTGCATGATCGAATCAGAAATAGACCGATGACCTGGGGGTCGCAGAAATCCGATGGATGTGAGACGCACAGGATCAGTCGTTATGCGACACTTGGGAGAGGCCTATGTCCAGCAGTGGACGACTTTCTGTTGAAATGATAAATGATGATAGGAAAAAAGTCAGTATTAATTAAATTGTCATCGGTTTACCTTATGGGAGGCCAAAAATATACCTACCAACAGTCAACAGGTAGCTGGTACAGCTACAGCTTGAAAGTTAATAATTTCGTGATTACAACGATGACCTTTATCGAGAAAATTCACACGCAAAACCCAACACGTAAACCCCTAAAATCTCTAAGGCTCACAGAATCACAAGCGAATCTTCTTGTAAAATAATTCCAAGGTAAAATTATGGGAGGCCATGTTATGTTCGACTCACGGCTGGGCTAATTGGACCGGATAACGTGGGATAAAGTATAATCCTTGTCTTTGGGGCGATCCCTAATTTGACTTTAGGTGTTGTCAGTTTGTTCTCATTAGCCGGTTTTAGCGTGTTTTTTCCCTTTTTCGTGAAAATTGAGTTTATATTCAAGGGTTAACATAGTAAGAGTGTGAAGAGGTTTAAGGTATACCTGGGGTAAAGAGGCGGCGCGCAGTTGTTCCATGCGCACCTTTGCGGGAGTATGTGCGGTCGTTGGATCGGCATCAGTAGGTGATTGAGCCCGCTAGCGATGGCGGGCTGATACCAGTTGGGTGTGCGCGTCATTTTATTTGTGTCCCGGGCCTCCAAATCATGATAGCGGTAGAAACTGTGGGGTTTTAGTCGGCAAGAGTCCGATATAACTCTCCGTTCTCCCAAAACGGAGTATCAATGTGGATTTCTCCACATAAAAATATATACATGCATATGGTAGGCAGTTAATGCAGAACGTCACTCCTTTTACTTCGTTAACGTTCTAAAATATGGTCATACACGCACTCCAGATGTGAGAGTATGTCACACCTGGCCTTTCTGAAGGTCATCTTCCTGTTTCAGGTATATTTCTTAAAAATTGCAAAAAAAAACACTCGACTAACACTCAATTTCAGACATCTGTAGTTTAAGTAAATGCTTTTTCAAACAAAATTTTTAGTTTTTATAATAAAATTGTCCAAGTGCGAGACTGATTAAAAAAATTCATAGATTTTCCTGTAATATTTTTTTTCAAATATACAGGGTGTAAGGGGAACGCTTCCGAAGCCAGAACGTAGACTACTCGTATATACACCCTAAATGCAAACGGATACCAGTAACCTTTCGCTGTACGTCGGCGTCGCGTTGACGTGGGGTCGTTATGGACACGCGGCTGTCGACGAGCGCGCGCGCACTTTGAACTCGAGGTAATGCGCGAGTGTCAGCTGATATTTTACGAATGTCTTCAATCCCAAATAACGGTTTCATTTAACTGTTCTCACAGCATAGTGTACGCAAAAAGCTAAAAAAATTGGTAAAATTGTAATTAATTTTTCTTTCCCCATTTTTTAATGGTATCGTATCGAGAATCACTAGCCTTATCACCTGTCTCTGTTGTCGGAAGCGTTTTCCTAACACCCTGTATAGTAAATTTTCATCTTTCTTCTTTAATAACTTTAAAACTTATGTTTTTATATGGAAAAAAAATATTTTATAACTTCATACTTTGCACTCCAAAAGTGACCCCCATATTCCAAATTTATTTATTTATTTATTTATTTACCTACGCGTCCGTGTTTGGGTACAGATATTCATGTGTGTACTTAATTTGAACTCGATCGGTCTAGTAGATTCAAAGCAAATTGGCTGTGACAGACGGATAGACCGAACCACGAGTTATCCTATAAAGGTTCTTTTTTTTCATTCGGACTTCGGATCACTAAAAACAGTTTTTCAAAGGTAACATTTTAGCACGAGCGTTAAATTTTATCATAAAATAAACCGTGTCTGCTTTTCAAACTATTAATATTAAATGCATAGAACTACAGGTGCTCAAAAATATTCATCATCAAACAGTATTCTTAATCAAAATAAAACAAACTCCATGATAATTAAAACTGTGCAAGCAAACCCAGGTTTAGACTACAGCTGATATATTCTCTTTGTGGTATAAAAACATGGTATATGCTCTAATTTCGGGGTAAACGCAAAATGCCGGCACACTCGTATATTAAAATGAGACGTATTATGTGAAAATATTTTAGCTTGGATTAAGCAATGTGAGGTTTTTGGTGAGGAATTATTTTGAGCTGACTTTCATAAATGAAGAAGTCAGTTTGGTGTGTCTGTTTCTAATTACACGAAAGGATGTCATTCACTGCTAAATAATATAACTCACTTTGAATGGTCAACCCAGCAACACACACACAACATAACACACACAAAACATCTGCCGCCTGGACAGGAACTGCAGTGGCCAATCCAGCAATTTATAAACAGATTGCAGACCTAGGTTGGTCGCTGTAAAAATAGTCTAGCCATATGGGGTGTCCTTGACCCATCCCAAACTCAGTGCCAGTGTGGAGCCCCATCACAGGACATTCGTCACCTCCTTGCCTGCCTAGCATGCACATCATCAGCACCATGGATGATTTAAACGAAGCCAATGAAAAAGCTATCCAGTAAGAGATGTCAGCAGTACCTGACGGGGCCCGTTAGGGCCAATACCTGCCTGGGGACGCGGATAAATTCGAAATAGAGTTACCGACACAGAGGCAACTAAAGGAACAGGAGTGGGTTTTAGACAGTAAAAGTCTGACATGCCCGCCCTCTCCAACCAAACAACCAAAGCGGGAGAAGTCATTGAATGACGGTACGGTTGGCGTAGTGGTTGAGCGTTCGACTGCTGCGCTGCGTGTCGCGGGTTCGATCCCCGCACGGAACAAATATTTGTATGGCCTCCAGATAGTTGTTCCGGGTCTGGGTGTCTTGTGTATGTGAGTTTAAATGTTTGTGAACGCACCCACGATACAGGAGTAATTCCTAGTGTGGGGCAACGTTTTTTTTAAAATAAAATAAATAAATAAAAATAAAATTGAATGATTTCAGAACCTAAAAAAAATGTGGCTACATACTGGTCTGATAAAATTTGAGTCAAAATCGTCACGTAAAGAAGAAGCAGAATGGTCAACCCTTTCACTGGCGTAACGAATGATAGTGAGGTCTCTTTTAGCTTTTCTAATTATTTATTCGCTCAAAAATATGCAATCGCTCAACTAAATTAGATCCATTTCCATTGCGCAAAAGTTATTATTGTCCATAATGATTGCGAGAGAAAACAATAATTACAACACTTATTACCAATTGGTGGCGAAAAACACCCAACTTTTAAAAGAAAACGTAACTTCACTCCGAACAAAATAGAACATACAAAAAGGACCGTGTCGGAATTTCTCAGACACTGCGCACTAATTAGATTCTCAAGATCCTTTTACAAGACCTAACGTGTCCTTACCCTAGTATTTAAGTGAACTACCAGGTCATTTGTACCCTAACCTAGACTAAATCGACCCTGGTGCCTCGGACTACATAATGTAGATACAGAAGGTTAGGTCCATACAACGAGAGCACACACAAAAGGGAACTTTTTTACCCGACTGCGCGACGCAAAGGAGGGAAATGTGTTTATCAGCTTATGTATATATGTGTGTATGTATGTCTGTTTGTTCCTTTGAGGCGCTTTAGAGACCAAACGCTTGCCGATTTTGATAATTCTTACGTTAATTGATTCGTCTTAATCTTGCAAGTGCTACTAAAGACATGACATTAACCAAAATACAATAAGTCGACAACCAGACGCCATATTGTGAAAAAGAAAAAACTAAACTCGACGAACTATATTAAGTGCGGTATCAAAATAAAGAGTTTGAGGAGGCGATTCCAAAAATATAGGTAAGTACTTTTTTTTTTATTTATTTATTAAACTTAATGCACAAGTAAAAATTACTGTACAATGGCGGACTTAATGCCTTAGGCATTTTCTACCAGTCGACCTTAGGGTGGTGCAGAGACGGAACGTGGCAGGTGCAACTTAAGGGAAAGAATAAACGGAAAATAAAAATACAATAATAAATATATACTTAAATACATACATACAACAAAATTAAAAATGTAATTGAGAAAAACGAAAACAACAAATCAGCGTTGTGACGATTTTTCGAACTCCTTGCAAATGTGTTCACGCGCCTTCAACTTAAAAGAGAACCGACTGGTTGCCGTCCTGATGTTCGGAGGGAGCGCATTCCATAGGGAGACCGCCTGGACACGGAAGGAAGAATGGACAAACCCAGAGCGGTGAGAGGGACATCGCAGAAGACGATTAGTGGTTGATCGAAGATTTTTAGCGTGAGTCGAGCACAGAAACTGAAAATGCGAAGTCAGATAAGAAGGAGAAGTGGGTTTATCGAGTAGAGAAAACAAAGTAGTCAAGACCCTTAGCGCTCTACGCTGACGAATGGGTAACCATTTTAAAATTAACCGATGCGCGGATACATGGTCATACTTACGCAGATTGAAGACAAATCGAATGCAGCTATTTAGAAGGCGGTCTAGTTTATTGAGAAGGTCTGCATTCAGGTCATAGTAGCACACATCGCCATAGTCGATTATGGGAAAGATTAGGGACTGTACAAGCATTGCCTTTATGTGAGCTGGAAGAAGGTTTTTCAGGCGATAGAGCGACCGCAGCGTCCCAATAACTTTTCGACTGACACTTGTGACCTGCTTCCGCCAGTCAAGGCAAGTGTCAACATGCAAACCAAGATCCTTAACCTCGGAGCCAAACGGAATTACTGTGTTGTCAAAGATTACGGGACGTACATTTAGGCAATCCAGCTTTCTCAGACTATGGGAGCTCCCAACTATGATTGCCTGACACTTTGTAGGGTTAACCGCCACCCCGAATCGATCTGACCAGTTTTTAATGACTCGTAAATCCCGGTTTAGCTCCTCGATCGCATCCGATAAATTGTCAACACCTGCCTGACAGTACAGCTGTAAATCATCGGCGTAGAGATGATACGCACACTGAAGCTCGGTAGTAATAAAATTTATAAAAATTGAGAATAGAAGAGGAGATAAAATACCGCCTTGGGGGACGCCAGCTACAAGATCACACCACCCTGAAGAAGAGTCTCCAGTATGAACTGACTGCTTACGCCCCCGAAGATAAGAGGAAAACCATTCCAGTACCTCTTGAGAGACCATGAGATAAGAAAGGATGGACAAAAGGACTTCATGACTGACGGTATTAAAAGCGTTAGAGAAGTCGATTAACACTAAAGCAGTAACTTTAGTGTCTTCCATTCCCCGCCTGATATCGTCAGTCACTTTAAGGAGAGCTGTCACGGTACTGTGCCCGGGCCTGAAACCGGATTGATACGGGCTAATGAGGGAGTTGTGATAAATGAAGTATGAGAATTGCTTGTGAACACAGGCCTCGAGCACTTTGGACAGGAAGGGAAGAATGGAAATCGGACGAAAGTGACTAGATAGAGTGGGACTGGGAATCTTAGCCAGGGGCCGTACATGGGCTTTACGCCACAAGGAAGGGAAAGTACCAGAAAATAGGGAAAAGTTAATGATATGGGAGATTGCAGGAAGGAGTTGATCCAGAGCCGACACGATCATATAACGAGTGATGTTATCGCAACCCACGGCTTTGGAATTAATGGATAGGATAATTTTTCTGATCTCTCCCGGGTCAACTGGAGTGAAGACAAAGGGGGCAATATTGGGTCGCGTCAGACCAGCTAGATAGTCGATAGTTTTAGACTTGGTTTGACTGTCCAGTAAAGGGACAGTGGAGAAATAGTGATTCAGATCGTCCAGACCAATTGTGTTAGGAAGGTCTGAATGACGCGATTTGCCGATACCCAGCGTTCCAAGGAATTTCCAGATATCGGCAGAAGAAGAAGAAGTGATGTTATTTAGAATATGGCGGCGTTTAGCGTTGCGTATCATCTGGTTACACCGATTCCTAGAAATCCTGAAGAAGGTCCAATGGTCCTCAGAGCGGTCCTTTTTAAATTTCCGAAATGCGCTGTCCCTCCGTCGCATTGCCATCCGTATTTCCCCATTCATCCAGGGTGCAGGTGGACGCTTCAACTTTACTTTCCTGACTGGAGCATGCGTGTCATAAAGCATGGTCACAACTTTGTTGAAGACACAAACTTTATCATCAAGTGTAGCAGCTTCCTGCAGGGGTGTCCAGTCAATATTAGATGCATCTTTTAGAAGTTGCTCACTATCCATACGTGCAAAGGCACGCCTATACTGGAACAAGGGTTTGGATTTAGGAGGTTTGAGGACATAGGACAAGTAAACAAGGTCGTGATGGGAAAAGCCAGGGGCATCAAGTTGACCATGAAAGGAAACTAGGGAAGGATTAGAGGTGAGGATCAGGTCAAGCCAAGTATCATCTACGTCTTTGTTATGATGAGTGGGTTGGAGAGGCAGTACATGCATACTGGCTGACTCAACAAGATGCAGGAGTTTACGGGACCGATTGGAGTCGTGGGCAAGGAGGTTGGTGTTAAAATCACCCATGATGATGTGATGTGCATACTCTGAACCCAAAGATTCAAGCAACGATTCGAATTCGGTGAAATAATCAAGAGTAGGGGGACAATAGACGACACCTAGAACCGCTTTAGCTCCTTTGACACAAACCTCAAGAAAAAGGAACTCGACGGAATCGTTAGTAGAAGATGTAGTAAGAATTTTAAAAGGGAAATCATTTCGAAGATATATAGCTACACCACCTCCCTCCCTACCGATCCGATCATTCCGAAGAAGAACGAAACCAGGGAGAGAGTAGGTGGTAGATAGAAGTTCAGGTTTGAGCCAAGTCTCGGAAATCAGGACGGCGTGAACATTATTATTGGAAAACGTTTCACACAGTTCACTATGATGACAAGGAATACTTTGGGCATTAATGTGACAAACGTTAAACAGCCGGCCGGGATTTGAATCGAACCTTTGGCGCAATAGATCGCCAAGAGTATCTGTCAGAGAGCTAAAACTAGCATCGCAAGAAGAGGCAGTTGACTTATTAGCAGAATAAAAAGATTCGTTATCAGATAACATAAGAAAATATATATAAATAGATACTAAAAATTACACACACAGGCTGGTACGGAGTTTGCATCTCTGCACCACCCGCCAGCTAACATCATTATCATTCATACAAGAAGAACTAGGAGATACCAAAGAAAATAAAAATAACATTGAACACAGCACTCAGATATGGCGATAAAACAGTTAACACTATGTCGCAATCGTGAACGAAAACAAAAGAAAGGAAAGACAAAACAAAAAAAGAAAAAAAAATACAGAGTTTACAAGAATAATGGTATTCGGAACGCACCTTACAAAACAATCCCGAACTTGAACGTATCCGATTATTTGTAGCAAACGATAGATGAACTAATATGAACATACCCTCTATTTTTAATTTTACGATTGAGAAAACAGAAAATAAACTTATTGAGGGTAAACATAAAATAACATAGAAGTAGTTATGTCAACGAAAATACAGATGTCAAATGGGCACTACGTAAGACGTAACACATTAGACAACAAACAAACTATACAAGAAGTTAAGAAATAATAGGAAAAGTGATCGAATAGAAGTTAAACATAGTGAAAATTATTGTTACGGTAAGTAAAACCTTACTGTCTATTGTGTAGACAAAGTTAATCGGTACAAACAAAGAAGAAAAATAAAAATAAAATAATAACACAACTAACTCGTCTTGTTACGCAGGTTCTCACCTCCTTGGGCCCTCGGATACTTCGCCAGCAGTGGACGAAGTACCTCACTGAAATGTAGAAAATAAAAAAAATATTTTCAAAAAACCCGACTATAAAAAGCAACAAGCAGTCTGATAAAGTCGGTGGCATGAAATCAATTATTGAACTAAAATAACTGCCACCAACTGCATCAGACTCAGACTTTGAGGCGCGCGTAGAACACAACGCGCCGTCGACCCGGGTTTGGTCCTTATCGGTCGGCAAGCCATTGCTCGCCGTCCGCAAGCCCGGAAATCGGTTTGCAGGTCCGGATACCTAGGGCGTCCCCTGCGGCGCGCGGCGGCTAGGGGCGTGAGGGCAAGTACTTGCAGCGATTTCAAACAATTGCCGGTCGTCAGTGCGCCTGCACTCGCTGTACGCGAACCGTATCTATGTGTGCGTGCGTTTTCGCTAGTTGTATGAAGCCGACCTTGTGAACCTATCTTTTTGTGCGTGTACCCTTTGTATGTACCGAGTAATTATTATCCAAGGCTTACAAGTAAGGCTAGACAAACAACCACATTTTCTTTTCATGTAGGTACAAATCTTTGCTGAAGAAAACCGCCTGAAATGACCTAAGCAAATTGCGGGCAATATTAATCTTTTGGAAACGAGCAATACTTGGGCAATAGCTCACGAAATTAACTCATTATTTCCATATTCTGTTGGTCATTGTTTGCAGTAGTCGGTAGTTTGACCGACGTAAGTACTCGTATTGTCAGTTTCTTTTATAATGTGAGGATGTGTAGCTATTTTGTAATTGGTTTATAAATAATATAAATATTTGCGATCAAAACTAAACCATAAAAGTTCAATTAATTTCGTTTTAATTAATTTTAACGATTGATCTGCTAGTTACTAGTTTAAGTACCTAATCACTTAAATCTGCCTGCCTAGCCCTTTCCCAACTATCTTGGGGTTCGGCTGCCTAATCACTTAATAAAACAAAAATTCACTGAAATAGTACTTATTTTTCTAATTTCGGTTAATTGGCGACTTCCGCTGTACTTTTGCTGATTACATAACAACACGCCCGTAGTCCCAGTAAGTATAGTCCCAATGTAATACTAGGTGAATACTTTAATTACATTTCGTTACATAAAAAGCCGATGATAAATGTCCAAAGAGGCAGTAGTGCTACTCTATATCACCGGATAATATTGCCGTAAAATTTTAAACTCTTTGTTTTCAATAAGGCTCGGATATAATATCCTCGGTTAATTATCAAAGAAAAGATTTATTGTATTTGAAATAATCTATCTATTCATAATATAACCCGAGTTTACATTCTCGCAAGATGTACTACAGTCTAACAGTATTTTATATTTATTTTTTTATTTTAGATGGGTTTGCTCTTGACTCTGGTCCAGGTCAGATGTGACAGAGACAGAGTCGACGATGGAGCGAGCTTACCCAGAAAAAGCCTCTTCACTCTAACTTTCAAGAAATTAGAGTATTTACAATTATCCAGCAGCTTCTATAATGCGCACAACAGTGGATTCGATTTGAATGACTTCATAGTGAAAAAAACAATGTGACCTCCCATTCTAATTTTGATCAGCTGACGATAACTTTGTATGGAAAGTCCAACTTTTGATGGAAATTTACTATGACTATTCACTTCCATGGGCTGAAGCTATATTTAAAATATGGCCACACAGTTCCGTTACAACCTATAGCAGACACTAAACACAAAAAAGTGTGTGTGTACTTATGTACGCACGTAAGAAGTTATACTTCTTTGGCGTAACAAGATAAAATACCAAACTGTCACAAAGTTTACAAAAGGAAAACAATCATTCTTTATGAACCACAGACTATATCTAACTTCAGGCTGTAGGTTTTTTGTGAGGGTGTGCGAGCGCATCGTAAAAATTTACTCTCACCATTTTTCCCTAACGTGCCAAAAGAAGTATGACTTCAAAAATTTTCAAACACAAGCCGGCAGGCTAGCCATTGTTGTTCATAGAAAGAAAGTTTGTCTTAAGGGGGAAACGCCAGGGCTACTCTCTTTTTTTTGTGGGGTGGGAAATCATCCAATGACATCTCCCGCTATAGGGTGGAGCGGGAGAGCGTGTCAGACTCTTCCTGACTAAAACCCACCCCTGTTCCGTCCCTGCCCTGAGTGCCCAGGGGCGCGGTAAGGGTTACCCGCACGATTCAATTTTTCTTACGTTTTTTGCAATTTGCAGGTCAATATCGGGTTGTATATTAATAAAAATATGATTAGCGCCCGTAGCAAGTACGTATTTACAGAACAGTTATCATTACAATCATCAATACAACCTTCTAAGTTTATATTACAGTATGGAATGACTACTTTAATAATTCAGAATTACGAGTAATGTCGAATGTCATGATTCCAACATTAGACAGCAATTCTAACTTACAGAGCCACGCGTCGTACGTCCACCCAGTGATAGGGCTCGCCCATCAAGGAGCGCTGTCCCAAATTAGACGCATGTTTAATTTATTATAGCGAAAATAATACATATTTTTTAAAAGTAACAAAACCAAATAATTTTTTCTTTGTATTGCAAAGCAGTAGATATTTTTTTATACTCTTTTGATTATAAAAATGAAGCAGTAAAATGGTTTCATCTCAACGATTTGGAGGTGATTTGGTGTTTTTTTTTTAATATGTGATACCGATAGAAAAATTATGACTAAATCAAATTTTGACTGGCCTGTTGGTCTAGTGGTTAGTGACCCTGACTGCTATGCCGGAGGTCGTGGGTTCGATTCCCACCCAGGACAAACGTTTGTGTGTTAGAGCACGATCATTTGTTCTGTGTCTGGGTGTAATTTATCTATAATATTTATGTATTTAGAAATATATAAGTATGTTTATCAGTTGTCTAGTACCCATAACACAAGCTCTGCTTAGCTTGGGACTAGATGGCGTTATGTGATAGTTGTGGAATATTATATTATTATTATAAAAATTACGTATCATATCATGTAGATTACTAACAATTTTTTTCAGATGTAATTTCTCTGTAAGTGCCGACGAAAAACTGGTCCCTGGTCTTTTCCTCAAAAGTCCAGGCGCCTTTTGAAGGTTGCTCCCGATAACAAAAAACCGACCAATTGCGAGTCGGACTCGCACACCGAGGGTTCCGTACAAGCTTGTTATCTAAATAGTTCGGGAATTTCGAAATTTTTTGCCGGACAACTTTTTTTAAAATTTTTCGGTAATTAGATGTGGTTAAAATAATTTAAAATCTGTTTGATCTTGTGCTAATGAGGTCCTTTCATACGATACCCCACATGATACGTTCGCCTCACTTTAAAATTTGGACCCGAATTCCTTGTATGGGGATTATTTTTTGTGACGTAATCAAAATTTACGGTAGTCATCTTGTATTATAATACCTTGCTTCATTGCTTCTTGCCAAATTTCATGATTGTAGGACAGCGGGAAGTACTCGTACCCTATAAATTTTGATTCCATTGAGAGTGTCGAAATATACGCCTTAATTTCAACTCGATACCTCCACGCTTTCTCCAACATAAAGGGTCTCGACAGACGGACAGACGGACGGACAACAAAGTGATCCTATAAGGATTCCGTTTTTCCCCTCTTGAGGTACGGAACCCTAAAATAATAATAACATACTAAACACAACCTTTTCTATCAAGTAGGTATGTTCGACATCGTTGCTTCATGGAAAGAAAGTTTGCCTTATGACAGTCTTGACTCAGGTCTGCGCACAGCCTTATAGTTAGGTACATGTTTTATTCACAAGGAACACACATATACCTATGTGCCAGCAATAGAATTATATTGTCAACTGTTTCGAGAGTTGTACACAATTTGACTGACATATTGTGTTCAGTGTTCGAGTAATTGTTTATACATGATACATTAGTGTTAGTTTGTACTTACGTTAGTAAATTTGTTGTTAGACGCGAATTTAACATTAAAGATGTGTTGTGCCTAACAGGAGTCTTTATTATATGAAGTGTGTTTTTTTTTTGTGGTTTGAGAAATCATCCAATGACTTCTTCCGCTCTGGGTGGAGCGGGAAGGCGTGTCAGACTCTTACTGACAAAAATCGAAAAAAAAAACCTTTCCTTCCCTGCCCTGAGAGCTCAGGGGCGAGGTAACTCTGTTTCGAATTTTTATCCTCATCCCCTAGGCAGAAGTGTGAATTGTTGACCGAGGTTTCATGATTTATTTTTTACAACCTTCTAAAAAAAAAAAAAAAACCGGTATCGGGATAGGGTCCAAGCTACCGGTTGACAGGGCTCCTGAGAGAGGCACCTTCTAACTATGCGCGCCGTGTCCAGGAGTACTGCCTTCTGGATCAAGCTCTTGATTCAACTGCCCAACGAGAGCCTCCTTAGGTGTTCGTCGAGGCTCTTGGCTATTTAACCATTGGCCGTCACGACTATCGGCACAATGACTGCTGTATCCACCTCCCACATGTCAACATCCTCGCGAGCCAGATCAAGATACTTTGTTTGTTTATCTTTTTCAGCTTTCACGAGGTTCTCGTCATGAGGGACAGCTATATCAACAATCATTGTGCGACGCTCTAATCGATCTATCACCACTACGTCAGGCTTATTGGCAACAATAGTCCTGTCAGTGATGATAGATCAATCCCAGTATAACGTGATATTGCCATTTTCGAGAACTGGGTCGGGCACATACCCATAGTACTGTACTTCCGATTCCACAAGATTGTATTTAAGGGCAAGTTGCAAATAGCCTCCGTTAGCTAGACGAGAACAACCAGAAATAATGTGTCAGATTGATTCCCCGACAGACGTCAACCGTACCGTCCTTCACAATGTATTTCCGGTAGTTATTCGTCATCATAACTTCGACCATTATCGCACAGACAAGACCTTCGGTTTCCCCAAAGAGTTCACCAAAACGCAGCCAGGATACGGACGCTAAGAGATCTACATCGGGTTCATGTAGGTCCCGGTAAAAGCGTCCGTGAAGCTCCTTGCTCTGCCACACTACCCTGAGGTCATTAGTATCCAGTACTATAGGTTTGCGGTTTATTATTATTATTATTAAAGCACAGACTTCATTATCAATAAGAAGCTCCAACGCAGGTGAAGAAAACGTGTCTCCGAATTGTAGTTCTAGGGACATGATGTCAAGCGAACCTTTACCGTAGATTAATGACTAACAAAAAATGTGAAAAACCATAATTAACAATATATGAAGCGTGAAGCAGGAGTATTTTCATAGTCAGAATTAGTTTGAGTGACCAATATAAACCATTAACATGAAAAAAGTTAAAAGCACAGATTTCTTAACAGCAATATCTACAATAAAAACTGACAATAAAACCTGAACGTTAGCACTCCCAAACAATGGAAGTCGGTATTGTTCCGAACAACGCAAAAACCACAAGTAATCAATCAAAAGAGAACTGTGTACTGTTCGCCCTATTTACTCCGTTACAACAAAATGTATACAGAAATCGGTTATGGAAAGAGGTTAATTCGAATCCACAAATCATAATAAGGATGATTTTTCAGAAAAATCATAAAGAAACAAGAATATTTTATCCATCAGAGGAAATTGCAGTAGTGCTATTCTGTAAAGTTCACTGTTTACCTCATTCAAGTGAGCACACACAATAGGCTACATGACAAAATAAATTACTTAAGGCGTATATATCATCCTCGTGGATGCGATAGGTGGCGGCTACCTCTCGCGCCCGGCCCTGGTTCAGGCCATGGTACGGAGCGAGAGGGAATGGGAGGCAGTCTCCGCCTTCTGCGAAGCAGTAATGCTCGTGAAGGCGGAGGCGGGACGCGTGAGGGAAGCTCAACAGAGTGGCCCTCACGGCCCCGGCCGCTACCACCGCAAGGAGAGGTACTGGGCGTACTGGGCGTAGGACGTCGCGACACGATTTCCGGCCACCGTAGACCCGGGCCTACGGACGGCGAGCAGTGGGTAGCTCGCAGTCCGATCAGCACCAGGCCTGTGAGTCGACGGCGCGTAGTGTTCCACGCGCGCCTCAAAGAGATGTCAGCCACCACTGACGGGGCCCATTGTGGCCGGTGCCTGCTTGCCTAGGGGTAGCGGATAAATTCTGAAAATGAGTTACCGCACCACTGGGCACTCAGGCAGGGAACGAACAGGGGTGGGTTTTAGTCAGTAAGAGTCTGACACGCCCTCCCGCTCTACCCAGAGCGGGAGAAGTCATTGGATGATTTCCCAAACACCCAAAAAAAAGGCGTATATATCCAAGTGGCGACCTCATTGAATAAAAAATCGTAGCAAAGCGTAGAAAATAAAGATTATAGAATAGTATGTTGCGTTTGTTACAAAGCGGATAAGGTAAAACAGTTCTCCAAATGTTTCGTATCCAAAGTAGTAGACAAAAGTACCAAAAACGGCCGTTTTTGACACATTTGCTTACTACTTTGGTTACGAAATACTTTGAGTCCTGTTTTAACAATGTAAAAATACAAAAAAAAAAAAAATACCTTATCCTATTTGTAACAAACGCAACATGGATTCTTTAATCTTTATTTTCTATGCTAAGATACGAATTTTTATTCAATGAGGGCGTCACTTATGGGGAGGTAGGCCCTTAGGTCCGTCAGTAATTGGATTTACCAAAAAAATATTCGACACGTACTTTTTCTTTGGTCATGTAAACAAAAAAAAAAAAATGACGATACATTGCGAACTAGTTTGTTTTCAAAGTAAATCATCGCGGATTCACAACGAGACACCTTTGGAATTACAAAGTGATGTTTAGAGAAAAAGAAACTTCTAAGAAGAGGTGTTGCCAAATACTGCAAAAAACATTATAATGTGTTACATCTGCATTCTAAGGGAAAAGAAATTAAAATACGCTACTAATGACTAGGCAGTGTGGTCTCAGACCTTAGCCTGTTCCAAAAGGAACAAAAAAAGGAAAAAAAAAAACATTCCGTCTACGAAATAATAAAAGCAATTTGCAAAACTCAAACAAAAGATCTAAAATTAGCCACAATTTATTTCATAAAAATGTCGGAAAATTCTTTTAATGTAACAAAATTAAGCAGACCGTCTCATTCTTAGAATTTCACTTTTAAAAAGTACTTTTCTTTGTAAACAGAGGTTTTAAAAACCCTTTCACCTTTCCAAATTAAAACGGGCTTTTAGTACCTTTTGGGGTCCCTGATTACACCGTCAAGAGTAGACCGTAATCACGTAGGTCTCGGGTTCTGCATAATTATGTAAAAACAGCCTTTAAAAGTGTTCGTTAAAAGGCAAACGAGACTACAGATGTTCGTTTAATTTATGAATTTTCAGGAATTTTCAGGCGAGAGAAGGGTAGATGGATATTTATATTCGCAGCAGAAGCTTTGTAGATTGATTTTAATAAATTATAATACTGATTGCCTTTGATGTTCGTTATGAAAGTTGAATGGTTGACCGGTTATGTAAAATCTCTAAATATAGAAAGCTGTCTCTTGTTCTTCGTTCTCTTTCAAAAAGTCACGAAAATTATCCCAATTTAAGTCCCAGTACCAGTTAATCATCATCATCATCAGCCTTGTAAGCCCTACTTCTGGGGCACAGGCCTCCTCTCTACGAGATGAGAGGGTGTGGGCCGTAATCCACCACGCGGGCCCAATGCGGATTAGTGGATGTCACATGTTTTCGATTTTTTGGTTTGACTTATTGTGCGCGCGCTCTACCATCTGACGGCCACCTCTACCACCGCACGCGCTCATTGTTCAAATCAAACAGCGCGCATCCCGAGCTTCCTGTTACATACTTCCGTCCCATTTCACGAAATCACTGCCACAGATTGCTGGAAAACGAGAGGAAACACACACATTACACATAAAAAAAATGTAGCAAATTTATAATCATACGCGCACAAGCTGCTGATATTCTGCCCAAAGGTCGGGGATAAATTCAAAATAGAGTTACCGCGCCCCTGGGCACTCAGACAACTGAAGGAACAGGGGTGGGTTTTAGTACGTAGAAGTCTGACTCGCCCTCCCGCTCCACCTAGAGCGGGAGAAGTCATTGGATGATTTACACACCCCACAAAAAAAGCTGTTGTTATTAGTTGAATGAACACCCAATAACATGGCTTGACTCACATTTAATTTGTGATGCGTCGATATTTATAACTAGACACGTGAAGTGTTTGAATAAAACATTAATCTATCTAAAACCTAAAATTGGTGTTACTTCTGCCAATTTTCTTTTAAGGTTTAGTCAATGATGTAAACTTCTAATTCTAACCTACCCAAGTACGCTTTTTCCCAGCCAACACCGCCCATGCCCCATCCATAGATGGACCAAGGCTCCTTTCTCTCATTACTGTGGTCTTGTGCGATCTCTTGGCCATGCTAAATTCATCATCATCATGATTTTAGCCGAAAGATGTTCACGACCTACTCGCGACCTTCACCTGAGCCTTTAGACAAAATACTTTTCTGTTAACGTTAACGCTAACGCTTCGTGCAAAATGTATGGCGACGACATTGCTGGGCGTGAGTCACGTGAGAGTTCTCTCCGCAGGTAATGTCCTTGCCATACATTTTTCACGAAGCGTTAGCGTTATTATAAAAGTTATTTGGCTAAGAGGGCTGGCCTTCCAACGCTGCGTCTTCCGGTACGCGGTCGCCCCTACATAACTTTTCGGCCCCATAGACCATCTGTTCTACGAAGAATTTGCCCTGGCCACTGCCAGTTAAGTTTGGCGATTTTTCGGGCGTCGTGTTCGTGGTTCCTGCGGAGAACTCCATGCTAAATTACCAACTCTAACAAATGCCAATTCCAACGCAAGTAAATCTATCAAATTTTGTTCAAAACGAGCAAAATAACGGCCTTCCAATCGGTAGTTAACACCGTGGCAGTTGGGTAACAGCCAAATATGGTATTTTAAACTCTTCCAGCAAAGTACCGGGTGCTAACAATGACTTGAAAAAACGATTTCTCACCATTTTGCGGAAAACGATTACGATAACCGATGTTTATGCAGGTAAGTATAAAAACATTACTCTCTTTTTAAGTGTCGCCGCAATCCGGTAAATCTGGTTCAGATGTTTGTGTTAAAATCGCGAATCAGAACAACATCCCATCGGCTGTTCTAGCCAGAATAATCACTGCTTGACATCAGCACACCCCAAGCATTGCTATGACCGGTATTCACCATTTTCTTGCCCTTAAACTGAATAATTAATTAACAAGCTATTTTGTCCCACTGTTGGGCAAAGGTCTCCCTCTCCCCCTTCCACACAACTCTGACCTTTGCTAGTACGAACCAGTCCTTTCGTTGGGAGTCGAGCTCGTTCCGCCATCTTTGCCTTGGTCTGCCGCGATGTCGTCTGGCATTTAATGGGATCTATTCAGTTGAACCTCCACTGGATCGGATCGAAAGTATCTTGCCCTCATTCTAATTTATTTGCAGTCGGCGCAACACATCTCCTTCTTTCACAATTATCTATCAGTCATCATCTCAGTCTCTTTCTAGACATAAATATCGCAGGAGTGTTTAAAAGAGTTACCGCGACCCTATCACAGGCAACTGAAGGAACACGGGTGGATTTTAGTCAGTAAGAGTCTGACACACCCTCCAGCTCCCCCAGAGCGGGCGCAGTTATTTGATGATGTCCCACCCTAAAAAAAGAAAAAAAATTGCGTTGCTCTTCCCCTACTCTTAAGGCGGTGATCCATTTGCGAGCAAAACCACCGTCAATGGAGCACTTAAAAGTCTGTGGATTTAAAAACCAGCGGATTTGCTCGCTGGCTCTTTGTGCATGCTTGAAATTTTAAGTCCGCGGTCTTTTCTTCTTTTATATCTTTCTCCTGATGTAACAGTATTACCCATGTAACAAAGTAACTCCGTCTGGGAGCACGCCATGACTTCACCAACGATGAGAGTAGACTGTTTTGCTCGCCAATGGATCATCAACGAAAGCCAACGAGCCGGTGAGCCAATGATTTAAACCATTGACTCGCTGGTTCGCAAATGGATTACCCCCTTTATAGTCGTCCAAATTCATACCTATAAACTTTCCACACCACATCTTCCTCATTCCTCTGCATTAACGATCAGTACTAACCTTGTTCACAGTTATTCGTTTACAGGCTAGCAAAATAAATGCTTTTCACACCATTTTTCGTGTAAAATAAACAAAAGATGCTCCAAAATAAATTGAATTACAGCAATAAAAACCTCACATCTCTTACATACCCCGAAAAAAGCGGCAAGCCACATCCGGTAGCAGTCACCCGTTAATCCCATATTTGTTTATTTGTCACTTAGGTCATTTAACAAAAGCACACCCGCCCGTATTTTTACATCCAGTATTTGGGTTATATTTCTCTTACGAAGCTAGTGTGGTTAAGCAATTCATCGGGATGGAAAATACGGGAACTCTGGTAAAACCCCGGGATTTTCGTTGTTATGTCATATTTACCTACAAACATCGGGCTAGGAGTATAAATCTCGCTGGAATAACTTTGTATGTTTTCAGATTCCGGTTTTTGGCGTGGAAGAATATTTTGTTTGATTAATTTTACGTTGGATTTTAGAGCATAAATGGCTAACCATTATTCTGTACTATTGCGTGTTCCCATTTGGCGCAGCTGTTAACTAGTTTATTTTTGTTTCTTTTCGTTAGTCAAATAAAGTTCATTCTTTCTTTCTACGTTGACATCGCTACAGATGTCGGTCGGTATAGATGTTTCTGACTACAATAGTGTTGCTAAACTTTGAACATAGATGAATAATTTACATATATATAACTTAATTATGAACATAAGCTTCAAAGACTCGAAATTGAAAAAAAAACAAAACAAAAGAAAAGTAGGTTTATTACTCAGAGTATAATTTCTGTACATTTTATTGCGGACCGTATTTTATTTTGACGTCAGAACGCCGCCGTATTTCGTTCAAGCACACTCGTCTTAAGATATACTGCTTTTAAAATTGAACACACAGCCCTCATTGGCAGGTAACATTCAGCAAAATAGAAAACGCGGAACCGGTGTTACCCACGTAGCATTTTCCTTAGAGACAACCCGGGACGCGGGATCCCGGGAACTCGGAATTCGAGACGCCTGCCATCACTAGCCGAGGCTGATTTATTCGCGGCAAGCGAGAATTTAAATTAAAGCACATTAGGAGCATATAATGTGTATTTGTATATGCTTTTGTTGTTTTTAATGTACTTATTACGTTAAAAAACAACAAAATCATGAAGTAGTAGTAAGGACGTAAGAAATTACAGAGAAAAATAAGGTTATTATTACTATGCCTTTTCTTCGTTCTTTTCTTGTAGGCGTGTTGAAGTTTACGGTTGAATTTAGCCCTTAATGTTCATCACAATAATATCACTTGAGCTATAAGCCCAAGTGATTGGTGTTTTTTCAAACCAGCTTTTTTCAGATTGTTTGCTATCGTGGCCTATCCCACAGGAATGATGCAAGTATAAAAAGAACGAGAGAAGTAGATTACCGACATAGCTCGAAGAATCGGAAAACTTAAGGCGCAGATATACGACTTCTAATGATTACGAAGACCACTCAAGGCCGTTGGCATATAACTTCGCCTTAAGTTGCAATGGGCTGGGCACATTGCTCGTAGAACAGATAGTGGCCGATAGGGCCGAAGGGTTCTAGAGTGGCGACGCGTACTGAAATACGTGTATTGTGTTTTAAGGCCTCCCATAAAGTGGACCGATGACCTGCAAATGTATTCGCTAACTCAATTTGATGGGCACTTTGCAGTACATTGCTGCTTTGACATATAGGCAAACAAAAATGTATTACATAGTGCCTATTATAATCGACATCCACCGAGCAAAGCAGAAATGCACTACATAGTGCTTTTGAAACTGATGTCATTAGAGTTAGCGAATACATACAATACCCGCGCAGCAGCGCGGGAATCCGATGGATGCAAGACGCACAGGACTGGTCGCTGTGGCGCTACTTGGGCCTATGTCCAGCAGTGGACGTATTTCGTCTGAAATCATGATGATGACATAAAGAAGCTGATATTTGTATTCATCTGCATCGGGTTAGACTGTAAGCCGACCCCAAACATAGGTAAACGGCAGACAGATTGATTCAAAAGTAGCAGGCACTTAGCGATAGTGTTGCTTTCTATGAGTGAAAAAACCAGCCAAGTGCGAGTCGGAATCGCGCAAGAAGCGTTCCGTACCTTTGTACAAGATTATACGCGTCTAATTGTTATTAAAATCAAGTAAAAAATGCCAAAAAAAACACGTTTCTAGTAGAACGACAACAGAAATACACATTCTGTGAAAATTTCAACTGTCTACTTATTACGGATCATGAGATACAGCCCGCTGATAGACAAACAGTATATACGAACGGACAGCGGAGGCTTATTAGTACTTAGGTACCTACTTCCAGGGAATACCTACAATTAACAAATTAACATTTAAACAAACAATTTAGTTTGAATTTTTCTGATTTGCATTAATACAAGACAACTAAGGGGTCCATAAATAAAATACAAAGGCAGCTAGGGGTAGCTGCCTTTTCAAACCATTTGATGAGATGAGATTTTTTCTTGCCAGAAATTCCTTGGCTAGACGTGACGGTAGAAAATTGGCTGCTAAATCCATTTTTGCTCAGAGTAATTCTCGTATATAGGTCAGACACGTTTTCTCAGGGGTGTCGTAGAGACGATTAGGGATTGCAATGGATAGGTAGCATTATGGGTACTGGGTAGCATACACCTGTGGACTGATATTATAGCCGCATGACTGGCTAAATTTTTTGTTTCACCTTAAATTTGTTGACAATTCCGTACTCTAACTATACGTACGCAAATGTAAAGTTAACTTAACATCACAAACATCACATCATCATCACAAACATACATAGCCTCACGCCTATTTTTCATGAGTAGGCAGTAACTACAGACTGCTACTTGCTGCGATACTTAAGTACATACTTACTCCTTTGTTTCGTTAAAAATTAAGTGTTATGACTGACATTGGCAAAGATTGGTTTCACACCTACAACTTCAATCTAAATTAAATAAAGTGAATACTACACGCTAGAAACTACCCAAATACAAACATTCAGCGTATTAAACAATAGAAAACCTTTTAAACAATCAAACAAAACATTAAATTAAAAGAAAACAACTGCCAAATTCCAAGCTAGGACGAATGATGAAAAATTCAGAAAAAGCTCAAAACATACTACAAACATTTCGACATTCGCTGACAATGCACCCGGATTGGGGAGTTTGTTCCTCGTGTCGGCATTCAGAATTCGCCGACACCGTTGTCGGCGTCCGAGGGCCATTAACCGACACATTTCGCCGACGCGCAATTCTCACGTTCAAATGGCACTTTGAATGGGTATTTTTATTTAGTGGATATTACGTACATATGCCAACGTATTTTCTCGGTACATTTCCTCTGCAAGCGGAATCATAACACACGTGCTACATAATTATTTCACAAGTCTCCATAAAGCTTCTGGAGTTTTAATGAATCAAACGGATTTCAAAACACAGGCAAACAATCCACCATTCGCTGACAACGCAGCGGGATTAGCGCGTTTGTTCGACATGTCGGCATAGTCTGCGTTTCGCCGACACCAACGTGTCGACCCATTAGCCGACACATTACCTCGACGCGGAATTCCACATTCGAATGTTCAGTTTGAATAAATGTTTGAATAGGGATTATATTTCGTATGAACTGAAACTAAAACGGCGGATGGAAATTAGAAGTTTGGGAGGCATTAGAATATAGTTGATAGTCTGAAAAGTTAGTTACACAAAGTACTTTGTACGTAACTATATTGTAATTTCCAAAGCGGAACACCAGAGAAGCATGCTTTAGTAGTATTCTCGTTCCTACGTAATCTGATTTAGGGTTTGTACAGACATCGCAGCAAATGGTATTTATTCTAGAATTGAGAGCACAGCTCTTGCAGCGTTTGAGCAGCTTAGTAGTAATACAAATGTTTAAAGTAGGCACTTGCAAACTACGCTGAACTATGCAATTAAAACAAAATTATTATATGATCTTAGTCGAGAAACAAGCATATTCAATAAAACCAATTAATACGCAACAAAACTCAGCAACACGAAGTATGATAGTTACACATCATAATGATTGCAAACACCAATCAAGCTCCTTGCCTTTTCTCAACTACGTTAGGGTTGGCTTCCAGTCTTACCAGATGCAGCTGAGTACCAGTATTTTACATGGAGCGACCGCCTATCTGAGCTCCACAACGCAGTAACTGGGTAACACGGCAAGATTCTAATCGTAAAATACTGGTTGAAATAATACCAAATTCATCTTTGACATCTTACTAATGCGTAGTTCCAACTAATATTAAAAATGCGAAAGTTGGAATTTATGTTTGTTACTCAATTACGCCAGAACGGCTGAACGGATCTGGATGAAATTTGGCACAGAGATACATTATATTTTGAAACAGCACATAGGCTATGATTTATAATGGGGTATGTACTAATTCCACGCGGGCGAAGCCGGTGGAAGAAAATAGTATCTACCTATACTTAACAGATAATTCATAGAAAAGAATGCCTAAAGGCCATCCCATTCAAGTGTTCCTCCTTATTATTTTCCTATACCCTCAAGCAATATTGACAAAAAACCTTATTAGACGTCGGTTGACCCTCGAGAGTACCTTAAATTACATCGGGTCAAATTGACCCTCGACATAATGCAAAAATTTGGACGACATCAAGAATAGAAAAGGGTCGTTTTCTTTGTGTAAATAAAGATCAATTAAATTACTTTTGTGTTGTGTCCGTCTTATTATGATGGTAAAGTGAGTTAAGAGGCCGTTTACGAAATTTTGCCAATTTCGCTGATTTACGTGATTTTACAGTTAAAATAATGTATTTTTCTACGTTATAATGCACATGAAAGATCATTTTAATTATGATCTAACGTATGAGCTTGTTTCTCTAGTTTGTAGAGCCGACGACGGTTTTGTAAATTTTTGCTGTTAGAGCTTTAGAATATCACATAATTACGAATCGTTTTGACGTCTAAACGGTATGAAAAAACTAGAATGTATTATTGTGAAAGTTTTGTATGAACCACTTTTATATTAAAATTTTGAGTAAAAAAATATTTAACTTAGTCAAATTTTAGAGAAAATTGGCAAAGAATTGCTTTTGATTTTGGCTATTTAGAACTATCGTTCGTAAAATTAATCCGTGAGGCCCCTCGCGTCTTGTTAAGGAGACGCGACAATAGGTTTTTAATTGTGTCTGCTAATGAGGGGCAGTTCAAAATCAATCCATTTCCTGAGAAAAAATGTAAAAAATTACAAAAATTTGGCATTAAAAAATCTTTTAAAACAACCCAAAATCTCGACTTATAATACGCGACGCAAGCTTCGAGTCTAGCTCATTCATTAGATCATAATTAAAATGATCTTTCACGTTGTGCATTAAAAACTTTAACTCTAAAATCACATTTATAAATGACGTAAATCATCGAAATCGGCAAAATTTCGTATACGGCCTCTTAAAAAGCTTCAAGTAGCAATTCTTAAGAATGTCCAGTGCGTTCTCGACAGACATCCCTATTAAGGCTTTTTATTATTATTGATAGGCCACTATCTCACCTGATGGTAAGTGATGATGTGACCGACGATGGAGTACGCTTGCCTAGAAGTAACCTATTTGAAAGAAAGAAAGACCACAAATTGTACCAAACTCTCAGAAAATACACTCATGTAGGGAATTCAACAGCCGCCAACTTCATCTGACTGCTTGAAAAGTGACTTGTTTGGAACATTTAAGTTATTTTTACAATCGGGTTTTTTGTAATGTATTTTTTTCTTGTATTTTAAGTGAATTATACATATTTTTGAAAACGCCTCCTCATATCTTTTATTTTGATTTCCCACATGACCATGCCACAAAACAGTACGACTACATTACCTAATGGCATGCCAAAGAAATAGACATACAAACGTACATATTTTTGAACAAATATTACCCTCCTTCTTGGGCTGTCGGGTAAAAAGAAAAGAGTATTTAATACTCACTGCGTTTTGGCGATTTTATGTGAGGAGCTCGTGGCTGAAGAAATAACAGTGCAACGCTTGCCGGGGTTGGTCCATGGATGGGTGACCATCTGTACATACCGAGACTCCTCCGTGCCTCGGAAAGCACGTTAAGTGGTTGCTCCTGGCTGTCAATCGTGGATCTCTGACAGTCGTTACGGGTCGTCAGAAGCCCGAAAGTCTGACAACCAGTCTTACCAAGGGGTATCGTATTAATACGAGTATATACTTAAAACATTTAAATTACTACTAAGCTAGAAAAGGCTAGGCAGATTGATTTCTTGCGTGTTGGCGATTTTAGCCTTCAAGTCATTGTTAATTTCTTAATCTGTTGCAAGCAATACTGAGCCACACCGTCATAGGTTTACCGACCTTCTTCATTCTAAAACAAATCTTACCTATCCTCAAACAAACTCCTCTCCAGATCGTAAGAAGCTATTATTCACACAGTGCGACACAAAAAAACATATTTCAGATAACTCTTTATCATGATTCCTGTCATAAATCTTAAAGGTAAAGTATACCATAGCTACATTATGTGTAACACGAAAAACATTCAAAGAATCCTATCAGGAATTCACTATCGTGCCAGAAAAACCATATATTCTGAACAAAATATTGGTTTTTCACCATTCAGCCGCTCTAGCGTGATTTATGTGCCGAGATGGATAAATTCAGCTCAGCGCTGCACCGCTGAATTTCTAAAGGTTTGGGATTGTGGTCGTTGCGCGCTTTTCGATGTTGATGGCTGAAATAACATGCTGAAACACTGGGATTTATGTTTTAGGAAATAATTGGAATATTTTATATGCTACTTAATAAGTACTATTATTGATCGAACATAATAAGTATCAGTTTTAGATGATTATTAGTAGCGCATGATAGATATAGAATAATATATAAATTATTTTATTGTATTCCACAATGGTTTATAGCTCTGTTTCTTGCACGTTCTTCTCCATAGAGATCTAAACTTTGGAATGTGCAATAGCTTCATTTTTCTGACTGACCGACTTCTTGACAATTCAATAGTGCCTGTAAATGATTAAATTGAAATAAATGCTTTGAGTTTGAGTTCTTCTATGGGTAGTACGTATATCGCTGATACCAATGTGTATCGAACAACTTTGGATTATTATTCCAGAGAGTGCTCACAAGTGCTAATGAGGGATGCTGGTTTTGATATCCGAGTCAGGTAAAGTGTTATTGGTGTTCTGAGATTAGAAAAACACTTGGTAGAAACGAGAAGAAGTGAGCAGTGGTGGCCCAATGGTAATGGCCTGGTCCATACATTTTTATGTTTGCATAACTCGATTTTTGCTCCATGTTCGACAACATCATCACTTACCATCAGGTGAGATAGTAGTCAAACGCAAGCCTATCAATGATTAAAAAAAACTCGACAAAATGAAACTTAACAGCCGATTTTTTTTCACAATTTCTTGGTAGTTCCCATAGTAAAAATTATTCATAATGATACCATTATTTTCATTTATCGTTATATTGTCGCCACCGCCTTGTACATGTCGTAGAATAAGCCAGCTGGTTGAATAAGCCAGGCAATGGGGCACCTAGGCTATTTATTAAACATTTAATTAAATGGCTGAAGGACAACCAGCCAAGTCCTTGAACGCAACGTTTAACCAGATGGCTGGATGTGGGCTCGTCATTAAGTTAAATTAGATAATTATGACGAATTTGTGATACCACTGATCATGATTATGTGGGTACAACAGGCAATGTTGGGATACAAGAGCGAGCGTATCGAGCTCGGGACATGGGGCACCCCGACTCGGATAGGTTAGGTTCGAAGGAAATGGCGGGGCCTAGTGAGCGAGCGAAGCAAGCGAACTCAGACCCCGCCATTCCTTTCCTGGTTATTTTTATGCAAACCATCCGACTACGCATTTCAAATAAATTGAATCACTAATAACTAACCATTTTAATCATTTTTCATTTAATTTGAAGTAAATTTAAATCACTGATTCTTGGTCAGACATCTTCAAAGGGCTGACTTTCAATACGCCAAGTTGTTAAACGTTGAGTGATTCTAGTTCAATTAATTATTGGTTAAGCCATTTAATTGAATGCCGGCGTTTAATAAACGGCCTAGGCGTCCAATTGACTAATTTAACCTGATGGCTGCAACATATACACGGGCCGAACTAAAAGTCTCCGGATCGATTATTCCTAGGTACCCACAGCTAGCCAACACTCCAGTCTTGGCAAAACCTCAAGAAATTTGAGTGCGCTCTTTGTCCGTTCCGATTCTAAAAGGTGACTTATTGTCAAGGCACGAATAGAATACAAAGAGGTTTGGTAGAAAGGTATCTGCGCTGTCCCCTTTATTTTAACACTTTTATCTTACCAACTTGAAGTTTTGTAGCTAGTTATATGTAGTGGTAGAGTTCAGTAAGCTACAATTTTAGTTAGCAGAAGAATTTTAGAAAAGCATATTATTTCTAGGGCGCTGCGTGTGTGTTTCAATGCTAAACAGCATAAGCATCCATAACAGAGCATACCATAATACCAGCCTTTATAATATTCTCACTACTAGAACTCGGCCATCCTCTTTAGGAGAGGGAATGGACCGTTATCCACCACGCGGGCCCAATGCGAGTGGATTTTTTTTTTTAATTCTGGACATGCCCGCCACACTATTCCCAAACCACTGTAACTTCTGTAAGCCAGAATCAACAGTGGCGACCACCAGAAAAAAATGCCGAGGCAATAAAGCTCGACGAGTCCCAGAAAAACGATTATCTTGGGTCCCGCAACGAAATTAGTCAGAAAAGACAGCGGAGGAGTAAGAAAAACATAATTTCCACTTCCCTCCTAATCAAGCGGGAGACAGAACAAAGCTAGGCTATTAGGCACAAAGGGGATATTTACAACTGGGGTAAGCCAAGTTGCCAAGCACCACTGGTTAAAAACACTAATATTAATGGGTCCTAAAATTGTGAGCTGTTACACTTGATTCCAATAATAGGTACCTCTGGGAAAAACGCTTGAACGCACGGATATCGTTCTAGTTTCCACAAGGTCCGTGTAATAGACAACTCCAGACGTAGGCTGAATACTATTCAACATAATATTGCGTTCAGTTTGCCAAAGAGTACACTCCCATCTCTCACAGAGAGGAGGCCTGTGCCCCAGCAGTGGGGACATTAAAAGGCCGATGATGATGATGATGATGACACTCCCATAGGATATGATGTGCGGATTGTTCGTATTCGCAATCAGGTGTAGAAAATAATTTACCCTTAAAGTTGCCATGACCTGTGAGAAATTGGGAAACACAGTGATCCACCTCCAGCTATGTCCTATCCAGCCGCTGTGTGCGGGTGGATGTCACATGTCTTCGAAATTTTGATTTTGGTTCTACGAAATGACGGTTTCCTCACGATGTTCGTCTTGAAATTAATTACACAAAGTCGCTGCCTGGGTTTGACTTTGAACTCACAAGACGGGGCCTTAACCACTGGGCCACTACTGCTCGTTCTGGACCATCACTACCACTTCTCATGACCCAGCCATCCGTAACTCAAAATTGCCCAGTGTTCATTGCGTTTCTAACGACTCCAAATGTTTCACCTAATTTCCAATTCCAAAAAATACCAACTAAACTAGGCTCACCGAAATAGCATTTTGGTAATCTATTGCTATTCCTCGCACCACTGACAAAACGAAATTTGTCACCACAAATCATTCAGCATAGATATTGCACATGCAGTCGAAATACTGACATCCAATTTGATTCGGGACCGATACAAAAACGACGAGTTTTAGTATTTTCACGGTATTCGGATAGAGGGGTGTGAATCTTTCAAAATATTTGATAACTGTTAAAGAATTTTGTTATTTCACAGAAATTTTCAATTTAAATTATACTGACCTAATATAATGACAGAATAATGTTACTCACAGTTTTAAGGCATACACTTGAATAATGATGAACTTGAATTAACGCGCTTACCTGAAACGAAAAATAATAATATTAATATTTCTGTAGCAAATTCTAACTACCCGACTACCCCAGAAGAAAGAAGAAGGAGGGTATTTATTTATCTCTATTTCTTTGACACGCCTCGTAGCCTGAACATCTGGATGAATTTAAACAAAAAAAGGTATTAATACATTGGTCTTGACCACCGAAGTGACACAGTCCTCCTCTCTGTGAGACGGGTGGACCGTAAACCACCACGCGGACCCAATGCGGGTTGGTGGAGGTCACATGTCTTCAAAGTTTTGGTTCTAGGACATGCCGGTTTCCTCACAATGTTTTCCTTCACCGTTTTAAGAGCAGTGGTAAAGAAATTGTTTACTTGAAATATACGCTAGGGTATTAAACATAGACGACTTTTTTCCTTTTAAATGAAGCACTGAAGACAGGAATTCCTCTGAAAAAATACCTTAATCTAAACCAAGTACTAAAAACTTCTTCCTTAACAAGTTTAGTAACGGCGCCGTATCTCATCTAACCCAACTTGGATTGATAGTACAACAGTGATGCTTATATCGGATTCCTCAACAATCCGCACTGGAAACAAATGAACAATGGCGCCTGGCCCCACGGACGGACCCTTTTCATATGGATTTTAGGCCTTGTTTTAGTAAAGCTGTGGTCCTTTATCAAGAGGAAGTAGTTAACTAGGACGTGTTTAATCAATCGTATGTCAGACGCGTAATAAGTTACGAAAATACATAATATTATATAAACTTGGTGGTTGTTTTTTTTTTCTTAGTTATTTGACATCGACTTCCAAAATTACAGTTATTTTGCAATTTTAAGTGTACCTATTTTCTTTTTTGGAAGTCGGTTATATTTTTTATTCATAAAAAGTTTTTTATTTTTAGTTGTTGTACCCCAGAATTAAAATGAAATAATAAAGATATGCCTGAATGGATAACCCCAATAACATGGTATTTGAACATAATTGGAGACAACCAAAAACGTCATCTATGTACCTATACTTATTTTTAGTTTATGTTGATGTTATCAAAAAGTGCTAAATCAATTTCGATAAAAAATACATGCAACCACCTCTGAAGTATAACCTACCAAAAAAAAGAAGTAACAATACAAAAAAAAGATACAGACAAATTGAGAACCTCCTCCTTTTGAAAGTCGGTTAAAATCGCTATACGATCTCTGATAACTTTTCTGTAAACGTTCACGCCAAACGCTAACGCTTAGAACAAAATGTATGGCAATGACATTACCTGAGGAGAAGTCATGTGACAATTCTCTCCGCGGCTAATATCATTGCCATATATTTTATACTAAGGGTTTGGCGTGAACGCTAACAGAAAAGTAATTTATTTAGGAGGGCTGATGCTGTCAGAGGCAAGCGTGCCAGGAGTGGGTTTTAATCAGTAGAAGTTTGACACTGCCCAGATTAGCTCGTCTGCAGACAGACTCCTCAAGTAACACTGGAGGCCACATCCTATGGCTGCCGGAGATCGTGCCGCGCCCTCCAGCGCCCAGTGGGTCTACTACAGGCGGCTACCCTCTCTATGGGTGATAGTATTCTCCCTTTTCGCCGCCTCCATAGAATTTTGACCCCTGAATTACTGCTGAAATGTTTTCTCCGCAGTAGAATCAATTATTCTATTCTTTATCACATTTACTGGAAAACAAAGCCACTATGTTTCAATTTAAAAGTTGCAGGAGTATGCACTTCGTGGCAACTTGCCAGTCTACCGCTTACCATGACCTTATGTATCTAAACCTGTTTGTCTAAACAGAGATTAATCTTCTGAAGTTTAAGATACCGTTACTCACAGGTCGATAAGTCTCTGGCATACATGTTATATCTCAGAAAGGCGGTCCTGGGGGCACGTGCTCACTGTTTCTATGACACCGAGCGCTCCGAGCTTACGCACACAGAAAAAAAAAACAGTGACACTCTAGGAGTGCCGACAGAAGTGAAAGCTTGAACAAAAATGACCAACGCGCCTCTCGATCCGCTGCAAGAGCTACGGCGCTATGCAGCGTAGCACTCTCGTAATAGAGGTGTCTTAAATCGCGTAGGGGTGTCGGTGGTGGTGGCACGCGATTTCAATTGTTTTTTCATCTCAAAACTGCCGATAGCGCCTAAAGAAGTTTTCACTTAAAAAATGTGAACGTGATATCCACTTAAATAGAACAAACTGTATTTTTTGACGGTGATTTTATATATTGTAGTAGTTTATATTCTTCCATATACCTGTATAATGAAGAATCAGTATTTTTTTATAACCGATAGGTTCATGTTTGACCACTATCTCACCTGATGGTAAGCGATGATGTAGTCGACGATGGAACACGCTTCATCATCATTTCAGCCGAAAGACATCCACTGCTTGACATAGGTCTCCTCCAAGTGTCGCCACAATGATCGGTCCTGTGCGTCTCACATCCACCGGCTACCCGCCACCGTCACCAGGTCATCGGTCCACCTTAGGCCTTCCAATGCTGCGTCTTTCAGTACGCGGTGGCCATTCTAGAACTTTTCGGCCCCATCGACCATCTGTTCTGCGAGCAATGTGCCCTGCCCACTGCCACTTCAGTTTGACCACATCATCGCTTATCATCAGGTGAGATAGTGGTCAAACGCGAGCCTATACTTAATTGATAAACAAAAACCTCTTAAAAACTGGAACACCTATCTCTTAAGGCCCTTAAATTCTGGTTTTAACCATCTACAAAATGTTTATTTTTATATTGAATAAAGCCAACAGCACTTGCTTTTTTATACAGTTTGTTCAAAATTTAAATAACAAAAATAATAGGTACTTTGTTTTTCTGACATTAAAAGCAAAATTTTGACTATTGGATTCATTAATATTCGACTGCAACCTTTTTTAGGTTACCATGCATATTGAATTTCCATTTGATGCTATGTCAGATATTCAAAACTTTTCAATGAATGGAATGAATCTGCAACAAAAAAATCTAAAACTATCAAAATGTATTAATTATTTTATCTATTTTTCTACGAATGTAGAATATGTTTTTTTTTGCGACTACAGATCAAAAACAAAAAAATAAGCATGTGATTAGTTATTTTCTATGGAGATTTTGAATTTAGAATCCGCTTGTCGTATGCCGTATTTAAACTAAGCATATGCCAAGCGATTTTAAAAAATAAAGCTGTTTTTTTTTTAAATGTGGGTATCACAGATTTTGATTCTTAATTCGATGACTGCTATATTAATTTCTGTAGGTAAGTATTCTTTTTACTATGCCCTTCGTTGCATGATAATAAAGAATCACAATTATTTAATTTTATAACGACTAAAAAAATACCTACTTTCGATTAAAAAAATGTCAGTAAGTACTGTTTTCTTTACAAAAATTATTCTACTGCACCTTATTTATTTCTTGCTATTGTTTGTTAAACCACACACATAATTTCTCTAACATAGACACGCTACCACGGTTTCACAGATCACAGCTCAGGCTTAGTAATACCTAATAATATTATGTTAGATTATAATAAATTTTAAGGTGATCTATATGTGCACTACACTATCACATGTGTAGACAGTGTGTTTTAGGCTTTGTTTTTATGGTTGCCTTTTAAGGAGCTAGTGTATGTTGTCTATGCAATCTTTCTCTTTGGTCGCTTCCATTGTTGGTGTAAGTTGTTAAAAATTACCGTGCTAATTAATTAAAAGTTAGTTAAGAAATCTTACTCAGTTTCATTTAAATAAATCCCTAACCTAACAGGTTATGGGCCCAGGCAACGCAAGTAATTATAATTTTGAGTCAATTAACGAGTAAAGAGCAGTTATCAAACTAAGTTTAGAACGCGTATGCACAAGTTTTTTTTTGACAATAATGGAGGTCGCAAACTCAATGAAAATCGATAAGTTTGATGGAAGAAATTTCAAACAGTGGAAATTTCAAGTGAAATGCGCGCTAAGAGCAAGAGGATTAAACATTGACGCGATTAAGCCCCAAGAAACCAGTTCGCAAGTGCAATGGAACAAGGATGATGGCATGGCCATGTTTATTTTAACCTCATCCATGGATTTAAATCAAGTATCCCTTATAGAAAACTGCGAGACTGCGAAAGAAGTAATGAATAAGTTAGAGGCAATTTACGATCAAAAATCCGAATACAATAAAATGATGATACATGAAAAGTTCTATCAATATACATATTTTTCCAGTGACACGATGGCACAGCATGTGTCTAAAGTAGAAGGTTTGGCAAAACAATTAAGGGAGTCAGGCGAAAAACTCAGCGATACTGCAGTGATGACTAAAATATTAAGCACACTACCGCCCACATACCGGTCACTTAGACAAGCATGGCTATCACTGGATCCTCGCAGCCAAACGATCCAAAACTTGACTTCACGCCTAATTGACGAAGAGGCAAGCCTTAATAAAGATGCTGATAATACGTCTGCATTGGTAACTTCCAAAGTAAGTAAGAATGAAAACGGAACAAAACCACAAAGAGAAACAAGTCATAGGTTTGTGTGTTATAACTGCAATAAAAGAGGTCACTTTGCAAGAGACTGCAGGAAGCCGAAGAGAAAAATTAACAAAAATGAAAAGAAAAATGATATGTTAGCGTTCAGTGCTGAAAGTTGTTTGTCAGTACATGAAGAAGATGTTTGGATATTGGACAGTGGAGCGTCCATGCATATGACATTCAAACGTGAGTACTTCTTTATATTAAATGAGGTTCAAGACAAAGATGAAAATAAATCTGTTAAATTAGGAAATAAACAAAACATTGAAGTTCGTGGTGAAGGCACAATTTTGATAAATAAATTAGTTAAAGGAAAATGGGAACAATGTATACTTGAAAATGTGCTTTATGTGCCTGATTTGCGAAGAAATCTGTTCTCCGAAGGAGCTGCCACTAGAAAAGGTTATGTTATTGTAAAAAATAAACAAAAAGCACTAGTTATGAAGAATAATGTAGTAGTTATGTGTGCACAATTGAAGGAAAATAATTTATATGAGTTAGAAATAAAAACAACTAAACAAGAAAGTTGCAACACTGTGCAAACAGATATTAAAATATGGCATGAGAGGTTAGGCCATTTAAATGTCAATGAAATTAAAAACATGAGTAAGAATGGTGCAATTCCAATAAAACTGACTGGAAATGAGAAATTTATATGTGAAGCGTGTCAATATGGCAAACAAGCAAGATTGCCATTTTTGAAATCCAGAAGAGGCCCATCACAACCTGGTGACATTGTTTATAGTGATGTATGTGGCCCGATTGAGGTACCTTCCATATCAGGTATGAGATATTTTGTTTTATTTAAAGATGGAGCTACAAGTTATCGCCAGATTTACTTCATGAAGCATAAGAATGAAGTATTAAATTGTTTTATGAAATACAATGCAATTGTAAACAATAAATTTCAACATGATGTGCGCATTCTACATTCTGACAATGGTAGTGAATTTGTTAACCAGGAATTTAATTCATTTTTAGAAAGTAAAGGAATAAATCATGAACGCACAGCCCCATATACTCCTCAACAAAATGGCAGAGCAGAAAGAGAGTTGCGTACTATAATGGAAAGTGCAAGATCAATGCTATATGCAAAAGACATACCATTACATTTATGGGCAGAAGCTGTAAACTGTGCAGTATATTTGTTAAATAGAAACTCTTCAAGTCAAACTCTTAATGTGTCACCTTATGAACTCTGGTATGGAGACAAACCAAATCTTGAAAATATAAGAATATTTGGATCTACAGGATATGTACATGTTCCCAAGGAGAGAAGAAAGAAACTTGATAAGAAAAGTACTAAAATGTTTTTAGTTGGATATGAGCATGAAAATTATAGAATGTATGACCAAGATACCAGAAAAATAACAGTGTCAAGAGATGTGAAATTTGAAGAGCATAGTATAACAGAAAAAAGACAGAACTTCACGGAAATGAAAATTGATGAAAAGGAAGAACAGACGATTTCGACATTCCCGCAATGTGAAGCTCGGGATCAAGAATTATCTTCAGATGATAGTGAGTGTAGCATGAAGAGTATAGAAGACAATGATGAATCATATCATCCTCCGATGAGTTATAAAAAGGATGAAGAACAGAGAAACATCACAATACGTCCACGACGAAACAATAATTTGGAAGTCAATTTTACTTCATTGGACATACCCAATAGTTATGAAGAGGCAATAAATAGTGTGAATTGTTATGAATGGAAGAAAGCTATTGCTGAAGAGCTTCAATCACATGAAAATAATAAAACTTGGGTAGTAACTGATAAAACTGAGAAGAAACCTATTACATGCAAATGGGTATTTTGTATAAAGAAGAATGAAAAAGGAGAAATTGAAAGATACAAAGCACGGCTATGTGCTCGTGGTTTTACACAGGTAAAGGGATTAGATTACCAAGAAACTTTTTCCCCCACTTCCAGGTATGACTCCATAAGATTAATCTTAAGTATAGCTGCAAAAGATGACCTTGAGATAGAGCAATTTGATGTCAAAACAGCTTTCCTGTATGGTGAGCTATCTGAGGACTTATATATGGAGGTGCCAGAGGGTGTGGAAGCGAAGCCGTACAAAGTATGTAAGTTGATAAAATCTATTTATGGTCTTAAACAATCCTCTAGGTGTTGGAATAAGAAATTTTGTTCATTTTTAAATACATATGGATTTAAGTCATGCCAATCTGATAATTGTGTGTTTGTTGGATATTTTAATAATATTAAAGTATTTTTGGTTTTATATGTTGATGATGGATTGTTGTTGTCTAAAAGTAAACATACTTTAACTGCAATATTGAATGATTTAAAGAAAAACTTTAACATAAAGATTCTAAAGTTTAATTCATTTGTTGGCATGGAAATAAATAGAACAAAAGAATGTATAAGAATATGTCAAAAACAATACATAGAAACATTAATAAATAGATTTCATTTGTCAGATGCTAAAGGTAGTAGTACACCTGCTGATGTAAATGTACATTTATCTAAGAATATAAGTAATTTTCCCAGTAATTTCCCATATAGAGAAGCAGTGGGAGCTTTGTTATTTTTGACATTGGTTTCTAGACCTGATATAGCATATGCTGTCAATGTTGTAAGCAGATATGTCAATAACCCAGGTCCTTCACATATTACTGCTTTGAAGAGAATAATACGTTATTTGAGTAACACAAAACAAATGTCAATTGTTTATAATTGTAATCGAGAATTGATTGGCTATTGTGATTCTGATTTTGCTGGTGATTTAGATACTAGAAAATCTAATACTGGGTATATATTTTTAATGAATGGGGGTCCTGTAACTTGGTCAAGTCGTAAGCAGAACACTGTCGCTTTATCGACCACTGAGTCTGAGTACATGGCTGCTAGTGAAGCTGCTAAAGAAATCTTGTGGCTTAGACAATTTTTGGATGATATTGGGGAACCACAACATTCTGTAACTTTGAACATAGATAATCAGAGCGCAATCAAATTAATTAAAAATCCAGTTTATCATAAGAGAAGCAAACACATTGATATAAAGTATAACTTTATAAGAGAGAATGTTGAGAAGAAAATAATAGATGTTAAATATGTAGAAAGCTCTTGTCAACTGGCAGACTTTCTAACTAAAGCTTTGCCTGTTAACCAGTTTAATTTTGTTAGAGATAAAATTATAAAGTAAGTGCTTAAGTTTTACATTTGGTAGATATTTAAGAAATTACACAACCTTAAGATTTTAAGTTTAAATAATGTAAGCTGCTATGATAGAGTGAATTGTTTTTGTTGTTCACCATTATGGTCATATGGTTATTTTTAGTGACAAGTATCACTTTATAAATTTAAGTGGGAGTGTTAGATTATAATAAATTTTAAGGTGATCTATATGTGCACTACACTATCACATGTGTAGACAGTGTGTTTTAGGCTTTGTTTTTATGGTTGCCTTTTAAGGAGCTAGTGTATGTTGTCTATGCAATCTTTCTCTTTGGTCGCTTCCATTGTTGGTGTAAGTTGTTAAAAATTACCGTGCTAATTAATTAAAAGTTAGTTAAGAAATCTTACTCAGTTTCATTTAAATAAATCCCTAACCTAACATATTACTTATAGTTTAAAAAATCTGAGGAGAGGAAACTAAGAGGAGCTCGTGGTTAAAGTAATATCAGCGGGCCGATCCATCAGGTTAAGCTACGCCTGCCGCGGTTGCTCAATGGATGGGTAAACATCTTTACATGCCGAGACTCCTCCGTGCCTCGGAAAGCACGTTAAGCCATTGGTACCAGCTGTCAATCGTGGATCTTTGACAATCGTTACGAGTCGTCAGAAGCCCGAAAGTCTGACAACCAGTCTTCTTGACGGTCGTCTTTTCTTTCTATACTAAGGGGTACCAAGTTACCCAGTAACTGGGTTGAAAAAAAAAAACAAAAAAAAAAAAAAAAAACTGGGTTGTGGAGGTCAGATAGGCAGTCGCTCCATGTTAATTACTGATATTCAGCGGTTAGACTGGAAGCCGACCCCAAGACAGTTGGGAAAAGGTTAGTTTAAAAAAAAACTAAAAAACATGCCAGTCATATTTTTCTCAGCAAATTCTTTCATTAAATACATACAAAATAACTAGTTCACTACCGTAGAGAGTCCGCCATATTACATTTAGAATGACGTCAGTTAGCTAACCATGCATTGCCATTCAAACTAAACATGTCTGCTTAATTTCAGCTCAATAAAACCGGGAAGTGGGTTAAATTTAACTTCTAAGATTTTTTCACGTAGTTGGTTAGTTAGGTACAGGTAAAGCCATTAAAAGTGTATTATCGCGTCAAGTCATTCATTATTCTCCTGCCCTTATCCCAATTTATTTGGGGTCGGCGCAACATGTCTTTTTCTTCCATACTCCTCTATTAGTCGTCATCTCTGTAGTCGCCCCTTTTTTACCCATATCCTCTTTCACACAGTCCAACTATCGTTTCTTTGGCCTTCCCCTACTCTTATAGCCATCCACATCCATACACAAGACTTTCCTCACGACATTTTCTTCATTCCTCTGCATCACATGCCCATACCACGACAACCGATTTCCACACAACTTTTCAGTCAGCGGTGCCACTTTCAGACTTCCTCTTATATACTCAAGCCCCTCATTAGCAGACACAATTAAAAACCTATTGTTGCGTTACCTTATGGTAACGTGAGGGGCCTGACGCGTTAAAAAGCTATCCGCTTATCGCTAATCGCTGTCACTGACACCTCTGCTCATCCCATAACACACATGTATTCATCTCACCCGAGCCAGTTTCGTACCTCCGGCGAAATTGTGTTTTCAGAGCAAGCTTCCAAGTTTGTGGAGAGTCTGATTATGCCAATTAAATTTGTTTTTGGTAACATCAAAGGTTTTTACGGTGTTGTTAAGATGTAAATGGGTTTTCTTGCGGATTTGCCAGAATAATAGGCCCAAGAAATAAATGTTCTTACTATATATTTCTTATTAAAACTTGAACAACCTCCTAATTGTCGCTGCAGTAAAAAAAAATAAGGGAGAATTGTTTTGAGCAGCAGTTTTGATAGTCTTATTGGTGGCTAGAGTTGGGCGATCAACCCACATCTAGTCCATCTCTATAGATGGGAAATCAATGGGGTTTAAAGCGGATAACCTAGATTCAAAACACATGTTTATTCCAGCACAATAGGGATGATTCCAAGGTAAAAAAATATAATTCTATTTAGTCCGCAAGTTAGATTATCAAACAATATTATTCATGTTCATATTCATATCTTTATTTGCGTACCATAATGTCATTAAAGATGTTGCAATAATGGCTTAAAGCTAAGACACAATTATGGACCCTGTAGGGCACAGCAAAACATAAACTAATTTAAAAAAATATATTATAACAATGCCAATATGCTACGAGTAATTAAACAATTACAATTTTGGAAATAAAATAGGAAGTCAAATTACTAACAATTAACATGTCTTACTTAAAATAAATCATAATAAATTGAGATCATTTTCCACACTCAGTATTTAATTATCATGTCAATTTATATTATTGTCATTCAAATATTTATTTAGTGTCTAATATGCTTTTTCAAATAATATTTGCTTGAGTCGATTTATATACGATATTTCACTAGTTTCATTATTGAACACGTATTTTTATCAATGAAAAATTACAAAGATACAACGCAGCAAAGTTCAGGGGTGGGAGCCTGTTATGTCACTTTTCGATAATAAAACATATAACAACATTTGGAGACAACCAAAACGTCATCTATGTATACATATTTTTTGTTTATGTTGATTTTTTCAGAAAGTGCTTAATCAATTTCGATAAAATTTATATGGGACCACCTCTGAAGTACGGCCTACCAAACAAAAAAAGAATCATCAAAATCTATCCACAAATGATGGAGATATCGCGTAACAAAAAAAATATACATACAGACGAATTGTATGTTTTGTACTATATAGATTTTTTTATTCGTAAACCCTATTATGGTAGCTTGTAATATTATAAGTAGTAAGTATGGATCTAGTCGTGTGAATGAGCTTCCAAGTGTAAATAAAAAAGACATAAGAAGATTCCCAACACTCTATTAAAAACATGCCCCCAAAACAGCACAACCACTAAAAGGTAAAGATTGCCAGAATAAAGACCATAATATCCCAGAAATGCTTAAAACATTTCTCAAAAGGTATGTAAATGACATCTCCAAACTTTTTGCTCAAATTTCGGGAGTTTCAAACAGTTTTAACCCTTCAAAAGTTGGCGTGTGGGAAGGGTGATGGGTCTTTTAGACCCCTTTCAAAATAATTGGTGTATCAAATTGTCTTATTCGAGAGTTTTGAGGGTTATACTTTATGTAATGTAATGAGCTGCAACTTTTGTTGGAAGTGATTTAAATGGTAAGTTTTAATTAATTGGTAACGCTTTGAGCTTTTTGTGGAAGAATATGTAGGTATTTCTGTTCTATGTCTGCGTCATTTGTTAAGCTACATAATTTTATAAACATCTTCATCATCATTTCAGCTGACAGACGTCCACTGCTGGATATAGGCCTCCCCCAAGTGTCACCACATCGGTCAGTCTTCTGCGTCTCGCATCCAGTGGATTCCTGCGGAAGCGTTGGTACTACCAGCATAAAAATGTTCATGTCTTGATCCAGGCATAGTCGAACTACAAAATGTTGTGTTCATGAAACGTGATACACTAACAAACTTCCAAACTTATAGACTTTCACACTAACTATATATGTAGGGTAGGATGGCATGTGAGCCTTCTCCGAAGCAGTAATGCTCGCGAAGGCGGAGGCGGGGCGCGTGAGGGAAGCTCAACGGAGTGGCCCTTCCGGGCCGGCCGCTACCACCGCAGGAGAGGTACTGGGCGTAGGACGTCGCGCGACGATCTCCGGCCACCATAGACCCTGGACCTGCGGACGGCGAGCAGTGAGTAGCTCGCCGTCCGATCAGCACCAGACCCGTGAGTCGACGCCGCGTAGTGTTCCACGCGCGCCTCAAAGAGATGAGTGTCACCCACCACTGATGAGGCCCATCGTGGCCTTTGCCTGCATGCCTAGGGGTAGCGGATAAATTCTGAACATGAGTTACCGCACCCCTGGGCACTCAGGCAGGGAAGGAACAGGGGTGGGTTTTAGTCAGTAAGATTCTGACATGCCCTCCCGCTCCACCCAGAGCGGGAGAAGTCATTGGAGGATTTCCCACTCCACAAAAAAAAGAAAAAAGGATGGTATGTGAACCATGGTGGTTTTGTCCAACTTGTCCCTATACACATAGACACACGGGACATAGGCCTCCCCAAGTGTCGCCAGAACGACCGGTCCTGTGCGTCTCGCATCCATCGGGTCCCCACGTCCCTCACCAGGTCATCGGTCCACCATGAGGGAGGCCTCCAAACGTTCCGTCTTCCGGTACGGTAACTACTCCTTGCACATTTCTGTTAGTGCCTACCTTTTCTTCTTTTTTAGAGTTCCGGACCCGAAGGGTCCAAACGAAGCCCTATTGTTGCTACGTGTCCGTCTGTCTGTCCGTCCGTCGTCTGTCACAAAATTTAGTTACGAAGAATTTTTTAACTTCCAATTGACCTATGAACTTGAAATTGGTGATAATGTTTATTATCATTATTATACCAATATTTGGTACGGAACTCTTAAATTCAAATTGAAATTCAAAGTATTAATTTCAAATAAACCATTAACAGGCACTTTTGAATTGTCAATAAGTCGGTCAGTCAGAAAGATGAAGCTAATTGCACATTCCAAGGCGTAGATCTCTATGGAGAAGAAAGTGCAAGAAACTCCATGGACACTCTTTTAAAACATGTTATGCACTCGTATTACTAAAATCCTGATTACATATGTCTTGTTGCTTCTAATATATGAGAACAATGTTAAATAAACAATAAAAATAAAATAAAAAAAGATTAAAATAAGCCAGTGACAGTTTTTTTTTTTTGGGGGGGTGGGAAATCATCTTATGACTTCTTCCGCTCTAGGGTGGAGCGGAAGGGCGTGTCAGACTCTTACTGACTAAAACCCACCCCTGTTCCTCCCTGCCCTACGCGCCCAGGGGCGAGGTAACTCTTTCGAATTTATCCTCAACCCCCGGGCAGGCATTGGCCGTGGCAGGCCCCGTCCTTTGCTGACAACTCTTTGAGGCGCGCGTGGAACACTACGCGCCGTCGACTCTCGGGCCTGGTGCTGATCGGACGGCGAGTTACCCACTACTCGCCGGGTCTACGGTGGCCGGAGATCGTCTCGCAGCCCCTGGCGTCTCCTGCGGCGGCTGCGGCTGAGGGCGCTAGGGCGACTCTGCCGTTGTTGAGTCTCCCTAACGTGTGCCGCCTCCCTCTTCGCTAGCATTACTGCTTCGCAGAAGGAGGAGACGGCTCCCCACTCCCTCTCGCTCCGTACCATGGCCTGAACCAGGGCACGGAAGCCAGTGACAGTTGAGAGATGACCTGTCTCAATCGACGGTGCTCGTTCACGAACATGACGCGTGGATCAGCACCACTCAGCTCAACCATATTGAAGGGAACCAAATGACCCAAGACACGCGCCACCATCAGCGAAACATTTGAGTGAGCATGACAAACTAAAATTAATGCGCGAAATTCGACACACACTTGGCCAGTTTTTTTTTTTAAGGTTGAAATCATCAAATGGCTTCTCTCGCTCTGGGTGGAGCGGGAGGGAGTATCAGACTCTTACTGAGAAAACCCAGTCGTGCTCCTTCAGTTACCCTTTGCGTTCCAGTGACGCGGTAACTCTTTCGTTAGTGCCTACTAAAAAGCACCGATAAGCAATGAATAGAATATAATAATACTTTATTGTACACCAAAACAGTTAATAAACTTGTATACATAAACTTAAATCTATAGGTACAATGGCGGTCTTATCGCTCACAGCGATATCTACCAGACAACCTTTGGATAGACTGAAAAATCTTAATTCAAAAAGGGGGTAGTCTGCGGTGTTCTCCTAATTAAAAAACTGAACATCAACATTTTCTATAAATATTTATTTAATACATTACATAATAACAATTTGACGGCACGGTTGGCGCAGTGGTTGAGCGTTTCGGCTGCTGCGCTGCGTGTCGCGGGTTCGATCCCCGCACGGAACAAATATTTGTATGGCCTACAGATAGTTGTTCCGGGTCTGGGTGTCATGTGTATGTGAGTTTATATGTTTGTAAACGCACCCACGATACAGGAGTAATTCCTAGTGTGGGGCAACGTTTTAAAAAAAAAAAAAAAAAAAAAAAAAAAAAAAAAAAAAATATATATATAATTATACATATATACATAACAAGTGTATTGAATATGCTTAATATACTCGTATATATAATGCGTTAATGTATCCTTGGATACTATGGTGAACATTACTGTTCACCATAGTATCCAAGGATACATCAACTCTTAACTAAAATTGAGATGCTCTGAAAAGAGTACATTTTATTTAGTTACAAAAACTAGTTTTAACACTAATCCATTATTTAACCTTAATTAATAATAAACTCACCTGAAAAGAGAAACAACATTTAAAGCTATTGTTTCACCAGTTCTTAATCACTATTATTTAAATATTCAAATTACAATATAATTTTCATAACCTTATTCGCATGCTTTATCAATACGTCAATCTGACAGACAGCTCCATAGAAACTACCAAGTTCACTCACAGATAACTTATACACATCAAAGTTATTACGCGGCAAATTCAAACATACTTAAATGAAGTGTCAAGCACTTTGTTCACATATAAATTTTTCATTTAATATAGGTAAGCAAACCCAGGTTAAAACTTGTTATAATTTAATATCCTAAAGTGAAAATTGTTTGCACATCAGCGAGTTTTAATAATAACACTATAAATTAAAATAACGCTGAAAGCTAAAAAATGTATGGCAGGAATTTTCGGAGAGTCTGCCAAAATGGCGGATTTACTAGTAAACAGATATTTATAATGAACCAGCATGCTTAAATCATTTTTATCGTGGCGCACTGAAAGAAGATTGCACGTACAGGACTAAATTAATTGTGTGGATCTGTTGAGGAATGATAGCAGATACCTGCATTCTGAAATGGAGCATCTATTTAACTTGTTCAATCGTTTTTGGGCCATGGCAATCTAATATAATTATGTCATTCGGTTTATTGTAAAATGTACAGTTTACAATAAACCGAATGACATAATTCTCTTCAAAATGAGTTTGATATCGATTCAAATCTAGTAAAAGACTATTTCCTTTCTCTCTAATGCCTTTCTGTTTATATGTATTCTCATCTCTTCCATAGGTAGCCCTCCTTTTATTATTTTTCCTCCTTTTTAATCAACGAAAAAAAAAGGAGGAGGTTCTCAATTCGACCGTATATATATATTTTTTGTTTTTTTTTTTTTGTTTATGTTCGGCCCTCACTTCGTCATTTATGAACCGATCTTAATTATTATTGTTTTGTTAGATAGGGTATACCTCAAGGGTAGTCCCGCGTCAAGGAAATCAGGATCTGATAAGAATAGAAGAATAGAATATAATAAAATTTATTCAGCAACAGTACACGAAACACGCACGGTACACAGAAATAACAGTAAAGAAAAAAAAAACATTAATAACGGAATCCTGATAAAATTGAGAGAAAACCTCGAAAATTGTGAACACGTTTAGCGTTTCTGTACGTATGTTCGGCCCTCACACCGTTGTTTATGAACCGATTTTGATGATTCTTTTTTTCTTACATAAGGTTTACCTCAAGAGTGGTCCCATTTCAAGGACATCAGGATCTGATCATGGAATCCTGATAAAATTGAGAGAAAACCTTGAAAATTGGGCACAAATATTGTTTCTGTTTACTTTTCATAACTTAATCAGGTATTTGCATTTAGGAATCATCACATCATGAAACTGAGCTGATGATGGAAACCATACCTTTCCTAAACAATAGAAGTTAGATATAAAAACTGGTTTTAGTGACAGATACCACTTAATATGCTTTGAGAAAAGACGTCTATAGAATATTGGAGGTAACCTCAACTGGTCAATATCCTGGGAACGTCAGTTCCAAGAGGAATGATGGCGCCGACTCAAAATTAGTTTATATAAAATTTGATATTTTATGTAGGTAAATAAGCTCAATACTCAAGACTTAAAAGGTTTGTTTATTTTTTGCTTTTTAGTTCTTTTTCGTCGGTTGAATTTTTTTTTAAAAAGTTTTTTATTTCTCACCTCCTACGAAATTATGTAACATTTGATTTACATATACGTATGTATGATCAAATGTAAAATTTTGACATCCTTTTTTATTAGCAGTACACCGCAGACTAGCCCCTTTTAGATTTTAAGTTCTTTCAGTCCATCCCAAGGTTGTCTGGTAGATATCGCTGTTCAGCGATAAGACCGCCGTTGTACCCATAGATTTAAGCTCGTGTAAAACAATTGTGTGACTGTTTTGGTGTACAATAAAGTTTTATTCTATCCTATTCTATTAAACGTTTGCGGAGTTGCACCAACTTAATTGGACCCTGTTTAGCTGTGGTTTTTAAGTATTGCGGTAAATAGTATGGTAGTATTACTATAAGGCTACTCCTTGACTCAAGAATTCCGCAAGAGCTCACTTAAACACTAACTATACCTAAAAAAGGCATTTTAGTTAACAAACAACTTTTTTGGGAGTCCGCCATATAAAATTTAGAGTGACGTCATTTAATTTTTCGCATTCTTTTTAGCTTTCTTAAAATTGTAAAAATAAAATAAATAAATAAACGCTTTCATCATCGGAACGCATAAAAAATAACTAATTCGCCATCTTTGGCAGTCCATGATTTTGGGTTTAGAATGATGTCACTTAACTAAACATGCATTGCCACCCAAATTAAACATGTATGCATAATTTCACCTCAATTGGAAACCGGGCAGTGGGTCAATTTTAACTTCTAATATACAGGGTGTAACGGCAAGGTGTGGTCATATTTTAAAAACTGCATCTGCCCATAGATATGAACAACTTTCTTCAAGAAAACCTAAGGAAATTCTCAAAAAAAATTTTACCTCCCATACAAATTTTGATCAGCTGATGATAATTTTGTATGAAAAGTCCAATTTTTTTTTTTGGGAATTTTCTGTTTTTTTCTTAAAGAATGTTATTCATACCCATGGGCTGAGCCGGTTCTCAAAATATGACCACACCTTTCCGTTACACCCTGTATGATAAGTTAGTTACAAGATAGCGTATAAATTAAATTTTAGAAACATTCGCAAACCACATACGCCAAACTCCCCAATATCCTCTCACCAACATTGGCCAAATGGCCATACCCATCGCTCACAATCAAGTTATAGACCACAAGACGTTACCTCGCAATGTTCTGTGGCTGCAATGGGTCATTTGATTCCTAAGACCGCGATGATCGATGGGACGAACGTTTGGTCTCGATAAGCTGGCAGTGACGGATTCCATTTTGTTACGATCCGACTTGAAGATGTCTGTGATCCCTTTTCGTAAGTGCTGTGAGGATTCCTTCCTTATATTTGCGGAGGAAAGATAATGGACCGATACGAGGGTGAAGAGATCTTTAAACTGTTAAGTAGGGTGTTTGGGTATTTGAAATGCCATGGAAGAGAAATGTCTTTTTATTACAATTTTGTGACGAAAAGTAAGTTCTGTTGCTAGCCTTTATTTTGGGGTGGGTAATCATCCTATGCCTGCTCCCGCTCTGGGTGGAGCGGGCGAACGTGTCAGACTTTTACTGACTAAAACCCATCCCCGTTCCTTCCTTGTCTGAGTGCCCAGGGGCGCGGTAACTCTGTTACGAATTTATACTTGACCCCTTGGCATGCATGCATAGGCCATGACGGGCCCCGTCAGTGGTGGCTGACATCTCTTTGAGGCGCGCGTGGAACACTACGCGCCGTCGACTCTCGGGCCTGGTGCTGATTGGACAGCGAGCTACCCATTACTCGCCGTCCGCAGGAATTGTTGCTAGCCTAACAAAAAAGTATTCTGGTTTTGTTAGAAGTGCCAAATAAAAGTATAGAAAATGTATGTAAGTAACTAAATGTATAAAACATAGTCTTTGACTTGACTTCTAAAGAATACGTTTTACACACATTAATTTATTTACTTACTAACAAGCTCCTTTTAATCCCGGAAAAACTCACGGTTCCTTTGGGATAGATTACGGAAGCGAAGCCGCAGGAAAATTTAGTCTCAAATACCAAAACGTACCTTTTTTAGGGTTCTGTACCCGAAGGGTTCCCACGGAACCCTATTGCTGTCAGTCACGTGTCCGTCTGAACGTCGTCTGTCATACAATTTTGTCCCGAAGAATTTTTTAACTTCCCGTTGACCTATGAACATGAAATTTGGAGATAATGTTTATTATTACTTATATTTTACTAACAAATACCAATATAAATAAGATTATTTCTTTGATAATTTACTCATTTGGTACAGAACCCTAAATGTGCAAAATCCGACAGGCACATGGCCGGTTTTGTTTGTTTCCGGGGAAAACCTTTAAAAGGCGCCTGTACTTTTAGGGCAAATACCAGGGATTGTGGGATTCTACCTCACTTAATCACCCCATTGATCAACATGGAAAGGGCTCCGCTACCTCTTAATCACCCCATTGATCAACATGGAAAGGGCTCTGCTACCTCTTAAAATACCTACCACTCCGGAACCCCCTACGTGCAACGCCTGTTAGGGCACATCCCTGAGGAGACTGTAAAGTGGTCTTCCTGAGCCTCGCTGTGCACAACAGCATATATATGATCACAATGCGGCTGTATTCCTGGAATCACCTGGTGGGCAATTAGAGTCCCCACTCTGAGCACCCGAGATTCCAAAGTCCTGCCTACAAACACGGTCGCTGCCGCCTATCGCATCCACGAGGACACGGCGGGGCTACGACCAAGCGGGGCAGACCTCCACCGTATGCTCCACCGTGTCCTCGGGACGATCCGCGCAATGGGTACCTACAGTCCTAATCACTAACTAACAAGCATATCATCCATATTATTTCACTCTTTGAGCTCAAAACCCTATTTACGAGTACCTTAATTATTGCTTCAAGCTACGTTGCAATTCTCATTACAGTCATAACCTGGAAGCCTGCCTACCCTGCTAGAGAACAGCGTGACGATACGCCTGTGTATGACAGGACTCAACGGCCGGAATAATTTTATGAAGTTCGAGACTCGAGTTACAAAAGATAGATGTATATTTAAGTATAAATGGTTGCTGTAAAAGTGTGAATTTAAAGAAGTTCAGCAAAAACCTAAAACAAAACAATTAACCGAATTAAAAAACAATTTAAGTTTCAGATGTGTTTGACTTTAGTCTAAATTCCACTTCTTTACTAAAGTTATACATTTTTTGCACACCGACTTTTAAAAAATAGTTTAAAAAATATTTTCATAATTATAATTTTTTTTTTTAGTAAAAATAAATCGATTGTTCAACATTGGTTTTCCACGTCTACACTTTTTATTAAATTTGATTGTAGTTTGTTAATTGAATAAGTGAAGTGAAGTGGAGTGAAGGATCGAAATGAGTGCGCGTTCACGAATCACCACAAGACTTTGGATATTAGGCAAAAATACGACATTACAGTTATCTATGCCAAAAAGAAAAATCTACATGAAGAAAATTCTTCATTCTGTAATAATTCATGTTAAAAGCTTCAAGCTTATCAATTTTGGGTAGATGGAAGTTTATTTGTTACTCAATCAGGCTAGGACGGCTAAACGGATCTGGATGAAATTTGACACAGTGATAGATTATAGTCTGGTATAACATAGCACATAGACTTCACTTTACAATGAGGGAAGTACAAATTATACGCGGGTGAAGCCGCTGTCAAAAGCTAGTTAATAAAAAATTTGAATAACGGACATTATAATAATTTCTAAATAATTCAAGCTTTCATAGCAACATCAAAACTGCTGTACATAAACTTGCTTAAATTCAGGCCTCGTGTAGTCCAAAGAGAATTTTGGACAATCCAATTCCGAAGTACGGCAGACAACTTTTAGAGAGCTCCAAATATACTGGTCCTTAATTAAATGTTAGAGAGAAACTTTTTTGTGCTGACCTCTTGGCGTTGGTCCAAGGATTCGAAAAGTGTTCCGGCTTAGTCAGACCATGGTTTTATGAATATTGGACCGGTTATTGCTGTGTGGTCAGCCATGGAGGATAAAGGTTCGATGGAAGGTAGTCAAGACGATATCGGTTGGAAAATGGTTAGTGATAACCTCTTGGAGAGATACGATGGTTTTGAAGATCTTGATATTAGGAGATAACTTATGATCGTACGGTCTAAGCCAGTTGAAAAGATCTTGCTATCTTTGTCTTTAAGGTTTCCCAATCACTACATAGTATAAATTAAAGTCGCTTTCCGTGTCTGTTTGTTTCCCCGCTAACTCCTAAACCACGCAACGTATTTTAATACGGTTTTCACTAATAGAAAGAACGTTAAATGAGGAATGTTTGTGTGTATAATTTGTACCTGTGCGGAGCCGGGGCATGCCATTAGTTTAGGTGCTCATTATTCTGTGGCGCGATTTGGAAGGTTAGGTTAAAAAAAAAGAAAGAAAAAACATTTATTTGTTAAAGGCACACACAACAATAAATAAAACACACGCCACACACACACACACCCCGCTACACGCTAACTAACGCTCGCTCGCTTGTTAACTTGTACTATGTTAATCTCATACGGAATCATACCCAACGATTCCTCCTGAATCAAAATATGTACTGCTTTTGTGCTGCGCGCTTATCAGTGCGACCGGTTAAGAACATTTTAAAACGTTCATTAGACGTTGCTACTAGTCAGGTGACTCGCTAAGCTCTAGGTGCTGACTAAGTCACCATTCTGTGCGTTTTCGACTTTAAGGAAGTCTTTTTCCAGAAACGCAGATAAAATGAATAAAGCTACCTAGCATCTCAATGATTTGCTGTCTCAAGTTATCAATAACAAATGACTCGAACAATGTTACGGAACTACTGAAAACCCAGATTCTTTTCAAAACTCGAGTACCATTTCTGACAGCATTAACCACGCAAAAAGCCTATAAAGTCTTTCCAGAAATCAATCACAAAACGTAACGTCTTACTAACCATTAACCAAACCATCTCAATACCTAGTAAACATCCATTCAAGTAATTGCCATCAAGTATAAACGGAACTCCGTCTAAGCACTCGTAAGGCAAATGGCGGGTCTAATAGTTTCCATAAAAACATTTGGCAGACGATACAAACATATCTCTTCTATCAACGTCTATTTGGATGCCAGCCAGTGTACGTACTATAAACCTTTTCTGGACTGCTTTTTGTTGGATCACATTGGGATGTGGTGACCTCTCAGTTGTACAGGAGATGCATCGTGGCCACTCAAGACTATTAAGCTGGATTTTCATGAATCCTTTGAGGGCAGTGCATATTAAATAGCATACTACATGCATATTACTTATGTGTGGCAATCGTGTAGATAACTTGATAAACAACTATACTTGGTCCGTCATTTAGATAACGAAAACACCGGCCAAGTGCGTGTCGGACATCGCACATTTAGGGTTCCGTACCAAATGTATTTTTGACTATTTTTATGGCTTTAAAACCTGTGTGACAGATGGCGAACGGACAGACGGACACGTGAGTGACAGCAATAGGGCTCCGTTTGGACCCTTCGGGTACGGAACCCTAAAAACTGGCCAGGTGCGTGTCGGATTTCGCACATTAAGGGTTCCGTACTAAATAATGGTATTTGTTAGTAAAGTATACGTAATAATAAAAATTTTCACCAAATTTCAAGTTCATAGGTCAATAGGAAGTTAAAAATTCTTCGTAACAAAATTTTGTGACAGACGAAAGATGGAAAGACAGACAGATGGACAGACGGAAACGTGAGTGACAACAATAGGGGTCTGTTAGGACCCTTTGGGTACGGAACCCTAAAAATTTACTAATTTATACTTTTTTTTTTTTGTGGGGTGGGAAATCATCCTATGACTTCTCCCGCTCTGGGTAGAGCGAGAGGGCGTGTCAGACTCTTACTAACTAAAACCCACCCCTGTTCCTTCCTGCCCTGAGTGCCCAGGGTCGAGGTAACTCTGTTTCGAATTTATCCTCAACCCCACCAATTTATACCTGTGAGGTAACAAGCGAACTCGTGTACTTTGATGCGTTTAATCTTTGTCATTTTTAATTGATTTAGTAAAGCAAAAAATACGGGTCTAATATTTTTTTTAAATGTAACTTACGGACTAACCCTAATAGCATTTATTGTTGGGCCAACAATAAAATGATAGCATTTATTGTTGGGCCAACCAAATACCAACACTAAATGCTATTAGGGAAATAGAATTATTATTTTTGTACCCATGAATCACATATACAACCTATCCCAGGTAACAACATAGTTCCCTTTATTATAACGGGAACAAGTATGTGAGTCCTATATATTCACAATTTACGATCCCACAAACTGCGCTCTATGCATAAATCCAGTGAAGCCAAGCTCTTGTGTGCCCGAGAGAAGAATTTCTATGCACATTTCATATAGATTTTCGAGTTAAAGTTATTGGAAAGGAATTAAGGTAGATTTTCATGTTGGAGTTGTAGAGATCATTTTAATGTTTGGAACAGTACTTGTACTTTAACTATGTTGAGGTTACCTGCAAAATCACTATCAAAATAATACTACAGAAAAAAATACTAGTTATTTGATCGACTTTGGTTACAGTCACTACTGATAACTTGAAAACAATATATGTAGGTAATTACCAACATTCATTTTAAATGAACACTCACTTATTTCGTGAACGCAGCTGCAATGGACATGATAAACGAATGTGAAACTGAAACGAGCGCTGAATTCATTTCATTAAATGCCAAATTGACTGGCCAGTGACCTTTGCCCCAGTGCGTGGCACGCCATAATTTATAGCCTTGTATTTGGCTGGACTAACTTCTTTGGGGAAAATATTAAATAATAATACTATACTATTAATAGTCCAAGTTCCCAGAGCCGCCACACATAACTTACTTTCTGACTAAAAAAATGTGTGGTATTGAGGAGTATTAGCATAATTATGTACTTTTAACTTCTTCCAGCGTAATTATGAATCGAAAAATCCTTAAGTTCGCTTTCCGGATGAAGATCTGTAAGACCAATATAATGAGAGCGTACTATGTTGATGATTTGAAGATGGAAAGTTGGGTCAAAGAATTAACTAATTAAATATGTCATGCATGTGTTATGCAGGTCGAATGCGCTGAACCCCCCTTAGCACTAAGACGGCAGTATCTGGCCTCCCGTTTTTTGTCCAGATTAATCTGTAGATCCTCTCATCCCCTTATTACAAAATTGAACGAGTTAAATGCCTTATGCAGAAGCTCAAAATATTGGAAAAATAAAGAATTCCCCCTAATCCTAAAACATTTTCGCATGCTCCAAAATTTAGAATGTCCGATCGTCCAGTATATCAAACTACTCGTACCCCTTTTTAACTTTGATTATGAAGCCTTATGCTTCACCCCCAAAATCTTATATAATATTGGCATATCCAAAAATTCCCCTTCGGCGAACTCGACCTTCAATGCGGTGGTGGGCGAGCGATGGAACGGTTTCCAAAGGTTTTTCACTGATGCTGCCAAATTTAATAACTCCAGTAACACCGGAGCTGCGGTTTATTACCAGAGCTCCAGGATTATTCTTCAATTTAAATGTCCTAAGGAATCCTCTGTGTTCACAGGCGAATGTGTGGCTTTATTGGAAGCTTGTCTTTTTATAGAGTCACATCCCAACATTGACAAAGCCGTAATCTTCACAGACTCCCTTAGTTGCCTTCAAGCTTTAGTCCAAAACCCATTCAAAAGCAAATTGCACAGCTCACTAGTTTTAAAAATTAAAAAAGCGTTATTTTCATGTGCTAACAGTCAAAAGGAAGTTCAGCTAGTTTGGATACCTAGCCATTGCGGCATTAAGGGTAATGAATGCGCTGATACCCTGGCAAAAAATGCTTGCTCATCAGCTTTTGCTGATCTCTCCCACAACTCTCATCAGGGTTATGACTTGCTGAACCTGCCAAAAGCAAGTCTTGAATGTGCATGGCAGAAACGGTGGAATAACACTGGTAAGAAGAAGGGTAAGTTCTACTATGCAGTACAGCCAACCATAAAACCAAAACCTTGGTTCTTTAAATATAAAAAAGTCTCTAAAACTGTTTTATCTGTCCTTTGCAGAGTACGCTTAGGTTTTTGTTGCACCCCGGTTTTTTGGAAAAAATTCGTGTCCGTGACTCCTCCCTGTGCGAGTGCGGTTTAGAAGAGGGTACTCTTGATCACATATTTTTTGAATGCTCAAACAACATCCCTCCCCTAGATTTATATAGCTACCTCCCTAAATTTAAGATTCCTCTTCCAATTAATTTCCCCTCTCTTTTAACATATTCTTCACCTGATCTACTTGTGGCGCTGATGAAATTCATCCGTCACAATAATATTAAATTATGAGTCGTAAATCCAAATCTGTCCATCTGTGTAGTTGTGGTATGTGTATTTTTAATGTTCTAACCATCATTATATTTATGTATTTTTATTTTTTGTTTGTTTCAGTCCAGTACTAACCCATCAAGTTCAACTATATCAACCGAAGATTTTTTATTACGTCTATAGTTGCTGTCGATTTTTTTATTTATTTTTTTAAATTTATTTTTTGAAACTATACACACACTTGCTTATCCAATTTACTTTCGACATTGGCAGAATAGTCGACATCGGCTCTACTTGCCATCAACAAAAAATATAATAGAATAGAATGTTAGATGCTGTTTTTTCTGCTTCCCCACGTAAAGCTCGCATCGTGTATAAATTTCCAATAAGGTATTTAATATAGATACAATCTACCTAAGCTATGCCCTCAGGATAGCTCGCTAATAGCTCCACGTGAAAGCCAATATGAATACCTTACCATGTTTGTAATTATGAATTCTCTACATAAGCCACATTATAGGCACAAACCCGCAGGCTGTAATTAATAACAACCATAAAAATACATACAGGCATACTAAACAGAAACCTAAAAAAGTATGCAAATACGAAAATAACATTATCAAAACAAAAAGGTTTTAGTTCGCACAAACTGCCACCCATAACATATACACACATGCTAAAGAAATACAAAACAAAAACATGAATATATTAACAGTATACCCAGCATTGTTTTACGACTTTTGTTATACTGTTTCATTTGCGCTCTGAGTAAAGGCAGAGATCCACAGCAGCCCACCGCTAAGCTACGCATCTGTAGCTTAGCATTGTGTTAGCTATTTATGAAAAGTTAGGCGGATTATCCACTGCAGCAACTATTCAGCCTCGACCTTTGTCAAAACATCAGACTATAAAATCTGAGGAGCAATTCTCGTATTAACGTGCTATCAAAAATTTCTTCTAATTTCGCTACATTTTGATACGTTTTTGACATTGATTGTCGCTGAGATCATAATGCGACTTGAATTTGAATACCTTCTGACGTGATTATATCTTCAACTCCTCAATTTTGAGGGAGACGCAATTAACCGACTTGCAACTGCTTTAGTTTTATAACAACGCTCAGGTATTGAAACGCGGTACATACTACAACAGTTACAAAATCGGTTAATAGTGTACTCTGCCTCTGTAACTAAAATCACTACTTTAATTAGTAACTAGAAACAAGGACAAAAATATGTGTATGCAAGTTCTGTCAATCAATCGGTAGGGCCAATCAAAATGCAGTATCTCTTTTACCCATACCTAGAATAATTGTCTTTTTTAAGACTTACTACACTATGATCGAATTCCTGGCTAGCAAATAAATAAAGCACGCAACTAACATGTCAAACCACCTCGCACTGGACGCTCGCCCTTATGATTGTTACAAAAACAAAGTACTTATCTAACACTCGAATAATGTTGGCCATTTGTAAGGGTTTGTTCAGACGGCGACACATATGTCGCCTATGTATGAGTAATGGATCGTATCGGGAGTGACGCATCGGTTATATGGCGAGATGTGACGGTTATATATGTTGGGTTAGATGTTCATAGTAGTGAGAGAAAAACTTCGTTATGTATGGAGTTAGTACGGTTATTGTTTATGAAAGAGTTATGAGTTACAGTGGAAGAGCTTAGGATTGTATTTTTTCTTCAGAAATAAGGAACATTCGTTAGATATTTGTTACAGATGTAAGATACATATTTTTTTTTTACTTTAGACATAAGAGAATACTTATCAAAACTAAACAAATAAACAACAGCTTTTTATCCCTATAAGTTTCTTCCAACCGGAATATATTTATGCAAACGCTAAATTGATAATGAGTTATCATGATTTTTGCCGTAACTCTGATTGCTCAAAACTAACATTCTAGTACCACAAATCCACTGATATAAAAACTTACCAAGGGACATCATTAATCTATCAAAAATGATCACAGATTTGGATTCCTTGAGCAAATTCTACAATTGACAAGCCCAACGAAACCACGTTTTTATATTCAGAAGGCAATCTCATGTTTAAGTAATAATTAATCGAATGAAGAAAGATAAGCTTAATTTATAAACACGTTCAAGACACAAAACTGTCTTTTTCCATTCGTTATAAACCAAATTAAACTCCAAACGTAAACATTAAACTTAAACACCTATTAAGAACACGTACATAATTTTATTACTCCCATTATCTACCCACTCAAAACATTTCAATTAGTCTAACTTTACGCAAACACCGATACAGAGTAAAAGTTGCAAGATTCAAGCGGCAAGTCGGCGAACTTTTAATAATGTGCAGTAACTCGGCAACAATGTGACAACACAAATGTGTCCCTGTCTGAACAAGGCATAACCCTTACTCCTAAGACTAATTTCAAGTGTGTGAACCGTTAAATTCGGTCTCGAAACTTTGAGACTCAATGGAAATTGTGTGCGAACTTTTGGCCAGTGATTCTCAAAGTTTTTTAATGATGCCGCCATTGCTAATGTACTCATTAACGCCGTCCTTTTTCTTTGAGAATGAGTTCTAAGTTAAGTTTAAGACAGTTGCAGGGAAATGTTTATTCCATTACGAAGTTTTGTTCCATTGTTTGGAATTTTGTGGTATTTTGGGTAACCGGTTTTAAACAGGAGTTGTTACCGCATATTAGGTGTACATATCAAATAAATAAAGAGGGATTTTATCCTAATTATTAAGATTAACGAACAAATGATCACAGTAACTTGTTATTCCTTTTCTTTCGAGGTTAAACGCAGAGGTACTTGGTAGTAGTGCGTAATGCAGAGTCTCTTGTTTTTCATTGAATCCAACATGCCTGAAATGAAGGGACAAGCTGGACAAAACCACCATGGTTCACATACCATCCTACCCTATAATTAGTGTTAAAGTCTATAAGTTTGGAAGTTTGATAGTGTTTCACGCTTCAACACAACATTGTGTAGGTTGACTATGCTAGGATTAAGACATGAACGTTTTTATCCGAGACTCCTCCGTGCCTCGAAAAGCACGTTAAGCCATTGATCCCGGCTGTGAATCGTGGATCTTTGACAGTCGTCGTCAGAAGCCCGAAAGTCTGACAACCAGTCTTACCAAGAGCTATCGTATTATTCAGTACTTGGGTTGTGGAGGACAGGATAGGCAGTCGTTCCATGTAAAATACTGGTATTCAGCTGCATCCGGCTAGACTGGAAGCCAACCCCAGGACAGGTGGGAAAAGGCTAGGCAAATTGATTGAGCACCTACCAACTTTTCAGCAGGAATCCGCTGGATGCCAGACGTATAAGACAGGCCGATGTGGCGACACTTAGGGGGAGGCCTATGTCCAGCAGTGGACGTCTTTTAGCTGAAATGAATGAGTACGATCCCATGGTAAACACAAGTCTGTTAGCTATCGTTGTAGGATAAATTTAGACCGATAGTATCACAAAAAGTAGCGAATAACTGTAGTGATAATCACCACACTAAGTCCAAAATGAGACGTCTTAGTGTTTATTTCTTTGGCGAAAACATCCCATTAAATATGCACTCTAGATATTTATCTATTTGGCACAGGTTTTCTTTGGCACCAGTAGAGCAGAGCTAGCCATGGGTTACTTCTGCGTGATTAAAATCTCAAAGGTAATGTTGTAAACATGATTGCTGGGTCGTTAAGAAGAAAATTATTCAGTCTTTATGCAAACTTAGAATTGTCTTTCAAAAGACCATAACTTAGATATGTCACTTGATAAATTGTAAACACTGTTTATGAAAAATTACGTAAAATTGTAAATTCTTTATTTTCAATAAGACTAGGATACATTGTAAATAATCAATAGGTACCTGAAGACCGAAAAGTGGTTGAGGCTTTTGATAGGTTATTTTCATGGCTATAAGAGTTATAGGGGCCAAAGAAACTATCTGCTAAGATCAATCTGCTAAGCCTTTTTCCAACTAACTTGGGGTTGGCTTCCAGTCTAACCGGATGCAGCTGAATACCAGTATTTTACATGGAGCGACTGCCTACCTATCTAACCTCCACAACCCAGTTACTGGCTAATACGATAGGTACCATGGTAAGACTGGATATCAGACTTTCGGGCTTCTGACGACCCGTAACTGTCAAAAATCTACGATTGACAGCCGGGACCAACGGCTTATCGTGCTTTTCGAGGCACGGAGGAGTCTCGGTATGTAAAAGGTCACCCATCCATGAACCAACCACGGCAAGCGTAGCTTAAACTAATAGATCGACCAGTGCAGCTGTTATTACTTTAGCCAATTATTACACAACAAACAGTTTGGTTTCACAAAGGGTCGTTCAACAACTGATGCTGGTGTTGAACTTTTGGGACACATTTATAATGCATGGGAAGATAAATGCGATGCGTTGGGCATTTTTTGCGATTTGTCTAAGGCTTTCGATTGCGTTCTCCATGATACATTGATCAGGAAGCTGCACTACTACGGAGTCCGGGGCGCCTCTCTGGATCTTCTTACTTCATACTTGGGTAATAGGATTCAGAGAGTTGATGTGAACGGCAAAAGGTCTTCCGGGTCTGTAGTCAGAATGGGGGTTCCTCAAGGCTCAATTCTGGGTCCTTTTTTGTTTCTAATCTATATCAACGACTTGCCTTACCTCATAAAGGATAAACATGATATAGTGCTGTTTGCAGATGACACTTCACTTTTATTTAAACTCAAACGTCAGCAGGTGGTTGTTGATAATGTAAATAATGCTCTTTCAACTGTAGTTAACTGGTTTAATGTCAATAATCTTCTCCTTAACGAGAAAAAAACAAAATGCATAAAGTTCACATTACCCAATGTAATACAAGTGAACACTAGTGTGTCAATAAAGGGTGAAGAGTTGAAACCCGAGGATTCCACAGTGTTCTTAGGTTTAACTTTGGATGCGCAGCTTCAGTGGAGCCCCCATATAGATAAACTGTCCAAAAAACTTAGCTCTGCAGCATACGCCGTAAGGAAAATTCGTGGTTTAACTGATTTAGAGACAGCTCGTTTAGTATACTTTAGTTATTTTCATAGTGTGATGTCGTACGGCATTCTGTTGTGGGGAAATGCCGCCGATATTCAGACAATTTTTGTTTTACAGAAAAGGGCTATTCGTGCAATTTATAAATTAAGTCCCAGACACTCCCTCAGAGACAAATTTAAAGAGATTAATATTATGACTGTTCCCTCTCAATATATTTATGAGAATCTCATGTATGCACATAAAAATATTAATCTGTTTAAAAGATACAGTGATATCCATAGCATAAATACTAGGAACAAACACAAATTTATTGTACCAAAAACCAGGCTCAAGAAAAAAATAGGTGGTTCGTTTAGATGTCAATGTATACGTTTCTATAATAAACTTCCTAGCCAAATTCAAGAACTAAGCATAAATAAATTTAAATCATTTATTAAACGTAAGCTATGCCAGAAAGCTTTTTACACAATTAATGACTTTCTTGAGGACAAAAAGGCGTGGGATTGAGCTGCTTCAATGATATACATGAGCCATTGTTTTCATATGTACTACTTACTGATGAAAAATTTTTTATATATATATTTTTTTTAATATTCGTTTTTGACATGAATACTTGTATAGTATTGCATTATATTTTTTATTTTACTTTTTTATTGACATTTTATTATTATTATTATTTTTTTTGACTTGAATACTTTGTTAAGTATTATATTTATTTTTATTTTTTGATTGACATATTATGATTACTATTTTGTTTGACACAAATATTTACTTTGTAAAGTATTATATTTTTATTTTTTTTTGATTACTTAATTATTGTAAATGTGAGGACTATGTGGGTTATTATTATTATTTTGTCCTCCTTTTTACAGTAATTTTCAACGTTGTCTGACAGTTTGAGTACTTTTGCGGCCTACCCAAATGTCTTTTCTTTGGTATTGTTCGTCATGTCATTGAGCTCCTTAGTGGTTTTTAAGTTGAGCTATTCGACTATTGACAAATGCTTGCACTGACTGGACAGGTCCACTCAAATATGTTTGGTTCTTTCTTCAAAAGACCACTACAGACACTAAGCTGCATGGTCCTCATATAGAATAATGTGAATGCGAGAACTATGTATGTCGTTATATTCATGTAGATTTTATGATTGTCTGGCAGTTTGAGTATTTTTTGCGGCCTACTCAAATGTCCTTACTTTGGTATTGTTCGTCGGTTCGTTGAGCACCTCAGAGTTCTGAGTTGAGCTTCGCGATGACTGACAAATGCTTGCACTGTCTGGACAGGTCCACTCGAATTCGTGTGTTGCTTTCTTCATAAAGCTCATCCCAGACATAAACGTACATGGTTCTCATAGGATCTAACCAGTCCACATTGTATGGATTTGAACACTAAAAGAGACTTTGACCTCTGAGTTTGTTTCGGTGTTTCTTCTCAGGGTAGTCAGCTAGGAAACACCGGCCTCATCTAGCTTAAACTGACAAAAAAACATTGACGTGTAAAAGTGTTCCTTGTAACCTATTTACTGAATAAACATCATTTATCATTTATCATTTATCAAGAACTCCTCTTTAAAAGAAACTATAGATGTGATGTGTAAAAGATGATTTGACTAAAAACTTCTGACATGACGACTACTAGAAAAGTAAGGAAAAGGAAGACATTTTGCACCGAACCAAATAAATTGGGTTAAGGGTTGGGGGATGATGACCTAGTAGTTATTATAAAAAAAACTTAAGGGTTTTTGGACCACAAGTTTTAGAAACCGTATTCGGAATTCCAGAATATTATGTGGAAATGGAAAAGACATTTCTAATTTGAAAGCCTTTGGTAGTTTTCTTTTTGTAGTAGGTACATTATACTTTCCATATTTATTTCATAAAAATATCGAAGCATTCGCCTGTTTATAAGAAAGTAAATGGCAAGAAACTTTTGTAGATTTTTAAAATAACAAGACAAGACCACGCGGGGTTTCTAAAACAAATAAAATACAGTCAGTAAGGATTTGATAAAAGGTATACTGACAGAGAAGGCCTTGTTTAATTCAGTCCGCCTATGTACCACTATTGTACATAAAGTTTTAATAAATAAATAAAGCAAATAATAAAGGAAAAAATACCAGAGGCATTAGCTAACTTAGTGGTAAACCTTATGCCTAGGGGTTAGCGGATAAATTCGTAACAGAGTTACCGCTCCCGTGGGCACTCAGGCAGGGAAGGAACAGGGGTGGGTTATAGTCAGTAAGAGTCTGACACGCTCTCCCGCTCCACCCAGAGCGGGTGATGTCATTGGATGTTTTCCCACCCCACAAAAAAAAAAATGGTAAACCTTGATTTCTGAGCTGAGCAATGACAATTTTTGTAGGGATACGATGCATAGTTTCATTTATGTAATATTTCTAGTCTTTACGTTTGTATTATTATACGTTCCGTTTTGTTTGTTGTGTGTCGTGACTAATTACTTTTTTTTTTATTTGTTCGTAGGTAGTGATCTCCTAGTCCTAATGTCATTGATCAAGGCGTCATCGACCTACGTTTCGTCTATGGCGTGTAGTGGTGCACAAAAATGAGACCACTAGACAATTTAGTTTTGTTTTATTTTATTTTTTCTATTTTGGCTTGGATACTAGGCTTTTGTAAATTAATGTGCGTTTGTAATGAGTGCAGAATAAATAATAATGTTTCTTTCTTTTTTTTTCTTTTTTTTTCTTAAAAATAACTCCCAGCATCATCAGCGAACCCCTCAACGCTCAAAGATACCCGATTTCCCTCCCAAACAATTCAGATAGCAGCCGCACTCTGAATGAGATATGGAATCCATTACATAACGATATTATACGTTGGAGTCAGGGCCCCAGGGAGACATTAGAGCGAAGGTAATGGTTCCAAGACAAAGAACTTGAGATTCACGTATGAACATTTCGTTGTTTTTGTGCAGATTTAAAAGCGTCATCATAACATACTCGTAGTATTTATAATAAGTCTGTTATTCACCAAGGGTTATACAGAGGTATACATCTTTTTTTTTATGGCCTGGGAAATCATCCAATGACGACTCCCGCTCTAGGGTGGAGCGAGCGGGCGTGTCAGACTCTTATTGACTAAAACCCACCCCCGTTCCTTCCCTACCCTGAAAGACCAGGCGCGCGGTAACTCTGTTTCGAATTTATCCACAACCCCTGGGCAGGCATCGGCCATGACGGGCCCCGTCATGGTGTTGCTGACAACTCTTTAAGGCGCGCGTGGAACACTACGCGCCGTCGACTCTCGGGCCTGGTGCTGATCGGACGGCGAGTTACCCACTACTCGCCGTCCGCAGGCCCGGGTAGAGGTATACATCTTGGTCTTCATGTTAAAGTCACAACGGAGGGCTCGTGGCTTAATATTAATAGACGATCGAATGATAAAATACTCTTCCCGAGGTTAGTTCGTGGACTTAAGGGTGCCCTAGTCAGTCATTCTTCCATACAAACGTAGTATGGCGATTACTTTACTATTTGATGGTATAATAACAAAACATAAAATTATATCAATTTATTTTGCCATTATCTAGCCCCGTATGGAGACCAAAAACCTTTAAAAAAAAACAGTTTTTTTTTTACTTTTTTGTCGTTTATCGTTTGTATGGAAGAATGACCGACTAGAGCACCTTTAAGAGGTTGCAGCTATCACGAAACACAGACTCCGGCAAGGAATTCCACTCCTTTCTAGTGCGCACAATGAATGTGTTCCCGAAACGTTTTGAGCCCCTCTTTTCAAAAGGCATGATTAGGTATTGTGTGTGAAAAAACTTACGACATTTTCAGTTCAAATTTCGCCATTTAATTTCACGTACCTGTAAACAACAAGACTACTGTTAACATTACGAACTATTTAAATAAGCAAGTTCTCTGGCCAAAAGTTGCATCCAGCACGTTGTTTTAATTAAAATTCCAATTACTAAGTAACCCGAAAAATGTATGAAAATTATTTCAGGCTAACCTTTTAGCTCACCTACTAATATATCACGCGGAGTTCAAACTACCCACATATGATTTCCCTAGACACGTACCTGCTTTCTGTCATGTAAGTAGTTTTCATATTTACTGAATTTTATTTTGAAGGGATGAGGTCAAATATAAAGTAGCTAAAGGTTAAAAACCTCTAAAAGTAACCAATTTTTTTCCACAGTCGCATCTCATATGCCTTCTAACACTTCATTCTCCACTATACTCCATTTAGAACAGCAATAGAAAAACCAGCCAACAGCGTGTCGGTCTTCATACATTTAGGGTTCTGTACCATATGAGAGAAACTATACGTAATAATAAACATTATCACCAAATTTCAAGTTAAAGTCAATGAGAAGTTAAAAAAAAATTCGGAACAAAGTTTTGTGACAAATGACGGACAGACAGACAGACGGACCCGTGGGTAACAACAATAGGGCTCCGTTTGGACCCTTCGGGTACGGAATCCTAAAACTAGGCACGTAGAAGCACGAGTGCAAAAAATTTTATGTCAAAGTTAAGTTAACACAATAACAGTAACCAATCTATACATATAATAAATCTGTAGAAAAGTCATTTTTGTACATTGAAGAAATTGAAACAAAAAATAGCCAGCGTGTGAAAAGATAAGTAACAGAACCCATTTCCATCATTTTTGAAATTTTTGTCTGTTTGTCTGTTTGTCTGTTTGTTTGCGCGCACATCACGTAAAATCTACGAATTCAATGCTGACAATGTTTATATACAAAAATTATACGCAACTTGAGGATTAACTTAGTTTTTGTTTCATCGAAATCGGTTCACTCTATCAAAAGATATGATTAATTTAGTGAGTTCAAGAAGTAAAATATTACGTTACGCAATTAAGTATAGTACTTGCAACGACATCTTAAGACTAAAAATAGAACTAATGTTGATAGTTGAAATCTAAATCCGATAGATGGCGTTGTGCAAATGACGTCATTTTCTGAATCGCGGTGTTAAGATTTTCCGCGCGAGGATGACGTCCACCGTGTTTACTAGGCAAATTGGGTTTCGTTAGGTGTCTTAAAAGTTCTTGCGTGTGTCGTAAAAGTTCTTTGGTTGCTTGGTTTATCGATTTTCTAAATTGGTCGAAAAAAAAGTATTTGCTTATCTTATTGGTTTCGTTTGGTCAACTTTGGTCATTGGTTTGAAGTACGAAGTAAAGATTGTATTTGATTTACTTCGTAGTTTGAATCCAATAGTGCCAATCGTTATACAGTAAGTTAGTGTTGCCAATTCGTTGAGTCACGACCACGAACAGACGATACGTTGTCACACTAGACTGTTCGACGCACCGTTCTTTTAAGTTTGTAGGCTATTCAGTCATAAGTGTTGTTAGTTTTGTTTATTGCTTTAATTTTCCTTGAAAATGCCTCAAAGAAAAAAAACTAACCTTTCGCTGCGTAGCCGAAATGCGAAAAGGATGAGACTTTGTAGGTCTCAGGAATCGGAAGAAGATCGTGAAGCACGGTTATCTGCTAACCGAGAGCACATCGCTCTTTCACGTGAATCGGAAACGTTCACCGAAAGGGAGTCACGTTTAAGTTCACAAAGAACACGGACCGCGACTTTGCGGTCTCAAGAGAGTATCCAGGAACGCGAAGACCGGCTGTCTGCTGATCGGGAGCGCCACTCTCTCTCACGTGAGTCAGAGACATTCACAGAAAGGGAGTCGCGCTTAAGTTCGCAAAGAACTCGGACCGCGACTTTGCGTTCTCAAGAGAATATCCAGGAACGCGAAGTTCGGCTGTCTGCTGATCGGGAGCGCCAGTCTCTCTCACGCGAGTCAGAGACTTTCACAGAAAGGGAGTCGCGCTTAAGTTCGCAAAGAACTCGGACCGCGACTTTGCGTTCTCAAGAGAATATCCAGGAACGCGAAGTTCGGCTGTCTGCTGATCGGGAGCGCCAGTCTCTCTCACGCGAGTCAGAGACTTTCACAGAAAGGGAGTCGCGCTTAAGTTCGCAAAGAACTCGGACCGCGACTTTGCGTTCTCAAGAGAGTATCGAGGAACGCCAAGCACGTCTGTCATCTGACCGAGAGCGACACGCTCTCTCGCGCGAGTCTGAATCTCTCTCCCAAAGAGAAGAACGATTACAAATAGCTAGACATAACTATGTAGGTGTACAAAGAAACAATGAAAGTTATCTTGCATCTGAAAGGGAAAGAATAGATGAACTAAGACGAGCAGAAACAGCAGAACAACGTCAATCTCGCCTAGAAATAGAACGAGCTCGATACCATATGAATAGAGAAACAAATAGCGGAGCTGATGAGTCCATGGAAAATGACGATGCAAATATTTTATTACCTTGGGACAATAGGGAAAAATCAGGGTTCACATATTCGTCTAGAATTAATTATGCTGGCTTTACTTTCGTGGGTGACATGAGAGAAATTTGTAATTTTTGTCATGCTTTGAAATGGAGGAAAGAGACAGATGGAATGTGCTGCTCAAATGGAAAAATTGTTCTTCCAAATTTCCAAGATCCACCACACTTACTTAAAAGTCTCCTGAATGGCGATCATCCCCAGTCGAACCGTTTTTTGGATAATATTCGTTTATATAACAGTGCTTTCCAAATGACTTCCTTTGGGGCAAAACAAATAACGGAAGGACCGTTCATGCCAACCTTCAAAGTACAAGGTCAAGTTTATCACCTTATTGGATCTTTGCTGCCAGAAAATGAACCCAAATTTCTCCAAATTTATTTTGTATCCGATTACACGCAACAGCTCAATGTTAGAAATCACAATTTTCCCCAGCTCAATGCTGAGCTTTTGGGTCAACTTCAAGAATTGCTGCATCACGTTAACCAGTACGTTCGTGAATTCAAAGCTGCATTGGAGTCAATTCCACAAGGCAGCAATGATTTCAAAATTGTTATAAGTGCCGATAGACGTCCTGTGGGTGAACACCGTGGAAGACACAATGCACCCGTCGCAGATGAAGTTGCAGTTGTTTTAGTCGACCAGGAGTGTGAGAGACGTGATATCGTGTTGCGTACACGCGACGATCGCCTTCAACGCATTTTGGAAACCCACCGAGCTTACGACGCCCTGCAATATCCACTAATTTATTGTCATGGTGAAGATGGGTACAATTTTGGGCTGTACCAAGTGAACCCTACTACGAGAGTCACTAATTATCAAAAAAAAATATCTGCTCAACAATACTATTCCTACCTTTTACAAATAAGGCAAAACAGTTTCGTATATTTGCAACGATTTCGTGGTTTGTTCAGCCAATTTATTGTGGACATGTACGCAAAAATAGAAACTGAACGTTTAGTGTATATTCGCACTAACCAGCGACGGTTACGCGCTGAAGAATACGTGCACTTGCGGGACGCCATGCAATCAGATAATAACGTCGAAAACTTGGGTCGATTGGTTATTTTGCCATCCAGTTTCACAGGCGGTCCGCGGTATATGCACGAACGAACGCAAGATGCTTTTTGTTACGTCCGTAAATACGGCCGGCCGGACCTTTTTATAACATTTACAACAAATCCAAAGTGGACGGAGATTTGCCAGGCACTTCTCACAGGACAGGCGTCATACGACAGACATGACATTATTGCTAGGATTTTTCATTTAAAACTCAAAGTCTTGATTAATCTACTTACAAAGGAGAAAGTTTTCGGTTCAACTCTTTGTTTTATGTATAGCGTCGAGTGGCAAAAGCGTGGTTTACCCCACGCGCACATTCTTCTGTGGCTGGAAGAAAAAATTCGTCCCGATGCTATAGACAGTGTCATAAGTGCAGAATTTCCGGACTATAATGCAGATCCGATTTTGCATGACATAGTAAAAACACATATGGTTCACGGGCCATGTGGCCTCTTAAACAGGGAATCACCGTGCATGAAAGATGGTCAATGCTCAAAAAAATACCCCAGAGCACTGAAAGAACTAACTATGGCTGGGGAAAATGGGTATCCGCAATACCGGCGAAGATCACCGTCACAAGGTGGTTTCACAGCTACTGTCAGATTCCGTGGACAAGAAATAATTCTAAATAATAGTTGGGTGGTACCGTATTCTCCAGTTTTGTCAAACGCTTTTCAAGCACACATTAATGTTGAAATTTGTAATAGCGTCGAATCTATAAAATATATATGTAAATATGTTAATAAAGGTAGTGATCAAGCCATGATAGCACTAAGAAATAACAACCAATTTGATGAAGTGACAAGGTATCAATCTGGCCGATACATAAGCTCTTCGGAGGCAGTTTGGCGCATTTTGAGTTTCCCTATTCATGAAAGGTATCCGCCAGTCATCCATCTTGACGTGCACCTGGAAGGCGGGCAGCGAGTTTACTTTCAGCCAGAAAATGTGGCAGAAAGAATGAACAACCCAAGACAAACCACCTTGCTCGCATTCTTTCGCCTTTGCGAAAGAGACAATTTCGCTAAGTCTCTGTTGTACAATGAAGTGCCACATTATTATACTTATAACAAGCAGCAAGGTGTTTTTAATCGCAGGAGACGTGGAACTGCTGTAGAAGGCGAGTCCGGCATTTTTAAAGAACACGTGATTGGAAGAGTATACACGGTGCACCCAAATAATGCAGAGTGTTATTATTTACGCCTTCTTCTTCACACAGTGCGAGGACCTACTTCTTTTGCTGAGCTCCGCAAAGTGGACGATATAGAATATCCCACATTTCAAGCTGCTTGCCGCGCACGGCATTTATTAGATGGCGATCAGCATTGGGATGATGCTTTAGCCGAAGCATGCGTCAGTGATAGTCCACATCGTTTGCGCCATTTATTTGCCATTTTGTTGACATTTTGTGGCCTATCGGACGCTGGGCAGTTGTGGCAAAAATATAAAGACGCGTTTGCCGAAGATTTTTTGAGACAGCAAAATATAAATAGTGAAACTTCTGACCAAGTACGTGAAAGCTGCCATAATAGGGCTTTGCTGGCTATACAAGATATAGTTACAAGTATAGGAGGGAACCCCCTCAGTCAATACGGCTTGCCGACACCGACAGTTGGTGGGGAACGAATTAATAGGGAGTATACATCTGAAATAAATTACAACCCCGAAGAGTTAGCAGAAATATTGCGAAATGGCTGTTCAAATTTGACGACAGAACAACGTCAAATCTTTGATAGAGTATGCTGTAGTGTAGAACATTCATTAGGAGAAATGCTGTTTTTAGATGCACCTGGTGGAACAGGTAAAACTTTCCTCACTAAAGTTATCTTGGCTCAAATAAGGAGCCAAAACAAAATTGCCCTTGCCGTCGCTTCCTCAGGAATAGCTGCCACTTTATTACCAGGAGGAAAAACTGCACATACAACATTTAAAATACCAATCGACTTGGACCGCACAGAAAACCCTGTTTGCAACGTGTCTCGCAATAGTGATAAAGCAAGGGTTTTACGCGATTGCGCCCTTATCGTTTGGGACGAGTGTACGATGGCAAATCGTAAAGCTGTGGAAGCTGTAGATAGAACGTTGCGAGATATAAGACAAAATGACCGACCGATGGGAGGCTTAACGGTGCTATTCTGTGGAGACTTCAGGCAGACACTCCCTATAATACCCAGAGGAACGAGGGCCGATGAAATAGGTGCCTGTTTAAAGAGCTCTATTTTATGGCGTAGTGTCATATTAACTAATTTGAGCTTTAATATGCGAGCATATTTGGGAGGTGACGCAAACGCGCAGGTTTTCTCAAATTTACTACTTCAAATTGGTAACGGCACATACCCGACTCAAGAAGGAGGTAAAGTAACTTTAGTCGAAAGCCTGTGTTCTTCTGTTGCCTCACAGCAGGAACTCATTTCCTCTGTATACGGAGATCCATCAGAGATCTCGAACCATGACGCTGCTTGGCTATGCCAACGAGCTATTTTGGCACCTCGCAACGACCAAGCAGCAGCAATAAATTCTCAAATATTGGTACATGTTTCTGGAGAAAGTAGGGAATATTTATCTATTAACACGGTTTTAGAAGAAGGAGATGCCACCCACTATCCAGTAGAGTTTTTAGACTCTCTAAATACACCAGGTCTTCCAGCACACAAAATTTATTTAAAAGTCGGAGTACCAATCATTCTACTCAGAAATTTAAGCCCACCAAAACTATGCAATGGAACTCGGTTGAGAGTAACAAATCTCCAACGAAATGTCATCGAAGCCGAAATCTTAACAGGTTGCGGCTCCAGTGATGTTGTTTTCATTCCCAGGATACCCATTATCCCCAATAATTTTCCGTTTACTTTCAAACGTGTGCAATTTCCTGTAAGCCTCTGTTACGCTATGACTATTAATAAAGCCCAAGGCCAGACGTTATCCGTTGCGGGTGTAGACCTTACTTTTGATTGTTTTTCACACGGCCAACTCTATGTTTCTCTATCACGTGTTAGCAACCCAAACAACCTTTTTGTATATGCTCCGGGTAATTCCACCGCTAACATAGTATATAGAGAAGCATTAACGTAATCAACTATACCAAAGTCAGGACTCTTATCTAAATCATCAAAAAGGTGATATACTCTTATCTAAACGACGTTGTTTTGTTCTCGACAACCACGCGAACGAAGTCGCGGGCACAGCTAGTAACAACATAAATCACGAAAATTCGGCAAATCAAGGCCTCGCATTCACAAGTATTCACATTGAATGACAATCATAGAACATTATTTACGTCAATTTAACAGACGACATAAACCGGTAAAATTGGAAAATCCCGGCTATCACAACTTATGAAGTGATTAGGTAACATTTTAAATGTAGAATTATAATGAAACGAAAAATGTTCTGGGTATGTTCACTCCTGCTTCTTTTAGGTTTTTAGCATTGATACGATAATTTTAAATTGTAATAAAATAATATAATTAAATGAAAGCCACATAATGTCATAAGATAAATAGTTAAAATACTTATAAATAAAGTGTGACAGTTGCTGTATAAATAGATTATAATGAATTCGGCGTTTATCGTAACTGTAACATTTTTATTGTGCTTTTGTTACCTTTTTAACTTCTGCATAATGCTATTTGTGAATGGATTATAGCAATTATACATATTATTTGGTCAAAAATATATGATTCTTTATGCTTTACTGTAAGTCAATAAATTCAACTTGCTAGCTGTCGCTAATACACCATCAAGCGAAGTGTGCAGGGTCCACTGCTGCCTAATTAGGGCGGTCACGTTTCTTTGTATGAGATGAGGTATCTGTACGCTAATATATTCTGATTACTATCTATAGTTCGGCTATCATCATCATCTTTCTGCTCTTGTCCTAAGTTACATGGAATTCCGTTCTCTTCTCCCAACCGTTATGCTATCATTTACTCCGTTTTTAACAGACTTCAAAAAAGGAGGAGGTTCTATGTTCGACTGTATGTAAGTTTTTTTTTTTGTTTTATGTCTATGTCTGCCGATTGGATTATATTCCGATTTTCAAAATTCTTTTTTATGCGAAAGAATATACTCCCGAAGTGGTCTCATATAAATTTTATCGAAATTGCTTCAGCACTTTTTCAAAAACTGAACAAAAACGAAAAATACGTATCGTAGATGACGTTTTGTTTTTCTCCAATTACGAGTATACGAGTATTTAAGTTGATCGTTCCAATTAATTGGGGTTTTTAGTTCTTGGGTGTTACCAACTAAAAAGTGAAAAATAAAAATCTTTTTACAAAAAAAACAACCGACTTCCAAAAACGAAAATACATTCCAAATTAAAAAATAACTTTAATTTCGGAAGTCGGTGCCAAAAAACGAAAAAAAAATATTGACACTGGAAGTCAGTTGTTTTTTTTTTCTAAAAAGTTTTTTTTCTTTCATATCATTACTCACACTATGTATTGTACTTTGATACACGAAGTTGCAGGTTAAAAACCTACAACTTCGTACTCAAAAATCGAGTCTCAAAACCTGCGTTCAAACACAAACATCACATCTCACCCCCTACAAATTACAAGCGATAAAACTTGAACTTCAATAAATCAAGTCTTAAAATAGCTACCCACTCCAGTACTTTCCAAAATACGCCTAAATCGAACATAAACCACATTTAACGAGATACGGATCGCTCAGCATTTGGGGACATTTGTTATCACGGTAACGCGTAATGGTGACGTCATCCATCATCGTATAAACGTCATTAATATTAGAATTTGTTCGAGCGATCGCTCCAAAGTACTGGAAGTTCGCTCGTTATGTTATTATCGAATGGTACGGTTTGGTGTTGATTTAATAATTTATTGGATGGGAAATTGTCACTAATGTTATGGTAACATTTGAAAATCATCATCATCATCAGCCTTTTAATGTCCCCACTGCTGGGGCACAGGCCTCCTCTCTGTGAGAGGGTGTGGGCTGTAATACACCACGCGGGCCCAATCCGGGTTGGTGGATTACGGACCACACCGTAATCCACCAACCCGGATTAAACAAACTAGTTGCAACAGACTAATTAAATATGTATTGTGTTCACTATTCAAATCTAACTCGCAATAATCGATTAGGTGTTTGTGGTGCACCCACATTTCGCCAGTTATGTTGAAGTCCCATGAATATAGGACTAGCCTACTGCAATAAACCGACCGGCACAGACCCTAACTCCGGACTGCTACTGAGAAATTCCAGATTCAGAAGAACCCAATATCACTGCCTGATCTGGGAATCGATTTCAGAACTAGTCAACAGTCGCGGTTGGGACGGCAAAAACTTTTTGAAGTGAAAACTTCTTTAGGCGCGTTGAGCATTTTTGAGATGGCAAAATACTATTTAACTCGCGCGACACCGACCCGGATCGCGTAGCAGATTGAAATGAAAACTTCTTTAGGCTCGTCGGCCATTTTTGTTCAAGTTTTCACTTCTGTCAGCACTCCCGGATTGCCACTCTTTTTTTTTGGGCAAATGCTTATGGAAACTCTCCGTATGGGGACAATGGAGTGTTATGTCGGTCTCCTACCGACTAAAACCCCACAGTAATACCGCTACCATAATCGGGGGCCCGGGGCACAAGTAAATTTACGCGCAGCCCCTACCAGTGCACCGTGTATCAGAGTACCGCTCGTTGCTAGCGGGCCCCATCAACTATAGAGACCCATTTAACGACCACACGTACTCCCATAAAAACGTGCATCGGACAACTGCGCGCCACTTGACTGAACTGGTCGAAAAAAAAAGGCGACGAATCAGCACAACTAAACCTTCGATGCAGTTCCTAAACCTAGACTTGTTATCAAATATAGGATCAAACTTTCAATTTCACAGCGCAGCAGGACCGCCCGGGGGTTGAGGATGAATTCGAAACAGAGTTACCTCGCCCCCGGGCACTAAGAGCAGGAAGGAACATGGGTGGGTTTTAGTCAGTAAGAGTCTGACACTTCGGGAGAAGTCATTGGATGATTGGCGCAGCAGCAATTTGGTCTGTTAGATCAAGATCTAACAGACCAAATTCAACAAAAGTACAAAAATGTACTCCATAAAAATGCTAATAAAACTATGCCCGAGTTTTCCATCCATCTTTTTTATAACCCTTTAAAAGCCTTGCTTCATTTTATAGCCCTCTGGAAACAACCCTTAAAAGATTTATATTAACTTTTAAAATATTCATTCAATTTGGCGGTACATCTAATTTTCTTTGGGCAAAACTTTATTGTCTGTCAGTTAGGTGTTAGGGAAATTGTACTAAAATGTATTTTTTAAGCAATGAATAGGTTTAGGACGAGGAAGTTAGTGCCTTTTATGAAAAAGTAAGATAAGATATTTAAGTACCTAATCAGTGGAAAATAAGTATCAATAAATGTAGTAATTACAAGGAGATCGTGGTTAAAGTTAACAGCCGCAAGGGTCGATGGCCATAAGTAACCATCCTTACATACCGAGACTCCTTCGTGCTTCGGCAACATGTTAAAACTGTTGGTACCGGCTGTCAATCATGGATCTTTGACTGTCGTCAGAAGCCCGAAAGTCTGACATCCAGTCTTACCAAAGGGTATCGTATTACACAGTAACTGGGTTGTGGAGGTCAGATAGACAGTCGTTTCATGTAAAATACTGGTATTCAGCTGCATCCGATTAGACTGGTATCCGACCCCAAGATAGTTGGGAAAAGGCTAAGCAGATTGCAGATTGATTTGTATCACACGAGGTTGTCGACATGTGAATGTGGTTTCGGCTGTCATTGTGCCGATCCTCATTACCGCCAATGGCCTGATGGCCAAAAGCTTCGAAGACCACCTGTCGAAGCTGTTATTACGCGGTTGGATCAAGAGCCTTATACAGAAGGCAGTGCTCTTCGATACGGCTCGCATTTTTAATCTTGTTTTTCTTTTCTAGTTTTTCCCCAAAAAGACATTGAAAATTTATTTATTTACGTTACACGTCCCTCACACACACACACCCCACACACACACACACATCACACACACACACACACACATGCCCACACATCTTGAATTCATGTGTGTACTTCAACTGAATCGGTCCAGTAAATTCGTATAATTTTTTTGGCTGTGACGGACAGACAGATAACACGAGTGATCCTATAAGAGTTCTGTTTCTACATTACATGTCCGATGTTCAGAACCCTAAAAAAATACAGCAATATTCATAGGCGGCAAAAAATGTATAATAATGGAACTTCCCTAGGCGAACTCTTTCCCAAGCTCTACAACGACTAAGGGTATTATGTTATAAATATGTAAAAGGATACTCCAGCAACACTTTGCAATACTTTTATAGTAACCACAAGAAATAATGGAGCGTAGTTTATCTTAAAAACGCGACCGAAGGGATTTCTCACAAGCATGAGGAAATTCTCTTATCGGCTGGGACACATTACTGTGATCATCACCATTGTGACTATCAAAGCTGAAGCTGGTAAAATGTTGATAGGCCCGCGTTTAACCACTACGTCACCTGAGTAAACGACGCTTGCCTATTAGTCAAATTCACAGTCACAGGCACTTTTGAATAGTCAATAAGTCGGTTAGTCAGAAAAATGAAGCTAATTGCACATTCCAAGGCGTAGATCTCTATGGAGAAGAACGTGCAAGAAACTCCATGGACACTCTTTAACCATGTTATGTATTACAAAAAATCCTGGTTACATCATGTCGTAATAAGTAATCAATTCAACACGGGTTTGAAGACTCCCAGGATATAGCCGTGGGCACTCAGGGCAGGGAAGGAACAGGGGTGGGTTTTAGTCAGTAAAGTCTGACACGACTTCCCGCTCCACCCAGAGCGGGAGAAGTCATAGGACGATTTGCCAACCCCAAAACAAAATTTTCATTGAAGTGATCAAATGTAACCAATCAATCAAAACTATTGTGATCAAACAATCTTCCAAGCGCGGTGATTTAATATTTATATGTGTGTTACGATGCCATGATGCTGGCTCAGCACACTTGCAAACAAGCGCGAAGCATCAAATTCCATGAGTAGCGCTTCCCACGGTAACGACGATTCCCTGGGCTTTTTCCATCCTAACATCGGTGGGAACGGACACTCGCGCTAATCGCGTACCTATAGTTTTATCTAATTTTATTTTACATTTTGATAATTTTTAAGAACCTTTTTTTGAGAACTTTTGTGAACATTAATTAAACTTTTTACTATATGAAACGGACTTTATTCTAAAAGTTTCCCGACACGCCCCTACACACGTATTTTGTGTGATCAGAAAATAAGAGAATTTTTGTTATTACTTTGGTGATATAGAAGACCAAATATAAAATAAATAAAATAAAATAGGTATATTTTCACTTCTACACTGTTCTTAACTTAACTAATAAATCATAATGTAACATAAATAACTTGGAATGTAAGTAATATTATGTTTATTAATTCTATGATGTAAACGTTATTTAATTAATATATACAAGAACCGCTAGCAATACCGGAAAAACTCCTCCATAATATCTTTTACAATTGCTTTTTCTAATGACTCGTAAAAGTTATCCATTTATTTTTCTTCAGAACTAGATGTAGGTGCATATGTTTAGATTATGGTAAAAGTTACTGATAAACCATTTGTGATAAAACAAGGGTACATAATATAAGATAGTAATGAGTACGACCGCCTTTACCTAATTAGTGAAAGCAAGGGAAGAAATGGAGTAGGAACCATGGTCCAAAAAAAAACATAGTTAAAAAGGATTTTATAGGAAGACCAAATACCAAGTTGAAAAGAAACTAAAAGTTTAACACTATTTCTCAAACAAAAAACAAGCACTCAAGAACACTAGGTGATCTTCACTCCAACAACCTTACAAAGTGAAAACTTAATTAAGAAATAATAAAGAAAGAAAGAAACTGTCTAGTGAAAGCACTTTCACACCTACAACTATAAAAAAATACTTCAATAGATTCTTTTTATTTCCACCTTGTTCAGGCTTGCCCGGTTTAAAATACACCCTGTATAAAACATAAAAGAAACGTTCCATAAGAAAGGAAAGAACAGAAGGAGAATTAAATAGTGCGATTAATTACATTAATTATTATTAGCCGATATAATGAAGTTCCTGGGGGCAACTTCCCCATTTTACAGCGCACCTTTTGTATAACGCAGGCCCAGTGCGGATTGGTGGAAGTCACATGTCATCGAACTTTTAGTTCTAGTTTAGTTTCCTCACGATGTTTTCTTTCACCGTTTTGAGAGCATCGATTGGGCTGGGCCACCGCTGCTCTCTATACTTTAAATTCTCCCAGTAATAGGACTCGCCCATCAAGGAGCGCTGTCCGAAATTAGACGCATTATTAATTTATTACACATAAAACAACAAGTATTAAACTAAAACACTGAGACTAAATTATAAATAATTAAATGATCTTTAAAATGGTGAAGGTTTCATAAAAATACGCTTTATAGTTTTTGCGTTATTCTCAATTTTTTATCCGCGTTAGACATAATTTTACAAATTAATTACACTTTGTTATAAAAATATAATTTCAAATATTCTCAGATCAAATTACGACAAAAATTGTCTAGAGTGACATATATTTTTTTCAAAGAAATAAGACAAGTCGTTTAGACGTGATGTTCAATTAAAAACCATTAAATGTCGTATAACTGCACCTTAAATCAGTCGTTGGCGATTCATCTTGAACTATAGAGAAAATAGTACTTTACCTTTGAGAGAGCGTTACTGCATTTTTGAGCCCGTAATGTACACTGATCACTCACACTTGACTAATTAGCGTTTCTTTCCAAGTGGATTTTCTGTACCCATTTCTTGGTAAGATCTTCACAATGTTTAAGTAGGTCACGCTAGCGAGGAGTTGAGGATTCTTGTGTCGTGCAGAATTGACACCTGATGTTATGTACCTCTGTTGAGTTTAAGAGCTCACGATACGTTCGCAACAGAGTTTTATTTACGTGTATTATTCATTGATTAGGTGTCTCTCTTGTCTACAAGTTCTTTAAAAGGGAACTTACTGCTAAATCCATTTATAGACATGAAGTTATAGTTAAATTTCTTGGTAGAAAAGTTATTTGTGAAATGTAACGTTCGTACGTGGAACGGTGAAAATATCTATGTCCGTTGACTTGTGAAAGGTGAGACTGGGATTTAAGCACATTTAGTTTTTTTTTCTAATTTTGTGTGTGTATGTGTAATTGTATGTTTGTGTTGCAGTAGTAGTACATACTTGACCACTAGACAAGGGAATACCTACACGGAACTTTTAAATTTTCCTCTGGATGTTAGATTAGTTCAAATAATATAACACACACACGTTACCACATATTGTTCCCATGTGTGATAATAAAAAGGTTTGAATAAGAATTCCGATGAGGAAATTAAATCCAATTATGGCTTCCAATTGAAAAATCCTCTCAGACTCAAAGAACCAAGGAAAGCAGAACAAAACAGATCGCTTTCATTGCAAGACTGGCTTGTCATCTTTTGTTACCTGTATATTTTTCTTATAATTCAATTCGCATACAGCGCTAAATAACAAATGATCTCTCTGCTCACACCTTTAAGCAAAAGATTGAATATACAAAAGCTTGTTAACAAAGATCAATCGTTATCTGTGTGAACTGTCAATTTCTTGCCATGTCTACTTACATTTTGAACCTTAAAACCGTAACGTTAGAGTTGGTTTTGCTTTGGAGAATAGAGAAAAGATAGGAAAGAAAAGAAAGTAACGTATCGGTATTCAATTTATATACATATAGTACTTTTGTGAGTTCTTACTGAAGCAATGGTTTTGTGTAGCTTTCTGTGATGTTTCGTGATTGGAGTTCTTTCTAATGCCCACGCAAAATGTTCGCACGTTTGCGTGGGCATGTCTACTCGTACTTATGTTCTTACTTGATTGAATGTACGGAAAAGTAGGATATTGTTTCGCTATTTCAGGTTTAGACTAGCGGTGATATTGGCACCGACATATTCATCATCCCACACTGGGCCCGCGTGGTGGATTACGGCCCATTCCGCCTCGTATGGCTCCTACACACAGTGCCGCCGGCTTTTGCTGAGCGGTACATGCCGCCAGCTTTTCCCGGGCGTCTGTGCGGCTAGCATTTGGCCGCAGAAACTTGTGCGCGACACGCGGCGGCTCCTGGGCGGCCATGTCGGCGGCTCTTTTGAGAAGTGTGTAAGCCTTTAGAGAGGATGAGTATGATACCTACTGATTATGTTATACCTTTCACTTAGAATTTGCTCTTGAGCTGCCTGTTATGACATTTAGGTGAAAATAGAGGTAAAAATATTTGATACGAAAATTCTGTTTGAAACTTTTTATTTAACAAAAATGACAGTTATTATAATATAAAAGACACCAAAGAAACTGAACTCAAAAATAGACTTCAAAGTTAAATAAGTTGGTACTTTCAAAATACCTTATTTACATGTCTACCTAAATACATTTTGTAGTCAAAAGCCTTTTTCACAAGATTACGTTTAATCTAGAAAATATGTGGTTCAGAAGTTGGAAACAAAATTAAGTTAAGTTTGAAGTAGCTACAACATGATGTAAATAAGATATTTTGAATTTTGTTCTTATTTTCTTGAAAATTTTTAAGTCTTTCTTAAATAATTACATTTTATTTCAAAGAACTGACTGCCTATCTCACAGTATAACTGACGGCTTAGTGGACAAAAGCCGTACCACTGAGCACGAGGTCGTCGTTTCGATTCCCGGGTCAATAAAGCAATCAAATTATTAATTTGCTAAATTAAACAGATCAGTGAAAGTCATTTTGATCTATGTATATTTATCAAAATTTAAATTTAAATTTGTAGCTTATGTGCTATTCCAGACTATAATCTATCTCTGTGCCAAATCTCATCCAGATTCGTTCAGCCCTTCTGGCATGATTGTGAAACAAACACCCATCCAAAATTTCGCTTTTAAAATTTTGCATTTACTAATAGGAAGTAGGATTTTAAAGAAAACAAAGCAACAATGTTAGACGAAAAAGTTAATTTCATGACTTAATAATTTCTCGGATCCGGGTCAGGCCTCGGCCAAGGGATAATTGCATAATACTGTGTATTTTTAATGCAGTTGTGCATGATACTATAGATACGGTCTTATTCTTATGTGTGTACAGCTAAGGAAGCCCAGCCCGTTCCATCAACGGACCACTAGACGTACGGCGATGCGCCACCGGTACAAGGTGGACTCACGAATTCACGATCAATCTTACTCGACTACGACAAAGCATGGTGTAGGTACCTACTCGAATTAATTTCAATTATACAATTTCCATCGGATTAAAACGTAAGTCACCCATGATCGCACCGCCAAGTAATCCCTAAACCATAAGCTACATAATTATAGTAAGCCTATAACTATACAATCAAGTCACTTTAACCTACTAATTGAATCCTAAGGAAACCATTAATCGGTATAATCAGCATGGGTGCTGCAACCAGCGTGCGTGTATAACCAGATTTGTAAACGTCAACGAAGCAAAATGAGTAGATCTTAGCAGGTGGCGCGCCGTAGTTTCTGCCCAACCAATGGGGAAAACGCATGAGTTTATGTATGTGACTGCTGGAGGAAACCTTACATCATGCAAGCTGGCATTAAAGTAGTTCGGGCTGAATTTAACTCTCACGCGAGCCTGTAAAGCCCGGAAACTCACTGGTGAGTTTCATTAATCGAAACCACGTTGAGCACTGAAACTCACCGGTGAGTTTTGCGATTCACTCGTTTATTACCTCTATTATTACCCAAACGCTATGTATTTTATGCTGTGGCAACATTTACACGCTTGGCCATAGACATTATTGGTCGTCTCAGGTGCCCTCCGACAAAAATATATGCTGTCATAACTGAGAAAAAATGTCAAACTGACATTTGAATCCGGTTTGTCGTATGCGGGCGGGGCTTGAAGGATGGTACGTTTGACGAATGGCGGCTTTCAGAGGTTAAGAATCGGTATAAATTTAAAGAACGTGTCGATTATTTGGTGCGGGGCACGATAGAATACGAGATGGAGAATTTTGGAGTTAAGAACGTGTTGAACTCTACATTAAAAACACTTTTTGACATGTTTTCAGGTTAATCTAGGTACAGTTTGACAAATAGGTACCTATACCTAGAACTTCAAAATCTGAATTCAGAAGAAATGCTAACAGCAAATTCATTTAGAGTTAATGTTCATCCTATCCTATTAATATTAAAAATAAGAAAGTTTTGATGTATAAATGTTTATTACTTAATCACGCCAGAACGGTTAAACAGATTTGGATGAAAGGCACAGAGATAGATTTTTAGTCTGGAATCCTACTAATATTATAAATGTGAAAGTTTGTGAGTGTGTATGTTTGTTACTTTTCACGCTCAAACGGCTGGACCGATTTGGATGAAATTTGGTATGTAGATAGCTTATAGCTTGGATTAACATATAGGCTACCTTTTATTCCGGTGTAGGCGGGTAAAACCGCGGGGCGCAGTTAGTACGCTATAATTTATAAACGTACTAATTACACGCGTTTACTGTCAGAAGCTAGTAGCATAATATTCGCCATTTATTTACTATCTTCATACCCGAAAGCTGTACCAGAAGTTTAACAAAAAAAAATAGCATACAAAATACACCTACATTTCGGTATTTCATGCAATAACAACTAATTATGGAAACGTCAAAGAGTGCCGGCGCCGATTCATGTAAATTGGACGTCCTCGCCAAATGAGCCATCTACGCTGACTTCCGAACTCGCTTGCAATATTACCCTTAATTGATTTAATTTTAACAGTAAAAACATTGACGGTTATAAAGGAATAAGTAAAATTATATGATTGAATATACGCTTCTACATAATAATATCTGATAACATTATGTCATGTCATATTTATTGGCCGCGACTTACAAGTTGTAGGTCGTGAGTTCAAACCCAGGCTGGCGCTTTACTTTGTGTAAATTATTTCATCACCACTGCTCTCAAAACGGTGAAGGAAAACATCGTGAGGAAACCGGCATGTCCTAGAACCAAAATTTCGAAGACATGTGACATCCACCAAGCCGTATTGGGCTTGCGTGGTGATCACCCTCCTTTTAGGGTAGTCAGGTAAGACTCAAAAAATAGTTTTGTAAGTAGTAGTCTGTCTCCCAAAGCCATTCTCTCTCATGGGATAGAGAGGAGCAGTAGCAATATTATCTTTACTAACATTATCATAAAAAGGTAATTTTTTAACCGATTTCGCAAAAAGGAGGAGGCTAGATGTTCGACTGTATGTTTTTTTTTTTTTTTTAAGTATTATGTCCACTGATTTCTCTGTCAGTTGTAGACCGATTTTCAATTTTTAGCCCAAAGAGTATACTCCAGAGGTGGTCCCATATAAATTTAATCGAAATTACTTTAGCACTTTTTGAAAAAATAAAAAAAAAAACAAAAAATGTGTATACGTAGATGACGTTTTGGTGTCCTCCAATTAAGAGTATGTATGTTCAATAATTCGGACGTATATTAGATATTTAGTTTTAGTTTTGTTTGGGGTATAACAACTAAAAAGTGAAAAATAAAAAAAACTTTTTACAAAAAATACAACCGACTTCCAAACTAAATTCGAAAGTCGGTGTTTGTATTTTATTTCTTCCATAATTGACACTGACTTCCGAAATTAGTTATTTTTCAATTTTAAGTGTATTTTCTTTTTTGGAAGTCGGTTGCATTTTTTGTAAAAAAGTTTTTTTTTTAAGGTTGTGAGTTTGTAGGAAGGAATATCTGAAAACACGGAACCGATTTTGAAAATTACTTCACGAGTATCATCCAGGTCTTTCCCTGCTTTTGCTCGCAAATAAAAACAGTCTCTCTTGCCCCAAAGTCTTTGTGCTCTAAATACTTGTCCCCCTAACTTTCGACCTTTGTATTCAACATAATTTATTATTGAAATGGACTTCAAAAGACGCCGAGAATGCTCAAGTAACCGTGCCTCCTTGAATAACTAGCAGGCCGGTTTGAATTTTTCAGCGCGCGTTTTCGAGTTTTTTGCAAAGTTGTTAATGAATTTTTGTGTATGTATGAAGTTAGGGGAGGTTTTCAATTGTTACTTGTTTCTATAGCTATTTAGTTACCTGTATCGTTTTACTGAAAAACTAAATTGTGGAGGTCAGATAGGCAGTGGCTCCAGTTTCTTATCCCAGTTGTAAATATTCCTTTGTGTCTAATGGCCTAGCTTTGTTCTGTCTCCTGCTTGATTACCCTAATATCATTTATTGTTAGATGCCATCATCATCAGCCTTTTATTGTCACCACTTCTGGGGCACAGGCCTCCTCTCTGTGAGAGGGTGTAGACCGTAATCCACCACGCGGGCCCAGTGCGGGTTGGTGGATGTCACATGTCTTCGAATTTTTGGTTCTAGGACATGCCGGTTTTCTCACGATGTTTGCCTTCACCGTTTTGAGAGCAGTGGTGATAAAATAATTTACACAAAGTAAAGCGCCTGCCTGGGTTTGAACTCACGACTTGTAAGTCGCGGCCAATACCAGTGGACCACCACTGCTCAATATGATGCCATCAATAAATGTTATTAGGGTAGGAAGGAATTAGATATGACGTTTTTCTTACTTCTCCCTAGTTCCTTTTCTGATTAATTTCGTTGCGGGACCCAAGACAGTTTAATCGTTTCTCTGGGACTCGTCGAGCTTCATTGCCTCGGCGTTTTTTCTGGTGGTCGCCACTGTAGATATAGTGTGGTGGGCTTTATAGTGGCTTACAGGAGTTCCAGTGGTTTGGGAATAGTGTGGCGGGCTTGTCCCAATAAAAAAAAGGCAGAGACTCCATGTGAAATACTGCATTCAGCTGTTTCACTGGAAGCCAGCCCCAAGTAGGTTGTGAAAGGCGACGGGGATTGATCATAATTTATTTTAAATAATTTACTTCATGGGTGGAATTTTCGAAAATCCTTCCTTAGTGGATGCCTACACTGTATAAGGTATCTATGTGCAAAATTTCAAGTACCTAGGTCCAGCGGTTTGGACTGTGCGTTAATATAACAGTCAGTCAGTCAGTCAGGACTTTGAATCTTATATTATATTGAACAAGAGAATCGGCACCAATACCAAGTTTTAGATAACATACCGAAATTGTTGGAACTATCCACCTACAAGGTGCACAACACTCGTAGAATTTTCTGATAACTTAATGTGTATGTGGGTTTTGAGTAAAAAGAAGTGTTTTTTTTAACTGACTTCAAATAAAAATGAGGTTTATTTATTTATTTTATTTGGCTTTCCAACAATGAATACACTATAACATTTACAAGAAATCACTCCAGACTTAAGTTTAGGTTCTGAATTGCCTCGCATTTTTTTTAATGTTCCTTAGAACCTATTCATTTAAGTATAAACTGTTTTGGAAAAATGTTTTTTTTTTACATGAATTCATTCAGATTTCCTTGAACAAATATTGGCCCTGTTTTATCAAAATCCAGTTCTGATGATGGGATCAATGTAGAGTTGAGGAAACTCTTCAAATACTTTAGACGAAAAACTACACTACGACTAAAAAGTGTTTTGTATAATTATGGAAGACGATATTTCTTGAAAAAAAAAAATCTTGAACCAAAACTAAAAAGTTCATTCACCCCCACAATGAACTTGAACACGACACCCTCAATTTGTCGGAACCTCCACTAAACTCAGCCCTCAATCTATTTCATCCAAAGAAAAATATCTTTCTCTTCACCATTACACACACGAAAACCTTTATTTCTTCCCTTCTTTCTTTGAAGTCAATATATTCAGACGTTTGGGTGGGAAATAACTCAAACTACATTACGACCGGTGGATAGCGACAAATGTTCTCATCAGTCACGATGCGATGCCTACGATAGACCTGAAGATATTGTCTTTGGAGCGTCAGCTTTTTTACTTTTAGGTAGTGAAGGAATCTTGGAAAAGTTAGTAAAACGCTTTGAAAGGTCTAGATTAGACATGAACTTTTAACAATATTGTCGAAGATCCCAGAGCCCCCAGACATTACTTATTTTATGACGAACAAAATGTGTGAGATTGAGTACCTAGTGTTAGTATGTTGAACGTATTGTTATAACCCTTATTACAAGGCAATAAAGCCTAAGTCCGCTTTTACTTATTTATAGTGTACTTTTCCTTTACTAAAGTACTGATGTTGCATTTTTACCCAATGCACAGAAATAATATGGATAATTGAGTTAGTTAGATTCTGCCCGCTGCCGCGTGAACTAGTTGCCTAAATTAAGAGGGACATTGCCAAAATTTATGTACCCAAGAACTTGTGTGCCTGTGTTTTTGTATTGTGGTATTAAAGTGGTTCCAGTAAAATAATTGGGTTTTTTAAAAAGACAAACGGGGTCAACGTAGTAACAGTACGCATATCTGCTAGCTTGGGCATAAGACGTTCAGCCTCCCAAATCATCGCTGGCTTTCTTTTTTAACCGACTTCATAAAGGAGGATGTTATCAATTCGGATGTTTGTATTTTTTTTTATGTATGTTCGGGCATAACTCCGTCATATACAGGTTGTAACGGAAAGGTGTGGTCATATTTTAAGAGCCGGTTCTGCCCATGGAAATGAACAACTTTCTCTAAAAAAAATAAAAATTCTTAAAAAAAAATTTGACTTTCCATGCAAAGTTATCATCAGCTGATCAATATTTGTATGGGAGGTATGCAATTTTTTTTAGAATTTCCTCGGATTTTCTTGAAGAAAGTTGTTCATATGGATGGGCAGATACAGTTCTTAAAATATGACCACACCTTTCCGTTACATCCTGTATAGACGGATTTGCAAATTTTTTTTTTGTTCGGAAGGTCTTTATTCTGATATGGTCCCATTTAAATTTCATATAGATCTGATGATGAGTTTCGGAGACAAACAACGGAGCTCTTCAAAAAATGACAGCAAATCAAATGCGATTGCTGCGATCGTATGTTTAATTAGTGTTAACACAATTTAATGGGGAACCACAACTGAAAAGTGAAAAATAAAAACTTTTTTACAAAAAATAGAACCGACTTCCCAAAAGAGTGCAAAAAAACTTTAATTTCGGAAGTCGGTGTTTCTGGTTTTGTGTCTTGGTTTTTAACACCGACTTCCGAAATTAAAGTTTTTTTGCACTCCTTTGGGAAGTCGGTTCTATTTTTTTGTAAAAAAGTTTTTTATGTATGTTCGGGCATAACTCCGTCAAATATTGACGGATTTGCAAATTATTTTTTTGTTCGAAAGTGATTTATCCCGAAATGATCCCATTTAAATTACAAATTGATGTTTAAGTAGTGTTAACACAATTTAATAGGAAACCACAATTAAAAAAAAGAGTGCAAAATAACTTTAATTTCGGAAGTCGGTGTTTGAAAACGAAGACAAAACCAGAAACACCGACTTCCGAAATTAAAGTTTCTCTCTTTTTGCAAGTCTGCTCTATTTTTTGTATAAAAAAATGATATTTACTCTTATTAAATAAACTATGAACAAATGTTGGCCTTGTGGATAGGACCTCACTAGCGGTGAAGGCCAGCCCTTGAAGTACTAAAATAACTAATAAGGCGTTAAAATAATATACAGTTATGAATAGCTTACTATAGGAATTAACTTTCTTCAAGGTAGTCATTCCATTATCATTTTAAATTTTACGTAATTTTACATAAACTAACGTTTTTCAATTATACGGCGACATATACATATCTGTAGGTACAAAGGTATTCGCTACCACTTTCAGGTAAAAAGTCACCTACGCACGTATTGGGAGTGACGATATAAATGACGTCATCTGTCTTTGACGCGTGACGTGACATCACGTGTCCCTCAAGTGATTGCCTTCTGCTACATGAAGTTCGACGTCAGAAGTATTTTATTTGAGTTTGATACTTTAGAGTTACTTGTTTGAGAATTTCGTAGTGGTGAGGTTTGTAATTGCAGATGTTAGGCAACTTGTTTACCATACGTTGAGTCGAATACCTATAAAATAGAAATATAGTACAGTACAACTAATTCTTAATGTCCATAAGCAATCATCGCATTGCCGAATACAAACAAATGCTAATTTCCATGGCCATCAATTATTAGATTTATCGTGTACAATAATTTGAATTCAGAACTACTTAGTTCTGAATTCAAAATATTATACACGTACTTAGTTCACACGGAAATCAAAACAAAACATCAATTAAGTACTTAGTTCTGAATTCAAATATATGATACTTGATGGAATTGGAAATTAGCATTCGTTTTTATTCGGCAATGCGATAATTGCCGAGGGACATTAAGAAAATAGTTGTACTGTACATGGTTTTTTGCATCTTATGCAGTGGTTTTTTGCATCATAAGTTGTCGTAGTAAATAAACTAGCCAAGCCACTGTTGATGACCAGTTGTTTATTTATTATAGTTTATCCTGAAAAAGGTTCTGCAATTTGTAAATCTTATTTATATCCGACACCTTAAAGCAAAACACAATTAGTAGTAATTGTTTTTTTATGGAACAGATTTGTTTGACTTTCTTAATATATTGCGTCTTCCAAAGTACTGCTTTACTGCAATACAGCATCTACTAATTTCATTGCATTCACTACAGAACATACAAAACAATAAAGTATACTTATGTCAATAAATCTGCCTAGCCTTTTCCCAACTATCTTGGGGTCGGTTTCCAGTCTAACCAGATGCAGCTGAATACCAGTATTTTACATGGAGCGACTGCCTATTTGACCTCCACAACCCAGTTACCGGGTAATACGATACCCCTTGGTAAGACTGGATTTCAGACTTCTAACGAACAGTAACGACTGTCAAAGATCCTTGATTGACAGCCGGGACCAACGGCTTAACGTGCTTTCCGAGGCACGGAGGAGTCTCGGTATGTAAAGATGGTCACCCATCCATGGACCAACCCCGGTAAGCGTAGCTTAAACTGATGGATCGACCCGTGCGGCTGTTAATACTTTAGCCACGAGCTCCTCTCGTACATGTATATTCAATAAATCGCATCACCCGGTTACTTTCCACTCAGAAAATATTACAGTAACCTAGCTACTAAGGTACTCCAATTTATTGGCGACCGCAAATACCGCAAACCCACCAGCTATTAACCTAAATTACCGATCAAATAAATATAATCGACCTTTATCATGAACGACATTGAAAGAGCCAACAATTTCACCCAAAACTTCGTAAAATATCTCTTTTCAACTAATTAGTAAGCGTTGTAATTCACCTTGATCATAAAATTAAACTTTCTATTGAAATTAGAACATACATTTTACCCGAAACTGCTTTAAATACTTCAAGTTCAATTGAGGGTAGTATTATATTCTGACTATACAAGGTGGACCGAAATGTTGATTGTAATATTTATAATCATTTTGTAGAAAATATGTATTTAAAAACTTTTTTACAAAAAATATAACCGTCTTCTAAAAATTGCAAAATTTCGGAAGTCGGTGTCTGTATTTTGTTTTTTCATTATTTGACACTGCTGCCGAAACTAAAGTTATTTTGCAATTTTTAGAAGTCCCAGAACTAAAACTAAATATTAAAGTTATATCTAAATACTCGTAGAAAACCCCAAAAACAAAATTTGAACATTTCAAGACAGCCAAAATGTAATCTGTGCATACATATTTTTTGTTGAAGTTGATTTTTTCTGAAAGCGCTAAATCGATAAAATTTATATGGGAACACCTCTGGAGTACCTATGACCTACCAAAAAAAAAGAATAATCAAAATGTATTCACAAGGGGCGGAGAAATCGCGTAACAAACATACAATATATGCATAGACGAATTGAGAACCTTTTAAGAGTTGGTTAAAAAGTACTAATTTTCATTTTTTTTTTTTTTACAAAACGGTTTTTGTTTCCAGGAAAAGTAATTCTACATTTGATTTCTTTCAGCGTTAAATAGAATTGTTTAAAAAATCCCGAAATGCCTGCGAACAACCATTTCCTTTTTTATTTTATGATTTATTTTTAGTTACATTAAAACAACATCATCCATTATATAGTTATCTGACCACGATAGTTCAAAAGCCATTAAAATAGTTTTAATGGTGGTCTGTTATCCAACACCATGAAATTATGGGGGTGTATTGATGACCCAAGTTTTGAGGGTTAGATACAGACTGATATCGGTGTTACACGGTTATTGATAAGGGGTTACAGCGGTTCGGATTAGGGTTGGATATTAATAGCATAGGTCGAGGTTGTAGGGTATTTAATGTACAGGTGGCGAGTTCAAACCTAGTAAGACATACTAATAACGTTTTATAATTACAATTTTTTTTGTTCCATTGTTGACTTTTTGAGGAAAACTGAACATCATCATCTTCCTGCCCTTATTCCATGTTACTTGGGGTCGGCGCAACACGTTTTTTTCTTCCATTCTGCCCTGTCAGCCGTCACGCTATCACTAACTCCCTTTTCTTTCATATCACTCCTCACACAAGCCATCCATCTTTTTTTTTGGGCTTTTCCCTTTCCAAAAATAAAACCTAACCCAAATAGCCACACCTAACCCTAACCCAACTAGTTTGATGTTATTTCTAGGGATAACAAAACATGAAAATTACTATCACATTTTCTGAATTACCGGAAAATATCATGTAGAGCAATACAAACGCGATTCTTTTAAAAACTGTACTGTTTTAAAAGAATCTTGTGCACAAAAATACACAACACACATCGCCGCGCAAAAATCTCATAGAAACAAACAGAGAATAATAAAACCACAGTTTTATCTACCTCCGGAATAATAAAAATCTCGACCATAATGTTACGCTTAAGTTACTCCGTGATTAAGGCATTAAGTTCTAAGAAAACTCGCTTTAATACTAAATACAATTTTCTTACAAAAATACACAAGTTTTTCTGAAACAACGAATAGTAATATATACGTATTTCAGTTTTCCCTAATATTTTGTAGCGCACCGTAGCGTGAAGCATAGCACCGTAGCTCGTAGCCCGTAGACGTTGCTACGACGTAGCAAGTAATATATTCGCTATCAGTATTACTTATTGAGAAATTTTCTTCGAGGCAGATTTCGCGGGACTAGAATATTTATACCGATCGGTCATATTATTGGTGTGGAGAAATATCATGTTGAGGAAATTTGAAAATCTTGTTGGGAAAATGTAGCTGTGAAACCTGACATTTTAATGGGTTATGAGAGGATAAAGTAGGGGATTCTGAGTGGCTGTTGGACTAAAAATAGTTACAACATGATCAACTTATACATTTTTATGGCGATGAAAGGTTTTGCTGAAAGTCGATTTCCTAACTAATGAAAAGCTTGTCGCGCTGCTGTTTAAACGAAAGTATTTTTTAGTAAATAACAAAAAAACCCAATTTTCGTATATAAAGAAAAACAAAGGAAAGCATTTAAGTTTTTTCAGCACGCGATCAATCTACATAATTCATCGAAAGTCACATTTGCTGCGAAAAATATTCAAAAGTTTTTTGTAGCGACTCGCGCCGTAATTAGAAGTGACTTTAACAAGTTCACAAACTGATTTAACTGTTAACAGCAGATTTTTTCGGCGTTAAATTTGTACTTATTTTTATTTGAAATAGAGTTTTAATCGAGTTTTTAAGGTCTTACCCAGAACACTGTTTTGAAGAACGAAGCCCTTTTTTAACCGACTTTCGAAAAAGGAGGAGGTTCTATGTTCGACTGTACGTATGTTTTTTTTTATTTATGTCCGCCGATTTCTCCGTCAGTTGTGGACCGATTTTCAAAATATTTTTTTTATCCGAAAGAGGTGTTCCCATATAAATTTATTGGGGTTTTTAGTTCTGGGGTATAACAACTAAAAAGTGAAAAATAAAAAACTTTTTTACAAAAAAAACAACCGACTTCCAAAAAAAAAAATACACTAAAAATTAAAAAATAACTTTTATTTCGGAAGTCGGTGTCAAATAACGAAGAAGTAAAATACAAACACAGACTTCCGAAATAAAAGTTATTTTTTAATTTTTAGTGTATTTTTTTTTGTTGGTTAGGAAATCATCCAATGACATCTCCCGCTCTGGGTGGAGCGGGAGGGCGTGTCAGACTCTTACTGACAAAAACTCACCCCTGTTCCTTCCCTGCCTCCATCCTTCCCTGGAGCGGTAACTCTCTCTCTACGAATTTATCCGCTACAAGAACAAACCCCTGGTGATTCTTGATAGCCAATTGCATTTAATCCATTCAAGCTGCTATTCCTTTACTCGTCTGTCTTAAATTTGACTGTCTTCTCGGTCTAGTGGTCAGAAGCGCTACAGACTATTAAACATGAGATACTGGTTCCAATTCCCGAGTAGGGACAAAATGAAATTAGGAAATCCCATCTATAACTTTTTGTCAGTGATGTATATGTTACAGTATTAGGGCGAACCTATTGCCATCCAAGACTCGACCATACACTCCCGGCTGCTGGTCCTTACAAAAAGCCTGGAGGGTCACTATATGACACCTCTGCTTACCCTTAGGGTAATAAAATCATTATGTTATTAATATAACTGATGTGTTAAAAAACTTTTTTACAAAAAAAAATACGGAGTCGGTGTCAAAAAATAAAAGCAAAACAGAAACACCGACTTCTAAAATTAAAGTTATTGTGCGCTTTTTTTGTTTTTCTTTTTGGAAGTCGGTTTTATTTTTTGTAAAAAGTTTTTTAAAATTGTGTTAACAATACAATCGCGAGTAATTTGCTGTTAGATATTAAAGAGTTCCACTGCCTATCTCCGAAGATTTTCATCAGATTCTAATGTATTATATACTAAAACCTTCCTTAAAAAATATGCATTTGAACAACGAAAACCCCATTACAATCGAATTATTAGTTTCCGAGAAAATCGCGTACAAACAAGATACATACTTACATACGGGTAGAATAACAGGACCTCCTTTTTTGAAGTCGCTTAATAATATTTTCAGGAACAATTATCACTCAATTTTTAAACTGTAATTTTATATTACACCTTACCTTCACATATAACAAAGCAGTTATTTCTTGTCTACAGTTAGACCGTCTAACGCCTTCGTACATTTCAGAGTAGGTACTTTACTTTTATAGCCAAGCCATTCTCTTCTGGAACGCGCAACTTTACACTTGTTACAAATATAAGAGACTTGTGAATTATTTTCTGATGTTCGCAACTAAGTTTGGAGCTATTTTTCAGTCGAGCGTGGGCTGAAAAGTGTGGTTTCAGGACGAAAATAAACTGAGATTTTTCTTGTTTTAGATGAGGTACAAGCTAAGTAGAAACGAACTTTTTCTTATTTCGCGATAATACTGTTTTTGAACCATGAGGGAGGCCAAAGAAAAGATGGACGGATTGTGTGAGGAGTGATATGAAAGAAAAGGGAGTTAGTGTTAGCGTGACGGCTGACAGGACAGAATGGTAAAAAAAGGGTTGCGCCGACCCCAAGCAAGTAACATGGGGTAAGGGCAGGAAGATGATGACTGTTTTGAACCAAGATATGACTGTTTTTGAACGAGGGTTTTGGCTAACTTCTAGACACCTTTAAAGAGTGTAATGGCAATGGGTAGTCATATTTTAAATAAGCACTGCTTCTGCAAATGGAAATGAACAATTTCCTTCAAGCAAATCACAAAATTCTCAATCAATTCCTATGTGGGTAGACAGAGAGTATACACGCTTTCTGTGACAACTCCCAGTTATTTTTATTTTAAATTTATTTTTATTAACATATTTAATGTTTTAATATCACTTGATTGTTATTTGCCACCCTTCACTCACTACATATAAGTTTCAAGTCTCTCTGAGGTCATCTGACATCTACTTCTTCAATTCTTCTTCAACCACACCATGGACATTAAACTTGCAACTAGTTTGGAGGAATTGGAGCAGCTGTTCAATTCGCGAATGACGCAGTATGAAAACAAGCTCAAGACTGCAACCTCTGAAGCTCGGCCTACGTTGGACATCACAGCCCTTTCAAGTGAGTTCACTGAGTTTAAAACATTTGTATCGCTGGCTCGCTCCAAATTGAAATGCCAAATGGAATTGCTGTCTGTTGGATTCGACAGACATGAAACCCTGATGCGGCGAAAGATACTTCTATTTCATGGGGTTGCAGAGCATCAATCTGCCTAGCCTTTTCTCAACTATCATGGGGTCTGCTTCCAGTCTAACCGGATGGAACTGAATACCAGTATTTTACATGGAGCGACTCCCCATTTAACCTCCACAACCCAGTTACTGGGTAATACGATACCCCTTGATAAGACTGGTTGTCAGACTTTCGGGCTTCTGAAGACCCGTAACGACTGTCAAAGATTCACGATTGACAGCCGGGACCAACGGCTTAACGTGCTTTCCGAAGCAAGGAGGACTCTCGGTATGTATAGATGGTCACCCATCCATGGACCCCGGAAAGCGTAGCTTAACCTGATGGATCGACCCGTGCGGCTGTTATTACTTTAGCCACGAGCTCCTCAGTGCAAATTTATCATCAGCTGAACAACATTAATATGGGAGGTTCAATTTTTTTTTTCGGAATGTTTCACTTTCTTGTAGAAAATTGTTAATTTTATTGCTTCGAAGTAATATCTAAAGTATGACGACCCATTTACACCCTGTATGTACATTAGTAAAGTTACTAGCACTATCTGCGCTTGAGTTAAGGCTGGTATACAAATGCTACGTAGTAGAACATAAGCATGCTAGTTTCGAACAAATGCTACGTAGTAGCATACAATTAGCAAGTGTATACGAAAAGAGCATGCATGTGAATGATCACGGGTCTATTTTTTCGTGCTTGCACACGGTGTGAGTTGCGTAGCGGGTGAGAGGGCTGTGGCTCCAAAGAAAGTCTGAACGTGGTCTATGTCAGCATGCTACTTTAATTGTTTGCGTAGTCACGATGGCTCGATGGGGCGATGACAAAACTTTAAATTTTATATTTCTTTATAGAATTTATGAATGTAAGTAATAATATTACTAAACTTAATTCATTCAAAAAAATGACAATTTTAAATGAAAAATAATGAGCATGTGTATCTCAGACGTGCTACAAAGGAGTATGCTCTTAAGGCGCTATTAACTACCAACGGCCTTGAGTGGTTAACTTGCGTGTTCTGTGCTGAGCTAACGTAACGCGTCGTTCGTCCACCTAGTAATAGGACTCGCCCATCAAGGAGCGCTGTCCGAAGTTAGACGCATTATTATTTTATTATACATAAAACAACAGGTATTATATTCAAACACGTATACCAAAATATAAATAATTAAATGATTTTTAAAATGATAAACGTTTCATAAAAATACGCTTTACAGTTTTTGCGCGATTCTCAATTTTTTATCCGCGACATAACTTTACAAATTAATTAAACTGTTATAAAAATATAATATCAAATATTCACATATCAAGTTACGAAGGAAATTGTCTCGAGTGACATTTTTTTTTTCAAAGAAATAAGACTAGTCGTTTAGACGTGATGTTCAATTAAAAATCATTAGAAGTCGTATAACTGCGCCTTAATAAGTATGCTACTGAGGTCTGTGCTTTTATGAGCAAATGTACACACTCGGAGAGCATGCTACAAAATGAGCATACTACCTAGTAGCAAATAAGCATGCTTTTTTAGCTTGTGTATTCCACAAGCTAAAAAAAGGCTTTACTACACTAGGTATGCTTATAATTTTCTACATCTTTATAAAGCCCCTCCCAAACAGGACGTGGAAATATATCTTGAAAATATTCGACACATCTCAAAACATGTCCCCATGTCACCAATGCATCCCATCCATCGGTATCCTACATTTTTTCGCATTCACAGAGAAAAAATATGCGAAAAAGTTTCGCAGTTAAATCCGACGCTTGGTGCGGGTAACCAGGCGTCCTAACAACCGTTGAGGTTTTAACACGCTTCCAAATTCATGCCCTGAAATTTAAAAATGTAAGCCTTAAAAATTTCGTTTGAAATTTTATGATATTATGGCGTCTCTGAGTTAAGGTTTTATCTCGTAAACGTATTGTTAAAGTTGTTCTGTGAAAAGTGTTGTCTATATTTTTAAAGGAGAAATGTCGGCCTTCTCAAAAATACTAAGGTACTTTAGTCTCGTTTTCCGGCCATTATTTTGTTTGAAAACTAAAGTAGGAATATTTGAATCATTTGGAGTGGAGGAAGTTTCATACAAAAGGACTTTGATTCCTTGCACATCATCGAGAATCAACCACTAGCTCTTCAAGCCCCTTTCAAGTTTAGCTTTGAATATGAAGATTCCTGCAATGTCAAAGGATTTGCGGATAACTTGACATGTGTCTTAAGCCTGTATTTAACAAGCGCCCTGTATTTAGGAGTGCGTGTTTCCTGATAGTTACCTGAGGGTGCTCTATCCTACTTCATACTAATATTTATAAATGCGAAAGTTTGAATGGATGGATGGATATTTGTTACTCAATCATGCCAGAACGGCTGAACAGATTTGGATGAAATAAGGCACAGAGATAGATAACAGTTTGGAATAAAATGCGAGAAGTACTGATTCCAAGTGGGCGATGCCGCTGGTAGAAGCTAGAGACTTAAAATAACAAAAAGAAAAAGTCTCCTCTTTCAGGGTCACGGATAAATTCGTAGAGTGCCCGCGCCCCTGGGCACTCAGGCAAGGTAAGAACAGGGTTTTAGTCAGTAAAAGTGTGACACGGCCCCCCGCTCCACCCAGAGCTTGAGAAGTAATATGATGATTTATTTACCACAACCAAAAAAAAAAAAAACTCATTGAGACGGCAGCACACCAATATTACTTGGCAACAGAATTAGATATACTTACAAAAGAAAAGCTTTATTTAGTGTACAATTAATTTCAAAACATATTTAGAACATTTAGTTGTGCTGTTTTCACAGTAAGTTAGTCTAAATATCAAGATCAACGGACTAAACCAAACTTTCCAGTCAAAATATTGACCTTAATACCTCTCTCAAGATAATCTTATTAAATACCTAACAAATCTCAAAGGCTCAGTTTCAAGCCTCTTTTACAGGACAAGACTTTCTCGCCCGATGAGAAGCGAGAATATCTATGCGAGCCTGGTTGGTAAAAAACGCCGGTTCCGGAGTGATCTTTTAAGAGGTAACGGGGTTCCATGTGCGATGGTGATTACCGGGTTGTTTTAGTGAGGTAAGAATCCCACACTATCTGGTCTTCTTCCAAAAAGTCCAGATGCCTTTTGAAGTTGTACCCCCGAAAACTAAAATAAAGGCATGAAACGCCAGGCGAATATTGCATTCCTGTATTTTACAAACAAGGAATAAAATCTCGCCAAGGATTTGCCATTCGAGACTTGTCATTTTGGGGATCAGTATTTCCAGCGGTTGACGTATGTCGTCTGAAATACTGATGATTGGACTCGTCAGGCCATGTTATCAAACTAAAATCCACATTTTTTTTTTGCTGAAATGCTTCCAATATATCTATATCTTTTTAACCATCATGGTTTTTCATCTCCTTTGTGTAATCGACTACTCAAAGCAAGAAACTCTCTCGTGTAAATAGGCCTTTATGTATAGTCTAGCTTGAAACTTGGTGGTCTCATAAATTTTAACTCAATTACAAGATTTAGATCAACTGGCGGATGGCGGCTTGTGATTGCAATCAGCTACGAATGGTATTAATATTGTATTAGTAGAGGAAAGTTTTAGTTTGAAACTAACTGTAGGTCGTGACCTAGATTGATAAATAAAGACCTTAAATTTGAATTTTCACTTTGTTCTTTGTTCTTCATATTACTACCGAAGCTGCCGGTCAAAACGAATTCTGGGTTATTTCCCGTTAGGTTGTAGCTATCAGGAAACACATACTCCAGCAGGGAATTGCACTCCTGGGCTGTACGCACAATATATCCACCATGTACCGGTGGCGTATCGCCGTACGTCTAGTGGTCCGATGATGATACGGGCTTGTCGAAATTAAACTATCCAATTCCGATAGTCACTCACCGAAATGTAACTGATAGAAAACCGACGGGCTGGCGACTCGGCGTCGATGCTCAACACTTATGAGCTTTAACTCTGCGAGTGCACCATTGCCATCCTCTTGGCTCGTTTCCCAATAGGCTCAAGAGCATCGAGCTGATATCTAGCTGGTCTCTGTATGAGTTTAAACGAAGCATTAGGAGTATGTAAGGATCGTAGTATTGATTGGATTTCTGTAGTTTCTGCCTATCCCTAAGGGAAAAAATGAAAAAATCTTGAGTTTACATATGTATGTGTATGTACAATACTTATTTGTTTACATAAAACCAACCTAAATCACAGAATAAACTAGTAACAGTGTTAGTCATTGTATGAAAACCACAGGATCCAATCCTACAGTGCTAACCACATTCACTGGCTGTTATCACACATTATTTATCACGTAATTGGGCTGACCAAAATGTTGAATAATGTCCATTTACGTTGGTAAACTAATCCGCTTTAGAAAGATAGGTGATTGGATTAATTTTATATGATCAATGGTACAGTCTAACCCAGGATTTCTAAATTAAGAATTTGTAGTTGAGTATTTGTCAAACTCTATTATAGTCTAAAAACCAGTCAAATTGTGACATACCTAAAAGTAAGTTCTCAATACAGAAACTGACCCTAATCTAACTGGTATTTATACTGTCGTATAGCAGCGCAAATCTTTCAAATTCCTTTTCTATTCCTCGTTCTGCAAGTGCGGGCCAGTCCTTTCGGTAAGAGTGGAGCTCGTTCTGCCATTTTGCCGTGGTCTGCCGCGATGTTGTCTGTGGCTTAGTGACCTATTCAGTGGTGTCCATTTCGCCCATCGAAATACGGCAAATATGTCCAGGACAATCCAACTTAAACTTAGCGGCTTTCTGGTTAACTTTAACGAGTGTTAGTTTTCTCCAGTAGTTAAAACTGTTAATTTGATTCCTTACGCAAAGTGGGACGGTTTTTTCGGGATATTACGCAGAACTTACAAAAAAAAAATGTCTCTCCAATTAAGATTAACTGATTTTGTAAGCCAGATTAAATCTTCGATCGGTAGTTAAATCTGCTCTCAACTCGGAATTCGATAAAAATACCAACTCTAAATCAAATTTACATTAAGATTTATCAAGAGATGAAATTAACATAAATGACGAACTTTAAAAAAACCCAGATATCTTCCTATTAGACTCAAGAGAATCGATGTAGTCTCAAACCAAACTAGAAAACAAAAATCGTAATGAAATACAAACGTCATTTAATTTGCTCAGCGTAGTCTTTTTACCAGTTTTAATTGCGCTCGTAACGACGCCATTTTGAAAGCTAACTTTTATCTAGGCTCTCTATTTGTTGTCCTAATTGGTGGCAGTGGTTGACATAGTGTAAACTTCTCTTTATGCATAAGGAAAGGCGCGCACTAATGATTAATCTGTGGAGCTCTACTTTTTATTCACGTTTGCAAAAGGAAATTTTGACATAGGTTTTTAGACAGAGCGGTAGAGCTATGGAGAGGGCTATGCTTAGATTTTCCTTGCGTGATTTAATCAGAATTGAATATCCGCAGGAGAACCAAGTTTACCGACATAGCCCGAAGAATCGGTAAACTGAAGTGGCAGTGGGCACATTGCTCGCAGAACAGATGGTCGATAGGGCCGTAAGGTTCTGGAGTGGCGAACGCGTATCGGAAGACACACCGTTTGGAAGGCCTCTCATAAGGTGGACCGATGACCTGGCGAGGATTGCGGTGACACTTGTGGGAGACCTATGTTCAGCAGTGAACGTCTATCGGCTGCAATAATGATGATATGGGCTTTTTATGCCGATTGCATGCACACATATGATTTACAAAATACATTAATTTAAGTAGCAGATGGCGGATGACATTGCTGGCAGAAAGGATGGGTCCAAAAGTTCTGAGGTGGTAACCGTGTGACGGAAAGGCGAGTGGGAAAGCCCAAAAAAACCGGCCAAGTGCGTGTCAGACTGCCATTTAGGGTTCCGCACCAAATGAAGGAATTTCAAAGAAAAAGACAATCTAATTTATCAATTTAATTGGTATTTGTTAGTTAAATATACGTAATCATCACTAGCGTTATAATGTCCCCACTGCTGGGGCACAGGCCTCCTTTCTATGAGAGGGTGTGGGCCATAATCCACCACGCGGGCCCAATACGGATTGGTGGATGTCACATGTCTTCGAATTTTTGGTTCTAGGACATGCCGGTTTCCATACGATGTTTCCCTTCACCGTTTTGAGAGCAGTGGTGATGCAATAACTTACACAAAGTAAAGCGCCTGCCTTGGTTTGAATAATAATAACGTAACATGACGTAATATACGTAATAATAAACATTATCGCCTTTCCAGTTCATAGGTCAATGGGAAGTTAAAAAATTCTTTGGAACATAATTTTGTGACAGACGACGGACAGACGTTTGGACCCTTCGGCTAAGGAACCCTAAAAATGGTCATTGTGGCTGGAGATCTTTGCAGGAAGCCTATCTATAGTAGACGTTTTTCAGCCACGAAATGACACAACGGAATACTTAACTTAGCAAGAAAGTTTATTTTAAGTATTTTATATATTCACTCGACTATTTATTCACTTAGATAACGTAAGATTCTTCAAATTTGCTCATGAAAAACAGATATAAGACTGGTTTCAGAAAAAGAATGATATTACTTTTGTTAACATACCTTATTTCCCTTTTAGCATGTAATTTATTCCTAGTTCCAAAAACTAGTGTCTGCATACCTTCTTAAACTAAGGTTCACATATCGAGTTTATATTTAAAATGTCCCCTGTGTCGGAGCTGAAAGTAACTTGCCATGTAGTCTGGTTGGGGAGGAGTAGTTGACCTTTACGAGTTTCGAGAGTTTTGCGAAAGGTAAGTAGTAGGTATTACTTAAGCTTAAATGTATAGTGCAGGATACGGGACCTAGTGTATTTAAAACTGTCCTGGTTTAAGTAAAATTGAATAAGTGAAACACCAAATAATGTAAACCGCATATCGCACCACTAGCCAGTTATGGAATTCAATATCTTGTGAATAGAACTTCCAATACAATAAAACCCAACAAAAAAATGATATTTTGTAATTTATCAGTGCCTTACCAAGGAAAAAGAGTTTTCAATTTTACGCGATTAATTGTAAACTGGCGGATTCTGCAATTTTCCGGTAACGTATGTATACAATATATATATATCTTATGAACAACATAGGCCTTACAATTGTCAGTGCAGTCCAACTCTTAGCCTGCGATTGACCGCCCTGTGTCCTGACGATTAATGGCCACAGCCCTATTTGAAATTCAAATCAAAGTCCGCGGTCGTGTTAAAAGATTCAGTGCCACCCCTGATTCGTAGGGCTGTCACGTCGGCGCTGGCACAATTACAGGGGAGAGGCATGTTAGGTATTTCGAGGTGTTGAGATTTGATTTGCTGCGTAGGTTTATTTTTTTTGGTGGGGTGGGAAATCATCCTATGACTTCTCCCGCTCTGGGTGGAGCGGGAGGGCGTGTCAGACTCTTACTGACTAAAACCCACCCCTGTTCCTTCCCTGCCTGAGTGCCCAGGGGTGCGGTAACTCATTTTCAGAATTTATCCGCTACCTCTAGGCATGCAGGCACCGGCGACGATTCGCCCCGTCAGTGGTGGCTGACACTCATCTCTTTGAGGCGCGCGTGGAGCACTACGCGCCGTCGACATACGGGCCTGGTGCTGATCGGATGGCGAGCTACCCACTGCTCGCCGTCCGCAGGCCCGGGTGCTCGCCAAATTTCTATGTAGGAGCAGTTTTTTTTGTGTTTGTGTAAGTATTTTTTTCATAGCACAGGTAACTTCTCTACCTACTTATTACCCGAATGAGTCGGTAGTAGAATACAGAACTCCGAAATTTTGTCACTTACACCTAATAAAAGTTCAGAATATTATATACTCGTATTAATATAAGTATTGAAAATTTTATGATAGCTAAAAAGTGATGAAGACTAGATTAGACCAGAAGTTCCCAATCTTTTTTCTTATGGACCCCTGAGCAAACTGCTCTATTTTGGGTAGACCCTTTGGAGAGGAGGCCTGAGTCCCAGCAGTGAGAATATTTTAAGCCTGATGATATTATGTTATGAGTAGACCCCCGTTGTTCTATTATTGTTTTTTTTTTTGTCATTAGCCTGTATTCGTGTCACCGAAAATGAAACCGTTACAGAGGTTCGTACTATACTTAGGAGTAATCTGGTAAGAGATCCATTTCCACGGACCGCTCATCATTATCATTCATAATTTTAGCCAAAGGACGTACGTCATTCACTGCTGGCCATAGACGTCTCCCAAATGTCGCCACAACGACCAGTCCTGTGCGTCTCGCATCCATTGAATTCCCGTGACCCTCACCAGGTCATCGGTCCACCTTGTGGGAGGCCTACGGATATGCCATGCTATTTACGTCTTTTGCACTCCCAATTTTAAATTCCTCTGTCATCGATGGTTTTGGCTATTTAAAAATAACTGTATTAGACCCAGGAAGCTTCCATTCATCTTTATAAATAACTAGCTGCGCCCCGCGGTTTTACCCGCCTAGACCGGAATAAAAGGTAGCCTATATGTTAATCTAGAATTTCATTCAAATCGTTTGAGCGTGAAGAAGCAACAAACATACACACTCACAAACTTTCACATTTATAATATTAGTAGGAAGTAGGATAAGTAATTGTTTGGCAACTATTCAAAAGTGGCATTTTCGACAACCCTGATCATAAGGGTGTTGTTAAGGGTGGGCAGAGCCGTTGGTTTCACGAAGGCTGCCGTCAGTCTTTGTCCGTTACTTTGGGTTGCAAAGGAGGCGGCATGCTGGATTAATAATACAGAAAGGAAATTCAAATGGAACACCTTTATTTTGTGTTAAGCCAGGTAGGTACTTTGGTTCTTTAATAATTTTGTTTTTGTAGAAAATACCTTATCTTACCTGTTCAATAATGGTTTCTTAAAACGATCGATTGATGTGTGTCACCAGTAAGTACCTTATCACCCACTTTTATCCAAACAGTAACAAAACTATGTTTTTTTTAGGGTGCCGAAAGTTCGAATGAAAATAGGATCCCTTGTGGGATCACTCGTTTGTCTATCGGTCGCAGCCAATTTACTCCGAAACTTCTGGTCCGATTGAGTTGAAATTTGGTTCTCACATGAATATCTGTGACCTAAACAAGGGAGTGTAACGTAATTAAATGAATTTAGAATGTGGAGGTCACTTTTGAGGTAAAAATCGGAAAATCTTTATATTTTTTTTCATCATTTTAAAATAGGTACCTACATATTTTTGAAATAATTTAATAGCTGTTTTTCTGTCACCAAATTAATTATGATACGACCCTAGACCGTGGACAATCACTTGACTAAGTATTTAAGAGCTCAGAATAATTTCACCAATTGTTCCCTAAGTCACAAACATAGCCAAAAACTCATGAAAACACACCACATAATAGGCCTTCACGTTTCAAAGCGAAACTAAACAATGAAGCCTTGTTAGCTCATGTTTACAAAATGTAGTAACCGTTTGTTGATTCGCCGTAGAAATGTTCAGCATAGTTAAACATAACTGTACAATTAACTGCATGCGAGGAAACACTTAACTTGCTTCGTTTACATTTTTATGTCCGAGATGGTTTAGTTTAAACTACGGTTAAGTTGAGCTGTTGTATTATGTTGTCAAGTTGAATTTAAGTTAAGTCTTTGTATTTGTCAAACAATGACAGTATTTTTATTTGAGGTTATTTTTTCAAACATTTTTGCACAAACACTGATATTTGTTGACCAGTGGTAAAGACCCCGATTTACCCGTTGGGTCGTGAGTTCGAATTCAAGAATTCACTTTAATTTATTTATTGTTATTTAATGAGTACTGCTCTCAAAACTATAAAAAAAAATATCATTAGAAATATCAATAGAACATCGGCGTCTGGCAAAATTCGAAGACGTTTGTGACATCTACGAGTACCAACCTGCAGTGTGCCCGGGACTAATATACTTAAGGAACAAATTCAAAATAGAAACATTAAAGATTACTTAAGGCTCTATTAACTGCCAACGACCTTGAGTGGTTAGCTTGCGTGTTTTGTGCTGAGCTCGCGTAAAGCGTCGTCCCACCCAGTAACAGGACTCGCCCATCAAGGAGCGCTGTCCGAAATTAGACGCATTATTAATTTATTATACATGAAACAACAAGTATTATACTAAAACACGCATACTAAAATACGAAAAGTTAAATGGTCTTTAAAATGGTGTAGGTTTCATAAAAATACGCTGTATAGTTTTTGCGCGATTCTCATTTTTTTATCCGCGCTAGACATAACTTTACAAGTTAATGACACTATCTTATAAAAATATAATTTCAAATATTCACATATCAAATTACGAAGGAATTTGTCTAGAGTAACATATGTTTTTTTTTCAAAGAAATAAGACTAGACGTTTAGACGTGATGTTCAATTAAAAATCATTAGAAGTCGTATAATTGCGCCTTAAGAGAGCTGTGGTGGCTCGGTGGTATTGAACGACTTATCATGATTTCGAATTCAGAAAAACGGTTTACTTAGTTAAATTTATTTCATCACCACACCTCTCAAAACGGTGCGAAGGAAAACATCGTCCATTCGTGAAAAAAAACCATCCGTCGTCCATGTCCTAGAACCATGAGTTCGAAGACCTATGGCATTTACCAATACACATTCGGCCCGCTTGGTGGATTACATCCCACATTCTCTTACAGAGAGGAGGCCTGTGTTCTAGCAGTGCGAAGATTAAGGACAGATAATTATGGTAAACTATAAATACTTTTGTTTTATATCGTTAATCGGTTGAATGAAGTCAGTCAGCAAAACAATATCAAACCTGTCTGCCTAGGATCCACCGGATATAAGCAAAATAAACTATCGCTATTTGCATCGTCTATTTTGATGCACCCATGCGTAAAATTGTAATAGACAAAATTATTGGAGATAGGAAATTAAAATATGCTATTTACAAGCATTACAAGTAGGTAACAATAACCTAAATTGTCAAAATAATGAGTATTTACTACGATCAATGCAGAATAGGATATTGAAATGAACTAGGCATAGGAACTACAAAACAATACCTTGTTATAATAATGCGTTTTAATATAGCTTTAATTGTGCAAATATTATGTGGTTGGTTATCAAATAAGGGGCAGTTTTGTAGTTATATGTGCCGGTGGACTTCACATTAGGGTAGATTCCTATAACAATCTATTAAGGCGTATGTAGCCGCCAAGTGGCGCCCTCATTGAATAAAAAATCGTAGCAAAGCGTAGAAAATAAAGATTAAAAAATCCTTATGTTGCATTTTTTAATTTTATTTTTATTATTGATAGGCACGCGTTTGACCACCATTTCACCTGATGGTAAGCGATGATGTGATTTGCATTTGTTACAAAGAGCTTATGGTATTTTGTTAAAACAGGACTCAAAGTGTTTCGTATACAAATTAGTAAGCAATAGTACCAAAAACGGCCGATTTTAACACTTTTGCTTACTACTTTGGATACAAAACAGTTTGAGTCCTGTTTTAACAACGTAAAAATACCTTATCCTATTTGTAACAAACGTAACATAGGATTCTTTAATCTTTATTTTCTATGCTAAGATACGAATTTTTATTCAATGAGGGCGCCACTTACGGGGAGGTAGGCCCTTAAGTCCGTCAGTTTGATTACGAAAAAATATTGGACACTTATTTTTTCTTTTGCCACGTGATCTAAAAAGTGACGTAACAATCCGCCATTCCGAAATTTTGCTGCTTTTTGTCTTTGTAAACTTTTATTCATTTTATAATAAAGCAAAAAATTATTATTACTTGTAATTATTATCACTTTTTTTTTTAATTATCATTTTTTTTTATTTCGATTTTATTTTGATTTTGAATTTGATTTGAATTTAATTTTGATTCTGATTTTAATTTTAATTTTGTAACTTTTATTCATTTTATAATAAAGCAAAAAATTATTATTACTTGTAATTATTATCACTTTTTTTTTTTAATTATCATTTTTTTTTATTTTGAATTTGATTTTAATTTAATTTAATTTTGATTCGGATTTTAATTTTAATTTTGTATTTGATTCTAATTTCGATTTTAATTTTGTTTTGTATTTGATTTTGATTTGAATTTAATTTAATTTTTAAATATTAAGTTTCTGGGTGTAATACTATCAATGTTATGGGCCAAATGTGTCTGAAATAAAAAGATTTTTTATTTTTTTCTTAACTTAATAATCTGACGGACTAAATAGAATTACGATTTTTTTTACTCAAGAATCATCTCTATAATAAGGCGCTGTTTCCTATCTATACCGCTTGGCTACACAAATATCTAGCACATCGTATGCACTTTCGAACTAGTGTGATTTATATGACTGAGCTATAATCCTAGAGGCTTGTTAGCTGTCCATGGGTTTATTTGACACCAGGAGAAGATTAACTGGATAGATATAGGAGCTATGTGCTAGAAACTGTGATATTGATGTTTGCATTCAAGTAAATTTATAATAGCAACTATATGTATAATTAAAATAATACTAGCTCTTTTATGATATTCAATAATCAACATGAGTATCGCAAAAATGTACGCTCAAAAATTACTCAGTTTGGTATTTAGTTTATAACTAACAAACACATACATATAATACACCTTATAAGTCGTTTTCAATATCCATTAATCCTTCGTTGTTGATTTTAATAAACATACTTTGTATTTTTTTTTTTTGGAATTTCAATGACTATTATATTTGCAATGTTACAACACAACATTAAAAGTTTTTTGTTTTCACAGTGACAGCAGGACACACTCACCAGTCCAACCTTTTTTTACGAAATCGCTAAACTGTCACGGGTCATTTGGGTGACATCACGCGATCACGCCGCGTGTGATTAAAACGCCGATATCTCTTAGATTTTGTATGGGAGCCCTATAAAAAGCTTATGTTTTTGGAATTTATATGAAATAAGCTATCTTATTTAAAATAAATTAGTCCAGTTTTACTTTGTATTATATTCTAAATTCTAGTTTGAATTCGGTGTTAGCGAAATTTTCCCCGTTTCTTGTACATAAATGGATAGAAAAAAAAAAATAAACCATTATTTAAAAAAGTTTTTATTTTATTTACATATACATACCCTGTTTACTAATAATCATTAAAAAAAACACACCTCTTCATATAATTTTTGTACACCAGCTTTCAAAGACAATGGCTCAAGTCGGACGACCCGGCCGCTAACAAAAAAAATGATTATGTTTACACTTCAGTGCCGGGCACTGTGTAAGCAAAGTGGCTTAGAATATTATCTTATTATATAGTTTGGTACACTGTCTTATCGCAGATAAAGCGTTAGCTGTTAGAATTGTTTAGTTTACGAACTCTGAGTCACAATGTAAACACTTGAAAAAGAGACCTAAAAAGACCCTTTCATCATTTGGATCACAGAGCAAGTACCTACTAGTATTTATTTAAAATCTTATTTCTCAACATGATGATAATATTTACTAATGGAAAAACACAACACAAGGGCATGTTGCGTAACAAAAACATTCCAGAAATCAATCAGCAAAATGAACAATTTTACGACAAAAACACAATTACATACTAACATAGTATGGATACGACTCAATATTGTCACATCTGAACTTGATTAATGAACTTATAATAAAAATGACTCCAAAAGACTCTAAATTAAAACTGACAAAATGAAACATTGTCAATAGACTAGGCTTGTCTGAAAAAAAAAAGAAGAAAAAAAGCAAAAACACAAAACCCATAATTTACGTTGCGCAGTTATATTTTAGTTGTTCACAGTTCTACAAGATGAATCTCTCAAAACGAGAGATAGAACTCTTACAAAGGAAATATTATATGCGTCCCTTTCACACCGCTGCCCCCGCTTCTTCCGTCTAGACCGATCGAATAAAAAAAAACAGTTTTTTGTTTGTTTTAAGAGTGCCGTACCAGAAGTGTCCAAACGAAGCCCTCTTGTTGTCACTCACGTGTCCGTCTGTTCGTCTGTCTGTCTGTCCGTCCGTCGTCTGTCACAAAATTTTGTTACGATGAATTTTTAACTTCCCATTGACCTTATTACGTATACTTTACTAACAAATGCCTATATTTGGTACGAAACCCTTAATGTGCGAAATTCGACAGGCACTTGGCCAGTTTTTTTTTTTAATGAGGAATTTATTACGGATGCGTTTAAGTCCAGTCCAGTCCTCTTGCTACTAAGTTCGATTTTCCACCACTTTGTGCGAAAACACACATTCGCAACACAACGACCTGAATTCCAGCCTACCCTCTAAAAAAACAGTGAATTAACGGTTATAAAGTGGTCAGTTTATACCCGTCAGTTACCCGAAGTGACGGCGACAAGATACGACCACTTATTCCTTCCAACACTTCACCATTTTTATTCCCTTCGTTACGGAAAATCTATTTATTTGCGGGGAAGTTTCCCAGTGCGATGGTCTTAATTATTTTCTTTTTCAGCCAATCAGCACGGATTGGCGGGGAAAAAAGTGCAACTTTTTATGCTGTTTGGTCGAAGATTGAATTTTGTTTCGTTCGTGGGATTTTTTTCTGAGATTAAATTTTCATATTTGGTTGTAGAAATAGTTATATAGAGCTCAGTTGCGTGCAACATGAAGACGTCCATGTTATGGGGCTATACTGATTATTCCATTTGTGTTTACAAAAGTTGGATTCTTCAATTAAAATTTAGCAACGTTATCTTGGACGAGCACAACTTTGACGAAGTAAGACAACTGAAGTAACAGGTATTGCGTTTAGTCGGTTAACCAGACGCCACGGATAGTTTGGACGCCATTGAGATTTTTTTTACCTTTAATTAAATACCTAAACGTCGAAATGCCCATTTTTTTGGGATTTATCATATGACATTTTAGTAGCGTAAGTCAATAGGATACATTTTTGACAAGTCGATAAATCGCTACATTGTTGGTGTCAGAATGTCAGCTTACCTAGTGTATGAGGCCCAACAGTGGGCTACCATACGCTGGGAGTCGTTCGTCGTTTCGTCGTATTCCATGTAAAATATTGGTATTCAGCAGCATCCGATTAGACTGTAAGACCCTAAACAGTGAGAGACTAGTCAGATTTCCATATTTATATAAGAACAAAACTCTTTTGGTTATTTTTTTTTAATATTTTTTTTTTATCTGTTTTAATATTGTCATATATCAACATAAATCAAATAAAACTTTAATCAGTGCGTCTTGCCTGTTATGACTTACGGAGCCGAAACGAGGACACTCACGGTACGACTGGTCCATAAATTCAAGGTCGCTCAGCGAGCTATGGAACGGGCTATGCTTGGAGTCTCATTGAGGGATCGAATACGGAACGAGGTGATCCGGCTAAAAACCAAGGTTGTCGACATAGCTCACAGAATAAGCAAGCTGAAGTGGCAATGGGCCGGCCATATTAGCCGTAGAACCGATGACCGTTGGGGTAGACGTGTTCTCGAGTGGAGACCACGAATCGGCAAACGTAAGGTAGGACGCCCTCAGGCTAGGTGGAGCGATGATCTTCGCAGGGTGGCTGGTAGCAGCTGGATGAGAGTTGCCGAGAACCGAGCTGAATGGCGTGCAATTGGAGAGGTCTATGTCCAGCAGTGGACTGCTATAGGCTAATGATGATCAACACAAATTGTTATTTTTTGCTACGGGAGGACACTGGCTCCTGCAACACAGTTATAACTAGCACAGGAGCTGCTTCAACTGCTGATGAATGTTTTATGTCAATAAATACTTTTTAGATTGAGTGGACTACTACAGACTGATGAAGTATGAAGCGATGGAGGTTAAACAGCATTATTTTGATAGATTTCGGTGATGCGGCGGATACGATAATCGAAGCTCATTCCTCTAATGTAGTGTAAGCAATTCAAACTCTGCCAGGGTCGCGGGTTTGATCAAAGGAGTCACCGTGGCCTTGTCACAGTCAACTGAAGGAACATAGGTGGGTTTTAGTCAGTAAGAGCCTGACACGCCCTCCCGCTCCACCCAGAGCGAGAGAAGTTATTTGATGATTTTCCACCCTATAAAAAAATGGTATTCCAACTACACATAAATAAAATTTGTCATTGAATTCTTTGCAACGATTTTCCCTGTATCATGTGAATAATTTATAATAACTTAGTAGAGTTCGCGAATACGCCTGACATCATTGTTTGTTTCGCGGTAAATACATTTTAAATACACACTCCAGTTCGCCAATTCATCTCACACTAAAATTTGAACCGATTTACCTTTTCCCGGTAAATATTTTTTAATTACATAGAGTTCGCCAATGCGACTGACATAAATATTACTAGTTTTTCCAGCTACCTATTGATAAAAATTCCAGTTAATTCATCAGTTAATCAGGGGAGATAGTGGTCAAACGCGAGCCTATCAAATATAAAAAAAAAAAAAAAAAAAATCATTGAAACGAGTTTCTCTTTTCCCGGTATATTCTTTCACCAGTAACACTGGATTCCACTACAGTGCATACGTCTTGTCTCACTGTATCGCTATACATGGAGACTGTTTGTTTGCCAGTATTTATGGGAAGTTCGAATTTAAAACGGGATTGTTGTAAAGGAAAAGTCGTGAAAAAATCGCTAAGTTTCTTTATAAAAGAACTAGCTTGTGTCAGCGGGTTCGCCCACGTGAAAGTCAATTATCCACTATTACAGACTGTAATTTATCTCTGTGCCAAATTTAATCTAGATCCATTCAGCTGTTCCGGCATGATTGAGTAACAAAAACCGTCCATACAAAGTTTCGCATTTATAATAACAGCCGCACGGGTCGATCCATCAGGTTAAGCTACGCTTGCCGGGGTTGGTCCATGGCGGTTCCCCCGATCTTTACATACCGAGACTCCTCCGTGCCTCGGAAAGCACGTCCCGGCTGTAATCGTGGATCTTTGACAGTCGTAACAGCTCGTCAGAAGCCCGAAAGTCTGACAACCAGTCTTACCAAGGGGTATCGTATTACCCAGGTACTGGGTTGTGGAGGTCAGATAGGCAGTCGCTCTATGTAAAATACTGGTATTCAGCTGCATCCGGATAGACTGGAAGCCGACCTCAAGATAGTTGGGAAAAGGCGCGGGCAGATTGAATATTAGTGGAATAAAAAAAATGTGTCATTTTATGCTGTGTAATTTGTGACCATTTTATTACTTAAGTCTATTTTCAAGAATGACCTTTTAAATAGTGTTAAGGCATTTATTCTTAGCCATACGATACTACAGAAGTTGCTAAATAAGTTTCAATTTTAAAAGAGGCACAACTAACACTAGCGGCTTAGCCCGCGTTAAAATCAACAATCTTCCCAAGGGAACATGCTCCTGGAATAAAAAGTATCATATGTGCTATTCCAGACTATAATCTATCTCTGTGCCAAATTTCACGTAGATCCATTGAGTTGTTCTGGCGTAATTGAGTAACAAACGTCCATCCATCATCTAAACTTTCGCATTTATATTGCATTATTGTATTACTAGCTGTGTCCGCGGCCGCGTTTATGTCTTTATATATTATTTATATCTTATTTTCGTATTATATTTATTATCTTTCGTAGTTTTTATTTTTTTCATAAAAAGTATCCTATGTTTCTTCTAATACCTCCAAGCATAATTATGTGTACAAAGTTTCATGATGATCGGTTAAGTAATATTCGCGGGAAAGCGTAAAAAACAAACTTAAATTCCTATTTATAATATTAGTAGGATATGAAGTATGAAGTATGATAGTAAGATAAGAACTAAGATATAAGATTTATCTTCCACAATTTATTAATTTCTTTAAAGTTAATCTATAGGTACTATAATATTATAATGAGGTAGTTTGTCAATTTGTGAGGTTGTAGGGTTTGTGGCTAATCTTTGGATCTACAGAACCGATTTAGAAAATTCTTTTACTAATAGAAAGCCACGTTATTTGCGTCACGTTGTTTGTTTAGTATCATAGGCTAATTTTTGCAATACATGCGGACGAAGTCGCAATCAAGTGCTAGTATAAATAAATATATGACTAACTCAAGTCCTCAGAAATGCTATCAAAGCACTAAATAATGGTTACAGATAACAACACATATAATAAACAGACAGACTACAGCCATACATTTTGCAAGCTACATTCTCTGTTTTGATTGGCTCACCACACAGGAGCCTGTGTACATTCCACTATAACCCTAATTGAATACTAGGAAATTACAAGCACGTTTCCTTGCGTCACACTATACGTTACTACTCAGCTTTACTATAGAAACTTACTAGTCCTTGTGCGTGTCATGTGACTTTAATATCATTGGACTTCAATATCATTGACTTAGAGTTTAATTTGCAATGGTTGACGCGCACTCGTAGAATAGCAATTATTTACAGAGGGTGTGTTCGATCGTCAAACATCGTCGTCACCACGAAATATCAATAATCACCTCGTATATCACACGTGTCAAAATATATATGATGTCGTGGATCGCGCGCCGTCTGGTTGCATGTTTAGTATGTTCATGTGACTATAATCTACTTATTTTAATTTTTGTTTTGTCACGGTTTGTGAGCCATTGGTGCTCATTCTCTTGTTTAATAACTAAACTAAAATTAGAGAATCGCTATCTTTTACTAAAAGGCAGTGTGAGAAAAGGACGGCTACAGCTATGAACTAAGTTAGAGATGACAAACTAGTTAACGCCTTGCGCCTCACCGTGTTTTTAATCGACATGTTTTTACGTGTAAGTACCCTTAATTTGTATGGAGATACTCGTATTAGTTCAACTAAATTTGATAGGTCTAATTTATGTCCGTCTCTTTCTTGTATTATTAGAGAGAAAAAGATAGGAATAGCCTAAATTAAGTTTCTCGTAATTCAGTCATTTTGTTTTCCTTTATAATGCGGATGTAACACAATGTAATGTTTTTGCATTATTAGGCAGCAAATGTGTCGAGTCAGCCTTTGAGGTAGTCAGTCCTACTATAATATTATAAATGCGAAAGATTTTATGTTTGTTTCAATCACGCAAAAACGGCTGAAGGGATTTGAATAAAATTTTGCACACAGATAGATTATAACTTTTTTTATATATTTTTTTTTTAACCTGGATTAAAACATGGGCTAATTTTTAACATATGGGCGAAGCCGCTGGCAGAAGCTAGTACTAGAATAAAATATTTTTCTTCTAGATTTCGCGTCCTTATCTGTATGGGAGCTCAAAAAAAGCTAAAAGTTTTTGACGATTTGTATGGCTTTGGGTTAACAAGATGCTTATACTGTGAAAATTTGGAGACTGTAGCTCCAACAGTTTGGCTGTAAAACCTCTGTATCAGATGACGGACGGACAGACAGACGGACACGTGAGTGACAACAATAGGGCTCCGTTTGGACCCTTCGGGTACGGAACCCTAAAAAGGCTATTATTTCTTGCAACCAATAAAAAAAACTTAATACCTAGTGTTAATAATTATGTCTATTTATTTCCCAATGTTTTTGAATAATACATTTAAAATTGTTTGCAAGAAACCCTCCTCAGGCAAAGTCGTCCTTCAAAAGGTTCCTTGGCTCTGTCCTGTGCAACTTGGTATTTAGTAATAATACGGTCACATAAGTAGTTACGCTCATCAATAAAGCCCACACTACATATCCAGTAAGCTAGCTACACACAAACCCATCAGGAACCTACACACGCCACAATAACGCATGAACAGCGATGCAAGTTGACAAGACGCATGCAGTGCGATCGCTGTGACATCGCCACTTGTAGCTACCTGAAATATAGGCTACGTTCAGGGGTGGCACGAGAGAAATAGGGGATGATAGTATATATTCCACCAGATTTATTTGTAGGGTGTTAAGGGTGACAAATAGGGTTATTATTCCAAAAGATGGTTTTTTGGAGAATTAAGATTGAACAAGCAATATTTCTTAGGTCGCACGGCACAGTTTGACTTAACTTTATTTTTTAATTTTCCGATTTGCACCCCACAATTAATCCAAGTCCCATATTCCAAATTCATTTATTTACGGTACACGTCCGTGTTTGGGTCACAGATGTTCATGTGTATACCAAATTTCAACTCAATCGCTCCAGCATATTCCAAGCAAATTGGCTGTGACAGACGGACAGACTGACACACGAGTGATCCTTAAGGGTTCCGTTTTTTTAATACGGTCGTTCGGAACGGTACATATAGTTCCGTGGGCATCCCCGAGACAGCTAAAAACGCAGTAGCTTGGATTCAAAAACTTTGCTTTGATGTAAGAACCTAAATTTAGGGTGGATGTCAACGTAATAACTAGAAGCACAAAATGGTCGACTATAGGCACGGTTCCTCGGAAAGAAAGAGCGTAGTGAAAATGGCTCCTTTTAGTGATTAAAAGACACGCCAGGGACGTAGAGACGTAGGTCAGGTTGACCAAATTGGCATCGCTCCATTCAGAGATAGGTTTCATGGTATTTAGTACTTCTCCGGATGATCTTCTCAAAGAACTCTACTCATATTAAAAACTTTTTTACAAAAAAATACAACTAACTTCCAAAAAAGAAAATACTCTAAAAATTAAAAAAAATACTTTAGTTTCGGCAGTCGGTGTTAGTATTTTATTTCTTCGTTATTAGACACGGACTTCCGAAATTAAAGTTATTTTTTTTAATTTTTGTGTATTTTCTTTTTTGAAAGTCGGTCGTTTTTTTTTGTAAAAAAGTTTTTATTTTTCACTTTTTAGTTTACCCCAGAACTAAAAACGCCAATAACATGGAACATGGAATTTAAACATACTCGTAATTGGAGAAAACTAAAACGTCATCTGTATTCGTAATTTTCGTGTTTGTTCAGTTTTACAAAAAGCGCCGAAGCAATTTCGATAAAATTTATAAGAGACCACCTCGGGAGTATATTCTTTCGGATTAAAAAAGAATTTTGAAAATCGGTTCACAACTGACAGAAAAATCGGTGGACATACATAAAAAAAGGAACATACATACAGTCGAACATAGAATCGCCTCCTTTTTCGAAGTCGGTTAAAAAAAGCCTTTCTTACAGAAAAATAATAAAGGCTAACTAATCAACCAACCATCTGCTCAGATTCAAGATTGAACAACGTTTCTAAGCCAGCCACTTAATAAATTGCTTCGCAGCTGTAAGCAAACTTAATACTGGCAACCCTGTAGCGTCTTGCTCGCTACATCACTATTTATCTTCAACCTCGTTCCCGTTTACAGGGTGAGCACTTCCAGTAGTGGGTGAGGATACAATGCAAACAAAGGAGCCTAGATTCTTATTTCTTGGAAAACTAAGGGGATTTTAGTTGAATAAAAAGGCATCTTTTACTTTGATGACTAGAAGACGCCAGTTATGCAGTTCAGAAAGTCGATGACTTCAGAACTGCTACTATATGTAGCTTGATAGATGGTTTATTTTCTGAAGCTTGCCATTTTGACGGCAGCTCAGACACTCTACATTTTGTAACGTTGTGTCGTTTTTGTCTCTGAAGCGACATATTTCATTTACGCTCAAAAAATTCTCGCTTACCATCAGGTGAGATAGTGGTCAAACGCGTGCCTATCAACAATAAAAAAAAAATAGACTGCATTTGTAATTACCTACCTATAAGTATTCGAAGAAGCTACTTGAAATCTATCATACCCATGTCCAAACTAAGCTATGCCCATAAAATCAAAATCAAAGAAAAATTGAAACTAGCTTTTTTTTTTGGTGTTGGTAAATCGTTCTATGACTTCTCCCGCTCTGGGTGGAGCGGGAGGGCATGTCAGACTTTTACTGACTAAAACCAACCCTTGTACCTTCCTTGCCTGAGTGCCCGGGGTTTTCGTTTTTGCAATTTATCCGCGATCCCTTGGCATGTAGACATCGGCCATGATGGGCCCTGTCAGTGGTGGCTAACATCTCTTTCGCGCGTTGAACATACGCGCCGTCGTACCTTGGGCCGAGTGCTGATCGCACGGCGAGCTACCCATTACTCACCGTCCGCAGGCCCGCGTCTACGGTGGCCGGAGATCGTCCTGCGACCTCCGACGCCCAGGGCGTCTCCTGCGGCGGCTGCGGCTGGGGGCGTGAGGGCCACTCTATTGAGTCTCCCTCACCCATTCCGCCTCCTTCTTCGCAAGCATTACTGCATTGCAGAAGGAGGAGACTGCTTCCCATTCCCTCTCGCTCCGTACCACTAGGTTGAGACGTCAAAATTCTACATAAAGACAGTCCCCCAAAAACGCCCGCCCGTCACCACTTCCTAGTGTGGGAAGAATAAGTGGCCCAAGAAACTCCCCAGCAACACATACATCTGTTAAGTTTGAAGAACTTGTTTTTTTTTTATTGGGTTTGCTCTTGACTTTAGACTAGGTCAGAGGTGACAGAGACAGGGTCGACGATGGAGCAAGCTCACCCAGAAGAAGTTTGTTCACTCTAACTTTGAAGAGATTAGAGTTGTATGCATACGGAAATACTGACGCAGGTAGAGAGTTCCACTCCTTTGGTGTGCGCATTATGAAAGACCTTCGGAAATGCTTAGTGCGAATTCGTGAAATAGCAACAAGGTAGGGATGGTAACTTGCACTGCGTCTAGATGTCCGTTGGTAGAAGGAGCCGGTGGGATGAGGTCGTGGAGTTCTTGGGCACACACTCCGAAGTACATTCTGTAGAACACCGACAAGCAGGCAACCTTGCGGCGATGAGCCAAGCTGTGAAGGTTGGCACCCACCAGTTATACGTCGCCAATGAGCCTCTTAGCTCTGCGTTCCACTAAGTCAAGCGCAGCAAGTTAGATTAATACAATAGCATGTAAAGTACCTAATGTATTAACTGTATCGTGAAAAAAAGTGGATAACTATGTAAGAGGGAAAGTAAACTGACTGACTTCATTTTCGTAGTGATTCATTGAAGACATTTTCTATCTTTTCATCTATTCCCTACCATAAGTAAGTCAAAAAATAGGAGCCATACAGATAAATAGCAGAGTCATACATAAGGAAAGCCTAACAAAATGAAACGTAGTAAATCTAGGGGTCAACTGATGTCTCTAATAAAGTGGTCACTTTATGGGCCTAATTTACGAAAATTGTGCCAAGAAAATGGTCAGAAAAGACTGGTATATGTTTTTGTGCTAGCGTTTTTTGATGATGAGGAGATATCCTTGCTTTCCATACATACTTATGTATGTAAGCAGGAATATTAGACTATCTTGATATCTATAGGAATATATGGATATTTATTCATATGGCATTATCAATTACAATGATTTTTAGGTTACCGAAGTTCGAATGAAAAACAGAACCCTTATAGGATCTCTTGTGTGTCTGTCTGTCCATCTTTCATATCCAATTTGTTCGAATCTGCAGGACCAATTAACATGAAATTTAGTACACACATGAATGTCTGTGACCTAAACACGGGCATGTAACATAAATAAATGAATTTAGAACATGGGAGTTTTTTTTTTTAAGACGATTTCCCACCCCCCCAAAAAAAAAAAAAACATGGGCGTTGGGTTACTTATGGGGTTACACTCATATCGAAATGAAGCCAACCCATCCAATTTAGTAAAAAAGTTTTGCTGCTAAAATACTAATTTTATATAAAAAACAGACGTACGTTATCGAATCCAAACCAAATTTCTTTACAATATTTTAGCCCTATCTCAGCAATTATTGTCAGAGAAACTTTACATGAGTTCTAAGTCGGTCATTTTCTGTCTGACTGTCAACAAGAAACAAAAAGCTTAAGATGAACCACTCAATGTTTATCTCTGACCTTTTATTTATGATCCACTTGCGATTTGCGATCCCTTCAGGAAACTCAAGTTACAGCAGTATAAGTCGCAATAAAAAAAACAACAAAAACTTCAGCTTATAAAGCTGACCGCGTCATCTGTTCCGCAGATCAATATAAGATGGCAGGTGCGACCAAGTACTTCCGAAATCTTCGCAGATGACGAAAGACTGGATGTGGCATCGAACCTATGGCTGGTGGCTGAGGTAGTGCAATTTTATGTTTAAAAAGTGCCAAAAACTTTTTTCCTATAAGGATTTCATGTTGTTCGTCTATCTACGGGCTCGATTGGCGTATTTACAGTGGACCTAAATGTCACCGTATAATTGCAAGCACCGCGAGTTTATGAAAAAACAGGTAAAATTATAAACGCCGACATAGACGCCGAGTTGCTGGCCTGTCGGTTTTCTATCGATTACATTTTGGGGAGTGTGCGACGGAATTGCATGATTTGATTCCGCCAAGCCCGTTTCATCTAAGGACCACAAGACGTACGGCGAAGTGCCACCGGTTCATGGTCGACATCCCATCCATACGCACAAAGCGTTTTGAGAAAACATTCATTGCACGTACAGCTAGAGAGTGGAATTCTCTACCGGAGTCTGTGTTTCTTGTAAGATACAACCTGGGAGTCTTTAAGTCAAGAGTGAATAGGTTACTTCTAGGCAAGCGTGATCCATCTTCGACCACATCATCGCTTACCATCAGGTGAGATAGTGGTCAAACGCGAGCCTATCAAACATAAAAAAAAAAAAACTTTTAATCTCCAAAAAACTATTTTACAAAAAAAGAACAGACTTCCAAAAAAGAAAATACACTAAAACTTAAAAAATAACTGTTTTCGAAAAAAAAAAAACATTTTTTGTAAAAAAGTTTTTTTACGAAAAAAACTTTTTTTGTAAAAAAGTTTATATTTTTCACTTTTTATTTGTTATACCGCAGAACTAAAAACCCCAATAAAATGGAACGTGGAATTTAAACATACTCGTAATTGGAGAACACCAAAATGTCATCTATGTATACGTATTTTCGTATTTGTTCAGTATTTCAAAAAGCGCAGAAGCAATTTCGATAAAATTTATATGGGACCACCTCGGGAGTGTATTCTTTCGGATAAAATTTTGAAAATCGGTACACAACTGACAGAGAAATCTGTGGACATACATAAAAAAGATATCACACACATTACACACATACATTTGAACATAGAACCTCCTCCTTTTCGAAGTCGGGTAAAAATACTCGGTACTTACATTGTAAATTTATCAAAATCGGCTGCGATTTATTTTATTTTAAATGATCTATTCGTAAGACACACATCGAGATTTGTGCAGAATAAATTATTTTTCTTTCTTTTTCTTTGTTCTTTTCTAGATATTACATTCCTACAACATTTATTACGATCTTACGGTGTTTACAATTGTCCGGAGCGATAGTATTTATGTAGGTCGGCCTCCAAGATAGTATTCACCATGACTCTACCTTATAATTCAATGCTAAGTGTTCTTAACACGATCCCGGATAAATTTGAAACAGAGTTACCACGGCCCTTGGCACAAGCAACTGAAGGAACAAGGGTGGGTTTCAGTTAGTAAAAGTCTGACACGCCTTCCCCGCTCCACGGGGAGCGGGAGAAGTCATTGGCTGATTTCTAATCCTCCAAAAAAAAGGTGTTCCTAGCAAAAGGTCGATTTAACCTTGATACTATTTTAATCTACATAAACTTCTCCATTTTTGTTTTCATCAAAATAAACTAAAATAAATAGCCATTCTAATTAGGGTTCTACATTTTGTTAAACATCTCTTTCAAACAATTCATTTATCAAATCTTACATAAGTATTATTTTTTGTACAAAGAAATATTATCAGAATTAAAGATAAACTTAGCCCATTTTTTAAGACCTACCCTTCATCCACTCTATTTAATTTTTTAAGAAAAATATTCTTTAAAGTAATTCGTCTGCCGTCCCGTCCTGCATAATTAAGTACCATAGACAACGTACTTGAATTTTAAATGAAAATTACTTGAATTTTTACTTCAATTTATTTTTAATACACTTCGCCGTATTTTTTATTAATAATCAAAAACATTTCTTTATTCAAGGAGGCACTTCCAGTAAGACTTCATTTTTTTAAACTGTGGTCTCAACTCAATCCCTCAATATCGGTCCACCCTTACAATGGAACAAAGGAAATTCTGATTTATATCGAAGCAATAAAACACAATGTGCATTGATAACCAAAGCGATTTTGATCGAGGAATAATGCCCATTTTTGAAAGAAAACGTTTATTTATGAATGTTTTCATTTTTACGTAATTAATCTGTACGAAGCTTCGAAGGGTGAAAATGGAAAAGAATATTTTTTTCCGTAAAAAATTGGATCGGCTTAGATTTCAATAAGCTTTGGTATTCTGATATTTTCTATGATATTCGATATTCATCATCGGTGTTCTAACTTGGCTTCCTCGTTCTGGAGTTTTATTAATCAGAATGTCTATTTTAGGATAAGTGTCTTGACATAAATAAGCCAATATTAGGTAGGCAGGATAATTAAGAAGTACCTTGCTAAGACTATTTTGAATTGAAATGGAACTTGCTCCCAGCAAGTTCAAAATAGTATTCTTTTTTTTTGTTATGGGTAAACCGTGGAGAAGGCGTCTGGGCTTTTGGGGAAAGACCAGAGAGTGTGGGAATCTTAACTCACTAAATCACCCCGGTAATCACCATCAGTTAGGAGGTTGGTGGGCGTTCAGAGTCCGAACTCAGAGAGCCCGTGATACGCGTAGTTTTGCTTAGGTACATGACAAGACTTTTGACTTAATTACCTGAAATTGTGAGTGCGTATATAAAATTATAGGCACTAAAGGATTTCAATATAATTATTTTGTTACCCAAAAACGAAAATGCAAGAAGTTGTAACAACCTCTTTGTAATAACCTCTTGTTGTAATAACCTCTTTTAACTTTGCTCAGACTGCCCACCTTTTTCTTATGGCATTGTCCCGAGATAATTATTGTTAAGACTGTTAGTTTAGAAAAATCTTACAGTGATGCAGTTATTCGGTAACAACATCATTTAAGGGCCTACCTCCGCTTTAGTGGCGCCCTCATTGAATAAAAAATCGTATCATAGCATAGAAAATACAGATTAAAGAATCCTATATTGCGTTTGTTACAAATAGGATAAGATATTTTTACTTTGTTAAAACAGGACTCAAAATGTTTCGTATCAAAAGTAGTAGGTAAGCAGGGCAGTTTTTGGTACTTTTTTTAATCTTTATTTTCTATGATTTTTTATTAAATGAGGGCGCCACTTGGCGGCTATATGCTTAAGTGATTAAATTCATTTATACACTATCTCATGTTAATTAATTCTCGTCATTAACTCTTCAAATATTCGCTAACTCAGTTGCTTTAATTTGATAGGCACTAAGCAGTACATTGCAGCTTTGCTCGGTGGACATCGTTTACAATAGGCACTATGTAGTACATTTTTGTTTTCCTATGCGTCAAAGCAGAAATGTACTGCATAAAGCCTTTCAAATTGATGTCAACCGAGTTTGCGAATAGACCCTGCAGGTGTGCAGATAACCTGCCTTTTTTTTGCCCGTAGTCGCGAATAATTTCGAAATAGAGTTACCGCGGCCCTGGCACAGAGGCAACTAAAGGAACATGGGTGGTTTTTAGTCACTAAAAGTCTGACACGCCCTCCCGCTCCTCCCCTCCTCACCTACACAGGAAAAACACGACCTTTTCTCATTAAAACAATTAAATTATTCACGACATCTCTTCGCCAAGTAACCAAATGATTTGATCCTAAGCAACGATTACTGCTAATTGGCCCTCACAGTACCTCCTTCACCTTTTTATTTAAAAGGACCTTTTAAAGCGAGGTCTTCATTTAATGAATTACTTACATTTCGTTAATTCGACCTCGTTTTCATTTCAGGGTGACCCATACCTGGAATTTGAAAGAGAAAATGTTAATTTATAGAACTTGTGTTTTAATTGATGAGCTAACAGTGTTAATTAAAACATAGGAAGTGAGTACTAGGCTTATGTAGATTTATATTTCTGATACATGGGTTATTATTCCTTGAAATAGAAAATAATGGTTATTTGTTTTAATCGACTTCAAAAAGGAGAAGGTTATCAATTCGGATGCTTATATATATATTTTTTAATGTATTTTCGGGCATAACTCCGTCGTATACATATAGACGGATTTGCAAAATTCTTATCATGTTCGAAAGGGGTTTATTCCGAAATGGTCCCATTTAAATTTCATATACCTAGATGATGATGAGTGATGATGAGTTTCGGAGACTGATAACGGTACTCTTCAAAAAATGACAGCAAATCAACCGGGATTGCTGCTATAGCATAAATATGCATTGTAAACCCAATTTAATGGGAAATCATAACTAAAAAGTTAAACCTTTACATTGTAATAGATTTTGCGGGAGTGTAAATTACTCTCGATATGTGATTTTTTTTTAAACTAACCGTTTTTACAATTTTACGGTGGCATAAACATTACCTCAACATTTAGCAAGGTTATACCAATCAATCATCATAGAAAGAACATAGTTTAGTAAAAAATATTATGTTAAACTGTAATATTGTAATATTATGTTAACTGTTAAACGTGTTTAATGTTAAACTGTAATATTATGTTAACTGTCTTGGCTGCCGCCAAGACAGTTTAACATAATATTTCCCGCAACGCAGAAGAGAACAGCGGAGGAGTAAGAAAAAACATAATTTCTACTTCCCTCCCATCAAGCAGGATCAAGCTAGGTCAATTACAACAAAGAGACACTTACAACTGGGGTAAGCCCAGTTGCCAAGCACCACGGATAAACGTAAATGACTAAAAAAGACAATATTATGAATCAGAGAAACGTAAAAGACACCTACCACACAGAATTTCGAACCTTAAACTACACACCTTCCCTTCCAAAAAACCCTGAACCCCAATTGGATCCCAATACACCGCCTGAGTCAGGCCCCTGTCAGCTCCACAATAGGCCAATCGGCGTCTGCATGTCAATAGGTTATCTGGTCGTATTGTACGTTCGATTTCATTCCGGTAAAGGAGATCGATGAGGCGGCCATGTTGGTATGAGATGACGGGGTAAGAATGTTAGTTGAGGTAAATTTATGTGTTTTGTGTTAGTTTTTGATTGATTGATTTGATTTTTAAAGGTCTTTATTAACAGAAATGTATAAAAGGTTAACAGAAAGATCTTATTCTAAATGTAAACAAACATAATCCAAGTCATGTTAAGTAGGCTAAATCGCCTCTTTTAACATATATTTATATTAGAATGAACAACTTACTTTTAATAAATAAAAATTTAACAAAACATTATAATATTTTTTTTTTATTATGTAGGGTTTGCAGACCCACGTTTTTAAAATTAAAGTAACACCCACCACCGCTTATTTTTTATAATAAAATAAAATAAAAATGATTTTATAAAGAAAACGAATAAATAACATTATTGACAGGTCTTATAACTGAAATTTAATTACCAAATTATTTTGGGAATATATTATACAAAAACAATTTACACATTAATAAGGTAACAGCAATTACGCTGGTAAGGTGGTAAGTGAGCTAGCGTCAAGCAACTAGAAAATGATGATGAGGCAGTTTGTACCTTTTGTAAGTCCTGGCATAGGGCAACCTGGTGGATCTACTCTTACCTATGTCTGAGACCAGATAATTACGATGACGTGGATTGGTGAAAAGGAAGAATTTACGGGATATTTTCAGAATGAATTCTTTGATTGGTGGAAACTTGATGTGATGATGTAGTTTTGTAAGGTTTGTGTAGGGAGGTGTATTAAATGCTATTTTAAGTGCTTTGTTCTGCACAACCTGTAGTTTTTTGTAATTACTATCACTAATACTACTCCAGACAGGGGCTGCATAAGTCATACAAGGTCGCACCAGTGTGGAGTAAATGCGTAATTTTGTTTGTGGACTTAAATTAGATTTACGATTAAGGATTGGTTTTAAGCTGTTGAGAGACCTAACTCCTTTTAATCTTAGTTCTTCCAGGTTTTTCAACCAACTCACTTTATCATCCAAAATTGTCCCCAAGTACTTGACGGATCTTTTCCATGGAATATCATTCCCTTCAATTTTAACATAGCGAGTGGGAAGTGATCGCTTTCTTGTGAACATGATAATTTCAGTTTTTGTGGAATTCAACTTAAGCTTCCATTTAGTGAAGTAATCTAAAAGAAGATCAAGCGAAAGTTGTAGTCGATTAATTACTAAATCCAGGTCGTCAGATGAAGTGTATGTTGCAGTGTCATCTGCATACACAGCGAGATGCGTTAGCCTTTGCTTTGGGATATCATTAAGGTACAAAATGAAGAGGTACGGCCCTAATATTGATCCTTGTGGCACACCAGCAGAGACTCGTCTCTGACTGGAAGTCTGATCACCAATAGCAACAGAGAAGGTTCGTTCTGTTAAATACGACTGGAGAAGCTTTATGAGGCATAGAGGGACATGGTTCGCTATTAATTTATGAAATAGGCCCGCGTGCCAAACTGTGTCGAAGGCCTTTTCAATGTCCAGCAGCACCAAGCCTGTGGATTTGTTTTGGTTGAGGTTGTCAACAATGTGCTCAGTTACTCTGGTCAACTGCTGGACAGTGGAGTGGGATTTGCGGAAACCAAATTGTTCAGGTATGAGGAGATGCTCAGTGAACTTGGAGAGGCGCCTCAATATCAAAGACTCGAAAAGTTTGGCTAAGCTAGGGAGAAGGCTTATTGGACGATAGTTCGAGGGAATTGTTTCGTCTTTACCAGATTTCTTTATAGGAATAACTTTAGCTAGTTTCCAACATGAAGGAAAGTAGCCCAGTTGAAAACAGCCATTAAACAATTTGGTAAGTAGGACTATACATTTTTGTGATAAGTTTTTAAGTAGAGAGTTGTCAATTCCGTCTATTCCCGGGGCCTTGCCAGTTTTCAAAGCATTCAACAGTTTGCGAACTTCTTTAGGTCTCACTGGGTTTTTAAAATCAATTGTTTTGTACCTGTTGAGTATATCAGATGATTCCCCAACAGCATTTTCAGTTTCAGGGTCATTTTTCCAGTCTTTCGTTAGCAGAGCGTTCTCTAGAAAAGCGTCAGCTAATGCTTCGCATTGCTCTTGAACGGATGACGTTTGGGTGTTATTTGACTTCTTAAGGGAAGGGATTATGTTGGGTTTAAAATTGAGTGCTTTGACTATACGCCATATATCTGAGGCAGGGTTATCGACTTTGGATAGTTTCTTATTCCAGATCTCGTTGTTGTGACTTATTAATAAATGTTTGATGTTTTTATTAAGTGCATTTACTTTACCAGAAATATGTTTCTTCTCCATAGGATTTTTTTTCTTTAAGAGCAAGCCTGCGCCACATATTCTTAACTTTAATCATGGTTTTAATACGTCTAGGAAGTTTACTTTTACCTTCTCTCTTTAGTATAGGGACACTTAATTTACGAGCGTTAGTAATAACCATAGTTAGATTTTGAATTGCGATATCTATTTCAGAGATTTCCTTAAAGGTGGCTGAACTCAATGCAATCTGCTGGTCAGTGAGGGATCTATACTTCACCCAATCCGCATCTTTGTAGTTGAAAGAGAATTCTCTCAAACGCAAAAAATCACCACCAATAGTAAAAAGAACTGGAAGATGATTAGAAGACAGACAAGTTAGTGCCTCGGGTTCACTAGATACTGTGACATTGTTGGCTAAGACTACATCAGGTGTTGAAGGTAAGTGGGAGCAGTCATAGTGAACTAACGTAGGAGTACTAGGGGCAAAGATTTCGTAATCATTTGTGACCATATGATCGAAGAGTAATTTACCATGAGGGTTGGCCACAGAACAGTTCCAATAGGGATGCTTAGTATTTAGGTCACCCATTAACAGTAGTTGTGGGTTTAGGTTCATCACCACATCAAGATCACTAAGCAGTAAAGGTAAGTTGGGAGATTGATAAGCTGAAATTATGACAGATTTTTTACCAGCTATCGTTAATTCTATACCGATACACTCTAGATTATTCAAATTGGGAATTTTGACAAGGGAATGTGGTATATCAGACTGAATCAAAATAGCGACTCCCTGCCCTCTGCTTTCATTCAGTTTATCCTGGCGATAGCACTTGTATCCTGGAGTACAGAGAGATGTTTGGGGAGAGATTCTGGTCTCGCACAAGGCAATAATGTCAACTGAGAGCTCACTTACCAAATCCAAGAGTTCGTCAATTTTTGTGCGAATGCCATCCGCATTCCAATACATAAGACGTAACAGGTTTGAGTTAAACATATTGTCCAAGGTGAGTTAGAATTAAAATGACTTTGTCCATCATATTATCACATGCATCAAATTCACTTTTTATCGATTTAATGGTCTTTAGTATCGTTAACATATCTCTAGTACCTTGATCTTGAATGCTGTTAGTAGGCGGGAGAATAGTGGCTGCAGCAATAGTCCCAGATGTAACTTCATTCCAGGCGCGTCCATCAGTCTTATTACTACTGGTAGATTTGACAATACCATTAATTGCTTTGGATTGTGTTTGCCTGACCCTAACTTGCTCCAGATACTTTTGGCGGTCTTTACACTGCCGGTAGTTCGCTGGGTGAGCCTCCTTACAGTTGCAGCACTGGGCTGGCGACGTCCGGTCCTTTTTTGGACAGTCCGTAGTGGGGTGAGGCTCTGTACATTTAACACAACGGGGTGTAAGATTACAGTTTTTTGAGGAATGTCCAAAACCTTGACATCTATAGCATTGAGTACCGTAAAGGTTGTGAGCTTGATACTTTCGCACCTTAACAGCGCAGTTGCTAAGGTACTTAATCTGTCGGAAACGTGAAATATCTGAGCCCGGAGGAAGTTGCACTAGAAAGGGGGGGCACGAAGCTTTTTTGTCTTTGGGTGTCCTGAGTTTTCGTACAACAACATCGCTAAAGCCGAGTGATCCAAGCTCTTCCTTAAGGCTTTCTTCTGCATAATCGGGCAGACCAAAGATCACGGCTTTAGAAGTTCTCTCATCCTTCCGAGAGAAAGTGTGAAATCCTATATTTTCGGAGCGCAGTCCACTTTTGAGAGCCTCATGACCTTCGGCTGAGTAACAGACCACAGCAATTCTACTATTTCCTTTGTAGGACAAATGAAAACTTTTTGTATATCTTGACACGACAGTGTTTATGAAATCATGAGTCCATTCGTCTTTTAAGACTATCAAGATGGGAGGAATGCGGCTCGGGTTTTTCTTGGGAGTACAGGCATCTCGGTAACGTGTGGCAGTAGGTTCCAAAGGATTTTTATCAGTAGGTAGAGAGCTGAATCGATTCGCAACGTTGAATAAACTTGACGGTTGCTTTACGGGAGGTTTCGCGCAATGCTTAGGTATTTTCCATTCACTCATATCGACAGGTCCTTCCAGGGGACGTTTGCCAATTGAATTTGAACGAGTTAAGAAACGTTCCATGATTTAAATGGATATTATTTAATAAGCGCTCCGTTTAAAGTCGGTTTTGTAGCCAACTAGATGTACAAAATGTGGCGCCATAACACCGCACATTTTTCCAGCGGACGTGGTGACTAGCAGCAGCAGATGACCGCCACACAAGTAAGACTCAATTCCAAAAAAATTTGCTCCAGTAATAAAATCGAAGCATTAAAAAAGAGCACACTAATAAAGGCCCTCCGCGTCGAACGAGCAAAGCTTCGCAAGAAAAAGGTCGTAAGTCCTGTGGATTGACGGGCGCTTACGCGGTACGCGACACCACACACATTCACAACAAATAACTGACGGTAGTTGTTAAATTGACAAGTTATTTAGAACTTTTGACTGTTAATTTTTTGCGAATTGTTTATACTTTACACAGTTTTTACTTAAAGTTTGAAAGCACTTGGTGTGATGAATAAGTTTTGTTAAAAATTACCACAATAAATGCACTTTTTACAAACTTCCGAAAAATAAACTGGTAAGAGTGATTGACAACGTGTGTTACACGAGTTTTTGATTGCAATGACTTTATAGGGTTCCGTACCCGACGCGTTCAAACGGAGCCCTATTGCTGTCACTCACGTGTTCGTCTGTCTGTCTGTCTGTCACACAGGTTTTACAGCCAAACGATTGGAGCTACAGTCTTCAAATTTTGAAAGTATTTAATAAGCATCTTGTTAACCCAAAGCCATACAAATTGTCAAAAATTGGTATGGAAACCTAATTTTTTTTTTGCTGATCATTATTTGTATGAGGTTATTTTTTTTTTGAGAATTTCCTCAAGTTTTCTTGAAGTAAGTTGTTCATATCGATGGAGAGATGCAGGTCTTAAAATATGACCACACCTTTCCGTTACACCCTGTATATGCGAAATTCGGCGATGCGACACCGGTACATACCCTGCCGGAGTTATTTCCTGATAGCTACAACCTGAGGGGCTTTAGGTCAAGAGTGAATTGGTTAGGTTAGGGAGCTCCATCGTCGACTACATCAAACATTTAGGTAGGTATGTTTTCTTAGGATAGGTAATATCCCCATTTCACGCGAGCGAAGTCGCTGGTAAAAGCTATCCCTTGAAGTGCTTTTGGAGCTTGTAAAGAACTAGTAGCCATACGGCCATCCCTTGAGACTGTGACCGGAAGCCGTGGGTTCTGCGTAAGTGTTTGCAAAACCGCATGATTGAAAGTTTGATGGCGTCAGGAATATTTGAAACGCCAATCAATTCACCATAAATTGAAAAAAAAATGAGGTTTAGAATAGCATTGGCGTATTATTCATTAATATTATTATGAATCTTGAAAGATTTATTCGTATAAAATACCCCTTGGTTATATTTATAAATTTTAAGTCCCAGTCCTCAGAGATAAATTAAAAAATATTAATACTAGTATTATGACTGTTCCCTCTCAGTATATTTATGAGAATCTTATGTATGTCTTGTGTCTGTCTTATGTGTTTATGTGTGTCTTGTGTATGTCTTGTGGTTGTCGTTAATTTGTGGCAAATAAATACTTTTTCTTTCTTTCTTTCTTTCACATAAAAATATTGTAACGTCGACCGTATTACTCTGGAACGTTCGAGAATGTAGTAGAAGTTTCCAGAAGTTTCCACCAGATTCGAGAACATTCCATTGTGGTACTGTGTAGAAGTTTATAGATGTTTCTAGAATATTCCACTATAGGATAGTTCGACAATGTTCTGGAAACTTCCATGACTGTATAAATAGGCTGGACGGCGGACGAGTGAGGCACCTCCCCGTCTCTCGCCAGCACGTGCCGCTGAGCAAGCATATCCCCCAAGTAATGAGAATCAGATCCAGCCTTCCCTTGCTGTCCCCTCAGTGACGCCCTAAGCCGAGGCCCGTACCCCGCAGGGGGTGCCCTTAGCGTAGTCACTTAGTATGTAAGATTAATAATAAGTCCTGGCTGGAGGCTTTAATAAATTAGAGCCTTCACAGGCAAGTTCGGTTGAGCAGTCGACAACCAATATGGTTGAACTGCGAGTAGTCATTCAAAAAAAAAAAAAAAAACGAGTGAGGCAGTCTGTTTTCGACTACGGATGCGAACGGAAGCGAGTACAAGCGATTACGAAGAGAATAGTGATTATAAGCGATTTAGTGTTTGTGTTAATAAGTTGTTGAGTTAATAAAGAATATTTAGTTAATTAATTGGTGTAAAATAATTTATCCCATACCCAGCTCGTAACAATATTAATCTGTTTGTAAATACAGTGATATCCATAACATAAATACTAGAAACAAACACAAAATTTGTAAACCAGGCTCAAGAAAATAGGTGGTACGTTTAGATGCCAATGTATACATTTCTATAATAAACTGCCTAGCCAAATACAAGAACTGAGCATTCATCAATTCAAATTATTTACTAAAAGTAAACTTTGCCAAAAAGCTTTTTACTCAGTGCAGGACTACCTTGAGGACAAAAAGGCTTGCAATTGAGTTGCTTTAATGATATACATGAGCTGAAATGAGCTGGTATTTTCGTTTATACTCTATCCTTTTTTTATACACAGTGACATTTAATATTTTATTTTTGACATGAATGTTTGCTTTGTAAAGTATTATATTTTGTTTTTTCATGTTGCCAGTAGGTATTTGTTTAACGATGTCTGACAGTTTGAGTACTTTTGCGGCATACCCAAATGTTCTTACTTTGGTATTTTTCATCGGTTCGTTGAGCACCTTAAAGTCTCAGAACTTTTAGCTACACGATAACTGACAAATACTTGCACTGTCTGGACAGGTCCACTCAAACCTGCGTGGTGCTTTCCTCAAAACCTCATCTCAGATATTAACTCTCAGATATGAATGGTTCTCATATTATTTGACCAGTACAGATTGTATGGACATTAAAAGAAACTTTAACCTCTGAGTTTGTTTCGGTGTTTCTTCTCAGGGTAGTCAGCTAGGAAACACCGGCCTCATCTAGCTTAAACTGAAAAAAACAATATTGACGTGTAAAAGTGTTATATTTTATAACCTAGCTACAAAATAAAAATCATTAATAATTATCATTTATCATTGAAGAAGTAAAAAGAAAATATGAAGTACCTATGTAGGTCCACGAATGAAGGCAATATTATGTTGTCCAAAATCTACATAGGCAGGTATGTCAGACACCCCGCGATTGAAGTGACATCTAAAAATATTTATGCGAAGCCACAATATCGCACATCTTAAAACAGATAACTACAAAGTCTGAAATTGTAATCATGTGAGAACCTATTAACATATAAGTAAATGTCGTAGAACTGCCACAGTAATGGAATTCTCACCTAAGATTTCACAATCATACAACAATGGGATAATGAAGAGATCTTACAAATGGAAACATTACGTGTAGGTATTCATTTTGCATTTTAATTCCGTAACAGGATAAGGAGTGCGTTCTTACCAAGGGGTATCGTATTACCCTGTAACTGGGTTGTGGAGGTCAGATAGGCAGTCGCTCCATGTAAAATACTGGTATTCAGCTGCATCCGGTTAGACTGGAAGTCGACCCCAAAATAGTTGGGAAAAGGCTAGACATATTGATAAGGAGTGCGTACTGCAAAAATATTAAGTCAATCTACAAGAGGTTATCTTGCAGGTATTTAATTTAACGCTCATTGGTTAAACATTACCCTAACCCGTTTGCACACTTATAGTATCGAACAGATTTGGAAACAGGTAGCTTATTTTCCTGAAAAGAACTTGATGTTGCCTAAATTTCGTCCAAAACAATCACTTTGCTCACGGCAAAGATGAGTATACTTCTATGACTTTAGTTTATAAATAACCCACGCGTATGGAAACCTCTATTTCTCTTTAAAATGACCCATTAATAGTTTTTCCTTGACATAAAAACCTCCTTCCACAATAATCTAAAGTTTCAACGAGAGACAAATAGGCGAAGATTTAAAAATATGCACAGAATGGCCAACTCGGATGATACATTTTATTTTGCTACCATTTCAATTTGAGGCCAAAGAAAAACCGAATTCTGCCCAGACGGGAGTAGGTAATTCCAAATGAATCTTTATATCAATTCATACTGATTTTTTTTTTTAATCGGTCCCAGGGATATCTTTTTTTTTGGCGGCTGGGAAATCAAAAAAAAAAATAAAGAGACAAAGTTTTGAAGGTTTTTCTAGTAGTTTTAGATATTTTTTTCAGTTCAGTGTTTACTCACAAAAATAAAATATTTAGCTTTATTACTAATACCAAATAAAATATGCGAATGATGAAAGACATGACCAAAACCTATCGCATTTTCTTTTTTAATTAGGCAACAAACAGGTGAAGGTTTGGCAGGTACGGTTGGTTGTCTTTACAAAATTGTCAAGCAAGAATAATAAAACCATGAAAAGATATCTGACAATATTCAAAATTTATGTATATTACCAACACACGTGTTTGTTTCTTGTCCGTTACTTTGAATGAAGTTATTTTAATTTAATATAAATTATCTTTCGTTCGAGTACCCACGACAGTGCCCACGTCTAGCACAAATTATGTCGGATTGTGAAGAAGACCCGATGTTTCGCATCTCGGCCACCCATGATGCGACATAGACAGAGTGTAACGGAAAGATGTGGTCATATTTTAAGAGCCGGTTCTGCCCATGGAAATGAACAACTTTCTCCAAGAAAAAAAAGAAAATTTCCAAAAAAAAAATTGACTTTTCATACAAAGTTATCATCAGCTGATCAATATTTGTATGGGAGGTAATTTTTTTTTATCCTCGTATTTTCTTGAAGAAGGTTGTTCATATCAATGGGCAGATGCAGTTCTTAAAATATGACCACACCTTTCCGTTACACCCTGTATATGTTGCCGGGTTATTGCAAACACTGCAAGTTTATAATAAATCTTGAGAGATTGTAAACTCTTTCTTTTCGATAAGACACACATTTTTTGTAAACTATCGAATTTGGATGAAATTTATTTTATTCACATAATGTTAAAAGATTATGATCTCCTAACATTTTGTTTGTATTGCAAGATTTATTACAATCAGACTGAGTTTACAAAAATCCGATAACATACACTTCCGAGTTGGTCACCCTGTATTTCCATAGTGTATAGACGTTCCATCGCCGGCGGAGTTAGGTCAAGCCTTTGTTCGGCAAATACTGAATGAGGACGCTTGAAAAATGTTATTTTTAGTACGTTTTTCCGCTGAAGAGTTTTCGTGTATTTTTACGTATTTCTGTAGTGCTTACTTTCGATTAGTACTGTTGTAAGTTTGCAAGTTAAATGTGTGACTTTTCAAAGGTTTGTAAGAAGCAGTTTAAATATTGGATTTATAAGATCACGATCTTCTTGTTGTTCTTAAGAATTGTTTTAACGAAAATATTTTCTTAACATTTTATTTGATATAAACACTTAACGACATGCTTAAAAAGGAAAATATTGTTTGAAAATCTGAAATCACTGAACCAAACCGCATTTATTCAGCGAACAAAATGATGAATGCTTTTTCCTTGTTCGTATAAAAAGATGATTTTGCATGGCAAAAAATAAAGCTAAAAAATTACTTGCACATTTATTTGCATTGGGCGTCTTCTTTATAGTTGCAAAACTTCTGAAAAATTCGGAATAATTCCGGAATTCTTCTGGGAAAGTTTCTTTAAATCAGAATTATTCAAAATGAAATTAATTAAGATTTTTAATTTTTTTGCTGAAAAATCGTATTTTGCATCGATCGTCGATCGCAGCCGCCGCTGCCCCTCTGTGCGTCCGCCGCTGCCACCGCGCTGGCGCCGCGCCGCGCGCGCTTGATTGCCACGAGTCGTGCAATCAATGCCGCACCGCCATCGCCTGCACGAGTCGCGTGCAGGCGATGGCGGTGCGGGGTCCGGTAAGAGCGAAGATGCTCCCCGGAGAAGTTTTCCCCCCCGCGAGAAAGATTCGTACCCCGCAATCGAATGTTTCCGCCGAATATTTCGCCCGAATAATTCAATGGGAATTATAGGTTGATATTTTTATAGCTATACGAGTATGTTAGCCTGAGATTAACAGGATATTTATTCTTTTGTTTTTAGGTAGGTATCTACTTATTTCGAAAACGAATGCTATTATTATAAATGTCAGTTGTGGAATAAAAAACCAGGCCTAGCATATTTGATTTGTTTTTTGAAAAAGGGTTACCTATGTTTTTGGTTAGTTTGTATGTAGCACTGTACGCATCGCGAGTATTCGCGAGTCGCATAGGTAGGTATTAATCATTACCTACCTACTTAACGCATATAATAGCCCAGTCAATAAAAACAAACAAAGGCAAACCTTGCAAGCAAACACGTTTTGATGCGGTTTTCAGAAAAGTATTTGTTAGGAGCAGGTTTTGGTATATTAACCGATTTAAAAAAATGTGTTTGTTTATCCGCGATCATCTCGCGTTTGGCTGAACCGATTTTGGTGCAGTTTTCGGAACAGTATTATTAGTCACTATATGTATACGTGACATAAAAAAATGTTGAAAAATAGGTAGTAAGGTCGATATTCCTGGTTTTTTTTGACAGTTGAAATATTCCCAAAGTTTCGGAATATTTCAGAATACTTCCGAAGTATATGATTCGGAATTTTTCCCGCCAGCATCTATAGTCTTCTTCCATACTTATCTTTATTCGTCATATCATAATTTTAAGCAATTTATTTCAGAAGTTTTAAAGCTCCGGTCATAATGAAACCAATGTTCCAGCCCACAAAACTTAAATTACCCAAAATAATAAGTAAATAAGTATGCCACCATCGCACAAATATTATAATTCGTAATTTCCTACGTGACAGGATTTAGTCCGTTCAAAGCAATAACACCTTTATGTACCCGCAAAACGGCTTATCTTTACGAACTTAACATTTTGTTGTAATTAAGAGTGGAAATTTGAGGGTAGTCGAACAAAATTTCTCTTTGAATTTGAGGGAAGTCTATGTTTTTGTGTCGGTACTGTTGGGCGCCACTTGGGAGTTCTGTCAGGTATCTTTTTGGCGCAGCGTGTTTCGTGTTTTTGGGATAAAATATAACGTGTCCAAACGTTGAACGTCGTTTTGAAGGCATCTAAATAACGCTTGGGGTTTCGAGAAGAGAAGAGTTCATAAGTACTGCTTTTGGCCCATACCTTTTCCAATTTTCTTCTGTATGCGAATTTATTACAGACTTCCTATTTACTGCGGCTTCAGCTGTAGTCTACTATAAAGATGTAATTTTTTCTGTTTAAAAATGACACTCAGGGATAGTGTACATACCTTTCTATCAGTGCAATAATTATCCTAACCGGATCAACTTTCTGAGACCATCCTTAACACTTATTGTTTGCTTGGAGCACACAATTTTTAATATTATATCATAGATACAAAAATCTCGTAAGTTTTTTAAAAGCTTTTATTGAAGTCATTTGCCCTTTCCAAACATAAAACAATTATCCAAGAACTCTGATTCCTAAATATTTACTTACATGAATACACGCGTACCATGAGGAAAACGCATGAAAATAAGGGAAAATACTGGGTATTCTCAGCGATTTCCGTAACATAATGGCATGGCATGGAATCGTATGGTAGTACTGTGATTTACTTATGAAAATAAAAGACAGGCCGTACTCTATCCATCCTCCGTCGTAAATATCGGGTACGTGACCTTTATGTGTGGTACAAGTGGACAACTTACAGCGAATAAATTGGGACCAAGTTGCCTAAAGAATTGTTAAATTTTTACACATTTTCTTTTAGATGTGCATTTGATTTATTTGGATCTTGATAAGTTAAATAAGCTACCAAATTCGGTACGGCATTTATAAAAACATAAGACAAAAAAAAATCTGTAGGTACTAAACTTACAACCTCAGAATGCCTAAATGAGCAACCTTGCTGCTTAGGACTACTTAGGACGGTCCTCTTCATCGTTGACACACTCTTGGCAAAGTGGTCGTGGTTGTCACATCAGGGATGTTGGAAAGCTTCACAATCCGACGCCATTCCTCCTATATTGAAGCTCTTCTTGTACATTCGTGGACTAGACCATTGAGTGCAGGACAGGAGTTTTGACTTTGTCAAAATTGTAACAGTTAAATGTTTCTATAATGGTATGGAAAGTTTTGACAATCCCGTGTTTAGTAGTGGTCGCCGAGGCGTTTTGGGGCTCTCTACAAGGAAGGAAACACTACTGATAGCAGTGGTTCAACTTATAAAATTTTAAACACTACAAAATACCGTGTTTAACCCGTAAAATTATCTCAAACCGCTTTTTCCTATAACTTGTGCCAAAATATTTTATGCATTCCCATGGCGTGCCACATCGGAGGGTCAGTTAGACAAATGACGTCATCAATGATGATAGATCGCCTCCACGTCTTAGTTCGACATGCCTTGTCTTATTAAATGATACTGTGTTTGTACGACGAGGAGATAAAGAAAAAGCTTTTTTTGTGGTTTTGATTTTGGGGTCTAGTACTTGTATAAGTGAAGGTTTTGGAAGTGCTTCTACTATCTTGTAACTTACGCGATGCTTGCAAGATGCAGTGCACCACCGCAGCTGGTCGTGAAGCGGATTTCATGCAGTATTGGTTTGTATGTGTTACCGGATCTAAAATAAATATAAACTCTCGGTATATTTTGAATAGATAATTTGAAATACAATAAATCTCATCCCAATGTATCCGAGTCTTACTGAAAATAAAGAGTTTACAATTGTACATGTTTTTCCATAAAATCACAGTGTTTACTATTTACTATTTAACGGGTTTTTTTTTGGGGGTGGGAACTTATCCAATGGCGTCTCCCGCTCTGGGTGGAGCGGGAGGGCGTGTCACTCTTACTGACTAAAACCCACCCCTGTTCCTTCCCTGCCCTGAGTGGCCAGGGGCGCGGTAACTCTGTTTCGAATTTATCCACAAGCCCTGGGCATAAAATACCCGGTGATTATGCAATTCGTTGATTCCTAACTTAAGTACACCGCCAGACCGCGCGGGCGAGCGGCGCAATCTGCTTATCCGCCCTAGCCACATACATACCTAGTTGTGTTTTGATTAGCAGATTGTTTCACTTCAGGTTAGTTATCTCAATAACCTTTTTTTTTTAGCCTGAAGGGCGTAATCGTATGTATTCCTAAGCAATACCAACGTACTTTTGCAAATTGTTGTAGACTAAGCCAATTTTCTCATTTAGACATTCAAAACGACAAAATTGTTATAATAATCACTGGGCCTACATGGTGGATATTGGCCCACTCCCTTTCACATAGAGAAGCTTTGTGTCCCAGCAGTGGGAAAGTTAAGTGTTTTTTTGTTATTTAATAAAAAAAAAATAACCGCTAAAATTGTGCCATACGGCTTAATAAACAAGGATTTTTAGACAAATTAATTGCTCTAAAAATCCTTATTTAATTCAAATAGATTTGTTATAAAAACATTATAATTTAATTTTTCAAGCCACGTATTCAATCTGCCTAGCCTTTTCCCAACTATCTTGGGGTCGGCTTCCAGTCTAACCGGATGCAGCTGAGTACCAGTATTTTACATGGAGCGACTGCCTATTTGACCTCCACAACCCATGTCAGACTTTCGGGCTTCTGACGACCCGTAACGACTGTCAAAGATCCACGATTGACATCCGGGACCAACGGCTTAACGTGCTTACCGAGGCACAGAGGAGTCTCGGTATGTAAAGATGGTCACCCATCCATGGACCAACCCCGGCAAGCGTAGCTTAACCTGATGGATCGACCCGTGCGGCTATTATTACGTATGCTAAAAAGAAACAGCGCTCTGAAACATAATTCAAACCCGCTTGACATAACGAGCAAGTGAACCGCAATTTTTCTTCCAATTAACATGAAAAATATTATTATGATAAAAGTTTGTAAGAAACTCCAGTAATAATACAAGTAATAAACTGGGACATGATCTTATTACAATGAAGACACGGAGGATTGAAACTTGACTTTTTACTGTTAGGGTTTATTTTCTTTTTGTTTACTTTAATATAAGTTTAAATTGAGTTCAAAATTTGAGATGAAAAAACCGGCCAAGTGCGTGTCGGGCCACGCGCAAGTTAGGGTTCCGTAAATCCTACTTCACCTAAGTAAATTTAACAAATAGAATTTTTTTATTAGTTGGGCGATTATTACTCTAAAAGTAACAGAGCTAACTTAGCCGTGACAGTTTTTCTTTTAATTTCGGTGTATATACTACTACCGTGATTTTTATCACGTATCCAAAAGCAACCATTTATCTGGCAGGGGTCAAATGTCCCCCACACTTGACTCTGACAAAAATTAGCAATTTAAAGCTTAATTTTACGCAAACGGATCCCTGAATCGAAAAATGGTTTTCACAAACCCGATATATTTTTGAATGGCCTCTGCAACGATCCACCACACCATGGGATAGACGAGAAAAAAAATATCACCACTTTACTTATACAGGAGCCTAAAAAAAAAAAATTCTTCATGATTTTATTTTACCACTTTGTCGGCGTGATTAATATGTAGGTACATCCATGCCAAATTATAGCTTTTTAATACTAAGAGTCTCTGAGCTAAGTTGCGGGTGGACGGACAGACGGACATGACGAAACTATAAGGGTTCCTTATCAACTACGGAGCCCTAAGAACGAGTTGCTACGCACTAAGACTACTTATTGTTTTGGGAGAAACCGTCCACACTATTGCCAACCACTACAACAGCTCCTGAAAGCCAGAATCAACACCAGAAAAACGCCGAGGCAATGTATCTCGACAAGTCCCGGAGAAACGATTAAATTTTAAATATCATTTATTTCAGGCATAAAATAACCCATATCATAAAATCAGACACAAGAAATAAAATAAAAATTACAATAAAATAAAATTAAAATTACAATTAAATTAAAATACATTTACAATTAGATTAAGATACAATAATAATTAATCGAAAATAAAATAATAGCATGTCAAAAATATATTAATTATCAAATTATTAAATAATTAAACGACTAAATTACTCTCCTCACAAATGATCTCCAGAGTGGGGACGAGATCCTGTCCGCTACAGTCTCCAGGATTTTGTTCCGGCTGCCACGCAATCTGCAGATCAGGGATACCGTCTTTTTGCGAATAACGGCGTGAAAACCGTCAGTGCGATATAGCGCGAACATCCCCGATGCACTACAGAATCGTGGCAGCCCCAACATCATCCTGAAGATATTGTTATATTGGATGCGCAGAACATCCAGCGATCTTTTAGTGTGACTGACTGACTGACCACAGACTTCCCGTGTAAAAGCTCTGACAATATGCCTTAAAAAGCGTAGTTTTAACTCCCTCAGAGCAGCGGGAGAATCTTCGGACCAGCATATTACCTCTGACCGCTAGAGCCCTGCGCTCCCTCTCAATGTCTACATCATCCTCAAGGCCGTCGGTAAGGAAATGCCCCAGATATTTAAATTTAGTAACACGGTTTACGCTCAAGCCATTTAGGGTAACACAGGCTGAAGTATCAAGACATCCACCGCCGGCCCTGAAGATCATGTATTCACTCTTCTTTACATTATAAAGAAGACCATGTACATCCGCATAGTCCTCACACACCTCTAACATCTCTCTGAGACCCCCCACCGTCGGGCTCAGCAGCACCATATCGTCCGCGTAGCTTATGTTGTTTATACATACACCATCTATCGAGCAACCGACGCGCTTGCTGCTGAGCTCAACGATGAGGTCATTTATATATAGATTGAAGAGCTTGGGAGATGTCAAACCCCCCTGCCTCACCCCGCTCTCCAACCTATACGCTTCAGAAAGTGTATTTGCCCACCTTACAAAATTTGTTTGGTTCCCATACCCAATACCTGAAAATATTGAGCACGGCCACCGGCACACCCCTGCTTCTCAACTTTCTCCAAAGCACATCGTAAGACACGAGATCAAAAGCCCTGGAGAGGTCAAGGAAACAAGCATATACCGGCGTCCTACGATCGGGATTAAACTGTCTTGGGTCCCGTAACGAAATTAATCAGAAAAGAGCAGCAGAGTAGTAAGAGAAAACATAATTTCCACTTTGTTGTCAAGCAGGAGACAACAAAGTTAGGCCAATAGGCAGAAACCTACATTTACAATTGGGGTAAGCCTAATTGCCAAGCACCACGGACTAAAGCACTTTTATGAATAGGTCCTAAATTGTGAGCTGCTATATTTGATTACAATAATAGATATGGCAAAAACGCTGGAACGCACGCACTAGTTTACACAATGTCCGTGTAGTAGAAAACTCCAGACGTAACCTTTCTTATTTTTTTTTTTGTCTGAATCTGACATAATAGTGCGTCCAGTTTGTCACAGAGTTTGTTTGTATTAACTATCAGGTGAAGACCATTGACAGAAAGGCGAAGCTACAAGCTTGAAGGAAAATAATTCACCCTTTTTTTTTGTTGGTGTGGGAAACCATCTAATGACTTCTCCCGCTCTGGGTGGAGCGGGAGGGCGTGTCAGACTCTTACTGACTAAAACCCACCCCTGTTCCTTCCCTGCCTGAGTGCCCAGGAGTGCGTTAACTAATTTTCAGAATTTATCCGCTACCGATAGGCATGCAGGCACGGGCCACAATGGGCCCCGTCAGTGGTGGCTGACACTAATCTCTTTGAGGCGCGCGTGGAACACTACGCGCCGTCGACTCACGGGCCTGGTGCTGATCGGACGGCCAGCTACCCCCTGCTCACCGTCCGCATGCCCGGGTCTACGGTGGCCGGTGGCATATGAGATTTTAAGATTAGACACGTGTTGCTATACACCAAGAGTTGCTAAACTAACCTGACTCTATTATGAAACAAAAGTTATCAGCCCACGTTATTATAAATGCCACATATTAATAAGATTTAAAGGATTTCGCCCACTCCGTACTCCTGATCAAATCAACATCGGCAAATCTCGAACGGCGTAAATATCTAATGGAAGATACTATAAATAGAATTATATATTGGTTTCCAGTATTTGATTACGTGATAGCGAGTAAGATTCCAGAGCCGCCAGACATAATATAGAGATTAGAATATTATATACGGTATGATTTCCACATATTTTCCGATGAGAAACCCCATCGCGTACACGACTTTTTCAAGATAATTATTGTATATGACAATCCCGTTACTTTTAATTACAGCAAACATTAAAAATCAAGCTTAACATAAGACCCTATACTTTTCTATTAACACAGGCAAGTTCCTAAGAAACTTCATAGTTATTACCCGACTATGTAGCACTGCAAACTGAGACATAATCTTATTAAACTCAAGCCTGAACTTGCAGGATTAGAGCCACGGACTTATGACAGTTTGCTTTTATTATAATCACTGTTCAGATCTATGGAGGAAATTAAGTGGAGGGTATTAAAGGGATAGTGGGGGAGTAATCTTGTAGGAGGGAGCTTTAGACTAAGGCTGTGAGTAGACCTGAGTCAAGACTGTCAGACTATATCGGTCTATGAAAACTATGGACAAAACTGTTTAGACTGTGAGCGAAAAAGTGACATTTTAAGTATCACATAACATATGTTTTTTTTTATTATGAACGTGTACACACACAAGAAGAAATCATGCATGTAGGATAACATAGAATAAATAGGTTAAAAAAACTGTCAAATCTAAGTGAAATGTCAATCAAACGTCAAAAAAGAATAAATCTACCAATGTCAAGTTTATGGAAAATATCAATAAAGTGTTTAAAAACTACAAAACAAAGACGAAAAGGACAAACTACAAATGAATGAGATTGACATGCGATATAGAAATGTCACGTGGTTTTTCGAACGGCAAACTATTGGTTGAGAGCCATTTTCGCTGATAGAATGTCACTTTATTTAGGCCCTCAGCACGTAACCACATTGTGTTTGGTATTTACTCGAAACGGCAACACTCTTTATTTTAAGAAATGCTCCAAGGGGTAATAGCAACCACGAACAAAAAGACGCAACGAGGAAAGGCCTCTTACAGAGTAGACCCATGATATGACCAGCTTGGGGGAAGCCTAAGTCCACCAGTGAACATCTTTCAGCTGAAATAGTGATGATAAAACTGGCTAATGGTCTCATTATATAAGAAAGTTTTCCGAAAAAAAGTCTTAGCTACCTAAAATAACTCTTAGCTACCAAAAGAATACTTTAAGCTACCTAAAAAAACTCTTAGCTACCTAAGTTTTTTTCCCGTAAACCTTACTAATAGAATGAGAACTTAGCAACACAGAAAGACATCAAGACCATTTCATTTCAAACAAGGAGTATAATCTCATTAAAATATGAAGTTTCCCGAGATTGCTAGTGTAGTGGTTAAGTGCTTGGACTTAGGTACGTCAGTACTGTTTTATTTTCGTTTCAGAACAGCTGTAACCGCGATTCGGACTGCATGAAGCCTTTTTTATTTTTCAGGATACTCTGTTTTGCTAAGAAAAAAAAGAGAAGGTAAGACTAGTATAAAAGGAAGTCTGAAAGTGGCACCGCTGACTGAAAAGTTATGTGAAAATCGGTTGTCATGTTACGGGCATGTGATGCGGAGGAATGAAGAAAATGTCGTAAGGAAAGTCTTCTGTATGGATGTGGATGGCAATAAGAGTAGAGGAAGGCCAAAGAAACGATGGTTGGACTGTGTGAAGGAGGATATGGGTAAAAAGGAGGTGACTACAGAGTTGACGATTAATAGAGGAGTATGGAAGAAAAAGACATATTGCGCCGACCCCAAATTAATTGGGATAAGGGCAGGAGAATGATGATGACTCTTTTTTGCTAGCGTATTATTTAGAGGTACAGTTGAATACTGTTCGATCACGTCGGGGTCACCAGTTTAAAGGTATGCGGAACAGGGGGTAGTCTCGCAAACCTCCATTGAAAAGGGAGGATCCTCCGACCAGACGGGTGTTGTATCTGATCCGGGCAATATAATAATAAAAATCCCGATGGTTGATTTCGTACTGTTGTACATTACTAATCGCGCAAAGAACTCAGCTTGCGCGATGCAGGATTGATGTGTTTATTTCGTCTGTGGCGGGCAGGTGTGGGCTCCTGGACAAAGGCCTTCCTCAACTTCTTCCATCTTTCGCGAGCCCGCGCTTGCTCCTACCATTTCTGCCTAAGTCTGTCCAGTTCGTAGCGCCATCTCCTTCGTGGTATCCCGCGACCCTGTCTCACTGTCTCATGGCACCAAATCTATTCTACTTTGGTTCACAGTTTGTCTGGCATCAGACAGACATATTTCATCATCAAATAAGTTATGTATTTAACTGTGAAAATGCATGAAATTCGGGTTATTTTATTAAGACTTAGTCTTGTTTTATTTTATTACATACAGTCAAAGATAGTCCTGACGGACTGTCTAGCTGACTGATATATCAACACACAACCTAAACCAATAGTCCTGGAGACATGGAATTTGGAGGGTGTGTTCTTTGTGAAGTCGTATCTACTAAGAAAGGGTTTTTCGCAATTCAACCCTTAAGAGGGTAAAAAAGGGGTTGAAAGTTTATAAAAGGGGAAGTACTAATTCCACGCGGGCGAAACCGTTGGCAGAAGGTAGTGCTATATAAGACATTTTCTATTAAAACCAGGTGCTTCTCTGTAAAAAGAACTCAGCATAACCTGGAAGTAGTTTTCACGACAAAGTAATGTAAATTAAGAAAACTTTCAAACCGTGATCTTATTTTACAGAGAATAACTAGTTTTTGCTAAAGTAAGGTAGGTAGGTAAGTAGATTTTATTAAGTTGCACTTAATGTGGTTTTTCTTCAGTTTATAGGTTTAACATTAGATATGGAGGAGTGGAGTCAATCTGGGAGTCTTTAAGTCAAGAGTGAATAGGTTACTTCTAGGCAAGCGTGCTCCATCTTCGACCACATCATCGCTTACCATCAGGTGAGATAGTGGTCAACGCGTGCCTATCAACAATAAATATATTGTGGGTTACGAAAAGTGAGGTGACATCTTACAGATGTCAGGTGACCAACTGTCAAACGATGGCAGGCTATTTAAGGCCCCTCTCGCGGTCCAGTGGCGCCCTCATTGAATAAAAAATCGTAGCATAGCACAGAAAATAAATATTAAAAAATCCAACTTGACGTTTGTTACAAAGAGGATAAAGAATTTTTACGCTGTTAAAACAGGTCTCAAAATGTTTCGTATCCAAAGTAGTAGGCAAAAGTGCCAAAAACGGCCATTTCTGACACTTTTGCCTACTACTTTACATATATATATATATATATATATATATATTAAGATACGAGATTATACAGGGTAGGGGCAGAACACCGTGTGGAAGAGTCTGACAGACACTTGCGCAGCACACTACACTTAAAAAAATACAGTGGGAGCTTAAGAATAAACACAAGAAACTACAAAAACGTATCGATATCAAACACCTATCGACAATCCTGTGAAGATACACTAATCAATTTAGTTTTTACTTGTACACAGGATAACTTATAATTCACTGGAAATCTTTCAGCGGCTGAAAATACTTGTAAATAAAAACAACTTTAACCAACTGACAAATTCTGAAGTCGCGAAAAAGAAACGGCTATACGTCCTGCAGCAAGAACCGTGCATTTCCAGGATATAAATAAAGCCACCGATTTGAACCACTGTATCAAGTGCACCACACTCACTGATAGCATAACTTTCTATGAGTGAAATAATTTTGCGTCATTGGATCAAATGTCCCATAGATACAAACAAACATACAAGTAAACAAACATACCTATTTATAATCTGTCTATCTAAATCCTCTGGTTACATATGCAGAATTAAAATCGACCGAAAATGTTGTCCCTTTGCGTGTCCAAATTAGCAGACATAATAGATTTTAATTGTGTCTCGATCACGAGGTGACTGCCGGACTGCTGAACTAATACAAGGCACAGCCAAGAACCTCCCTAGAGATATACCAAAATAGTAACTCAAGTTTACCTAGTTCGCAAAATTAACCTAACGAACAATACCTAAATACTACTAATAGATACTTACGAACGGAACATCGAAGCAACCGGGAGTATAACCTAATGCAGTGCTTCTCAATGTATTTGCATACGCGACCCCCTTTTAAATAAAAAATAACTCGGCGACCCCCTAGACCCGTAACGATCCCGCGCCGATAACGCCCGCTCACCGGGAGAGGACGGGTTGATTGTGTTCTAGGGATCAATTTCTGAATTTATCCGTCTAAGGGCTGATTTTTCAATAGTCAGATAACTTTTAACTGAGGAATAAAAATTGCGGTTTGACATAATTTCTATACAAAAACTGTCAAAATGCCATTTTTATTCCTCAGTTAAAAGTTATCTGAGTATTGAAAAATCAGGCCTAAGTCTAATATGTTTCAAATCACACACTATTTGCGTGTTAAAATTAGAACACATATTAGAAAAAATATTAAAGAATAATAAGGCACAGCCTTCTTACTGAAATTGTTATACTTTTACTTTAGTGTAGGGCCACCTTTTTTTTTCCCTCACATTTTATTATTACTTGGCTTGCGATCGCGACCCCGTAGCAAGACTTCGGGACACTCCTGGGGGTCACACGGTCACGCCACAGTTTCAAAAACACTGACCTAATGAATATCGAAGCAGCGGGGTATACTTAATGGCTGCCAAAGCAAGCCGGAGTATTCCCAAGCGTCTGACGTGAATAGTGTTTAATTGTTAGCAAGCTTATTGTGTCTACTTTATAGTATAGTATATTGACTAGCAATTTATTAAAACATTTAATGAGGATAGTATGTAGTCATTAAAATTGTTCGTTTTAGGCCATTTTGGAAAATAGACTCTGTTTTTGTTATTTTGAAAGTTCTGTTTAAGTTTCAAAAGTCACAGACAGTTGAAGTACTTCATAAAGTGCTCGTTATGGTATGAATAGAGCCTTCTAAATGTTATAGAACAACTGAATTAATTGAGGCGAGAAATACTTTTTCTTTTTGAGATAGAAAATATGAAAAACCAATTTTAAATTCTCTTTTTTCGGTCGCATTCTATTTGAGGTGTCGTTTTTGTATTCAGCTTATTGGAACAGTGTGTTTTCGCAGTTTATCTTAATTTTGTAGGAACAATAAATTAAATTTTGACGAAAAGCATATTTTTTGTTCATACAAAATAAAGACATATGACAACTGACGAAGGTTGCTATTATTTTACATTTTTTTCGGATAATTATGACACGCGCCGGATAGCAGCGTGGGCACTTCCACTTGTTTTTTCTATTCCGTGATCATTCCAGCCTAGAATCTCGCACCGCTGGGTAAAGGCCTCCCGTTACTTCAACTGTACTTTCCAGTTCTATGCATCCCTAATTCAAGTCTTATAACCATTAAAATATACGCTTTTTAATGGTTACCTAAAGCATGGCTGCTTGTGTTTAGTTTTTTTTACCACGCAACTGTATTTTTTTGTGCTATGGAGAAAAATCTCGAACAAAGTTCAGATGCCTACCCATCCATAACTCCGCTGTCAGCATAACCATAAAATATGCCAGCACATCCTATCCATTCTAAATCATAACTGCAACAACGGAGACGAGAAAGTTTCGCTAGGTTTAGTTCTTTCAGCGTAGTTTTCTAGATAGAGACGCGAAACCAAACCTGTTTATACTTAGCAATGGTGCTTCATTTTTGAAGCCTTTTTCGAAGCGTGCTGGCATAAGATCAGAAAATGACAGTTTTTTAGGGTTCCGTACCCAAAGGGTAACCAACGGGACCCTATTTCTAAGACTCCACTGTCCGTCTGTCTGTCAGCGGGCTGTATCCCACCAAAAAAACTCGCTCAAATTTAGAGTGACGTCATTTTCTTTTTCTTCTCAGCAAACCTTTTCATTAACAATAACTAGTCAGCCATCTTTGGGAGTCCGCCATATTGGATTTAGAATGACGTCACTTAGCTTACCATACATTGTCATCCAAACTAAACAATTTTCATTTCTGTTACGACATTAGCGGGACACGTCTTATTTATAGGGGCTCTAAATAATGATAGGTGGAGAGCCACAGTGAGTTAGTGACCCCTTTAAACATTGCTGAACGTCTCCCAAATATCTATTCTCCCATCCAAAACCCTCACTACAATCCCTCGCACAGAATTCTGAACTAAATCCATCCCACATGTCACCAGCACGTTTGTCATATAAACTACTGCTAGACACTCCACTGAAAAGCGGGAAAGTTATGCCAACATGAAGTTTTAAGTTAAATTGACTTTCGCGAGCTATGTGGACAAAATTATTCGTTCTCCTTTGACGCAGTTAAAGGTTTCATACTGAGTGCATAAGCGGTGACTAAGAAGTAGCGGTCACGATAGCGGACGCAATTTTGCGAGTGGTGAAGGAAAACCTCGTGAGAAAACCGACATGTCCTAGAACCTAAAAATCGAAGACATGTGATATCCACCAACCCGCACTTGGTCCACGTGGTGGTACACGGCCCATTCCCTCTCCTAGAGATGAGGCTTGAGTCCGTGGAAAAATTAGGCTGATTATGCACAGGATAAAACAATAGACGATCGCTCGCTAGCTGACTAGGTTGATCAATTCCATTGTGCTACGTGCCTACTTAAAAAACCTCCAGGCGACAAGTAACGATCCGACAGCCTTTTAGTTAGTTTCTTTTATACATTTTCTGCTATATTATAGTGCCTCGCACGAAAACTTGACAGATTGTCTTCAAATATATCGTGTTTCCAGATATATATTAATCAGGGCTTAGAGAGGAGCTCGTGGCTAAAGTAATAACAGCCGCACGGGTCGATCCATCAGGTTAAGCTACGCTTGCCGAGGTTGGTCCATGGATAGGTGACCATCTTTACATACCGAGACTCCTCCGTGCCTCGGAAAGCACGTTAAGCCATTGGTCCCGGCTGTCAATCGTGGATCTGAGACAGTCGTTACAGGTCATCAGAAGCCCGAATGTCTGACATCCAGTCTTATCAAGGGGTACCTATCGTATTACCCAGTTACTGGGTTGTGGAGGTCAGATAGGCAGTCGCTCCCAATATAGCTGATAGTTGGGAAAAGGCTAGGCAGATGATGATTAGTCAGGGCTTAGGGCGAAAGTGTGGTGCCTAGAGCGGCGGCAGGCGCATTAGCGGGCAACGCAGCGGATGCGGTGGCGGGCGCGATTTTGCAATACAGACAGGTCAGAGGAGGGTACATAAACGTGTTTGACGATCGCTCGCTAGCTTGCTCAGTCCCGTGCAAAGATTGAGATCGCTAGATTTGCCATCCGTGTCCATAATCAGAAGAGCATGGCTCCATGGCAGCATTCGATATTGTGTGAGTCAGATATGTCTAAACAAAACAGAAAAGAGGTAATATTTTGATGCAGTAAAAAAAAAAGTGTCTAACAATCTGTCAGGGTCGCGGGTTTGTTTGAAAGAGTCACCGTGGCCCCTGGCACAGTTGTCTGTGCAGGGAAGGTACACAGGTGGGTTTTAGTCACTAAGAGTTTGACACGCCCTCCCGCTCCATCCAGTTATTTGAAGACTGAACCCAAAATAATAAGGGTATAACAATTAAATCTTCGATCCCGGCGCGATAGGCACTTATAGTAACAAAACTAAGGACGCACACTGTGTTTCGAATGTTTGAAAGTTCGCTCCGGTCATAATCGCCGCGCAGTCTAAGCACCCTGTACGAAGCCTTAGACGCATTTAAACACGGAATTTGGTGCTGAATTATATTCCATGTCATCACAGTGGCTTGCTCCTCTGGGGTGAATATAGTTGCAAGTTGATGAGGAATTATTTAGTTTCCGAGTCGATTGGTTTGCTACTTTGAGAGCTGTCATCAGGGATGCATTGAAAGGGCGTTCACGAATGATAGTGTAGGGCTGTTCCGTTACTAATTTTGCTGACTGGAAAATCTTTTCAATATGCCTTTTATTTTGGGGGGGTGGGAAATCATCCAATGACATCTCCCGCTCTGGGTGGAGCTGGCGTGTCAGACTCTTACTGACAAAAAGCCATCCCTGTTCCTTCCCTGCCTTGAATGCCCATGCATCCACGACCCCTGGGCATTTAATATGCCTCGAGTTGAGCTATACTAGCATAGCTCGTGGGATGTTCGAGAAGATGGTTGTACTTAGTTTTTTTATAAAATCTTTGTTGGAAATGGGTCTCCAAATTGCAAGGGGCACATGAGGTTTTAGATAAAGTGACGTTCTATCAGCAAAAACGATATATTAGTCCTCTTGGACTTGACTCTGGGACTCTTGGACCAAAGCCACCAGACATAACTTATTTATGAGTAAAAAATGTGTAAAGTTGAGTAGTGTCAGTATGTAGATACTTTGAACGTACGCATACCTGTTAGCTTGGGCCGATGGTCATGTTTTTTAATGTGTCAAAACATTGATAGGGTTCAGTTTGGTGTGTTTTTAGTCAGTAAGAGTTCAGAAGGCAGAGAAAATGGCCCCAGGGTGGAGGATATCCATGAGGATTTCCACACGATTAAAAAAAGGGTCAATTAAGATCGTATTCTAGAAAGTAATACAATACCAATCAATTTAACAATAAAAACAAATAATAATATCAATACTCGTATAACAGTTTAACACGTAAAGCTAGCGAGAACCTCGATTCAAAACTTTAACTTTATCGCTCTGAAATACAATAACCGTACAACTGTGCATTTGCGTAATGGTCTAGCCCCAAAACATGTTACTTAACACACCATACAAAAACACTACCACACATTCTCCCAAACAGGCCAGTTTAATACCCTCAATCCAGCAGTAACGATCTCTCCCTATCACCTAGATAGTAACGGCCGTACTCACAGACTCACAGAACTCCCTGATCGCCCCTTTGTCCAGCTCTCGCCTCATTTAGCTCACAATGCTAGTAAAATAAAAGGAAAACGGGCTGCTAATCGCATACGAATGGCGGATTACAGTGATGGAGAGGTTTAAAGGAGGTTTTGATTAAAAGACGATGAATTTATCGTTTGTTTGTGATATATATAGATATACATTTTTTTTAACGATTAAAAAACTTCTTTACAAAATATAGAACCGACTTTTAGTTGTGTTTCCCCACAAATAAAACTAAACAGCGAACTTGTTCTATGGTAAGGTAGACAAAATTCCCATAACGACTCCACATCCTACACATTAGTGTTATTTGTGAAATGAGGGTGTATCGGAGCGTAACGGTGTGATTTTATATTATGCAATGGTGTAAATAATACATAAACATACGATCTCAGCAATCGGGAGTCATTTGCTGTAAGTTATTGAGGAGTTCCATCGTACATCTGCGAAGATCTATTAGATCCTAATATGTGAATACTAAAACCTTTCTTGAAAAATATGCATTTAAATAACGACAACCCCATCCAAATCAGATCAGCAGTTTTTGAGAAAATCACGTACATGAATGAGAATGAGATCTGCCGCTGTGTCTCAAAGAAGAACCAAGACCAAGGTGAAGGGATGAACTTTACTGATAGGTCCGGCCCGCTATGGCAGAGGACAAACGTATGCGTTTGACCCGTAGGTCTGGCCCACAATGGCAGAGGACAAACGTATGCGTTTGACCGGTAGGTCTGGCCCGCAATGGCAGAGGACAGACGTGTGTGTTTGACCGGTAGGTCTGGCCCGTAATGGCAGAGGACAGACGTGTGTGTTTGACCGGTAGGTCTGGCCTGCAAAGGCAGAGGAAAGACGTGTGTGTTTGACCGGTAGGTCTGGCCTGCAAAGGCAGAGGAAAGACGTGTGTGTTTGACCGGTAGGTCTGGCCCGCAATGGCAGAGGACAGACGTGTGCGTTTGACCGGTAGGTCCGGCCCGCAATGGCAGAGGACAGACGTGTGTATTTGACCGGTAGGTCTGGCTTGCAAAGGCAGAGGAAAGACATGTGTGTTTGACCGGTAGGTCTGGCCCGCAATGGCAGAGGACAGACGTGTGTGTTTGACCGGTAGGTCTGGCCCGCAATGGCAGAGGACAGAAGTGTGTGTTTTACTGGTGGGTCTGGCTCGCAATAGCAGAGGACAGACGTGTGTGTTTGACCGGTAGGTCTGGCCCGCAATGGCAGCGGATAGACGTGTATTTCACTGGTAGGTCTGGCCCGCAATGGCAGCGGACAGACGTGTGTTTCACCGGTAGGTCTGGCCCGCAATGGCAGCGGACTGACGTGTGTTTTACCGGTAGGTCTGGCCCGCAATGGCAGCGGACAGACGTGTGTTTCACCGGTAGGTCTGGCCCGCAATGGCAGCGGACAGACGTGTATTTGACCGGTATGTCTGGCCCGCAATGGCAGAGGACAGACGTGTGTGTTTGACCGGCAGGTCTGGCCCGCAACGGCAACGGACAGACGTGTGTTTCACCGGTAGGTCTGGCCCGCAAAGGCAGCGGACAGACGTGTGTTTCACCGGTAGGTCTGGCCTGCAATAGCAGAGGACAGACGTATGTGTTTGAGCCCGCAATGGCATCAGAGGACAGACGTGTGTGTAAACGGAAAGTTAATAATTTCCTAACTTCAACTTTCTAGCATCGTTTATCAGTACAAGGGAGACCCACAACGTAGAACTACTACGTTTTAAAAGATTTTTACGAGAAAACGTACGTCAAAAATAAAATAAAAAACACGACAGCTTATTAATATCGATCACATATTAACCATAAAACATCGAAGAATAAATTGCACGGATGTTAGTCTGTACAGTTTCAACAGACATCACACAATTCATACTGACGCCAGATCTAGCTGTAAAAACGAGCCATCATACAAGTGAGAACACTAGGATTATGAAAAAGCCTACATACATATGTGCCGGCTTCTACGTCCTTCTAGCAAACAGTACCTAGGCTACCTACAATCCAACGCCCAACTAGTGGGCTTAGGGAGCATTGGTAACGACCTTTGTTGATTGTGTGGTGCAAGATAGAAGCTTGTAGAGTTTTAGAGGTGTGCTTTAAAAACAATTTTGTAAGTAATTGCTATAAAATGTACTTTAATCCATGCAACACTAAAATTAATACTTAAACTACAGGGTAATGATAACATACAAAACGCTGGTATGAAGGTGATGAGGAGTTTCACCTTTACAGAAATGTTGTTATAGGAGGTAGTATCCAAAGCGTAAAAAGGTGTTAGCTTTGTTATGTATACCTGAAAGTATGTGGGTTCTTGTCTTCGTAAAAGTTATTTAAAATCGCTATTCTATTGTAACTTGTACCACATCAACCAAACTCAAAGGTAAACTCGAACATGGAAGCTCATTACATGAACATCGAAGACAGCAGTTCAACCAGACATTGTATCCAACTGTAGACATACTTTATGAACATCTTCCGCCTTTCATAGAAATCCAATAAAGCTGTGGCAAAAAAAAAAACCAGCCAAATGCGAATCGGAATCGTACAAGACTACGCATTTACTTGTTGCCATTATTAAGATCGAACAAAAATAGCCATTAAATACACGTTTCTAGTAAGGGAGCCCCCTTTAATTTTCATTATTATCTGTCGTTATAGCGGCAACAGAAATACACAATCGGTGAAAATTTTAACTGTCTACCTGTAACGGATCATGAGAAACAGCCCGCTGACAGACAGACCGACGGACGGACAGCGGAGGCTTAGTAATAGAATGCCGTAGGTTACCCTTCAGGTACGAACCCTAAAAAACCGTCAGGTTAAAATCAAAATTTCACCTGATGAGATTAATTGTAACTTATTGGTGATACTTAATTCAAAAGTTTACCCCAATATTTTAAGTCATTTCTTCTACTCGACTCACAGCATAGTTCCCACTGTTGGGACACAGGCCTCCTCTGAGTCCTCTCTGCGAGAGTGAGTGGGCTACCCCACAACGCGGGCCACAACCAGTCGGGTGAAGTGGAAGAACTCATGTGTAAGAATGAATGAATGAATGGATGGTGTGATATGGAAGGATTATTGAAAAACTTCTAGGATTCTTACCTGAACCTAAAGACAAATCGAATCAATCACATGAAAGGTTCAACTTGACGGATTACCCTATCGAAGTTTTCTCTATGAGTTTACAAAAGCCTAGTATCCAAGCAAAAATAAAATAAAACTAAACTAATTGACTAATGCATAGTGATCTCGTTTTTGGTGCGGTTTACCACTACGCGCCATAAACGAAACGTAGGTCTATAACGCCTCGACCAATGACAATGACATTAGTAGATCACCACAGCAAACAAAACGGAACGTATATTACTTATTACAAACGTAAAGACAAGGAATATTACATAAATGAAAACTGTGCGTCGTATCCGTACAAAAATGGTCATTGCTTAGCGAAAATACTGTGGCTTCGGACGGACCGAAAGTCAACAGCGCTGGTATTCTGCAAAGAATGTACGTCTCAGTGCGAACAATGTATGTCTATATAGCTCAAATTGTTTTGTTTTTGTAATGTTCTGGTTTTAGGTTTATTGGACATTTATTTATCTTCTTGTCTCTAATTTCATTATATCAATGTCATGCATACCTGTCATTTGCATGGTTACTGAAATGCCGATTTTAAATGTAATTCTATTTGAAATGTGTGACAGTGCTGTTGGAGTTCTTATTATTATAAATAAATAAATAAACTCACTTCAGCATCCATAATTCATAAAAAAAAACCGACAAACTGCGTGTCGGACTTCGTACATTTAGAGCGGTTGCGCACTACGTCCGATACTTATCCATCAAAATACAGATCTAGGTATAGAAAACTCGGACCGAACTCGGATCGGTAGTGCGTAACCTACCATACAAATTGTTCTACGACCACGCCGGACCGTATTTTCACGGATAAGTATCGGACGTAGTGCGCAACCGCTCTTAGGGTTTCCTACCATACGAGGGAAATCAATATTTTGGTATTTGTTAGCAAAATATATAATATGGTCAATGGGAAGTTAAAAAAATCTTCGGAACAAAATTGAGTGACAGCAATAGGGCTCCATTTGGACCTTTTGGGTACGGGACCCTAAAAATTAAAGAACTGAGTAAAAATAGAAATAACACCGAAATAAGAAAAAAACTTGCCACTAGTTATCAAAGTTTCCTCCTTTCACGGGAAAATTAGAAAATAAATGGGATCTCATCTAGATTAATATTTCCTGATACAGAAATACTTAATTCCATTTCATATAACTTTTAATTAGTTTTAGCGGTTTGCCGACAAATTAGTTTTTGTTTTGTTTTCGTGCACTGAATGTTGTCATTATAAATGTGTTAATACATAATTTATACGCTAATCAAAGAAGCTATTCAGAAACCGGCGCTATCGTTTTTAGGATTCCGTACCAGAAGGGTCCAAACGGAGCCCTTTTGCTGTCACTCACGTGTCCGTCTGTCTGTCTCTCCGTCGTCTGTCAAAGAAATTTGATCCGAAGATTTTTTTAACTTTCCATTAACCTATTAACTTGTTTGGTGATAATTTTTAGGTATTATTACGTATTTACTAGTAATAAATATCAATATTTTGATAAGTCAGATTTTTGCTTTGATAATGTCATTTGGTACGGAACCCTAAATGTGCGATGTCCGACAGGCACTTGGCCGGTTTTTTAAATTAAGTTTTGGGTTAAGCCCCACTTTAACGCCAAAGTTTGACAGGTTTTCAGGTTAAAGTGGCGTTTGAGTGTTGGGGGTCAAATCAAAAATTTGTCCGTATTGCTGACAACTGGTGAAGTTCTCACAGTATTTTGTTATCATATCCCAAAAAATTCGTCCGTATTGCTGACAGTTGCTGAAGTTCTCAAAGTATTTTGTAATCATATCCCAAAATATTCCTTCGTATTGCTGACAACTGGTGAAGTTCTCAAAGTATCTTGTAATCATACCCCAAAAGATTCCTCCGTATTGCTGACAACTGCTGAAGTTCTCAAAGTATAAGTTCTCAAAATACTTCACTTGTGTCAGGTTAGCATTAACAAGTTACTTTTATATTCTTCGGTGAATTGTTGAACATAAACATACATAGCACATAATTAAGAACTTTACTCACACTTAGTTTTACATTTAATAAGACGTCCGACTCGGTGACTAGAACACGAATACCGGTAGTCAGCTGAGTCTCAAATAATTTGCGATGTTCATAGTGTCTCAATTATTGAGACACTATGACTTAACTTACACTATAGCTTAGCTGTGGGTACTCGAACTAGCTATTTATCCTTTATAATAACCAGAGGTCGGAATTAGGTAGAGTTATTTATGTACTTACACTGATTTCATACAGCGAAAGAATAAAGTGGATATGCCTCAAATCCTGAGATTAATTTTAAAGAGCAGCAAAGCCCGTGATTTAGCTATTTACTTTTACAAAATTTAAACCACTGCACGCGCGACGTTGCCAAATTTACATCAACTACGTCAGATGTCCGAAGTCGCAAAATTCCAATGCGCACAGGCGCGATGTTGCCACATTTGTAGTTATTACAACATAGCTTGTGTGTGTAACTCTACCTAATTCCGACGTCTGATAATAACGTATGAAATAAAGTCATTAATTTTTTTCATTTACAATCTTAACCTTGTTGAATGGCAAAGCTGATTAAGACTGCAAATACTTACTGGCCACGTGAACTAATTACTAAGTACTTTTCAATTAATTGCAATTAATAACCGAGTATATTACTTACCCACGTTTTGTTTATTTAAAAACATGAATCATAGGTCCATTAAAAGTTGCTTTCCGAATCAATATTACTAAAATAACTAATAAAGTGAAAACACTAAAAATAAAAGTTCCATTACAGGCACATTTTATAGCCAACATTTTAGTTATAGCCTAGATAACATCCTATTTCAAACCCAGACAGACATAAGTACTTATCGGCAAGATAAAAATCACGTTCGGCCTAAAATACAATAAAAAATAGAGTTTACGACCCTTTATACAAAAGTTTATGGCAACATTAAAGGGTATTACAAAACATTTTATTTGAGGGTAGGCAACAAAATTTCAATAATCGGGTAAACAGTGACGTCATCCAGGTGGCTATTGTACCATTGTCACGTTCGCTACCGGAGCAAACGGACGTGCATACGTTGTGAATTGTAGAGCGAAGCGATAAGCGATTCCAGAATAGTTTTTGATTGGATTTTTACATGCCAGATGGGTTTACGCATAACTTTAAAATATTTAGTTGAACATTTTTGATATTTCAGTTGAAATTGTCTCCTGCTTTGTAGACCGAATGGTGGAGGCTGCGAGATTCCCCTAGATGTGCTAGAAGCACCGGAATAGTCGATGTGGCGCGCTTAAACTGCTGGAGAGGACTATATCCAGCAGTGGAAGTATTGCGGCTGAAATTAAATAAAAAAAACATTTAAATGTTTTTATCTTTATTTAAAAAATACTTTGCAAGTGGAAAAGGAAGCATCGTCAGGAGATCTTTAAAAATTCATCAGTTCAGATTTATATTCATACTCAAAGGAAATAATAAAAACAAAGTACTCATTTCTGGCTGCTGAATTAATTTCCCGCGGAGCATTGCAGCCTGCTGCGTAATATATGCTGCTGCCTAGGTCGCTACGAAATTATATATAGAGATCCATTAATCTGTATATTTTGAGACTTAAGACAATGTTGTCGTGATGTAAATTAGCAATTTTGTGATTCATTATGTTTCCTTTTTTTAAACTAGCCCGTAAATCGAAAAGCTTTCATCAACTTAGGTTAGTTGACTAAATTATTTTAATCATTCGTATCAAAAAGTAACTTTACGTTTATTCAAAAATAGAAAGTTTTTTTCAAATCTAAGGTTACACCGATTACAAGCGCACAAAAGAGATGTTCCCACCGCGTCCTCACTCTTTTTATACCAATATTTAAAATGTTAATTGCTGCTTCATTTAATAACCAAATTTGATGCTGTTTTTTTAAGGTTTATTTGCTGTTTCATACAAACTATTGTACAAAAATAAACACAAGAGAATCCTATTGTCATCGGTCACAATTCTCTGTTTTTCTTGCAAATTTACTAATTAATTCCCATTCAAGTTGAACTATTTCACAACTTATATATGTAGCTACTCAACTCAACAAATTCTATGCCATCTATTTTTCAAAAAGCCGCGGATTCGCTATCGCCTGCGTAGTCTTAGATAAGAACAAAAGTCACGCATACCAACACCAAGTAACCGGATACATACTCTATTAATTCCGTGCTAATAAACCATAGTTTTCACCAGCGGACACCATAAAAAGGTGCTTTGATCAACGATTAAACAGATACCCATCTTTTACAGCAAACCATCACGCTAATGCCAAAGGCGGAAGCTTAGGTACCCCACAAAATAGGTAGGACAGAAGGTCGGCTTGATACAAAAAGTGAAAACGCGCGCACATATAGACACGCTTCACATACAGTGAGTGCTAGCGCACTGGCGACCGGCATTTGTTTGAGATCGTCTCACGAACACATAGACACGCTTTACGTACAGTGAGTGCAAGTGCACTCGCAACCGGCATTTGTTTGAGATCACCGCACGTACGCGTCTGTGTGTGCGTGCGCTTATTTTTGCTTGTAGTGTGGAGCCGACCTTCTGTACCTATCAACTCTGAAGTTACGACTTCGGTAGATCTATTTTTGTTGTTTTAATACATCTCACACACATCACAGTTCAGATGCCTACAGTTTCACAGTGAAATTGCAATCATTATACAAATACAGAGACATGTACAGACAGGTACAGAAGGTCGGATGCATACTACAAGCAAAAACAGGCGTACGCACACACAGACGCGTACGTGCAGCGATCTGAAATAAATGCGTGTCGCGAGTGCGCCTGCACTCGCTGTACGTGAAGCATGTCTGTGTGCGTGCGTTTTCACTCTTTGTATGGAACCGACCTTCTGTACCCATCAATTCCGAAGTTACGACTTTGGTAGATCTATTTTTGTTGTTATGTGGTCCTGGTGAGAATAGATTGTGTTTTACGACTTCGTACTTAAAGGGTCCTAAAGAGGCATTTAGGTATATTAAGCAAATGCTTGGCGTTAGGTATCTTTATTCTAATATTGGCGTAAGATAGATTGCTAAGAATTCTGACAAGAGACTAGACTAGGCAGTGGTATTTATACATTTTAACTTCTTGTATAAAATGGGTACCTAGGTGGACTTAATGTCTAAATAATAATAATAATAATAAAATATCTTTATTTCCCAAAAATACAGATAATTGTATAATAAAATAGACAAGCGAATTATTTTTTTTTTTAACTTTGAAAACAATTAGCGCTGATAGTTGGTCACTTTGTCTAGATTCTAGTTTAGTAAGAATTTGTTTCCTTTTTATCATTGGTAGACCCGCCCTTGACCACTATCTCACCTGGTGATGATGATGATGGAGCACGCTTGCCTAGAAGTAACCTATTCACTCTTGACTTAAAGAACCCTAGGTTGTAACTATCAGGAAACAAGACTCCGGCAGGTTTAGTATACATAATATTAGCGACCAGCCCAATCTTCGCTTGGGTAAAAATCATACACCTTAACCTTCATCATGAATCACTGTCTATTGGTGAAAACAGCATGGAAATACGTTCAGTAGTTTTTGAGTTTATTGCGTACAGACGTGGCGGGGGACTTTTTTATAATATGTAGTGATATAAACTCAATAATATAGAACTATAATTCGCTATTATAACATTTCTATGACATCACACGACCAAAGACATAGTCTAAGCCAAGACTAATTCAGTTCGGTTCAGTGGTTTTAGCTACGCATAAAATTCATTGCAAAATCATTGCTCTATCACATATGCTGTTACGTTTGCTTTCAATACAAACAAAAACATATAAAAGTATCAAGTATTTCTCGTAAGCCCAGCCTGGAGGAATATGATCTCATTTTAACCACAAGAACAATGGAGTTCATACCATACTACATTGTTTAAGAGGGAACAGGGCCTGCGAGGGATTTACAAAATAGGTATTTGAAGAAACTATTGCTATCGTCCTCCCTCAAGCCTGCCCTCAGACCGATTTTATCACTAAATTTTTGACGAGATCGACGTTTCGTATTCCTCTTTTTTCTCCACGAAACTGGGCCGATTCAATTATTTTTGGCATCAAATTTTTAAGAAAGAGTATGTCTAGGTCCCTATTAAATGTTTTATGTTAAAACTTTTCGAATTTGTCTGGTAGTACTCTACGAACGGCGGTAAAAATAAGGCACTTTTTTGTAATTTTTGGAGGGTCATATTTTCATTTCTTATTAGTTGCTGAAAACAAGGAAATGACAGGGAGGTCTCAACAGCAGACCTCGACTTTATGAAAAAAAATAGCTCTAGAGGCATTATTCAGGATGAAAAAAGGTGAATACATTTGTATGGACCAACGCAGCATTGTGCGTACAGCTAGGGAGTGGAAGTCCCTACCGGAGTCTGTGTTTCCTGATAGCTACAACATGGGAGTCTTTAAGTAAAGAGTGAATAGGTTACTTCTAGGCAAGCGTGCTCCATCTTCGACCACATCATCGCTTACCATCAGGTGAGATGGTGGTCAAACGCGTGCCTATCAATAATAAAAAAAAAAAGCTTGTCGAAAATGTTTTGATATATCGATACTTTATAGACTATGGCGATATTGAAACCTACACTTCGATAAAATCGATAAACTTCGATAAAATGGAGTAAACACAATACTACATTGTCTAGGCTTATCGAAAATGTTTCGATATATCTGAGATACATTTCGAAAAAATCGACATCCTGGCTTTTTCCTTGGACAGAGGATAAGCATTGCCACGTTGTGGCAATGTCGCCAGTACTTTGGGCACATTATCAGCCGACAGAGATGCGGAGAAATTTTTCAACGCCATATTTTAGATTATTTTAAGTTTTAGTTAGCTAAATGTATTTATGTTGTTTAATTCTATGAATATTTAGCTAGTTATTTAAGATTATTTTTGTTTCATATAGACAAAGTTGGAAATATTCGACACAATACATTTTGACACTCTCGACATCCCTACCATAGGCCCTAAACCATATTATACGCGGAACCTAAGAATTTCCTAAACTATCCGATCAGTTTGACCGCAGAACTGCAAACGAAGCTGATTCTGAAGCAAACCGCAACTTTGAATGGTTATCTATGGGTTCTGTGGTTAACGGGAGGTTCAATCGACTGGTTTTGATTAGAGACATAGTTGTTCTTGGGGTAACCTAGATTATCGTATTGATCTATGTTGCCACCTGTCTTCTGGCCACATTTCAGATGACAGAGATGTGGAGGAGTACTTCGACGCCTGAATGTACCTATTTTGTTTTTATATTATAGAGTGTAAAAAGACAGTTTCCGAAGCCGAAAGCCACATATTCTACCCATTATTTGGATATTTTTTTTTTCATTAGACCATACCTGGGAATCCACTGGTTCTGGAGATATTGAAAGTCAAAGTCGCAATTTCTTTTTTTTACTTTTTTACGAAAATGAATTCTAAGTGTTATTACTAAACTTTTTTCCAAACAAACATTACCTGAATTTTTTTTTCGAATTTTCGAAATTACGCATTTGAAGTTACAAAAACGCAATGAATATCAAACGTATCCGACAAGTATCTACGTGGCTTAGAGCAAAGGGGCGGTCGTTTTTCAGCCATAATTTTTGCGCAAAGCTACTTTGTTAGACGTACAGTATACGTAGTTAACGGTTTTGTGATGTGTCTTTTTACATCCTGTATTTGTTTGTAGTTAGGTTAAATGTTTTAATTTTTGAACAATTAATTAAAGTTAAATATTTTATAAGTATAAACATTTTATACTCAAAAAATGTCTATGCCTTAGATTGATTATGACTTCATCGTCTAGCCACTCTAGCGTTTTACTAACCTCATTGGAGTCGGCTTCCAGCCTAAATCATCATCAGCCTTCTAATGTATACTGCGGGGGCACAGGCCTCCTCTCTGTGAGAGGGTGTGGGCCGTAATCCACCGCGCGGGCCCGTTGCGGGTTGGTGGATATCACATGTCTTCGAATTTTTGGTTCTAGGACATGCCGGTTTCCTCACGATGTTTTCCTTCACCGTTTTGAGAGCAGTGTTGAAATAATTTACACAAATTAAAGCGCCTGCCTGGGTTTGAACTCACGACCTACAACTTGTAAGTAGCGGCCGTTTTCACTGGGCCACCACTGCTCACACACAGCCTATGCATTTTACAAAGAAAGACTGCCTATATAAATTACACAATCCAGCTAACAAATTGTGAATTACAAGACGAAAAAATTGTTCAAGGGTTGGCAGTTTTCTGCGAAACTGTATCTGAGACTGATGTGATGTTTGCGAGATGTCTTAAAAACATCCAATCTCCAGTCATTCATTTCTTTTTTCTTTTTCATCTTCACGCTCTGATGGAGTGTGTCCGGAATGAAAATACGAGGATCAATGCTTTTGGGTTCTAAAAAATTTATGATACCTATTGACTTTAGTGAGACAATACTCGGTTTACCAATGTCTGATAAAGCTAAACAATTGTATGAGTTAGTATTAAAGAAGATAATAACATTTTTGTGTATTTCTGTACTGGGCAATGTGGTTGCCAAGCGACAAAGCCCTTTAAAAAAACAAGTACGTAAATAATCTTCACGCTGCCGCTTATCACTATGTTCAAACCTAAAACCTCATCCACAAATGCTACCACTCTTGACGACCCCTTCTGATTGTGAAAAACCGATTTCCCACACATTCAAAGCACGTGTGCTTTTAGACAATCATAATTACATATTTTCCGATCGTAAAAACACTCGGCATTCGATTCGATTATTGTTTTGATCAATACAAAAATCGATTTCAAATCGGAAAGCAGATTTTGCACGCAATGATTTTTTATTCTCATTCGATTTCAATTGTTTTGCGAGTTCAAAATTAGAATTTCGTTTGGCACGTGTGAAATGAAACATTTTTTGCGATTCGGTTTTGTTTTTTTAATTGAATTTCTGCTGTTTTTTTCTATAGTGGTCTTCGTGAAATTGCAAACCATTGTAAAAGTCTGATTAGCAATATAAGTTAAATAATAAAGATTTAGTACCTGGATAAGGACAGCTGGACAAGGTTTGTTTGTTTACCTGAAATCAAAACAATAAAAGATGTTATTACAAATTGTCATAAAAGACTGAAAAGTTGTGTGGAAATCGGTTGTCGTGTGCGGAGGAATGAAGAAAATGTCGTGAGGAAAGTCTTGTGTGTGGATGTAGATGGCTTTAAGAGTAGGGGAAGGCCAAAGAAACGATGGTTGGACTGCGTGAAAGAGGATATGGGTAAAAAGGGGGTGACTACAGAGATGACGACTAATAGAGGAGTATGTAAGAAAAAGACATGTTGCGCCGACCCCAAATAAATTGGGATAGGGGCAGGAGAATGATGATGATTACAAATTTATCTATAATATATATGTATTTAGAAATATATAAGTATGTTTATCAGTTGTCTAGTACCCATAATACAAGCTCTGCTTAGCTTGGGAGTAGATGGCGTTGTGTGATAGTTGTGGAATATTATTATTATAATTGTCATAACTTCAATAAATTGGACTGTGTTCGTCAATCGAGTATTTTCATGGTAGAGCCGCCAGCCGTTACTTATTTTCTGAATTACAAAATTTGTGGGCTTCTGTTGTGTTAATTTTTATTTACCTACTTTGAACAGCATATCTGCTAGCTTGGACCGACGGCCAATTTTTTTAAGGTCAGATTTGAAAAACCAAACAAGGAATAGTCGGAACATACTCGTACGAAGTCTGACGCCCTGTGATTTTAGAACATAGTAGCTAAGTGATGTGCACAAAACTATTATTATATTATAAAAAATAAACCTTTTTTCCGTTTTTTGACGGTGGGAGAGTTTGCTCTGATAAAATTAAATAAGGTATTATTTTTGTATTTGCTCTGCTAGCACTTTTTACCCGACTTTCCCTGGAAGATGGTAATGTTTTTAAAAAGCGTGATAACAGAGCATTTATATAAGAAAATTCTTCCAAAGGGATATCTTAAGATAACACTTTTATTACTCCCAAGGGTGCTGATAGGAAAGAAACGATCCTTTCCATTCGTACCCGGAACCACGCAAGATCCGTTCTGCGTGCAGAGATTTAAATAACAAACGTCTTAAATACGACCAACAAGTCTTGACCCATCATGGTGGCGCCACGTGCACAGGCTTAATGTCAAAACGTGATGTTAAAACTTTAGTTTCACATTTTTCTGCGTATCAACTTAAAATATTCAGAGGAAAATCTCGAGCTTTTTTGTGTTTCGTGGAACTGAAATTCGAACCCATTATTAATAATATTACGAAAACCTTTAATGTTGGCTTTTATATTAATCACATTTGACAGGAATACGTTGCAGCATTTTTTGTGCGTCGGAATTTTCCGATTCTGTTGCCTTTTTCGTCGATTATATTATTTTTAATATATTCCGAGAAGTGTGGTCTCTTTGTGCATGATGGTTGTTAATTAAATAATGGAATTGCATGGAAATGCACAACTGCAGTGTAATTTATCTATAATATTTATGTATTTAGAAATATATAAGTATGTTTATCAGTTGTCTAGTACCCATAACACAAGCTCTGCTTAGCTTGGGACTAGATGGCGTTGTGTGATTGTTGTGGAATAAAAAAAATAATAAAAAAAATCTTTTTTCATCTGTCTTTTTCACAGCCCAACATTCTGATCCATACAGTACGACAGGTCTAATCACGGACTCAAAAATATTAAACACTTATTTCACAACAAGCACAATTTTATTGCTTTTTTGTGTACTTCTTTTTTCCTTTTGTTTGTTGCTGTTGTGTTGTGTCTATGTCGAATAAATGATTTCTATTCTATTCTATTTTTTTCTTTTGCCACATAAACAAAAAATAAGGACGATACAGTGCGTTGAAATTTCGCGAGACGTCACGGTGTGCGACACTTTTTACCATTAAGTGACGTCAAGCCTCCACTCTTGAACTTTGATGCGTTTTATCTTTGTCATTTTTTATTGGTTTAGTAAAGTAAAAAATACATGTCCATGCCATGCCAAAAAAAAAATGCCATGCCAAGCCATGTATTTTTTGATAATCTAACTTACGCAATAAATAGAATTATTATTTTCATACCCAGGAAACTACCCTATTATTCGGTGACATATATTCACTGTTATCAGGAAGAAACTAAAGATATTTTCACTAGAACAGATTGGTGCCGATTCTCTTGTACAGTAACTGAACTAAAATTAGAGAACCGCTATCTTTTACTAAAAGGCAGTGCAGGAAAATGACGTCTATAGCTATGAACTAAGTTAGAGATGTCAAACTAGTTTACGCCTTGCGCTTCACCGTGTTTTTAAGTATACCTACCCTTAATTTGTATGAAAATATTAGTTCAACAAAATTTGACAGCGCTAATTTACATCCGTCTCTTTCTTGTTTTATTAGAGAGAATAAGATAGCAATAGCCTAAATTAAGTTTAGTTAGTGCACAACAGAATCGGCACCTTTACCTTATTCAAAAGTTTACGTCAACAACGTTTAACATAAAATACATAGTTTTACATTCGGTTGAACCGAGTTATCTATAAATTCCGAAAACATCGTCCATTGTAAGGAAAGCAAGCAAAATATTTTGAACAGATTCGGTTTTGTGTCTGCACTGATAAAGCTGGCATAGGTAAGTTTGAATGTATATACTATAGTAGAGCTGATATTATGACTTACCTCCTAGCACATGATAGAAGACAAACAGGTGATGGTAAGCAAAAAAAAATCCTACGGTGTATTATATTATAGTGATCAGCCACTTAGTTGCCAAGCGTAGTTACTAGACACTATTCACTTCCCAAATTCCTACTAAGATGTGCAATTATTCTGTTTAAACTGTCCCCAAATAACAAAGAAAATACTCCAAACTTTATCCCCACATTTAATTAGATCTTCAAATTTTCTTTTAAAACAAGACAAGGCCCACAAAAAAAAACACAACAAAAAAAAATACTAAGAAAAAAAGCAAGCGAGTGAACGATACGCCGTAATTATAACTTCTCACAACAACTCTGTTATAATTTAAAGTAATATAAACCTGAAGCACAATGACCAAAAATGATCAGAAGAACCATTACTCAATCTTCTTAGTATCGATGATTCCAAATTTAAGTCTTTTGATAAGAATTTAACCACTTCGACAGAATAAGCACTTATGTTAATTGCTGCATACTAGTATTTAAATTCAAGTTCTTCAAACTTAACAGACAGATGGGCCCCACTTCTTCTTCACTGCTCATACGAGTAGACTAGGAAATGGTGACGGGCGGGCGTTTTTGGCGGACTGTCTTTATGTAGAACTTTGACATTCAAAACGTGCTGGCTCTCAGCCTAGTTTGAATAAATGACTTACGGTTTTGATTTTGACTTGCCTCGTAAAGGTCTTTTAGAGAGAAGGTGTTGTTGCACAGATAACATGACAAGAGGTAAGGCATTGATTGGAACCTTGCTCCGCAATCGCATTGTGGCTCAATGGAGTATCCTCATTTGACTATGTTCCCATCTGGAATAGCAAACCACAATAAGAATTGCGGCAAGTAACTGTCATGGGTCTCTACTCATACTGAGAAGAAAAGGGCCATCTTGATCGTGCCTTTGCTCTTTGTGTGTTTTTAAGTCACTTGCGATATTATTATCGTGCCGTTTGGAAACTTATGGCTCATTTGTTTAATAACAAAAGAATTAACCTCTCACATAAAGAGTTATTTTGAAACACAAAACGTATAACCATGAGAATTAGGGTATAAAATCTAAAATTCATATCAAAGTGGGAAAAAGGAATCCTAATACTGTAACTTCGTTTGTCTGTTTTGTTTAAAGTTTTGCTATATTATGCAAAGCACTTTTACATGTTTCTATCAAGAAAGACTACTGCTTGTGTTACTTAGTGGTATCGCGGACAAGCAGAGACCTGTTTGCAATTTAATTTAAAGAAAAATAAGGCAGAGAAATAGAGTTTCAAACTTGTTCTTTACCGGAGATTAATCGGATGGGATCTTGAAGTCGGAAGATATCCTTCCGACTTCAAGATCATTATATTATTATCAAAAATTTGCTGTTTGAATCAAGACTCTTTATTAGTTTAACATTGTATACACTTGTAAGTGATTCTAAGGCATTAAAGATTCATCAAAAGTTAGAGAAATTATTCTGGAAAGTTTACAGATACTGTTACGCCGACCGTATTACGAGAACGTTCGAGAATGTGGTCGAAGTTTCCAGACGATTACATTACGTTCGAGAAAATTCCACCATGGGCTAGTACGACAATGTTCTGGAAACTTCTATGACTGTATAAATAGGCCGGGCGGGTGGCGAGTGAGTCAGTCTGTTTTTGACTACGAATGCGAAAGCAAGCGATTACGAAGAGAATAGTGATCATTAGAGAATTAGTGTTTGTTTAAATAAAGGATATTGGAATAATCAATCGGTGTAAAATAGTATATCCCATACCCACTCGTAACAATACCATAAATTTTCATATTATAAAGAAATCTCGATGTCACGAACTGTCGTGTAAAACAGGGGCAGTTCGCTAGTTAACTGGTTTAGTTTCTTCGTTTTTTGACACCGACTGCCGAAATTAACGTTAGTATGCACTTTTTGTTTTTTTTGGAAGTCGGTTCTATTTTTTTGGATTTATTTTTTATTTTTCACTTTTTAGTTGTGATTGAGAATTGTGTTAACAATGCATATCTAGGCGATAGCAGCAATCGCTGTTGATTTGCTTTCATTTTTTTAAGAGTTCCGTTGTCTGTCTCCGAAACTTATCATCAGAGCTATATGAAATTTAAATGGGACCATTTCGGAACAAACCCCTTTCGAACAAAAAAAGAATTTTGGAAATCCCTCTATAAATGACGAAGTTATGCCCGAACATACATAAAAAAAAACAAACATCCGAATTAATAACCTCCTCCATTTTGAAGTAGGTTAAAAATAAAATCAGTTCTTCTTACCAGCTGGTGACTCCGCATTTTTCTTTCAAATGAAAAGAAAAGACGAGTCAAGGGATTCAAGAGAAAGACATCAATGAAGTTCACAGTCCTTTCTTTGGGTGACATCTGTGATGAAGCGAAAACCTTATCAGAAATCTCCGATTGTGATTGAAGTCTTTCGACTGACATTAGAAAAGATTGCATTTGGCATTTTAGAGACGTAAAATACGATGTAAATGAACGTTACTGAAGCGTTGTATAGGGGTTGATTTGTGTTAGATACTACGTTTGCCTGCGATTTTGTTTGTGTGAGCTGTTTTTAATTAAGGAAATTGAAGGTAAATCATTGTTAGGCTCGCGATGGTAACCGATGATGTGGTCGACGATGGAGTACCTTGCCCAGAAGTAACCTATTAGTAGTCACTCTTCACTTAAAGATTCCCAGGTTGTAGCTATCAGAAAACGCAGACTCCCGCAGGGAATTCAGTGGAATTCTCTGCGTGCAGCTAAGGAGTGCCTTAGCTGTGTGTTCCCAAAACATTTTGTGCGTGTCGGCAGGATGTCCACCATGTACCGGTGGCGCATCGCCGTACGTTTTGTGGTCCGATGATGGAACGGGCTTGGCGGAATCAAATTATGCAATTCCGACGCACACTCCCCAAAATGTAACCGATAGAAAACCGACAGGCTAGCAACTCGGCGTCTATGCTCTAGGCTTTGGAGCTTTGACAGTTATGTTATCTTAAGAGTAGAAATAAAACTGTCACCCAGTTAATAATAATTTATCAAAAAAATGAATTTTGTTGTTGTATGTTGTTGTTGTTGTGTTGTGTTGTTGTGTGGAATGTTGCCACTTAAATATTAATATTTTTTACGCTGTATAATATTTAGAAGTTTTACTCATTGTTTTCTGCACCGGTCGACGTCATGACGTTGGCGCCGGCTGTCGCTGAAAACCAGCGCTGGGGCTCTGTCTTGCATAGGGTCATAGCACTTAAGGCCCTTCTCGCGGTCCAGTGGCGCCCTCATTGAATAAAAAATCGTAGCATAGCACAGAAAATAAATATTAAAAAATCCAACTTGACGTTTGTTACAAAGAGGATAAAGAATTTTTACGTTGTTAAAACAGGTCTCAAAATGTTTCGTATGAGGGCGCCACTGGACCGCGAGAAGGCCCTTAAGCTGAGCGATGGCCGTTTTGCGTGGATGTGACGCATTTTTTTCCCCCAGTTTTTCTTCTTTTTTTTGTGTTTCTCTGTTTTTTGCGTCATGTTTACCGTAAATAAACGTATTTTCTTTCTTTCTTTTTTTTATCAACGACATCACAAATATTTACGCAATTGAAGTGATGCGATTGGCTGTTGAAAATAAATTTAACTAATTAAAATAGCTACAGTGTATTTAACAATTTTGTACACAAATTTTGAAATAAACTTAGCATTAAATTGGGTAATGTATTCCTTGCAGTCGAAACTAAAAAAAAAATATGACCAAGTGCAAGTCGAATTTCGCACATTAAGGGTGCCGTACCAAATATTTATACAAGAGAATACGTAATAACAAACATGCCAAAATTTCAAGCGCATAGGTCAATAGGAAGTTAAAAAATTCTTCGTAACAAAATTTTGTGACAGACGACGGACGGACAGACAGACAGAAGGACACGTGAGTGACAACAATAGGGCTACATTTGGACCGTTCGGGTACGGAACCCTTAAAAGAAAAATGACGCAAAAATGAGTCCTGTGGCTGACTTTTTCATAAATAGAAACGCCCTCCAAATCATTGGAAGATTTTTCCCAAATCCACAAAAAAAAAAAAACAGTTCAGTCCGACTCACTGTCACATTAAAGTTTATTACTTATTTAAGAGCGTATATATGTATATTATTTGTATAAATATGAATGAACATAAAATCACCAAGGAATATTCTTGACAGTCTGGCAGATAAAATTGTAATTTTCATATTTTATCTTGCTTAGACTGAAAGGTGACCTTTCGTCACTTGAGATTGAAAATACATACTTGAGACGTTATATAAAAGTTAATGAGAATATAAATCGATCACGTTTGTAGTTAGGGAAAGGAAATGAGCACATACGAGTATACATATTCTTTTTATTATTGTGGACGGTACAAGAAAAAAAACATTCTCTTCCCCATATAATACTAATTTATTTGGAGTCGGTGGAACATGTGTTGTCGCACTTATTTTGCCGCTTTTGGTGGTGTCAACCGTGAACCGGAACGTCATCAGAGGTTAGAAAGGGCGTGGTAAGAGCTCTTTTGGAACACCACTGTGCAGCGTCACTTTATTATGCACCGTCGGCAAAGCAACACCATCTCCGTGATATTTTACTTTCATACAGTGTAGGTATTAGTCGAATAAATAGGTCAAATCAATCAGCCTAGCCTTTTCCCAACTATCTTGTGGTCGGCTTCCAGTCTAACCGGACGCAGCTGAATACCAGTACTTTACATGGAACGATGCCCCTTGGTAAGACTGGTTGTCAGACTTTCGGGCTTCTGATGACCCGTAATAACTGTCAAAGATCCATGATTGACAGCCAGGACCAACGGCTTAACGTGCTTTCCGAGGCACGGAGGAGTCTCGGTATGTAAAGATGGTCACCCATCCACGGACCAACCCCGGCAAGCGTAGCTTAATCTGATGGATTGACCCGTGCGGCTGTTATCACTTTTGCCACGAGATCCTCCCGAGTCGAATATACAGAAATAAAGTTGGTCAAAGATTATTCCTAGACATTGTTAATAATTACAATGTATTTGTTTGTATTTAAAAAATCAGTATTGTAGTAAATCTAATAAAAATGTAACAGTTAAATATTTGAAAATTATCAACATCAGCCTTTTTATTAAACTACAGAGCCACCAGCTGAAGGAAGTCGACCATTTCAAGTACCTAGGCTCTGTTGTTGCAAACGATGGTACGATTGACGCCGAAATAACCCACCGCGTAAACACTGGGTGGATGAAGTGGCGCGAACTATCGGGCGTGTTATGCGACAGCAGAATGCCTATACCAATAAAAGGTAAAGTTTACAAAACCGCGGTGCGCGCTGCGCTCATCTATGGTGCTGAGTGCGTACCTATGGAAAAGGTCCACACCTTGAAACTGCACTCGACGGAGATGAAAATATTGAGTTGGGCAGGAGGTGTCACTCTGCTTGACAGGGTAAGAAAAGAACATGTCCGTGGAAGTTTTAAGATCCGCCCAATCCTACAAAAGCTGTGATGAGAAGACCCGAAGAACACATGACCAGACAAGTCCCCAAAGCTCGGAAGCTCGGGAGCATCGACACCGGTTCGAAAAAGCGAGGAAGACCCCCTTTAACCTGGATGTCCCTCGTAAACAACGACCTGAAGGCAGGGAATTTGGACGTTTTGACGACCCAGCGTAGACACGTCTGGCGAGGAATGACGAGGAGTGCCGACCCCAAATAATGGGATAAGGCTAGGCAGAAAAAGAGCCCTTTTTTTATTGTCCCCACTGCTGAGACACAGGCCTCCTCTCTGTGAGAGGGTGTGGGCCGTAATCCACCACGCGTGATCAGTGGTGGCCCAGTGGTATTGGTCGCGACTTACAAGCTGTAGGTCGTGAGTTCAAACCCAGGCAGTCACTTTACTTTGTGTCAATTATTTCATCACCACTGCTCTCAAAACGGTGAAGGAAAACATCGTGAGGAAACCGACATGTCCTAGAACCAAAAATTCGAAGACATGTGACATCTACCAACCCGCATTGGGGCCGCGTGGTGGATTTGAAAATTATACTATCTACCAATTAAAAGGGCAACACTGATTTTAACTTAATTATGGCTTACAAGATGTTGTAGCTACCTTGTTGCCAATGAACGCTTCTTATGATGAATGAATTCTACACATTTTCCCAAATAGTATTTAGATGAGACTTAACTACAACCTTTTATTAGACAAAGCCCAATTTATTAAATACTTCGTAACTAATTTTACTTCATAATATTAATCAACAAAGACTCAAAACAAACTGAAATGCTACAGTCAATTAATTCTGGCAAGTAATAAATTAAGAGGCATACAGACGCGAGCCCTGACGGAATTAAAAATCAAATTAAGATAAATATAATTGTGGGACGGAGGCGAATGTTTGTGTAATTATCAATTTTTTGTATTTTGCGGGGAAGATAGATTTAATAAAGTGTGGATGTATTTAGCACAAACTGTTGTATTGTTTTTGAAATTAGGAGAAGAGGCTTTTGGAGTGGATATTACAGACTAGGAAAGAGTCCACTGCTGGACATAGGCCTTCCCCAAGTGTCGCCATATCGATCGGTCCTGTGCGTCTCGCATCCATCCCCGCGAACCTCACCAAGTTACCGGTGCACCTAGTGGGAGGCCTTCCAACGTTGTGTCTTCCAGTACGCGGTCGTCACTCCAGAATTTTTAGCCCCATCGAACATCTGTTCTACGAGCAATGTGCAGCCCACAGCCACTTAAGGCGCAGTTATACGACTTTTAATGGTTTTTAATTGAACATCACGTCTAAACGACTAGTCTTATTTATTTGAAAAAAGTATATGTTACTCTAGACTATTGCCGTCGATTTGGTCTCAGAATATTTCAAATTATAATTTTATATCATTGTGTAATTAATTTGTAAAGTTATGTCTAACGCGGATAAAAAATTGAAAATCACGCAAAAACTATTTAGCGTATTTTTATGAAACCTTCACCATTTTAAAGATCATGTAATTATTTATAATTTAGTCTCAGTGTTTTAGTTTAATAGTGTTTATGGCTTTATGTGTAATAAATTAATGATGCGACCAATTTCGGACAGCGCTACTTGATGGGCGAGTCCTATTACTGGGTGGACATACGACGCGTTACGTGAGCACAGCGCAGAACACGTAAGCTAACCACTCAAGGTCGTTGGCAGCTAGTTTGGCGATTTTGGCAGTCATTCTACATGCGGGTGACTTCGCCCCCCCCAATCTCACTTCATTAAATCGGGGGCTGGATAATTCCATATTTGGCTGATTTGATTATGACAATCATGCGTCAAGCTTTCAGGAAACCAAATCAGCTTTTAAACATAGCTTTCCAATGTTTCGGTCATTGTAAAGCTATATGTTTAAAAGCTGATTAATTTTCAAAGGAAATTGCCAAAACCATTTCGTGGTACTTAATTTTGTATTCCATAATCTGAGTTTGACTAAATATAATCAACTCAGGAGCTCGTGGCTTAAGTAATAACAGCCGCACGGGTCGATCCATCAGGTTAAGCTACGCTTGTCGGGGTTGGTCCATGGATGGGTGACCATCTTTGCACACCGAGACTCCTCCGTGCCTCGGAAAGCACATTAAGCTGTTGGTCCCGGCTGTCAATCGTGGATCTTTGACAGTCGTTACGGGTCGTCAGAAACCTGAAAGTCTGACAACCAGTCGTACCTGCCGGGGTACTGTATTACCAAGTAACTGGGTTGTAGAGATCAGATAGGCTGTCGCTCCATTTAAAATACTAGTATTCAGCTGCATCCGGTTAGACTGGGAGCTGACCCCAAGATATTTGGGAAAAGGCTAGGCAGACATAGGCATAATACAAACTTACATGAAATTCCCTTGACACTTGCCTGCTCGTGTAGCATAAAAACATCGCTTGGACTAAGCTATAATAAACTGCCATATTTAATATAGGTTATTCGTGACACAAGCTCTTCTGGGAAAACCAGACATTTAATTAATTTCAAATATTTCACGTGCCACAGAAACAACTAATTTCTTTGTTTACCATTACAGAAACAAAAGACAACTCTATTTTGTTTCTATGTATTGCTCATTCTAGTTTGAACCTTATGTTTACTAACATACGAATCAAATTGGTCTTTTAAGCATCAACTATGGCTAAATCACTACGAGATTTTGCCCTTATTTCCCAGGAGGGTACAATTTCTAGTGTTGGAGGAACAACGAAAGCTTGGAAGAACTGAATTTGAATATGAAAAGCGATTTTTGTTAGGTACCTACCTTTTTTATTATAAGACAGTACCTACTCTACCCAGGATTTTGTCCTGTCCTGTATGCGTCGCTATTTTTGGGACTTAAAGATCAATTAAAAAAATATAAACATTATTCTAAACTAGCTTTTGCCAGCGGTTTCGCCCTTGTGGACGTACTACCCCCATAATAAATTATGTGCTATTTTAGACTAAAATCTATCTCTGTGCCAAATTTCATCCAGATCCGTTGAGCCGTTTTGGCTTGATTGAGGATACTGAATCACGAAACATCCATCCATCCAAACTTCAACAAAAAAAAAACAACCAATCACAATGGTTGAAATCCTCATCGCACCGCTCGTCACGTTGTAATTTTTTATATGGGGTATCGTATTACCCAGTAACTGGGTTGTGGAGGTCAGATAGGCAGTCGCTCCATGTAAAACACTGGTATTCAGCTGCATCCGGTTAGACTGGAAGCCGACCCCAAGATAGTTGGGAAATGGCTAGGCAGATGATGATATAAGTCTATAAGATTTTTATATATAGCCTAGCTGGGGCAATGTCAAGTAGACACTTATCATAAATATTTAAGTCTTAAAAAATTGAAGGAACACAATACAAGAAAATACATTAAATAATATTCTACGATACAGAAATGGCAGCTAGACAAATACAAGTAGAAATTTCCATTACATTAGATAAATATTTGATACAAACAGTACTCTGTAGACAGAAAATGGATAAATAAAGAAAAAAATCTGATAGGTATAGATTCGACGACATGATTTTAATAAAGGATCTTTGTAAGGAATTCGTGAGAACATTTTGAGTTAGAACAGATTATTTAGATACCTAGGTTTTTTATTCTACTTTGATAACCATTTCTTTTTTGTCAGGATGGATCTATGTAGGTATGTAACTGTCCTTTTGGTTTTATCCCAATTTATTTGTGGTTCGTGTAACACGTCTTTTACTTGTTCAAACATTATGCATAAAAAAAGAAAGATTCGTATGGAAGTTATCCGCTGTAATCGCGTATTTACAAGTTTTATTGATTGTTATTATTGTTTTGCGTTAAAATAAATACGAAGTGCTTTTCAACGTGACGAATATATTTCATTTGTCAAGAATTTAACCCTTTATCTATTATACTACCTCTACACAAAAATTTAACTGAAATGGCTCAGTAGTTTAGAAGTGTTGTAACAAACAGACAGAGTTGTTTTCGCATTCTTTGTCTAAGATACAATTCAATTAAATGTATTTCTTTATTATTATAACAACCTTATTGGGAGTTACTTGTTTGAGCCGTTTGGAGTCAGTTTTTCGGCATATCAGCAAGCTGTTAGTCGACTCTTCACGTGACCAGAGAGCTGGGCTTTTCTTTGGCCAACGAATCAGCATTGCTATTCAACGTGGCAATGCTGCTAGCGTTCTGGGCACTTTTTCCATTGACAGCGATGTGGATGAATTTTTTGACGCCAAATGAGTTGTTTTCAAATGCATTTGTACATGTTAGGTATTATTATTAGTTTGTATATATCTTTTAAGTATTTTTTTTTATTGGGTGTTAAATTCACAGATCACGTTAGAAACACCACACTGCGTAGCAAAAAATAAATCGATGAGGTGGCTCAAAAGTCTGTCCAACCTAAATGGGACTGGGGACATGTCTACTATATGCCCTACGAGCTGCGGGCCCGAGGAATGGTGCCTGACACACCGGCGTCTGCAGACCACGAAGGAGATGGCGGGACGACCTGGATGTCTACCTTAAGAAAACAAGAAACGAAAAATCTGACCGTTCGAAGAAATGGAGGTAGGTGTTTACCCAGTAGTGGGATAGTACTTGCTAGTAAAAATAAATATTTTATTGAAATTCAATATCTAATAAGTTTAGGCTGTCAGACAAAATATTAAACTATCACAAATGGGTACACAAGTAGCTTATACGAATCATAACTCAACTATTTTCCTTTCCCCGGTATAAATATCCCAACAAGATACAAATATAAGCTTGTATGCTAAACCACAGGTATTCATAATTTTCCTTTATGTCACTTCATAACTAGTTTTCACTTTACCTGCACATAAAGGCGTGTATCGTTTTAGCTCGTACGTAAGTTTCTTTGTTAGTTATGTGATTACTAAATGAGGTTCAGAATTGAGACTTACACGGTTGGTTTTGAAATAGGGGGTTGGGATTTATGGGCATTTCAAAAGTGCCTGTAAAGGGTTTATTTGTAATAAATGATTTGATTTGATTTGAGTCTGCCTGCCTAGCCTTTGCCCAACTATCTTTGGGTCGGCTTCCAGTCTTACCGGATGCAGCTGAATACCAGTATGTTACATGGAGCGACTGCCTATCTGCCCTCCACAACCCAACTGGGTTGTGGAGGTCAGATAGGCAGTCAGCCATAAATAGATAGCCAGTAACTACTGCGTATCACGATACCCTTTGGTAAGACCGGTTGTCCGACTTTCGGGCTTCTGACGACCCGTAACGACTGCCAAAGATCCACGATTGACAGCTAGGACCACCGAGGAGTCTCGGTATGTAAAGATGGTCACCCAACTATGGACCATGATTGGAGTCATAAAGTATATCTTTGGGTTGATTATCAGTTTGGTCTGAGTTTTCAGGTTTATGAGAATTTTCAAAGGACTCCAACTCTTCAAGGAGTTATAGAGAATCTTCTCAGGCACAACCAAAATATTATCGTTGCCGTCGTGGAGGTGTATCAGTGCACCTGTACCTTTTATACACACTTAAATGTTTTTTTCTTTTTATATATATTTTTTTAGAGAGAGGAGCTCGTGGCTAAGTAATAACAACCGCACGGGTCGATCCATCAGGTTAAGCTACGCTTGCCGGGGTTGGTCCATGGATGGGTGACCATCTTTACATACCGAGACTCCTCCGTGCCTCGGAAAGCACGTTAAGCCGTTGGTCCCGGCTGTCAATCGTGGATCTTTGCCAGTCGTTACGAGTCGTCAGAAGCCCGAAAGTCTGAAATCCAGTCTTACCAAGGGGTATCGTATTACCCAGTAACTGGGTTGTGGCGATCAGATAGGCAGTCGCTCCTTGTAAAATACTGGTATTCAGCTGCATCCGGTTAGACTGGAAGCCGACCCCAAGATAGTTGGGAAAAGGCTAGGCAGATGATGATATATATTTTTTTTATTTTGGGGTGTAAATCGGAAAATTAAAAAAAAATTTTTTTTCAAATTGTACCTACAGTGCGCACACCAGAAGACAGGGCGAAATATTGTGGAGGTTTCAAATGCATTTTTTTTATAAATAATTTTAAATTTATTTAAGAAAACAGATGAAAATTTACAATTCCCCCATTATCTCAAAAATACACAAACACACACTTTTACCTCTTTATAATAGGTATTAGTTTAGATTAAGATTAGTTAGGGCAACCTTGTTTACTTCAATACTACTCCGGTTTCAAAATGATGTGTACACCGAAAAGCACTCATTACAATAACAGACAGAAAACACAAAAATCAAACCAACAACCCTCACACCAAAAGCCAAACACTCCACCACTAAGCCATTAAGGCCATGACCCATTATCTACCTCATAACAATTGTTAGTAACAGCCACTGGCGAAGACTACGGCGCAAAATCTCTCCTTTTCATCTCATTCAGACGCATAAATACCTTTCTCCTGAAAAGTCTTCGCCTTAACGATCAAAGGGCATTTTAGACGTACAAAGGCCTTACACCATAAAACTCTATAGACTTTTGCAAATAATCATGACTTGGCAACAACGCTACATTATATACTTAATCGATAAGGGGTTAAGTTAGCATTTCTTGAGTTGTTTTGCGAAAATTGTATGTGTAAAGAGAGAAATAGAAACTAAATCAACGTCTTGATTTAGTTCGGAATTTGACCAGAAATACCAATACAATCTGCCTAGCTAGCCTTTTCCCAACTATCTTGGGGTCGGCTTCCAGTCTAACCAGATGCAGCTGAATACCAGTATTTTACATGGAGCGACTGCCTATATGATATCCACAACCCAGTTATAGGGTAATACGATACCCCTTGGTAAGACTGGTTGCCAGACTTTCGGGCTTCTGACGACCCGCAACGACTGTCAAAGATCCACGATTGACAGCCGGGACCAACGGCTTTACGTGCTTGCCGAGGCACGGTATGTATAGATGGTCACCCATCCATGGACCAACCCCGGCAAGCGTAGCTTAACCAGCTGGATCGACCCGTGCGGCTGGTATTACTTTAGCCACGAGCTCCTCGACATACCATTAATTGAAATCATTACCTACAATCCAAGACCCCCCCCCCCACCGTGCCTCAGAAAGCACGATAACCATTCTCACATATTTGACAGTAATTCATCATCATCATCATCATTTCAGGCGACCCTCACCTGGTCATCGGTCCACCTTGTGGGAGGCCTTCCAACGCTGTGTCTTCCGGTACGCGGTCGCCCCTCCAGAACTCTTCGGCCACATCGACCATCTGTTCTACGAACAATGTGCCCTAACCACAGCAGCTTCAGTTTTTCGATTTAACAGTCAGTACAGGTACCTAGTTCATAGCCGGAAAGTCACTTACTCAAAATAATGTCAAAGAAAAAGGCTGACTCAGCCCAAAGCCAGTGCCCTGCCCACTGCCACTTCAGTTTGGGGGTTTGACAGTCATTACAGGAAGTCACTAGTCGGAAAGTCACATTAGTCAAAATAATGTCATAGAAAAACGTTGACTCAGCCCAAAGCCAGTGCACTGCCCACTGCCACTTCAGTTTGGGGGTTTGACAGTCATTACAGGAAGTCAATAGTCGGAAAGTCGCATTAGTCAAAATAATGTCATAGAAAAACGTTGACTTAGCCCAAAGCCAGTGAGTGCCCTGCCCACTGCCACTTCAGTTTGGCGGTTTGACAGTCATTACAGGAAGTCAATAGCCGGAAAGTCACATTAGTCAAAATAATGTCATAGAAAAAGATTGACTAAGCCCATAGCCAGTGCCCTGCCCACTGCCACTTCAGTTTGGCGGTGTAACAGTCATTACAGGAAGTCACTAGTCGGAAAGTCACATTAGTCAAAATAATGTCATAGAAAAACGTTGACTCAGCCCAAAACCAGTGTCCTGCCCACTGCCACTTCAGTTTAGGGGTTTGACAGTCATTACAGGAAGTCAATAGTCGGAAAGTCGCATTAGTCAAAATAATGTCATAGAAAAACGTTGACTCAGCCCAAAGCCAGTGCACTGCCCACTGCCACTTCAGTTTGGGGGTTTGACAGTCATTACAGGAAGTCAATAGTCGGAAAGTCGCTTTAGTCAAAATAATGTCATAGAAAAACGTTGACTTAGCCCAAAGCTAGTGCCCTGCCCACTGCCACTTCAGTTTGGCGGTTTGACAGTCATTACAGGAAGTCAATAGCCGGAAAGCCATATTGGTCAAAATAATTTCATAGAAAAAGGTTGACTTATCCCAAAGCCAATGTTGACAATGAACTAAACCATTGTTGACAAGACTATTCGTCCGACCTTTAAGTTGGAAAACAATTACATTTAAACCGTTCACGTCAGTATAAACTGCCCCAAACCCTATCCGTTCACAGTGTTTAAACGTGTATTGTGAGGGTACTTAGCAAATCGAGAACACTCGTACGTCGAAACTAGGTACCTACTTACAGGTACTCGTATCATAAAATGTAACGTGTTATTGTGCCAGCAATGTAAGGGTAGGTCTATAAGTTTGGGTGAAAACCTAAATAGAATAAATACAAAGAACAATGCTAGTAATTTACTTTCATATGTACTTCAGTTTTATATGTAGGTACTGTAGAGCCTTTTTGTGTGTTGGCTTGCGCACCAACCTCCTCGCATATTTGTAATTATTTATTAACACATCATGATATAAAGACTATTACTTATAGGAAAAGGTTAACTTCTGCCGGCGGCTCCGTTCGCATGGAATTAATATTTACCTCCAAAGGATTTATTTTCGTTGGATCCCAGTTTAATATTTCTGGCGTTGGATAACAAAACATTATATAAAATATATCCTATATGATATTATGAAGTAGGTATAAGCGATATTTCTGTAAAGTTTCATCAAAATCCGTTCAGGGGGGTTAGACAAAATACATTTCTGTTAACGTTAACGCTAATGCTTCGTGCAAAATGTATGGCAACGACATTACTGGGCGTGAGTCACGTGACAGTTCTCTGTCCAACGCTTCGTGCAAAATGTCGTAGCCATACATTTTGCACGAAGCGTTAGCGTTAACAGAAAAGATTTTTGTCTAACCCCCCAGTAGTTTTTGCAACAGTAATAGTACTATGACATTATTTTTGAAAGAGTAACAATCATCCATCCTCACAAACTTTCATACTTATTACAACTAGCTTGAATAAGTACTTCCCCCATTATAAATTATAGCATACATATGTGCTATTCCAGACTATAATCTATCTCTGTGCCAAGTTTCATCGAGATCCGATCAGCCGTTCTGGCGTTATTGAGTAACAAACCTCCATCCAAACTTTCGCATTTATAATATTAGTACTTACGATAAGTAGGAATAGACAGAAAGCACGTTGGACATTAAAAGGCTGATGATGATGATGATGACGTTGGGTAACAAGTGATTGGCGTGTAAAATAGTTTATCTTTAACCATGAAATGTTAACCAATTAGCAATTTCCTTTCATATCGTTTCAGCCCCTCAAGAACGTCAGGCTCTAATAGTAGGTAACTTAAGTCTTCTGGAGACCAAAGGCTTTCAAATAAACTCTATGACGAACGCCTGATTCTAAACCCTTTGGGGACAGAGTCATAATCAACACGATTAGTGGACAGAATCGTGACCCAAGGGCTGACTTTTCCTTGGATATAGGATAAGCATTGCTATACAACGTGGCAATTCCGCCAGTCTTTTGAGCATATTTTCAGTCGACAGCGATGTGGACGAACTTTTGGAGGGCATTGTGTTCTGCCTAGCCCTTTCCCAACTACCTTGGTTGGGGTCGGCTTCCAGTCTAACCGGATGAAGTTTAATACCAATATTTTACATGGAGCGACTGCCTATCTGACCTTCACAACCCAGTTACTATGTAATACGATACCCCTTGGTAAGACTGGACAGGATATAATTTAGATTTTTTTTTAGCTAGTTACATAATACAGTGGAAAGAATTGGATGCCACGGTGTATTGTTATTAGCAAATTCTGTGACGCGACGGGCCCATCTTGTCTTTATCCCTTAGTCATCATGATGAAGATGATGCCTTATAGCCGATCTCGGCCACAGCAACTACATTCCTTGGCCCCACAAGGGTGGTTGCGAGTTTAGATTTGCTGCTCTGTTATGCGCCCTCATGTGACTTGCGTATCCAACTTTGGCCGAAATATTTCGAGCACAGAGCGGGCATGTCAGAAGGTTTGCTGGGAGAAAACTCAATTATGAGTCAAGCTCACTTTGTACATTAATTATTTAATGACTGTGTTCTATTTCTAAGTAAAGATGTGGTGTACAATAAAGAATTACGAGTAAGATGATGATAAAAAACTTTTTATAAAAAAATACACCCGACTTTCATAGAAAAAACACAAAAAAATGCAAAATAGCTTTGATTTCGGCAGTCGGTGTTTCTACTTTTGTTTCTGAAGTCAGTTGTAATTTTTTGTAAAAAAGTTTTTTTTATTTTTCGCTTTTAGTTGTTGTACCCATAACTAAAAGTAAATAGTAAAGTTATGCCCGAATTGATAGCCTCCTCTCCGAAGTTCTTCATCAGATCTTCACCAAATTTAAACAAGAGCACATGAAAAGCACCAGCTTTCAAATAAAAAAAATTATGAAAATCAGTTCACCCTGAAAAAACTTATGAGATAACACACACGTAAAAAAAACAGTCGAATTGAGAACCTCCTCTTTTTTTGAAGTAGGTTTAATAATAGCTGTTGGTGGTCTAGTTTTGAGGTTGTCGCGTTTCCGTTCCGCTGTGCATCCTTACATGGCGAATTGGTACTACATAAGTAAATGTGCGTTCGTCGCACACCAGCTTAATCTACTATAAACATTAGCAAGGCTATTATTTACCACATCACCGTATGAGCTGACCAAGATCGAATCGACAAGAAATCAGGTAACACTATTTATGACTTCGATGTACGGTGGCCACCTATTTTTTTACTCTCTCTTACCCTCACAGACATGAAAACCCAACAAAAGTACCTTTGGACCGGTTCCTATAGAGATGTCAGCGTAATTGAAGGGGCCATGTTCGAAAGAGTTAGAAGGAAGTCAAGTGACTTTTAGTCAGTAAGAGTCTGACACTCCCTTCAGAGCAGGAGAAGTCATCTAATGTTTTCCCGACCTGAAATAAAAAACCGGCTAAGTGCGTGTCGGATTCCGTACATTTTGGGTTCCATACCAAATGTATTTTTGACTATAGTTATGGCTTGGGATCAAACAGAGCTTATACTGTGAAAATTTGAATACTGTAGCTCCAACCGTTTGGCTGTAAAACTTGTATCACAGACGACGGACAGACGTACACGTGAGTGACAGCAATAGAGCTCCGTTTGGACCCTTCGGGTACGGAAGAATACCTCAAGTGCCACACTCAGGTACCGTTAAAGCAGGTGCCCAATGTACCTCTAAAAAAGACCAGTTCAAATTCACAACTATCTTAACAAATCCTTAAAATTGTCATCCCCGCAACCCTCATCTTATAGACCGCCTCAGCATAATATGGCACCTTTCACGCACAGCTATAAACTACACATAGAAATGGCGATATTCTAGAGGCAAGGACTGTTTACACATTTGCCCTAATCTCCTGGTTTAGACGCAACGAAGATTCTGCCGTTTACTCCAAGATTATGCTATGAGCTTCTGAATAAATTTTCTTGTAGTTAAAGGCTTGAGATTTAGGGTTAGACTGGGTAGCAGATATATTTTTCGTTGGGGTTCTAGAAGGATATGATTTGGGTTTGTGTTTAAAATTATGGTTTGGTCGAAGGTTTAAACCATTATTGTTATAGTTTTGAAAAATAGGTATATCCAATGGTCTGTCACTGAAATCCCAGTAACGGGACATTGAAAAATAACTTTGCATTGCTGGCGGTCAACTCAATTTTGTATTTAACTCCTCCCCATCCTTTTAGGGTTCCGTACCCGAATGGTCTAAACGGAACCCTATTGCCGTCACTAACGTATCCGTCTGTCCGTCTATCGGTCACAAAATTTTGTACCGAAGAATTGTTCAACTTCCCATTGATTGACCAAAGAACTTGAAATTCGGTGAGAATGTTTATAGTGACGTATATTGTGCTAACAAATATCAATATTTGGTACGGAACCCTAAATGTGCGAAATCCGACACGCACTTAACCGGTTTTTTATCTTTGACAGGCTCGCGTTTGACCACTATCTCATGTGATCGAAAATGGAATGTTTTAAAATGAATGTAACGACTTAATAGATCCTCATCATCCTCTCGCCTATTTCAAATTTTATGGGGATCTGCGCAGCTAGTCTTCTTCTTCCACATGTCTTAATGTTTCTTCACCTTACTAGTCACTTTTTATCCTCATCATCTTTTAAACAGTACGTCCATCGTCTCTTTGGTCTTTCTTAAAAGTTACTAGCTTCTGCCAGCGGCTTCACACACGCGAAAATCATCCCAAGGGAACATGCTCCTGAAATAAAAAGTATTCTATTTGCTATTCCAGAAAATAATCTATCTCTGTGCCAAATTTCATCCAGATTCGCTCAGCCGTTCTGGCATGGTTGAGTAACAAACATCCAACCATTTATTCAAACTTTCGCATTTATAATATCAGTAGGATTTTAGAAAAACATTCACATTTATATACTCAACACTTTCCTCATACCAAGTTCTTCATTTTATTTAGGTACCGATACAGTATGTACCTATTCCACAAATAAAAAATAATTCAATTTCCCAGAAGCAAAAGTTCACACCTTCACCCCAATAATACAGCACAAAGACCTCTGAATAACACATGAGAAAAATGTTCACAAAAATTACGAAAAGAATCGTAAAACATTTTGCTCCAAAGATAAAAAAAAAACCCGCACATCAGAGGAAGTATGAAAATATGAAAAAAAATTAATATTCAATTAAATAGCTGAGGCCCCGGAGCTATTTAATCAAAAAGTTTAAACAATAACGTGATTAAATACGACTTCGCGAATGGAGCTCGTATTTATTTTGCTTTAAAAAGACGTGATGGTTGGAAAAACTGTGGCTTATAAACACAGGAGAAAAGGCAGGTTTAACTCGAGAAAGAGCAGCAATAATGACCACTTAGGCTTCCATCAGACGGACTGCACCGCAGCAATCGGACGTAGTCGATATAATCAACTGCTTGAACGTTCGACTTCGTACAGTCGTGATATCAACTTCACGCGGTCGGCTGCAGTCGTGTGGAGTCGATATTAACTGAATGCAGTCGTGACTACAACTTCACCCGGTCAGCTACAGTCGTGTAGTGTCGACACACGCTGTCCATCGCTAACCACATATAGATACAGTCCTAACTTCAACATGACGCGGGCGGCTACAGTCGTGTAGTGTCGACACACGCTGTCCATCGCTAACCGCATACAGATACAGTCCTGACGTCAAATTGTCGCGGTCGGCTACAGTCGTGTAGTGTCGACACACGCTGTCCATCGCTAACCGCATACAGATACAGTCCTGACTTCTACTTGACGCGGTCGGCTACAGTCGTGTAGTGTCGACACACGCTGTCCATCGCTAACCGCATACAGATACAGTCCTGACTTCAACTTGACGCGGTCGGCTACAGTCGTGTAGTGTCGACACACGCTGTCCATCGCTAACCGCATACAGATACAGTCCTGACTTCAACTTGACGCGGTCGGCTACAGTCGTGTAGTGTCGACACACGCTGTCCATCGCTAACCGCATACAGATACAGTCCTGACTTCAACTTGACGCGGTCGGCTACAGTCATGTAGTGTCGACTCACGCTGTCCATCGCTAACCGCATACAGATACAGTTCTGACTTCAACTTGACGCGGTCGGCTACAGTCGTGTAGTGTCGACGCACGCTGTCCATCGCTAACCGCATATAGATAGTGTGCAGTTGTCAAGGAATCGAACGTACAATTGCATGGAGTTGAATATATCGACTACGGTGCAGTCCGTCTGATGGCAGCCTTTTGCGGTGTTACCATACCAAAAGCTCGATGATGGAGTGGATCAGTCGGCGTCTGTCGACAGTTTCTACTAAGGCATATCAAGTTAGGTACCACACCAATTGCGGGATTGTTCAAAAGAATATTTTGGTAACAATGTTTTATAGGTTTTCAGGTAAAACTAGGTACAATTCGACTTATGCCGGCTGCGGGAGGGTTTGAAAACAAGCAACTGAAGTAACATGGGTGGGTTTTAGTCAGTAAGTCTGACACGCCTTTCCACCACCCAGAGCGGGAGAAGTTATTCGATGATTGGTACCCAAGAACAAGAAAAAGGTCTTCCGAAAGCGTTGCCATGATTCCAGTGGATCTCCCATCTGCCCCACTCAGAGCGGGAGAAGTCATCTGACGATTTCCTAGCCTCAAAAAAAACTTTTTACAAAAAAAACAACCGACTTCCAAAAAAAAATACACTAAAAATCTATAAATAACTTTAATTTCGGAAGTAGGTGTTACAGACAGACAGACGAACGGACAGTGGAGTCTTACTAATAGGGTCCCGTTTTACCCTTTGGGTACGGAACCCTAAAAACTACAACAACGAAAAGAAAATATACAGCGCTGAGTGTTTTACTTTTGCTGATCTTCAGGAGTTTTTCATTCGAAATGGAAGTGTCCCAAGTAAATAGTAAAAGTCTACGTTTGACCTTGTTCCTTCAAACCAATCAAGTTTTTCGAAGTGTGTTGTTTTACTGTCTTTGAAGTTCCAAATCGAATCACCACTGTAGTATACGTACAACCGGTGAACGTAATTTTTCATTTGGTTCCAGACAAAAGGTTGGTCTTTAAGTTGTTGGGTATCCCAAATTGGGATTTTTCGATCTGTTTTTGCCCTTCACCGTTGCAGTCGCAAAAAGTTAAGATTTGATCCTTTTCAGCATAAACATATACCTACGGATTGCCATTTTTATTTTTTTTTGACTCGCATACAAAGAGTACCGTACGATTTATATTATATGAGAAATACACTCTGTCAAATTTAACTGCCTATCTGTTACGGTTCATGAGAGACAGCCCGCTGACAGACAGACAGCGGACGCTTAGTAACAGGGTTCCGTTGGTTAAGCGTCCAAATTCTAATGACGTGTAGTAAGTTCATTTCGCTTTGAGAATGCTGTGGTTTTCTTGGACTTTTTCCAAAAAAGTCTATTTTTGTAGAAATTCCATAAAATTAAGTTTCTGAAATTTTTACGGAACGCAAGCCCAAAAATACCGTTCAAAGTGATTTGCTCTTTACTTTAACTAGCGCCCTAAACACTAATTCAAAGCTAACCCAACATAAAAATCATAATTCAAAACGCAACAACATTAGCCAAATTCTTTGTACAACATAATTTTATAAAAAAAAAGAACAGAAAAATTACCCTTTGCCCAAAAAGGCAAAGCAATTTCCCTAATGGCCAAAATTTTCAAACCTAAAGAATTTGATTAATGAGTTCTACCTAACCTAGCCGAGTAGGCATTTAGGTAAAAGGTGTCGGTATTTTAGTCTGTTAACCTCGTAAAGGACACTTACTATAAACCTAAGCTTTTATACATGAGTATACGTCGGCATTTAAGTGGTGAAAAGACCTTAGGACCAATGTTTGGAAGTACAGAAGGGCCAATAGGAACTTTATTTTTGAAGTTATACTTCTTTAGACGCGTTATGAAAAAATGATGAGAGTGAAATTTTAAGATGCGCGCGCATCACTGTCACACAAAATTCACCGGTTGTAGTTAGCTAGAACCGATCCACCCTGAAGTTAGCTATGGTCTGTGGTTCATAAAGAATGATTGTTTTCCTTTTGTAAACTTTGTGACAGTTTAATTTTTTATCTTGTTACGCCAAAGAAGTATAACTTCTTACGTGCGTACTTAAGTACTCACATACTTTTTTTTACAGGTTTTTATAGGGTCACGTTATACCACTATCTCATTTGAAGTAAGCTATGATGTGGTCGACGTTGGAGCACGCTTGCTTAGAAGTAACCTATTCACTGTTGACTTAAAGAACCCCAGATTACAGCTATCAGGAAACACAGGCCCCGGCAGGGAATTGCAATCCTTAGCTGTACGATGACGATACAATGAATGTGTTCCCAAAACATTTTATGCGTGTGAGTGGGATGTCCACCATGTACCGGTGGCGCATCGTCGTTCGTCTAGTGGTCCGATTAGTCACACCCTGTTGTATATTGAATAGAGGTTGTTTGGGCATAAGGTTTTTTATAATAATAATAATAAGTGGACTCGGCTGTTATTGTGCCGATAGTCGTTACCGCCAACGGCCTGATGGCCAAAAGCCTCGACGACCACCTGTCGAAGCTGTCGTTGCACGGTTGGATCAAACGCCTGATTCAGAAGGCAGTACTCCTCTATACGGCTCGCATTGTGAGGAGGTTCCTGTCTCTGGAGCCCTAACCACCGGTAGCTTGGACCCTGCTCCCGACACCGGCGGACTACTATTTTTTTATAATTTTAAATGTTTTTTTTTTCTTTTTTTATATGATTTGTAAGAAATATTTAAAATTATAATTTATATATGTACAGAAAATTAATAAACGACATAATAATAACTTTAATTCAGGTGGCATAGACCCATAGAAACCCTATTCTAGTACAAATATTTTTAAATTTGTATTTGCCATGTGACCCACTGGTTTTCAAAAGGACAGTAAAAACGTGCCGCTATCGCGCTCAGAATGCCGTTGTTGCTACCCCGTATACGGACCAACAGGGAAGCTGCTTTTTTGCGCATGATGGCCTGGAAACCATCAGCGCGCGCTTCAGCAAACATTCCAGACGCGCTGCACCTCCACGGCAGACCCAACCACATCCTGAACGCATTAGTGTACTGAGTGCGCAGGGCTCTGTAGGCTCGCTGCGTATCTCACCCACAGGCCGCTTGAGTAAAAGGACTGGCAATAAGCTTTGAATAACGTCACTTTCACTTCTCTCGTGCATCGTGCGAACCTGCGTGCGAGCATATTATTAGCTCTCACCGCCAAAACTCTGCGCAGCTCAATATCCTCATCGTCCCTGAGGTCACCTGTCACAATGTGACCCAGATATTTGAAGGCCTGAACCTGCTTAGCTGCTTGCTGCTTATATTAGCTGTTATTCTTTTGTCACTGTTTTATTTATATAATTTGATAATAAATATAATTTTATAACGAAGTTGTACTTATTATTCAGAAGAAAGTGTATTGAAAAGCGTAGTTTGATACTCGTGGGCAATTTTCACTGCACTTTCGTTTGTCTCCCCTTCGGTTTTGGCGTGTATTCGCGTCGGTGGTCGCAATGACAAAGTTTGTCCACTTGTATCAAAACTATTTTTAAACAAACGATGAGCTTCGGGCATTTCCCAAAATAAACCTTCTATTTACTCTTCTCAATACGAAGTATCACCCTCAGCAAGCGCACCTTTATTTTAAACCGCTTGACATTTCAAATGAGGTCAGTTGCCTGAAAACGGCTCGTCTGAATTCTAAGGCCGGTGTTGAGGTCGAAAATAGTGCTTGGACTTTAGTAAACACTAGACTTAGTGTTTTTACGTCTGCCTAAGTTATTTGGGCAAAACTAAGTGGATGAGAATATTTTACTATGTTTGGTCTAGACTTTTGGAGATAGTGTTTTTAGTCCTAAGTGTATATGGCTGTGTCACTTTGTGGAGATTGGAGTTTCTTTTATCTACTTTATGGGATAGACTTGGTTTACTTATGTGAATTTTATTGGGGTTTCGTGACGAGTTTTTGGCTGGACGGAGCAATTGAATATTATGTGGCGAGCTTTGTCCTAAACTCATGTACCTAAGTATCTACACGGGTACTAAGAATATTTACGAGAACTTTAAAGGAATGCTGACAATTTAAACATTTACCAACCAAATGTTTATTACGAACGACGACGTTTTTCAATACACTTACTCGGAACTGATAAGTAAAAAATAATACAAAAAAAAATTTAATAACAATTATTGTAATGAGAAATGGCTGTCGGATTTTTTTCATGCGGCTTGGTGGGGGCTATTCAACCAACTTGATACAATAAATTGTGGCGGGGGCCGCACATTTACCCGCTCCTGCGAAAAACACTACATTGCGGGCCTAAAACGCTACGCTGCGTGTCGCGGGTTCGATTCCCGCACGTAACAAATATGTGTATGGCCTACAGACAGTTGTTCCAGGTCTGGGTGTCTTGTGTATGTGAGTTAAAATATGTTTGTGAACGCACCCACGATGCAGGAGTAATTCCTAGTGTTGGGCAATGTTTTTTTTAAAGAAGAAAAATAAAGAAAAACGGTAAGTGTAGTAGTGGATTTTCGAGTTTGTTGCTGATAGAAATCTACACTATCGGTAAGAGCTACTCGTATAGGCTAACATGGTCCTTGTGGGATAGGTGATAATTGGCAAGTGCGAAACCTAGGTAAAAGCAAGTCAATCATTAAAGCCGGGTCCACACTAGCGAGCCGTAACCGTAACCAGCGTGATACAGTAACGAGGTTCTAGTGTGTACGCATGTTACGGTTTAGGCTCACGACGTCGCCCGAACGCTTTCACCGAGCGTACACATTAGAGAGCTGTTACTGTAACCAAACAGAAACAGTTACGAGGTTCTAGTGTGTCTACATTACTGTGACCGTAACGACGAGCCGGATCTCTCCGCAGTTTTGGTTTGTAACTTCACGATGATGGACGAAGAGTCTCTTACTTGTGCAGCATACATACTTGTAGATGCTAATAATCTTTGTCCTTAGGGTTTCGTAGTACCTATACTGCTTTCCTTGTAAGCGTCTATCAGCAGAAGACATTTATCCTCTGACCATTCACTCATGAAGAATAAACGAATAAACAGTCGAAAATATTTCATGGTTTGCGGCGGCGTGCAACAACCTTCACACTTGACGTCCACGAGCACACTGCGAGCGCCCTTTGATCGCAGCAAAACCCGACAATCACCGGCTCGCTGTCAGCCGCTCGTGTAGAGCTCGTTGCAGGCTCACGAACCACGTACACACTATGTTTTTGGTAACAGTAACGGTTACGGTTACGAGCAACGTTAAAAAAAAAATAGCCTTTTATTTCTTGCGAATTAAATTGAGTTGAATACAATGGAATTGAAAATAGTCGATGACAATAAAAAGTCAGCAAAATTACATTTAAAATTCTTCAAAATAAAATAATAGTTTATAAATTAATTAAACTTTTAAACGTGCAAAGTACCGGTTACAAAATGTGGACGTTGTAATCGTCGGCTCGCTGCTAGCCGCACGCGTACCGCTCGCAGCAGGTTTTGCAAACTACGTACACACTATGTTTTTTTGATAACAGCACATGCAACGGTTACGGTTCGCTAGTGTGTACCCGGCTAAAGGAAATACCAAAAAAAGACTTACTAAAACAAAGCTCTTCCTATCACCAACAATATCCCACCCCACAAAGCACTTACAGCAAACCTTTTCGTCTGTCAAATGCCACCACAACTCAAAAAATCATTCGCAGAGTAAATTCAATACAGTCGACCAGAAGGCATCGAATAACACAACTTTGGAAAACCGATCAAAACTGCAATAACTGTGCATTGGATCGCACCTAGTGAAAAAGTTTCCAAACAACTAATGCGTACTTGGTGAATAGAAACATCAAACTGAAAATGAAAAATGTTGAATCAATTTTCAGATGATGTTTTATTAGATTTTTGATCAAGGTATTTCAAATGGAAATAGCAGGTTCTGTACTAATAAAACCATCTGCCTATACATTTACTAACAATGTTGGGATCGGCTTCAGTCTAAATGGATGCAGTTGCATAACAATATTTTACATGGAGCGACCAATCATGGCAGCCAGGCGTTTTACTTAGTGTAAATTACTTCATCACCAATGCTCTCATAAAGGTGAAGGAAAAAATCGTGACGAATAGCTCAGAACCAAAAGAATTCGAAGACATGTGACATCGACCAACCCGCATTGGGCCCGCGTGGTGTATGACGGCCCACACCCTCTCACAGAGAGGAAGCCTGATTATGCTGTGACCTATCTCTGACTTTCAGAACGTAGTCAGACTTCGGTATTTTCCGGCTTTTCGTAACGTATGCCTTCGATTAACTTCCAAGTTAATATCTGATGAATAAAAACCTTAAATTCACTGACTAGCAACCATAACACACAGACTAATTGCTGTACCTTCAAGAGTTTCAATTCATTTCTTATGCGAGTTAAATAGTTCCTTTTATGATCGACCTACGTGTTGAAAATAATGAAACCTCACTTCCAAGAAAACTCATTAGATTAAAAAATATATTGAAAGATTTATTTATTTTATCCAAGCATGACCGACCAACGGACTACTTGGCGAAAATAACGAATCCTCAATTCCAAGAAAACCTTTTACTTTTTCAATGATGCTTTTCCAAGTTCACCCAAAAACTCAAAAACAATTCTACCTTATTTTGACGGAACATCTCAGCATTGGTATTCAAAAGAAAATATATTTAAAATGGCTTTCCCCTGTCAAGGTAATCAAGCGAAACGGACGACAGGAAGTAGTCTGATTGAATAAAGAAGAAAAAAATGTACAACTTCTTGCTGACTTTTTTTAAAGGATCTTGGATGAAGAAAAATTGTTAGAGAATATTGAGTCTAGACAGCCAATTAAATTATCACGTTGTCACTTTATAGCTATTCCTATCCAAGTTTACTTTTTAGAGTTCCGTACCCGAAGAGTCCAAGGAGCCGTATTGCTGTCACTCACGTGTCCGTCTGTCTGTCTGTTGTTTGTCACACAGGTTTTACAGCCAAACGGTTGGAGCTACAGTCTTCAAATTTTCGCAGTATAAGCATCGTGTTGACCCAATACCATACAAATTGTCAAAAATACATTTGGTACGGAACCTTAAATGTGCGAAGTCAGACACGCACTTGGCCGGTTTTTTTATATTTTACTAGATTCTGCCAGTGGCTTCGCCTGCGTGGAATTAGTATTTTCCCCACTAAAAATTATAGCCTATGTGCTAGTCCACACTGTAATCTATCTCTACGCCAAATTTCATTCAGATATGTTCAGGCGTTCTGGTGTGACTGATTAACAAACATCCATCCATCCATCCAAATTTTGGCATTTATAATATTAGTAGGATACCAAGATAATTTTTCACTTGTAAGGTAAGTTTAAGGTATGGGTTTGGAAAGCTGTGCGGTATCTTCTCGTCGCACATACCATAGTGTGTCAAGACGAAAGTCTATAACCAGTGCATGTTGACAGTGATGACGTAATATGTTTCCAGTTTTGTATCACGTGTATCCTAATTTAATGAAGGTCGCGGAAGTCAAGGCTTTTTATTTATCGTCAGAAAGCGGCGGAATAGAGAAAACTATAGAATAGACATTCATTCTGCATAAACTCGACGTTTTGTTTTAAATCATAACTTCGCTTAGGTGGACATTAATAAAATTAAACAGCTTTTTATTTTTGCGTTGGTTTACAAATAAAATAATGTTGATACATGCAATTACAATAATTAACAGTAAACAAGATAAGCGTGCGTCAACGGCGACCACAACATCGCTTTTCTTCACGTGAGATAGTCAAACCCAAGCCTATTGAAAAAACTTCAGTTAAATTCAATTAAAAAACCTATAATATAAAACTCACTTTCCTTAAAATAGTGGCGAGCCACATCCAGTTAGCGCTGATCTGTGTTATAAGGAAACTTGTTTACGTATTCTGACGGTTGAACCCGTATATCGAACTAACACTTGCTTATATATTTTTGTAACCTACCCTCAAAACATAATAATCGATGTCCAACATTTAGCTTTTTATTTTGATATGTCTAGTTTTAAATATTCTCATGTAAGTGAATTGTAATTCTTATGAGAATAAATATGATCTCAAACCTCATAATATATTAATTCAAAATACAAACACAAATAACATAACAATAAAATTTATTTCCCAAAAAAAGAAAAAAAACTTCGTTCTATGTTACAAAAACAGTTTAGCAGTAGTTATATACAAATAAATGGATTTAGCTTCTGTAACCGAACTAGGACTAATAATACACAAAAGCCTTCTAACCTAACCTATCCGAGTCGGGCGGGGTGTTAACCATAATGACGTTTTTTATATATATTAAACGTTAGACCTAATGATTATAGAAAATGTTTATTAAACCATATAAAATTAGGTAAACTGAAATTATATCAATAATTCATTATATCATTTCATCGTTATACTAATAAAAATTTATATTAAATGAAATTAGGTCATGTGATCGTTAGAACTTTTGTTATTACGAGTATGTCAAATGGTACGCACCCGCCAAAGAGATCCCAATGTGTACCTTATATTTAAACCATAAACACTTGTAACACAGAAAACAGCTAATTCCCATTTTATCTCCAAATAACTTGCCCGTTACACCTAATTCAAGGGGACAGAAAAAATGGCCGCCTTATTAAATAAGGAAGGGGAATTAAGTGGCGGCTACACAAGGGGAATGCTGATGAGACAAATAGGTAGGTTCCACTGTTTCGGTAATTAATTCGCTTGTTAAATGATAGAAGGAATTGGTGGAGAAACACGTGTAAAATGGGTTGTATTACTTAAAATAATATTATAGTTCAAAAAACTAAATACACGCTAAGAGTGACGTCATTTTAATTTTCCTATTTTCACAACAAAACCTTTCAATGGGAATGATTACAATATAACTAGTCCACCATCTTTGGTACTCCGCCATATTTCCTGGTGTCCTAAAATACAACGGGCCTAGTTTAGGCACCAGTCTCCCACAAATGAACATTGTCCTACATCAATTATTGTGGAACAAAAATAAACATTTTTATTATTTTATTATTATTATTATTGGATTTAGAATGACGTCACTTAGCTAACCGTGCACTGTCATCCAAATAAACATGTATGTAAAAATTCAGCTCAATCGGAAACCGGGAAGTGGTTGTTGAACTTCTAAGATTTTTTTAACATAATTAGTCAATGTTAACAACAGCAGGTTTGTATTCCCAGATGGGTTAAGCATAGTTGTACCTATAGTAGGTAAACTGCCGGTAGATCGCTGCAAATACAACTTTCTGGGACAAGACACGCCCCAGACCACTGTAACGTCCGTAAGCCAGAAAAAACGCCGAGGCAATGAAGCTCGAGGAGTCCCAGAGAAACGATTACACTGTCTTGGGTCAACGAAATTATTTATCAGAAAAGACAGCGGAGGAGTAAGAAAAACATAATTTCCACTTCCCTCCTAATCAAGCGGGAGACAGAACAAACATAGACCATTAGGCACAAAGGGGGTATTTACAACTGGGATAAGCCCAGTTGCCAAGCACCACGGATTAAAACACTAACATTAATGGGTCCTAAATTGTGAGCTGTTCTGTTATTTAAGAGAAAATCAAAGTTACAAAAATAAATTGTCAAATAAATTGCTAACAATTGCAACAGACTAACAAGTACAGTCAAAGACAAAAGCAGAAAAGCATTATAACAACAAAAATTGTTGTACTGTTCCGTGGTGTATAGTCGCGGAAACAAGTGTTTCCAATGACGCTATGCACAAAATGAAAAGAACAATAATGAAAATAAATGAGAAATATCGACTGTCAATAAAGAGCTCAACCGATCAATTTGCAACCTTGTCTGAAGACGATAAGGTCGATATTAAAATGTCAAACGTTTACTGCTACATAGATTTATTCTTTGGTCTGGAAATCAAATAAATGCTGTAACAGCTGTTTATGATTCGAAACACGTTGGAACATTAAATTGACGGAAGCAGAATATTTTGATGTCCGGAGCGTATGTTGGAGTAAACGATTGTGGTATTGTGAGATCCATTATTTTGTGGCTCAGTGACTGCACTTCAATAGGGTCGTAACTGAGATGGCATTTTTGAAAATGACGTTTTATTTAAACGAATATGAACCTTATTGTAAACAGGTAACCACCATTTAGATTCAGGTGAACATAAGAGTCGAAAACTAAAAGGAATTCTGAAAGATGACAAAGAAAATCAAACAATCTGCCTAGCCTTTTCCCAATTATGTTAGGTTGGGATTGGGTTCGATTCTAACAGCATGCAGCTCAGTACCATATTATTTTACACGGAGCGGCTGCTCATCTGACTTCCACGACCCAGTAACTGGGAATCAATATACCCGTGTACTCTGTTGCTCCTACAGCAACGACTTGCTTTTTTAACCGACTTTCGAAAAAGGAGGAGGTTCTATGTTCGACTGTATGATGTACGTCCGCGCATTTCTCCGTCAGTTGTGGACCGATTTTCAAATTTTTTTTTTGTCTGAAAGAATATACTCCCGAGGTGGTCCCGTATAAATTTTATCGAAATTGCTTTAGCGCTTTTTAAGAAACTGAACAAAAACGAAAAATACGCATATCTCGATGACGTTTTGGTGTTCTCCAAATGTTTAAATTGCACGTTCCATGTTATTGGGGTTTTTAGTTCTGGGGTATAACAACTAAAAAGCGAAAAATAAAAAAGTTTTCTACAAAAAAAACAACCGACTTCCAAAAAAAAAACTAAAAATTTAAAAATAACTTTAATTTCGGAAAGATTTTTTTTTTGGAAGTCGGTTGTTTTTTTTGTAAAAAAAGTTTTTTAACTTCTGCTCTGGGTTGCCCAGAGCAGAAGTAAAAGAAAGTCTATATAAAAAAAAAACACTTTATTTTTTAATTTTCGTGTTTTTAGCAAAGCCTTTTACCCATATCATGGGAATACATACAAAATAACTAGTCCGCCATCTTTGGGAGTCTGCCATCTTGGATTTAGAATGACGTCACTTAGTCAACCATGCATTGACATCCAAACTAAACATACATACGCAGAATTTCAAGATTTGTTTACATAGTCAGTTACAAGTGAACTTAATAAGTGATAACAATAAACCCCGTTGGGTTTATTGTTACTTATCTTGCCAGCTCTACTTGTTCTATTTGTCTTCTAGGCAATGCAAGAATGGTCTCTGAAGCTGGTCTCAGATTTTCTAACTACCTCTCAGTAACGTCTGTCGAACACTCACATATGACAGCCAAGGCCAACGGTTTAAGCGGGTATTATACACTACACTGAATCAGGGTCCCTAAACTCTTAATAAGAGAGGTGTAATAAGAGTAAGGCAATAAAGGTCCACGTAAGGGACCACGCCCACCCTTAATTCAGGGCCTCGATTCAGTGTAGTGTAAACTTGCTCTTCCAGACAAAAGAAGATCACACAGACACTTGTTAATTTAAAAAAAAACAAATAGTCATTTAGTTATAGAGTTCAGATGACAAAAAAAAAATCTATTTGGTGCGTTAGTTAGATTACCAAAAACTCTATTTGGTGCGTCAGTTAGATTACCAAAAACTCTATTTGGTGCGTCAGTTAGATTACCAAAAACTCTATTTGGTGCGTCAATTAGATTACCAAAAACTCTATTTGGTGCGTCAGTTAGATTACCAAAAACTATTGGACACGTATTCTTTCTCTTGTCACGTAAACAAAAAATCAGGACGATACAGTTAACATTTCGCATGACGTCATACCTACGTAAATTATGTTAATAATACTTTTTACTACAAGTGACGTAACAAACCCCGACTCTTGAACTTAGATGCGTTTTATCTTTGTAATAATTAAAGTTAAAGCAAAAAATACGTATACAATATTTTTTTGATAATCTAACTTACGAACTAAACAGTATTATTGTATTTGTAACCAGGAATCATCTGTGTTCATAACACACCTGTGTCATCATCATCATCATCATCATCATCATCATCTCAGTCTTTTAAAAAACCACACCTGTGTAAAAAACCATAAACATAAAAGAGTCTCGCAAAACTTTTCAAATACCAAAAGACAGAACTCAGCGTAACGAATGCAACAAATATTAATAATATTTTGGTCTGTCCCGCATATTTTGATAGTACTCGTAAATCTAAAACTTTTGGAAACTAAAAACAGTGACGCAATCTGTTCTCTCATATTTTTATGTCAAAAGCTTTGTTTGAAAAACAAATATTTTGTAAATTGTTGGCCTATGTCAAAAATTTAGCTTTTTCAAGAATATTGAGCTAACGCTTCGCTAACACTTAGTACAAAATGTATTGCAATGACATTACTCGTAGATAAGTGTCACGTGACTTATCGTATTTAATGTCATTGCCATACACTTTGTACTAAGCGTTAGTGTACGACTATGTTTTGCGTTTCTTGAGATTTTATTAGTGTGTATACGACTATGCATAGTCAGGGACATTTATTCAGTATCACCGCAAGGTTGAGAGTCACTTGTTACGCAGGCTGTAAAAAGTCACATCACAAAGCCGTCAACTACATAGGATACCGTACATCTAACAAAGTAGCTTTGCGCAAAAATTATTAATGGGAAACTACTTTTATTTTTAGGTATGAAAAAAGCAACTTTTTATTGCGCGCAATGTAACGCGAACCCAGGCAAGTAGAGTTAAACCCCGCCTCTTCGCTCTAAGCCGCGTAGGTACGTTGTAGGATACGTTTGATATTCATTGCGTTTTTGTAACGTTACTTAATTTCGAAAATTCGAAAGTTCAGGTAATGTTTGTTTATAAAAAGTTTATTACTTAATAACACTTTTAATTTTATTCATTTTCGTAAAAAGTAAAAAAAGCGACCTTGACCTTGACTTTGAATATCTACAGAACCAGTGGATTCCCAGGTATGGTCTAATGGAAAAAAATTATCCAAATAATGGGTACAATTTTATCTGGCTTTTGGCTTCGGAAACTGTCTTTTTACACCCAATATACCTACAAGTGTAACGAAAACATGAGGTCATAGTTTTAAAACTGTTCTGCCCATGGAAATAAACAAGTTTCTCGCAGGAAGTCATAGGTAATTCTCAAAAAAGAAATTGAAGTTTTCATGCAAAGTAATCATCAGCTAATCAAAATTATTAACTGGGAGGGAAATTTTATTTTTGAACATGTGACTTCCGTGAAGAAAGTTTTTTTAATCGATGGGCAGAAAGCAGCTCTTAAAATATGACCACATCTTTCCATTACAACCTGTAAAAAACAAAATAAAATAAACAGCCATAACAACTAATAAAAAAATAACAATATAAAAACTTGCTAAGTGCTTTTCGGACATCACACATTTACGGTACCGTACCAAATGAGGGAATCATCAAAGAAAAGTTCCGATTTTTCAATATAATTAATTATAATTGTAATTAATTTATAATTGATTTAGTTTTTTTAATTTGTTAGTAAAATATACGTAATAATAAACGTTCTCACCAAATTTCAAGTTCATAGGTTAATAGGAAGTTAAAACAGTCTTCGGAACAAAATTTTGTGACTGAGGACGGACGGACGGACTGAAGGACACGTGAGCGACAACAAGGGCTCCGTTTGGACCATTCGGGTACGGAACCCTAAAACAGACCAATGCGAGGCTAAACAAGCTCCTTTCTCAGAAAATTACCAACCTAGCACTTCTTTAATAATTGATATTGCATTGTACTCTCTACCAAACATTTCCCATCAACTCTTTTAAACAAACTAACAAAACCTCAACTCCTAGTCATGAGTTCAAATAACAAGCTATTTAATAGACCAGCGCGAGCTACAACGGAAATTAAGCTATTCGAGCCAGACGGATATCTTTCAATATCATTTGCTTAACTAGACTCATAGTCATAACTTTGAAAGAGGTTATAATGAAAAGAAATAAAGAATGTAGAACGAGAGACTGTGTGCTGCCAGGAGGACGTGACTATAAAATGTGGTGGAAAATATTAGAGAAAAGATTTGCCACCTTTCAAAGCATGCAAAGGTGTGGTTAAGCTTGTATTTTTTTCGAGGTCAGAAACGTGATATTTTTAGGAGATTTTCAGGAGATTCTGTATTCGACCCGTATGTATGTGTTTGTATGCCCGCGATCTTCTCAAAAACTGCTGGTTTTTTAAGACAGGTTTTAGTATATAATACATTAGGATCTATCAATCACTTAACAGTAGTGTTGCCCAAAATCGGTCTTGGTCTTGCAGTCTTGGTCTTGTTCTTGCATTTTCGCAAGACCAAGACCGCCTTATTGTAGCAAGACCAAGACCAAGACTGAACCCTGCAAGACTTGAGCAAGACAAGACTTAAGCCTGCAAGACTCTTGCGTCTTGCAGTTAAGACAAACTGAGATTTGGGCGTTATTAAGTAGGTATTTGGTTTCAATCCTGATTTTAAGAGACATTCCCCAGTATCAAAACCGTAGGTATCGTCATAACACTAAACTAAGGGCTGCAGTTGTATCTGCAGTTGGCAACGTGCCGCTCGTCTGAAAGAACCCTAAAAGGTTGTATTGATTAGGTAGGTAAGTACTTATTAAGTTTCAACTATTTACTAAGTAGGTAGCGTGTTAATACTCACAAATCTGTTCCCATCATCCCATGTGATAAAATGTACCTAGAATAAATTTCTAGCAAAGTTCATACCTTGTAGGTATCTACCTATAATAATATATTATGTTTGTTTATGTCTAATGTGCCGATCTAACGTTAGTACTCGTAGGTTGGTATGTGCTTAAAATTATAGCCAACAAAATTATATAAACATTATGTTCTATTCAGCAAAATTTAAAACTAACAGCGAGTCGAGTAGGTCTAGTAACAGTTTCTACGGCAGCCAATATTATAGTACAGACGCCAGCACATCAAGCTACTACAATCTGTCAAATTTCTTTAACAGATTTTCAACTTTATCGCTAAACAATTAAGGTTCAAGGTTGATTGGGAAAATGTGACGTTCTGCGAATAAACTGTTGGTCGGTCGGTGTATTATATTCCTACTTATTTGATAATTTACCGACAAAGACGCCGCGGTTTGCAACAAGTGTATCACAGCATTTGACACTGTTTGAGCGCCGCATTCGCCGACAAAGAGTACGGACAGAGGCACACAAAATTGTTACCTATTTTGGTAGGGTTGGTACAGGAGAATAAAATTAAATGACCTTGAAGATGTCTCAGCAGTAAGTAGGTATAAATTGAATGCTCTGAGTTTCTTGTATAAATACATTCACACACTGGCTCGAATTCGAACACTACAGCGTTTAAAGCTGTCGGGCGAGATGACAATTAATAACTAAGTAGGTATTGCATCTATTGAATTGCGAATATTTTGATTTCGAAATAATCATTGTTAATATCGGTAAATGATAGATAGTGAGTGATATACCTAGGTACTAAAATGTGAGCAGCAAGACTGAAAATTGATATTGAAAGGTCGAGGAGTAAGTTTGACCTTGAAAAAGTCATTTTTTTTTAATAATTCCTCGAACTTGGAGGGTTGTATTGATGATTTTGATGATTATAATTCTGTAACTACATACGTCTTATAGCGCGAATCATAATCTAAAATCTAAACTAACGTGTTCAATAAATAGCAATAGGCTAATAGGTATTTGCAAGACTTGCAAGACTTGCGAGACTCTTGCTGCAAGACCAAGACCAAGACCAAGACTGAGAGCGCAATACCAAGACCAAGACCAAGACCAGGTGTATTGACGCAAGACCAAGACCAAGACTGGCCTAAGTCTCGTCTTGGTCTTGCATTTGGGCAACACTACTTAACAGCATGGCAAATAACTCGCGATGGCTGCGATCGTATGTCTATGTATAGTTAATAACACGACTTCTTGGAATCACCACTAAAGAAAAAATGGAAGTTGGTTCTATTTTTGTGAAAAAGTTTTTTTATAAGGATTCTTTATATAGGTAGGAAGGATTAATTATAGCTTACGACGCAGGCGGGATTTTGGAATCTCGGGCGCTCAGATTGGGGACTCTGATTGTCCACCATGTGATTCCAGAGAAGACGGCAACACTGTGATGCTGTGCACAGTCTCTTCAGTGAAGTGCTGTTTTTTTTGTGCGTGTGGGAAATCATCCTTAACTACGACGATACGGAAGAAATTCTTAAACCATAACCCACACGCAACTTAAGGGACACTCACATTCATTCTTACCTAGCATGGGGGTCATTGATCATGTATTCTGTACCCTTGTCTACTGTACCCTAAAATAAGTGTCACCTGTAATTGTGTACTTTTGCAAATAAATGTTATTATTATCCTATGACTTCTCCCGCTCTGGATGGAGCGGGAGGGCGTGACAGGCTTTTACCGACTAAAACTCACCCCTGTTCCTTCAGTTGCCTGAGTGCCAAGGGCCGTGGGAACTCTATATCAAATTTAGCCGCGACCCCAGGCAGTCAGGGATGTGCACAAACAGGCGTTGCACAGAGAGGGTTCCGGAGTGGTCTTTTTAAAGGTGACGGGGTTCCGTATGCTGATGGTGATCATCGGGGTGATTTTAGTTCCTCACTCCCTAGTCTTTTCCTCACAAAGCTTGTTCGCCACTGTTGATTCCGGCATTCAGTGGGTAACCCAGGCGCCTTTTAAAAGTTTCTATTAAAAAATAAGAAGCTCGAAAACCTTACCACTTGGTTACCACTGAAAGCCGGAATCAAAAATGGCGAACATGCTTGTCGATTCTCAGATAAACGATTCAACTGTCTTGGATCCGGCAACGAAATGAATAAGGCTAGAGCAACGGAGGACTAAATTGGTTGAACACACTATCTTTGGCTGGGTCACAGGCCTCCTCTCTGTGAGAAGGTGTTGGCTGTAATCCACCACGCAGGCCCAGAGCGGGGGCGGCGGAGGGGGGGAGAGAAATGACTGTCTTAAAGCATTATTATCGGTAGACATTCGTAGGTGGAGACAAGTAGAAGCTTAGCAATATTGACTTAGTTGTACAATAATTAACACAATAACAATAAACATCCACAAATACCAATCATGGAAATCAGTAGTCAAAGCGCATTCAATTAAATCTATTTGCGCATTAAAACAATCGTTCTACAAATGACATACAACATGGACAGAACCACAATCGGACGCAAACCTACTAATTAGCATTTGTTTAACGAAATTAAAAGTGGCATCATGATGTGGTGATAGTTTTGTATATGTTCTGAATCGAAAATTCATCGGTTTAAAAGCCTACAGGGCAGAAAAAAGAATTTCCTCCGTGTGCTATTCCAAGATATAGGACATAGCCCCAAGAAGCCGTGCCATTACTAGCAGAACGGATGGTCATGCGGCCAAATGGTTCTGGAGTGAAGACGCAGCGTTAGAAGGCCTCCCAGAAGGTGGACCAATGACCAGGTAGGGCCGCTGCAATCTGTTGGATGCGAGAAGAGCGAGATTGGTCAAAATGGCAACGCTTTCGGGAGACCTATGTCCAGCAAAATACGTGTTTCGGCTGCAATGAAGATGTTGAAAGCTATTCTCAAATTAGGTCGTGGCAATACAATCAATCAGTCTGCCCGGCCTTTTTCAGCTTCCAGCTTCCAGTCTAACCGGATGCAGCTGAATACCAGTATTTTACATGGAGCGACTGCCTATCTGACCTCCACAATCCAGTAACTAGGTAATACGATACCCCTTGATAAGACTGGTTGTCAGACTTTCGGCATTCTGTCGACCCGTAACGACTGTCAAAGATCCACGATTGACAGCCGGGACCAACGGCTTAACGTGCTTTCCGAGGCACGGAGGAGTCTCGGTATGTAAAGATGGTCACCCATCCATGGACACGTGCGGCTGTTATTACTTTAGCCACGAACTCCTGTAGGTCTTGCCAATATATGGAAACAAAAAAAGTTTATGTGGAAAAGCAATTAAAAGCCAAGAGAAACTTTAACCAACTGTATAGTGTCCGATAAGACTCTTGACAGTGATGTGCATAGATGATAGACAAGCGCCACAGACTACCAAAATAGTATTTATTCAACTATGTTTATAATTTCAACTGGCTAGGAGGCTAGGAGACCAACGGTCCGTAGAAATTCTTTGTTACATGGATGGTTTGTAAAATAGAGTGGGAAATATTCTATCTCTCAAACTATAAATTCACCCAGAAATGCTAACACGAACAAAATGAAAACCGTTTATTTACTCAAAGTTTTTACATGTCAAACACAGAATTTGACAAAAATCCTAGGTACATATTGAACCAGTTTTCTATTTGGACATATTTGTAACCATATTTTTTTTAATCATTGTTAGGCTCGCATTTAACCACTATTTCACCTGATGGTAAGCAATGATGTAGTCGACGATAGAGTACGCTTGCCTAGAAGTAACTTATTCGCTCTTGACTTGAAAGAGGATCTATGTTCGACTGAATGTATTTTTTTTTATGTACGTCCACCGATTTCTCAGTCAATTATGAACCGATTTTCAAAATTCTTTTTTTTTATCTGAAAGAATATACGCCCGAGATGGTCCCATATAAATTTTATCGAAATTGCTTTAGCGCTTTTTAAAAAACTGAATAAAAACGAAGAATGTGTACTTATACATAGACGACGCGACGTTTTGGTTTGTTCCCATTACGAGTATGTTTAAATGCCACGTTCCATGTTATTGGGGTTTTGAGTTCTGGGGTATTACAACTAAAAAGTGAAAAATAAAAAACTTTTTGACACAAAAAAAAAAACAACCGACTTCCAAAAAAGAAAATACACTAAAACTTAATAATAACTTTAATTTCGGAAGACAGGTGTCAAATAACAAAGAAACAAAACTAGAAACACCGACTTCCGAATTTAAGTTACTTTCAAATTTTAGTGTATTTTCTTTTTTGGAAGTCGGTTGTTTTTTTGTCAAAAAGTTTTTTGACAAGAAATAATTGTTATAAAGTTTTAGTAAATAAGTTAAGTGTTCCCAAAACATTTTGTGCGTTTGGCGAATTTTTTCAACAATTCTCGCGTGGGCAGCCATTTTGATTGAAGCGTAATTTCCCAAATAAATATTGACGTATCAAACTACTCGTAGGTACGTAGATAGGAAACATTATTATCGGGTAAATATTATGTAATTTAATTCGATTTCATGTACCTACCTAGTTGTATTTGTGGGTTGGGAAGGTTATATAAACTCGACCCTGAGAATTTAGTCTACAAAAAAAAATTGTATTGGTACAAGGCTTTGCGCAGAAAGATGTGAAACTATTTATAAGATACTAAACTCAAACTCAAAGCATATTAATATTTATTTCAAGTGAACCAGTTACAGGCACTTTTGAATTGTCAAAAAGTCGGTCAGTCAGAAAAATGAAGCTAATTGCACATTCCAAAGCGTGGATCTTTATGGAGAACAACGCGCAAGACACTCCATGGACACTTTTTTAAACCATGTTACGAGTTACAAAAATCCTGGTTAAACTACTAGCTTCAAACTCACTCGAGAACATCCTCCTGGGATATAAAGTAACCTATGTCCCATTTCAAGACATAGACTATCCATTTACAAAGTTTTGTCTAAATCCATTCAACCATTTAAACGTGAAGACGTAACAGAAAACAGTCAAATGACAAAAATAAATTCTAAACAGCATGGTAATATGCCTAGGGGTAACGGATAAATTCTGAACATGAGTTACCGCACCCCTGGGCACTCAGGCAGGGAAGGAACAGGGATGGCTTTTAGTCAGTAAGAGTCTGACACGCTCTCCCGCTCCACCCAGAGCGGGCGAAGTCATTGGATGATTTCCCAACCCACATAAAAAAAAGGTCACCCCTGTTCCTTCCCTGCCTGAGCGCCCAGGGGTGCGGTAACTCATTTTTAGAATTTATCCGCTACTCCTAGGCAAGGAGACCCAGGCATACCATCAGGTGAGATAGTGGCGAAGCGCGAGCCTATCTAATATACTCGTATCTATTTATCTATCTATATGTATAAAAATGAAACCCTATTTCCTTGGTCACGGCATCACGCGTGAACGGTTGGACCGATTTCGCTAATTCTTTTTTAGTTGTGTTTGTTATTGACAGGAGGAGCTTTTGATGACAAAAAAAATAACAAAACTTAACGACTACTTAAACTTCGCGCGTTTGACAGTTCATAGCTAAGACAGGACTATGTCTGTCGGGTCAGCTAGTCAACAACAAAATAAAACCTTATCTATTCTTGACAATACACACATTTCTCTCAATATTCGCAAATACGCTATATGTAATCTAATATTAATATGTAAATCTAGCTAAGTAAATAGGTATAAAAGAAAAAAATTAAATATTAAAAAGTTAAAGATCTGATAAAACGTTTAATCGTGACCTCAGGTCAAAAAAAACGTGTGTAGATGGGAATTCCACTTTTGCTAATTAAAGCTCTTATCAGAGCGTCTTTCTTATCTTCTGTATGCCTAACAGTACCTACCTACTATTTATAAAGGCATAAGTCAGTATAAGCTTTAAAATTCGAAGAGCCACCAGCAGAAGTCGACGCATCTGTGTTGGGACTGCTTTAAATTGTTTAAGCATAAAATGTCTAGACCTCAGTGTGTGCTGGGGTTAGTTGTGATGTACGTGGGGTGGGTACATTCCTGGGGTAAGTTGTTTTCTCTCTCTCATCGTAATTTCAATCAATAAATCAGTAAGCGTCTAATCCTGATATTTTTTCGATTTGTTGCATAAATTATTGTCCTTTATTCTTTTTTAGGGTTCCGTACCCGAGGGGTAACCAACGGGACCCTATTACTAAGCCTCCACTGTCCGTCTGTTTGTCAGCAGGTTATCTCATGATCCGTAATAGGTAGACAGTTGAAATTTTCACAGAATGTATACAGGGTGTAAAAATACACATCACAGAGCCGTTAATTACGCATACTGTACGTGTAACAAAGTAGTTTTGCGCAAAAATTATTGCTGGGAAGCGACTTTTATTTTAAGGTATGAAAAAAAAAACTAGTTTTTATTGCGCGCAATGTAATGCAAACCCAGGCAAATAGAGTTAAACCCTGCCCCTTCGCTCTAAGCCACGTAGGTATTTGTCGGATACGTTTGATATGCATTGCGTTTTTGTAACTACAAATGCGTAATTTCGAAATTTAGAAAAAAAAATCGAAAATTCAAGTAATGTTTGTTAGGAATAAAGTTTAGTAAGAACACTTGAAATTCATTTTAGTACCAGGGTTTAAAAACAAAATGCGACTTTAACCTTCAATATCTCCAGAACCAATGGATTCCCAGTATGGTCTAGTGGAAAAAAATGATCCAAATAATGGGTAGAATGTGTGGCTTTCGGCTTCGAAAACTGTCTTTTTACACCCGTTGTCTGTTGCCGCTATAACAACAAATAATAAAAATCATACGGAACCCTTCGAGTGCGAGTTAAACTGGCACTTAACCAGTTTTTTATACTTTATCATTAAATGTTTCTTACAAAATTAAAAAAAAAAATAATAACCCACCGGTATCGGGAACAGGGTCCAAGCTACCGGCTGTCAAGGTTCCAGAAAGAGGAACCTCCTAACTATAAGAGCCATGTCCAGAAGTACTGCTTTCTGAATCAAGCCCCTGATCCAGCTGCCTAAGGGGCAGTACTTTCTCCAGTATAAATTATAGCACATGTGCTATTCCAGACTATAATCTATCTCTGTGCCAAATTTCATCCAGATTCGTTCAGCCGTTCCGGCGTGATTTAGTAACAAACATCCATCCATACAAACATTCGCATTTTTCGTGGCTATCGCGGGGCGCCGACTAGGCTTTTTAAATAAATTGAATCACTAATAAATTATTTTTCGTTTTTTTTTTCTAAATTAGCTTATATCTCGAAAGCGGTGTGTGTGTGTACTATCGCAAAAATAATTTTAAAAATTTTAATAACCCTATCTTTTATAATTTTTCATTTAACTTGAAGTTTTGAATCACTTGGACAGCTGCAAAGTGCACAGTTCGTTTAGTTACCCTTGCCTCGGATGAATGTAATTCTGTAGTTTTTTTATTTTTTTTAACTGACTTCTAAAAGGAGGAGGTTATCAATTCGGGTGTTTATATTATTTTTTTATTCTTTTTATGTATGTTCGGGCATAAATTCGTCTTATAATGTACATAGACAGATTTGCAAAATTCTTTTGTTTGAAAGGGGTTTATTTCGAAATGGTCCCATTGAAATTTCATATAGATCTGATGATGGGTTTTGAAGACAGACAACGGAACTCTTCAAAAAATGACAGAAAATCAACCGCGATCGCTGCTATCGCATAAATATGCATGGTTAACACAATTTAATGGGATATCACAACTAAAAAGTGAAAAATGAAAACCTTCAAAAAATGGAACCAACTTAAAAAAAACAACAAAAAGTGCAAAATAACTTTAATTTCGGAAGTCGGTGTTTCTGGTTTTGTTTCTTCGTTTTTCGACAACGTTTTTATTTTCGTTTTTTTTTTGTTAAAATTACCATCTTATGTTCAGTGGTGGTAAATGTTTACTCGACTACGGCCACGCAAAACGAATGGCTATTATTTTAGCAGACAATTTGTGAAGGTATATAAGTTTGTATGAATGTTTGTTTTTAAGTATGTTTTATCGTAGCGACTAAACAACTGTGCCAATTTTGATGAATGAGAGGTCAATCGATTCCTAATTATTTTTATTTAATCATTTATTTCGAGTTACAATGAGACTCATAGGGTTAGCAACAATAAATATACTTATTACTATGTTAGTAAGACATAAGACCATATAACATCAACAGCGACATACACACATAAACAAATTATTAACAAATAAATTAATAATTGCTTCAGCATTCCACCCGAAATACTAGAGCAACGATTAACGACACAACAGTCCAGTCTGTCAGCAATCATGCCCAGGCTGTCAACAATTATGATCCGAGAGATACAAATGAATTTTGTTTTGTACACATTTTACACGAAACAAACCAATATGGCGGATGTTACATCTACAATCGTCGGTTAAATGAAAATGAAAAATCTTGAATTTAAATTTATCAATTTTAAAACATAAGCAAGCTCAAAACACAAACGAGTACACAGACATTCAAAGGAACTGCATCAAGGCACAGCCAGCTGAAGGAACATGGGTGGGTTTTAGTCAATAAGAGTCTGACACGCCCTCCCGCTCCACCCAGAGCGGGAGAAGTTATTTCATGTATTCCTGTACACCGCGTACGCGTGATTCAAAGGGTTCCATGACCTACGAGTAGATTTAAATAGTTACTACTTTTCTACTGTTTCAGACGTCGCCGTAACTCATGGAGATCAACTAGATTTCTTTTATGCTAATGGAACCAAAATAAACACCGTACGTTTCAATTCTAATAAGCTCGCAGCGTTGGCATACGATGAAGTTCACAACATGCTGCTGTACGTCGACAAACAGAGCAATAACGACGCTATATGTGGTCATGGCATATCTTCCATGGAAAACAAATGTGTCGTTGAGAGAAACGGCAGAAACATACATGGTGTCGCCTTCGATCCCGCCACAGAATTACTGTTCTTCACTGACACAAACGAAAGAAGCGTAAATTGGATTTCATTAAAATCTGAATCTAATAAATATGGAAATCTTCTAGCCAAGTTGGATTACGGAATCCCCACTGATGTAGCCATAGATAGCTGTAGAGAGTACGTTTACAATTAATTTTTCGTTTACCTACTCAACAACATCCAGTCTTTTAATCGAGATAGTCTAAAGAGGTTTTCTTTTACAGGTATGTTTACTGGATTAACACCGACCTGACGACGCCTACAATAGAGAGAGCTCGATTTGATGGATCTGAGAGAGAAGTTCTTATTAATATTAATTCATTCAACTCTTATTACAAAATGTAACCACACAGCTTGACCATTGACCAACAGACACAGAGAATGTACTGGATTGAGCCAAAGAATAGTACAGAATACAATGTTTATTATACAGATTTAAATGGGAAAAACAAAATTGAATTAAACTATATACGATATTATGATTACGTAGGTATTCCCAATCCGTTTTCAAATACATTGACTGTTTCGGAAACATCTCTCTTCTGGGTTAACTGGCGCTTTGACATCGATGTAAAAGTTTGGAAAGTAGGTAAGACTACATGGATAGGAAATTCAGAACCTCTCGAGTTGCATACTAAAAATGTGATCGTTGGTATAGCCGCCAACTACAAGGTCAAAGATCGAATTCGAGACATTAATGATTGCAAAGCACTAACAAGTTTAGTACGAAATAACTCTGAGGGACCGTTTTGTGTTTACGGTGTGAAAGTTATTGGACAGTCTCATTGCAAATGCACATCTGGGTACATCGGTGATCGATGCAATGTATCATTATGTGAGAACTATTGTACTCAAGGCAACTGTAGCGTCAATGAGGAGGGACTTCCTACATGCAGGTAAAACTTATACACTCGTTAGATTGTTTTCATGGTTAAATAAAATTATAAGGAGTGCCTCCGCAGCCGGCCCCGTGACCCTAACATGCAGCCAGCGCTGACTTGAAAAAAAGCGGAAAATCGGGTTGGCAAAAAAAAATCTTCTATGCAGTTACAACTAACATTAAAAAAATCTGTTCTTTACATAAAAATCTTTAAAACCAAGTCCCAAAAATCCAAAAAGTAAACTTGTGCAAGCAAGATTTGAACTTGCAATCATAAGCGTACGCAGATGATCTAGCCACTGGGCTATGCTCACTTCTGACGAAACAACTGAAACAGGGAGGTGTAATGTGCTAACGACAGTCGTAAGCAAGGAGAGCCGACGGAGCCCTGCTCAGCGGGGCTCCTATTCCTGTCTGCAGGGTTTAAAGGAACCTAACACGAAGGAAATACTATCCCTATCGGGGTGCCCTAAGTTCCCGAGTTCGCTTCGCTCTTTCTTGGACTAAACACAAACAAAAAGTACTGCCGGTTTCCAACGGCTTTAATTTTGAGTGCCGCCACCGGCTGCGGAGGCACTCCCTAAATTATAATATATTTTTATGTAATTTTTTTAATTATTCATTATCATCATCATCTGCCTAGCCTTTTCCCAACTATCTTGGGGTCGGCTTCCAGTCTAACCGGATGCAGGATTTTTTAAAATTATTATTAAATTAAATTTTAATAATAGTTGTAACATTAAATTGTATTTATTATATTAATATTTTCGTTATTTCAGATGTAATGCCGGCTATTTAGGCGAAAAATGCGAGGTCGCCGCGTGTCACAATTACTGTCTGAACAACGGTGTCTGTTCCCTGAACGAGGAGGACCAGCCTTCCTGTGAATGTGTTAGTGGATACGAGGGTTCAAGATGTGAAGCTGTTCAAACTGTCAAATTAGCGAAAGCCGAAAATTCTCGCTATCGGTGATGAATCTTAACAAATGTATTTGTAATGAATCTTTACGAATTTATTTCTAATAAACGACGTTTGTGTTTTTCATATAAGTACAGTTTTAGTTTTTTTTTTGTTTTATTAAAACAGATTAATTAATAAAAATCCATGTGCCCGCTAGATGCGCAGAGTTAACAAAAACATAATGTGTAATTATTTGTTGAGCACTAAATTATATCATTTAAGGTGAAAAGTACAGGGTAGCCCGCGAAAATCAAATTTTCTCACGTTTTTTTGCAATTTGCAGGTCAGTGTCAGGATGTATGTTGGTCAAAATATGATTCGCGGCCGTAGCATATGTATTTATAGAATTATAATCATCAATACAAATCTCTCACTTAGAATTGCTACAGTCACGAATCACATTTAGATCAACCTACAACCTGATACTGATTAACTGCAAAAAACGTTAGAAAATTTGAATTTCGGGGGTTACCCCCGCGCTTCCCCTTAATACTGCAGAAAACTGATTCAATTACGTAGAATGAGAAACAATTTTTAATTGTGACCTTTTTATCAAACATTTTAATAAACTGCTACGTTTATATTTTAGAATATTAATCTTTTAATAGACTCAGATAATTATGATACCTACATATTTTTTTTTATTTATATTGAAATGAAAAAAGCTGAACCGATACGATATTTTTAGTCATTTAGATGCGTTACAAATAGACCAAACTTATAGCCCCAAAATAAGCTTACTAATCTTGGTTTTCTATACTAAAAGTTATGTCTAACTTTTATGTTTTTACTAATAGATATTTATTTATTTATTAAAACTTCATGCAACACAAATGAACAAAGGCGGACTTAATGCCTCATCATCTTCCTGCCCTTATCCCATGTTACTTGGGGTCGGCTCAACACGTTTTTTTTCTTCCATTCTGTCCTGTCAACCGGTACGATATCACTAACTCCCTTTTCTTTCATATCACTCCTCACTAATAGATAAATTAACAATTAGTCTAAAAACTTATAAATATCTTACCGAAAAAAATGTGAAAAGATAAAAAAAAGCTGTAATCATGACACTCGTGAGTTCTTGCCAAGTTGAAATTTAGCAAATATTTTCTCTTACATAAAGTACTTCACAATAACTGCTTTCTAACATAATCCAAAACAATAAACATTAGAAAACTAATCAATTAGCTGTGTTCATAGCATAAGTAAATAAGTTATGGCTACAAGATAACATGGATTCCAAGTTTAGCCAGTCATATAATTTATCAGGCGGGTTTACCATACTTAGGAGACATGTGATCCAGTGAAAGATATGCTGTAACTAAGCTATAGCGCGCGACGAAATCCTTGCGATTTTCCAAAACATGTTGTAGAGCTTTTGTGATTGAGCTAGTCTGTGATACTACAACCAAGATTCCTATTTCGTGGATTCTGTTGTTGGAATTAAAATACATAAGATATTTAAGCATTGGCTCTTAGGATAGGATCATAACCATAACCATACCCATGGCATTTGGTAGTTGGAATGCCTCTATAACCTATAGTAAATGATAAATGATAAATGATGTTTATTCAGTAAATAGGTTACAAGGAACACTTTTACACGTCAATGTTTTTTTGTCAGTTTAAGCTAGATGAGGCCGGTGTTTCCTAGCTGACTACCCTGAGAAGAAACACCGAAACAAACTCAGAGGTCAAAGTCTCTTTTAGTGTTCAAATCCATACAATGTGGACTGGTTAGATCCTATGAGAACCATGTACGTTTATGTCTGGGATGAGCTTTATGAAGAAAGCAACACACGAATTCGAGTGGACCTGTCCAGACAGTGCAAGCATTTGTCAGTCATCGCGAAGCTCAACTCAGAACTCTGAGGTGCTCAACGAACCGACGAACAATACCAAAGTAAGGACATTTGAGTAGGCCGCAAAAAATACTCAAACTGCCAGACAATCATAAAATCTACATGAATATAACGACATACATAGTTCTCGCATTCACATTATTCTATATGAGGACCATGCAGCTTAGTGTCTGTAGTGGTCTTTTGAAGAAAGAACCAAACATATTTGAGTGGACCTGTCCAGTCAGTGCAAGCATTTGTCAATAGTCGAATAGCTCAACTTAAAAACCACTAAGGAGCTCAATGACATGACGAACAATACCAAAGAAAAGACATTTGGGTAGTACATAGTACTTGCCTTCCCATGGATCACTTAATTGTTTCTCAAATGTGTCAGAAAAAAATGTCATACAAACTTAAGTCATCCCATTCAGTGCTATATTAAGGAGCTATTAACTGCCAATGCCTTGAGTGGTTGGTTTGCGTGTTCTGTGCTGAGCTCACGTAACGCGTCGTACCTGTGGTCGTACGTCCACCCAGTAATAGGATAGGACTCGCCCATCAAGGAGCGCTGTCCGAAATTAGACGCATTATTAATTTATTATACATAAAACAACAAGTATTAACCTAAAACACGTTTACTAAAATATAAATAATTAAATGATCTTTAAAATGGTGAAGGTTTCATAAAAATACGCTTTATAATTATTGCGTGATTCTCAATTTTTGGTCCGCGGTACACATAACTTTACAAATTAATTACATTATGTTATAAAAATATAATTTCAAATATTCACATATCAAGTTACGAAGGAAATTGTCTAGAATAACATCAAAGAGATAAGACTGGTCGTTTATTAGACGTGATCTTCAATTAAAAATCATTAAAAGTCGAATAACTGCGCCTTAAACCAGCGCGGGCCCTGTAGCATTTGCTACACTTGCTACGTGGCTGATCCAGCACTGATCCCACTTCACTTGGCTTAAAATCGCACCCTAGATGGGGCAGAGGTTGTCCATAGTCGTCTTGCATCGTGAACGATCTTGAGCTTCACACTTAAGTTGGGACTAATTTGGGAGACCTATTTTAGTTCACCCTTTGGTAAGATTTATCCCTTTCTTGTTTCTATTTTCAGTTGTTTAAGGCGAGCTTTATACATTTTTTTAAATAAAAAATGCCCCAATCTAGGAATTACCTACTCCTGTATCGTGGGTGCGTTTACAAACATGTTAACTGATATAAACAAGACACCGAGACCCGGAACAACTATCTTTAGGCCATACAAATACTTGTTCCGTGCGGGAATCGTACCCGCGACATGCAGCCCAGAAGCCAGTCACTCAAACACTGCCATGCGCAAACCGAGCCATCAATCTGTGTCTGAAACCCACGTAAATTGCACGAAACTGACGCTTAATATCTCTGAAACTATTCCAAATCTATAGCTTTAACTGTTCAACATACACATCAAAGACAATACCCATACCAACACAAGTTAGGATTAAATCTGATCTTGCAGTTTACGTACCAAAGATGGTACGATAGGGCAATACATTGAACGTGGTTTAAGTTTAAACTAAAGTTAGGGAAATGTTAGTGATATTAGATGTTCAACTTGATTCCGGTTAAGTGGATACCTGGATGTTCATTTTAGAGGAATTGTGATGATTAGACTATTGGAAATCGTTGGGGGAGGCTAGACTGTTTATTGGTAATGGTTGTGTGCTATTAAGTTCCACAAGAGAACCAAGGTTTCCGACATAGCCCGAAGAGTCGCCAAACTGAAATGGCAGTAGGCAAGGTAGCTACATTGTTTGCAGAACAGATGGTCGATGGGGCTGAAAACACCCCCAGGAGTCGCAGCTTGATGCAGCGTTAGAAGGCCACAAGGTGGACCGATGACCTGGTGTGGATCGCGGGTAGCTGATGGATGCGAGACGCACATGACCGGTCGTAGTGGCGACACTTGGCGGAGACCTTTGTCCAACAGTGGACGTCTTTCGGCTGAAATGACGATAATGATGATGAAGTTGGTCTATATTGCAAGATATTTGCTTAGAATAACATAACAGCACGGCTGTATTTCAGAACGGTATGGCAGAGGTATAAGTCTTGATAAGTGGTTCCCTAAGTTAACTGGACCACGACCCACCTTAACAAAAAACTACCAAATTCGGGACTCACCTCTTGGCTGTCATGAAGAGAAAAGGGCATAACTATTATGAATGAAGAACTATTAATAAGAAAAATAGAGTTACAATCGGTTTTTGTCTAACAAACACTCCTTATAATTACTATTAAGTGAAATACATGCTTGTATTTCTTTTAATAGTAATGATAAGGAGTGGCTTGTATTTCATTTAATAGTAATGAGATGAAGAGTGCTATTTGAATTAAAAATATATATTTGTTTCCTGTTTTTGTCATTAGGTATAGCTTTAGCATTGGTTTTTCAGGGCCTATCCAATATTCGTTTGCAACGCACCAATAGATCGCAACCCATAGTTTAGGAAATATCAATCTGCCTAGCCTTTTCCCAACTATCTTGGGGTCGGCTTCCAGTCTAACCGGATGCAGCTGAATACCAGTATTTTACATGGAGCGACTCACTATCTGACCTCAACAACCCAATTACTGGGTAATACGATACCCCTTGGTAAGACAGGTTGTCAGACTTTCGGGTTTCTGACGACCCGTAACGACTGTCAAAGATCCACGATTGACAGCCGGGACCAACGGTTTAACGTGCTTTCCGAGGCATGAAGGAGTCTCGATATGTAAAGATGGTCACCCATCCATGGACCAACCCCGGCGAGAAAAGCTTAACCTGATGGATCGATGCGTGTGGCTGTTATTACTTTAGCTACGAGCTGCTCTAGTTTGGGAAATACTGTTCTAGATTAATACGGAATGCCTTTGTTTGATTGGCGGATTTGAGTACCATCTAGTTTCAACTTTACTTGGAAATGATTAAATTACGAGCGGGTGGGTGTCAGACTCTTATGACTAAAACCTCTCACTCGCGACCTTGGCAGAACTTTGCTAGCTGGAACTACATTATACTCAACACCTTTAAATTACTTTACCTATAGGGTTTTACTGGAACAGAGCGAGAGAACTTCCTATCTCCCCAGTTTCTGGGATGATAAGACTGATCTTATGCCAACAGCATAAGAACTGAACATGCAGTGAAGTTAGCTATATAACTTATTAGTCTAAGATCCCAGAGCCGCCAGACCAATTATTTTCTGATTAACAAAATATGTGCGATTGAATACTGTTGAATAAGACCTAAAGCAATGAGGGCTTGTCGAGTCGAAGCTTCTTGAGCCTCGACACCAAGTTGCTAGCCTATCGGTTGTATTTTGAGGAGTGTGACCACAGACGTACGACGAAGCTCCACCGGTACATGGTGGACATCCCATCGACACGCACAAAACGTTTTGAAAACACATTCATTGTGCGTTCAGCTAGGGAGTGAAATTCCCTGCCCGAATCTGTGTTTCCTGATAGGTACAACCTGGGAGTCTTTAAGTCAAGAGTATACCTACTAATAGGTTACTTTTTGGCAAGTGTCCTCCATCGTCGACTACGTCATCGCTTACCGTCAGTAGAGATAGTGGTATAACGTGAGCCTATAAATACAAATATATATATTATGTCGTTCTTCCCTCTTCCACTTAAAACTTCGTCCACGCACGAAAAAGCACGTACATTCATAAATCCGTGAATTCTTCCCAAACGTTCGTGGAATAATTCATCTTTGCGCACAAGAACGTTCTGAGTTGCTTGTAATGCACTTAATAAAGTGGCGATCAGTGTTGTGACACTTTTAGTGGCAAAAAGTGTTATCTCATGGTTTGCGGGTTCCGAAGAGCCTTTCGGATCAGATAAGAGTAAACAGGGTCGGTATTGTCATTGTGTGAGGATATTTTTCGCTGGACAATTCTCGGGCGTCTTTGGATTTTATTTTTATTGTGTGTGAAAGGGGTGGTCATAATTTTTGGTATTAGAAGTAATATGTCCTTAAGTGTTTTATAGAGCAGTGGTGGTCTAGTGGTAATGACCGCGACTTACCGAGTTATAGGTCGTGTTAACGCCCCGACTTCGCACGGATGCAACATTTTTTCATTCGACAATAACAAACACAACAAAAAAGAAATGGCCAAATAGGATGCGCTTACATACATTCGAAAATTGATTTTTAATATCTATTTATTAATTAGTAAGTTAAAAATTCAGACCCAGTGCGGGGTCCGCGTGTTGGATTACAGCCCACTCCCTTTCAGTGAGAAAAGGCCGATATCCCAGCAATGGGATTTTAAAGATTAAAGAATAAATACAGATACAGAGAACAAAAGTTCTGTTTTTTTTTAAATAAATTTCTTCTAACAGCCCTACCACAGAAAAGTTGGATGAGAAATGTAGACAGTGTGTATAAATATATAAGGAAACTAAAAACTAAACTATAATACCTAACTAATTCATAAATAATATATACAATTTTATTTCCATAATTATTTATTTATTTATTGCAACTTTACAGTAAACAAATGTAAATTTATTTATTGTAACTTTACAATAAATATATGTAAATAATTATATAAAATATACATACCTATAACATCAACATTAATTATGTAGGTACTTGAACGAAGCTCACGGTTTAAAAATATCGGATTTCTACCTTCAAGTAGTAGCAAAAGTGTCAGAAACGGCCGTTTTTGATACTTTTGCCTACTACTTTGGATACGAAACATTCTGAGACGTTGATAAAACAATCAACGTAAAAATACTTTATCCTCTTTGTAACAAATGTGTCATTGGATTCTTTGATATTTAATTTCCGTGCTATGCTACGATTTTTTAATTAATGAGGGCGCCACTGGGCCGGTAGTAGGGCCTTAAGCTTGGTCGCTGTGTCCGAATTTAACAGTAAATTATCTATTTTCAGGTCATCTGTTTTGTTGTCCAAACTTGGCTCGTAAAGCCGTAACTCAGAGCTGTCATTTAAAGAAATTTGACACATGTTACGGGTGGTCAAATCCTGGAAAGTTTGACAGCCAGTCTTGCCAAGGGGAGCTGTGTTTCCTACTACTCTTACACACAGTATCTACTTCTCTTTTTTCCATATCTTTAGAAATAAGCATCACCTTTGTACCTATTTTTATGTTTCCTTCTTCTTATCTGTTCATTGCATGTGTGTACATTAATTGTTGGATAACTGTGGGTTGTGGAGATCAGATAGGAAATTGCTCCAAGTATTTAACTATTATTCAGCTGTAGGCTGTAAGTATCCGGTAATACTGAAAGCCGACCATAACATAATTTGGGAAACGATATACAGATCCATTTACGTAGTAACTTTGATTTAAAACTTAAATGGAATATTTTGAAGAAAATTATCTGACAGAGATTGGAGTGAAAATAATAGTTTTTGAAAGAAGTGACTACGGTGTTTACAAAACCAAAATGAGAAGCATCATTTTAATGACAGATTAAAAAAATACACTAAAACTTAAAAAAATAACTTTTATTTCGGCAGTCGGTGTCAAATGGTGTCAAATGACGAAGAAGTAAATTACAAACAGTTTTTTTTGAAAGTCAGTTGTTGTTTTTGGAAAAAAGTTTTTATTTTTCACTTTTTAATTGTTATACCCCACAACTAAAAACCCCAATAACATGGAACGTGGAATTTAAACATTTGGAGTACACCAAAACGTCATCGAGGTAAACGTATTTTTCGGTTTTGTTCAGTTTCTCAAAAAGCGCTTAAGCAATTTCGATAAAATTTATATGGGACCACCTCGGGAGTATATTCTTTCCGATAAAAAAGAATTTTGAAAATCGGTCCACAACTGACGCAGAAATCGGCGGACATAGGTACATGTATATGGGACCACCTCGGGAGTATATTCTTTCCGATAAAAAAAGAATTTTGAAAATCGGTCCACAACTAACACAGAAATCGGCGGACATAGGTACATAAAAAAAAAAAAACATACATACAGTCGAACATAGAACCTCCTCCTTTTTCGAAAGTCGGTTAAAAAAACAAAAAGCGATCACTAATCTGTTGGGCAGTAGTTAAGAATGCTATTTACCACTGACCATTTAGATCATTGTTCATAAGCAAACTAATGACCGGGCCCAGCTCCGTACGGGTGCAAATTATACACGAACCTTCCTCGCGTTTATCGCTCTTTCTATTAGTGAAAACCGCATCAAAATCCGTTGCGTAGTTTAGGAGTTAGCAGATAAACAGAAAGACAGACGCGGAAAGCGACTTTGTTTTATAATATGAATATCAACCCACCCGAGCTTCACATAGGCACAAATCATACACAAAAACCTCCCTCGTTTATCGCTTCTTCTATTATTAAACACCGCATCAAAATCCGTTCAGTAGTTTTTGAGTTGATCGCGAACAGACGCGGCGGGAGACTTTGTTTTACGAGTAATAATGTAGTGATGAATGTTCATGCATGCATGTGTTTGTGTTTTATTTGTACTACGTGGAAGTTGTTTTACAATTTATATCTAAAATAATGAACTAGATATCAACTATCACATCTCCATTTAACAATACAAAAAGTCTGGTTCCTACATTTTGTTAAACACAGGCACATTTATTCACATATAATGAGACTCTATACACCTTTCATGCAGCTCAAGTTTCAATACCGCATTGTAGAAGAAAATCGACTGCTTCAATTTTCTCTTTACGTTAGTATTCCCATTCGTTTTGACACGTTATTTGAAGAGTAATGGGTGTCTATTACAAGGTAAATATTGGGTGAAATAGTATCAAATAAAGATAAAAATCCATACGAGCTAAACTAGCGGCACCTCCCGCGTGAAAATAGAAAACCATCCCAAGGATGTTCCCTTGCGACCTCTCGCGCCCGGCCCTGGTCCAGGCCATGGTATGGAGCGAGAGGGAGTTGGAAGCAGTCGCCTCCTTCTGCGAAGCAGTAATGCTCGCGAAGGAGGAGGCGGAACGGGTGAGGGAGCCTCAACAGAGTCGCCCTCACGCCCCCAGCAGCAGCCGCCGCAGGAGACGCTATGGGCATCGGACGTCGCGAGACGATCTGCGGCCACCGTTGACGCGGGCCTGCGAACGGCGAGTAGTGGGTAGCTCGCCGTCCGATCAGCACCAGCCCCGAAAGTCGACGGGGCGTAGTGTTCCACGCGCGTCTCAAAGAGTTGTCAGCAATGCATGACGGGACCCGTCATGGCCGATGCCTGTCCAGGGGTCGTATATAAATTCGAAACAAAGTTACCGCGCCCCTGGGCACTCAGGGCAGGGAAGGAACAGTGGTAAGTTTTACTCAGTAAGAGTCTGACACGCCCTCCCGCTCCACCCAGAGCAGGAGAAGTCATAGGATGATTTCCCAACACCCAATAAAAAAAAGGATGTTCCCTTGAATAAATCTATATCTGTCCCATATTTCATCCAGATTCGTTCAGTCGTTCTGGCGTGAATGAGTAACAAACATACATACATTCATCCAAACTTTCGCATTTATAATATAAGCTTCTTCCAGCGGCTCCGCCCGCGTGGAATTAGTTCTTCATATAAACAAAATCCCCCTTTTCACCCCCTTAAAGGTCGAATTACCAAAAACCCCTTTTTAGTGCTCCTCTACATTATAAAAAGGAAGCCGTATGCAAAATTTCAAGTTCCTAGTCCGAGTAGTTTCGGCTGTACGTTGAAATGTCAGTCAGTTTCTCCGTTTATGTATATCATCAGTCTTTTAATGTCCCCACTGCTGGGGCATAGGCCTCCTCTCTGTGAGAGGGTGTGGGTCATAACCCACCACGCGGGGCCAGTGCGGGTTGGTGAAAGTCTCCGAATTTTTTTTTTTTGGATGGTGTGATGTAGTGTTCAGTGGTGATGAAATAATTTACACAAAGTAAAGCGCCTGCCTGGGTTTGAATTCACGTCCTACAACTTGTAAGTCGTGGCCGTTACCACTGGGCCACCACTGATCCTAATATATAGAAGTAAGATTTTAGTACATGCTCCAAAGTCGACCACATCATCGTTTACCATCAAGTGAGTTAAACGCGAGCCTCACAACGATAAAATGACACATAGTATAGCTGCTAGCTACGTAGACATTTTGACAATAGTTTTAGCTTTTATTTAGTATGTAGTTAGAAGTCTGAAAAGACAGGGCTCGTGGCTAGTAACTTACTATAACGTAATACGTACCATGTTACTTCTTTGAAATTACTTAACAAAAATAGGGGCTGACAGGGGTCCCGAAATCTTTGGATAACGTCAGTTTTGTCATGAGTTTGGGTCTGTATGTCGAATGAATTGCAAAAGTTATTTCGATGTTATGGAAATTTTCATTCTTTTTAAATACCTAGGAATGTCGTTAAGTACTAGTACATATTTAATGCATAAAAAAGCATATTCAGCGTTTTAACTCTGGGGGAAAGGGCCTTAATCCACCACGCGGGCCCAGTAAGGGTTGGTAAGGATGTCACATGTCTTCGCATTTTTGGTTCTACGATAGGTTGGTGATAATATTTAATGGGTAAAGACCAAATCAATGACTAAATAGGCTATAACTTCGCTCCGGTATTTCGGACACTTCGGTAGCACATGTCAATCCCATACATTATGGACTTTAATACAATAGTTCTTTTTCGAATTTTGGTCACGGTTGCCAAAAGTTATCGTGGTATGGGCATGTGATGCGGAGGAATGAAGAAAATGTCTGAGGAAAGTCATGTGTATGGATGTGGATGGCTATAAGAGTAAGGGAAGTCCAAAGAAAAGATGGTTGGACTGTGTGAAAGAGGATATGGGTAAAAAGGAGGTAACTACAGAGATGACGACTAATAGAGGAATATGAAAGAAAAAGACATGTTGCGACGACCCCAAATTAATTGAGATAAGGGCAGGAGAATGTTGATGGGCACGGTTGCCAATCTCAATCGAGATTGGTAAGAGCCAAGTGCGCAGGAGACATTGCAGTGCATAACTGTGCGCGCAAACTCATGTGCACTCTCTGTTCTTTTACTCTCATAGTCCGATGGGACGGCAATCCGACACGACCGGGGAGAGGTCCTGACCTCTCCCCGGTCGTGCGCCTGCGCAGGACCAACAGGTTTACGTGCTTCCCAAGGCACGGGGGTGTCACACCTATAGTTGCCAACCGTACTCTAAAACTGAGTAATACTCTATAATCTGTAATACTAATAGAGTACGCTAAAATACTCTTTTTCACAATGTTTACTATACTAATACCAGTCATGTATACCCATTGTCATAACCCAAAAATGTAACGTTTACTGTTAATTTGTTCATTTTAATTTATAAAAATAAGCAAAAAATTTATTGAATGTTTGGAGACAAAATTCTTTTTAAAATAATGAAAAATTGTTATGTGCCGCCAAAGGCACAAAAATATCTTATCAAAAAATAAAATTTAAAATGTACTTGCTCTTTTTTTTAAGGTGGTGAGAACTCTTTGTTTACACTGTCTGAAATCAGATATACTCTATGTCTTTTAAAAAAAGTTAGCAACCCTAGTCACAACACCAACTTCCAAACTCCGGTCTGCTATACAGTAATTTCTAATTGAAAAACTCAAGAGGACTTTTTGCCTGACTCAAGGATAAAATTCAGGACCACGCTCTAGGTGGCGGCGACCTCTCGCGCCCGGCCTTGGTTCAGGCCATGGTACGGAGCGAGAGGGAATGGGAAGCAGTCTCCGCCTTCTGCGAAGCAATAATGCTCTCGAAGGCGGAGGCGGGACGCGTGATCCCAAGCTCAACGGAGTTGGCCGGCCGCTACCACCGCAGGAGAGGTACTGGGCGTACAGGGCGTAGGCCGTAGCGAGACGGTCTCCGGCCACCGTAGACCCGGGCCTGCGGACGACGAGCAGTGGGTAGCTCGCCGTCCGATCAGCACCAGGCCCGAGAGTCGACGGCGCGTAGTGTTCCACGCGCGCCTCACAGAGATGATTGTCAGCCACCACTGACGGGGGCCATCGTGGCCGGTGGCTGCATGCCTAGGGGTAGCGGATAAATTCTGAAAATGAGTTACCGCACCCCTGGGCACTTAGGCAGGGAAGGAACAGGGGTGGGTTTTTGTCAGTAAGAGTCTGACACGCCCTCCCGCTCCACTCAGAGCGGGAGAATTCATTGATTGATTTCCCACCCCCAAAAAAAAAGAACAAAAAAAAAAAAAGGACCCTACGCTCAGCAGTCGCAGTCGCGCTTTCGACCAGCTGACCAACGAGCCAGTTAATAGGTAAATAGATGTTACCTGTACATATAGGTAACATTAGAAGAAGCGTCCTCATACATAGATATCGCTAGTCTGTCTATATATTTATATAAAATGCCGCGACTTATAAGTTGTAAGTTGTGAGTTCAAAACAAGGCAGGCGCTTTACTTTGTGTAAATTATTTATTCACCACTGCTCTCAAAAACGGTGAAGAAAAACATCGTGAGGATATGTCCTAGAACAAAAAATTCGAAGACATGTGACATCCAATCCGCATTGGGCCCGCGTGGTCGATTACGACCCACACCCTCTCACAGAGAGGAGGTCTGTGCCCCAGCAGTGGGGACATTAAAAGGCTGATGATGATGATGATGATGATGATGATATAAAATTTAAAGTCCTGACTGACTGATAAATCAACGCACAGCCTAAACCGCTAGTCCTAGAGACATGAAATTTGGAGGGTGTGTTCTTTGTCTTTTCAACACAATTCAACCCTTAAGGGAGTGAAAAAGGGGTTGAAAGTTTATAACGGGCGAAGTACTAATTCCATGCGGGCGAAGCCGCTGACAGGAGCCAGCAGTTAGTACAATAAAAATATCTCTTTGTTTTAACTAGAGCTTATCTTGTTTATCAGAATTATAAAAATCTTACCTCGCGACTCAACAACCTAAAATTACAACCTAGTTTTTCGAGAAAATCCAGACAGCAAACAATTGGAATAACAGTAAATATTTGATTTATCCCTCACTTCCAGACAAAAAGTGTTTTCTTAGGAAAAACTTATTTTCGTCGACTCGTCCATTTTGAAGTTCTAGGTTATTTGTCACATTTTTTTGCGCAAAAGGATGGAAGACCAAAAAGACAAGAAAAATAATGTTTGTTATTAAGCTTTGACATTAAAATATATTACTTTTAGAGTTTTTATTGTAAAAAAAACTAGTTTTCTTTTACTAAATATTGACTAGTGAAGTTTGAGGTTTTTACAGGACTTCCATAAGCCGGAATCGGTCTAGGGGAGGCGAGCCGGGCAAATGCCCACAGCGCCAAAAATGAAGGTTGGCGCCTACTAAAAAATTTCATGAATTTATGTAATAAATGGAAGATGCACACCTAGAAAAAATTGAGAATACAAGAAAATTCTCCCAAATTTTTATCGATATAACATTTCTGAACTGCCCTTTTCGTTTCGTCAGAAAATGTATCTTGTCCGAGGACATTTCATGTCATCTCATCATGTTAGTTCTGACCTAAAAACGGTCTAGCAAAAAATACGATTGGTTTCTCATCATTCAGTTATGTCAAAAGTCAGAAAAAACCCATTTGTACCTACTTCTCTTTCCTGAAGTTTCAACTCTATATACTACATTTAAAGAGCATTTTCCTTTCCTAGTACAAGCCACATGTAATACGCATGTCATGTAATAAGTAAATAAGCCCGTGAACTATTATGTTATAAAACTCCTTCTGCGAGCTAACATACCCGTATTTTCCCTCAGTCTTAAACCTACATAAAAATAAGTGAAATATTAAGTAATGAATAAAATAAATCTTTATCTACCTACGTCACTACTTAAAAATAGAAGGAACAGAAGGCTTACTGCTTGTGAAAGCCATTTTATTACCCGACTGTCCTAGGAAGGTAATTTTTTTAGAGATTATTATTATTCTCTACTGTACCATAATAACATATAAATAAAACACAAATAAACAGTTAGTTACAAAGGCGAGCTTAACCCAGCAAGTTTTCTTACAGAGTATGTGTGTATGTTTATTTCTTAGCACGCACTGTAACATAATTGGCTTGATGGATTTTAACAAATGAGATTGGTAAGAGAAGATAGATTGGTCTTGCTTGACCACCGAAGTGACATATGCAACAACGAATAAAAAATAAAATGGCGGCCCAATTAGATGTTTTGAGCGCAGAACGTCAGAACGCAAAATGACAGATTAGCGAATTGTCAGAAACGCATAATGCCAGGTGTCTCAAAATGACAGATTCGCGTAGTGACAGATTCGCAGAATGACAGATTCGCGTAATGACAGATTCGCAGAATGACAGATTTGCGTAATGACAGATTCGCAGAATGACAGATCATAGTTTAGATCGTATTTGACTAGGAGGTTCTCGCCACGGGTGTCTTGGTTAGCACGTGTGTTTTGAGAGTTTTAGTTGTTTTTGTGTGATTGTTGTAACTTTGGTGACTTGTTTTGTGTATCTGTGTTGTCCCTGTGTGTTTATAAACAGGTTTGTATTGTGATTGTTCTTTTAATTAGTGGTTAAAACCAAGATGGAGAAGAAAAAACCTCCCGACCCTGTCCCCCCTGACATTCCAGATTCTCCCAATCCTCTTTCACAATTTGCAGATGTTGTTTGCAGCATCACAGAGATGGAAGTATCTCAGTCACAACAAACCTCTCGTAAACGTCCCGGTAACGATAAAGCTCCAACGCCAACCCCACCATCCAAACAACCCAAAAGCCAAATTGGTCGCGTTCGATATTCAGTTATGGACAAGGGCCCTTACATAGTTCATGTCTCTCGCATAGAGTCCCAACCTAACGCAGGCACTACGTTACATCCTGTAAACTTTGGCAAATTTTTAATGCTTAACAATGTTGCAAACGTAGTTCGTGATGGTGTAAATAGAGTTGGTCGAAACCGTGTGTCGGTGGAATTTACATCCCCTCAGGATGCTAACTCTTTTTTGGTGAACAGCTTACTGTCAAAATTTAGTTATACTGCTTCAATCCCAACATTTAACATCACAAGGATGGGCGTTGTATCCGGTGTTCCATCTGATTTAACAGAAGAGGAAGCTATAACCTACTTGTCTGTGCCCTCAGGTTGTGGGCAAATCCTGAAAGTCCGCCGCATTAATAGGAAAATACATAATGACGGTGCGTTTGAGTGGAAACCCACGGAGACTTGTGTCATCACTTTTGATGGCCAAGTCTTACCGAAACGAGTTTATTGCTGCTACACATCCCTCCCAGTTGAGCAGTATATCTATCCCACTATCCAATGTCGCAAATGTTGCAGGTTTGGTCATGTTGCAAACCTGTGCAGGTCTAAACCACGCTGCAGTAAATGTGGCCACGATCACCCCGGTGATGGTTGCAACATTGCTGAGGGCGAGGCTTTTTGTGTGCTTTGCTCGGGTAATCACTTTGCAAATAGCAGGTCATGCCCCGAGCATGGTAGACAGAAGGCCATCAAGACGGTCATGGCTGAAAAATCTATTTCTTATGTTGAGGCCAGCAAAATCATACCAATTCCTTCCCGCAATTATGCAAATGCCACAAAAACACAGTCATACCGCAAAACTGTAACAACAAAACCCAAGACCCATGCCCCACTTTCCCCATCATATGACAAGACTGCTCACCATCAAATAGTTGGTTCTCCTCAAACTTTACAGCCTAATGGCTGCTCTCTCAATTCTAATAATGTTTCTTCTAACAATACAATCTCTGTTATTGAACTCCTTGTAAAACTATTACCTACTATTATCTCTACTTCTTCTAGTTCTCAATCACCGTCCAACGTTGCCGATCAACTTATACAAATCCTTTTAAATATTAGAAATGGCGTCTCGCCAAGTATTCCTTCAGTGGAATGTGAGGAGCGTGTGGCATAAAAAGCACGACCTCATATTCCTCCTCAACAAATACAAGCCTTTGGCCTGTTCCATAGCTGAGACCTGGCTTACACCAAGTCTCAGTTTCCGTATGCCACACTTTAATATTCTCCGATGTGACAGATCAGACGGCTATGGAGGGTCGGCCCTTTTTGTTAACAATAGGGTCCCACTTTCGCCCTTACCTTTGCCTTCATTTACAGGGGACATGAGTGTTACAGCTGGAAAGGTGGAAGGTATTACAGTTTTTTCAGTATACATTGCACATCCTAATAATAGCTTCTTACCTACCTTGCGAAATGTTTTTGCCAGTGCCCAGGGTCCCATACTGGTTATGGGCGACTTTAACTGTCACCATTACAGATGGGGGTCTGAGCGTTGCGATGCATTTGGCATGGCTCTGGTTGACATCTTGGATGATTTAGATCTCTGCATCCTAAATAATGGCTGCCCAACGCGCAGGTCTCCTCCTGGACAACGGAGGAGTTGTGTTGACCTAACGTTTTGCTCCGTTGAGCTAGCAACTTCGACCCATTGGGAATGTACAACCTTGTCGCATGGTAGTGACCACTACCCTATTGTCATTTCTCTAATTAACAAGACATATTTAGAAAAAACTTCCCCTCCACTTTTGAAGTATAATTTGTCTAAACCAGACTGGTCAAAATTTGCGTCACTACTGGAGGAGAAAATTGATAACCTTCCAAATCTAAATTCAAGTTTACCTGACCCTTCTGGTCACAGCCATGCCAAGAGTTGTTATGAAGGTTTTGTTGAGGCCGTAACCTCTAGTGCAGACTCCTACTTCCCACTGAAAAATAGTGCCCGCAATAAAATCCCGTCACCTCCATGGTGGGACCAAGAGTGTACTTCAGCGGTCAGGTCGAGGAACGAAGCCGAAACACATTACAATCGGGAGATGAATACAGAAAATTTGTTGTCCTATTTACAGGCGAATGCCAGATCCAAACAACTCCTCCGTAGGAAAAAACGTGCGGGTTGGGTAAAGTTCTGTACTGCCTTATCTCCCTCCACCCCAATTTCAACTGTTTGGAAGAACATCAACAGATTTAGACGTGGTTGTTCTCCATCTATCTCATCACCAATCCCTAGAGAAACAGCTGAACTTTTTTTCAATAAAATTGCTCCACCTTATGTCCCATTTTCATCTGAGTGTCTTAATGTTCCCCAACATATTGTCTCTGATGACCCCTTTGATGTGCCTTTTACTTTGAAGGAATTGAATATGGTACTCAGTTATGTCCGGGACTCAGCACCTGGATGTGATGGTGTGCCATACTCTTTTATTAGTCATTCTGGGGACAAAGCGAAATTATATTTCTTAGACATAATTAACTTTTGTTATGATTGTGGTTGGGTCCCAGATCAGTGGAAACTACAAATCATCATTCCACTGTTGAAACCAGGCAAACATGTAGATGATCCGAATGGCCTCAGACCTATTGCTTTGTCCTCAGTCTTAGCCAAATTACTGGAACACCTCATCAAAAATCGACTTGAGTGGATAGTCGAATCTAGAGATTTACTTCCGAACTACCAATTTGGTTTTAGGAAAGGGCTCAGCACTATGGACAGTGTTGGCGTTTTAGTGACAGACATTCGCCTAGCATTTTCCAAAAACGAGTCTGTCGTTGCAGCCTTCCTAGACATCTCCTCTGCATACGACAATGTTCTTCTTCCAGTTCTCAGGCAAAAATTGCATCAGCTGAGTATTCCTGGTAAGATGATCGAATGCATATGTGGACTACTTTTGTCTCGCTCTTTGGTTCTGACGGTCCAGGGTGAGGACTTTGAGAAAAGGCAGACTTGGAGGGGACTCCCGCAGGGGTTCGTCCTCAGTCCTATCCTCTATAACATCTATACAGCCGATATAGGCTCCTGCCTTAATAGTAACTGCCATATCTTACAGTATGCTGATGACTTAGCCCTGTATGTGTCAGATTCCTCCATCATTAACGCTGCGTCATCCCTGTGCCTCTCCCTGGACTCTTTGAATCATTGGCTTTTAAACCATGGTTTGTCACTATCCGCACCCAAAAGTTCGGCAGTAATCTTCTCTCGGAAGAGATCAATCCCTCTCGTCTCAGTGACCATTTCTGGTAAAAATATTTCAGTTTTAAATAAAGTAAAATTTTTAGGCGTTTTCCTTGACTCGAAATTAACAGGTAAGTACCACATAAATCATTTAATCCAAAAATGTGAACGGGTCATTTCAATTTTAAAAGTTCTTACAGGTGTCTGGTGGGGTGCCCACCCCTACTCTTTGAAATTAATATATAATGCCTTAGTTCGTAGTGTTCTAGACTACGGCTCGTTCCATTTGATACCATGTAACAGAGGTGCCTTGGCTGGACTAGATAGGGTTCAGTCTAAGTGCCTTCGGATCATTTCTGGATGTATGAAGTCCTCTCCAATTAACGCATTGCAGGTCGAATGCGCTGAACCCCCCTTAGCACTAAGACGGCAGTATCTGGCCTCCCGTTTTTTGTCCAGATTAATCTGTAGATCCTCTCATCCCCTTATTACAAAATTGAACGAGTTAAATGCCTTATGCAGAAGCTCAAAATATTGGAAAAATAAAGAATTCCCCCTAATCCTAAAACATTTTCGCATGCTCCAAAATTTAGAATGTCCGATCGTCCAGTATATCAAACTACCCCTTTTTAACTTTGATTATGAAGTCTTATGCTTCACCCCCAAAATCTTATATAATATTGGCATATCCAAAAATTCCCCTTCGGCGAACTCGACCTTCAATGCGGTGGTGGGCGAGCGATGGAACGGTTTCCAAAGGTTTTTCACTGATGCTGCCAAATTTAATAACTCCAGTAACACCGGAGCTGCGGTTTATTACCAGAGCTCCAGGATTATTCTTCAATTTAAATGTCCTAAGGAATCCTCTGTGTTCACAGGCGAATGTGTGGCTTTATTGGAAGCTTGTCTTTTTATAGAGTCACATCCCAACATTGACAAAGCCGTAATCTTCACAGACTCCCTTAGTTGCCTTCAAGCTTTAGTCCAAAACCCATTCAAAAGCAAATTGCACAGCTCACTAGTTTTAAAAATTAAAAAAGCATTATTTTCATGTGCTAACAGTCAAAAGGAAGTTCAGCTAGTTTGGATACCTAGCCATTGCGGCATTAAGGGTAATGAATGCGCTGATACCCTGGCAAAAAATGCTTGCTCATCAGCTTTTGCTGATCTCTCCCACAACTCTCATCAGGGTTATGACTTGCTGAACCTGCCAAAAGCAAGTCTTGAATGTGCATGGCAGGAACGGTGGAATAACACTGGTAAGAAGAAGGGTAAGTTCTACTATGCAGTACAGCCAACCATAAAACCAAAACCTTGGTTCTTTAAATATAAAAAAGTCTCTAAAACTGTTTTATCTGTCCTTTGCAGAGTACGCTTAGGTTTTTGTTGCACCCCGGTTTTTTTGGAAAAAATTCGTGTCCGTGACTCCTCCCTGTGCGAGTGCGGTTTAGAAGAGGGTACTCTTGATCACATATTTTTTGAATGCTCAAACAACATCCCTCCCCTAGATTTATATAGCTGCCTCCCTAAATTTAAGATTCCTCTTCCAATTAATTTCCCCTCTCTTTTAACATATTCTTCACCTGATCTACTTGTGGCGCTGATGAAATTCATCCGTCACAATAATATTAAATTATGAGTCATAAATCCAAATCTGTCCATCTGTGTAGTTGTGGTATGTGTATTTTTAATGTTCTAACCATCATTATATTTATGTATTTTTATTTTTTGTTTGTTTCAGTCCAGTACTAACCCATCAAGTTCAACTATATCAACCGAAGATTTTTTATTACGTCTATAGTTGCTGTCGATTTTTTTATTTATTTTTTTAAATTTATTTTTTGAAACTATACACACACTTGCTTATCCAATTTACTTTCGACATTGGCAGAATAGTCGACATCGGCTCTACTTGCCATCAACAAAAAATAGAATAGAATAGAATAGATCGTATTTTTTTTGACCTGGTCATGTGGGGTATCGAAATAAAGAGCTCGAGAGACGATTCAAAAATATAACTCACTTCTTAGAAACACGTCTCACTTCTTCTTTCCTACATCTTTGTAGGAAATAATAATAAAAAATATTTTCAAAAAACCCGACTGTAACTTGAATAGTGACTCGTTTGGAACTATTTAGTTGTTTTTAGTCGAGTTTTTTTTAAATAATAGTTTTTTTATTTGTGAGTAATTTTGAGGCGAAAGTTGGGTCCAAATAAGACTGGTACAGGGTTAAAATTTACTGTATTTTTGCTACCATGCGTATAAAATTATATGCTTTTGTATGTCGTGGTAATATATATATTTTTTTTATTACTGATCAAAATATTTATAACATAGTATTACATATAATATATGCTACAAACCACAGAAGCCTTTGATGGCTGATGATGTTTTCAAGGATTTCGAAATACCCGAAACTAACACCATTATACCACATGAGTTTGGATATATGTACAGGGTATAGAAAGTGATTTTATTAACATCCATAGGCTCGCTCTTGACCACTTTCTCTCCTGATGGCAAGCGACCGATGCGGTCGACGGTGGAGCTCGTTTGCCAAGAAGTAATCTATTCACTGTGTACTTAAAGACCCCCAGGTTGTAGGTATCAGGAAACACAGGCCCCAGGAGGGAATTTCACTCCTTAGCTGTACATACATCCTGCCCGGGAGTCGCGGAAAAATTCGAAACAGAGATACCGCGCCCCTGAGTGAGTTTTAGTCAGTAAAAGTCTGACACGCCCTCCCGCTCCACCCAGAGCGGGAGAAGTCATTAAATGATATCCTAAACCCACAAAAAAAAAACTGACCAAGTTCGTATCGGATTTCGCACATTAAGGGTTCCGTACCAAATATTGGTAGGTATTTGTTAGTAAAGTATACGTTATAATAAACATTTTACAACGTTATAACAACCTTTCAAGTTCATAGGTCAATGGGAAGTTAAAATATTCTACGTAACAACATTTTGTGAGAAACGACGGACGGTCAGACAGACAGACGGACACGTGAGTGACAACAATAGGACCCTTTGGGGTATGGAGCCCTAAAAAACAAAAACTGTACATACAAAGAATGTGTGCCCAAAACGAAATACTTATGTGCCAAACCGCTTAGTGCGTATGGGTGGTATGCCCACCATGTACCGATGTAATATGTATTTACGTTAGAAGTGGACCTTCTTAAACTTCCACCATAACACGACTTAGAAGTGGCCAGACCTTTTTATCAAAAAAAAAACCCTTTTTCTATTACGAAAATTGTTTATTTTGTTTGTTCATACAATAGAATAACACAAACGTTATTACTGTTTGAATACCGTATTGTTGAGGAAATTTAATATGCCGCGTAACTGTGACTGTTCTTTTAGTTCAATAAACTAGATGGTAATACTAAGTCTGACAGTTACACAGGGAGTCTTGATATAGGTCTTCTGTGTAAAAGTCTGAGGTTAGGGAAATAGAGAAAAGTGGTCTAAGACGGGAAACGGCGTAAATAGTTAATAAGGAAAGTGTGTTTATCTGTCAGGTTCGTTATTTAGGTTTCTTACCGCAAAACTTACTATTGTTGAAGCCGTGTCTACTGTCAGTCTAATGTTATCCATAAATTATGTACACGTTTGTATGGTAATAATGTTAGCCTATAATGTTCCTGAAATAAATACTTATAAAAATGAATACATCAAAAATTTATTTAGTACCTGGGGGCTTAGACAAAGTAACAATTTAAAAACGATAACGAAGTTAGAAAAGACTAAAATGTATGAGATTGACATAAACCGCGCTAAGTCACGTGGTCAGTCGACTGTCGACATCGTTATCGCAAGTTGGTAGACAATGTTATAATTCGTAACGAAACCATAAAGAAACGAATTGCTATCGTGTTTATCCCATACCAAATGCGTAGACAAGCAGCGCTTTCAGAGTTCGCCTTCGCCTCGATCGTGATCGCCAAAAAAGCGAAGCGAAGCGATGTTACTTTGTCTACAGGGCCAGGCCCTGTAGACAAAGTAACATCGCTTCGTAGCGAAACGATATCTAAATTCGTCATCGTCTCTGAGATATCGATAAACATTTCCTAGCGTTAGCGTTCCTTCGTTATCTTTTTTGGCGATCACGATCGAGGCGAAGGCGAACTCTGAAAGCGCTGCTTGTCTACGCATTTGTGTGGGATAAACACGATAGCAATTCGTGTCTTTATGGTTTCGTTACGAATTATAACATTGTCTACCAACTTGCGATAACGATGTCGACAGTCGACTGACCACGTGACTTAGCGCGGTTTATGTCAGTCTCATACATTTTGGTCTTTTCTATCTTCGTTATTGTTTTTAAATTGTTACTTTGTCTAAGCCCCCTGGCTAGTTACAATTCTGTAAACTAAGAAAAATTACATTTTATTAGCGATGATGATTGTCAAAAGTTATACTAATTTATTAATTAATTGCATGCAACTGAGATGAGAATGCTAAGAGCGATGTGTGGTGTTCCGCGCATAGATAGAATTAGGAATGAGCATATAAGAGGAAGTCTGCAAGTGGCACCGCTGACTGAAAAAATGTGTGGAAATCGGTTGTCGTGGTATGGGCATGTGATGAGGAGGAATGAAGAAAATGTCGTGAGGAAAGTCTTGTCTATGGATGTGATGATAAGAGTAGGGGAAGGCCAAAGAAACGATGGTTGGACTGTGTGAAAGATGATATGGGTAAAAAGGGGGTGACTACAGAGATGACGACTGAAAGGAGTATGGAAGAAAAATACATGCGCCGACCCCAAATAAATTGGGATAAGGGCAGGAGAATGATGATGATTGTCAAAAGATAAATTGTGGTTTATAACACACTTTTTTTAGCTTCACCTGACACTATGTATAAAATATAAGAAGTTAAATTTGACCCACTCCCCGGTTTCCCATTAAGCTGAAATTTTGCATACTTACATGTTTAGTTTATGACAATGTATGGTGGGCTAAGTGACGTCATTCTTAATCCAATATGGCGGACTCCCAAAGATGGCGGACTAGTTATTTTGTATGCATTCCCATGATATGGGTACCTATCAAATGAAAGGGTTTGCTGAGAAGTTTTTAGGTTTTTTAAACTATATTAATTTTATTTGACTACATGACAGTTCAGTAGCGTTTGTCAATCCCATGCTTTCATCGCTGATAGGATGTCATTATATTATGTAGTTTCTCGGAAGTCTGCGTTTATACCCAGTAAATGGGACTTCAACAGAACTGGCTAAAATTCGGTATTAACAACTCTTCTACTTAACTTAAGAGCAGTGGTGGTCAAGTCGTTACGATTCCGATATACGGGTTGAAGGCCGTGGATTCTAACCTAGGCGCTTTAATTCATGTAATTTATTTCACCACCACTGCTCTCAAAACGCCAACATTGTATGGAAACCGGCATGTCCTAGAACCAAAAATTCGAAGACAAGTGACATTCACCAACCCGCACTGTGAGTTTCTTGCATCTTCTCCATAGAGATCTACCTACGCTAAGGAATGTGCAACTTAATTTTTTGGACTGACCAAAGACTTGAAAATTCATAAGGTACCTAATTGATAAGATTTTTTTTGATAAGATTAATTTGATAAGTGTTTTAAAATTGGCAATAAGAAATGACTTGGGTAAAATGTTTGCAATTTTTCAAATTTGCATTCCAAGTGAGTTATCACGAACTCTTCAAAGTAAGTCCATCACTCGTGAGCAAGTCCTCAGCTCTGTCAGCCGGTTCCTCCATGTGATGGATGTGCGGAAGTCGTCAGAGGAGGGTTTCCCCTTCCGCGTAATTCGTCGTGTTTCCGGGACAGTCCCTTCAAGTGGGACGGACTACAGTGCATGGATAGTGATATTATGAATGTGAGATTGTCTGTCTTTTTCGTATGATTTCATGGTCAAAACTGTGATTTTGTGAGATATCGTGTGAAAGTAACCGACGGAAATAAATTTAGTTCAGTTTTAATTTGTTTTTATCCGACCGCCCCAGAAGGAGGTTTTTTTTTTGGGGGGGGGGGGTGGGAAATCATCCAATGACTTCTCCCGCTCTGGGTGGAGCGGGAGGTCGTGTCAGACTCTTACTGACTAAAACCCACCCCTGTTCCTTTCCTGCCTGAGTGCCCAGAGGTGCGGTAGCTCATTTTCTGAATTTATCCGCTACCGCTAGGCATGCAGGCACCGGCCACGATGGGCCTCATCAGTGGTGGCTGACACTCATCTCTTATTCGGCGAGCGTGGAACACTACGCGCCGTCGACTCACGGGCCTGGTGCTGATCGGACGGCGAGCTACCCACTGCTCGCCGTCCGCAGGGGTTATGTTTTTCGAGACCATTTTTGTATGACTATGACCTGTGTATGTATGTCTATTTCTATAACACGCCCTGTTGCCTAGCATCAAATCTGTGATTGAATCAAAATAAATTCCACCAACTGCATCAGACTGCATGAAAAGTGACTTGTTTGGAACTTTTTAGTTGTTTTTTGCAAGTCGAGTTTATTTTTTTTTTACTTTTTGCCTGTTTTTTGGAGCTCGTGGCTAAAGGAATTACAGCCGCACGGGTCGATCCATCAGGTTAAGTTACGCTTGCCGGGGTTGGTCCATGGATGGGTGACCATCTTTTCATACCGAGACTCCTCCGTGCCTCGGAAAGCACGTTAATCCGTTGGTCCCGGCTGTCAATCGAGGAACTTTGACAGTCGTTACGGGTCGTCAGAAGACCGAAAGTCTGACAACCAGTCTTACCAAGGGGTATCGTATTACCCAGTAACTGGGTTGTGGAGGTCAGATAGGCAGTCGCTCCATGTAAAATACTGGTATTCAGCTGCATCCGGTTAGAATGGAAGCCGACCCCCAGATAGTTGGGAAAAGGCTAGGCAGAAGACCTGTTTTTTAATAAATACAGACGGAGATAGATGACGATGCTTGCCAGAGGAATAACAGGCGCCTAGAAATTAAGAAAACCGACCCCACGTAATGAGAATAGACGAGAAAAAAGAAGATGATATGTACTGCCTCCTGGATAATACAGCTGGTAAATTCAACCTAGGTAGGTTAAATTTACACAGTCGTTTTTAAGAATAATGAAAACAGACACACACGTATACCTACAAAAAATAGAACTGAGTAAAAAAAAAAAAAATAAAAAAAAAACCAAAAACACTGACTTACGAAATTAAGTTATTTTGCACTTTTTTTGATCTTTTTGGAAGTCGGTTCTATTTTTTGTAATAAGATTTTCATTTTTTTTTTAAACTCTACAAGACAATCATTTTCTAGAGGTTTCATAACTGTTCTACTTAAAACTAAGTCCCCAATAACTTAAGCGTATGACCACACATAACTTATCATTTTGATGCGAAGTGATAACGCGATGACTGTTAATAGCTCATAATATGTTAGGGTCCTCATAAAGACGGCATTGGACATTATTATGTTGGACGTAGTGGGGGATAAGACCACCTAGTCATTATGAGATAGCATAATAACATAGCATATTCAACATATAATGTTCCCGCTGCTGGGACACAGGACTCTTCTCTGTGAGAGGGTGTTAATCAACCACGCAGGCCCAATCCAGATTGGTTCGAAGTTTTTGGTTCTAGAACACGACGTTTACTCACGATGTTTATCTTCACGCTTTTCATTTATTATATAGGCACACCAACGACTTGTTTACAAAACAACCGACTTCCAAAAAAAAAAATTAAAGTTATTTATTAATTTTTAGTGTATTTTTTTTTTTTGGAAGTCGGTTGTTTTTTTTGTAAAAAAGTTTTTATTTTTCACTTTTTAGTTGTTATACCCCAGAACTAAAAACCCCAATACAATGGAACGTGGAATTTAAACATTTGGAGAACAACAAAACCTGTGCCAAAACGTCATCGAGGTACACGTATTTTCCGTTTTTGTTCAGTTTCTCAAAACGCGCTAAAGCAATTTCGATAAAATTTATGTGGGACCACCTCGGGAGTATATTCTTTCAGATAAAAAAAGAATTTTGAAAATTGGTTCACAACTGACGGAGAAATCGAGTAACATACATACAAAAAAAAAATGACGAATTGAGAACCTCCTCCTTTTAAAAGTCGGTTAGAAATAATCATCATCAAACTTTTTCATGATACCTTACTGTAGCCAAATAAATATTTTTCTTTCTTTCTTTCTTTAATGAGCTAAAATCCAGCCAGAGAAAATTTAATGCATTATAACATCACGTAAATCTATAACAACTTGGCTTTCCACTCATAAGCGCAGAGACAAAGAGTAGTTTCATTTCTATAATCTGGAATGTCTGCAGATATTCTTGATTCAAAACTTAAAGATTTCAGAATATCTATAGGTACTAGTATTAAATCAAGATTTCTCCTTGCGCATGGTCATAAAATACGAGTCACAGAATGAAAGGTATCAAATTAAGATCATAAATTCTCTTGCAGCTCGGTCTGAAAGCCGTCTGCATACATGATCTACTAGGGATTCAATATTAAAATGAAGGTTTAAGTCGACTTTGTCACTACTGTGAAATGGTGATGCGGAAAGAAATGAAACAAAACACACCTTTTGTTTTTGAGGTTGGGTAATGATCATACAAGTACCTACCTAATTTAATTACAAGTCATTCTTAAAGGTATATTGATTGGCGCCTCCTTTTAGGCAAAAGAAAGAGTGTGTGACACTCCGCTCTTCCAAATCTTATCTATATTATATAATTTGACCAATTCTATCTCTATTCTACCAAGAATAGACAAAGTTCTTTTAGTCAAACTTGACATCTTTTCTGCCCGCGCATCATGTTTTACACTGTAGACTTTTATCGACTGAAGAATAGAAACATTTCTTCTCTTCAGTTTTAACATCGCCATGCTTAGGACGGTAGAAACCTTTCTACAATCTGTTATTTGGTCTATTCTTCCGTCGACAAAACCTGTTTCTATGGTTGTCATGCTACGCGTGCAGGTGAGAACTCTCTCACCTGATTGGTAAGCGGTGATGTGAATTGACCACTAGGTCAAACGCGAGCCTGATAATGATAAAAAACCGGACAAGACCGAGTCTGACTCGCGCACCGAGGGGTTCCGTACCATCATAATAATATAAATATTTTGGATAAGTTACAATTCGTCAGAAAATTTCAACACTGCGGTGTAGAATATTATAGTTTTAGGTCAGCGCTTTAATTCATGATTTTTGAAAAAGTGAGCTATTAAGAGATATCGTTTTGATTTTTCTGTAATATTTACATAAACTTCTATCACATAGAATAATTTCAGATTTTTCTATATGCAAACTTTGGAAATAAGAGGGGGCGGGGGAACGCTATTTTTTTACATTTTTCATCAAAGTCCAAAACTATGCGGCCTAAAAAAAGAAAAAAATATTGAGAATGTGCACACAACGCTCTTTTATATGATACCCCACATGTCCTATTAGCCCCACTTAATTTTTTTAAGACCCCCTTTCAGTCCCTGTTGCAAAGAAAAATATACAAATATTTATTTCTTTCGTAATTGCAAAATAGTTGGGCAAACGTCATATAAAACGGAACGCCTATACCGATCTGCTCCGGCTTTCGGTACCTCGGGTCGCTTGTTCAGGGGGATGGCGGTATATACAGAGACGTAACGCACAGGATCAACTCAGGATGGACGAAATGGCGACAGGTCACTGGAACAACTTGCGACCGACGGATGCCCCTTAAGTGAAAGGGGAAAATCTATAAATCCGTGATTAGACCTGTCGTATTGTATGAATCAGAATGTTGGGCTGTGAAAAAGACGAATGAAAAAAGATTGCATGTGGCGGATATGATAATGTTTAGATGGATGTGTGGAGTAACGAGAATGGATAAAGTGAGAAATTAGTACATTAGAGGTAGTTTAAAAGTGGCGCCAGTCACAGAAAAGTTGAAAGGGAACCGCTTATTTTGGTATGGTCATGTGAAGAGCAGGGATGAAACACATGTAACTAAAAGAGTTATTAATATAAATGTGGATGGATGGAGAGGGAGAGGAAGGCCAAAGAAAAGATGGATGGATTGTGTGAGGAGTGATATGAAAGAAAAGGGAGTTAGTGATAGCGTGACGGCTGACAGGACAAAATGGAAGAAGAAAACGTATTGCGCCGACCCCAAGTGACATGGTATAAGGGCACGAAGTTGATGAAACGTCATATAAAACTATTCCAAATTTCAGGATAATAGCATTAATAGTTCTTGAGATAACCAGCTGTGACAGATGGACAGACAGACAGACAGACTGAGTCGCACTATAAGGGCTCCTTTTTACCATTTTGATACGGAACCCTGAAAAAAGAAAATCATATTACTTCTCCCGCTCTTGGTGGAGTGGGCGGGAATTTCAGACTCTTACTAACAATCCCGTAACCCTAGCAGGTACCGGCCCTCTAGTTAAGATCAAAGTGTTACAAAACACACCTAAACTATTAACGATCCTATAGCATCTTCATCAATACATCATCTGATGCCTAGCCTTTTCCCAACTATCTTGGGGTCGACTTCCAGTCTAACCGGATGCAGCTGAATATCAGTATTTTACATGGTGCACAGGCAGTCTATCTGACTTAACCCGTGATAAGACTGGTTGTCAGACTTTCGGCTTTCTAACGACCCGTAACGACAGTCAAAGATCCACGATTGAGAGACGGTACCAACGGTTTAACGTGCTTTCCGAGGCACGGAGGAGGCTCGGTATGTAAAGATAGTCACCCATCCATGGACCAACCCCGGAAAGCGTAGCTTAACCTGATGGATCGAACCGTGCGGCTGTTATTACTTTAGCCACGAGTTATTACTTCATCAATACATCAGCAATAATATCATGTCAATATAAGATGTCCACATCTGGACATTGTTACCTCCAAGCATTGCCACTACAATTGATCCTGCGATACAACACCCATCGATTTTCCTACCAAAACACCAACTTTAAGCGAGGCCAAAAGTAGGAGCGAGACGACAGGATCCACCATCACACTCGCACGTTCCATAACAGCAACATCCACAAGTATCGCCATTTAATTTATTCAAATCCATTTTAATCAACCCGACGCAAAACATAAGCCACTCAGACATCCAGAATCCAACAAAAAAAGGGTAGAACACAAAAATAAGTTAAAATATTCACAAACAGAAATGTTCTATTGAAGGGAATTCATTTAAACGTAAATGATTGATGGGAATCCCATTTACTTTCGATTTACGGGACCCGACGTATAAACACGGGTTGTTGACATGTAAAAAGATTTTATGCCTTGTACATACTGGAAAATTCTGGGAAACCGCTCAAGGTTAGCGCGTGGTGCTAAGGCGGGTACGGGCGCGGTGGCGGGCGCGATTATGAGGCCACAGTGCATCGCGAGTTGTTGTGACGTGTTTCCTCGGTGTGAAACAATAGAATATCGCTCACCACGCGCTCCGTCACGTCTCGCTAGGTGCCCGTCACAGTCACTTCAGAGGCTCTAGACAAGTGACATTCTACCAGCTGAAGCGTAGCGACAGCGTCTGCCAAAAAGTAAAAAATGAATGGGATTGACAAGCGCTATTGAAATGACACGTGAACAAATCCTTACATTTTGTTATTTCGCTGATAGAATAACACTACATCAAGAGCTTCAAACAATTTATTGATATGTTTGATACTTCGCGTCCGCCTTAGCACCCGCGCAAGCTCCTCACTCTGGCCGGGGCCTAAGGTTTGAAAGGAAAATTGTTAAAACGGGACGCGTTTACAACTGACTACAAAACGATGTTGGTAATAACGTTTTCTGAGAAACAGTTGGGAAGATTGTGACAATATCTCGAAAAAGCCGGATTCGGGACACTGACTTCATTTCATAAAAATAATTTAAGTACTACATGTAATTTTTAAGGGTTCTTTCTCGCCTAGCGATGAACCGAACGAATTATTATGCGTAGCCGACTGTCAAACTACATTAGTGAGAGCTGAATAAATAGGTAGTTGACACGAGTCTAATATCTTAATGGAGTAGGTATTTGATCAACAAACTTGTCTAAGATAGAGCTGGCGTGACGCAGCCTACGAAACCATAGAGATTTGACAAATAAAAACTGTATTTGTCTTACCGGTTTAGATCCTGTACTCGATACGACACTGGATGCAGTTTTTTTTTTTTGTTTTATATCCGTTTTCCAGTCAGTCTAACGCATCTACAACGATATAGAAAAATCTGAAGAAATTATCTTCTATTTTTACAAAAAATCAACTATTTCATTTCTGGTTGCGGGAAAAGATTATAAGAACGAAATTCAATTCGAAAATGTTCTTGTACAGGATAAGTACTTATGAAATATTTTGGGTTAAGTCTAAAGAGGTAGCGGTCATATGGGAGTAGCGTGTTTAATAAACAGTGAAACAAAGGTTTACTATCGCTGTTTAACATTGCTTTAATGAAAACTTTATGTAGTGTCAGATCAACTACCTAGTAACACTAAAACTAGAGCCTCTAATCATCTTGACATCTATAAAGTATGAGTCTTTATAATGTGCACATATCGAAATGAGGGAATCTATGCTTAATTTTAAGGACAGAAAAATATAAAAAACCTATAGGTATTATATGGAGATTATATAGAGAAGGAGTGCAGAAAGCTAATATGTTTTTTATATAATATGCATTAGACATAAATTCAATTAATAAAAAATACATTACACACCAGCGAGCGTTAGACACAGTAGCGTTTGACAAACACATCTCACACACCTCATGATCATGTTATGTAATGTGTTCCTAGTCTTTGATAATAGAATAGAACCTTCATAACGTTCACATTTAAAATTTAAATGGGAATTTCGACCACGGGGTGACCACATAAATTGACACGAGCGTCAATATACGACGACAGTAATGCCATAAATTATATTTTATTTGATAACACTTTCATAACTAGATCAAATTTTTAAATTAGGAATCTTCTAATGGAATCTTGCTTCAAACATTCTTAGGAAGTCTTATTTCAAATCATAATGAAGCCAACTGTAACTTCTAAAAAAAGAAGCCAATCCCTTATTGCCAGATCAGTATAACAATATTCTAAAAATAAAACCAAGTAACCATCAGAATCTCGTTACGGTACGTAATTCAGTACATTAATGTGATATAATATTAAAACTCGATTTTCTTCAGTTACATTGAAGCGACGTCTGTTTGGCTCGTTAACCATCAAATTGAGCTGTTTTTAAAATGCTTATTAAATTATTCATGTGTTTTACGTATAAGGAGGTTCTTAGGACTAGAAGTGGCCTCATTAATTTAGGTTAGTTTTTTTTCTTTTTGTTAACATTGGCTCGGGTTTGACTACTATTTTACTATCTTTGCCGTGTTCTTAGGTAATTTTAATATTATCAAAAGGCAAAATTATTTGTAGCTCAGGAAGCTCGGATCTAATTACGAAAATTATTTCACTGATAGAAAGCTGCACTAAGTGTCAAAGATTCTGTTCTCTTCTATTCTGTTCTTCTTATAATTCAACTTGCTTCTGCCAGCGGCTTCTACTGTGTGGAATTATTACTTCCCCGACTATAAATTAAAGCCTACGTGCTTTCCAGACTATAATCTCTCTGTGCCAATTTTCATCCAGATCGGTTCAGCTGTTTTGGTGTGATTGAGTAACAAACATTAATCTATTCATCCAAACTTTCGCATTTATAGTATTAAGTTGGATTTTTTTGTGCTCGGCGCAATTATTGTCTTCCTTTTCCATATTTTTTTAATTTTTTTTTTATTATCGAGGTACGCGTTTGACCACCATCTCACCTGATGGTAAGCGATGATGTGGTCGAAGATGGAAAACGCCTGCCCAGAAATAACCTATTCACTCTTGACTTAAAGACTCCCAGGTTGTAGCTATCAGGAAACACATACTCCGGTAGGGAATTCCACTCGCTAGCTGTACGCACAATGAATGTTTTCTCAAAACGCTTTGTGCGTATGGATGGGATGTCCACCATGAACCGGTCTCACTTCGCCGTACGTCTATATATTTCTCTAATAAGCCACAATCTTTGGTATCACTCCCATAGCTGGCATTTTAACCATATTATCTGTCACAGATTTCATACCAACATCGTTTTTTGGCTTTCCCTTCCAAGTTCATACTCTAAACTTTCCTCTCGACATTTAAATATCAAGAGGAAAGTTTAGAGTATGAATATATACATATATGTGTGATGCAGAGGTTTGCATCACACATGCTAATACCATGATAACCGATTTACCATTAAACATTTAATTGTAAACAAACTGAACTTACAAGTTGAAATAGCAAATCGTAATTGAAATTGCCACCCATAATCGAGTTCACCTCACCTAATCTTTCAAACAAAAATCGCTGCCGTTTTTGAAACGCACCACTCATCTGTCATAGGTGCTCATAAAGAATATTATACGACCTAAGTGTTAGGATACGAGCGTTTTGGGAATTATAACTCGCGCTGGACTCGCGAATATATATCACTTGCGATTTGGAAGAGGATAGAATCCCAAGTTTTTCCAGGTTAAGGTGTAGACATAAAGGATTGTGAAGTTTGTGTTTCGTGAATATGATTTAACGTTTTTTGTATCTTTGAAGATTCTTTTAGCGTGATTTGTTGGTAAGAATGATTTGTTTACTTTAACGGGATACCTTTACATTCACCGCCAATCTACCCAAATGAAAGTACCCATACCTACTCATTAATTTAGATTAGTGGTCGTCCAGTGGTCGAAATTCGACCAAAATTCATTTAAATTTGAACGTTATTATGTTCTACTACGTGTGGGTGCCAAATGCATATTGTGTGTGTAATGTTTTATATTTCTAAATTTCTTACTTCTTCGTCCGCGCCATTATCGTAAAAAGTTTTTGCTTCACGTATTAATAAATATAGATAGGTACTTAATAAGCACATTACCCTCATCTGCGTCGCGCAATCGGAAAAAAATATACCTGTTTCATACATTACGGGAGTTAGGGTGTATTAAGGTAAACTGTATAAATCTCCGAACCCCTTCAGAGCGTATCAGCGTGATGTTATGTTATGAAGTCGTGTAAACCATAAATAGGCATGCGATTGCAGCAATTCCGGAAGGTATACTATCATTTATTGAAGAGTTCTGTTGACTATCTGCGAAGTTGTTCATCAGATCATTACCAAATTTAAATATGACCACTTGGAAAGTATACCTTTTCCAACAAAAAATAAAAAAATACTGTTTTTTTTTTTTAAATCGGTGCAGGTGTCTTCGAGTAGTCGAGGGAACATACATAGAAAATAAAATCTTCCGACGAATTGTTAATGTTCGGTCCGAGTGCATTTCCGAACGCAGCCTTGGCTGTCACACCCTTTCTTTTTATACTCTATGACTTTTTTCTGTCATCTGTCACTTGTTGGTTTCGACCGTAGTGAAAAAACGTGTTGAAAATGTAGATTCTGGGCTTGGGATTTTGGGATTCAAATCTAGCTGAATCTATTGGTTTTGAATCTAATTGTTTGCTTTTGAACTAAATTTGATTAAAGCACCATTTGATGTAGTGGTGAAACGGGTTATTTTGTGAAAATACTTGGAAGTTTGGTTGGTTTCCGAGAGACAACGTGCTAGTGGAATCACGGCGCCTTTTTGAAGTCAGCTTTGGAGTCTGGTATACCTACTGACAAGCACTACACTTCCCATTTAACTCTGACGTACACACATATACCCAGATTGCTCCCTGGACGAAGACTTCGGAAACCTTGGGTAAGTTGTTCAAAACGTTTGTAAATTATTCTTTAGCTCTGCGTACTTGCAGACAGGTTTGTGATCAGGTTGGTGCCGGGGATCCGACGAGCACGCTTCTACACTCTTGTCTCCTCAAGTCGGATTGTTGCCCTGGCTTGGTCGCAAACAGTTAACTTCCTCCTTTTTGAAGTTCGGTTAAAATTTTTATTTTATGTATGAGATGTTTTTTTCACGCCTTGAAAGATTATAAGTTAGTTGAAAGTGCATAGAAATCGATGAAAACGTTCGCTTATTTCGACTTGCAAAAACAAAGAAATTGCAAATGCTCAGCCGAGCGTAGGTACAGGTAAAATAGTAAAATCGACCAGTGAGCATATTTCCGAACGAACTATTTCACAAGGAGCTTTTAGATTCTATACATCTATCTATCAATCGCTTAAAATGAATTTGCTCTCATAATTTATCATCGAACTTCACTTGGTCAGTTCGTTTGATTTTTAATTGGATAGATTTATCAGAAGTAAATTTCAGACAAATGTATCATAAAATCGACAATCTAGACCAAAAAGTTATTGGTGATTTATATGTGTGTAAGTGATCTAGTATAGAATGCAGATCAATACTAACAATGAAATAGTGTATAAATAATAGTTAAAGAAAACTTAAAAAACAATTTGAGTGACGTCATTTTGTTTTCCGTATTCTTTCCAGCAAAGCTTTTCATTTGATACCAATATTATGGGAATGCATAAAAAATAACTAGGCTGCCATCTTTGGCAATCCGCCATATTGGATTTAGAATGACGTCACTTAGCTAACCATGGCTTTGTCATGCAAACTAAACATGTACACTAAATTTTAGCTCAATCAGAAACCAGGAATTGGGTCAAATTTAACTACTAAGATTATTTTACATATACACAGATCATCATCATCATCATTTCAGCCGAAAGACGTCCACTGCTGGACATAGGCCTCCCCCAAGTGTCACCACAATGATCGGTCCTGTGCGTCTCGCATCCATCGGCTACCCGCGACCCTCACCAGGTCATCGGTCCACCTTGTGGAAAGCCTTCCAACGCTGCGTTTTCCAGTACGCGGTCGCCATTCCAGAACTTTTCGGCCCCATCGACCATCTGTACTGCGAGCAATGTGCCCACTGCCACTTCAGTTTGGCGATTCTTCGGGCTATGTCGGTAACCTTAGTTCTCTTGCGGATATCATCATTTCTGATTCTATCACGCAAGGAAACTCCGAGCATTGCCCTCTCAATTGCCCTTTGGGTGACTGTAAGCCTTCTGATGAAGCCCATTGTGAGCGACCACGTTTTATTTATACACAGATAAAGCTAATTAAAGCGTGTTGTAATAGATTTTCTAGGGAATGTTATTAAACTAAACAATCCTAACAAAATTGGAAAAAAATATTTACAATAATCTTATACCCACATTGTGAACAGGCCTTACCCTAACCCTTCTTCAATAGTTCTGTAAGGTTTTGCCTTTCATAGTATATTTTGTATCCACATTTTTTTCAAAGGAAAATTCCCTATCTATACGGAAGACGGCGTTCTTACGTTTTCCGGTGCTTACATATCGGTAATCCTTGCTGACGTAGGGATAAAAATATACCGGTTTGAAGATGCTTATTGTAGGGGTAAAGCAGGTTTGTTGCATCATATTAAACTTTGTAAGTTTATATGTACAGCTGGCTATGGGATAGGTAGGTACGTACATGAAGATCTTTATTGTTATTTTAGTTGGTAACGGCTTATAGTACCTACGTGTTTCAATTTAATTTTGATGAAATTTGGTACTGAGATAAATAAGACCTTGGAGAAGGCATAAGCTACCTACCTGTTTTTTAAATGGTGGATGAAGTTTTGTATGGGAGTCCGTCATAATTGTAGATAAAACCAAATCGTATACATTTGATCAGAAATAACTTAATAAACATTTATTCAAGCACTTTTGAAATTTCGACCTACATGGGGGTGAAACAGGGGACGAAAGTTCGTATGGAAGTCCAAACAAATCTATCTATGCTCACTATATTTGCAAAATTAGTATTCTAAAACAAACGAAACGACGAAGTCGCGGGTAAAAGCTAGTTATTTATAGTCTTTTTTTTATATAATGAATGAATGAATGATGGAACAATATTTTATTTTCCCAATGAGTATTTTTGTAGTAGGTACACTTACGTAAAATTTACAGATACTTATTGTAATAAATAAGTATCTGTAAATTTGTACTGTAATGTACGAATTTCGTTTCTACAAATTCTGTACTTCCTCGGTCAACTTTCTATGATTAATTGGAAAGCCAGTAGACTTGCCAACAAACTCATCTCCTTAGCGTTGACAGGAAAGTCAAGTTGTGGCCTTTCGAGATACCGCAGTATTTTGTGCCGATGCCAAATACTTGATAACTGTCAACTGAATAGTTCAGTTTATTTTATTTTGATGTTTAACTGGGATTTTGGATGAGTAACGCTTTGGGCAATGGCTCTGACATAAAATTGACTTAAAACAAATTTTATCCGTCAGATAGATAACCGTAAAATGTTGGACACGTATTTTTTACTTGAAAAACCAATAAAAAATTACAAACATAAACGGCTTCAAATTTCAGGAGAGGAGGCTCGCTGTGTCACTTTGTACTAAAAAGTGTCGCACACTATGACGTCAAGCAAAATTTCAACGCATTGTATCGTCCTCATTTTTTATTTACGTGACAAAGGAAACAATACGAACGTGTCCAATATTTTTTGGTAATCTAACTGACGAACTAATTAGATTTTTTTTAAAACTACCCTATTCAAAATACCTTGGGTTAAAATGAACTAACTGACTAGGCTATTTCGTCCCACTGCTGGGCAAAGGCCTCTCTCTTCCACACATAAAATTACTCAACTTAAAACAGTCAATAACTTTCTGTGTCATCATACGACAAAAATTTTGTAACCATAAGGAAGCAACATTTTTGCAACTTTGAAGATAAAATTTTCAAGACAAATACTGCTTGTCATAAGCTTACCCATACCACGGGGTCTCATCTCGAACAAAGAACTTTTAGTTCAAATAAATGTCAATAGATGGCGTAATAAGCATTGATTTCCTATTAAAGTTTAAGTAACATTAATATTTTGAAAAAAATATGGTAAAACTGTATTTTCTTATTTAATAAACTACCCTAAGCATAAAATTTTGGAATAATTGGCTCCTTATTCAAATTTAGATGTTTATTGGAACAAATCCTTAGGCATTTATATTTCTTGTGCCAATAGATGGCGCGGTTAGAAGTTTTAAAGTTAAACCATTCGCCACTTTAAAATTTGTATATTGACACATTTTGAAACAGTAAAACTCTTATGAAGTGCCAAAAATACTATAAAGTAATTCCTCAGTGTGTAAGAAATATTGGTAAGACTTTATGTCAATTCATTCAACTTGCAAGCCGTCGCTGCTAACACTATCTAGCGAGGTGTAGAGAACGAGCCCGAACGAAGAACAAAAGTTACCGTTTCTTTGTATCGGATGAGGCATCTGTACGCTAGTATTACGTAGTTGTACGTTAGTTTGTGTTTTGACGGCACGGTTGGCGCAGTGGTTGAGCGTTAGGCTGCTGCGCTGCGTGTCGCGGGTTCGATCCCCGCACGGAACAAGTATTTGTAAGACCTGCAGATAGTTGTTCCGGGTCTGGGTGTCTTGTGTATGTGAATTTACATGTTTGTGAACGCACCCACGATACAGGAATATTCCTAGTGTGGGCAACGTTTTTATAAAAAATAATAATAATAAATAATATTATCTGTGCCCATACATAATTTTATCACAAAAATGACCGAAAAATTGTGTCACACCCTAACCCTCCTACCTCGCAGTAACGAAAGGTTTTCCAAGCAAATCGGATGGGTTAACACACGCAGCCTTTATCGCCTCCCGAAGACAAGATCCACTCAGCACGCGTTGGACGTACCTGAGAAAAAGAAAGATGGCATCAGTGAAATTGTAAAGATATTTGACTGAGAGTTTTGTGAGTGGTGGTAGGTACTAAAGTTCGTTTCTAATGGTGATTCACCAATTCACCTAAAGATCTGTTAGATTCTGCTTACAAATATACGAGGTCTATCGTCTGTTGCTTTTACATTTAGGGACTAGTTTATAAAAAAGATAACCATGTGATTTATTTAAACACTCACTGATGAGCAGGTTCTAATATAAACATTATACATATACAACTAAACTAATAAATAACTTAATAAATAATATATGTACAAGCGGCATAAAGGATCCTGGAGGACTACAGGCTCATTGGGCATCGAAAAATTCGTCCACATCGCTGTCAATGGGAAAAGTGGCCAGAACACTGGCAGCATTGCCACGTTGAATGGCAATGCTGATTCGTTGGCCGAAAAAAAATCCAGCCCGCTGATCACGTGAAGAGTCGACTAAATGTTTGCTGATGTCACGGAAAACTCGATGAGCACTCGGACCCATATGGCCCTAGTGTTTCAACCCCAATAAGGTCGTTATATTGCGCCGTTTGAGGTTTTCTGCACCTGTAGCAATTGTTCTTAATTCTACATTTTCTATGGAGGATTTGAATTAGAATCAGCTTAACAGTATTTAGAGTAAGCATCTGCCTGGAGTCGCGAATAAATTCGAAAAAGAGTTACCACGGCCCTTGGCACAGGCACCCGAAGGAACAAGAGTGGGTTTTAGTCAGTAAAAGTGTACCACGCCCTCCCGCTCCACCCAAAGTGGTAGAAGACTTTGGATGATAAAATGATAAATGATGTTTATTCAGTAAATAGGTTACAAGCAACACTTTTACACGTCAATGTTTTTTGTCAGTTTAAGCTAGATGAGGCTGGTGTTTCCTAGCTGACTACCCTGAGAAGAAACACCGAAACAAACTCAGAGGTCAAAGTCTCTTTTAAAGTGTTCAAATCCATACAATATGTTCTGGTTAAATCATATGAGAACCATGTACGTTTATGTCTGGGATGAGCTTTTTGATGAAAGCAACACACAAATTCGAGTGGACCTGTCCAGACAGTGCAAGCATTTGTCAGTCATCGTGAGGCTCAACTCAGAACTTTGAGGAGCTCAACGAACAGACGAACAATACCAAAGTAAGGACATTTGAGTAGGACGCAAAAATACTCAAACTGCCAGACAATCATAAAATCTACATGAATATAACGACATACATAGTTCTCGCATTCACATTATTCTATATGAGGACCATGCAGCTTATTGTCTGTTTTTATTTGAGGGGACCTGTCCAGTCAGTGCAAGCATTTGTCAATAGTCGAATAGCTCAACTTAAAAACCACTAAGGAGCTCAATGACTTGACGAACAATTCCAAAGAAAGGACATTTGGGTAGGCCGCAAAAGTACTCAAACTGTCAGACAACGTTAAAAAATACTGTAAAAAGGAGGAGAAAATAATAATATTAACCCACATAGTCCTCACATTTGCAATAATTAAGAAATCAAAAAAATATATATATAATGATTTGCAACACTCCATAAAAATCTAAGTATTCAGTTAGCCAGTTTTATAAAATTAAAGGAGTCTGCAGAAAAATGTTAGATAGTTGGTTATTTATCATCAAAATCTAGCAAATTTGGAGGCATCTTAAAGGCCCCGCATATTGCAATTCATATTTTTGTTGTTTCTTCCATATTTGACACCGACTTCCGAAATTAAAGTTATTTTGCAATTTTTAGAAGTCGGTTGTATTTTTTGAAAATAGTTTTTTATTTTTCGTTTTTTTTTTTTATTGTTGTCACCAGAAGTAAAACTAAATATAAAGTTATGCCCGAATATATAACACCAATAACATGGAATTTGAACATTTGGAGACAACCAAAACGTCATCTGTGTATACATATTTTTTGTTTATGTTGATTTTTTCAAAAAGAGCTGAATCAATTTCGATAAAATTTATATGGGACCACATCTGATGTATGACATAGCATACAAAAAAAGAATCATCAAAATCTATTCTCAAATGGCGGATATATCGCGTAACAAACATACAATTAAAAAAAAAAACGTACAGACGAATTGAGAACCTCCTCTTTTTTGAAGTCGGTTAAAAACGGCAACAATTAGACGACCCGTTTTCATAGAAGTTGTTCTAATATTACTTTACAATCAACGTATTGGGGTTGGTTTCCAGTGTAACCGGAAAGCAAAATCTGCCCGCGCCTTTTCCCAAACTATCTTGGGGTCGGCTTCCAGTCTAACCGGATGCAGCTGAATACCAGTATTTACATGGTGAGACTGCCTATCTGACCTCCACAACCCAGTTACTGGGTAAAACGATACCCCTTTGGGAAGACTGGTTTTCAGACTTTCGGGCCTCTGATGACCCGTAGCGATTGTCAAAGTTCCACGATTGACAACCGGGAAAACGGTTTAGCGTGCTTTCCGAGGCACGGAGGAGTCTGGGTATGTCAATATGGTCACCCATCCACGGACCAACCCCGGCAAGCGTAGCTTAACCTGATGAATCAACCCGTGCGGCTGTTAATACTTTAGCCACTAGCTCCACCGTAACCGGAAAGAATTAATAAAAATAATTGCTTCAGAGATGTAATTTTTTTGTCCCATAACCTCTCAGTAAGCGCTTTAAACAGACTTAATTAACTGAAGCTTGTTGTACCTGAGCTACACGATAACTGACAAATGCTTGCACTGTCTGGACAGGTCCACTCAAACCTGCATGGTGCTTTCCTCAAAAGCTCATCTCAGACTCAGGCATTAACGTAAGTAGGTACATGGTTCTCATATGATTTGACCAGTACATATCTATTGCATGGACATTAAATGAGACTTTTACGTCTGAGTTTGTTTCGGTGTTTCTTCTCAGGGTAGCTAGGAAACACCGGCCTCATCCAGCTTAAACTGAAAAAAAATTAGTGACGTGTAAGTGTTATTTATAACTAAGTTACAAAATAAATATCATTTATCATTACAGTTAAGCGTTAACAACATAGTTCATCGATTATCTATAATGACGAAACACAGACGTTGCCTCTGGCAAGTAAGCACCCACCAAGTAGCAAAAATAAGTAGCTTTTCAGATACTTAAGGTTTATCCTCATTTACTTTAAAAATACTAAAATCAGGCACTTGACTTCACCCGCCTAGTCAAACTACATAAAAGTAATGAATTCTTAACCTGTAAGTAAACGCGATATTTTCAGTAAAAATAACGCGTGGGGTCTCTAGGTATCTTAGGATGTAAAAAAAATTACTTACTGGTGAGTGCGTGAAGCCGTATGTCTTTCAACAGCTCACGTAGTGCATTGAGATTAGCTGAGAGCGCGGGAGGTTACCATGCATTACGTTGAAAATACGACGGTAAAATGTGGCTTGGGGTCCGCGTAGACCCCACCCGTGTAGTTAAAGGTTAAAACTACTGTATGGTCATTTTACCCATATTAATACAGGTGCGATAGCTACCGAGTGACAAGGAAGTGTCAGGAAAGCAAAATACGCCCGCGAGCTAAATTAAATTCTCAGAAAAAATAATAATAAAATTCTTCATGTGACTGACTGCACAATTATTGGTTGGAAACTGGCGGAGTGATTTGCGATTTTGGAGCTTGTGACAAGGAAGATACGGTTTTTCAAAAAAATATTGGGCTAATTGGTAGAAAGATGAGTGATTTCGATATTGAACCATGGTATTAGTGAATTACGGTTTAAATTACAAATTCTTGTTGGTTGTAGTAAACTAAATGTGTTTACAGACAGTAACAGCAGTGATTTACATAATCTATATTGATGACTAGATACGATGTTTGCCAAATAGATTTATGGTTGCATTTATGCATACGAAAACGAAATCACAATATGTTGCATAGGTTGCTATCATACTACAAACTAAAGCGATATGTAGCCTTTTTTTATTCATCTCTACATTGCACAAGATACCAATTAAATTAAAAATTAAAAAAAAAACCCAACACTTAAAAGAAAAGCGAAAATTTAAAAAAAACACAAAAGAGATGATAACGTTGAAACGGCTGAACCGATTTTGATAAAAAATGTCTAAGAACCATCGCTAGACAACCAGCTTTCAAATGGGTACACCCGTTTAAGAGCTACTGTGCCACAGACAGACACACATACCGATCAAACTAATAATACACCCCTCTTTTTGCGTCACGGGTTACTAAAACAAGGTCACTTTTCCGCGTCTGTCTGTTTCCCCACCAACTTCTCCTAAACCACGCAACGGTTTTTTTATGCGGTTTTTTTAAGAGCGATAAACGAGAAAGGTTTTTGTATTAATTTGCACCCGTGCGAAACCGGGCGGGTCGCTTGTACAAAATTATACGACAGTCGGCAAAAACAAATCAAAGTCACCATTAAGGGCCGATTTCACCATTCGCTCTATAAACTAAGTTTTACTGAACTAAGCTTAGCGTAAAAAATAAAAACCATAAAATAGATTATAGTGAGTTAACCTTAAAAGATAGACATAATGCTGTCGCAGACTTTTTTTAGAACTTTAAAAGGAGAACAATTTCGTCATACATAATTTTTGCGTAACTTTAAACGCTTACGCAGCGCACGCAACTGAAGCTTTCAAAAGGAATTTTTTTTCCCGTTTTCTCCAGTTTTCATAGATGCTTCGCTCCTGTTGGTCGCAGCGTAATGTTATGTATGGACTATTCCTTCCTAAATACCTTCCTTGTTAAATGGACTATTCAACACAAACATATTTTTTCAATTCGATCCAGTAGTTGCTGAGATTAGCAACCAAACAAAAAACTCTTCAGCTGTATGACAGCGGCTAAACGCGTTTAAGCGAGCTTAAACGTCGAAAACTGGGTGTTTATAATTGGTGAAATTGGCTCTTAGTCTCCATTTATTCCACTCACGCACGTAAATCCAAATGCAATTTACCGTAAATAAGGAAGTCGGCTTTAATAAACGTATTAATTAACAACGAAACAGGAGCCCAATCTTCACATAAACTCAATAAATGCCTCCAAACATGAAACTCTTAACGTCATTAGACCATAACATCGCGAGCGCGTTAAACATATTTAAACCCAATTGCCTACGTCACAGATGTGACGTCATGTGAAATTTAATTAATCACAACGTTTCCGGGAGCCGTCCGCGTCAGTTTTGGAATTCCTGACAGTTTCGGAATTCCTGATGTTCAATTGATGAGCTTCCAATGTCGTGAGTTGTATGGATTAAGGGTTGGTTTAGTATTGATTAAGAATGATTGTTTGTCTGTCTTGTTTTCTGTAGATCATGACAAATTGAAAGTAGGGAGAAATATACTGAAGAACAGATTCAAAGGGCTAAATCATTAAAGCCCATATAGGAGTTTTATTCCAAGTTCCAGTTTGCAACCTAGAAATTTTATGATGACTAATAACTGACGTTTTCAATCTTTATTTTATGTGCCATGGTGAGTTCAGGGTTTACCCTCCCAGGATTGTTCTCGATTGAAGAAACAAGGGTGGGTTTTAGTCAGTAAGAGTCTGACACACCCTTCCGCTCCTATCACCCAGATATGGAGAAGTCATCTGTTGATATAACATCCTGAAAAGAACCAAGAGGCTCATCGGCAATGATAGGCTCGTCGAATCGAGGCTCCAGAGTCATGAGCATCGACGCCGAGTTGCTAGCCTGTCTGTTTTCTATCGGTTGCATTTTGGAGAGTGTGCGACGGAATTGCATAGTTTAATTCCACCATGCCCGTTCCATCATCGGACTACTAGACGTACGGCGATGCGCCACCGGTTCGCGGTGGACATCCCACCAACACGCACAAAACGTTTTGCGAACACATTCATTGTGCGTACAGCTAAGGAGTGGTATTCCCTGCCACAGTCTGTTTCCTGATAGCTATAACCTGGGAGTCTTTAAGTCAAGTGAATATTTTACTTCTAGGCAAGCGTGCTCTATCTTCGACTTATCATCGCTTACCATCAGGTGAGATAGAGGTCAAACGCGTGCCTATAAAAGATTTTTAAAAAATGGGTTTACCCTCATTCACGGTTTCTAGCCAGTGCATGCTATATGCACAGAAGCATCAATAAATGTGCCCACATCACCTTGCTATTTAACAAAATTTGGCTTATTCAAACTAATGCTTTCAAACACATAACATATTCAAATTAATCGAACAACTCCCAAACGGCAACAAAATGACAATTGGCAAGACAACGAAACGCAGCTACAGATTATGCATGTCAGTTTGTCTGAAGCATCTCGAACTATAACAAATTGAATTAATTACCAAGCACTAGCAGTTCTAGTACATGTCAGCCATTTCCTACAGTAACTTAGTATAATTGTTATATAAATTCGGATTGGCGTAACATAGTGGAATGGTGACACAGAATAGAAAGGTACAGCAGGTCGAAGCCATTTATCTGCCTCACCATCACATTTTCAGACGAAAGACGTCCACTGCTAACCACGACCCTCACCAAGTAATCGGTCCACCTTGTGGGAGGCCGTACAACATCCTAGCATTGTCCAAACTATGTTGGCGTCGGCTTGCAGTCCTAATGAATGCTGCTGAATACCAGTATTTACCATGAAGCGACTTTACGTGGGTTTCATGATATCTTTTAGGAAGGCTGTCTGTCAGACCTTCGGGCTTCCAACCACCAGCAACGACTGCCGGAACCAACGGTTCAACGTGCATTCCTGAGGCACGGACGGGTGTTTTATTATTAAATGAATGGTCGCCATTCCACGCACCGACCGCGGCAACCGTATTGCTGTCTACAAGCTATAATGCCGTTTTCTGACTAAACCACATTGTGAGTTACGCAGAAAAAAACAGCGTTGAATTACATAGACATCAAGGGAACTTAACAGTAATGTTATTGATTTATCTCAGAATCTGTTGATAGTAGAAAAATACTGCTTTTTGGCTGATTACCGTAGCATCGGAAAACGAATACCCGCCAAATGTCAGATAATGGCAATTTAGCTAAAGGACGGCAGCAGCGTAGCCTAAGCGACGATCGACACGTCTCTTATTACTTAGCCAGGATCCCTTTAAGGTTGGCAGGTTGGCTCCATACAACGAGAGAAAACAGGTGCACGCACATTAGACACGTACATGCGGCGTTATTAAATAAATGCCGGTCGCGAGTACGCTTGCACTCGCTGTAAGTGAAGCGTGTCTATGTGTGCGTGCGGCGATCTCAAACATATGCCGGTCACGAGTGCGCTTGCACTCGCTGTACGTGAAACGTGTCTATGAGGTCCGTGCGTTTTCGCTCGTTGTATGGAGCCGACCTTCTATTCCTAACTATTCTGTGACAACAATTAGGAATTGATTAGGTTTTACGCCTAATTAACTTGAGATTTGAATTAGGGATGGGAATTTGGCTGTCTACGCTGGGGTTTATGAAGATTTGAATTATTATTATGTTTGAGAGTAATTTTGCAGATGGTAATTTATATTAATAGGTTGTCCTTTGACGTTAGCTCAACAGTCGAGTACTAACTAAGACTACGTAGTTGCTGTAAAATTAAGATATTATGTCAGGAAATTAAACTATTAACGTTTCGCTTTTAGCTCATTTCCGCCTTTTATGAATTTGTCAAAATGAAACGAAACAACTAAACTGACGTTATTCAAAATTCAAGGAAATGGGTTCTTTAGTTAAAAATTGACTGACAATGGTGCCGATTCTCTTGTTTAATAACTAAATTAAAATGAGAGAATCGCTATTTTTTACTCAAAGGTAGAGCGAGGAAAGGACGGCTATAGCTATGAACTAATTTAGAGATGTCAAACTACTCATAGTTTACGCCTTGCGCTTCATCGTGTTTTTAGTCGACATGTTTTTACGTGTAACCTTAATTTGTATGGAAATATTAGTTCGTTTAAATTTGACAGCTCTAATTTACGTTCGTCTCTTTCTTGTTTTATTAGAGAGAAAAAGATAGCAATAGCCTAAAGCCGACTTTCGAAAAAGGAGGAGGTTCTATGTTCGGCTGTATGTATGTTTTTTTTTTATGTATGTCCGTCGATTTCTCCGTCAGTTGTGGACCGATTTTCACCTCGGGACTACTCCCGAGGTGGTCCCATACAAATTTTATCGAAATTGCTTCAGAGTTTTTTGAGAAACTGAACAAAAACGAAAAATACGCATACCTCGATGACGTTTTGGCGTTCTCCAAATGTTTAATTGCCACGTTCCATGTTATTGGGGTTTTTATTTCTGGGGTATAACAACTAAAAATAGAAAAATAAAAACTTTTTTACAAAAAAAAAAAACAACCGTCTTCCTAAAAAAAATTACACTAAAAATTTAAAAATAACTTTAATTTCGGAAGTCAGTGTCAAATAACGAAGAAGTAAAATACAAACACCGACTTACGAAGTTATTTTTTTAATTTTTAGTGTAATTTTTTTTGGAAGTCGGTTGTTTTTTTTGTAAAAAAGTTTTTTTATTCCATTATGAATTTACAGCCTATGCGCTTTCCAGACTATAATCTATATCTGTGCCAAATTGCATCCGTTCAGCCGTTCTGGCGTGATTGATAGATAACAAACATCCATTTATTCATACAAACTTTCGCATTTATAATATTAAGTAATAATAATAATAATAATTTATTGGTAAAAACAAGTTCAGGTATAACAAAATTTTTGATTGGATCCTTCTTTTAGGCTGATAGTGCCTGTATTAGGAGAGTCCGCTCTTCCATACAAGACGTGTTATACACAGAGCAAAAACGTATAATTTTTATGCTAAATCTACATACATAAGTTAACTTTATCATAGATCTCATGTGTGTATGAGTGGGTGTAGGTATGTGTGCGAGTACATGTGAGTGAAAATATAGTCCGTAGGTGTAACTGAGAGTACATGAGTGTGAGGGTGTGTATGTGTCCAGGCCCTGTAGACAAAGTAACATCGCTTCGTAGCGAAACGATATCTAAATTCGTCATCGTCTCTGAGATATCGATAAACATTTCCTAGCGTTAGCGTTCCTTCGTTATCTTTTTTGGCGATCACGATTGAGGCGAAGGCGAACTCTGAAAGCGCTGCTTCTCTACGCATTTGTATGGGATAAACACGATAGCAATTCGTTCCTTTATGGTTTCGTTACGAATTATAACATTGTCTACCAACTTGCGATAACGATGTCGACAGTCGACTGACCACGTGACTTAGCGCGGTTTATGTCAATCTCATACATTTTAGTCTTTTCTAACTTCGTTATCGTTTTTAAATGGTTACTTTGTCTAAGCCCCAAGGTTTCAGAAGTGTTTCGGTATCATTGTAGGTAAGCGTTTGTATCCATTCAATTATAATTTTTTTACCGTCGTAGTAGTTTTTGGGATAAAAGTAGATGTATTTATTGATTTTATTATACAGCGCAGCAGATCGGTTACTAAATTGCATACTGGCAAATAGAGTCCTTGTCCTAGGGATATTTAATATCATATCTTCTTTTTTCTTAAATAATTGTCAGTATACTAGCATCGTAGGAAAGAGATTTGTGTTTTTTTAATATAATTTGTGTTATGTAAAGTTTCCTGACTGAGAGCAAGTTACTAAGTCGAAACAGGTCTTCAGTAGGATATCTTTTTTTTTTTAAGTACATGCACTTGATAAGAGCGCGTTGTGCCCTTTCCACTGTTAGAAATTTTGTTTTGGCTGCACCACCCCAGACAGGTATACAATAGGAAAGTACTGACTGGACTAGCGCAACATAAATCATTTTAAGGAAATCTTTTTGGTGGCCTGAATGATTACCGACAGTCTTGGGAACGACGTATCTAAGAGTCCCGAAAACCCAGCTTAATTTCCTGACCCTATTTGCAACCTGGTCCATGTGTGGGTACCATGATAGGCTCTCGTCCACGATAACACCTAGGTACTTAATATACCTAGGCACTTAATATAAGGTATTTTGTTGATGGTTGAGCAGCCACAGCTATTGCGAATTGCGATTAGCGTTATTGCAAGTATGAATTTTAAAATTATATTAAGTAGGATGTATGTAGTAGGTACTCGTACATAGCTTTAGAAACAAACTTCCATACCACCATTCACAAAACTATCTTTATTATTAGGTCAAGTTAGTCAGTAAGAGTCTGAAAAGCCCTCCCGCTCCACCCAGAGCGGGAGAAGTCATTGGATGATTTCCCACCCACCCAAAAAAAAAAAGGGACTGCCCGTGACATTTCGCTATCACTCGTCCATCCCGTACATTTCGTGGGGTGGGAAAATCATCCAATGACTTCTCCCGCTCTGGGTGGAGCGGGAGAGCGTGTAAGACTTTTACTGACTAAAAACAACCCCTGTTCCTTCCTGGCCTGATTGGCCAGGGGCGCGGTAACTCTGTTTCAAATTTATCCCCACTATGTCTGTAGCCTGAGAACATAACAGAGGCGACACCGCTTGTCAAGCATCTAATTACAAGTTACAACGAATCAAAAAGGTGAAGATGATTGCAGACCGAAAATCGTCGATCGGTAAATAAGTGGTAGTCAGCGAGGCAATCAGACACGCAGACATACGGGCTGATTTTATGATTGTTGGGTTTGTAGCGTCAGCGGAATAAGTTTTGGGTTCATTTTATTTTTAGAATAAGTTCAAGATAAGTATTATGTTTTAGTTTTTCGAACCTTTCAAATTTTTGGAAGAAGTATTTTTTAGCTGTGGACGTCTTTGGGTGACAATTTATTAATGACAAGGTTTCTGAAGCATTTTTGAGGTTTTTAACAGTGCCAAATGTGTCAGTTAATTATTTATAGCCCTGCATGATGTCTTCTGACATACATATTTCACCTTTTACATATTGTAATTTTTAACCTTAAGCTGGTATCACAAATTATAATAAAAATCACACCTAACCGTCCTTTGCGTGTTCATACTTTAAAGGTCCAAATTATATCTGTCACCGGATAATAATTGTGTAAAAATCGCGAAAAATTGTGAACTCTACATTTTTAATAACAGTCAGATACATGTACATTGTAAATTATCAAATTTGTACGAGATATATTGTATTTGAAATGATCTACTCACAATAAATATCAAGAGTTTAAACTCGCAAGCTTTATTACAAGCATAAGGTGTTTACTCTAGTAAACTATTGCAGCTACGGACAAACAAAAAATACGTGTGTATAGCTGAAACTATAGAGAATCGACATAAGTGAAAACTAAAGTTATTATAATATCTAATTAAAATAGCTAATTAAACTAATAAATAACTTAATAAATAAAATATGTACAAGAGGCATAAAAAATCCGGTAGTGGTAAAGCTCATTGGGCATCAAAAAATTCGTCCACCTCGCTGTCAATGGGAAAAGTGCCCAGAACGCTGGCAGCATTGCCACGTTGAATGGCAATGCTGATTCGTTGGCCGAAAAAAAGGCCAGCCCTCTGGTCACGTGAAGAGTCGACTAAAAGTTTGCTGATGTCATGGAAAACTCGATGAGCACTCGGACCCCATGGCCCTAGTGTTTCAACCCCAAACGGCTCAAACATATAACTCCCAATAAGGTTGTTATATTTGCGCCGTTTGAGGTTTTCTGCACCTGTAGCAGCCGCCCCAGCACAGCCCGCCGTGCTAAGAAGATGAGAAAACTAAAGTACGATAACTTGTTCTGAGTACTTCAAATGCTGTGACATATCCAATCCACGCACCTAAATGAAATCAAACTTCCCTCATAAAACATTCTTTTAATTAAATATTAAATAAATATCAAAACCATACGTCAGTACAATACAAACCTACAATAAAACACCAGAGTGATAATTCGGGGAAGTTACACAAGTGTGGAAAGAAGCCTCCGGGCCGGACGCTAATCACAGTAATCAAACAAATAAGAGGGTGTCGAGCTAACCTGTATATGGACCGAGTGTGGACTTGGAAATTTTGTAAAATAACCACTGGCCATTTTTTTTAATTCCATCTCGTAAAGAACCAACAATCCAATTGGGTATTGTTGTTAATACAAGTAGCGGCACGAAACTTTAGCGCTGACCGTTATTGCGCAGAAGTTAAACTTAAGGTACCTGAGGGGGCTAGCGGGATGAAGGGCGAGCGTGCGTAGCGCCGATTGGCTCTCCAGTCGCATTCTGTTACCCGCGCGCCCCCGCGCGCCACCCTCGCCACCCACCCATGCGCAGCAATTATCGTTCAGCGCGAGACTTACGTGCCGCTACTTGTACCTACGAATTGGGTGAATAGAAACAAAACTTTGATTAGGATTTTCACTATGATACCCTAATATTGGTTTCTAGTAAAACATCGATTTAGTTTATAAAACAATTCATAAATAAATCGGAGTACTTAAATGCTACAAACAATTAACTATATAACGTGAAAGTTTTGCTTCTATTTACCCCGGCGTTCCTATTCACCCCGTTTGACGATAGTTTATGTGTGTGTGAACTGAGGGACCACACTGGTATTTCGCAAAATAAAAATCGTAGGATACAGTAGTAGACTAGTAATACGTGCGAGCTCCCACAGCATCCTGAGTGTATTGTGTGATCAGTGGGACAGCCCTATGCTGGCTCACTGGATACGGCTGCACACGTAAGTGTCGTAACAGAGTTACCGCGCCTGTGGGCAGGGAAGGAACAGGGGTGGGTTTTAGTCAGTAAGAGTCTGACACGCCCTCCCGCTCCACCCTAAAGCGATGATATACCACCCCAAAAAAAAAAAGGTGTCAGTCGTTTCAATTTTATGTACCTATAGAGTGTGGTTTTTACTAACGTTACGTTAAGACTTTTGCTAACATCAAAATGGATCTTGTAATTTTATCTGAAATAAAAAAATAATAATAAAGGTCTTTATTTATTTATTAACACTTCGTTCACAAAGGTACAATCGCGCATTTAATGCATTAGGAATTCTCTATCAGTTAACTTTTGGGTGGTGAAGAGATATCATGGCAGGTGGATCGCTAATCTGTTGAAAGCATAAAATATTTCAAAAATATATCAAAATTGAAAAACTAAAATAAATGTAAAACCGTCGTGGCTTTAAGAAAGACGTACTTACCTACATATTATATATTAACATAGGTAATATAAACCTATATAAATATACATAATTATGAAGTAACAGAAAATATGTAAATGAGATGACCCTGCTTATTTGTTTTGAAAATAAATCCACAATAATCGCTCCAGATTTTTCATTCCAGCGAAAAGAAAATGAAAAAATATTATTTCTCATATAAAATACGCATAGAATCAAATGAAAAACGTAAAGTATTTAAATCTAAAGACTCTTTTACAAAACATTAAGGAGCAAATATCTTTTACATGAATTTTTTAACGCAAACACGCGTGGCATTTGGAAAAACATGTTTTATTAAACATACAAGGAAAATTGGGGTGAAGCAAAATTAATATATTGCTGCTTCTTTTTTTCATTAAAATATAAGCTTTCAAATTTGTTTTTACTTTTAACGAATACATTTTTTAACGTAATAATAAGTTAGATATACAGAGTGTAACGGAAAGGTGTGGTCATAATTTAAGAGCTACTTCTGCCCACCGACATGAACAACTTTCTTCAAAGGAACTATGGGAAATTCGCATTACATTCCATACAAATATTGATCAGCTGATGATAACTTTGTATGGAAAGTTTTTTTTTTTTTTGGGAAATCACTATGGCTCTCTCAGTTAGAATTGATGCCAAATGTTATGATTTCTTGAAATACTTACATTTGGAATCAATTCTAACTGAGAGAGTTGTATTGAAGATTATCTATACATATAATAAATCTGTAGAAAAGTCATTTTTGTACATTGAAGAAATTGAAACAAAAAATAGCCAGCGTGTGAAAAGATAAGTAACAGAACCCATTTCCATCATTTTTGAAATTTTTGTCTGTTTGTCTGTTTGTCTGTTTGTTTGTGCGCACATCACGTAAAATCTACGAATTCAATGCTGACAATGTTTATATACAAAAATTATACGCAACTTGAGGATTAACTTAGTTTTTGTTTCATCGAAATCGGTTCACTCTATCAAAAGATATGATTAATTTAGTGAGTTCAAGAAGTAAAATATTACGTTACGCAATTAAGTATAGTACTTGCAACGACATCTTAAGACTAAAAATAGAACTAATGTTGATAGTTGAAATCTAAATCCGATAGATGGCGTTGTGCAAATGACGTCATTTTCTGAATCGCGGTGTTAAGATTTTCCGCGCGAGGATGACGTCCACCGTGTTTACTAGGCAAATTGGGTTTCGTTAGGTGTCTTAAAAGTTCTTGCGTGTGTCGTAAAAGTTCTTTGGTTGCTTGGTTTATCGATTTTCTAAATTGGTCGAAAAAAAAGTATTTGCTTATCTTATTGGTTTCGTTTGGTCAACTTTGGTCATTGGTTTGAAGTACGAAGTAAAGATTGTATTTGATTTACTTCGTAGTTTGAATCCAATAGTGCCAATCGTTATACAGTAAGTTAGTGTTGCCAATTCGTTGAGTCACGACCACGAACAGACGATACGTTGTCACACTAGACTGTTCGACGCACCGATCTTTTAAGTTTGTAGGCTATTCAGTCATAAGTGTTGTTAGTTTTGTTTATTGCTTTAATTTTCCTTGAAAATGCCTCAAAGAAAAAAAACTAACCTTTCGCTGCGTAGCCGAAATGCGAAAAGGATGAGACTTTGTAGGTCTCAGGAATCGGAAGAAGATCGTGAAGCACGGTTATCTGCTAACCGAGAGCACATCGCTCTTTCACGTGAATCGGAAACGTTCACCGAAAGGGAGTCACGTTTAAGTTCACAAAGAACACGGACCGCGACTTTGCGGTCTCAAGAGAGTATCCAGGAACGCGAAGACCGGCTGTCTGCTGATCGGGAGCGCCACTCTCTCTCACGTGAGTCAGAGACATTCACAGAAAGGGAGTCGCGCTTAAGTTCGCAAAGAACTCGGACCGCGACTTTGCGTTCTCAAGAGAATATCCAGGAACGCGAAGTTCGGCTGTCTGCTGATCGGGAGCGCCAGTCTCTCTCACGCGAGTCAGAGACTTTCACAGAAAGGGAGTCGCGCTTAAGTTCGCAAAGAACTCGGACCGCGACTTTGCGTTCTCAAGAGAATATCCAGGAACGCGAAGTTCGGCTGTCTGCTGATCGGGAGCGCCAGTCTCTCTCACGCGAGTCAGAGACTTTCACAGAAAGGGAGTCGCGCTTAAGTTCGCAAAGAACTCGGACCGCGACTTTGCGTTCTCAAGAGAGTATCGAGGAACGCCAAGCACGTCTGTCATCTGACCGAGAGCGACACGCTCTCTCGCGCGAGTCTGAATCTCTCTCCCAAAGAGAAGAACGATTACAAATAGCTAGACATAACTATGTAGGTGTACAAAGAAACAATGAAAGTTATCTTGCATCTGAAAGGGAAAGAATAGATGAACTAAGACGAGCAGAAACAGCAGAACAACGTCAATCTCGCCTAGAAATAGAACGAGCTCGATACCATATGAATAGAGAAACAAATAGCGGAGCTGATGAGTCCATGGAAAATGACGATGCAAATATTTTATTACCTTGGGACAATAGGGAAAAATCAGGGTTCACATATTCGTCTAGAATTAATTATGCTGGCTTTACTTTCGTGGGTGACATGAGAGAAATTTGTAATTTTTGTCATGCTTTGAAATGGAGGAAAGAGACAGATGGAATGTGCTGCTCAAATGGAAAAATTGTTCTTCCAAATTTCCAAGATCCACCACACTTACTTAAAAGTCTCCTGAATGGCGATCATCCCCAGTCGAACCGTTTTTTGGATAATATTCGTTTATATAACAGTGCTTTCCAAATGACTTCCTTTGGGGCAAAACAAATAACGGAAGGACCGTTCATGCCAACCTTCAAAGTACAAGGTCAAGTTTATCACCTTATTGGATCTTTGCTGCCAGAAAATGAACCCAAATTTCTCCAAATTTATTTTGTATCCGATTACACGCAACAGCTCAATGTTAGAAATCACAATTTTCCCCAGCTCAATGCTGAGCTTTTGGGTCAACTTCAAGAATTGCTGCATCACGTTAACCAGTACGTTCGTGAATTCAAAGCTGCATTGGAGTCAATTCCACAAGGCAGCAATGATTTCAAAATTGTTATAAGTGCCGATAGACGTCCTGTGGGTGAACACCGTGGAAGACACAATGCACCCGTCGCAGATGAAGTTGCAGTTGTTTTAGTCGACCAGGAGTGTGAGAGACGTGATATCGTGTTGCGTACACGCGACGATCGCCTTCAACGCATTTTGGAAACCCACCGAGCTTACGACGCCCTGCAATATCCACTAATTTATTGTCATGGTGAAGATGGGTACAATTTTGGGCTGTACCAAGTGAACCCTACTACGAGAGTCACTAATTATCAAAAAAAAATATCTGCTCAACAATACTATTCCTACCTTTTACAAATAAGGCAAAACAGTTTCGTATATTTGCAACGATTTCGTGGTTTGTTCAGCCAATTTATTGTGGACATGTACGCAAAAATAGAAACTGAACGTTTAGTGTATATTCGCACTAACCAGCGACGGTTACGCGCTGAAGAATACGTGCACTTGCGGGACGCCATGCAATCAGATAATAACGTCGAAAACTTGGGTCGATTGGTTATTTTGCCATCCAGTTTCACAGGCGGTCCGCGGTATATGCACGAACGAACGCAAGATGCTTTTTGTTACGTCCGTAAATACGGCCGGCCGGACCTTTTTATAACATTTACAACAAATCCAAAGTGGACGGAGATTTGCCAGGCACTTCTCACAGGACAGGCGTCATACGACAGACATGACATTATTGCTAGGATTTTTCATTTAAAACTCAAAGTCTTGATTAATCTACTTACAAAGGAGAAAGTTTTCGGTTCAACTCTTTGTTTTATGTATAGCGTCGAGTGGCAAAAGCGTGGTTTACCCCACGCGCACATTCTTCTGTGGCTGGAAGAAAAAATTCGTCCCGATGCTATAGACAGTGTCATAAGTGCAGAATTTCCGGACTATAATGCAGATCCGATTTTGCATGACATAGTAAAAACACATATGGTTCACGGGCCATGTGGCCTCTTAAACAGGGAATCACCGTGCATGAAAGATGGTCAATGCTCAAAAAAATACCCCAGAGCACTGAAAGAACTAACTATGGCTGGGGAAAATGGGTATCCGCAATACCGGCGAAGATCACCGTCACAAGGTGGTTTCACAGCTACTGTCAGATTCCGTGGACAAGAAATAATTCTAAATAATAGTTGGGTGGTACCGTATTCTCCAGTTTTGTCAAACGCTTTTCAAGCACACATTAATGTTGAAATTTGTAATAGCGTCGAATCTATAAAATATATATGTAAATATGTTAATAAAGGTAGTGATCAAGCCATGATAGCACTAAGAAATAACAACCAATTTGATGAAGTGACAAGGTATCAATCTGGCCGATACATAAGCTCTTCGGAGGCAGTTTGGCGCATTTTGAGTTTCCCTATTCATGAAAGGTATCCGCCAGTCATCCATCTTGACGTGCACCTGGAAGGCGGGCAGCGAGTTTACTTTCAGCCAGAAAATGTGGCAGAAAGAATGAACAACCCAAGACAAACCACCTTGCTCGCATTCTTTCGCCTTTGCGAAAGAGACAATTTCGCTAAGTCTCTGTTGTACAATGAAGTGCCACATTATTATACTTATAACAAGCAGCAAGGTGTTTTTAATCGCAGGAGACGTGGAACTGCTGTAGAAGGCGAGTCCGGCATTTTTAAAGAACACGTGATTGGAAGAGTATACACGGTGCACCCAAATAATGCAGAGTGTTATTATTTACGCCTTCTTCTTCACACAGTGCGAGGACCTACTTCTTTTGCTGAGCTCCGCAAAGTGGACGATATAGAATATCCCACATTTCAAGCTGCTTGCCGCGCACGGCATTTATTAGATGGCGATCAGCATTGGGATGATGCTTTAGCCGAAGCATGCGTCAGTGATAGTCCACATCGTTTGCGCCATTTATTTGCCATTTTGTTGACATTTTGTGGCCTATCGGACGCTGGGCAGTTGTGGCAAAAATATAAAGACGCGTTTGCCGAAGATTTTTTGAGACAGCAAAATATAAATAGTGAAACTTCGGACCAAGTACGTGAAAGCTGCCATAATAGGGCTTTGCTGGCTATACAAGATATAGTTACAAGTATAGGAGGGAACCCCCTCAGTCAATACGGCTTGCCGACACCGACAGTTGGTGGGGAACGAATTAATAGGGAGTATACATCTGAAATAAATTACAACCCCGAAGAGTTAGCAGAAATATTGCGAAATGGCTGTTCAAATTTGACGACAGAACAACGTCAAATCTTTGATAGAGTATGCTGTAGTGTAGAACATTCATTAGGAGAAATGCTGTTTTTAGATGCACCTGGTGGAACAGGTAAAACTTTCCTCACTAAAGTTATCTTGGCTCAAATAAGGAGCCAAAACAAAATTGCCCTTGCCGTCGCTTCCTCAGGAATAGCTGCCACTTTATTACCAGGAGGAAAAACTGCACATACAACATTTAAAATACCAATCGACTTGGACCGCACAGAAAACCCTGTTTGCAACGTGTCTCGCAATAGTGATAAAGCAAGGGTTTTACGCGATTGCGCCCTTATCGTTTGGGACGAGTGTACGATGGCAAATCGTAAAGCTGTGGAAGCTGTAGATAGAACGTTGCGAGATATAAGACAAAATGACCGACCGATGGGAGGCTTAACGGTGCTATTCTGTGGAGACTTCAGGCAGACACTCCCTATAATACCCAGAGGAACGAGGGCCGATGAAATAGGTGCCTGTTTAAAGAGCTCTATTTTATGGCGTAGTGTCATATTAACTAATTTGAGCTTTAATATGCGAGCATATTTGGGAGGTGACGCAAACGCGCAGGTTTTCTCAAATTTACTACTTCAAATTGGTAACGGCACATACCCGACTCAAGAAGGAGGTAAAGTAACTTTAGTCGAAAGCCTGTGTTCTTCTGTTGCCTCACAGCAGGAACTCATTTCCTCTGTATACGGAGATCCATCAGAGATCTCGAACCATGACGCTGCTTGGCTATGCCAACGAGCTATTTTGGCACCTCGCAACGACCAAGCAGCAGCAATAAATTCTCAAATATTGGTACATGTTTCTGGAGAAAGTAGGGAATATTTATCTATTAACACGGTTTTAGAAGAAGGAGATGCCACCCACTATCCAGTAGAGTTTTTAGACTCTCTAAATACACCAGGTCTTCCAGCACACAAAATTTATTTAAAAGTCGGAGTACCAATCATTCTACTCAGAAATTTAAGCCCACCAAAACTATGCAATGGAACTCGGTTGAGAGTAACAAATCTCCAACGAAATGTCATCGAAGCCGAAATCTTAACAGGTTGCGGCTCCGGTGATGTTGTTTTCATTCCCAGGATACCCATTATCCCCAATAATTTTCCGTTTACTTTCAAACGTGTGCAATTTCCTGTAAGCCTCTGTTACGCTATGACTATTAATAAAGCCCAAGGCCAGACGTTATCCGTTGCGGGTGTAGACCTTACTTTTGATTGTTTTTCACACGGCCAACTCTATGTTTCTCTATCACGTGTTAGCAACCCAAACAACCTTTTTGTATATGCTCCGGGTAATTCCACCGCTAACATAGTATATAGAGAAGCATTAACGTAATCAACTATACCAAAGTCAGGACTCTTATCTAAATCATCAAAAAGGTGATATACTCTTATCTAAACGACGTTGTTTTGTTCTCGACAACCACGCGAACGAAGTCGCGGGCACAGCTAGTAATGAATATAATTCTATAAATACTCGTACATACTTGCTACGGCCGCGAATCAAATTTTGACCAAGATCCAACCTGACAGTGATCTGCAAATTGCAAAAAACGTAAAAAAATTGAATTTCGCGGGCTAGCCTGAAGCTTCCACCTTTACATTCGTTATTCAAACTTCGCATGTTGACGGTTTTGTAATTTCGACTTCTTTTTTCAAATCGGCTGTGTATGAATTCGAACTGTTGATTTAAAAAAAAAAACAAATGATGATGTTTGGATCTAAACATTTTAGTTCGACCACTAGCGTTACTGTTTTCTACTTTGTAACGTTTGGTAAGTAAAATTACAGACGTATGAAACATTTCAACATTGTTGCCAAGAATATCAATGCAGAGATAAACTTTAGGTTGCAGGTGATAACGGTAAACCTCTTCCAAAAGGAAGAATATCGCTTTCTTTGCCAACATCATCACATAAATGAGAACTAAAACGTAAAATTAAAATCTTCCTCGTGTTTTATTTATTCTTCCACATTAAAAGGTTTAAAAGATAAGCTTTTAAGGCCCTAGATGTCAAAGGGGTCCATTAATCAACAACAAATTTAATAAATCCAGAGTCGTTGAAAACAAAGATGTGATTAATTGTTTTAGTCTAGTCTTAAGTCTTTCAATTTCGAAGTTCAAGTATCAAGATTTGTTAGTCGCGCTGCAATTATTTAGGACTCTCACTAATAGAAATTGATGTGATCTTGTTTTCGCATGACAAATGAACATACTTGTTAAGCGCCATTTTGGAAACTGTTACATTTGACTACCTACTCCCGATATCAGCAGTTTGATTACAGAATTTAGTGCCAAAATCAAGTAGCAAAGAGAAAGTTTCAGAAACAAATGTCAGTAAAACTTGTACGCAGTTTAAGCTACTCGGTCTATACTAAAGATATGACAATAATGGAAATAGAATATGGCGACAACCAGACGCCATATTGTGAAAAAGAAAAAAAATTCGACCAACTATATTATGTGGGGTATCAAAATAAAGGGTTCGAGGAGACGATTCCAAAAAATAACTCACTAAAATGTAGAAAATAAAAAAAAAATATTTTCAAGAAACCCAACTGTAAAAAACAAATCAAAAGTTCCAAACAAGTCACCTTTCAAGCAGTCTGATGCAGTTGGTGGCATGAAATCAATAATTGAACTAAAATAACAGACACCAACTGCATCAGACTGCTTGATAAGTGACTTGTTTGGAACTTTTTTGATGTTTTTTACAGTCGGGTGTTTTGAAAATATTCAATTTTTTTATTACATTCTTTATCTCTCTATCTTATCTTACAGATATATCTTTTACGGCACTTTTGACGCAGTGGTTGAGCAATTGACTGCTGCGCTATGTGCCGCGGGTTCTATAGCCCACGGAACAAATATTTTTATGGCCTGCAGATAGTTGTTCTGGGTCTGGGTGTCTTGTGTAAGTGAGAATACATGTTCGTGAACGCACCCTCGATACAGGAGTAATGTCTAGTGTGGGGATACGTTTTTAGAAAGAAAAAAAAAACTATTCAACCTAATTCCGTAGATATTATAAAAGTAAAAACTACAGTCACTTATCCCGCCCGCATCATGTAAACACCACTCAAGTCCAAAGTTTTAGTAGTTGTTCGCCCAATTACTTAAGAATGAAGCTTGCAAGCGAATCATAGTGCCAAAGCAAACAAGCCCAACTTAAATGCAAGTTATCTTTCTTAGAAATGCTTTATTATAGCTCATCTTAACCTCTCGTTAGTAGAGTAAAAATTGTTGAGATTTTAATAATGGTCTAAGGATGGTGCCTTTTAATTATGACAACATGACGGGTTTGAACAGAAAATATTTTAGAATAAAATTCAATTCCGTACCCGAAGGGTAACCAACGAGACCCTATTACTAAGCCTCCGCTGTCCGTCCATCTGTCTGTCAGCGGGCTGTATCTCATGATCCGTAACAAGTAGATAGTTGAAATTTTCACAGAATGTGTATTTCTGTTGCCGCTATCACTAAAACAAAAAATTAAAATTAAAAAAAATTAAAGGGGGGCTTACTACCCCCCCCGTTTCCAGTAAGGGGGGCCCCTTACTGGAAACGTGTTTTAATTTTTTGTCTTTTTTTTTTCGATTTTAATAATGGCAACAATTAGACGCGTATAATCTTGTACGATGGTACGGAACCCTTCATGCGCAAGCCCGAATCACACTTGGCCGTTTTTTTTTAAGAAACATTAAACGTCTAAGAAAGAGGTGGCTAGAGGACCTAGACGCCTACCGCAAGGGTTGGTTTGAGGTGGGTCGACAAAATAATATCTGGAAGGATTTGGGGCAGGCCTTTGCCCAGCTGTGAGACATCATCATCATCAGCCTTTTAATGTCGTCACGGCTGAGGCACAGGCCTCCTCTCTGTGAGAGGGTGTGGGCTGTAATCCACCACGCGGGTCCAATGCAGTTTGGTGAATGTCACATGTCTACGATTTTTTGGTTCTAGGACATTACGGTTTCCTCACGATTTTTTCCTTCTCCGTTTTGAGAGCAGTGGTGATGAAATAATTTACACAAATTAAAGCACCTGCCTGGGTTTGAACTCACGACCTACAACTTGTAAGTCGCGGCCGTTACCTGGGCCACCACTGCTCTCTGCGCTGTGGGACAGTAAAGGCATAATAAAAAATAAACTAAGGTATGGGTTTTTTTGCATTAAAACAAGTAGGTAAACAATGTTGTAGAGTTCTCTGAATCCTGCTCTATTAAAAAATGTGGTGCAGCAGTCAGTTTCCTCCCGTAATAAGTAGACACAGAGAGAGAGAGAGAGTGTAAAACAAAATGTATAAAAAAAATATCCAGAAGTTTTTTAAGAATTGTTAGATTGCTTCTAATACCTGAAAACTGTATACAGTTTGGTAATGTTCGGTCAAAGTACGCATGGAATCGGTTTGTCTCGCAAATTACCTGCCATTGACTACATTTAACTAACTGATAATAATGGCTCTAGCACAGACTATTTAAAGATGAAATATTCATGAAAATGAAATGCTATTTAATAATAACTAACGAGATTACATGTAATATTCCACATAGTAGGTACATCAGAGAGATCTCACGAATGGAAAATTTATCTAAATTTGGTGAAACAGTCTGGTCGGGTACTGGATTTATTTAGTTATACAAACATTTGTATGAGAATAAATCAAATTAAAGACGTTTATTTTACGACTGCAAACTCTGCGTATACTTTGCTAAAGAAGATCGCTAGCTTTACAGCACGTATAGCGCTATCCCGTTCTCACACCAGTATGAAGATAGTTTTAAGACCTCATGGTAGAGACCTGCCCGGTCCGGTGTGCGGATAAATTCGTAACAGAGTTACCGCGCCCCTGTGCACTCAGGCAAGGGTGGAACAGGGGTGGGTTTTAGTCAGCAAGAGACACGCTCCCCCGCTCAACCCAGAGCGGGAGAAGTCATAGGATGATTTCCCACCGCCAAAAAAAAAGAAAAGGGCGGGGGAGGCAGATCCAGATTCCAGAGTTCTACTGAGTTTGATATCATCATCAGCCTTTTAATGTCCCCACTGCTGGGGCACAGGCCTCCAGTGTGAGGGTGTGGGCCGTAATCCACCACGCGGGTCCAGTGCGGATTGGTAGATGTCACATGTCTTCGAATTTTTGGTTCTAGGACATGCTGGTTTCCTCACGATGTTTTCCTTCACCGTTTTGAGAGCAGTGGTGATGAAATAATTTACACAAAGTAAAGCGCCAGTCGGGGTTTGAACTCACGACCTACAACTTGTAAGTCGATGCAGCGGCCGATACCACTGTGCCACCACTGCTCTTCTGAGTCTGATATATTTCAAATGAAAAACCTAACGACTTTTCCGTATACGGATCGAACCCAAGAGCCGTACTCGACAGTCTTTGCGACCCAAATAAAAACAAAGCGAGGTAATTCTATAAGTTGATGTAATTAAAACTCCCACACGGTGGACCGATGACCTGGTGAGGGTCGAGAGAATCCGATGGATGCGAGACGCACAGGACCGATCGATGTGGCGACACTTGGGGGAGGCCTATATCCAGCAGTGAACGTCTTTCGGATGAAATGATGATGATGATAATGAATTAAAACTGTCATGGTCGCTATAAGGTTCCCAGAGATAAGCGCGACGCGGCAATGAGTTTCATTTTTAAACGACTTCGAAAAAGGAGGAGATTCTATGTTCGACTGTATGAATGCTTTTTTTTATGTATGTCCACCGATTTCTCTGTCAGTTGTGAACCGATTTCCAAAATTCTTTTTTTATCCGAAAGAATATACCTACTTGAGGTGGTAACATATAAATTTAATCGAAATTGGTTCTTTAGCACTTTTAGAAGACTGAACAAAAACGAAATATACGTATTTGTTCAGTTTTTCAAACGTTTTGGTTTTCTCCAATTACGAGTATGTTTAAATTCCATGTTCCATGTTTTTGGGGTTTTTAGTTCTGGGGTGTAACAACTAAAAAGTGAAAAATAAAAACTTTTTTTCAAAAACGAAAACAACTGACTTCCAAAAAAGAAAATACACTAAAAATTTAAAAATAACATTAATTTCGGAAGTCGGTGTCAAATAACGAAGAAATAAAATACAAACACCGACTTCCAAAATTAAAGTTATTTTTTAATTTTTTGTGTACTTACGTGGTATTTTCTTTTTTTGAAGTTGGTTGTTTTTTTTGTAAAAAAGATTTTTATTTATTTTTTTCAAAGGTAGAACAACTTTTATAATAAACGCGTTGCCGTATCATTGTCACATTGTCGCCTCAGTCCGTAGGTGGATTTAAACTCTACCTTACTTCATAATGAGCAGTAGAAAAGACACTAAAGATTTTAATACAAAATTCCCGACGTAAACTGCCACCGTTTACTCTGGAATGTAAGTAAAAACATTGTATCATCTAATTAGCAGTAAGCTAGCTCAAGCGCAACTTTGTAAGACTCAATCGAGGGTCGGTAGCGTTGAAGTGCCAGATAAAAAGTAGGACAAGTCAGGAAGATTCTGGACCATAGGTACTGTGTAGAATGCATCTCAGTAGAGAATGTATACCATATCATGATGGAATGTGACTGGAACGAGTCAGAGATACGGTTTTAACTTTATCAAGCGCGAGTTTGGTCGTGTATGGAGTACAGAGTACTGCTCTCATCTTTGGGACGGATCTGCCAGATACCAGCTTGATGCACTTGAGGCAATTGAGAGGCGCGCCAAGAGGATCATCGGCAATGATAAGCTCGAGTCGAGCCTAAGCTCCGAAGTCTTGAGTATCGACGCCGAGTTGCTAGCCTGTCGGTTTTCTATCGGTTGCATTTTGGGGAGTATGCTTTGGAATTGCACAGTTAAATTCCGCCAAGCCCGTTCCATCATCGGACCACTAGACGTACGGCGATGCGCCACCGGTACATGGTGAACATTCCACCAACACGCACAAAACGTTTCGGGAACACATTCATAAGAGTGGAATTCGCTGCCGGAGTATGTGTTTCCTGATAGCTACAACCTGGGAGTCTTTAAGTCGATAGTGAATAGGTTACTTTTAGGCAAGCGTGCTCGATCCAACTTCGACCACACCATCGATTACCATCAGGTGAGATTGTGGTCATACGCGAGCCTATGATTGATAAAAAAAAAATACGAGATTGTTATCCTACTTAAATTAACTTTTATCTAATATTATCACTTCGAAATTTTGGATGGATATTTGATACTCAATCACGCCAGAACGGCTGAGCGGATCTGGATGAAATTTGGCACAGAAATAGATTTTAGTCTGGAATAGCACAAAGCTATAACTTAGCTATAACTTATAATGGAGAAAGTACTGTTTCTACGGGGGCGAAGTTGCTGGCTAGTACTAAAAATAAGAGAAAATAAAATATCGTATCTTCTCACGTTAATTTACGCCTAATTGATAGTGCAATATTAATTACTACCAACACGTTACATCAAAGGAAATTGATTCAATTTCGCTGAGCACTAACTGGAGTCTAGACATTCCATTAAAACGTTAGAGATAAGGCTTTTTATGTGAACGTGGGTAGACAGAACAGGTTAGATAAGCAGTCGGTGGTTAGATTGGAAAACGACCCCCACATACTTGGGAAAATGCTAGTCAGTTTTTTTTTTTTTTAGGGTTCCGAAAGTCCAAATGAAAAAAAAACGGAACCCTTATAGGATCACTCGTGTGTCTGTCGGTCTGTCCGTCTATCACAGGCAATTTTCTCCGAATCTGCTGGACCGATAGTGTTGAAATTTGGTACACACATGCATATCTGTGACCCAAACACGAACGTGTAACCTAAATAAATTAATTTGGAATATGGGGTCACTTTTGGGGTGAAAATCGGAAAGTAAGGGTTTCGACTGTATTTTTCATAATTTTTGAAAATACAGTTTTTTTACATTTAAGAAAATAAATGAAAAATCACCATTGTCCCCTTGTCACCGAAACAACTGGGCCTAAAATATTGAAAAAAAAAAAACAGAAAGTAGTTATTTGCTTATAGATTACAAAATCTATATGAGGAGGTTGTTTAAAAAAACCCTTTGCACGCGTGTCCGACTCGCTCTTGGCTGGTTTTTTTTAATAAAATTTCGACCCACACTAAGAATTACTACTGTATCGTGGGTGCGTTCACAAACATGCAAACTCACATACACAAGACATCCAGATCCGGAACCACTATTTTGGGCCATACAAATATTTGTTCCATGCGGGAATTCAACCCGCGACACGCAGCGCTCAATAGCGGTCGACTTAATAAAACATTAACTTATTATATCGTCTGTGGTCACCTGTTAGCCGACCCTAACATAGTTGGGAAGAGATTCAATAAAATTAACTGTGGGCATCCAAACAAAAAGGGTTCAGTTCTAGGCATTTACTTTCCGAGATATACGCAGTTTTGTAAAGTTAGGTGAAACATTATTTTTCGCGATTTTAATTGATTAATTAATGCTCGAAATTATCTACAATTTTATATAGTAAATGACTTTATATGATGTTTCTAACTACCAGAAAATTATTTTTATTCTTTTCCTTTTTCTCAAATCAAGCATTTTCAGAGTTTTATCTAAGTACTTACAAATGTCTGATAAAAAAAATGGCCAGTTGTTAGGGTCTGTAACCAATGGGTCTAAACGGAGCCCTATTGGTCACTCACGAGTCCGTCTGTCTGTCTCTCCGTCGTCTGTGACAATATTTTGTTTTTAAATTCCCATTGGTGATAATGTTTCTTACTACGTATATTTTACTAACAAATACTAATATTGGGTGCGGAAATTTAAATGTGCGAAATACGACAAGAACTTAACCGGTTTTTTTTTTTTTTTTAATCTTTGTTATCAATTGTTATTCTTTCTTTCTTTCTTTTTTAAAAAAACGTTGCCCCACACTAGGAATATTCCTGTATCGTGGGTGCGTTCACAAACATGTATATCACATACACAAGACACCCAGACCCGGAACAACTATCTGCAGGTCATACAAATATTTGTTCCGTGCGGGGATCGAACCCGCGACACGCAGCGCAGCAGCTGAACGCTCAACCACTGCGCCATCCGTGCCGTGTGTATTCTCGATACTGAATGTAGTCTTAACTCAATACCCCACTACTGGACCCTTTTTGCTTGAAAGCCTACAATTGATTTCGTATCTAAAACTATATTGGTATATCTGACATAAATACATTAAAGTTGTTAACACAATTATTAAATAAAGCTTTAGTAATTATTGCCTAATTCATATAATTTATGTATCTTGTAAAGCGATAAAACCAAGTTTTAATGTTAAACAGACACGGTAAACTATAAAATTAAATAATTTATATCGGCACTTTATGAGGTTCGAACATTATGTACTTACCTAATTAAGAGTCCAGTCGGCTTTCAGTCTAACCGGATGCAGCTGAATACCAGTATTTTACATGGAGCGACTGCCAATCTGACCTCCACAACCCAGTAACTGGGTAATAAGATACCCCTTGGTAAGACTGGTTGTCAGACTTTCGGGCTTCTGACGACCCGTAACGACTCTCAAAGATCCACGATTGACAGTCGGAACCAACGACTTAACGTGCTTTCCGAGGCACGGAGGAGTCACGGTATGTAAAGATGGTCACCCATCCATGGGCCAACCCCGGCAATCGTATATTAACCTGATGGATCGAGCATATGCTTAGTCAAAATAATATTAAAATGGCTTAATAGGGCCTAAGCTCATTATCTATTTTCATCAGCACTGCTCTCAAAACGAAGGAACCAACCAACGAAGGAACATCGTGAGGAAACCAGCATGTCGTAGAACTAAAAATTCGAATACTTTTAACATCATCCGCCAACCCGCACTGGGCCCGCGTGTTGGATTAAGGCGTATATAGCCACCAAGTGGCGCCCTCATTGAATAAAAATTTGTAGCAAAGCGTAGAAAATAAAGATTAAAGAATCCTATGTTGCGTTTGTTACGTTTTTAACACTTTTGCTTACTACTTTGGATACGAAACACTTTGAGTCCTGTTTTAACAACGTAAAAATACCTTATCCTCTTTGTAACAAACGCAACATAGGATTCTTTAATCTTTATTTTCTATGCTAAGATACGAATTTTTATTCAATGAGGGCGCCACTTATGGAGAGGGTAGGCCCTTAAGGCCGTTCATAGACGGACTGCTTAGACTCAAACCAACAGACTGCTCTCAAACAGTCTGTTGGTCTCGACTGCTCTCGAGCAGTCTGTTTTTCTCGACTGCTAGACCAACAGACTGCTCGAGAGCAGTCGTGTTGCGGTTGGGGCCTCTATAGACGGACCTGCTTGAAGCAAGTAATACATTTTTAGCTGCGAAAAAAAATTAACTGCTTGCTGGTGGAATGTGAAAAGAACAGGAGAGAGAGGGAGATGTAATTCGGGAGTTAAAAATTAATATGTATGATGTTGGGGCTTTCTTTAGAATATTATCGGTAGAAGCGAAACTGATTTATGGAATGGTTCCTGCATCACTAACTCCGTCGCTTAAGCAATAATATATTTGTAATAATATAAGCACGTGTTATAATTAGTAAGATTAGGGTATGATGAGGCTGACGTACCTTTGTAAGGCAAAAGCCTCTAAATAAATAAAGATATAAAAAAAATTAACCGCTTGAGCGGTCCGTGTATGAAGATCGTCAATTTTGTATTGAAACTGCAGATCACCCAACAGCGACCGCTTGAAGCGAACTTATAAACTTTAAACATTTCAAAAGAGAGTCATCGCTGCCCTTGACAGAGGCAACTAAAGGAACAAGGGTGGATTTTGGTCAGTAAGAGTCTGATACGCCCGGTCCACTCAGAGCGAGAGAAGTCATTTGATGGTTTTCCACCCTCCAAAAAAAAAAAGCTGTTACCACTTGGCCACCACTGCTCTTAACTCGTGGTTTAAAACCAAATAATCACATAAACAGTTACCTCATCAGGTTGACTAACACTAAAATAAACCAAAAAAGTCCTAAGTAGAATTTTGGCCTTTGGTGGTCTCGTGGACAGCCATACAATATTTGAAAATTCGCCATTCTAGCCATTTATCACCAGTTATTAATTTAAATGTTTCATAATTACGGCATTATTACACGCAATAAACTAAATAGTATAATGTAGTTATTGGGTACCCGCGTCGTATAAAACTCATCGGGGCTATTAAACGAGGGAATATATAATTTTTGCCACTATGCAGTTTAACACAGAAGGTTTACTCAGTAGCATGGCGCGAAACCGACACGGGCAATCGAATAATGTTGCAACAACGCGTTTTCAAGGAAAACTGTTCCCAAATTGTTCTACAGATAGAATAATATCTATGAAAACACGCTGTCGCATTTTCCTGACTTCTAGAACCTTTACGAATCATGATTAAAAAGTAGCAATAAAGTTTCTATAAAACTAATCAGTCAGAATAATTTTGAGTTGGATAACGTGCAGCATGTGCGACTTCCACCAAGCGGGCCGCTCCAAAACGTATTCAGCAATGTTAAAGAATATTCAAGCGTCTATAAATTTCATATTTGCATGATAACCGACAGGTTACCGCGGCGTACGTAAAGATCTGAACAGTTTCATAGGTTATTAAAATACCATGCAAATCTAATCACTTCACAATCGTTTTAATTTTCCAAAACACATTACAAAATACACTCAGGCGCAACTAATGTAAAATGTCAATACTTCTGCCTACTTTAGTTTACTATGACCAGCTACTAAATATCGTGCAGAGCGTTCCAGCTGTGAATAAAATAATAACTTACCCAGTTTAACAAACATAAAATTTCAATACACATGATTTTAGAAAAAAATATATGTCAGAGAGTTTACTTTGTAATCTGCCGCCTGTTCTAACTACATATAAGAAAATTATAAAGTGAACTGAAGTTCAACATGATTATTTATGTGTCAACACGAGTACCAAAGCAGGATCATCAATATTATTTCTGCCAATATTCAGCCATTGCTAGACATAGGCCTCCCCCAAGTGTGTCGCCACTGCGACTAGTCTTGTGCGACTCGTATCCATCGTTGGCTACCCGCGGCCCTCACCGGGTCATCGGTCTACCTTGTTGTAGGCCTTCCAACGCTGCGTCTTACGGTACGTGGTCGCCACTCCAGAACTTTTCGGCCCCATCGACCATCTGTTCTGCGAGCAATGTGCCCTGCCCACTGCCATCTCCCGCTCTAGGGTGGAGTGGAAGGACGTGTCTGACTCTTACTGACTAAAACCCACCCCTGTTCCTTCCCTGCCCTGAGTGCCCAGGGGCGAGATAACTGAGTTTCGACAACGAGCGACAGGAAAAGCTGACAACTCTTTGAGGCGCGCGTGGAACACTACGCGCCGTCGACTCTCGGGCCTGGTGCTGATCGAACGGCAGCTACACATTACTCGCCGTCCGCGAGGCCTGGGTGCGCACTGCCACTTCAGTTTGGACTATGTCGGTAACCTTAGTCCTCTTGCGTATATCATCATTCCTGATTTGATCACACAAGGAAACTCCGAGCATTGTCCTCTCCCCTTTTGAGTGATTAAAAGCGTTTCGGTTCCATAAGTCATCACTGGCAACACTCTCTACCTTGCTCTCACATAAAAACAAACTAAAGTAAGCTATCCTTTTCAGAATCTTGAAATCCAACGCCGTAGTTCCAATTTACTCTGCCATTTCAGGCTTCTTCAATTTATTGGTTATTCGATACTTTTGTTCCTCCGATATCAAAGACTCTCGCAGCAATTACTAGTGAATTTGTTCTGTTCACTATTTGCATAAACGCGACGCGTAAATATTGTTACCTACCTTATGGTGCGTTTGAACAGGGGTGACAAACCTTTGGAGGGGTGTCACAAACCTTTTTTTGAATATTAATACAGGGTGTAAAAAGACACATTACATAGCCGTCAACTACGCATGCTGTACATCTAACAAAGTAGTTTTGCGCAAAAAGTATTGCTGAGAAACGACTTTTATTTTTAGGTATGAAAAAAAAACTATTGTTTACTTCGCGCAATATAACGCGAACCAAAGCAAGTGGAGTTAAAATAATAAAATAAAAATCTTTTATTGGCAGGCATCGTAGGCCCATAGCGTGTTAGTATTACAGGAATGCTTAAAAACTATGTTAGTATTAACAAATTAGGCACACAAATACAATATTAAAAACATAAAAAACAAAGTATACAATTACAGGAAGGTTTATCAAGCCCTATGTCTGACATGTAGTTTGATAAACCTATCCATTGCAGGCCCTTCCAACCTTTCAGAAAATACCTTCAGAATGCTATTGCTGCTCCCTCTCACTCTGCGTATTATTGACGCTGCTTTCTTGCACATGATCGCGAAATAATCATCAGTGTGCGCGTCAGCAAACATCTGTGACGCACTACAGTAACGAGGAAGCCTCAACAACACCCTGAAGGCATTGTTGTATTGAATACGCAGGGTGTTGTTTTTGGGTATGATTAGCCCACAGGCTGCTGGTGTAAAACGATTGACAAAACGCCTTAAAAAGTGTTACTTTTAGTTAAGCCCCGCCCCTTCGCTCTAAGCCACGTAGGTACTTGTCGGATATGTTTGATATTCATTGCATTTTTGTAACTGCAAATGCATCATTTCGAAAATTCGAAAATTCAGGTAATGTTTGGAAAAAAGGTTAGTAATAACACTTGGAATTCATTTTCGTAAAGAAGTAAAAAAAAAATGCGACTTTGACCTTCAATATCTCCAGAACCAATGGATTTCCAGGTATGGTCTAGTGTAGGAAAAAAGTGATCCAAATAATGGGTAGAATATGTGTCTTTCGGCTTCGGAAACTGTCTTATTACACCCGATATGTTTGCTAGAAATTAGCTCAATCGAAATTAATTAATTTAAGGAGGCCATAAAAATAAATAGCCTTCTAAACGGGTGGCATTTTAGTAAAGAAACGTTTTGCGTATCTGTCCGTAGAAGTCAGTCTCTTTTATACCTTACTAACCGGCCAATAGATATTATGTGTTTACTACGACATGAGCTACTATTACTATTAGCCTGAAAGTCTGACAACCAGCCTTACCAAGGGGTATCGTATTACCCAGTAATTGGGTTGTGGAGGTCAGATAGGCAGTCGCTCCATGTAAAATACTGATATTCAGCTGCATCCGGTTAGACTAGAAGCTGACCCCAAGATAAAAGGCTAGGCAGGCAGATGAACTAATATTATTTAATTCTTGCCGATACAAGAAACAAAGAAATAAAAACTTTTTAAAAAAAAAAAACAACCGACTTTCAAAAAAAATACACTAAAAATTAAAAAATAACTTTAATTTCGGAAGTCGCTGTTTGTAATTTACTTCTTCGTTATTTGACACCGACTTCCGAAATAAAAGTTATTTTTTAAATTTTAGTGTATTTTTTTTGAAAGTCGGTTGTTTTTTTTGTAAAAAAGTTTTTTTTTTACTTTTTAGTTGTTATACCCGACAACTAAAAATCCCAATAACATGGAACGTGGAATTTAAACATTTGGAGTACACCAAAACGTCATCGAGGTAAACATATTTTTCGTTTTTGTTCAGTTTCTCGAAAAGCGCTTAAGCAATTTCGATAAAAATTATATAGGACCATCTCGGGAGCATATTCTTTCGGATAAAAAAAGAATTTTGAAAATCGGTCCACAACTGACGGAGAAATCGGCGGACATACATAAAAAAAACATACATACAGTCGAACATAGAACCTCCTCCTTTTTCGAAAGTCGGTTAAAAAGATCCAAGCGGCAGATAATTTATTTCTACTGGAAAAAAACATAGTTTTTCTTTTGCCACAGTCTTATGAGTAAGTGTAATTTAAATGTACCCACAAACGTTTATAATAATAATAATAATAATAATAATAAGCCCCCTAAACAACCACACGTCCTGATTGACCATCTAATCACGTAGGGGGCGGACACACGAATGCGAAATTACTGGCGTGGCTAACGTGGCTCTGGAAACCCATTAAAAATGGAGACTAGATCTAAGAAATTACGTATAGGACCGCTACCCGAGGGCAATCGTCGGGGCGCACCTGGGGCCGATGCTGGGTGTCACAGCATACGACCCATCGGCGGTGGGGGACTGAGCAGGCGGGTTCTCCCCGACAAAAATACTACAGCCGAACCGACAGACAGACTAGACAATAGGGATGATAGTAGAGCAGTTACATCTGCCCAGGATGTTTCGCAGGCGGCATCAGCTACTCAGCCTGCGACCACCAAGGCGGGAAAACCCAGAGTGCGAATGAAATGGACTAAAGATATGAATATATTCATCATGCGCACATACTTCTATATTACGAGACTTGAAGAGGACAAAACAATGTACTGCACACAATTATTTGATAAATTTACATTACAATACCCAGAAATGAAAGTTACAGAACAGAGAATAGCAGATCAAAGACGTGTTATTATTAGAAACAAGCTATTATCAGATGACACATTAAACAAAATTAAATCTGAAATAGCAGAAAAACTTCTAAAAGAAGAAGAAGAGAGTTTGAATTTTGCACAACAAATCAATACCTTGCAAATCACCCAATCACTCACACCTTGTAATCCTACCTTACAATACGAGACCAGTCCAGAGACTGAATATATTGATGATATATTAACCGCCAACACACCATACAGTAGTCAGTCAACCACACATAATGCCGCATTAATACAAACACAAACTATAGGCGACCCGTTAGTAGAGACATTAAATTATGAACTAGAAACAAATATGCTAAAATACAATGGAATAGATCCCACGTGTAGACCTTTATTGCCAAAAATGCGATCAACTCGTAAATTATCGGATATCATTAGCATATTTAACCAAAAAATTATCCCGTTAAAGCTTTCATCTCTGGAAAACTTATCCGATACACATTCACTAATCTATTGCATAGCTCTTTCAGTCTCTAAATACTTTAAATTAAAAATTAATATGGATAGGTCTACTTGTAAAACTAAAGTAACGAACAAGCCACCGTGGCAAGAAAGATTAGAAATGGACATAGATCTACTAAGAAAAGACATTAATAGATTAACACAATTTAAAAATGGTAACACGTCAACAAAACTTGAAAATAAAGTAAAACAAATTATTGCAAGAACTAAACACCACAGCTCACATGAAAATTTTAATAAAAGAATAGAAGATCACCTAGACACATTAAAACAAAAACTTCTAGTTAAAAGTCATAGGTTAGCAAGATACAAGAAAGCCAAAGAAAGAAAGAATAACAATAGACTTTTTACAATAAGCGAGAAACAATTCTATAGAAAGCTTAAAGGTAACGATACCACAGTCATAAATCCTCCATCACCAGATACCCTAAAAGATTTCTGGGAAAAAATCTGGTCAGACAGCGCTGAACATAATAAAGAAGCTGGATGGATAAAAGAAGAAATAGATAGATCAGAGACAATTGAAGAAATGCCATTTGAAGATATAGATACACTTGAAATAAATACAATTATAAATAGAACGCATAACTGGAAAGCCGCAGGAATAGATGGTATACATAATTTCTGGATAAAAAGACTACATGCACTACATAGAACATTAGCGGAACAAATCAATGACATTTTAAAAGGTAATCAAAATCTGCCAGAATTTCTCACTAAAGGAATCACATACATGATCCCAAAATCTAGCAGAACCCAGGATCCCTCACAATATAGACCAATAACTTGTCTCCCAACTATGTACAAAATCATCACATCTTGCATTACTAATAAAATTATTAAACACACTGAAAAGTACAACATTTTAACTGAAGAACAGAAAGGTTGTAGACGAGGGCATATGGGTTGCAAGGAACAATTAATTATTGATTCAACCCTTTTAAAACACGTTCAGAAAGCAAGAAAAAACTTATACATAGCATACATCGACTACAAAAAAGCTTTTGACAGTGTACCCCATTCATGGTTAATTGAAGTGCTAAATATTTATAAAATCAACCCATTACTAATAAATTTTCTTAAAAACACCATGGGATCTTGGAAAACTACACTTAAACTACAAACACCAACCACAAACTTAACCATAGACGGAATAGAAATTAAAAAGGGTATATTTCAAGGGGACTCGCTAAGCCCTCTATGGTTTTGTCTGGCCCTAAATCCACTCTCTCGCGCATTAACTGAATCTAGACTAGGTTTTGACATCAAGAACAATAGATCTCTATTACATCAAATAACACATTTACTTTATATGGATGATTTAAAGTTATACGCTAACAGAAATAAAGATTTACATGGTTTATTGGACATAACAACAGCATTTTCGAAAGATATTAGAATGGATTTTGGACTAGACAAATGCCGGAAACTTAATATAGAAAAGGGAAAGATTGTGGAAGGAAATTACTCAACAGATTCGGAAGAAGTAATAGAAGCAATGAGAAATGAAGAACTCTATAAATACTTAGGGTACAACCAAGCGCGACTATTAGAACACAAAACTATTAAAGATAAACTAAAACAAGAATATTATAAAAGAATTCATTCATTATGTAAAATGTACCTAGCCAGTAAAAATTTGTTTAAAGCTATAAATACGTATGCTATACCTATACTAACTTACTCTTTCGGCGTCATAAAATGGTCCAAAACAGAATTACATGTACTCGAAACTAAAACTAGGACAATTCTTACACAACATAGATATCACCACCCTAAGTCAGCAATCGAAAGAGTAATTTTGTCCAGAAAAGAAGGGGGCAGAGGATTAATTGAAATATCACATTTACACAAAAGACAAATCATAAACCTAAAACAATTTTTTATTAGGAAGAAAAATACCAGTAAATTACACAAAACAATCGTAGATATAGATAAAAAATATACACCGCTAGACCTTAGCGAAGATAATATTGAAACAATAGATAAAGCAAGACATATAGAAGAGATAAATAGAAAATGGAGACAGAAAGAACTACACGGCAGACATCCTAATGATTTATACCAAACACACATAGATAAGGAAGCTTCCAACAAATGGCTTGAATTAAGTGGACTGTTCCCAGAAACAGAAGGATTTATGCTAGCCATTCAAGACCAAGTCATTAACACAAAAAATTATAGAAAGTTTATAATAAAAGATAGTACAGTAAGAAGTGATTTATGCAGAAAATGTCACAGCAAACCTGAAACAATACAGCATATCACAGGAGCTTGTATGACACTAACACAGAACGACTATACTCATCGACATAATCAACTTGCTAACATCATACACCAAAAACTCGCCACTAAATTTAAACTCACGCAGGATCCATACACACCATATTATAAATATTCACCAAAAGCAGTTTTAGAAAATGAATCTTACAAAATATATTATGATCGCACTATAATTACAGATCACACTATTTATAACAATAGACCCGATATTACATTTGTGGATAAAGAAAACAAACACACGTACATAATAGATATAGCAGTCCCAAACACTAACAATGTACAAAAAACCATCACAGAAAAAATTAGGAAGTACACAGAGTTACAAGAGGAAATCACGAGAGTTTGGAAAATGAATAGAGTCACAATAGTTCCAATAGTAGTATCAACAACTGGTGTTATTCCGAAACAAATATTTAATAGTTTTAATGTACTCAATCTATTCAAATACACATACCTAACACTACAAAAAGCTGCCATATTAAACACTTGCCGAATAGTTAGAAAATTTTTACAACTAGATTTAGATAACAATGTCACTGCAGTACAAAGCAATTTACCATCTGAAAGAAATAACTAGGATCTCACCTTGGTTCACACCCGTGAGATTCTAGCAAATACCAGGTTTTAACCTGAGAAAAACGAAGTTTAAAAACATCATAATAATAATTTACAGTTTGAGTCCTCTTTGGTTCTGCTTAGCTCTGAATCCTCTAAGCACATTGCTGGAGGATTCGGGGCTGGGCTATCGGTTGAGAAGAGGTGGTCAGGCCATATCTCACCTTCTTTACATGGATGACCTGAAACTCTTTGCCCCCAACAATTTGCGACTGATGGAGTTACTGAAGGTAACTGAAACTTTCAGTAACGCGATCAGGATGGAATTTGGTGTGGACAAATGTGCAGTCATGCATGTAAAGCGAGGGGGGATTATGGAATCCGAAGGCATTCAACTCTCGGATTCCATACACCTTAGATCCCTCTCCTCGACCGAAACATACAAATATTTGGGTATGTCGGAAGCGTTAGGCATTAACGTTACTGACATGAAACAATCGCTGAAGGAGCGCTTCTTTGGCCGCCTGAAAAAAGTATTGAACAGCCTTTTGTCGGGCGGGAATAAGGTGCGCGCCTTCAACGGTTGGGTCATGCCGGTTTTGATGTACTCTTTCGGCATACTCAAATGGACTCAGACCGAACTCGACGCCCTGGATAGGAAGGTCCGTACGCTGCTGACCGCAAACCGGATGCATCACCCACGATCATCGGTGATGAGACTGTACATCCCGCGGAAATGTGGAGGTCGAGGTTTTTTAAATGCGAAAACTCTCCACAACCGCGAGGTGTGCAGCCTCAGAGAATATTTTCTTGAAACCGACGTGGGTATGCACCGCGATGTGGTCGCAGTGGACAAGGGACTCACCCCGTTGTCCATGGCTAAAGAGAACTGGCGCAAACCTGTAATACTCACTACTGATGACCGCAAGGAGGTATGGAAAGGCAAGGAGCTTCACGGGCGCTTTTATCGGGCTCTTCATGGGCCTGATGTAGATTTCTTGGCGTCCGTGGCCTGGCTACGTTTCAGTGACCTCTTCGGGGAAACTGAAGGCTTTGTCTGTGCGATTATGGACGAAGTTATCTTGACGAATAACTACCGGAGGCATATCATGAAGGACGGGACGGTTGACGTGTGTCGGGCATGCCACCGTCCGGGTGAGTCCATCAGACATATTATCTCTGGTTGTTCTCGTCTTGCTAACAGCGAGTATTTGCACAGGCATAACCAAGTAGCCAGGATTATTCACCAGCAACTTGCTTTAAAATACAAACTTGTGGATTCTGAGGTACCGTATTACAAGTATGCGCCCGACCCAGTTCTCGAAAATGACCATGTCACGTTGTACTGGGATCGGTCTATCATCACTGACAGGACTATTGTTGCCAATAAGCCTGATATAGTGGTGATAGACCGATTAGCGCGCCGCACAATGATAATCGATGTCACCATTCCACATGACGAGAACCTCGTGAAAGCTGAGAAAGACAAACAAATCAAATATCTTGACTTAGCACACGAGGTTGTCGATATGTGGAATGTGGACTCGGCTGTCATTGTGCCGATAGTCGTTACCGCCAACGGCCTGATGGCCAAAAGCCTCGACGACCACCTGTCGAAGCTGTCGTTGCGCGGTTGGATCAAGGGCCTGATACAGAAGGCAGTACTCCTCGATACGGCTCGCATTGTGAGGAGGTTCCTGTCTCTGGAGCCCTAACCACCGGTAGCTTGGACCCTGCTCCCAATACCGGCGGACTACTATTTTTATATTTTTAAATGTTTTTTTTTATGTTTTCTTTTAAAAATATTTAAAAATGTAAATTATATGTAAAAAAATAAATAAACGAAATAATAATAATATATATTTTTTTTTTTTTTTTATCCTTTATATTTAAATATTTAAAAATGTAATTAATATGTTTAAAAAATGAATAAACGGAATAATAATAATATTCCACAACTATCACACAACGCCATCTAGTCCCAAGCTAAGCAGAGCTTGTGTTATGGGTACTAGACAACTGATAAACATACTTATATATTTCTAAATACATACATATTATATATAATTACACGTTTATTTACTAAACTTATAAGAATAGTGTCTAACATATACCCGAAGTTATAATTTAGTTGAACCAATTTGTTCATGTTAGCTCAGGGGCAACAATTGACCTTTTAACCAAATTGTTTTATCTCAAAACTACTTAGTAAAAGGTCGATCTATTTTAAGGGCCTTTACAACTTTTACTTTCATGACAAACTAGCTTCAGCCAGTGGCTTCGTTCGAGGATAAGCCGGAAATCCTCCCAAGGGAACGTTCTCACGGAATAATAGTATCCAGTGTCCTACAAGGTTCAATCTCTCTACATCAGAATTGGTTCAGCGGTTGAGGGTAGGCGGAGGAAAACAAGAAAAAAATGTACGTGAACACGACACACACATCCAAGACCAACCCGCCTTGATGAGATAGAACAACTATACGTGTCAGATTTTAACAAAACAATTTGAAAAAAGGTAAAGGCATTAAAGTATTCTTCCAAACGCTACATATACCTGGTAGGTATATGGCAACTTGCCTTTGCTACACTAGTATGTAAAATTTTATAAACAAATCGTTTAACAGAAAATAACATAAAATAAACAGTCCAGTCCAATAATATTCAAAGCATATATATATGTACAGTCCCGTTATACCTGCAATTTTACATAAGAGTGATCTTTATTCCCGTAGCTTTATGGTTGCTACCAAAGGTGAAATAACTGAATAATTCTCAACTCCACGAAAATGTTTGTCACCCCTGCCATTCGTCTTTAGTTTCCTTAGAACTTCTAGTTAGCAGTTCGGATGTTCCTCTGTGATTTCATACACTGCCTGTACCAGCCAATCAGTGAAATAGATGGTTGGTGCTGGGCAATTTGCAGCTAGCAACAGGAAACAAGACTTTAGAATTAGAGAGGCCATCTTGGAATTTAAATGTGAGGTATTCGATGTTTAAATTGTTGCTCGAAGGAATATTTTATGGAGCAATTTTAATTTCTACTGAGCCTCAAGCGTCTAACCATGAACTATGAGCAGCTTACAACACCAAATCGTAAATATGGATGAATCTTGGATACAAAAATAATAATTATAATTTAGTCTGTAAGATTATCAAAAAATATTTGATACGTACTTTTTGCTTTACCAAACCAACAAAAAATGACAAAAAAATATAAAATGCATCAACGTTCAGGAGGTGACGTCACTTCTAGGTAAAAAGTGGTAGATTTTTGACGTAGGTTTGACGTCACGCGAAATTTCAGTGACAAGAAAAACCGGCCAAGTGCGTGACTTCGCACATTTAGGGTTCCGTACCAAATGAGACAATTATCAAAGAAAAAATTTGATTAATTTTTGGTATTTGTTAGTGAAAACGTATTAATAAACATATTCACCAAATTTCAAGTGGTCAACGGGAAGTTAAAAAAATCTTCGGAACACAATTTTGTGATAGACGACGGACAGACGGACACGTAAGTGACAGCAATAGGGCTCCTATGGACCCTTCGGGTACGGAACCCTAAAAAATAGGTGTCCAGTATTTTTTTGGTAATCAAACTGACGGACAAAATATATTTTTTTAAACACCGTATAGAAAGAGAAGTGACTGCTGAAATGAAAAATAATAAAGAAAATATCAAAGAAAGAGACTCGTTGCTCCGTCCACAAATTAATCAGGAGAATGACGATGAGCCCGAAATGTTTGTAGCGATTTGATGATAAATTGAAAAAAACAAAACATTTAAAGAGAAGATTCCATGGCATACCTCCTGAGGAATCCCGATCACATTCCTAAACAGGCCATAGATTGGAATCTTCAAGGGTAAAAGAAGCGTGGCCGTCCACGTCAAACATGGCAATGCACCCTGTTGGCAGAAGCGATGACCATCGGAATGACGTGGAGCAAGGTTTAGCGTGAAGCTCAAGACCCGTCGCGATGGAAGACTACTGTGGACAACCTCTGTTCCAGCTGGGGGACATCGGCTCCTAAGTAAGTGCTTATGTGTTACAAATTGTGGACTGAACATTAGGTAGCTGTTTCGAGAGATGTTTATAAATCTATAGAACAAATTACAAAAGGGTGTAGGTACACCGCATAAATTTGGTCTCACTAGCAGGTCATACGTTTCAAGCACTTAGCTGCACTTACGATCGCAGGTGGCCTAAATTAGCCATGCACTTTAATGGTCTAAATAAACATTAAGTCTGTATAGGTAATATTCCCACTGCTGGGGCTAACTCACTGCTTCTCATGGAGAAGAAGCCTGAATCTTCTTCTCCATGAGAAGGAGTGAGTTAGCCCGTAATCCTTCACGGGCCCAGTGTGGGTTGGTGGATATCACAAGGCTAATACTTTTCGGTACTATCTAGGACATAGCGGTTTTCTAACGATATTTTCCTTGACACAGGTGTGACTAAATAAATTGCACCAAGTGTATGTCTGCTTTCGAGCTTAAATGCAAGGACAAATACCCTTTATTAAATTCAAAAACAACACTGAAACAACCAAATAAACACATTATAATCTGGTCCCTATAAATCAAAGCCGAAACTACTATGTGCAAATGAAATTAGTTATTTATAACCCGGAAAATGTCACTTTAATCTATAGTTTTGGGAGCAGAACAGAGAACTCTAAAATAGTTGTTTTGTAACATTTATGATGTATGTTTTGAGGTTAAGTCGTACTTTACTGTAATGGCCGGACATTTGTCATGTGTACCTATAGGTCGTGGCCTGGATTAAGGCTTAGTGGTAGAAAAATTTGCGTTAAGGGACTTCGGAAGTGGAGAAGGAAAAACAGATCAACTGACGAGTGCTGGACATTTTTGAAGTTATACTTCTTTAGGCGCGTTATGAAAAATGATGAGGGTGAAATTTTAAGATGCACGCGCATCACTGTCACACAAAATTCACAGGTTGAAGTTAGCAAGAACCGATCCACCCTGAAGTTAGCTATGGTCTGTTGTTCATGAAGAATGATTGTTTTCCTTTTGTCAACTTTGTGACCGTTTGGTTTTTTTTATCATTGATAGGCTGGCGCTTGACCATTATCTCACCTGATAGTAAGAGATGATGTCGACGATGGAGCACGATTGCCTAAAAGTAATTTATTCACCCTCAACTTAAATACCTCCTCGGTTGTAGTTATAAGGAAACACAGACTCCAGCAGGGAATTCCACTCTTAGCTGTAAGCACAATGAATGTAACTTGACGTAGAAGGCGGCAAATCAGATGATATGCCACCACTAGAGAACTTCATTGGGCAGAGTAGATTGATTAATAGATTTAGTAATCATTTTTGCCAGTGGCATCATTTGCAAGAATGTCGTAAAGTGTATCCCACTGTATCGTGGGTGACTGTCACCGTGGGATCTGGAGGCAAAAATCCTCGCGCACCTGTACGAGTGGCGCGAGGAGGCTAAACGCCGGGGCGAAACTCCGCTGCCGCGACAACTCGCGGCTCGGCGGACAGAGCTCCGGCAGGATCTCATGGTGACATGGAGAGAGCGACTGTCGCAACCCAGCGCTGGGCACGCCACCATCGAGGCGGTAGTGCCCCTCTTTGAGGAGTGGCTGGAGAGGCGTCACGGCGCCCTCACCTTCCGCCTGACGCAGGTGCTCACCGGACACGGCTGTTTCGGGAGGTACCTGTGTCGGATCAGGGCGGAGGTGACCCCTGAGTGTTTCCACTGCGAGGATCGCCCAGAGGACACGGTGGAGCATACGGTGGAGGTTTGCCCCGCTTGGGCAGAGCACCGCCGTGTCCTCGTGGATGCGATAGGCGACAGCGACCTCTCGCGCCGTGCCCTGGTTCAGGCCATGGTACGGAGCGAGAGGGAATGGGAGGCCGTCTCCTCCTTCTGCGAAGCAGTAATGCTCGCGAAGAGGGAGGCGGCACACGTTAGGGAGGCTCAGCAACGGCCGAGTCGCCCTAGCGCCCCCAGCCGCGACCGCCGCAGGAGACGCCAGGGGCCGCGAGACGATCTCCGGCCACCGTAGACCCGGGCCTGCGGACGGCGAGTAGCGGGTAACTCGCCGCCCGATCAGCACCAGGCCCGAGAGTCGACGGCGCGTAGTGTTCCACGCGCGCCTCAAAGAGTTGTCAGCCAAGCGTAGGGGCCTGCCAAGGCCGGTGCCTGCCCGGGGGTGGAGGATAAATTCGAAAGAGTTACCTCGCCCCCGGGCACTCGAGGCAGGGAGGAACAGGGGTGGGTTTTAGTCAGTAAAAGTCTGACACACCCTTCCGCTCCACCCCAGAGCGGAAGAAGTCATTGGATGATTTCCCACCCCCCAAAAAAAAAAAAAAAAAAAAAACTGTATCGTGGGTAGTTAGTAAATAAATAAAAATTAGGTTACGTTACAACCCCGCAGGTCCAAAATATGCAGGCAGGAAGATGCGTGCGGACGGTGAGTAATGGGTAGCTCGCCGTCCGATCAGCACCAGGCGCGAGAGTCGACGGCGCGTAGTGTTCCACGCGCGCCTCAAAGAGTTGTCAGCATACATGACGGGGCCCGTCATGGCCGATGCCTGCCTAGGGGTTGAGGATAAATTTGAAAGAGTTACCTCGCCCCTGGGTATTCAGGGCAGGGAGGAACAGGGGTGGGTTTTAGTCAGTAAGAGTCTGACACGCCCTCCCGCTCCACCCTAGAGTGGGAGAAGTCATTGGATGATTTCCCACCCCCAAAAAAAAAAAAGGCAGGAAGATGTAGGTATCTACCGGTAAACCGTACCGGTACCGGTAATGATGCCGGTAGATAGAAAATGTGTAGATAAAAGCCCGTCTGGGGTTCTGCACTACACATCTTTTAGATCTCAACCTAAAGGTTGCGATGAATCTAGACCCTTAAAATAGTACTAGATAGTTTCTAGATGTATACGTGTTTTATAAGTATAACTATGTCGCCTCAGCTGGTCTGTAATTGTAAAACCGTGTCTCGCGCAATATGGCGACGTAGGGAGACACAACCAATCATGGCTCAGCTGTCACTACTTACAATGTTGCCTTTATAATTCCAAGTTATTATTTTATGCTAAATGTTGCCCGATTATTGTACAAGTTATTTTAGAAATTACGTGCAACGTTACACCACTAGTATGTAAGTATTACCGGGAAAAATGTTTAATTTCATCCTATTCCATAGAGTTGTTAAAGAGTGACCGGTTATCAAACATCAAAACAAGACAAAGATTGAGCACAATTAAATCTCTGCCATATATGAAATTTACAACCAAATTTACAAAAGTTGAGAAAACATGGCCTATAAAATAACTAAACGTAGAAAACACTTAACATAAGTACCCCAGGCCAATGCAAGTACCAAACAAATTCTAACTCAGACCATTCCACATACACAGATGAATGACAAGTATGAACGTAACTTCCAAACTTCATAAAGGCTTTTCGAAGTCATGGCCGCATAAATGGCCTTTGATAGTTTGATCCCAGGCCCAGACCTCCTTTGACTGGGTTCCACTTTGACGGATATATTTACATAAACGATGGCCTAACTTCGAAATATTAAGGTGCTATTAACTGCCAACGACCTTGAGTGGTTAACTTGCGTGTTCTGTGCTGAGCTCACGTAAAGCGTCGTAGGTACGTCCACCCAGTAATAAGACTCGCCCATCAAGGAGCGCTGTCCGAAATTAGACGCGTTATTCATTTATTATACATAAAACAACAGGTAGTATACTAAAACACGTATACTAAAATATAAATAATTAAATGATCTATAAAATGGTGAAAGTTTCATAAAAAAACGCTTCATAATTTTTGCGCGATACTCAATTTTTTATCCGCGTTAGACATAACTTTACAAATTAATTACACTACGTTATAAAAAATATAATTTCAAATATTCACATATCAAATTACGACATAAGAAATAAGACTAGTCGTTTAGACGTGATGTTCTATTAAAAATCATTAGAAGTCGTATAACTGCGCCTTAAGGCCTGTACAGACAGTGCGTTTCTCGTCGGCATCGGTTTCGTAACCGGAATATTTCTTACTATAGCAACCAGCCTCAGCTTTGCACAGAACAGAATGATTCGAAAGACGTATCATCATCTAGCGTCGTTTGTGACCGTCGAGATTATTATTGTTTATTCCCTCTAGAACAGTACCTTTTTTTAACCGACTTCGAAAAAGGAGGAGGTTATGAATTCGGATATTTTGTATTTTTTTTTTTATGTACGAGTATGTTCGGGCATAACTCCGTCATGTATTGACGGATTTGCAAAATTATTTTTTGTTCGAAAGGGGTTTATTCCGAAATGGTCCCATTTAAATTTCAAAAAGATCTGATAATGGGTTTCGGAGACAGACAACGGAACTCTTCAAAAATTGACAGCAAATCAACCGCGATTGTTGCTATCGTATGTCTATGAATTGTTTACACAGTTTAATGGGGAACCACAACTAAAAAGTGAAAAATAAAAAACTTTTTTACAAAAAAAAATAGAACCGACTTCCAAAAAAAGTGCAAAATAACTTTAATTTCGGCAGTCGGTGTCAAAAAACGAAGACACAAAACAGGAACACCGACTTCCGAAATTAAAGTTATTTTGCACTTTTTTTGGAAGTCGGTTCTATTTTTTTTGTAAAAAAGTTTTTTAATAGAAGGTACCCTATGTTATTTTCTGTACCCCTGTCAACGGATATGCAAAATGTCATGATGATCCATTCAGTGGTTTAAGCGTGAAAAAGTCACAAACAAACAAACTTACTTTCGCGTTTGATATTAGTTGGGATTAGGACGCCTCATCTTGAGGCATTCTCGCAGACATTCGCGAGGCGTGCCTCGCACTGTTTGTACTCGGCTTTAGCAAATTATTTTGTGTCTGTGAATTCAATTTGTTGATTCTAAGAACCATCGTGTCAGATTTCAAGATGAAGACTAGGAGATCCTGTAGAATGGAAATGTCTTTGTCTTTGGATAATGAAAACTATCATTAACATGATCTGTAACTAACAAAGGCAAACCGCTGGAAATGTCTTATCGAGATTCTCGTCCAATAATGAAAATTGTTGGGACTCGATTTTCTGGCACAGTAGAAATCTTCGAGAAGGTAGCCAAGACATTTTTATTGTGTATCACAACCGGAAAATTGCAAACACAAGTATTTCATATCCAATCTGAAGAGATAGTACCTACTTACACTGTTGAAAATTTTAATCCGTGGAAAATTTTGTGAACGGTTGATTTAACTATATAATTATAACAAAAAACTTTTTTTGCAAAAAAACAACCGACTTCCAAAAAGAAAATACAATAAAAATTTAAAAATAACTTTAATTTCGGAAGTCTGTGTCAATCGAAGAAACAAAACTAGAAACACAGTTTTCCGAAAATTAAAGTTATTTTTGACGTGACGAAGTCTAATAAATCAATGAACGCCGGCTGCATGCACGAAAAAGTGTCCCGTTACGCTCATTGTACGCATGCGCCGCATCTATATTTCATCAATGTTTTGTTAAGACGTTGTCACGTTAAACTATCGTCCGTAAACCAACTTTACAGACAACCAATTTTTAATTTTTAGCGTAGGTTATTTTTTTTGGAAGTCGGGTGTTTTCTTATTGTAAAAAAGTTTTATTTTTCAGTTTTTAGTATATGTTATATATACCCCAGAACTCAAAACCCCAATAACATGGAAAGTGGAATTTAAACATACTCGTAATTGGAGGAAACCAAAACGTCATCTATGTATACATATTTTTAGTTTTTGTTCAGTTTTTCAAAAAGTGGAAGCAATTTCGATAAAATTTATATGGGTGCTCCCATATAAATTTTATCGAAAGTACATTTTTTCGGATAAAAAAAGAATTTTGAAAATCGGTCCACAACTGAGAGAGAAATCGGTGGACATATTATTAAATACATACATACAGTCAGTCAAACATAGAACCTCCTCCTTTTTTGAAGGTTAAAAATGAATCCCTATTTCCTTGGTCACGCCATCACACGTAAAGAGGGTTGGACCGATTTCGCTAACTCTTTTTTTGTTGTGTTGGTTATTGTCAGGAGAAGGTTCTTATGAATTAAAAAATAGGAAAATTGCTCAGAAAATTGGAAAATTTCGGAAAACTTAACAATCTTCGCAAGTTTGACAGTTCGCGCGTCAGGACAACGTCTGTCGGGTCAGCTAGTCCCACAATAAAACGCATTTTAAATCGATAGTTCGTAATCTATCCGCGTCTTGCCGTCAGATACATCATCATTTGTTACCTCGGCAAGTGGACCTCAACCTTGAGCTTTGGACAAAGTACTCCTTGAAGCCAGTTCATTCAAGTCGTTCATGTACAATTCAAGTAGCTAGAACTCGGCAGTCAGGAGAGCACAAAGTTCGGCCCAGACATTAATGGGTACTATCCAAGATGATTCTATGAGAATTTATTGCCCAGATCTCCACGTAACTGGAATATTATTACGCCAATTACAGCCCGGAGCTTCGTGCCTTGTAGGCCGTTAAGCCATTGTAAGTTGAGGTTGGGCAGAAGGCTTACTTTGGACAAACACTTGGTAGCAATCATTGACTTGTAGAGGGTTGTGCGTTGTTTTATAGCTAATAGTTTTAAAGAATTTCAAATATTATCATTTCAAAGATAATTATAATAATTATGCAGAATACTCACTTTGAAGAAATTTAAATTATTGATTAATGTTTCACATAAAGTTTAATGTTAGAATATTCATATCATAGAATAACTAATCAAATATTCTTTATCCTTTTAAGTATTGTTTATTTAATATAACACTTATTTCCAAGAATAACATTATATCGAGTGACAGTTTCTAAACGTTTCAATTCATACCTTTGATAAAATGAATACCCTCCTATAAAATTACAACACCGCGTTCACAAAAATAGTGCGGCTAAATTCTTATTGGTGAAGCGTCAATGGCCTTTTTTGGTATTCATTACGAATAAAATTGGGAAATAAAATCTATTTGGATGTTTCCGTACAGTCTACTACATATTTAGCTAACCTTTATAAAAAGGGGGACATAATTGAGTGTCTATTTAATGATTGGTCTCACCTATACTGATATCGGTAACGCCCAAATGTATCGAGTGTCTCCACCACTCGTCAAGCAGGAAAACAATCTTGTTATTCTCACTAATACTGACTTTATGCACATACTAACTGCGTTTATTTGTTTTAAAATGAGTGATACAGAATTTAATACACTATGCATGCGGTAAGCATGCGGCATGCAAGTAAGCATGCAGCTTGCAAGCGAGCTTGCAACAACATGCAACTAATAAAGAACTATGGAAGAAAAAGACATGTGTGATGACAGGAGAATGATGATATTGCGACTGTTAGTCGTTTTAGGTTTCATCTCAAGGTCGGGCAACGTTATTGGATTTTCCATTAGAAATGCTGAACGGGTAATGGAAATAGTGCACTTGCCCGCTATTGCGCCGGCTGGGCTACCACTAATAAAATAACTAAAAACTGCCTCGCTGGTCTAGTGATCAGAAGTGCGATAGCTGAGTATTGCTCTGAAGCAGCCCAGAGTCTGGAAGTTGGTGGTGTGACAGCCCCGTGACTCGCAGAGCACGTAAACCCGTTGGTCCTGCACCTGATCTCTCCCAGGTCTTGTCGGATTGCCGTCCCATCGGGCTATGAGAGTAAAGAAACAAACAGTGCATCTTTGTTTGGACACACGATTGTGGACTATAATATCTCCTGCATACTTGGTTTACCTCTGTAGAGATTGTTCACCGTGATAGCAATTCGGTCGGTAGGATTATTACAATAAAATAATACATCCCTACAAAAACTGACCAGATTGAGGCTAAGGCCGCGGAGACTAAGTAAAAGGGCGGCGGGGCGACGGCGGCGGCGTCGCGGGGAGCGGAGCGTTTCAATGCATAGATTTTTAAGGAACTGGCCTCGAAGGCAGCGGCGAACAAGCGAATCAAGCGATGCGCACAGTCTAGCCCGTTGCGCTGCCGTCTCCGCCGACGCTCCGCGCCCGATGACTTCGTGTCCGCGGCGTAACTAATGCTGATTCTTAACTGACTACATAGTATGAAGTTAATGTGTCTTCTGCTCCTTTCCTACATTATGGCTAAGCCATGGAGGTGGCGTAGCTTATTAAGGCATGCCGGCAACCCCATTACGGGGCTGCAAAAATGCGGATAACGCTAGGATATTAAACGGTTAAATTATTTTTGTTTAGTTTGTTATGACGTGCAGGAGACTTACGCCAATTATATATAGGCTTCGTTTGTTTTTCATTTAATTAGCAGAGCGGAGACTAAGCTTATATTTTTCTTAGCATCCTACTTAATATCAGAAATACGAAAGTTGGGATGGATGGATGTTTGTTACTCAATCACGCCAGAATGGCTGAACGGATCTAAATGATATTTGTCACAGAGATAGATTATAGTCCGGAATAGCATATAGGATGCTTTTATGCCGAGATTATGTTCCATTGGGATAATTTTCTACATTCACGCGGGCGAAGCCGCTCTCAGAAGCTAGTAATAAATGTATGTAGATGATTTTTTTCGAGTTTGTGATCTTTGTATACAATTGTAACTTGGGTCTCGTTCACCAGTAGTAAGTAGAAATTTCTTGACCTGCCCAATTACTCATTTATCTAATGGTTTCTGATCTTTTTTGTCCAAAACTTATTGGGTCACCTCACCACCCACCCACAACTGTGCAGCAACCTTTCCGTTATACGACTTATGATAAACTGAAAGATATTATGACAACGAATAGAATAACATCATAACCATAACAATAAGTGCTTACCCATCCATTAAAAAAAAAAACGATTAAAATAACTTCAGTACCAAAATCAGGCTCAAAGGAAGCTGTTTCAAAGTGACGACGTGAAAAAAATAAAAGCAGTTCGTTAAGTCCCACCAACCGCGAAATTAGATTCAATAGTCATTACCAAGGCAAGGTCAAGGTTCTTTGAAAACTAACTTTCAGTATCGATTTTGATACAAAACTAAAAAACATTACGAGAAAATCATGTCGTGACTAATTAACATGTATTGTGTGTCGTGGTTCCAAGTAACTGGGTTGTGGAGGTCAGATAGGCAATCGCTCCATGTAAAGTACTGGTATTCAGTTGCATCCGGTTAGACTGGAAGCCGACCCCAAGATAGTTGGGCAAAGGCTAGGCAGATGAAGCCTTTGCCCAACTATCTTGGGGTCACACATCAGGCAGATGATGATGTGTGTCGTGGTTCCAAGCGAATGTTAAGTTTAAGGTCACGAGTTCGATTGCCAGGTCGGACAAAAGTGATATAGCAGCCCGGAGTTTGGAAGTTGATGGTGTGATACCTCCGTGCCTCGGAAAGCACGTAAAACATTTGGTCCTAACCTCTCACTCCCGGCCCTGGTCCAGGCCATGCTACGGAGCGAGAGGGAATGGGAAGCAGTCTCCTCCTTCTGCGAAGCAGTAATGCTCGCAAAGGAGGAGGCGGAACGGGTGAGGGAGAGGCAACAGCAACAGACTCGCCTCTCGCCCTCAGCAGCAGCCGCCGCAGGAGACGCCCTGGGCGGAGGACGACGCTAGACGATCTCCGGCCACCGTAGACCCGCGCCTGCGGACGGCGAGTAGTGGGTAACTCGCCGTCCGCTAACCACCAGGCCCGAGAGTCGACGACGCGTAGTGTTCCACGCGCGCCTCAAAGAGTTGTCAGCAAAACATGACGGGGCCCGTCATGGCCGATGCCTGCCCAGGGGTTGAGGATAAATTCGAAACAGAGTTACGAACGAAAACGAATGGGTTTTAGTCAGTAAGAGTCAGATACGCCCTCCCGCTCCATCCTAGAGCGGGAGATGTCATTGGCTGATTTCCCAACCCACAAAAAAACAAACCTATGGTCCTGCGCCTGATCACTACCCGGTCGAGTCGGATCGCCGTTATACCGGACTATAATAATAATAATTCATTTATTTCGGGTTGCATAGACCCACAGATAAATACCTTGAGAATACAAGAACAAAGAGTGCACCTGTGTTTGGTACTTGGCTAGTCTCCACAGAGATTGAAAATCGGTCGGGAAGAGATTATAACGTCCTACTAGTTTCAAGACAAATGCCATCTTCCTTTTACACAGAATTCTGTACTCTGCCAGTGTAGGCCAGTCCTCCATCTTTGCCTTTGAATATCGCAATTTCATCCTCCGTTTAATGGGACACATGCGACAGTTTTTTAGAACCGAAATTCGCACCGACCCATATTGATCCGCGTACCTAGTGGATTTCGGGCCACTCACCTTCATAAAAAGGAGTCCTGTCTCCCAGCACTGGGAAGATTAAAGGTTGATAGGTCCAACCCGCACTGGGCCCGCGTGGTGAATTTCGGGCCACATCACTTCATAGACGGGAAGCCTGTCTCCCAGTACTGGGAAAATTAAAGTTTGATAGGACATCTTCCAACCCGCACTGGGCCCGCGTGGTGGATTTCGGGCCACTTCTCTTCTTAGAGAGGAGGCCTATCTCCCAGCACTGGGAAGATAAAAGGTTGATGGGAAATCTTCCAACCCGCACTGGGCCCGCGTGGTGGACTTCGGGCCACTCCCCTTCGTAGAGGGGACGCCTGTCTCCCAGCACTGGGAAGATTATAGGTTGATAGGATATCCTCCAACCCGCACTGGGCCCGCGTGGTGGACTTCGGGTCACTCCTTCCCACAGAGAGGTGGCTTGTGTCCCAGCAATGGGAATATAAAAGGTAGATGTGTGTCATACTAACCTGTCTGTCTGATGTAATAATTGGTGAAGTCTTTGTGACTCTAAGAAGGCTGCTCTGGTTGAAGATTATGAAGGGGGCACTGGCCTGTGAAAGAAAGAGAAAGATAAGATTAATCTCCACATAGTATAAAATAAAGTCGCTTGCCGTGTCTGTCTCTTTCTCTGCTAAGTCCTTCTAAACCATGCAGTTTCCACTAATAGAAAGAGCGATAAATGATTTCTTTCATCTCACTCAGAATTTGCAAGTGTAATATAATATGCATGATATTTTTTTATTTGTTCAAATGAAGACTTATTTACTATGGTGAACAAATATGAAGGAATTTTCAAAATATCATCATCAGCGACAAAGGTATAAAGCTTTAAAGTTGACAATTAGAAAGAGAAGTTCGACGTGTTCTTTGACGTCAAAGGACATGACACCAATACAACTGCGTGCAACAGCGTTTTCGAGAGAGGTACAGATATTTTTGTTTAAAATTGTTATATATCTCGTTTAATTTTCAATCAATTTTGATTCTTCTTTCACTGTTCGTACTCTATTATAGTTATCTATTCGGTTTATCAATGGATATACTAAATATTTATTGATAAACCGGTTAGATAACAAATATTTTTTTCATGCATATGCCTTATTGTGACTAAAAAATCTTATTAGTCCGTTAATTAGTTTAGCAAAAAATATTGGACACCTATTTTTTATTTTGTCACGTAAACAAAAAATAAAAAAATAAAAAGATGATACAGTGCGTTGAAATTTCGCATGACGTCACACTTGAGCTAAAATCGTACCACTTTTTACCCAAAAGTGACGAAGCCCCCAGTCCTGAACTTTGATGCATTTTATCTTTGTCATTTTTCACTGATTTGATTAAGTAAAAAATGTGTCCAATATTTTTTGATAATAACCTAACATAATTACTAAATAGAATTATAATTTTTTTACTCTACAATCATCTCTATTGATTCGTTAGTTAATGAATACTATGAGAAATAAAATTTAAAAAATTCCCACCTACATTTTTACCATAAAAAAGCTTTGAAACATAAAACCAGCTTAATACAGCTTATAATCCAGGCGTTGTAAATGTCAAGCGAGCCAAAAATATTGCCAAGGGGTTCAAGCTACGGCTGCCATTACTTATGACGTGCCCGTTAGGGGGTGCCGTCTTACGCACTTTTATAAATGAAAGTCATTCTTTGGTGTTATTGTTTATGTTCAAGCGGTTTTAGGAGTTCGGGGGTGGTAGGGATGGAGGCTGGTGAGGTTCGAAGTGGGATGTGAACCCCTTATTTAGGTTAATTATTTACATCCTCATAATGATATACGTATACCTAGTTTATCTTATAATTAGATAAATTGGACTGTTCATTGTCGAAATTTAACATCATCAGCTTTTTAATGTCATTTTTTTTTTTGGTAGTATGGGAAATCATCTAAAGACTTAGAGCGTGTCAAACTCTTACTGACTAAAACCCACCCCTGTTCCTTCCCTGCCTAAGTGCCCAGGGGTGCAGCTTTTTAATGTCCTGGCTTAAGCCTCCTCTCTGTGGGACGATCGTAATTTAAAATTTTTATTGCATGATTTTACTGTAAATTGTTACCTGAAAGTGGTTATTGCGTCACACAGTATTTTGCAAGAAATAAAAGGCTTTTATATTTTCTTTAATGTACCTAAGATATTGTGTCAGGCAGTTTCGGGGACTGTCTTATTGTAAACTAGCGACCCGCTAGCGCTAGCGACCGCCGTCCCAGCTTCGCGTGGATAAAAATTACACACACTTAAACCTTCCTCATGAATCACTTTGTCTATTGGAGAAAACCGCATCAAAATCCGTTCAGTAGTTTTAGAGTTTATCGCGTACAGTCACGGCGGGGGACTTTTATTTTTTTTGGGGGGGGGGGGCTGGGAATCAGCCAATGACATCTCCCGCTCTGGGTGGAGCGGGAGGGCGTGTCAGACTCTTACTGACTAAAACCCACCCCTGTTCCTTCCCTGCCCTGAGTGCCCAGAGGGGCGGTAACCCTATTTCGATTTATCCACAACCCCTGGGCAGGCATCGGTCATGACGGGCCCCGTCATGTATTGCTGACAACTCTTTAAGGCGCGCGTGGAACACTACGCGCCGCCGACTCTCGGGCCTGGTGCATGGTACGGAACCTTTAATGTGCGAAGATTTCATATGAGATACTTAATTATTTTATAATTTTTTTTTGACACAATTTCAAAATAAACAAAACGTACTATCTATACCCCTTTTCTTGCAACACAATTACAGACTATACAAACATATTAACTAAGCAACACAAAATTACCCCAAGTTCTCGAAAACACTTGAATTCGCCCCAAATTACAGCTATTAAGCACCTAAAGTTAATTGGTATGGGATTTTTAAATAAAGTGATGGCCACTTAGAAAGGAAATGGAGAGCTACAGCCGGAAGTGGTTCTGTCTATTTATTAAGTACAAATTGTTCGAAGTGTGTAATGTTTGAGGTGTTGCTGGGTGAAGGTTTGTGGGTTTAAGGACACAACTTCTGATTGATTTTGATGATGAGATTATTTTTGGTGTGGAACTTCCACAGTTAAGTCTAGTCGCTTTATTAAGGGAGAATTTTCTAGAAAATTCAACAACAGACTGATGATAATGGTAACAACTCATATTGTTGCAATTTTTTTGCAAAGGAAATAACTTAGCCCTATTGCTGTCACTCACGTGTCCGTCGGTCGGTCTGTCTGTCACACAGGTTTTACAGCCAAACGGTTGGAGCTACAGTCTTCAAATTTTCACAGTATAAGTATCTTGTTGACCCAAACTATCCAAAAGCCACACAAATAGTCAAAAATACATTTGGTACGGAACCCGAAATGTGCGAAATCCGACAAGCACCAGGCCGGTTTTTTAAGAATAATCTCAGAAGTAGCAGGGTTCTTGGATTTACTCGTACACCTGGTAAAAGCCACTTCTTCATTACAAGACTTCTGACATGGTTAGCACGATGTATAGGATTACCTATAGTAAGTGGTTGACCTATATACGTATCAACGGATCATGCAACAATTGCATGTGTAAAATAAATAAATAATTGCTCTATACTCTGGCTTACCTCTTCGTGGAACTGTAAATAAGTAAACCTACGTAGATTCTCAAGTCTGAGAACAATTATAATCACTGCAACTTACACACCTACAAACATTAGATCCTTAACGACTTCAATAAAAACAACAGCACACATCCTGCTTACCTTCGAGTATACAAGTCGTAATGAACTCGCATTAAAATATATGAGAGTACTTCTAAAGTAATTCAAACAAACTGGTGGTGATTACAAAAATGTTTTGTATCTATGTTCCTCTCCCTAAAGAGTTCTTACTTAAATTATTTCTTTACGTTGCGAGATTTTTCTTGGCTTATATCCAAAGATCTCAGAATTTGTAGAAATGTGTTATACACGGATATATAAATGCAAAGTCAGTTTGAATGTCTATCTGTCCGTTTCGTAGGTTGTCACGCTAAAACTAAACCAAATAGAAAAGAATAATGCTTCTTGAGTATGTTTTGGCAATTTCAATAGTTTAATTGCCGACGTTTTTATACTGCTTGTATAATTGAATGTATTTGAATATGTACGTAATTTTACAATGACATCGAAAGAACTACTCATATTTAGTCGTAAAAACCGGTTGTGTATAAGGTACGAATTCGCCTACACTTAAATCCATAGATATTACTAAACGAGTAAATATAAAATAAATCTTTGATTACACGCGATTTTTCTTCGATTTTTTTTTTAATTAAAATTTGTAACTCAACAATATTGTAAAGTTGCTACAATTATGTAAAGGTTAATAACAAACTGAATGAAGAGATACACGATCTAAATAGCCTTTGTCCAGTGTACTTGGCTAGATGTGATGCGGCTGTGTTACCCACCTTCTAAAAGTACTTATTCAAAACACAGTTGATTGTTGTAATTGTTACAATATTAAATTCTCCGAAAAAGAAATTACTAAAATGTGGTCGCTTATTCCAGTATCTTGTTATTTTTATGCAATGTTGTAAAAAGCAGTGTTCTTTATGAGGGAGTCATATAGCATTCAGCCCGGCCATGGTTTTGGTCAATATAACAATTTATTGTTATAAACGATGTTGTTTTAAGCGGTTCGACTGTATTTCGCGCTGACTAAATCAATCGTACAATTTTTTTTTTCATTTTTGGTTTTCTTTTTTTGTTTTTTTTTTTTTTTAATTGTACGATTGATTTCGTTCGGATTTGGTCCGAACGGACAGCGGATTTGATACGCTTCCGGACCATATCCGAACGTTTGTAGAGTAGTCCGCGGACATAATTATTATTAATTTGAGTCCGCCTCGGATATCAGAGTTCCCAATTTAGGGGTTTTCTTCCTAAATTTAGGAGGTAAATAAGAGGGATGGGATTGTTTAGGGGTATTATTAGGAGTATTTTTAGGGACTTTTTATTTATAAATATAGGCACTGCGACAACGACAGCTAGAGTAATTCTTCATTAATAAGAATACTTGCTTACCAGATGTGTGTACTACACACTATGTGATGTGCAGATTATATGTGAAATATTAAATAAAGAATATCACAAAACAAAATGATTATTTTTCTTTTTTTATACATGTTAACGTTGTGATTTTAGGGGTTTTTGACTTTAGCTTTAAGGGTAAATATTTTCAGGAGTTGGTAACATCGCGTGAAGCAACTGTCCGGTCTGGTTCGGTCCGATCGTGTGTAGCGAGAACGAATTTGGTACGCGGATTTGGTCCGCCGCGCCGGGTTCGGACCAAATTCGAACGTGTGTTAGCACTATAATAATGACCACGCATTTCCGTTACAGCCTGTATACAGTTGAATTAGATAAATGAGACGTTGTAATCTTGAACTTTAGAGTCCACAAATAAGTATTTAAATAATTATAAAGTTAGCGAGTTTTATAAATAAGGCTGAAAATTTTAGCCATTAAATCTGATACACAGCCGTATTTTTTTTTTTTTTTTGTGGTGGGTGGCTACCCACTCCAGCACTCACGCTCTCGCTCCAGCACGAGCGGAAGATGTAATTTGATGACTACTCATCAAATTACATCTTCCGCTCGTGCTGGAGCGGGAGGGTGTGTCAGACTCTTGCTGACTAAAACCCAAGCCTGTTCCTTCAGTTCCTCTGTGCCAAGGGGCGGAGGGAAACACCCGGGTGTCACCACTGCATGTGAGGATCGCCCAGACGACACGGTGGAGCATATGGTGGAGATCTGTCCCGCTTGGGCGGAGCCCCGCCGTGTCCTCGTCGAGGCGATTGGCAGCAGCGACCTCTCGCGCCCGACCCTGGTCCAGGCCATGGTACGGGGCGAGAGGGAATGGGACGCAGTCTCCTCCTTCTGCGAAGCAGTAATGCTCGCGAAGGATGAGGCGGAACGGGTGAGGGAGGCTCAACAACAGAGTCGCTCTCACGCCTTCAGCAGCAGCCGCCGCAGGAGACGCCCTGGGCGTAGGACGTCACGAGACGATCTCCGGCCACCGTAGATCCGGGCCTAGCAGGACGGCGCATAGTGTTCCAAGCGCGTCAGACTCAAACAGTTGTCAGCAATACATGACGGGGCCCGGGTTGTGGATAAATTCGAAACATAGTTACCGCGCCCCTGGGCACTCAGGGCAGGGAAGGAACAGGGATGGGTTTTATTCAGTAAGAGTCTGACACGCCCTCCCGCTCCACCTAGATGAGAGCAGGAGAGAGAGAGAGAGAGAGAGCAGGAGATGTCATTGCATGATTTTCCATGCCCAAAAAAAAAAAGGGCCGCGGTAACTCTATTTCGAATTTATCCGCGACCCCTGTAGTTGTGATAAATAAGGTTGAATATTTTAGCCATTAATGCAGAAACCACACAGATAACTAAATATTAGGTATTTCACCCATTTCTCCGCACAAGTACCACCTACCAACAAGATATTATAAATAAACCTACCCACAATAAAAAAATAACGAAGTAAAACCATAACTATCATAAACAAGACCACATTTTTTGTGGTGAGCCCCTAATGAGAGCCCATAAAACCCCATAAAAAGGATGTCTCGGTTTATAACTCATACCGGTGCGGTGGCTCAATTATGATATACCATAAAATTGTTATGACGGCCATACATTGTAGATACGTGGTGTTAGAAGTAATTATGGGTAACTGATAATGGAGAGGCATTTGGAGTTGTGTTGCCTATTAGCTTGGAGCTAAACAATTACAGCCCCAGGGTCAATGTTCAAGGTTAAGCAACTCTTGTCGAGGTCAGTCCGCGGATGGGTGATCATACATTACATTTCGAGGCTTTAGAAATTTAGTAACTGCAGTCGCTCCATGTAAAATACTGGTTTTCAGCTGCATCCGGTAAGACTGGAAGCCGGTCCCAACTTAGTAGGGTAAAAGCAGGCAGATGATGTTCAGGCTAAAAACATTGACTTTGTGATATACACAAAGAGGAGTCTTTTCAACTTCAAGGACCAAATTTAATTGACTGTGATTAATTGTATTTATTAAACTTATGATAGGACTGTCATAAGCATTAAGTTTATAAAAATCCCTAATTAAATGAAGAGTGTAAAATACCATACAAAAAATATATAAACAATGTGTTGACAAGTCTCGTGGGCAAGGCTATATAACACATATCTTTTCTAAGCGATCCTTTTGGAAACTAACGAAAATATGATAAGAATCTCAATAGTTTCAAGTCCAAAAACAATCGATAAATAAAACTGATAAATGGTATGCATTTTTTTAAAATAAATTCTTTCAATTTCGATCGAAAGATTTTTCTCTCAATATAAGAGTAAGTACATATTTATAAATGGTTTAATATTTGCTTGAGAATGATCTTGAAGCTCACCGCCAAGAAACCAAGGATCAAGATTGTAGTTATACACGATCATGCTTATGATCGCGTTAAACAATATTTTCTTGAACAAAAGATCCGTCATACTGATCAGGACGTAAAATGAAATTAGAATTCTCGCTATGCATCGGTTAATGTGTATTTTATTATGTCCTTGAATATGCACTACGAATTGATACTATGACTACAGGTAGGAACGTCAAACTTTGCTCAACTAGTACCAGGACAAAGGGGCAACTTTATTACAGTAACACTTAGCATTTAAGCCAGGAAAGAACTCCCTCCCCTTCCTTCCATCTCTGTAGAGTCCCCTTACAGGAACAACTTTTACAACCAAAGAATAGTGACGCGACATATCCCGGGACAAGTCGGGCCCGTTTGGGGACTCAGACTTGGATCGCGCTTCCGCAAAACCACTTTGTCAACCACACCCCATCGATTTAACCCTAAAAACTCTTCCTATTAACAGAAAGCCTTTGTGGATTGTGTCAGATATAAATCAGGAAACCGCATGCATATGTAGAATGAGCCCTGCTTCCTACCGCCTTTCATTGGGGGCGCATACATTTGCATGTCATTTGCTTGTGAGGGTGGATTTTAAAATCTTTTGACCATAGGACGGTGGTTGAAGAATAGAGTGTGGGTGTCTTGTTTTAGTGTTGTGTTGATTAGGTTAGTTATAACCCAGGTTAGGGCAAACTGCATGTCTAATATCTGATTTGTGCTTGCATCACGCTTTTCAATCATAATGATATTATTTTGTCCTAAATAATCGATGGATTACGGCCCACACCCTCGCACAGAGAGGAGGCCTGTGCCCCAGCAGTGGGGATATTAAAAGGCTGATGATATCATAGTTAAGTAAGATCCTGGAACACCAACTCATTAAAGTGGTCTTGTTAGAACTTGAACACAACGTTAATATTTTTCCTTTTTAATTGAATTCTTTAAAACAGTTATTAGAACTTTGAACACTCTAAAACTACTCTTGTAGTAACATACTTAACTACTAAATCAAAAACCGTTTTATAAACATCCCAACTAATTGCTCATTCACTCCAAATTGCTCTAAGTCCTTTCGCAAAAGCGCCTTTCTTACACGGTCGCCTCTCTCAAATCGTTCGAATTCCACTTTCCGAGAAATTCTATCTAATTCACTTGCTACAGAACTTTAATTAAAAATTAAACCCATTAATTTAATGAAAAGGACAGTTCGCTGGTCTTCAAAAATTTCCAAAATGTACCTTCTAAATTATAAAAAGACGGCTTGACAATTCTTTGAATTAGTCCCCCGTTGAATTCTATTAATTCACTTCAGGACGATTAATTTGAATACAATGTCCCCATTTGGGGATCTTCACGTCAGCACTTTTTTCCGCCATTCTTGGACATTTAACAAGTGGAAGAAGTAATTAAAACTTAAGTGCTTGACGTCAGATAAATTGAAAAAGTTTCATCAATAGCATGTAATTTTATTCCGTGTGAAGGGACACCCTAACCCCCCCCCCCCCCTCCCCATGGCGCTGTGATTTTTCGCAAAATCGTACAGCGCCCTTCGGGTTCAGTATAATATTGCTTTTAGGGATGTTTGCAACAATGCGTATTGGTAGTTTTTATGCATTATGGCGCAGTTATAAGACTTTTAATGATTTTTAATTGAAGATCATGTCGAAACGACTAGTCTTATTTCTTTGAAAAAGATATATGTTACTCTAGACAATTTACTTCTTAATTTGATATGTGAATATTAAAATTGTATTTTTATAACATAGTGTAATTAATTTGTAAATTCAGGTCTAACGCGGATCAAAAATTGAGAATCACACAATAAAGCGTATTTTTATGAAACCTTCACTATTTGAAAGATCTTTTTTTTTTTTCATTTTTGTTTTTTTTTTATATTTTAGTATACGTTTGAGTATAATACCTGTTATTTTATGTATAGGTAATAAATTAATAATGCGTCTAATTTCGGACAGCGCTCCTTGATGGACGAGTCCTATTACTGGGAGGAAGTACGACGCGTTACGTGAGCTCAGCACAGAACACGCAAGCTAACCACTCAAGGTCGTTGGCAGTTTATAGCGCCTTTTAATGCAGGGTGCGAGCAGTTCCAACTGCATTTTGGGCAGGATTGCTGGCAGGCTGTTCTGCAGTATTATTAATCGATGCTCCAGTATTTCGGCTGGAGTTATACTAAAGCAATGATTAATTTATTTGTTTATGGTAAATGTTGTTGTTGTTATTGTAAGTCACTAACATAGTTATAAGTTTATTTCGTTTATTTACTTACTTTCTATATTATAATTTTGAATATTTCTTAAAAATCATAATAAAAACATTTTGAAATTATAAAAAATAGTAGTCCTCCGGTGTCGGGAGCAACGTCGAAGTTACCGGTGGTTAGGGTTCCAGAGACAAGAACCTCCTCACGATGCGAGCCGTATCGAGAAGTACTTACTACTAGCTTTCTGTGCCAGGCCCTTGATCCAACCGCGCAACGACAGCATGGTGGTCGTCGAGGCTTTTGGCCATCAGGCCTTTGGTGGTATCAGCAGCACAATGGCAGCCGAGTCCAAATTCCACATATCGACAACCTCGTGTGCCAAGTCGAGATAGTCGAGTTTATTTTTTTTTATAATAATTTAATAATAATAATAGGGACTAAGGAGGGGACGACGCGGGATCGGACGGAAAAAGTTTCGGTTCTCTCCCGCTTTGTTTTCCCGGGAAAAGTAAACATGGAGTAATTACTTTACTAAAATTAAACTGAATTTTTCAAAAATGGTTTTTAAATAACGCGATAATTAAATAAAAACATGTAAGTAGGCTCAGGGATCACGCAATTCATTACTTACATAATTTTTTCTCTTCATTTCATCTTTTACATGGCAATTTTGATGCGAACAAAAAACTTGGGCAAACAACAGTTAATTAGGCTACTTATATTCTTTCCTGTTACTTTTCTTTATACAAGTGGATATCTTCATTAATGTATGTATGCTATTTTTATTTTATACGTGTTACAATATTAACTGAAGTCCAAAAAGTTCTGAAAGAATTTTTGAGGGTAAGTAATAACTGAATAATAATTTCAAACCCTTTGGGGTCTCGGGTTTTAAGCCGCCGCAGAAAAGCACGACGCGACCATGCATCAAATCTTCGACGATTTTATTTCATAGGAACTGTTCTAGGAACATTGTAAAGAACAGAAAGAAAGAAAATAAATTTATTTGACCCAGGTTATAGCACATAATATTCACAAAAAAACTAACTAGAAATAACCTAAAATAGTATTAATATTGTAATAATAATAATACTATTTACTATTTATATAGAATTAACAGTAGTATTATTATTGTATCCTTAGAACGATATCTATTAAAACAATTCCCTTCCTTGAGGCGTTGTCGCGACGCGCCAGTCTGCGGTAGCCTTTATGCATTTACATTATAGTTTCGTTCCGATCAATATTATCAAAAAATTCATCAAACCCCATGCATAGTTTTTCAAAATCCTCAACACACACATATTACAAGATCCCCCAGAACCCGTATCTCCCCAAACATGTTGCAACATCTCCCTGATTACCTTAGCAACAGTGGCAACAAGCGGCAACAGGCCTAAGCAAACATGTCTTCCAACTCGGTCCCTTTGCATAGGACTTTTATAAAGCATCTGTTTACTTGGTCACGTGATTTTAAGGGGCATTACGGACATGATACTTTTAATGTGCTTTATGGAAGTATGATTTTTTTTGCAGTTGGAAAATCATCAGGTGACTGCTCCCGCTCTAGATGGAGCGGGGGGGTGTGTCAGACTCTTACTGACTAAAACCCACCTGTGTTCCTTCAGTTGCTCTTTGCGTTCCGAAAAATCCCAAGAGGCTTTATGGAAGCTTGATACAGTGACTATACCTACTTCGCAAACATTGGACTGCCAGATGGGTAAAAGTTTTGTGCATCTGCGGAACACAGCTTGATGCTCAATTGGCCTGATCATCGGTGTAGCCCTTTCCTGTGTTGGGTCGGCTGTTACCAGTAGTGATACCATGAGTTAACTTTCATGGACGGGCTGCCTAACTGACCTACACAGTTCCCCATTTACTGGGTAACACGATACAGTTTGGTAACGAATGTCAAATATCTAATAATGACTCACCTTCAAATGCATCGAGACACTAGAATATAAAAAAAAGCTATTGCTGAAAAGTGCGACTTATAGCGACCGATGGCAAATAGTCACCAAAATGCGATTTGTCGAAAAGTCGCAAAATCACCGATACTAAAAGTAACATGTATGTTAAGGCCCTTAAGCTTTTGATAACATTTTACTCAAGTGGTCTAATGGTGAATGAGAATGTAATCAAGTCTTGTGCTTCAGCACGTGACATAAATAAGGTTTCGATTGTTTGGATTTGGTTATGGGAATCGGTGGTCTCCCACAAGGTGGACCGATTACCTTGTGGGAGTCGCGGGAATCTGAAGGAACCCGCAAGGTGGGCCGAGGACCTTGTGACGGTTGCGGGAATCCGATGGATGCGAGACGCACAGGTCCGGTCGAGGTAGCGACAAGGCCAGATAAGACGTCTTTTGGCTGAAATGATTATGATGATGGGAATCGTAAAGTATTGATGAATTGATGGAAAAGGTACCTACTATGATAGTTACTACAAAGTTTTCTTTATTTTTTTGAAAACAGGAGTCGTTTTCCAGCTGAAAGAGCTTAGCAATCTTCTAGGAGACTAAAGTAAAGTAAACCATAATGCTTTTTTCCTAACCTTTTGCTTCCTTATTCTATTCTATGCGAAGAATAGGAGGAAAAGGCATTTAAGTTTCAGAGATTTAACATATTTTGATGTACTTATGAGTATGTTGCAAATAAATTTAGAGCATCGCTTAGATTTTGATCGCTTTAGCATTGGGTACAAGTTAGTTAGTTATCTGTATATGCGGGGTGTAGCGAAGGGATGTGGTCATGTTTCGGGAACTGCATCTGCCCATCGATGTGAGCAGCTTTATTCGGGAGGAAGTGAGAAGATTCTCGGGAAAAATTGTTACCCCCCATACAAATATTGATCAGCTGATGATCACTTTGTATGCAAAGTCCAATTTCTTTTTTGGGAGGTTTTTATTTTTTTCTTGGAGGAAATTGTTCGTTTCCGTGGGCGGGGCCGGTTCTTAGAGTGTGACCGCATCTTTCCGTTAAACCCTGTATAATATAATATATAGTATGCTAAAGAAAAGGAGCTACATCTGCCAACTAACTGCTGTGCAGTTTGGCAGAGGTAAAAATTCGAGGGTTTGCTGTATTATTGTGAATAAACATTTTTTTTTATATGTTATAAAACGAAGTCCCCCACCGCGTCTGTCTGTACGCGATAAACTCAAAAACTACTGAACGAATTTTAATGCGGTTTTTACCAATAGACAGAGTTCATGAGGAAGTTTTTGTGTATAATTTGTACCCGTGCGAAGCTAGAACGAGTCGCTAGTATGAAAAAAAAAATAACTAAAATGAGAAAGATCGCCACATCTGGTGCAAAAAACAAACACCAAAGGAGGAAGAAATGAAACAAAATAAAAGTAAGGCAGAGAATTGGACTACGACCGGAAAACTTTTAGACGATGAAAAGTGGAACAATTCTCGTATATAAACAAGAACATTTTCAGCAAAATTATATCAAAACGTAGCATTTAGTCTACACAGTTGAGAGCTCACAAAATGCAATGGAATAACTAACGAATATTTCTAGAAATGGGAATTTTTTGGTTCCAAGAAATTGTTATTGATGCCTTGTTCGTTATGATTGAAACACGGGAACCAATAAGTTATATTTATACGTAGGTTAGGTTACAAGGAAATGGTTCTAGCATTCGCAATTATATGGTTTGTGGTTTGAATTCCTGCAATATTAATAGCTGTGTATTCTATTTCACACTCTAAGGTTCATGTATTACCAGTTAATGACTGATACAAAGTCTATCAGCGATAACGATTGGCAGAAAGTCCAAAATGTTTCTTTTTTTTTTGGAGCGTGGGAAATCATCCAAGGACTTTTCCTGCTCTGGGTGGAGCGGGAGGGCGTGTCAGATTTTTACTGACTAAAAAAACTTTTTTACAAAAAAAACAACCGACTTCCAAAAAAGAAAATAACTTAAAAATTAGAAAATAACGTTAATTTCGGAAGTTGGTGTTTGCATTTTATTTCTTAGTTTTTTGGCATCGACTGCCGAAAATTAAAGTATTTTTTTTTTAATTTTTAGTGTATTTTCTTTCTTGGAAGCCGGTTGTTTTTTTTTTGTAAAAAAGTTTTTTATTTTTCACTTTTTAGTTGTTATACCCCAGAACTTAAATCCCCAATAAAATGGAACGTGGAATTTAAACATACTCGTGATTGAAGGAAACCAAAACGTCATCGAGGTAGGTATACGTATTTTTCGTTTTTGTTCAGTTGTTCAAAAAGCGCTGAAGCAATTTCGATAAAATTTATATTGGACCACCTAGGGAGTATATTCTTTCGGATAAAAAAATAATTTTGAAATAAGATTAGAATAAATGATAGGCTTGACGGATGTGTCAGTTAGTGGCAACGAGTCGCCGAGTTACGCGACGTCCCCGATAACGTCGAAGTGCCTCCAAGGTATTGTAGCTCACAAGAGAGCTTGGGTTCCTACAATACACAAAATTAAATGTAATTATGATAGTCGGTATAAAAAGCTTATTTTAATTTGGTGTAGAAGATACACAAAATTAAATGTGCTTATTTTAAAAATGTTTTTTTATTTTTATTAATTAGGTTGTATAAAAAGCAACTTTATTTAAAATCGAAAATACAAAGAATTGTTCAAATCTTTTAAACATTTAAAAGTAAGAAACCTTTCAAATCTGGTGGTAGGGGAAACTGTCAAGTAACAGAAAAAGGATGCACACACTGACGTATAGGGTGTGTCCAGATCTGGCGAAAGCGCCGCTGGCCGTCATTAAGTTACGTGTGTACAAAAGAGATAGCGAGATGTCTGTGAAACTCTTACTTATTCCAATTTGCTGCTTCATTTTATAACCAATGTTGATCCTGTTTTAAAAACAAGATTGATTTTTAGTTTTATTTGTGGTATCATATAAAATATCGTGTGCGGCTCGTGGCTAAAGTAATAACAGCCGCACGTTCCATCAGGGTAAGCTACGCTTGCCGGGGTTGGTCCATGGATGGGTGACCATCTTCACATACCGAGACTCCTCCGTGCCTTGGAAAGCACGTTAAGCCGTTGGTCCCGGCTGTCAATCGTGGATCTTTGACAGTCGCTACGGGTAGTCAGAAGCCAGAAAGTCTGACATCCAGTCTTACCAAGGGCTATCGTACTACCCAGTAACTGGGTTGTGAAGGTCAGATAGGCAGTCACTCCATGTAAAGTACTGGTATTCAGCTGCATCCGGTAAGACTGGAAGCCGACCCTAAGATAGTTGGGCAAAGGCTAGGCAGATTGACTGATACAATATATTATTATATATTAGAATATTGTACAAAACAAAAACACGGAAATTTTCCTGTGTTTACATTGACGAGCCTTGAAAATTTGGGTATTTAGTTACCCTAATATCACGGCCCGTCAAGTTCTATGAGATAAGGTTGATACTTACTGACACGATTGATTTGTATGGAAAGTTTTTACAATACAGTCTGAAAGTGGCCGATGAGGCGTCTCGAAACTTCGTGCTTCTGAGACCTGCTTCAGGGACTAACAAGATTGAGAAGTCTAACAAGCTTCCGAAATACCTGCCCCTGCATCTTTAAGACCTTGACGAACTTTTGCGTAATTGAATTTATTCTAAGCGAAGTTGGAAACAACAGCCCTGTAATAATGCAGGCCCCGTACCGACAGTTCATTTACTTAAGTATGCTGAATATTCTGTTGAAACTTCCCCACTTCGCCAAGTTAGGGAGAAAAATACTTATTGATTTCTTAAGGAGCCGTTCGTTACACAATTAATCTTTTTCCGTCGCTTTTGGACCAAGTTAATTTAGTTTAACGGTTTTTTGTATGGAGCTTCGGCGAGATGGTTCATTTATTTTCTTGGCTTTTAATTATTTTCTTTTTTTCTGTTGGAATGGCGATTGATAATTGTAGGTTTGCATCGGGAATGTTGTTTTCATGTGCTAATAAGAAAAACTCTGAAGTAACGACTCATGATGGGCTATAAAACCCAGTAATCCGGTTTGAACCAAATTGTATTGCCAAAAGATATTTCCTATCATAGTATGAAAAATTGGAGACGTAAAACCACCACAATATTAGAAAACCACAAACACAAGAAAAGCATTTTCCTAAAAATATGCTCAAAATTAAAACTTCCTCAAAAAGCGTATTTTCAGACTTGAACTCCCTGGATGAGCATCACAAACAAAACAATTCCCAACTACAAGATGTTTTCATAACCAAATGAAAGTGCAATTTACTTCAGTTACTCAGTTATTAAAGTTAACACTAGGAAACAATGGGAGTTCTTAATACAAGTGCGAACATTTTAATTTGCTTCCCTACACCTTTCAATTCTCAACCTTAACACCAGTTAATAAGGTTAAAAATCGGTATAAATAGTGAGTTTTCATCGTGTATAATTAGTAGAAATGTACGGTTAGTCCTAATTGTTTTTATTGAGTGTCGGTGGTTATTAGTGTTTATTAAAAGATCAACAGTTTCTTTAAAGATATTGCAGGTTTAATTAATTTTATGGATTCTGATGTTAATTATTGAGTTTATTCCAGAGCTGTTTTGAATTAATGAGGTCAGTAAAAGCTGTAGGATGGCCTGTTAACAGTTCTTTCGAGAAAACCAGGTTTAAGTATAGCGAAATAGTCAGGACTGAACGGATCTGGATGAAATTTGTCACAGAAATAGATTCAAGTCTGGATCTGGGATTGATGAAATAATTTACACAAAGTAAAACGCCTTTCTGGGTTTGAAATCACGACCACAACTTGTAAGTCGCCTCGTTACCACTGGGCCACCACTGCTCACTGAGCCACCACTGCTCTATGTGCCAGGTGCTTACTTTATGTAAATTATTTCATCATAATTGCTCTTAAAACGATGAGGACAACATCGTGAGTAAACCGGCATGTCCTATAACCAAGAATTCGAAAACATTTGACATATACTGATACTTATACATATACTATACATAGACCGCACTGGGCTCGCGTGGTGGATTAATCGAGCGCGGAGAGAAATTTCTAAGATGTGTTTAAAAGATAAAAACTAGGGAAGTCAAGGAAACACGACAAGACAAATATACTCGTACTTTCACAGCAGCCATAAGAATTTCTTCACGAAATAAAATGATATAAAAATAACTTTCTATTCATTTTAAGATTTCGTTTATTCACTTAAATACACGTACCAATAAATAACATTTTTCAAAATAAAGTACTACATACAAAAATAGTACCTAATACCCATCCCACCGGTATTGAGAACAGGGTTCAAGCTATCGGCAGTCAGAGCTCCAGTCAGCGGAACTTCTTAACAAAACGAGCTGTGTCCAGAAATACCACTTTGTAACCGACATCAAAACGGAAGAGGTTATCAATTCGAATGTTTGTATTACACAATAACTCCGTCATTTATAGACGGATTTGCAAAATTATTTTTTTGTTCGAAAGGGCTTTATTCCGAAATGGTCCCATTTAAATTTCATATAGATCTGATGGTGAGTTTCTGAGACAGACAACGGAACTCTTAAAAAATACAGCAAATCAACTGCGATTGCTGTGATCGCATGTCTATGTTGTGTTAACACAATTTAATGGGGAACCACAACTAAAAAGTGAGAAATAAAAATAAATTTACTACGACTGCCGAAATTAAAGTTATTTTGTACTTTTTTTGGAAGATTGTTCTATTTTTTGCAAAAAAAAAAAAATTGAACAAAGCCCTGGACCCAGCCGCTTAACGAGAGCCACCTGAGGTTGGAGGCTCGTGGCTATTAAGCCATTGACTGACACGACTATCGGTACAATGAGTCAATATCCCACATGTCGAGAACCTCGCGAATCAAGATACTTGATTTGCTTATCTTTCTCAGCTTTCACGTTAAGATTTATTATTATTCTTCTCCTTCCCAAAACAGCAATACGCTTTCCCAGAAATGAAACTCCTAACACCTAAATACACCCATTTGCAAACCATCTTACTTACCGAATATCTTCGGATAACCGAATCTCCAGCTACCAGTAATTCTTCGGAGATAAACCCTGAAGGTTTTATTACTTTTATATAGAGAGTCTTATTGAAACCGCGCTATAAATCGCAGGCACATTAACTTGGTCTGTATGAATTGGTTTCTGGGTTTACGTGCTATATTATACGGTTATTTTGTATCTGTGTCTAAGTGGAGTGTATTGGGTTTTGAGTATTTTCTTACTGAGTAAACTTGTTGTATTTATTTATATGCTGTATTATTTTACTCATTGTTTGCTGCACCGATCGATGTCATCACGTCAGCGCTTGTTGTTGCTGAAAACCAGCACTGCGTTTCTGTCTCGCATAGGGTCGCAGCATTATGCTGAGCGATGGCCGTTTTCTGTGGATGTGACGCAGGTTTTCCCCCAGCTATTTCTGTTTATGTTGTTTGGTCTTTCTTTGAGTCATATTTACCACAAATAAACGTTGTTTCTTTCTTTCTATTCTCTCGTGAGATGAACTGTATAAGAACAAGTGTAAATAAAATATCACTTCCCGAAGTGGCAGGCCTATGAGTTAAGAATTTCCACTCACCCAGATTTGGCCGGTCTCATGTAATAGGGGACAAGTCTATTGCCATGTTACTGCTTAGCCCTTACCTGACTATTTAAGGGTAGGCTTTCTGCCTAAGCGGATGCAGCTGAATACCAGGTATTTTACATGGTCGACTACCAATCTGACTTGCACGACCCAGTAACTGTCAGCCTTTTGCCATCAGCTGGGCATAAACCAGACTCCGAGATACTACTGTATATCCCAGTAGTATTGGACTTCTTGAAGGAAAAACTCAAAAGCACTTGTCCCGGCCTGGCAATTCAATCCAACACCTCACGATCCGAGGACCTGGTGAGCACCGCGGGAGTCTGCTGGATGTAAAAGTACAGAAACGGTCAGTGGTTTAAATGACGGTCTGTGTCCAGCAGTGGACGTCTTTTGGCTGAAATGATGATCTCACGTTCAGCAATCCCGTTCACAGCCAACGATAGAATTAATAATAATAATAAGCATAATCACCGTTATAATGTGCCCACTCAGGCTTCCTCTTTAGGAGAGGGGCCTCTTTACCAGCTTGATGTCCTTTGAGACAATTGAGAAACCAGCTAAGAGGATCATCGGTAATGATAGGCTCGTCGAGTCGAAGCTCCAAAAGCTTGAGCATTGACGCCGAGTCGCTAGCCTGTCGGTTTTCTATCGGTTACATTTTGGGGAGTGTGCAACGGAATTGCATAATTTGATTCCGCCAAGCCCGTTCCACCAACAGACCACAAGACGTACGGCGATGTGCCACCGGTACATGGTGAACATCCCATCCACACGCAAAAAACGTTTTAGGAACACATTCATTGTGCGTACAGCTAGGGAATGGAATACCCTGCCGGAGTCTGGGAGTCTTTAAGTCAAGAGTGAATAGGTTGCTTCTAGGCGAGCGTGCTCCATTTTCGACCACATCATCGGTTATCATCAGGTGAGATAGTGGTCAAACGGGTGCCTATCAAGAATAAAAAAAGAGGGAATGGGCGGTCAATCACGCGGGCCCAGTGTAGGTGGATGTCACATGTCTTCGAATTTTTGACACTAGATTTTGAGAGCAGTGGTGGTGAAATAAATTAAACAAAGTAATGCGCCTGCCTAGGTTTTGATCCCACGACTCACAACTCGAAAGCTGGAGCCGTTGCCACTGGGCCACCACCGCTCGGCTGAATGAATCTGAATCAAATAACACAGCACCACAAAAGCAACTATAGAGAATTTAACTGCAGTTTTTCCCAGTAAATCCATTCAAAGGGGCACACAATAACACCGTTGTTGTCGCTCTTAACAAATCCTTTTCAATACCCCTTCAGTCTTTGTGTAAGTTTAATTTGTTTAATTAAGCTTCGGTTCAATGGGTGTTGTTGCCTAGTCTGAATGTCACGTGATTTTGACCCCCTTGTGTACAAGGAGATCGCGGCTAAAGTAATAACAGCCGCACGGGTCAATCCATCAGGTTAAGCTACGCTTGCCGGGGTTGGTTCATGGCTGTTCATCTTTACATACCGAGACTCCTCCGTGCCTCGGAAAGCACGTTAAGCCGTTGGTCCCGGCTGTCAATTGTTGATCTTTGACAGTCGTTTCGGGTCGTCAGAAGTCCGAAAGTCTGACATCCAGTCTTACCAAGGTATTACCCAGTAACTGGGTTGTGGAGGTCAGATAGGCAGTCGCTCCATGTAAAGTAGTGGTATTCAGCTGCATCCGATTAGAATGGAAGCCGAACCCCAAGATAGTAAGGAAAAGGTTGTGTGCAAAGTCTTTTAAGATTGTTTTAGGTTATAAAGGGTCTCGCAGCTGGTGAGTACAGGTTTACCTAAGTTAATGATGGAAAATCCAGGTTCTCCTGGGGCCTATTTGATAAAATGACAGGTGATATTATTACTATCTGACAATCCGACATTTTTTAAGTTTCGTTCATACATTTTCTTCTTTATCATGCTTTTATTATTAGCTTCAACTCTGTAGACAATTCTGTAGCTATGTCAAAAAATCTTAGAAGTTAAATATGACTCAGTTTCTGTTTCCAATTGAACTGAAATATGCATATGCATGTTAAGTTTAGATGACAATGCATGATAAGCTAAGTGACGTCATCACAAATCCAATGTGGCGGACTCCCAAAGATGGCGGACTAGTTATTTTGTATGCATTTCCATGATATGGGTATCAAATCGGAATATAAGAAATAAAATGATGTCACTGAAGAAGCGTGTTTAATAAACTATAATTGGTAGCGCCATTGCTTGTTTTGTGTCACATACCTACGACCTACGACAGAATATATTTCATCAATCACAATTTCGTGGGAGAATAAAGAAAAAAAAAGTCTTGTGTATGGATGTGGATGGCTATAAGAGTAGGGGAAGGCCAAAGAAACGATGGTTGGACTGTGTGAAAGAGGATATGGGTATAAAGGGGGTGACTACAGAGATGACGACTAATAGAGGAGTATGGAAGAAAAAGACATGTTGCGCCGACCCCAAATAGATTGGGATAAGGGCAGGAGAATGATGAATAATAATAGGTAATAGCCACAAAGTTTATAAGGTTTCTCAACCGCTATAACAATAATATTATTTGAAACAGCACCTGCCAAAAATGTGACAACTATGTAATTTTTTGACTAAAGTCGCAATATCAGTTACAATAAATACGGTCCTGGTTGTTTTTTTTTTGTTGAATCAATGCCTTTGTCTGATAGTTTTCCGGATTTCTCAATAATAGGAATTTCGAGTATTGACTCGAGATTCCTATTATTGGAAAACGTTAAGTGTATTGTAACTTAAGTACCTACACACAAATCAAATTTTTGACCTGATTGTGATTGTGACATCAAAATCGCCAAGAGTTGCAAGTCATCATCATCATCAGCCTTTTAATTTCCCCACTGCTGGGGCACAGGCCTCCTCACTGTGAGAGGGTGTTGGCCGTAATCCACCACGCGGGCCCAATGCGGGTTGGTGGAGCATTCTTTCTTTCTGTTTCCTTTCTTTCGTTCTATTTCAATTAAAGTCGAATAATAAATTGCACCGTAACCAATTTACCAATTAAATAAACGTACGTTACTTCGTTCCCACAGGAAAAGTCTTTCACAATCAACTAACTCTTGAATAGACTGAAACTTTAACCAACGGTCACTGTGTACTGCTGAACCAAAAAGTATCAACATTCAAACAGTTCTACCGTTTCTTTCTGGCCAGCTGAAAGAGATTTAATCTCAACTTTCCTTAGTTTTACTTTTCTTCAGCGCTGAACTTACAAAAGAAAACTTTAAGTGTAGCCTGTGGTAATTTTCTAGCGCAAATTATAAGTCAGGAATGAGAGAAAAGTTGGACATTACTGGAAGTCGAGCTATGGAACGGTTAAGTACTAACTTGATGGCGCGAATTTCTTTGTGCGCCAACTTGAATAAACGTCGAGTTTTACTATCTCATTCTATGTGGAAAAGCGAAAAAGAGATGGAGATATTTTTAAGTGTTTCGAGCGTATTTGTTCATTATAATGTGCATTCTTTTTAGGGTTCCGTACCCGAAGGGTCCAAACGGCACCCTATTGTTGTCACTCACGTGTCCGTCTGTCTGTCCATCCGTCGTCTGTCACAAAATTTTGTTACGAAGAATTTTTTAACTTCCCATTGATCTATGAACTTGATATTTGGTGATAATGTTTATTATTATGTATACTTTACTAACAAGTACCAATATTTGGTACGGAAACCTTAAGGCCCTTCTCGCGGTCCAGTGACCAGAAAATCCAACTTCACGTTTGTTACAAAGAGGATAAAGAATTTTTACGTTGTTAAAACAGGTCTCAAAATGTTTCGTATCCAAAGTAGTAGGCAAAAGTGCCAAAAACGGCCGTTTTTGGCACTTTTAACTTTTAACAAACGTGAAGTTGGATTTTTTAATATTTATTTTCTGTGCTATGCTACGATTTTTTATTCAATGAGAATGCGTGCGAATCCGACACGTACTTGGACAGTTTATATTTTTTATTTAAACGCTAGTGCTTTTCATGTGGTCCCATTTAAATTTGAATGTCAAGATCTGACGTAGTATTTTAATATAGATATATTTATTATACTATACTTTTATTTTAGTTATCTTTCCTGATGCTTATTTAGTCGACTTCAACTTCATTGATGATGTGCTCATTTTATTTATTGAGACTATCAATCCAGTCATAAGTATACCATTTAATTTTAGTTATGGAGTATTTATACCAACTAAAAATTGAAAAAAAATTACAAAAAAAAGACTTACAAAAAAACACTAAAAATGCAAAATAACTTTAGTTTCAGAAGTCGATGTCAAATAACGAAGAAAAAAAATAGAAACACCGACTTCCGAAATTGAAGACATTTTGCATTTTTTTTTTAATCATTGTTAGGACCACTATTTTACCTGATGCGATAATGTGTTCGAAGATGGAGCACGCTTGTTTAGAAGTAACTTATTCACTCTCGACTTCGAGTCTCCCAGGTTGTAGCTATCAGGAAACACAGACTCTGGCAGGGAATTCCACTCTTTAGCTGTACGCACTATATGAATGTATTCCCAAAACATTTTGTGCGTATGGGAAGGATGTCCACCCTGTACCAGTGGTGCATTGCCATTTTTAACTGACTTCGAAAAAGGAGGAGGTTCTATGATCGACTGTATGTATGTTTTTTTTATGTATGTCTACTGATTTCTCTGTCAGTTGTGGACCGATTTTCAAAATTCTTTTTTTATCCGTAAGAATATACTCCCGAGGTGGTCCCATATAAATTTTATCAAAATTTCCTTAGCACTTTTTGAAAAACTGAACAAAAACGAAAGTGATTTATTAATTTTTAGTGTATTTTCTTTTTTGGACGTCGGATGTTTTTTTTTTTATAAAAAAAGTACATTTTCATTTCAGTTTTTATTCTTATATTTAGCTAATTATACTGTTCTAATTAAATTGACTATCTCAATTGTTTATATAAGTTCTTCATTATTTTAGTTTTTTTTTTGCAAATTGTAAGCTAAACAAGTCGAGTCTAAGAACCAAATAATTGGATTCTTTCTGAGAATAGAACTCAGTGTAAGGGTTCTTAATAGGTAAAGAGGATTTAGTTTCATAATGGTTTTACTAATTCGACCTAAGCTTCTATACATGTACCTTTTACCTACTAGTTTCTTGGTAAATCAAGCTTTCTTGTGATAACCAAAACATTCTGCACAAAATGTAACCCCATTTTCCATGAAATTATTCAAGAACTGAACTCTGATGCAAATCATATGATGAAAAAATATATTAGGGGCTCATAAAACTCTCCGCATTTATATTTTAATAGAAGAAAACCAGCCATTTTTTACGCGTGCTAAGCATAAGAATCATGCAAAGAAATTCAAATATCAAATAATGTATTGCAGAAGATGAAGGGTGATATTAAATTCGGTTTGAATAAAATGATTCTGAGAAAATGTTTCGCTTCCCTGGACTGGAAGTTTTTGTCCAGATATTTTCTCAATGGCGATATTAGTTTCTTTTTGATACATGATCTTATTCGAAAAAAAGACAATATTAACTTTAATAAGCTTGTACATAAAAATGTTTTGAAGTAGGTAGATCTCTAAAAAAAACTTTTTTTTTTTTTCATTTTTTTATTTGTTATGGGAAGTTGGGCAAAGGCAAGGCTCCACAGGTATGTACGAGTATGTATGCAGGTATGTTATATTGTTATGTCTATTTGCAAAGCACGCCCTCTAGCTTGATCAGCTCGATAGATTTGAAAAAAGGTAAGTACTTTCTGTTAGTTTTAACATTATGCTTCATGAAATTTGAAAAAAAAAAGATTCCGGCTGCTGTTAGGTAAGTATCCTGTCTGGGTAGCGGATAAATTCGAAAGAGTTAACGCGGCCCTGGCACAAGCAACTGAAGGAACAGGGGTGGGTTTTAGTCAGTAAAAGTCTGACACGATAATTTCCTACCACAAAAAAAAACAAGTCCTAATTAAGATATGTGTGAGTAGGTATACATATATTTCAAAACAAAGGGCTTGACGAGACGATTCCAAAAATATAACTCACTAAAGTAAAGGAAATTAAAAAAACTACTTGAGTAATAAACTCGACCGCAAAAACGACTAAAAAGTTACAAACAAACCACTTTTGGTGGCAATTATTTTAGTTCAATCTGAGATTTGATGCCACCAACTTTTGTTAGTAAAATCTCTAATATAGTATATAGACATACGAGTATCTTCTGATCCGTCGGATCCGTCCGGAGGTAGATTCTTTCATATAACAAACAGACCCATTTATTTCTGATTTAAAAAAAATCCAGTGTAATATTCCAAACGCTTTTCAAGTTTAATTTTCCTAGGCAAATACAAGAAGGCCAAGGTCCTTCTAAAAAGCTTGTTTTCTGTAAATACAATTTAGTGCAGGTTTAGCAGGATTCCCGTGTTTAGTAAAGGAAATTATCTTTAATCAACCTCGTAACAAGTCCGGATCTACAAATACTAGTGATACAGGCTATGTATAAAGTTAAAAAAAAAACATGAGACATAAAGACTGGTACAAAATAGATAAGTACAGAAGGTCGGCTCCATAGAACGAGCGAAAACGCACGCACACATAGACACGCTTCAGGTTCAACGAGTGCAAGCGCACTCGCGACTGGCATTCGTTTGAGATAGCCGCACTTACGCGTCTGTGTGTGCGTGCCTGTTTTCTCTCGTTGTATAAAGCCGACCTTCTGTTACCTATCTATTTTGTTCTAGAATGTAATTCAACTTATAAATAGCTATGTTACTCAACTAATCATAGATTGCAAATCATTCCCTATCCCAAAGATACCTCTGAACCCGTTTCTACACGCGATTTATTTTAAGAAGATTGCTCAGAAGATATTATTTCTGTAGCGTTACCTACTCATTGAAATTTATTGTTATGAAAAACTAAAAGCTTTACAATATAAATAGGTTAGCAGACGTGAAAAGCATGATTTTGTAACTAAGAAATAAAAATGGATTAACAATTTGCAATCGGACACACATACGAACGAAGGAAGTTAATAAATATGTGGTTTGTAAAAAGTAGCATCAAGAAGTAGAAGAAGTGCCTAATTAATTTAGTTCTATTTTGGAGTGAAATTCCCTGCCGGAGTGTATGTTTCTCGATAGCTACAACCTGGGGTTCTTTAAGTCAAGAGTAAATAAGTTATGTCTAGGCAAGCGTCCATCGACGACGATAATTATCATCGCTTACCATTAGGTGAGATAGTGGTCAACCACAAGCCTATCAATTATAAAAAAAATTGCTTCTCTTCCTTCTGTCTGTCTGAAATTTAGGCTCAGAAACAGCACCTGTCGGAACGAAGGTCAAGTCTAAAAAACCTCATTGTCAATTTAACAAAATTTTAAAAAAAGAGAGGAGTTCTCATTTCGATTTTCGTCATCGATACCAGTGAAATACACAACACTGCGCTGGTATTGTGTCGAGCCCTTTGGGAAATAGAGATGTGACATCCCATATTTTCGATGAGCCCGCTCAAAATCTGGTTAGAAATGAGGTTGCCACTAGCAAAATGTGATGCAAATGATGGAGCTGGCCGTATTACAGCAAGGATTGCGGAAATGGAGCCGGGTATCGGATCGAATAGCTAATTAATCTGATAACCTCATGGAGGCAGGTTGCTAGCAGGCAGTAAACTTGGAACGGACGCTGATCAGCGCGATACAAGTTTGGTAAGTGGTTATGAATTTGAATTTTTGGGTTGTGATTTGGCGTTTCCTATTATTTTGGTGTTACACAATCGAACCTAATATAGTCTCTGTGAAAAGTCCCTAATTTTTGCGCATTGAACGCCACACTTCTTGTTCAATGCGCTTTGGCCATGTCAGACTTATAAATTCCAAGCACCGTCAGTTTATGAAAAATCACGTAAAATTCTAATATTTTAGTTTTAAAAAAGACTCCAATACATCATACATTATCGAATTTGGATGAGAGTTATTGGATTTGAAATTATCTATTCATAATAAACGCCTTGTTGACACTTCGCGTGACCCAAGGGCTGGCTTTTACCACGGCCAGAGGTTAAGCATTGCCATACAACGTGGCAATGCCGCCAATCTTTTGGGTACACTTCCAGTCGACAGCGATGCGGAGGAATTTTTTGACGCCATATTTTAAGTTTCATTTAGTAAGGAGTTTTTGTTTTAATTACAGTTTGTTAAGTACAAGTAGCGGCACGAAACTTTAGCGCTGACCGTTATGGCGCAGAAGTAAAAATTAAGGTACCTGAGGGGGCTAGCGGGATGAAGGGCGCGCTTACGTAGCGCCGATTGGCTCTCCAGTCGCATTCTGTTCCCCGCGCGCCACCCGCGCCACCCACCCATGCGCAGCAATTATCGTTCAGCGCTAGACTTACGTGCCGCTACTTGTATTTTATAATTTTTTCATAATAATATCATCGAGAGTTTACACGCTCGCAAGCTTTATTGCAATCTTATGGTGTTTGCAAATATCCGGTGACATAATAATAGGTATATATAATATGCAGTAGTTTTTGCTCGCGGCTTCGTTCTCATGATAGTCACAAATTATGCCAAAGGAACCTTTTTTCTTTGGAGAGTGGAAAGTCATCCAATTTTTTTTAATTTATCCTTTATTTTAGGTAACTAAGGCCCATAAAACACAATAGGTACATAATAAATATAAGTATAAAAAAAATAATTACTTACTATAAACTAATACATATTTTATACAATCAACTTAAAACCTACCGTACACGAAGTGACGGCCTTGTGTTATATTACGCTGTAAGATGTCGCGTAGCCAACCGCGGAAACGCCGATACAGCACACCTTTCGGCCAAAACTCTTCTTTGAGGAAGGTCACCTATTGATGAGTCGGAACGCGCACCACGAAAGACTTAAAATTGGTGTTATGGCGCGCCTCCAACTTTTCCACCCTCAAGGTCCAATGACTTCTACCCCTCTGGGTGGAGCGGGAGGGCGTGTCAGACTTTTACTGACTAAAACCCACCCTTGTTCCTTCAGCAGCCTCTGTGCCAAGGGCCGCGGTAACTCTATTTCGAATTTATCCGCGACCCTGCCACAGGAACCTGCTGCAGGGATAAATGTATCCTCTGTCCAGACCAAGCCCGTAATCTACCCGTATACAAAATTCATTCAGCCGTTAAGCTGTGATGTGGTGTGGTGAAACATTCAACCACACTTTTGCATTATTATATTTCTTATTATTATTCTTTATTGCACACTTAAAATATATAAATACAAACACAAAGGGATAATGACAAGGGCGACCTTAACCCATCATTTGGATTTTCTTAAGACGTTTTCCATTCACCATAGGTTTCATCATCAGCCTTTTAATGTCCCCACTGCTGGGGCACAGCCCTCCTCTCTGTGAGAGGGTGTGGGCCGTAATCCACCACGCGGGCCCAATTCGGGCTGGTGGATGTCACATGTCTTCGAAGTTTTGGTTCTAGGACATGCCGGTTTCCTCACGATGTTTTCCTTCATCGTATTGAGAGCAGTGGTGATGAAATAACTTACACAAAGCAAAGCGCCTGCCTGGGTTTGAACTCACGACCTACAACTTGTAAGTCGCGGCTGTTACCACTGGGCCACCACTGATCTACCATAGGTTTAGAACTAGGTAAACTCAAACTGATTTTTTGCAATAACATTGTGGTATTTTTTTTGTAAAACAATACGTTATGGCACTATCCAGATGGCGACCGAACCACAATTGTATTCATTGTTTATGCTAATACTCATACACTAAATTCTATTAATAAAACCAGCTCTAAGTCGCAACTAAAACAATAATTTATACCTGTTTTCTGCTCAGATAACAGCATTGCTAGTACTTGTTGATTAATTAAAGGCCCTGAGTTATCTAGCCACCTGCTCAGTACCTAGGTACCTAGGCAATAAGTGTGAATACTAGGACAACTGGACGGATAGCCTATGGTCTAGGAATCCTTGGAAATTAACATATTATTGTATTTAATTATGCTTAATGCGTTGCGCGGGATTTAAGTGCTCAAGATTATGATTGTTTATGGTTTTGGTAACCGTCGAAATTATTAATGTTTATTTATTATGTTTTATTCACGATTACCAACAGCTTCTGTATACTGCGTTTTAAAGGCATTAACAAAAAATAGACTTAGAGTTACACAGTTGCTAAATACATATTCTATTTTAATTTGATTTTAATTAAATTTTAATTAGATTTTAAGTTTATTCTATTTTATTTTATTTCAACTTTAATTTTAATTTTATTTGATTGTAATTTTATTGTATTTGATTTCAACTTTAATTTTAATTTTATTTGATTGTAATTTTATTTTATTCAGTTTTACTTACCATTCATTTCCTGATAATTCTTTAATTGTGGGTAGATCGACAACTCCTCACTTAATAAAAAGGTAATATTAGAACATAACCTTATGGCCGTCCACTGTCTCTTAAGATACAGGCATACCCTAGTTTAAGAGACAGGGTAACGTTAATCGTCAACAGATACCCCAGCATGTTCTACCATATGTTTGTGACATAACTTTGTATAACTTACTTGTAACTAGTTTAAGTTTTGTTTTCACACCATCTGTACCTTTTTGATCAATAAACAATTATTATTATTATACTAACTAGCATCCACAAAAATAAGTGATCCTTATTCTACCATATAAAAAAATTGTTGCATGAATGTTTTAAATAATTAAATTCAATCACGCCACAACGGTTGGCCGGATCTGAATGAGATTTGGCACAGAGATAGATGAGATGGTCTGTAATAGTACATAGGCTAAATATACCTATAATGGAGTAAGTACTAATTCCACGCGGAACACTTTTTTTTTCTGGTGGGTGCGAAATCATCCAATGACTTCCCCCGCTCTAGGGCGGAGCGGGAGGGCGTGTCAGACTCTTACTGACTAAAACCCACCCCTGTTCCTCCCTGCCCTGAATACCCAGGGGCGAGGTAACTCTTTCGAATTTATCCTCAACCCCTAGGCAGGCATCGGCCATGACGGGCCCCGTCATGTATGCTGACAACTCTTTGAGGCGCGCGTGGAACATTACGCGCCATCGACTCTCCGGCCTGGTGCTGATCGGACGGCGAGCTACCCATTACTCGCCGTCCGCAGGCACGCAGACCGCTGGCAGAAGTTAATATGAATGCGAATGGTAATAGTTATAAATGCGAATTCGATTTTGTTTATTTGTTACGCTTTCACCTCTAAACCGCTGAACCAATTATCATGAATTTTAGCACAGAGATATATTGAACCTTGGAGAACGACATTAGGTACTATTCATCCCGGAAGAACACGTTCCCTTGGGATGGTTTCCGACTTTCACGCGGGAAAAACAGCTGGGAAAAACTGGTATACCTATAATAATAAATCAAAATATGGGTCCGTGGGTTACGCCCCCAGTGTGTTTTGCCCCCGTGGTGGAAGCCCCCGATTTCGTTTTAGTACTATAATATTTATTAGTTAAATATTTTTATCAAAAGTACAGTCAGATAGCAAAGTGTAACCTATTATAAAAAATGTCTAAGTCATGGTTCATTATTAAAATCAAAATCATAGTTTATTATTATAAATCTTTATTAACAATGTCGGTGTAACAAACGTTTGCTTATCTAATAATAGGTACTAATGGGTAATAATAGGTAATACGTAGGTACTTAATATGTAATAAAAATTAAATTAAATGTCTAATAAATAATAATAGGTATCTACGTAAATACAACTTTGATAACAAATAAAACCAAACATTAAAATAAAGCAACAATAACATGCAAAATCACAGATACGAAATTAAAAATCACAGTTTAAAATTAGGATTATTTTAAGTACTTATATACTATTTACGTACTAAGTATATAGGTAGGCATCTACTTAAATATTTAGAAGATTGGTAACAGAATGTTCAAACACTAAAATATAATAAAAACAATTAACATTTAAAATCACAGATAACAAAAGTAACAAAAGAAGAAAAACATAGTAAAAATATTAGGATGAAATACTAGTAATAGTTCTTTACAATCTGTCGGATCAATCGTTGAGCTCAATTTTATAACCTGAAATTCGGTAAAACGTGCCTACTACTCGTGCATCTTCGTCACTAATCGTATCTGGGTCTTTTATGGGCTCATGATGTTTATCTGGTGAAACTACTTCTTCTACTTTCATAATAGGTATCAGCGATGAAAACAAAAGGACACATTTAGGGTTCCGTACCAAAAGTATTTTTGAGTATTTGTATGGCTTTGGGTCAACAAGATTCTTATACTTTGAAAATTTGAAGACTGTAGCTCCAACTGCTGCAGCTGTAAAACCTGTGTGACAGACGAAGGACAGACAGACGGCCACGTGTGTGACAGCAATAGAGCTCCGTTTGGACCCTTCGGGTACGGAACCACAAAAAATTATCGTCGACTCTGTCATCTCTAACCTAGACTAGAGTCAAGAGCAAACCCATCTCAAATAAAAAAACCTACACAATTTGTTCCTTCAGTTCAGCCTTTTTTGTGAGTTTCAGCAACAAACATTTAAATATTCAATCACGGAATTCTGTATCAGACTTATCTACCTAACTAACATTAATAGATTTTTATCATGACAATCATAATCGTTTTCACCATAAATAGCAACACATTATTTCCTTATACTTATTTGGTCAATAAATTAACCAACTTTGTAGGTCAAACTGTATCGATTAACTTACAAAGAATTTCAATTTACATGAGAACCAATTTCATTTTTCCATTCAATAGAACATTTTTAAACACATGTCTAAGTATACAATAGTAATTTATGTAATAGAATTAGTAAACATTTAATATATTCATTGATTAGACGGAACCTTTGGTCGCACGCAAGCGACAAGATTCCAGCTTCATGTAAGAATGAACCAGGTATTAAATTAACCGAAACTATACGATATATATACTTAAGTGAGACATTCATTTAATGTATTATTGCTTTACAACACATTATAAAACAAAGTTCTCCGTCGCGTCTGTCTGTCTATATGTTCGCGAAAAACTCAAAAACTAGTAAACTAATTTTCATGCGGTTTTGTGCGTGCGAAGCCGGAGCGGGTCGCCAGTATATCAATAAAGTAAGGTTTCAGTTTGGAATAAAATTACTTTGTGCAGTGTTGAAACATTAAACAAGTTAATGAATTATGGGTTATGTTGTGAAATTTACTCAAAATGGTGAAGGAAAACATCGTGAGGAAACCGGCATATCCTAGAACCAAATGATGACATGATGAGACATGTGGCATCCACCAACCCGCATTCAGCCCGCGTGGTGGACTGTACCCCAGCAGTGGGGACATTAAAAGGCTGATGATGATGATGTGAAATTAAAAAAGTTTTTAGGAGACTAGCAATGGAACTTAAATAGAGCTAGATAGAACACATGGCAAAGCACTGTGATGGCAGGTGGTAGTACCATAGCGAGTACCCAGAACCTGGATGAAGTTGGCACAAAAGTTTGGTGATAGGCTCAAGAAAAAAATGTCTATGTACAGGAGTGGGCGAATTCAGGTTGTGGATAATGATCATGATAAAAGTGAAGGTTTATTACAAAATATAAAACGAAGTTGATTTTTCTAATAGAAAAAGTTTTTTATTTTTATTTAATTTGATTGTAACTGTAATTTGAGTATGCAAAAATATATTCAGAAAAGTTTAAATAGGTACCTACTATACAGCATGTAACAAAAACCCTGTCCGATCCTGAAGGGTCTTACTTAGTATCGTACTGCGTACACATATACGTAATCATTTAATGGATACGAGATAATTATTTTATCCCAATGAAAATAATTATTAAAAAAAAGAAAAACTTATCAAAGGCAACACTGAGCGCTCGACAAAGTTCACCTACTGTTTCGTTTTAAAGATGCCGCCTGATGAGTGAGACAGAGTGCCTACAGCGCGGCTAGTGCAGGGTGGTATCGTTTGAAATAAAAATAGGTAAAAATGAAAAGATTCCGTCGGCCGGTGGAGTGTTGTCAACTTATGCAAATTTGCTATATTTAGTGTTAAATTTCGCATATTTTATAAAAATAAAAACTTTTTTTTGTACAACTACTTCTAGTATGTATATTAAACCAGGAATACGCCTTTATTGGATCGGACAGGGTTTTTGTTACATGCTGCTGTATAGAATAAAAATAACGAACTAAGAACAGAAAAATATGGAGTAATAACAGTTCAGAAAACAATTGCAAGCAAGATAAGAAAATATGAAAGCAAAAGACGAACAACTTAAAAATAAACAACTCCATGATATGTCTTCAACTAGACAAATAACAACATTTACATCAAACAGTTTTTCTTAATTGAATTGCTCAAGAAAAGCAACGCGAGCAACTTTTACTTATTATTTATAAGCTTATTGTTTAAAAGATGTGCTTACGTAAGCAATTGAAAGCCTGAAATATAAGTGAAATATCTTTGGCAAACGGCCCTGTTCTTCGAGGAAATAACTACCGTCATTTCAGTAAGTAATAGGTACATTGCTCTTTGAACAAACTAAGGCGGAGGAAAAAGAAAATATAATGTTGTGTATTTTTATTTTCTTTACGTCCGATATCGTTATTTGGCTTAATAAAGAGGAAGTCTTATTATTTTACGTTTCATTTGTGATTGTATTGATGTCTGCTTTTATTGGCTCAGGATTGGCTGAAAAAAACTTGGCATTTAAAGATTGTTGTCTATTGTTTTTATTTTTTTCGCTCGGGTCATGGGGTCTGTGTGCGCGTCTCCTTTTCAAGGATATCTCTCGCCGAATGATCGTCACTTTACGTGACCAGAGGGCTGGCTTGTTCTTTGCCCAAAGAATTAGCAATGCCATTCAACGTGGCAATGCTGCCGGTCTTCTGGACACGTTTCCAGATGACAGCGATGTGGAGGAGTACTTCGACGCCTGAACATACTTTTTTTTCGTATATATGTAGGTACTTAGTTAGGTTAATATTTTTGGTTTTAGTTTATATATAGTTAGTTAAGTATATTATAGATATTTGTATTAAAAGAGCTTATTCGAGATTCGATGGGTATTTTAGTTTGTCTGGCACCTTTCAGGCTGTCAGCTTCGCTATTAACCGAGCATTAAGCTTATGTCGTAAAACCGTGACTGAGATAAAAAAAGTAGCACTGACCTATCCAAACTCGAAGCAGCCAACAAATACAATATGTCAATAACCATAATTTTCGTGAAAATACAAGAACTAAATATTTATTACTAGCTTCTGACAGCGGTTTTTCCCGCATGGAATTAGTACTTCCTCTACTATTTATTTATTAAAACTTCATGCAACACAAATGTACAAAGGCGGACTTAATGCCTTAGGCATTCTCTACCAGTCAACCAAGGGTGGTGGAGAGATAACATGGCAGGTGCATAAACTGGAAAAAAAATACTAAGACGAAAATAATTACAAAAGTATATATCTATCTCTGTGCCAAATTTCATCTAGATGCGTCCAACCGTTCTGACGTGATTGAGTAACAAACATCCATCCTCCATCCATTCAAACTTTCGCATTCATAATATTAGTAGGATTGATCTGGACTTTTTCACTGCAGGGCAAAGACAGTGAAAAGGACAGTATCTCCTTAAACTTCTCATTGTCTAGGGTTTAACCGTCCTTCCGTCTGTTCTTACGAGTAAAATAAGTCAAGTTTTATTCGTACTTTGACAAAACATCATTCCGACCTTTTTACGCAAACCAAGATCGATGAAACATAACCTTACATAAAAACAATCTTGATACCATCTCATATTGCATAACATCATCCACGTTTCGTAGTAAACAGTTCAAATGAGTAGTATACACGCAAACACCGCATTCGATAAAACAAAATACTGCTTTACCTGAACTACGGACTTGGTGCGTTTAGAACAGAGATGAGCTAGGCTGTGAAGCGAGTGATGAGCCAATAGGATCTTTTTATTTGGAGATTAATTTAGCTTAGAGAAGCAATTCCCAAATTATTACGGAATGTTTGCATTCCTTATCTGTCAAAGACACCTCTACTTTCTCCATATTTATTTTTAGGGTTCCGTACCCGGAGAGTCCAAACGGAGTCCTATTGTTGTCACTCACGTGTCCAGCTGCCCGTCTATATGTCTGTCCGTCCGTCGTCAGTCACAAAATTTTGTTACGAAGTATTTTTTAACTTCCCATTGACCTATGCTGATAATGTTTATTATTACGTATACTTTACTAACAAATACCAATATTTGGTACGGAACCCTTAACGTGCGAAATCCGACACGCACTTGGCCCGTTTTGTTATAAGTGCGAGAGTTGGCCGTCTGGTGAAAAAAGGCCCAATGAAGTAAATAGTGCTCGAATTGCGTGAGTTGTCCCTTTCCTAGTAATTCAGAGATGCATCGCTTAGCACACATCTACCTTATGCAAGCGTATTTTAAAGCACATATTACCCTTCGCTACACCACTAAGCTTTGGTGGAATAGACACATTCATAGCTTAGCTCCAAACCCGCTCACCGCTTAGCTAGCCCGCTCATCTCTGAAAGTAACACAGCCTTAGACGTGCTAGATTTAATTTATTTCACTTAGAAACCATAATGGAATACGAATTATCGGGTGCATTTCATCTTGGACTACATTAAGTGATGAATGGTCATGCATTTCATGGAAACAGAGGTAATATAAAATGAATGGACGGTTGAAAACGGATTGGAATTATTAACTTCGTACTTGGGGTTGTTAAACTCGTTTAAATTACTTTAAAACTATTTTTAGATTCATATTTAGATACGAACATGAACCGTGTAATACAAACGAACAGTCCATGAACATGGACAAAACCAAGGTCATGGTAAATACACATGTAGCACCCACTCCTATCACGATCGTACACTCTACACTCGAAGTTGTAGACGAGTACGTCTACCTGGGACAAACGGTCCAGTTAGGTAGGTCTAACTTCGAGAAAGAGGTCAACCGTCGAATCCGACTCGGCTGGGCGGCGTTTGGAAAGTTGCGTGGTATCTTCTCGTATCACATACCACAGTGTCTCAACACGAAAGTCTATGACCAGTGCGTGTTGCCAGTGATGACTTATGGAACCGAAACGTGGTCGCTCACAATGGGCCCCATCAGAAGGCTTACAGTCACCCAAAGGGCAATGGAGAGGGCAATGCTCGGAGTTTCCTTGCGTGATAGAATCAGAAATGATGATATCCGCAAGAGAACTAAGGTTACCGACATACCCCGAAGAATCGCCAAACTGAAGTGGCAGTGGGCAGGGCACATTGCTCGCAGAACAGATGGTCGATGGGGCCGAAGAGTTCTGGAATGGCGACCGCGTACCGGAAGACGCAGCGTTGGAATGCCTCCCACAAGGTGGACCGAAGACCTGGTGAGGGTCGCGGGTAGCCGATAGATGCAAGAAGCACAGGACCGATCATTGTGGCGACACTTGGGGGAGGCCTATGTCCAGCAGTGGACGTCTTTCGGCTGAAATGATGATAATGATGATTTAGATACGGACAATAAGTTTACCGAACTGGCAGGCTCGAAAATTCAACTAGTGCACAGAAAGGCCTCTCCATTCCACGCCATTCATTCGATTCTCGGTAACTCTCATCCAACTACGAACGACACGAAGAAACTGGCGTGAAGTTCTATTTTCCTCTCATTGGTAAACAATTAATACACAGCGACCAAACCAATTAGCAATTGTAAAAGTGTTCGTTCCGGTCTAATTTCCAATTATTGAAAAATTTAAACGGTCCATTATTATTTTGTCAAACTTTTACAGGAACGATTTGTGAAGATTGATGAAGCACAGAATTAACACTGGATGGATGAAATGGCGGCAGGTCACCGGGACTATCTGCGACTCCCGCATTCCCCTTTAACTTAAGGGGAAGTTTTATAAAACAATGGTCAGTCCTGCTGCCTTGTATGGTTCAGAATGATAGGCCACAAAAGAGATAAATGAAAAGCAATTGCATGCAGCTGAGATGAGAATTAAAATAAGAGCAATATGTGGTGTTACGCGCATGGATAGAATTAGGAATGAGTATATAAGAGGAAGTCTGAAAGTGGCACCGCTGACAGAAAAGTTGTGTGGAAATCGGTTGTCGTGGTATGGGCATGTGATGCGGAGGAATGAAAAAAATGTCGTGAGGAAAGTCTTGTGTATGGATGTGGACGGCTATTAGAGTAGGTAAAGCCAAAGAAACGATGGATGAAATGTGTAAAAGAGGATATAGGTAAAAACAGGGTGAATACAGAGATGACGACTAATAGAGTATGGAAGAAAAATACATGTTGTCCGACTTCAAATAAATTGGGATAAGGGCAGGAGAATGATGATGAACACTTTGCTCGATCAGGTATACGAAACCAGGACCACATGCTTGACAGTAATCGCTTACGACCACAGCACCAACAAGACTGCAACTTTGTAAGAAAAATTCCGTGGCATTTTCCAGTAAATCAATTTAAAGTCCATATCAGCAGGATCAACTTATTAAAGCCATCAGTCATGTTGGGCAAACGAACTTGTAGCATGCGACACAAAATGGCGTCTTATCACGGCATTCTCTCATAGACAAGACAAGGGCAAGTAAATCTTAATAAAAATTGACGTGAATAGCTCCCTGATGGGTAGATAGTCTATGGATAGGAAAAGACATTATGTACTGGTAAAATATTTGATTTAATTGCTGCATTTTTAAACCGACTTCAAAAATAGAGGTTCTGGTTTCGACAAGTATGTATGTATGTATGTATGTGTGTTTGTCCGCAATTTTCTCGAAACTACTGATCCGAATTGGATGGGGTTTTTGTAATTCAAATACATATTTTTTAATTAAGGGGTTAGTATACAATATATAACGAAAAGGTGTGGTCATGTTTTAGGATCTACACTACCTAATTGGGATAACATTTGGTTCACAGGTAGACCATGACCAGGGGACGACGGGCGTAATATTTAGGGTTCCGTACTACAAGGGTCCAAACGTTATTGCTGTCACTCACGTGTCCGTCTGTCCGTCGTCTGTCATAATTTTTTTTCCGAAGTATTTTTTAAGTTCCAAATTAACCTATGTACTTGAAATTTGGTGGTAATGTTAATTATTATGTATTATTTACTGAAAAATACCAATATTTTTATAAATCAGATTTTTTTGTATGATTCATAATATATGTCATGTATCATTTGGTACGGAACCCTAAATATGCGAAGTCCGACACGCACTTGACCCGTTTTTTGTAGATGACATCATTTTCCTATTTATTCCGCAGAAACCATGCATTTTCCGGGATAAAAAATAGTCTGGCACTCTGAGTTAGTGTACGAGTATATCAGTACAGAACTTTCCGATTTAAACTGTTACAAACAAAAAAATTGTACTCTTTATATAAATAGGTAAAGACACAGCCAAATCAAGACAGTATCATCCATCCCATAAAAAAATCCCAGCCCAACCCGTCGATCTAAATTAATTACAACACCCTTTGCAAATTAAATGCCTATTTGTTGAACCCACTTCAAAAGGCGACAGCTCCACACATACACATGACTGTCAATAACATCCTACACCAATGGATGTTGGATGGATGAAATTAATGTTCCCTTTATGTGTAAAGATAGGAGATGGCTATAATGAGGACTGAGATTGCCATTGACCTTGGTCAAGTCTAAGGTCTTCTTCTGTAATAATAATAATCTTCCAGACCGGTGGCCAATCTTAAGGCGCAGTTAGACGACTTTTAATGATTTTTAATTGAAGATCACGTCTAAATGACTAGTATTGAAAAATAATATACATTACTCTCGACAATTTTCTTCGTAATTTGATATGTGCATATTTCAAATTATATTTTTATAACATATTGTAATTAATTTGTAAAATTATGTCTAACGCCGATAAAAAATTGAGAATCACGCAAAAACTATAAAGCATCATTTTATGAAACTTTTACCATTTTAAAGATCATTTGTTATTTATATTTTAGTATACGTGTTTTAGTATAATACCTGTTGTTTCATGTATAATAAATTAATAATGCGTCTAATTTCGGAAAGCGCTCCTTGATGGGCGAGTCCTATTAGTGAGTGGACGTAAGACGTGTTACGTGAGCTCAGCACAGAACACGCAAGTTAACCACTCAAAGTCATTGGCAGTTTATAGCACCTTAACGGAGATTAGCCAAATACGCAGGTAATATTATAGTGCACAAGCATGTCCGCAAACACAGGTGCACTGTGTCAAATCAAATCAAAGCATTTATTTCAAATAAACCCGTTACAGGGATTTTTGATTTGTCTATAGTCAGAAAGATGAAGTTAATTGCACATTTCAAAGCGTAGCGTCTCTATGGAGAAGAACGTGCAAGAAACTCCATGTACAGTTGTACACTCTTTTAAGGCGCTATAAACTGCCAACGACCTTGAGTGGTTAGCTTGTGTGTTCTGTGCGGAGTTCACGTAACGCGTCATACGTCCACCTTATAATAGGACTCGCCCATCAAGGAGCGCAGTTCGAAATTAGACGCATTATTAACTTATTATTATACATAAAACAACAGGTAGGTATTATACTAAAACACGTATACTAAAATATAAATAATTAAATAACCTTCTATTAAAATGGTGAATGTTTCATAAAAAAAATACACCTTATAGTTTTTACGTGATTCTCAATTGTTTATCCGCGTTAGACAATAACTTTACAAATTAATGACACTATGTTATAAAAATATAATTTCAAATATTCACATATCAAATTACGAAAAAAATTGTCTAGAGTTACATATATATTTTATTTTCAAAGAAATAAGACTAGTCGCTTAGACGTGATGTTCAAATAAAAATCATTAGAAGTCGTATAACTGCGCCTTAAACCATGTTATGTATGTGTTAAAAAAATTGCTGCTAACTGTTTACATATTTCTTGTTGCTTCTAATTATGAGAGAACAATATAAAATAAAATAAAAACAAACAACAAGCCAATGGCAGCTAAGAGATGACCAGTCCCAACTGACGGCACCCGTTCACGAATATGACACGTGGGTCAGCACCACGCGTCAAGTTGTTTAGTATGTTCTTTTACTCTCATAGTCGGATGGGACGTAACCCGACACGATCGGGGAAAGACCAGGAGCAAGTCCAACGGCTTCAAGTCCTTTCAAAAACCAAAATCCTTACCGTAATCAGAAGTAGGAAATGCTTCGGTAGCGGTTACTGACAAAAGAAAGTGGGGATTCTCTCTAACCTTTGATTGAAGCAGACATTTTACAAAGATGCATTTATTTAAAGCGTCAGGTGTCTTGGGTGTGTTTGAAAGAGTCACCGCGACCCTGGCACAGGCGACTGAAAGAACACGACTGGGTTTTACTCAGTAAGAGTCTGACACGCCCTCCCGTTCCACACAGAGTGGGAGAGGCAGTTACTTTTATAATAATCTCTATTGGAACAAAAACACATTCTACACAACGATTTTAGTTGAATAGTATTCAGCCTACATCTGGAGTAGTATATTACACGGACCTTTTGGAAAGTAGACCGAATTTCCGTGCGTTCAAGCGTTTATGCCATACCTTTTATTTGAATCAAATGTAACAGCTCACAATTTTAGGACCCATTAATATTATTGTTTTTAACCAGTGGTGCTTGGCAACTGTGCTTACCCCAGTTGTAAATACCCCCTTTGTGCTTAATGGCCTAGTTTTGTTCTATCTCCCGCTTGATTAGGAGGGAAGTGGAAATTATGTTTTTCTTACTCGTCCGCTGTGTTTTCTGATTAATTTCGTTGCGGGACCCAAGACAGTTTAATCGTTTGTCTGGGACTCGTCGAGCTTACATCGGCGTTTTTTCTGGTGGTCGCCACTGTTGATTCTGGCTTACAGAAGTTACAGTGGCTTGGAAATAGTGAGGCGGACTTGTCTGCACAACGATTGTATATGAAAATAGATAAATACATTCGTTAAAAACTGTGCCGCAGTATTTAACGCGGTGGGCGTTCAGGAGTGATTTTGAATTCTAGTAGATTATAGTTTGTCGATAGATACCTTAATTGCTCTGTGCAGTCAACTCGGCTTCGTATCTTGCTGACTGGCTCATCCTCTTGTCAAAATGGCATGAGTGAACTACACTCGTACAGATCATTTCAACACGAAACTTCTGTTAATAAAATATTACCTGCAAACAAAGGAAACAAACAATTCATGAATTGAACCATTTTATTTTCCATTCTTTATAAAGTTTTCTCCAATTAGTCGATAAATAAATTAAGGAACTCATTCAATCGATCGGTCATTTGTGAAGTCGTTCTTTCGTTCATCGGTCAATATTTGACAGTCAACATCATTGGGTAAATATTGGGCCCTTTTGGGGAGGCTTGTTATAAATTAACACCCCTTTTCCGTTCCGTTATGAGGATGGTTGAATACTTCAAAAAGAGCGTATTTTGCCGTAAAAAGCTTCCCTATTTTAACTAAACAAATTATTTAACCTTCTATGTTTTGTGTTTTTGAGTTACAGCAAATTTATTACAAACCTATACGGTTTATGCTATTTTTAGAGTTCCTGGAAAATACATTACGATGCCAAAGGCACTTAAACGTCTTTCAGTAGGTACTTATGAAGCCACCGCTTACTGATCTAAACTAATGAACCAATTTTGATGAAGCTTGTTCATTCAAATACCTACGAGCTGCGTTTTATTCACTGTAAATCTAATAAGAGGTAAATGGTTTTATTTTTAACCGACTTCAAAAAAAGGAGGAGGTTCTCAATTCGACTGTATTTTTTTTATGTGTGTTTTCTCATAAATGTTTACTAGGTAACCCGATTTTGATGATTTTTTTATTTCAAAGCTGGTGCTTCACATGTGGTCCTATTTTAATTTTGTGAAGATCTGATAAAGAACTTCGGCGATACACAATGGAACTCTTCAATAAATAATAGCAAACCTTCCAGAATTGCTGCAATCGCATGTCTGTATATTGTTTTCATCACTTCACAACATTACTTCACGCTGATACGCTCTAAAGGTGTATACAGATTCGTACAGACTGATACACCCTAATTTCACCAACTATGTTCAAAATCCCTATTTTTGGGGCTATCAATTCTGGCATAACTTTACTATTAATTTAGTTTTCCAATGGGGTACAACAACTAAAAAGTGAAACATAAAAAACTATTTACAAAAAAAAATACAACCGACTTCCATAGATCCTAAAAAATGCAAAATATAGTAGAAACACCGACTTCCGATTAAAGTTATTTTGCATTTTTTTGTATTATCTATGGAAGTCGGTTGTATTTTTTTTTGTAAAAAGTTGTTTTATTTTTATAGAGATAATCTCTTGAAGCTGATAACTACAACTTAGGGGTCCTTAAGTCAAGAGTGAATAGGTTACTTCTAGGCAAGCGTGCTCCATCTTCGACCACATCATCGCTTACCATCAGGTGACGTAGTGGTCAAGCGCGAGCTTATCAATCCTAATAAAAAACCGGCCAAGTGCGTGTCGGACTTCGCAAACATTTAGGGTTCCGTACAATATGAGGGAAATCAATATTTTGGTATTTTTTAGTAAAATATACGTAACAATAAACATTATTACCCAAGTTCAGAGGACAAGGGGAAATTAAAAAATTCTTCGGAACAAAATTTTGTGACAGACGACGGACAGACATACCTACGGACACGTGAGTGGCAGCAATAGGGCTACGTTTGGACCCTTCGAGTACGGAACTTTAAAAAGTACCGATCCGATTTCGATACTCACTGATAAAAAACCACAGTATCGCTGATTGCCAGAGATACTTTTTATTCCTTAAATAATCACGTTTTCTTACAAATAGGCCACGAAAGTAAATCCTTCAGAAATACTAGTAACTATAATAATACCTACCCCGGAAAACCACCTACCCCTGCAGCCCTGCACCTATTACAATTTGTCTCCGCATCAGCCAAAGGTTGATTGGTAGAAAATGCCATTGCGGCCTCTGTAGGTACTTGCATATAATAAAAAATATTGAATATTTTCAAAAAACCAGAGTAACAAATCAACTAGAAACTTCCAAACAAGTCACTTTCCAAGCAGTCTGATGCAGTTGGTGGCAGTTATTTTAGATCAATTTTTTATTTCATGCCACCAACTGCATCAGATTGCTAGAAAAGTGTATAGGAAGGTATGCGGAACAGAGTGTAAAGTCCCACAACCTCCATTGAAAAGGGAGGATCCTCCGACCAGACGGGTGTTGTCTGGTCCGGGCAACTGCCCAATAGGTGATTTCGGGCTGTTGTATATGTTCGCGCGGAGAACTCTGCTTGCGCGATGTAGGAATTTGCTGTTTTAGTTCGTATGTCATAGATGTCGCTATAAGTGAATTGTTTGGATAATTTTAGTTGTTTTTTACAATCGTGTTTTTTTAAAATTAATATACATTTTTTTTTTTTTTACATTACAGTGAGTAATATTTTTGGAATCGCCCCCTCGAAACCTGTATTTCGATACCCTATAGTTCATCGACTTTCATTTTTCTCTTTTTCACTTTAAGGCGTCTGGTTGTCGCCATATTGTATTTTTCATTACTGTTATGTCTTTAGTAGCACTCACAAGATTAAGACGAATCAATTGACATTCAGAATTATGAAAATCGGCCCACGCGTTACATCTCTAAAGCGCCACAAAGAAACAAAAATACATACATAGGCTGATAAACACATTACCCTCCCTTGCATCGCGCATTCGGCAAATAAATAAAGACACAACTTCAGTGTACCACTATCACACAAAAAACCAGCTGCTCAACCTTCAAAAGAGTTACTATAATCCCCTTTCCATGGTCCATTTAAGAGCTCACGAGTCATACTTACTGTCCAGGTAACTTGTCCCTTTTTTATGGGGCTGCCCCAAGTAATGGTGAGTGGGCCATGGCTTATGGGGGACGAAAATGGAGGGATAATGGTAGTATATGTAGCTGAAAAAAGTTACGGTAGCGAGTAGTGTTTCAAGGGCAGAGGGAGAAAAGTATAGTGTGTATTTCTTTAGTGTTTTTAGGGTTCCGAAAGTCCGAATGAAAAACGGAACCCTTATAGGATCACTCGTGTGTCTGTCTGTCCGTCTGTCACAGCCAATTGTTTCCGAATCTTGATTTGTGTTTAAATTTGGTACACACATAAATATCTGACCCAAACACGGATATATAACGTAAATAAATGAATTTAGAATATGGGGGTCACTTTGAAAAGTTTTTCAAACTGTACTGTTCATATAAAATGATGCTTATTGTAAGGAGCTCAATTTTTTTTTTCATAATTTCAAAACATATGTAAGGCCCCAAAATTTAGAAAAAAAAACAAAATATAATTCTTTACTTATAAATTACAGGACAACCTGTAAGAAGTACCTGCAGGTAGTTTAAACTTGAAAAAATATGATTTTTTCGGCACCCTTTGCGCGTGAGTCCGACTTAGTCTTGCCCGATTTTTATTTGGCACACATACTTATTTCTATCACACACTTTAACTAACGTAGGAAAGTATTTATCTTTGTAAGAAACATTTTATAATTAATCAGCTTCCACCAGCGGATTCGTCCGCCTGGAATGAGCACTTCGCCCATTATAAGTTATAGCCTATATTGTACTATTCCAGAATATAATCTATCTCGGTGCCAAATTTCATTCAGATTCGTTCAGCCGTTCTGGCGTGACTGAGTAACAAACATCCATCCATCTAAGCTAGCGCAATTATAATATTATGCTAGCTGACCCGGCAAACGTTGTTCTTCGATTAAAAAATGGGGAAAATACTTTACGACCTTTTCTCATACCTACCAAATTTACACAAAAAAAAAAGATTAAAACCGATCGAGCCATTTCGGAGGAGTGCAACCACAATAGAATTAAAAAGCTTAACTTTTTAAAGTAAGATTGCATAATAACTCTTCCGAATAAGGTGACGATTTAAAAACATTTTTCTGTCTCAGAAATCTCAGAAAAGAAAAACACACTTCACTTGTATTTTCGCAAGCGAAACCCTAAATTTTTAAAATAGTACGAAAGAACCAGTGAAGCTCTCTTCTACCTAAAAGCAAATCTAATTACCTTTCGCTATACCATTACCAAACAAGCGTACATTCTAAAAAGAAACTGCTCAAATAACAATTTAAAATGCATTTGAATGAAACTTTTTACCGGATAATCGCAAGACCGAGAGTGCATGAAAGCGCTCACAACGACCGGCAATATAAAAAGTACAAGAATACGAAATAATATAATACGGAAGGAAGCGGCAAGATTTTCTTTTCGAGACGGTAATCAGTTTTGAGGAATTGAGTTGAAATGTGGAGAGGAGGATAGGTTCGGTTGCTTTTTGAAGTGAAAACTTCATAAGCCGCGTTGAGCGATTTTTATGGTTCCGTACCCGAAGGATCCAAACGGAGCCCTACTGCTGTCACTCACGTATCCGTCTGTCTGTCTGTCCGTCGTTTTATCACAAAATTTTGTTCCGAAAACTTTTTTTAACTTCCCGTTGACCTATGAACTTGAAATTTGGTGAAAATATTTATTATTACTTACGTATATTTTACTAACAAATACCAAAATATTGATTTCTCTCGTACGGTATACGGAACCATATTAATGTGCGAAGTCCTACACGCACTTCGCCGGTTTATGATAGGGGAAAAAGTTATGGGGTCGCGTCATCGACATGCTAGTGACGTGTTGCGCCAGACTGGGGAATAATGTGCGATATGGATGGATGAAATCTGGAACTTAACAGGGCTTCCACACCTCTTCCTGTTTTCTTCTAAATAATAACAAGATTCTTTCTCAATCTGGTAAACCTGAAAGCCGATAGCATCTTCTTCAGGAAATGGCTTCAATAAAAATCAATAGTAAGAAAGAATTCTATTGTTAAGTCTCCTAGCAACAGGTCCATGAAGAAAAAAAAAAAAAAAAAAAAAATACAGTCGAATTGAGAACCTCCTCCTTTTTTTGAAGTCGGTTAAAAACTAAGAAAGATTCTTTTATCGTTCACTCTATCTTAAGAACATAAGAAACATTAAAAAGTTCCTGTAATTAGTTCACTATGGCGACCTGTTGCTGTTTTTGCAGTTTTTATTTAATATTGCAGTTGATTAGCAATATTACTAGTATTCATCGAGAAAAGAACATAGACTTTTGACTTCCTCTACGTTCATCCGAAAGGTAGGGTAGGATTTTCTTAGGCAAGCGTGCTCCATCGTCGAGTACCATCAGGTGAGATAGTGGTATCACGCTTGACCACACGCATAGCAGTAAAGAAAAAAATTGCAATGGTGTTTTGACTTGTCCGCTTTGTGTTCGGATTTTTTTGGCCAAAGTTAAATATACAAGTCACATAACAGAGCAGCAAATCTGAGCTCGCAATCACCATGAGAAGCTAAGGAATGCGGTCGCTGTGGACGAAATTGGTTAGATGCACAATCAGCAGGCCTCCTCTCTGTGAGAGGGTGTGGGCCGTAGTAATCCACCACGCGGGCGCAATGCGGATTTGTGGATGTTGGTCTTCGAAGATATTTGGTTCTAGGACATGCCGGTTTCCTCACGATGTTTTCCTACACCGCTTTGAGAGCAGTTTTGATGAAATAATTTACAAAAAAATAAGCGACTTCAAAAAAAGAAAATACACTAAAAATTAAAAAAAAATAACTAATTTCGGAAGTCGGTGTCAAATAACGAAGAAGTAAAATACAAACACCTATTTTCTTTTTTTGAAGTCAGTTGTTTTTTTTTTTTGTAAAAAAGTTTTTTATTTTTCACTTTTTAGTTGTTATACACCAGCACTAAAACCCTAATAACATGGAACGTGGCATTTAAACATACTCGTAATTGCAGAAATCCAAAACGTCATCTAGGTACACGTATTTTTCGTTTTAGTTCAGTTTTTCAAAAACTGCTAAAGCAATTTCGATAAAATTTATATGGGACCACCTCGGGAGTAGTTCTTTCGGATAAATCAAGAATTTTGAAAATTGGTCCACTACTGACAGAGAAATCGGTGGACACACATAAAAAAAAAAGTCGAACATAGAACCTCCTCCTTTTTCGAAGTCGGTTAAAAAGTAAAACGCCTGCCTGGGTTCCAACCCGCGACTGACAACTTGTAAGTCACGGCCGTTACTACTGCCACCCCAATCGGTTAGAAGGCATCATCATTATTGCAATGAATAAGGGCTCCCTACTCGAGAAAGACTTCCAAGCTCGTGGCTATAAAGTAATAACAGCCGCACGGGTCGATCCATCATGTTAAGCTACGCTTGCCAGGGTTGGTCCATGGATGGGTGACCATCTTTACATACCGAGACTCCTCCGTGCGTCGGAAAGCACGTTAAGCCGTCGGTCCCAGCTGTCAACCGTGGATCTTTGAAAGTCGTTACGGGTCGTCAGAAGCCCGAAAGTCTGACAACCAGTCTTATCAAGGGGTACCGTATTACTCAGTAACTGGGTTGTGAAGGACAGATAGGCAGTCGCTTCATGTAAAATACTGGTATTCAGCTGCATCCGGTTAGACTGGAAGCTGACCCCAAGATACTCGTAGTTGGGCTAAAGGCTAGGCAGATTGAAAGGCTCCCGCCGACTGAGATGCGACAAAGTGACAACGCATTTACTTAGAAATTGTTATACAGATAATTATGTCACTCAAAAAATTGCCGAATTTTTATTTAACCGCAAATAAACACATCACAAGATATCATGTTATTATTCCTATAAAAACGTCCTGTGTTTATGCTGTTAGGAATTGTTTGTTTTACTCGAAAAACATTACTGTTTTTGTATGCTACTCTCCGGAATTGTTTATTTTTCGAGTTTTTCCCTTCCGTGCTTTATTTTCGTGTTGTTTTAATTTTAATGAATCTCAAACCGATGCAGAATTCAAAGAGCCTTATTTATAAAAAAACCGGTCAAGTGCGTGTCAGACTTCGCACATTTGGTTCCGTACCAAATATATTTTCGACTATTCGCCGTTTTGTCCTATAAACAACTGAAATTGATGGATGAAGATAAATCTTGAGTTTAAACTATGCATAATATGGTTGGTGATTTTTAAAATCAAGCCCTATAAGAGAAGTATGAAAGAAGAAGACATTTTGCACCGACCCCTTATAAATTGGGATAGTGCCAAGAGAATAACGAGTGAAGAATGATAAATACAGCTTTTTTGGGATTCGTACTTTTTTTTTGGGGTGAGAAATCATCCAATGACTTCTCCCGCTCTGAATGGAACGGGAGGGCGTCTTGTCTGAGTGTGGGGCGCGGTAACTCTGTTACGAATTTATCCGCTACCCCTTGGCATAGGGCTTCGTACCTGAAGGGTTCAAACGGAGCCCTATAGCTGTCACTCACGTGTCCGTCTGTCCGTAGTCTGTCACAAAATGTTGTTCCGAAGAATTTTTTAACATCCCATTGACCTATGAACTTGAAATTTGGTCATAATGTTTTTTATTACGTATATTTTACTAACAAATACCAATGTATTGATAAATCTGATTTTTCATTGATATCCGTCATTTGGTATACGGAACCTTAAACGTGTGAAGTCCGACACGCACTTGGCTGGTTTCTTATCATTGATAGGTTCTTGCTTGATCACTATCTCACCTAGGTAAGCGATGATGTGGTCGACAATGGAGCACGCTTGCCTAGACGTAACTTATTCACTCTTAACTTGACCCCCAGGTTGTAGCTATCAGGAAGCACAGACACCGGCAGGGAATTCCACTCCTTACTTCCTTAATTTGATCCTAAATACTAAAATCGCTCCCAACTTATCCCTCGAACCGCAAAGACACGCCCAAATTTATGTAGTAAAGGCAATTTACTACCATTGTGGAAATTTAAGTATTGAATAATTTAACTTGCTACACAAAACCATTCGATCTAAATTAAAATGGCGGCATTGAAGTCAGGGAGCTGTCAAACGGTAAAAAGATGCGGTCCAAAAAAAAGGGGCCCGTCTGCCCATTTAGGCAAAATCGAGCCATTAGTCTCATATTACAAATCGGAAAACATGGCAAATCAAGTAAAAGTTTATTCAATTTTTAGATTTTTTACTACGTCTATGCTTGAAATACACCTTAAAAATTATCAAGATTTTTGTGTTTTGGTCAAATGCACCCTTTTAGATTTTATTGGGAGAATGCGTCACAATGGGTCTGAAGTGTTTGACGAGTAACAACATAGTATAAGATTCGTTGTTTGATGTGATTTCTAAGATAAATACGGTAAGACATGAAGGATAAATGGAAGGTTATCTATCTTTAGCAGTGATCTCTAATTAGATAGGTGAAGGGCGTTGCTTCTTAACCTTTGATTGAGAAAATAAGGATTAAGTTGCCACTGTTTACTTCACACCCTGTAGGTCTAGGTTCTTAGGTTTGAAAGCTTCTTTTTCTCCTTAGAATCTATAGTTTCCTAAATTTTTATATAGGTAGGTATTTTGAGCTCAGAAGCTGGCCACATTAATTGCAGCGTCAGTTCCGTTAATCAGGTCCTCCAAAGTGCAGGTGTATGGCCACTTGGGGCATGCCAGTATGTGAGTCATGTTTTGGACAGGGGCACTTGGGGCATGCCAGTATGTGAGTCATGTTTTGGACAGAGGCACTTGGGGCATGCCAGTAAGTGAGTCATGTTTTGGACAGGGGCACTTGGGGCATGCCAGTATGTGAGTCATGTTTTGGACGGGGGCACTTGGGGCATGCCAGTAAGTGAGTCATGTTTTGGACAGGGGCACTTGGGGCATGCCAGTATGTGAGTCATGTTTTGGACGGGGGCACTTGGGGCATGCCAGTAAGTGAGTCATGTTTTGGACAGGGGGGCACTTGGGGCATGCCAGTATGTGAGTCATGTTTTGGACAGGGGCACCGCAATCACATTAGGTGTTTTTTTTTATGCACCTGCCTTAATTATTATCTCTCCACCACTCTTGGTTGACTGGTAGAGAATGCCTAAGAGCGTTTGCTCACTACGTTCCATACTTATCCGTCAAAATACAGATCTATAGAAAACTCGGACCAAACTCGGATCGGTAGTGCGTAACCTACCATACAAATTGTTCTACGGCCACGCCGGACCGTCACGTTCACGGATAAGTATCGAACGAAGTGCGCAACCGCTCTAAGGCATTAAGTCCGCTTTTGTACTTTTGTTGCATGAAGTGTTAATAAATAAATTAGGTACCTATCAGACGAGTCTATAAAACCCCATTTTGCCAAGATGTATTAGATTAAGTATTAGGTAGGTTGGACACGTTTAATTGGAAGTATTTGTTTTATTCATATTTATGAATGCTATTTTGAGAGATAACGGTGTCTATATTCGACGTCAGTTTGAGTAGATTTTAAATTTACAGGACCTAAAGAAAAACGGTGCAAGGAACCATGGACTAAATTTTAAAGTTTATTGGCTCAAAAGCACTAAATTCAACTTCTTCCCAACTATCCTATATCACAATTCACAACAATACAATTTATAATACAAAACTCAGATCTGTGGGTAGATGTGAATTCCGTCCGTGCTACTGTACAAGCGGGTAGGGTAAATTGTGTCAGTGCATAAGTAGAGACAAATTGGTCGGGTAGAGCTGCTCAGTTGTCGTGACGGGGACTAATGGCGTGACGTGTGGCGCATGTGCAATGCTGCATAGCATTTTTACCCGACTGTGCGACGCAAGGGACGGTAATGTGTTTATCAGCCTATGTATGTATTATGTACCCGAATGCGCGATGCAAGGGAGGGTAATGTGTTTATTATCAGCCTATTTATGTATGTTTGTTCCTTTGTGGCACTATAGAGACCAAACGCGTGGGCCGATTTTGATAATACTTACGTCAATTGATTCGATCTAATCTTGCGAATGCAACTAAAGACATGACAGTAATCAAAATACAACATGGCGACAACCAGACGCGAAAAATTGAAAAAATTGATTGTGAAAAAGAAAAAAATTAAAGTTGCCGAACTATATTAAGTGAGGTATCAAAATAAAAGATTCGAGGAGACAATTTCAAAAATATAACTCACGAAAGTGTAGAAAATAAAAAAAATAATACATTAAAAAAAACGACTATAAAAAGCAACTAAAAAGTTCCAAACAGGTCTCTTTTCAAGCAGTCCGATGCAGTTGGTGGCATAAAATCAAGAATTGAAAAATAACTGCCATATACATATAATCTCCACCAAAAATACTTTGAAACCTCTTACCAAAAAATATACTAAACACTGAATATAAAAAAAACTTTTTTACAAAAAAAACCGACCTTCAAAAAAAATACACTAAAAATTAAAAAAAAAAAACTTTTTTACAAAAAAAACAACCGACTTCCAAAAAAAAATAACTAAAAATTAAAAAATAACTTTAATTTCGGAAGTCGGTGTTTGTATTTTACTTCTTTGTTATTTGACACCGACTTGGTGATGACTGTGACACATTGGTCGGACAAAGTTGTTCAGTCGCCGACAACGTTAACTAATGGCTTGACGTGTCGGGTCGCGCATTCCGCATTATTATGTTTTCTGTTGATACAGATGCATATTAGTTGGCCGAAGTTTTTGTAATATTAGTTATATATAATAAAATATTATGTAATATAAGTGTGGCGGCCAGGGGTCGCGGATAAATCCGAAACAGAGTTACCGCGCCCCTTTTTTTTGGCACTCAGGCAACTGAAGGAACAGGGGTGGGTTTTAGTCAGTAAAAGTAAGACACGCCCTCCCGCTCCACCCTCCAGAGCGGGAGAAGTCATTGGATGATTTCCCACCCCCACAAAAAAAAAAGAATTGCTCGTCTGCGAAGTTGTGTAGAAATTAGCGACAGTTTGTGAGGAAAGTTTTAAGTACGAATGTGGATTGCAATAAAAGTAGAGGATAAAGATAAAAATGATGGATGAATTTTGTGGGAATTAATAAGAGAAAGGGAAATGGGTTGACTTAGGGATTGGTAGCTTATTAGTATAAGTTTCATGTCTAGCCCTAAATTCGTAACAGAGTTACCGCTCCCCTGGGCACTCAGGCAGGGAAGGAACATCGGTGGGTTTTGTCAGTAAGAGTCTGACACTCCCTCTCGCTCCACCCAGAGCGGGAGATGTCATTGGCTTATTTCACACCACAAAACAAAGCCATTCAATGCCGAAAAAACACTTAGTTAAAACCGTCAACATTTCACAGGGGAACTAATATACTGTATAAAAAAAGAAATGAAATTGAAGTGACTGTTTCTAATGTCAAAATAATAGTTTTTTTTAAGCTCATACAGTTACTCGTATTTGCACGATACCTATGACTAAAAATAAGATTTTAAAATGTTTGTCTGTCTGTTTGTTCCGGCTAGTCATCGAAACGGTTGGACCGATTCTAATAAGACGGGCGAAGCTGCTGGCAGAAGCTAGTTTAAAATGTAATCTGTATGTTTTATGAATAAGGAGCCAAATAAAATAAGTGTCACCCAGCTATCCACCGTAGCGACTGATATTAAATATTTACTATGATATTATCCATTCCTCTTGAAGTACTTCCCAGTATTCAAAATTGGCTTTATGCAGATTTTAGCCGTGGAGCTCGAGAACTGAGAATTTTAATGCTAAAGTATTGAATGTAGGTATAATTATTATTTATAAGTTTTGGGTAGAGAGAGAAATTGGTTTCATTATTTTTGAGGTAATTGCGCGTTGTTTTATGTAAATTAATGCTTTTTTAAGCGCTGGAGAACTCAAAGAATTAATCTATGTAGTATCCACGCAATGTGTATAATAATAGTATTGTACTTGACTTGCCAACGCACCACCGCACAGGCCGGCAGTCCGACCACAACTGCCGTCCCCACCATTCGGACCGTTATTTATAAGCACCGACGGCGACGTATGCTCTCAAGATAAGTCATAAGTATATCTACATACACTACAGTCTAGAAACTGCATTAAATGTGGCGGGGGCTGGCCGCCGCACTTTTCTTCACTAGTGCGAAATGCACAACATTGCAAGCAGTAGGAGTAGGAGCGGGTTTTAGAGTGTGTTTAAAATATGTATATCTTTTCAATGAAGTGAGATATTCTCATAGTTTGAGCCGATAGGTCAGAAGATCTATTTTACCTGCAACATTTTTACAAATCCTCCTAAACAATTTCACCAATAAAACCGAAGACATATTTACGCTATTTCGGTCAACGATGTTCTTTTTTACGATATGATTCAATCTCCAAACATTTATTTTTTACGACTATCCTACGATTGTGTGGAATTGTTGCAACTAGTTGTAAAACTTTCGTAAGTGATGTGAGCGTAAAAAATCTATTACACGTCGCATCGGGGGTAACGATGGTGTTGTTTGGCATGGTCGATAAAATAGTGATGTTCCTAGTATCGATTATATAAGGGCATGGTTAGATGATAGAATAGAAAGCATGGATGGGTGTGGGAAATGAGATGGCGACTATTAAGTAGGGATGGAAGAAGAAAAATCGTTAGGTACTTGAGTCATTTGAGAAATGAGCCAAGAGAATTAATTATCAGCAATGATGCACTCGTCGAGTTGAAACTTCAAACATTTTTTACATTTCGGGGAATGTGCGTCGGAATTGCATAGTTTAATTCCACCAAGCCCGTTCTGTCATCGGACCACAAGACGTACGGCGATGCACCACCGGTACATGGTGGGCATCCCATCCTTACGCACAAAACCTTTTGAGAACACGTTCGTTGGGCGTACGGCTAAGGGGTGAAATATCTGCTTGGGTTTGCGTTTCCTGATAGTTACTCGTACAACCAGGGAGTCCAGTTTAAGTTTTAAGTTAGGAGTGAATAGGTTACTTCTAGGAAAGCGTACTCCAACGTCCACATCAGGGCCTGTAGACAAAGTAACATCGCTTCGTAGCGAAACGATATCTAAATTTGTCATCGTCTCTGATATATCGATAAACATTTCCTAGCGGTAGTGTTCCTTCGTTATCTTTTTTGGCGATCACGATCGAGGCGAAGGCGAACTCTGAAAGCGCTGCTTGTCTACGCATTTGTATGGGATAAACACGATAGCAATTCGTTTCTTTATGGTTTCGTTACGAATTATAACATTGTCTACCAACTTGCGATAACGATGTCGACTGACCACGTGACTTAGCGCGGTTTATGTCAATCTCATACATTTTAGTCTTTTCTAACTTCGTTATCGTTTTTAAATCGTTACTTTGTCTAAGCCCCCAGGTATACAGTACTCGAAGGCGAACCTGTCGGTGGATCAGGTATTATTTATAGTTGTCACTATAGGTATATTCATGGATTTGTTATAAACAATGCGCCGCTATTTTGCATATTTTATTTTGGAATTTTACTAATCACAGAACAACTCTCACACACATCCAATCACAAACATCTAGTCACAATCATCCTATTTTAGTTTTGTTTTATAATTATCCCCCTTTCACACACAGACACATACTTCTCTGTTTGATATCTAGCGTATGGCACTCGTGGGTTGCAGCTGAAAATCAGCGTCAGATGGCATCCTGTGTTGTCATCTGACATTAAGCTGTGCCGAGGCCCTTTTGGCAATATTAATCTTTCGGTTTTTTTTTATTCTTTTTAAGGTGTAATTATTACTTTTTTTTTCTGTAATGCCAATAAACGCATTTTTCTTTCTTTCTTTCTTTCGATGGTACTTTGCGCCGCTCTGCTAAAGAATGCTAAAGACTAGAAACTGATCAAAATTATTTTGATTTGCAGAGAGGCAAAATTTTGTAAGACCAACTTCTAGTACACACGGCAAGCAAATAGTAGCGTGACAGTTCTCAGTTTCATTTTCATTGTTTAGAATTTAGATCATAAATTGCAATCTATTAATTTCATATCTTAATTACACCCGAAGGTTTGACTTGATTGTTCATAATTTAGTTATCAGATCATAAATTGCAATTAGTCAATATAGATTAAGTTCCAAGGTTGAGTTACCACAAATTCAATAAGGATTCCTTAATTAAATGTTATTGAAGACGACATAGAGCAAAACATTATTTGTGTAATAATATTAGTTTTTCATAAAATTAGTTACTTATTAGTTCTGATCCATTACAGAATAAAAGTGTTACTCATTTATGGCATAAGCATTTAATCGAAAGTTATTGTTCTTTATCTCGGGAACGTTACTTTTTTTCTGGAAGAAAGGTAGGTTATGTCAATTTCTGTACCCCTGACAACGTAGACATATGCAAAATTTCATGATGATTGGTTTAGTGGTTTAGGAGTGAAGGGGTAACAAACAAACATACTTTTAAATTTATAATATTAGTTAGGATAAGCATTTAATCAAAGTTGGGGTACGTTTTTATCCGACTACGATGAAGGTCAAAGAAGGGTATTTTTTTTTTCACAACATATAGGTACCACAATAGAATCTTAAGCAATCCGAGTCAGGATTCAGGATCACCCAGAGGACACGGTGGAGCATACGGTGGAGGTCTGCCCCGCTTGGGCGGAGCACCGCCGTGTCCTCGTGGATGCGATAGGTGGCGGCGACCTCTCGCGCCCGGCCCTGGGTCAGGCCATGGTACGGAGCGAGAGGGAATGGGAAGCAGTCTCCTCCTTCTGAGAAGCAGTAATGCTCGCGAAGGCGGAGGCGACTGACTATAACCCACCTCCGTTCCTTCCCTGCCTGAGTGCCCAGCGGAGCGGTAACTCTGTTACGAATTTATCCGCTACCCCTAGGCATGCAGGCACCGGCTACGATGGGCCCCGTCAGTGGTGACTGACAATCATCTCTTTGAGGCGCGCGTGGAACACTACGCGCCGTCGAGTCACGGGCGTGGTGCTGATCGGACGGCGAGCTACCCACTGCTCGCCGTCCGCAAGCCCGAAGACATTATGGTGGGGTGGCATCATGGCTCATGACAAGCGTCATTCTAATAGCTTACCATCAGGTGAGATAGTGGTCAAACGCGTGCCTATCAAAAAAAAAAAAAAAAAAAAAAATTGCCAAAAAGTAAAAAATGTATGGGATTAACAAGCCCTTTTAAATGTCACGTAACCCTTTACATTTTGACATTTCGACAACCGCTATCGTAATTTGAATGGCACTTTGTCTAGAGCCTAAGGGCAAGAGGATGATGCCCTAGCATCTCTAAGCTAGGTTATCTAATTTAGCCTCCTTTGATAGGTGATTAAGTCCATGTGCTAGTCTATGATTAGTCCCTGACTTATCTTTTTAATGTTCTCTAATTGTCCCTATTCTGACCTAGAGATACTCCAATAAATTCTAGTCACAAGTTATGCAAAATTGACTTATTGGCTCGCACAGAATCCCGAACTTGTAATTGCATCGAAACAAACAAAGGGTCTCAAACAGAATTATTAATGGACTTGTTTGGAACTTATTTATCAATATTCATTTTATTCTGTTGGACGTTCGCCATTAATATTAAACGATTTGTTTGATTCGTAATAAGGACTTTGAATAGGGTCAAAATTATTGAAGGCAAAGATTTATATGAGATTATTTAAGTTGGGCAGCAATTTTAGATCAAATATAGACCTAGTCTCGTCTTTGTACATAAACTACCTAATTACCTCTTCATCTACCTAACCTTTTCTGACTATTTTGGGGTCGGCTTAAGGAGGTAATTTCTTTTTCTAACTTTGGACAAAAAACTACTTCTCCTTAAAGTCAGAATCAACAGTGGCGAACACCAGAAAAACGCCTAGGCAATTAAGCTCGACGAGTCCCGGAGAAACAATTAAACGGCCTTGGCTCCCGCAACGAAATTAATCAGAAAAGAACAGCAGAGGACTTCTATTGAAAAGCAAGGATCATTCGACCAGACGGGTTGATGGGCTGCATCGACTTTGACGACAAGTTTTGCGCAGTGGTTGAGCGTTCGGCTGCTGCGCTACGTGTCGCGGGTTCGATTCCCGCACGGAACAAATATTTGTATGCCCTACAGACAGTTGTTCCGGGTCTGGGTATGTTGTGTATGTGAGTTTACATGTTTGTGAACGCACCTACGATACAGGAGTAATTCATAGTGAGGCCACGAAAAAAAAAAAAAAAAATGCCCGATTGTTGTGGTTGGTCTGTTGTATAGCAGAGAAATTTGACCCTTGGCCGCCGTGATCGAAATATATATATTACAACCAGAATACTTTTTCAGTAAAGCCTAAAAGCTGGCCAATTACGCAGCCTAATAGTAATAATCACTTATTTCAAAAAGCTTCTTTTCTTTTTACGAGTTCTTACTAAATAACTACAATTTACTTGACAAATTCTTTCACAATTTGTTTGGAGACATTTCGTGGACCACTCTCTGTGATGAATAACGTTGGATAGTAAAGTTTATTAGCAAAATAAAAGGAATGGATCAAATTGGTTTTGTGGTTGATGAGGACTGAGGATATTAAATTTTACTGTGCTGGATCTGATGGAGCAAACCAAAATCGAATCTCATCAACATCATATCGTGATGATGTTGATAAGGATAAACCATTAACATTCTCTTCATCATTTCAGCTAAGGCGTATAGAGTTGCCAATTACCTTGAGTACAGTGCGGAGCTAAATTAATTACACTATACCAAGCAGTGGTGGCCCAGTGGTTATTGGCCCCGACTTACAAGTTGTAGGTCGTGAGTTCAAACCTAGGCAGGCGCTATACTTTTTGTAAATTATTTCATCACCACTGCTCTCAAAACGGTCCCGCGTGGTGGTTTACGGCCCACATCTTCTGACTGAGAGGAGGCCTGTGCCCCAGCAGTGGGGACATTAAAAGGCTGATGATTATACACTATACCTATGTTGATAGGTAATATTGTACCTACATGAATCCAAAACATTTTTTTTCTTTCAAATCTATGAAGCTAGCCGTTAATGAGTAGGCTTAGACATTATTTAAGAATGCTGGACATAGACCTCCACCAAGTGTCGCCACAACGATCGGTCCTGAGCGTCTCGCATCCATCGGCTACCCGCGACCCTCACCAGGTTATTTGTTCACCTTTTGGGACGACTTTCAACGCTGCACCTTCCGGTACACGGTCGCCACTCTTGAAATTTTAGCGACCCTTCGGGTTATGTCGGTAACCTTGATTCTCCTGCGAATGTTAACTCCGAGCACAGCCCTCTCCATTGCCCTTTGGGTGACTTTAAACCTTCTTGAGGCCCATTGTGAGTGACCAGGTTTCAGTGCCCCCTATGTCATCATTGGCAACACGCACTGGTTTTTCTAAATAACAGATTTTAAATCTGTCACAAAATGACATGACAAGAGAGCCAAGACAAAGTGGCATTCGAATAGCGAAACAGATTGTCAAAAAATCTATAAATTACTAGCTGAACCAGCAAAAGTTGAGTTAAATAAAAACAAAATAATCTTTAAAATCGGTCGAGCCGTTTTGGAGGAATGCAAACACAAACACCGAGACTCGAGATTTTTATATATTAGACGAGATTTTTATATATTAGATTGGGAATCCCGAAACGGACGTAAATTTGACTAAAGTCACATTTAAACGGATGTGAAAGTCCTGTTCTCAACAGAAGTTCAAATGCTTTAATTTGGTATAATAAGCTAATGACAAAAGATCTCTCTCCTTTCAAGTTTATGATACGCTTATCTCAAATAAAGTTCTCAAGGAAGACTAGGCTAAACTTCCAGACTTTCTTATTATTCCCTATCCAGAATTTTCGCAGCCCACTTTGTCTGATTATTTAACTCAAGAAAGTTTTTAGACGCCATATTTCTTTGGGTAGTCAAATTATTTAGATTTCTCAAGTTAGTACGAATAAAGATAACTTTGGCAGTTTTAAAATTCATTCAAATAAGCGAGGACGATGACAGATGGAAAAAAAACAATTAATGGATTGGTAAAATAAAGAAAACCCATGGAAATGAACAACTTTCTCTAACTGACTTCCTTAGAGAAAGTTGTTCACATCCATGGGCAGAAACCGTTCTTAAAATATGACCACACGTTTCTGATACACCTTTCCTATACATGGAGTATAGCTGCTAGAAGGACGTAGCACTTTGGTAAAATTTTTCAAACAGACAGTATAAAAAACCGGCCAAGTGCGAGTTGGACTCGCACACGAAAGGTTCCGTACCAAAAACTGAAGAAAAAAAACACGTTTCTAGACAGGTGTTTTTTTTTTGCTATCTCGGGGCTATCTCATGATCTGTAATAGGTGGACAGTTGAAATTTTCACACACCGTGTATTTATATAGCCGAAATAAATAAATAAAAAATTAAGGGGCTCTCTTTTAATTTTTAATATATTTTTATTATTAGTTGTTACTGCGGCAACAGAAATACACATTCTGTGAAAATTTCAACAGTGTAGCTATTACGGATCCTGAGATACAACCCGCTGACAGACAGACGGATAGCGGAGTCTTAAAAAAGACGAGGTTTTTTGTTCGACAAATCAGACAGATGACAAAGAACCCACCGGTTTGGGCATACTCGTATAATATAAAAAACATACATACAATTTTTTTTTATGTATGTCCACCGATTTCTCTGCCAGTTGTGGACCGATTTTCATATTTCTTTTTTTTATAATATGTAATGATAGTGATATCCCCCGCTGTGTCTGTCGGTTTGTCTGACTACTAAACGGATTTTTGAAAAGACAGAGTAAAGGCTCCCCCACACAGGCGCCTTATTATCGGTCGATAATATCGCATGCGGTATTGCGATAACTTCCTATACTTCCATTGCGGCGTTATTATCGCAGCAGTGTGTAACTACATGACCATCCTAATACAAAATGTACTGAAAACAGATATCGCAATAACGCATGCGATGTTATCGACCGATAATAACGCGCCTGTGTGGGGGAGCCTTAATTCATGTAGAAGGTTTAGGTGTATAATTTGAACCCCTCCGAAGCTGGAGCGTGTCGTTAGTATATTATTATTACAAACTTTTACTTAACTTGCATTGTTGCAAGCTTAGACTATGAAAGGTTATGACGGAGTGTCAAAATCCAGCAATCTGAAGTACCAGAATGAGAAGCCGGCTTGTACCTGTACACGCGAAATAAGCTCACATAGACAAAATGAGAAGCCGATACGCCATCGTTACGCTCGTCAAGGTCACTCACACATTTTAACGATCCTGCTTCATTTAATATCCAATGACGTTCCGTCGATAACCTTTCATAGTCTAAGTTTGGAAGTTGTCCGTCAACAAGTTGAATTAGTACCACTTACTCTGATTCTACGGAGTTGAATTTTTACAAGTGGGTTCAGTTTCGATGACAATGCATTTTTATGGTAAGCATGACCTGAATCAAAATCCAGGATTAGCTCCTGATGAAGAAACTCTTCAATGCTTAACAGCACAGACACGAAATTTTATGTACGCATTCAATTATGATAACCGGTATTAAAGTTTGTCATAAAAGGTCTTTTTTAACCGACTTTCGAAAAAGGAGGAGGTTCTATGTTCGACTGTATGTATGTTTTTTTTTTTTTTTTATGTATGTCCGCGCATTTTTCCGTCAGTTGTGGACCGATTTTCAAAATTCATTTTTTATCCGAAAGGATTTACTCCCGAGGTGGTCCCATATAAATTTTAACAAAATTGTTTTAGCGCTTTTTGAGAAACTGAACAAAAACGAAAAATTGGCATATCTTGATGACGTTTTTGTGTTCTCCAAATGTTTAAATTCCACGTTCAATGTTATTGGTGATTTTAGTTCTGGGGTATAACAACTAAAAAGCGAAAAATAAAAAACTTTTTTACAAAAAAAAACAACCGACTTCCAAAAAAAAAAATACACTAAAAATTTAAAAATAACTTTAATTTCGGAAGTCGGTGTCAAATATCGAAGAAATAAAATACAAACACCGACTTCCGAATTTAAAGTTATTTAGTGTATTTTTTTTTTGGAAGTCGATTGTTTTTTTTTTGTAAAAAAGTTTTATTTACTATTAACTTATAAATAAAACAGTGGTGGCCCAAAGGTAACGGCCGCGACTCACATGTTGTACAAACCCAACCCAGGCAGGCGCTTTCATCATCATCATCTGCTTAGCCTTTTCCCAACTATCTTGGGGTCGGCTTCCAGTTTAACCGGATGCAGCTGAATACCAGAATTTTACATGGAGCGACTGCCTATATGACCTCCACAACCCAGTTACTGGGTAATACGATACCCCTTGGTAAGACTGGTTGTCAGACTTTCGGGCTTCTGACGAACGTAATGACTGTCAAAGATCCACGATTGACAGGTGGGACCAACGGCTTAACGTGCTTTCCGAGGCAGCAGGCAGGCGCTTTACTTTGTGTAAATTATTTCATCACCACTGCTCTCAAAACGTCGAAGAAAAACATCGTGAGGAAACCGGCGTGTCTTAGAACCACAAATTCGAAGACATGTGACATCCACCAATCCGCATTGAGTTCTCACTAAGAGGAGAACTGTGCCCCAACAGTGGGGACATTGAAAGGCTGAGATGATGATGATAAACTTATAAATGCCGAAGTAACTCTGTTTGTTTGTTACCTTTCACGTCTTAATGGCTCAACGGATTTTTATGAAACATAGATTGAGTACTTTCCATCCCGGGAGTATGTTTCTTTCAGATTATACCAAGTGGGCAAAGCCGCTGGCAAGAGCTAGTTTAAACATAAAACTAATTTTGCACTACCCATAAAAGTGCAACACAAAACAAACATTACTCAACTTTAAAATACTCTGTACGTGACGTTGAGCATCTTTCGCAGCGTACTGGAAAACGAGTGTCTTAAGTAGAGCAACTTTCATAGCGTACTGGCAAATGACGTCATATGCTCACTATGTGCCAAGTACTCCACTGGTAGACACGATTTAGTGATTAGTTCAGCATCTCGTACTGCAGCAGACGTGTCTCAGGCGGCGTGAGTTAAAGCTCATATATTAAAGGCCTACCTCCGCTTTAGTAGCGCCCTCATTGAATAAAAAATCGTATCTTAGCATGGAAAATAAAGACTATAGAATCCTATGTTGCGTTTTTTACAAACAGGATAAGGTATTTTGACGTTGTTAGCAGGACTCAAAATGTTTCGTATCCATACTCCTTTTTACTTTACTTTTATTTACTACTTTGGATACGAAACATTTTGAGCCTTGCTTTACCAATGTAAAAATACCTTATCCTCTTTTTAACCAACACAACATAGGATTCTTTATTCTTTATTTTCTACGCTTTGCTACGATTTTTTATTTAATGAGGGCGCCACTTGGTGGCTATATACGCCTTAAGTAGAGCAACTTTCATAGCGTACTGGCAAATGACGTCATATGCGCAAGTACTCTACTAGTAGACACGATTATGTGATTAGTTCAGCATCTCGTACTGCAGCAGACGTGTCTCAGGTCGGCATGAGTTAAAGCTCATAATATATTTATCTGCCTAGCCCCTTCCCAACTATGTTGGGGTCGACTTCCAGTCTAATTGTATGCAGCTGAGTACCATTATTCTACATGGAGCGATACCAAGACTGGTGTCAGATTTTCAGAAGTTCAGTGTAAAAGTCACAGTTCAAGGTACCTATGAAAAACATGCGTAGGTGTTAATGTAAATTATGTTTTAAGGTGTCGTCAAATACTTAATCTACTTAACTTATTAGGTACTTAATCTTTGTTCGCGTTAGCTACCCACGCAATTAGCTTAGGTACCCTTAAGACGTCAAGGTCAAACGTAACAACATTTTAATTTACGATTCTATTAAAAATGTAACTTTATTTTTATTTAGCCCATAGTGCCTCGCTGCTGGGCAAAGGCCTCGCTCAAATCCTTTCAGATATTCTTTTCACGGTTTAGTTCCATCTCGGCACCCATTAATTAAGGCGCTATTAGCTGCCAACGACCTTGAGTGGTTAGCTTTCGTGTTCTGGGCTGAGCTCACGTAACGTCGTATGTCCACCCAGTAATATGACTCGCCCATCAAGGAGCGCTTTCCGAAATTAACGCAATATTAATGATTATACATAAACAACAGGTATTATACTAAAACACGTTTATTAAAAGATAAATAATTAAATTACTTTTAAATGGTGAAAGTTTCATAAAAATTTTGCGTGATTCTTAATTTTTTATCCGTGTTAGACATCAGTTTGCAAATTAATTACACTATGTTATAAAAATATAATTTAAAATATTCACATATCAATTTACGAAGGAAATAGTCTAGATTAACATATATTTTTTTAAAGAAATAAGACTAGTCGTTTAGACGTTATGTTCAATTAAAAATCATTAGAAGTCGTATATCTGCGCCTTAAAAAAAAGGGTTTAAGGGGGGGTTATAGTCGGTAATTTTTTCATACAAACGTAGTATGGTTTTGATTACCTTTATATTTGATGGTGTATTAACAAAACAAAAAATTAAATCAATTTATTTCGCCTTATCTAGCCCTCTATGGAGACAAAAAGGTAGAAAAAAAAACTATTATATTCGTTACTATGTGTTTGTTCGTGACAATGTGTGCCGAGTATCCCAGGTATCGAGATTGAAAGAAAAGAAGAAAGAAAAAAAAAATTCTGCACAGATATAACGCACATTACAGAAAAATGGATTAAATAACCATAAACACACAAGAATGCTAAAAGCCTTGTCACTAAACCCTTTTCACAAGCCACGTCGAACCAGCCTTTGCGGTGGGCGTCTAGGTCGTTATGTTTTAAAACTAGTTTCGTAATCTTATGGTGATTTCTGATTCCTCTAAATAAGGTAAAATCCATGTGTGTCATACTACAAAAGTTTTTATGTAACATTACCATACAAAAGAAGTACCAGAATCATTTTGTCATCGCTACCCCCACGTGCTCGTTACTCAAAATATATTTTACACTTTTTGGAGGCTCAACTACGCAAAACGTTGTTTCTCAAGTTACTAAGCATATAGTACAAGGTCCAAAAAGAGTATCGGGTATTTGTTTGTTCAATAAAAAAAAACTACTAGTAATGAAGTATTTTTTTTATTGTTCATTATTAGAATACAAAATGGAAAATAATTTCGAAAAGATAATGCTATCCAAATGGTGACCGTTACGCTGCTGGCACTCTTCTAATCTGGAACGAAGATTGGTGATAACACGCTGACACATAGCCCTCGATAGTGCTGCCATTTCTGACCTGATGTTTTGTTTTAATTGCGTTAGGTTCGTCGGATTATTCTCATAAACCTTACTTTTAAGGTATCCCCATACGAAATAGTCAAGTGGGCTAAGGTCTGGGCTTCTGGGAGGCCAGTTGATGTTACCTCTACGTGAAATGACTTTATTAGGGAATAATTCGTAAAGCTTCAATTGATTGATTTGATGTATGGCATGTGGCCCCGTCTTGTTTGGACACCTTGTATAATCAACATTTTAAGAGGAAACAGTCCCTGCGAGGATTTTGAAAAATAGGTATTTGAAGAAACTATTACCGTCGTGCTTCCTCAAGCCTAGCCCCGTAAAATGCGATAAAGACAGCTGCAGCTCAGACCAATTTTATCACAAAAAATTTTGACGAGATCGACGTTTCGTGTTCCCCTTTGGTCTCCTCGAAAACTGAGCCGATTCAATTATTTTTAGCACAAATATTTTATGAAAGAGTATGTCTAGGTTCCTATTAAACGTTTTATGTTATAAAACTCTTTGAATTTCTCTTATCACGGCAGTAAAAATGTTACATTTTTTGTCATTTTTGGAGGGTCAAATTTTCATTACTTATTAGTTTCTGAGAAAAAGAATAATGACAGGGACGTGTCTACGGCAGACCTTATTATTATTTATTAAATACTTTACTGTACACCAAAAAAATACACACACATTAAGGAAAACTTGACCTTGACTTTATAAAAAAAAAAAAACTATTCCTCTAGAGGGATTATTCAGGAAGAAAAAAGGGGAATACATTTGTATGGAGGATCGTAGCCCCTGTTCCCTTAAGGTTCCAACTACTGAGACATAGGCCTCCTCTCTGTGAGAGGGAATGGGCCATAATACACCACGTGGACCCAGTGCAGGTTGGTGGATGTCACACGTGGATGGTGTCTTCTCCGTTTTGAGAATATAGTGATGATGAATTAATCTACTTAAAGGTAAGGTGGCCTGTCTGGCTCGTGGCAGCAGCCGCACGGGTCGATCCATCAAATTAAGTTACGCTTGCCGGGGTTGGTCTATGGATGGATGTATTACCCAGTAACTGGATTGTGGATGTCAGATAGGCAATCGCTCCAATGTAAAATACTGATATTCAGCTGTATCCGGTTAGACTGGAAGCCGACCCCAAGATAGTTGGGAAAAGGCTAGGCAGATTTATTTTTTAAAGTGCCTGTCTAGGTTCGAACCCACGACATACGTAAATCGGAGCCGTTACCACTGGGCCACTAGGTACTGCTCAAGTAACTTAATCGTAAGTGTGTCAAATACGTTCGTCTATCGGAGATATAAACTCAAAAGCGTGGTCGCGGAATGTAAAGTCCCATATTTGAAGTCCGGATAGGGCAAAATTGCATAATCATAATTGAAATGATCTTTCATGTTGTGCACCTGTTAAGCCCTGCGACTCACTGGTGAGTCGGACAAAAAAAAAAATTTAAAGAGGAAAAAAAAATCGGCTGTCAACCCGGGTTGTCGTCGGGGTTCGTTTTGACAACCCGGATTTGGCCGCGGGGGCAGAAGGGTTAAAACTTTTAAAAATACATTATTTTAACTGTAAAATCACGCCTGTAAAATCACGTAAATCAGCAAAATCGGTAAAATTTCGTGTACGGCCTCTTAATGGATAAGCCTCAACCCTTTAAAACCTAAGTTAGTTAATGAGTCGTATAAAATCAATTCTTAATTCTTTATTGTACACCAAATCTTAACATAAAATAAAGTCATTACACAGTTCATGTACAATGGCGAGCTAAAATAATGGGTAATTTGTGGTGTTTGTAGCAATGTTAGAAATCTAACCAACTCTCAAAAAAGATGGCGAATAGCGGTAAATAAGAATCAAAACCGGCAAGGATTTTATTCTGTCCATAAATTTAAAGGAGCATTTTCAATGATATGATATTATGCCAAAGGAATATGAGTAGGATTTAAAATTATCTATGTTGCCATAACAATAAGTTATTTTTTTAGCAAATTGTCGGATTGCCGCCTTTGAAACTAGCCGACGCAACTAGTGAACTTGTGAAACACACATTAACAAAACTTTTTTACAAAAAAAACAACCGACTTCCAAAAAAAAATACACTAAAAATTGAAAAATAACTTTAATTTCGGAAGTCGGTGTTTGTAGTTTATTTCTTCGATATTTGACACCGACTTCCGAAATTAAAGTTATTTTTAAATTTTTAGTGTATTTTTTTTTTGGAAGTCGGTTGTTTTTTTTGGAAAAAAGTTTTTTATTTTTCGCTTTTTAGTTGTTATACCCCAGAACTAAAAACCCCAATAACATGTAACGTGGAATTTAAACATTTGGAGAACACAAAAACGTCATCAAGATATGCGTATTTTTCGTTTCTGTTCAGTTTCTCAAAAAGCGCTAAAGTAATTTCGATAAAATTTATATGGGACCACCTCGGGAGTATATTCTTTGGATAAAAAAAGAATTTTGAAAATCGGTCCACAACTGACGGAGAAATGCGCGGACATACATAAAAAAAAAAAACATACATACAGTCGAACACAGAACCTCCTCCTTTTTCGAAAGTCGGTTAAAAACACCAGAAACATAACTTCTCACTCTTACTAATTAAAGCCCATATTACACCTACTATAATAACGCAAGATGACAAACCAAAAAAACCGGTCAAGTGCGTGTCGGACTTCGCACATTTAGGGTTCCGTACCAAATGTATTTTTGACTATTTTATTACTTTTTTATTTAAAGGTACATAGTTAATTTACAATAAAATATCATCGTATAACTATTTACAATATTTTTTTTTTACTATTTGTGTGGCTTTGGGTCAACAAGATGTACTTATACTGTGAAAATTTGAGGACCGTAACTCCAACCGTTTGGCTGTACTTAAAACCTGTGTGATAAACGACAGACTGACAGACAGACGGACAAGTGAGTGACAGCAATAGGGCACCGTTTGGACCGTTCGGGTGCAGAACCCTAAAAAAACACACATTTTACTAATTGACATCGCTACCAAAGTCACTGAACAAAGCTCTCACCTTTGCCGAAAAAACTAATTAATCAAAATAAATGGCTAAAAACAACACGTTAGTGTCGCGTGACTGTCAACGTAGAATAATATTTCTAACACAGACATTTCTGAGAATTGGATACACAAACGAATACACGTTTCCTTTATAATTTGTGGTGTTTGTAGTAAATGCAGGCTGCACGGAAGGTAGAAATAATAATACGGTATTTCAGCTTAGGGGTTTCGGTTGGAAAAGGGTGGGAAAGGTAGGGTGGGTGGTTGGTCTTCACTCTACGTTACTAGGACTTGTAGTTATTTTTAGCTTTTAGCGTTATTCATAAAAAACAGCATTCTGATTTAAATTTTCTTTACTTTAACTAGCTTCTGCATGGTAAAAAGTAGCCTATGTAATCCAGGTTATAATCTATTTGTGTGCAAAATTTCATTCAAATCCCTTCAGCCGTTTTTGCGTGATTGAAACACAAACATACAAACTTACTAACATACAAGCTTTCGTATTTATAAGATTAGTAGGATTGTCACGCTATCCCTGAGCTCAACCTGACACTCATTTAGCGATTGAATACACAGCTTAAGTCCGCGTGTGGGTACCGGCCTTCAGCTGGCAGTTGAGAATATTGAAGAATGGTTCGAATGTAGAAAGAATAGGTTTTTGCTATTGTTTTCTAGACAATTAAAATGCTATTGTCACGTCTCCTTAAGGAGATGTGACCTGACGGATTCTGAGTGTCCTGTCCCTCTTTCTTTGCTCTTCACTCCACATTACAGCCTGCGAGTGAGACAGCTCCCCTAAAGCTACAAGAGCACCCCTGGTGCTGCCACAAGTTTAAGCTTCATGTTGCGCTCCACGATGCCAAAGATAGGATCAGGTAGCACATCATCAAGAAAAAAATTACTCCACGTTCAGGAGATTAGGACCCTCAACAATGATGAAAACGATGCTAGGAGGATTCCTGAGTGCCATAAGTTATTTTCTATCCTCGAAAAATGTACGGTTCTAACAAGAACTATGCAGTTTTGGCCAACAGGCCTAGGCCACAGGGACAAAGCCGGGCTGGATGCTGGGTGAAGAGTAGGTAACCGCTTTCCAAAAAAAGTATTAAAAAAAAAATATATTTCAGAAAATAAATGATAGAATACTGTCCTGAATAACCAAAATACTCTGCATTTTTAAGACGAATAAAAATAAGTTCATAGGTATAAGATTCCATGCTTTTGGGCACGTGCAAGGGCTTAACATTTTTCTTTTCCAATATAAAGTCGCAACACGGAATTTGTCAACGGTAAACGGGGATCAGAAAATCAGAAGATATTTCAGAAAATATCTCTTACAATGGAAGGTGTATCAATATTTATCTCGATGTCAGACGTTACAAGACGACTTAACACCAAATTGGATCTCTGCCAAGCCTCTAACAACTATCTCCAATGTAATGGTATGTAAACCATATAAAAACGTAGAACTTAGATACACCAGTCAAGCACATCTGTATTATAACTTAAGATATGGAATAACCATAAGGTAAACCTGTCGAATTAAAGGCTTGTTTACATGGAGCCAGTTTCTGAGCAAGTATTAGTAGCTGAGTATTAGCTCCGAGTATTTTTCTGCGCTGGCATAAATAGAGTGTCTTTTTTATAAGCTTTTATTTTACTTGCCTTGTTAGTATGTATGTATGGGTCAAATCATGCAACTGAATTTAAAAACTGTTATCCCAACTGATTGAGCTGAAATTTCGCTACACGTTGTTTGATTTAGATGCCAATGCACGGCAAGTGTCATCATTCTTAAATTAACATAGCGGACCAATTATTTTATATATCTATTTAGTAGCCTGATAACCTCCGCCCGCGTCCCCCTCATCTCCCGCGCGTGCACCTCAAGAAAAATGTAGAAATGACTGGCCTTGTACAAACGACTTGCACCAGCTGTAGTAGTAACGCCAGCGTACTGGTATCATGTAAACCTGGCTTTTCTTGGATTAAGTTCGATTGGCGCTAGAATCTAGGAACTAGATTCCTAGATGCAATAAAGCTATGAATTTTATATGATGATTATTATTCCTTAGGTTTGAAGTGTGGGAAAAAGGGCAATAAGGTTGATTGGTCTTACATTAAAGATTGCCGATATAGTCGTAATTCTCATCACTCCATTTGACTCGTTTAAATTCCTAATCCAAAACGCGGACTCAGTGCAGCTAGATGGATGTCACATCATGCCCTTGAATTTTTAGTTCTCTGGTTTCCTCACAAGGTGTTTCATTCGTCGTTTTGAGAGAAGTGTTGATGGAATAAATTACACAAACTAAAGAAGTGCATAAAGAATAAAACAGACCAAAAATATCATTAACGCTTTGTTTACTACTACAACAAACAAATCAAATATAACATAACAAACATTCAACAAAAATATTTGTAACACAGGAATTTTATTGAACCTCCAATCATCAATTACAGACAGTGTTGCCAAACCAATTAAACAAATAAATAACTGAAATATTTTAACTCGCATTTGATAACCTGAATTCGCTGGTGCTATCATCAAAAACATTTTTTTTATTAAAAAAAATGTAACGCCATGCCACTGTTACAAATTAAATTCGCACGGATTCTATGCCTTTCTGTTATCGACAAGATTTATCGATAACACTATCGATAAGGCCTAACACTTGTGCTTGAAGAATGAAACATATTAAACTTTATTGATATTGGTACAATCAAACAGATGGTTGCAGAAGGTCAAAGCAATAAAAGTTTAAAGACACTTAAGCAATTTGTTTATTACATAGGGTTTTATTCGAATTTTCAAGGTTTTTTTTGTTGTCTAATAGGTACCTACCTAATAAGATAAAACAAAAAAAAAAAAAATTTTTCAGTTGAAATCAAACTATTTACTTTTACGTATTTTACAGCTGGCTGCGGGATCAACAGTCGCTGAAGGTGGCATACCACCTTATTATATATATGCTTAATATATACATATATATATTAAGCAAAAGTATAATTAGCTTTATCTTAATAGCCTCCTCTCTAGGAGAGGGCAATAGGCCGTAATTCACCACTCGAACCCAGTGCGGGCTAGAGTTATGTACTTTCTTTAACGTAGGTGAGTCATAGTTTTTGTTTCATCGTGGTCTTGAAATACCTAAATGGCTAACGTATTCAATCACCTTTTCAAGTTGTATAAAATAGGAGATGATACTGTTTTATGGGTTTGATAAAACTAACCTAGTATTATGGTTTCAGACTGATTCATTTAACCTTGCACCTTTGTTACTCAACAAAGACGCAAGTCGTTATGAATGTGCATGTATGGAAGGAAAGAGGAAGACCAAAGAAGCCATGGATGGATTGTGTGAAAGACGATTTGGCTAGGAAGGACGTGGCCATTGAAAAGACAGCCCTGTGCTCATATCCCAAATAAATTGGGATATGGGCACAGGGATTCTTGCATCCAGGTTCAGGTCTTAGTACATTTCAAGAAATCAAGAAACTAAGAATTCTCCTTCTGAACCTTTCCTATCTTGTCGCGAAAGAAGTATCAATTTTATTGTAACACAGATAGAAGTAGTAAAAGCGAATGTAAACTTTAATGTCATAGTAGTAAAGTTTAAAGTGAACTGGTTTAATGGTCTATAGCTGTTTGACGTCTTAGCTCGCTTAGTTTGAACTAGGATTACTAAGGGCGTTTGCACAGACATAAGCGGAGGCGGAGTGGATCAAGTTTAGATTAGCGGAATTGTGCTAAAAATAATTTTCTTTTATTTAACTTTTATTACGCCTTTTAGTTTTTTTGAACTATGCTTTTTACTTTAAAGTACTAGTTTCTATCAACGCCTTCGCCCGCATTTACGTTGAAAATTGTTTCAAGGGAACGTACAACTACGGGATAAAACATAGGCATCTTACGTTCATTTCCAAGTAGGTACCTACCAATCTATCTGTATTCCAAAATTCATCAAAATTGCTTTATCGGTTTAAGCGTTAAAATGTAACAGACAGATAGACAGAGTTATTGCATTTATAATATTAGTATGGATTCTGCAAACCGATATGTTTAAATTTCATTGGTCCGATTCTCACTCAGGTCTCTATAGTAATTTCAATTGTTATAAAACAGAGCCGTAATTCCTTAGAAAATTAATCTCAATTTCGAAATACTACGACACCAAGATATCGCAAAAAAAAAAATAGCAGTCGAGTTCCTGGAACATATTGTAGGTAATTTGCAATAAACAGCGCTTTTTATTTTTATGATTTCGAGTTGATTCCATACTAAAGTAGTTTATTGTCATGAGTAGGTACTTTTACCCCCGCCAAGATTGCCAACGAATTAAAAGTCACCCTGCACAAGAGCCATGTAATCTACAAAGCGTGCAGGTAATAACTAACACTTACAAACTACACAACACCTTTTAGAATTCAATTATTTCGACCACAGATATTATTGAACAGGTAGGACCAATCCCACCTTGCATTTTTTTCATTCAAGCCCGTTCACTACTATTGTGATAGCTCATCCACACAATGGTTGACTTTGGCCCATTACTGCATGGCTATTGATGATATAGAAACTATTTTGATGCGGATCAATGAATGGAGTAGATGACAAAAATGTGGAACATACAATACAATGGAATGTAAAGTTATTTGGGACGAGTGTACATTCATTCATAGAAAAAATGTGGTTGAATGGCTACTGTAGTCACTCATTGATTAAAATGAAACTATTATCAAGAAAAGCAAGAAAGAATAAAATTTACTTGACACAGATGATAGATTAAAACACAAGACAAAATATTTAGGTGTGTGCCTCACGGCGGCGCCAAAAAGGTTCAGCAGTTATGCCAGACAGATTTTGTCTGACGCTGGTCTCCCAATAAACCCTTAAGGCGCTATTAGCTGCCAACGGCCTTGAGTGGTTAGCTTGCGTGTTCTGCGTTGAGCTCACGTAACGCGTCGTACGTCCACCCAGTACATAGGACTCGCCCATCAAGAAGCGCTGTCCGTAATTAGACGCATATTACACTTAAAACAAAAAGTATTAAACTAAAACACTGAGATTAAATTATAAATAATTAAATGATCTTTAAAATGGTGAAGGTTTCATAAAAATACGCTTTACAGTTTTTGCGTGATTCTCAATTTTTCATCCGCGTTAGACTTAACTTTACAAATTAATTGTACTATGTTATAAAAATATAATTTCAAATATTCTGAGATCAAATTACTACGGAAATTGTCTACAGCAACACATATTTTTTTCAAAGATATAAGACAAGTCGTTTATAAGTGATGTTCAATTAAAAACCATTAAAAGTCGTGTAACTGTGCCTTAAGGACTTTCACGTAAGAAAGCAGGTTCGCAACGGTTTTCTGCCACCAGTTTATTCATCATCAACATTTCAACAGTAAGAAGTCTACTACTGGACATAGACATCCTTCAAGCGTCGCCATCAACTGATCTTGTGCTACTTTCATCTAGCGGACTCCTGCAAACCTCAACAGGTCACTAGACCAACTTTTGGCCGTCCAATCAGGTACTTAACACTTAAAAATTAAATTTCTTCTCCAACAAATTGTTGAAAATCCAGAAGCTTATAAAAACATGCTAACCTACAGCATACAAAGCGAAACAATCAAAATGTAACAAAAAAGGCCACAAATAATAAGGTCGCTCAACCAAACCTCTGCAATCATTCCGTTAAATTGCCCAAATTAATTCGCTACCAACCTCACGGCATAAAACGAAAAAAATGTTACATCCCACACGGTTCAATTTTCAAATCCTACGCATAATTGACTTGCTCGTAAATATAGAATACCTTCCCTTTTGTGGATTAGAGAAAAAAAGGGTAAAGGAAAGAGTACAAGCGCCATTTTTGTCGTTGAAAAAGAGTGGCTGAAATCACGCTGATAGTAAGCTGTCTTTTGTTTTATAATGCGATTCACTTAACGTAAATTTACTAAAAAAATCTTATTTTGTGATCACTGATCATACTAAGCTCTCAAAGAAAATATTCTAGGTTCCTACTGAGGACCAAACATTTTGGAAACTCTTTCATTGTGCGTAGGATTAGGATTCCTGATAGCTACAACCTGGGGATCTTTAAGTTAAGAGTGAATAGATTACCTACTTTTAGGGAAGTGTGTTACATCGTCGACCACATCATCACTTACTATCAGGTGAGATAGTGGTCAAACGCGAGTTTGACCTAAGAGAAGCAAGACCAAAGAAACGATTTATGGACTGTGTGGAAGACGATAAGGTTATAAAGGTGATGTACTACTGAGTTGACGACTTATAGAGAAGTATGAAAGCAAAAGATAGATAAAACATTTATTTGAAGCACACAAGACAAAAGCAAATACAATACACAAGAGCACAATTATTTAATTATGAAAAGCAAGCACCTAAACAAAATAAATAATAAAAAACTTTTTTACAAAAAATACAACCGACTTCTAAAGCTAAGCTAAGCTTCTGGCTATAAGAGTAGGGGAAGGCCAAAGAAACGATGGTTGGACTGTGTGAAAGAGGATATGGGTAAAAAGGGGGTGACTACAGAGATGACGACTAATAGAGGAGTATGGAAGAAAAAGACATGTTGGGCCGACCCCAAATAAATTGGGATAAGGGCAGGAGAATGATGACAACAGACTTCTAAAAATTACAAAATAACTTTATTTTCGGAAGTCGGTGTTTATATTTTGTTTCTTCGTTATTTGACACCGACTGCCGAAAATAAAGTTATTTTGTAATTTTTAGAAGTCGGTTGTATTTTTTGTAAAAAAGTTTTTTAATTTTCTATTTTTCGTTGTTGTATACCCCAGAAATAAAACTAAATATTTAAATTATGCCCGAATGGATAACCGCAATAACATGTAATTTGAACATTTGGAGGAAACCAAAACGTCATCTGTGTACTTATACATATTTTTTGTTTATGTTGATTTTTTCAAAAAGTGCTGAATTGATTTCGATAAAATTTATATGGGACCACCTTTGAAGTATGACCTACCAAACAAAAAAAAAATCATCCAAATCGATTCTCAAATGGCGGAGATATCGTGTAACAAACATACAAAAAAAAACATACAGACGAATAGAAACGAAAAAAAAAATGAAAAATAGAAACGATCACAAATACCAATACTACCAACATTTAAAAAAAAACACGCAGAGACCAGGAAAGTGATACTATGACACATGACGACATGTTGTGCTAACCCCAAATAAATTGGTATAAGGGCAAGTGAATGACGATGGACCTAGTTACAAAAAGCTGCACCCATCTTCACGTACCGAAAATGGGTGGAGATTATGAAGTTCATGTGCACGACTGGACGATTACCAGACTAACAATAAAATTATGATTTTATGATGCACACAATTAGAATTAAAATCTCCCTCCATTTAAGAAAGCGAATCAAAATGTTTACCCGCGAACGCGCCTAACATAAACACAGGCTTATCCCATCAAGCGATTAACGTGGTTAAGATTAGGGATTAAGAAGCAGATTCGCTTGACAAGTTATGTTAAGGATGTTGAGATAAGGACAGGAAACGCAGGCAGATGTTTTGATAACAAACCTGTTAGTATGTCTTGGGAGCAAACATTGGAATACTGTGTTGCTTGAAATGTGTGAAGTTTGTTATGTTGTTCTGTTTTTTTATTTGCAAAAAAAAATATTTTAACAATAATTTGTTAAACTTTGTGATGTAAAAATTTACCAGGTGCTTGATAGGGAAAACTGTAAAAAAATTATCTGTATTTTATTTGTTTTTTTTTTCGTGCTATCTATTTCTCGTTTTCTGTTCAGAGTTTTTCTCTTCGTTTTTTTTTTTTTGTAATTTTTGGTTCGTAACCAAATTATTTACTTCCCTTTTTTTAAGGTACCATAATTACGGTGACATCTGCATAGCATTCGGTAAATTATGCAAATCGAGGGACTTAATTTTTTGACGAAATTTTCTGTTTAACGGCCACATTTACGTTGACACAAAAAAAGCCCCGGCTTTGCAAAACACATATTTATCGTGCCGAAAGAGAAAATGTTGTCTTGTTAAAGGAATCCATATTTGGGCACATTCTTTTCTTCAAATACAACAGAATCGTCTGACGTTTTCAAAGTACAGGAAAGTGAGATATTATCAATAGCGTAGCGAAGTCAATAAAATACGAAAACATCAAATAATAAAAAAAAAACAGGAAACATGTTCAATACAGTAAACTAGGTTTTTTTAATCTTTGATAGGCTCACGTTAGACCACCATCTCACCTGATGGTAAGCGATGATAATTATGTTCGGCGTTGAAGCAAGCTTGCCTAGAAGTAACCTATTCACTCTTGACATAAAAGACTTCCAGGTTGTAGCTATCAGGAAACATAGACGCCGGCAGGGAATTCGACTCCTTAGCTGTACGCATAATGAATGTGTTCCTTCCTAAAGCGTTTTGTGCGTGTATGTGAGATGTCTACCATATACCTGTGGCGCCTCCCCGTACGTCTTGTGGTCCGATGATGGAACGGGCTTGGCGGAATTAAATTATGCAATTCCGTCCCACACTCCCCAAAATGCAACCGATAGAAAACCGACAGGATAGCAACTCGGGCGTCTATGCTCAAGTCCGAGGTATGTATAACTAAAACCAAAAATATCTGATAGACTGCCTCGTTAGTCTATAACAGTCATAAGCCCTATTGCCGAGCATTAAGAAGATCCTGGATAGAATGAATCTACAGCAATCTTGTGTCTAGATTTGTGCCCATGGCAATGATTGACAGACAAAATATTTACAGAAAAATACGAAAAGCAACGATCCAAATCAAAATCAGTCAAGCTCTTTCATCCCAGTAAAAAACAGACATTACAAAGACAATAAACGATAAACTTTAAATACCGAACCCTTTCCTTTGTTAGTCGGTTAAAAATAGCCCGACCATACCGTTCAGGCGAAAGTTTATTTATCAGTCTTTCATCCGAAAGCCCAATTTCTAACATGACCGGTTGCATAATAATAACATCACGGCTTTCCCGGAAAGGGTAGGAGCAGACTTTTACTGTTCAAGTCGCTCGATAAAGAAAGGTCATTTAACTTTTAGATAAATTTTGGATATGACGATTTGATGTACTAATCAGTAAATAATACCCTCTTTATTTCTACATATATGGATAGCTATGCTTACTTGATTGGTCGAACTAAACAAACTTAAGGTGGAAGCGCCAGAGTAACCCGCGAAATTCATATTTGTTTTATGCAATTTGCAGGTTAGTGTCATGTTGATGTTGGTTAAAATATGATTCGCAGCTGTAGCAAGTATGTATGTAACAGTCATTTCATACATCAATATGTCGGTCGTTTACCCAGGTTTGATTCTTTCGGCCAATGAAATAATAATCCCATATTCGGCGCGTTATCAAAAAATTCTGAAACCGTGGGCAAAAACAGCCGAATATAAGCATTTTACAAAACTGCCGTTATGTCCGAAATTACGCTCATCGTTAAACCGGCAGCAAACGACCGATATAATGAGCTGCTACTTAATTTGCTACAAATTAAGACCTTTTATTTTAAACGTTATAGACACGCAAATGCTTTATTTTATTTGCAACGGTAAGTTAATCATAGTTATTATCCGTGATTTAGATAGGAATAGTTCATCTTTTGAGTCGAGCTTACGCAATAACTCCTGATTGTTTAACATAACATAATCTGCAAATAATATTCCCACTGCTGGGATTCAGGCCTCCTCTCTAAAAGCGGGAATGAGCCATAAACCATTACACGGGCCCAGTGTGGGCTAGTGGATGTCACATGTCTTGGATTTTTTGTCTAGAAAATGCCGGTTTACCACGACGTTTTCCTTCACCGTTTTGAGAGCAGTGGTGATGAAATAAATTACACAAAGTAAGGTGCCTGTCTTCTTTTTTTTTAGGGTTGGGAAATCATCCTATGACTTCTCCCGCTCTGGGTGTGGAACGGGAGGGCATGTCAGACTCTTACTGACTAAAACCCCGGGAGGGCATGTCAGACTCTTACTGACTAAAACCCACCCCTGTTCCTTCCTTGCCCGAGTGCCCAGTGGCGCGGTAACTCTGTTACGAATTCATCCGCGACTCCTTGGCATGCAGGCATCGGCCATGTAGAGCCCCGTCAGTGATGCCTTACATCTTTTTGAGGCGCGCGTGGAACACTACACGCCGTCGACTTACGGACCTGGTGCTGATCGGACGGCGAACAACCCATTACTCGCCGTCCGCAGGCCCGCGTCTACGGTGGCCAGAGATCATCCTGCGACCCGCGACGTCCAAGTAAGGTGCCTGCCTGGATTTGAACCCACGACCTAGAACTCGTAATTCAGGGCCGTAACCACTGGGCTACCACTGCTTTCCGCTGCTGAGCGTTGCTTTCAAACATCATGGAAACACCCATATGCACAGAACGTTTTGGAAATACTAGCAATGTGCGTTCAGCAGGGAGTGGAATTCCCTGCTACATTCTGTCTACATTTCCTGAGAGTTTTAACTTGGACTCTTTATGTCAAGAGTGAATAGGTAACTTCTAGGCAAACGTACTGCATCGTTAACCACGTCAGGTGAGATAGTGGTCTAGGGGTCGTGGATTTTGTATCACCTCGCCCCTTGGCACAGGCAACTGAATAAACAGGGGTGGGTTTTAGTCCGTAAAAATCTGATACGCCCTTCCACTCCACCCAGAGCGGGAGAAGTGATTGGAAGATTTCCGAACGATAAAAAAAAAAATTTGGTGAGGCAGTGGTCAAACACGAGCCTATCAATAAAGTAACATAAATGTTCTTATTCTAAACTATTGTTAGGTTTTGTTATTTAATCTGAATATTAATTGTTTATATTCGACTATTTATTGCAATCGACTAATTGTGCTGGCAGCACCGAAACGTTGAATTTGTGATTGTCTGTGGAAAGTTGTCGGTGTAGCGTTATGGCGGGCAACGGCTTGAAGAACTGCCTTGTTCCGTTGGCGCTCGTCGAGATCGGTCACACAATTGGTCTATTGCCTTATTGGTGTACAGTTAGCATAATTTTATATTAAAGCTAATAGAAGTAATAGCTCTTTAATATTGTATTATTGATAAAGCTGTAAATATAATATTCTATACTGGAGTGAGCGGTTTTATTACAGTTCAGAAGTGGTAAGTACACGCCTATTTATAAGTGCTTGAATTTCGCTTTAGATTTACATGGTTACGATTCTATTAGATTACACTAACAAAATGTTGTGTTATAACTACGTTTCATATGAATTTAGGTTTTATGGTTCTTTCTACGGGGTTTATGGGTGAAGATTTTGGTTATTTTAGAGCTGATGGTTTCAAAGATATTGTCAAAATACCCTGCAAAACTTTTCGCAACGTTTATTGCTTCTTTTTTTACAAAGAAATCGTGAGGGTAGAACGAAATGATCTTTTAAAAATTTAGGTTTTTAACCAACAAAAAAAAATGGATGGATCCTTCTACAGCGTTTATTAAAGGGGGTGAAAATTTTGGTTATATTTGAGCTCAGACGCACCGTTTCAGAGATATTGTCAAAATACCCTGCAAAACTTTTCGTGACTTTTATTGTGTGTGTGTTTTGTTTTAAACCCTTTTTATTATTTCTGTTTCATGAACTTCGCACCATGCCACGCGATGAAGGGACTAGCTCGTGGCGCTTATCGACGCCGACGAGGGGTCAATCGCACCATACAACTGAAGCCAGATCGATAGCAACTAACGACGGCAGTGCGAGGCCAAGCAGTAACAGGCGCCCTCGGATTCGAAGTCGGCATACAGCTCAAGCCAGATCAAGAGCTCGTAGCGGAGGCAATGCGAGGCAAAGCGGTCTCAGGCGTCTCCGAAGTCAAAGTTGCAGTCTTCGCCGGCACCCTACGTCGTTGAGTCTATGCGAGAAGGAGAAGGAGCTGGGACGAGAATGAGAGCGTCTCAGAGTCATGGAAAGCGGGGTGAGCAGTGCACTTAGTCGTTTATCGTCAAAGCGCCGTTTTCGTCCACATTCTCGTGAATCGTCTGTACATCGTGAAAACTTTACGAAATTAAGTCGTCACGTTTAGGCGCCTACGACTTCTAATGATTGTAAAATTGAACATCACGTCTAAACGACTAGTTTTATTTCTTTGAAAAAATATGTTACTCTAGACAATTTTATTCGTAATTTGATATGTGAATATTTGAAATTGTAGTGTTTTATCATAGTGTAATTAATTTGTAAAGTAATGTCTAACGCGGATAAAAAAAAAAAATAGAATCACGCAAAAAAAAAAAACATTAAGCGTATGTTTATGAAACTTTCACCATATTGAACATAATTTAATTATTTATCTTTTAGTATTTTAGTTTCAATGTAGGCGAAAGCATAGCTGATTCTCGGTTTAAATCCAGGAATGATTCAGATAAAACAAATGTGGCAACAACCAAAATCAATGATTCCTTAGTTTTTAACTGCTTCAATTGGGTATTTTCTGTTAGTGACAGTTTCCCCTTGCACTAGATTTGAAAAGGTTCTAACTTACTTATTTTTAATGCATTTCAAAAGTTCTTTCTGTTTTCGATTTCAGTTTGTTTCTTTTTGATACAAATACCTAATTAAATAGATTAGAATTAACTACCTAAATGTAAGGAAAAGGAACATACTTTCTCTAGATACCCAAAGCCCCTCGTAACGTGTACAAAGTGTATTAAAGTTGGTCATAGTGCTGAAGAATGTTATTCTACTTAAAAAAAAAATTAGGTTTAGGACTAATTCCATAACTGATATTCAGTTTAGTGAAGCACAATATTCAATGGTTATGCTGTTAAGTAGGTAGTGCTAATTGGTGGCTTACACTCAAGTATAGGTTATTCCAAGTTGAATAGATACATGGTCTTAATCTACTTTCTATCACAATCATGGACGTAGAAATGTTATGTCTTTTACATTGGTGATAAACAGCTATTGGTGTTGATTCTGTTATGCACAAACTAAACTTAATTTAGGCTATTGCTATCTTTTTCTCTCTAATAAAACAAGAAAGAGACGGACGTAAATTAGAGCTGTCAAATTTAGTTTGAACTAATATTTCCATACAAATTAAGGGTACACGTAAAAACATGTCGTCTAAAATCACGGCGAAGGGCAAGGCGTAAACTAGTTTGACATCTCTAAATTAGTGCATAGCTATAGCCGTCCTTTTCTCGCACTGCCTTTTAGTAAAAGACAGCAATTCTCTAATTTTAGTTTAGATATTGAACAAGAGCTGCCGCGGTTTCACCCGCGTAGACCGTGATAAAAAGTTGCCTATGTGTTAATCCGGGGTATAAGCTATCTACTTACCAAATTTCATTCAAATCAGTCAAGCCGTTTGCGCGTGAAGAAGTAACAAACACACACACTCACAAACTTTCGCCTTTATAATATTAGTGTGATAGGTATTATGTAAATAATAATTGAATAAATTAAGATGTCCAAGAGCCATTTAAGTAGTAAATTAAATTAAAGCAACATTACTTTTTTTCATTTCTTTTTCAATCTAATCGTATATTTTTTAAATTTTATTATAAAATAGCGACCCGCCCCGGCTTCGCACGGTTGCAATTTTGTTTATTTGATTTCCCAAAATTTTCTTTCATACAAACCTTGTCCTGACAAACACGAACAAAGAAAAAGAATGATCAAATTTGGTGCAGTCGTTCGGAAGTTATGCGCGTACATACATTTCGGCGATTTATTTTTATTTATATATATTTGCGGGGCTCGGCATAATAATTATGCTTTTTCACATGAGAGCTGTACTGGCTCTGCATCAGCGTAGCTTGTTGTTTCTCCTGCTACGTTAAACAGTATCAGATGATAAGGCAACTTTGGATTTAATCTTACAAATAAGTTTCAAATACATATATACAAAGCTGTTAGTGTCAGAATTTTGTGTTTTCTGAAATATGGTACCGAAAAGGGCATCAAGCATGCGTTGAATGCTGTCGCTAGCCCACAATCGAAAGAGCAAGTAGAACGGTACGACCGGACTATTCTAAGTTCTTAGATAGCTCAGAATTTCGGGGACGACAAAGGGTTGGGGATACCAAAGTTGGCAAAATTCATTGAGGTTTAAACTATACCGTCCAGAAGATGACGCAAAGGACCCCAGCGGAGGTAACGTTCGGTACTCGCATGAATAGTAAAAATGATCCACGTTTGAATGACATATGAAAAGCTACTATAGAGACGCGACTAATCTTGTTACCATTCGCGAGCAGATAAAATGATCGTTATGATAGTAATAGACATCCAGCTCGTAAGTAGGAAAATTAGTAAAGATTACGAAAACTACATTTAAAAAAGAAAAAACTATGGGCCTATATAGGGTCATACCGAGTACCTAGTTGCGTCGCTCGGAAATGATAGATAGAAGTTAGCCGCGATTCCCGGAGCTCGAAAAACAAGAGAATGTTACCATGGGTTCATGTAGCTGCTTTAGATTTTAATGAGAGTAGTAGTAAATTGTGAATGTACTGATGATGAAATTGATGATTGTAAAGAAAATTAGAACAATTAAGTAGATAAAATATTCAAGTTATTGGTTGTATAATGTCAATTTGCTGTTTATTGAATTCAATGATTGAAGTTTATTAAGGTTGCGTGATTTCTGAGTTTGTTATAAAAAGAAAATGGAGAAGAGATTGTAAACTGTTAAGTTGTTGTTTTGAGTGAAGAGTTGACTTGTGGGAATGACTTGTGGGAATGACTTGTGGGGATTACTTGTGGGAATGACTTGTGGGAATGACTTGTGGGCATGACTTGTGGGCATGACTTGTGGGAATGACTTGTGGGCTGGAGTCTTACGGGGTGACTGGTGCTTAGGGAACTCCATGCAAATGTTGGAGGACTCCAAAAGTTGGAGACTTATGGGGTGACTGGTGCTTAGGGAACTCCATGCAAATGTTGGAGGACTCCAAAAGTTGGAGACTTATGGGGTGACTGGTGCTTAGGGAACTCCATGCAAATGTTGGAGGACTCCAAAAGTTGGAGACTTATGGGGTGACTGGTACTTAGGGAACTCCATGCAAATGTTGGAGAACTCCAAAAGTTGGAGACATATGGGGTGACTGGCGCTTAGGGAACTCCATGCAAATGTTGGAGGACTCCAAAAGTTGGAGACATATGGGGTGACTGGTGCTTAGGGAACTCCATGCAAATGTTGGAGGACTCCAAAAGTTGGAGACTTATGGGGTGACTGGTGCTTAGGGAACTCCATGCAAATGTTGGAGAACTCCAAAAGTTGGAGACATATGGGGTGACTGGCGCTTAGGGAACTCCATGCAAATGTTGGAGGACTCCAAAAGTTGGAGACTTATGGGGTGACTGGCCCTAGGGAACTCCATGCAAATGTTGGAGAACTCCAAAAGTTGGAGACTTATAGGATGACTGAAGCTTAGGGAACTCCATGAAAATATTGGAGGACTCCAAAAGTTGGAGACTTATGGGTGACTGAAGCTTAGGGAACTCCATGCAAATGTTGGAGGACTCCAAAAGTTGGAGACGTATGGGAATATCAGATTTGTTTGGGTAGCTCCAAAAATTGTACAAATTCAGTAACTTCAGGAGATAATGGGTAACTCCAAAAGTAGGGGACTTTAAATTATAAAAAAAAAGAGATGTATTAAGCATTTATAATTGATTGATTTGTAATTGACTTCAATATTTGTATTTACACTAGTGTATACATTTTGAAATATGTGTGTTAAGCCGAGTGTTAGGTTTTAGTCTTTACTTGATACCGTATATGAGGACATACACGTTGTCAGGATGGACGAGTGTTAGGTTTTGTTATTTAATCTGAATATTAATTGTTTATATTCGACTATTTATTGCAATCGACTAATTGTGCTGGCAGCACCGAAACGTTGAATTTGTGATTGTCTGTGGAAAGTTGTCGGTGTAGCGTTATGGCGGGCAACGGCTTGAAGAACTGCCTTGTTCCGTTGGCGCTCGTCGAGATCGGTCACACAATTGGTCTATTGCCTTATTGGTGTACAGTTAGCATAATTTTATATTAAAGCTAATAGAAGTAATAGCTCTTTAATATTGTATTATTGATAAAGCTGTAAATATAATATTCTATACTGGAGTGAGCGGTTTTATTACACTATAGATCCGGGATTTCCTTTGTGTATCACATAGATCTGCGTAATACACAAAATCATCACCTTATCAGCGCCCACACCGAACTTCAAAACACAGGATTCAGTCAAAATTAAAAAAAAAAATATTCAAAAAGTCTGAACCATTAACATCAATCACAGAATTGTATCACTAATATATCCAATTAGAATAGCCTAGTCAAAACAACCTACATCTGTCAAATCCCTCTACAACTTCCGACAAATGACAGACGGACTGACAATCCGGACTGTCAGTCTGACGGACAAGCACGACGTATGTTTTTACAATGTCTCAGGAATTTAACAGTCGTGACCTGCTAATCTTTTCTACTTTCAAAACGTAGAAACAGGAAATGACTGCTTCTGAAATGTTGGGGGAAATTATCCCCCATTTATTGTTAAAGTTGTTTCGTTTTAGCGCGGAAATAGCGATCATTCACCTCTCTCAAATCTTTTCGGTTTTGTTTTTTTGGAATCTGAATAATAAACAAGGTATGTAAATTTACCACTTCCTGCTTAAAAAAATGTAAAAGATCACGATAAACGTCGATTCAGGCAACTTTGATTTCTTGTCAAAATCAACGCTATTGTCACAGCAAAACGTAACAACTATAGCTTTTATTTTCAAAACGTTATTAACAACCCGGAAATGTTAAACAGTAAAACATTGTTCAAAATTTCGAGGGAAATTGTCCCCCATTTGTTGTTATAGACCTACCTACCCAATTATCCAAAATACCTCTCATGTCAACCCGTCAAAAGAAAAGTCAAAGCATTAATTTTACCTAATTAGATTTAGTAAACTTCACATAAAAACATGTTTTATTTCGAAGAATGGAAATAAAATTTCTGAGTATCAATTTGTTTTTCATCTGATTTAAAACAAAATTATACTAAAAAAAACCGGTTTAGATAAGAAAGACATAAAATCAGTTACAAATCTTTAAATTAGGATGTAGTCTAATTACTCAATTTGCTTCTGCTGACATATGTATGTAATGTTAACTATTTAGATTGCCTGTCCAAAATAATCATGTATCCAATTAGAGGTATTGACATGACATGTGACTTAACAAAGGATTTCAGCAGCCGGGTGAAATATAATGACAGTATGACATCATTATGAGGTTAGTCCTAGAGTGGAATCTACGTTTCAGCAAGCTTAACGTGGAACACTTCTTAGCTACAAAGCTGTAGAGACTTTAGACAAAGCGACATTAGAATCAGCAATAAAAATAGGATAGTTGACTCAATTTTGTATAATTTGTTTCAAAAAGTAACTTAAGGCGCTATTAGCTGCCAACGACCTTGAGTGGTTAGCTTGCGTGTTCTGCGCTGAGCTCACGCAACGCGTCGTGTATCAACCCAGTAATAGGACTCGTCCATCTAGGACACTGTCCAAAATTAGACGCATTATTAATTTATTACACACAAAACAACAAGTATTAAACTAAAACACTGAGACTAAATTGTAAATAATAATTAAATGATCTTTAAAATGGTGAAGGTTTCATAAAAATACGCTTTATAGTTTTTCCGTGATTCTCAATTTTTTATCCGAGTTAGACATAACTTTACATATTAATTACACTATGTTATAAAAATATTATTTCAAATATTCTGAGATCAAATTACGACGAAAATTGTCTAGAGTAACATATATTTTTTTCAAAGAAATAAGACTAGTCGTTTGGACGTGATGTTCAATTAAAAACCATTGAAAGTCGTTTAACTGCGCCTTTATCCACAATCGAAAATAGAATTTTTCAACTTCGTTCAAAATTAAGTAAGTTGGAAACCTTTCAAATCTGGTGGAAGGGGAAACTGTCAAGTAATAGAAAAAGGATGCACACACTGACGTATATGACGTCGACACTATTAAGTTAAGCATGTACAAGAGAGATAGCGAGATGTCCGCGCCACGCCCCCACTCTTCCATAATCAATATTTGAATTGCTAATTGCTGCCTCATTTAATAACATGAAATTATTTATTTTTTGTGTTATTTATTGTTTCATATTATAAACAAAAATAAATACAGGAGAATTTTTGTCAAACATTCGAAAATCATGCGCTACCGAAACATCACATGGTCAGACAATCGATTTCGCTGGTAGAACGACACTTTCTCTGGAGCTACCAGAGAGGTAGCGGTAGGCCGTCGACGTTAGTCCTAAGTTTCAGCTGTTCCCAAAATTCAAAGGATGAAACCGGAGTAACTTAACTAATGTTTCACTGCAACCTAATTGCTAGTTTACCTTAAGGCCCTTCTCGCAGTCCAGTGGCGCCCTCATTGAATAAAAAATCGTAGCATAGCACAGAAAATAAATATTAAAAAATTAAACTTCACGTTTGTTATAAAGAGGATAAAGAATTTTTACGTTGTTAAAACAAGCCTTAAGAGGCCGTACACGAAATTTTGCCGATTTCGCTGATTTACGTAATTTTACAGACGTGATTTCATAGTTAAAATAATGTATTTCTTTATGTTTTAATGCACAACATGAAATATCATTTCAATTATGATCTAATGTATGAGCTAGCTTTTTTTATTTTTATTATAATTACGGTTAATTAACCACAAACCGTCGACGGTTTTGTGAATTATTGCTGTATATCACATAATTATGAATCGTTTTGACGTCTAAACGGTATGAAAAAAATAGAATGTATTGTTGCAAAAGTCATCTACATAATGTATGAATCACTTTTTACCACTTATTTATAAAAAAATTGAATAAAAAAATATTTAACTTAGTCAAATTTTAGAGAAAATGGGCAAAGAATTGCTTTTGATTTTGGCTATTTAGAACTCTCGTTCATAAAATACTTCAGTTCACCATCAATCCATTTCTTGAGAAAAAAGTGTTAAAATTACAAAAAATTTGCAATAAAAATCTTTTAAAACAACCAAAATCTCGACTTATAATACGCAACGCAAGCTTCGAATCTAGCTCATTCATTAGATCATAATTTTTTTTTTTTTTTTTTTTTTTTTTTTTTTTATTTAAAAACTATCACACAACGCCATCTAGTCCCAAGCTAAGCAGAGCTTGTGTTATGGGTACTAGACAACTGATAAACATACTTATATATTTCTAAATACATACATATTATAGATAAATTACACCCAGACACAGAACAAATGATTGTGTTCATTACACAAACATTTGTCCTGGGTGGGAATCGAACCCACGACCTCCGGCATAGCAGTCAGGGAAATTGAAATGATCTTTCATGTTGTGCTTTAAAACTTATAAAAATGCATTATTTTAACTGTAAAATCACATCTGTAAAATCACGTAAATCAGTGAAATCGACAAAAATTTCGTGTACGGCCTCTTAATTCCAAGGAATATCTTTTTAAACGAGCACGAAGGGTCGAATTAAAATAGGTAGTGAAACTCCGCACATGTGATATGGATTTCAAAGGACTACAACTGACTACAGGGTCAATGGCCGCTGGTAGTGTAGAGACTAGAAATTATGAGTAGACCATTTTTTTTTTCGTATTTAAATATCGAAACTACACGTCTGCGGATTTCGCTAGTCAAGTTAATTCGATACTGTATCACGATCATCATTGTCATAAAACACCACTTCTCCTGCCTACACTTTGCGAAACTAGCCGTGTCGCGTATTTTAATGAGCTAGCTCAAATAAGATCCTATCTCTCACACTTTGATAGCCCTGTTTGCATGAACCTCGCTGCGCTTGTAAAACTTACTATGCACTTAAGTTTAACTTGCAGCACTAAGCATTAAACTGTTGATGTTAATTCGGTTTCTGCTTGTGAATGTTAATTAATTGGCTTTTATGGGTAGCGACAGTTGGGAGAAATGGTTTTGGTAGTAATTCGCGACAGGCCACCCAGTTAATAGTTTCTAATTATTATGGTAAATCAACAAAATTCAATCAGTCTCATCATCATCATTTCAGCCGAAAGAAGTCCACTGCTGGACATAGACCTCCCCCAAGTGTTACCACAATGACCGGTCCTGTGCGTCTCGCATCTATCGGCTACCCGCGATCCTCACCAGGTCATCAGTCCACCTTGTCGGCCTTCCAACGCTGCGTCATCTGTTAATCGGTATCATCCCAAAATGTTTTAAAATAAATTAATTTAAACTTCCTATAAAAAAACAAAGGTTTTCTTCCCTCACTTATCTCTATCAAATCCCGTCAATATAAACTGTCCAGTCAGACTGACTCACTGAAGTGCAAATCCTCCGCCGACCGCCGTTTACTTTCGCATTTCGATGTTTTTTACCGGACTAAGTTTGAATTTGATCGATCAGTCCACAGTCTCGGCCTTGTTCATAAGTAAGAACTTAAGTTGGTGTGAGGTTCTATCTAAACAGACGAGTCAATATTTATCAGTACTTTGTCAGAATAACTGACGCTAAAAAAATAACCGGAAAACTCAGGATTGTTGTCCTGAAACCACAAGAAGAGGCCGCGGAAGACCACGAAGGAGATGACGGGATGACTTAGACATCTACCTTGAGAATTGGAAAGAAGTAACATAGAACCGAGAACAGCGGAAGGAATGGAGGGAAGCCTTTGCCCAGCAGTGGGACAGTACATGCTATATATAATAATTACTGCCGCCAAAACGGTCAGGAAGAAAACATGGTGGGGTTACTGGCACGTTCCAGAACCAAAAACTGGAAGCCATTTGACATCCACTAGCCAGCACTAGGCCCGCGTGGTGCACAATGATTCAATCTTTGCAGTAGCTGTGGGAACATTATCGGCTGATTTATCAACTGCCAACTGACCCTCCCCCTGACAGGTGGTGGGAAATAATGTGGTCCAATTTCTACCACAAAGCAGGGTTACTGCATCCCAGTTTGAAAGGATTGCTTTGCAATTACAGGAGCATGAGTCTTAAGAGCATTCTTTCTGTATGACAGTGCATTATTGCATGGCGTTGAGGATAACAAAACCATTAATTTTTGACGATCATTATTGCGGGCACCCTCTGCAATAACCCCATGTACATTATTAAACATATCAGAGAATAGTAAAAAAAAAGCCTCCTTAATAATAACATTGCTTACCGTCCAGCCATTTCCGGACACCAAACATTATTGCATGGCGTTGAGGAAAACAAAACCATTAAGCTTGTAAGTGAACCAAAGTGCTAATGCTGCCGAAATTAATTTCCTGACATTGTAATTCCTTTGCCCTCTACTTTCTATTTCCCCCAAATGAAAACGGAGTGCGCGTAAAGTGAGACAGCTGAGTTACTTAGTGATCTTTTAATATTGTATTTTTCTATCGTCAATGCTTGCAAAGGAACTTTCTTAGAAATAGATTATTTTCCTTTGCTGTGAGTGAGGGGGGCAGAAGCGTAGAAGTCAAGGATCAAGTGTAATCTTAGAGTTTGAGTGTCTGCCGGGGGTCATGGATAATTCGAGACAGAGTTACCGCACCCCTGGATACTCAGGAAACTGTAGGAACAGGGGTGGGTTTTAGTCAGTAAAAGTCTGACCGCTCCACCCAGAGCGGGAGAAGTCATTGTATGATTGCCCAACCCCACAAAAAAAAAACAAAAAATAAGAGTAAGGTCAGAGAAATTGATTAATTTAGCAGCCAACTTTAGATAACAATTCTCAGGAAATTAGAATTTGTCAATAAGCAAATAGACCTTGTCCTTTAATATCAATCATCCTTCCTATTGGTATTTAATTTTGATCTTAGTTTTCAAATTATTAATGGCACCCAAAAAGGGTCGCCATTTTTGGATGTTTGTCACGGCAACTGTTGGGTATGCCCGACAAATCCCTGCTCATCCCTTCTTCAGTCTTATTTTTAATACTGACTTTGCCTTAAAAAATGAAAACAAAAGAGTCCACTTTAAGAGTCCCTCAAACTGATTCTAAGAGTCCCCAAACTGAATTACGCTTTCCCCAAAGCATAATGAGGGCCATAATAACCAAGTTCAAAGTTACATTTTCTTAAATCAAAATTGACACATTCTGTCGTCCTGAGGGCCGGTTTAACAAAAAGTTATTATTTTTAACGTATTTCCTTAACTGGGTCAAAGAAGAACTCTTTTGTAGGCGGACATTATTAGAAATATTTCTTGGAGAAACTTATAAAAGTATGTGGACTCAGTTTGGGTCGTATTAAAAGTTCGTTCAGAAATGTGTATATTTGTGACTGCATAAAATTGCAGCTTTCAATTTTATAACGGACTCGTTCCGCGGTTCAGTCACGTGATTTAATTTTTGACGTGACAACGTCTTATAAATTGGTTTGCCGGGTGACACTTCAAGAAACTGCGTTACGCTCCGCTCACGTTATGCGCTCACAATGAGAGCGAGTGAGAGGCACGCGTCCCTTCCACTCGGGCATGGTTAGCCCGCCTAAGAGCGAGAGAGACAGACATAAAAAGTGAAAGGCACGCGTCCCTTCCACTCGAGCACAGTTAGCCCGCCTAAGAGCGAGAGAGACAGAGCGAGAGAGAGAGAGAGAGAGTGAGAGAGATAGGCATACACACCGGTTCATGTCTTGCGCTTCTATTTCGCTTAGGCGCCTGCATACAATTGTTACTATTATTTCATCCTTCTTCCTACTATACGAATGAATATTCACATTAAAATTATTTTACCACTCAAAGTCGTTGTCACGTAAAACTTTCGCCCGTATACCGACTTTACAGGCAACCAATTTTTTTTAGTACCTAAATATTGTTAGCCTTTTCATAAAGAACCCGCCAGACAGGAATGTGGTGACATTGCGACATGTAGTGTCGTGAGCACTTTCACAGAAATTGTTCAAGGGTATCACAAAATCGTGTTGCTCGCGTCGCATCTGCCTGAGGAATTACCAAATTCACAATTTTTTTTTAAATTGGGTACTGTCAAGTTGATCCATATCTGTTCAACCGTAATAAAGAGGTGACAGACAGACAGTTACTTTCACATCTATAATGTTACTAGCGATATTCGTCGCTAGTAAGCAAATTTTGTTATAACAAACCTTCCTCATTTATCGCTCTTCCTATTAGTGAAAACCGCATTGAAATGCGTTGCATGGTTTATTTAGGAGGAGTTAGCAGAAAAACAGGTAGACGCGTGAAACGACCTTCTTTGATTTATGCTAGGTAGTGATAGTGATATAGTAATTAATGAACAGCATTCAATTCGATACTTAAGACTTTTATTACAGTGGTTATTTTTTAAGAAACAAATCACAATATAAAGTTTTTACAAAAAAATCAATCGACTTCCAAAAAAGAAAATAAAGTTATTTTTTAATTTTAGAATATTTTTTTTTTGGAAGTGGGTTGTTTTTTTTTGTATAATAGTTTTTATTTTTCTTGTTTTCGTTCGTTATACCCCAGAACTAAAACCCCAATAAATAACATGGAACGTGAAATTTAAACATACACGTAATTGGAGGAAACCAAAACGTCATCTATGTATACGTAGTTTTCGTTTTTGTTTAGTTTTTCAAAAATCGTTGAAGCAATTTCGATAAAATTTATATAAGACCATTTCGGGAGTATATTCTTTCGGATAAAAAAAGAATTTTGAAAATCGGTCAACAACTGACAGAGAAATCGGTGAACATAAATAAATAAAAAAACAGTCGAACATAGAACCTCCTCCTTTTTCGAAGTCAGTTAAAAATAATAACAAAAGACGAACTCCATCGAACAAAGGCAGGACATTTAGAACAAGAAAGTAATTTCCTCTAGTCTTATCACATGTCCCAAAAACGGAGGCTATGAAGTCAATCTGCGGATAATATTCGTCTTGAACAACAAACCCCGAGTTTTTATCATTTAGGAACAGACGCCCGTTATGGAGAAATGTCGCAGAAGTGCAAGTTATTTTTGTCCTTTAAATATTTGAAAATGGACAGTGCCGCCGAGGTTGGCTACGAAAAAAAAAAAAAAGCGAGACGACCTTGCCGCGTACCGCGAAGCTCGGGAGAAGAGTTCCTGGAAAGGAGTTGGGAGGCCTTTGCCCAGCAGTAGGGCAGTGCAGGCAAGTAAAAAAAAATATTGATGAGAACTTTTATGGATAGATACAAATATTTATTGCCAATACTGTCAAACAATCATGAAGTATATCAATGACAAAACAAAGACTCCAGTATGTTGTTGTGTTCATTGTGGCTTAAGGAGCGGGCTCAGCAAATGTTGAGCAGTATGCAGGATAGCTCTCGCTATCGCAGTATAGCTGTCTATCTGGTTAAACTAGCCAGTCAATTGGACGTCCAGGCCGTTCATTTAACGCTGGCATTCAATTAAATGGCTACGCCGATGCTTAATTGAACTAGAATCACTCAACGTTTAACAACTCGGCGTATTGAAAGTCAGCCCTTTGAAGATGACTGACCAAGACTCAGCCAAGCGATTCAAATTTACTTCAAATTAAGCCCCAAAATAACAAACACAATTAACCCCCGAAATAATAAAAAATAATTAGGCCCCGAAATAGCAGACACAATTAAAAACCTATTGTCGTGTCTCCGATTGAAGACGCGCGGGGCCTGACGGATTAAATGAAAAATGATTTAAACGAGTATTTATTTATTTAACAATTTATGTACACACAGAACAGACAGGAATGAAACAGAAAAAAAAGTAATTATGTACAAAGGTAATGCTTATTTCTAATGAAATCTCAGTGATTCGATTCAAGGGCTCAATGTTTTAAGAGTCAATAGCCACGAAAGGGATGGTTAGGATATGCATCACCTTTTTACAACTTTGCTAAAGTAATAAGTTGATATAAAACGGCCGAGTTTTAAATAAAACTTAAAGTATAGGTACAACTATCCATTCAACGTTTCTTTGGTCTTTCTTTTTCAACATTGATGGGTTCGCACTTGACCACTAACTCACCTGATAGTAAGCGATGATATGGCGCTTACCATCAGGTAACAACGGAGCACGCTTGCCTAAAATTCACTGTTGTCTTAAAGACCCCCAGGTTGGTGCCATCAGGGCTTACAGACTTCGGCAGTAAATACCACTCCTTACTGTTATATAATAATAGTCCACATTTACAATTTAGATTCTCAGTTGTTTAATTTAATACAATCATTTACCACAAACCCACTATTCACCGATAACCTTACTTTTTATCCACCAGTCAGTTTATTGAACAAAATCAAAAGCCCGGGAAACTCGACAAAGATTCCCGCCGACCTAAATGTCAAGGGGAGCGCCGGTCTACAAGCTACACAGTTACGAGCCGATACAACAGAACAAATATTAGTGATGTAGCTGATAGTTCGTGCATGTGATTGGAGTCAGGAGTGGATACGAAGTCGGGGACTGAGGACTCTCAGAGGATTGAAGAGGGAATCGGAGGGATCGTATTTATATTGAATTAAGAAGCGCAGTTTTTTTTTTTCAATTTGGGCAGTTAAATACGTTTCAAATGCAAATAACTGATGGAACAACTAAATGACCTACATTTATCCGCCTTTCTTAGTAATGTAGAACAATATAAATTCAAACTTAGAATACGTACTATGTTATGTTTATAAGTAATGTATTATGTTTATTAGTTACGTACTATATGTATTTATAGGTATTTATAAGATAGGAAATACAAAGGCATTAACTAAATAAAATTCGACCAACATCGAAGCGGAACCACATAGCAGTCGCGTTTTTTCAACACGGTAGAATATAGTTTGTTTTGGAAACTCCGAGGTAGCCCATTGCTTATTCACATGCACTTTCAAAACAGCGCTACGCCGAGTGCTAGGTGACATGGTCCTAGCAAATCCAGATATTGTTTTACTTTGTAATGACGAGGCTCCTAGCCGTATGGCTTCGGCTTTGGGAATACTGTCTGTCAGCCATACCAATACAAAATGATAAATGACCAACAACACAGCAACCACTTACAGCTACAAATTAATGACGTCACTACCAGATCTTCTGTTTAACCTGTACAGTGACCAAAAAAAGTCGTGCGATGAAAAATAGCCTCTCCGGGTTGAAGGTTTTTGTAGAACCCGGGGTCTTGTCGACACCTTTTGTTTTAAAGGGGTTGACTTTTTAGGATAAGAGGGTTGATTTGTAGGATTCCATAACCGGGGGCCAATGTTAATGCGAATAAAATTACAGACTTTTGAATGTTAAAATTCTGTAAGAGCTTTTTGTTGTACACACCCGTTAATTTGAGGGTTGGGTTATTGTTTTTTCTTTTCTTTTAATTTAATTATAATACTAAATATTTGTGCTTTTATTTCTTTGTTCTGCTTAACACAGAGAACGTGAGAAATTTGCAGCACACCGTTACGAGAAAAATACAAAAAACTTTTAATCAATCTAAATCAGTCATTTATTTAAACTAGCCTGTGAGCCAGCACTTTTGGACGTCAAAATTCTATATATACATAAAGACAGTCAAAAACGCCCGCCTGTCAACACTTCCTAGTGTTTTAGCTGGGAAAGAGAAGTGGCGGAACCATATCCCCAGCAAATAATTATATAATTGAGATTTTATGAGACAATATCAATGACCGAACAGATGGCCACACAAGCAGATGGCAATTAATCAATAACATAGCATTATCTTTAAGGTCATGCCATTAACGGGCGGCGGTGGTACTTTCATTTCATTCAAAGTTACTATATCTACCTACATTATTATATCAGGAAACGTCAAATATAAATTATAATCTACTAAAATTCTTCTTACTCTGTGTTTAGCTATACCTAGACTTTGCAAAAATGAAGAAATAGAAAACTTTTGTAATATGGAAAAGGACAACACTTAAATCAAGTTATTTGGCCTTGGCGAAAAATGATTTTTTTTCTTTTCTGTTACTCGTAATTTTTTGTGGACACCCCATTTAAGATGCATAATGTAAATCTAAACCAGTATTATAACTGCGAAAGTTGCTTTTTGTTCCTCCTGTTTGTTTGTTACCTATTCACGCCTATTTTTTTTTTTTGGTGTGGAAAATCATCCAATGACGCCCTCCCGTTCCACCCAGAACGGGAGATCCGTTCTGGGTGGAACGGGAGGGCGTGTCAAGACTCTTACGGACTAAAATCCACCCCTGTTCTTTCCCTGCCCTGAGTGCCCAGGGGCGCGGTAACTCTGTTTCGAATTTATCCACAACCCCTGGGCAGTCGCCTAACCACTGAACCGACAATCATGAAATTTTGGATACAGTTTGAGTCTTTATAATGTGCACATATCGAGATTAGGGAATTTATGCTTAATTTTATCGACGGAAAAAATATAAAAAGAAATCTAAATCTGAAAGTTTTTTGTAAATCGCTACCGTGACGCCTTCGTTGGTATAATGTCATTTGTCCAAAGCCTCGGGTAGTCTTAAATACTTAGTAGGTACCTAGGTTTTTATTTTATTGTTTACTAGCAAAATGCTTCGAAAGACACGTAGCGCCATCTAGCACCCTAAAGTAATTGTGACCGACGAAAGTTATTCTTTTCCTCGGGAATGAAAGATACACATCATCGCTTACCATGAGGTGAGATAGTGGTCAAACGCGTACCTATCAACAATATAAATAAAAAAAACCTAGAAGTCCTTTTCTGTACCCCTTTTTTGACGTGACAACGTAACGTAATAAATCGATGAACGCCGGCTGCATGCACGAAAAAGTGTCCCGTTACGCTAATTGTACGCATGCGCCGCATCTATATTTCATCAATGTTTTGTTATGACGTTGTCACGTTAAACTATCGTCCGTAAACCAACTTTACAGACAACCAATTTTTTTTTTGGAGGGATGGAAATCATCAATTGACTTCCCCCGCTAAAACAGAGTGGGTTTTAGTCAGTGTTCTTTCAATTACCTGTGCCAAGGGCCGCGGTAACTCTCTTTCGAATTTAAACATAATACATAATATTTTAGTATAATTCCTACATGAACATAATATCTTCGTGAAATTATTATAAGAAACGCTATCAAAACAAAGGATCGTCTTCCAATTAAGTCAAGTCCCACGTAGGAACAACAGCCTGCGGAAATTGTGGGATTGCCTATCATAATATTGTTTGATGGAAATCTGGCTATAAGTTTACTTACCTATATTTATAATGGGTCTGTTGACATCAGTATTGTTTTTTAAGCGGTTAGTTATGATATTTTGTTCTATGTTTTCTTCTTTGGTTCTCACGACATATTCCACAAGAAACTTGTAATTTTTCAAGCTAAAAATTAGCATTATGATAATCAGCGGTAGAGTGCGGGATTCTAACCATGTAAATAATTTCGTAATTGGATCAGTAGGTACCTCCAAATATTACCTTTTACAGGTTTACCTGCATTAAACTAGGTAATCAATTTTACATTTTTTTATAATAAAAGTTAAAAACACGTGCACCAGTTTTTTAAAACATAACCTATATAAAATGCCCTCTCTCCTCTAAACAAAAGACTCTCGAATGTGCAATTTCAAATTCAAAATTTCAAACTCCGTTCAGAGAGAGTGAACCAGAAACGCAGGCGAGTGAACTAAAAGACCGAATGAAACGAACTCATATTACATCATGTCCTGTGGAATTCATACAAACGGTCGACGTTGTCGAATTTTAAACATTCACTCGTAGTAGGTAGATTGTTTAGTAAAAAATCGGTCAAGTGCGTGTCGGACTTCGCATATTCATAGTTCCGTACCAAATGTATTTTTGACTATTTATATGGCTTTGGGTCACCAAGATCTTTATATACTGTGAAAATTTGAAAACTATAGCTCCAACAGTTTGACGACAGACGACGGACAGACAGACTGACGGACACGTAAGTGACAGCAATGGGGCTCCGTTTGGACCCATTGGGTACGGAACCCTAAAAATGGAATATTCGCTAGCGACTAAGCCCACGTGGACTTAGTACTTTCCCCATAATTATAGAGAATTTATTAAGTACCTATGTTATTCTGATGTTTAAAAGCTACATTACTGTTAAGTTTCATCAAGATCCGTTCAGTAGTTTTTGCGTAAAAGAGTAACAAGCATCAACATCCATAACATCCATGTATCCATCCATACACCTTTCCTCATCATCATCATCATCATTCTCCTGCCCTTATCCCAATTTATTTGGGGTCGGCGTAACATGTCTTTTTCTTCCATACTCCTCTATTAGTCATCTCTGTAGTCACCCTTTTTTTACCCATATCCTCTTTCACACAGTCCATCCATCGTTTCTTTGGCCTTCCCCTACTCTTATAGCCATCCACATCCATACACAAGACTTTCCTCACGACATTTTCTTTATTCCTCCGCATCACATGCCCATACCACGACAACCGATTTCCACACAACTTTTCAGTCAGCGGTGCCACTTTCCGTCCTCGTAAACTTTCAAATTTACGATATTTGTAGGATATATTATGGTTTATCATTCATCACCTGCACACCGAGCCCCTCCGTGTCTTAGAAAGCACGTTGATCACTCTAGTCATTTGTACCTTTGACAGTCGTTACGGTAGTCAAAAGCCGGAAAATCTGACCTCACTTTTGCCAAGGGGCGTAAATCCTGTTACCTAGTTACTGGGTTGTGGAGGTCAAATCCAAAATAATCTTATTTAGTCTTAAAATACTACCAATATAAAATCATGTTTAGACAGTTACTTTCAACAAAGTACCGAAATATTTAAAAAAGTATTTATTATGATGGACAAGGTCAATTAAAAAAACAATTTTTTAAATTATTAGGAACGAACTGCTTTTTTAATAAAAACAAGAGATAAAACCATTAAGCTAAATAGCCAGTTCTATGAATGTAAATTTAGAGGGATCTGTAGTCATTTGTAGTCAAAAGCCGGAAAAGGGGCGTATCGTGTTACCCAGTTACTGGGTTGTGGAGGTCAGATCCAAAATAATCTTTAAAGAATGAAACTTAAAAGACTACCATTTTCAAATCATGTTAGGTTAGCTTACTTAATCAACAAAGTACCGAAAATTTTTAAAAATTAAATTATGATGGACAAGGTTAATTAAAGAAACAAACAAATTTTTAAATTAGGAGGAACGAATACTGTGGTAATAAAAACAAGAGTATAACCATTAAGCTAATTAGCCAGGCCGATGAATGTAATTTGTTTATCTAAGCAGGATCCGATGTGCTGGTTAGGGCCGTGGGGCCGTACGCGGACGCAGAGGGTGACGGGGATCGCATGAATTCATGCGGGCCAATACCTAGCCGGGGAGCGTGATAAAAGCACTCTGGCACCCCGGTCAAAGGCTGCAGAATACCGCGTGGTTTTAGTCGGTAAGTCTTGCGCTCGCCCCGGGCGGAGGACAGCCATGAGGATTTCCATACGATAAGGGCCGCTGGAGACCGCTTGATGCGAGAAGCACAGGACTGGTCGATGTGGCGACGCTTGGGGGAGGCCTATGTCCACCAGCGGACCACTTTTGCCTAAATTAAGCAGGAGAGCCAGTGAGGTCCACTTGACAAGGTATATCACGCTCCTGAGTCCCAATGACATAAATCACATAATATGTGAATGGTTGATCTAGCGACTCATATCAAATCAAATGTCATTTATCGTATATTTCTTTGGCATTATTAATCTTTCTGTCTTTTTTTATTGTTTTAAGGTGTAATTATTACCATTTTTGTTGTAATGCCAATAAACGCATTTTTCTTTCTTTCACTTATTCAACCTAGGATGTCAGCCACGCCGCCGTGTCCTCGTGGACGCGATAGGTGGCGGCGACCTCTCGCGCCCGGCCCTGGTTCAGGCCATGGTACGGAGCGAGAGGGAATGGCAGGCAGTCTCCGCCTTCTGCGAAGCACTAATGCTCGTGAAGGCGGAGGCGGGACGCGTGAGGGAAGCTCAACGGAGTGGCCCTCACGGCCCCGGCCGCTACCACCGCAGGAAGAGGTACTGGGTGTACTGGGTGTAGGACGTCGCGAGATGATTTCCGGCCACCATAGACCCGGGCCTGCGGACGGCGAGGAGTGGGTAGCTCGCCGTCCGATCAGCACCAGGCCCGTGAGTCGACGGCGCGTGGTCTCAAAGAGATGTTGTCAGCCACCACTGATGCGGCCCATCGTGGCCAGTGCCTGTATGCCTAGGGGTAGCGGATACATTCTGAAAATGAGTTACCGCACCCCTGGGCACTCAGGCAGGGAAGGAACAGGGGTGGGTTTTAGTCAGTAAGAGTCTGACACGCACTCCCGCTCCACCCAGAGCGGGAGAAGTCATTAGACGATATACCACCCCAAAAAAAAAAAAAAAGGATGTCAGCCAGACACTTTTTGAACGTCAAAGATCTACGTTAAAGTCACCACTTCCTAGTGTTTTAGCTCGGCAGAAGTGGCTCAACAACTCCCCAGAATGGTGACCACACTGTGGTTGGTTTAAGACGTTGCTCCCAAGAGGTCAGGTATGTGGATTAAACCACTCTGTCGGTGTCCTAACAAAACTCGATCAGGCTATCATAGAGCGAATTTCTTTTTGAATTAGGCAGGCCACTAACAGCCAGTTTTCGATTTGAGAGACAAAAACAAACCCTACTTTAGAGCCAAAGTTTGACAGATACTACTGTTTCTTCTATGCAAATGTGCTCCATCATCATATCGTCGACCACATCATCGTTTACCATCAGGTGAGATAGTGGTCAAGCGTGAGCCTATCATTGATAAATAAAAAACATAAGTAGGACCACTGTTAATCCATAACCATACAGTTAATATTTTAAATGCGAAAGTATCTGTCCGTCACCTTTTACATGTATATGGAAATACCTTGGCACACGAGTAGGCCTGATACTTTTTTACAGGGTGTATGTTCCCTAAGGTAGATAGCCGACTTTAACGTGGGCGAAGCAGCTGGCAGAAGCCAGTTCAAATTAAATAAGCCATTCCCACCAAAATACCAAAAAAAACCAACCCCAGCATTATTTACCGAGCTCAACACAAAATAACAACCAACCCCAGCATTATTTACCGAGCTCAACACAAAATAATAACCAACCCCAGCATTATTTACCGAGCTCAACACAAAATAACAACCAACCCCAGCATTATTTACCGAGCTCAACACAAAATAACAACCAACCCCAGCATTATTTACCGAGCTCAACACAAAATAACAACCAACCCCAGTATTATTTACCGAGCTCAACACAAAATAGTAACCAACCCCACCATTATTTTCCGAGCTCAACACAAAATAACAACCAACCCCACCATTATTTTCCGAGCTCAACACAAAATAACAACCAACCCCAGCATTATTTACCGAGCTCAACACTAAATATTGTGACAATTCTATTCACAACCTTATTTTGGCAGCCTTATGTTGCCGACTGGCAGGTTAGAAGTTTCCAGAAGTATTGGAAGGCCGTTTGAAATAAGATTAGAATAAATGATAGGCTTCACGGATGTGTCAGTTAGTTAGAGTTTAGCGAGCCCGTCCAAGTGGGCATATGTATGTTTTCCCTATTACTACAATACAGTTAATTGAAGTCGCCCTCAGCAGTTTAACTTATCCGCCCGTAGACAGATCCCTTCCATATAGTCCTCTCGCACCGCGGCAACGAGTCGCCGAGCTACGCGACGTCCCCGATCTCGTCGAAGTGCCTCCAAGGAATCCTACAGCCCGAGGAGAGCTTGGGTTCTTACAATATCAAACAACTCCATCCTTATTTTCCGAGCTCAACACAAAATAACAACCAACTGGATTATTGACCGAGCTCAACACAAAATAACAACCATCCCCAGCATTATTTACCGAGCTCTACACAAAATAACAACCAACCCCAGCATTATTTAACGAGCTCAACACAAAATAACAACCAACCCCAGCATTATTTACCGAGCTCAACACAAAATAACAACCAACCCCAGCATAATTTACCGAGCTCAACACAAAATCATACACGTCAATAGTTAGCAGTAAGCCTAATCGCAATCAGCCCACGATCGCCCCTTCTGTCTAAATCCATTCATTAGTTCAGACCACAGAAGTGACTAAATGATTGGATATACTTTTAAGCCGGGAGTATGTTCCCATGGGTAGGATTCCCGACTAAATAAACAATTTCCACCAAAATAACAGTCAACCCTAGCATTTTTTTTGTCTACGCACGGTTGCGCTTTTAGCCAGTGTCAAGTTTAGAAAGTATTTTATTTTTAGATACATAATACAGTCACTCTATTCCATTAGAATGCAGATGTAACCCATTTTAATGTTTTGCAGTATTTGGCAGCAAATGTATCGAGCCAGCGTTCTCAGCAAGCTTCACTTAGGTATTCAATACTATGATAAAATTCTCAGCTTCAATTTCCCGAGATCGCGTCTGTTTTAATGATTCCACTTCTTGTCCAGTTGCGTAGAAACTTGATTGAGACACAAAAATACACCAATTTTACAACACAATGGTGTTGATTCTGTTATACACAAACTAAACTTAATTTAGGCTATTGCTATATTTTTCTCTCTAATAAAACAAGAAAGAGACGAACGTAAATTAGAGCTGTCAAATTTAGTTTGAACTAATATTTCCATACAAATTAAGGGTACACGTAAAAACATGTCATCTAAAAACACGGCGAAGTGCAAGGCGTAAACTAGTTTGACATCTCTAACTTAGTTCATAGCTATAGCCGTCCTTTTCTCGTACTGCCTTTTAGTAAAAGATAGCAATTCTCTAATTTTAGTTTAGTTATTACACAAGAGAATCCGTACCAATATCTACCAGAAATCAATTTGCGAAAAACTAAAAACAGCCACTGAACTTCACTCGTAGAAATCCCGCCAAAAACTCGAAACCCATGCATATTTACCGAGCTCATCGCAAAATCATTCACGTCAATAGTTGGCAGTAAGCCTTATCGCAATCAGCCCGTCGCCACTTCTGTCGAATTCCATTCATTAGTTCAGAGCACAGAAGTGACTAAATGTTTAGCGCTAACTGAACATCCATGCATAAAATCATGCTTTTGAATCTAATGGATAAGCCTCAAATTAGGAGTACAAACGTAATCAGGTTAGTTAACTTTGATACTGGATACTAGATGAAGCGTGTTTGTGATTTGGTTATTCTCATTTCATTAACAATTGGGTTTGGAATTCCAATGAATTTAGTTTATAATTAGTAACCCTACCCGGGTTGCCGTGGAAGCGATAGGTGGCGAACTTACATGAATATTTGCTTGATGTGAGCACGTTACAAGTCGAATATTCGGCATATCAATACAGCGAGCCGAGCAGCTCGAACGAACAAATGCTCGATGCGAATATTCACATCGAGCAAATGCTCATGTCAATCGCCGCCTTAAGGATTCGAAAGACAGGTAGCGCCATCTAGCATCATAAAACAATTCTGACCATCGAAATGTTTTTTTCTTTCCCTCAGAACAGTATTTTTTTTTCTAGGTGAAAAGTACCCATGTCCTTTGCAGTACCCCTAACATGATGAAAAAAATGATAAGCTCAAGCTTCCTAACTGACCTCCACAACCTTGTCTATGGGTAACATTATAAATACTTTTTGGCAATACTAGTGTCAGGTTTTCTGTTTTCTAACTAACCGTAACGACTGTCAAAGATATACAGGGTGTAACGAAAAGGTGTGGCCATATTTTAAGAACTGCATCTGCCCATCGACATGAACAACTTTCTTCAAGAAAATCCGAGGAAATAAAAAACATAAAATTTACCTTCCATACAAATATTGATCATGATGACTTGGTTTGGAAAGACTAATTTTGTTTGTGGGAATTTTCTGTTTTTTCTTAGAGAAAGTTGTTCAAATATGACTACACTTTACCGTTACACCCTGTATACAAATGACAGTCGGAATCAACAGCTTGACGTGCTTTCCGAGGCACAGAGTCTCGCTATGTAATGGATGGTCAACCATCTTTTTAGGATTCCTTACCCGAAGGTTCCAAACCTCGGCGTTTTTTCTGGTGGTCGCCATTGTTCATTCTGGCTTACAGAAGTTACAGTGGTTTGGGAATAGTGTGGCAGGTTTGTCCCAGAAAAAAAAAGTTCCAAACGGAGCCCTATTGCTGTCACTCACGTGTCCGTCTACCCGTCTATCTGTCTGTCCGTCTTCTATCACAAAATTTTGTTCCGAACTTGAAATTTGGTGATAATGTTTATGTTTGCGTATATTTTACTAACAAATAGCAATATATTGATTTGCCCTCATATACGGAACAACAGTTTCCAACTTTTTTAAAGAAATAGAGTACCTATATCTGATTTCAGACAGGGTAAATAAAGAGTACCTACCTTAAAAAAAATGTTTTTTTAATGATATTTTTGTGGCTTTTTCGGCACATAACAATTTCTCATAATTTTTAAAATTATTGCATGACTCCAAACATGCATAATCTACTTTATTAGCTTATTTTTTATTAATTTCAATGGACATACTCGTACTAACAGTAAACGTTACATTTTCTGGTTATGACAATGGTTATACATGACTGGTATTAATATAGTAAACATTGTGAAAAAAGAGTATTATGGCGTACTCTATTAGTATTACAGATTATAGAGTACACCTACATGAAATAGAGTACAATACTCTATTTTAGAGTACGGTTGGCAACCCTATACGGAACCCTAAATGTGCGAAGACACGCACTTGGCCGGTTTTTTTTAGGGTGGGATGTCATCAAATAACTTCACCCGCTCTGGGTGGAGCGGCGTGTCAGACTCTTACCGACTAAACCCCACCCATGTTCCTTCAGTTGCTTGTGCCAGGTCAGCGGTGACTCTTTTGAAAACTCCAGCGACCCTAACAGATGGTAACCCATCTAATATCTCATCAATTATTGCTTAACCTTGAAGATAGAGCCATGCGACTGCTATAAGGTATCACGAGCTCCAGGGTATTATGACTCCTCGTTCATTATATATCTCCTTGATGTCTATTTCAGGCTTACTTTTATAGATATTTGGCATGTCATGCCTGTGGCATTGAGGTGAGCTCTTCGTGTTTCATAAAGCTTGCCGCAATTTTCTTAGTTATTACATAGCTAAGGTAAGGTTAAGACATAGTTACATAATATATATAATTTGGAAAATGGTTACAAAACTCGAAAGGAAATTATTAAAATGAGGAGAAAGGAAGGAATGACAAGAAAATCGAAGTAAACACATTTTTACTTAAACTGGCGGCAGAGAAAAGTCACCTAGGTCTGATTGGACGCAGAGGGCTGAAGATTGGGTGTTGTGGAGCAGTTTAGAAGATGCCCATCTCCAGGAATAGACTGAGTTGATTGATCGATTGACGTTTTTGTGCTACAAGTGCCTATCTTTTGAAAAAAGTCTAAGTGCAAATTATGTGTGGAACCTTGCTTTTTAACCGACTTCCAAAAGGAGGAGGTTATCAATTCGGATGTTAATATATATATTTTTTTTTATACAGTATATTCGGGCATACCTCCGTCATATATTCACGGATTTGCAAAATTCTTTTTTGTTCGAAAGAAGTTTGTTCCGAAATGATCCCATATAAATTTCGTATTGATCTGATTATGGGTTTCGGAAACGGACAACGCGCAGCGATCGTATCTCTATGAATTGTTAACACAGTTTAATGGGGAACCACAAATAAAAAGTGAAAAATAAAAACCTTTTTTTACAAAAAAAAAAGAACCGACTTCCAGAAAAAGTTCAAAATAACTTTAATTTCGGAAGTCGGTGTCAAAAAACGAAGACACAAAACCAGAACCGACTTCCGAAATTAAAGTTATTTTGCACTTTTTCTGGAAGTCGGTTCTATTTTTTTAAAAGTTTTTTTTTTTCATATTATTGATAGGCTTGATTTGACCACTATCTCATCTGATGTTACCATCAGATGAGATAGTGGTCAAAGCGATGATGTGGTCGACAATGGAGCATGCTTACCCAGAAGCACCCTATTCTCTCTCAACTAAAAGACCCCAGGATGGCGTTGCCAAAGTAATAACAGCTGCACGGGTCGATCCATGGATGGGTGACCATCGAGACTCCTCTTTGTCTCGGAAACCACGTTAAGCCGTTGGTCTGTTGGCTGTCAATCGTGGATCTTTTTGACAGTCGTTACGGGTCGTCAGAAGTCCGAAGTCTGACAAACAGTCTTACCAAGGGGTATCCTATTACCAAGTAACTGGGTTGTGGAGGTCAGATCGCTCCAAGTAAAATACTAGTATTAAGCTGCATCCGGTTACACTGGAAGCCGACCCCAAGATAGTTGGGAAAAGGCTAGGCAGATTGATGTTTATCAAATTAGCTATGATATGCCACCATCCATTTTATAGCGAGGAAAATCTAGTAGTTCTCTATTTTAACACATGATAAAACACGATTAATAACAATATGTCTACTAATATGACCCAATCCGTCAACTTCACACAGACAAATAAATTTAGCTTACCCACAAAAGCAGTGGAGCAAATTCATTGGATTTAGTTGGCAACACTACGAGGGTTACTGGTCCGGACCAATGAGCGTAGCTTTAGTGGTTAGGACACCTCTCACTGTTTAACTGAATATGTACCGCGGTTTTAGTTCATTAGTGTTATTCTCGCGGCAAATAACTTCAAATCTTGACTGAAGTGAAAATTGTTTGTTTGCTTGTAGCAGATTGGTAATCTCTGCAAGTATTGAAGCAAGCAGCGAAAATTCTTTCTCTGTTCCAGTTGAACTTAGCACATATGCTTTTTGACGTGAACAAGTCTCTAAAATTCCTTCTCTGTTCCTGTTGAACTTAGCACACATGCTTTTTGACGTGAACAAGTCTTTAAAATTCCTTCTCGGTTCCTGTTGAACTTAGCACATAATATGCTTTTTGACGTGAACAAGTCTTTAAATTTTTTTCTTTGTTCCTGTTGAACTTAGCACATAAATGTTTTTTGACGTGAATACGTCTTTAAAATTCCTTCTCTATTCCTGTTGAACTTAGCACATAAGCTTTTTGACGTGAATAAGTTTTAAAATTCCGTTCCTGTTCCGGTCGAACTTAGCACATAAGCTTTTTGACGTAAATACGTCTTTAAAATTCTTTCTCTGTTCCTGTTGAACTTAGCACATATGCTTTTTGACGTGAATTCATACGTCTTTTGATTTTATAGTAGGAGAAATTCAAAAAACAGGCCAAGTGCCTTTCGGACTTCACACATTTAGGGTTCCGTATCATATTATGAGGGATATCAAATCATCATAGTTTGGTATTTGTTACTAAAATAAACGTAATAATGTCAATGGGAAATTAAAAAATTCTTCGCAACAAAATTTTGTGATAGACGACGGACAGACAGACAGACATACAGACGGACAGACTGACAGACGGACACGTGAGTGACAGCAATAGAGCTCCGTTTGGACCCTTTGAGTACGGAACCCTAAAAACGAATGATAACAAAATCGGGGGATACAGTTTGGTGTTGCAGTACTGAATCCCCTGATGCTTAATACATAAGTGTCATAACATAACTCACTTCGTATTCCAGAAAATGCAAGGTTTCTGTGAGATTGATCCCGAGTGCGAGGTTTCGGGAAAAGCTAGTATTTTTATATTTTTTAGGCTTGTGTTAGACCACTCTCTCACCTGATGGTACCTAAGCGATGATGTACGGTGTGTCGACGATGAAGCATGCTTGCTTTGTTCAATGAGGACAACGGTTAATAGGTCTATTTAAATGTCAAAATTATATCTAAACGCATTCAAAGTTATACGTCTCTTAGGGAGAGGGACTGGGCCTAGTGCGGGTTGGTGAATGTCGCATGTTGCAGATTTTTTTGTTCTAGAACATTTTCACACAGTTTCCTCACAATGTTTTCCTCCACCGTTTTGAGAGCAGTGGTGATTAAATAATTTACACTAAGTAAAGCGCCTACCCGGGTTCGAACCAGTGACCTCCAACTTGTAAGTCGGAGCCGTTAATACTGAGCCACCACTACTCTTCTAAAGCAGCTCTAGTGGTGACGGGCGGGCGTTTTTGGGAGACTGTCTTTATGTAGAATTTGATGAGATGATAAGTGCTGACTCTCAGCCTAATTTGATTTGAATAAATAACTTTTTATTTTGATTTTCAAGTTAGACGTGCCACCATATTAATAATAATTTTTAATATAGTTTATTAAAACGATATTATATTAATACGAAAAATAGTTTCCTAATATTGAAACCAACTTTCATAACCTCGTCACTACTTAGTTACCGAGTCTACAATTACAAAAGTGCTTATTAAATAACACTGAGTTAAATATATTTGACATTTATGATTTTAAGGCATTAATTAATACTGAAATGTCACATACAGGGTGTAAAGGAAAGGTGTGGTTATATTTTGAAGACTGTACCTACCCATGACGCAATCCTCAGGTCCAGTTGAAACCAGCATCAGGCACTAGCTGTCTGGCATTTATAATGAACTGGACCTATTTGGCGCAGCTGTAGGGCGCACATTTTTTCGTTTTCTTTTTTGTTACCAGTTTTTCTTTTAAATGATTAAGTTTTTATTTATTGTTGTGTGTGCCTTTAATTAATACGCCATCTTTAAATACTGAGACTCCTACGTGTCTCGGAAAGCACGTTAAGCCGTTGGTCCCGGCTGTCAATCGTGGATCTTTGACATTCGTTACGGGTCGTCAGAAGCCCGAAAGTCTGACAACCAGTCTCACCAAGGGGTATCGTCTACCCAGTTACTGGGTTGTGGAGGTCAGATAGGCAGTCGCTTCATGTAAAATACTGGTATTCAGCTGCATCTGGTTAGACTGGAAGCCGAGCCCAAGATAGTTAGGGAAAATGCTAGGCAGATTGATTTTGTGTGTTCCTTTAACTGTAGCTAATAAATGTTATTTCTTTCTTTCTTTCCATTAAAATGATCAATTTATTCAAGGAAGTCATTGCCAATTTCTTAAAAAAAAAATTGTACCTTTCCATAAATTTTAATTAGCTGGTGGCACGGAAAGTACAACTTTTTTTAGACATAGACTAACCGAGTCTGAAAATTATTTCACCAGTTGAAAGCTGAATTTGGAATTCACGCGGACGAAGTCGCAGGCGGGGTGCTTTCTTTTCTTTCTTTCTTAAAATTATTATTTGTCGCCATGCCCTAACCGTGTTTCATGATAGAACTTACTTATATTATAAGATATAACAACTAAACCATAAGAATGCGATAAAGAGATTTGAATTTGACTTTATTTCTTCAGGGAACGTGCACGGCGTAGTCTGTGCCATCTAGTGGAGTAAATTCGTAACTTTTACCCTTTAAAAACTTGTCATTGACATTTCCGTGCCATACATGTATACACACCCGTATCATGAACACATGCAACACGCGTGACGTAGACTGTCATCTCGTGAGTGAAATCTGCAACTTGTACTGTTTAAATACTAGACATTGACATTTATGTGGCGCCATCTATAGTTCCTGCACGCTTCCTTATTCCATCGGCAGAAGTAGTTAGCGGTTCAAAATATGACACCTTTCCGATAAACCCTGTATAATTGTATACACGTCATAAATAAATAATTAGGTAAGTACCTATTATTGTGTGTTTTTAGAAGTATTAAGTTCAGGCGTAGGATGGGGACCGATCGATGACCCTTGTAACTAAAGGGTAATTTGTTAGGAAGAATTTATGGATGGATTGTATGACATATGATACTATGGCTGTATTTTAAATCAAAATTCAAGATAAACTATCAAATTTTGGACCGACAAACTCGGTTATAATGACAGCGTTCAAACAAAGCAAAAGGTCACTTAAAAATACCTACACAAATTTGAAGTAAAAGTAGATGTGATGCATTTAAAATTGAAACCATCTAGAATTATTTATTAATGAAAATATACAGGCGCGGGAAAATAACTCTTGGAAAAATTGGTTCAAAATTCTTAGAAAAAAATGTATTTTTTTTTTTCAAAAAACTCGATTATGAACTAGTAAACTACTAAAAACGGCAAAAAAACAAGTAAAAAGTTTCAAACAAGTCACTTTTCAAGCTGTGTTATTAGTTGGTAGCAGTTATTTTAGTTCAATTAAAATACAAAGATGGTTATACCGTATTTGTCTTATATTTATAAAACTTGTTGTCGTCATTTTGACATTATTGACAAGTTTGGATGAGTTCGGAATTTCGGATACATGCTACATTAGTCAAAAGTTAACATAAAGAAGCGATCATATTTAAAAAAAAATTAAGGATTTGTTTGTTATTTTTAGATTCTGGTGTTGAAAAAAATTCTTTGTTCTCCTTTTTTCTCACCTCCTACGAAATTATGTAACATTTGATATGTATGTATTTTTAAATGTAAAATTTTGACATCTATTTTTATTAGCAGTACACCACAGACTACCCCTTTTAGATTTTAAGTTCTTTCAGTCCATCCCAAGGTTGTCTGGTAGATATCGCTGTTCAGCGATAAGACCGCCCTTGTACCCATAAATTTAAGCTCGTGTAAAACAATTGTGTGACGGTTTTGGTGTACAATAAAGTTTTATTCTTCTTCTTCTTGAAAATATAGTATTTTAGCGTACTATATTAAACAGTATAATATAGTGCGCAGACCGGAAATATAGTATAATATTAAAAAAAAAGGCCTATCATCTTTCACACCTAGCCCGGGGGTTGAGGATAAATTCGAAACAGAATTACCTCGCCCCCGGGCACTAAGGGCAGGAAGGAACAGGGGTGGGTTTTAGTCAGTAAGAGTCTGACACGCCCTCCCGCTCCACCCAGAGCGGGAAGAGCGAGAAGTCATTGGATGATTTCGTACCCCACAAAATAAAAATAAAAAATAATCATTTTTCACACAGTCCATCCATGGTTTTTCTGGTCCTAAAGCCATAGCCTACATCAACGAGGCAGTCAGCGAAAATTCTAAAGCCAAGTTAAGAAAATTTAACCTGCAAAAAACCTTTTAATAATCTCTTGAACAGATCGATGAGGCCCCAAGGGCGCGCTCAATAAATTCAACAGCATTATGAATTGACCCGTGCCGGGGTGATAACATCTTTAGAGGGAAAATGTGGTGTTAGGGGAAAATGAAGGAAAAATGAGGTAAAATGCGTTATATTTAAATATTGTATGAACGAGAGACTGTGAAGTTTCTACACGGAAGAAATGTTTGGACCTCTAGTTGTTCGAGTAGGTACTGTGATGTCTAAGAAGGTTAAGTGACCATAGCAACTATTAGGTTCCCACCTATGAAACTGGCGTTTTTCCTCACAGAGAAAGAACCTCGTCACTTTTATGAATTAAAATATTCATCAATTGCTTGATATTCTGTCGAATAATGACCGTCATAGACAACTGACAATAGTAAAAAAACCTTATTACTTAGTTTTATAAACAAAAAAAAATACCAGATGACTTCTCTTTTTGGTAGCACAAATGAAACCACTAATAGTTTTAACTTAGCCAAAAGTTATTTTTGTTGCTTAATCTAAGTCGCATACGTTATCTTACATTAAACATTAGTGTTCATAGTAGTTAAATAATTAAGAAAATGTTAGTATGAAAAATGCAACTTCTTTAAAATTCTCCATACAAAACGCTGATTTCATAGGGGACCTAATATTACCAGACTTGTCAGCAGACAGGCTAGTTGACCAAATATACTTTTAAATGGTGATGCAAATTTAGAATTAGTTTAAAAGTAGAGTGAGTAGAAAAGGGGTATTGAATAGGCCACCTTCGATATGGTCATTCATTTTGATTAATATAACATTATCAAATAGTCTGAATTAGTTTTTTCTTTATTACATACTCCTCAACGTAAGTACACTCTGAAGAAGTACCTACGCGCCACTGAGCTACACTCAGAACCCCCGACACTTCAGTACCTACATAGATGTGTTTGCTTGTGAGGTTTTGATCTGTAAAGGCACTGTGTACGATGTGAGTGCGATTCTGTGTGATACAAAACAGAGCGCGTTAATTTTCAATTTTTTTTTTTACAATTTCACTACCTACTGAGATGCAACCTACTACCTAATTTACTTAGATGAACAACTTATTGTTCTGGTATTTGAACAACCTATTGTTCGGCTATTTGAACATCTTATTGTTCGGCTATTTGATGAACTTATTGTTCGGATATTTGAACAACTTATTGTTCGGCTATTTGAACAACTTATTGTTCGGCTATTTGAACAACTTATTTTTCGGATATTTGTTAATCAATAACGCCATATAGGCTGATCCAAAAATAATTAAATTAAGCACACGGGTAGGCCGTGTCATGTGAATATTCGGGATAATTCCCGACTTTCACGCAATTTTCAATATAGGTACGATTTAAGTTAGCAAGTCTTCATGCAAACAAAATCATAAATCAGCTATTTGACTAAGTAAGAGCTTTTTCCTTTTGGAGAACTTTCAGATCACCTTGATTTACCGATGAAATCTTTTATGGAAGAAGCCGTTTAAAGCTCAGCCAACTCGGCCTACATTCAAACTACCATAAACAATAATAGTTGTTTATCATAATATGATGTAAGCCGTGTATATTTTTGTATGTAAAGCTGTCGGTGTACCAATAATCAATAATAATAACACATTGGAAATACAGCCCATTTAATAAATAGGCTTGCTAGCAATAAGACCAGATATCTTAGTGCAGTGAATGAGACACCATCTTTTTATTTGTTTATGTGAGTGGAAAACAGGTTGCATGCCCATCAAGAACATACTCCATTTCCCTTTCGATTTATTTTTAGTACTGGCCATAGTTATTACTTCTATTTTAAGAACAAATATTGTAGATGATCTAGTTGCAGAAAACTTTATGGACTCTACTGCTTGTGCCCTTAATTTAACAGTCGTGAAGATAACGCTTTTATTACCCGACTGCGCAACGTAAGGGAGGGTAATGTGTTTTAGGTACTTACTCGTCAATAGATTAAAAGCTCTAGACTTAGTGAAGTTATTCAGCAGTGACGTTTGCGATACGGAACGTGCACGGTGTAGTCTGTGCTATCTAGTGGAGTAAATTCGAAAAGTTTACCCTTTAAAAACTTGTCATTGATATTTCCGTGCCAATAGTTCATGTAGGAAGTATACGAACATGAAAAAGAATCATGCACACATGCAGCACGCATAACGTAGACTGCCATCTAGTGAGTGAAATCCGCAACTTTTACGCTATAAATACTTGACATTGGCGCCGATTCTCTTGTTTAATAACTGAACTAATATTATAGAATCGCTATCTTTTACTAAAAGGCAGTGCGAGAAAAGGACTGCTATAGCTATGAACTAATTTAGAGATGTAAAACTAGTTTACGCCTTGCGCTTTACCGTGTGTTTAGCAGAGATACTTTACGTGTACCCTTAATTTGTATGGAAATATTAGTTCAACTAAATTTGACAGCTCTAATTTACGCCCGTCTCTTTCTTGTTTTATTAGAGAGAAAAAGATACCAATAGCCTAAATTAAGTTTAGTTTGTGCAAACCAGAATTGGCACCATTGACATGTATGTGCCGCCATCTATAGTTCCTGCTCGCTCCCAATAACGTCCTGAATGTATGGCATTTCACTGCCATACATTTAGGAGATATCAGAATGTCACTTAGCCAACCTAGGTCTTTTTAATCCTTTTGACTTCGCACGGAGTGTTAAATTTAAAAAGTGATTAGTTTTTTGGTACAGAAATAGACATACAAACAAACGTACACACCCATAATACACTATCCTCCTTCATGGGGGTATGTGTATTATGTGTGTACGAAATTTAGCACACGGTATACATTACCCTCCTTCATGGGGGCTTCATTCGGGTAAAAGTTTGTAAGTTTAGAAGATGCAACCTGCAACCTCCGAGACTTTGATTAAAAATGTTCCAGACGGTTGTAATTACGCGTTCCAACAGAGGTGACCTTGGAGAGAGCTTGGTTTCCATCCGCGGGTTGTATTTCGGCTACCTACCTACACGGATAACCAAGCGCCAACACGATCGAGCTGTGAATCGCGCTGTAACACAAATGGCTTCTAATTTGTCCAATTTCAAAAGGTGGGCCTCGCAGTTGCATTAGCAGTTTTGTGCGCACTTGAAGACGGAAAACAAAGAAAGAAAATAAAGTGGATAAAGCGCGGGTTAAAGGAACGATTAATTCTCATAATTGTTATATCCCATAGGCATGGCAAATCCCTTTTAAGTTCGCAAAGTCAAATGAAAATATGGATTCACAATCCGCGGATGGAAACCAAGCTCTCTCCAAGGTCACCTGTGTTGGAACGCGTGATTACATCCGTCTGAATCATACTTTTCTTACGAAAAATAATATTTTACTTATAAAAACCTACTCTATCGCTAAGTGCCATTGTTTTCTATGTCAAAATGCCTCTTATCGGATACTCCACGGAGCGAACCCGCGGTTAAAGGTTATTTATTTAATAAACCCTGTAGAAGCAACGAAATTAATTGAACCCCTAAATGTTGACCACTAATCATTTAATCATAAATTTTAATGTTACTATTATTACTTATTACGAGTAAAGAATGAACATGTAATAGTAAATTTCGAAGAAACGAGTGTTCAATTGTATCCAGTTATTATTGGTTACTATCGTTGTAGTTCCGAAATAAAAGTACCTATCATTCTGTGTGTTATTACAGGACGTTAAAGAAAAGGCCTCTGGATTAAAACAATTTAAATACTTAGGTAAGTCAGTTTTTTATTAGAAATCCGATACAAGTACGACTACACATAATAGTAAAAGCTCCAACAGACGGACGCGCCGCGACATCGCGACCGACACTTAGCGACGAATATTTTTAATAGAAACTCAGATACGGATATCGGTAACGAGTTGCCCTCACATTTTGCGATCACCTGAATATCTCGTAAGCTTTGGTCTCTGGTTTATCCGTATAACTTGGGAACATTACGACAGTCAAAAGAACACATTACCAGATGTGTTTTTTTTACTGTTGTAATGTGTCTTTAAATACTTGTAATGTCAGTTTTTGAAGTTATACTTCTTTAGGCGCATTATGAAAAAATGATGAGTGAAATTTTAAGATGCGCGCGCATCACTGTCACACAAATTTCACAGGTTGAATCTAGCTAGAACCAACACCCTGAAGTTAGCTATGGTCTGTGTTTTGTTTTTTAAATTGTGATACCATATAGTAGATATAGACTACACGTATAGTAAAAGCCTCAACAGACAGATGCGCCGCACCAGTGCGACGACCATTTTTCATAGAAACTGGTCTATGAAAAAATGGTCGGGCACGATGGCCTCAAACCAAAATTTCACGTAAGCTTTGGTGTCTTGTTTATCTATGACTTGAGTTCATCACGAAAGTCAATAAAACACATAATTTGGAGCTCATAAATTAAAGTCGCGTCGTGTTGTCTTGTAGGAAATAATTGAAGTGAAAGATGTGACGCACAACGTTTTGAACAACGATGACTAGACAGCTGATAAAATGTTATTTACTAGCTTTTGCCAGCTGCTTCGCCCGCAAGGAACTACTTCTTCCCCATTATAAATTACAGATTATAGTCTGGAATAGCCATAGGCTATCTATGGCTATTCCAGACTATAATCTGTATCTTTGCCAAATTTCGTCCAGATCCCTTCAGCTGTTCTGGCGTACCTAATTGAGTAACAAACATCCATTTATCAAACCATCTGTCTCATTTATAATATTAGTAGAATGGTAGGATTTAAGCTTCATTTACAATAGTGATACATTATGTACATAACATAATCAGACTTATAATGTTCCCAATGCTGGGACTCAGGAGGCCCTTACTGTCTAGGAGAGGGAATGGGCCGTAAACCCACCACACGGACCCAGTGCGGGTGTTAAATACTCGGACTTAATGAAACAAGGCAAAATAATAGCAACATTAATATTCCAGTCATTTGGTGCTCATTAAAATACTTACCTTAAGTACATAAATATATAGGAAATTTGCCCTGATTTAATTGATTTCATAGCTATTTTCATCGAAAAATGAGCTGGAAAGGAGTTATTGTCAAAAACCGGCCAAGTGCGAGTCGGACTCGCGAGCGAAGGGTTCCGTGCAAAAAAATCATGTCTGTTGTATGGGAGCCCACTTAAATATTTTTTTATTGTGGTTTTTAGTATTTGTTGTTATAGCGGTAACAGAAATACATCATCTGTGAAAATTTCAAGTGTGCCACTATCATGGTCATGAGATACAGTCTGGTGACAGACGGACAGACGGACGGACAGCGGAGTCTTAGTCACTACATAGTATAAAACAAAGTCGCTTTCTCTGTCCCTATATCCCTATGTATGCTTAAATCTTTAAAACTACGCAACGGATTTTGATGCGGTTTTTTTTAATAGATAGAGTGATTGAAGAGGAAGGTTTATATGTATAATTTGTACCCGAGCGAAGCTGGGGCGGGTCGCTAGTAATTTATATAGGACGGTTTTCTTTATATATTTGATAGGCTCGCGTTTGACCACTACCTCACCTGATGGTAAGCGATCATGTGGTCGACGATGGAGCACGCTTGCCTAGAAGTAACCTATTCACTCTTGTCTTAAAAACCCACGTTGTAGTCATCAAAGGAATTGTACCGTCCGCGTCCGTAGAGAAATTTTGGAACAACTTATGAGAACGTGTGGTCGTATTATCGCGTCGCGGCTCTCTTTAACCGACTTCGAAAAAGGAGGAGATTCTATGTTCGACTGTATGTATTTTTTAATTTTTTTTGTATGTCCACCGATTTCTCCGTCAGTTGTGGACCGATTTTTAAAATTCTTTTTTATCCAAAAGAATATACTCCCGAGGAGAAATTCATATGTGACCACCATATGAATTTTATCGAAATTGCTTCAGCGCTTTTTGAAAAACTGAACAAAAACGAAAAATAAGTATACCTCGATGACGTTTTGGTTTTCTCCAATTACGAGTATGTTTAAATTCCACGTTCCATTTTATTGGGGTTTTCAGTTCCGGAGTATAGCAACTAAAGAGTCAAAAATAAAAAACTTTTTTACAAAAAAACAACAGACTTCCAAAAAAAAAAATACTTACACTAAAAATTAAAAAATAACTTTAGAACTTAAAATTATTTTTTAATTTTTATTGTATTTTCTTTTTTTGGAGTTGGTTGTTTTTTTTGTAAAAAAGTTTTTTATTGTAGTTCACATAAAAGTCAGTAACTTTTGCCGTACTTGGGAAAAGACAGGACCCCATGACACAGAGAACCCTAGTGTGGAATTCAGGGAATTTGTAAAAAGCCAGGATTCAGGTTTCTTAAGTAACGCATTATTGTCTTATCTGCGGAACCTGTCTGCGGGGAGCCGTAACTGATATAATCGCAAACAATTTCAAATAATGATGATAAGTAGGTAATACTAGAACAAAATTGATTATAAAATAATTGATTATAAGCGCCGATAGCTTTGAACACAGATTTTAATTTGATAAGCCTGATACCTATTACGTAATAGATTTTTAAATTATCATGTGATGATGAAAACCGATCTGCATCTATACAATAATGCTTGTGCCTGAACTTTAAACTGCTGTAATGTACCATATGATGACCTAAACACTAGGAGCCTGGAGGTACGTAACACAGGGTTTCCCTAGTACGGACTCCAGCCTCTCGCAAAGGAGCTTTTGTCTACATAATATATATTTTCTAGTCCTAAGATGTTAGTTCTAAGCCAACCTTTGTGGAGAAAGAAATAAATAAATTTATTATTATTATTTCGTTTATTTATTTTATTATTATTATGCAAAAGTTAATAGTATTGCTGACTAGCTAATATTTTTATCACGTAACTAGTGACCCGCTGCGGTTTTGCACGGGAGTAAAATTATTCGACAGACAGGTAGCGCCATCTAGCGTCCAAGCAAAAAATTGTGACCGTCAAAAGTTATTGTAGTTTCTCTCAGGAACAGTAGGTACCTACTCTTTTTACTAGATGAAAGGTACACTATGTCCTTTTCTTTAACCCTGACACCGTATATGGAAAATTTTATGACGATCGGTTCAGTAGTTTGGGCGCGAAAATGTAACAAACTTACTTTCGCGTTTACAATATAAGTTAGGATCATAAGCTAACTCATGGTTCGAGTTGATCAGCTGATGCCTAGATAGTAAGTAAATGATTCCAAGAAATCACTCTACTGTCTTGGATCCCGTAGCGAAATTCATCAGAAAAGAACAATGGAGGAATAAGAAACAATCGACTTCCAAAAAAAAATACACTAAAAATTAATAAATAACTTTAATTTCGGCAGTCGGTGTTTGTATTTTACTTCTTCGTTATTTGACATCGACTTACGAAATTAAAGTTATTTATTAATTTTTAGTGTATTTTTTTTTGGACGTCTGTTGTTTTTTTTGTAAAAAAGTTTTTTATTTTTCACTTTTTAGTTGTTATACCCCAGAACTAAAAACCCCAATATAATGGAACGTGGAATTTAAACATTTGGAGAACACCAAAACGTCATCGAGGTACACGTATTTTCCGTTTCTCAAAAAGCGCTGAAGCAATTTCGATAAAATTTATATGGGACCACCTCGGGAGTATATTCTTTCAGATAAAAAAAGAATTTTGAAAATTGGTTCACAACTGACGGAGAAATCGCGTAACATACATACAAAAAAAAAAACATACAGACGAATTGAGAACCTCCTCTTTTTTTGAAGCGGTTTAAAAAATATACCTACTTTCCACTTTCCTCAATATGACGCAGCGGATAGAAATTACACTAACTCTATGAGTCAAAGTATTTAAAAGTTACATTTAACCGAACCAAAGCCGTTTATGTTTTTATTAACTTTAACTGTGTCTGTGAAAAAAAATCTTACACGTTAATTTTGACCCACTTCCCGGTTTTCGATTGAGCTGAAATTTTTTATACATCTTTAGTTTGGATGTCAATGCATGGAAAGCTATGTGACATTCTAAATCTAATATGGCGGACTTGCAAAGACGTCGGCCTGGATTTTATGTGAATTCCCATAATATTGGTATCAAATTTGCTAAGATCAATCAATCTGCCTAGCCTTTTCCCCAACTATCTTGGGGTCGGCTTCCAGTCTAACCGGATGCAGCTGAATAACAGTATTTTACATGGAGCGACTGCCTATCTGACCTCCACAACGCAGTTACTGGGTAATACGATACCCCTTGGTAAGTCTGGTTGTCAGACTTTCGGGCTTCTGACGACCCGTTACGACTGTGAAAGATCCACGATTGACAAACGGGACTAACGGCTTAACGTTTCCGAGGCACGCAGGAGTCTCGGTATGTAAAGATGGTACTCATCCATGGACCAACCCCGGCAAACGTAGCTTAACCTGATGGATCGACCCGCGCAAACAGCCGCAGGGTTGATCCATCAGGTTAAGCTACGTTCTACTTTAGGCACGAACTCCTCAAATTTGCTAAGATGAATGCGAAAAATAATTAATGACGTCACTCTAAAGAAAGAGACGCAAGACAACTGAGATAAACCCGACTGGTTTAAGTGTTAAGGCAAAAACTATTTCTTAAGCCGTATATATCCGCCAAGTGGCGCCCATATTGAATAAAAAAACGTAGCAAAGCGTAGAAAATAAAGATTAAAGAATCCTTTGTTGCGTTTGTTACAAATGGGACAAGGTATTTTTACGTTGTTAAAACAGGACTCAAAATGTTTCGTATCCAAAGTAGTAAGCAAAAGTGTCAAAACGGCCGTTTATGGTGGGTACTTTTGCTTACTATTTTTAGTTAGTTATCTTCTTAGTAACAAACGCAACATTCTTTAATCTTTATTTTCCTTGCAAAGATACGATTTTTTATTCAATGGGGGCGCCACTTTTGCGGAGGTAGGTCCTTAAGTCCATATCCAACGCCCATACATTCTAAATGTTTTGATAACCTTCGCGAGGCCCTATCCTAGCTTACGACAAACATCATAAAAATTCTGGTACCTACTTTAGTCGTAAAAACACCAAACATAGAGACAGTTATACCCACATTATTTTTGTTTGAAAGTGTTGAAACGGTCTGGAATTGTCTAGGAGCAAACCTAGTACATTATGTAAACCTAACCCTACTTGTCTGAAACCTTTTTGTTCATAAGTACTGAAAGGTCTATTCCGAAAAAGTCCGTTGTTTCAGACCGACAAACTTCGAAGTAACGAAAAGCGAAATCGAAAAGAAAAGAGAAATGCTAAAATCATTTTTTTTTCCATTCTACTTAGGTATTTCGTAACGCGTGAAGGCCAGAAATACTATACCGACTATTCAGTCGTGTCTATGACTATTTCTACATAAACGCATAAATTGGAGATCACCAGAACTAGAAACCAATTTTTTTTAGCTATCAACACTAATGTTTTTAGATCTAATAATGTGTAAAACACAAATTTTCTTACGTTTTTTGCAATAAAAAAAAAGGTCAGCATCAGGTTGTGTGTTGGTCAAAATACGATTCGCGGCCGTAGCAGGTACGTATTTACAGAACTGTAATCATTAAAATCATCAATACAACTCTCTCAGTTAGAATTGATGGCAAATGTAAGTATTTCATGAAATCATGCCGGGGCTACCCTGGAGCTTTCACCATAAGGTGAAATAAATGATTGTGACGAATAACAAAAACGTTTGCTCAATTTTACCTAGTAGGTAGTACCAAGTACCTAATTTATATAAAAAAAACTCCAAACCTCTGTCATGTAATCACGTCATTTCTAGAATGACCCACCCATTCAAACTTTCAGAATAGTTTAATTGCGTTGCAAACAATCAGTTTTCTACGTATTATTAGTTTCTACCTTGAAAACATAATTTCTACTAATTTACGTTATTGTTTTACCATAAGAAACACGACACAAAATCTTTGATACTCCGAAATTTCGTTTTTATGGGCGTTCGAGAAATTATGAGATTTTGATGCATCGAGGTAGTGAACCGTCTCATCTCGTTTTCGATTTAAATAGAGATTTTTATTTAAATTTCGATTTAATTAGAATATTTTTCATCTATTTTAATTCGAGTAAATTTTCATTGGATTTCAAATATGGAACCCAATTCGCCTGTAGATTAAATTAACCATAGTTACGGCGGATCAAAGACTAGATAATAGTGTGAAAAAACTCAAGAGACACTTTAACTGTTGCTATTTTTAAACCGAAGAATATCTAAACAGTCAAATTAAATGTCTAGACACTAGACTTCAAAACACATCCAAAATATAAAAGGCTTTTTCTGTAGTCTGTTTCACACGTTAACGGTTAAAATAACGAAGCGAAGCGTTTTTATGGAATTTCGACAGAGGATAGCAACTTTTTGTAGCGGAAAATTAAAAAGTTCACACAAGGGTGGAAAAGTGGTGGAACAGAAATGAGTGTGATATAACACTAGTGTTGCTGTTGGGATTCCATTGTATCCAAATGGTGCCGATGAATAGCGAAATTTTAAGATTGATAAATTGCGTTTGTGCATTCCCTCGTATTCGTGAGAGGTTTTTTTAAGACACATTTTGTAGAGATAAATTCGGATCCTTTTTTTTAACCGACTTCAAAAAAAGGAGGAGGTTCTCAATTCGACTGTATTTTTCTTTTTTGTAATATTTGTAAAAGATCACGAAACGATTTAACGAATAATAGGGAATAATTACGTAAAAATGCGAATCAAATACGAGTAGCCGGACAAACGTCCTTAATTAACGGTAAGTAGGTAGGTACCTAAATTGGTAAAACGAATGACCTTTTCATAGTTTCTTTACCCGATTGCACAAAAAGGCGTGTTTTCGATCATGTAGGTATATGATACGAGTTATCTTTATTCATTAGAACAGTCTTGAAAACATTATTTCGAAGAAATCGCGAAGGAACCTCACTATTATTTCATTTAAGATAGACATTTTGGTCGGATAGAGCTTCGTAGGTAAATAAACGCGTCGCCGAAAGATATTATCAGGTACACCCGACTGGCAACTTAGATACCTAACTAACCCTTTTGTAAGCCCAATCAGTTGCAGATCAGTAGTTACGTACCCAAATCTGCTATTACGATCAATAAGTCAAATTATGATGTTAACTAATCAAAAGATTAAGCGGCAGAATTACCTTACTTATTCCAACTTGCTAAGAGTTCAAATGATAACATATTTACTTTCCAAATAATGTTAATTAAAAAGAACACATTTACATAGGAGTTCATTTTTTTTATCAGTTTTTACTAGATACATGAGACCAGACCAGCGTTTCCTGGCCGACTACCTCCTTAAGAAACACCGGAACCAACTCTTTAGGCAACCTAAATTTATCACACGTTGTCGCTCTACGCCTCACCAGAGGCCGTGCGAAAAAAATTATTATTATTAAAAATTATAATTATTAAAAATTATAATTATTAATTGATATTAATTATTATTATTAAAAACCTATTGTCGCGTTACCAATCGGTAACGCCGCGGTTCCTGAGAGGTTAAAATAAATATAAAAGATATTTTATTAATTGTAAAACATGGTGTTTGTACTGCAAGATGTTGCGTTTAGAGTAATGGCTTACATGTTTTGCCATTTAATAAGTAATGGCGTACAAATAAAAAAAATAAATTAATAAGTATGTGCACAAATAAGTTGCCAAATTAAAATCAACATAAATCTAAGTAACATAGGGTCAGTGGGTAGCCTTAGGGGCGGAAATTTTTTCGAAAAAAAATTTTATTTTTCGAATTGGTACCATACGCTTATAGGCACCATGAGCCGTGCAGAAAACGAAAAAAAAAAATTTAGGTAAAAAAAAATTTTTTGGGACAGAAAATTTCTCCTTTATTATAATGTTTTAGGTTTGCATGTCGATGGAGCCACGTACGCGGGGCTCCTACTTCTGAGTGGTTTATAAAAAAATAACCACGAAGGGGATGGCGGGGTCAAGAGAGCGAGCGAACAGACCCCGCCATCCCCTTCTAACCTAACCTGTCCGAGTCGGGGTGCCCTAAGTCCCGTTAAAATTTGAAAAAAAAAATATTTTTTCGAAAAATTTTCTAAGTCCCGCGCCATAGCGCCCCTAAGGCTACACTCTAACCTAACATAGTACAAAATCTTTCTTAAAAACCAACAAAAATTGAGATAGTACCTACCTATTAATTTAAATAAATTAAATTAATTAACAAATTGAATTTGGTAATTAATAAACTAAAGAAAATAATCAGTAAGATCCAAAAGGTGTATTGAGAGGAAACTGGGATACCTACTTCAGTAATAAGAAATGTGATCTAGGTATTTTTTTATTTACATGGCTCGATGTGAAATAATTCAAGTATTTTTATAGCCCGTTTCCTACAAGAAAATAACTAATGAGATACAATTACGTTAATATAGGAATCTACTTACCTACATTCTTTATCAAATCGAGGTTGATATTTTTAGTTTCCATATTTTATTCTTTTTTTAAACCGAGCACCGATGCGGAATAATAAAACTTACTTAAAAAAATGGCAGCAGTTTCACAAGAGATTTTAATCTTGTTTTAAAAATTCAAACAGTCACGATATTAATTTGTTTAAAACAAATTATATTTGAATAAAATAACGATTAAATGCATCTTATATGCGGGCATTGAATTGGGTAAATGTTTGCTTGATTAATAAAACGGAAATTAAAAAATGGTTGCTATTTCCGATGTTTCATCGTTAGTGATAATAATAGCGTTTTGTTCCAAGAGTGCGGAGTTAATAATACCTAACTGGGAACTAGGTAGGAAGAAAAGACTTAAAATAGACGTCCTATAATAAAGGTAGGGTTTCTTTTTATTAAATTCTAGAAAACCCAGTCCCGTTAATAATTTAATTTACAATCGTTTACCTATATATTTTCTAAATTTGAAAATGTCTTTCATGAATTTCGTAACAGCCTTGATCGATCTATTTTACAAAAATGCGTAACTACTCGGATAAAATTTATTTTTCCAAGAATCAAAATTCGAATGGATATCTTTTTTAAATACAAATGTTAGATGCCAGATATGTCTAAGTAAGTACCTAAATAAACAAAATAACACGCCTACAATCTTGGTTCCCGAGTCTTATCGGCCAATAGTACCGATAGGCTATTTCTTGAGAACCGTCGGTTTGACGAGTTTGACAGGTTATTAAGTTTAGATCATTTACATGCCTAGCCCTAAAGCTTAAAACTAGCAATCAAACAAACTAACCTGTTAAATTGCACAGACACTAAAATTCCCAGAATTCTCTTACAAGTCAAACACAAACCACACACTATACGATAAATCTTATTTCACATAATCCCGTCACAATAAAACATTTTAATCACACACCAAACTCCATAAAAATGCCCTATTTGTGAGCTAAAACTTCATGCTGTTTAACATTACACTGAAATCCATCTGTATATCGTCAATTTTACGAGCGACGTAATTTTGGAGAGAGAGCGCGCGACAATCTCTCACATCCAAACGGCACGAGCGAGGAGGCTCGACTGACGCGCGCCGCAGCGAAATCGTGTAAGCTCAGCTCGTACAAAAAAAATAGAGCGGCGTTTATCGATATTCCAAATTCGAATTTTAATTAGGGTGTAACCAACTGTTGGTTTCCTGATGAATACAAGCTGTTTATTTTAATGAATTAATTTGTGTTTAATTTGTTAATTTTAGTGAAGTGCTGTATGAAATTTAATAAAGATTTTAATATCGGAAGTAGGTACGAAGTTTTTTATGGCTGTTTTATTTTTGTAGGCTGCCTCTAAATTAGCGTTGCGTGGTAATAAACTGTGAAAAGCCAACTTTTTGCTGGCATAGCCTAGGTTTTTAGAGTTGGCATTTTTCAAATACCTTAGTTTTTGCGTTTTAATTATAACCTAAGAAATAATTATTTCACAAAACTGCTACGTAAGCCTCATTTATATTCCATTTCTGACTAAAAATAGAACCCATATCACGCCTGACGATGAATCGATTGACACCTTGTCAAATTCGGTCCAGTAGTTTTGGCAGGACGAGGGATCATCCGAACTCTCGTACCTAAATATTTATAGGTTACTTATCCTTACGAACTTCTTACGCACACATTTTTTTTTGCAATTTTCATCATATTAGTTTGGCTTGACTGAAGAGGTTAGCAGGAATATCTAAGTAGTAAGTAATTCGATTTTTATAACTATAATTCAGTTGTATTTCCCAAAGGGTTAGGCAGAGTTGTGCCTATACTATACACAAACGCTATTTAGATATTTTAAGTTCAAATGTCCGAACCGATCACAAGTCTAGACTCCGGGCTGCTTTTCCAAAAGGAAAAACCCAATTACACTTTGCTCGACCCGAGAATCGAATCCAGGAGCTTATACTCAGTAGACGCGCTTGCGACCACTGAATCAACGCGGTGACACAAGATCGTATTACTATTTTTTCTTTCATAATTGCTTGAAAGGTGACTAAATAAAATTCTGTTAAATAAAACTGGGAAAGGGTTTGAGTTAATAAATAACACGGAGTGGTTTAAATCACACCTTTAATATTACAAAAGAGTGAAGTACTACGCATAGGAATCCCAGCTGTTACAAATAAACACCCTAGTTATTCTGAACCTACGACCCAGTCAGTGTTCTTACGACTTCTACACAATTTAACTTGTGCTAAAGTTCACAGGGACACGATAAACTCACGTTTATATTACGTGTTAAGTAGGTCCGTATTAATACTAAGTGTAGGTACTGCTGAAGTAATAGAGTTTTTTTGGTTTAAAAGCACGAAAACGCAAAAATTTGTTCAATACCACCTTCTAGATGCAAAGATCATAAAAGATAGAGAAAAGATTTTATTGCATTTGATTTGCAATTCTTGTGAAAAAAATAAATAAGAAAGAACAGTAAATGAAAACCACGAACAAACATGGCTCAACTAGTTACATCCCCGTAGTCAATTATGGAAAAGATGAGGGACTGTACAATCATTGCCTTTATGTGCGCTGTGAGAAGATTCTTCAGTCGGTAGAAATCAAGACAAATGAGTGACAAGTGAGTTTGAAAACAAAATAAAACCAGCCTCCTACCTCTTAAGATCCGCGGACAAACTCGGGTTGTCGAAGAAGCCCGATGACAACCCGGGTTGTCATCAGGCCTATAAGAATTTAAACATACTCGTAATTTTATGAAACCACAACATCATCTATGTAAACATATTTTTCGTTTTTGTTCAGTTATTCAAATAGCGCTTAAGCAATTTCGTTAAAATTTATATGGGACCACCTCGGGAGTATATTCTTTCGGATAAAAAAATAATTTTGAAAATCGCTCCTAAACTGACAGAGAAATCGGTGGACATACAAAAAAAAAACATACATACAGTCTAACATAGAACCTACTCCTTTTTCGAAGTCGGTTAAAAATGTACTCCGACTAAACCTAATGGCGGCTGCCATTTTTTTTTTTCAAAACTCATGTAGCATAATGTCATTTCGGCAGTCAAACCCAATCTAATGATACGAGTACCTCAACCTCAATAATATTGAAACCCACCCAACAGTTTAAGCTACTACAGGGCGTGCTAAAGAAATAGTCATACTTACAAACATTCATACCTACAGTCATTCAATAAGGACTTCCTATCTTTAAATTACATACTTAGGTACTATGTACTAGCTCGCGAAGGAGTAGGCGGAACGGGTGAGGGAGGCTCAACGGAGTGGCCCTCACACCCCCGCCGCAGGAGACGCCCTGGGCGTAAAACGTCGCGAGACGATCTCCGGCCACCGTAAACCCGGGCCTGCGGACAGCAAACAGTGGGTAGCTCGCCGTCCGATCAGCACCAGGCCGTGTGTCGACGGCGCGTGTTGTTCCACGCGCGCCTCAAAGAGATGTTTGTCAGCTACCACTGACGGGGCCCATCATGGCCAGTGCCTGCATGCGCAGGGGTAGCGGATAAATTCGTAACAGAGTTACCGCTCCCCTGCGCACTCAGGCAAGGAAGGAACAGGGGTGGGTTTTAGTCAGTAAGAGTCTGACACGAGCTCCCGCTCCACCCAGAGCGGCAGATGTCATTGGATGATTGCACACCAAAAAAAAAGGTAAGTAGTATGTACTTACTCTCGAAAAACATTATAACCCTCTCCCTGAGGCAGTCGGATAAAACATTATAACCCTCTCCCTGAGGCAGTCGGATAAAACATTATAACCCTCTCCCTGAGGCAGTCGGATAAAAATACAACAAATATTAGAACCGTCAGAAAAAAAAAATAACAGGTCTCTGGTCTACCTGGGCCTGCATAAGTAATCATTATCACACGTTCATAATACTACTTTTTATAATCCCACAAGCGAGTATCAAAGAAAGAAAACAGTCATTAAACGTCTAGTCTATGGGCAGTAGCATTTTTTGTCCTGGCAATCATTGAAAGCCATCAATCTTCATGTAGATTAACTTTTTGTCTCTGATATTGATCCATTACAATGAAATAACATGGAATTAATATCGTTTTATTGTTTTTTTGTGGCCATCTTTAATAGGCTTAGGTATTTTTATTGGCACGGGTATGGAATAAATCACACTATGGTGGAGGCGCTTAAACAGGAGTCTGTAAAAACCGGCCAAGTGCGTGTCGGACTTCGCAGATTTAGGGTTCCGTACAAAATGTATTTTTGACTATCTGTATGGGTTTGGGTCAACAAGGTGCATATTATATCATCATCATTCGCCTGCCCTTATCACAATTTATTTGGGGTCGGTGCAACATGTCTATTTCTTCCATATTCCTCTATTAGTCGTCATCTCTGTAGTCGCCCCCTTTTTACCCATATCCTCTTTCACACACCATATTATATTTATATTGTAACAATTATTTTATAGAATTTTTGGCACTTCATAAAATTTATAGTTTTATCTACTGTATCAAAATATGTCACTATGCAAATTTTAAAAAATCGAATAGATAAATTTTAAAACTTCAATTTACTTTCTTAAAAAACTTCACTTTATTGGTACAAAAAATATATATGTCTAAAGATTCGTTCCAATAGTCATCTAAATTTGAATTAGGAGCCAATTATTCCACAATTATATGCTAAGGGCAGTTTATTAAATAAAAAAATACAGTTTTTACCAATTTTTTTTCAAAATATAAATATTACACTTCAATAAGAAATCGATGCATATTACGCCATCTATTGCAATTTATTTGAACAAAATTTTCTTTGTTCGAGATGAGACCCGGTGGTAGTTTTAGGTAAATAAAATGCTTTGAGATCATTTATTGTGCTACTAGTGAGTGAGTCGTGTCGGTCATGGTTTTAAGAAGCCCGCAGACAGTCGAGATGCGATAATGCGACAGCGATGTGACAACGCTTTTTTATACTTAATATTGATAGGCTTGCGCTTGGCCATTGTCTCACCTGATGGTAAGCGAATAATGTAGTCGACGATGGAGCACGCGTGCCTCGAAGTAACCTATTCACTCTTGTTTTAAAACCCCCAGGTTGTAGTTATCAGGCAACACAGACTAAGGGCCGATTTCACCAATTCTAAACGCCCAGTTAAACGCGTTATTGCGAGCTTAAACGCGTGATCCGTTTCCGCTGTCATAAAGCTGAAGAGTTATTATTAATAATAATATTATTATGTTAGAGAGAGAAAAAACTTTATTTTTGAATTGAATAGTCCATTTATCGAGGAAGGCTTTAGGCCTTATAACATCCCACTGCGACCAACAGGAGCGGAGCATCAATGAAAAATGTGGCAAAAACGGGAAAAAAATCCTTTTGAGAGCTTCAGTTGCGTGCGCTGCGTAAACGGTTACAGTTACGCAAAAATTATGTATGACAGTATTGTTCTCCGTTTATAGTTCTAAAAAAAAACCGCGACAGCATATGTCTATCTTTTAAGGTTAACTCACTTTAATCTTTTTACAACATAGTGTATTTAAAAATTAAATACACTATGTTGTAAAAATATAATTTCAAATATTCACATATCAAATTACGACAAAAATGGTCAAGAGTAACATATTTTTTTTTAAAGAAATAAGACTAGTCGTTTAGACGTGATGTTCAATCTAAAATCATTAGAAGTCGTATATCTGCGCCTTAACATAATTTTACGTCGAACGTATTACACTGGAACGTTCGAGAATGTAGTCAAAGTTTCCAGAAGTTTTCACTACGTTCGAGAACATTCCATTGTGGTACTGTGTGGAAGTTCATAGATGTTTCTAGAATATTCCACTATAGGATAGTTTGACAATGTTCTAGAAACTTCCATGACTGTATAAATAGGCCGGACAGCGGGCGAGCGAGTGGCCAATCATGACCTATGCTTGCCCAGTGTTCGCACATGCCAAGCCCTGTCACCTCCACAAGATGTCGACACTGCAGCACCGCTTTCTCCGCAAGGTGGTGGATGCCCCCTACTGTGTGAGGAATGAGGAGCTGCATGTTGACCTCAAAATCCCCACCTTGCAGCAGTTCATGAAACGCTCCACCAAGCGCTTCCTTGAAACTGCTGCTAAGCATCGTAACCCCCTTATCGCATCGGCTACTCGATACGGTCCCTCCCAAATTTCTAGGATTCGCCGCCCCCGGCATACCCTCTTAGTCCCTGATGACACCACAACCCTGCTCCAAGAGAGCCGTAGGGAAACCAGCACCATCAGAAAACACTACAGACCGCCGATTTTCCGACCTCGCCGGCGAGGCCCGTCGCGAAATCTAAGTCATTGCCCTCCCCGTCTCTCGCCAGCACGTGCCGCTGAGCCAGTAAACTCCCCAAATAATGGAAACCAGATTCAGCCTTCCCTTGCTGCCCCCCAGTGACGCCCTAAGCCGAGGCCCGTACTCCGCAGGGAGTGCCCTTAGCGTGGTCACTTAGTTTGTAAGTTTTAATAAGTCCTGGCTGGAGGCTTTAATATATTAAAGCCTACACAGGCAAGCCCGGTTAAGCAGACGACAGCCTCAGAGGCTGACCTGCGAGAAGTCCCACAAAAAAAAAAAAAAAAGCGAGCGAGTGAGTCTGTTTTCGCCTACGGATGCGAACGGAAGCGATTACGAAGAGAATAGTGATTATAAGCGATTTAGTGATTGTGTAAATAAGTTGTTGAGTTAGTATAGGATATTTATTTAATTAATTGGTGTAAAATAATTTATCCCATACCCAGCTCGTAACAATAATATGACCACTCATTTCTTTTTATAATATTAATATTTTACAAACTGCTGTGCAGTTTGGCAGAGGTAAATTCAAGGGTTGCTGTATTATTGTGAATAAACTTTTTCATTTTTTTTTAAATTTATTTTTAACATTATATTTCTTTTCTTTCTTTCTTTTCAAAGTCACTGTCTGCCTCTGTCTGTTTATACGCTTACTTCTTTTATACCATGCATCGGATTTTGATTCGGTAGATAATAAATAGAAAGAGCGGTAAACGAGGAAGGCTTGTTTATGGTAAGTAAATCGCACTCGTCTGAAGCTGGGGCGGGTCGCTAGTATACTATATTTTTTTATTTTAATACTAGCGACCCGTCCCAGCTTTGCACGGGAACAATTTATACATCTAAACCTTCCTCATGAATTAATCTGTCGGTTCATGGAAACCGCATGAAAATCAGTTCAGTAGTTTTTGAGTTTATCGCGAACAGACAGACAGACGCGGCGGGGTGCTTTGTTTTATAATATGTAGTGATAATAAAGCTGAAGAGATTGTTAGTTTGAACGACCCTTTGGACTCTATAGCAAAAAGAAAAAATCAGTAAGAGCGTTAAAATAAACGAATAATAGCGCAGGCGAGTGAAACCGGGGGCCGCAGTTAGTTAGTACGAAGCTCCGATACTGTCTGTCAATCTTACTGTTCCTAGATTTCGAAGTATTCTAGCAATTAGCTGTTGGTATTAACGTAATGATAGACTTATAGAACTGGACAGCGCATGGGCTGTCTGGCTGTCAAGTGGAATGAAAACGGTCAGAAAAGCGTGAAAGAGACAAAGTGATAGTGCGACAAGTTGCTGTAGGTATATTTGTAAAACTCTGATTGGTCCGCGTCACACGTAAATCACGCCAATACTGGGACCTTATTTAAAAAAAAAAAACTATGTGGTTAGCTGTTTAAACAGTGATAATCATATAGCATAATGATGCACATTATGCTATATGATTATCACTGTTGCGAGAGCTACGTATGTCGTTATATTCATGTAGATTTTATGATTGTCTGGCAGTTTGAGTATTTATGCGGCCTACCCAAATGTCCTTTCGTCGGTTCGTTGAGCTCCACAAAGTTCTGAGTTGAGCTTCACGATAACTGACAAATACTTGCACTGTCTGGACAGGTCCACTCAAATTTGCGTGTTGCTTTCCTCAAAAGCTCATTTGAGCAGTACATATTGTTTGACATCTTTTTTTTTTTTTTTTTTGTCGGGTGGGAAATCATCCAATGACTTCTCCCGCTCTGGGTGGAGCGGGAGGGCGTGTCAGACTCTTACTGACTAAAACCAACCCCTGTTCCTTCCCTGCCTGAGTGCCCAGGGGTGCGGTAACTAATTTTCAGAATTTATCCGCTACCCCTAGGCATGCAGGCACCGGCCACGATGGGCCCCGTCAGTGGTGGCTGACTACATCTCTTTGAGGCGCGCGTGGAACACTACGCGCCGTCGACTCACGGGCCTGGTGCTGATCGGACGGCGAGCTACCCACTGCTCGCCGTCCGCAGGCCCAGGTCTACGGTGTTTGTTACAAAGAGGATAAAGAATTTTTACATTGTTAAAACAGATCTCAAAATGTTTCGTATCCAAAGTAGTAGGCAAAAGTGCCAAAAACGGCCGTTTCTGACACTTTTGCCTACTACTTTGGTTAAGAAACATTTTGAGACCTGTTTTAACAACATAAAAATTCTTTATCCTCTTTGTAACAAACGTCAAGTTGGATTTTTTAATATTTATTTTCTGTGCTATGCTACGATTTTTTATTCAATGAGGGCGCCACTGGACCGCGAGAAGGCCCTTAACTTATTTAATTATTATTGACACTATCATCTCATGGAAGCGGTTTAGATCTGCTAATCACAGTACATTGTTGACCTGGAATTCACGTAAACTTATAACAACAGGTAAGCGAAATTACTACCTTTAGTTTCCGACTAGTGTAAATACCATTTAAAGTAACCATAGAGAAGTGCATTCAATGGCAAAACAATTGTAAATAAACACAAATACACAACACACACGTCTGTGTTCGTATATCCGCAGTACCCGCGACTCTATTTCCCGCTTGAACGCATCCACACTGTATCTCATGAATGACATGCGTTGGAATCGCTTACATTTGCGGAATTACACATCGGATGCTTTACTTGAATTTCTAGTTACTTGAATAGTGTGTTGTAGCTTTTCTTTGGGAATTGCAGCCAACCGTTCAGTAAAGCGGTTAGGGCTACTATCGAATCAGGAATGATGACATCCGGAAGAGAACCAAGGTTACCGAAATAGGCCGAAGAATCGCAAAACTAAGCAAGTCCGCTACACTATTCCCAAACCACTGTTACTTCTGTAAGCCAGAATCAACAGCGGCGACCACTTGAAAAAAACGCCAAGGCAATGAGGCTTGACGAGTCCCAGAGAAACGATTAAACTGACTTGGGTCCCGCAACGAAATTATCAGAAAAAGACAGCGGAGAAGTAAACAAAACATAATTTCCACTTCCCTCCTAATCAAGCGGGAGACAAAACAAAGCTAGGCCAATAGCTAGGACAAAGGGGGTATTTACAAATGGGGTAAGCCCAGTTGTCAAGCACCACTGGTTAAAAACTCTAATATTAATAGTTTATCTCATACGACTTCCTCAGATGTCGAATCGTCACTACTGGGGAGGAAGAAAACTTTTTTTTTCCCACTCGTGCCCAGTGGGGACGACGACGGTGCGAGGACGACCGGCAATAAACGATATTAATGGGTTCTAAAATTGTGAGCTATTACTTTTGATTCCAATAATAGGTATGGCAAAAACGCTTTCATGAACGCACGGAAATTCGTTCTAGTTTCCACAAGGTCCGTGTAATAGACAATTCCAGACGTAGGCTGAATACTATCCTACATGATATTGCGTTCAGTTTGCCAAAGAGTACACTCCCATAGGATAGCAACCGCGTGCCGGAAGACGCAGTGTTGGAACGCCTCCAACAAGGTGAACCGATGACCTGGTGAGGATTGTGGGTATCCAATGGTGGCGACACTTGAGGGAGGCCTATGTCCAGCAATATACGTCTTTCGGCTGAAATGATGATGATGACTATCGGCACGGCAAAGGTTGTGGTAGGCAGGTAGGTATTGTGACATCTGAGGAAGTCGTATGAGATTAAAAACCTTATTAGCAGTCAGGCTGGTTGAGCAAATATACTTTTTCCAATTTAGAATTAGTTAAAAAGCTAAACAGAAAATTATGTTTTGTTTGGTCATTCAAAACCTTGGATCTAGTCACTCGCTTGCTCGCTTTATTAAGTATTATTATTATATTACTATATCAAGTATTCTAGATTAGTCTTAGCATTATTACACTCCTCAACGTAAGAAATACATTAGGAGTACCACCACAGAGCTACACGCCCCCAGTCATTACAGTACTGTGTCTCTTCCCTTTGGATACTTACGCAATCTGGTAAGAAAACGCACCAGAGATCAACACAACTAGCAAAGGGCTGACCATAGTGAGTGTAAGCAGGCCAAGGAGGCACTTCCCTCCATGGATGACCACTTCACAAAGCAAGCCCTACGACTGACCAAACTTCAGTCGCGGAAAGTCACGGCCGCTACAACTGGCCACGGGTCTTTTAATAAGCACCTCTCTGTCATAGGAGTCACAGACAGCCCACTCTGCAGAGTCTGCATGGAGGAGGACGAGACAGCAGCTCATCTGTTACTAAGCTGTCCAGTAGTCGCTACATACAGGGCAAAATACTTCGGACACCCAGGTAACCTAAACGTGATAATCAGTAATACCAGGGCGTTGCTGGCTTTCCTTGAGAAGCTGGGGTGGATCGAATGAGAAACTTGTCCCACCTGTACGCAAAATACGTGCGTTGATCGTGGATTTGCGGAAGCCAGCCCGACATACATACAGAACTGTGGTTGCTTGCTGGAAGGAACCTTATATCATGCAGGCTGTCAAAAAAATAGTGCTAGCCTGTTTTGAGAAGTCATGCGAATTTTCGTTAAAATCATAGAATCTAAAGATTGTTTAGTTCGAGCCGAAATTGTTCTTGCTGTGAAATGTTTCGAAAATCTTAAATCTAAAATATTATATGTGCAACTTTGTATGAATGGATGTTTGTCACTCAATCACGCCAGAACGGCTGGACGGATCTGGATGAAACTTGACACAGAGATAGATTATATACTGACAGATTAGATACTGACTTTCCGGGATCATGTAGTTAAGATTTTCAAGAAGCCGTACAGAAACCTGGGTTTCGTACTGAGACAGTCGCAGGGATTCAAAAACATTACCACGCTCAGTATGACGCTTTGGTAAGGAACTTGGAACACAGTGCGGTGATTTGGGATCCTCATGTAGCGAAATAAAAGGTCATGATGGAGCGAGTACAGAATAAATTTACAAGACACTTGTATTTCAAACTTTATGGGGTTTACCCATTTAACCCGCTGATGTATTCTACACTGTTTGTACTAGGCATGGTGGGGTACAACGAACTCCGAGTGCGCCGGGAATTTGCACTCGCGGCGTATGCACTAAAGCTCCTGCGTGGAGTAGCATATAACCCGGGGTGCTGCGTCACTTGAAGCTATGCGTGCCAGACCGGTACGTGTGGAGGCGGCGGGGACCGCCACCGCTGGCCGTGCCTGCTTCCAAAACCAAACTGATGTCTAGAACACCCCTCTCCCGCACAATATGTGTACTAAATGAAGTGCATGTGAGTATTGACATATTTTCGTGCAATCTGAGTGAATTTGCAAGAGTTTAGTTGAATTTTGTTAGTTTATTTTTTATTTTTATTTTTTTATTCTTTTTATATTAAAATTTTAGGTTAAGGTTTTAAAACATTAAAAAGGTTCAGTTTGATACTTTATAATTATATAAATATTTGTGCAGATTCAGATGATTTTAAAGTTGTTTTATATTTTTAAAGTTTAGATTTTTAAGTATTAGTCGTAAGTTGATTGTTCTGTTCATTGGTTGGGTGTTTGAAAACCACTATTGTATTGGGGTCATCCTGTAAAGATAGTGTTTTTAAGTTTAATAAATAAATTAAATAAATAAATTATAGTCTGGAATAATTTATAGGTATACATAGGCTATAATTTATAGTGGGGCAAGTATTAATTGCATGCGGGCGAAGTCGCTGGCAGAAGCTAGTAACTTATAAAGTTCGTGCGTTGTACTTTTTGTTTTTTTTGTTTTGTATAGTTATGTGTTTCCGTTTCCGAGGGGAATAACAGGGAGCGCCTAGACGTAGAGCAACAGCGAGGCGAAAAGTAGTATCGTCGAACAAGGTGCCTATTTTCGACGACGGTAGTGCGTGAAGCCAGAGGCCCGACTCCCACTCTCCCACAGTCAGCAGGCGCGCACGCTCCGCAGTCGTAGCAGATGTAGCAATTAGGTTTCCCTGACTACTCTGCAGAGCGACTCATCCCACCGTCTCTGGAAAGATGGGTAGTCGGGCGGTTTTATATTCGGTCAAGCGAATCGCCAGGCATCCATAGCACGACACATCAAAATAATAATATATAATATAATATAATATATTTAAGATATTCCTGATTAATTTCTCAGTGCCGTGAACCAAGGATATGAAAGCCGGTAAACTAATACTAGTAATTTTGCGGACGCCGAGACCGGGAACACGGATGGGAAGAGTAGCCTGAGCCCAGGCTCGGTCGTCCATGGCCACATTTAAAATTGACGTAAGAGTATGACGAATAATTTGGTCCATTTGCGTATTGCGTATACACTTATTCACTTATTTGCGTATTCGCTCGTTTGCGTATTCGCTCGTTCGCGTATTCGCTCGTTCACGTATTCGCTCGTTCGCGTATTCGCTCGTTCGCATATTCGCTCGTTCGCGTATTCGCTCGTTCGCGTATTCGCTCGTTTGCGTATTTGCTCGTTCGCGTATTCGCTCATTCGCGTATTCGCTCGTTCGCGTATTCGCTCTTTCGCGTATTCGCTCGTTCGCGTATTCGCTCGTTCGCGTATTCGCTCGTCCGCGTATTCGCTCGTTCGCGTATTCGCTCGTTCGCGTATTCTCTTGTTTGCGTATTCACTTATTCATTTATTTGCTTATTCACTCACTTATTATAAGGCAGAGAAGTCATTGTTAGCTGCGTTATCTGTGAAGCTGCAGAGTGGTACTACTTACAAAACCATTTATTTTTTTCATAAAGAAAAAGGATGAAGTGTTTGAAAATTTTAAAACATTTAAAGCACTTGTTGAAAATTTTACTACCAAAAAAATAAAAGTTTTGAGAAGTGACAATGGTGGGTGAATACATTAATTTCGTTTTTCAGGAGTACTTAAGGAAACTACGGTCCCATACTGCAGTGAACGGGAAAAGGGATTATGGATATGGTCGTCCGCGTATTCTCTCGACGGCGTACTCTCTCGACGGCGTATTCCCTCAACCGCGTCCCTCGATGGCGTATTCTCTCGACGGCGTACTCTCTCGACGGCGTACTCTCTCGACCGCGTACTCTCTCGACGGCGTACTCTCTCGACAGCGTACTCTCTCGACGGCGTACTCTCTCGACGGCGTACTCTCTCGACGGCGTACTCTCTCGACAGCGTACTCCTTCGACGGCGTACTCTCTCGACGGCGTACTCTCTCGACGGCGTAGTCTCTCGACGGCGTACTCTCTCGACGGCGTACTCTCTCGACAGCGTAGTCTCTCGACGGCGTATTCCTTCGACCGCGTATTCTCTAGACCGCGTACTCTCTCGACCGCGTATTCCTTCGACCGCGTATTCTCTCGACCGCGTATTCTCTCGACCGCGTACCTTCTCGACGGCGTATTCTCTCGACGGCGTATTCTCTCGACGGCGTATTCTCTCGATGGCGTATTCTCTCGATGGCGTATTCTTTCGACGGCGTACTCTCTCGACGGCGTACTCTTTCGACGGCGTACTCTCTCGATGGCGTACTCTCTCGACGGCGTACTCTCTCGACGGCGTACTCTCTCGACGGCGTACTCTCTGGATGGCGTACTCTCTCGACGGCGTACTCACTCGACGGCGTAGTCTCTCGACGGCGTACTCTCTCGACGGCGTACTCTCTCGACGGCGTACTCTCTCGACGGCGTATTCTCTCGACGGCGTATTCTCTCGACGGCGTATTCCCTCAACCGCGTCCCTCGATGGCGTACTCTCTCGACGGCGTACTCTCTCGACGGCGTACTCTCTCGACGGCGTACTCTCTCGACGGCGTATTCTCTCGACGGCGTATTCTCTCGACGGCGTATTCCCTCAACCGCGTCCCTCGATGGCGTATTCGTTCGACGGCGTATTCCCTCAACCGCGTCCCTCGATGGCGTATTCTCTCGACGGCGTATTCCCTCAACCGCGTCCCTCGATGGCGTATTCTCTCGACGGCGTACTCTCTCGACGGCGTACTCTCTCGACGGCGTACTCTCTCGACGGCGTACTCTCTCGACGGCGTAGTCTCTCGACGGCGTAGTCTCTCGACGGCGTAGTCTCTCGACGGCGTAGTCTCTCGACGGCGTACTCTCTCGAAGGCGTAGTCTCTCGACGGCGTACTCTCTCGACCGCGTACTCTCTCGACTGTGTATTCCTTCGACCGCGTATTCTCTCGACGGCGTACTCTCACGACGGCGTATTCTCTCGACAGCGTATTCTCTCGACGGCGTATTCTCTCGACGGCGTATTCCCTCAACCGCGTCCCTCGATGGCGTATTCTCTCGACGGCGTACTCTCTCGACGGCGTACTCTCTCGACGGCGTACTCTCTCGACGGCGTACTCTCTCGACGGCGTACTCTCTCGACGGCGGACTCTCTCGACGGCGTACTCTCTCGACGGCGTACTCTCTCGACGGCGTACTCTCTCGACGGCGTACTCTCTCGACGGCGTACTCTCTCGAAGGCGTACTCTCTCGACGGCGTACTCTCTCGACGGCGTACTCTCTCGACGGCGTACTCTCTCGACGGCGTAGTCTCTCGACGGCGTAGTCTCTCGACGGGGTAGTCTCTCGACGGCGTACTCTCTCGACGGCGTACTCTCTCGACGGCGTACTCTCTCGACGGCGTAGTCTCTCGACGGCGTACTCTCTCGACGGCGTACTCTCTCGACGGCGTACTCTCTCTACGGCGTACTCTCTCTACGGCGTACTCTCTCGACCGCGTACTCTCTCGACGGCGTACTCTCTCGACGGCGTACTCTCTCGACGGCGTAATCTCTCGACGGCGTACTCTCTCGACGGCGTACTCTCTCGACGGCGTACTCTCTCGACGGCGTACTCTCTCGACGGCGTACTCTCTCGACGGCGTACTCTCTCGACGGCGTACTCTCTCGACGGCGTACTCTCTCGACGGCGTACTCTCTCGACGGCGTACTCTCTCGACGGCGCATTCTCTCGACGGCGTACTCTCTCTACCGCGTACTCTCTCGACGGCGTACTCTATCGACGGCGTACTTTCTCGACCGCGTACTCTCTCTACGGCGCAATCTCTCGATGGCGTACTCTTTCGACCGCGTATTCTCTCGAAGGCGGACTCTCTCGACGGCATTTCTCTCGACGGCGTACTCTCTCGACGGCGTACTCTCTAGATGGCGTACTCTATCGACGGCGTACTTTCTCGACCGCATACTCTCTCTACGGCGTATTCTCTCGACCGCTTATTCTTTCGAACGCGTATTCTCTCGAACGCGTATTCTCTCGAACGCGTATTCTCTCGAACGCGTATTCTCTCGAACGCGTATTCTCTCGACAGCGTATTCTCTCGACCGCGTATTTTCTCGACTGCGTAAATAAAAACTGGATTACTATCCTTCTTTGTTTCCCGAAGGCAGTTTGTGATGAGCACACTCAAGGCATGCAGCTCGATGCAATGTATGAACTTTCGCATCTTGGGGAACCAAAAGAGTGATTTTATTCGATCCAAGGTCTTCTCGAAGCCAAAATGACCTACGTCGTCATGATTGGATTTCAAGAGTTGCCACCGCACGCCTTTTGGGACCACCCATCTAGTAACACCCTCACCTAAAGTCCTAAAGAGCCGCCCATTTTTAATTGTGTATTCCTAATGGATACCTGCAATCTTAGTTGTTTCTGGGTCTTCTAAAACATCTTTGATACGCCTAACTTCTTCGTCGGAAGACTGCACCGTAAAAATTAGTTATTATGTCGGTTAGTAAACCGACATAATAACTCGTCCGGGTATTCACTCGTCCGCGTATTTACTCGTCCACGTATTCACTCACTTATTTGCTTGTTCACTCATTTGCTAACCCACTTAGTAAATAAGCAAATCAGTGGTAAAACACCTCATTCACAGTAACTACTAGTACTAGTAGTTAGTAGTAGCTTACTGTGAATGAGGTGTTTTAAGGAAGGGGTTTATTAAGAAAAGCACAGATAGACAGACAGACAGACAGACACACACACACACACACACACACACACAGACACACAGACAGACAGAGATTTATTTCCAATAGGCTTGTCATCAAACGAAATCTAGTTGCCTGTTCGCAAATTTAGGTCTTCATGGAGAAGAACGAGGCAAGAAACTCAATGGTAGCTCTTTTTTATTATTATATAGACACATCTTAAATAACCGTTTATCACAATAAATTTAATTAATAACTATCACATAAGCCATATTTACAACGATAAATATCTTGTGGTATATAACAACTACTATCGTAGCAGTGTATGTAACATACATAGACCCGTATTTATATTAAATACACCAATCATCATAATAACATTACATTACATAGTTCATAAATATGATATAAATATACATCATCATCCACAATAAATCAACGATAGTCAGAATAATATTATAATATGTTACCGCCTTGAAAGCCGAAGAGCAACTGAGGCGCTCCATTTTTTTTTTTTTTTTTTTTTTTGAGTGACGTCTTGCAGGTCAGCCTCCGGGCCTGACGTCTGCTTAACCGGGCTTGCCTGTGAAGGCTCTAATTTATTAAAGCCTCCAGCCAGGGCTTATAATTTCTTACAAACTAAGTGACTACGCTAAGGGCACTCCCTGCGGAGTACGGGCCTCGGCTTAGGGCGTCACTGGGGGAGGGACAGCAAGGGAAGGCTGGATCAAGTTTCCATTATTTGGGGAATCAGTTGGCTCAGCGGCGCGTGCTGGCAAGAGACTGGGAGGGCATTGACTGGGTCTTCGCGACGGACCTCGACGGCGAGGGCGGAACGACGGCGGTCTGCGTTTGCGTAGTGTGCTGGTTTCCCTACGGCTCTCCTGGATCAGAGTGGTGGGGTCATCAGGTATGAGTAGGGTATGTCTGGGATGGCGCACCTTGGAGATGCGGGAGGGTACGTATCGGGCGGCCGATACGATTAGGGGGTTTCGATGTTTCTGAGCCGCTCCACAGAGGCTCCGCTCTTTTATACCCGTTAACAAACAAGTACGATTCACAAGTGACAGTTGAGTCATATTAGTGTTTGACTAAAAGAAAAATAAGTTTGTTATAAATATAATTTAGTAAATTCATTAATTAATCTTAACAATTGAGTATGAACAGATAATAATTACATAATAATTGTATTATATATATCACCTGAGAGGATAAAATATACCTACTACTCAAAAGACTCATTGTCATCATCATCATTTCAGCCGAAAGTCATAAGCCCTCAAGTGTCGCGAGACGATCTCCGGCCACCGTAGACCCGGGCCTGCGGACGGCGAGTAATGGGTAACTCGCCGTCCTATCAGCACCAGGCCCGAGAGTCGACGGCGCGTAGTGTTCCACGCGCGCCTCAAAGAGTTGTCAGCATTCATGACGGGGCCCGTCATGGCCGATGCCTGCCCAGGGGTTGAGGATAAATTCGAAACAGAGTAACCTCGCCCCAGGGCACTCAGGGCAGGGAAGGAACAGGGGTGGGTTTTAGTCAGTAAGAGTCTAACACGTCCTCCCGCTCCACTCTAGAGCGGGATGTCATTGGATGATTTCCCACCCCACAAAAAAAAACCTGCCCCAAGTGTTGCCACAACGACCGGACCTATGCGTCTCGTATCCAACGGATTCCCACGACCCTCACCAGGTCATCGGTCGGAACGCTGTTTCAAAAGTCAGCGTAGTCGTCTCAAAAGTCTATTCCACTCATCTACACTGTGGCGTAGATTTTGTATAACATAAAAACTTTTAGATTTTATCTCAAAAACAGCTGAACCATTAAAAGTGAACACGATAATAATAACAGTTCGCGACTAAATATAAACACGAGTCTGTTTCATTTTATAACTGTAATGTGTCCAGTTACAGAGGTAATGTAATTATTTATATTATAACTAATTATGGTAATTATAATCATGTTTATGTAAACTAAATGTATCAAACTGCGCTATTAGATGTGATTTGTGAACCAAATGCGTGTTTGTGCTATTTACTTTTCATAATAGGTTTTAATAAGTTCTTGTGTGAGGCACATTTTTTTTTTTCTATTGCCAACTAATGCTGAATTCTGAGTTGAGCTTCACGATAACTGACAAATGCACTGTCTGGACAGGTCCACTCGAATTTGCGTGTTACGAGTACTTTCCTCAAAAGCTCATCCCAGACATAAACATAATTACATGGTTCTCATATGATTTGACCAGTACATATTGTATGGGTTTGTACACTATAAAAGAAACTTTGACCTCTGAGTTTGTTTCGGTATTTCTTCTCAGCGTAGTGAGCTAGGAAACACCGGCCTCATCTAGCTAAGACTGACAAAAACAAAATGTTGACGTGTAAAAGTGTTGTTAAAACCTACTTACAAAAATAAAATCATTTATCATTTATTATTATAATTTAATGAATCATCGTCATCCTGTTATTGTTTTTTTAGGATAGGCGCAGTAGTCGACAGGACGACTTCAACCGGCAGCTAAAGTCGTATGACGGCAGTGACGATTCTGTTTGCGCAGCCGAAGTCGCAAGTTTAACATCGAATGATACGAACACTTGCAACATCAGAATCGTCTGCCGCCTTCATGTGTTTTTTTTTTCTTCTTTTTGTGGGGTGGGAAATCATCCAATGACATCTCCCGCTCTGGGTTGAGCGGGAGGGTGTGTCAGACTCTTACTGACTAAAACGCACCCCTGTTCCTTCCCTGCCTTAGTGCCCAGGGACGCGGTAACTCTGTTTCGAATTTATCCACAACCTTTAGATTAGGTAAGGTATGTATTTTTTTTTAGCAAAAAAAGTCTATTAGATTAATAATAATAATAATAATATTCCACAACTATCACACAACGCCATCTAGTCCCAAGTTAAGCAGAGCTTGTGTTATGGGTACTAGACAACTGATAAACATACTTATATATTTCTAAATACATACATATTATAGATAAATTACACCCAGACACAGAACAAATGATCGTGCTCATCACACAAACATTTGTCCTGGGTGGGAATCGAACCCACGACCTCCGGCATAGCAGTCAGGGTCACTAACCGCTAGACCAACAGGCCAGTCAATCAACTGATTACCAAAAAAATTTTGGACATGTATTTTTTATTTTGTTAAGTAAACTGAAGACTGAAAAAATGAAGACGCGAATTTTGAAATTTCGTGTGACGTCAGACCTACGTAAAAAATGTAGCACTTTTTACCTCGCAGTGAGGTAACAAGCCCCCACTCTTGAATTTTCATTCGTTATATCTTTGTCAATTTTTATTGATTTGATAAAAGAAAAAATACGTATCCAATATTTTTTGAAAATCTAACTGAAAGACTAAATAGAATTATTAGATTTTTACCCAGGAGTCATCCCTCTTCATTTTGATCAGCCGTCTATCTCATCCTTTTAAGCTAAATTGTCAACAGTTGCACAAACCAGTTTTTCCATTGATCTGCCCGTTTCTAATAACTTTCTGTGTAATTTTTTACTTCATAATTCTCTGAAAGCGGATTTTAAAAATCCCTCATTCTGTCTATATTTATGTGTTACAGCTTCCGAAAACACGTCATTAAGACGTCGTCGTTTAACCTGTCACGTTGCGGGCTGGAGTATTGGTGGTGTGACACGTAGAGGGACGTCCATAGAGGACGATCGCAGAGGAGGACGTAGAATAGGAGGACCGTAGATGAGAGTTAGATGAAGATAAACACGACTAGTTCAGACGTATATTTTATTATATACAGTAGGCTTGATTATATGGATCACTTATTAATCGTACGTACACAATACACTGTGACTAGGTAATGGTATAAATTGTATTATTGCTAAGAACTGCCTGGTTATAAAAGCTACACTTTACTGTTCTAGTAACTCTTACAAACTGGTAACTGTAATTTATTGAATAAAAGGAAAATAACAATGATGAATAGAAGCTTAGTCTTGCTCGGCAGTAGAATTAGAACTGATTTTTAATATAAAAACAGAGACTATTGACACAGAAAACCCGTAGTATTTGAATTTTAAATTAATAAAAGTAGGAAAGAACGTAATTTTGGAATAGAGGTCATAAAATAAACAAAGTTTTGACACTGCCTTGTTACAAACCAATCCATAATATATGTTGTTAACAGGGATATTGCCCTTGAATGCCAACCAAAACGGGTCGCTCCCTATCTATAGTTATCTACCTACAGAATTAAAGCAGTCCTTACCTATTTTCGGCACAATTTCCCTTCACCGTCCGAACTACACAAACTGTGGGCTGACCGGTCAGGTGCTGAAACCCGCTGAATGTTTCATTGGCTTCGTATCGAGCGAAACAATCGAGCGCGCTGATTTGCGCTTCAGCGCTTTTGGTCGTTTTAGGTAGTCAAACTTTGAAGTGTTTATTTATGTAGTTTCGTCTAGTGGACAAATGTACCCGAGTGTACCCTTGTGCCGTGGAGCAGTGGTATAGGCCACGACTTACAAGAGTGGTAGGTCGTGAGTTCAAACCCAGGCAGGCGCTTTACTTTGTGTAAGTTATTTCATCACCACTGCTCTCAAAACGGTGAAGGAAAACATCGTGAGGAAACCGGCATGTCCTATAACCAAAAATTCGAAGACATGTGACATCCACCAATCCGCATTGGGTCCGCGTGGTGGATTATAGCCCACACCCTCTCACAAAGAGGAAGCCTGTGCCTCGGCAGTGGGGACAATAAAAGGCTGATTATGTACCCTTGTGCCGAAAAAAATGGCAAAGTTTACAGGTTGCCATTTTTTCTGTATTCAAACTAAGAACTATCCAATGCTTTCGTTGTCTTTTTTAAGGGCGTTATCATAAGATTTTGTTCTTACACATATTCGATGTTAACGGTCGATGCATCGCATAATGTAGCTTTTTTGCAGTTGTATTTATAATTATATTATAATTATAAAATTAATGAATTAATTATATTACAAAAGTATAACATTTTAATTTATTATGAAGTAACGTTGATGCAGGAGAAACTTACAGTTAATTCTGAGCGTTTTTAAAGTCAAAGTGTAATTATGTTAATAATTAAAAACGTAATATAGTTGTGTATTTCATTTTGTTTGCTTAGTAAATGTTGAAAAGAATACAGAAAGTGTCTGTATTTTTTTCAACATTTTAGGCCCAGTGGTTTCGGAGATAAGGATGGGGGGGAAAGGTCATTTTTCACCTATTATCCTAGGTAACTTTAAAACTGTATATTTAAAAATAATGAAAAATTAGATTCTAGGCTCTCACAATGTGCCCTTTCCTTTGATATGTCAAACAGTACAGTTTGAAAAACTTTGTTTTTTTAATTTTCTGATTTTCACCCCAAAAGTGACCCTCATATTCCAAATTAATTTATTTAGGGTACACGTTCCTATTTGGGTCACAGATATTCATCTGTGTGCCAAAGAAGATTGTTCTGCATCCATACATCTTTCGCTCCAGATCCAACAGCGAAGGGCATTAACTTTTCGTGTTCTAAATTACGAGTATATGCCCATGAAGTCAAAGTTTAATGACGGACACCTAGTAGAAAGCGTTTATTTAAAAAGAAAACAAAGATTTTGAGGTTATTTTTAGTAGGAATTAATCGCTTCAATACTTAGAAATATGATAGTAAATACCTGGTCACTAAAGTTATTTATTAAAACAGCCAGGTAACACGTTAATAAAAGCAATCAGAGTTCGTAAAAATAGCAAGGTCATGTATTCCAAAAATAACAAAATGACACTACACAATGCAATCAGACAGGTGACAGTTGAGATGATTGACATTTGACATGACAAAGATTAGGGATGCCCTATAAAATCCGTATCGATATATTTTAAACAAAATCGATACCATTCAGTACCCAGCGTGCTATTGTATTTGAAATATTACAATCCATCTCACCTAAGGCATGAGTGCCGTACCTCGTTTTCGGTTCGTTTTCGTGAAAATACGATTCGAAAAAACCTTCATAATAAATGTGTGGTTGTTTGCGCACTGCTTTGTTTTCGTATTTTTATATTCGTGAACATATCGAGTCAATTTTTGCGGATCGAAGTAGCCGTCATGCTTAAAAAAGGGCGTTTTGTGCACTCATATTCGTTTCTACTCGAGTGAATTGTTTTTAGTGAATACTCGAATCTCGGATTGGTGCACGTGGACTTTCGTAGTTGATTCGTATTCGTGTTTTTAAAAATGGACCATAAAAAATTCCCCAAAACGAATCACGAATACGAATCGACTATGAGTAGTTGAACAGCGCCCATTCGTGAATTCTGATCCGTTTTTATGCTGTTCGTAAAAAACACGAATTGAATCAAATACGAGGTAGTGCACAAACGTCCTTATATGTAGTAATTGTATAGAAAAAGATAAGTAATTATATAGGATGCATGTTATCTTATCTTAACGATATGTGTGAAATGAAAAATTGGGCATCACTAATTGTCATGTCAAAGATGGCAACATTTTTGATTTGTGATGTCGTAAATCGTTTAAGCTCTTTTAATTGTTCAATACAGAACGCTGTGTCCGTTTCATACAGATATTCGCAATAAGTATAATAAAATATACTTATAATTACCATGTATGTCAGAGGTTTGTTGGTCCTGGGGCCATTTCCGACAATGTCCTTTCAACTCTATCACTCCAGCAGATTCGGAGCAAATTGGCTATGACAGACGGACAGGCGGACAGACAGATAGACAGACACACGAGTGATCCTATAAGAGATCACTCGTTTTTTCATTCGGACTTTCGGAATCCTAAAAATAGCGAAAAGTGGGATCATAGCGGTCCCGCTTTTCGCTATTTTTACTAAACCTACTAATGTGTGTTTCCACTATGGGCTCCAGTACTTCCCGAGACCGCGACCTCCATGCAAAATTTTGGCGTCTCCCTTTTTTTTGTGGGGTTGGGAAATCATTCAATAACTTCTCCCACTCTGGGTGGAGCGGGAAGGCGTGTCAGATTTTTACTGACTAAAACCCATCCCTGTTCCTTCAGGTGCCTGAGTGCCAAGGCCCGCGAAACTCTATTTCGAATTTATCCGCGACCCCTGGCAGTCCCCGTCGGGGGGTCGTGACCCACAGGTTAAAAATACTGCATTAAGTCATAAAAATCAGTTGAATTTCCAAAAATCTGTCGAAGCAAGCCTTAACATTATTTTTTTCGAAAACATATTATTTTAATCCCTGGTTGAGGGCTGAAATCTTAGCACAGCTGCCTCGTGCGACCTTTAAAGAACATTTATTTACAAATACATACATAAGGTGAACTTTAACTAAACATTTTATTTTTTCACCGTCTTCAAAGAATTACTTAGTGCTACAAGTGACAGAGTGACTGTCGGCGACTCCCTGGGGGCACGGCGCAATGATATAAATGTTTTAATATCCCTTTTATTTATCTAAGAAGACGCCTACTGTGACATTTATCATTTTGTTGATATTTTTTACTGTCGAGTTTTTTTTAAGGTAGGCTTAAAACAATTATTTCACTATCTTTATTTTTAAATCTCTATGAAAAATAAGGGGTTTTATTTTAAAATTCTTTGTCTGTCGTTCTGTGACGTTATAATTAAAAAAACCCGGCCAAATGCGTGTCGGGCTACGCGCAGTGTAGGGTTCCGTAGTCACCCGTTATAAAAGGCAGATTTGGAAGGAGACTTTATGTTTATTACTATGAACATATTAATTGAGGTCACGTTTTACGGACGTTTAAATTAAAAACGGAAAAAAGATTTTAGTTTTCCAACATGTTACTTGTTATTACCCGTTTTACATATTAAATAAGTAACAACTTCACCTAAGTATTTTTTCTATAGGACCCCAGTGTGTCGACTATTGCTCTTAAGGCGCAATTATACGACTTTTAGAGGTTTTTAATTGAACATCACGTCTGAACGACTTGTTTTATTTCGTTGAAAAAAATATATGTTACTTTAGACTATTTTCGTCGTAATTTGATCTGAGAATATTTGAAATAATATTTTTGTAACATAGTGTAATTAATTTGTAAAGTTATGTCTAACGCGGATAAAAAATTGAGAATCACGCAAAAACTATAAAGCGTCAATCATTTAATTATTTATAATTTAGTCTCAGAGTTTTAGTTTAAAACTTGTTATTTTATGTGTAATAAATTAATAATGCGTTTAATTTCGGACAGCGCTCCTTGATTGCGAGTCCTATTACTGGGTGGACATACGACGCGTTACGTGAGCTCTGCGCTGAACACGCAAGCTAATCACTCAAGGTCGTTGGCAGCTAATAGCGCCTTAAACTAACAATGCTAACTTAGCCGTTATAGTTTTTCTTCAAAGCTCCTTTATATACTACCATCACGATTATTTTTAGAATTTTCAAGCCAACAGTTTAGCTTTTAGTGGGAGGGAGAGGGGGGAGGGAGGGGGCTCGACTGGAACAAAAAATATCACTTTAAAGTTTAATATTTCGCAAACGAATCACAGAATTGAAATATAGGTACTTAGTCTTCAACCGCTCAATGATTTTGAAAGACCTATCCAACAATACGCGACTTTAAAGGAATGAGCCATAAAAATATATACGGTCGAATTGAGAATCTCCTCCTTTTTTTTACCGTCGGTTAAAAATAACTATTTTGCTAAATTTTTATATTTGTTTTCTCGGCGTGATTATATAAACACCCATGGAAAATTACAGCTTTCTAGTACTAACAGTCTCTACGTCAAGGAATCAAAAATTTTCATTTAGGTTCCTTTAACCCGGCAGACGGAAATAGGAGCCCCGTCGCCTACCTTACTTATGACAGTCGTTAGTTTTAGAAATAACACTATATTAATACACAATTATCAATTTATTTATCCGCAGATGTAGGTATTTCAAAGTTATACACTTAACTATTATTGGGAAAGTAAATCAAACTATTACGTTAACTTTCAGCATAAATTTATAGTAAACAAAACCATTTTTAGAAAGTGAATTAAGGGTACAGACTACTTAGTTAAATCAGCTGTCAGATCACACAAATAAATAATAATAATCAGTTCCCAATGGAGCTAAAGATGACTGTCCCGTCGTACGGTCCAAACCAAAAGAGAGCGGGCGCGCCGAGTCGCTGGGCGAGCCAGTCTCCTCCCCATCACGAACAGCCGTGGTCCGATGTTGACGTCACGGTGAGCTAGGCGGCGCTTGCTCCACGATGTTGCCAACATTAGCACATTTCAGGAAAATACAGTACGCGTCGATACAACTACTCACTCACTTTTAATGACAGTGCAATAAAATGAAATAGTTACGGCAATAGGTGGGTACTTTAATAAATTTTATTTACTAACAATTTATCTACTGTCATTTTGTTAAATCACAAGACAAACGAAGTACTTGATCAAATGAATACTTTTGGAATGATATTTAACATTTGAAATATTTGCAAAGTAAAACATTTGCGAAATATGTATTTTGTCAAATGATTACTTATAAAGTTATATGTTTGCGAAATGAGATGTTTGTCAAAATTGTCAAATGATTAGTTTTTGTAATGTTATTTTTAAAATGATCATTTGTCATTCGTTTTTTGTCCAACATTAGTGAACCAAAAAAAAACATAAATGCGATTTTCTTATGTTTATTCTATATAGTTACCGAATTATCGAATTGGTATGAAAGACAAGGAACGGGAATGGCGAGAAACAAGTTACTGTAAATTAAATAGAGAAGTTCCTTAAATAGGCATGTAGTTCTCTCTATATTCTAACATCTATCTGTAAATCTTAATATGTACTATTTTGTATGAATGTATGAAATAAAGATTATAGTTGGTGAATCGACATATTTTATCTTAATTATTCTTGTCTATCAAGTAACTTTTAATTAAAGTAGTTTATGATAACTGCATCCTTTTTATTGGCAATTTGAGATATATTTTAATCTTAACTATAGAATGCAGGTCCACAGTTTAGCTGGCTGTGTTTCGATCAAATAACTCTACGGCTTCAACGAGACCTCTACAGGATGTAACGGAAAGGTGTGGTCATATTTTAAGAACTGTATGTGCCCATCGATATGAACCACATTATTCAAGAAAACCAGAGAAAAAGCTCAAAAAAAAATATTACTCTCCATACAAATATTGATCAGCTGATGATAACTTTGTATGGGAAGTCAGATTTTTTTTTGAGAATTTTATATTATTCCATTTCCATGGGCAGAACCGGTTCTTAAAATATGACCACACCTTTCCGTTACAGCCTGTATAATGTAATTAAAACGTTTTTTTTTTCAGACGCTATCAATCGTGATTACCATATACTTTTATAATTTCAATGAACTATTTGATTGATATTGGTACTTATTATAAAAACATTATAAAAAATTGCAAGAACATTAAATTATCATTTTATATTTTTGCAAATTTTTATAATGAAATTAATTTAATTAATAATAAGTATGTGAATAATAAATGCTCATCTACTTAGTGGCAATCCTTACTATTTTTTTTGTTTTGTTAAAATGCGTATAGACACTGCTGATTTATTTACAGATCCCAATTCTAAAATTGTAATGAATTCCCAACACACATAACGAAAAAAAAAATCGGCTAAGTGCGTGTCAGACTTCGCACATTTAGGGTTCCGTACCTACCCGGGCCTGCGGACGGCGAGCAGTGGGTAGCTCGCCGTCCGATCAGCACCAGGACCGTGAGTCGACGGCGCGTAGTGATCTACGTGCGCCTCAAAGAGATGAGTGTCAGCCACCACTGACGGGGCCCATCGTGGCCGGTGCCTGCATGCTCAGGGGTAGCGGATAAATTCTGAAAATGAGTTACCGCACCCCTGGGCACTCAGGCAGGGAAGGAACTGGGGTGGGTTTTAGTCAGTAAGAGTCTGACACGCCCTCCCGCTCGACCCAGAGTGGGAGAAGTCATTGGATGATTTCTCACACCACCAAAAAAAAAGGGTTCCGTACCAAATGAGGGAATTATCGAAGGAAAATCTGATTTATCAATCGACGACGGACAGACAGACAGACAAACAGACGGACACGTGAGTGACAGCAATAGGGCTCCGTTTGGACCCTTCGGGTACAGAACCCTAAAAACGACACGTCACTTAAGTAGTTCAATGTCCAGACTAATTATAAAACTCATATCAAAATACCGATTCATTTTAGTCACACAGAACAGCTACGCTTGTTAACAAAATAAATTGCCCATGAAATATCATTCCACGGGCAATTTATTTACAAAACTAAAACACACATATTCAAAACTAAACAATGGAAGATAATCTTCTATATTTTTTGTGAACTAGGCTTAAAATAGTTTCGTGACTGTCCGTCACGCACATCTTTGTTATTTGACTAGCAACCCGCCCGGCTCCGCACGGGTAAAAGTTATACGCACAAACCTTCCTCGTTTATCGCTCTTACTATTAGTGAAAACTGCAGTAACGGTCTACTACCGGCCAAGTGGCGCCGTCATTGAATAAAAAATCGTAGCATAATATTATATAGAAAATAAAATATTACAGAATCCAACGTCACGTTGTTTACAAATAGGATAAAGTATTTTTACGTTGTTAAAACATGTCTCAAAATGTTTCGTATCCAAAGTAGTAGACAAAAGTGTCAGAAACGGCCGTTTTTGGTACTTTTGCCTACCACTTACTTACTAAGTAGGGCCTTAAAATCCGTTGCGTGGTTTAGGAAGCGGAGCTGGGCTGAGCGGAGCGTAGACGTGCAGGAATCGACCAATCACAATGGTTGAAAACCTCGTGGCGTCACTCGTCTCGGCTGTGATTGGATGATTCAGCACGTGTCTGCTCCGCTCCGCCCAGCTCCGCTTCAGTGGAAACGAATCCTTAGTGGAGCAGACAGACGCGGATAGCGACTTTATTGTATACTATGTTGTGAAAGTGAATGGAAAAGATAGAAACATGAAAGATTTTGTTAATAAGGAGTCTGCATTATCCAGTGAGAAAACAGACTTGATACCGGCAACACCCGAATTGATTTATACACTTACAATCACAATTTGAAGGAAATTGAAGGAATTTCATAATACACCAGCTTCTGCCAGCGGCTTCACCCGCGTGGAATTAGTACATCCCGGTTATAAATTTTCAACCCCTTTTTCATCCGCTTTTTTTTTTGGAGGCTTTTTCACCTCCTTAAGGGTTGAATTTCTAAAAATCATTTCTTAGTAGATACCTACTCTTCACAAAGAACACACCCTCTTTTCATGTCTATTACACCAGTGGTTTCGGCTGTGCGTTGATATATCAGTCAGTCAGTCAGTGAGACTTTGAATTTTAAAAATACAGATAGGTGCTCGACAATGACGAATTGTCAAAATGGAAGGCATCGCAATCAGGTTGCTGCTCTACCAGGAGTTGACGATAGTCTACGAGTGATGTTGTGGTCATCGATATTTTTAACAGGACCTTTTTGTGGCGCAGCTTGGAAGAGGCATATGTCCAGCAGTGGGCTGCGGTAGGCCGAGTTTAGTGATGTGGTTGTTGAACTAACTGACCGATACCTAAATTTTGCATTTTTGGGTTCGGCCGAAATTAAAAGCAGAAACAATTCCTTTGTCAACACAATTAGGTACTCGAATATAGTGTATTTTGCACTAGCGCGGAAAAGTGCGGCGGCCTGACTCTGCCACAATTTACTATATTTATTGTATCAGGCTGGTCGCACGGCTGCCCCCAAAAAGCGGCATGAAAAACAATAAGGAACCATTTCTCAAAATAATTTGTTACTAAATATTACGATTATGGAGTATTACATTATTTTTTTTGTGTTGAAAAACGTCGTTTGATACACGTGGGAAATTGTCATTGCAGTTTCTCGGTTCCAAAACGACCTCGCGTATTCCGCCTCAGCTGCAATGAAAACCATTGCCCACTTGCACCAACATGTACTATTAGGGCATTTCGTTTCTCAGAGACTGTAGAGTTAGATGCTACGAATTTCACGCATCTGTATATATAAAATTCAAAGTCCTGACTGACTGACTGATATATTAATGCACAGCCTTAACCGTTGGTCCTAAAGATATGAAGGAGGGTGTGTTTTTTGTGAAGAGTATGTATCCATTAAGAAAGGGTTTTTTGAAGTTCCACCCACAAGGGGATGAAAAAGAGGTTGAAAGTTTATAACAGGAGAAGTTTTGATTCCACGCGGGCGAAGCCGCTGACAGAATCTAGTTATTGCAACACGCAGACGCACGCAGAGTCTATAGTTGTAACATCCCAGGCCCTGCAGTCTCGACATTGATAGCGATCGCTATGTCCTAACGATCGGTCACTACGTCGAAAAAATAATTGATTTTCTTGAAATATGTACAGAGACGGCATAATTTTTAACTTGCAAGCACTATTTTTCATGAAAACTGATCTACTGATCTGCTGGTCTATGGACATATTTCAAGAAAATCTATTATTTTTCCGACGTAACGACCGATCGTTAGGACGTAGCGATCGCTGATCATTATTTGTTACAAGCGGTATTAATAATAATTAAAATTTAAAAAAAAATTACCAGTTTTCACGAAAAATAGTGCTTGCAAGTTAAAATTTACGCCGTCTCTGTAAATATGTACAGAGACGGCGTAAATTTATATAGAATTAATTTAAAGGGTTATTCGTCCGTTAAGTTTCTACCAAAACAGCACACATTAATGTCGTGTGTAATACTCGTTGCACTTAACTAAAACACAGACACAGTTATAAATGTTGTCTGAGGAATTATTATTCATAGATGCAATGCAATTACATTCGCACTTCGCTCTCAAGGAAGTGACGTCATAGGAAAATGGCGCCGCGCATTTTGCTCAGCTACTTGGTACGAGAAATTTTGAGTTTACATTTCTGTACAGTGAAAACTATCACTGCACAGAAATTTAACATACATACTTAACATAATACAATTTCCTGAGACGGGCTGGCATGTTTATAGTATTGCACACTGATATTTTTTGGAAAGTATTTAAAATACGCTTGTTTGTGATTAATAGGAGCCGAGTCCACAGCACTAACAGGATTCAAATGGGGTCGAAGGTCGTGGATAAATTTGAAGTTCCCGCGGCCCTTGGCACTCAGGCAACTGAAGGAACAGTTGGGTTTAAGTCAGTAAAAGTCTGACACTCCATCCAGAGTGGGAGACGTCATTGGATGATTTCCCACCCCCATAAAAAAAGGGTGGCTACCATATCTTTATAATACGTGAAGGAAAAACTTTCGACCTGTTTTTACGAAAATTACGCGGACGGCATGACATTTGGCACAGTTATTAACGTTCATACAGAGAAGGAGTGCAGAAAGCTAATATTTTAATAAATATGCATTAGAAATAAAATAAATTAATAAAATAAAACATTAAAAACACTACGCCTTTGACACGTACGTATATAAGAATCTTTTGTTTACGGTTTGCAGCCATGTCATGTCATGTTTATGGTCTTTGACAATAAAACCTTAATGGTCGAATTTCGATCACCGGGCGACCACTAGTAAGTATAAATCAGTCTGATAACGTTCCCACTGCTGGGACATAGGCCTCTTCTCTGTGAGAGGGAATGGAACTGAATCCACCACACACACTGCGGGATGTCACATGTCTTCGAATTTTTGGTTTTACGACATGGCCGGTTTGCTCACGATGTTTTCCTTCACCGTTTTAAGGGCAGTGATGATGCCCTCGCCTGGGGGGAGCACCGCCTTGTCCTCGTGGAGGCTTTTGGCGTCAGTGACCTCACGCGTCCGGCCCTGGTCCAGGCCATGGTACGGAGCGAGAGGAAGTGTCAAGCAGTCTCCTCCTTCTGCGAAACAGTAACGCTCGCGAAGGAGGAGGCGGAACGGGTGAAGGAGACTCAATGGAGTGGCCCTCACGCCTCCAGCAGCAGCCGCTGCAGGAGACGCCCTGGGCGCCGGAGGTCGCAGGACGATCTCCGGCCACCGTAGACGCGGACCTGCGGACGGCGAGTAATGGGTAGCTCGCCGTCCAATCAGCACCAGGCTCGAGAGTCGACGGCGTGTAGCGTTCCACGCGCGCCTCAAAGAGATATATGTCAGCCACCACTGATGGGGCCCATCATGGCCGATGCCTGCATGCCAAGGGGTCGCGGATAAATTCGTAACAGAGTTTCCGCGCCCCTGGGCACTCAGGCAAGGAAGGAACAGGGGTGGGTTTTAGTAAGTAAAAGTCGGACACGCCCTCCCGCTCTACTCAGAGCGGGAGAAGAGGGTGATACACCAACCCCAAAAAAAAAAAAACTTGAGAGGTGTCAAGAGACACCCGGACGGAACGAAGTTCCTTTCAATTAATTAGTGAAGGAATTGTAATATAATTTTTTTTTTTAAGTTATAATTTTTTTTTTTATTATTAACAAATATATTGTAATATTAACCGCACTGCCGACTCATAGTCTTATGTAAAAATGCTATTATAATAATAATAATAAATGTTTATTTCAATAACTTAAGAATACGTTTACATTTGGTCTTCAGGGAATTTCCATTTAAGTGAGAAGTATACTTGTGTTAGGAAGTTCCGCTCTTCCAGTAGTTACAACTTGTATAAGTTATTGAATAGACATTCCATTACAGTAGGTATTAGAAATAAAAAAATAAAAAAGTGACATAAATCAAAAATATAAAGTATAAGTTAAACATTATTATGATTAATCAAAGGCGCGCTTTAGTGTGGGTGTGTGTGTGTGTGTGTGAGTGTGTTGTGTTTGTGTGTGTGAGTGAGTGTGAGTGTATGTATGTTTAATGATAGTATATGGTATGTAAATAGCATTAGATATGTGGTAGTGAAGAAAGAGTAGTCTCCATTAATAAAAACCAATTATTATGAATACGCATCTAAGAACATATAGTTTGGACTATATTCTCAATCTCGTCGTAAGTTTTTGTCTTTAGCCATTCAGTCAGAGCGTTTCTGCAGTCTCGATACGAAAGTGGATAAATATTTAATTCCTTGTTTATAAAGTTATATAAGGCAGAAGATTGCCTAGCGTACTGTCTTTTAGCAAAAGTTGATATAACAGGAACATTGGGGATCATGTATTTCCTTCTTCCTTGTCGAGTCGTGGAGTCGAAAGTGAGAGATTTATGTTTTTTTTAAATAGTTTGGAGCACATAAAGTTTTCGAACCGTCAGAACATCAGAAGTTAGGTATAGAGTTTCAGTTGGGAACCTAAAGGGCTTAAATAGCATAACTTTTAGTAGTGATCGCTGAGCTCTTTCTAGTTCTAGGAATCTAGTTTTTGTTGCTCCTCCCCAAACTGGTAAACAGTACGCTAGTACCGACAGCGCCAGTGATGTGTAAATTTGTAACAGAAGGTTTTTAGTAGTCACGTAACGCAGCGTTTTAAATGTCCATATAAGTTTCCGAATTCTTTTCATTATCAATTCAGTATTCCAATGCCAAGATAAACGTTCGATCATTACACCTAGATATTTGGTATATTGGACTTTTTCAATTTCCATGCAAGGGCAAGCAAAGTTAGAGTTTGAAGGAGTCAGGCAATTGTGAATTTTTATTTTGAAATCAGCTAAAGGTTTTGATAGGTTATATTTAGAGAAGCAAATGAAGGTGGTTTTAGATTTATTTAGGGTCAAAAGATTGTGGTCGAGCCATGACGCTATCCTAGACAGGCCGGATTCAGCAGATTTCTTAACGTTGATCCAAGTTTTTTCGCTAAACACTATGGCAGTATCATCCGCGTATGAGTAGATGTGCCCCCCTTCTATCAGCAGATTTCTTAACGTTGATCCAAGTTTTTTCGCTAAACACTATGGCAGTATCATCCGCGTATGAGTAAATGTGCCCCCCTTCTATGTTCATATTACAGTGGCTGTTTATATAAACTAAGAACAAAGTGGGGCCAAGCACGCTTCCTTGACCAACGCCGTAAGTAGTAGTTTCATCTAAACTAACAATGTTGTAGAGGATCCACCATCACCCCGGTGTTGAAAAAGCGCCATCACTCTGGGCCATAGCAAAATACAGCTAGTTTAGTTTGTTTTGTAATGTTTAAGTATGCCTTATTATGTTTTAATTATGTCTTATTATGTTCAGTAATATCTTAAAAATAAAGGTAAAAGTATGTTTAATGTTAAAGTTTACTGAGGTAACTTTTTTGTATAGCGCAAGTAGTGTATGTCACAGCGCTAAAATTGACCAATTGTATTAAAGCCCGTAGTTAGGAATTTTGGCTATACAGCGATTGGTTGTTCATATTCATGCTTCTCATGGATTGGCTACAGACAGTGGAAAGTTTTCGAAGTCCACCATGTAAAATTATGTACATATTGAAATACATATGTAAAGTTGCTTTGTTTTTATTGTAGTTTATAGATTTGTGAGAATGTAAATTTAGAATCTAATAGTAAAATATAACGTAGATTCAGTTTGTCCTTGGAATACATACTTTGTAGTATGTATATATGTCAGTTTTGTTGTTAGTAAGACCAGTAAATATGTAAAAGTAAATATGCAGGTGTTCATTACATAAGAGATTAGTGAAACCTTTCTGATTGGTTATCGGCAGAATGTTGGAATGCCTGTGATTGGTCGAATGTCAATGTCCAAGATAATTTGTAGAATTATCAAATTGTATTGGCTGTCCGGGTCTGCATTTGCTACACTACGTGCCCCATAGAATTTGGGTGATATATAGGCACCCCTGGCAGTCAAAATTAGTCTCTCAGCGTCAGTGACTCAAGTGAGCTCGAAAGCCCTCTGGCTTCGCTCCTATCGCCTTGTACCATACCTTGTACGGCGGTTTATTGTCTTGTACCACACCTTGTACAGACTGTGTGTCTAGTTCCATACCTTGAACAGACTGTTGTTACTGTCCACTATTGGGGCAGTAATTCTAATTGTTTTAAACCGTAATTCTGTGTATATACCTGTGCTTCATGTGACTTTTTACCATTTTACCTTGTTTTTTATGTACCAATATACCATTTTTATTCAATCTGTGTCTCAAAGTTATTGACCCACTTGCTCCATTCATCACACGTGCGTGTCGCAAGACTACAATACGCCAGTCACACACAAATCCTTCAACCCTCGCGCCTATCGCGAAAAGCATCGTGTACAAATGTCGCCAATTTTGACTTTTTGTTTTCGACCACATAGATAGTCCTTGAATAAAGCAAGTGGTTCAGCTCAGCTCAGCTCAGCTCAGCTCAGCTCAGCTCAGTTCAGCTCAGCTCAGGTCAGCTCAGCTCAGCTCAGCTCAGCTCAACTCAACTCAACTCAACTCTATAGCAATAACAACAACTATAGCAAAAAGTGTCGTTACAACTTCTGGATCAAAAAGTCTCGTTACAACTTTTGTTCCTAATTTTTTCCGTCTAGCCCCCTTTCGCAACGCGCGATAAGGAACTTAGTTCCAAAAGGGCAGTGATGATGAAATAAGTTACACAAAGTAACGTGCCTGCCCGGGTTTGAACCAACGACCTACGACATTTAAGTCGGAGCCGTTACCACTGGGCAACCACTGCTTTTTGATTGCTACTTAGAAGTTATTAATGGGAATACCCAACAATACTACTCATCTGGAGGAATCATCAGACACTATGCAAAGTAGTCGAACTTACGACTACCTGACTAACAACCAGTTAAATCTAAACTAATGATTTTGAACCGAGTAAAAAATCAAGGTTTCTGTGGTTAAGTCAGTAAGAGTGAATAGGTTACTTCTAGGCACATCATCGCTTCCCATCGAGATAGTGGTCAAGTTCGAACCTATTAATAATAATAAATGTCAAGTTGGTCTCGTGGTCGCAAGCGCGATTGTTAAGCGTGAAGTTCTGGGTTTGATTCCCGGGTCGGGTAAAAAGTGCTATTGGGTATAGGAGCCCGGAGTTTGGCAGTTGGTGGTGGTACACCCCCGTGTCTCGGAGAGCACGTAAAGTCGTTGGTTCTGCGACTGATCTCTCCCCGGTTGTGTCGGATTGCCGTCCAGCACGGCGCTGATTTTCAGTGGTCGCCTAAGCCCAAGTCACTTTTCAAGCAGTCTGATGCAGTTGGTGGCAGTTGTTTTAGTTCAATTATTGATTTCATCCCACCAACTGCATCAGACTGCTTGGAAAGTGACTTGTTTGGAACTTTTTCGTTGTTTTTTACAGTCGGGTTTTTTTGAAAATATTTTTTTATATTTCCTATATTTTAGTGAGTTATATTTTTGGACTCGCCTCCTCGAACCCTTTATTTTGACACCCCACTTAATATAGTTCGAGGACTTTGATTTTTTTTTCATTTTTACAATATGGCGTCTGGTTGTCGCCATATTATATTTTCATTCCTGACATGTCTTTAGCAAGATTAAGACGAATCAATAAACGAAAGAGTTAACAAAATCGGCCTACGCGTTTTGTCTCTAAAGTGACACAAAGGAACAAACATATTATACATACATACATAGGCTGATAAACGCATTAGTAAAATAAAAATAGGCCATGTCCTATTATAAAACTGTTTTTTACCTTTGATAGGCACGCGTTTGACCACTATCTCACCTGATGGTAAGCAATGATGTGGTCGAAGATGGAGCACGCTTGCGTAGAAGTAACCTAATCACTCTTGACTTATAGACAACAACAAGAAAATCATCAAAACAACATCATCACAACTTATATTAATGTTTATTAATGGGAAAAGTATATTACCTACTGGCAATTACCAGTTAACCATTTCCCAACCATACAATTTCCAGTTCAGACTTTACAGGATAATTCCTAGGTATTTATTATTCGTGAACTAAATCGATAGATTAGTCGGCGGTAATAGACCAGTTCTGGCTAGAACCGCGGGCTCATGCATTGTTAAAGTATCGATTGACGCTACCTGATACCAGTGGTTCCCAAAGTTAACTGGACCGTGACCCACCAAATACGGGACTCACCTATTGTCTGTCACGAAGAAAATAGGGGCATAGTTATTAGCAGAGGTCGGAATTAGGTAGAGTTATTTATGTACTTGAATCGAAATATTGATATTAATATGGATCTTCCCGGGATTTCTAATGGACAATCCTGTGTGGCCAACAATATTACAAATAAATAATAATGAAAACCTCTATTGTTTTCTTATGTTCTCACAAACTATGTTGTGTGAACTACAAATGTGGCAACATCGCGCGTGTGCGCATTGGAATTTTGCAACTTCGGACATCCGATTTCGTTGATGTAATTTTTTCAACGTTGCGCGTGCAGTGGTTTAAATTGTGTAAAAGTAATTATAGCTGTTTTATTTAATAAATCACGGGATTTTTCCGCTCTTTAAAATTAATCTCGGGATTTGAGGCATTTCCACTTTATTATTTCGCTGTATGAAATCAGGTATAACTCTACCTAATTCCGACCTCTGGTTATTAGGTATGAATGAAGGTCTGTTTAAAAAAGAAAAATAAAGTTTTGAATCTATTATCATAAGCACTCCTTGTCAGTACTGTTTAATTAAATACAAGATAATCCAGGCAGTGATTCTGCTAAAATTGTTTATGACATGGCAATGTGTCGTTAGTATAGTTAGTATAACCTCTCGTTAAGATTTAAATTATAAGTTGAAATGTAAAATTAGGTTAGGTTACGATGGGGCTGACATGCCTTAAAAGGATAAAAGTCCCTAAAAAATAAAGATTAAAAAAAAAAAAAAATACAAGATGTGCTATTTTAAAGAAAACGATATATTTTTTTCCTTTTAGCTTTGGCATCGGTTTTTCAGGGTTCATCTAATATTCGCTCTCGACCCATCAGTGGATCGCGACTCATAGTTTGGGAAGTACTGCCTTATACTGAATCAATAGCTAAGACTATTTAATGAATTAGCAAAGCTCCGCAAACTTGATAGCGTGTATCAAAGTCAAAGTCAAAAATAAATCCTTTTTACCCGACTCCCCCGAAGAGGGTAATGTTTTTCGAGATCGTGTATGTCTATTTCTTTGGCATACACTGTAGCCTAAACGGCTGGATGGATTTTAACAAATGAGGTATGTAGTCGGGGTACCCGGGCCTGCGGACGGCGAGTAGTGGGTAACTCGCCGTCCGATCAGCACCAGGCCCGAAGGTCGACGGCGCGTAGTGTACCACGCGCGCCTCAAAGAGTTGTCAGCAAATATGACGGGGCCTGTCATGGCCGATGCCTGTTTTTTTTTTTTTTTTTTCGTTTTTTTTTTTTTTTTGGGGGTGGGAAATCATCCTGTGACTTCTACCGCTCTAGGGTGGAGCGGAAGGGCGTGTCAGACTCTTACTGACTAAAACCCACCCCTGTTCCTCCCTGCCTTGTGTGCCCAGGGGCGAGGTAACTCTTTCGATTTTATCCTCCACCCCCGGGCAGATGCCTGCCCAGGGGTTGAGGATAAATTCGAAAGAGTTACCTCGCCTGATTTTTTCCCACCTCAAAAAAAAAGGTATGTAGTCGGGGTGAGTCAGTTTTTTTAGTAAGAAAGAGCTTTGTTATTGGCATAAACTTTTATATCTTGTGAAGTAAAACACATCATTACGACACAAGAATCAGAACTCCAATGCCGCCATACTTATCGTACAACGACGATTAAAACATACACAATGGTACCAACCTAACCAACAGCCAATCAGTGGCTAGTATTCGCACCGGCTCGGCTATTACAGGTCAGCGCAAGGCGCATGAACGAAAGTGCGTTTGGTTGTATACGCATCACGGCGAGTATGGTTCGAGCCTTTAGACAAAATATATTTCTGTTAACGTAAACGCTAACGCTTCGTGCAAAATGTATGGCAAAGACATTACTGGGCGTGAGTCACGTGACAGTTCTCTTTTTTACTGTGGGTGGGAAAACATCCAATGACTTCTCCCGCTCTGGGTGGAGCGGGAGGGCGTGTCAGACTGTTACTGACTAAAACCCACCCCTGTTTCTCCCTGCCCTCGATGCCCAGGGGCGAGGTAACTCTTTTGAATTTATCCTCAACCTCCGGGCAGTGACAGTTCTCTGTCTAACGCTTCGTGCAAAATGTCGTAGCCATACATTTTGCACGAAGCGTTAGCGTTAACGTTAACAGAAATCTATTTTGGCTAAGGGGGCAGGTGCCCTACCTCGATCTGTGCGACCAGGGAGACGTTTAGTTACATCCGCTATAAGTATCATTAGATTGATTTGCCACTGAATGACAAAGGCTGTATGACTTAAAAAAAAGAAACAACCGTCTCTAGGTAATTGTAGTCATATTTTTTGTGACCTGGTCATGTGGGGTTTCCAAAATAAAGAGCTCGAGGAACCGATTCCAAAAATATAACACTAAAATGAAGGAAATAAAAATAATTGAAAACTTTCAAAAAACCCGACTGTTATACAGTTCATATTTTTTTCAAACAAGCATTTTGAGAGTGCCGTCATTTTATTTTTCATATTTCAGGAAACCTCTTCATTTGACGCCGAAAATAAGAAGGGTCAGTACAAAAAAATAAGAAGGGTCAGTACAAAAAAATAAGAAGGGTCAGTACAAAAAAATAAGAAGGGTCAGTACAAAAAAATAAGAAGGGTCAGTACAAAAAAATAAGAAGGGTCAGTACAAAAAAATAAGAAGGGTCAGTACAAAAAAATAAGAAGGGTCAGTACAAAAAAATAAGAAGGGTCAGTACAAAAAAAAAAAATTGTCCAACCTATTTGGGAGTCCGCCATATTGGATTTACAATGATGCCACCTATACTGTACAGTGGCAGTTTTTGGCGGGATTTTTTCGTGTGAAGTTCAGTGACTGTTTTAATTATTCGCTTCTTGATTCCTAGTGGATATTGTGATGTAAAATTGGTGTAGTTTGTGTCTCAAGTGTCTACGCAACTGGACAATATGTGCAATCATTGAAACAGGCGCGATTTTGGTGAAAAGAAAGCTGAGAATTTTACTAACTAAGCGAAGCTTGCCGAGAAACCTGGGGGCTTAGACAAAGTAACAATTTGAAAACGATAACGAAGTTAGAAAATATTAAAATGTATGAGATTGACAGAAACCGCGCTAAGTCACGTGGTCAGTCGACTGTCGACATTGTTATCGCAAGTTGGTAGACAATGTTACAATTCGTAACGAAACCATAAAGAAACGAATTGCTATCGTGTTTATCACATACAAATGCGTAGACAAGCAGCGCTTTCAGAGTTCGCCTTCGCCTCGATCGTGATCGCCAAAAAAGATAACGAAGGAACGCTAACGCTAGGAAATGTTTATCGATATCTCAGAGACGATGACGAATTTAGATATCGTTTCGCTACGAAGCGATGTTACTTTGTCTACAGGGCCTGACTCGACACATTTACGGCCAAATACTGCAAACACATTAGAATATCTGCATTGTGCATTTTAATGAGAAACAAAGTGACTGTATTCTGTATTTAAAAACTACATACTTTTTAAACGTGACACTGGCTAAATGCACAAACCATGCGAAGCCAAAATAAAAAATATAAACCACACACACACACACCACATTGTCATCTAAACCGAACGTGTATGCAATATTTCAGTTCAATCTGTTGTTCAATGTTGGGAACTTAGACTATGAAAGTTTATAGACGGAGTGTCAAAATTCAGCAATCTGAAGTACCAGAATGCGAAGCCGGCTTGTATACACACGCGAAATAAGCTCACATAGACGAAATGAGAAGTCGATAAGTCATCGTTACGTTCGTCAAGGTCACTCACACATTTTGACGGTCCAATGACGTTCTGTCTATAACCTTTCTTAGTCTAAGGTTGCAAATGACTGTTTTAAAATTCAGTTTCAAAATGTAGCCCATACATACTAACTAACAAGGCAAGTTAAACAAAAGCGCGTGAAATGGTCTATTATCGCCTACTTCACAAGGACCGTGTGGCCTAATGGATAAGGCGTCGGACTTCGGATCCGAAGACTGCAGGTTCGAGTCCTGTCACGGTCGAAAGTTACTTTTTGGTTTCATATCTGTAGGTGTTTGTTTTGATTGAGTATCATTCATTAACAGAAATTAATGACTGAAGTTAATGATAACAGAATATATTAGTACTTCATTTATTCATTCGTCGCTATTAATTTAGTTTGGCACTGTGTAATAATTTTGAAATAGTTGCGATGGCTGTTCATTATTAAGGAGACCGTATGAACCTGTAGGTACGAGTACCTACTACCCTACTACCATAATATACCCAGCATTTGGACAAGCATAGTTGACTAAAAAACGGCTGAGTAAATCATTATTATTCATGTTTTGGAAATACAGGTTGTTAAGGTCTCTGCACACAGCGGGCGCGGCGCGGCGGGACGGGACGGTGACGCGACACTGAGCAGTTGTAATGTACTAGATATTACGGACGACGCCACACAGAGCCGTCCCGCTCGACGCGACGGTAACCGTTGCGCCACGCCGCCGCCGCGCCGAGCGGGAATACAAGTCAGAAGCGGCGCTCAACATCTTTTTGATGAATGAATAGCGTCGCCATACGATCGGCGTGATAGGCGCGGCGGGACGGGACGTGATCGCGCCCGCAGTGTGACCGATGCCGCCGCGCCAGCGCAGCGTCGCCGCCCCGCCACGCCGCGCCCCGCCACGCCACGCCGGCTGTGTGCAGAGACCTTTAGGGTTCCGTACCCGAAGGGTAACCAACGGGACCCTAACAAACGGGAACTAAGGCTCCATGGTCCGTCTGTCTGTTGAAATTTTCACATAATGTGTATTTCTGGTGCCGCTATAACAACAAATAATAAAATCGTACGGAACCCTTCGTGTGCGAATTAAACTCGTACTTAACCGGTTTTTGCAGTTGGAGTGCTGTAAAATAGATTAGTTTAATGTATTTTTTAATGCAGTCGAAAAAATAAAAGAAATACTCAAATATTTTGGTACCTCTTACTTTAATCAGTAAATCTATTTTATATTACGTACTTTATCAAACAAATACTAACTGAAATCAAACCAAAAAGAAATGTTCGACCGTGACAGGACTCGAACCTGCAGTCTTCGGATCCGAAGTCCGACGCCTTATCCATTAGGCCACACGGTCCTTGAGTTGAGGGTGAGAATAGCCCTTTGTGTTCTACGCTGAAAGGGTATCTACCTATCCCCGTTTTCACATAAAATATTCAAAATCACCCTTATAGTCCCGATGACAACCCGGGTTGTCATCGGGCTTCTTAGACAACCCGAGTTTGTCCGCGGATCTTAAGAGGTAGGAGGCTGGTTTTTTTTTGTTTTCAAACTCAGTTGAGTTTCGGATCCTAAGAGGTTAAATTTTTTTTCAAGCAAACGTTAACCTTGGGTTGTCGAAGAAGCCCGGTGACAGCCCAGGTTGTCATCGGGACTTTAAAGGTTAATGGCTAGATTATAATTATCATAGGTCCTCGCCTTAGCGCCGAGAGTTGGAAATGGAACAGTGCATTTTACTTAGGCATTTACCCGACTGCCCTAAAAGGACGGTATCTACTGTTTTTCGAGAATATGTATGTGTGTATGTTTGATGTCTATTTCTTTGGTAAGCCCTGTAGCCTAAACGGCTGGATGGGATTGAATAAATACAGTAGGTATCATTAGATCGGTCTTGACAGCCATTGGTGTCGATTCTGTTGTGCACAAACTAAACTTAATTTAGGCTATTGTTATCATTTTATCTCTAATAAAACAAGAAAGAGACGTAACTTAGAGCTGTCAAATTTAGTTAAACTAATATTTGCACACAAATTAAGGGTACACGTTAAAACATGTCAACTAAAAACACAGTAAAGCGCAAGGCGTAAACTAGTTTGACATCTCTAACTTAGTTCATAGCTATAGCCGTCCTTTTCTCGCACTGCCTTTTAGTAAAAGATAGTGATTCTCTAATTTTAGTTTAGTTATTGAACAAGAGAATCGGCACCGTTGTCGGTTCTAAAATAGACTAAATGAATTAAAAAAGAATGCGGCCGTCTGAAAATACATAAGTATAATCGTATCTAAATAAAAAAGCACTAGTGTATGTATACTTGCGTGTTCAATGTTACCTTTGGACAAGGGTGGGCGGTAAGGTGCGTTACATGCGTTTATCTAAATTACGGAACCCTAAAAATCACATTTTAATTGCATGTCTTTCAGCTAAAGCTCTGGGACAGGAATGTTTATATGGTGAGAACTATCTAATTAATAAAATACCATTAAAATAATTTAATCTAATTTTCCTATATTTTTTAATTTTCGTTTAGAATGTTGTAATATATTCTATAGTTAGTCCCAAGCAGAAAGCTAATCCATTTCTCATAATATACTAATTTTTCACTTTCTACAAAATCTACCAAAGTGGATATTGCCGCCTTTGATATTAGATGACTCGATTTGAACTAATTTACCTATATTTTTGGCACAATATGGATGGAATGTTAAAAATTTGTTCAGTGATTAGGTAAGTATTTCTTACGTAAAACATATAGGCTTATTAACACTTACTAACACAAGGACCGTGTGGCCTAATGGATAAGGCGTCGGACTTCGGATCCGAAGATTGCAGGTTCGAGTCCTGTCACGGTCGTAAATATCACTTTTTGTTTTAAATACACATTTGCTCAGCCTTTTCCCATCTTGGGCTCGGCTTCTAACCGGATGTAGCTGAGTATCAGTATTTTATATTGAGCGACTGCCTATCTGACCTCCACAACTCAGTAACTGGGTAATAGGATACCTCTTGGTAAGACTGGTTGTCAGACTTTTGGGCGGGCTTCTGACGACCCGTAACGACTGTCAAAGATCCTCGATTGACAGCCGGACAAATACGGATAATAATAGCATTTATGGTTGGCATTTGGTTGGGCCAATAATAAATGCTATTAGGGTATCTAGTCATTTTACATGTTGTTGTTGATTTAATTGTTTGTTTATTCCCTATCCAACAATATCAGGTTGCCTTGTCAAAATTATGTCACATCAATTGGTTGCATCTAAGACTTTAAATATTAAGTACCTGTTAACCGCGAGCAGGGAGAGTGACAGAGAAGTACCGAGGTCTGCCAGCGTACGCTCTACCTATACATGTTTTTTATTAGGTTTCCGTACCCGAAGGGTAACCAACGGGACCTTATTACGAAGCCTCCGCTGTCCGTTCGACTGTCTGTCAGCAGGCTGTATCTCATGATCCGTTTTAGGTAGATAGTTGAAATTTTTACAGAATGTGTGTTTCCGTTGCTACTATAACAACAAATAAAAAAAATGTATTAATAATTGAAGGGGACTCCCCTACTAGAAACGGTATTTTTTTGTTTTTTTTTTTAATCCTAATAATGGCAACAAATAGACGCCTATAATCTTGTACGATGGTACGGAACCCTTTAAGTCCGTCTTGCACTTGGTCGGTTTTTTTAAGTAAATATTATAGAAGTCAACACTGGCTTAGGGGTGACTACAGAGATGACGACTAATAGAGGAGTATGGAAGAAAAAGACATGTTACGCCGACCCTAAATGAATTGGGATAAGGGCAGGAGAGTGATGAATGATTACAGAGCCAACACTCCTTCATGTCTACAGCTTGAATACGCTCACGAGTGAACTGGAATGAATATGTTCTAATCCCAACTTCCCATAAATTATAGAGTAGACTTTTACAAGTTAGCTATTAGAATCAATTGCAATAAGCTTGCTATGGATACCGTTTGCAATTCCGTGAGTTCATTAGAGAGAAAATGTAGATGTTGAAACGAATGTGTGTTATTACAATTCTGCAATCATATGGAAACTTTAGGTATATAACTAGTTGTTGCGTGTCAATTTATTCACATTAATAGCCTTATTTATAAAATTCGCTCACCATATGCTTTGTTTAAATACTGATTCATCATCATCATCATCATCAATTTCAACATCAGCCTTTTAATGTCCCCACTGCTGGGGCACAGGCCTCCTCTCTCTCTCTGCGAGGGTGTGGGCCGTAATCCACCACGCGGGCCCAATGCGGGTTTGTGGATGTCACATGTCTTCGAATTTTTGATTTTAGGTTTCCTCACGATGTTTTCCTTCACCGTTTTGAGAGCAGTGGTAATGAAATAATTTACACAAAGTAAAGCGCCTGCCTGGGTTTGAACTCACGACCTACAACTTGTAAGTCGCGGGCCGTTGCCACTGGGCCACCACTACACTCTTAATACTGATTAGCGTATTCTAAATTCAAGTTTTTTTTAAACTTTGCCCATCAGTAGAAATGAGTCCTGTATCTTGGGTGCGTACACAAACACGTAAACTCACATACACAAGACACCAGGACCGGAACAATTATCTGTAGGCCTCACCAAGTTAGTAGCAGGGTTAAGTGCACAGGATATACAGAAAGAACATTTGAGATTATTCTAATAAGCTATTTAACTGCTACATTACTAAGTAGTTAGTAGTACCTACTTAACACTGCACTTTGCAGGTTTTTGAATATATTAAAAACTATGTGTCATCGTCATACAGGAGATGAGGTGATAATACGGTATACCTATAATATTGGTTCTATATTTATTATTATAAGTACACTTCATAAAAAAAAATAAACCTGCCAAGAGCGAGTCGGCCTCGCGCGCAAAGGGTTCCGAACAAATCATATTTTTTTCAGGTTTTTTTTAAACTGCCTCCACCTTATAGGACTGCCTGTAATCAATAATAACTAAAGAACTACTTTATGTATTTTTTTCAAAATGTTAAGCCCAGTGGTTTCGGTGATAAGGGGGGCGGAATGGTAATTTTTCATTTATTTTATTAAATAATTTCAAAATTATATATTTTAACTTTGATTTTAATTTTTCCGATTTTCCCCCCAAAAGTGACCCCCATATTCCAAATTAATTTATTTAGGGTACACGTCCGTGTTTTGTAACAGATATTCATGTGTGTACCAAGATTCGGAGCAAATTGGCTGTGACAGACGGACAGGCCCACGACTCACGAGTAATCCTATAAGGGTTCCATTTTTCATTCGGACTAAAAATACAGTACAAATATTTATAAAAATACTAGCTTTTGCCAGCGGCTTCGCCCGCGCGGTAAAAAGTTGTCTATTTTTTAATACCTAGGTTATAATCTATCTGTGTGAAAAATTTCATTCAAATCCCTTCAGACGTTTTTGCGTGATTGAAACACAAACACACAAATTTTCGCATTTATATGTTAAGTAAGAAGTGAAGTGGGAGTGTTTGCTTATGCCGCGAGGTTTCTTCATAGTTCCCAACGTAGCACCTATCGCCGAAAACCTAAACGAATTCAGGGTGAGATGGTATAGTCATGTAATGCGAAGATCGGAAGACCAAGTGGTGAAAAGTGCCTTTCCAAGACGACACAAAGGAGAGGGAGAGGTAGACCGTTAACCTCTTGGATGGTGAGTGTCCAGAAAGACATGAAGAAGTGTAGTATGTCTACTAATGATGCTTACCAGCGGAATAAGTGGCGCCTCAAGATTAAGAAAGCTGACCCCGAGTAACGGAAAGTGGTGAAGTGGAAGAAGAAGATTTAAACAAGCTTACCAGTGGTGGTAAGAAGGTGGACTTAATGCAACATAGCATTCTCTACCAGTATTTTTTTACTATTTATAGGTAGTACGCGTTTGATATCCGCTATCTCACCTGAATCTAATCTTAAAAAGATCTAATCTAAAAAATGTGGGTGTCCAAGCAAAAAGGGTCCAGTAGTGGGCTTGATTCGGTATCTAGAATAGTCATGATAATAAGGATTTAAGAAATATTCAAAAACTGGCACATTTTTTTGAAGTGAAAACGCGGTTTTTAGAAGGGAAAAACAATTGAACTCGCGCGTCACCAACACCGCTACGCGATTCGCTACGAGCACTCGTAAGATTTAATCAAGTTTTTTAGGGTTTTTTATCAGAGATTTGAGGTTCAAACTCTGAACAAGCTTGATTTGAGCAAAAGCAAAAAAAAAAAAAAAAAAAAATTGCAAAAAAGAAATATCTTAGACTTAAAGTAATTTACACGTTTTACGCGTTTTTTTACAAGTTCATTTGAACTTGTAGATAATTGAGCATTACATTAATAAACAATTATAATTGTGAAATGCAATTTTTCCCCCAAGTTAACAAAACTGCGTATATCTCGGAAACAAAATGCCGAGAACTGGACCCTTTTTGACGCCCACAAATACTCTAATTTTACAGACTCTAGGTACCTACTTTATCTACCTGATAATAATAATATGGGGTTATTCGTAAATTGACGTATTACCGGCAGGACGTGATAGTTTCTGTTAGGGTCGTAGGAGTGTCTGAAAGACTCACGGTGGCCCTGGCTGAGCCCGGGCAACCGAAGGAACAAGAAGGAACTGGTAGGTTTTAGTCAGTAAGAGTCTGACACGACCAGCTCCACTCATAGTAGGAGAAGTTATATGATGATTTCCCACCCTAAAAAAAGGACGTGATAGTGTGAACTAATTGCAATAATTAAGCAACCGAGTTATTATTATTATATTGTTTTGTATATGTTCGCAGAATTCGTTATTAAAAATATTTTTTTCTATGAAACTGATAATTGAAAACTCATGTTTGGGTTTCCTTTTCCGCAGCCCTGGGCACTCAGGCAGGGAAGGAACAGGGGTGGGTTTTAGTCAGTAAGAGTCTGACACGCCCTCCCGCTCCACCCAGAGCGGCAGAAGTCATTGGATGATTTCCCAACCAAATGCTTGGTTACTAAATACCGGTTTCCTCGGTTACTAAATACGTCGACTTACCAATTATCTTCCAGGCTGCAGCTGAATACCAGTATTTTACATGGAGCGACTGCCTATCTGACCTCCACAACCCAGTACCTGGGTAATACGATACCCCTTGGTAAGACTGGTTGTCAGACTTTCGGGCTTCTGACGACCCGTAACGACTGTCAAAGATCCACGATTGACAGCCGGGACCAACAGCTTAACGTGCTTTCCGAGGTACGGACGAGTCTTGGTATGTAAAGATGGTCACCCATCCACGGACCAATCCCAGCAAGCGTAGCTTAATCTGATGGATCGACCTGTGCAGCGGTTATTACTTAGCCACGAGCTTCTCCCCAATAACCCTATGTATTCAAGTAAATAAATAAACGGGAGAAACTATCAAAGGCACAGACAGAAACCATACAAATAATAACCTTTAAGAAGAGTAGCCAAATTAATATTCAGCCCGTGATCAGCACAAGTAAAAGTAACTGATATCGCTGATATTACTGATATTTACCGTTAAATATAACCGATATCAGATTTCTCGGAGAATATATATCGTAAAGAATAGATATTACTCGTATACAGGGTGTATGGAGAATAAATGAATTGGTCGTGCCCTCATTAGTAAGGATCAATTTATTCATCCCCTGAGCAAACCGGACTTGGGGTAGAATGGAGAAAATCTTTTAGTGGAAGGATTTATTTGCTTTTATTTCCGTTGTTATTAATTGAATCAATTTGTTTTCGTGTGTTATTTATAATATTTTGCCAATTTATTTTTATTTTTTCAGCGGAGTTTGTCATGTTTTTAATAGGTACCTACATTTTTTTAGATGGTAAAATCAACATTACTACTACCAAATTGTGTAAGGTGAAAGGCACTGGAAAATTTTATACCATAGAACTACGACGTAATTCGTATTCCACCTTAAAGCTGCAAGAAAGTAAGTTAGCAAAATTATGCATGAAAACTTGTTCAAGTCAAAAAAAATTGTTAGGGTTTTTTTAAATATTTTTTCAGTCTTCACTTGACTGAAATGCAAAAGCGAAGCATGTAAGTGAAACGTCTGAAAAAACTCATCTGAACATCAATGAACTTTTTTCAAGACCTTGATTTTTCTACCGTTTGAACAAAGGTCAGTTCATAGAATGGGTTCTTAAACTTAATTTTTTTTTTGTTTGCGTATAAAACATATTTTTACTAGGCAAACACAATCTTGCAGTTACAAACTTTAAAATAAAAAAAAGCCTTTTATTATCCAGTTTTACAAATTAACAATAAACTAAGTCTATCTAGATAGTCTATGTTTAAATATATTAACAAAAAATAAATTAACATTTTTCACTAGGTACTACGTAGCTACTACATTATTTCACTGAAAACGTTTATGCATATTATAAGCACAAGTAAAAAAAAATTAGCAGTCATGGGGACTGCCGACAGAAGTGAAAACTGTGTGCTACGCGTCGTAGCACTCGTAGCGGTGTCGGTGTCGCGCGAGTTCAAAAGTATTTTCCCATCTCAAAATTGTCCAATGCGCCTAAAGAAGTTTTCAATTCAAAAACAAAAGAGAGAAAGTGCTCATCTTTGTTTGTATTTAAATATAATTAAATTTCCACACATGTATGACAGAGCATAACTTGGGAACGGTTCCACCGATTTGGCTGATTATTTCCAAGGATTGAAGAAGATGAAAGAAAATTGTAGAAAATCGATAGTAAGTTTCATATAGAATAATGTGAATGCGAGAACTATGTATGTCGTTATATTCATGTAAATTTTATGATTGTCTGGCAGTTTGAGTATTTTTGCGGCCTACTCAAATGCCCTTACTTTGGTATTGCTCGTCGGTTCGTTGAGCTCCTCAAAGTTCTGAGTTGAGCAACACGATGACTGACAAATGCTTGCGCTGTCTGGACAGGTCCACTCGAATTTGTGTGTTGCTTTCTTCAAAAAGCTCATCCCCGACATAAACGTACATGGTTCTCATATGATTTAACCAGTACACATTGTATGGATTTGAATACTTTAAAAGAGACTTTGACCTCTGAGTTTGTTTCGGTGTTTCTTCTCAGGGTAGTCAGCTAGGAAACACCGGCCTCATCTAGCTTAAACTGACAAAAAACATTGACGTGTAAAAGTGTTCCTTGTAACCTATTTACTGAATAAACATCATTCATCATTTATCACCCTTGAAAAGTCGGAGCTGGTCGCTGGTAGGGCTTAAAAAACAATTCGACCGCTTCACTGTAAATGGGTAAAGTGCCCAAAAGACTGGCAGTTTGGTCACGTTGAATGGCAATAAGTAGATAAGTATGGTTATCATCGGCCGAAAAAAGAAACTAATGAACTTGATTTGAAAAAATTCACCCTGTATATGCATTGTTTGCGAGTCGGCAGTAATAGTGTTCTTTAAATGCATATTAAGTATATTTATAAGCATAAACCTACATATTTGTGCATTTATGAAAGAATGAATATCTTGGAGATTTTCCTATTAGATGATATGGAAATTATAGTAGAACATAGAGTTCATAACATTAATAAAATATGTATTATCTAAAATACCTTCTGCCTGCGGCGTAGTATTAGTTCTTCTCTCACTATAAATTATAATCTAAAGTAATGGGCACGCTCAGCACAATTTTATTGTATCTTTGTGTACCTACTGTTATTTTCTTTACCTTTTGTTTGTTGCTGTTGTGTTGTATCTGTGTCGAATAAATGTTTATTCTATTCTATTCTATTCTAATAACAGCCGCACGGGTCGATCCATCAGGTTAAGTTACGCTTGCCGGGGTTGGTCCATGGATGGGTGACCATCTTTACATGCCTCGGAAAGCACGTTAAGCCGTTGGTCCCGGCCGTCGGATCGTGGATCTTTGTCAGTCGTTACGGGTCGTCAGAAGCCCGAAAGTCTGACAACCAGTCTTACCCAGGGGTATAGTATTACCCAGTAACTGAGTTGTGGAGGTCAGATAGGCAGTCGCTCCACGTAAAATACTGGTACTCAGCTGCATCTGGTTAGACTGGAAGCTGACCCCCAAGATAGTTGGGATTTGTGCTAAACGCGTAACTGACGGACTAATTAGATTTTTTTAGTCATCAACCCAAATATAGCCTATGTGCAATTCCAAACTATATCTATCTCTTTGTCAAATTTCATCCAAATCCGTTCAGCCGTTCTCGTTTGATAGAGCAACAAACATCTATCCCTCTGTCCATACTTTCACATTTATAATATTAGTAGGATACAGCATCAGACGAGAGCTTACAGGTATTTAGTTTGGACAGATATAACCATCATTCGCCTAGTCCCATACTTTCTGACCTTTTTGTTATTTTTTTTTTTTAATGGGACAAACCCGCCACACTATTCCCAAACCACTGTAACTTCTGTAAGCCAGAATCAACAGTGGCGACCACCAGAAAAAACGCCGAGGCAATGAAGCTCGACGAGTCACAGAGAAACGATTAAACTGTCTTAGGTCCCGCAACGAAATTAATCAGAAAAGACACGGACGGCGGAGGAGTAAGAAAAACACAATTTCCACTTCCCTCCTAATCAAGCGGGAGACAGAACAACACTAGGCCATTAGGCACAGGGGTTTGGGGTTTTTACAACTGGGGTAAGCCCAGTTGCCAAGCATCACTGGTTAAAACACTAATATTAATGGGTCCTAAAATTGTGTTACACTTGATGCCAATAATAGGTATGGCAAAAACGCTTGAACGCACGAAAATTCGTTCTAGTTTCCACAAGGTCCGTGTAATAGACAACTCCAGACGTAGGCTGAATACTATCCAACATAATATTACGTTCAGTTTGCCAAAGAGTACACTCCCACAGGATATGATGTGCGGATTGTTCGTATTCGCAATCAGGAGTAGAACATTGACATAAAGGTGAGGCAACAAGCTTGAAGGAAAATAATTTAGTCTTAAAGTTGCCCTGACCTGTGAGAAATTGGGCAACACAGTGATCCACCTCCAGCCATGTCCTATCCAGCCGTTCGCGAATCGATGGGAAGAACTGGTGGAGGTGTCTGCCTTTGATGGAACTTTCCCACCTACATTGCCATTCGGATAAAAGGTCCTCCCAAACTTCAGTTTGAGGTTTAAGTAATCTAGAAATCTTGGCACGACACGAATTACCTTTTTGTTATTATTGATAATTTTGCGCTTGATCACTATCTCACCTGATGGTAAGCGATGATGTGGTCGACGATGGAGCACGCTTGCCTGGAAGTAACCTATTCACGCTTGACTTAAAGACTCCCAGTTTGTAGCTATGCCGTTGTTTTTTTTTCCGTACCCAATGGGTCCAAACGGAGCCCTATTGCTGCGACTCACGTGTACGTCTGTCCGTCGTCTGTCACACAGGTTTACAGCCAAACGGTTGGAGCTACAGTCTTCAAATTTTCACAGTATAAGCATCTTGTTGACCCAAAGCCATAAAAATAATCAAATTGGTACGGAACCCAAATGTTGTGTCGAATTCCGACACGCACTTGGCCAGTTTTTATTCCCTAAATTGCAAAAATTATTCAATTCCCTGCCGGAGTCTGTGTTTCTTGATAGCTACTACCTGGGAGTCTTTTAAGTCAAGAGTGAATAAGTTGCCTCTCGGCAAGCGTGCTCCATCTTCGACCACATCATCGCTTACCATCAGGTGAGATTGTGGTCAAACGCGTGCCTATCAACAATAAAAAAATGATTAAAAAAGTACTCAAATCCCATGAAAGAAACTTTCAGAAGTGGCGAAAAATCTATTGCAATTATGTTTCTCAGCACCAAACAGTCGTCCAAGAAACAGGAAAGAATTTCGTTTTCTTGTGATGGGAAAGATACGCGATGGTTTCTCATTTATAATTAAAATGAATGAGCCCACTGTTACTACGGGAGTTTTTAGGATTCCGTAGTAGTTTGTGAAAAAAAAAAATATGTTGCTAACTTCCAGTTTACGCCATGTACGCGCTAGTCGCAGTGGCCACATACCCGAAATTATATTTAAAAATAAATGCCATAAAATTATCCTCCAAATAAAGCCAATTTAATTGATAGTAAAATATTTACCTGTTTTATTTCAATGTAAAGTTCTCCACCTCTAAAAAAAAACCGGGCAAGTGTGTCGGACTTCGCACACTTATGGTTCCGTACCAGGGAATTTCAAAGAAAAAATCTGATTTATTAATATATTGGATATGTAAGTAAAATATACGTAATAATAAACATTATCACCTCAAGTTCATAGGTCAATGGGAAGTTAAAAAATTCTTCGGAACAATATTTTGTGACAGACTACGGACAGACGGACACGTGAGTGACAGAAATAGGGCTCTGTTTGTTTAGACCCTTCTCATACGGAACCTTAAAAACACCCTTTATTATGAAACATCTAATACGGTGCGGGACTTTTTGCTCATGCCATAATTTCCTTTCATTAACTATCATTTTATGCATATTATCTGTACAAAATAATTTCTACGTTTCACAACTGCCAGGCGTTCCGCGACGAGTAGTGGTTAACTCGCCGTCCGATCGGCACCAGGCCCGAGAGTCGACGGCGCGCAGTCATCCACGCGCGCCTCAAAGAGTTGTCAGCAAACATGATGGGGCCCGTCATGGCCGATGCCTGTCCGGGGGTTGAGGATAAATTAGAAAGAGTTACCTCAACCCTGGGCATTCAGGGCAGGGAAGGAACAGGGGTGAGTTTTAGTCAGTAAGAGTCTGACACGCCCTTCCGCTCCACCCTAGAGCGGGAGATGTCATTGGATGATTTCCCACCACCCCAAAAAAAAAGGCGTTCTTCGACGGCTCACTTTTCGTTCATGTGCACGGTCTTGTCCTCAATCTCGTCTGATGGAAAGCGACGGATAGTCTACGGTAGAACTGATATCTTTAAACGTGCCTCACTTGGCGTATTTGTCAAAATATTCGCGTTACTTAGATAATGAAAATGCACCATATTGACTTCAAAATAATCTTTTGTTTCATTGCAAAAAAACTTTTTTACAAAAAAAACAACCGACTTCCAAAAAAATACACTAAAAATTAAAAAAATAAAAATCATTAGAAGTCGTACAACATTACAGGCGAAATGACTGCGCATAACTTTATCAAAGTAGCTAGAACCTAGAATATTTCCAGCAAAACCTAGATTCCTAAATCTAATCTAAGCTCACTCAGACAAACAACACTCTCACGTAATTCTGAAGATGCTAATTAAGACAAAAGTTCCTAAAATGTACTTGTATACTTCCCAAAGTCTGAGCGATAAAGTTTTCTTGCGACCGTGACCTTCACTTGGTATAATGCCAAGAATACAGGCATAGATTAGTAAATTATACTTGGTATAGACGCGACAGCAATGTTCCGCCCGCAATCTATGCCTAAAAATTCAGGCTTATTTTTTTTGGACAAGCATACTATTCCAACCACTTGCAAATGGGATCTAAAATAATCTTAATTTCGGCAGTCGGTGTTTCTAGTTTTGTTTCTACTTTATTTGACACCGACTTCCGAAATTAAGGTTATTTTGCATTTTTTTTTGGAAGTTGGTTGTAATTTTTTGTAAAAAAGTTTTTTTTTACTTTTTAGTTGTTGTACATCATAACTAAAACTAAATAGGAAGGATATGCCCGAATTGATGCCCTAATAACATGGAATTTGAACATAAATGTATTGGTGAAATTGGGATTATATCATAAACTGTACAAATCTGTGTCCTTCAGAGCTTACGAGCGTGATGACGAGTATGTTATGAAGTGGTGTAAACAATAAACAGACATGCAATGGCAGCAATTCCGGAAGGTTTACTATCATTTATTGAAGTGTTCCGTTGTACGAGTATATCTCCGAAGTTGTTCATCAGATCTTTACCAAATTTAAATGGGACCACTTGGGAAGTATACCATTTCAAACATCAAAAGAATTTTTCAAATCGGTCCAGGCATCTTCGAGTAATTGGGAAACATACATAATAAATAAAATCTTCCGACGAATTGTATACCTCCTCCTTTTTGAAGGAAAAGTCCACGAGTGTCGCATCTATTCTGTTCTCCATGTTACTGGTGACTGTAACTTTTTCTTAATTCTGCGCTGTTACTCTGTAGTGGAATAAAACGCTTGATTCATATCAGTTTAGTTAAAGAGCTGACCTCTTGAGATGTATCCTCTCTATCTTCGTTATTTTGTAGACTAGGTCTGCTCTAAAAGATTGGATAGTTTTAGTTGGTGTTTTATTTTCTGCGAGTGTATATAGAAGCAGTATCAGACTTTAGTGGTTAAATCAGTAAAACTGAATCCATACTGCCTTAATGTCTGAAATCTCTTGAGTTTTTTTGTGATTAGCTTAAGCATGACATAATCAGCCTATAATGATCCCACTGCTGGGACACAGGCCTCTCTGTGAGAGGATGCGGGCTGTAATCCACCACGCGGGCCCAATACGGGTCTCACTTCTTCGAAGTTTTGTTTCTAGGACATGCCGGTTTCCTTGCGATGTTTTCCTTCACCGTTTTGAGAGCAGTGGTGATGAAATAATTGACACAAAGTAAAGCGCCTGCCTTGGTTTGAATCCACGACCTACAACTTAAAAGTCGCCGCCGTTACCACTTGTCCATCACTGTTTTACACATACTCCTGTTTTGTTAGTGCGGATCAGTCCTCAGATGTTAGAAATTTACCTCGAATTGACCTTTTTGAAGAAAGTTGATAATTTCTATAGGCAGGCAGGACCTATTAAAATATGACCACGATTTCCCTTCCACCCTGTATACTAATAAAATTAAAAATTGTGTTTGCTATATTGATAAAACTCCTTTCAGGTCGAGATCAATAATTGTTAGCTAGAAATATATTTACATGACGCATAACCTTTTCCCAGTTCGAACACTAAAGATTGCCGGTGCACTCCATCGGCTTTCAATATTCAAAGCAAAACTAATTAAAATGCAGGAAACCATAGTCTTAAAGGTGACAGTAAAAGCACGACGCCCACGTCTCGATTAGGGCCTGTATACACGATGATTTTTCTACGCTTGTTAACTGCACTTACTTCTGAAAAGTAAATGGTCGTTTACGATACAAACGCTCGCGGAAAGCGCGTATCCATTAGGAACGTTTATGATGTTGGCAATAAAGCTGTTTACTTTTTTTGGGAAATTATTAAATAAAGTATTGGTGGGAATTCATAAAATAACTTCTCCCGCTCTGAGAGCTGCGCGTCTCAGACTCTTGCTGACTAAAACGCACCCGTGTGTCTTCAGTTGCCTGCAGGGCTCGGAACTGTTATTTAAAATAACGTTTTTAAATCGGTTAGAACAGGTCCGTGTAAAACATTTTGTGCGGAACGAAAACGAAATGAGAACGCTTTCAAAAACCGGTTTATTCCGCAGGGCGCAGTCGCGCTTTACGTGCGGCGTCAAATGAATGAAAATCGTAAATATCGTAGAATCGCACCATAGTAGGATTTAAAGTAGGATACCGGATGTATTTATTCGTTTAACGTCGCATCGGAACTTGCAGCAATAGGGAATATGCAAGATTTTTTTTTAGATCCAACCAGTTTATCGATAAATATACAAATATGGAATACTAACAGTAAAAAAGTAAAAATTTAAAACAAATAGTGTCTCTCTCTCGAAAGCGCCTTTTTCTATGGCAGCTGTACGGGCGTCATGATCTTTGACGTCAGATGTTACGTCGGACTTCTCTTTCTATTTATCATCTCTATAGCTTCATAACTTCGGTTCTAATGTAGATATAAAAACTATCTTACATAGTTGTTTACTATAGTTAATAAGTATCATATTTAGTAAATAAATAAATGGCATGCAAATTCTCTATTGGCTGCAGGAATGAAGCTTCCCACATCCTATGAGTGGTGGAGTGGTGGACATCGTATTGATCGTATGGCAGTTACTGAAGGGCTAATATTTTTACCACGGTATAAACTACATACCTATTTATTTATATTATTTTGTGCTGACGTGAGACAAAGAAGAAGAAGAAGAAGAAGAAGTCTTACCAAGCCATAGCCGTTAACAAGTGGGAGCGGTTACAAACGAGCGTTGTTTCCACGTAAAAAATATCTAGTGGGAACAGTCCCTTAGGATTCAATTTCTCTAGCTTTTACCACTTTTACTCGATACTCACGAAGTGCTAGTAATAAATTAAAACCCGATGTGCACCTTTCCATTCGCTGGTACTTGGTAGTAATCGGGAAGGCATTTCCATAAGAATACTGAATGATGGTTGACGTAGTAAAATAACACTGCTTGAAAAGAAAAATCTTTCGACCTTTTTAGTAGTATTTTGCAACCGGGTTTTTTTTTTTTTTAATTTGTATATATTCGAAATTGCCTTCTCAAGTGGGGATATCCCACACGACCATGTGACAAAAAAAAAACGAACATACTAACCGAATAGCGGCCGCCATTTTTTTATGTTGGCTGTCAAGACCAATCTGATGATACCTCATTAGTCATTTGTTAAAATCCATTCAGCCGTTTAGGTTACAGCGCGTGCCAAATATACGAAAAACATTAGCCTCCTTCTGGGACAGTCGGGTAAAAACGTGTCGAACGCGCCTCCGAAAGAACAATGCCAACTTCTCATACATTTAATTAAAGAAAAATGCCAACTTCAAAAAATTAAAGAACAATGCCGACTTCAAAAAAGAGGAGGTTCTCAATTCGTCTGTTTTTTTTTTTTCTTTTGTATGTATGTTACGCGATTTCTCCGTCAGTTGTGATCCAATTTTCAAAATACATTTTTTATCTGAAAGAATATACTCCCGAGGTGGTCCCATATGAATTTTATCGAAATTGCTTCAGCCCTTTTTGAGAAACTGAACAAAAATGGAAAATACGTGTACCTCGATGACGTTTTGGTGTTCTCCAAATGTTTGAATTCCACGTTCCATTACATTGGGGTTTTTAGTTCTGGGGTATAACAACTAAAAAGTGGAAAATAATAAACATTTTTACAATAAAAACAACCGACTTCCAAAAAAAAAACACTAAAAATTAATAAATAACTTTAATTACGGAAGTCGGTGTCAAATAACGAAGAAGTAAAATACAAACACCGACTTCCGAAATTAAAGTTATTTAAGTATTAATTTTTAGTGTATTTTTGGAAGTCGGTTGTTTTTTTTGTAAAAAAGTTTTTTTTATGATTTGAACGCTACGAAGACCAAAAATATTAATGTTACTTTTTACGTTAGGATTTGCCGATACCAAATAGGTAATATAGAAATAAATGTGCTAGAACTAATTATTAACGCTTGAAGTTTGATCTAAAATAGGAATACTTACCTAGCTATGGTCTAAAACGTCTTTTTTACTTTGTGAATTCTTTGAAACCAACCTTACGTCACTGCTTAGACTCTCAGTGATTGTCACTATAAATTGAGTGAAGAACTTTCAAATGTCAAATAAACCGTTTCTGTCGTGCGAACTCAATAACCTACTGAATGATTAAATGTTTATTATTATTTAACGCGTCAAGCCCTCATTAGCAGACACAATTTAAAACCTATTGTTGCGTTACCTTATGGTAACGCGAGGGGCCTGACGCGTGTTAAAGTTATTTTTAATTAATATGTATTAAACAAAGACTAATAAAGAAATACTTACTGATTAAATACAACGTAAAATAATGTATAAAACTCAGAAACAGTCAAATAGCAGTGTGTAAGCATATAGAAAAAAAAACCCTGCGTTTTCCTTTATTTCTATACATAATCAGGTCAAAAATGGGCATTCTTCTTTCATGTGTTTATCCCAAACATTTTGGGTTTTTGACAATCGTTCTCGCTTATAGAGTATCATTTTGTCAGAAGACCCCCGGAAGACTTTAGAACCGCCCAAAGTACACGGACTACAAATGATTAGAACTTTCCTGTAGAATTACCGTGTCCTCGAAAGTTATATACCTCCGGAACTAAAACAACCGTACATACTTACATAGTAGAACCTTCAATTAAACTGCGATCAAAACTCAGCCCCGTGTGTCGAGGACTCCGCGCAAAGTAACGCATACTCCAAGTTGCTTTAACTTTCAGTTAAGATCGTGGGACGTAAAGTTAAGATTCTCTCTCGGTGTGATGCAGTTTTAATTGCGGAACATTATTAAGTTTATTTAGGTAGATTAAATATTGACTTATAAAAAACCGCTCACAATTTTAGGACCCATTAATATTAGTGTTTTTAACCAGTGGTGCTTGACAACTGGGCTTACCCCGGTTGTAAAAACCCCCTTTGTGCCTAATGGCCTAGTTTTGTTCTGTCTCCCGCTTGATTTAAAATAAAAATAAATAAAATAAAATAAAATTCCTTTAATTCAGATAACAAGATCCATATAGTGCAATTAGACTCGGTATTAAAAAATTATAAATTAACACAAAACCAAATAAATTAATAAAGTATCATCATCAATTAAAAATAACATTAAAATCAGGATTCCAAATAAAATAAAATTAAAAATTCATTACAAAATTCAAATTTAAAATAGGTTAAAAAATCAAAATTAAAAATTAAATCATTCAAAATAAATAAAATAAAAATACATTCAAATTAAAATAAAATAGCACAAAAATAAAAACATTCAAATTAACCGATTTGGAGGGAAGTGGAAATTATGTTTTTCTTACTCCTCCGCTGTCTTTTCTGATTAATTTCGTTGCGGGACCCAAGACAGTTTAATCGTTTCTCTGGGACTCGTCGAGCTTCATTGCCTCCTGTGTTTTTTCTGGTGGTCGCCATTGTTAATTCTGGTTTACAGAAGTTACAGTGGTTTGGGAATAGTGTGGCGGGCTTGAAAAAACCGGCCAAATGCGTGTCGGACCTCGCACATTTAGGGTTCCGTACCAAAAATATTTTTGACTATTTGTATGGTTTTGGGTCAACAATATGCTTATACTGTGAAATTTTGAAGACTGTAGCTCCAACCGTTTGGCTGTAAAACCTGTGTGACAGACGACCGACAGACAGACGTACAGACGGGCACGTGAGGCCTCCCAGAAGGTGAACCGATGACCTGCTGAGAGCCGTGGGAGTTGCTGGTTGTGAGAATCAGGAACCGGTCATCGTGGTGATACAAGTAAGTGCCAGTTGGGGAGGCCTACGTACAGCTGTGGACGTCTTTCGGCTACTGATGATGATGAATGTAGGTTTTCCCGCTTTGTAAAATAACTTAGAATCATTAATAACAAAACAATTTTCAAGTGCACCTTTTGGGGGTCGAGTAACATTTATTATTTATTTATGTACAGACAAACACAACTATTTTTTTTGGGATTGGGTATCATCCTATAACTTCTCCCACTCAGGGTGGAGCGGGGAGGCATGTCAGACTCTTACTGACTAAAACCCATCCCTGTTCCTTCCTTGCCCGGGGCCGCGGTAACTCTGTAACGAATTTATCCGCGCCCCTTGGCATGCAGGCATTGGCCATGATGGGACCAGTCAGTGGTGGCTGACATCTCTTTGAAGCGCGCGTGGAACACTTCGCGCCGTCGAGTCTCGGGCCTGGTGCTGATTGGACGGCGAGCTACCCATTACTCGCCGTCCGCAGGCCTGCATCCCTGGTGTCTCCTGCGGTGGTTGCGGCTGGGGGCGTGAGGGCCACTCCGTTCCGCCTCCTCCTTCACGAGCATTACTGCGTCGCAGAAGGAGGAGACTGCTTCCCATGCCCTCTCGCTCCGTACCATGGCCTGGACAGTTATGGGGTAGAACAACTAAAAAGTGAAAAATAAAAAACATAAAAAATACAACCGAAAAAAAAAACCGCAAAATAACTTTAATTTCAGAAGTCGGTGTCAAATAACGAAGAAACAAAATACAAAAAATCACTACCGAATTTAAAGTTATTTTGCAGTTTTTTTTATATTCGGTTGTATTTTTTATTTTTTACTTTTTAGTTGTTCTACCCCATAACTAAAACTAAATAATAAAGTAATGCCCGAATGGATAACCCCAATAACATGGAATTTGAACATAATTGGAAACAACCAAAACTTCATCTGTGTAGGTATACCTACCATATTTTTATATTTTGCAATTTTTAGTGCATTTTCGTTTTTGGAATTGATGGTGGCCGAGATAAGATTGCGAAGAGTTTAAGTCTCGTATGAGTACCTATCATTAGCTATGCATTGTATTGTGAAAATTCAAATCACCTAGCGTTAAATGACTCCCGAGTAAGGAAAAATACGTAGGTTTAAATAGCCCCCACACAATATAGTCTATACGGCTTTATATGCCGTAAAACCGGCTAGAATGGAGCACATGATGTTCTACGTATTTTCCATTCTTTTCCCGAAGCCAGCATTATTACCGTTTAGCCAGCTAAAATGTTCGGGTACTCCCTTTTAGTAAATTAACTCGCCCAGAACAATTTCAGTATGTTCAAAAAAATGCTGGACAAGTGTGAGTCGGACTCGTACACGATATAGGTTCCGTATGTAGCGCTGGGGCAGTGTCAAATGATACTCCAGATGTGGTTAGGTAAAGAGGTATAATCAAGACTAGGATAACTTAAACAGAAATATGTACAGGTCTTATAACATAATACATAGGCACAAGTAGTGGATTTCCTAAGATGTATTTACAAAATGTAGTTCTAAATTAATAAGTGTCTTATATTATTATTTTTATTAGTTGTTGTTATAGCAGCACTAGAAATACATATACTGTGAAAATTTCAACTTTCTATCTATTACGGTTGATGAGATACAGACCGCTGACACAGACAGACGGAAAAACGGACGCACAACAGAGGCTTAGTAATGGGGTTCAGTTGGATACCCTTCGGTTCAGGAAATCTAAAAAATAGGCAAGTGCGAGTCGGAATTGCGCAATCAGTGTTCCGTATCTTTTTTTTTTTTTTCTTTATTTGTTTTGGGGTTTTTATCTATACAGATATGTCAACCCTATCATACCTTTTACCATTGTTACATTCATTGATGATATACTTTATAAATAAGGTTACACTGACGCGGATTCTCTTGTTCAATAACTAAACTAAAATTAGAGAATTGCTATCTTTTACTAAAAAGCAGTGCGAGAAAAGGACGGCTGTAGCTATAAACTAAGTTAGAGATGTCAAACTAGTTCACACCTTACGCTTCGCCGTGTTTTTAGACGACATGTTTTTACGTGTACCCTTAATTTGTACGGAAATATTAGTTCAAACTAAATTTGATAGCTCTAATTAACGTCCGTCTCTTTCTTGTTTTATTAGAGAGAAAAAGATAGCAATAGCCTAAATTAAGTTTAGTTTGTGCACAACAGAATTAACACCATTAACTCTTATAACTAACATAAACTATACTAAACAGAAACATTTTGTGATAGAGGAACCATCGAATTACCGATGGTGTTCCGTATCTAAAGACGACTTTATTATTGATTGAAGCCGGTAGTACCATACTGCAGAGGCCTCCCTACTGTCTTTCCACTCGGCTCTATTAAAAGCTGCTAAGGACCAGCTCTTATTGAAGGAGTCCAACTCATCCCGCCATCTCCGTCTGGGCCTAATGCGATGTCACTTTATCACACACACACATACAATGACATAAAGGGAGACCCATTAGATACGACAAAAACAACTTATTTTTACTTGATCTTCAGATGCGTCGGTTTCAACAATATCCTTATTGTTTGTGAAATATCAACTTACTAGTTACAAAGACAGACGACCTAGGCGTTAGGATCCCGTTCCACGGTATCCTCACCAGGTCATCGGTCTACCTTGTGGGAGGCCTTCCAACGCTGCGTCTTCCAGTATGCGTTCGCCACACCAGAAGTTTTCGGCCCCATCGACCATCACGCCAAATACCACGGTACCCTAAAAAGCGGATAATCCTGTGCAGTAAAACTTCTAGCTTGAGCCTAGGTTTTTCAGAGCTAACACTAATCGCGCTGACCTCATGTAGGGTGAATGCACCAATTTCTATGCTTCGCCGGTAACTTTGTTCCTTTTTTCGTTTTTGTGGAGTAAACGGAGAATCAAATAAGAGGGGTTCTCAGAGAAAAAAAAAACATAGAACACAAACTACTTTATTAAAAATGTAAATTAAGAACTCAATAATCAATCAAATAATACAATTAAATTAATTAATTAATGTTTAAACTAATTAACAACACCAACAACAACACCAACCAAACAACAACAACAACAATAACAACACCAATACCAATAACAATACCTACCAAATCAAACTAAATGTTATTGATATAATCCAATGTGAGATTATATTTATAGAAATAACTTAAAAGATATATATACAAACTAACAATAATACCTAACATGTACAAATGCGTATGAAAAAACAACTCACTGGGCATCAAAAAATTCATCCACATCGCTGTCAATGGAAAAAGTGCCCAGAACGCTAGCAGCATTGCCACGTTGAATAGCAATGCTGATTCGTTGGCCAAAGAAAAGCCCAGCCCTCTGGTCACGTGAAGAGTCGACTAACAGCTTGCTGATATGCCGGAAAACTCGATGAGCACTCGGACCCCATGGCCCTAGTGTTTCAACCCCAAACGGCTCAAACATGTAACTCCCTATAAGGTTGTTATATTTGCGCCGTTTGAGGTTTTCTGCACCTGCAGCAGCCGCCCCAGCACAGCCTGCCGTGCTAAGAAGATGGATATAATTATTTTAATTCTAAATATTTATGTAACTAACATCGAAATTTTTGCATGAAAGACTATTCTTAAAAACAGTGTATTTTTTATCTTTTTCAGTAATATCCTAAGTTTTTATTTTATTATTTTTAAATCGAGAATCTCATTCCTCAATCCTTGAAGATGGGTAAAGATCTAGTAAGGTATTTTTTGTATACGAGTATGTTTCGTGCGTGTGTGTGTGTTATGTGCTATGTGTTGTGTTGTTATGTTATGTTTGGTGTGTTTCTTTGTTGTGTTGTGTTGTGTTGTGTTTGTAGTATTAAGCTGAGTATTAATGTAAAGTTTCATCAAAATCTCTTTAGTAGTTTTTGTGTGAAAGAGAAGTAGGTTATTAACAAACATACATCCTCTCAAACTTTCACATTTATAATATTATAGTAGGATAGTAAGATTGAAATAGGTACCTAATATTCGACTTTGACTTCAAATTAAAAACAAAATCGGATCTTTCAATTGTTTCTTCACCCTACCGCCACATTTTGTGCTCCACCTCGATCCTGCATGGACCAACTACGTTTATGAACCAATTCATACATTTTTAATGAGATTATACTCCATCTACGCTTGCTCTAGTGTTCCCACAGTTTGGAAAGTTTTCATCGCTCTCATATAAATTGAGGCAATATAGTGGCAGTGTATTCGTACTAGCTTCTAATAGCGTCTGCGCACACGAGGAATTTATACTTCCCTCATTATTAATTGTAGCTCTATGCATTCCTAAGGTTATGAAGATAAATAAAACGTTCTATGAGTGCTGCTTGGTTGCATTCACACGATCGAAGAGTGCAGTGATTGCAACCGCACTGTTATACAGCATGCAACAAAAACCCTGTCCGATCTTGAGGGGTATTACTTGGTATCGTACTGCGTACACATATACGTAATCATTTAATGGATACGAGATATTTATTTTTCCCCAATGAAAATAATTAATTAAAAAAAAACTTATCAAAAGCAACACTGAGCGCTCGACAAAGTTCACCTACTGTTTCGTTTGAAAGATGCCGCCTGAGCGAGACAGAGTGCCTACAGCCCGGCTAGTGCAGGGCGGTATCGTGCGAAATAAAAATGAAAAGATTTCGCCGGCCGGTGGAGTGTTGTCAACTTATGAAAATTTGCCATATTTTTTGTTAAATTTCGCATATTTCATAAAAATAAAAAATCTAGAACTTTTGATTTTTATGAGTTTCCTTTTTTTTAGTACTTTTTCTAGTACGTATGTCAAACCAGGAATACGCCTTTATTGGATCGGACAGGGTTTTTGTTACATGCATACTGTATTACAATAAATATGTCGACTGAAAGAGCTTCTACCGACTTGGGAAAAGCTAATGTGTAAAATAATGGCAAACTGATTGCCAGAGGACACAGTGGAGCATACGGTAGAGGTCTGCCCCGCTTGGGCGGAGCACCGCCGTGTCCTCGTGGATGCGATAGGTGGCGGCGACCTCTCGCGCCCGGCCCTGGTTCAGGCCATGGTACGGAGCGAGAGGAAATGGGAAGCAGTCTCCGCCTTCTGCGAAGCAGTAATGCTCGCGATTGCGGAGGTGGGACGCGTGAGAAAAGCTCAACGGAGTGGCCCTCACGGCCCCGGCCGCTACCAACGCAGGAGAGGTACTGGGCGTACTGGGCGTAGGACGTCGCGAGACGATCTCTGGCCACCGTAGACCCAGGCCTGCGGACGGCGACCAGTGATTAGCTCGCCGTCCGATCAGCACCAGGCCTGTGAGTCGACGGCGCGTAGTGTTCCACGCGCGCCTCAAAGAGATTAGTGTCAGCCACCACTGACGGGCCCCATCGTGGCCGGTGCCTGCATGCCTAGGGGTAGCGGATAAATTCTGAAAATGAGTTACCGCACCCCTGGGCACTCCGGCAGGGAAGGAACAGGGTTGGGTTTTAGTCAGTAAGAGTCTGACACGCCCTCCCGCTCCACTCAGAGCGGGAGAAGTCATTGAATGATTTCCCAACCCCCAAAAAAAAAATTTGCATACTGATGTTTATTATAGTACTAGTAAAATTCGAGTTGCGATTACTCTTTATTCTTTCGACTATTTGGTTATTCTGACGATAATCTTATATTTACATCACTTAAAGCAGAGAGAAGTGTGAGTAAATCGTGTTGAGAGAAAGTGCTCAGATCATTTACTCTATATTTTGAAGATCCATCTCACCACCAACAGCTGAATTAGAAACGTGCTGCTGACTTTTTAGACAACTTCTTAACCGAGTTCAATAAGAAGTAAGTTATCAATTCGGATGTTTGTAATTTTTTTTTTAAATGTATGTTCGGGCATAACTCCGTCATATATTGACCGATTTGCAAAATTATTTTTATGTTCGAAAGAGGTTTATTCCGAAATGGTCCCATTTAAATTTCATATAGATCTGATGATGAGTTTCGGAGACAGTCAACGGAACTCTTCAAAAATTGACAGCAAGTCAACCGCGATTGCTGCTATCGTATGTCTATGTGTTGTTAACACAATTTAATGGGGAACCACAACTAAAAAGTGAAAAATAAAAACTTCTTTACAAAAAAAATAGAACCGACTTCCAACAAAAGTGTCAAAAAACGAAGACACAAAACCGGAAACACCGACTTCCGAAATTAAAGTTATTTTGCACTTTTTTTGGAAGTCGGTTCTGTTTTTTTGGTCAAAAAAAATTTTTTACGATACATTTTGCTAGTTCGGCATCTATCTCTCTGCCAAATTTCATCCAGATCCGTTCAGCCGTTCTTGCGTGATTGTGTATGAGACATACATCCATAAAAAATTTCGCATTTATAATATTAAAGTAGGAAGTAGGACATAGAATCGATCACTATTTGTCAAGACCAATGATCAGCTGTATTCCTATGTTCCACTTCGTTCCACATACACAGCTTCCATTTTCTTAAAACCGTATTTTCGTTTGTATCAAGAAATGCGAATAGTTTTAACTTACCTGTGTGGTTTCAAAAGCTGCATTACGCTAGATAGAATTTCTCTAAGCTAGAATACGAAAGAATGCTGAAATCCTAACCGGGTTGAATGTGAACACAGTGCTGGCTAGCTGTTAGGTTTTAGAGGTATTGTAGACAGCCGATAAAAAGTCGGTCCGACAAAAGTTGGCGAGTGTCTAGCAAATCTGAGCAGCAGCCTTCTGCGACTGGACAGAGGCAGTCTGTGCCAGGACCATCACCTGTAAAAGTCTGACACGCCCTCCCACTCCACCTAGAGCGGGAGAAGTCATTGGATGATTTCTAAACCACAAAAAAAATGGTCATAAAGTGCAATGTAGTGCCTACTTCCACTTGAAGGCGATTCTTCGCGCTATGTCAGTAAAAAATCACGTTTGTTGTATGGGAGCCCCCTTAAATATTTATTATATTCTGTTTTTTAATATTTGTTGATATAGCGGCAACAGAAATACATCATCTGTGAAAATTTCAACTGTCTGACTATCACGGTTCATGAGATACAGCCTGGTGCGAGACTGAAAGGCAGACAGACAGACGGACGGACAGCGGAGTCTTAGTAATAGGGTCCCGTTTTACCATTTGGGTGCGGAACCCTAAAAAGTCAAAAAGTAAAAAGCAAAATGCAAATAAGGATAAGCATGATCTACAATCCAATGTTAGCTAAACAGGGATAATTAAGTTAAAGAAAGAGAAAAGGATAAAAGTCATCACAGATGAAAAATTTAAAACGAAAGGTACCGGTATCCCCCATTTTTGGTCATCAGTGTAACGATGTAAGATCGGATGAATCGGTCTCCAAAAAAATCGGTTGTTTTTGTGAAGAGGTCTCAAGAATCGGTGTCGCCTTTACTGCAGCTGTATTAAACCATTCGGGTTTGTTGATGTTAAGGATAAAAAGCTTAGAGATGTATGCTATTTTCCTCTCTCTGGCGTTTTGCCAGAATCTGCTCTGTTGAGCAAACTGTTAGGGGGAACAGCTCTTTTGAGAGGGTAGTACAATATTATTCAATTAGTTTAAGCGTTGAGATACAACATGGTGCCACATAAGGGATATCCATAGAGCAGTTTTTCGCTCTTTAAAACATTTCCGTTTCATTTTGTAAAACCCTTTGTTATTAAAAGACATTCCCGTTGCTCTATTCAAAACCTCTGCTACACCTGAAAGCCAGAAACCATCGGTGACCACCAGAAAAGCGCAGAGGCTACGAATCTCGACGAGTTCGAAGAGTTGTAATGAATCAGAAGATGAAAAACATCGCAGGAGAAAGAGAAAACATAATTTCCTTAAAAACATTTTCAAAACGCATATATATATATTTATATAATATATATTTGGGACAAGCCCGCCACACTATTCCCAAACCACTGTAACTTCTGTAAGCCAGAATCAACAATGGCGACTACCAGAAAAAACGCCGAGGCAATGAAGCTCGACGAGTCGCAGACACGAAACGATTAAACTGTCTTGGGTCCCGCAACGAAATTAATCAGAAAAGACAGCGGAGGAGTAAGAAAAACATAATTTCCACTTCCCTCCTAATCAAGCGGGAGACAGAACAAAGCTAGGCCATTAGGCACAAAGGTGGGTATTTATACAACTGGGGTAAGCCCACTTGCCAAGTACCACTGGTTAAAAACACTAATATTAATGGGTCCTAAAATTGTGAGCGCACACAGTTACACTTGATTCCAATAATATGTATGGCAAAAACGCTTGAACGCACGGATATCGTTCTAGTTTCCACAAGGTCCGTGTAATAGACAACTCCAGACGTAGGCTTAATACTATCCAACATAATATTGCGTTAAGTTTGCCAAAGAGTACACTCCCACAGGATATGATGTGCGGATTGTTCGTATTCGCAATCAGGTGTAGAACATTGAGCTTGAAGGAAAATAATTTACCCTTAAAGTTGCCATGACCTGTGAGAAATTGGGAAACACAGTGATCCACCTCCAGCCATGTCCTATCCAGCCGTTCGCGAACCGATGGGAAGAACTATTGGAGGTGTCTGCCTTTGATGGAACTTTCCCACCTACATCGCCATTCGGATAAAAGGTCCTCCCTAACGTCAGTTTGAGGTTTAAGTGATCTAGAAATCTTGTCACGATCGCGTTGAGGTAAAAAGTCTGGGTCCGTAGTCTTTCGTGCAGTATTAAAAAAAACTCATATATGCAAAGCATAGCTACAAATCCCAGTTTTGACCGCAGGAAATATCAAACAAACCACCCATTTAACATTTAGGGCACAAACTATCACCCCAGAAATTATTCAAATCCCCAAACACTTTAATTCCTACCTAGGCCGAAAATATCCCTAACACCTAAATTACGTAGGTAAAATACGAACTCTGCGTAATATTCATAAGTGGATGAACTTGTAATACCTAGCCTGTTTGTCACGCGGCATAAAAGAAATAGCTTCAGAAGGTTAACTAAGTCTTTGACAATAGTTAGTGGTAGTCAGAACCAGCTAAGGTCGCGGGAGTGTTTGAAAAAGTCACAGCAGCCCTGAAACGCACGGGAAATCGAAGAAACACGGGTGGGTTCTAGTCAGTAAGTGTTCTGACACGCCCTTCCGCTCCACACAGCGGGACAAGTAATTTTACGATTTCCTACCCAAAAAAAAATCGATATTCTGAAGCCCTCCTTTCCTGCCCAGCACACACAACCATAAAGACTGACAGCCAGTCTTGCCAAGAGGTATCGTGATACACAGTATAACTGGGTTGTGGTGTCGCTCAATGCAGAATACTTGTATTCAACAGCATCCAGTTAGACTGGAAGCCAATATAGTTGGGAAGAGACTAGACAGCTGATCAGAATGTGTCGACCCTGTAGTCCTTACAAAGAGCGAAAACGCACGAAGACATAGACACGCTTCACGTACAGCGAGTGCAAGCGCACTCGCGACCGCCATTTGTCTGAGATCGCCGCGTGCACACATAGACACGCTTCACGTACAGCAAGTGCAAGCGCACTCGCGACCAGCATTTGTTTGAGATCGCCGCACGCCTACGCGAGAGACACGCTTCACGTACAGCGAGAGCAAGCGCACTCGCGACCGGCATTTGTTTGTTTGAAATTTACCCGCTCGTGTCTGTGTGTGCACCTGTTGTTGCTTGTCGTTTGGAGCCGACCTTCTGTACCTCTCTACTTTGTGCACAAGGCGTCAAATAAGTCACTTCTACTTCAAACTAATAACTTCTGAGAACTAATTAGTAATATGAGAAAACTCTTGCGTCCTATTTTAGCAGAATTTGGGTAGGATGTATTAAGTGTGATTATATGGGAAGGTGTATGAGGCCTGATGTATGTGAGGGTTTGTGCGTTCCAATTTTCAAAGTTGTAAGTGGGGGTCGTTTCTGTTTTATTCTTACTTGAGAGCCTATTTTTATACCTTTCGGCTACTACGGTTCTGTCGTGATTGTTTTCGTGTAGGACTGGATCAGAGCACCTGTCTTCAATTTTCTTGTACATCGCCTTTTCATCATCCTATCTTACTTCCAATCCTAATGATATTATAATTGCGAAGGTTTGGATGGATGGATGTTTGTTTGTTACTCAATCACGCCAAAACGGCTGAATGGATCTGGATGAAATTTGGTACTGAGATAGATTTTAGCCTGGAATAGCACATATGATACAAATTATAGTGGAAGAAGTACTAATTCCAAGCGGGCAGAGCCGCTGGTAGAAACTAGTTATCAATAAACCGAAAGCCTTCTACAGTGAACATCTTTTTGCGTACAAAGATCTAGTGATGACTATTGGGCACATGCCTCCCTAGGACATCGCCATAACGAGTGCATAGAGGACAAAGTACCTGGTGAAAGATGCAGGACTTCAGCAGTGCAGTGCAGGAGGCAAAAAACTAGTACTTACCAGGACAGTGTTTAATCAAAATAGTAAATTTTTGGAAGGGTGCAGCTGCATTTTGATTCATGATTACGCTTTGGTAAAATTAAATTCCTTGAAATCTGTTTAATCCTAAACGAACCCACTATCAACTTTTCACTGTGCACCGATGTTTACTATAAGTATAGATTCTTAACGGTAAGTGCATCGTATAAAGACGTCCCACATCAATAATCCCTTTTTTTTTGGGGGTGGGAAATCATCCAATGACTTCTTCCGCTCTGGGTGGATGTCAGACTTTTACTGACTAAAACCCACCCCTGTTCCTTCCTTGCCTGAGTGCCCAGGGGCGCGGTAACCCTGTTACGAATTTGTCCGCGACCTACAGTAATACTCCTGTAACCTAATTCTGTTCTAATAAAAAGCACCTTTTTTAATTATTTTTTTTCTTACAGAAAAGTGAAGATCCGGCTGCTTTCATGATCAAACAGGTCTCGGATCACTTGAATTTTCGGAAGCGACAGATTTTCTAGAAGAGGAAACTTGAAATTTAATCCGAAATTCCATCTATTGAATTAAATATCATGAATTACTTTGCAGAGTAAATGTTCTTATACTAAAAACTTTTACCCTACATAATATAATATCTAAGATCTTTCAGAATGTTTAAATACGTCCAAGATTGATAGTCCTGTAACATATTTCTGTTCTAAGAAGCGCGGGCACAACGACCTCTGTACATACGAGCGAAGATCCGGCTGCGTGCTTCCGTGAACACATGGAGTTAAGAACTGTGGAACTACTGGAAGCGGCAAGCTGAAAAAAGGAATGGATGATATTTTTATACGAAATTTTGTACGTAAATGCACAGCGGTAGTGCAATATCGGCCTGTTGAAACGTTGTGATAGTTCCTAGATCAGCTACTTTATAAAAACCGCAAACACACAGACATACAGACATAATATGTGCATACAGTTTCTTATGTAGAAGCTGAGCATCGAGATAAATATTTTGAGAATTTCTTATCTAAAAGTTATGTGGAATGCAAATCAGTAGTAGAATTTTTTTTTATTTTTTATTTAACATTGTATTGGACTATAGAAACAATGTGGTGCACTTGTTTGATTTTTTAATTCATCAAATATTTTACAATTACACACAAAACACACACACACATACAAACACACACACTGACTACTACTGTGCTACGTGCGTGCGTGCGTACGTGTGCTGTGTGTGTGTTCTGTGTGTACTACTGTGTTTATTACATTTTTTTTTTTTTGTTACCAACATTTTATGAGTCTCATTGTTACTCGCAATAAATAAATTATTATTATTATTATTTTTTATTATTTTATGTTGCATGTTTTTGAATACGTTCTCAATAATCGGTAGTGACGAAACAATATACGAGTCAAAGTAACACTTAACTCGTAAAGAGTACTTTAAATTTCACAAAATTTTTATTATAATATTGAAATTGCAATTTCTGCTTGACTAAAGCACATACGAGTACAATTAGTAATATTATTAATTTAAGGACAAAAAATGCGATGTAAACAAGGCGTGTCGAGGTAAGTGACGTCACAGTACAGCTTTGACAATCACGAAGTTTGAAGTGTAGTAGAAAATTGTAGGAGTTACATAATTTTTAGAGCGACATGCAGTAGGTACTTGAATTTTTTCTTGAGTTAATAGTACTGTATTTCATTGCTTTAAGTGAGAACAAAAATACATGCGTATGGGTTGGTCATATTCACTTGCAACTGTAATTTTTGGTGACATACAAGGTGTACCATGGTCAATGGATACTAAGGCAAAGATATGGAAAGGGACTTGTCAATTATATGTAGGTAACATAACATAATAAGCACTATAATGTTCCCATTGCTGGGACTCAGGCTTCTTCCCTAGGAGAACAAATGGACCGCAATCCACCACGCGGGCCCAGTGCGGGTTGGTGGATGTCACATATCTTCGAATTTTTGGTTCTAGGACATGCGGGTTTCCTCACGATGTGTGCGAAAGTGGTTCCTTCACCTTTTAAAAGCAGTGGTGATGAAAGAATTACACAAAGCACAGCAACTGCCTTTTTTTTTTTTAAATCATTAGAGGAGGTGTGTCAGACTTTTACTGACTAAAACCCACCTCTGTTCCTTCCCTGCCCTGAGTGCCCAGGGGCGCGGTTACTCTGTTTCGAATGTATCCTCTACCCCTGGGCAGAAAGCGCCTGCCTGGGTTTGAAACCACGACCTACAACTCTTGAGGCGGGGCCGTTACCACTGGGCCACCACTGCTCTACTGCTGCCAGTGCTATCATCCTATCCTAATACGTCAGAGTGTTGATTGGCGGAATAATGCTATCATCTGACTCCTAGCTGCTCAAGTCCCTTCTAGTATACTTTCTAAATCTTGAATGATAACCAAGAGAAAAAGATCAAATATATCAGTATGTCCGCTGTCTGTGAGCAAACAATGTTTTATATGTGTAGCCTCACGTTATTTACGTTTTCTAGTTATTACGAAAAAGGAATTATAGTAAGTCCTTGTGAATTCGTAGTAGTCGTTTTGAACTAATATTTTGCAGAAGTAAAATGTTTTGTTTGTACAAAGTATTACGGGGTACCACAGAAAATAAAAAACTTTCTTCAAGAAAGTAGGTTAGTAATAGTAAAATCCCAAAAAAAATAAAAATGGTATTCCGTACAACGCTGTTGCTGATCAAAACTAGTAGGGAAAGACCATTATTATTTTTCGGAAGCAGTCTTTTAACCTCTTAGACTCCGCGGACAAACCCGGGTTGTCGAATTGAAGCCCGACGACAACCCGGGTTGCCAGCCGATTTTTTTTTTAACGTAATTAAATTATTTTTTTTTCAAACTCACCGGTGAGTTTCGGAGCTATGACCCCCCCTTTCCGTTGGACCACAATAAATTCATTTTTGAGAAAAAGCTTATTTGTTGTTCATACAAACTTAAGAGTTATGTATTGTAATTATTTGACGTATTTTTCCGCATAATTGTGCAACTGCGTGGGGGGCACTTCCACTTGTTTTTTCTATTCTGTGGTGTAGAAGGATTAAAGCTACACTAATGTTCATTACCTTTTTTTTTTGGGGGTGGGAAATCGTCCAATGACATCTCCCGCTCTGGGTGGAGGGCGTGTCAGACTCTTGCTGACTAAAACCCAACCCTGTTCCATCCTTGCCTGAGTGCCCAGGGCAGTGGTAACTCTGTTACGAATTTATCCGCTACCCCTAGGCATGCAGGCACCGGCCATGACGGGCCCCGTCAGTGGTGACTGACAAACATCAATGTCCATTGCCTTAGGTTTTGTTACACTTACGCGGGCGAAGTTTCGGGCAGAAGCTAGCATATTATATTGCTCTACGTCTCTCTAATTATCCGATAAGCGATCTTATACCTCGAGAAACACTAATCCGATTAACGTCAACTCTGAGATTTTTCTCTGTCTAGGTTTTAACTGTCTAGCTCATAGGAATCTAGCACGTAACCTTTTTTTTTTGTGGGGGTGGGAAATCATCCAATGACTTCTCCCGCTCTGGGTGGAGCGGATGGGCGTGTCAGACTCTTACTGAATAAAACCCAGCCCTGTTTCGAGTTACCGGGCGCGGTAACTCTGTTTCGAATTTATCCGCGACCCCTTGGCATGCATGCATTGGCCATGGCGGGCCCCGTCAAGTTTTGCTTACATCTCTTTGAGGCGCGCGAGGAACACTACGCAATTAGCTTAATCTTTCTGACTGATCGACTTATTGACAATTCAAATTACTCGTCGTCCGCAGGCCCACGCCTACGGTGGCCGCGAGGTCGTCTCGCGACTCCAACGCCCAGGGCGTCTCCTGCGGCGGCTGCTGCTGGGGGCGTGAGGGCGACTCCGTTCAGTCTCCCTCACCCGTTCCGCCTCCTCCTTCGCGAGCGTTACTGCTTCGCAGAATGAAGAGACTGCTTCCCATTCCCTCTCCCTCGCGCATCTCTGGTCGCTGCCGCAGCATGTAACCCTGCGCAGTAATTGCGTAACGCACGATCATGACAATGCCTTTAATTTTGACAATTATTCAATATCCATAGCCTAATTTAAGTTATAAATAAGCAGTACTTAGACGAATTTTCCGAAAATAAATTTATGAATTATTTTTTTCGTAGTTTGCCTTGAACTGTGATAGAAAGAGTATTACGCAAAGTGGGTTTTCACGAAAATTTACGTTACCAGTAGGCGTTACTTAGGCAAAAGGTCTTTTTTTACGAGTAAGAAAACGAAACATAATGAAGTAAATATGATGTATTCTAAGATTGAATCTTAAAACGTATAATATGTAAATACATTTTTATTTTAATAAGATTACAATATACATATACATAACTAAACTAATAATAGATAACTAGTGGAATAAACAGTCTAAAAGAAAATAGATGAAATAAGTACAAGTGGCATAAAAGAGGGAGGTATTTATCTCATAGGGCATCGAAAAATTCGCCCACATCGTTGTCAATGGGAAAAGTGCATGATGTTGACGTCAACTTAACTCATGTTAGTTTTTGGACCTGACGCCTCAGTGCTGCCATCTGGTGTACGTCATTTCAAAAAACCCTCATAAGGGTGCTGTTCTGTATTACCTGTCTTCATCATCAGCCTTTTAATGTCCCCACTGATGGGGCACAGACCTCCTCTCTGTGAGACGGTGTGGGCCCTAATCCATCACGCGGGCGCAATGCGGATTGGTGGATGTCACATGTTTTCGAATTTTTGGTTCTAGGACATGCCGGTTTCCTCACGATGTTTTCCTTTACCGTTTCGAGAGCAGTGGTGATGAAATAATTTACACAAAGTAAAGCGCCTGCCTGGGTTTGAACTCACGACCTACAACTTGTAAGTCGCAACCAATACCACTGGGCCACCACTGCTCGCCTTAAACCGTCGTAAAAAAACTAAGGCCTATATTTTAAGTCCTTTTGCTGCCCAGAGGTTGAGGATAAATTCGAAACAGAGTTACCTCGCCCCTGGGTACTCAGGGCAGAGAAGGAACAGGGGGCTTAGACAAAGTAACAATTTAAAAACGATAACGAAGTTAGAAAAGACTAAAATGTATGAGATTGACATAAACCGCGCTAAGTTACGTGGTCAGTCGACTGTCGACATCGTTATCGCAAGTTGGTAGACAATGTTATAATTCATAACGAAACTATAAAGAAACGAATTGCTATCGTGTTTATCCCATACAAATGCGTACACAAGCAGCGCTTTCAGAGTTCGCCTTCGCCTCGATCGTGATCGCCAAAAAAGATAACGAAGGAACGCTAAACTAGGAAATGTTTATCGATATCTCAGAGACGATGACGAATTTAGATATCGTTTCGCTACGAAGCGATGTTACTTTATCTACAGGGCCAGGGTTGGGTTTTAGTCAGTAAGAGTCTGACACGCCCTTCCTCTCCACCCAAAGCGGGCGAAATCATGGGATGATTTCCCACCCCACAAAAAAAAAAACTTTCTCCACTCCACTCCAATCAACTCAAAAAGTAGAGTAGGTACTCAATCAAAAAGTAGGTTTGTATTCATATACTTTATCGACAATTCTAAAGAAACAAAACTTGTGATCACATGGAACCTCTCAGCAGATCAACGTCTCAATATGGTTAGCAAACAAGAGGAACATACGTCTCAGTCCATCATGTGCCAAATCCTGACAAACAAATGATTCAACCCGACACCAACTGACCAGACAATATCGTTATTTCTTTTTGCCTGTTCAACTATATTGTTTTGACTTGGCTCTGCTTGCTCGTCAAAAAATATTGTGTTATCCAGCGAAAATTTTTAGGGTTCATGTTTATTTATATGTGTACAGCTAAGGAGTGGGATTCCCTGCCGGAGTCTGTTTTTCCTGATAGCTACAACTTGGACCTCCTTGGAGTGTATAGGTTTCTTCTAGGCGAGCGTGCTCGATAATCTTTATCACTGATATTTTTAATATCACTTTGTAAAGGCTCGTACCAACAGCTATCAAATATCGATGCAGCGTGACAGCAGAGATATGATCGATACTAAGTACTTTCCAGAAGAATTTCTGTCTCAAGGACCTTCTATTCTTCTAACTTATGTAACGTTACATTTCACCTCATCGTCGCTTCGGTTATTGGGTACATTTGTCCCCCATAGTTCGCTTACAGCCAGTAATGCCAGTACTTCGTCGTGGTTGGGGGCTAGTGGGTAACAAATGTCCCCCTTTCTTGGAACGTTTCAGCTCAGTGGATTGCACTTAATATTGCAGTCGGTATCCGTCGCAGTTACATTCGATTTGGAAATCTAACTAAAGAATATAAAGTTTCCTAAATAGGAAATTCTTTTGTTCCGTGGTTAATTTTACAAGCGCTGCTCCGTGACAAGTCTCTATAAACAAATTAACTTTCTGAAAACTATTATATTAAATTTGATCTTTTCGCGAATAGAAAATGCGACCCATAGTTTAATAACCATTGTCAAACCAAACAATCTAACTGAGTTATTGTGAAATAAACGTAAAGTACCTATTGTTTTGAGCGTATGCGTATATAGTTGAGTATTTAATTTTTTTTTGTTTCATATACAGAGTGTAAAAAGACACATCACAAAGCCATTAATCACGCATACTGTACAGGTAAGTGAATCCTTCGCTCTAAGCCACGTAGGTACTTGTCGGATATGTTTGATATTCATTGCGATTTTGTTAGTTTAAATGCGTAATTTCGAAAAAACAAATCGAACATACAGGTAACATTTGTTTGGAAAAAAGTTTAGTAATAACACTTGGAATTAGTAACGTAATAAAGTAAAAAAAAAATTGCGACTTTGAACTTCAATATTTCCAGAACCAGTGGATTCCCAGGTATGGTCTAGTGAAAAAAAAATTATCCAAATAATGGGTAGAATATGTGGCTTTCGGGTCCGGAAACTGTATTTTTACACCCGATAACTAAATAAAACGGTACCTCACCCATAATAAATAAGAACATTAAAGGCCTTTTTAGATATCATACCTACAAGGACAAAAAAGGATTCTGTCTTACCGACACCAGAAGATGGCTAAAATTCTTCATCTCTCAATTAATCTTATACCTGCTAAGCACGTTTGTAAAAACCTCCACAGTCAGCATCCCTGCCCTCGTCTCATATTTAAACACTCCTTCTTTTTTCATTCTCCTCTGTCTACCTTCACGCTATGATGCTACCTTTCATTTATTTCCTGTACTCAAAGTTTCCTTGCGTGATTAAATCAGGAATGATGATATCCGCAAGAGAACCAAGCCTACCGACATAACCCAAATAATCGGCAGACTGAAGGGGCAGTGGGCAGCGCAGATTGCTCGCAGAACAGTTGGTCGATGGGGCAGAAAAGTTCTAGAGTAGCGTTGGAAAGTGAACCGATGACCTGGTTGAGGGTCGCGGGTAGCCGATGGATGCGAGACGCACAGATCTGGTCAATGTGGCTACACTTGGGGGAGGCCTATGTCTAGCAGTCTTTCGTTTTGTCTTTCCTTGACTTTTATGTCATTTCTCCTTAAATATATTCGTCTTTTCTTTGACATCATTTGACATCTATCATCAAAATGTTTAAGAATTCAGTAACTTTTAGGTCGAAAATCGCTAACCACACAGACAGAAACACGTACAGGTTTATTCACATTTCGTATGATGTGTTGACCAGTCCGTGTAAATAATACTAAGCCGGATGATCCGTTGGGCTATACCTCAAGTGGCGACGCACCGGCGGCGGCGGTCAAGGAACTGGCTCAGAATTCTAATAGTGATGCTGATGCTCCCCAGCTAGTAGATGTGAGATAGCAAAGAACGATTTTTCAAGCACCAAATTTTTGTTACCCGTAAGTGTCACAGAGCAGAATAAAATATTATAGTATAAACAACTAAAAAAAAAAAAACGGGTAATTGCGTGTCGGATTTCGCACATTTAGGGTTCCGTACCAAATGTATTACTTTTTATGGCTTTGGGTCAACAAGATGCTTATAATGTGAAAATTTGAAGACTGTAGCTCCAACCGTTTGGGTGAAAAACCTGTGTGACAGGCGATGGACAGACAGACAGATGGACAGACGTACACGTGAGTGACAGCAATAGGGCTTCGTTTAGACCCTTCGGATACGGAACCCTAAAAAACATGTTTTTTTTTCGTATTTTTCTTAGCAAACCCGATTTCATATCCATGTCATGGGCATGCATACTGCCCAGGGGTTGAGGATAAATTCGAAACAGAGTTACCTCGCCCCTGGGTACTCAGGGCAGGGAACCCACCCCTGTTGCTCAACAGGGGTGGGTTTTAGTCAGTAAGTCTGACCTCCAGAGCGGGAGATGTCATTGGATGATCTCCCAATCATCAACTGAAAATTAAAAAAAATGGGCATGCATTAAAAATAACTAGTCTACTAATAATAAATAATAGTAAATAACTAATCTTTGGGAGTCCGCCATATTGGATTTACAATGACGTCATTTAACAAACCATGCATTGTCATCTAAACTAAACATGTATGCAAAATTATAGCTCAAACGGAAACCAAGAAATCTGTCAAATTAAACTTCTTAGATTTTTAACACAGTTTCAGATGATGCTATTATAAAGGATGATTCACGTTACACCGTGTCGCTTCCGGGCCCCGGCTGGGGCACGGCCGGGGCACGGTCAAAGATTGTTGCATACATTTTGTATGAAGTGATTCATGCTAGACCGGGCCCCGGCCGTGCCCCGGCCGGGGCACGGACGGGGCACGGCCAGGGCTCGGCCCGGTGGCGACACGGTGTAACATGAACGTGTGCACCGGGCTCGGACGTGCACCGGCCGTGCCCCGGCCGGGAAACAATTGCCGGTCAAACAATTGCGGGGCACGGCCGAGGCTCGGTGGCGACACGGTGTAACGTGAATAATCCTTTAGCCTGTTAAAAAAGGCACACACATTACACACATACCTAAAGAATAAACTTATCTGATCAATTTGCTTATAGCTAAGGGCCGATGTTGTAATTCAGAATTAGTCACAATAAATAAGTGAAAGGGGGTCTAAAAGTAGCGACTACGTTCAGTAAAAGGTCCGGTCTGAGAACAGAAGAGGTCGAAGTACAAACAAAGGGAATATACTAAGCAGCCAAACTTGAATATATTCCTGGTTTTAATTCCGCAAAAAACAGGTTTTAAAAAGGGGTTCCTCCTAATTGAGAGTCATCAAATAACTTTTAAATGGCAGACGAATGATATGAGTATTTAAATAGCATAAACTGCCTTTAATATTCCTACTGCTAGGAAACAAGCCTCTCTGTGAGAGGGTGTGGGCTGTCATCCACAACACAAAGTACATAAAAGATTAATGATTTTATTTTTGTAAGTAGGTTCTAACAACACTTTTACACGTCAACATTTTTTAGTGTCAGTTTTAGCTAGATGAGGCCGGTGTTTCCTAGCTGACTACCCTGAGAAGAAACACCGAAACCAACTCAGAGGTCAAAGTCTCTTTTTAAGTTTTCAAATCCATACAATATGTATTGGTCAAATCATATGAGAACATGTGCGTTTATGTCTGGGATGAGCTTTTGAGGAAAGCAACACGCAAATTCGAGTGGACCTGTCCATACAGTGCAAGCATTTGTCAGTTATCGTGTAGCTCAACTCAGAACTTTGAGGAGCTCAACGAACCGACAAACAATACCACATTAAGGACATTTGACTAATATATTCAAACTGCCAGAAAATCATAAAATCTACATGAATATAACGACATATATACATAATTCTCGCATTCACATTATGCTATATGACATACAACTTGTAAGTCGCGGTGGTTACCACTGGGGCACCACTGCTCACCAATGATTAAAAGAGAAAACTCTGTTTCGCTATCTATAGACTAAGTAAGCGAAACAAACACCCATAGATATCTGCCTAGCCTTTTCCTAACTATCTTTTGGCCGCCTTTCAGTCTAACCGGATGCAGCTGAATACCAGTATTTTACATGGAGCGACTGCCTATCTGATCTCCACAACAAAGTTACTGCGAAATACGATACCCCGTGTTAAGACTGGTTGTCAGACTTTCGGGCTTCTGACGACCCGTAACGACTGTCAAAGATCCATGATTGACAGCCGGGACCAACGGTTTAACGTGCTTTCCGAGGCACGGAGGAGTCTCGGTATGTAAAGATCAAAATCAAAATCAAAAGTAATTTATTCAAACTAGGCTGAGAGCCACCACTTTTTGAACGTCAAAGTTCTACATAAAGACAGTCCCCCAAAAACGCCCGCCCGTCACCACTTCCTAGTGTTTTAGCTGTGAAGAAGAAGTGGCCAACAAACTCCCCAGCAACATATCTGTCTGTTAAGTTTGAAGAACTTGAATCTATATAATTATATGCAACAATCTTAACATATGTATATGTAACGTATGTAAAACATTAAATAAAGATATATCGTCTAAAATATAATCATAAAATAAAATAAAATTTTATTAAATAATCCGCTACTTGTTAGCAGGCACACTTAATTATGCCACTAAAAACGAACTCAAGCATAAACACTAAACCAAATTAAATAAGCCTCCATACATAACTGGTGTGCCTGCTTACACGAGCAAAGATAGAAACTATCAAAGGGCTGTGATTCGAAGCCACATGTGATGAACTAGGGCCATCACACTAGAATAAGTAAACAATTATTATATGAACTCATATAATCTGTCATAAAATAAATCATGTAATTATCATGGATGGAACCATGAACCATGATGAACCATGGATCCTGAAATGATCCATGGACCAACCCCGGCAAGCGTAGCTTAACCTGATAAATCGACCAGTGCGGCTGTTATTACTTTAGCCACGAGCTCTTCACTAAAACCCATACTACACAAACGCAAAATCTAAATCAGCTGTTACAAAACCCATATGACCTCATGAACTGTCGAAAGGCCACATCCTTGGCGGTCTGGTCACTCAATTGACTCAGTGCACGCTCCGACGCTCCCCAATGGACACGCTCTAATAAAATCGCTGTGGATATGCGAGCCTACTGGTCACATAAGTATTGTGTTGGTATTATGTTGAGGGGAATATTGGTACGGTATAGGGTTGCCAACCGTACCTACTATAATTATAAGTATTGTACTATATTTTGGGTCTGCGTACTTTAGACTGTTGAAGAAATATATAGTACGCAAAAATACTATATTTTCAACACCGAAAATCTAACAATTGCATCCTTCATTTTTTAAATTTATGAACCCGTTTTAACATTAACTTTTGACTGTCTTAGATATGTATAATAACATAATGTCATCATTAAAGTTGTGCTACAAAATGAAACAAAGATACGAGTACTTCCTTTTTTTTTGTTAATGTTTCAAACTTTAGAAGTAAAATGACAAAAAGATAAGAAATTCAAATGATTTTTTTCTAAAGAGATCATCTAACTTTACAAGAAAAATTGAGTATCGAAATGAACGACTTTCATAAATAAAACACAGGTAGAAGACACTTTTATTTCAGAAAAAAAAAATACATAAAATATAGTTTTTATAAAAATAAAATAAGTAAATCTTTGTCAATTCTTTGCTTTTTCCATAAAATACTATGTTTTTTAAAAGCTTAATTTGAAAAATACTAAATTTCGCCGATGAAATGTTGGCAACCCTGGTACAGTATTCAAGGTGAGTGACGACTAGTTATACTACGTTTTCTATTTGGACTGCTGCGTTGGTCAAGTGGTTGTAAGCTTGACTGATAAGAGTGAGGTCCTAGGTGATCTAAGCTCTATTTAATATTTATATTTATTTTTATTTAATATTTTACGCGACAGATGTTGTTTAAAAAATTCTCGGATTGTCACCAGTCACAAATCGAGTGTCGGTTTTATCAGTCAAAACACATATCGTAAATCCTTAGTCCCATCGAAATGATTAATTTGTTGTAGATAAACTAATTGAATGATTGTTTCGTCAACTACTTCCCCGGAAAGTATCTTCCAATACTTAAGGCGTATATAGCCGCCAAGTGGCGCCCTCATTGAATAAAAATCGTAGCAAAACGTAGAAAATAAAGATTAAAGAATCCTATGTTGCGTTTCTTACAAATACCTTATCCTATTTGTAACAAACGCAACATAGGATTCTTTAATCTTTATTTTCTATGCTAAGATACGAATTTTTATTCAATGAGGGTGCCACTTATGGGGAGGTAGGTCTTTAAGCATAGGGCAGGTGTGCCAGCATTCCTCAAATCGTTTCAAAATTACTTGGTAATAAATAACGAGTATTAGGTACGTCAAACGATCAAAGTCGGTCAAATGACCCGAATGAGGCATTGGTGAAGCACCTATCATTTACAAAATACTATAAATCGTATAGACATCTCTTGCATACTCGACGTACGGGGCAATTTATAGCAATCACTGAATAAGTTGATAGGGCTCAGACAAAGTGACAATCTCAGTGACGATTTATCAAAGTCCCCCTGCCACGTCTGTCTATCTGCCTGTTCGCGAAAAACTTAAAAACTACTGAACGAATTTTTATGCGGTTTTCACCATTAAACGGAGTGATCCATGAGGAAGGTTTAGGTGTATAATTTTTACCCGTACACAGCTGGTGCGGGTCGCTAGTTATTTAATAATTTATTTATACAGAGTCACAGCAATAGAAAACATTATAAATACGACTAATGTAAATTTCTAAAGAAATTTCTTCCAGCAGATCTGCGAAAGGAGAACCACCTACCACTACCACCTCCACTATCTTACCTGATGGTAAGCGATGATGTTGTCGAGGATGGAGCACGCTTGCCTAGAAGTAACCTTTTCACTCTTGACTTACAGACCCTCGGGTTGTAGCTATCAGTAAACACAGACCCCGTTAGGGAATTCCACTCCTTAGCTGTATAGAAGGAATGGGAAGCAGTTTCCTCCTTCTGCGAAGCAGTAATGCGCGCGAAGGAGGACGCGGAACGGGTGAGGGAGGCTCAACAACAGAGTCGCTCTCACGCCCTCAGCAGCAGGAGTCGCCCTGGGCGGAGGACGTCGCGAGACGATCTCCGGCCACCATAGACCCGGGCCTGTGGACGGCGAGTAGTGGGTAACTCGCTGTCGGATCAGCACCAGGCCCGAGAGTCGACGGCGCGTAGTGTCCACGCGCGCCTCAAAGAGTTGTCAGCAAAACATGACGCCACCCGTCATGGCCGATGCCTGCCCAGGGGTTGTGGATAAATTCGAAACAGATTTACCGCGCCCCTGGGCATTCAGGGCAGGGAAGGAACAGGCGTGGGTTTTAGTCAGAAAGAGTCTGACAGGCCCTCTCGCTCCACCCTAGAGCGGGAGATGTCACTGGATGATTTACAACCCCCAAAAAAAAAAAAAAGTTGTACCCACAGTGAATGTGTTCCCAAAACGTTTTGTGCGTATGAGTGGGACTTCCACCGTGTGCTGATGGCGCATAGTCGTACGTCTAGTGGTCGAAAAGCTATAATGAAGGAGCATTTCAGTAGCACAAGGCCTATTTGAAAAGCGTCAACTAGCCTTTACAGCGCCAGCCAAATTATTATGCCGCTTGTACATATTTTATTTATGTACTTTCTTTTGGCTTGTTTATTCTTTGTAATTATTCTAAATAATGACAGTAAACTAGTATATTTAAAAAAAAAAATAGGTTGTATGTTGATTACAACCTAATATTTGAACCTCAAACTACTCGTAAAATTATGGCCTAATTTATTATTCTAAGTACTTTACAAGATTGCCTAGGGTCGCGGATAATTTGAACACGGGTGGATTTTAGTCAGTAAAAGTCTGACACGCCCACCCGCTTCACCCAGAGTGGGAGAAGTCATTGGATGATTTCCAATCTAACAAAAAAAAGGTACTTTACAAGATACACTAAAAGGAAAAACAGCCTTTTTAGCTATATATCACCTTAACAATCATTTATGTAATAAACCGTAAAACCCTTAAGCGACTATTCCATATTACTTAATTACGATAAAACGGTCGAGTAGTGATGTGCGTTTGCTCTATTTGTTACTCGATATTTTAATTAAACTAGAACTTTGACGCCCTTGAAATAGTTTTCTGCTGACGATAATATGTCTACATCTTTTTTCATTTAACAAATAGTAGCAACATTTTTTTTTTCACCAAACGGCCTGTAGCTGAATGTTAGTTTTACCGTATAACTAATATTCACGAATATTTTATATGGGAAAAGCTCAAAAAAAAAAGAAAGTTTAGCATTTATTTGAAATATAAGTAACAACACATACATACGTACGTCAAAACCCATAAACACTAAGGAAACGGGTCTTACAACCCACATTCCGTAATAAGATTAAGCGATTTACGGCGACATGCCAAGATCCGTATGCCATACACTACCGTCCTCATCGACCAAACCTATCTACGTCGAAATCACCATCAATTTCATTCATCAGACGTCAAAGGGTATTTACGAACATCCTATATTACTTCCAACTCCAATAGGATACCCGGAAGACACAGTAGTAATTATTATACCATTGATTTTGACTTACGATGCATGAACTCTACTGAACGCACCGCAGCAGGAATGGAGATGGGAAATAATTGTATCGATAAATTAAAGAAATACAAAACGAGCGGAGATTTTATGAGTCACGTTTTAAATATCGATAAATTTTAATGAAAACCACTATTATTATGTGGATGTTAAGGATTTTATTGTGTGTGTCACTTGCTTATTGAAACTTCGGAGTTTTAATTGAAATTTGGTGGTATAAAAGTTGATTGACGTTAATGTTGCAAGGGCTTTTATTGAACTGCAAAACCAATTAAGTAAACAAAAGTGTCAACTTTATTTTAATTGAATGTTTTAATTACGGTAATAAGTGGGTTAACTAACTGTTGGGCTAATTTTGAATAAGTCATTATTTTGTTTATTAATAACAAAATAATTTACCTGTGTAATAATTGGCATTATTTCTGAAACCTGACTGACGGACACAATATAAATTCTGCTCGCAGTTGCTTGTTTAATGCAACCTTTTTGCAATCCATTCTACATGCTATTCTTATTATGTTCATCATTCTTTTTAACGAACTTTTTATTGAATTAATTAACTTCATGATCCGAGAAGTACAGGACCGATCGATGTGGCGAATCTTGGGACGGCAGTCCAACAGCGGATGTCTTTCAGCTAAAATGATAATCAAGAATTAAATTCTCAACAAAAGATAAAAAACACAATTGTAACATTTAAATTATCGATAAAACCAACCTATTTTCCACCAACTCTCCCATCACTAAACGGGTGTCAGCTAGACTGACCACAGCATTTCCTTCTAGACTGTTCAAGCTCCGATTATAAATTGCGGGCCCTTTATTGTCCTTAAATAGTGCTGTGCCTTGTGGTCGCCTATTGTGACACTTAGTGGTCTTTGCAGTCAGTTTGTCGTCTTTAGCGGTAATAAATTATCGTGGATTGTGACGATTTAGCTTTGAGTGTTCTAAGAGTCAATGAGGTTTTGTTTAAATCAAAATCAAATACACTTAACAGTAAACTGTAGGTGGCTTGTGGTTAAAATACGCGTCAAGTCCCTCATTAGCAGACACAATTAAAAACCTATTGTTGGTGGCGACGTAGGGGCCTGACGCGTTATGCATAAATATAGAGTGAGAGAGTGAGTGAGTGAGTGAGTGAGTCAGTGAGAGCAGTGGTGGTAATAGCCCCAACTTACGAGTTGTAAGTAGTGGGTTCAAAACCAGCAAGGCCTTTACTTTGTGTAAATTATTTCATAATTATTGCTCTCAAAACGGTGAAAGAAAACATCGTGAGGAAACCGGCATGTCCTAGAAATAAAAATTCGATGACCATTTGCCAATCCACTCCCTCTCGCAGAAAGGAGGCCTATGTCCCAGCAGTGGGAATATTAAAAGGCTGATTATGCTATAGAAAAGCGAAGCAATGTGCTTTCCGCATGTTGGTAATTTCAGACCACAGTTTTCACCAACACAAATGAAGCTAAACTTAGTACCTAATATAAGTTTTCCTAATAGATATGATTTCTTTGTTTAAAAATTGACATACATTTTTTAACAATTAAGTCGAAGGATTCCACAGACAGGCGTAATTTGTTTTATGAATATTTTCCTGTCGATTTTTTTTATGAAAAATTGTTGTCACATCGTCGCGTTGGGAGCCTGAACACTAACAATATTATGAAGCCTGAAACTGGTTTTTAAAAATTATGTAATTAATAATAATTGTAAATATTTATAACTAAGTACCTTTTTTTTTTTTTTTTTTTTAGATATGTAAATAAATCAGAAAAAATATTAATATTAATAAATATTGGTTAGACCTTGACATTGAAAAAGTCAAACTTATCCCAGCCATATTTTGAACTTCACAACCTGGCGCCCAAATCGGTGTCCTAAACCTTCGGTCTTTAGGTCGACCATTTAATTTATTAAACATTATTCACTTTCCAGAACTTTCTGTTACAAGTATTTAGAGTCTCCGGAGTTCTAATTATACACAACAGCTGTCGGACGCCGCAGTGAGCTCTGTGGTCTCTCTAGTTGACTTTATGTGGTCACACGAGTCGGTTTATAGTCTCAAATTATACTAAATTGTAGTATGAGTACCTAACGTTAGTTTTGTTATCTGTTTTGTACAGTATGTAGAACGATATTACACCAGTCATAGTTTTTAAAAGCTGGTCCTTCAAGCCGGATAACAAGAATTTATCAGATCAAAACCACTTTCTAGGGTTCCGTACCCGAAGGGTAACAAACGGGACCCTATTACTAAGCCTCCACTGTCTGTCTGTCTGTCAGCGAGCTGTATCTCATGATCCGTAATAGATAGACAGTAGAAATTTTCACAGAATGAACCTATATTTCTGTTGCCGCTATAAACAAATTATAAATTCGTACGGAACCCTTCATGTGTGAGTCGAACTCGCACTTAACCGGTTTTTGTGAATACGCATTACGCAATACGCAAACCTGTGAAAAAAATTGTTTTAGTGTCGATTTTTCAATCGTCAGTTATGGTTTAATATATTATTATATTTTCGATACAAAAGCTGTGAAATCACAAGTTAGTTCCTCAGATAAAAGTTATCTATAAGAATATATTGGTCTTAAATTATATAATTTTATAAGAATCAATTCTGTAAACCGAAATTAACCTTAACTTTTCACTTTAATGACCCCGTAATTTGGTCCTTTCATGCCGCTGTTATTTTAGTCCAAATAACGTAATGGCAGTGGGCAGAGCACATTGCTCGCAGAACAGATGGTCGATGGGGCCGAAAAGTTCTGGATTGGCGACCGCGGAACCGGAAGACGCAGCGTTGGAAGGCCTTCAACAAGGTGGACCGAGGACCTGGTGAGGGTCGCGGGTAGCCGATGGATGCGAGACGCACAGGACCAGTCGTTGTGGCGACACTTGGGGTGGCCTATGTCCAGCAGTGGACGTTTTCGGCTGGAAAGATGATGATGAATTAAGCCAATAAAGTCAATTTTTTGTCTGCAATGCAACTCTGGACAAAGTGAACAAGTTTGCGGTCAATCACTTGAGTACTAGTCTAGCAACTTAGGTTATAGTACTTTCGAGGTAATAATAATACACATTAAAGGAATTCAGTTCGGAAGGAGTTTTATTGCTATTCGAGATAGCTTTGCAACGTTGAGAGGGTCGGTTCAAGAAATTAGAATGTTTTCTCATGTCAACTTGTGGTGTAAGGGAATAACTAATGTCTGGAGAGAGTTTTTCAGTGAGGATAGTATTTTCTCGTATTGCGAAGGCTTCTTTCACGCAATCTTAATGATTCCTGGGTACATAAATATTAATTATTTTTAGCCCATAGGTAAGTTAGATTATCAAATAATATTGGAGACTATATTGGCTTTTGCTATACTAAATCAATAAAAAACTGGCCAAGTGCGTATCGGATTTCGCAAATTGAGGGTTCCGTACCAAATATTGGTATTCGTTAGTAAATTATACGTTATGATAAATATTATCACCACAAGTTCATAGGTCAATGGGAAGTTAAAAAATTCCTCGTAACAAAATTTTGTGACAGAAAATAGACAGGCGGATACGTGAGTGACAACAATAGGGCTCCATTTGGAACCTTCGGGTACGGGACCCTAAAAAATTAAAAAGAAAACCGGCCAAGTGCGAGTCGGACTCGCGCATGAAGGGTTCCGTACCATTATCTATAAAAACGAGCAAAAAAATCACGTTTGTTGTATGGGAGCCCCCTTAAATATTTAATTTACTGTATTTTTTAGTATTTGTTTTTATAGCGGCAACAGAAATATACATCATCTGTGAATATTTCAACTGTCTAACTATTACGGTTCATGAGATACAGCCTGGTGACAGACAGACAGACGGATGGACAGCGGAGTCTTAGTAATAGGGTCCCGTTTTACCCTTTGAGTACGGAACCCTAATAAAACGCATCAAATTTCAGGAGTGGGGTCTTGTTTATCAGTTGTAGGTAAAAAGTGGTCGACCATCTGTTCTGGCAGCAAGGTGCTGCCCACTGACACCAAACTTATTTATATGTACCTACTTATTTAAAAAAAATGTCTGATTCCATTTCTTCCATACCCATATTAAGGAACAAAAAAAAGGTGTGTGTGCGATTCACACACGATAGAAGTGAAACTTCATGTGGGTAAAGATGGTCAAAAGGTGGCCAAAGGTGAGCAAAAAGGTGGCCAAAGATGAGCAAAAGTTGGTCAAAGGTTTGCAATTGGTGGTCAAAGGTGAGCAATAGGCGGTCAAAAGTGAGCGAAATGTGAGCAATTGGTGGTCAAAGGTGGTCAAAGGTGGGCAACGATGGGCAATGTGGAAGGTTTGCAATTGGTGGTCAAAGGTGAGCAATAGGTGGTCAGAGGTGGAAAAAGATTGTCAAAAGGTGGCCAAAGGTGAGCAATAGTTGTCTAAAGTTGATGATCGGTAGCGAAGTAACGGGACCCCAGGCCCCGCGTCGCGCGCGCCCTCTCCTCTCGCCGCCTCCGCCGCTGCCCGACGTCAGCCGAAGGTCGTCGAAGACGTCCGAACAATAGTATGTATATTTCTGTCTCATTCTTTCCTGGCTTCATCCTACACATTTTTGTATTTGTGTCTCTTACCTGTCGTTTTTTCCGTTGCATCCGGTTTGAAATCACAACGATTCTAAAGAAGTTTCACTTCAAAAATTTATAACAAGTCTTAAAACACACCACATCCAACCCATATCCTAATTCTCCTATTATAGCATATGATAAATATTTACCTTTCAAACTTGCGCACGCGCCGACCACGTAAACCGAGATTAACTACGCGTATATCAATCTTAACTCTTTGTAGTACAGTTATAAATTACCCAGTTAACCGTCGTTAACTGTTGTTAAAGTTTAATTTTAAACCGGTTAGTGTAAACTAGGTATTTTTGATACTATTGAAGTTTTAATTCGTTTTTACCGGAGTGTGTGCGTGTTGGTACTAATTATATTTGATTTAATCGTTATGTAATGTTTTTCAGCTGTAGAATTAAATAAATAGGTAAGTATGAATAGCTTTTAGGGTTCCAAATGTACGCATGAAAAAACAGAACCCTTATTCTTACAAGAGATCTGTTCCCGTCTGTCACAGCCATTTTTAACCGACTTCAAAAAAAGGAGGAGGTTCTCAATTCGACCGTATTTTTTTTGAAGCTGTTGCTTCACATGTGGTCCCATTTTAATTTGGTGAAGATCTGATGAAGAACTTCGGAGATACACAATGGAACTCTTCAATAAATGATAGCAGACCTTCCAGAATTGCTGCAATCGCATGTCTGTATATTGTTTTCACCACTTCACAACATTACATCACGCTGATACGCTCTGAAGGTGTATACAGATTTGTACAGTTCACCCTGATATGTTCAAATTCCCTATTTTTGGGGCTATCATGTCGGGCATAACTTTGCTATTAATTTAGTTATAGAATGGGTTACAACAACTAAAAAGTGAAAAATAAAAAACTTTTTACAAAAAAAATACAATCGACTTCCAGAATAATACTAAAAAACTTTTTTACAAAAAAAACAACCGACTTCCAAAAAAAAAAATACACTAAAAATGTATAAATAACTTTAATTTCGGAAGTCGGTGTTTGTATTTTTACTTTTTCGTTATTTGACACCGACTTCCGAAATTAAAGTTATTTATACATTTTTAGTGTATTTTTTTTTGGAAGTCGGTTGTTTTTTTTGTAAAAAAGTTTTTTATTTTTCACTTTTTAGTTGTTATACCCCAGAACTAAAAAACCCAATATAATGGAACGTGGAATTTAAACATTTGGAGAACACCAAAACGTCATCGAGGTACACGTATTTTCCGTTTTTGTTCAGTTTCTCAAAAAGCGCTGAAGCAATTTCGATAAAATTTATATGGGACCACCTCGGGAGTATATTCTTTCTGATGTAAAAAGAATTTTTGAAAATTGGTTCACAACTGACGGAGAAATCGGGTAACATATATACAAAAAAAAAAAACATACAGACGAATTGAGAACCTCCTCTTTTTGGAAGTCGGTTAAAAATGCAAAATAACTTTAATTTCGGAAGTCGGTGTCAAATAACGAAGAAACCAAACTAGAAACACCGACTTCTGAAATTAAAGTTATTTTGCATTTTTTAGTATTATTTCTGGAAGTCGGTTCTCTTAATCTCTTAATTCTTTATTGTACACCAAATCTTAACATAAAATAAAGTCATTACACAGTTCATGTACAAAGGCGAGCTTAAATCAAAGTTCCCAGCAAACCTTTGAGTGATAGAGTGAGGTCACATTCGAGGGTAAGATTGTGGGTGGGATTCGGTTGTATTTTTTTTGTTTATAAAAAGTTTTTTATTTTCCGGATCGATTGAGTTAAAATTTGGTACAAACATGAATATCTATGACCCAAATACGGACGATTAACATAAATAAATGAATTTGGAATATTGGAGCCATTTTAGGGTGCAAATCCAAAAATTAAAAAATAAAGGTTTTGAATTTTTACCGTGCTACATAAAAAATGAAACAGCAAAAGGGAAATATTGTGTGGGTCTTTAAAGGGGCAAATTGGGTACCTCAAAAGTTCAACGTCCTCTTATCGGAAAGTTTTCAGTTGAATTACAAGCGATTAGCTCTGATTAGGTACTTGTTATAAATAAAGCGGATTAAATATTAAGATTACGGTGAAGTTCTACCGAAATCGAATTATTTTGCCGTTTTCACGATTATCCTTGTTATTCTAACTACTAACTTTTTACACGTGTCAGTTGTAAAGGCACGTGTAAAAACTACACAATAAGGGAAGACCGAAAGTTATTGTTTTTCTAAGAATGTTTACCGAAATTCTAGCTTTTCGTTACAAGTTTTTTCTCTCGTGCGGGTTGTTTTTTGGGACAAAGAGTTTATTGTACAAACTTGTATACAGGGTGGAAAATATCAATGGGCCCTGAAGGAAACTACTTGAAATCCTTAAGATAGATTATTTTACTTTAAGAAACATTCCTTCATTTTTGAAGAAACAAAACTGCATTCACAGATTTCTCGAAAAGCTTACCTAAACCGGGAATCGAACCAGCTAAAAAAAAAAATAAACACTCGCTATTTTATTTTACTACTCGATACAGCCAATGTTAAGGCCGTACTACCGGCCAAGTGGCGCCCTCATTGAATAAAAAATCGTAGCATAGCATAGAAAATAGATATTAAAGAATCCAACGTCACGTTTGTTACAAATAGGATAAAGTATTTTTACGTTGTTAAAACAGGTCTCAGAATGTTTCGTATCCAAAGTAGTAGGCAAAAGTGTCAGAAACGGCCGTTTTTGGTACTTTTAACAACGTAAAAATACTTTATCCTATTTGTAACAAACGTGACGTCGGATTCTTTAATATTTATTTTCTTGGCTATGCTACGACTTTTTATTCAATGAAGGTGCCACTTGGCCGGTAGTAGACCCTTAAAGATAAAATTTCTCGAAGAAACATTAGGTTTTACACTCGTCTATCGTACAAGATATACATGAAATCTAATGTTTTCCTAATAGCATTTATTGCTGGCATTTGGTTGGGCCAACAATAAATGCTATTATTTTATTGTTGGCCCAACAATAAATGCTATTAGGGTTAGTACACAACCCGGGCCTGCGGACGGCGAGCAGTGGGTAGCTCGCCGTCCGATCAGCACCAGGCCCGTGAGTCGACGGCGCGTAGTGTTCCATGCGCGCCTCAAAGAGATGTAGTCAGCCACCACTGACGGGGCCCATCGTGGCCGGTGCCTGCATGCATAGGGGTAGCGGATAAATTCTGAAAATGAGTTACCGCACCCCTGGGCACTCAGGCAGGGAAGGAACAGGGGTGGGTTTTAGTCAGTAAGAGTCTGACACGCCCTCCCGCTCCACCCAGAGCGGGAGAAGTCATTGCATGATTTCCCACTCCACAAAAAAAAAAAAAAAGGGTTAGTACACATGGGCTTTAATCACCATTACCTAGAGTACACTACCTCACAGATTGCGTGGAAATGTGTGCATAGCATGTATAATGTAATAATAATAATAAATAATAAATCGTTTATTGCAGAAACTTGTACAACTTTTACATTTAATCTTACATAGGGACCTCCTTTTAAGTAAAAGATATACCTGTGCTAGGAGGTCCCGCTCTTCAATGACAAATTATTAAAAGTGGTGTACAAAAATAAAAGTCGGTTAAAATACAATTCAAACAAAAAATCACAAGTAAAATGCAAACCAAATAAAAGGCAAAAAAGAAAAGTAAAAGAACATAGAGATTAATCCTAAAATAGTGTGTGTGTATGTGTGTAAATGAGTGTGTGCTTGTGATAGTGTGTATGTGTGGGTGTGCATGCAATAATTCAATGTCATCATAGGTCTTCAATTTTAGCCATTGAACTATTGCCTTTTTGCAGTCCTTAGTAGTCATAGGATAGATGTTAATGATTTTATTAATTTTATTATATATGGCAGCGGAATTTGTACTGTATTGTCTTGTGGCATATGCAGTTTTGACAAATTTTACTGGTGCAACACAGTATTTTCTGTGAATGTGACTCTTAGAATCGCGATATCTCAGGAATGGTAACTCTTAGAAAAAAACATCATGAAGACCATTTTTGTAGAGAAATTTAAGATCTACAACTTTGGGTTGCGGTTTTTTTTGATAAACGTTTTCGAGAAAAATCCAAAAAACCTCAAATTTTGACCTTTGACCCCGAATATCTTTTGTAGCACACATGGGATCGATGAGGATTTCTAAAACTTTATTTGTAATGGTAAACCCCAGCTCTCCACCAATATTTAGATTTCCGGGAATTTTTGTTATTTGACCACTATTTTTATGTCTAAATTGACCGGACTATGTTAACTTTCGACAGCTAAAAGACACGTTATCATTTTCTTATAAGTCTAACGTCCAAAGACATTCTATGTGTGTGCGTACAAGCTTGCTAATTTATCTCTAACTACCTTGTTGTTTAATAGTTCGTAAATAGATTACCAAAAATACTGGACACGTATTTTTTCGTTTCTCATGAAAACAAAACATGAGGACGATACAGTGCGTTGAAATTTCGCGTGACGTCCAGGTGTGTGACACTTTTTACCACTAGGTTACGTAACGAGCCCCCACTCCTGAACCTTGATGCGTTTTATCTGTGATGCGTTTTATCTTTATCTTTTTTTATTGGCTTGGTAAAGCAAAAAATACGTTACGTACTTTCGAACTAAATAGAATTATAATTTTCATACCCAGGTGACATCCCTATTGGTAATAATAATTCTATGCACATTTCCTTCTGAGACGAGGCGTTCTGACGATAAATTTAAAAATAAAACTTTACGTATGTCCTTCATATTAAAATGGATGATAAAATAAAATTCTAAGATCAAATGGTTTTGAGAAAGATTTTATCCTGAATATTATTAATCCTATCGATTAGTACAGTAAAATAGCGAGTGTTTATTTTTTTTAATTTTTAGCTCGTTTGATAGCTTTTTGACGAATCTGTGAATGCGGCTTTGCTTCTTTTTAAAAATAAAGGAATGTTTCCTTTAAGTAAAATAATCTATCTTTTAAGGATTTAAAGTAGTTTCCCTTCAGGGCCCATTAATATTTTGCACTCTGTATAGTCACAAAAAAGTTTTTATTGTAATTGACAATGGTGCTGATTCTCTTGTTCAATAACTAAACTAAAATGAGAGAATCGCTGTCTTTTACTAAAAGGCAGTGCGAGAAAAGGACGGCTACAACTATGAACTAAGTTAGAGATGTCAAACTAGTTTACGCCTTGCGTTTCACCGTGTTTTTAGTCGACATGTTTTTACGTGTACCCTTAATTTGTATGGAAATATTAGTTCAACTAAATTTGACAGCTCTAAATTACGTCTGTCGCTTTCTTGTTTTATTAGAGAGAAAAAGAAAGCAATAGCCTAAGTTAAGTTTAGTTTATGCACAACAGAATTTGAAATATTTAATTAGAAATTGGTTCTCCCATACTAACTTTGGTTAGCTGATGATAACTTTATTCGGACAAATCATAAAGGTGTCGTAATAGAATTCAATAGAGTAATGTCGTTTTTCTTTGTAGAATACCTTCTAACAGTGGCTTCGCCGGTCCTGTGCATCTCGCATCCATCGGATTCCCACGACCCTCACCAGGTCATCGGTACACCTTGTAGGAGGCCTTCCAACGCTGTGCTTTTTGGTACTAAGTCACCACTCCCGAAGCTTTCAGTCCCATCGACGACAAACTATGGCTGCCTGCCTACCATGTTCTACCACTTAAGTGTGGTGATTCTTCAGGCTATGCCGGTAACCTTGGTTCTCCTGTGGATATCTTCATTCCTGATTCGAGCACACTAGCAAGCTCCGAGCAAAGCCCTCTTCATTGCCTTTTGGGTGATTTTAAGTATACGAGTATGTTTCATTCCCACCACTGAAAACACGCACTGGTCATACACTTTTATCTTGAGATACTGTGGTACGAGAGACGAGAAGATACTGCGCAGTTTCGCGAATGCTGCCGATCCGAGTCGTATTCGGCGGTTGACCTCTTTTGTGAATTTATCTTCCTAAAGTAGAGTTTGAAAAAGTCTCAATTTCGATTTATCAAGTCAGAAACTGGGGTATGCAACTGTAGATCGAGAGTATAAACTGCTAGCTTCGGAATTATAAGTACTTCCCTCATGATAAATTATAGCCTATGTGCTATTCCAGACTATAATCTCTCTCAATCTCATCCCGATTGGTTCAGTCGTTCTGGTGTGATTGAGTTACAAACATCCAGCCATCCAAACTTTCGCATTTATTACATTAGTAGGACACTTCCTAAATTATCCAATAATATTATTCATGATTTTTATGTTATACAATTTGTATGTGTTATTCAATACCCAAATAAAGTTCTCATCTTTAACACAAAATAAAAAGAAACCGCCCAATTGTTTATAAGGTCCGTTAAATGCTTGTTTTTCTCTTTAAAACAATTTATGGCCTCACCCTAGGGGGCAATGTGGACGCTTTGTTTTCTATTAAGTTGGCATACTCCTTTATTTATAGCTGGAACGCGATTGAAATACTTGAAATTTACATTTTTAAATGGCCGTTGGGGAATAAACGATGGAAGGCATTTTTGTTTAAAAAGGTATCTTTAGTACCAAATGTTATTTTTGTGCTGATTTTTATGTAAGAGCTGTGTATGTACTATTAGCTTAGTTGCCAGCGGGTTAGCCTGCGTGGAATAAGTTCTTAACCCATTATATATATGTCGATACCGGAAATTTAAATTGTCGTAAAGGACATTTTGCCGAAAATGAGTTATATATACAGGCTGTAAGGTACATAAACGCACATACGTGTTCCAGTGATTCAGTACATGATTCTGGACCCCCTAGCGTTGGAATTTTTCGTCAGCTTTTTCCTAATTTTTTTTAAAAAAAATCTGCGTTTTTTTTTACATTAAACTGTATAAAATCGTTATACCTATCTACCTCAATGAAATTTTTAATTAAAAAATAATTAGTTCGCTTTTTTCGCAAAAAAAAACGCAATGTAAATAAAATTACTATGTTTAAGTCTGTTCTGTTGTTTGAGTTTCATTAATAATTGTTTAAAAAAAAACTAGTTAGTAGACTAGTTATAAAAATAAACAGTACCTTGATATCTAAGATTGAATTGCTAATAATTTAAAAGGCTGAAGTTATTTTACATTTAATTAATTTTTTAGCAGTCAGGTTTTTTGTTTTTATATTAATTGGTTTATTTCAGACTTTTCAGTTTTTATTAATGAACGATTTTTTCAAATAAGTTAAGACTGTTCTAATAAATATTGTTTGAGTTTCATTAATAATTACTTAAAAAACTAGTTAGTAAATTAGTTTATTAGCTGATTATTCTAAAACTTGAGTCGTTTTTTAACAACGCAACGATTACTGGCGATTAAATTTAAAAAAAAATTGCATAACATTTTGTTTAAATTTTAATAACATTTTTGTTACTTTTTTATTTGAATAAATATAAAAAATAATAAAAACACTTTTTATTTCTCTTGGTTTTACTACCCATTATAGGTATTTCTATTTAGAACTTTAGGTTTTTGGTTCCTTTTACCCCCTTAGTCTCTGATTTAATTGACCTGTACCACCCATTGATGATCAAGATTAGCCCTTTATGACACATCTGACTTTATCATAACCAATTTTTCGTGGCTGTAAAGTACTTCAGTTAAATTTATTTGGGCTGTAAAGGACTCTCATTTTCGTCAATAATTAAGTTTGGTTTATTTTGTCCCGTCAGCTACCGTAAGGCCCTTTCGGACCGCGAACCCAGAATACGGACCACTTCCCGTAAGGCCCTTTCGGACCGCGGGTGGCACGCGTTCTTTCAACCTCTATGATTACATAACGAAACGTCATATTCCTGTGGAAATTTTTACACACTCGGAGCGTGATAGTATCGTACTTTTACAAATATTTCCATAGAGAAATACTGTTTTGAAAAATTTTAAAAAATGTTTTTATTTGCATGTTTATGTTTGTCAACGGCAGACGACAATTTGTTGATATTGTGTGTTTTAATTAGTTTCGTGTTTGTTTATGTGATATGTTGTGTTTATATATTCATTACTATGTTGTTATTACGTCATTATAACATCGTTTTAGATAAATATTTTGAAAAATGATTACGTTATGACATTTCTTGTCAAGGTCAAACGGTTTTGTTTACATTGTTATTGTGAGGGTGAATGATGTGACTTTCTGTGTGTTTGAACACAGTGTGAAGGTATTTATTTATTGTTAGGTAGTTATTACATAGTATTAGAAAAAAAACGCATCACAAAACGCAACGCAAACGCAGTAACGTAATTTGAAAAAGCCGTTACTTGGTTTGGTTTTCGTGATATGAAGTTTGAGAATGAATAATAGGAAAATATTGTATCGGACTCTACAAAAAAAACATTGTTATTAAACTACTTGTATATTCATAGTATAACATGCAAAATTTCGTGTAAATTGATACAGTGGTTTTATCAGAAATGAACCTAATACGTGAACAAATACTATTCCCGCCAAATCGTTGATAACAGCATTTGATTAGAATTCAACTCTCGTAACACAAGTATTGTTTACATTTTATGATAAGGTCTGTTTATTCAACAACTCAATAAAAAAAACTTCAAGTTCCTAGCACCAATAGAAGCGTCAGCGAACCGTTTTATGTAAACAAAGTCATAAACATGTCAATGGCGGGAAAATAGCGCGGGTATGCCAGATGTGCGAGTTTCGCGCGCGCCGGTCGCAGACGGGTTAATATAAATGGATAAAACTCGAAAAAATAGTTAGGGTTTCTTTTGACATCATGAATACAGTACTTTGTTTGAAAAAGATATTAGACAAGCACATTTTTTTTTTTGTTTTTTGTCTCTACTGAAAACCCATGTTTTGTCCTTTACGATAATTGAAATTGCCGGTATCGATGTGTTTTTCCAGACTTTAATCTATCTCTGTGCCAAATTTTATCCAGATTCTTTCAGCCGTTCTTGTGTGATTGAGTAACAAATATTCATCCATCCAAACTTTATAATATAAGTGGGATTGTACAGGTTACGAAGAATATTCGTCTGAAAATACAAACTTAGCCACAGTTTTTTGCAAGTTTCAGGAGTGCCAGATTGGTTTTCAACACAAACGAAGTCATCATCTCTATTCAAGAGCCGATCAAGTGTCGAGATAAATCCATGTAGCAGAGTAGTTACTATTGCCACAGATAATATAATACTAAATATAATACACATACAAAGAAACAGTACCGCCGTAACCACGGGTTTTTTTAAAATAAATACAGAGAAAGGGGGAAGGTAAGTATAGACAAATAACTTTTGTTTTTCGTTCCGGCCCGTCCTTTATACCTCGCTAGATAGTGTTAGCAGCGACGGCTTGCAAACTGAATGAATTTACTTAGTCTTACCAATATTTTCTCACACACTGAGGAATTATTTTATAATATTTTGGCACTTCATAGCTATTTTACTGTATCAAAATGTGTCACTATTCAAATTTTGAAGAGGCGAGTGGATAAACTCTACAACTTCAAAAAGCGCCATCTATTGGTACAAGAAATATAAATATCTAAGGATTCGTTCAAATAATCGTCTAAATTTGAATTACAAGCCAATTATCCCACAATTTTATGGTTAGGGCAGTTTATTAAATCAGAAAATACAGTTTTTACCATATTTCTTTTCAAAATATTAATATTACAACTTCATTAAGAAATCGATGCATATCACGCTATCTATTGAGATTTATTTGAACTAAATTTTCTTTGTTCGAGAGGAGACCCCGTGCTATTTCTGTCATAAATATCATTGCCAACCGTGATGACTTTAGTAACCTCTGATACCTAACTGCTGTTCAAAGAACTGGTTACTGTAAGATCTATCTTCTCTTAAGGATTTTTTTATGCTTTTATAACTTGTTTGGAAGTTTTGTTTCTTCTTTACAGTAGAGCTTTTTTTAAATATTCAAATTTTTCGTTTGAAGCTGTTCATGTCTAGCTTCGCAAGACCTCATTCGTAAAACCTCATGATCCGATTTCAAATTTTACAAGTATATTGTCTAGACTTGTATAAAGTTCAAAATTTTTTATGGGCTGGTTACTAACGCAAACATAACAAATCAAAAACATATTACATAATCCTATTTTACTGTGAACCAATTCCCATTTCCGAACTCATTTCTCGATACTCCTTAAACATAAAAAATCTGTGTCAACGGTTCCTAGGTCCCAACGATTCGAGAATTTATTGCCTAGTTTTATAGTCCATAACGTTTAATACCTAAAGGTCGGGATGACAGTCAAATTGGGTCTTTAAATAGTAATTGGTACTTACAATTGGACCGGTCTTACATTTTCATATAAATATTTATTGTTATTATATATAGGGTTCCAAACTGTCGAATAATAATAATAATTCTTTTATTTCAGATAACTAAGATCCAATGTGTTAGTAATTACAATAGTGACACAATATTGGTGATTCATTTTGACTATGAAAAAAATGGAAACTTTATAAGATTACTTTGTTCTCCGTCTGTCCGTCTGTCAAGACCCTTTTTCTTAGGAACGCGTGCAGGTATCAAGGTGAAATTAATTATATCAAATGCTCAGGTCGGCAATAACTTGGAGAAGTGAAAAAATCAAACTTCTAAGTCCACGCAATCAAAAGATCAGCCCCCTTAGCCAAAATACATTTCTGTAAACGTTAACGCTAACGCTTCGTGCAAAATGTATGGCAACGACGTTTTGCACGAAGCATTAGACAGAGAACTGTCACGTGACTCACGCCCAGTAATGTCTTTGCCATACATTTTGCACGAAGCGTTAGCGTTAACGTTTACAGAAAAGTATTTTGTCTAAAGGCTCCGATCCGAGGCTGTTTATGCTCCCTTTATGCCGTATATTTTGACACTCTCAAGGAAATCAAAACCTATAGTGTACTACCCGTTGACCTACAATCATGAAATTTGGCAAAAAGCATTAGCATAGAGCACAAGTAAAGGAAAAAAAAATAGTACGGTAGAGTAGAGGTACATACTCCCTAAAAAATATGATTCGTTCGGAACCCTTTTCGCTCGAGTCCAACTCGCTCTTGGCCGAGTTTTTATTAGTATTTTATTTTATTGGGTTAACCCTACAAGTTAGCATAACAGGTACTTGGAGCATTCCAGCATATGAGTTATGTTCTGGACAGGGGCACAGAATTCACATTAGGTGTCTGCTGGGTCTATAAAATGTAAGAATGTGGGTCTACCGGGTCTACCTACCCATATTTTCGGATGCCCCAAGCCTTTCGTAAACCTGCACTTAGAGGACACGTCCACTAAGTGCAGGTGCACTAGCATTGCAGCGTCAGTAGTAGCGTTCTGGATGAACGCTGGGTGGAGCGGGAGGTCGTGTCAGACTTTTACTACTAAAACCCACCCCTGTTCCTTCCCCTAGTGTAATAGGCAGAACAGTTTAATAAGGATGTCTCCGGGATATAAAAATAATAGTTCTATTTAGTCCTTAAGTTAGTTAAAAGTATTTAGAAAGTTTGGAAACCATCGATTTGAAAGAAAAAGAAGGATAACAAGCGTGGTATTAATAATGCCATCCTTTTTTTTTTGGGGTTGGGAAGTCATCCAATGAGTTCTCCTGCTCCTTCGTGTCAGACTTTTACTGACTAAATCCCACCCCTGTTCCATCCCCCAGTGTAATAGGCAGAACAGTTTAATAGGGATGTCTCCAGGATATAAAAATAATAGTTCTATTTAGTCCGTAAGTTAGATTATCAAAAAATATTGGACCCGGTATTTTTTGCTTTACCAAACCAATTAAAATTGACAAAGATAATACGCATCAAAGTTCAGGAGTGGGAGCTTGTTACGTCACTAAACAGTACAAAATGTATCGAGGGGTGACATCTCTTGAAATTTCAACGCACTGTATCGTCCTCATTTTTGGTTAACGTGATAAATGAAAAAATTACGTATCTAACATTTTTTGATAATCCAACATAAGGACTAAATAGATTTTTCTAGAAAACTAGCCTTTGGTTGGTAGGTACCTATACTTTTCACAATCTCAATTTCGTTGATATTGCAATAGGGGCAAACCCGAGATAACTGCTGATACCCAGAAATACTAGATGGTAAGTTCATATAACACTTATCCCGACCTAGGAAGTCCAAGATTCAAGGTCAGAAGGCAAAATTAATGCTACTAATATATACCTATTTTATCCCGAGAGTTCCTTTGGTAAAACGCATGACTTTCACACGGGCGAAGCTCCAGAACATGTATTTTCAACAAACATTGTTAAAAAAATTGAAAATTCTCAATGGTAGTCACCATTTTTTTATTTATTTATAAAGCCTTATTTACCTTATTTTTTGTTAACATCCATCCAGCCGTCCAGGCTGGGTATCGGCAAAATTCGAAACAGAGTTACCACGCACCTAGGCACTCAGGCAAGAAAGGAACAGGGGTGGGTTTTAGTCAGTAAAAGTCTGACACGCTCCACCCAGAGCGAGAAAAGTCATTGGATGATTTCTCAACCCACAACAAAAAAGAAGCCGTTTAGGCTATGGAGTCTGTCAAATAAACAGACATACAAACACACATACTTATTCTCGAAAAACAATTACCCTTCTGTGGCAGTCGTGCTGAATGCTAAGACCTAAGGTTTAACTTCAGCACATAAGTTGTAGGTAACCTACCAACTGTTACAGCAAACATACCTGCAACACAGTAACATAACATTAATACTAGCACGGAAATAATCGCTAAAATATTCAAATGTACACCATATATTTTAATGAACCGTCTGTGAATAAAATTTTATGTTCTAGGTACGCTATCGAAACTGTTGGTCCTATTACAAAAAGTATTTTACATACAGGAGAGTTTTACTCACATATACATATGTACCTATATATGTGATGTTTTGGGATTTATAATAATTATGTAAGCGGGGTCAAGGGATCAGCTACCCGACAGACGTCCTTCTATCAAAAGTTTACAGCTATTGACAGCTGGGAACAGTAGTGAATGTAATAGAGAAAAATGTTTTTTTATGGTTTCCCGTGAAATTTTTCCAATCTATACATATAATAAATCTGTAGAAAAGTCATTTTTGTACATTGAAGAAATTGAAACAAAAAATAGCCAGCGTGTGAAAAGATAAGTAACAGAACCCATTTCCATCATTTTTGAAATTTTTGTCTGTTTGTCTGTTTGTCTGTTTGTTTGTGCGCACATCACGTAAAATCTACGAATTCAATGCTGACAATGTTTATATACAAAAATTATACGCAACTTGAGGATTAACTTAGTTTTTGTTTCATCGAAATCGGTTCACTCTATCAAAAGATATGATTAATTTAGTGAGTTCAAGAAGTAAAATATTACGTTACGCAATTAAGTATAGTACTTGCAACGACATCTTAAGACTAAAAATAGAACTAATGTTGATAGTTGAAATCTAAATCCGATAGATGGCGTTGTGCAAATGACGTCATTTTCTGAATCGCGGTGTTAAGATTTTCCGCGCGAGGATGACGTCCACCGTGTTTACTAGGCAAATTGGGTTTCGTTAGGTGTCTTAAAAGTTCTTGCGTGTGTCGTAAAAGTTCTTTGGTTGCTTGGTTTATCGATTTTCTAAATTGGTCGAAAAAAAAGTATTTGCTTATCTTATTGGTTTCGTTTGGTCAACTTTGGTCATTGGTTTGAAGTACGAAGTAAAGATTGTATTTGATTTACTTCGTAGTTTGAATCCAATAGTGCCAATCGTTATACAGTAAGTTAGTGTTGCCAATTCGTTGAGTCACGACCACGAACAGACGATACGTTGTCACACTAGACTGTTCGACGCACCGTTCTTTTAAGTTTGTAGGCTATTCAGTCATAAGTGTTGTTAGTTTTGTTTATTGCTTTAATTTTCCTTGAAAATGCCTCAAAGAAAAAAAACTAACCTTTCGCTGTGTAGCCGAAATGCGAAAAGGATGAGACTTTGTAGGTCTCAGGAATCGGAAGAAGATCGTGAAGCACGGTTATCTGCTAACCGAGAGCACATCGCTCTTTCACGTGAATCGGAAACGTTCACCGAAAGGGAGTCACGTTTAAGTTCACAAAGAACACGGACCGCGACTTTGCGGTCTCAAGAGAGTATCCAGGAACGCGAAGACCGGCTGTCTGCTGATCGGGAGCGCCACTCTCTCTCACGTGAGTCAGAGACATTCACAGAAAGGGAGTCGCGCTTAAGTTCGCAAAGAACTCGGACCGCGACTTTGCGTTCTCAAGAGAATATCCAGGAACGCGAAGTTCGGCTGTCTGCTGATCGGGAGCGCCAGTCTCTCTCACGCGAGTCAGAGACTTTCACAGAAAGGGAGTCGCGCTTAAGTTCGCAAAGAACTCGGACCGCGACTTTGCGTTCTCAAGAGAATATCCAGGAACGCGAAGTTCGGCTGTCTGCTGATCGGGAGCGCCAGTCTCTCTCACGCGAGTCAGAGACTTTCACAGAAAGGGAGTCGCGCTTAAGTTCGCAAAGAACTCGGACCGCGACTTTGCGTTCTCAAGAGAGTATCGAGGAACGCCAAGCACGTCTGTCATCTGACCGAGAGCGACACGCTCTCTCGCGCGAGTCTGAATCTCTCTCCCAAAGAGAAGAACGATTACAAATAGCTAGACATAACTATGTAGGTGTACAAAGAAACAATGAAAGTTATCTTGCATCTGAAAGGGAAAGAATAGATGAACTAAGACGAGCAGAAACAGCAGAACAACGTCAATCTCGCCTAGAAATAGAACGAGCTCGATACCATATGAATAGAGAAACAAATAGCGGAGCTGATGAGTCCATGGAAAATGACGATGCAAATATTTTATTACCTTGGGACAATAGGGAAAAATCAGGGTTCACATATTCGTCTAGAATTAATTATGCTGGCTTTACTTTCGTGGGTGACATGAGAGAAATTTGTAATTTTTGTCATACTTTGAAATGGAGGAAAGAGACAGATGGAATGTGCTGCTCAAATGGAAAAATTGTTCTTCCAAATTTCCAAGATCCACCACACTTACTTAAAAGTCTCCTGAATGGCGATCATCCCCAGTCGAACCGTTTTTTGGATAATATTCGTTTATATAACAGTGCTTTCCAAATTACTTCCTTTGGGGCAAAACAAATAACGGAAGGACCGTTCATGCCAACCTTCAAAGTACAAGGTCAAGTTTATCACCTTATTGGATCTTTGCTGCCAGAAAATGAACCCAAATTTCTCCAAATTTATTTTGTATCCGATTACACGCAACAGCTCAATGTTAGAAATCACAATTTTCCCCAGCTCAATGCTGAGCTTTTGGGTCAACTTCAAGAATTGCTGCATCACGTTAACCAGTACGTTCGTGAATTCAAAGCTGCATTGGAGTCAATTCCACAAGGCAGCAATGATTTCAAAATTGTTATAAGTGCCGATAGACGTCCTGTGGGTGAACACCGTGGAAGACACAATGCACCCGTCGCAGATGAAGTTGCAGTTGTTTTAGTCGACCAGGAGTGTGAGAGACGTGATATCGTGTTGCGTACACGCGACGATCGCCTTCAACGCATTTTGGAAACCCACCGAGCTTACGACGCCCTGCAATATCCACTAATTTATTGTCATGGTGAAGATGGGTACAATTTTGGGCTGTACCAAGTGAACCCTACTACGAGAGTCACTAATTATCAAAAAAAAATATCTGCTCAACAATACTATTCCTACCTTTTACAAATAAGGCAAAACAGTTTCGTATATTTGCAACGATTTCGTGGTTTGTTCAGCCAATTTATTGTGGACATGTACGCAAAAATAGAAACTGAACGTTTAGTGTATATTCGCACTAACCAGCGACGGTTACGCGCTGAAGAATACGTGCACTTGCGGGACGCCATGCAATCAGATAATAACGTCGAAAACTTGGGTCGATTGGTTATTTTGCCATCCAGTTTCACAGGCGGTCCGCGGTATATGCACGAACGAACGCAAGATGCTTTTTGTTACGTCCGTAAATACGGCCGGCCGGACCTTTTTATAACATTTACAACAAATCCAAAGTGGACGGAGATTTGCCAGGCACTTCTCACAGGACAGGCGTCATACGACAGACATGACATTATTGCTAGGATTTTTCATTTAAAACTCAAAGTCTTGATTAATCTACTTACAAAGGAGAAAGTTTTCGGTTCAACTCTTTGTTTTATGTATAGCGTCGAGTGGCAAAAGCGTGGTTTACCCCACGCGCACATTCTTCTGTGGCTGGAAGAAAAAATTCGTCCCGATGCTATAGACAGTGTCATAAGTGCAGAATTTCCGGACTATAATGCAGATACGATTTTGCATGACATAGTAAAAACACATATGGTTCACGGGCCATGTGGCCTCTTAAACAGGGAATCACCGTGCATGAAAGATGGTCAATGCTCAAAAAAATACCCCAGAGCACTGAAAGAACTAACTATGGCTGGGGAAAATGGGTATCCGCAATACCGGCGAAGATCACCGTCACAAGGTGGTTTCACAGCTACTGTCAGATTCCGTGGACAAGAAATAATTCTAAATAATAGTTGGGTGGTACCGTATTCTCCAGTTTTGTCAAACGCTTTTCAAGCACACATTAATGTTGAAATTTGTAATAGCGTCGAATCTATAAAATATATATGTAAATATGTTAATAAAGGTAGTGATCAAGCCATGATAGCACTAAGAAATAACAACCAATTTGATGAAGTGACAAGGTATCAATCTGGCCGATACATAAGCTCTTCGGAGGCAGTTTGGCGCATTTTGAGTTTCCCTATTCATGAAAGGTATCCGCCAGTCATCCATCTTGACGTGCACCTGGAAGGCGGGCAGCGAGTTTACTTTCAGCCAGAAAATGTGGCAGAAAGAATGAACAACCCAAGACAAACCACCTTGCTCGCATTCTTTCGCCTTTGCGAAAGAGACAATTTCGCTAAGTCTCTGTTGTACAATGAAGTGCCACATTATTATACTTATAACAAGCAGCAAGGTGTTTTTAATCGCAGGAGACGTGGAACTGCTGTAGAAGGCGAGTCCGGCATTTTTAAAGAACACGTGATTGGAAGAGTATACACGGTGCACCCAAATAATGCAGAGTGTTATTATTTACGCCTTCTTCTTCACACAGTGCGAGGACCTACTTCTTTTGCTGAGCTCCGCAAAGTGGACGATATAGAATATCCCACATTTCAAGCTGCTTGCCGCGCACGGCATTTATTAGATGGCGATCAGCATTGGGATGATGCTTTAGCCGAAGCATGCGTCAGTGATAGTCCACATCGTTTGCGCCATTTATTTGCCATTTTGTTGACATTTTGTGGCCTATCGGACGCTGGGCAGTTGTGGCAAAAATATAAAGACGCGTTTGCCGAAGATTTTTTGAGACAGCAAAATATAAATAGTGAAACTTCTGACCAAGTACGTGAAAGCTGCCATAATAGGGCTTTGCTGGCTATACAAGATATAGTTACAAGTATAGGAGGGAACCCCCTCAGTCAATACGGCTTGCCGACACCGACAGTTGGTGGGGAACGAATTAATAGGGAGTATACATCTGAAATAAATTACAACCCCGAAGAGTTAGCAGAAATATTGCGAAATGGCTGTTCAAATTTGACGTCAGAACAACGTCAAATCTTTGATAGAGTATGCTGTAGTGTAGAACATTCATTAGGAGAAATGCTGTTTTTAGATGCACCTGGTGGAACAGGTAAAACTTTCCTCACTAAAGTTATCTTGGCTCAAATAAGGAGCCAAAACAAAATTGCCCTTGCCGTCGCTTCCTCAGGAATAGCTGCCACTTTATTACCAGGAGGAAAAACTGCACATACAACATTTAAAATACCAATCGACTTGGACCGCACAGAAAACCCTGTTTGCAACGTGTCTCGCAATAGTGATAAAGCAAGGGTTTTACGCGATTGCGCCCTTATCGTTTGGGACGAGTGTACGATGGCAAATCGTAAAGCTGTGGAAGCTGTAGATAGAACGTTGCGAGATATAAGACAAAATGACCGACCGATGGCAGGCTTAACGGTGCTATTCTGTGGAGACTTCAGGCAGACACTCCCTATAATACCCAGAGGAACGAGGGCCGATGAAATAGGTGCCTGTTTAAAGAGCTCTATTTTATGGCGTAGTGTCATATTAACTAATTTGAGCTTTAATATGCGAGCATATTTGGGAGGTGACGCAAACGCGCAGGTTTTCTCAAATTTACTACTTCAAATTGGTAACGGCACATACCCGACTCAAGAAGGAGGTAAAGTAACTTTAGTCGAAAGCCTGTGTTCTTCTGTTGCCTCACAGCAGGAACTCATTTCCTCTGTATACGGAGATCCATCAGAGATCTCGAACCATGACGCTGCTTGGCTATGCCAACGAGCTATTTTGGCACCTCGCAACGACCAAGCAGCAGCAATAAATTCTCAAATATTGGTACATGTTTCTGGAGAAAGTAGGGAATATTTATCTATTAACACGGTTTTAGAAGAAGGAGATGCCACCCACTATCCAGTAGAGTTTTTAGACTCTCTAAATAGACCAGGTCTTCCAGCACACAAAATTTATTTAAAAGTCGGAGTACCAATCATTCTACTCAGAAATTTAAGCCCACCAAAACTATGCAATGGAACTCGGTTGAGAGTAACAAATCTCCAACGAAATGTCATCGAAGCCGAAATCTTAACAGGTTGCGGCTCCGGTGATGTTGTTTTCATTCCCAGGATACCCATTATCCCCAATAATTTTCCGTTTACTTTCAAACGTGTGCAATTTCCTGTAAGCCTCTGTTACGCTATGACTATTAATAAAGCCCAAGGCCAGACGTTATCCGTTGCGGGTGTAGACCTTACTTTTGATTGTTTTTCACACGGCCAACTCTATGTTTCTCTATCACGTGTTAGCAACCCAAACAACCTTTTTGTATATGCTCCGGGTAATTCCACCGCTAACATAGTATATAGAGAAGCATTAACGTAATCAACTATACCAAAGTCAGGACTCTTATCTAAATCATCAAAAAGGTGATATACTCTTATCTAAACGACGTTGTTTTGTTCTCGACAACCACGCGAACGAAGTCGCGGGCACAGCTAGTGTTCTTCATAAGAACCTTCCTTGTTTTTTTTTTGTGGTGTGGGAAATCATCCAATGACATCTCCCGCTCTGGGTGGAGCGAGAGGGCGCGTCAGACTCTTACTGACTAAAACCCACCCCTGTTCCTCCCTGCCTTGAATGCCCTGGGGCGAGGCAACTCTTTCGAATTTATCCTCAACCCCTAGGCAACCTAAAAATGCCTTGCGAGGAGAAAATAAGTGTATGGTACTGTATGACCCCAAGGCACCAGTTACTGACTAAAACCCACCCCTGTTCCTTTCCTGCCTGAGTGCCCAGGGGTGCGGTATAAGAACCTTCCTAAGACTTCAACGAAAGTTTAAAAAAAAGTTTACCCTAATTGGTCCAGCCTTTCTCGAGTTATGCGCTTAGCAACACATTTTGCCATTAATTTTTAGGGTTCCGTACCCGAAGGGGCCAAACTGAGCCCTATTGCGTCACTCACGTGTCGGTCTGTCTATTTGTCCGTCGTCTGTCACAAAATTTTGGTGCCGAAGAATTTATTAACTTCCCATAGACCTATGATCTTGAAATTTGGTAATAATATTTATTTTGCTAACAAATACTAATATATTGATAAATCAGATTTTTGAAATTTCCTCATTTGGTACGGAACCCTAAATATGCGAAGTCCGACACGCACTTGCTATTACTTTTATAGATAGATAAGCAGAAGGGCTCGTAGCAAAGTGATAACAGTCGATGCTACCGTAAGTCGTTGGTCCCAGCAGCCATTTGTAGATCATAGACAGTCAGAAATCCAAAAGTCTGAAACCAGTATTACCAAAGGGTTATAGTGATATCCAGTGATGTAGAGGTTGTGGGTTGTGGAGGTCAGATGGGTGGGGTTCCAATATAATGGAACGTGGAATTTAAACATTTGGAGAACACAAAACGTCATCGAGGTACATGTATTTTCCGTTTTTGTTCAGTTCCTCAAAAAGTGCTGAAGCAATTTCGATAAAATTTATATGGGACCACCTCAGGAGTATATTCTTTCAGTTGAAAAAAGAATTTTGAAAATTGGTTCACAACTGACGGAGAAATCGGGTAACAAACATACAAAAAAAAAAAAAAAAACATACAGACGAATTGAGAACCTCCTCTTCTTGGAAGTCGGTTAAAAATGAATAATTATTATATAGACTTACATTTGTAACACCTTTAGCATTCAACCCCGTTACCAAGCTTAGCTTTAATAACATTCTTACACCACTGGACTTTACCAGCAGGGCTTACAATAGTATCCCAAGGCACCTTTCCATAGCAGCTCACTGTCAGCTGACGACACGGTTGGCGCAGTGGTTGAGCGTTCGACTGCTGCGCTGCGTGTCGCGGGTTCGATCTCCGCACGGAACAAATATTTGTATGACCTGCAGATAGTTGTTCCGGGTCTGGGTGTCTTGTGTTTGTGAATTTACATGTTTGTGAACGCACCCACGATACAGGAATAATTCCTAGTGCGGGGCAACGTTTTTTTAAAAAAAAAAAAAAAAAAAAAAAAAAAAAAAAAAAAAAAAAAAAAAAAAAAAAGCTTAGCACTTTTCAAGAAAACCTCACTGCGACAAGATGGCAACTTTACGCGCGCATGCGTGACTGGAAACAAAATGAGTCTTGCAGCGAATGTGGCAAATCTCTCATCATCCTACGTAGCAGTGGCCAACCGACTCTAGCCTGTTGTTGGAAACAAGTTTCTGCGATTGGACAGAGGCAATCTGTGCCTAGTGGCAGGACTATTACCAGACACTGCTCAATAAACACTTCCACACAATAGACGTAACGGATAGTCCCTTGTGCAGAGCATGCTTGGAGACGGCGGAAACTACGCTCACGTGCTCCCTGAGTGTACGGGCGTCGCCGATACGCACATACGAACCTTAGTATCACCGTATTCCCTCATGGATGCCCTAAATAGACTAGGAGGCCAAATCTGCTTCTGGAAGGTGGGCTGGTTGGAATCGTCTGTTTCACACATTTACGTACCTACGAGTAAATAGCTCCGTAACAGACAGACTGATGTCCACATTCTAAGTTTGGTGCTATCATGAAACACTCCATAACCGATTTAGAGACTTTAATTTAGTGAAAATTACCCTTGGTTACAACTCCAGCGTCATAAATTAGGGTTCCTAGGATAAAACACAATAAATATGGTAAAACTGACTAAAACTTTACTAAATGAACAAGGCCGACCCTGTTACCCTAAGACATTAATAGCCTTTTCCCCTTTTGGTAAAAAATCGGTTTTCAATAGTCTAGCGTCTAGTTTCAGGCAGCGATACCTGAAGCGGTTTCAGGAGAGAGATTGTATAACAATTTAGTGAAACAATGTGGACAATATAGAGATGAGAACCAGAAATACAACTTAACATCACGATGTTTTCGAATGTATTGATAGAGTAGTGTGACGGGTAGGGTTCCGTGGTGGAGAAAATGAAACCACTAGACGTAACCCGTCAACATAAAAATATAATAATAAAAATAAATACAGAGAAAGGGGTAGGTAAGTATAGACTTAAGAACAAAAGGGAATTTTAAGAATTTGAGTGACCCTATGGTTACTAAAAATTTTAAAAAGTACCTTTGGAGTAGCGCAGTACTCTCCTGGCTCCGCCTGGTGGACGAAGACCTCAGCGGTATGCCAAGCTGCAGACGCCAGTAATGGTAAAGGTCGGCGGGTGGTTTGCCAGAACCAACGAGCACGACGCGGTACGTGGGTTGAATCAGGACCCGGCGCGTAGCCCAATGATGCCCGTATATGCGGGAAGGTGGAACTGTTGGATGCCCCGATCCGGGAGGTGGTCAGCCGGAACTTTGGACCCTAGAATGTAACATCGAGCGTGTTACAAGATGGCCGAAGGTCATCTCCGCTGATTGTGACACCAAAGCGTAAGCAAAGCGAGATGTACTAGTGCGCGAATGAAGGTGGTATGTGGTTGTCACAATCAGTGCGGAGTTTACAAAATGGAAATGGAAAAAAAGAAAAAAAGATATGACTTGCACATTTTGAGCGAAGTGGTAAATAGGTTACATTATATCAAAATGCGCAGAGTTAAAAGGCAAAAAAGTTGCATGAAAATAATGGCGCTGAAGGCGTATTAATCTAAAATTAAAAGTAGAAATTGACGATTAAATATGAATACGAAAGAACATAATATGGGATTTCGAAACACAAAATTTAATAAAGTTGACTATATTAGTCAATAAAAAACTGTGCCTGGTTTAGGCTTAAAACAAAATGTAAGATCACAAGTGATGCGAGACCCGGTGAACATACGTGATGCTTCGTCTGGTGCAAGATTTCAATGTGGAGTCACCGAATTTGAATGATGGCACGACTGCGTAACCGTAGTGTTGTAACTCTCTCACACGTTCGGTTACGCGAATTGCGCGCGCGTCACTGACACAGCCAGCTATTTATGTCATTTAGTAACGTAGGACGTCCCTAATATTATTACGTCTGTGGTTCGATTTGACATTTAAATGTTTTTTGTTCTGGATTGGTTTCAATTCTTTTAATATTTTTATAATGTAACGATACAACGTTACAGGAGTACTATATTTAGAAATATAAAAAATTATAGTCCTCCGGCATCGGGAATATGGTCCCGGTTTCAGGTGGGCTCCTGAGAGAGGAATCTACTAACAATACGCGCCGTGTCCAGGACAGTACTCGTGAACTTCCTGGATCAAGCCCTTGATTCAACTGCCCAACAAGAGCCTCCTCTGATGTTGGTCAAGGCTAAAATTTTTTAGGGAAACGAAGCGGGCCATTTCGTAACTAGCTTTTTCCAGTGGCTTCGACTGCGTGAAATTAGTACTTTTCCCACAATAAACTTATGGCCTTCTAGCACTTACACTACAAAATTATAGCTACTAGCTAATAATAACGTGGCTTTCTTATAATGGTTAAAAAAAAATCAAAATCGGTTCAGTAGATCCAGAGATTACCCCCTACAACAAACTTTACCTCTTTATAATATTAGTGTAGATGTGCTATTCCAGACTATAATCTATCTCTGTGCCAAATTTCATCCAGATCCGTCCAGCCGTTCTGTTGTGATCGAGTTACAAACATCTATCAATCCAACCAAACTTTCACATTACATTTATATTGGTAGGATTAATATTAATTAATAAGTAGGATGTGAACTTTAATACCTGTGCGTGTGACTAGCCTATAGTAGTGTGAAGTGCGTGTACAGTCAGTGATATGACAGTACTATTAGAGTACTGTTATATCACTGTACAGTGACAGGCTTTTCGGAAATGAAGTTTTTATGGAAATGGCTCTTGTACATAGCCTACATAATATATATTTGGTTCAAAAGATATTGCTCAAGTGTACTGTGAGTTATTATCTTCATTCATTGATAAATATTTATGTGTATGTTCATGTTTTATTAAAGGGATCATGTCTAGAAGTCTTGTACTAAAATAGGGAACTTAATACTTTGATGTTGTATCTAAAGAGATAGAGTGTTTTCAGATGAAGTGCTCGGTATTTTTCTAATATCTTACGTATCATGTATAGTGGTCGCAAGTCGCTACTGCTGAGCATGAGGTTCTGAGTTGATTTCCCGGGACGGGTAAAATGTTATTAGGGTTTTTCATCTAGAATTTCTCAGTCGCCCGGAGTCTGGTTGATAGTGATAACCAAAAAATAAATGATGACAGCCCAGCCTTGGGAAATATAGCCATAAGGTATATTAACAAGTATTTGAAGAAGGTAGATACTATTAAAATATTTGTAGGCAAGCATCGTTTCTGTGTTCCGCTAGATATTTCTGAAACTACAGGCATATGAGGTATTGCAGATTCGTCTAAGATTTGGTTGCGCATCGGATAGCCTCTGTGATATTGCAGGAGCTGTCTTTTATGTTTTCGGGGGGATACCTTACCTTATACAGGGAGAGTGGGCTTTTTAGGGTCTCACTAAAACCACTCCGGTGATTACCATGGAAGTGTTCCCAGCTCCCGTGACCTCTTGATATACCACTCTGAAACCCCTTCTATGCAACGCCCGTTAGGGCGCTACCCTTTTTTTTTTTCTTTGGTGTTTGGAATTCATCCAATGACATCTCCCGCTCTGGGTGGAGCGGGAAGGCGTGTCAGACTCTTACTGACTAAAACCCACTCTTGTTTCTTCCTAACTACTATACTACTTACTAGCTTCTGCCAGCGGCTTCGCCCGCATGGTAAAAATTCTCTGAAATCTGTGTGAAATAATTAATTCAAATCCCTTCAGCCGTTTTTACGTGATTAAAACACAAACGTACAAACTTTCGCATTTATAATCCTATTAGTATTAAAAGTGTGAAAGTGTGTCTGTCCGTTTGTTGCGTTGTGACGTCTAAACGGCTGAAGGGTTTGTGATGAATCTTGGCGTACGATTAGACTATGACCATATGACATAGTATACTTTTTTATCCTATTAATATTAGTGTTTCAACCCGTGGTGCTTGCCAACTGGGCTTACCCCAGTTGTAAATGTCTCTTTGTGCCTATTGGCCTAGCTTTGTTATGTCTCCTACTCCTCCGCTGTTCTTTTTTGCGCTGCGGGAGCCAAGACAGTTTATTTTCATTACCTCGACGCTTTTCTGGAGGTGGCCAATTTTGATTTTGGCTTTAAGTTGGGAATAGTTTGGTTTACCCAAAATCAGGTACTATTTCAGATATTCGGACAATAAACTTTTTATTCGGATACCTGAAGTAACTCCTTTAGGATACGAGCAAAACCAGGTGACAGGGGAAGTCCATTAAAATGTCATTACTAAACTAAAAATAACAACATGTATTAATTAATTCCAAATTGGTTTCCAGTTCCACAAATCGGTTTTCAATATATTCAATATAAAAATTGTTCGTTCGTCCGTAAAGTGGGCATTCCGTGTAATGAAATAAATGACAACCATACGAGGTACACAATGCAGGTATTTACCTGTTTTTAGTACCAAATTGATTTCATTGTGGGGTTGTTGGGGCTCTTAAAATGGTGGTAAGCAGAGATGGGTGGGTCACTGGAAAGTAAGATGAAAAGGAATGATTGTGAAAATCTTTGGACGTTGAATATCGTACGTCTGATCTTGACCCACGTACGGTTAACAAAACAAAATAATTTATGATTACTGTAGTAACAAGATACCAATTAAATTAAAAATTTAAAAAAAACCGCTGACGCTTAAAAGAAAAGTGAACGTTTAAAAACCACAAAATGCTGATGACCTTTAAATGGCTAAACCAATTTTGATAAAACATGATCACATGATCTAAGAACCATAGCTAGAAAACTTGCTTTCAAATAAAAAACTGCATTCAAATCGGTTAACCCGTTTAAGAGCTACGGTGCCATAGACAGACACACACATAGCGGTCAAATTTATTTCACCCCTCTTTTGGTGTCGGGGGTTAAAAACATAATTATGTATGTACGAGTAGTTTAATAACACATATCTTTTGCCCATTCAAATTTCTTTAAGCAAAACTGGTTTTATTGACATTTCCTGACTGCATTTGCATTAACTACTCGTATTTCTTCGGTATAATGATGAGCGACACCTCATTTCTGAATTAAGAAATTTGAAGTTGAGTATTTGTCTGTACTTTAAATTTTCAGTTCAGATATCAGCCCTTACACTTGTGTAGAACGCCATTCAAAAACTTTTTTACAAAAAATTAGAACCCACTTCCAAAAAAGTGCAAAATAACTTTAGTTTCGGAAGTAGGTTTCTGGTTTTGTCTTCGTTTTCTGAGACGACAACTTCCTTTTTTGGAAGTCGGTTCTATTTTATTGTAAAAAAGGTTTTTATTTTTCACTTTTTAGTTGTGGTCCCCCATTAAACTGTGTTAACAGTTCATAAATATACGATCTCAGTAATAGCGGTAGATTTGCTGTCAATTTTTGAAGAGTTCCGTTGTCTGTCTCCGAAACCCATCATCAAATCTATATTAAATTTAAATGGGACTATTTCGGAACAAACTCCTTTCGAACAAAAAAAGAATTTTGCAAATCCGTCAATATTTATGACGGAGTTACGCCCGAACATAAGTAAAAAAATAAAAAAAATCAAACATTCGAATTGATTCTTCTTTTTGAAGTCTTTTAAAAAGCAGGTTACATACCATATATCCCGTACAGGGTGCAACGGAAAGTCGTGGTCATACTTTCACTACTGCAAGGGTGGGCCGTGAAAATGAAACACACCCTTCAAGATAGTCCTAATACCTACACAAAAAAAAAAAAATTTTTTCTCTCCTTACACAGTTATCAAAATTATTATGGGAGGACCAATTCTTAAAGAAAGCTATCCACTTCCATGGATAGAAGTAGTACCTATCTAAAATATGAACACGCAAATACACACATATACATACATATACACACATAAACCTCTCGCGTTTCTAGTGGCCACAACCAAACAGCTTACCAATTTGTATCTGAATGCGTATCTCAAACGCCGTTCACCTACACAAAATCATCAATCTATTCTGAACTTTAATCCTTTGTAATAAGGTCACATGTTTATGTATTTAGGCTTTATTTACTTCAGCTTCTGGGATACCCACGCATGTCAAAGTTCTAATCATTCCTATGGTATTAATTTAGATATCAATTTCTAACGAAGGAATTTAAACCATATTTTGATGACATTAAGGTTTAATTGACATTGTGAAAGTTTTTGAAAGTAGCGTAGGCGTTAACATTTGTGCGAATACTAGATAAAATAGTTTATGGATTTAATATCTAGTTTTGAATGAAACGAGTTTTCCTAATGGTGGCCTAATGTATATAGTTTAGTATGGGAACATTGGAAGCCGGTAGCTAAGTGTAGGGTTACATACGTAATAATTTGAATATGATATGGAAATTATTGTGATGTGGTCATCTAGCGGTTTCCCAGCAGGGTAAGGCAATTTTTATGAAGTACCTATGACCATCTTTTATAGGAATATTAAAATAGCATCTACCTATAGACAATATATATGTTTAAGGTGCGATTCTAAAAGGCCTGCTTGCTGTCTGTTTAATTTACAGGATGGCTAAATCGACGGAGCCCTATTGCTGTCACTCACGTGTCCGTCTGTCTATCACAAAATTTAGTTCCAAAGAATTTTTTCAACTTCCCATTGACATAAGAATTTGAATTTAGTGAGAATGTTTATTATTACGTATATTTTACTAACAAATACCAATATTTGATACGGAACCCTAAATATGCGAAATCTGACACGCACTTTGCCAATTTTTAATCTAGCGTACACTGTCCCTCAGCTGGGATATGGTCTCCCCCCAAGTCTTTTCAGGAACTTTTCTCCTGTGCTTCCTCAAACCAACTCTCGCGGTATGCGTCGCGGTCGGCACGCCACCTCTTTCGTGTCCAACCTTAGCAGCACCGTCCATTTTCAGACAACCATTACGTAGAAAATAAAAATACAGATAGGCGTCTAAGTACTCCTCCACGTCGCTGTTGGTATGGCGTGTTAATAGCCAACACCTGCACTTGGATCGTTTTTAGGAACGATCAATATGGCGGTACACAGAAATAAAAATGAAAATTAATTGTCTTTTGATGAATCCTCTGAACATCTACATCAAAAAAGAATAGACCACGTGCCTTGTGTCTTCCTGAGACCACAATTCAGCCTCAGGTAGATTCAAAGATTTGACTTCTTGCAGCAGTTGTTCTCGTCGCCGGCGGGCAAGACAAATCTTTATTGATCAGCCGATTTAATGCTTGAATTTACACAAATCAACACTACACAGCAACAAGTTCACAATGTTCCACAAATGCAGGTCTATTTATTTCACGAGAATTTCCAGGTATTCACCAGACAAAGAAATTTTCACGGCGGGAATCGCACACGTGTATCTCGGTGGCGAACGGTGCGGTAGTATAATTATGACAGGCGGAAATCAATTACAAAACGCCATCTGTCGCGCGAATCAAATGACACTCGGTCTTGTGAACGGCACAGATTATTAATACAGATGTAAGAATTCCTCAATTACACACTCAATTATGTCCCCTTTTAATAAAGGATAAGCTAAGTATATAGTAGACAGTACGGTATAATCCTACTTGATTTTAGTTCCTAATTTATTAGTATTGAATATTAAAAAAGACAATTGACGCTTCACCAGCTGTCATCTGGTTTATTTCGTTCGTTATTCTATTCTATTCTAATATCAGTTTGTCTGGAGCCTGCCAAGATAACTGATATCGACAAAATAGAAAAATATTTTCAAAATCATACAAAACTTTAATTTACTTTGACTGTTCATTGCTACTACGCACACACCTGACCTACAGACCCTCTAAAATTAACGACACGATTACCAAAACACGACAGCTGACCACTTAAGTAATACAAACTCGTACAATGTATCAATCTGTCTAAACTTAGATAAATAACGTCGGTGCGATCACGTTCCTGAGATCTAGATTGGGAACCAGTTTTGATAGATAAGATAGGTAGGCAAATGCAATGGATGGCCTTGGGAAGATCGTGCGAATTGAGTAAAAGGACTCGGATAACGTGGTTTTGAATCCTTAGCTTCTGTTTACGATTTCACGACTGGACAGGTCCACTTAAATATGTGTGGTTTTTTCTTCAAAAAACCATTGCAGACACTAAGTTGCATGGCCCTCATATATCTTAGTGTGAATGCGAGAATTATGTAGTTAGTTATATTCACGTAGATTTTATGATTGTCTGACAGTTTGAGTACTTTTGCGGCTTACCCAAATGTCCTTACTTTAATATTGTTCGTTGGTTCGTTGAGCTCCTCAAAGTTCTGAGTTGAGCTTCACGATCACTGACATATGCTTGCACTGTCTGGACAGGTCCACTCAAATCTGCGTGTTGCTTTCCTCAAAAGCTCATCCCAGACGTTAACGTACATGTTTCTCAAATGTTTTGACCAGTACATATTGTATGGATTTGAATACTTTAAAAGAGACTTTGACCTCTGAGTTTGTTAGTCAGCTAGGAAACACCGGCCTCATCTAGCTAAAAACTGACAAACAAATGTTGACTTGTAAAAGTGTTTTTGAAACCTATTTATAAAAATAAAATCATTTATTATTTAAGCTTTTATTTAACTTGCTCTGTTTGTATGTTTGTAAGTTAGAATGTTGTAGTTAGAAGAATTAGAACCACTTGTAACAAGGCAGTGTTACACCCTTGTTGGTTTTCTGACCTTTATTCCAAATTACGTTCTTTCGTAGCTGCTCTCTACCTAGTCTAATTTCAAATTGAAATATGACTTGCCTTCTCTGTCTACTCTTGTTTTTCATTTTAAAATCAGTTCGGATTCAGCTGCCGAGCTGCAAGAGTTTTCTAGAACAGTGAAGTGCAGCTTTTATAACTAGGCAGATTCAGGTATGTGTCCTGCCAATAATAATATTTAAATATGTACCTGGTCACAGTGTATGGTGTACGTACAATTAATGAGTGTTTCATATAATCTAGCCTTCTGTAAATATTGAAATATATGTCTTAATTCACTGAAAAGTTGTGTGGAAATCGGTTGTCGTGGTATGGGCATGTGATGCGGAGGAATGAAGAAAATGTCGTGAGGAAAGTCTTGTGTATGGATGTGGATGGCTATAAGAGTAGGGGAAGGCCAAAGAAACGATGGTTGGACTGTGTGAAAGAGGATATGGGCAAAAAGGGGGTGACTACAGAGATGACGACTAATAGAGGAGTATGGAAGAAAAAGACATGTTGCGCCGACCCCAAATAAATTGGGATAAGGGCAGGAGAATGAATGATGATGTCTTAATTCGTGTGTTTATCTTCATTCAACTTCTCCTCTACGGTCCTCCTCATCGTGTCACGCCTCCGTCCCTCCACAACGTGACACTGGCGCTGGCTTCCTCTGATCCTACGGAGTTGAATTTTTACATGTGGGTTCAGTTTCGATGACCAAAATTAGCTAAATCCAGGATTAGCTCCAGATGAACGAACTCTTCAATGCTGAACAGCACGGACATGACATTTTGTGTACGCATTTAATTGTTATAACCGGTTTAGAAGATTCTTTAAAATGTTTTTTTTTTACTAATTGTGATTGAAATAAGTAGGGGAAGTTGGGTGTCCTTCACCACACAATCCTCACCTTTGAAAACTTTATCAAAATCAATTTTGATCACGCACAAAAATAATTAAGAAATAGTCATAAATAGTCACCAAGGTAAAAAAATAGTCGCATCATGATTCCAAAGTTATAACTTTGGAATCATGATGCGACTATCACCAACATAATTATTAAAGCTATAGCTTTAATAATTATGTTGGTGACGATTGTGGGGTGAACGTTTCCACTCAATCCTCACTTCAGTGCAAGCAAATGGCTGGGAGTATCGACTTGGTTAGCGACATCTGAGTTAGCAAATTCACCTGCAGAACATTTCATAGGCTTTTATCACTTTCTTATCACAATTTTTAAACGTCTGTTTACGCAGTTGGGAAGAAAAACAACAAAGAAACGTTACTAAGACATTTTTATTGCAGTTTTCAAGGCAGTTGCCTCCACCGCATATATTCTGTAGTACTTAGGTACTAAGTTTTTATGTAGAGCAATATACTTTTTGTTTTGCGACGTATATTATAGCATTTGTAGCGATACTCGTAGTTACAACATCTTCATGTATTGTGTCGCATATATTTTGTAGCAGGACATAAGTAATTATTCTCGTAAACCTGATATGCTTACAAAGAAGGTGCTGACTGATAAGAGATGTATGGAAGAAGAAGACATAATGCATCGACCCGAAATAAATTGATAGAAGGGCACGACAGTAATGATATAATTCTACCGACTGAATTTCGATCACGGTGACAAATCTTAACAAATATTAGCCAAGTATGTAGGGTGTACTATAGTGTACAAGCGTGTGCGCAAGCACAGGTGCCCTCTCAGGTCCTTTCCTCTCAAAGTCCGATGGGATGGCAATCCGACACGACCAGAGATCAGCTGCAGGACTAACGACTGTACGTACTTTCAGAGGCACGGGGGTGTCACATCGCCAACTTCCAAACTCCGGGATGCTACAGTGTAATTACTTCCTACTACTCTCCACGCTGTTGAGACGGTACTTCACGCCGGAACAGCTGTTCCAACTTTATCAAGCGCAAGTTCGATCGTGTATTGAGTACTGCTCTCATCTTTGGGATGGATCTGCCAAATACCAGCTTGATGCCCTTGAGACAATTGAGAAACGAGCGAAGAGGATCATCGGCAATGATAGGCTCGTTGAGTCGAAGCTCCAAAATCTTGAGCATAGACGCCGATTTGCTAGCCTGTCGGTTTTCTATCGGTTACATTTTGGGGAGTGTGCGACGGAATTGCATAATTTGATTCCGCCAAGCCCGTTCCATCAGCAGACCACAAGACTTACGGCGATGTGCCACCGGTTCATGGTGAACATCCCATCCACACGCACATAACGTTTTGAGAACACATTCATTGTGCGTACAGCTAGGGAGTGGAATTCCCTGCTGGCGTCTGAGTTTCCTGATAGCTACAACCTGAGAGTCTTTAAGTCAAGAGTCAAGAGTGAATAGGTTACTTTTAGGCAAGCGTGCTCCATCTTCGACCACATAATCGCTTACCATCATGTGAGATAGTGGTCAAACGCGTGCCTATCAACAATAAAAAAAATACTAATGAAAAACGCAATAGCAGTTTTTTCCCGACCCGGTAATTGAACCCAGGAACCTCACGCTCTGCAGTCGCACTTGTAGCCACGAGACCAACGAGGCAGTCAAAAGCAGATAGCTGATAAGCATTTTGAGAATAGCAGAAAATAAGAGAGAGAGCATCATTCATGAAAGAGATCATCTTCCTTCCCTGGTCCCATTCTACTATTGGTCGGCAAATCACGTTTGTTTTTCCATCTTGACCTGTTAACCGCCACTCTATCTGATTTCTATTTTATTTTATAACATTCCTCACATACTACTTCCATCTGTTCTTTGGCCTCCCTCTACAAGGTCCGCAGGGTGCGAGCCAGTTCCAACAGCATCCTTAAATAATTTTATTGTGATTTTGTGTGTCTTTTGTGTGCACTGAATAAATGTTTTATCTATCTATCTATCTATCTATCTTATCTATCTATCTATCTATCTATCTATCTATCTATCTATCTATCCTAGGCGTGATTGCTGGCAGGCTGGACTGCGGTGTTTCGGCTTGAAAACTGAAGCAATGATTAATGATTTGTTTATGTGTAAATATTGTTGTTTATTTATTTTTACTAACCCTATGAGTGTCATTGTAATTCGAAGTAATTTTTTTTTTAAATATTTTTTTATCTGTCCCACATAAATATTTAAGTATTTTATATTTAATTTTCAAGAGCCTTCCTTTTGTCCTCAAAAAATATGTACATTAGACTCTATTCACTATTTGTTGTATCGTGTATAAACAAGGTAATTTTTTAATAGTTTAAAACACAGAAAGTCGTGAAAGTACTCATGAATACGAGCAATGTTTTACTATGGTGCCAAGTTTAAAACTCGATTAAAAAAATCTGCTGTTCCATACATTTTGCTACAGTAGGGATTGGAAATTTTTAAGGAACAGCTGATTTTTAAGTTGCTCGTATTTATTATAGTAAAAGTTGCTCGTATTTATTATAGTAAAAGTTGCTCGTATTTATTATAGTAAAAGTTGCTCGTATTTATGCCCCTTGAAGTGTTTTAAACGATTTAAAAATCACCTTGTATATCTAACGTACTTATGAATAAAATTGTGGCAGTGGTTTTTCTACAGAAGCCAGATTAATTCATGAGGATATTGTAGATTTAGCGACGGTAAGGGGATGGTCTCACTTGCAGAAACGACTTCAGAATGGTAGATTTTCATTTGTTGAAGTGATAAAGAATTTTTTAACAAACAACCCTTTGTTGTAAAACATTGTAATGTTTACTTACAATAAACAAGCATTATTTTATCTAGTGAAAATACTTATTTAAACAAAAAAATCATCGAACTAATATACAATGTGGGGACGATAAAACAACATTAAATAAAAAATAAAAATAAAATATTTTATTTCTCACCAGCGTAGCAACAAGGATTACATAGTAAAAGTACTCGTGAATAATACTAAGTAAGTATATTAAAATCATGACTGGCCTGTTGGTCTAGTGGTTAGTGACCCTGACTGCTATGCCGGAGGTCGTGGGTTCGATTCCCACCCAGGACAAATGTTTGTGTGATGAGCACGATCATTTGTTCTGTGTCTGGGTGTAATTTATCTAAAATATGTATGTATTTAGAAATATATAAGTATGTTTATCAGTTGTCTAGTACCCATAACACAAGCTCTGCTTAGCTTGGGACTAGATGGCGTTGTGTGATAGTTGTGGAATATTTATTTATTATTTATTATTTATTATTTATTATTTATTATTTATTATGAACGTGGTGGTTAAGAGAGGTTTACTTCGGGTGTTGACTCTATCTTCTGAACTAGGCGAGGCCTGTATCTCAGAAGATAGCAATTAGCTGATAATTTCGATATATAAAACCTAAACACATTGTATGCTGCTGTTTTAATTTGTTAATAAAGAAAGTAAGTAGTGAATAAGTGTGTGTGTATATATAATTAATATGTCTGTCAAAACAAAACAAAACAATAGACTGTGTTTCCAACACAGGCAATACTCATTATTATGAACAACTTTTACTAAAGATCAACACTAAAATCACGAAAAGAAATCAACAGCCCCATGCATTTCTGTTTGCATAACTTAACAAAATTATTGAACAGCTGATTTTTTCTTACTTCACAATGTTTTATTTTCTTTTTTCAATTTGGAAAATACCTAAATATTTTTTTTATCTTCTCAATGGTATTATGTAAGAGCAATGGTGGCCCAGTGGTAACGCACCCCCCGACTTACGAGTTGTACATCTTGAGTTCAAACCCAGGCACTGCTTTCAAAACGGTGAAGGAAAACATCGTGAGGAAACCGGCATGTCCTAGAACCAACATTTCGAAGATATCACGTCCAACAACTCGCACTGTGCCTGCCGTGGTGAATTATTATTAACTAATTAATTGAATTATTATGTTTTTTGCCTGAGTTCCAATAACGGGAACAATATAGGGCTGATTATGCTTATGCAATGGTATATGGTAATGTATTATAATGATCTCAGATCGCCAATATGTTCAACAAGGTTAACCTTTACGACACCATCATGAGTCTTCATTGTAATGTTCTCATATGAGGCTCATATTCAGTAGAAGACATCTAAATGCTGACAACTAAAATATTCCTATCATTATGTATTACCTAGTCTAGACTAGACTAAAATAGAATTAATTATTCGTGCTACTAGGTCCACTAAGATAATAACTTCATTTATACCTTGAAATTTTGATTACTAATAACTGAGTTGGGGTAATAGCTTTTGCCCGCCAGATTTTACTATCAGTCATCTGTTCATAGTTTTAAAACGAAATAAGCGAATTATAAATAAAAAACTTTTTACAAAAAAAATAAAACCGACTTCCAAAAAAAAAAACAAAAAGTGCAAAATAACTTTTTGTTTTTTTTTTGGAAGTTGGTTTTATTTTAATTGTAAAAAAGTTTTTATTTTTCAGTTTTTAGTTGTGTTTACTCATGAAATTGTGTTAACAATGCATATTTATGCGATAGCAGCAATCGCGGTTGATTTGCTGTAATTTTTTGAAGAGTTCCGTTGTCTGTTTCCGAAAATCATCGTAAGATCTACATGAAATTTAAATGGGACCATTTCGGAACCAACCCCTTTCGAACAAAAAAAGAATTTTGGAAATCCGTCTATAAATGACGAAGTTATGCCCGAACATACATAAAAAAAAAAAAAAAAAAATACAAACATCCGAATTGATAACCTCCTCCTTTTTGAAGTCGGTTAAAAATAAAATATTAAGTAGCAACACGGAATTCAACGGTGCGGTTTTTTCCCACGACTGTCTCAAAGATTGTACACTAAGCTCGGCTCAGAGTAACAGATCTCTGGTAGTGCGAGTGACGCATACGTACGGCAGATGAAGTAATTACTGGTGGCCAAAATATTCCGTCTAATTATGAGTTTATATACTCTAGAAGTCTAGAACAAACATTTTGTTGAATTTCACACACAAATGCACACAAAGGGTATTATACTACATTATCATTTAAAACATCCGAATTGATAACCTCCTCCTTTTTCGAAGTCGGTTAAAAATACTACTACAATAAGACTTTATTCCAACGACTTCCATTCCCCACATTGTAAACTAAGCCTTACTTTCGGCTCAAAGTGACAGATCCCTGTTGACAGCACTGTATTGTGGGCTTTGCCCGGGTATTTTGCGTAATGCCCTGGTTCTTTCTTTATTGTTTTATTTTGGAGACGATCTGTCGGTGTTATGTCAATTACGATGTGAAGACTTGAGAATGGAAATGGTGAATAATTTTGTTTCTTTTTTAATTGTAGCCAATGCTTTATTGGGTTTTAGAATTATTCTGTTTATCAATAAGTAAACTCGATCTAAATATTGCGTGGGAGCTTATTGTAGTCAAATCTCTGGGGTCTATTCTTGACCATTGGCAGGTTCGGATAAAATATTATTAGGATACTCGCCATCTTTTAATGGGCGCCATAGAAAGTAAAACCGTTTTCCTATTTTAGGTTTTTTCAGGATCGATTTGGTTACAAAACAATCTTATACTCGTAGTTGATTTAGTGAAATTTCGTTTCAATATTTTAAACTATTTGTCATGGCCCAGCTAGACAAATAATACATATATATTTTAAATTAATCTAAAATTAAGTTTAATGATTTTTTTAAATTATTTGTCAATTGTAATATACTTTTTTTGCTTTGTTTAATTTTAATATCGTTACGTTTATATAATTTTTTTTAATTCATCTTAATTTTAATTCTGTAGTAATAATATTATTATTGACTCTCTGCACATGTTGGTAAAAACTATTAGTGCTAAAATTAATTGTAATATTTAATTAGTGTTCCCACTGCTGGGACACAGGTCACACAGGTCTCCTCTCTGTGAGAGGGTAATCCACCACGCGGGTCCAATGCGGGTTGGTAAATTAAGCAGTTTTTAAATACTTACAGGCACTATTGGTCTGTTTCCCAAGTCTAGCTACATCAAGATTTGACTTCAACATAAAACTAGATAGTGACAAGATAACATTCCCATCTACTTAATAAATACAGAAACTTATTCATAAATCCACAACTGGAAAGCACTGACACGTTCCTAGATCTAAGATATGACATGTGGGACGAAGCGCTCTACCTTGGCGTATCAATAATGCTATAGAGACACGAGAGAGATATTTTATATATTATCGATGCATCATCACAACAGTATTTTATATTTTTTGGCCCAATACTATGCCACTGCCACGGCTTCGTCGGTGGCAGCGCAGAAGTCACTTATGCTACATGTTTTGGGGCACAAAGAGCAAAACAGCAAGTGCTGCATAGCTTGAAGATCGGCTCCACAGCCACACCCTGCTGCTATTCCATCAAGATAGCCCCACTTTGCGAGGGTGGAGATCACACTTTCTTACTTGGCGGCTCAGGGCAGTTCAGGGAATTTTAAGAGGACCATGGCAAAGTGGGAGAGGTCTCCTGCCACAGTTTGCAGCGGGCGATACGATATGGCGAGCGAACGATATTATAAAACTGTGATTATATCTGCTTTATTAAAACTGTTGGATATACTAACCAGAAACAAAAGTAATAAAAGTAACGTCATACGTCAGTGGATGCATCCTTTTTCTGTTTGACAGTTTCCCCTTCCACCAGAATTGAAAGGTTTCTGACTTATTTAATTTTGAACGGATTTGAAATATTGTTTCTATTTTCGATTTGGGGTAAAGTTACTTTTTGATATAAATATTAAAAGAAATTGTGTTAAATACCCTATTAGCAGTGGCTCTCCAATGCACAGAGATACAATAGCAATCGTTAATATCTGAGTGTAGTTATTCATAGATTGTTCTCATAGAACAAATTACTTTATACACAACGACATATCTACATATATATATCTACTTTATATCAGTTTGGCGGCATCTCCATGGCGCTCTATACCCCTTCTTCATACTCTGACCACTCATCCTTATATAGTTGTGAGTGTTGTGACCTAAATATCTCCCAGTTTCTTCGCGTCATTATAGAAATATGTTACACACGCCTTATTCTTACTCCTCAATACCTAGAAATGTAAGATATACCACATCTTATAAGTACACAATTAACTAATGGGTGACAGCAGCTACAGTGTAACGGTTAAAACAAAGGCTGGCGTAGAGAGGTTATGAGTTTGATTGCTACTGGGTGCGTTAGAGGCTCTGAAGGATGTGCCCTACTAGGTGTTGTTTTATAGGTTTTGCGTGATTCTCAATTTTTTATCCGCGTTAAACATAACTTTACAAATTAATTACATTATGGATGGAAATTGTCTAAAATAACATACATTTTTAAAACTAGTCGTTTAAATAAAAACTATTCGAAGTCGTATAACTGCGCCTTTTTTTGTGGTGTGGGAAATCATCCAATGACATCTCCCGCTCTAGGGTTGAGCGGGAGGGCGTGTCATACTCTTACTGACTAAAACCCACCCCTGTTCCTTCCCTGCCCTGAGGGCCCAAGGGCGAGGTAACTCTGTTTTGAATTTATCCTCAACCCCTGGGCAGGCATCGGCCATGACGGGCACCGTCGTTATTGCTGACAACTCTTTGAGGCGCGCGTGGAACACTACGCGCCGTCGACTCTCGGGCCTGGTGCTGATCGAACGGCGAGCTTCCCACTACTCGCCGTCCGCAGGCCCGGTGCCTTAAGCCATTGATCGCGCGATAGTTGTACAATTATTGTAGATCACTATTTATACTTTATCAGCCTAGCGGAGTGCCCTTTTAAGAGGGGGAACCATTTCAAGTGCTGATGGTGATTACCGGAGTGGTTTTAGTGAGGTTAGAAACCAACACTCCCTGGAATTTTCCCCAAAAGGTGTCTTTTGAAGGCTTCCCATGGAAAAAACAAAAGAGAAATGCCTTAGAGGCTTGAAAATACTGTTATCACAAGCTTACAGAAATAGCTTCTATTTAAAATAGAAACAGTTTCGCGGCTTTGTTCCCTTTATTCGATTTTGTTTCCATCTGTATAACTAGTTAATTTTATCCCACTGCTGGGCTAAGCTTCAGTACCTGGATGTAAAAATAATAATTCCATTTAGTACGTTAAGTTAGATTATGAAAAAATATTGGACATACATTTTCTGCTAAAGCGTATTTTCTGGTAAATCAAACCAATAAAAAGTTAAAATGATAAAACGCATCAAAGTTCAAGAGTGGGGGCTGTTTACGTCACTAACGGTATATAGTGTATCGAGGTCTGACGTCATGCGAAATTTCAACGCACTGTATTGTCCACATTTTTGGTTTACGTGACAAAAGAAAAATTGCGTGTCCAATATTTTTAACCGACTTTAAAAAGAGTGAGGTTATCAATTCGGATGTTTGTATTTTTTTTTTATGTATTATCGGGCATAACTCCGTCATATATGGATGGATTTGCAAAATTCTGTTCTTGTTCGAAAGGGGATTGGTCCGAAATGGTGGCAATTAAATTTTATATAGATTTGATGATAGGTTTCGGAGACAGACAATGGAACTCTTCAAAATTTGATAGCAAATCAACCGCGATTGCTGCGATCGTATGTCTATGAATTGTTAACACAGTTTAATGGGGAACCACAACTAAAAAGTGAAAAATAAAAAACTTTTTTACAAAAAAATAGAACCGACTTCCAAAAAAAGTGCAAAATACTTCAATTTCGGAAGTAGGTGTTCCTGGTTTTGTGTCTTCGTTATTTGACACCGACTTCCGAAATTGAAGTTATTTTTCATTTAGTCCATAAGTTAGATTATCAAAATATATAGAAGTGACGTCACAAGCCTTCTCAACTTTGATGCGTTATATCTTTGTAATTTTTATTGATCTGGTAAAGTAAAAAATACGGATCAATACGGATCAACCGTATTTTTTACTTTACCAGATCAATAAAAATTACAAAGATATAACGCATCAAAGTTGAGAAGGCTTGTGACGTCACTTCTAGGTAAAAAGTGGTACATGTTTGACGTAAGGTTGACGTCACGCGAAATTTGAGAAAAAATACGTGTACAATATTTTTTGGTAATTAACTGACACGTTCCACGGTTCACGGTCTTAGTCATCTACTATTATGTAGTAGCAACATTGTCTGAATTGGTTCTACAAAATACCAATCATTTTCAGTGGAAAAGGAAAATATGAAGCTTTCCAAAAATAACATAATTAGGTACTTTGTCTAACGTTCTCATTCCGTTCCATTCCATTCGAGGAATTATTTATGAAGCGACGTGACATTTATCAGAATGAATATAAATCATAGGTTTACCTACATTTCTTTAAAATACCAGCACGTTTCCAACAAATCTTGGAAGTCGACATCTGGGACGAATATCAACACATCCCTTTATTATTTGAGCTGAATATTTACTAGCTTTAGGGTTCCGTAGCTACTTTCTCTCGTTGTGATACCAACAAGAAAAAGTGGCTACGGTTATACTGAGCTCATTTTTAGGGTTCCGTACCCGAAGGGTAACCAACAGGTCCCTATTATTAAGCCTTCGCTGTCCGTACGACGCGACGGTCTGTATGTCTGTCAGCGCGCTGTATCTCAAGATCCGTAATAGGTAGACAATTGAAATTTTCACAGAATGTGTAGTTCTATTGCCGCTTTAACAACAAATAATAAAAATACATTAAAAATACACTAGAAACATACTAGAAACGCGTTATTTTTTTTGCTTGATCTAGTTAAACTCCGGTACAAGCACAAGAGGTTCTCCGACCAAAAAGTGGCCAGGAGTTAAAGGAGTATGGTCTTGACTATTGTCACTTTGCTGTGAAATGGGACGGGAGCTTAGTTAAATAATTGTTACAATTTTTTTTTTTGGAACCTTCGAATAAGTACGGAACCCTTATGCGCGAGTCCGAATCACACTTGGCCCGTTTTTTTTTTACTAGCTGTTCTACTGCTGTGCAAAGGCCTATTTATTTATTTTGAGTTCATACAAAATAGAATATGCCTTTATTTATTACATTCGTTACTGACAATAGGTTTGACATTGATTACGCTGATGCCTGCTATCTGGATGCCACTGCGGAGCTCTTCAATAAGCTTGAGCGCTTGCAAAACCTGTGCATTCGTTTTGTTTTTGGTCTAAGGAAATACGACCATGTTTCTCAGTTTCACAAGGATCTCAAGTGGCTCCCTATCCGTCTTCGTAGGAACACTCGGATATAATGTCTCCTGTACAACATCCTTTGTAATCCTAAATATCCTGGCTACCTGCATGATCGTTTTTCGTTCACGCGCCCTGCCGACGCCCCGTGTAGATCCCGCCTTAAGCATCATCTCAATTTCCCATCCCATAAAACCCATTTCTATTCCCACTCCTTCTCTTTTCATGCGGTACGATTGTGGAACTCACTTCCACCTAATTATCCGTGATTCTAAAACTGTCTACCAATTCAAGAAACAAGGCAAACCTCTCCACCATTCCGTGATTGTATTTATTATTGATATCTATTTTATATTTAATTATGTACTTTGGTTTATTGTAAAGTTAGGTCTATTTTATGTATGAACTATTTATGTATTCTAGTCTATTTTATGTTTCTATATCTTTTTATACACACTGTGTCTACATTTTTCTACTAACTTTCCAGTAGCAGGTCTGCTGGAAGCAATTTCTTTTGAAATAAGCAGCACCTTAGTGCTCTTATATCTGTATTTGTTCGTTTTCCTCTTGTAAGTGTTTTTGTGTGTGCATAAATAAATGGATAGGTTTTTCCAAAAACAGCTTATCCTTCGACAAAGGCCTCATCCAAAGACTTCCACCTGTCTCTGTCTCGTGTAATTCTTATCCATTCTGGACCGGTGACTCTTTTGATGTCATCTTCCCCGTTTTTCATTTGTCAACTTTAACTTTTTTTGCCATCCCTGGGGTACTACCACTCTGATATTATTCTAGTCTATTTCTCATTTTTCGCTCTCAGCATATGTCCTGCCCATTCCATTAAAGTGTTTTGCATATTTTATTCACATCTTTAAAAAAATACTGAGCATTATTCATATTGAGCTCATTCTGTGGTTTAAATTCGGGACTTATTAAAGCCCTGGGTGCACCAGAATGACCTCCAGTTTCAAGAATGTATAATTAATAGGCAACATTTCAAGCTCTACTATGATAAGTTGAATTTAATGTCACCAGAAAATGACAGCAGTTTACGCGCGATAATTTTCGTTACAGAAACTGAGCATTGCTGACTAATTATTTATTTATTTATTTATTAAAACTTCATGCAACACAAATGTACAAAGGCGGACTTAATGCCTTAGGCATTCTCTACCAGTCAATCAAGGGTGGTGGAGAGGTCATAGAAATACACCTGTGTACCAAATTTCAACTTAATCGGACTAGTAGATTTGAAGTAAATTGGCTCTGACAGACAGACAGACGGACAGACAGACAGACGCACGAGTGATCCTATAAGGGTTCCGTTTTTATATTCGGGATGTTCGGAACCCTAATTAATGCTGAATAGAGATATACAGAATAAATTATTATAACTAAAAATCCCTTCCTCAATCCCTTTTCTTTTTTTGTGGGGTGGGAAATCATTCAATGACTTCTCCCGCTCTAGGGTGGAGCGGGAGGGCGTGTCAGACTCTTACTGACTAAAACCCACCCCTGTTCCTCCCTACCCTGAATGTCCAGGGGCGAGGTAACTCTTTAATTAACTATGTAAAAAATCTCAAAAGTAAAATTTGACCCACTTCCCGGTTTTCCATTGAGCTGAAATTTTGCATACATGTTAAGTCAGGGGTTGAGGATAAATTCGAAAGAGTTACCTCGCCCCTGGACATTCAGGGTAGGGAGGAACAGGGGTGGGTTTTAGTCAGTAAGAGTCTGACACGCCCTCCCGCTCCACCCTAGAGCGGGAGAAGTCATTGAATGATTTCCCACCCCACAAAAAAAGAAAAGGGATTGAGGAAGGGATTTATAGTTATAATAATTTATTCTGTATATCTCTATTCAGCATTAATTAGGGTTCCGAACATCCCGAATATAAAAACGGAACCCTTATAGGATCACTCGTGCGTCTGTCTGTCTGTCCGTCTGTCTGTCTGTCAGAGCCAATTTACTTCAAATCTACTAGTCCGATTAAGTTGAAATTTGGTACACAGGTGTATTTCTATGACCCAAACACGAGTAAGTAACGTAAATAAATTATTTTGAATATGGGGGTCACTTTCGGGGGGAAAATCGGCAAACTTAAAATTAAAGTTTTTCAAACTGCACCGTGCGACATATCAAATGAAAAGGCGTGTCATGAGGGTTTTAAATATATTTTTTCATAATTTAAAAATGAATCGTTTTTTTTAAATTATGAAAAAATATATATATTTTTTTTTTTAAGTTATTTAAGTAAATAAACGAAAATTGACCATTCCCCGCTCCCGCCTTATCTCCGAAACTACTGAGTCTAAAATTTTGAAAAAATACAGAAAATAGTTCTTTACTTATAAATTACAGGCAAACCTATAAAAAGTGCCTATATGTAGTTTAAACCTGAAAAAAAAAATGTGAGCCGTCACGGGACGCCTGGCAGATGTGAAACATCGACATTATTTTGTAAAAGTAATATGCAGAAAAGAACATATTGTGATAGGAACTAAATATGTCATAATGATAAAATAAAATATTACGATTTTTTTCCAGATAACGATGACTCTTTATTGAATAAACATTTATTTTCATTAAATATAATCGTATAGCGTGGCGACGCGTCGCCACGGCATGCGTCGCCACGCCAGAAATCGGTTTTACGTGCGGCTATAGATGATTCACATCAAACATTTGATATGTTCGGAACCCTTTGCGCGCGTGTCCGACTCGCTCTTGGTCGGTTTTTTTCATCAGCACAATCATATCACACAGTCATGTTGTGAAGATTTAATTTCTGTATGAAAATGGATAACTGCTTGCCAGTACATCATAACTTTTAATTGCTCAGCCCATTGTGGTCCTCTCATACCTACTAAAACTTTTTACAATGAGTTCAGAAAGTCTGCAGAATAACACGTGTCGTAAAGTTTTCAACAAAAAGTTGCGGTGTTGACAACTTTAAGATTTTCCACACTAGTTGACCCATGGTTTTATAATGAACCAACTTTTAGTACTGGTTTCATACGTTTAAAGTTTCTACGGCAGTATTTTTCGTGTAAAGGAGTTTTATGTTCTTAGTAATTGTGGCTAAGTGAAATAAATATGTCTTAGTTGCCTACATAAAAATAATGAAAATCCTATGGGTATGCAAAACTCCGCTATTCTTAACAACTTCAGGGCGTTTGCTATGATACGTTTCAATACAAACTATGGATTTTCAGATCATATTATTAAGTGTTACATCAGTGAGAGAATTTTCATGATCGGATCAGTTCTTGTAGGTCGTCAAACCCAGGCAGGCGCTTTACTGTGTGTAAATTATTTCATCACCACTGCTCTCAAAACGGTGAAGGAAAACATTGTGAGGAAACGACCCACACCCTCTTACAGAGAGATGATGATGATGATGATGTTGTAAAAGTAGTCATCAATCTTGCAAACTGGCTATTCTGCGAGAGAAGAATGGTGACGATAATACAGTAATTAAAATTAACATTACTGTTACAGATGGAGACGAAATAAAACGCAGATATATTAATTACCTTCTACAAACAAAAACAGTTATTTGACTTACTACTAATTCTCACGTTTACCACAGCCCATACGGAACCTCACAAATGTTTTACAACTCGCGCTTCACCAGTTTTTTAACCATTGTAGGTACGTCAATGTCTGTATACTAGACGACCTAGAACCTGATAAGATTTCAGGCCGACCCTAGAGTGAGTATTACTGAATATTTATTACATTTCAGGCTTACTCTGTATTGGATTTTTTTTGACAGTTCGTGTCTAATCGGTTTTTGTCTGCTTCTGCAATTCAACTACGAATGGGTCATTGCTCATAGGTCTATCAAATTATTTTTTTCTTTTTATGTGTCAGCGATGTGTGTTATGTTTTCATTTATTTGCGTCGAATATATGTCTTATCTATCTAACAAATAGAATCACCGTCGGTAGGGATAGATAATAAAGGGAATTTGACTTAGGAAATATTTTTGATGGGCTGGCGCTTGACCACTATCACACCTGATGTTAAGCGATGTTGTGGTCGACATTGTAGCAAGTTTACCAAGAAGTAATATAATATATAATAATTGACTCTTGACTTAAAGATCCCCAGGTTGTAGCTTATCATGACTTTAAAAATCTATATAATCCTGTTTTGGAAGAATTAAAATTAAAAGTGGACAAAGGGCCGATAAGATCTTGTATCATCATAATCGTCTGCCAATCCTTTTCCCAACTTTATTAGAGTCGCTTCCAGTGTAACCTAAATAATTAACAAGTCAAATCGTTAGGTACATAATGATATTATCAGGTTAACAAAGTAAAATACTCACTAGATTATTGATCACGTTTCGCGACTGTAGAAAACTTCTTCTGTTTCTTTCGAATCAACATTGGTGTGGCGTGTAAATAGCCTACACCTCATTTGCGTTGTTTTTGAGAACAACAAAATATGGTGGTACAAAAAAGAGTGAAAATTAATTCTCTATTGATGAAATCCCTGAAACACCAATACTAATACAACGATTTGCAGAAAAAAGCCCACGTACATTGTGTCTTCCTGAGACAATAACTCAGCCCAGGGAGATGTGAAGAGTGACTCCGCGAGGCTACTGGTATCGTCGTCGGCCGGCGAGACAAATCTTGAATAATCCACCAGTAGAATGGTTGAAACTCCAAAAATCAACACAGCACTATAAGTTCACAATGTCTCACAGACGCAAATCCATTTATTTTACGAGAATTTTCAGGTTTTCATCAGAAAAAGAATTTTCAAAAGTGAGATTGCACATACTCAATGTGTGGCTTATAGCGGCGGAGTAGAAACACATTGCTCGCAGAACAGACGGTCGATGGGGCCGAAAAGTTCTAGAGTGGCGACCGCGTACCGGAAGACGCAGCGTTGCAAGGCCTCCAACAAGGTGGACCAATGATCTGGTGAGAGTCGCAGGTAGCCGATGAATGCGAGACGCACAGGACCGATCATTGTGCCGATACTTGGGGGAGGTCCATGTCCAGCAGTGGACGTCTTTCGGCTGATATGATGATGATGATGATGAGAAACTGGATTATGCACTGCCTCCTTAAATATTGGCGTAAAGGACTCATAAACACAAACAGACACTCAATTACTTATGTCACCTTTTTAAACAAAGGAAAAGCTTTTTTATTGTGGGGTGGGAAAACATCCAATGACTTCTCCCGCTCTGGATGGAGCGGGAGGGCGTGTCAGACTCCTACTGAGTAAAACCCACCCCTGTTCATTCCCTGCCTAAGTGCCCAGGGCTGCGGTAAATCATTTTCAGAATTTATCCGCTACCCCTAGGCATGCAGGCACCGGCCACAATGGACCCCGTCAGTAGTGGCTGACACTCATCTCTTTGAGGTGCGCGTGGAACACTACGCGCTGTCAACTCCCAGGCCTGGTCCTGATCGGACGGTGAGCTACCCACTGCTCGCCGTCTGCAGGCCCGAGGTTATGGTGGCCGAAGATCACCTCGCGACGTCCTACGCTCAGTACCTCTCCTGCTTCGCAGAAGGCGGACACAGCTTTCCATTCCCTCTCGCTCCGTACCATGGCCTGAACCAGGGCCGGGCGCGAGAGGTCACCGTTACCTATCGCATCCACGAGGACACGACAGTGCTCCGCCCAAGCGGGGCAGATTTCCACCGTATGCTCCACCATGTCCTCTGGGCGATCCGCGCAGTGGTAACACCCTGGCGTTTCCTCCCGCCTGATCTGATGCAGTAACCTCCCGAAACAACCGTGTCCGGTGAGGACCTACGTCAGGCGGAAGATGAGGACGCCGTGATGCCTCTCCAGCCACTCCTCAAAGAGGGGCAGGACCGCCGCGATTGTGGCGTGCCCAGCGCTGGGTTGCGACAGTCGCTGTCTCCATGTCATCATGTGATTCTGCCGGAGCTCCGTCCCCCGAGCCGCGAGGTGTCGCGGCAGCATAGTTTCGCCCCGTCGTTTGGCCTCCTCGCGCTACTCCCAGAGCAGCGCAAGCACCATGGCCTCCAGATCCCATGGCGACAGTCCGGCAAGGAGGCTCGCCGCCTCACAAGAGACCGTGCGGTATCCTTGGATGAGCCGAATGGCCATGACCCTTTGGGACACGTTCAACCGGCGAGCTGATCGCCGCCTCAAAGAACGCGTTCACACCTGTGATCCGTAAAGGGCCATGGACCGCACGATGCCCGCGTAGAGCCTCCGGCAGGAGGCGTTTGGATCCCCCAGATTGGGCAGGAGCCGCTTCAAAGCAGCACTGGCCCGCTCTAGTCTGGGAGCCAAACGTCGGAAATGCTCGACGAAGTTCCACCGGCTATTGAGGACAAGACCCAGGTACCTCATCGTCCCCTCGACGCAGATGTGAACCCCTCCTACCGTTATCCGGGCACCCGACGCTGGCCCGTTCCGAGGACCATGAAAACACATGGCCTCGGACTTGTGCAATGCCACCTCGAGTCCCAGTTGCCGGATCCTCTCAACGACTGTCGCAACCCCGTGTGACATCAAGTCGGCCGCCGCCTGGTACGACCTCCCCTGCGCCAGGACCAGCGTGTCGTCAGCGTAGCAAACTACGCTGACACCGCTAAGGAGGTCGGCACACAGCACCCAGTCGTACCCGATGTTTCACAGATGCGGTCCCAGGACCGATCCCTGTGGAACACCGCACGACATCTCTCGCCGGTTCCATTCTTCCTGATGACCGGGGTAGATGACGGCCCTGTCCGTCAGATACGCGTCGACCACGCGACGGAAGTAAAGCGGCACCCGATGATTCCGCCGTGCCTCCACTATGCAACTCCAGGGCAGGGTGTTGAAGGCATTGGCAGTGTCTAGAGACACCCTACGCCAAGACGACCCTACCCCGGGTCACTGCATCTCCCGTCGTGAGGGCTCGAACACGCATGATGGCGTGTAGCTCTCCGCCAGATCCGGCCCCACCACAAAGGATAAGCTAAATATAAAATATCGTACGGAAAGAATCCTATTTTATTTGTATTGAATATTATAAAAGACAATTGACGCTTCACCAAGTGGTTTCCAAACTTTTTAAATACTTTGGGCTCAGAAGGTAGCCATATTAATTTCAGCGTCGGTTGCGTTCATCAGGTCCTCCATAGTTCAGTTGTATGGGCACTTGGGGCATTCCAGTAAGTGAGTCATGTTCTGGACAGAGGCAGCGCACTCACATTGGGTAGGTATCTGACGGGTCTATAAAACCCTATTTTGCCAAGTTAATTTGTAGCGACCTACCTGATTAAAACGGACACAGACTTCTCTGTGTTTGATATCTAGCGTATGACACTCGTGGGTTGTAGCTGAAAATCAGCGTCAGATGGCATCCTGTGTTGTCATCTGACATTATGCTGAGCTGAGGCCCTTTTGGCAGAATTAATCTTTCTGTTTTTTTAAATTGTTTAAAGGTATAATTATTAGCATTTTTTGCTGTAATGCCAATAAAAGCATTGTTATTTTTTTCTTTCTTTCAACCGATTGAATACTCTCCATATAGTCGACTGCAGAGGCGTCATTATAAACCATGAAATTATATCAATCAATCTGCCTAGCCTTTTTCCAACTATCTTGGGTCTCTATCTCAGTCTAACCAGATGCAGCTGAATATCAGTATTTTACATAGAGCGACTGCCTATCTGATCTCCTCAATCCAGTAACTGGGTAATACGATACCCCTTGGTAAGACTGGTTGTCAGACTTTCGGTTTTCTGACGACCCGTAACGAATGTCCAAGATCCACGATTGATAGCCGGGACCAACGGCTTAACGTGCTTTCCGAGGCACGGAGGAGTCTCGGTATGTAAAGATGGTCACCTATCCATGGACCAACCCCGGCAAGCGTAGCTTAACCTTATGGATCGACCCATGCGGCTGTTATTACCTTAGCCACGAGCTCCTTAAACTATGTAATTTGATCGATCTCTCAATCAATCCAGGATCAGGAAATAGCCAAAACTTCCGTAGATTTAACCCCCTAACCGCAGACCTATTAAGATATAAATAAATCACCGCCTATTAACCCTATTGACCTCTCAACTATAGCTGAACTATTAGGCTCAGAATTATTTAATATATTTGCTTTGAAAACTGATTTAAGAGGGTTATATTTTATTAATGGGTCTTTCAAAGGTTTTACCCGTAGATTCGGGTTAAAGTTGGCGTGGTAATAGATTTGTAAAATGTACAAAAGGTGCAGAAAACCTCAAACAGCGCAAAAATAACAACCTTATTGGGAGTCACATGTTTGAGCCGTTTGGGGTTGAAACACTAGGGTCTGAGTGCTCATCGAGTTTTTCGTGACATCAGCAAGCTTTTAGTCGACTCTTCACGTGACCAGAGGGCTGGCCTTTTTTCGGCCAAAGAATCAGCATTGCTATTCAACGTGGCAATGCTGTCGGCGTTCTGGGCACATTTCCCATTGACAGCGATGTGGACGAATTTTTCGATGCCCAATGAATCCTCCTCCCTTTTTTATGCCGCTTGTACCTATTTTTAACCGACGAAAAAAAAGGAGGAGATTCTCATATTTATTTTCTTTTAGCCTCTTTATCCTATTACGTTAATTACTTATTTAATTATAAAAGTACTCTGTGGACTATATTGTTTTTAGTTTTTTGTAAAAGATTGGATTAAGGGCCGATTTCACCATTCGCTCTATAAACTAAGTTTTACTGAACTAAGCTTAGCGTAAAAAATAAAAACCACAAAAAAGATTATAATGATTTAACCTTAAAAGATAGACATATGCTGTCGTGGACTTTTTTTTAGAACTTTAAAAGGGCAACAATTCCGTCATACATAATTTTTGGGTAACTTTAACCGTTTACGCAGCGCACGCAACTGAAGCTCTCAAAACGATTTTTTTGCCCGTTTTTGCCACGTTTTTCATTGATGCTTCGCTCCTGTTGGTCACGGCGTGATGTTATATTAGCCTTCCTCAATAAATGGACTATTCAACATATAAATATTTTTTAAATTAGATCCAGTAGTTCCTTAGATTATCTCGTTCAACCAAACAAACAAACAAACTTTTTAGCTTTATGACAGCGGCTAGCAACGTCGAAAACTGGCCGAAGTCGACCCTATGTCGGCCTTTGTACAATTGTGTTGCATAAAGTCTTAATAAATAAATAAATAATTACTGTGAAATTTATATGTCGCTAAGTAATTCTAGTTCCAATTTGAAGGATTTTTCGAGCCGTTTAACTGCTTTGAATTCAACGTCGGAAACGCATCGGCAATTAAGTACCTTTTTTCTTTGTTTACGGGGGAATTCTTTAATAGGCGCCTGGACTTTTGGGAAAAAGACCAAGGAGTGTTGAATTCTTACCTTAGAATAGAATAGAATAAACATTTATTCGACACAGACAACACAACAGCAACAAACAAAAGGTAAAGAAAATAACAGTAGGTACACAAAGATACAATAAAATTGTGCTGAGCGTGCCCATACCGAAAGGGTTACCATCTCAGCATTTGCTGGGCGTTGGACACCCAGCGCTGGTTTTCAGTTGGCACCCCGCAGTGACGCACCATTTCTTACACGAACCACCCCAGTGATCATCATCTACATTATGAAAGGGGGGCTCCGTGACCTCTTAAACCCTTCTGTCCAATACGTATTCGGGCAGGTCACTGGGGAGACTGTAAAATGGTCAATTAGTTGCGTAGTCGCATTGTTGCACCGCGACTGTATGGGAGTCGTTAAGAAGTTTATTTTAACCCCTATCAGGAAGACCACAGCGTCAGCAGCACAGAATAGAAAAAAAATAACTTAACCAACTTGTTTTCCTCCTAACAAAATATTTGTTACAACCCGCACCAGTGAGGCTTGGCGAAAAAAAAAAAATTATTTAAATTTATAATTATTATTATTATAAACGCAAAAAAAAAAAATACTAAATGCCTAACCACAGACGCAAATAGAGGGGTGTTATAAGTTTGACCGATATATGAGTGTGTCTATGTGTCTGTCTGTGGCACCGTAGCTCTTAAACGGGTAAACCGATTTGAATGCGGTTTTTTTTATTTGAAAGGAGGTTTTCTAGCAATGGTTCTTAGACATGTTTTATTAAAATCGGTTCAGACATTTCAAGGTCATCAGCTCTTTTATATTTTTTAATTGTTTGCTTTTCTTTTTTGCATTGGGGGTTTTTATTTTTATAAATTTAAATGGTATCTTGTCATACTCCAATAAGTTCAAACTGTGTATGAAAATTCTGTGAATCGGACAATAAATTGTCAATTACACGCTTGGGTGAAGTCTTGTGCTGCGGGGAAGATAGTTCCTATATGAGAACAGTATGGGTGTTGTATATGTCACCGGATAGTTCCTAAATGAGAACAGTATGGGTGTTGTATATGTCACCGTATAGTTCCTATAAGAGAACAGTATGGGTGTTGTATATGTCACCGGATAGTTCCTATAAAAGAACAGTATGGATGTTGTATATGTCACCGGATAGTTCCTAAATGAGAACAGTATGGGTGTTTTATATGTCACCGGATAGTTCCTATATAAGAACAGTATGGGTGTTGCATATGTCAACGGATAGTTCCTATATGAGAACCTTAGGTATGGCTGTTGCTTAAGTCACCGGATAGTTTCATATGAGAACAGTATGGGTGCTGCATATGTCACCGGATAATTCCTATATGAGAACAGTATGTGTGTTGCATATGTCACCGGAAAGTAACTACATGAGAACAGTATGGGCGTTGCATATATCACCGGATAGTACCTACATGAGAACAGTATGGGTGTTACATATGTCACCGGATAGTACCTACATGAGAACAGTATGGGGGTTGCATATATCACCGGATAGTACCTACATGAGAACAGTATGGGAGTTACATATGTCACCGGATAGTACGGACCGTTGTCAACATTACCTGACCCACCCTAAAATCAAACGACTTTGAACCCTCTGGCTGTAACATTAAGGTTTATGTAATTTATATGAGCTTATCACACAAGTGCACGAGGACTCGATGAACAAAAAAACAATAATAACACAGACACTCAAATTTGATCTTTAACACGTAACGTTAAGGTAAACCCACCCAACATAGTCGGAGCCACCGGCATTATAATTATGTTTTTGTTAAGCTATTTTAATCATTATCTCGTTAACATTAAAGTTGAAAAGCTTTTAAGTCACACTACATAATTACAACCCAATCTATAATTTCGCGTATTCCCAACAAGTTGTTGTGGCTTAGCGGTTTGATGCTGGATTGACGACGAACAGTATGTGGGTTCGAAAACACAGTCCACCACAGTCATCAGTTTCTTTTTTAATTTATTTTCATTTCTACAATATTGCTTGCAATATTAAAGAACGACCAATATGATTTTCGCCTAATAACTTATCTTGTAAACGGGTGGGTAATTTAAAAAACTTTAAGTTCACAGTTCTTTATAATGAATACGAATATTCATTTTTCAACTACCCACTTATTACAAGTTATGTGAAAATATTACCATTTTAAAAAGTTTATGTATAGTCTGTAGTTCTTTACAATAATACAAGAAATAGTTTTGGAATATAAATTCTATATTGAAAGCAAAACAATATCTTTGTCGCAGGATTTGATCTCGAATCTCGTTTATCTCGGTCTTACACACAGACCACGAGACCAGAATTACTTGAACTCAAGCATTAAAATAAGCTATTACACTTATCAAATTATAACAAATAGTTATAAAATATAACCTAACGCTAACGTTTTAAAGATCAAATTTGCGTGTCTATATTATTATTGTATTTGTCCATCAAATCCTCGAGCAGTTGTTTGATAAGCTCATATAAATTAAATAAACCTTAATGTTACGTGCAGAGGGTCCAAAGTCGTTTGATTTTAGGGTGGGTCAGATAATTCTGACAACAGTCTGTACCTACATGAGAACAGTATGGGGGTTGCATATATCACCGGATAGTACCTACGTGAGAACAGTATGGGTGGTGCGTATGTCACCGGATAGTACCTACATGAGAACAGTATGGGGGTTGCATATATCACCGGATAGTACCTACATGAGAACAGTATGGGTGTTGCGTATGTCACCGGATAGTACCTACATGAGAACAGTATGGGTGTTGCGTATGCCTACGGATAATTGCAGATTCCGTTAGTTTACAATTAATCTCGTAAAATTATATTTTTTTTTCTCGATCGTCATCATCATCGTCATCATCATCAGCCTTTTTAATGTCCCCACTGCTGGAGCACAGGCCTCCTCTCTGTGAGAGGGTGTGGGCCGTAATCCACCACGCGGGCCCAATGCGGATTGGTGGATGTCACATATCTTCGAATTTTTGATTCTAGGACATGCCGGTTGCCTCACTATGTTTTCCTTCACCATGTTGAGAGCAGTGGTGATGAAATAATTCACACAAAGTAAAGAGCCTGTCTGGGTTTGAACTCACGACCCGGCCAAAACTACTGGGCCATCACTGCTCTTTTTTCTTGGTAAGCCGAGATAAACTGATAGATTAGAAAGTATCAAATGTTGTTGGGTTTCATTCTCAGATCTATTCAGCAAAAATCGAGAATTTAATTTATTGCAAGATTTATCATAATCTTACGGAGTATATAATCCGGTTACATATACCTGTAAAATCTACCATAAGAACACGGAAGGCAGTCAATCTTGGGTTCAAACCCCTCGATAATATTGTCTCTACTCATAAAATCATACCTGTGTTTGTCACAAATATATTTCTGCAACCCTCCCTTATCGTAGGTACGTACTCGTATTTATGTGAGTAATAAACTAAAGTTTACGACTAAACTGACAATAGTGTTTGCAGTTAAACTTTACTTAAATTGTCATTAATAAACAGTTAATGACTTCATCCATCCGGAATTGTTGTAAAGGGTTGTAATTTGCAGGAAAATGTTTTAGATAATGTGTTTGTTTTCCAAATAAAATTAAACACAAAAACCGGCCAAGTGCGAGTCGGACTCACGCACGAAGGGTTCCGTACCATTATCTGTAAAAACGGCAAAGAAATCACGTTTGTTGTATGGGAGCAAAAATTTATTTTATTCTGTTTTTTAGTATTTGTTTTTACAGCGGCAACAGAAATACATCATCTGTCAAAAATTCAACAATCTAACTATCACGGTTCCTGACATAAAGACTGGTGACAAACGGACAGACCAGAGGTCCCATTTTACCCTTTGGGTACGGAACCCTAAAAATGAAAATGCAATATAGACGTTATAACGCTTCTTCTTCTTTCGTTTCCTAAGTTTTTAAAAATACTTTAGACCTAGAAGCTGGCCATATTAATTGCAGCGTTAGTAACGGTCATCAACTCATCAGTTCCTCCATAGTGCAGGTGAATGGGCACTTGGGGCACTCCAGTACATGAGTCATGTTCTGGACAGGGCACCGCAGTCGCATTGCTATATCGCTGGGGGTTAACTACTTAAGTACCAGGGTACTTATTGAAACAATGCAGTGTCTGGACTAAATTGCATTAAACCGATAGGCTTTTTTTTTTGTTAAATAAAAAAAACAAAAAACCGATAGGCTTATAAGCTATCAAAAAATTATGACAAAGATAAAATGAGCATTAGCAATTTTTTTTAAACCAATTCTAATTTCCCATGCCACTATAAAAGCAGCCAGTTATGTTATTGTCAGTTTCTTTAAGTAAACGGTGACGATCACTGATACGCTTGGTTTATATGAAAACGACCGACTTCCAAAAAAGAAAATACACTAAAAATTAAAAAATAACTTTAATTTCGGAAGTGGGTGTTTGTATTTTATTTCTTCGTTATTTGACACCGACTTCCGAGATTAAAGTTATTTTTAGTGAATTTTCTTTTTTGGAGGTCGGTTGTTTTGTTTGCAAAAAAGTTTTTTATTTTTCACTTTTTAGTTGTTATTGCCCAGAATTAAAAAAATGGTTGCCTGTAAAGTCGGTATACGGGCGAAAGTTTTACGTGACAACGACTTTGAGTGGTAAAATAATTTTAATGTGAATATTCATTCGTATAGTAGGAAGAAGGATGAAATAATAGTAACAATTTAAAACATTTATTTATACAAAGAATTATATTTAAAACATTAATTTATACAAAGAATCTCGCACTGAATTTCATATTAACAAAATTTTATTTTTACCTTTACACATACATACGTATTTATATACAAATACTCTCTCTCGCTCTGTCTCTCTCGCTCTTAGGCGGGCTAACTGTGCTCGAGTGGAAGGGACGCGTGCCTTTCACTTTTTATGTCTGTCTCTCTCGCTCTTAGGCGGGCTAACCATGCCCGAGTGGAAGGGACGCGTGCCTCTCACTCGCTCTCATTGTGAGCGCATAACGTGAGCGGAGCGTAACGCAGTTTCTTGAAGTGTCACCCGGCAAACCAATTTATAAGACGTTGTCACGTCAAAAGAAATTTTGAAAATCGGTCCACAACTGACAGAGAAATCGGTGGATATACATTAAAAAAGTGTGTGTGTGTGTACCTCTGTACGCACGTAAGAAGTCATACTTCTTTGGCGTAACAAGATAAAAACCAAACAGTCACAATAAGTTTACAAAAAGAAAACAATCATTATTCATGAACCACAGACCATAGCTAACTTCAGGGTGTCAGTTCTAGCTAACTTCAACCTGTGAATTTTGTGTGACAGTGGAGCGCGCGCATCTTAAAATTTCACTCTCATCAATTTTTCATAAGGGGCATAAAGAAGTATAACTTCAAAAAAAAAAAATCATACATACAGTCGAACATAGAACCTCCTCCTTTTTCGAAGTCGGTTAAAAAGTGTTGACAATACCGTCTCTAATTGCGGTCACCGAGGCGTCTCCGAACTCTGTGCCCAATACTAAAAACTTACAAATATTTATCTAATCCGATGATCCTATATAAAATCTTTTCTCTAATTCTTTCCTTAACTACCGCCAAACAATGACTACATCTATCTCGATCACTTCACAATACCACATACCAAACTGCACTTCTTTAGAAATTGAATCAAAGATCCATTCCCTCTATGAATCTATCTCGCTCTGTCATGTACGATCATATATTTCTTCTCGCTCATTTATCAGCTCCATGTAGAGCAATCTACAGAAAGCACAGTAAAATATTAGAGGTATTCTTCAATAGAGCCTAATTATGACCAAACTTGGTTTAGTTAAGTGGAATGGTTATAAGTGGGATATGGTTACTACTGTTCTGAATAGGGTGGGGTTCGGTTCTGAGCGAGTAATTTTGGAAGGCTACAAATAAACAGGCTGCAGGCAAATATTACAGTGCACAAGTTTGTGCCCAAACACAGGTGTACTTTCTGTTCCTACTGAGAAATTCCTAATGGAAACCCCCAATTACACTTTGCCCGACCCGGGAATAGAATTCAGGACTTCACGCTAAGTAGCTTTGCGACCACTAAACCACCGAGGCAGTTGGATTGGTAAATTTATATTGTTTCCTCGTCTTTTTCTGATACCCAACACGTCTGTGGAGTTCCTCTAGCTAATTTAATAAATGACTAAAAAAATCTCTGGTATTTTTATTTTGTTACGTCAACAAAAAAAATTGCGTGATGTCACACCACGTAAAAAGGTACCACTTTTTACCTAGAAGTGATGTAACGAGCCCCTCCACTCCTGCGTTTTATTTTAGTTATTTTTTTATAGATTTTGTAAAGCAAAATTCAGGGTAGTAAGTTTATCACATACCGGGATTTGGATGAGAAGATTCAGCGGTGTGTATCAAGCTTAACAGTTGCATTGAATACATTGAGAGATTAGAGGAAGCGGTGGATTTCGTTGCGTCGATGTATTTGTAGGTTTGTTGTCTAGTGACAGCATAGCGATTAAAAGCTATGCTACTTATTTAACTTTGAGGTCAGATGGGCAGACACTCTGTGTAAATTAAAAAGTCAGTGTCAAAAAACATAGACACAAAACCAGAAACACCCTTAAAGTTATTTTGCACTTTTTAGTTTAATTTTTTTTTAAAGTCAGTTCCATTTTTTGTAAAAAAGTTTTTAACTTTTTACTTTTTAGTTGTGGTTCTCCATTAAATTGTGCTAACAATACATAGACTTACGATCGTGGTAATTGCAAGTCATTTGCTGTTAGATGTTGAAGAGTTCCACTGTCTATCTCCGAAGATCTTCATCAGATCCTGATGTATTTTAAACTAAAACTTTCCTTGAAAAATATGCCTTTGAATAACGAGAACTCCATCCAAACTAGGTTAGTAGTTTTCGAGAAAATCGTGGACAAACAATATACATAAAAATATAGTCAAATACAGAACCAAAAGGAGGAGGTTGTGTGTTCGACTGTATGTACGTTGTTTTTTTTTATGTATTCCCGCCGATTTCTCCGCCAGTTGTGGACCGATTTTCAAAATTCTTTTTTTGTCCAATAGAATATACTCCCGAGGTGGTCCCATACAATTTTTATCGAAATTGCTTTGGCGCTTTTTGAGAAACTGAACAAAAACGAAAAATACATAGTTTTTTTTTTGACGTTTTGGTTTTCTCAAATTACGAGTATGTTTAAATTCCACGTTTAATGTTATTGGGATTTCAGTTCTGGGGTATAACAACTAAAAAGTGAAAAATAGAAAACTTTTTACAAAAAAAACAACCGTCTTCCAAAAAATAAAATACACTAAAAATTAAAAAATAACTTTAATTTCAGAAGTCGGTGTTAAATAACGATGAAATAAAATACAAACACCAACTTCCGAAATTAAAGTTATGTTTTAATTTTTAGTGTACTTATTTTCTTTTTTTGGAAGTTGGTTGTTTTTTTTGTAAACAAGTTTTTTGAAGTAGATTACTGGAGTGTGATTGAAGAGGCCTGCATATGTGCGACAGAGGCAAAAACCATTAGATGTAGGTAATCCTACTTCCTTCTAATATTATAAACCAGCGACTCGCCCCGGCACCTCACGGTTGCAAATTATACACACAAACCTTCCTCATTTATCGCTTTTTCTATAAGTGGAAACCGCATTAAATTTAATTAATTAATTAATGGTTTAGAAGGAGTTAGCGGAGAAACAGACAGACGGGGAAAGCGACTTTGATTTGTAGAGATGTGAAGTGAGGATGAATGTATGGATGTTTGTTACTCTTGCTCGCAAAAACTACATTTTTGATGAAACTTTACAGTAGTATAGCTTATACATCAGTAGGCTATAGGTTTAGGGTTCCGTGATTGGGATTGGGTCTGGGGTTGGTTTGGGTTCTGCACCGGTTGACGTCATGACGTTGGCGCCGGCTGTCGCTGAAAACCAGCGCTGGGGCTCTGTCTTGTATAGGATCATAGCACTTAAGCTGAGCGATGGCCGTTTTGCGTGGATGTGACGCATTTTTTCTAAGTGTTTCTCTGTTTTTTGCGTCATGTTTACCGTAAATAAACGCATTTTCTTTCTTTCGTTTCTTCTTTCAAACCCTAAAAAAAAACATCCAATATAAAGCAAGCATCACATAGCTTTCTATACGACACCGTCCTCACCATTACCATACAGAATAATACTCGTAGAACATCGAATTTGGCCCGATACCTATTTCCTGATAGAATTTAGATTTTATGGGCAAAGATATGGCCGAAATGGGCCATTCCGAAGAGGGCATAATAATCTTAGTGACCAGTACTAATGTATAGATTGTGGAATTAAAAGATAACACTGGAGTTAGTTCAGCAGGCTAGATTCTTTCTAACTGTGGGTTTTGTCTATGGAGTATTTGTTTAAATATCTTACTGTCAAATTATTAAAAGTGCCTCAATTCTTTAATGAGATTTTCATAAGCATTTGTAGAGGCAGCACCATCACTCATGCCCATACTTACGCAAGGATTAGGCTCATATCGAATACAATTGTTCTTATCTCAACATTATGTCTTTATTTACCTTTTATGTTTGTTATTTCATGTTAAACTTGGTATAGCAAAGTGTTTTTGACGAGTAAATTGAGTATTGTATGGTTGCACAGTAGCGCAAGTAGTGCACGGTGCATAGAACTTCACATTTGCAAGTAGAGTTGAATTGTTTTAAATGTATAAAGTAACATTCTGTAGCAAAATGTTAGTTACATAATAAAAATGATATGTAATACGTATGTTATATGGATATGGGTCTACTCGGTGCTTTAAACAAGCGCTGATAAGGCGTATATACCAATGTTATGTTTTAACAAGGGTTTAGTACCTAATCTGTTATGATTAGATAAGAATCATAATTGCGCGCTTTCAAGTTCACGCGTCGTTCGCGCGCCGCTCGCGCGCTTTCTACGCGCTACACGCACTTCACTTCATTCGCGGCGCATTCGCGAGATCTGGACACATCCTAAGGATTATTTACTTGTTGAATTAGAATCTGAAAGATTATATAATGGTTGTTCTAAATACATAGGTGATAGCAACAAGTACTATAGATACTGTTTTATAATAATGTTTATAAACAAAGATATAGTCCTACAATAGCAGTAAATAGTCACGTGTTTGCCAGATAAGGCAACACAATAATGTAAACCCTCGGATTGGTCAGAATTTGTGAGCGAGACTGTTCAAGGTCAAGACTTGGACAAGTTAAAACCTGTCGGTGGCATGTAAGTTGGTTTTTAGCGTTTCTCAAATATTATTGAACCACAAAAACGTATCGTTTTATGATTATAAAACGATACGTTTACGTTACGTTCGTGAACGTCATTAGGCGTAGGACGTCGCGAAACGATCTCCGGCCTCCGTAGACCAGGGCCTGCGGACGGCGAGCAGTGGGTAGCTCGCCGTCCGATCAGCACCAGGCCCGTGAGTCGACGGCGCGTAGTGTTCCACGCGGGCCTCAAAGAGATTAGTGTCAGCCACCACTGACGGGGCCCATCGTGGCCGGTGCCTGCATGCCTAGGGATAGCGTATACATTCTGAAAACGAGTTACCGCACCCCTGGGCACTCAGGCAGGGAAGGAACGAGGGTGGGTTTTAGTCAGTAAGAGTCTGACATGCCCTGCCGCTCCACGCTGGAGCGGGAGATGTTATTGGATGATTTCCCACCCAAAAAAAAACCCTGCGAGAATTAACAGAAAATGGTATGTCACTTCAGTAAGTTCCGTAATTTTTTTGTAATCACAATGTTATACGGCAATATAACGTATGTCTGGGCTGTATGTAACATGTATATCTGTAAAATAACCTATTTGTTGTTGTGTAATTCTTTTAGATTTGCGTTTTATCTTTCAAACTATTCGTTATTTTTTAGTAAACAAAAATGTGTGGAACAATTGAATCCAGATGTAATATCAGACAACAGACGATCTTCCGATCGCCATTATTTTACAAAATAAACGATATTATCCTGCAGATACAGACTTTGAAGAGGATGATTATGTCACTCCAGCTGTTAACAGGAGTGACGTCGAAGATGAAATGGTGGACTATTTAGAAAGTACAAGTTTGGCAACTAGACAGGAGATGTCAGATTTAATTCTCAATCTCATCAAATAGTAAGACCAGTGGTCTGGGTGCTATCTAGACTAGGTGGCCAATACCAGTGTTTTATGTAATGTACATTGGCATTTATTTAATCCCACGTAAATCACGGTCCCAAAAATATAACCTAACTAGGTAAAACTACCAAGTCATATGTACTTAATATTCAAAAATATAAAGTAGATAAAGTTTAATCTTGACCTCAGGTCACCAAAACATATGTTAATTGGGAATACCACTTTTGCTAATTATAGCTCTTATCAGGGAGTCTTTCTTATCTCCAGTGTGCCTACAAGTTGGTACAATATTTATGGCGAGAATTCAGCATTAGCTTCATAATATGAAGACCGGCCACCAGGAGTAGACGCACTTGTGTTGAAACAACTTTGAATTGTTAAAGTTTACAATGTATACAGCTCAGTGTGTGCTGGGGTTAATAGTTCTGTACGTGGGATGTACGCAATCTTGGGGTAAGTTTATTTCCTCTCTATCAACGTTATTGGTTATATCTACTCGTACCGTGTTACTTGTAAATACTCGATTGAGTATTTTACCATTTTATATGAAACAAATTAATACTAGTATTCAGCAGGTTAGATTGGTAGCCAACTCCACCATAGTTGAGAGTAGGCTAGACAGATTACCTGACTTGTGTGTATGGTGTATTTGTAATGTCTTAGTTTAGCTTATTGTACGTTTTGGGCCACAAACTTAAGAAGACGTGAGTAGCCCGTGGTTTGCTTAAGTATTGTGTGTGTTGGCTTACAATTCAGCCTCTTTTTTTTTTTTTAGTGGTTAGAAATCATCCAACGACATCTCCCGCTCTGGGTGGAGTGGGAGTCTCAGACCATTACTGACTAAACCTGTTCCTTCCCTACCCTGACTGTCTAGGGCCGCTAACTCTGTTTCGTAATTATCCAAAACCCGTGGGTAGGCATCGGCCGTCGACTCTCGGGCCTGGTGCTGATTGGACGGCGAGCTACCCATTACTCGCCGTCCGCAGGCGCGGGTGTACGGTGGCCGGAGATCGTCTCGCGGCGCCGGAAGCCCCAGGCATCTCCTGCGGCGGCTGCTGCTGTGGGCGTGAACGTGACTCTGTTGTTGAGCCTCCCTCACCCATCCCGCCTCCACCTTCGCGAGCATTACTGGAAGGAAGACACTGCTTCCCATTCCCTCTCGATCCGTACCATGGCCTGAACCAGGGCCGAGTGCGAGAGGTCGCCGCCGCCTATCGCATCCATGAGGACACGGCGATGCTCTGCCCAAGTGGGGCAGACCTCTAACGTGTGCTCCACCGTATCCTCTAGGCGATCTGCGCAGTGGTATCACCCGATCGTTCCCTCCCGCCATATCCGAAACAGGAACTTCCAGAAACAACCATGTCCGGTGAGGACCTGCGTCAGACGGAAGGTGAGGACGCCTTGGCGCCTCTCCAGCCATTCCTCAAAGAGGGGAACTACCGCCGCAATGGTGACGTGCCCAGCGCTGGGTTGCGACAGTCGCTCTCTCCATGTCGCCATGAGATCCTGCCAGAACTCTGTCCGCGTTTCGTCCCGACGTTTCACCTCCTCACGCCACTCATAGAGGTGCGCGAGGACCTTTGCCTCCAGATCCTAAGGCGACAGTTCGGCTAGGAGGCTCGCTGTCTCACCGGAGACCGTGTGATATCCTCTGATCATTCGGATCGCCATGATCCTTTGGGACGCGTTCAACCCGCGAACTAGTCGCAACCTCAAGAAACGCGCCCACACTGGTGCCCCGTAAAGGGCCATGGACAGCGGCAGGAGGCGTTTGGACTCCCCAGATTGGGCAGGGGCCGCTTCAATGCGGAGCCCTCTCCAGTCTGGGAGCCAAACGTCGGAAGTGCTCGACGAAGTTCCACCGGCTGTCTGTATGTGTGTACTTTATCGTCTCCTCGACGCCAATGTGAACCCCTCCTACCGTTATCTGGGAACCCACCGGTGGTGCGTTCCGAGGACCATGAAAACATATGGCCTCGAACTTGTGCAATGCCACCTCGAGTCCCAGTTGCCGGATCCTATTGATGACTGTCGCAAGTCATCAAGCTGGCCATCAAGCTTGTCATCAAGTTGGCCGCCGCCTCGTGCGACCTCCCCTGCGCCAGGACCAGCGTATCGTCAGCGTAGCAGACTACGCTGACGCCGCTATGGGAGGTCGGCGCGTAGCACTCAGTCGTACCCGATGTTCCACATAGGCGGCCCCAAGATCGATCCCTGTGGAACACCGCACGACATCTCACAATGCAGCATCACAATTCAGCATCATGTATGGTGTATGACTCAGGCTGATTATTGAGGTACCTATGCGGATTAAAATAACAAGCTCTATACCACTTATATTCCAAGGTTTGGAAGAAAAGTGTTGATCGTCCGGCAGCGAGGTAGGCAGACGACCTTGTTGCCATAGCGGGTATAACCAGGATGTGGTTAGCACAGGAGCGTGAGATCTAGCATAAGAAAGGGAATCTAATATGTATGTATATACGTAGAAGTTAGCGTAGGTACTTGGCTAGCAATGAAACGACCGTGTATCGTGACCACTGGTTTATTACTACCAACTCTTAGAACGGTGGGGTGGAGTGCGGGCGCGCGGGGCGCGGGCGCGCGGGGCGCGGGCGCTTACGAGTACAAACACTGCACTCCTCCCACCTTAATTTGAAACCCTGTTATACAAACAAATAACTTATTAGTTAAGATACATACTACCTATTACTAAAAATATTTCTTATAATTTATGACTTTTCTTGGGCGCACTGATCGACCATATCGCCGATCGTTAGTGTCATTTGTAACAGCATATGGACTGTTACACTCGGTCGGCTGTCCGGCCGGTACAGCAGTTATCTCCTGACTAGCCTCCTCCCATTCATCATCATCCTCTCCCTTCCCCCGGAAATTATCTGATAACGGTAGCGGTGATAGCGACGAATCGGTGGGCGACGGCGTCGGCGCCGGCCTTGCAGCCGAGTGCGCGGGTGAGGACGGTAATGACTCGGAGTCCGGCTGCGATGCTGATTGTGCTGTTGTCGCGAGCTGATTCGGGACCGCCGAGGATGCATCTCCAGCAAAACCAACATCACTCACAGTTTCATCAGAGCTAGTAGTGTCTGTGCACTTAATAATCTGGTCTAAATGTCTTATACATGAAGAACTACAATTTTTAAATTTAATATGAAACATTCTGTTACCAATAATATTCGTTATAATTCCTTTCATCCAACTTGCCTTTTTAGCAGTGAACCATCTAGCCCACACTACTTCACCTAACTTGAATTTCCTAGATTTACAGAGTTCCTTATTTTCTGTTTCTAAACTACTACTAACGTGACTGGTAGGTAGAACTATGTCTAATCTGGTTCTAACATTACGTCCGAACATTAAGCTTGACGGCGTTGCGCCGGTAGTACAATGAATAGTATTCCGGTATTCGAACAAATATTTAAATAATTTATCTTGAACTAAGCGAGGGCTAAAGCTATTTTTACTATAATTTTGTTTGATGATACATTTCAACATTTTCTTGCAAGTGCGGACTGAATTTTCGGCTTGGCCGTTACTAGCCGGGTGATAAATTGGTGAATTTAAGTAATTTATCCCGTTATTTTTACAAAACTGTTGGAATTCTGAGGAACATATCTTAATATCATTGTCAGACACAATTTCGTTCGGGATACCGAAAACAGAAAATAATTCTTTTAATTTTAATATTAACGCACTAGTGGAGGTGCCGCAATTCATATGAATGCATTCTAGCCATTTACTAAATGCATCAATAACAATTAGGTATACCGTTTGCTCTATAGACATGTAGTCTATATGAATACGGTGCCAGGGAGCGGGCGGGCGCGGCCAGGGTGAGGGGGGCGCGCGGGGCGGCGCGCTGCGCTGGGCCGCGCACACGCCGCAGCCCCCCACCATCCGCTCAATGTCGCCGTCGATGCCCGGCCACCACATTCGACTTCGCGCCGCACTCTTCGTTTTAACAATACCGAAATGCGCACTATGTAATTCTTCCAACATACGCTCGCGAAATATTAAAGGAATTACGATTCTATGGCCACGGAATACGCAACCCCCGATAATCTGCAAATCCGTTTTACACATAAAAAATGGTAGTATTTGCCTGCAACTAATCTTGCGCGGCCAACCCTGCTGCATATAATTCATTACGGTTTTAATAATTTTATCATCGGCCGTAGCGCGTTGTATTCGTTCGAACGAGACCGGCTCTTGAATAGCATTCATGAACAACAGAGCGATTGGGAGGTCATCGCGCTCCTTTCGATCAGCTGATCCGCTCGATTCTAAAGATAACGGCGCGCGGGAAAAATAATCTGCCACAATATTATTTTTATTACTAATATACTGTACTTCGTAGTTGTAAGCGGATAGCATAATTGCATACCTTTGCAGTCGAAGGGCGGTGGTCACGGCAATGCCGTCCTTTTTACCAAAGATTGAGAGAAGCGGTCTGTGATCTGTTCTCAATACGAAAGGTTCTTGACAACCATACAAGTACTGGTGGAAACGCTTAATGCCGAACACCAAGGCGCACGCTTCTTTCATAATTTGACTGTAATTCTTTTCTGCTGGTGACAAGGAACGCGAACTAAACGCGATCGGCCTCTCCGTACCGTCGTTAAACAAATGTGCAAGTACCGCGCCGAGACCCGTGGGACCTGCGTCCACGGTCAACACTAGCCGCGCTCGCGGATCGAAATGAGCCAACACGCGGTCTGAAGCTAGTTCGCGACGCACGGAATCGAACGCAGACTGCTGTTTCTTGTCCCAGTGCCATTCAACATTGTCTTTTAACAGTTCATTTAGCGGGCTTAACATTGAAGACGCATTTGGAATGAAATTCCTATAGTAATTGATTACGCCCAGAAATCGTTTTAATTCTAGAACGTTTGTAGGGACGGGGGCTCTTAAAATCGCTTCTACCTTACTCGGGCACGTTTTAAGGCCATTTTTATTTATGTTAAAACCTAAATATGTGACGCTGTCTTGGAAAAATGAGCATTTTTCTTTTTGTAGCCTTAAACCGGCGTCTTGTATTCTACTTAATAAAATACGAAGTCTTTCTAAATGAAGAGTTCTGTTGGGGGCCGTGAGACAAATGTCATCGTACCAACACGACACGCCTTCAATACCGGCAACTAGAGATTCTATGGTACGTTGAAAAATAGCTGGGGCATTAGCGAGACCGTACACTAGGCGCGTATATTTGAAAAGACCTTTCGGTGTATTAATGGTTGTCAGGTCTTGTGACGATTCAGATAAACATAATTGATTATAAGCGTTGCTTAAATCTAGCTTGGAATAATGTTCGCCGCCCCCTAGCTTAGCAAAAACTTCATCGATATGAGGCAATGGGTATTTATCGATTTTTAAAACCTTATTTAAGGTGCAAGAGAAATCTCCAGCTATTTTAACTTTACCATTCTCTTTCAGAACTGGTACAATGGGCGTGGCAAAGTCTGAGAACTGTACTGGTATCAATATACCTACCCTAACGAGCCTATCTAACTCTTCCACGACTTTGTCTTTAAGAGCAAACGGTATCTGACGCGGTTTAAAAAATTTTGGCACTGCGTTTTCTTTTAAATGTAGATGGACTTCAAATTTATTAAAACGACCCAATTCATCGCGCCAAATATCTGGAAATTCATTCAAAATTTGCTGCACCTCTTGACATGTCGCTTTAACTGTTAAGTTGTTGTTACTCGTCATAGAAACTAAACTCATGTTGTACTGTGCCATGAAATCGCGACCCAACAATGGTGGACCACCTTGAGTAATTACATAAAAAGATATTTGTTTTCTAATACCATTGTAACACACTTCACAATCAATATAACCAATGGGCGTTACTTTATGTTTAGTATAAAGGCAAAAAATTACATCTGATTTCAATAACCTGTATGATTGAAAATTTTCTTTATAAAAACTTTCTGAGATTACACTACGTCCAGCTCCACAATCTAGTTCCATAGAATATAACTTATTATCAATAGAGATATTCACTTTAATTGGATCATAGTGGACGTACCTCAGATTATACAAATTACATTCCTTGCACTCGTGTCCGTCGCCGTCGCCCGCATCCAAATTATGCAACGAAACTTTCCCGACCTTTTTAACACTGCACACTTTTTTAAGATGGCCTTTTTCACCACAAATCATGCACTTATAACCTTTGAAACGGCACTTTTCAACGCAATGACCCTTAAGCCCACACACTGTGCATCGCGCGGCCGCGGGGGCCGCCGCCTGCGCCGGACCCGGGCGGGCCTCGCCCTGCCCGCCGCGACGCTCACCAACTCGATACACCATCTCCTGCTTGATAAGTTGCTCACCGCCTTCGCCGACACAAGCTCTCGCTGCCCGAGCACATGCTGCTTCCTGAGCTATTTCTATAGCCCTAGATAGCGTCAAGGTCTTCAAGTCCTGTTCGAACAATCGATCTCTTTCCGGGCCTACCTTTAGACCTAGGATAAAACGGTCGCGTAGCAACGTATCCAACTCCGTACCGAAACCACAGTGCACGGCGAGTCCTCTCAATCGTGCCGCCCAATCTCCGACTTTTTCACCATCCCATCCTCGTCGCCAGTTAATATGTATGTATATACGTAGAAGTTAGCGTAGGTACTTGGCTAGCAATGAAACGACCGTGTATCGTGACCACTGGTTTATTACTACCAACTCTTAGAACGGTGGGGTGGAGTGCGGGCGCGCGGGGCGCGGGCGCGCGGGGCGCGGGCGCTTACGAGTACAAACACTGCAGAATCCTATACCCAACAGTAGGTGAAGTCAAGCTGTGAATGATGACATTGATACCACCACTAGCATGAGCCATAGGTGCGCGCTTCTCGTGTGACCGCGCCTTTATGACAAAATGTATTGAAGTATACCGAGCCAAATATTTGGCCATCAGCTTGTTAAGTAAACTATTTTTTTAATGTTTCAGACATAGCCATAACTCGTGGAGATCAACTTGAATTTTATACCAACAAAAACAAAACAGACACCGTACGTTTCAATTCCCATAAGCTCGCAACGTTAGCGTACGATGAAGTTCACAACATGCTGCTGTACGTCGACAAAGAAAGCGACAACGATACTATATGTGGCTATGGCGTATATTCTAAACTAAACCAATGTTTAATCGAGAGAAATGGCAGAAACATTCATAGTCTCACCTTCGATCCCATCACAGAAATGGTGTTCTTCAGTGATACAAACGAAAGAAGCATTAATTGGATTTCATTAAAACCCGGATATAATACGAGTAAATATGGAAATCTTTTGATCAAGATGGATCACGGAATCCCCACTGATGTAGCCGTAGACAGTTGTAGAGGGTACGTTTACAATTTATCTAATGTTTAACCCAACAATATCTAGTATTTTTTTCGCGACTAGCTTATGCCAGTGACCTCGCCCAGGTGAAAGTAGAAAATTATTCCTAGGGTACATACTCTTGGGATTCAAAGTATCCCATGTCCAATTCTAACACATGGTCTACCCGTGTGTCCAGTTTCATTTTAATCCGTTCAGTCGATACGACTGAGTAGGTGACAAACAGGCAGACCTTCGCTTTTATAATACATATACGAGTAAGTATGAAAAGTATGGATTACTTGTGACTTGGTTGAATAAAAGAGGTATAAGTCGCGTATAAGGGTGCAATTACTCGAGAGTCGACGACGCGTAGTGTTCCAAGCGCGCCTCAAAGAGTTGTCACCATACATGACGGGGCTCGTCATGGCCGATGCCTGCCTAGGGGTTGAAGATAAACTCGAAAGAGTTACCTCGCCACTGGGCATTCAGGGCAGGGAGGAACAGGGGTGGGTTTTAGTCAGTAAGAGTCTGACACGCACTCCCGCTCCACCCAGAGCGGGAGAAGTCATTGGCTGATTTCCCACCCCACAAAAAAAAAGGGTGCAATTTGGTGCGCCTCTCCTCAGTTGCATACAGCAGGTGCTGCGCGAGCGGCACGCGCGAACAGCGCGCGAACGGCGCCCTGACTTGAAATGCACGCGCGCAGCTCGCGTTCGGCTCACGAACTGCACGTGTCCAGTTACTGCAATTGTTTGGTGCGCCTCTTTAGCACAGCTCACTCAAGGTTTGCACAGTGCAAGCAGTGGCATGCAGTACATGTTCGCGAGCGGCGCATTGGTCAGATCTGAACACACCCTAAGAAATTCTGAATTTAAAGATTAGTTTCACTCTTTTGTTTGTATGGACGTAATTGTACCACTCCAATCAATCTGCCTTGAACTATATATCTGCTTAATCAATCTGTTTAAAAAAAAAAACTTTGAAGTTTATCAGGCCAATCAAAAACGATTTCCCATACAAATTTTGTCACCCCTTTTGCCCTCTTGCGGGCGAAATCAACAGAATTGTTTTCTTATTGGATTCCTACATCGTAAAAGGAATACGTGCTCTAACTTTCATGTGTCTACGACCAGCGGTTTAAGCTGTTCGTTTTCCATCAGTCAGTCATGACAAAGCCTTTTATATACAGAGAGAGAGAGAGAGTGAGTCTAAAGATGTTTTCTTTTTACAGGTATGTTTACTGGATCAACACAAACCTGACGACGACGCCTACAATAGAGAGAGTTCGATTTACTGGATCTGACAGAGAAGTTGTTATAAATATTAATTTATCTTCGACAACAACTTATGGAAGTAACAAACTGCAGCCACACAGCCTGACTATTGACCAACCGACACAAATAATATACTGGATTGAACATTCAAGTGAAGGTGATTCCAATATTTACTATGCACACATGAATGAAAATGTATTTACGCGAACTTTTTTACATTGGTTAGCAACATCTGGAACAAAGCATTCCTATCCGTTACCAAATACATTGACCGTTTCGAACACAAACCTTATCTATGCTTACCGGTGCGTCGGCTGCGGAGTCATTGTTTGGAAATTAGGAAAGACTGAATGGACGGGACTAGACACGTTTACGTTCTACGCTGGAGAAGACACTGTTGGAATAGCCTTCAACTACAAAATTAAAGAACGAATTCAAGACCTTAATTACTGTGAAACACTAACCCGTCCTGCCACACCTGGGGACATCGGTGAGCGATGCCATGTGTCAGAATGTGAGAACTATTGTTTGCAAGGCAACTGTAGCGTCAATGACGAGGGACTTCCTACATGCAGGTAAAACTTATTATACTTCTTGAATTATATTATAACAGCCGCACAGGTCGATCGGTTGGTTAAGCTGCGCTTACCGGGTTTGATCTATGGATGGGTGACCATCTTTACATACCGACACTCCTCCGTGCCTCGGAAAGCATGTTAAGCTGTTGGTTTTGGCTGTCAAACGTGGATCTTTGACATTCGTTACGGGTCGTCAGAAGCCCGAAAGTCTGACAACCCGTGTTACCAAGAGGTATCGTGTTACCCAGTACCTGGGTTCTGGAGGTCAGATAAGCAGTCACTCCATGTAAAGTACTGATATTCAGCTGCATTCGGTTAGACTGAAAGCCGACCCCAAGATAGTTGGGAAACAGATAGGCAGATTGATTGATTAAGTTTATTTTACAGCAATCTGAAACAATATCATTTACTGTTATTTCAGATGTAATGCCGGTTATTCCGGGAAGAGGTGTGAAGTCGACGCATGTCATGGTTACTGTTCGAACAACGGAGAGTGTTCCTTGAATGAGAAGGGTGAACCAGTCTGTCAGTGCAAAGGAGATCATACAGGTGACCGATGCGAGGTTTCAGATTGTGTGAACTATTGTATCCAAGGCAACTGTAGTTTCAATGATGACGGACTTCCCCAATGCAGGTAAATCATGTTATACCTTCTCTTGGTTTGGGTTCCTTATATAATGAAATTACACTTCTTCATATTTTTTACGTTATTTCAGATGTAATGCTGGTTATTCAGGCGATAGGTGCCAGGTCGCTGCGTGTAACGGTTACTGTCTAAACTATGGTGTCTGTTCCCTGAATGAAGAGGACGAGCCTTCCTGTGAATGTGTCGATGGATACGAGGGATCAAGATGTGAAACTGTTCTAAACAAAAATTCCACTTCCACCAGCACCCCTATTTATTCAGTAGGGAAAACTCTAACCCTAGCTGATTTATTGGCGAATTGGCGAAAACCAAAAATTCTCGTTATCGTTGATGATTATTAACTAACTTATTTGTGTTGTCTCCTTTATTTTTTTTTATTGACTGTCATTTTTTTGAGTCTGTTTTCCATTTAAGTTCTGTTTGTTTTTATTAAATAAATTTAGATGTTATGTTTATTTAAAAATATCAAGAAAGTTCACAATCATTGAAGGTATCTCTACCCGACTTGTGAAGGATCAATCTGGATTTTGTATAGTCTTGGCTAAAGAATGAGTATACTTTTTGTCTTCCTCTTCATGAAATACAGATGATGTTAGCTTATTTTTCAGTTGATTTACCTACTTACACATTAATTACAGTATAAATAATTATTTCTCTAAAAAATTAAAAAAAAAACTAACTAGCAGGTAACGGCTGAGGGGATAATAATATAAAATTACGAATTTATTATAAATGAAATAGATTCGACGTACGAATCTACATTCCACATGTCGGCAAGCTCGTGTGTCAAGTCCAGATACCTAATTTGTAAATTATATCTGTTGTAACTATATGTATTTTCTATGTAATTTTTTGTATTATATTTGTGGTGGAGAAAAATTTACGCTATAAATATAATTATATTTTTATGTCTTTTAATCTCAGGACCTAGCCTTTTGGAAGGTATGCCAGGGGCCGTAGCCAACCCGCAGAGGCCCCGTTAGACATATTATTTAAATGAAAAGTGACAACATCCGGCGATTCTCCTTGTATCTGTCGCAGCCATCTGGTTGCATCCGGACGCCTAGGCCGTTCATTAAACGCCGTAATTCAATTAAACGACTGAAGGACAAGCAGCCTAGTCGCTGAACGCAACGTTTAACCAGATGGCTGGATGTCGTCTAGTCATTTAGTTAAATTGGCTATTGATAAGTTTGTGATACCACTGATCATGATTATGTGTTTACAAAAGGCAATGTTATGGTGCAAGAGCGAGTGTAGCGAGCTCGAGACATGGTGCACCCCGACTCGGATAGGTTAGGTTCGAAAGGGATAGCGAGGTCTAGTGAGCGAGCGAAACGAGCGAAGTCAGACCCCGCCATCCCGCTATCACTAATATATAATAGTTTTTGAAGAGAAAACTTCTTTAGGCGCGTTAGGCATTTTTGAACTGATTGGGAAAAAACTATTAAACTCGCGCGTCACCGTCCGGGTCACCGTCCACCGTCACCGACCGTCGTAGCACTCGTAGCGGATTTTTTTTAATGAATTTAGATCATAATTATGGATCTTTCTACGGGGTTACATACAGGCAGCCCAAATTATGGTTATTTTTGCGAATGGACTTACCGTTTTCGAGATATTTATGATTTTATATCTCTATTACCCCTCTCTGCCTTCATATCCCCCATCTTTCATAATTTTTCATTTAACTTGAAATTTTGAATCACTTGGCTGAGTCTTGCTAAGTCGTCTTCAAAGGGCTGACTTTCAACACGCCAAGTTGTTAAACGTTGCGTGATTCTAGTTTATTTAACTATCGGCCTAGCCATTTAATTGAATGCCGGCGTTTAATGAATGGCCGAGGCGTCCAATTGAATGGCGAATTCAAGCAGATGGCTGCGAAATATCCACTATGCAAATGCACCCAAGGACAACCCCTGGTCGCTGTGCATGTACTTTTGCTGGATATGGAAGCAAAGGACCTAAGACTATGGGTTTGAGTGGTCTATCTGATTTTTACCCGACTGCCCTAGCAGGAGGGTAATGTTTTTCGGGTATGTATGTATGTGTGTATAAAAAACAAACAGAACTTAAATGGAAAACAGACTCAAAAAAATGACAGTCAATAAAAAAAAATAAAGGAGACAACTCAAATAAGTTAGTTAATAATCATCAACGATAACGAGAATTTTTGGTTTTCGCCAATTCGCCAATAAATCAGCTAGGGTTAGAGTTTTCCCTACTGAATAAATAGGGGTGCTGGTGGAAGTGGAATTTTTGTTTAGAACAGTTTCACATCTTGATCCCTCGTATCCATCGACACATTCACAGGAAGGCTCGTCCTCTTCATTCAGGGAACAGACACCATAGTTTAGACAGTAACCGTTACACGCAGCGACCTGGCACCTATCGCCTGAATAACCAGCATTACATCTGAAATAACGTAAAAAATATGAAGAAGTGTAATTTCATTATATAAGGAACCCAAACCAAGAGAAGGTATAACATGATTTACCTGCATTGGGGAAGTCCGTCATCATTGAAACTACAGTTGCCTTGGATACAATAGTTCACACAATCTGAAACCTCGCATCGGTCACCTGTATGATCTCCTTTGCACTGACAGACTGGTTCACCCTTCTCATTCAAGGAACACTCTCCGTTGTTCGAACAGTAACCATGACATGCGTCGACTTCACACCTCTTCCCGGAATAACCGGCATTACATCTGAAATAACAGTAAATGATATTGTTTCAGATTGCTGTAAAATAAACTTAATCAATCAATCTGCCTATCTGTTTCCCAACTATCTTGGGGTCGGCTTTCAGTCTAACCGAATGCAGCTGAATATCAGTACTTTACATGGAGTGACTGCTTATCTGACCTCCAGAACCCAGGTACTGGGTAACACGATACCTCTTGGTAACACGGGTTGTCAGACTTTCGGGCTTCTGACGACCCGTAACGAATGTCAAAGATCCACGTTTGACAGCCAAAACCAACAGCTTAACATGCTTTCCGAGGCACGGAGGAGTGTCGGTATGTAAAGATGGTCACCCATCCATAGATCAAACCCGGTAAGCGCAGCTTAACCAACCGATCGACCTGTGCGGCTGTTATAATATAATTCAAGAAGTATAATAAGTTTTACCTGCATGTAGGAAGTCCCTCGTCATTGACGCTACAGTTGCCTTGCAAACAATAGTTCTCACATTCTGACACATGGCATCGCTCACCGATGTCCCCAGGTGTGGCAGGACGGGTTAGTGTTTCACAGTAATTAAGGTCTTGAATTCGTTCTTTAATTTTGTAGTTGAAGGCTATTCCAACAGTGTCTTCTCCAGCGTAGAACGTAAACGTGTCTAGTCCCGTCCATTCAGTCTTTCCTAATTTCCAAACAATGACTCCGCAGCCGACGCACCGGTAAGCATAGATAAGGTTTGTGTTCGAAACGGTCAATGTATTTGGTAACGGATAGGAATGCTTTGTTCCAGATGTTGCTAACCAATGTAAAAAAGTTCGCGTAAATACATTTTCATTCATGTGTGCATAGTAAATATTGGAATCACCTTCACTTGAATGTTCAATCCAGTATATTATTTGTGTCGGTTGGTCAATAGTCAGGCTGTGTGGCTGCAGTTTGTTACTTCCATAAGTTGTTGTCGAAGATAAATTAATATTTATAACAACTTCTCTGTCAGATCCAGTAAATCGAACTCTCTCTATTGTAGGCGTCGTCGTCAGGTTTGTGTTGATCCAGTAAACATACCTGTAAAAAGAAAACATCTTTAGACTCACTCTCTCTCTCTCTCTGTATATAAAAGGCTTTGTCATGACTGACTGATGGAAAACGAACAGCTTAAACCGCTGGTCGTAGACACATGAAAGTTAGAGCACGTATTCCTTTTACGATGTAGGAATCCAATAAGAAAACAATTCTGTTGATTTCGCCCGCAAGAGGGCAAAAGGGGTGACAAAATTTGTATGGGAAATCGTTTTTGATTGGCCTGATAAACTTCAAAGTTTTTTTTTTTAAACAGATTGATTAAGCAGATATATAGTTCAAGGCAGATTGATTGGAGTGGTACAATTACGTCCATACAAACAAAAGAGTGAAACTAATCTTTAAATTCAGAATTTCTTAGGGTGTGTCCAGATCTGACCAATGCGCCGCTCGCGAACATGTACTGCATGCCACTGCTTGCACTGTGCAAACCTTGAGTGAGCTGTGCTAAAGAGGCGCACCAAACAATTGCAGTAACTGGACACGTGCAGTTCGTGAGCCGAACGCGAGCTGCGCGCGTGCATTTCAAGTCAGGGCGCCGTTCGCGCGCTGTTCGCGCGTGCCGCTCGCGCAGCACCTGCTGTATGCAACTGAGGAGAGGCGCACCAAATTGCACCCTTTTTTTTTGTGGGGTGGGAAATCAGCCAATGACTTCTCCCGCTCTGGGTGGAGCGGGAGTGCGTGTCAGACTCTTACTGACTAAAACCCACCCCTGTTCCTCCCTGCCCTGAATGCCCAGTGGCGAGGTAACTCTTTCGAGTTTATCTTCAACCCCTAGGCAGGCATCGGCCATGACGAGCCCCGTCATGTATGGTGACAACTCTTTGAGGCGCGCTTGGAACACTACGCGTCGTCGACTCTCGAGTAATTGCACCCTTATACGCGACTTATACCTCTTTTATTCAACCAAGTCACAAGTAATCCATACTTTTCATACTTACTCGTATATGTATTATAAAAGCGAAGGTCTGCCTGTTTGTCACCTACTCAGTCGTATCGACTGAACGGATTAAAATGAAACTGGACACACGGGTAGACCATGTGTTAGAATTGGACATGGGATACTTTGAATCCCAAGAGTATGTACCCTAGGAATAATTTTCTACTTTCACCTGGGCGAGGTCACTGGCATAAGCTAGTCGCGAAAAAAATACTAGATATTGTTGGGTTAAACATTAGATAAATTGTAAACGTACCCTCTACAACTGTCTACGGCTACATCAGTGGGGATTCCGTGATCCATCTTGATCAAAAGATTTCCATATTTACTCGTATTATATCCGGGTTTTAATGAAATCCAATTAATGCTTCTTTCGTTTGTATCACTGAAGAACACCATTTCTGTGATGGGATCGAAGGTGAGACTATGAATGTTTCTGCCGTTTCTCTCGATTAAACATTGGTTTAGTTTAGAATATACGCCATAGCCACATATAGTATCGTTGTCGCTTTCTTTGTCGACGTACAGCAGCATGTTGTGAACTTCATCGTACGCTAACGTTGCGAGCTTATGGGAATTGAAACGTACGGTGTCTGTTTTGTTTTTGTTGGTATAAAATTCAAGTTGATCTCCACGAGTTATGGCTATGTCTGAAACATTAAAAAAATAGTTTACTTAACAAGCTGATGGCCAAATATTTGGCTCGGTATACTTCAATACATTTTGTCATAAAGGCGCGGTCACACGAGAAGCGCGCACCTATGGCTCATGCTAGTGGTGGTATCAATGTCATCATTCACAGCTTGACTTCACCTACTGTTGGGTATAGGATTCCCTTTCTTATGCTAGATCTCACGCTCCTGTGCTAACCACATCCTGGTTATACCCGCTATGGCAACAAGGTCGTCTGCCTACCTCGCTGCCGGACGATCAACACTTTTCTTCCAAACCTTGGAATATAAGTGGTATAGAGCTTGTTATTTTAATCCGCATAGGTACCTCAATAATCAGCCTGAGTCATACACCATACATGATGCTGAATTGTGATGCTGCATTGTGAGATGTCGTGCGGTGTTCCACAGGGATCGATCTTGGGGCCGCCTATGTGGAACATCGGGTACGACTGAGTGCTACGCGCCGACCTCCCATAGCGGCGTCAGCGTAGTCTGCTACGCTGACGATACGCTGGTCCTGGCGCAGGGGAGGTCGCACGAGGCGGCGGCCAACTTGATGACAAGCTTGATGGCCAGCTTGATGACTTGCGACAGTCATCAATAGGATCCGGCAACTGGGACTCGAGGTGGCATTGCACAAGTCCGAGGCCATGTGTTTTCATGGTCCTCGGAACGCACCACCGGTGGGTTCCCAGATAACGGTAGGAGGGGTTCACATTGGCGTCGAGGAGACGATAAAGTACACACATACAGACAGCCGGTGGAACTTCGTCGAGCACTTCCGACGTTTGGCTCCCAGACTGGAGAGGGCTCCGCATTGAAGCGGCCCCTGCCCAATCTGGGGAGTCCAAACGCCTCCTGCCGCTGTCCATGGCCCTTTACGGGGCACCAGTGTGGGCGCGTTTCTTGAGGTTGCGACTAGTTCGCGGGTTGAACGCGTCCCAAAGGATCATGGCGATCCGAATGATCAGAGGATATCACACGGTCTCCGGTGAGACAGCGAGCCTCCTAGCCGAACTGTCGCCTTAGGATCTGGAGGCAAAGGTCCTCGCGCACCTCTATGAGTGGCGTGAGGAGGTGAAATGTCGGGACGAAACGCGGACAGAGTTCTGGCAGGATCTCATGGCGACATGGAGAGAGCGACTGTCGCAACCCAGCGCTGGGCACGTCACCATTGCGGCGGTAGTGCCCCTCTTTGAGGAATGGCTGGAGAGGCGCCAAGGCGTCCTCACCTTCCGTCTGACGCAGGTCCTCACCGGACATGGTTGTTTCTGGAAGTTCCTGTTTCGGATATGGCGGGAGGGAACGATCGGGTGATACCACTGCGCAGATCGCCTAGAGGATACGGTGGAGCACACGTTAGAGGTCTGCCCCACTTGGGCAGAGCATCGCCGTGTCCTCATGGATGCGATAGGCGGCGGCGACCTCTCGCACTCGGCCCTGGTTCAGGCCATGGTACGGATCGAGAGGGAATGGGAAGCAGTGTCTTCCTTCCAGTAATGCTCGCGAAGGTGGAGGCGGGATGGGTGAGGGAGGCTCAACAACAGAGTCACGTTCACGCCCACAGCAGCAGCCGCCGCAGGAGATGCCTGGGGCTTCCGGCGCCGCGAGACGATCTCCGGCCACCGTACACCCGCGCCTGCGGACGGCGAGTAATGGGTAGCTCGCCGTCCAATCAGCACCAGGCCCGAGAGTCGACGGCCGATGCCTACCCACGGGTTTTGGATAATTACGAAACAGAGTTAGCGGCCCTAGACAGTCAGGGTAGGGAAGGAACAGGTTTAGTCAGTAATGGTCTGAGACTCCCACTCCACCCAGAGCGGGAGATGTCGTTGGATGATTTCTAACCACTAAAAAAAAAAGAGGCTGAATTGTAAGCCAACACACACAATACTTAAGCAAACCACGGGCTACTCACGTCTTCTTAAGTTTGTGGCCCAAAACGTACAATAAGCTAAACTAAGACATTACAAATACACCATACACACAAGTCAGGTAATCTGTCTAGCCTACTCTCAACTATGGTGGAGTTGGCTACCAATCTAACCTGCTGAATACTAGTATTAATTTGTTTCATATAAAATGGTAAAATACTCAATCGAGTATTTACAAGTAACACGGTACGAGTAGATATAACCAATAACGTTGATAGAGAGGAAATAAACTTACCCCAAGATTGCGTACATCCCACGTACAGAACTATTAACCCCAGCACACACTGAGCTGTATACATTGTAAACTTTAACAATTCAAAGTTGTTTCAACACAAGTGCGTCTACTCCTGGTGGCCGGTCTTCATATTATGAAGCTAATGCTGAATTCTCGCCATAAATATTGTACCAACTTGTAGGCACACTGGAGATAAGAAAGACTCCCTGATAAGAGCTATTATTGATTCGACATTCGCAGTACTACACCCGTTCTCGGCCAGATGACACCACAAACCCCGAACCAACAGGTACACTAGTTATTTTACTATTTTTAATCGTTACAATACACCTCTCCCCGGTCAAAAAAAAACTTTCATTAGAAAGATTTTTTTTTTTAATCAAATCTATATTGCCATGTACATTTAGAATCTCACCAAAACCCTCGACAGAAGCTGGGGCAACCCGAAACAAATCTGAATCTAGATTCCCCTCAGACACAATGATTAAATTACTACTATATAAGTAAGTACTAATTTAATTTAAATTATCAATTTAATAGCATTACGCCTACCAAATAAGAATAAGGCAAAGACTTTTCAACCTAATGAATACGAACATTGATTGCTTTCACTATCCATTACTTACTAATTCAAACAACTATTATGCATATAGCAAGCAAGTATGTACAACACTCAAGCTTAGTTTACCAAAGTTTGAGTGCAGGTAAGCAACTATTTAAGTTAGTAAATTTTTTGTGCAAATATTTCTAATTAGATAGATTAGATAGCTACCCAAATTGACTCAAAAATGCTTAAAATCAGGAATCTTCATATTTCAAAACATCCTTTATGTGAAATTTACCTAAATTTTTACCTTGCATATCCTTTAAGCTATACACAACAGGTGAATGTTTAAACGAGACAACACATCTTACAAAACGAGGTGCCAGTTTCGACGTAAAATGCTTACTAGCGTCCGACAATGTGAATGTCCTCTTATAAACTATTTGACCAACCTTATATTCCAAAGGTCGCTTCCTCAAGTCATAATGTTTTTTATTTTTATCGTGCACAAGTTTTAAATTTTTACTAATCGCCTCAAAAATTGTTTTTAGCTCATTTAGGTTATCTCCATGGATTCTAGGATCCACCACAGTTAAATCAGAAACCGGTTGTGGTACTTCTGAGTCTTGATGTGTCTTACCATCTACAAACATCTCTCGACCATGGACAAGAAAATAAGGTGAAAATTTAGTGGACTCGTTAACTGAAGTATTAAGAGCACACTGGATTTCTGGTATGTGATTGTCCCATTGTCTGTGGTTTGATTTCACATATGAGGCAATCGCATACAGAACACTTCTGATGGCTCTTTCAGCCTGATTAACCTGTGGATGATATCTTGGATTATAGTAAATATTTGGCACATTATATTTGCACATTAAATCTCGAAATTGTTTTGAGATGAATTGAGGACCATTGTCTACATAGACAAATTTAGGAACTCCATGTACCAGAAACACTTTTTCCTCAAGTATCTTAACTATAGCATTACCTGTTGCGTTCCGTATAGGAAACAACATTACGTATTTGCTAAAATAGTCAGAACATACTAACAAACTTGTGTTTCTTTTAGTCGATACAGGAAAAGGTCCCAATAAGTCGCAACAAATTGCTTCAAATGGTTTGGTAACCTGTTTTAGGTTACCCATTAAACACATCACACTCCGTGCGCGTGCGATGTGGTGCGGACGTGTGCCGTGATTCTCTAAACAGTGACTCAGAGCGGGGAAAATGACCTCGACAGTTGTGAAGTGTACGAACTGCAATATAGTAATAAACGAAGTGTTAGCTTTTGTGTATCATGTGTTGGATTATATGGATGAAGAGAGCATCCACCATCTATGCACTTCATCTTTCTCAGAAAAAGATATAGTGAAGGCGAAGAATTTATTATGTGACTCGCTACCTGGGTCAAAGAAGATGCCAAAACGTCGAAAAGAAGGGAAGAAAAAGCTATCCCGAGACCTGGACGACATCATATGTTTAATGAAAAGTACCGATGCTGAGTTATTCCCAATTTTCGTGGCAAAGGAACTAGACAAGCTTCCGCCGGTATCTTTTGACCATGTGGATGTGACCAGACTTTTAAAAGATATCATGAGACTTCAAAACAAGGTTAGTGCGTTAGAAGAAAAAACAGTAAATAAGGAGAATTTTGATGCACTTAAAATGGAGGTAGAAAACATGAAATATGCATCAATAGTAGAACCACTAAATGGAAATTTTAATGTAAACAGAAAAAGAGGGGCCTGTTTGCAAAACAGCTTATTCGACAGTGGACCCATTGGATTGCATTATGTGCCTGTAAAAACAGCTGTGCAACGGCCAGTTGATTCTGAGGTCAATGAACGCCCCGCAATGTTTCGTCACTCCTCAGTAAAAAATAACAGTGAGGGTAGTTTCGACTCTTTTATTAGCAATCAAAATTACGAGACAGATAAACAAAGGCAAACGGAGGCGAAAAAGACTACTGCGGTTTCGGACACCAGTCGTAGAAGGAGACGCAGTTTGAGTGACAGTGTAAGTGCGAGCGAGACAGCGCGACCGGTGCTGCGCGTGGATGCTTCGAGTGACACCGCGGTTTCGAACAAACCGGTTTGCAAATTGAATACCTGCGAGCGCGCTCCGAACGAGTCCCCTACCAACGTACAACGATTGGCGAAGGTAACAGTGAGTGTGTCTAAGAAAAACGCAAATGAATTATCGCCAGCATCGGGCCTTGCGAGCGAACTCGTCTCGAGCCTAAGTCGTAAACCAGTGGTACCAATAGGTGATTCTGAGTGGACGTTAGTGCGTGGTAAATCATATAGAAAACGCTATAAACTACTTGGCCAAAAAGGTTGTGCGTTTACTACATCGGACGTTAAATTCCGGGCGGCAGATATTGATATACCGCTATATATCTCGAATGTCAGTATAAATACTAGTGAAGAAGATATTATAAGCTATATTAAAAATAAAACGCAGTTAACTGTTGCGCTTAAAAGAATAAATATGAAAATAAATAAGAGTTACAACGCTTTTAAAATATTTGTACCAAAGGCGAAGTTAGAATTATTTATGAATGACAGTTTTTGGCCTGATGGAATAACTTTTAGACGCTTTATGCGTTCTGTGCCTATACAGGGGCCGTCAAGTCCGAACGTTAAAAATGCATAATTATGGGTACTAAAAATTACAGCAAATTTACTACTTTTAATTGTAAGTCGATAAAGCGATCAGTTGATGATGTACGACTTCTCTGTGAAACGTCGGACTTGGTGGCTTTACAGGAGACATGGCTGCTTCCCCATGACGTTTCATACCTTGGATCTATTAACAATAAGTTTGAATACACAGGTAAGTCTGCCGTTGATACGTCAGCGGGCTTAATGGTCGGGAGACCGTATGGGGGAGTGGCCATCCTCTGGAGGAAGGGCATTTTTAAATCAGTTTCTGTTATAGATTGTGAGAGTTGTCGCTTATGTGCTGTTAGAGCCAGTACAACAAGTCGATCTATTATTATTTTCTCTGTTTATATGCCCACCAATGCAATAGAAAATTTACCTATTTTTGCAGAGATATTAGGAGAAATTAGCGCTATTGTAGCGAGCATGGATGTAGAAAGTATTTTTATGTTGGGTGACTTTAATGCACATCCACATGAACTATTTTATAAGGAATTGATGAATTTCTGCAATGATCAGGATTGGATCTGCGCAGATATAGTTAAGATAGGATTAAGTGGTAATTGTTATACTTTTGTAAGTGATGCTCATGGGTGTAGGAGGTGGTTGGACCACTGTGTGGTCTCCCTATCTGCTTGGCAAACGATTGTCGATGTGGGTGTAAATGAAGATGTGTTTGTTTCAGATCACTTGCCACTTTATATGATTTGTGACTTGGGTGCGGTTAAACAGAAGCTGCAATTGGAAAACAAAATGCGGAGTCAAGTTGTCTGGGGTGTGAGAAACGAAACACAAATAAATAAGTATCATGAAATTTGCAACGACAAATTACGTGAAATAGATTTTCCAATGGAGTTTTCGAATTGCGGCTCTGGTTCCTGTAGCCTGGTTGAACATAAAAATGTCTTGGACAAGTTATATAGTAGAATTATTGGTAGTTTGACTGACGCAGCTATGCAGTCGTGTGAGTCAATGAGTGATAGCGTTGTAAAACGTAAAAGATTGTGTGGGTGGAACAGGCACGTTAAAGACGCTCACAGTGAGGCTAGGCTTCAATTTCTAAATTGGATATTTCATAATAAACCTAGTTCTGGAAACATCTATGAAAAAATGCGAGAATCACGTAAGATTTTTAAGAGTCGTTTAAAGTGGTGCCAGGAAAATCAAACCCAGATTAAAATGGACATTATAACTCAACACAGAGCTTCAAAAAACTTTGCTAAATTCTGGAAGTCTACGGGAAAGTTGGAGGCGAGGCCTAGCCTCCCTGTGAGTGTGGATGGAAAAAGCTACCCAGGAGACATCGCGAATATGTTCATGGAACATTTTAGAGTAATGTCGCCACTTGGCACATCTGTGTCCTCGAACGATAAAGAGTCGACGTGTCGGGGAGAGGAGTCACAAATATATTTGTCAGCCAAAAAAGTAAAAGAGACTATTCTACACATGAGCAGAGGCAAATCTCCCGGACACGATGGACTCAGTATTGAACATTTTAAGTTTGCGGGGTTTCACCTGCCGAGGGTACTGGCCATGTTTTACACACTGTGCATTAGGCATTCATATTTACCATCTGATATGATGAAAACAATTGTAGTACCTATAATTAAGAACAGGACTGGAGACATCTCCGACAGGGAAAATTACCGACCTATATCCCTGGCGACCACGGCTGCGAAGGTGTTGGATGGTGTACTCGATACTTACTTGGAAAGGTATATTACCCTGCACGATTCACAATTCGGTTTCCAACCCAGATTGTCAACAGAGAGTGCCATCCTCAGTCTTAAGTACACTGTTCAATACTACGCAGATAGGAAAACGCCGGTTTACGCCTGCTTCCTTGACCTCTCCAGGGCATTCGACCTTGTGCATTACGATACGCTTTGGAGAAAGCTGAGAGACAGGAACGTGCCGAGGGAAGTGGTACACATCCTGAAGTACTGGTATGCTAACCAAATAAACCATGTCAAATGGTCCAATACACTCTCAGACTCATACGGGTTGGAGTGCGGTGTGAGACAGGGGGGGTTGACGTCCCCACGGCTCTTCAACCTGTATGTAAATGACTTACTGGTGGAGCTCAGCAGCATGCATGTCGGATGCAGGGTAGGTGGTGTTAGTGTAAATAACATAAGCTATGCAGACGATATGGTGCTGCTGGGCCCTACTGCACGATCTATAGGAGAGTTACTGAGACGCTGTGAGGTTTATGCGGCTAGACATGGATTAATATATAATGTTATGAAATGTAAATACATGGTCTTTAAGGCCGATGGTAAATGCCCTGAAAATATACCTGCCATTATGTTAAGTGGCTCGAAACTAAATCAGGTAGATTCTTTCAAGTACCTCGGGCACTTCCTCACCGCCGACCTTAAGGACAATGTAGACATTGAAAGGGAGCGCAGGGCACTATCGGTCCGAGGTAATATGCTGGCACGCAGATTCGCCCGATGTAGTGTAGATGTCAAAATCACCCTTTTTAAGGCATATTGCCAAAGTATCTACACGGGAAACCTGTGGGTTGCTTATGCCAAGAGAGCGATGGACGCTCTGCGCGTCCAGTATAATAATATTTTTAGGATGCTGTTGCGAAAGCCTCGTTTTTGTAGTGCTTCGGAAATGTTTGTACAGAATCGAACCTATGGCTTTAATGAGGTGATTCGCAAAAAAACTGCTTCTCTACTAAGCAGAGTACGAGAAAGTAGCAACAGCATCCTCAAAGTAATAGGGGAGGATGTTACATCTCCAATTTTAAAAAAGATGGTGAGGAAGGTGATAATTTAATAGTCACAATAAATGGTGGTTTATTGTGACTATTAAATTATATTGGTGAATATCTTGGCATTTTACTAACAATAGCTGTAAGTCATTATTGTAATTACTAACACATTGGATCTTAGTTATCTGAAAAATAAAGACTTATTATTATTATATTATTAAACCAGGCCGAGATGAGTTTCCGGTTTGTACTCCTTACAAGTTTGACAACTGTTGATATAGTTCTCAACATCCTTGTACATGTTTCTCCAAAAATAATGTAATGCTAATCGTTTATGAGTTTTAAATAAACCGAGATGGGCGCCAGTGGGATCATCGTGAAATTGTTTTAGTAGATGTCCCACGTCTTCACTTGGTATCACTTGTTTCCAAGAGAATTGTGAAGTTAAATTATATTTATTTTTAGAATGTCTAAATAATTTATTACCTTTAAGTGTATAATTTGGAAATTTATGAGGATATTTTTCGCAATTTTCTACCATTTTTAAATACCATTTATCTTGAGGATTATCTGAGATTTCTTCTGATTCTACTTTATTTCTTGAGAGTACATCCAGCAAAACCAACTCTTTACCTTTTCTATGTATAATATTAAAATCAAATTGACTTAAACGAATACTCCAACGAGCTAATCTCCCTGAAGGATTTTTCAATTTATGAAACCATTGTAATGACGCATGATCCGTAATAATATTGCACTTTTGACCCTCCACATACATTCTGAATCGTTCCAAAGCAAACAAAACAGCCAATAACTCACGCTCTGTAGTAGTATAATTAACCTCGTGCTTATTAAGTAGTCTACTACAGAACGCAACTGGATGGTCAAAATCGTCATATGACTGCGTCAGTACAGCCCCTATAGCATAGGCAGAAGCATCACTTTGTATTGAAAAAGGCAAATTAAAGTCTGGACATTTAAGAATTGGAGCTGAAACTAAGCTAGATTTCAATGTATTGAAAGCTTCCTCAGCTTCCTCTGTCCATTCAAAAGCAAGATTCTTACAGGTAAGCTTACTAAGCGGTCTACTAATCTTAGAAAAATCCTTTATGAAACGACGGTACCATCCCGCCATACCTATGAATCTTTTAACTTCTTTGGGCGAAGTTGGTGTAGGATAATTAAGTATCACTTCCACCTTAGAAGGATCAGTACGAAGACCTTATTTATCAACCATGTATCCAAGATATTTAAGATCCTTTCTACAAAATTGAGATTTACTCATATTAATTGTTAAGTTTGCTTCTTTCAAACGTTGATAAACTTTTTCTAATAATTTAACATGTTCATTAAATTCATTCGAGATGCATACTATGTCATCTTGAAAAACAAACACTTTATTGTCAAACTCAGGACCAAACAACTTATCCATTAGACGTTGCACCAACAAGACCAAACGACATTGTCACATAGTGGAATAGACCCCTTCTAGGAACTGTGAATGCAGTTTTCTCAGCAGATTCCTGACTATCATATTCTATCTGCCAATATGCAGCACTAAGGTCAATTGATGTCAAATATTTAGCATCCCGCAAGCTATCCAATATCTGATGTATATACGGCAAAGGATAGGCATCAGCCTTAGAAACAGCATTAAGCTTCCTACAGTCCAAACAAAGCCTTAAGTCACCATTAGGTTTGGTTACCATTACCACGGGAGAATTCCAAGGTGAGTTAGATGGTACGACAACACCAAGACTCAACATCCTATCAAGTTCCTTCTCCAGAGCTAATTGTTTGGGTGGAGATAATGGATAGTACCTTTGTTTGATTGGTGGGCTATCACCAGTTTCTATCTTGTGAGTTACTAGTTTTGTCCTACCTAAACCAACTTTTTCAGTGTTTATTTTATCAAATTTATCAATGATCTTCTGTAAAATTAAGTGTTGTTCAGAAGTCAATGATTCATAACTTTCCAGACCTTGATCCATATTAATTAAGTTAATATAAATGTCAGGTAAACTAAAATTTTTATTATCACTTAATGAACTATCTAGTGTTATCAAAAATACCTTACAGAAATCTATACCAAAAATGATTGAGGTTACTATGTTGAGAACAACTTGAAACTTTATTATTTTAATTTGATTTAAATAATTTATAGGTAATTGCATTAAGCCTAAACATTTAACTCTTGAACCATCTGCAGTTTTAACATTTTGTCCTCTGGGTAATTCAATCAATTTAAAACCAAATTTCATAAATATTTTATGTGAATTATTTCCTAATATTGAACAAACTGCTCCAGTGTCCAGCAAACCATAAACTTCCAAATCCAAAATGTTAACTCTCAAATGCGGTCTAATATCACCTTTGTTTGCCTGAAAAAGAGCCACACTACTGCGTGGTGAGTACGATGTTAAATTTACTATTAAGTCATTGTGGCTCAATTTTGTTCGTTTTTTGAACACTTAGGACAATTTATGATTTTAGTGTGCTAGCTGGCAAGTGGCGGATTATTTTATTTAATTTTATGATTATATTTTAGACGGCATATATTTATTTTTCTGTTTTACATAATGTTAAGATTGTTGCTTAGAATTATATAGATTCAAGTTCTTAAAACTTAACAGACAGATGTGTTGCTGGGGAGTTTGTTGGCCACTTCTTCTTCACAGCTAAAACACTAGGAAGTGGTGACGGGCGGGCGTTTTTTGGGGGACTGTCTTTATGTAGAACTTTGACGTTCAAAAAGTGCTGGTTCTCAGCCTAGTTTGAATAAATGACTTTTGATTTTGATTTTGATTTTGATTTTTAAACCCTTTCTTACCGCATCTGAAACAAACCACCTCTTTTGAAGTTTCACATTTGGATGAGAAATGTTCCGTGCTATCACACCTAAAGCATTTCTTAACTTTTGTCCAGAAGTAGATGGAGTGTCAAGTACAGCCACTGGTACTCCAAACTTATTGCATTTTTGTTTATCAGTTTCCTTTATAGACCGGGAAACCTGATTACATTTTGGTGGAAGGTTAGGTTCAACAAACTGATCTGACCTAGCACGAGCAAGTTCAATCTTCTTACCATAAAACTGGAGATCACCAATAGATTTAATATCAAGTAAAGCTAATTCCATTATATATTCAGGTCTACTGTTATGCATTAAGATCTCTAATTGTTCATCCTGTGAGAGGGGGGTTGCAAGTCTATTAAACATACCCTTCATGTCAGACAAATATACCATCATAGGTTCCTGCTTAGCCTGTGCACGAGAACGTATTTCCTTTTTTAACATATTTTCTAAATCTGGAATGTCAAAATCCTCCCGTAAACAACCAAGCAAATGCCCATAAGAGGTGAAGGTATGTCTATTTGCTCTATACCAACTTAATGCAGATTTCTCTAATAGATCCGAGAAAGCAACCAATGCACGTTCTTCAGGTATACCCCTAGCCTGTCTCAACTCTTCCAAACGTTCAGTAAAAATCCTAACACATGTAGTACCGCCATATTTTAAATTCAAAGTACACAACGAATTGCCCTGTCATTTACAAGAACTACTTGTGGTTTTTCCACTATTTCTCTCTCTGGTGATGAGTCATGCGTAGATTGCATTTCTTCATCATCATCAGAATCCTCTTGTACTGAGGTGATTATATTAATCAAGTCATATTTAAGTTTTAATAACTCCGGTGAAGTATTAATCACCCGAGAAATTCTTAATAGATAATACTGAGATCTAGCTAAGACTCGTTTAACTACTTTACTATCATCCGCAGATGATTCTTTATGTAAGCGGGACAGCTCAGCAAATGGTTCCGAACACAAGCGTACCTCATCGGCCACCGCAGGTGCCGGATAGTCCTCTTGCTTGATGCTACCCCTCCGATAGAGACCACACAGACGACGATACTGCTTGCGAATCTCATCTCTGGATGCCTTTGGATCTGCGGAAACATTAAAGTAATTTAATTCATGAATAAGTTCCTCCTTAAGAAGGTAATCTAACCATATTGGTTTATCCATCTTGAACAAAAGAATTTTATCTTAAGTTTAAACAAGTTAACATTATATAATACTAAGTGTAACAAAGTTACCCACAAGTTGTATTAATAAAATTTAAGAATACATATACTAAGTGCCGAGGTTCAATAAGCGGCCTCACATTTAAACCATGTGCTTCTAACCTCAATTTAAACACTATAAAAGTAATATGTTTAATAGTAAATAGCTTTAACCATTAAATTAAACACTATTTAAGGTTAACTAATAAGTACTAGAACTTAATATTGGCAACTTCAAATTAATAAACAATGTGCCTTTTGCGACAATTGTGTCAAAATGTTTGACCTTAAAGAATTAACTAAAGATTACTAATCAATCTTAACCATGTTACCACAAACAAACCTCATGCATCACGTTGGGCGTACAATTGTAAAGAAATTATTGTTCCACCGGCTAGCGTCAGAGATAATATATGGCATGAGACCCTAGTTACCTATCTTCGGGTTTATTGCATGAGGTCTGTCTGTAGTAAATAAGAGTCCTTTGATTTGGTCTTCACATTTATCACATTTATTACCCTATTATTTTATATCCATTTAAGTTTAAGGCACTACTCCCGGCCAAGTGGCGCCCTCATTGAATAAAATATCGTAGCATAGCATAGAAAATAAATATTAAGGAATCCTACGTCTCGTTTGTTACAAATAAGATAAAGTATTTTTACGTTGTCAAAACAGGACTCAAAATGTTTCGTATCCAAAGTAGTAAGCAAAAGTGTCAAAAACGGCCGTTTTTGGTTTACAATTTTTTATTCAATGAGGGCGCCACTTGGCCGGTAGTAGACCCTTAAATCTTTAATTGATTTTGGGCTATGCAGAAAATGCTTTTCCACGTTGCAGCTGTTTTAACTCTTCGTCCGCGTAACATCTCGTTCTGCCTGTTACAATTAACAGTATATAATAGGTTAGGGAACAAGTGTGCATTTAACTTAACAATAAGGCAGTTTCATAAATATAAAAAACCGGTAGTGTTAGAATTTGTATTTTTTAAGAAGGGTTCACAACTGACCGTTACTTGTAATTCAAAGATGGTTCTTGTGGATCGCTTTTGAGATTTAGAAGCGGCTTCTCTGTTTGTAGAATTACCCCAATATATAACACCGTATCTTTCTTATACAGATGCCACAAGACCATGATAAGCCGCTGTAAGTAGTGTATCTGTGTCAACTGCCAAAGTCAAGTCAACTGTCAAGTCACGTAAGGTCTCAAGTTAAAAAGAGCAGGAGGGTGTGTCAGACTTTTACTGACTAAAACCCACCCCTGTTGCTTCCCTGCCCTGAGGGCCCAGGGGCGCGGTAACTCTGTTTCAAATTTATCCACGACCCCTGGGCAGGCATCGGCCATGACGGGGCCTGTCATGAATTGCTGACATCTCTTTAAGGCAAGCTACCCACTACTAGCCGTCCGCAGGCCCGAGTCTACGGTGGCCGTAGATCGTCTCGTGACCCCCGAGTCTCCCTTACCCGTTCCACCTCCTCCATAGCGAGCATTATTGCTTCGTAGAAGGAGTCCATTCTTTGTCGCTCCGTACCATGGCCTGGACTAGGGCTGGGCGCGAGAGATTGCTGCCGCCGAGCGCCTTAACGAGGACACGGAGGGAAGAAGAAAATAATTTTAATTTCGGCAGTCGGTGTTTCTAGTTTGGTTTCTTCGTTATTTGACACCGACTTCCGAAATTAAAGTTATTTTTTTAATTTTTAGTGTATTTTCTTTTTTGAAGTCGGTTGTTTTTTTTTGTAAAAAGTTTTTTATTTTTCACTTTTTAGTTGTACCCCATTCTAAAACTAAATGAATAGTAAAGTTATACCCGAATTGATAACCCCAAAAATAGGGCATTTGAACATAGTTGGTGAAACTATGGTGTATCAGGGTGAACTGTACAAATCTGTATACCCCTTCAGAGCGTATCAGCGTGATGTAATGTTGTGAAGTGGTGAAAACAATATACAGACATGCAATTGCAGCAATTCTAGTAGGTTTGCTATCATTTATTGAAGAGTTCCATTGTGTATCTCCGAAGTTCTTTATCAGATCTTCACCAAATTAAAATGGGACCACATGCAAAAGCAACAGCTTTCAAATAAAAAAAAATCTTCAAAATCGGTTCACGTAGTAAAAAGTTATGAGGATGTTTTCAACACTTCACAATATTACATCACGCTGATACGCTCTGAAGGAGTATACAGATTTGTACAGTTCACCCTGATACACATAAAAAAAAAGTCGAATTGAGTACCTCCTCCTTTTTTTGAAGTCGGTTAAAAATATAAAGTAGATAAAGTTTAGGAACTTGTCCCACCGCCGGCGATGAGCGAGTAGCGAGTAGAGCTTCAAAACTAAAACGAGTTGGCGCTCACTCGGGTTGGTCTTTCTGCGTGAGTTCTGGCCGCCGAGAGAACATCGCTGAGCGAGTGACGCTGAGCAGGTAGGCTTTGATAGCTATTGTCGCTCAGCGAAAAACTTGTGGAGCGAGTCCTAGCAGGTGGTGTGAACAGTCAGCGATCAACTATTAATATGTGCATCTCTTTTGTTTACACGGAATGTAGGTATATCTATTGTACATTTCTTGAGCGTCAAAATAGCCGATAGTTAGTCGCACACTCTTCGGCGGTGGGACAACTGCCTTAATCTTGACTTCAGGTCACCAAAACATGTGATATGAGAATTGCACTTGTGCTAATTATAGCTCGTATCAGGGCGTCTTTCTTATCTCCAGTGTGCCTACATGTTGGTACAATTTATAAGGCGAGAATTCAGTATTAGCTTCATAATATGAAGACCGACCACCAGGAGTGGACCCACCTGTGTTGAAACAACTTTGAATTGTTAAAGTATAAAATGTATACAGCTCAGTGTATGCTGGGGTATATAGTGCTGTACGTGGGATGTACGCATTCATGGGGTAAGTTTTTTTCCTCTCTATCAACGTTATTTGTTGTATCTACAGCATTACTTGTAAAGACTCTATAGGGGATTAAATATTTTACCATTTTTAACCGACTTCGAAAAAGGAGGAGGTTCCATGTTCGACTGCATGTATGTTTTTTGTTTTATGTATGCCCACCGATGTCTCCGTCTGTTGTAGATTGTTTTTTTAACCGAAAGAATGTACAGCCGAGGTGGTCCCATATAAATTTTTATCGAATATGCTTCAGCGCTTTTTTTAAAACTGAACAAAAACGAAAAATACGTATACATAGATGACGTTTTGGTTTTCTGCAATTACGAGTATGTTTAAACTCCACGTTCCATGTTATTAGGGCTTCTAGTTCTGGGGTATAACAACGAAAAAGTGAAAAATAAAAAACTTTTTTACAAAAAAAAAACCAACCGACTTCCAAAAAAGAAATTACCCTAAAAATTTAAAAATAACTTATTAAATTTCGGAAGTCGGTGTAAAATAATGAAAAAATAAAATACAAACACCAACTTACAAAATTAAAGTTATTTTTTAATATATTAGTGTGTTTTCCTTTTTGGAAGCTAGTTGTTTTTTTTTGTAAAAATGTTTATATATGAAACAAATCAATTACTAGTATTCAGCAGGTTACATTGGTAGCCAACCCCATCATAGTTGAGATTAGACTAGACAGATAAATTACCTGACTTGTGTGTATTGTGGCGCATGTACAGTGTCGACTAAAAGTCGATAGGCGGGATTGCCTATCGACTTTTAGTCGGCACTAGCTTGACGTTTAGTTTGACTTACGACCATCTATGTCCAAGAAAATAGACACATGCATCATCATTGTCGTCAACAAGTGATTGTAGTTCATAATTACCTACCGCTTAACCTAGCGCTTAACCGCTAGGTCATCTGGACTCCCAGATGACCTAGCGGTTAAGCGCTCGCAGATAGATGCGTGAATCAGTGAGCCGTGAGTTCAAACCTGACGCAGTACAATTATATACTTTTTGTAAGTTTTTACTCGATTGGAGGTAATGAGACAGAAATATAATATTCTTTATCTTATTCGCTTTGTTCACACATTTCGTAAAGTTAGAAAGGTAGATCATATACTAAATAAAGAATTTAGATTTCTGCGAGGTAGACAAGAGTTTTATGAATATTTAACTTGATCGAAGTTAAACGTTGTCGATTGGTTGTAGTTGTTGGTTAGTGGTTTAATAGTTAGTGGTATTAGTTATTTTCTTCTCAAAATGCAAGCAAATATTAATATTGAGGCGAGGGCGACTATTATTGCGCTAAATAAAAGTGGTCTTAATAAAACACAAATAGCTGATGCAACCGGACTGAATGTGAACACCTATTATATTGATGAATTGTAACTTAAATATTTACTTGAAATCTATACACATTATTTGGTGACTTATCGGTTAATAAAATTGGTTTTATTGTTTTTTAAATACATCCATGAGGCCTAAAATTTAAATAATTCCTTACTGTTTATTATTGGATTTATAAATGCAGAGTTGTAATATTATAATTATATTAAATAAATATTATTATATTATTGTTCAGCGTTAAGGTTCACTTTCGGTTGGCACAGAAACTGGCATGACTAAGAGGTGTGTTTGCTTCAAACCTTTATTTTCAACTAACTTAGTCTAACATGACATGCCTCTAGTTAGATGATTAACACAAACATCACATCTATATATATATATAGATGCACACCACCACTCCACCACCACTCTTTTAAACAAATCAAACAGTAATGTTGAATTAATTTACACATCAATAACAATCAAATACTAGAAACAAAATGGTAGATAGTCATAACTATGACCAATTGTAAACTAATGAAATTAAATGCTCAGTAAATTAATCTTACTTTAGTACATACGACAATTTAATAAGCCTACACGGTATACATATTAAAATTAAACCTTGGTGTTAACAGGTAGAAGACATAATTTACCAATTGATCGCTTAACTACTCGTATGTGGTTACTGGTTTTCACACTATACACTATAGTTACCGCATCCTAACCCGGGTGTTTTTCTACTATAAGTCCAAGTGGCCATCTCTCTGGAACAGAATTGTCCGTCTTTACGAGCACTATCAGACCAATGTCTAAGTCTGGAACTGTTTTTAACCACGTCGGGCGTTGCTGTAGTCTTGCTAAGTACTCATGCTGCCATCGCTGCAAAAAATCATTCAATAGCTTTTGAATATGCTGCCAGCGAGAAAGCTTGCTGACAGGTACGTCTTTCAAGCTTGGTCAAGGTACGGTGATTGGTGCTTCCGCAATCAGGAAGTGTCCTGGAGTGAGTACCTCAATGTCATCCTTGTCTGAATCATCGATGGGGCACAGCGGTCGCGAGTTTAGAGAAGCCTCGATCTGGCACAAAAGCGTAGTCATCTCTTCAAACATCAGCTGACTATTCAAGATACGTTTGAGGTGATATTTGGTGGATTTTATGCCGGCTTCCCATAGCCCACCGAAGTTTGGACTGTATCCCGGAATAAAGTGCCATTGCGTCCCATCCTTGGCCAAAGTATTTACTATATCACCTTCGAATTTAAACTTAGCTGCGTTCCAGGCTTCAACAAGCTCTTTGTTGCCTCCGACAAAGTTTCGGCCCTGGTCACTCCACATGTGATTGCATCTTCCTCTCCGTGACACAAATCTTCTGAACGCTCCGATGAATGCTTCAGATGTCAGGTTGCCAACAATTTCTAAATATGTGGCTTTAGTTGCCATACATATAAACAAAGAAATATACTCTTTGTTTGTTTTAGCGCCTCTTCCTCCAGACATTAAGATTTGGTACGGGCCAGCAAAATCAACACCGCAGCGCAAGAATGCTCGGGCCGGTGTCACTTGTTCTTTGGGTAAGTCTCCCGTCAACTGTGTTCTGATTTCAGCCCTTTGTTCTGCACAGATTAAACATCTATGCACTGCAGCCTTGATTAAACTTTTTCCTTTCACAATCCAATATTTTGATCGAATGTAATTATACATTAACTGTACACTTCCATGCAAAGTTACCATATGAGCATCGGCCACAATCAGTCTTGTCAAATAGGATTTACTATCTAAGATGATGGGGTGTTTTCTGTCCTTGTCTATATTGGCGTGTCGAATTCTACCACCCACCCTGAGGATATAATTTCGATCGAAATACGGATTGAGTGATTTCAATACACTCCTATTTTTAACTTTACCCTTGTCTTTCAGATCTTGAATTTCTTCTTCAAAACATTCTCTTTGTGCTATTTGTATGCATTTGTGTAATGATTTTTCTAATTCTTCAGTATTTGTACTTAGTTGTGTTTTATTCCTTTTCAAGTTCTAGAATTGTCTGTTGTATATCACTGCTTGCAATAAATCTGTCAGTGTATCACAAATCTCGAAGTGGGTGAACCAATTTTTCTCTTCGACAGATTGTTGTTCAGTTGCCACGTTTACAGTTATAACCTTTTTCATTTCTTGGTCCGTCGAAGTGCGCTTATACTTGTAAATATTATTTCCTTTCGTTTTAGCCATTCCGGTCCTTCCCACCATAATCGACAATTCTTCAACTCCGACAGTCGCATGCCCCTGGATACGACATCTGCTGGATTTTCTTTTGATTGCATGTGAAACCATTTGTCACCGATGTTATCGATTATCATCACGACTTTGTTCCTCACAGAAGGGTGCCATCTTGAGGGATCTCCTTGCAACCAAGATAAAATGATTATCGAGTCGGTCCATGAAATTATTTGATTAGTAAGAATATGCATGGCCTCGCTTATTTGCTCTAATAATTTTGAAAGTAATAATGCACCGCATAGCTCCAGTCGCGGTAGTGACATTGGTTTTACAGGCGCAACTCTGGATTTGGCAGCAATTATGGTCGTTTTGTATTGATGGTCTTCTCCTGGTACCCTCAGGTAAGCTACAACTCCGTATGCTTTTTCAGAAGTACGAGTATCACAGTAACCGTGTACAGAAGCGTTCTTCATGTTTTCACTTGTGCATTGTAACCATCGCTGCAATTCAACTACCTTCAAATGTGATTAGCTTCCCCTTATACTAATCCATTCTTTTTCTGTTTCAGGATCTACTTCGTCATCCCAGGCGGTGTGTTTCAGCCACAATCTTTGGATTAACATTTTTGCAGGCACTATATCCGGAGCCAGCCATCCCAGTGGATCGAATAACCAGTGATCGTTAGCCTAAATCTTTCTTTTTGTCAAGCCTCCAGTCACAAGGGCGTAATCTAGACGATAATGAATAGTGTCTGTCCAGGCCATGTTCCAGGATAAACCTAGTGTTCTGACAACATTATTCAACTTCATGTCTATTTTAACTTGCTTACTTTGCTGTTCAGCTTTAAATTGCTTCAGAAATATGCTACTGTAAGATGCGCACTATTGCAGCTTAAAACCTCCTTTTTGTAGGATATGGCTAATATTCTGAGCTACTAGCCTGTTCTACTGTATCCTGTCCAGACATTAGATCATCCAAGAAGAAATCATGTTTGATTGTTTCTGCTGCTATGGGATAGTCTTTACCTTCATCTTCTGCTAATTGTTGCACCGTTTTCAGAGCAAGGTAAGGGGCAGAAGCAGTACCGAATGTGACTCGTAGCAGACGATAATCTATGATGGATCCAGTTGCATGCTGATGCCAAAGAATACGCTGTAGTCTGCATCTTTCTGCGTCACCAACACCTGTCTGTACATTTTTTCCGTATCAAACAAAAAACATATAGGCTTCATTCCCCACCTCATGACGTGATATCTCATGTACATAATTAATATCTATGTCAATAACTAATATTTAACTTTTTATAATAATAAATAATAAGCATGAATATATTATAAATAAACGTATATACTTAATTAAAATACAATCATTATTATGATTTCAAAGAAACAAAAACAGCAATTCCTTGTACTCGTAATTAAGATTCGAACTCGGATCTAATTGACCGTGAACCCATTGCATAGCCCAAACAACTACCGGAACATGTTAGATTTGTGCGAATTTTAGCAATGCAGGTCGTCATTTTGACGCGTATTCAAAATGCAACAGAAATATAATGTTATTTCACGTTGTGCGACGACATTTTTTTAATGTGTGTTATCCGTGGAATGTTGACGCATTACACATACACACAAACGCACAAGCACGGGCTTTATTGTGCTCGAGTTCATAGCAATATAATCCTTATCACGCTAATGGAGTTTTTCTTCGAGATTGTACATGCAGCCCACATACGGCATGTGAGACTCGGGTTTTTGCTGGCAGCTTATAACATTTGGAGAGACTGTTGAATATTAAGATTAGAATAGACTTAGTCTACGAAAGGTTATAGACAGAGAGTTACGCCGTAACTGATCTACCGTTTTGGGTTTTGGGAAATCGATTATTGCCTGAACTTTATCTGGTAATGGTCTGATTCCTGATGCCATGACCTCGTAACCTAAAAATTCTAGCTTTTCTTTTCCGTAACTACATTTCGCCATATTAATAGTTATACCGAATTGATTTAATCGCTCAAATATCGCCATTAAGTGTAACTTATGGAGCTCGGGCGTCTCGCTAGCCACGATGATGTCATCTATGTAACAGAAGTAGAAATTAGACTCTGATTGACCTTCTGAACCTATCTGGAATTGTGCATCTAAGCCTTGTAATACCACGTTATTCATATATCGCTGAAAAGTTTGCGTAGCGTTCCGTAAACCAAAAGTCATCCGCGTAAACTCATACAAACCGAAAGGAGTAGTTATAGCAGTTTTTCTATGTCTTCCGGTGCAATCAAAATATTGTGGTACGCCCTATTTAAATCTAAACGCGAGAATATGTACTTATTTCCTAAAATATACGTAAAATCATTTATCCGCGGGATGGGATACCTATCAGGTATTGTAATAGCGTTCAAGGCCCTATAATCACCGCAAGGACGTATCTGCCCATCCTTTTTGGGTACCACATGCAGCGGACTGGCCCAAGGACTTTTCGACGGCCTGCATATTCCCATTTCCTGCATGCGCCGAAACTCTTCCTTAACTCTGACATATTTCTCTGGGGCTAATGGTCTAGCTCGAGCAAATACAGGCGGTCCGTATGTCTCAATGTAATGAAACACGGCATGTGGGGGTTCCTTCCTAAAAGACACAGGTTTAGTGATCTCGGGAAATTCCGCTAGTATATCCGAATAAATGCAAGTGTTATCGATTGTAGTTAAGGATGGCCCCTTCCACGCTACAATTGAACCTAGTGCACTTAAACTAGTTACTTGATCTAAGAGACGTCGGCCGCTTAAATCTACTAACAACTTATATTTTAACAAAAAATCTGCGCCTTTAATAGGCTGATTTACGTCTGCTACAATAAAATGCCAAGTATACGGACGTCTTAATCCCAAATTTAGAGTTAATGTCTGAATACCATAAGTTTTAATTATTGTGCCGTTAGCGGCATACAATGTAAAGTTAGACTTATTACTATTATAATAACTGCGCGAACTATTTCTCTTCACGGGTATTACGGACACATTAGCTCCCGTATCAATTAAAAATCTCATACCTGTTTTCTTATCACATATTACTAGGCGGTTGTATATTGTGCAACGTCCCGCCGTCGGCTGCACCAAGTCTAGTTTCCCGCCGACTTCTCCTGGCCATTGCTCCAATTACAGGGTTTCACACACTTTGTTGCTTTCTCCCTGTAACGATAGTGGTAAAAACACAACCAATTAGCACTCTTTCTCTCGCCAACCGCATCACCATGCTTCGATGCCGATCTCGATCTTCGGTTGCCGTTATAATAATAATAATAATAATAGTAGTTATATATAATTATAGTTTCAGTTACCTTCAGTAGCTCCTGATGGAGCTACTGAAGGTAACTGAAACCTTCAGTAGTGCCATCAGGATGGAGTTTGGTGTGGATAAATGTGCGGTCATGCATGTAAAGCGAGGGGAGATTGTGGAATCCGTGGGAACACAACTCTCGGATTCCATAAACCTGAGATCCCTCTCTCCAACCGAAACCTATAAGTATTTGGGTATGTCGGAAGCGTTAGGTATCAATGTTGCTGACATGAAGCAATCGTTGAAGGAGCGCTTCTTTGGCCGCCTGAAGAAGGTATTTAATAGCTTTCTTTCGGGCGGAAACAAGGTGCGCGCCTTCAACGGTTGGGTCATGCCGGTATTGATGTACTCTTTCGGCGTACTCAAATGGACTCAAACAGAACTTGACGCCCTGGATAGGCGAGTCCGTACGCTGCTGACTGCATTTCGAATGCATCACCCACGTTCGTCGGTGATGAGACTGTATATCCCGCGGAAGTGTGGAGGCCGAGGCTTTTTAAATGCTAAGACCCTACACAACCGCGAGGTATGCAGTCTAAGGGAATATTTCCTAGCTGCTGACGTGGGTATGCATCGAGATGTAGTGGCAGTGGACAAGGGCCTTACTCCACTCTCCTTGGCTAACGAGAACTGGCGCAAACCTCTAGTGCTTGACACTAACGATCGCAGAGAAGTATGGCAGAGTAAGGAACTTCACGGACGCTTTTTCCGGGCCCTACATGGGCCCGATGTAGACCAACTAGCGTCCGTAGCCTGGCTGCGTGTCGGTGACCTCTTTGGGGAAACCGAAGGTTTTGTCTGTGCAATTATGGACGAAGTTATCATGACGAAAAATTACCGGAGATTTATTGTGAAGGACGGCACGGTTGACATATGTCGGGCATGTCATCGTCCGGGAGAAACAATCCGCCACATAATCTCTGGTTGTTCTCGTCTAGCTAACGGTGAGTACTTGCATAGGCACAACCTCGTAGCCAGGATTATCCATCAGCAACTTGCTCTGAAATACTCTCTTGTGGAATCGGAAGTGCCGTACTACAGATATGCGCCCGACCCAGTTCTCGATAATGGTCATATCTCATTGTACTGGGATCGGTCCATCATCACTGACAGGACTATTATAGCCAATAAGCCTGATATAGTGGTGGTGGACCGAATCGAGAGGCGTGCAATGATTGTTGACAATACCGTCCCACATGACGAGAACCTCGTGAAAGCCGAGAAAGATAAACAAATCAAGTATATTGACTTGGCTCGCGAGGTTGTCGACATGTGGGATGTGGACTCAGCGATCATTGTACCGATAGTCGTGTCAGCCAATGGCTTAATAGCCACGAGCCTCGACCAACACCTCAGGAGGCTCTCGTTAGGCGGCTGGATCAAGGGCTTGATTCAGAAAGCAGTACTTCTGGACACGGCTCGCATTGTCAGGCGGTTCCTCTCTCTGGAGCCCTGACCGCCGGTAGCTTGGACCCTGTTCCCGATACCGGTGGGATACTATTTTTTATATTTTTAAATGTTTTTTTTTTATTTTTTCATTGAAATATTTAAAAATATAATTTATATGTATTTACAAATGAATAAACGAAATAATAATAATAAACCATTTATTTCAGGCGACACAGGCCCATAGAAAAAATACCTTAAACATACATATTTACGTTATCCCAACGCTCTCTGCCTCTGCCACGCTCCAGACCTGCGAGACGCAGGTTGATCTTCGCCAGTTCCCCCAGGATTTGGCCGATATCCGATGATACATCACGCCTCTTCCCTGTAGTCTTGCTCTGAACCTCTACTGCTTTAACCTCGGCTAGCGTTGACGAGCCTTCTCCCGTGCTTTCTAACACCTTGTCTGCTATAGTAGCGAGCACATCCAAATTATTCGAGTCAGCTACTAAAGGTAAAGCCCGCACCGATGTCGGTAGGTGTGATTGCCACATCAACCTTAGGGTATCGTCAGGTACTTTCTCCCTGGCCAACTCACACATTCGTCGCAGTAAATGTGATGGGCGCTGATCTCCTAACTCCATTTCACCGATCAGCTTCTGCAACTTCCTCGCCTCCGACTCCTCGAACACCTCCAGTAGCCTTTCCTTCAGCGTCTGATACTTCCGAGACTCCGGCGGAGCAAGCAACAAATCGCTCACCTGCTGTATAGCAGCCTTGCTCAACTTCGTAACAACCAGATTTTGTTTGGCTGCATCACTCAGTTTTTGATTTTCTATCGCGGCCTCGAATTGGACGAACCAGAGCCGCGTTTGGTCTGCCCAAAACTCGGGAATACGCGAAGAGACCGTTACACTGGCCAGCTCTTTCTCGGCGTCAGCTCCAGACATGCCCTTCGCATCTTGCGCACGCGACGGAACACTTTTTTGAAGACTCATTCCGTTTCAGTCTATCCACGCACCTCACCAAAATATAATAATACTCGTAATGTTCACAGGGGTCACCACTTTAAGGGATATTACAGTTGGGTAATATCCAGTCTACGTGTTCTACTTATTTATTGTTGGGGTGCAGGTTTAATAGAAACGACCATTTACGACTGTAGTTTATTAGCGACTAAAATCCTCTCTGTAAGTATCACGGGCGCAGCCGTGCGTCACAACTAATATTGCGCTGAGTAAGCTTGTACATGTGTCCCTACAAATCCAGCAATCAAAAGTAACAGAATGAGAGGACGGCTTGTAACTGTACACGCGAAATAAGCTCACATAGATAAAATGAGAAGCTGACATATCATCGTTCCGTTCGTCAAGGTCACTCACACATTTTAAAGATCCTGCTTCATTTAATTTCCAATGACGTTCCGTCTATAAACTTTCATAGTCTAAGAGAATAGATTAGTAGAACGTTGCGATTGTTTTGAGTTAGTCTGGCTCGCCCGTCGAAGAGGGCACATGTACCATTTTCTATTAAATAAATAAAAGAGGTAAGAGTGCGTGCCATCCTAGTTTTTACTTATAACACTAAACCCATGCTTATACACAACCCTCTCGCAGCCAGCGAGTGAGACAGCTCCCCACAGCTACAGGAACGCCCCTGGAGCCCTGCAGGCTCTACGGTATGGTGTATTTGTAATGTCTACGTTTAGCTTATTGTACGTTATAGGCAACTGTAAGTACTTTATAAATAATTAAACCTAAGAAGACGTGAGTAGCCCGTGGTTTGCTTAAGTTTTGAGAGTGTTGGCTTACAATTCAGCATATTGTAGGTATGGTGTATGACTCAAGCCGATAATATACCTACGCTAATTAAAATAACAAGCTGTATACAACTTGTATTCCAAGGCTTGGAAGAAAAAGTGTTGATCGTCCGGGAGCGAGGTAGGCAGACGACATTGTTGCCATAGTGGGTACAACCTGGATGTTGTTGTCACAGGAGCGAGATATCTGACATAAGAAAGTTCCCTTTCGGCTTCTTTCTTTTGGCTTCCGCCTATACCCAGCAGTAGGTTAAGTCAAGCTGCGAATGAAAGAAGAAAGAAGAAAAAGAATTTATTTGCCACAAATTAACGACATACACAACAATATGATTTTGCTAACTTAACCCTTATCGATAGTGTTAGTAGATCTTATATTTCTATGTTAGTAACAAATTTAACAAACAAAAGGGAAAGAAAAAAAAAATGTAAGTAGGTATTTATACCTAATAAATAAATAAAAAGCAGATGCATGTCGTGGTTGTGGCAAGAAGGCTTCCACTCAGCATAATGCTATACCGTGGGGGACCCACAGCACGGCGCTGATTTTCAGTGGTCGCCTAAAACGTGACGTACGGAAACCAAGACTATATATACTTAGTCAGGATAAATTAAAAAAAAAAGAGAAAAAAACTGAGGTAAAACAAATACAGTGAGATAATAATAAACTACTTAAAATATGATGTGTGTCAATAAAACGGACCGTGCCTTTATAAGAAGATGTATTGAAGTATACCGAGCCAATTATTTGTCCATCAGCTTGTAAACTATTTTTTTAATGTTTCAGACATTGCCATAACTCGTGGAGATCAACTTGAATTTTATACCAACAAAACCAAAACAGACACCGTACGTTTCAATTCCCATAAGCTCGCAACGTTAGCGTACGATGAAGTGCACAATATGCTGCTGTACGTCGACAAAGAAAGCGACAACGATACTATATGTGGCTATGGCGTATATTCTAAACTAAATCAATGTTTAATCGAGAGAAACGGCAGAAACATTCATGGTCTCACCTTCGATCCCATCACAGAAGTGGTGTTTTTCAGTGATACAAACGAAAGAAGCATTAATTGGATTTCATTAAAACCGGGATTTAATAAATATGTAAATCTTTTGATCAAGATGAATCACGGAATCCCCACTGATGTAGCCGTAGACAGCTGTAGAGGGTACGTTTACAATTTATCTAATGTTTAACTTAACAATATCTAGTATTTTTTTCGAGACTAGCTTATGCCAGTGAATTCGCCCGCGTGAAAGTAGAAAATTATTCCTAGGGTACATACACTTGGGATTCAAAGTATCCCATGTCCAATTCTAATACATGGTCTACCCGTGTGTCCAGTATCATTTTAATCCGTTCAGTCGATACGACTGAGTAGGTGACAAACAGGCAGATTTTCGCTTTTATAATACTTATTAGTATGAATAGTATGGATTACTTGTGACTTGGTTGAATAAAAGAGGTATAAGTCGCCTATAAGGGTGCAATTACTCGAGAGTCGACGGCACGTAGTGTTCCACGCGCGCCTCAAAGAGTTGTCAGAATACATGACGGGGCCCGTCATGGCCGATGCCTGCTTAGGGGTTGAGGATAAATTCGAAAGAGTTACCTCGCCCCCGGGCATTCAAGGCAGGGAGGAACAGGGGTGGGTTTTAGTCAGTAAGAGTCTGACACGCCCTCCCGCTCCACCCAGAGCGGGAGAAATCATTGGATGATTTTCTACCCCACAAAAAAAAAGGGTGCAATCACTGCAATTGTTTGGTGCGCCTCTCCTCAGTTGCATACAGCACGTGCTGCGCGAGCGGCACACGCGAACAGCGCGCGAACGGCGCCCTGATTTGAAATGCACGCGCGCTGCTCACGAGCGGCTCGCTTGCTGCACGCACGCGGCTCGTAGCAGGAGTGGCGCGAGTGGCGCGAGAACGGCGCGTGAACTTGAAATACTCACGAACTGATCGCGTCCAGTTACTGCAATTGTTTGGTGCGCCTCTTTAGCAGTGGCATGCACAACATGCTCGCGAGCGGCGCATTCCTCAGATCTGGACACACCTTAAGAAATTTTGAATTTAAAGATTAGTTTCATTCTTTTGTTTGAATGGACGTCATTGTACCACTCCAATCAATCTGCCTTGAACTATATATCTGATTAATCAATCTGTTAAAAAAAAAAAAACTTTGAAGTTGATTATGCCATTGTCAAAAACGTTTTCCCATACAAACTTTGCAACACCTTTTTGCCCTCTTGCGGGCGAAATCAACAGAATTGTTTTTTTATTGGATTCCTACATCATAAAAGCAATACGTGCTCTTACTTTCACGTGTCTGCGACCGGTGGTTTAGGCTGTTCGTTGTTCTATCAGTCAGTCAGTCAGTCACGACAAAGCCTTTTATATACAGAGAGAGAGTCTAAAGATGTTTTCTTTTTACAGATATGTTTACTGGATCAACACAAACCTGACGACGCCTACAATAGAGAGAGTTCGATTTACTGGATCTGACAGAGAAGTTGTAATTAATATAAATTTATCTTCGACCACAACAACTTACGAAAGTGACAAACTGCAGCCACACAGCCTGACTATTGACCAACCGACACAAATAATATACTGGATTGAACCTTCAAGTGGAGGTGATTCCAATATTTACTATGCACACATGAATGAAAATGTATTTAAGCGAACTGTTTTACATTTTTTATCAACAATTGGAACGAAGAATTCCTATCCTTTACCAAATACATTGACCGTTTCGAACACAAACCTCATCTATGCTTACCGGTGTGTTGGCTGCGGAGTCATTGTTTGGAAATTGGGAAAGACTGACTGGGCGGGAATAGACTCGGTTTCGTTATACAATGGAGAAGACCCTGTTGGAATAGCCTTCAGCTACAATATTAAAGAACGAATTCAAGACCTTAATTACTGCGAAACACTAACCACTCTTGCCATACCTGGAAACATCGGTGAGCGATGCCATGTGTCAGAATGTGAGAACTATTGTTTGCAAGGCAACTGTAGCGTCAATGTTGAGGGACTTCCTACATGCAGGTAAAACTTATTATACTTCTTGAATTATATTATAACAGCCGCACGGGTCGATCGGTTGGTTAAGCTGCGCTTGCCGGGTTTGGTCCATGGATGAGTGACCATCTTTACATACCGACACTCCTCCGTGCCTCGGAAAGCATGTTAAGCCGTTGGTTTCGGCTGTCAAATGTGGATCTTTGACATTCGTTACGGGTCGTCAGAAGCCCGAAACTCTGACAACCCTTGTTACTAAGGGGTATCGTGTTACCCAGTATCTGGCCCATGTAAAATACTGATATTTAGCTGCATTCGGTTAGACTGGAAGTCGACCCTAAGATAGTTGGGAAACAGATAGGCAGATTGATTGATTAAGTTTATTTTACAGCAATCTGAAACAATATTATTTACTGTTATTTCAGATGTAATGCCGGTTATTCTGGGAAGAGGTGTGAAGTCGACGCGTGTCATGGTTACTGTTCGAACAACGGAGAGTGTTCCTTGAATGGGAAGAGTGAACCAGTCTGTCAGTGTAAAGGAGATCATGGAGGTGATAGATGCGAGATTTCAGATTGTGTGAACTATTGTATCCATGGCAACTGTAGTTTCAATGATGATAGACTTCCTCAATGCAGGTAAATCATGTTATACCTTCTTTTGGATTGGGTTCCTTATATAAGGTTATCCAATTTGATGTTCCTATGTTTGAACTACTGTAATTTAGACGGTGAAGTCATTGGATGATTTCCCACCCCAAAAAAAAAAAAAAAATGTTTGGATAATAATTGGTTGGTTGGTTGGTTGGTTGGTTTGGTTAATAAAAAATAACATGACTATTATGACATTTTGAATGTTTTTTTTTTTCAATGACACTTAGGAAACTAGAATTGGACCAGATGAAATTACACTTCTCTTCTATTTTCGTTATTCCAGATGTAATGCCGGTTATTTGGGCGAAAGGTGCGAGGTCTCCGCGTGTCACGGTTACTGTCTGAACTATGGTGTTTGTTCCCTGAACGAGGAGGATGCACCTTCCTGTGAATGTGTTGATGAATACGAAGGATCAAGATGTGAAACTGTTCGAAATGATACTTACACTTCCACGAGCACCCCTATTTATTCAGTAGGGAAAACTCTAACCCTAGCTGATTTATTGGCAAATTGGCGAAAACCAAAAATTCTCGTCATCGTCGATGATTATTAACGAACTTATTTGAATTGTTTCCCTTAATATTTTTGTGATTGACTATCTTTTCTTTAAGGCGTATATAGCCGCCAAGTGGCGCCCTCATTGTATAGAAAATCGTAGCAAAGCGTAGAAAATAAGGATTAAAAATCCTATGTTGCGTTTGTTACAAATACCTTTTCCTATTTGTAACAAACGCAACATAGGATTTTTAATCTTTATTTTCTATGCTAAGATACCTATTTTTTATTCAATGAGGGCGCCACTTACGGGGAGGTAGGCCCTTAAGTCTGTTTATCGTTAAAGTTCTGTTGTATGATTGATTTAATTTAGATGTAGCGGTTATTTTTTATTTATATTATCACAGTTACAATCTTTGTAGGTATCTTTATCGACTTGTGAAGGATCAATCTAGAGTTTGTATAATCTTGACTAAATAATGAGTATACTCTCTGCCTTCCTCTTCATGAAATACAGATGATATAAGCTTTCTTAAGTTGATTTCCCTATTGTTGTATACCTACACATGCATTACATTATAAATATTTCTTAAAAAATGTAAAAGAAATAACGCAATAAATAAATTATATAAACTGACTAATTATAAATGAAATAGAAGAAAATTTTAAAATATCACCAGTCCGTCCGGTATTGGGAGCAGGTTCCAAGCTTTCGTTGGCCAACCTAAGACTCCAGAGACGGGTACCTCATCACAATGCAAGCCGTATCGCAGATATCTTCTGTATCAGGCAAGGCCCATGAAACAACCGTGCTAAAATAGCTGATAAAAACACATGCAAAAATAAAAAAAGGGGCCGAGGCCAACTCGCAGAAGCCCCGTTACACATATTATTTAAATGAAAAGTGAGAACATCCGGCGATTCTCTCAAATGCATTTAAAGACAACCCCTGGTTGTTGTGGACTATTACTGAATATGGAAGATTACATTCAACGTACTTTATCTGCTGGCACTGTGTGTGTATAACGCAAATTAAAAATAGAAATGACTTCTCTTACAAAAATAGAAATTTCTGGTTCTGGGTCCTAGGTGGTGCTCCGCCCAATCGGGGCAGACCTCCTTCATATGCTCCACCGTATCCTCTGGGCGGTCCGCGCAGTGGTGACACCCGGGCGTTTCCTTCCGCCTTATCCAACACAGGAACCTCCTGAAACAACCGTGTCCGGTGAAGACCTGCGTCAGGTGGAAGATGAGGACGCCGTGACGCCTCTCCAGCCACTCCTCAGAGACGGGCACTACCGCCGCAATGGTAGCGTGCCCTGCGCTGGGTTGCAACAGTCGCAGTCTTTATGTCGCCGTGAGATCCTGCCGGAGCTCTGTCCGTCCAGCCGCGAGGTGTCGCGGCAGCGGAGTTTCGCCCCGGCGATTCGCCTCATCGCACCACTCCAAAAGGAGCGCGAGGACCTTGGCCTTCAATTCCAATGGCGACAGTACGGCAAGGAGGCTCGCCGCCTCACCGGAGACCGTGCGGTATCCCCGGACCAGCCGGATGGCCATGACCCTTTGGGACGCGCTTAATCGGCGAGCTGGTCGCTGCTTCAAGGAGCGCGCCCACACCAGTGCCCCGAAAGGGCCATGGACCGCACGACCCCGCGTAGAGCCCACGGCCAACGGCAGGAAGCGTTTAGCCCCCCAGATTGGGCAGGAGCCGCTTTAAGGGAGCCCTGGCCCACTCCAGTCTGGGAGCCAAACATCGAAAGTGCTCCACGAAGTTCCATCGGCTGTCGAGGACGAGTCCCAGGTACTTCATCGTCCCCTCGACGCCCATGTAAACCCCTCCTACCGTTATCTGGGAACCCGATGGTGGTGCGTTCCGAGGACCATAAAAACACATGGCCTCGGACTTGTGCAATGCCACCTCGAGTCCCAGTTGCGGGATCCTGTCTACAACTGTCGCAACCCTGCGTGTCATTAGGTCGGCCGCCGCCTCGTGCGACCTCCCCTGCGCCGTTAGGGATGTCGGTGCGCAGCACCCATTCCTACCCGATGTTCCACAGAGGCGGCCCCAGGACGGATCCCTGTGGGACACCGCACGACATCTCTCGCCGGTTTCATTCTCCCTGGTGACCAGGATACATGACGGCCCTGTCCGTCAAGTAAGCCTCGACTACGCGACGGAGGTAGGGCGGCACCCAGTAGCAACCTGGATTGATTTACCATTAGCCTCGTTTAAATCCCTCTAATATCAGGTGGTTGTGCATGCTGGGCTGGGCAGTAGGTGACGCATGTCCTCTGAAGAGGCCCCACACTGGCCCTGGGTTTCTTCTTCTGGGTTGGGTCGGTTGAATTTTTTGTTAAAAAGTTTTCCCGACGAAAAAGAACTAAAAAGCAAAAAATAAATTAACCTTTTAAGTCTTGAGTATTGAGCTTAGTTACCTACATAAAATATCAATTTTTATATAAACTAATTTTGAGTCGGCGCCAAATAATAAAATATAATACATCTAGCCTTCTTCATTTCTATGTACGAGATATAAAATTTAGATATTTAATAATCAGATTGTTGTTTGGCGCCGACTCAAAATTAGTTTATATAAAAATTGATATTTTATGTAGGTAAATAAGTTCAATACTCGAGACTTAAAAGGTGAATTTATTTTTTGCTTTTTAGTTCTGTTTCGTCGGTTGAATTTTTTGTTAAAAAGTTTTTTTTTGCTTCTCACACGGAAGATATTTTTGACGTCTGAGGATAAAACCGGTTGTTTGACGACAGTACCAAGTTTTTGTAGCAGTCCACTAAGGGATTCTCTCGTCTCAGGATTTGTAAATGGAACGTTTCTTATTTCGATTGTAGATGCTTTCATGTTTCTCACCAGATAGTCCACCTTGAGCTCAAGCAGTTTGATCGCTTTTTGGTTATTAGAACACTCTGTCTGTAAGTGGTTAATCTCTGAGATGGCATCATCGTATTTATCAGATAAGACTTGTATAGTGACTCCGATTTTATCATTCTGGGTACGTATTTCATCGTTTTGACTGCTTATTATCCTGTTTTGAGTCCTTATTTCTTCAAGAGCTAAGTGTAATGAATCGATTTTATTATTTTGTTAGACTTGCTGTGATACGAAATTGGATAGCATGGTCTTCATATCTAGCATCATATTTTCGAGACGTTGCAACTCAGCATCATCACCTCGTTTTCTCTTCCTCTGAGTTATATTTTCAATTTCATTCGCTTCGTTAAGAGAACTCGTTGTTATGTTCGGTTCTGAGCTATGCAAAGGCGATCCTGGAGTTTTTGGAGGTGAACGTCACATTTTTATATAGGTTAGGCAATTTATATATTAATATGATAGCCCAGGCTATGATAGATCGCATAAGATAGTATGACAATTATCAGAACAAAGCATGCAGTGCGCTCCGTTTATTATAATATATTGTTAATGTGGTTATTGACTCACTCGGCTATCGCTTATCTTGAATTTTGCGCCGCGCGGGTCGCGTTCTCATACGTAGACTCCGCCGGCGTTAGTCCTTGCAGCGATAAATGAATATCAAAATTGTCTATAAATATTTATTTAATACAAGGGATGGGTTGAAGTCAGTAAAAGTCTGACATGCCCTCCCACTCCATCCAGAGCGGGAGAAGTCAGAGGATGATTTCCTACCTAATAAAAAAAAGACACAACTGCCGCATTTATAATATTAGTATGATTTTGCCACCTCTATTCACTTCATGTGGGGTTGAATTTAAATAAAAATATTAAATAAAAGCCAATGTTATACATTCCAAAAAACACTGGTTTTGGCCACATAGTCTAGATAGCACCCAGACCAGACCACTGGCCTTGCTATTTAAAGACATTGCTAATTACATCTGACATCCTCTGTCTAGTTGCCAAACTTGTACTTTCTATTTAGTCCACTATTTCATCTTCGACGTCACTCCTGTTAACAGCAGGAGTGACATAATCATCCTATCAGTATCTTCAGAATAGTATCGTTTATTTTGAAAAATAATGACGATATTACATCTAGATTCAATTGTTCTGGACATTATTGTGTACTAAAAATAACGAATAGTTTGAACGTTAATCCCCAGCGTTATAGCAATGTGAGTGCGGTGCCCTGTCCAGAACATCACTCTGTGCTGGAGTGCCCCAAGTACCCACACACCTGCTTATGGAGGACCTAATAAACGCTACAAACGCTGCAATTAATGTGGCCAGCTTCTAGGTCCAAATTTTAAATAAGTTAGGAAACCATCGATTCGAAAGAAGAAGAAAAGTTATAACATCTGCCGCCCGAAAAGGAACTGCAGTGGCCAATCTGAAAAGCTCTTAATCGATTGTGGACCGAGGTTGATCGCTGTAGAAATAATCTGGCCAAATGGGGTATCCTTGACCAACCCCAAAACCAGTGCCAGTGTAGAGCCTGTTCAGAGGATATGCGTCCTCCTTCATGTGTGCCTCCTTGCCTGCCCAGCATGCACAACCACCTGATATTTGAGGGATTTAAATGAGGCTAATGGTAAAGCTATATAGGATATACGATAAAGGTTGCTACATACTGGGTGCCGTCCTACCTCCGTCGCGTAGTCGAGGCTTACTTGACGGACAGGGCCGTCATCTACCCAGGTCACCAGGGAGAATGGAACCGGCGAGAGATAACGTGCAGTGTCCCACAGGGATTGGTCCGCCTCTGTGAAACATCGGGTACGACTGGGTGCTGCGCACCGACCTCCTTAGCGGCGTCAGCGTAGTTTACTACGCTGACGACACGCTGGTCCTGGCGCAGGGGAGGTCACACGAGGCGTAGGAGGGGTTCACATCGGCGTCGAGGGGACGATGAAGTACCTGGGACTCGTCCTCGACAGCCGATGGAATTTTGTGGAGCACTTTCGATGTTTGGCTCCCAGACTGGAGCAGGCCAGGGCTCCCTTAAAACTGCTCCTGCCCAATCTAGAGGGCTAAACGCCTCCTGCTGTAGGCCCTAGGCTCTAAGCAGGGGTCATGCGGTCCATGGCCCTTTACGGGACACCGGTGTGGGCGCGCTTCTTGTGGCAGCGAACAGCTCGCCGATTGAGCGCGTCCAAAAGGGTCATGGCCATTCGACTAGTCTGGGGATACCGCACGGTCTCCGGTGAGGCGGCGACCTTCCTTGCCGTACTATCGCCATTGAATTTGAAGGCCAAGATCCTCGCGCTCCTGTGGGAGTGGTGCGAGGAGGCAGCCGCGACACCTCGCGGCTGGGTGAACGGAGCTCCGGAGGATCTCATGGTGACACGAAGACTGCGACTGTCGCAACCCAGCGCTGGGCACGCCACCATTGCGGCGGTAGTGCCCCTCTTTGAGGAGTGGCTGGATAGGCATCACGGCTCACCTTCCGCCCGACGCTGGTGCTTACTGGACACGGTTGTTTCAGGAGGTTCCTGTATCGAATAAGGCGGGAGGAAGCGCCCGGGTGTCACCACTGCGCGGATCGCTCAGAGGACACGGTGGAGCATACGGTGGAGGTCTCGGGGCAGACCTCCACCGTATGCTCCACCGTGTCCTCTTGGGCGGAGCACCGCCGTGTCCTCGTGGATGCGATAGGCGGTAGCGACCTCTCGCGCCCGGCCATGGTTCCATGGTACGGGGCGAGAGAACCAGAACACAAAAGGCTCAAACAGCTATTTTATAGGAACTAGCACTAACAAGTCTAAGGCAACTTGGAAGGTAATCAATTCTATGAAAACCAATATTCCTGAAACAACTTTATATGCAATTGATGTAAATGACAAATTTATAACAAATCCTAAAATGATAGCACGACATTGTAACGCTTATTTTATAGACTCAGTTCAATCGAATATGAACTGAGTCTATATTACTATGCGGATAATTTGCCAATAATTAATAATATTGAAAAAGACACATCAGTAGGATCATATAAATCTATATTTATGCAACCAACTATATCCGCCGCTGCGTCGACTGCGCGCACCACTGTGTTGCCTGCTAGGCCCGGCCACACGGAGCCCCGAGCAGCCACATCCTGTCCGGACATAGGGCCGCGGGACCCGCGCATCGCTGCGCGAACCGCGGACCCTACCGCGCCAGTGCAGCACGGCCGGGCCCCCGTGCCGAGCGCGACTGCACCTGTGCCGCACCCGCGCACCACTACGCCCCTGGGTTACGGAGGCCGTGTCAACGCATCCCTCGCCGGCACCATCATCGTCGCCACCACGAGCTCCACCGACGCCGCACGTTATTGCGGTGAGTGGCGGCGCACAATCGCCATCGCCACCAAGGGTCACCGCCCAGGATTCCCCGGCGGTGTCGGCGTGTTTTTCCCCTCACAAAAGCGAGTGGTCAGACATATCGGCATCGTCAGACGAGTCTGACACGGAGGAAGCCCACACCCGGTCCCCACTGCCACCACTGCTGGGGCTGGAGCGCGAGCGCCCGCTCGCAGCTCGCCCACAGCGGAGGCCCAGGAGCTCGGACGAAGAAGAGGAGGAGCGGCGCCGGCTGCAGCGTACACCGCGCAGGCGCAGCGGGGCTGAGACGTTGTCCTCCGCTTCCGTCGCGGGCGTCACGAGCGGCACGAGCCGCTCCCCACCTACGACTTCCCACCCCACGGCTGCCACCGCCCAGGGCGGGAGCACTAAGGGTGTTCCAGCAAAGAGGCCACGATACCCTCCGTTGGTAGTGGAAAGACTGCCGGACTGGCAGACCCACTTCAGGGCCGTGCGCGATTTATTGGGTCGCATTCGGTTCCTTCCCGTAGAAAAGAAGGAATCCAGCACCATCTGTGCGACCTGGAGAGGGAGACCGGTCTGGTGTGGTTCTCCTACTCGCTGCCGGCGAAGCGTGGCTTCAAGAGGTGTCGACTCTCGGGCGTAACCCTGATCGGACGGCGAGCTACTTATTACTCGTCGTCCACAGGCCCGCGTCTACGGAATCCAGAGATGTTCGCGACCTCCGACGGCTGTTGCTGGGGGCGTGAGGGCGACTCTGTTGAGTCTCCTTCAACCGTTCCGCCTCCTCCATCGCGAGCGACTGTGACTGTTTCCCATTCCCTCTCGCTCCGTACCATGGCCTGGACCAGGACCGGGCGCAAGAGGTCGGTGCCGCCGATCGCCTCCACGAGGACACGGTGGGGCCCCACCCAAGCGGGGCTTAAGTCCACCTTATGCTCCACCGTGAAGTTTGTATGTCTGTGTTTCAATCACGCAAAAACGGCTGAAGGGATTTGAACGAAATTTTGCACGCAGATAGATTATAACCTGAATTAAAACAAAGGCTACTTTTTACCATGCGGGCGAAGCCACTGGCAGAAGCTAGTCTTGAAATATTTTGTTTATTTTTTTCCATTATGAAGCTTGCGATGCTGCGTGCCTGCCCGTCACACTATACCCAACTACTAAAACTTCTGGAAGACAAGCTACGGACAGAATCTAATGTTGTAATGATGATGTTGTGTTGTTGTGTTGAATGATGTTGTTGTTGTGTTGTAATGTTGTGTCTTGTTGTTGTTGTGTTATTTTTATTGTAATTTATATAGTGTACATAATAAAGAGTTTTCTATTCTATTCTACTGTATGCATAAGGGGAGGAACTCGTGGTTAATAAACTAACCAACCAAAGTTAATAAAGTAAAGACCCGCACGGGTCGATCCATCAGGGTTGTTCCATGGATGGGATCTTTAAATACCGAGACTCAGACAAAATGCTAGGAAGCTTGAAATGGAAAATGTAAGTATATATTTAATACAATTTATAACGCTATTTAAATTAACAACAGCGTAGTCATGCCACCTAGGTAGGTGACACGACTAGTGAATCCGCTTAAGGCAACAAGCCAGGTGCCATGTTGCCTAAAGCTGACTCGTTCGACGGAATTCTCCACAAGCACAGACAATAGAAATGGATCAAGTAAGAAATTTGTGTCTCTTAACTCATTGGTAATGTCACAGGGGGTAAACCTCATGACCATAACCAAAAGTTGGTTATGTTCATGAGGTCCAGTGGAATCAATCCTGAAATGATAATAAATAAATAAACTACCTCTAAATTTAGGTACTTGTTTTTACAATGATCCTATCTTCTTACTAAATCTTTATCTACTTTATATTTAAAAATATAAAGTAGATAAAGTTTAGGAACTTGTCCCACCGCCGGCGATAAGCGAGTAGCGAGTAGAGCTTCAAAACAAAAACGAGTTAGCGAGCAGCGAGTAGCAAGTGCTAGTACCGATAGTTTTGTCGCTAGGCTTTAAGCAAATTAATGTTTGAGTGCGACGGGCGGTTACTCGCACCACTTACTCGGGTTGGTCTTTCTGCGTGAGTTTTGGCCGCCGAGCGAGCATCGCTCAGCGGGTAAGCTTTGATAGCTCTTGTCGCTCAGCAACAAATTTGTGGAGCGAGTCCTATCCGGCGGTGTGAACAGTTAGCGATCAACTATTAATATGTGTATTTCTTTTGTTTACACGGAATGTAGGTATATCTATTGTAAATTTATTGGGCGTCAAAATAACTGATAGTAAGTCGTTCACTCTTCGTCGGTGGGAAAACTGCATTAATCTTGGCCTCAGGTCATCAAAACATGTGATATGGGAATCCCACTTATGCTAATTAGAGCTCGTATCAGGGCGTCTTTCTTATCTCCAGTGTGCCTAAAAGTTGGTACAATTTATAAGGCGAGAATTCAGCTTTAGCTTCATAATATGAAGACCGACCACCAGGAGTGGACGCACCGTGTTGAAACAACTTTGAATTGTTAAATTATACAATGTATACAGCTCAGTGTGTGCTGGGGTTAATAGTCGTGTACGTGGGGTGTACGCATTCTTGGGGTAAGTTTTTTTCCTCTCTATCAACGTTATTTGTTGTATCTACAGTGTTACTTGTAAAGACTCGATAGGGGATTGAATATTTTACCATTGTATATGAAACAAATCAATACTAGTATTCAGCAGGTTACATTGGTAGCCAACTCAACCATAGACAGATAAATTACCTGACTTGTGTATTGTGGCGCATGCATGCAGCTCACCGACAACGTGAGAACCGGGCTTTTGCTAGCAGCTTATAACATTTGGAGAGACTTTCGAATATTTTTTGACGGCACGGTTGGCGCAGTGGTTGAGCGTTCGGCTGCTGCGCTGCGTGTCGCGGGTTCGATCCCCGCACGGAACAAATATTTGTATGACCTGCAGATAGTTGTTCCGGGTCTGGGTGTCTTGTGTATGTGAATTTACATGTTTGTGAACGCACCCACGATACAGGAATAATTCCTAGTGTGGGCAACGTCTTTTTTAAAAAAAAAAAAAAAAAAATTTGATTAGAATAGACTTAGACTATGAAAGGTTATATACGGAGTGTCAAAATCCAGCAATCTGAAGTACCAGAATGAAAAGCCGGCTTGTAAATTAACACGCGAAATAAGCTCATAATATATAGACAAAATGAGAAACCGATACGTAATCGTTACGTTCGGTAAGGTCATACACATATCAAATCTAAGGTCCTGCTTCATTTAATGACCAATGACGTTCCGTCTATAACCATTCATAGTCTAACAGAATAGATTAGTAGAACGTTGCGATTGTTTTGAGTTAGTCTGGCTCGCCCGTCGAAGAGGGCACATGTACCATTTTATATTACATAAATAAAAGAGTTAAGAGCGCGCGCTCCTAGTTTTCATACTTATATAACACTAAACTCACTCTTATACACAACCCTCTCGCAGCCAGCGAGTGAGACAGCTCCCCGAAGCTACAAGAACGCCCCTGGAGCCATGCAGGCCCATGGTTTGCTTAAGTATTGAGTGTGTTGGCTTACAATTCAGCATCTTGTAGGTACGGTGTATGACTCAAGCGGATAATATACCTACGCTGATTAAAATGACAAGCTCTATACCACTTGTATTTCAAGGCTTGGAAGAAAAAGTGTTGATCGTCCGGCAGCGAGGTAGGCAGACAACATTGTTGCCATAGCGGGTACAACCTGGATGTGGTTGGCACAGGAGCATGAGATCTGACATAAGAAAGTTCCCTTTTGGGTATAGGCTTCCGTCTATACCTAGCAGTAGCTGAATTCAAGCTGTGAATGATGACATGGATACCACCACTAGTATGAGCCAAGGGTGAGCAATACTCGTGTGACCGAGCCTTGATGACAAGATGTATTGATGTAAACCTAGCCAATTATTTGACAATCAGCTTGTTAAGTTAACAATTTTTCTAATGTTTCAGACATTGCCACAACTCATGGAGATCTACTTGAATTTTATACCAATGACATCAAAACAGACACCGTACGTTTCAATTCCCACAAGCTCGCAACGTTAGCGTACGATGAAGTTCACAATATGCTGCTGTACGTCGATAAAGAAAGCGACAACGATACTATATGTGGCTATGGCATATATTCTAAACTAAATCAATGTTTCATCGAGAGAAACGGCAGAAACATTCATGGTCTCACCTTCGATCCCATCACAGAAGTGGTGTTTTTCAGTGACACAAACGAAAGAAGCATTAATTGGATTTCATTAAAACCGGGATATAATAAATATGGAAATCTTTTGATAAAGATGGATCACGGAATCCCCACTGATGTAGCCGTAGACAGCTGTAGAGGGTACGTTTACAATTTATCTAATGTTTAACTCAAAAATATCTAGTATTTTTTCGAGACTAGCTTTTGCCAGCGACTTCGCAGGCATTAAAGTAGAATATTATTTTAGGGTACATACGCTTGGGATTTAAAGTATCCTATGTCTAATTCTAAGACATGGTCTACCCGTGTGTCCAGTGTCCATTTTAATCCGTTCAGTCGATACGACTTGAAGAGGTGACAAACAGGCAGACTTTGGCTTTTATAATATATATTAGTATAAATAGTATGGATTACTTGCGACTTGGTTGAATAACAGAGGTATAAGTCGCGTATAAGGGTGTGTCCAGATCTGGCGAACGCGCCGCTTACGAGCTGTTCGCGAGCCGCTCGCGAGCTGCACGCTTGCAGTTACTGCAATTGTTTGGTGCGCCTCTCCTCAGTTGCACGCAGCACGTGTGGTGCTAGCGGCACGTGCGAACGGCGGGCGCGTGAATGGTGCGCATGCACTGCGCGCTAAATTGAAATGTACGAGCGCAGGGCCTGCAGTCTCGACATTGATAGCGAAACTTTCTTTAGTTACCGATCGCTATATTACTATCCGTTAAAAAACTATTGTGAGGAAACATTTTAGATCATGACGTGAAAAAGTAATTGATTTTCTTGAAATATGTATAGTGATGGCGTAAATTTTAACTTGTAAGCACTATTTTTCATGAAATCTTCTAATTTATTTCAATTTTAATGAATAACTTTTACCGCTTGTAACAATTAAATATTTTTTTTTTTTTGGGTTGTGGGAAATCACCCAATGACTTCTCCCGTTCTGGGTGGAGCGGGAGGGCGTGTCGGACTCTTACTGACTAAAACCCACCCCTGTTCCTTCCCTGCCTGAGTGCCCAGGGGTGCGGTAACTCGTTTTCAGAATTTATGCGCTACCCCTAGGCAATTTATCCGTTACCCCTAGGCAAACAATTAAATTAACTTGGCAAATTATAGGACATAAAAGTTTGCCTCCTTGCAACATCAATTTCTTAGCGAACGAATTCGGTCGTTATGCGATCGTTAAATATGTCGAGACTGCAGGTCCTGCAGTCTCGTCACTGATAGCGATCGCTACGTCCTAACGATCGGTCGCTACGTCGGCAAAATAATTGATTTTCTTAAAATATGTACAGAGACGGCGTAATTTTTAACTTGCAAGCACTATTTTTCATGAAAACTGATATTTTTTTTTAATTTTAATAATTATTTATACCGCTTGTAACAATTAATGATCTCGTAACGACCGATCGTTAGGACGTAGCGATCACTATCAATGTCGAGACTGCAGGGCCAGGGCGAGGTCCACCTCGCGAGCGGCTCGCTACCTGCGCGCACGCGTCTCGTAGCAGGCGCGGTGCGAGCGGCGCGCGAACAGCTCGTGAACTTGAATTGCATGCACTCAGCTCGAGAGTGGCTCACGAGCTGCACGCTTGCAGTTACTGCAATTGGTTGGAGCGCCTCTTTAGCGCAACTCACTCAAGGTTTGCACAGTGCGCACAGTGCATGCAGTGGCATGCAGTACATGCTCGTGAGCGGCGCACTCGCCAGATCTGGACACACCCTAAGAAATCATGAATTTAAAGATTAGTTTCATTATTTTGTTTGAATGGACGCCATTATACCACTCCAATCAATCTGCTTTGAACTATATATCTGCTTAAACAATCCGCTTAAAAAAATAAAATAAAACTTTGAAGTTGATCAGGCCAATCAAAAACGTTTTCGCCGACTGACTTTGCCACCCCTTTTCGCCCTCCTTAGGGCAAAATTTTCAGAATTGTTTTCTTATTGGACACCTACATCATAAAAGGACGTGCTCTAACTTTCACGTTTCTACGATCAACAGTTTAGGCTGTTCGTTGTTCTATCAGTCAGTCAGTCAGTCACGACAATCATTTTATATACAGAGAGAGAGTCTAAAGATGTTTTATTTTTACAGGTATGTTTACTGGATCAACACAAACTTGACGACGCCTACAATAGAGAGAGTTCGATTTAATGGATCTGACAGAGAAGTTGTTATTAATATTAATTTATCTTCGACCACAACAACTTACAAAAGTTACAAACTGGAGCCACACAGCCTGACTATTGACCAACCGACCCAAATAATATACTGGATTGAGCCGACAAATAGTAAAAATTCCAATATTTACTATGCACATGAATGGAAATGTGTTTAGGCGAACTATTTTTCAATATTTAGCAACATCTGATACAATGTATTTCTATCCATTACCAAATACATTGGCCGTTTCGAACAGAAACCTCGTCTATGTTGACCGGTGCGATGGCTGCGAAATCAGTATTTGGAAATTAGGAAAGATGAGATGGACGGGAATAGACAGTTTTCTGCTGCACGCTAAAGAAGCCACTGTTGGAATAGCCGCCAACTACAAAATTATAGAAGCAATTGGCAACCTTAATGATTGTGAAGCACTAACGACTCTCGCACAACAAATCTCCGTAGGGCCGTTTTGTGTGCATGGTGTGAACGTTGGACAGTCTTATTGCAAATGCACACCTGGGTACATTGGTGAGCAGTGCGATATATCAGAATGTGAGAACTATTGTTTGCACGGCAACTATAGCGTCAATGATGAGGGACTTCCTACATGCAGGTGAAACTTTTTACACTCCTTGAATAGTATTCATTTATTAAGTTTACTATACAGCAATCTGAAACAATATTATTTACTTGAGGTAGTGATTGTAATCAGTCTGTCGGTAATGTTTATAAAATAAGAATCAAAACTTTACTGAACTGGTAAGCTCGTTTCCCAATCAAATAAAATTATCTCTTATTATTTTATTCGGATCTCCAACAATGGATACGCAGGTTAAACAGAAATCTCAAAATTACAAAGGGTTCTCTACTCTCTTTATTTCAGATGTAATGCCGGTAATTCCGGGAAAAGGTGTGAAGTCGATGCGTGTCATAGTTACTGTCTGAACAAGGGAGACTGTTCCTTGAATGAGAAAAGTGAACCAGTCTGTCAGTGCAAAGGAGATCATGGAGGTGACAGATGTGAGGTCTCAAACTGTGTGAACTATTGTATCCAAGGTAACTGTAGCGTCAATGATGAGGAAATTCCACAATGCAGGTAATATATACATATGTATATATAAGTATATATATACATAATCCACTGCTTTGATAGTTTTCCTTATTTAATGAAATTACACTTTTTAGGGTTTCGTTTCTTTTCATGTTTGGGTCTCTGTCTGTCTGTCCGTCCGAGGCATAGCTTAGAGACTGTTAGTAATAGAAAGCTGTAATTTTGCATGGATACGAAACAATAAAATCTTGAAAAAGATTTTTTTACATGGAACTCATCATCAGCCTTTTAATGTCCCCACTGCTGGGGCACAGGCCTCCTCTCTGTGAGAGGGTGTGGGCCGTAATCCACCACGCGGGCCGAATGCGGATTGGTAGATGACACATGTCTTCGAATTTTTGGTTCTAGGACATGCCGGTTTCCTCACGATGTTTTCCTTCACCGTTTTGAGAGCAGTGGTGATGAAATAATTTACACAAAGTAAAGCGCCTGCCTAGGTTTGAATTCACAACCTACAACTTGTAAGTCGCGGCCAATACCACTGGGCCACCACTGCTCTATGATGCTCTCAAATGCTCTATATATGGAACTACCATTTCAAAAAATCTCACCTCACCTCTTACATGTATGTTATAACAGGCGACTATGGAACACAGTGCGTGTGGCCGACACGCACTAGGCCGGTTGTTTTTTATATTACTGTTATTTCAGATGTAATGCCGGTTATTCCGGGAAGAGGTGTGAAGTCGACGCCTGTCATGGTTACTGTTCGAACAGCGGAGAGTGTTCCTTGAATGAGAATGGTGAACCAGTCTGTCAATGCAAAGGAGATCATACAGGTGACAGATGCGAGGTTTCAGATTGTGTGAACTATTGTATCCAAGGCAACTGTAGTTTCAATGATGACGGACTTCCTCAATGCAGGTAAATCATGTTATACCTGCTCTTGGATTGGGTTCTTGATATAATGAAATTACACTTCTTCATATTTTCGTTATTTCAGATGTAATGCTGGTTATTCAGGCGATAGGTGCCAGGTCGCTGCGTGTCATGGTTACTGTCTAAACTATGGTGTCTGTTCCCTGAATGAAGAGGACGAGCCTTCCTGTGAATGTGTCGATGGATACAAGGGATCAAGATGTGAAACTGTTCGAAATGATACTCCCACTTCCACCAGCACACCTATTTATTAAGTAGGGAAAACTCTAACCCTAGCTGATTTATTGGCGAATTGGCGAAAACCAAAAATTGTTGTTATCGTTGATGATTATTAACTAACTTATTTGTGTTGTCTCCTTTATTTCTTTTTATTGAATATCATTTTTTTGAGTCTGTTTTCCATTTAAGTTCTGTTTGTTTTTATTAAATAAATTTAGATGTAATGGTTATTTTTTATTTAAAAATATCAAGACTGTTGACAATCATTGAAGGTATCTCTACCCGACTTGTGAAGGATCAATCAGAATTTTGTATAGTCGTGGCTAAAGAATGAGTATACTTTCTGCCTTCCTCTTTATGAAATACAGATGATGTTAGCTTATTTTTCCGTTGATTTACCTACTTTTATAAACACATTAATTACAAAAGAAATAATTATTTCTCTAAAAAATGTAAAAAAAAACTAACTAGTAGGTAACTGCTGAGGGGATAATAATATAAAATGACGAATTTATTATAAGTGATTCGACTTAGGAATCTACATTCCACATGTCGGCAACCTCGTGTGTCAAATCCAGATACCGTATTTGTAAATTATATTTGTTGTAACTATATGTATTTTCTATGTAAATTTTTGTATTATTTTGTGGTGGAGAAAAATTTACGCTCTTATTATTATATATTTTTATGTCTTTTTATCTCAGGACCTAGTCCTTTGGAAGGTATGCCAGGGGCCGAAGCCAACCCGCATAGGCCCCGTTAGACATATTATTTAAATGAAAAGTGACAACATCCGGCGATTCTCCTTGTATCTGTCGCAGCCATCTGGTTGAATTCGCCATTCAATTGGACGTCGAGGCCGTTCATTAAACGCCGTAATTCAATTAAACGACTAAAGGACAACCAACCAAGTCGCTGAACGCAAAATTTAACCAGATGGCTGGATGTCGTCTAGTTATTTAGTTAAATTGGATATTAATAAGTTTGTGATACCACTGATCATGATTATGTGTTTACAAAAGGCAATGTTATGATACAACAGCGAGTGTAGCGAGCTCGAGACATGGGGCACCCCGACTCGAATAGGTTAGGTTCGAAAGGGATAGCGAGGTCTAGTGAGCAAGCGAATCGAGCGAACTCAGACCCCGCCATCCCGCTATCACTAATATATAATAGTTTTTGAAGAGAAAACTTCTTTAGGCGCGTTAGGCATTTTTGAACTGATGGGGAAAAAACTATTGAACTCGCGCGTCACCGTCCGGGTCACCGTCCACCGTCACCGACTGTCGTAGCACTCGTAGCGGCTTTTTTTATGTATTTAGATCATAATTATGGATCTTTCTACGGGGTTCTATACAGGAAGCCCAAATTATGGTTATTTTTGCGAATGGACTTACCGTTTTCGAGATATTTATGACTTTATATCTCTATTACCCCTCTCTGCCTTAATAACCCCCATCTTTCATAATTTTTCGTTTAACTTGAAATTTTGAATCACTTGGCGGAGTCTTGGTCAGTCATCTTCAAAGGGCTGACTTTCAACACGCCAAGTTGTTATATATGTATATCCATATAAATATATATATATATCCACCACCCACTATGCAAATGCACCCAAGGACAACCCCCGGTTGCTGTGCATGGACTATTGCTGGATATGGAAGCAAAGGACCTAAAACTATGGGTTTGAGTGGTTTAGTGGATTTTTACCCGACTAGCAGGAGGGTAATGTTTTTCGGGAGTATGTAGGTATGTATTTTCTTGGCCACGCGCTGTAAACGGCTGGTTAGATTAAAGCAAATGAGGTATTATTAGATAAGTCTTGAGCGCCGAAGTGACATAGGCTATATTAATTTTGAAAAAAAATACAAATGGCGACCGCCATTAGGTAAGTGTAGTCGTATTTTTTTGTGACCTGGCCATGTGAGGTATCAAAATAAAGAGCTTGAGGGGACAATTCCAAAAATATAAGTAACTCACTAAAATTTAGAAAATGTACAAATTGAAAATATCAAAAGCCCAACTGATAAAAAACCACTAAAAAGTTCCAAACAAGTCACTTTTCAAGCAGTCTGATGCAGCTGGTGACATAAAATTTGTTCTGGTGACATAAAATTTGTTATTGAACTAAAATAAATTCCACCAACTGCATCAGATTGATTGAAAAGTGACTTATTTTTTATCAGTCGGGTTTTTTTGATATTTTCAATTTTTTTATTTAAGTACCTAGATCTGTGAAAGGACTATTGGCTCCTTAATTACCACTGTTATAAAATGGCAGCGGGCCCCTAAAAACGGTCGCTAGCACTTTAGTGACGTAACACCAAAGGGGCTTCATATCCTAGAGCTTGGAAGATGGTCATATCCTTACCAGCTCTTACTGGAGTACTTCCTTCCTTCGAGCTCTTGCGAATACTACTCAAACCAGCCATTAATGGCAAGAGAGAGGTAGGAAGTCTGTTCTCCGTCAATGTTCATTTCAGCCGGCCGATTGTGACGTAGGGAGCCTACGTGGGATAGAAAAAAGAACAACACGTAACTCGGTCAACGTTAAATAAATATATTTTAAATAGAGAAAGGGTGTGGGGAGGTTTGCAGTCACATGTGATTCTATTATTCCCCGGGAGATAGCACGCTACTGCCCTGGCTCAGCCTTGGTGTCTCAGGGAAGCCACGATGCGTCCCTAAGGTTGTCTAAAATCTCTGAGATGTAAGGTAGGTTGTAAGCATCGCGTTTTGTTATAGAATTTAATTTTCGGCTGTCTAAGCAAAATCTTGGCTGTCCGTTCTTCTTAGTGACAAGGAGGACAGGTGATGACCACGCGCTTTCACAGGGCTCGACGACGTCGAGAGAAAGCATCTCGTCCACCTGTTCCACTAGGATGCGTTGTTTTTCAGGGGATAAACGGTAATATCTCTGTCGTATAGGCTGATTGTCACCAGTGTCTATGCGGTGGTTTATTAAGTTAGTAACGCCGAGACCCTTATGCTGAGATGAGATGTGTTCGAACTGTTTAATCACATTGTCAGCTAGTTGTTTTTGAGAATCGTCCAAGTTTGCATAACCTTTGACGAAAGTTTGTTTACTTACTTTTAACGTGCAATTTTCATATGAGTTTTTTGAAACTATAACACTGCCAAGGTACTTGGGGCATAAATTAAATTTCTGCCAGAAATCTACACCTAGTATTAAATTTGGAGGTTTTTTTGGAGGTTTGCAGTCACATGTGATTCTATTATTCCCCGGGAGATAGCACGCTACTGCCCTGGCTCAGCCTTGGTGTCTCAGGGAAGCCACGATGCGTTTGCCCCGGAGGTGTTGGCCGACAGGTGGCAGCGCCGGCTCGCAGGGTCGACAGGAACCAGGATGGGCCGGCCGGCAGCTGGTCTAGCCGGCTCGGAGACGGCCTGCTGAGGCCACGCGGGTAACTGGATACCCGGCGTGGAGAGTGCCGCCGACTCGTAGGTCGTCAGGGCCCGGAAGGCGACGGCCGGCAGGTACCACGCGGGCAAATCAGCAACCGGCGTAGTGCGAGCCAACGTGGCGAGCAGCCTGGTGGCGGCGGCACGATGTTTTGCGGCGGGATGGCTGCGATAGGGTACGATGTAGGTGGTGCTCGGAGCTTAGGGCTCCAAATCTTTCCTCCGGTGGTAGGAATCCAGATGTGGGAATCCGGATCTGGGACCCTGGGAACAATGTCCAGCGTGTCAATGATGGCTGAATGAGCTTCTCCGCTGATTTTGACACCTAAGCATGAGCAAAGCGGCCGTACGTGCGCTAATTTGTGTGGTTGTCAAAATCAGACGGAGTTTACAAAGGTGAGGAGGAAAAGCATGATGACATTCAAGAGCAGCAGCAGCCACGCGCAAGTCAGCATGTACATAGCTAAGGCTATATGTATGTGCATAGTAAAGCTGATCACGCGGAAGGCGTGATTACAATGTGCGACAGATCTTTTGTAGGTTATGAGCCTTGATTATACAATGCTAAGAAAAGAAATTAGGAAAGACATGTTCTGGAAAGAATTTATACACAAGATTAGGAACACAGAATGCACAAAGCTACCTGTATGCTGTTCAAACACTCACCCAATTACAGGGGTTGAAATCGCGTAATAAGTTGGCAAATATTTGCCAATGCAAACTACAGCTGCTAGGATTTGGCGATCGCTTCACGGCTCAAGGGTGTTCGACAGAACAAGGTGAGGGTAAGTCTTACGCCAACAGCTGGATTAAGATGCAAAAAGGAACCACCTGGCGTGTATCGGGTTTTTATATCTACGCCGTCATTGACAGATGTGATAGAAACCAAAGACAATAGTGTTGTCAGTCAACTAAAATTGTCTATGCTTGCTTTGTGGCTTTTGGTCTCTGGATTTATTCCGTATGTTTATGTTTTATTAGAATTGTAACGCCACTACGTTACACGATAAAGGCAAGCCGGAGATGAGGGACAAGACTTCTCCCAGGAGATCAGGTTAGGGGTTCGCCACAGCCCAACAGTTTGCCACAAAACTGCCCTGCGGATTGTATCTCTCTGGACCCTCACACCGTTCATTGGAGTGCGGAATCCTCACCATGACGTCAAAGTAGAGATAGGTGAGTTCATATCATGGTGCGGCGCACGTCGATCTATCACCACTATATGCGGTTTATTGGCAACAATAGTCCTGTCGGTAATGATAAATTACTGATACCAGTATAACGTAACATCGTCATTTACGAAAACTGGATCGGGCTTAATACTTGTAACCCGGTATCTCAGAATTCACTAGTTAGTGTTTCAAAGAAAGTTTTATTCACCAGCAACATTCGTCAGACATGCGTCAGGCGTCAATGTGTCGTTTCGATAAGTGCAAGTACGCGCCGTTAGGTATACTTGAACCACCAGGGATAATAATCACGTGTGATGGACTCACCCGGACGGTGGTATGCCCGAAACACTTCAGCTAACCTGTCCTTCATATTTTACGTCAAGATAATTTCGTACATAATTGCCCAGCCAAAACCTTTATTTTCGCGAAGAGGTCGCCGAAACGTAACAAGGTTAAGGATGTATAGAATTCTACATTAGACCCATGACGAGACCGATAGACATCTATCGGTCTCAACCGACCGCAAGTAGTTCCACATTGTCAGTTTAAGGCGATTAACACACTGCCACGCACCACGCAGCGTAGCGCGTCAATACGTACTCTAACTGATTGTAAGTATCTCCGTTTGTATAGAAAACACTGCCGCAAGTACGCCTTAGGCGGTTATCACACTGCCACGCATCACGCTGCATGTTGCGTGTCAACGCACCTACGCGCGTACTTTCGGGAGTGTTTTCTATACAAACGGAGATACTTACAATCAGTTAGAGTACGTATTGACGCGCTACGCTGCGTGGTGCGTGGCAGTGTGTTAATCGCATAAAGGTTTGAGCCAGATATCTTTAGCCAAGACAACGGTGTAAGTCCATTGTCCCTTGTCCAAAGGCGTGGGATTGAGCTGCTTCAATGATATACATGAGCCATTGTTTTCATATGTACGACTTATATATAAACACTGATGAATTTTTTTTATATATTTTTTTTTTAATATTCGTTTTTGACATGAATACTTGTATAGTATTATATTATACTTTTAAATATTTTTTTTTAATTGACATTTTATTATTATAATTTTTTTGACTTGAATACTTTGTTAAGTATTATAATTTATTTTTATTTTTTGATTGACATATTATTATCACTATTTTGTTTGACACGAATATTTACTTTGTAAAGTATTATATTTTTATTTTTTTTGATTACTTAATTATTGTAAATGTGAGTTGTCTGACAGTTTGAGTACTTTTGCGGCCTACCCAAATGTCTTTTCTTTGGTGTTGTTCGTCAGGTCATTGAGCTCCTTAGTGGTTTTTAAGTCGAGCTATTCGACTATTGACAAATGCTTGCACTGACTGGACAGGTCCACTCAAATATGTTTGGTCCTTTCTTCAAAAGACCACTACAGACACTAAGCTGCATGGTCCTCATATAGAATAATGTGAATGCGAGAACTATGTATGTCGTTATATTCATGTAGATTTTATGATTGTCTGGCAGTTTGAGTATTTTTGCGGCCTACTCAAATGTCCTTACTTTGGTATTGTTCGTCGGTTCGTTGAGCTCCTCAAAGTTCTGAGCTGAGCTTCGCGATGACTGACAAATGCTTGCACTGTCTGGACAGGTCCACTCGAATTTGTGTGTTACTTTCTTCAAAAAGCTCATCCCAGACATAAACGTACATGGTTCTCATATGATTTAACCAGTACACATTGTATGGATTTGAACACTTTAAAAGAGACTTTGACCTTTGAGTTTGTTTCGGTGTTTCTTCTCAGGGTAGTCAGCTAGGAAACACCGGCTTCATCTAGCTTAAACTGACAAAAAAATTGACGTGTAAAAGTGTTCCTTGTAACCTATTTACTGAATAAACTATTAAAACACGTCAGCTTTTCGTAATCGACTGTATTCACAATGAATGTCACATAGAGAGTAAATCCATACACGTGGCGGTACATATAAATATTTTTATTTTGTTACCTACATTTTAACACCTCTACTTAACCAAATAAACATTGACTTGTAATTAAAATACTTATTTTTCATTTAGGTTTAATTCCCAGCATATGCATAAACTTATAATGCTTGGTTGACAAAAGACCTTTGGTTAATAAGTCAGCAGGCATTTCCTTAGTTGAAATGTATTCAATATTAATGAATTTATTCTTTACTGCATCTTTAACATAATGAAAACGAACATCAATATGTTTTGACCTAGTGTGTGCTTTATGACTTGTTGCCAATTTCAGTGCACTTTGATTATCACACTTCAGTTTAATTGAACATTGTGTAAAAAAAAAAAAAAAAAAAAAAAACAAAAAAAAAAAAACAGTAATCTCAAATATCAGATTTCTTAAGTAAACGGCTTCTCTAGATGCCTCTGAAAGAGCAACATATTCTGCCTCAGTGCTGGATAAGGAGACAGTCTTTTGTTTCCTACTTTGCCAGGAAATCACAGAACCATTCATAACAAAACAGAATCCGGTATAAGACTTTCGATCCAAACTATCGCTAGCCCAGTATGCATCAACAAAACCTGTCAGCCCAACATTATCCATATTATATGTTAAACAATAATGTTTTGTTTTCTGTAAGTATTTCAATACTCGTTTAGCATAATTAAAATGAGTTTCATTATAACAGTTATTAAACTGGCTGAGATATCTAAGACAATATGATAAGTCAGGCCTAGTCAAAACAGCTAAATACATAAGACTTCCTATTAGTCTTTGGTATGGAATGTTACCAGCACAATTTTCAGCCCTTTTTTATGTTCAATTTACTTTCAATAGGAGTATCTATAGTTCTGCAATTCGACATATCAAACTTTAATAATAATCGCTCTATATATTCCTGTTGATCTACTGTTATGGTTTTACATTCTTTGTTCACATTAATTCGCATGCCTAAGTAACGTCTAACAGGACCTAAATCTTTCAATTTCAATTCAAAACTTAGGACAGTTTTTAATTTTTTAGTTTCCATAGTACAATTGGAACAATCAAAAAATCGTCGACATACACAGCTACTTTGTAAACAAGCATGGTTCAAACCTACTTATTTTAAAACCAAAATGAAGCAAACAGTCTTTCACCTTTTCATACCAAACTAAAGAAAACTGTTTTAACCCATAAATAGCTGTATTAAGTTTTAAAACCTTTCCATTGCTTTCATTTACAAAACCTTCTGGAACTGTCATGTAAATATTTTCCTTTAAATGTCCATTTAGAAAAGCTGTTGTCACATCTAGATGTGTAATGTCCATGTTCCACTGTACACTTAGAGCAAACAACATTCTCAGAGTGGCATGTTTAACTACAGGAGAAAAAGTGTCCTCGTAATCTATGCCACGTCGTTGTGTAAAACCTTTAGGTACGAGTCTGGCACGATATCGCACTTTGTCATTCACATCAAGTTTTTTATTTAAGACCAACTTGCACTGCACAATTGACCCATCACTTGGTATATCAACAATTTCCCATGCATCATTGTCCTCAAATGATTTAAGCTCCTCTCGTAGCCTGTCTCCACTGATCAGCTTCTGGTCCATTCAGTGCTTCTGAGAAATCTATCTGTTCGACTTCTGGATTAGAACTGGATACACAGATATTACCAAACCCAAAACGCTCTGGAGGTTTCCGTATTCTCTTGCCCTGTCCTGGAGGTTCTGGAACTGGTTCTAACTCAATGCTTGAGATGTGTGTGTACTTGTTAGAGTGTCATCATCGTTTTCACTGGAAGGATCAGTATATACAGATGTACTTGATTCTGAATTATGAAGAGATTCATTTATTGAAGACTCCCCCACTGAATCTCTGCCATCTTCATTTGTTGCTGGTGACTCATGGGCTTCAATTTTTACATCATCCTGAATCCAACTTGCTGTTTCTTCTTTACTAATTTTTGTTGGTTTTGTTTTTTCTTCCATCACTGTGACATCTCTCTTAATTGTGTAACGTAGTGGCGTTACAATCTTAATGAAAACATAAACATACGGAATAAATCCAGAGACCAAAAGCCAATTTGGTAAGCATAGACAATTTTAGTTATCTGACAACACTATTGTCTTTGGATTCTATGACATCTGTCAATGACGGCGTAGATATAAAAACCCGATAAACGACAACGTGGTCCCTTTTTCATCTGAATCCAGCTGTTGGCGTGAGACCTCATACTCACCTTGTTCTGTCGAACACCCTTGAGCCGTGAAGCGATCGCCAAATCCTAGCAGTTGCACGTTTGCATTGGCAAATATTTGCCAACTTAATTACGTGTTCTTCAACTCCTGTAATTGGGTGAGTGTTTGAACAGCATACAGGTAGCTTTGTGCATTCTGTGTTCCTAATCTTGTGTATAAATTTAATATATAATACTTTCCAGAACATGTCTTTCTTAATTTCTTTTCATAGCATTGTATAATCAGGGCTCATAACCTACAAAAGATCTGTCGCATACTGTAATCACGCCTTCCGCGTGGCTAGCTTTACGAGGCCTTAGCTATGCACATACTGGCTTGCGCGTGGCTGCTGCTGCGCTCGAATGTGCATGTTTTCATGCTTTTCCACCTCACCTTTGTAAACTCCGTCTGATTTTGACAACCACACTTGTTAGCGCACGTACAGCCGCTTTGCTCATGCCAAGGTGTCAAAATCAGCGGAGAAGCTTATCTTCGACCTTTGACACGCTGGACATTGTTCCCAGGGTCCCAGATCCGGGTTACCAGACCCGGATTCATCAAATTCGGAATATGGAGGAGGAGGACTTGGAGCCCTTCACTCTGAGCACGCACATACGTCGCCCTCCATCGTGGCTATCCTGCCGTAGTGCCTCGTGGCGCGGCCACTAGGCCACTCACCACGGCGGCTCGCTCCACGCCGGGTGCATATTTACCCGCGTGGCCTCAGCAGGCCGTCTCCGAGCCGGCTAGACCACCTGCCGGCCGACCCATCCTGGCTCCTGTCGACCCTGCGAGCCGGCGCTGCCGCCTGCCGGCCTACACCTCCGGGCGCAAACGCAACGTGGCTTCCCCGAGACACCAAGGCTGAGCCAGGGCAGTAGCGTGCTATCTCCCGGGGAATATTAAAAGATTGTGACTGCAAACCTACCCACACCCTTTCTCTATTTCAAATTATATATTTTTAACGTTGACCGACTTACGTGTTGTTATTTTTCATCCCACGTAGGCTCCTTACGTCACAATTGTTATTATATATTTTTTAAAGTAATAAACTCGATATCCTTTGACTGTTTCTGAAAATCCTACAAGGATGTGCATGTCAGCCTTTTTGTCCCATTTCAATCTCTTCTCTTTCGGTATGTGAACCATTACCGGACTACCAAAAAGACGTATATGACTCAAATCTGGTTTCTTGTTAAACCATGCTTCATAGGGTGTTTTATTTCCCAACCTTGAAGTTAATGACCGGTTCTTTAAATACACTGCTGTATTAGCTGCTTCTGCCCAAAACTTCTTTTCCAGCTTCGCATCAAACAGCAAGCATCTCGCTTTCTCTACAACAGTTTTGTTAGCCCGTTCACATACACCATTTTGTTCTGGTGTGTATGCATTTGTCTTCTGGTGGATTATTCCTTCTTTGAGTAAATAGTTGTCCATTTTACCATTACAAAACTAACCTCCATTGTCTGTGTGCAGAATATTTATTTTTTTTACTCTGCTGATTTTCAGCCATTGCTTTGAAATTTTTGAATGTCTTGAATACTTCACTCTTATGTTTAAAGAAGTATATAAAAGTCATACGACTGCAATCATCGATGAACAAGACAAAATACTGAGCACCACCAATGGACTTTGTTTCCATGGGACCACATACATCTGCATGTATTATCTGTAGTGTTTCTGTACTTCTTTGTCTGTCATGTGGAAATGGTAACCTCATCTGCTTACCTTCACAACAGGTTATACATTTAGCCTTCGACATATCACTGGTATCTGGATAAAACAATCCATCCACAATGCCATTCTTCATTTTGTTTAAGTCATTGCTGTTGATGTGTGCTAACCGCCTGTGCCAAAGCTCTGCACTTGCTACAGCAGGTACTGCCAGCATACAATCTGTTATTTTAATATTTAGCTTGTACACTGCTGTGGCAACCAGAACATTTTTCTTGTTCTGTATGTAACATTGATCAGCTTCAAAAACAACCTTGTTTCCGTTTTTGATTAGCTCGCTGACTGACAACAAGTTCGTTGTTAAGCTCGGTACACATAGCACATTTCTTACCGTGATGTCGTAATTACAATTAGTCGATATCTGTACGTCTCCGGAACACAAAACTTGCACTTTCATATTGTTCGCGACGGTTATCTCTGGTAAACACGGTGTATAATTTGCATGTTTTATCCACTCCTTGTTCGCCGTCATATGTGCACTTGCGCCACTATCTACGTACCATTCGTTTGTACTATATTCTTCGTTCAAAAATACCACACTAAAAGCATTTGATTGTTTATTTTTCTGCATTAATGGACACTGGTTTCTATAATGACCCGTCTGTTTACATTTGTAGCAAGTGACACTACGGTCTTGTCACCTGTCACTGTCACTTTTGAGTTTGACGTCGCACCATTTTTAAACTTCTGTTTTCTGTTATTATGGTTTGCAGCGAATGCAACGCCACTGGAATCCGTGTCGTCTTTTGAAACCTCTAAATCAATCAACTTCGATTTTATTGCATCTGTGGTGATGTTCATTCCCGAATGTTCTATAGCCATAACTATGGGCGAGAATTTTTCTGGCAAACCTGCTAGCAACAATGAACCGACCCATTCTTCGGTGATTGTAAATCCTGTGCCTTTTAATCTCTGAGCTGTTTCGACCACTTGCGTGACGTACGATGTCATGGAATCGCAATTTTCCTGTCGTAACGAGATTAAATGTCGTAGTAGGGTTATTTTTCTAGAGAATCCCGAGTCATCGAACATTGCTCTTAATTTTACCCACAACTCCAAAGATGTTTTCGTTTCTTTGATATGCACGTACAATCTAGGGTCAGTGGTTAAAACTAACTTCGCCTTGGCTTTTGCGTCCTCTGATGGTTTTGCCTCAAAATCAGCATTTGGCTCCGATTTTATGTAGTTCACCAGGTTGTCAAGCACCAACAAATTTTCTACTGCGAAACTCCACTCATCGTAATTTTCGCGCCCTTTTAACTTCGGAATGCTTTGAATATAGTTCACTGCCATATTTACACGAAAAGTCAACTACTTTCGACTGTTTTACACTTAATTTATACTGTATAAAATCGAAAAAACGGATATTTGCCCATAACCTATTAAAACATGTCTTCTTTTCGTAATCGACTGTATTCACAATGAATGTCTCATAGAGAGTAAATCCATACATGTGGCGGTACATATATAATTTATTTTGTTACCTACATTTTAACATAAACATCTTTTATCATTTATTATAAATCTCGGTGCCACAACCCCACACCAGTTTTAAGAAAATATTCCCTAAAGCACTATCACGGTTTTGGAGTATCTTCGTATTTAACAAGCCTCAACCCCCTCACTTCCGTGAGATGCACAGTCTCATCACCGATGATCGTGAGAGACGCATCAAATTTGTGGCCAGCAAAACGGATCCTCTTATCCAAGGCGTACAGTTTGGTCTGAGTCCACTTAATACCTTTTTTACACGGCCAAGGAAGCGCTCCTTCAACGATTGCTTCATGTCAGCAACATTGATACAACTTTTGATAGTCGTAATCGATGCCCTAGGTCGCCGGCATGTCCAAGAACCAAAAATTCGAAGACATTCACCAACACGCACTGCGTCCGCGTGGTGGATTACGGCTCATTACCTTAATGAGGCCTGAATCCCAGTATTGAGAACATTATAAGGTTTATGCTTATGCTATGCTAATCTCTAATAAATTTGCACTTTATCCAGAGCTTCTCATCCTATTGTTGGTAGGTAAGATAAAACTAAACTTTCAAAATATACCCCAATAAACTTTTAATAAGTCGAGAAACCCCACATGTTCTTACCAGTTCAGAAATTTTGAACAAATTACTTCAACTCAATATGAAATACCGAAGTTAAGGACTTGAGATGTTTCTAATTGGCTAACATCCTGAGATTCTGAACGAAAATAAATTAAGGGCCTTATTAAATTACTTTTGATGGTTTCCAGGCCAAAAATTAGATGATTTTTAACCGACGAAAAAAAGGAGGAGGTTCTCAATTCGACCGTATATATGTTTTTTTAATTTTTTTATTGTGTATGTTCAGCCCTCACTCCGTCATTTATGAACCGGTTTTGATTATTCTTTTTTAATTAGATAGGGTATACCTCAAGGGTGGACCCATGTCAAGGAAGTCAGGATCTGACGGTGGAAACCTGATAAAATTGAGAGAAAACCTTGAAAATTGTGGGCACGTTTAGCGTTTCTGTATGTATGTTCGGCCTTCACTCCGTTATTTATGAACCGATTTTGATTATTCTTTTTTGTTTGATAGGGTATACTTCAAGGATGGTTTCATAATAAGGAAGTCAGGATGTGACAGTGAAATCTTGATAAAATTGAGAGAAAACCTCGAAAATTGTGGATACGTTTAGCGTTTCTGTATGTATGTTCGGCCCTCACTCCGTTATTCATGAACCGATTTTGATGATTCTTCTTTACTTGGATAGGGTATATCTCAAGGGTGGTCCCATGTCTAGGAAGTCAGGATCTGACAGTGGAAACCTGATAAAATTGAGAGAAAACCTTGAAAATTGTGGGCACGTTTAGCGTTTCTGTATGTATGTTCGGCCTTCACTCCGTTATTTATGAACCGATTTTGATTATTCTTTTTTGTTTGATAGGGTATACTTCAAGGATGGTCCCATAATAAGAAAGTCAGGATGTGACAATGAAATCCTGATAAAATTGAGAGAAAACCTCGAAAATTGTGGATACGTTTAGCGTTTCTGTATGTATGTTCGGCCCTCACTCCGTTATTTATGAATCGATTTTGATGATTCTTCTTTTGTTGGATAGGGTATACCTCAAGGGTGGTCCCATGCCAAGGACATCAGGATCTGATCATGGGATCCTGAAAAAATTGAGAGAGAACCTCGAAAATTGGGCACGAATATTGTTTCTGTTTACTTTTCATAACTTAATCAGGTATTTGCATTTAGGAACCATCACATCATGAAACTGAGCTGATGATGGAAACCATAGCTTTCCTAAACAATAGAAGTTAGATATAAAAACTAGTTTCAGTGACAAATACCACTTAATATGGTTTGAAGAAAAGACGTCTTTACAGTATTGGAGGTAACCTCAACTGGTCAATATCCTGGGAACTTCATGGAAGGATGGTTATTTCATCAGCTCAGTGACAAGAGGAATGATGAAGAATTAGAAATTAGCCTCAGAGTGTTACAAGATGATGCGAGCCACAAAAAATCATAAAATAAAAAACTTTATAACAAAAAAATTAACCGACGAAAAAGAACTAAAAAGTAAAAAATAAATAAAACTTTTAAGTCTTGAGTAATGAGCATATTTACCTACATAAAATATCAAATTTTATATAAACTAATTTTGAGTCGGCGCCAATTAATAAAATGATTAATTACCTACTTACAGCCTTCTTCATTTCTTATAAAATTTAGATATTTAATAATCAGATTGTTGTTTGGCGCCTACTCAAAATTAGTTTATATAAAATTTGATATTTTATGTAGGTAAATATGCTCATTACTCAAGACTTAAAATTTTTATTTATTTTTTGCTTTTTAGTTCTTTTTCGTCGGTTAATTTTTTTGTTAAAAAGTTTTTTTTTTCTACTTTTAGGGAGGACAGGCCTAATTAGTCTAGGTCAAAGGCTGTCAAAGTTTCGAGTGTTTTCCTACGCAGCATTCTGGAATTTCACTACATATTATAAAACAAAGTCCCCCGCCGCGTCTGTCTGTCTATATGTTCGCGATGAACTCAAAAATGACTGAACGGCTTTTCAATTCTCAATTCAATTCTCAATTCTTTATTGCGTACCATAATGTTTATAGTTGGTAGGGAAATTATTATATTAGTCACAATTATGGACCCTGTCCGGCACAGCATAGATCAAGTAGGAGAGAGGAGGAAGACAACTACTGTTTTATTAATACAATTAATAGAATTCAATTAAACAATTATATAGTTTTTTATTATTTTTTTTTTATTATGTACTAATAAGTTAGTACCTAACATTGTGTAAAACCATTATTATATTATAGTTTTATTCACTTTGATTATTCGTTCGTATATACATATCAATTAATTATTTTTAACTTATTGTTATTTTTATTTATTACTAAAGGTGAGTTATTTATTGGACGCTCCATATTTATTAAAATATACTTAAATATATATGTGTAAAATTTTCGTATTATGAGTAGGTAGGCGTATCTTTTAGTGAGTATTTGTACATAGAAATAGATAGATAAGAAGTTACTTATAATTTATCATTTAAGTATTCACTTATACTATAGTAGCATTTGCTTACAAGGAAAAGCTTTAATTTATTTATAAAAATGTTGTATTTATTTAAATTCTTTATTATTTCGGGTAACTTATTATAAATTTTTATGGACATGACAAAGGTACTATTGGAGTGCATTATTAGCCGCGATGTTGGTAAGTTTAGTCTATTTTTATGTCTTAAAATAATGTTCGTTTGTATGTCCTCTCTTTTTGTAAAGAATTCTGGGTACTGACGCACAAATGCGGTTTTCATAGACAGTGATTCATGGTGGAGGTTTAGGTGTATAATTTGCCCTGCCTAGGGGTTGAGGATGAATTCGAAAGAATTACCTCGCCCCTGGGCATTCAGGGCAGGGAGGAACAGGGGTGGGTTTTAATCAGTAAGAGTCTGACACGCCCTTCCGCTCGACCCTAGAGCGGGAAAAGTCATTGGACGATTTCCCACCCCCCAAAAAAAATAGGTGTGTAATTTGTACCCTGTGCCCCTGGGTGGGTTGATAGTTTATTATACTAGCACTTTGTCCGCGGCTTCGCTCCCGTGACCTATCCCACAAGAACTGTTATTTTTCCCGGGATTACAAGCAGCCTATGTTACTCGCTGATAATTTAGCTTTCTATTGGTTAAAATCGGTCCAGTAGTTTTTAAGTTTATTCGTTACATACAAAATACAAATCTTTCCTCCCTTATAATATTACTGTAGAAGAAGCAATAAATGTCATTAACGGATAAAAACTAAAAGGTCGGTCACTGTCCATACATCGTGCGTCCTGACTATAAAATATCGCGGACATGAACAGTGTATGGGTTAATTCGTTCCTTTAAGCACAATCATTAATCCTAAATTGAAAATATATTTTTTAAAAGCCGAGGATCTTAAATCTTAACATAAATTATTTCGTAACTTTTGAGGTTATGATGTAATACCGAAGTCTGCAGCCATGACTTTATCCTTAGTTCTAATCCACAAAATGAATACGTAAGAAATCGCACAGTACGCAACAACGCAAGAGAGAGCAACGAACGAAGGACTACGCGGTAGCCGGTAAACGCTTTGACAGCTCTCATGTCATAATACGTTCCGTTTTATGCATTCTATATTACTGTAAACCTAAAATTTGCAACTCATTTTGGCATCCATATCCCCATCTAAAAATGATGTTACTGATATACACTATAAAAATAAATAAAATTCTTCAATAAAATCTAGTATTTAAAAAAAGTAAATGTAAAGTGTAGTGCCAAGACGAAACGTGTATCACAGATAATAACGGAACGGGTTTCGATGCATTCAAAGCCTATAAAAAGTAGTAAGGAAATGAGATTTTTTATGACAAAACTAAATTATTTTACCGGCTCCAATAAAATAAGTTGAGCCCCGTAATTTAATATACACTTAAGTCACTATTTTTTGACGTATCACTCATTGGTGTCCGTTTCATATTTCGGTCAGGTCGTATTTGGCCGATGTTCTTTAAAGCCAAGGAAAATTATTGAACAAATCATTAGAATTATTTGTGTTTTTTTATAATAGAACAGTTCAGCACACATTTTTCTCCGTTATCCTTTTAGGTAACATCAAACGGGGTGAATAGAAACGCAGGGGTGAATAAAATCGAAACTTTGAAGGGGCTTTTCACGTTATTCAATAATTGTAATGAAAAATAAATCAATGCTTTGTTAGTAACTAATATTAAGGTATCGAAGTAAAAGCCGTAATAAAACCTTAGACCTTTTCATGGTAGGAAATGGTCAGATGACTTCTTTCGCTTTGGGAAGAGCGGAAAAGCGAGTCAGATTCTTATTGATTAAAACCTGTCCGGGTTTCTTCAATTGCCCTTTGCGATACAGGGCCGCAGTGACTCTTTCGAACTCCCACGCGACCCTTCTACTCACCCCTTTTTTTTGGGTTGGGAAATCATCCTATGACTTTTCCCGCTCTGGGTGGAGCGGGAGGGCGTGTCAGACTCTTACTGACTAATACCCACCCCTGTTCATTCCCTGCCCTAAGTGCCCAGGGGCGCGGTAACTCTGTTTCAAATTTATCCACGACTCCTGGGCAGTTCTATTCACCCCTATGTTACGTTTAACAGTATCTAATAGGTTAGGGAACAAGTTTGCATTTAACTTAACAATAAGGCAGTTTCATAAATATACAAAACCGGTAGTGTTAGAATTTGTATTTTTTAAGAAGGGTTCACAACTGACCGTTACTTGTAATCCAAAGATGGCTCTTCTGGATCGCTTTTGAGCTTTACAAGCGGCTTCTCTGTTTGTAGTATTACCCCAATATATAATACCGTATCTTTCTTATACAGATGCCACAAGACCATGATAAGCCGCTGTGAGTAGTGTATCTGTGTCAACTGCCAAAGTCAAGTCAACTGTCAAGTCACGTAAGGTCTCAAGTTAAAAAGAGCGTCAGGGCGTGTCAGACTTTTACTGACTAAAACCCACCCCTGTTGCTTCCCTGCCCTGAGGTCCCAGGGGTGCGGTAACTCTGTTTAAAATTTATCCACGACCCCTGGGCAGGCATCAGCCATGACAGGGGCCGTCATGAATTGCTGCCATCTCTTTAAGGCAAGCTACCCACTACTCGCCGGCCTCCTACCGGTGGCCGGTGATCGTCTCGTGACCTCCGAGACGATCCTGCGGCGGCTGTTGAGTCTCCCTTACCCGTTCCACCTCCTCCATAGCGAGCATTATTGCTTCGTAGAAGGCGTCCATTCTTTGTCGCTCCGTACCATGGCCTGGACTAGGGCCGGGCGCGAGAGATTGCTGCCGCCGAGCGCCTCAACGAGGACACGGAGGCCCCCCCCCCCAAGCAGGGCACAACTGCACCGTATGCTTCACCGTGAAGTTTGTATGTCTGTGTTTTAATCACGCAAAAACGGCTGAAGGGATTTGAATGACATTTTGCACGCAGATATATTATAACCTGGATTAAAACATCGTATCAATTACTTATGCATCTGATAATTATTAAATAAACAGCAGCGTAGTCGTTCCACCGGCAACAAGGCAGGTAGGTACTCGTACCTGCCTTGTTGCCTAAAGCGGATTCACTCGACGGAATTCTTATCCACAGGCACAGACAATAGAAATGGATTAAGTAAGAAATTAATGTAGTTTTCTAACTCATTGGTAATGTCATAGGGGGTGAAATTTCTCCTGACCATAACCAACTTTTACTGTGGAATCAATCCTGAAATGACAACAAATAAATAAGCTAGCTCTGTATTTAGGTACTTGTTTTCATAATGATCTACTTGCTCAATCTTTGTGCGTAAGGCCTTTATCTACTTTGTATTTTAAAATATAAAGTAGATAAAGTTTAGGAACTTGTCCCACCGCCGGCGATGAGCGAGTAGCGGGTAGAAGTTCAAAACTGAAACGAGTTGGCGAGCAGCGAGTGGTGGTTCCGATAGTTTTGTCGATGGGCTTAAAGCGAGTGTTTGAGTGCGACGGGCGGTTACTCGCACCACTCGCTCGGGTTGGTCTTTCTGCGTGAGTTCTGGCCGCCGAGAGAACATCGCTGAGTGAGTGACGCTGAGCGGGTAGGCTTTGATAGCTATTGTCGCTCAGCGAAAAACTTGTGGAGCGAGTCCTAGGACTCGCTACACAAGTTTTTCAGGTGGTGTCAATAGTCAGCGATCAACTATTAATATGTGCATCTCTTTTTTGTTTACACGGAATGTAGGTATATCTATTGTACATTTCTTGAGCGTCAAAATAGCCGATAGTCAGTCGCTTACTCTTCGGCGGCGGGACAACTGCCTTAATGTTGGCCTCAGGTCACCAACACATGTGATATGGGCATTCCACTTTTGCTAATTATAGCTCGTATCAGGACGTCTTTCTTATCTCCAGTGTGCCTACAAGTTGGTACAATTTATAAGGCGAGAATTCAGCATTAGCTTCATAATATGAAGACCGACCACCAGGAGTGGACGCACCTCTGTTGAAACAACTTTGAATTGTTAAAGTATACAATGTATACAGCTCAGTGTGTGCTGTGGTTAACAGTCGTGTACGTGGGGTGTACGCATTCTTGGGGTAAGTTTTTTTCCTCTCTATCAACGCTATTTGTTGTATCTACAGCATTACTTACTCTATAGGGGATTGAATATTTTACCATTTTTAACCGACTTCGAAAAATGAGGAGGTTCCATGTTCGTCTGTATGTATGTTTTTTGTTTTTATGTATGTCCACCGATTTCTCCGTCAGTTGTAGATTCTTTTTTTACCCGAAAGAATGTACAGCCGAGGTGGTCCCATATAAATTTTAATCGAATATGCTTCAACACTTTTTGAAAAACTGAACAAAATCGAAAAATACGTATACATAGATGACGTTTTGGTTTTTTCCAATTACGAGTATGTTTAAACTTCACGTTCCATGTTATTAGGGCTTTTAGTTCTGGGGTATAACAACGAAAAAGTGAAAAATAAAAAACTTTTTTATAAAAAAAAAAAACAACCGACTTCTAAAAAAGAAAATACCCTAAAAATTTAAAAATAACTTAAATTTCGGAAGTCGGTGTAAAATAATGAAAAAATAAAAAACAAACACCAACTTACAAAATTAAAGTTATTTTTAATATATTAGTGTATCTTCTTTTTTGGAAGCTGGTTGTTTTTTTTTTGTAAAAATGTTTATATATGAAACAAATCAATTACTAGTATTCAGAAGGTTACATTGGTAGCCAACCCCACCATAGTTGAGATTAGACTAGACAGATAAATTACCTGACTTGTGTGTATTGTGGCGCATGTACAGTGTCGACTAAAAGTCGATAGGCAATCTCACAATGCAATAGCTTGAGGTTTAGTTTGACTTACGACTTTCTTTTTCCAAGAAAATAGACACATGCATCATCATTGTCGTCAAAAAGTGATTGTAGTTCATAATTTCACTGTTAATATATGAGTCCAGATGACCTAGCGGTTAAGCGCTCGCAGATACATGCGTGAATCAGTGAGCCGTGAGTTCAAACCTCACGCAGTACTATTATAGACTTTTTGTAAGTTTTTACTCGATTGGAGGTAATGAGGCAGAAATATAATATTCTCTATCTTATTCGCTTTGTTCACACATTTCGTAAAGTTAGAAACGTAGATCACAAACTAAATAAAGAATTTAGATTTCTGCAAGGTAGACAAGAGTTTTATGAATATTTAACTTGATCGACATTAAACGTTGTCGATTGGTTGTAGTTGTTGGTTAGTGGTTTAATAGTTAGTGGTATTAGTTATTTTATTCTCAAAATGCAAGCAAATATTAATATTGAGGCGAGGGCGACTATTATTGCGCTACATAAAAGTGGTCTTAATAAAACACAAATAGCTGATGAAACCGGACTGAATGTGAAGACCTATTATAATTATACCTATTTTAATACTATGACCTATTTTAATTATAACTCATCTATGACATATATGACCTATTTTAATTATAACTCATCAATATGAGTTGCAACTTAAATATTTATTTGAAATCTATACACATTATTTGGTGACTTATCGATAATAAAATTGGTTTTATTGTTTTTTAAATACATCATGAGGCCTAAAAGTTAAATAATTACTTACTGTTTATTATTGGATTTATAAATGCAGAGTTTTAATATTATATATTAAATAAATATTATTAAATTATTGTTCAGCGTATTAAGGTTCACTTTCGGTTGGCACAGAAACTGGCATGACTAAGACGTGTGTTTGCTTCAAACCTTTATTTTCAACTAACTTAGTCTAATATTATGACATGCCTCTAGTTAAATGATTAACACAAACATCACATCTATATATATATAGGTACAATTCGTCCTAACATACCGCCCACCAAAAGAGCTTTAAGTTTATTTAAACAAATCAAATTTTAATGTTGAATTAATTTACACATCAATAATAATGAAATACTAGAAACAAAATGGTAGATAGTCATAATTGTGACCAATTGTAAACTAATGAAATTAAATGCTCAGTAAATTAATCTTACTTTAGTACATACGACAATTTAATAAGCCTACACGGTATGCATATTAAAATTAAACCTTGGTGTTTACAGGTAGAAGACATAATTTACCAATTGATCGCTTAAATATGTGGTTACTGGTTTTCACACTATACACTTTAGTTATGGCATCTTGACCCGGGTGTTTTTCTACTATAAGTTCAAGTGGTTATCTCCCTGGAACAGCATTGTCCGTCTTTACGAGCACTATCTGACCAATGCCTAAGTCTGGAACTGTTTTTAACCACTTTGGGCGTTGCTATAGTCTTGGTAAGTACTCATGCTGCCATCGCTGCCAAAGGTCATTCAATAGCTTTTAAATATGTACGTCTTTCAAGCTTGGTCAAGGTACGGTGATTGGTGCTTCCCTAATCAGGAAGTGTCCTGGAGTGAGTACCTCCATGTCATCCTTGTCTGAATCATCGAGGGCACAACGGTCGCGAGTTTAGGCAAGCTTCGATCTAGAACAAAAGTGTAGTCATCTCTTCAAACGTCAGGTGACTATTCAAGACACGTTTGAGGTGATATTTGGTGGATTTTATGCCGGCTTCCCATAGCCCACCGAAGTTCGGACTACGATCACGATGTAGTGGTAATAATACAGTATAATTAGCAAAATAACTAACAAATGCAACACGTATAAACTTGAAAATGAGCGTCTTCGTCCCGAGCGAGCGCGTGACCGTCGGGACGATCTGTGGCGGAATGGCGGCGCTGGCGCGCCGCGCGCTGCGCGCCGGCCGTGCGTTAACAGCGTCCCATCCTTGGCCAAAGTATCAACAACTATATCACCTTCGAATTCTAACTTAGCTGCGTTCCTGGCTTCAACAAGCTCTTTGTTGGCTCCGACAATGTTTCGGCCCTGGTCACTCCACATGTGATTGCATCTTCCTCTCCGTAACACAAATCTTCTGAACACTCCGATGAATGCTTCAGATGTCAGGTTGCCAACAAAATCTAAATGTATGGCTTTAGTTGCCATACATATAAACAAAGAAATATACCCTTTGTTTGTTTTAGCGCCTCTTCCTTTAGACATTAAGATTTGGTACGGGTCAGCAAAATCAACACCGCAGCGCAAGAATGCTCGGGCCGGTGTCACTTGTTCTTTGGGTAAGTCTCCCGTCAACTGGCTTCTGATTTCAGCTCTTTGTTATTGTTCGCGCGTTATTTTATTTTATTATTTTAGTATTGTGGGTATGGTAGGAATTTAATAACTTCTATATAAACGTGGCACATATTATATAATATTTTATCATTATTTTACATTAATTAGTTACGTATTTTTAATTATAATATTACCTAAGGTACATAAACATCGATATGTAATTATGTAAGTATATATTTTGTTAACCCTCGTCCGTGCGTCACTACGGGGTGCCAACTGAAAACCAGCGCTGGGTGTCCAACGCCCAGCAAATGCTGAGATGGTAACCCTTTCGGTATGGGCACGCTCAGCACAATTTTATTGTTTCTTTGTGTACTTCTTTTTTCCTTTTGTTTGTTGCTGTTGTGTTGTGTCTGTGTCGAATAAATGATTTCTATTCTATTCTTTTCTTTCTATTCTATTCTATTCTATTCTATTCTATTCTATTCTATTCTATTCTATTCTATTCTATTCTATTCTATTCTATTCTATTCTATTCTATTCTATTCTATTCTATTCTTTGTTTTGCACAGATTAAACATCTATGCACTGCAGCCTTGATTAAACTTTTTCCTTTCACAATCCAGTATTTATATCGAATGTAATTATACATTAACTGTACACTTCCATGCAAAGTTACCATATGAGCATCGGCCACAATCAGTCTTGTCAAATAAGATTTACTATCTAAGATGATGTGGTGTTTTCTGTCCTCGTCTACATTGGCGTGGCGAATTCCATCCACCCTGAGGATATAATTTCGATTGAAATACGGATTTTAAGTTATTTCAATACACTCCTATTTTTAACTTTACCCTTGTCTTTCAGGTCTTGAATTCCTTCTTTAAAACATTCTCTTTGTGCTATTTGTATGCATTTGTGTAATGATTTTTCTAATTCTTCAGTATTTATACTTACCTGTGTTTTATTCCTTTTCAGGTTCAAGAATTGTCTGCAGTATGTCACTGCTTGCAATAACTCCGTCAGTGTATTACAAATCTCGAAGCGGGTTAACCCATTTTTCTCTTCGACAGATTGTTGTTCAGTTGCCACGTTTACAGTTATAACCTTTTTCATTTCTAGGTCCGTCGAAGTGCTTATACTTGTAAATATTATTTCCTTTCGTTTCAGCCATTCCGGTCCTTCCCACCATAATCGACAATTCTCCAACTCTGACAGCAGCATGCCCCTGGATACGAAATCTGCTGGATTTTCTTTTGATTGCACGTGAAACCATTTGTCACCGATGTTATCGATTATCGTCACGACTCTGTTCCTCACAGAGGTTTGCCATCTTAAGGGATCTCCTTGCAACCAAGATAAAATGATTTTCGAGTCGGTCCATGTAATTATTTGATTAGTAAGAATATGCATGGCCTCGCTTATTTGCTTTAATAATTTTGAAAGTAATAACGCACCGCATAGCTCCAGTCGCGGTAGTGACATTGGTTTTACAGGCGCAACTCTGGATTTGGCAGCAATTATGCTCGTTTTATATTGATGTTCTTCTCCTGATACCCTCAGGTAAGCTACAGCTCCGTATGATTTTTCAGAAGCATCACAGTAACCGTGTACAGAAGCGTTCTTCATGTTTTCACTTGTTGCATTGTAACCATTGCTGCAATTCAACTACCTTCAAATGTGATAAGCTTTCTCTTATACTAATCCATTCCTTTTCTGTTTCAGGATCTAATTCGTCATCCCAGGCGGTGTGTTTCAGCCACAAACTTTGGATTAACATTTTTGCAGGAACTATATCCGGCGCCAGCCATCCCAGTTTATCGAATAACCGGTGAACGTCAGCCTAAATCTTTCTTTTTGTCAAGGTTTCAGTCACAAGGGCGTAATCTACATGATAATGAATAGTGTCTTCACCCATGTTCCAGGATAAACCTAGTGTTCTGACAACATCATTCAACTTCATGTCTATTTTAACTTGCTTACTATGCTGTTCAGCTTTATATTGCTTCAGAAATATGCTACTGTTAGATGCCCACTTTTGCAGCTTAAAACCTCCTTTTTGTAGGATATGGCTAATATTCTTTGCTACTAGCCTGTTCTTCTGTATCCTGTCCAGACATTAGATTATCCAAGAAGAAATCATGTTTGATGGTTTCAGCTGCTATGGGATTGTCTTTACCTTCATCTTCTGCTGATTGTTGCACCGTTTTCACAACAAGATAAGGGGCAGAAGCAGTACCGAACGTGACTCGTAGCAGACGATAATCTATGATGGATCCAGTTGCATGCAGTCTGCGTCTTTCTGCGTCACCAACATCTGTCTGTACAGTTTTTCTATATCAAACACAAAACAGATGGGCTTCATTCTCCCCCTCATGACTAGATATCTCATGTCTTCTTGTAGTTTAGGTCCTATTAGTAGTTCATCATTTAGAGATATATTATGCAACCCTTGGACGAAGCATTAGAGACAACTCTAACCCTCGTTGTTTCGCTGTTTCTTTAAGAAAAAAAACTTGTTGTTAAACACTTGTTAAACTTAAAACTTTGTATATTGGTTATTTATTGCTCATATCTTTGAATTACAATCATCGTGAGCCTAGTCAAGTCGCGGAGAATCTTGACACCGCGATTCAGAAAACGCCGCTCACCTAACAACGCCATCTGTTAGAAATTATTTTGTTGTAAATCGATAGATGGCGTTGTTAGGTGAGCGGCGTTTTCTGAATCGCGGTGTCAAGATTCTCCGCGACTTGACTAGGCTCACGATGATTGTAATTCAAAGATATGAGCAATAAGTAACCAATGTACAAAGTTTTAAGTTTAACACCGTGTCGTTGTTTTACTGTTATATCTCATAACATCATCCTTGTTACGATCGCGAGTGTCTGCAGAAACAGTGCGGGATAGTGAACAGTTGTTCATTTGGTCCTTCGTACCGGATATATTTGTCTGGATTTTTTGTGGTACATTCTTGGCTGGGCAAGTGGATCGCTTGCGCAAACTAGCTAAGGCGCTGGATGAAGCAGCAAGCAGCAGCAGTAGCAGCGCGTTATTGCAGACGGTGCCGGGTGTCGTCAACTCGTCATCGTCAGGGATCGGCAGCAAGGGTGACTGGAGGAGGTGTTGACGTGCAAAACGCAACGTCATTACGAAGACAGTGATCAGTGAAATCAGGTGATATCAGTACAGGATTAAAACCGTGAGTGAACCTTTAATTTATATCAGTGGAATTGCAAAACGTAGTAACTTTGGAATAATTCTTGACTACACTAATTTGAACTTTATTTGCTTGAAGAACGTAACTTGTGAAAACTGTAATAATACGAACATTAACTTTAATATATTAAGAATATTTCAATTGTGTGGTAGACTTAGCCTAATTTTGAGAGAATTTGGTTGAGACGGGGAACCTATGCCCGATTTTTTCCCAAATTATTAGTTTCTTAGAGACTTGTAAAAAATTCATCTTCGTTCTCAATACTTGTAAAATTTCTTTGCATTTTTAATCTTGTAATTTGTTTGCTTTACACGCCCATCGAGTTAACTTTTAGATAAAATAATTTGGATTGTAATTTAGTCTGTTACAAAGGTGTATATTGTTCAGTAAAAACATTCTGTTAGAAAATGGAGTCATTAATTAATAAACAGGAAGATATTTACAATAGAATAGATAAAGCTTATGTCAACTTCAAAAAATCACCTAAGGAACGAGTAACACGTCCTTATTGTAAAGTAAGATTAGAAAATTTGGAAAAATTGTGGGATCAGTTAGCAAACGGCCATAGTAAATTGTATGAGGAATATGAGCCTGATAAGTTAAAACAGAGTCAATATGTGAAGAATGATGTTTATGATTTAGCAGACGAGAAGTATATTCAATACAAAACTGAACTTGAAACTGTTTTAGAGTCATTTGATATTAAAGAGCAGGATCTAAAAGAAAATTCTAAAGATAGTAGTAGTTCAAAACATTGTCAGGTAAAATTACCAAACTTTTTTTGATTGGGTCACTTTTAGGGATTTGTTCTTATCACTTATCCATAATAATAAAAGTTTAGATAATGTGCAGCGAATGCAGTATTTGAAAGGATATTTGTCTGGGGAAGCAGAACAACTTCTTCGACAAATACCCATTTCCGATGCGAACTATGAACGATGTTGGGAACTATTGAATGCGCGTTATAACAATAAAAGGTATTTGTCACATTTTATTATAAAAAGGTTACTCAGCCAGAGAAACCTCAATAACGAATCGGCTGTTGGGCTAAAAGAATTACTTGATAATACCAACGATTGTTTAAAGGCGCTTTCCAATCTTGGTATTAATGTTGAGTCATGGGACATTATAGTTATCCATATTATAACTTTGAAGTTAGATCCAGAATCCCGAAAGCAGTGGGAATTTAATATAACTGAACATAACTCGTCGGAGGAACTTCCCACACTCATTCAGTTTACCGAGTTTTTAACTAATCGGTATAGAGCTCTGGAATTTTTGGATAGTAAATCTAATTCTGGATCTAGAAGTCAAAGTTATCAAAATAGTAATACGGGTACAAACAAGATAAGTAGTTTACATGTTGCGGACATTCAGTGTCCCTTTTGTTCGGAGCCACATAGGCTTAGTTATTGCAAACCGTTTGTTAAACAATTAGATTGTGACGCTCGTCGTGGGTTTGTACTAGAGAAAGGTATTTGCTTCAATTGCTTGGGTAACAACCACTCTGCTAAGGTATGTAATAGTACCGTCAAATGTCGAATTTGTAAACGTCGTCATCATTCTTTACTGCACCCCCCCAACGGGTTTTCTTCCACGGGTTCTAATATAAATACACAGACAAACGCGGAAACGTTAGCAAATAATGAAAACGTAACAACGAAGGAAGGCATGGATAACCCTATTTCCACAGAAGATAGGGAAGGTAACCAGTCTGTTACTTGTTTTTCGACAGGAAAATTGCATAATACAGTTTTACTAGCCACGGCTCTAATAAGAGCTGAGTCGAAGACAGGCACTTACCAGGTGGTTAGAGCATTAATAGACCAAGGTTCGCAAGTTTCCTTGGTTACTGAAGCTACAGTGCAGTACTTGGGATTGAAGAAAACTCCTTCAACTCATAGAATTAAGGGAGTTGGAGGGGACAAGGAAATAACATCAAGGTCGGTGGTCACATTAAAACTAAGGTCTCAAATAGATTCGCATTTTAATATTCAAGTCCAAGCGTATGTCTTAAAATCTATAACAACGCTACTCCCAGTTACGCAGGTAACGACGATAGAATGGGTAGATCTTCAGGAAGAAAATCTGGCAGACCCACAATATCATACTCCGAATCAAATAAATGTCTTATTAGGAGCTGATGTTTATACCCAAATCATTGAAGAAGGTTTGAAAAAGAATGTGGATGGGTCAGTAGTAGCAAAATATTCCAAGTTTGGATGGATAATGTCTGGAATCGTTGATATATCTGCTGGGGTTTCTTCGAATGTTGTAGTGATGCATGCTCATATAGATGCAAATGAGGGTCTAAAGAAATTCTGGGAGTTAGAAGCCGAACCCACTAACCAAAAAAGATTGTTGTCGGAAGAAGAAAAACGATGTGAAGATTTATTTTCGGCAACTACCACCCGAGATGTAGATGGAAGGTACGTGGTTAGACTTCCGTTCCGTGAACAGACTTCGACTTACCAGGTAGGCGGGTTTGAAGAGATAGCTGAAAAAAGATTGAATGCATTACATACCAAATTAAAAAAGAATACAGATTTGAAAGAAAAGTATAAACAAGTGATCAAGGAATACTTACAGTTAGCCCATATGGAAAGGGTACCTAAAAGGGAAAAGGAAAGGGGAAACTCAATATACTTACCGCACCACGCGGTTGTAAGGGAAGATAAAGATACAACCAAAGTACGTGTGGTGTTCGACGCGTCCTGTAAAGGTAAAAAAGGTTATTCATTAAACGACAAATTGATGATTGGACCCCGCTTACAGCCGGAACTTCGGCACTTATTGATGCGTTGGAGAAAATATCCGATATGTCTAGCAGCGGACATCGTTAAGATGTACCGGCAGGTAAAGGTAGCGACTGTTGACATCGATTGCCAGAGAATACTGTGGAAGGAAGAGCCGGAAGATGTAGTTGAACATTATCGCATGTTGAGAGTCACTTTCGGCACTGCAGCAGCTCCTTACCTGGCGGTGAGAGCCCTCCAACAAGTTGCGCATGATAACGGCGGCGATTATCCAGCGGCTGCTGAAAGAGTAATAAATGATTTTTACATGGATGATCTGCTAACTGGTTGTAATAATACTGAAGAAGGGCTCATTATTTACAAAGAAATGAATTCGTTATTAAGTAAAGCAGGTTTTGAACTTCAAAAATGGATGTGTAATAATGAAATTTTACTTAATAAAATAAAGGAAATGAATGAAGGTCTGGGAGAAATAGGTGAAGGTTTGCAGTTAAAAGAAGATGAGATAGTTAAACTATTAGGTCTTACCTGGAATCGTCGTTCCGATGATTTCCAATACTCGGTGACTCTTTCTCGGGAACCTGGACCTATAACTAAAAGAAAAATAATCTCACACATTGCTAAATTGTATGATCCACTTGGTTGGGTGGCACCTAGTGTTATTATAGCAAAAATACTTATACAGAAGCTATGGATAGCAGGATTAGACTGGGACGAGGAAGTAACAACAATGATATTAAATGAATGGAATACTTACCTGGATGGGCTATCACTGCTCTCACAAGTTAAGATACCTCGATGGCTCGGGACAAAATCGGATGACACTATTGTTGAACTGCATGGATTCTCCGATGCTTCTAAGGCAGCCTATGCAGCAGCAGTTTACATTCGTATTATCGATGCTGATGGTAAAATACGCGTCACTTTAGTAACGGCGAAGACGAAGGTAGCGCCCACCAAGCAGGTATCTATTCCCAGGCTTGAATTGTGCGGAGCCGTAATGGTCACTAGACTCCTGGTTGAAGTAGCAAGAGTCATGGGCATAGATATAGGTAATGTACGGGCATGGACGGATTCCACCGTGGTTCTAGCATGGCTGAACAGTCATCCAAATCGCTGGAAGACATTCGTTGCTAACCGGGTCTCAGAGATATTGACAACGTTGGATTCAGCTCAATGGTCTCATGTTTCTTCAGGCCAAAATCCTGCAGACCTCGGATCACGAGGAATCTACCCCTCGGAACTGTGCAATTGTTATTCCTGGTTCAACGGCCCGGCATTTTTGTCTGAAGCTGAAATACATTACAGTAAGCCAAAACAATTAGAGACTGATTTAGAAATTGCGAAGGTTAACTTTACCGTAACTGAGGATTCCCTGTGGGATAGATACTCGTCACTTACAAAATTAATACGGGTTGTAGCTTACTGTAGACGTTTTTTAAAATTAACTAGAAATAGGACTCAATTTAGCAGCTATCTGCTGCCAGAAGAATTTGATGAAGCTCGCAAATGTGCTGTTAGAAATTGTCAAGCAGAAGGCTTCAAAGAGGAGATTGCTATTATAAGGAAACAAGGTCATTTGATCAAATTAAAGGGACCTCTCAAAACTTTGAGTCCATATGTAGACGAAGAAAATATTTTACGAGTAGGAGGAAGGTTGGAAAAATCACAGCTTCCTTTAAATACAAAGCACCCAATATTGATACCGAAAAAGTCCGCGTTAACCGACTTACTGATAGCAGATGTGCATGCTAAAACGTTTCACGGTGGAATCCAATTAATGTTGACTTACTTAAGCACAGAATATTATATAATTGGCGGTAAATCTTTAATGAAAGGCTACGTGCGAAAATGCATTCCATGTGTAAAAGGAGCTGCGAAAACTTCACAGCAATTGATGGGCCAGCTTCCAGAGGCAAGAGCTACTCCTTCAAGACTATTTAAGTGTAGTGGCGTAGATTACGCAGGTCCGATAAACGTTAGGACGACAAAAGGGCGCGGTCATCAAGCTCATAAAGGATATATTTGTTTGTTTATTTGTATGGCGACACGAGCTGTGCACATTGAAGTGGTCAGTGATTTAACTACACAGGGATTTTTGGCTGCGTTCAAACGATTCGTCGCCCGGAGAGGCCTATGTACGGATATTTGGAGCGATAATGGAACAAATTTTGTCGGGGCTTCAAGGGAACTCCACAATTTATTTGCATCGGAAAGGTCAACCTACTTAAAGGAAATATCCGAAACATTGGCCACAAACGGGACAAGGTGGCACTTTATTCCTCCTCGTGCACCTAACTTCGGGGGATTGTGGGAGGCTGGCGTCAAGTCAGTGAAGTTCCACTTAAAACGCGTCATAGGGGACTCCACCCTAACTTATGAGGAACTATCCACAGTCTTGGTGCAAATTGAGAGTTGTCTTAATTCTAGGCCTCTGTCCACCTTAAACACAGATTCAGATGCCTTTGATGTCTTGACGCCAGGTCATTTCTTGATTGGTGAACCTTTGGTTGCTGTACCTGATCATAATTTTGAGACGTCTAATGTATCCAATTTACGTCGTTGGCAATTGACACAAAGAATGATGCAGGAGTTTTGGCGTCGTTGGTCACAAGAATACCTAACAAAATTTCTGCATCGTTACAAGTGGACATGTCAAAACCCTGAACCAAATATCGGGGATGTAGTAGTGGTAAAGGAAGATGACTTGCCTCCTTGCAAATGGCTGTTGGCGAGAGTTGTAGAGAAGCATCCTGGACTAGACAAAATTACGAGAGTTGTTACTTTGCGTACTCAAAGGGCCTTAATAAAAAGGTCTACGTCAAAAATATGTATTTTGCCTGTCACACAGTAGTTATAAGATACAGATAGCTTATTGTATGTTTTTTTTTTATTGTGAAATCATAATGTTTTTAAACTTAGTTGTAGATAATATTTTCATGGTGGGCGGCGACCGTGTAATTGTGAGTTTAAGGACTATGTAAAATAGCTCCTTGGTGGGCGGAATGTTAGAAATTGTTTTGTTGTAAATCGATAGATGGTGAACAACTGTTCACTATCCCGCACTGTTTCTGCAGACACTCGCGATCGTAACAAGGATGATGTTATGAGATATAACAGTAAAACAACGACACGGTGTTAAACTTAAAACTTTGTATATTGGTTACTTATTGCTCATATCTTTGAATTACAATCATCGTGAGCCTAGTCAAGTCGCGGAGAATCTTGACACCGCGATTCAGAAAACGCCGCTCACCTAACAACGCCATCTATCGATTTACAACAAAACAATTTCTAACAACTGAATGGTGTGGTAAGTATACTGCTGAATAATCCACCTCGTTTATTGGAACTATTTCCATGTGTTTCAGATCAATATTAGTCCAGTCAAAATAGAAAAAAATAAGTCATAACTTAGCCAAAATTCGCATAGAGCTGAAAATTGGCAGAGACGTTAAATACATCAGTATAAATAAAATGTCAAAAATTCCCGTCGACCTTCTGCAAAAAATTTTATTCAAGGTCAAACGTGCAAAATTTAGGTTTTTTCCATTTTTCTCGAAAACGGTAAGTTTTATCGTAAAAATAAGTCCGACAAAAGTTGTAGATCATACAATTCTCTACAAAAATGGTCCAGACACTTTTTCTCTTACGACTCACCATTCGTAAGATATCGCGGTTTTAATAATGAGAAAATTCATATTTTACATAATATGCACTAAAATGCAGCCTGTACACGTCATCGGACGTTCAATATAAATGAAAATAAGAAACTATTGGTTTGTGTTACTTACGCAATAAAACTTATATAAATTGAATGAGTATTTTAAAATAAAAGACAGTCCCTAATTCCCTTCGTCGGTAACCTTGAGTAACATCTGCTAGCTACGTCATTGTTCGAGTGTGGAGGGTCGCATACCTGCCTATTTTTGAAGGAAGTAAACGAAATAACTCAGTATATACTGTTAGTTTTGAAAATTTCTTTGCAGTGAGCAGACGTGCTTATTGGTAATATTTTCAATTTTAATTTGTGCTGTTAAATAATTTTAACAAAATGTCAGAAGGTTGTTTCATTTGTGATCAACCTTTGAAAGAAAGTGAAGTTGTTGTTGTTGATCGTGGAATGAAGACTTTGATTGATGCAAGTGTTGAAAGAAATGATGAGTTTTTTGAATACTTGAAAGACAAGCAATCTGTGACAGTCCACGTGCAGTGTCGTAAAATGTACACTCGAAAGAGTAGTATTGTTGCAGCTAAAAGACAGCGCGAGACAGAACAAGGTAGTACATCCACGATAAGTCCACCTCATACTAGAGCACGAGTAAATGAGCCAGATTTCAACTTTTAAAGATATTGTTTATTTTGCGGCGATGAAGCAAATGAAGAAGCTGAAAAGAAGAAAGCGCAGAATGTTCGTCGTAAAATATATAATGTATCTACACTTGAATTTAAAGATTCAATTTTAAAGGTAGCTCGGACTCGTTCTGATGACGTAGTAAAAGCTGTTATTGTCCGCATTGAGTATGAATTTGACTTAGTTGCTGCTGAAGCTAAGTACCACAATAACTGTTATAATATCTTTCTGAAGCCTACTACGGGATATAAAGTCGGTCGTCCCGAAGATGATTTAGTGAACTTGGCGATGGAGGAAATATTTCAGTACATTGAAAATAATGATGATTGTCAATTTTCATTGCAAGAATTGAAAGACATTGGCAAACATCCAGCTATAGATAATAAAACAATTAAAAGAAGATTAAAGTTAAAGTATGGTGATAAAATTATTATAACTGAGAAAAAAGGGAGTTTAACAATTATCTGTTTTATTGACAATCAGTACGATATTCTTAATAAAGCTTGGTATGAAAATAAAAAACAAAATACAAACGAAGAACGATTCAGAATACTGAAAGCTGCCGCAGCAATTATTCGAGAGGATATTCAATCTGTAGTGATTGATAATGATAATTATCACCCGCCGAGTCGATAGTACAGAGAGAGATAAGTACATTACCTCGTAGGTGGTGCGGAAATGTGTGCATATTATGTAAAATATGAATTTTCTCATTATTAAAACCGCGATATCTTATGAATGGTGAGTCGTAAGAGAAAAAGTGACTGGACCATTTTTGTAGAGAATTGAATGATCTACAACTTTTGTCAAAACTATTTTTACGAAAAAACTCACCGTTTTCGAGAAAAATGGAAAAACCTAAATTTTGCACGTTTGACCTTGAATAAAATTTTTTGGAGAAGTAGGATCGACGGGGATTTTTGACATTTTATTTATACTGATGTATTTAACGTCTCTGCCAATTTTCAGCTCTATGCGAATTTTGGCGAAGTCAAAATGTCTATTTTGACTGGACTATATACTGTTTCATTACTTTGGTGTATTCCGTCCTCAACTCTGGATCTTCCTTAAAGCGTTTTTCAAGTTGCATGTATCTTTTCAATGCTGTATCTCTAGTTCTACCTTCACATGACTTTGGTTTTTTAGTCTTAAGTGGTAATTTTACCACAAATCTTCCTTCGACGTTTCGCTTGTATGTTTCTTTGTATATTTTTTCACAGGTTTCTTCTTCTGTTGTTAATTTCCTCTTACTGTCATCTTTTACTTCCCAAAAAGATGTCAGCATATTTTCAATGTCGAAGCTATTACCTCAATACATTCATTGTGACGTTACATAACGTTCATAAAGTTTTAATCATATTTCTGTACTAGTTTTTAATAAACTCTGCTGAATACCAATACTTACGTGTAATTAGTGGGTATTACTGTGGGTATCAGTTTGTGTTAAATTACAATATCCTTTCCTTGTTATGTTATTATGAATTGACGTGTGGGTATACAACAAAAAATCTTATGAATAGTTACAAGAGAACTTATTTTATCTAGACAGGAATGTAACGTCACAATTCTTATAAAAGTTTGGTCATTTTAAGTAAGTATACATAAATAAAACGAATAAAAATTGTTGTTATGATTCAGAACCACTTTTTTATTACCACCTTCCAACACCGATAAGACAAAATACATAATCGCATATGAATAGGTAAATAATAATACAATAACTAATATTTGACTTTTTATAATAATAAATATTAAGCATGAATTTATTAAAAATAAGCGTATATACTCAATTAAAATACAAACATTATTATGATTTCAAAGAAACAAAAACAGTAATTCCTTATAATTAAGATTCGAACTCGGACCTCATTGACCGTGAACCCATTGCATAGCCCAAACAGCTACCGGAACATATTAGATTTATGCGAATTTTAGCAATGCAATGAACAGGTCGTCATTATGACGCGTATTCAAAATGCAACAGAAATATAATGTTATTTCGCGTAGTGCGACGACAGTATATTAGTGTGCGTTATCTGTGGAATGTTGAGGCATTACTCATACACACAAACGCACAAGCACCGGCTGTATCATGCTCGAGTTCATAGCAATATAATCCCTATCACGCTAATGGCGTTTTTCTTCGAGATTGTATATACAGCCCACATACAGCATGTGAGACCCGGGCTTTTGCTGGCAGCTTATAACATTTGGAAAGACTTTTGAGTATTAAGATTAGAATAGACTAAGTCTATGAAAGGAGTGTTAAAATTCAGCAATCTGAAGTAACATAATCAGAGGCTGGCTTGTAACTGTACACGCGAAATAAGCTCACATAGACAAAATGAGAAGGCGACATGTCATCGTTCCGTTCGTCAAGGTCACTCACACATTTAAATGAAGCAGGATCTTTAAAATTTTTAAAGATACTGCTTCATTTAATGTCCAATGACGTTCCGTCTATAACCTTTCATAGTCTAAGAGAATAGATTAGTAGAACGTTGCGATCGTTTTGAGTTAGTCTGGCTCGCCCGTCGAAGAGGGCACATGTACTATTTTTTATTAAATAAATAAAAGAGTTAAGAATGCGTGCCATCCTAGTTTTTACTTATAACACTAAACTCACGCTTATACACAACCCTCTCGCAGCCAGCGAGTGAGACAGCTCCCCACAGCTACAGGAACGCCCCTGGAGCCCTGCAGGCTCTACGGTATGGTGTATTTGTAATGTCTAAGTTTAGCTTATTGTTCGTTATAGGCAACTGTAAGTACTTTATAAACAATTAAACCTAAGAAGACGTGAGTAGCCCGTGGTTTGCTTAAGTTTTGAGTGTGTTGGCTTACAATTCAGAATATTGTTGGTATGGTGTACGACTCAAGCCGATAATATACCTACGCTAATTAAAATAACAAGCTGTAAACAACTTGTATTCCAAGGCTTGGAAGAAAAATTGTTGATCGTCCGGCAGCGACGTAGGCAGACGACATTATTGCCATAGTGGGTACAACCTGGTTGTGGTTGGCACAGGAGCGTGAGATCTGACATAAGAAAGTTCCCTTTCGGGTATTGGTTTCCGCCTATACCCAGCATTAGGTGAAGTCAAGCTGCGAATGATGCCATTGATACTACAACTAGCATGAACCAAGGGTGCGCGATACTCGTGTGACCGTGCCTTTATGACAAGACGTATTGAAGTATACCTAGCCAATTATTTGGCTATCAGCTTAATAAGTTAACTATTTTTCTAATAATGTTTCAGACATTGCCATAACTCGTGGAGATCTACTTGAATTTTATACCAACGATACCAAAACAGACACCGTACGTTTCAATTCCCATAAGCTCGCAACGTTAGCGAACGATGAGGTGCACAACATGCTGCTGTACGTCGACAAAGAAAGCGACAACGATACTATATGTGGCTATGGCATATATTCTAAACTAAACCAATGTTTAATCGAAAGAAACGGTAGAAACATTCATGGTGTCACCTTCGATCCCATCACAGAAGTGGTGTTCTTTAGTGACACTAACGAAAGAAGCATTAATTGGATTTCATTAAAACCGGGATATAATAAATATGGAAATCTTTTGATCAAGATGGATCACGGAATCCCCACTGATGTAGCCGTAGACAGCTGTAGAGGGTACGTTAATAATTTATCTAATGTTTAACTCAACAATATCTAGTATTTTTTTCGAGACTAGCTTATGCCAGTGACTTCGACCGCGTGAAAGTAGAAAATTATTCCTAGGGTACATACTCTTGGGATTCAAAGTACCCCATGTCCAATTCTAACACATGGTCTACCCGTGTGTCCAGTTTCATTTCAATCCGTTTAGTCGATACGACTTGAATAGGTGACAAACAGGCAGACTTTCGCTTTTATAATACATATTAGTATGAATAGTATGGATTTTTTTTTTGTGGGGTGGGAAATCATCCAATGACTTCTCCCGCTTTTGGTGGAACGGATGGGCGTGTCAGTCTCTTACATACTAAAACCCACCCCAGTTCCTCCCTGCCTTGAATGCCCAGGCGAGGTAACTCTTTCGAATTTATCCTCAACCCCCGGGCAGGCATCGGCCACGGCGGGCCCCGTCGTGTTTGCTGACAACTCTTTGACGAGTCGACGGCGCGTATTGTTCCACGCGCGCATCAAAGAGTTCTCAACATACATGACGGGGCCCGTCATGGCCGATGCCTGCCTGTCAGTAAGAGTCTGACACGCCCTCCCGCTCCACCCAGAGCGGGAGAAATCATTGGGTCACTCAATTCTGAATTTAAACATTAGTTTCATTCTTTTCTTTGAATGAACGTAATTGTACCATTCCAATCAATCTGCCTTGAACTTTATATCTGCTTAATCAATTTTTAAAAAGAAAAAAAAACTTTGGAGTTGATCAGGCCAATCAAAAACCTTTTCCCATACAAACTTTGCCACCCCTTTTTGCCCTCTTGCGGGCGAAATCAACAGAATTGTTTTCTGGATGTAAGAATCAGAACACGTATAGCGAAATGAATGAAATGTAGGAAAAATTAGAGCACCTATGTGCTCTAATTTTCGCGTGTCTACGACCAGCGGTTTAAGCTGTTCGTTGTTCCATCAGTCAGTCAATCAGTCACGACAAAGCCTTTTATATACTTACACAGAGAGAGAGAGAGTCTAAAGATGTTTTCTTTTTACAGGTATGTTTACTGGATCAACACAAACCTGACGACGCCTACAATAGAGAGAGTTCGATTTACTGGATCTGACAGAGAAGTTGTAATTAATTTTAATTTATCTTCGACCACAACAACTTACGAAAGTGACAATATGCAGCCACACAGCCTGACAATTGACCAACCGACACAAATAATATACTGGATTGAACCTTCAAGTGGACATAATTCCAAAATTTATTATGCACACATGAATGAAAATGTATTTAAGCGAACTATTTTACAATATGTATCAACAACTGGAACAAAGAATTCCTATCCGTTACCAAATACATTGACCGTTTCGAACACAAACCTCATCTATGCTTACCGGTGTGTTGACTGCGGAGTCATTGTTTTTAAATTGGGAAAGACTGACTCGACGGGACTAGAAACGTTTTCGTTCTACAATGGAGAAGAAACTGTTGGAATAGCCTTCAACTACAATATTAAAGAACGAATTCAAGACCTCAATTACTGCGAAACCCTAACCACTTTTGCCACACCTGGGAACATCGGTGAGCGATGCCATGTGTCAGAATGTGAGAACTATTGTTTGCAAGGCAACTGTAGCGTCAATGATGAGGGACTTCCTACATGCAGGTAAAACTTATTATACTTCTTGAATTATATTATAATAGCCGCACGGGTCGATCGGTCGGTTAAGCTGCGCTTGCCGGGTTTGATCTATGGATGGGTGACCATCTTTACATACCGACACTCCTCCGTGCCTCGGAAAGCATGTTAAGCCGTTGGTTTTGGCTGTCAAACGTGGATCTTTGACATTCGTTACGGGTCGTCAGAAGTCCGAAAGTCTGACAACCTGTGTTACCAAGGGGTATCGTGTTACCCAGTACCTGGGTTCTGGAGGTCAGATAAGCAGTCACTCCATGTAAAGTACTGATATTCAGCTGCATTCGGTTAAACTGGAAGCCGACCCCAATATAGTTGGGCAACAGATAGGCAGATTGATTGATTAAGTTTATTTAACAGCAATTATTTAACAGCAAGTAAGTTTATTTAATACCGTATGGTATCGGACGTAAAAGAATAGTACCATCCCATAACTTCCCGTGGGTGTCGTAAGAGGCGACTAAGGGAGCTTGAGCCCTAGTGCATACTACTAAAGCACCTTGGACCTCCCGCGCGGTGGCGGGTAGACCACCAACAACAGCATTCCCAAGGAGGGTTGGCGTCAGGCAGGCTGCCGGCTATAAAACTTCTGCCAAAACCTTTTTGCAACATGGTCTGGAAAAATATGATGTGCGATAGGGCTAGGGCGTACCCTACAGGCGACGCGCAGGGGCAGCACCCGGCTCCTGTGGGAAATGGACAAGGGTCAAGGGTCGCACCAGGACGGACGGGTGCGACGTAAGACGCAAGCTCGGAGAGTGAGGGAATTAAGATTGAGGTGTGCGAGCTGGAATATAGGTACTATGACTGGAAAAGGAAGAGAGTTAGCATATGTTTTAAAAAGGCGACGGATAAATATAGCGTGTTTGCAAGAAACGAAATGGAAGGGTGCAAAAGCAAGAGAATTAGAAGGATATAAGTTTTATTACTGTGGAAGTGATGGCAAACGGAATGGTGTGGGCATAGTTTTGGATAGTGAGTTAAAAGAATGTGTGGTGGATGTTAAAAGAGTAAGTGATAGAGTGATAGCTATTAAAGTGGTTGTGGAGAGTATGATAGTAAATGTTATTAGTGCGTATGCACCCCAATCAGGATGTGAGGATAGTGTAAAAGAGAAGTTTTGGAAGGACTTCGATTGTGGGGGGTGATTTTAATGGACATGTAGGAAGTCTGAAGTACGGTTATGAGAGAGTGCATGGTGGTTGGGGGTACGGAGACCGTAATAAGCTGCTTCGGCTTTTGAACTGGCAATAACTAACACCTGGTTCAAAAAGAAAGACGAACACCTGATCACTTACAAAAGTGGCCAGCACGCGACCCAAATTGACTTTTTCTTGGTGAGACGAAACAGTCTCAAAACAGTCAAAAACTGTAAAGTGTTGCCAGGCGAAGGCTTAGTCTCTCAACACAGGCTCATAATGATGGACGTAACAGTCAGTGTCTCGTCCAGTAGGAACAAAGAACGGCCCCACCCAAAATCAGATGGCGTATGATAGAAAATGAGGAGTGTGCAAGTATGTTTAAGAGTCAAGTGGTAGATAAAATGATAGAAATGAAGGATATGGAAGGAAAATCTGTGGATGAATGTTGAAAAGAGATGGCGGATTGTATAAGGCGAGTAGCAAAAGATGTGTTTGGAGAATCGCAAGGTAAAGCCATGATAGAAAAGGATACATGGTGTTGGAATGAAGATGTGCAAAAGATGCTAAAAGAAAAGAAAATTTCGTTTAAAGTATGGCAGAATGTAGAAACCGGAAATGATAATTTGAAAGAAGAGAATAAGAAAATTTATAAAGAATGGAAGAGGAAGGCAAAAAAGGCAGTTGCAGTTTCCAGGGCTAAGGCGCAGGAAAAGTTATATGATTTACTGGACAGCCCTAGAGGCCAGAAGGAGCTCTACCGGATTACAAAATTAAGAGAAAGGAGAACGAGGGATAGATAGATAGATAAGATAGATAGATAAAACATTTATTCAGTGCACACAAAAGACACACAAAATCACAGTAAAATTATTTAAACTTACGTATATAAAAGCAAAGTGCCAATAAACAAAAAAAGGAAAACATACATATAGAAATAAAAGTGACACTTGGAACATTTCAAATAGTAACGAACGTACACAGTGCGGTGTGCGTCTCAAGGTTGCACCAAATGGGAGTCCAGCTCAGCACGTGTCAGGCAAGTATACCTGACGCTGATATTCTGCTGAATCCCTGCAGTGACATGCGGACGCTGAGCAGACGTGACAATTATGTTGGTGTTGTGACATTATTATGCAAGGAGTATTTATTGTAAGTATACCCGCAATTTTTTAATTACAATAGAGTTGCAACAATTAGTACAGTATAATTAAATACCTACGTTTACAATAAATAAATATAAGTACGTAAATAACATATTTATGTATGTGTATTTTAATTAAATCTAAGAAATGATTTCCAAGTGGTTCAATTACAAAGTTCCTATACTCTTTGTTCGCAGGTTTGACCACGAGATACGCTAAATAGATTGGCTCGGGAAGAATGTGACAGCCAGTTATATAACCGACGTATTCGAAATAGTCATCCCAAGTTTTTTCTGCGAGGCGATAAGAAACTGCCGCAGACGAACTCTGAAGGTTACAAGGCATTTAAGATTCCTTATCGGTGGGGGAATATTGTTCCAACATTTGGATGCGGCGTATCTAAAACTTCCCCTGAAAGCCGCTGAGTTGTGCGAGTGAGTGAAGAGTTGCTGTGAGCACTGTCTTCTTGCACATTCTCTTCTACTAGCGATCCAGCTCAGTTTATTGTATAGATAGGTCGGCTGCTTGTGCTTTATAACCCCAAAAAGTAGGCATGCCAAATGCAACTTACGACGCGACTTCATCTTGAGGACTGAGTGTTTATTTAAGAATGGCGTCACATGACTTCTTGGTGGGATTGAAAAGCAGAATCGAGCGCAGGCGTTTTGCACTCTCTGAATTAGTCGATCAGTTCTTGCCAGTAGTCGAGGGCCAATAACTACATCCGCATAGTTCAGATTAGACAGGACTAGAGACTCAGCCAGCTGAATTCGCAGCTCCTCTGAAAGATAAGGCCTTATTTTATAGAGGACCTTAAGCCGATAAAAACAAGTGCGCACTGACTCTGACACGTGTGATTCGTATCTCAACTCTGCATCCATGTTCAGACCCAGATTACGTGCCTCACTGACTCGACGGACCGACTCACCCAATAGGGTAACGTTGAGTGATGCCGGCACTGCATCGATTTGGTTCTTGGTTCCAAACAGCATGTATTTGGTTTTAGTGGGGTTAAGTACCAAACCGTTACTTTCAGCCCAACATGCTATCCTGTCAAGATCATCGTTTAGATCCTTTATCGCAATGTCATAGTCACTTGGCTTAAAGTAAATATAGACTTGTACGTCATCAGCATAAATATGGTAACTACAGCGCTTCAGGGAGCTTATGATATCCGCGCAATACAAAATAAAGATGATGGGGCCCAGTATTGACCCTTGCGGGACCCCTCTGTAAACAGAAGTCAGTGACGAAACAAGAGATGAGCCATTGCTCAGTCGTATCTCCACACGCTGACGTCGGTTGGTGAGATAGCTTTGGAACCAGTGTATCGTATTTTGGTCAAATCCATAGTAGTGAAGTTTTGACAGAAACAGATCTATATTTATGCAGTCAAAGGCTCGCGAAAAATCAAGTAGGACAAGTAGTGTGCATAGGCCCTTATCTTGTGCTGACAGAATGTTATCTGTCACGTCCAAGAGAGCTGTACAAGTACCACGCTGTTTGCGAAAGCCTGACTGTAACTCAGGCAGAATGTGTTTGTCTTCTAGATATTTTGACAGCTGCTGGCATACCGCCTTTTCAGCAATTTTAGAAAAGCAAGGCAGAATACTAATAGGTCTAAGGTCTTTTAAATCAGTTGGATTTGTTTTTTTAGGCAATGGCCTAACGATAGCAATTTTCCAGGTGTCAGGGAAGGTTGCTGAGACAATTGAACTGTTCACAATGTCAGTGATGACTTTTAGTGTATGTGGGAGTGTAAGCAAGAGCATATTTAGGGTCACCCTATCACAGCCTTCAGCGTTAGATTTTAACTGGCGGAAGTATCGCAGAATCTGATCAGCAGTTACTGGTTGTAATGCAAATGCAAAGCCTTCATCACCATAACGATGTGACTCAAAGAAAGTGCGCTGCGATATATTGCAGACAGGGTTACCAGGAACACTCATAAAGTAATTATTAATTCGGTTTGGATCTCTGAAGTGAGTAGGAAGGTCATCAATTTGTTTTTTTGGTAATACTGTGCTTTTTAAATTTTGCCATAATTTTTTCGGATATTTAATTTGGTTATTTATGTTGAATTTGAAATATGCAACTTTCTCTCTAAATATGGAAATTAACACCAGAGATTTCAACTGCTTGTAGTATGCCTTTTTCGACTCGGATTTCGTTTTACGGTACTTGGTCAGAGCGTCATTCCGCAAGTGCATCATCAATTTAATTGTATCTGTAATCCAGGGGTACGATGGTTCCTTAATTAAACATTTCTTGACCGGTGCGTGCACATCGTAAATTGTTAAAATGGTTCTATTTAATTCTTCAACCATGTCATTCACATTATGCAAGCCACAAATATTTTCCCAGTTTATGCGCGATAAATCACTATCTAATACTTCTGTTTTTATTTGCTTAATGGGTCTATACATAACTGTGTGGGGTTTATATTTACTACGCCTCATATTAAATTCGCACACAACAATTGAGTGACCATTTATTGAGCCATAGGGCTCAACAGATATTTTCTTGTGGTTGAGGTTCGAACAGACTTGGATATAATGCACATAAAATGTATGAAAGATGAACTCGGTAAAGTCTTGTCGAAAGATGACGAAATGAAAGAGCGATGGAAGGTTTATTTTGAAAAGTTAATGAACGGAGAGAATGAATGGAATGGTGTGCACAAAGAGGTACGAGTAAATATGGGTTTGGTGAGAGAAATTAGCATGGATGAAGTAAGAAAGGCAGTTCAATGTATGAAAAATGGAAAGGCCATGGGCCCTGATGACATACCAGTAGAAGTATGGAAATGTTTAAAAGAGGATGGATGTATGTGGCTGACTTTATTCTTCAATAAGTTGTTGTATGAAGAAGTGATCCCACAAGAATGGTGCAATAGTTCGCTAGTGCCCATCTTCAAGAATAAAGGGGATGTACAGGACTGCAACAACTATCGAGGGTAAAGCTCATCTCACATACTATGAAAATATGGGAGAAAGTGATAGAGAAAAGATTGCGAGAGGAGAGTGAGATTACCCCGAACCAGTTTGGGTTTATGCCAGGTCGAGGGACAATGGACGCCACCATCGCTCTCCGTCAATTGTGCGAGAAGTACAGACGTGTGCACAAGAACTTGCACATGGTGTTCATTGATCTTGAGAAAGCGTATGATAGGGTACCTCGGGATGTGTTGTGGTGGGCCTTAAAAGAGAAGGGTTTGCCTGGGAAGTATGTTGAGTTGATTCGTGCTATGTACAGACAATCTAATACCTACGTGCGGTTGGCTGCTGGCAACACCGATGAGTTCAGTGTGGCTGTAGGCTTGCATCAAGGGTCGGCTTTAAGTCCTTACCTCTTCCTGTTGATTATGGACGCTCTTACGTCGGAAATACAGGAAGAGGCACCCTGGTGCATGCTGTTTGCCGACGACATTGTTCTGGTCGGTGAAGATGGACCTGAGATCCAGAGCAGATTGGAGAAGTGGCAACGGAAGCTGGAGAAAGTTGGCTTGAAAATCAGCAGAACCAAAACTGAATACATGTACTGCGATTTCGGCGGTCTCTCCAGTTCTGAAGCTGTAGTGAGATGGCGAAATAGATCGGACTGTTAAGCACAAAATTAACACTGGATGGATGAAATGGCGGCAGGTCACCGGGACTATCTGTGACTCCCGCATTCCCCTAAAACTTAAGGGGAAGATTTATAAAACAATGGTCAGACCTGCTGTCTTGTATGGTTCAGAATGTTGGGCCACAAAAGGGATGAATGAAAAGCAATTGATGATGAGAATGCTAAGAGCGACGCGCATGGATAGAATTAGGAATGAGTATATAAGAGGAAGTCTGAAAGTGGCACCGCTGACTGAAAAGTTGTGTGGAAATCGGTTGTCGTGGTATGGGCATGTGATGCGGAGGAATGAAGAAAATGTCGTGTTTCGTAAGTCAAATGTTAGCTTGTAACAATGCATTTACGATATAAACCGTTTCATCCTAAAACTACCGCTCAAAGCGTTAATTATTCTGTTGTTCTTTACAAAAACAAAATTTCCTGTCTACTTTTCCAGAAAAATTACGGCAAATTCAATAATTTTGCTCCACATTTTCATGCTTTCTTGTTGTAGTGTCACGTCTGTGTTTTTTGTTGCTGCGGGTTGTTCTTAAGAGATACGTCTATACCAATAAACTTGGGCCGTTGGAGCACATTAAACTCAAGGAATTGCCAAGACAATTTCCTAAATCGATGAAAAAGTCGTCAAAAACGACCTTAAGTGAATCAGCTGCCACAAAATGTAACGTCGGAATTGTTCTGACATCATCTTTACATAATAAAAAAAACCTTGACTATTATGACATTTTGTATGTTTTTTTTTCAATGAAACTTTGGAAACTAGAATTGGATCACATGAAATTACACTGCTTCATATTTTATTATTTCAGATGTATTGCCGGTTATTCGGGCGAAAGGTGCGAGGTCTCCGCGTGTCACGGTTACTGTCTGAACTATGGTGTCTGTTCCCTGAATGAGGAGGATGCACCTTCCTGTGAATGTGTTGATGGATACGAAGGATCAAGATGTGAAACTGTTCGAAATGATACTTTCACTTCCACCAGCACCCCTATTTATTCAGTAGGGAAAACTATAACCCTAGCTGATTTATTGGCAAATTGGCGAAAACCAAAAATTCTTGTTATCGTCGATGATTATTAACGAACTTATTTGAGTTGTTTCCCTTATTATTTTTGTGATTAACTATCTTTTCTTTAAGTCTGTTTATCATTTAAGTTCTGTTGTCTGATTGAATGAATTTAGATGTAAAGGTTAATTTTTATTTATAATAACACAGTTCACAATCTTTGAAGGTATCTTTTTCGACTTGTGAAGGATCAATCTAGAGTTTGTATAGTCTTGACTAAATAATAAGTATACTCTCTGCCTTCCTCTTCATGAAATACAGATGATATTAGTTTATTCTGCCGTTGATTTACCTATTGTTATATATATACACATGCATTACATTATAAATATTTCTTAAAAATGTAAAATAAATAACGCAATAAATTAATTATATAAATTGACTAAATTTTAAAATATAACCAGTTCGGTGGGTATTGGGAGCAGGTTCCAAGCTTTCGTTGGCCAAGCTAAGACTCCAGAGACAGGTGCCTCCTTACAATGCAAGCCGTATCGAAGATATCTACTGTATCAGGCCAGGCCCATGAACCAACCGTGCAAAAATAGCTTCGATAAAAACACATGCAAAAATAAAAAAGGGGCCGAGGCCAACTCGCAGAAGCCCCGTTACACATATTATTTAAATGTAAATTATTGATTTCACTATTACAATTTGAGGTATGCCAGTTAAAAATAATATCACAAACGCAATTTATTTAGGATGTCAAAGTATCATTCAAATAGTCGTTTACATTCCAATAACATTTATTACATAGTAAGTCTTTAAGATTATTTTATATTCATTTAAGTTTAAGGCACTACTCCCGGCCAAGTGGCGCCCTCATTCTCATTGAATAAAATATCGTAGCATAGCATAGAAAATAAATATTAAAGAATCCTACGTCACGTTTGCTACAAATAAGATAAAGTATTTTTACGTTGTTAAAACAGGACTTAAAATGTTTCGTATCCAAAGTAGTAAGCAAAAGTGTCAAAAACGGCCGTTTTTGGTCTACAATTTTTAATTAAATGAGGGCGCCACTTGGCCGGTAGTAGACCCATAACTCTTTGATTGATTTTGGGCTATGCAGAAAGTGCTTTTCCTCGTTGAAGCTGTTTTAACTCTTCGTCGGCGTAACATGTCGTTCCGCCTGTTACGTTTAACAGTATCTAATAGGTTAGGGAACAAGTGTGCATTTAACTTAACAATAAGGCAGTTTCATAAATATAAAAAACCGGTAGTGTTAGAATTTATATTTTTTAAGAAGGGTTTACAACTGACCGTTACTTGTAATCCAAAGATGGCTCTTCTGGATCGCTTTTGAGCTTTACAAGCGGCTTCTCTGTTTGTAGTATTACCCCAATATATAATACCGTATCTTTCTTATACAGATGCCACAAGACCATGATAAGCCGCTGTGAGTAGTGTATTTGTGTCAACTGCCAAAGTCAAGTCAACTGTCAAGTCACGTAAGGTCTCAAGTTAAAAAGAGCGGGAGTGCGTGTCAGACTTTTACTGACTAAAACCTACCCCTGTTGCTTACCTGCCCTGAGGGCCCAGGGGCGCGGTAACTCTGTTTCAAATTTATCAACGACCCCTGGGCAGGCATCAGCCATGACAGGGCCCGTCATGAATTGCTGACATCTCTTTAAGGCAAGCTACCCACTACTCGCCGGCCCCCTACCGGTGGCCGGTGATCGTCTCGTGACCTCCGAGACGATCCTGCGGCGGCTGTTGAGTCTCCCTTACCCGTTCCACCTCCTCCATAGCGAGCATTATTGCTTCAAAGAAGGAGTCCATTCTTTGTCGCTCCGTACCATGGCCTGGACTAGGGCCGGGCGCGAGAGATTGCTGCCGCCGAGCGCCTCAACGAGGACACGGAGCCCCCCCCCAAGCAGGGCACAACTGCACCGTATGCATCACCATGAAGTTTGTATGTCTGTGTTTCAATCACGCAAAAACAGCTGAAGGGATTTGAATGACATTGCACGCAGTTATATTATAAACTGGATTAAAACATCGTATCAATTACTTATGCATCTGATAAATATTAAATAAACAACAGCGTAGGTTCCACCGGCAACAAGGCAGGTAGGTACCTGCCTTGTTGCCTAAAGCGGATTCACTCGACGGAATTCTTATCCACAGGCACAGACAATAGAAATGGATTAAGTAAGAAATTAGTGTAGTTTTCTAACTCATTGGTAATGTCATAGGGGGTGAAATTTCTCCTGACCATAACCAAGTTTTACTGTGGAATCAATCCTGAAATGACAACAAATAAATAAGCTAGCTCTGTATTTAGGTACTTGTTTTCTTAATGATCTACTTGCTCAATCTTTGTGCGCAAGGCCTTTATCTACTTTGTATTTTAAAATATAAAGTAGATAAAGTTTAGGAACTTGTCCCACCGCCGGCGATGAGCGAGTAGAGGTTCAAAACTAAACGAGTTGGTGAGCAGCGAGTAGCGAGTGGTGGTTCCGATAGTTTTGTCGCTGGGCGTAAAGCAAGTGTTTGAGTGCGACGGGCGGTTACTCGCACCACTCGCTCGGGTTGGTCTTTCTGCGTGAGTTCTGGCCGCCGAGAGAACATCGCTGAGTGAGTGACGCTGAGCGGGTAGGCTTTGATAGCTATTGTCGCACAGCGAAAAACTTGTGGAGCGAGTCCTAGGACTCGCTCCACAAGTTTTTCAGGTGGTGTCAACAGTCAGCGATCAACTATTAATATGTGCATCTCTTTTGTTTACACGGAATGTAGGTATATCCATTGTACATTTCTTGAGCGTCAAAATAGCCGATAGTTAGTCGCACACTCTTCGGCGGCGGGACAACTGCCTTAATGTTGGCCTCAGGTCACCAACACATGTGATATGGGCATTCCACTTTTGCTAATTATAGCTCGTATCAGGACGTCTTTCTTATCTCCAGTGTGCCTACAAGTTGGTACAATTTATAAGGCGAGAATTCAGCATTAGCTTCATAATATGAAGACCGACCACCAGGAGTGGACGCACCTCTGTTGAAACAACTTTGAATTGTTAAAGTATACAATGTATACAGCTCAGTGTGTGCTGTGGTTAATAGTCGTGTACGTGGGGTGTACGCATTCTTGGGGTAAGTTTTTTTCCTCTCTATCAACGCTATTTGTTGTATCTACAGCATTACTTACTCTATAGGGGATTAAATATTTTACCATTTTTAACCGACTTCGAAAAATGAAGAGATTCCATGTTCGTCTGTACGTATGTTTTTTGTTTTTATGTATGTCCACCGATTTCTCCGTCAGTTGTAGATTCTTTTTTTACCCGAAAGAATGTACAACCGAGGTGGTCCCATATAAATTTTAATCGAATATGCTTCAGCGCTTTTTGAAAAACTGAACAAAATCGAAAAATACGTATACATAGATGACGTTTTGGTTTTTTCCAATTACGAGTATGTTTAAAACGTTCCATGTTATTAGGGCTTTTAGTTCTAGGGTATAACAACGAAAAAGTGAAAAATAAAAAACTTTTTTCCAAAAAAAAAAAAACAACCGACTTCTAAAAAAGAAAACACCCTAAAAATTTAAAAATAACTTAAATTTCGGAAGTCGGTGTACAATAATGAAAAAATAAAAAACAAACACCAACTTACAAAATTAAAGTTATTTTTAATATATTGGTGTATCTTCTTTTTTGGAAGTTGGTTGTTTTTTTTTTTGTAAAAATGTTTATATATGAAACAAATCAATTACTAGTATTCAGAAGGTTACATTGGTAGCCAACCCCACCATAGTTGAGATTAGACTAGACAGATAAATTACCTGACTTGTGTGTATTGTGGCGCATGCACAGTGTCGACTAAAAGTCGATAGGCAATCTCACAATGCAATAGCTTGAGGTTTAGTTTGACTTACGACCTTCTTTTTCCAAGAAAATAGACACATGCATCATCATTGTCGTCAAAAAGTGATTGTAGTTCATAATTTCACTGTTAATATATGAGTCCAGATGACCTAGCGGTTAAGCGCTCGCAGATACATGCGTGAATCAGTGAGCCGTGAGTTCAAACCTCACGCAGTACTACTCGTATTTAGACTTTTTGTAAGTTTTTACTCGATTGGAGGTAATGAGGCAGAAATATAATATTCTCTATCTTATTCGCTTTGTTCACACATTTCGTAAAGTTAGAAACGTAGATCACAAACTAAATAAAGAATTTAGATTTCTGCAAGGTAGACAAGAGTTTTATGAATATTTAACTTGATCGAAATTAAACGTTGTCGATTGGTTGTAGTTGTTGGTTAGTGGTTTAATAGTTAGTGGTATTAGTTATTTTATTCTCAAAATGCAAGCAAATATTAATATTGAGGCGAGGGCGACTATTATTGCGCTACATAAAAGTGGTCTTAATAAAACACAAATAGCTGATGAAACCGGACTGAATGTGAAGACCTATTATAATTATACCTATTTTAATACTATGACCTATTTTAATTATAACTCATCTATGACATTTATGACCTATTTTAATTATAACTCATCAATATGAGTTGCAACTTAAATATTTATTGGAAATCTATACACATTATTTGGTGACTTATCGATAATAAAATTGGTTTTATTGTTTTTTAAATACATCATGAGGCCTAAAAGTTAAATAATTACTTACTGTTTATTATTGGATTTATAAATGCAGAGTTTTAATATTATATATTAAATAAATATTTTTAAATTATTGTTCAGCGTATTAAGGTTCACTTTCGGTTGGCACAGCAACTGGCATGACTAAGACGTGTGTTTGCTTCAAACCTTTATTTTCAACTAACTTAGTCTAATATTATGACATGCCTCTAGTTAAATGATTAACACAAACATCACATCTATATATATATAGGTACAATTCGTCCTTACATACCGCCCACCAAAAGAGCTTTAAGTTTATTTAAACAAATCAAATTTTAATGTTGAATTAATTTACACATCAATAACAATCAAATACTAGAAACAAAATGGTAGATAGTCATAATTGTGACCAATTGTAAAATAATGAAATTAAATGCTCAGTAAATTAATCTTACTTTAGTACATACGACAATTTAATAAGCCTACACGGTATGCATATTAAAATTAAACCTTGGTGTTTACAGGTAGAAGACATAATTTACCAATTGATCGCTTAAATATGTGGTTACTGGTTTTCACACTATACACTCTAGTTATCGCATCTTGACCCGGGTGTTTTTCTACTATAAGTTCAAGTGGTTATCTCCCTGGAACAGCATTGTCCGTCTTTACGAGCACTATCTGACCAATGCCTAAGTCTGGAACTGTTTTTAACCACTTTGGGCGTTGCTATAGTCTTGGTAAGTACTCATGCTGCCATCGCTGCTAAAAGTCATTCAATAGCTTTTAAATATGTACGTCTTTCAAGCTTGGTCAAGGTACGGTGATTGGTGCTTCCCTAATCAGGAAGTGTCCTGGAGTGAGTACCTCCATGTCATCCTTGTCTGAATCATCGAGGGCACAACGGTCGCGAGTTTAGGCAAGCTTCGATCTAGAACAAAAGCGTAGTCATCTCTTCAAACGTCAGGTGACTATTCAAGACACGTTTGAGGTGATATTTGGTGGATTTTATGCCGGCTTCTCATAGCCCACCGAAGTTCGGACTGTATCCCGGCATAAAGTGCCATTGCGTCCCATCCTTGGCCAAAGTATCAACTATATCACCTTCGAATTCTAACTTAGCTGCGTTCCTGGCTTCAACAAGCTCTTTGTTGGCTCCGACAATGTTTCGGCCCTGGTCACTCCACATGTGATTGCATCTTCCTCTCCGTAACACAAATCTTCTGAACGCTCCGATGAATGCTTCAGATGTCAGGTTGCCAACAAATTCTAAATGTATGGCTTTAGTTGCCATACATATAAACAAAGAAATATACCCTTTGTTTGTTTTAGCGCCTCTTCCTTTAGTCATTAAGATTTGGTACGGGTCAGCAAAATCAACACCGCAGCGCAAGAATGCTCGGGCCGGTGTCACTTGTTCTTTGGGTAAGTCTCCCGTCAACTGTGTTCTGATTTCAGCCCTTTGTTCTGCACAGATTAAACATCTATGCACTGCAGCCTTGATTAAACTTTTTCCTTTCACAATCCAGTATTTATATCGAATGTAATTATGCATTAACTGTACACTTCCATGCAAAGTTACCATATGAGCATCGGCCACAATCAGTCTTGTCAAATAGGATTTACTATCTAAGATGATGGGGTGTTTTCTGTCCTTGTCTACATTGGCGTGGCGAATTCCATCCACCCTGAGGATATAATTTCGATTGAAATACGGATTTTAAGTGATTTCAATACACTCCTATTTTTAACTTTACCCTTGTCTTTCAGGTCTTGAATTCCTTCTTTAAAACATTCTCTTTGTGCTATTTGTATGCATTTGTGTAATGATTTTTCTAATTCTTCAGTATTTATACTTACCTGTGTTTTATTCCTTTTCAGGTTCAAGAATTGTCTGCAGTATGTCACTGCTTGCAATAACTCCGTCAGTGTATTACAAATCTCGAAGCGGGTTAACCCATTTTTCTCTTCGACAGATTGTTGTTCAGTTGCCACGTTTACAGTTATAATCTTTTTCATTTCTAGGTCCGTCGAAGTGCTTATACTTGTAAATATTATTTCCTTTCGTTTCAGCCATTCCGGTCCTTCCCACCATAATCGACAATTCTCCAACTCTGACAGCCGCATGCCCCTGGATACGACATCTGCTGGATTTTCTTTTGATTGCACGTGAAACCATTTGTCACCGATGTTATCGATTATCGTCACGACTCTGTTCCTCACAGAGGTTTGCCATCTTAAGGGATCTCCTTGCAACCAAGATAAATGATTTTCGAGTCGGTCCATGTAATCATTTGATTAGTAAGAATATGCATGGCCTCGCTTATTTGCTTTAATAATTTTGAAAGTAATAATGCACCGCATAGCTCCAGTCGCGGTAGTGACATTGGTTTTACAGGCGCAACTCTGGATTTGGCAGCAATTATGCTCGTTTTGTATTGATGTTCTTCTCCTGGTACCCTCAGGTAAGCTACAGTTCCGTATGATTTTTCAGAAGCATCACAGTAACCGTGTACAGAAGCGTTCTTCATGTTTTCACTTGTTGCATTGTAACCATTGCTGCAATTCAACTACCTTCAAATGTGATAAGCTTTCTCTTATACTAATCCATTCCTTTTCTGTTTCAGGATCTAATTCGTCATCCCAGGCGGTGTGTTTCAGCCACAAACTTTGGATTAACATTTTTGCAGGAACTATATCCGGAGCCAGCCATCCCAGTGGATCGAATAACCGGTGAACGTCAGCCTAAATCTTTCTTTTTGTCAAGGTTTCAGTCACAAGGGCGTAATCTACATGATAATGAATAGTGTCTTCACCCATGTTCCAGGATAAACCTAGTGTTCTGACAACATCATTCAACTTCATGTCTATTTTAACTTGCTTACTATGCTGTTCAGCTTTATATTGCTTCAGAAATATGCTACTGTTAGATGCCCACTTTTGCAGCTTAAAACCTCCTTTTTGTAGGATATTCTTTGCTACTAGCCTGTTCTTCTGTATCCTGTCCAGACATTAGATCATCCAAGAAGAAATCATTTTTGATGGTTTCAGCTGCTATGGGATTGTCTTTACCTTCATCTTCTGCTGATTGTTGCACCGTTTTCACAACAAGATAAGGGGCAGAAGCAGTACCGAACGTGACTCGTAGCAGACGATAATCTATGATGGATCCAGTTGCATGCAGTCTGCGTCTTTCTGCGTCACCAACATCTGTCTGTACAGTTTTTCTATATCAAACACAAAACAGATGGGCTTCATTCTCCCCCTCATGACTAGATATCTCATGTCTTCTTGTAGTTTAGGTCCTATTAGTAGTTCATCATTTAGAGATATATTATGCAACCCTTGGACGAAGCATTAGAGACAACTCTAACCCTCGTTGTTTCGCTGTTTCTTTAAGAACTGAATGGTGTGGTAAGTATACTGCTGAATAATCCACCTCGTTTATTGGAACTATTTCCATGTGTTTCAGATCAATATTAGTCCAGTCAAAATAGACAAAAATAAGTCATAACTTAGCCAAAATTCGCATAGAGCTGAAAATTGGCAGAGACGTTAAATACATCAGTATAAATAAAATGTCAAAAATTCCCGTCGACCCTACTTCTGCAAAAAATTTTATTCAAGGTCAAACGTGCAAAATTTAGGTTTTTTCCATTTTTCTCGAAAACGGTAAGTTTTATCGTAAAAATAAGTCCGACAAAAGTTGTAGATCATACAATTCTCTACAAAAATGGTCCAGACACTTTTTCTCTTACGACTCACCATTCGTAAGATATCGCGGTTTTAATAATGAGAAAATTCATATTTTACATAATATGCACTAAAATGCAGCCAGTACACGTCATCGGACGTTCAATATAAATGAAAATAAGAAACTATTGGTTTGTGTTACTTACGCAATAAAACTTATATAAATTGAATGAGTATTTTAAAATAAAAGACAGTCCCTAATTCCCTTCGTCGGTAACCTTGAGTAACATCTGCTAGCTACGTCATTGTTCGAGTGTGGAGGGTCGCATACCTGCCTATTTTTGAAGGAAGTAAACGAAATAACTCAGTATATACTGTTAGTTTTGAAAATTTCTTTGCAGTGAGCAGACGTGCTTATTGGTAATATTTTCAATTTTAATTTGTGCTGTTAAATAATTTTAACAAAATGTCAGAAGGTTGTTTCATTTGTGATAAACCTTTGAAAGAAAGTGAAGTTGTTGTTGATGATCGTGGAATGAAGACTTTGATTGATGCAAGTGTTGAAAGAAATGATGAGTTTTTTGAATACTTGAAAGACAAGCAATCTGTGACAGTCCACGTGCAGTGTCGTAAAATGTACACTCGAAAGAGTAGTATTGTTGCAGCTAAAAGACAGCGCGAGACAGAACAAGGTAGTACATCCACGATAAGTCCACCTCATACTAGAGCACGAGTAAATGAGCCAGATTTCAACTTTAAAAGATATTGTTTATTTTGCGGCGATGAAGCAAATGAAGAAGCTGAAAAGAAGAAAGCGCAGAATGTTCGTCGTAAATTATATAATGTATCTACACTTGAATTTAAAGATTCAATTTTAAAGGTAGCTCGGACTCGTTCTGATGACGTAGCAAAAGCTGTTATTGTCCGCATTGAGTATGAATTTGACTTAGTTGCTGCTGAAGCTAAGTACCACAATAACTGTTATAATATCTTTCTGAAGCCTACTACGGGATATAAAGTCGGTCGTCCCGAAGATGATTTAGTGAACTTGGCGATGGAGGAAATATTTCAGTACATTGAAAATAATGATGATTGTCAATTTTCATTGCAAGAATTGAAAGACATTGGCAAAAATCCAGCTATAGATAATAAAACAATTAAAAGAAGATTAAAGTTAAAGTATGGTGATAAAATTATTATAACTGAGAAAAAAGAGAGTTTAACAATTATCTGTTTTATTGACAATCAGTACGATATTCTTAATAAAGCTTGGTATGAAAATAAAAAACAAAATACAAACGAAGAACGATTCAGAATACTGAAAGCTGCCGCAGCAATTATTCGAGAGGATATTCAATCTGTAGTGATTGATAATGATAATTATCCCCCGCCGAGTCGATAGTACAGAGTACATTACCTCGTAGGTGGTGCGGAAATGTGTGCATATTATGTAAAATATGAATTTTCTCATTATTAAAACCGCGATATCTTATGAATGGTGAGTCGTAAGAGAAAAAGTGACTGGACCATTTTTGTAGAGAATTGAATGATCTACAACTTTTGTCAAAACTATTTTTACGAAAAAACTCACCGTTTTCGAGAAAAATGGAAAAACCTAAATTTTGCACGTTTGACCTTGAATAAAATTTTTTGCAGAAGTAGGATCGACGGGGATTTTTGACAATTTATTTATACTGATGTATTTAACGTCTCTGCCAATTTTCAGCTCTATGCGAATTTTGGCGAAGTCAAAATGTCTATTTTGACTGGACTATATACTGTTTCATTACTTTGGTGTATTCCGTCCTCAACTCTGGATCTTCCTTAAAGCGTTTTTCAAGTTGCATGTATCTTTTCAATGCTGTATCTCTAGTTCTACCTTCACATGACTTTGGTTTTTTAGTCTTAAGTGGTAATTTTACCACAAATCTTCCTTCGACGTTTCGCTTGTATGTTTCTTTGTATATTTTTTCACAGGTTTCTTCTTCTGTTGTTAATTTCCTCTTACTGTCATCTTTTACTTCCCAAAAAGATGTCAGCATATTTTCAATGTCGAAGCTATTACCTCAATACATTCATTGTGACGTTACATAACGTTCATAAAGTTTTAATCATATTTCTGTACTAGTTTTTAATAAACTCTGCTGAATACCAATACTTACGTGTAATTAGTGGGTATTACTGTGGGTATCAGTTTGTGTTAAATTACAATATCCTTTCCTTGTTATGTTATTATGAATTGACGTGTGGGTATACAACAAAAAATCTTATGAATAGTTACAAGAGAACTTATTTTATCTAGACAGGAATGTAACGTCACAATTCTTATAAAAGTTTGGTCATTTTAAGTAAGTATACATAAATAAAACGAATAAAAATTGTTGTTATGATTCAGAACCACTTTTTTATTACCACCTTCCAACACCGATAAGACAAAATACATAATCGCATATGAATAGGTAAATAATAATACAATAACTAATATTTGACTTTTTATAATAATAAATATTAAGCATGAATTTATTAAAAATAAGCGTATATACTCAATTAAAATACAAACATTATTATGATTTCAAAGAAACAAAAACAGTAATTCCTTATAATTAAGATTCGAACTCGGACCTCATTGACCGTGAACCCATTGCATAGCCCAAACAGCTACCGGAACATATTAGATTTATGCGAATTTTAGCAATGCAATGAACAGGTCGTCATTATGACGCGTATTCAAAATGCAACAGAAATATAATGTTATTTCGCGTAGTGCGACGACAGTATATTAGTGTGCGTTATCTGTGGAATGTTGAGGCATTACTCATACACACAAACGCACAAGCACCGGCTGTATCATGCTCGAGTTCATAGCAATATAATCCCTATCACGCTAATGGAGTTTTTCTTCGAGATTGTACATACAGCCCACATACGGCATGTGAGACCCGGGCTTTTGCTGGCAGCTTATAACATTTGGAAAGACTTTTGAGTATTAAGATTAGAATAGACTAAGTCTATGAAAGGAGTGTTAAAATTCAGCAATCTGAAGTAACATAATCAGAGGCTGGCTTGTAACTGTACACGCGAAATAAGCTCACATAGACAAAATGAGAAGGCGACATGTCATCGTTCCGTTCGTCAAGGTCACTCACACATTAAATTTTTAAAGATCCTGCTTCATTTAATGTCCAATGACGTTCCGTCTATAACCTTTCATAGTCTAAGAGAATAGATTAGTAGAACGTTGCGATCGTTTTGAGTTAGTCTGGCTCGCCCGTCGAAGAGGGCACATGTACCATTTTTTATTAAATAAATAAAAGAGTTAAGAGTGCGTGCCATCCTAGTTTTTACTTATAACACTAAACCCACGCTTATACACAACCCTCTCGCAACCAGCGAGTGAGACAGCTCCCACAGCTACAGGAACGCCCCTGGAGCCCTGCAGGCTCTACGGTATGGTGTATTTGTAATGTCTAAGTTTAGCTTATTGTTCGTTATAGGCAACTGTAAGTACTTCATAAACAATTAAACCTAAGAAGACGTGAGTAGCCCGTGGTTTGCCTAAGTTTTGAGTGTGTTGGCTTACAATTCAGAATATTGTAGGTATGGTGTACGACTCAAGCCGATAATATACCTACGCTAATTAAAATAACAAGCTGTATACAACTTGTATTCCAAGGCTTGGAAGAAAAATTGTTGATCGTCCGGCAGCGACGTGGTTGGCACAGGAGCGTGAGATCTGACATAAGAAAGTTCCCTTTCGGGTATTGGTTTCCGCCTATACCCAGCATTAGGTGAAGTCAAGCTGCGAATGATGCCATTGATACTACAACTAGCATGAGCCAAGGGTGCGCGACACTCGTTTGACCGTGCCTTTATGACAAGACGTATTGAAGTATACCTAGCCAATTATTTGGCTATCAGCTTAATAAGTTAACTATTTTTCTAATAATGTTTCAGACATTGCCATAACTCGTGGAGATCTACTTGAATTTTATACCAACGATACCAAAACAGACACCGTACGTTTCAATTCCCATAAGCTCGCAACGTTAGCGTACGATGAGGTGCACAACATGCTGCTGTACGTCGACAAAGAAAGCGACAACGATACTATATGTGGCTATGGCATATATTCTAAACTAAACCAATGTTTAATCGAAAGAAACGGTAGAAACATTCATGGTGTCACCTTCGATCCCATCACAGAAGTGGTGTTCTTCAGTGACACTAACGAAAGAAGCATTAATTGGATTTCATTAAAACCGGGATATAATAAATATGGAAATCTTTTGATCAAGATGGATCACGGAATCCCCACTGATGTAGCCGTAGACAGCTGTAGAGGGTACGTTAATAATTTATCTAATGTTTAACTCAACAATATCTAGTATTTTTTTCGAGACTAGCTTATGCCAGTGACTTCGCCCGCGTGAAAGTAGAAAATTATTCCTAGGGTACATACTCTTGGGATTCAAAGTACCCCATGTCCAATTCTAACACATGGTCTACCCATGTGTCCAGTTTCATTTCAATCCGTTTAGTCGATACGACTTGAATAGGTGACAAACAGGCAGACTTTCGCTTTTATAATACATATTAGTATGAATAGTATGGATTTTTTTTTTTTGTGGGGTGGGAAATCATCCAATGACTTCTCCCGCTTTTGGTGGAGCGGATGGGCGTGTCAGTCTCTTACATACTAAAACCCACCCCAGTTCCTCCCTGCCCTGAATGCCCAGGGGCGAGGTAACTCTTTCGAATTTAACCTCAACCCCCGGGCAGGCATCGGCCACGACGTCGTGTTTGCTGACAACTCTTTGACGAGTCGACGGCGCGTATTGTTCCACGCGCGCATCAAAGAGTTCTCAACATACATGACGGACCCGTCATGGCCGATGCCTGCCTGTCAGTAAGAGTCTGACACGCCCTCCCGCTCCACCCAGAGCGGGAGAAGTCATTGGGTCACTCAATTCTGAATTTAAAGATTAGTTTCATTCTTTTCTTTGAATGAACGTAATTGTACCATTCCAATCAATCTGCCTTGAACTATATATCTGCTTAATCAATGTTTAAAAAGAAAAAAAAAACTTTGGAGTTGATCAGACCAATCAAAAACCTTTTCCCATACAAACTTTGCCACCCCTTTTTGCCCTCTTGCGGGCGAAATCAACAGAATTGTTTTCTTGATGGATTCCTACATCATAAAAGGAGTATTCCTTTTATGATGTAAGAATCAGAACACGTATAGCGAAATGAATGAAATGTAGGAAAAATTAGAGCACCTATGTGCTCTAATTTTCGCGTGTCTACGACCAGCGGTTTAAGCTGTTCGTTGTTCCATCAGTCAGTCAATCAGTCACGACAAAGCCTTTTATATAATTACACAGAGAGAGAGAGAGTCTAAAGATGTTTTCTTTTTACAGGTATGTTTACTGGATCAACACAAACCTGACGACGCCTACAATAGAGAGAGTTCGATTTACTGGATCTGACAGAGAAGTTGTAATTAATTTTAATTTATCTTCGACCACAACAACTTACGGAAGTGACAATATGCAGCCACACAGCCTAACAATTGACCAACCGACACAAATAATATACTGGATTGAACCTTCAAAAGGACATAATTCCAAAATTTACTATGCACACATGAATGAAAATGTATTTAAGCGAACTGTTTTACAATATGTATCAACAACTGGAACAAAGAATTCCTATCCGTTACCAAATACATTGACCGTTTCGAACACAAACCTCATCTATGCTTACCGGTGTGTTGACTGCGGAGTCATTGTTTTTAAATTGGGAAAGACTGACTGGACGGGACTAGAAACGTTTTCGTTCTACAATGGAGAAGAAACAGTTGGAATAGCCTTCAACTACAATATTAAAGAACGAATTCAAGACCTCAATTACTGCGAAACCCTAACCACTTTTGCCACACCTGGGAACATCGGTGAGCGATGCCATGTGTCAGAATGTGAGAACTATTGTTTGCAAGGCAACTGTAGCGTCAATGATGAGGGACTTCCTACATGCAGGTAAAACTTATTATACTTCTTGAATTATATTATAATAGCCGCACGGGTCGATCGGTTGGTTAAGCTGCGCTTACCGGGTTTGATCCATGGATGGGTGACCATCTTTACATACCGACACTCCTCCGTGCCTCGGAAAGCATGTTAAGCCGTTGGTTTTGGCTGTCAAACGTGGATCTTTGACATTCGTTACGGGTCGTCAGAAGTCCGAAAGTCTGACAACCTGTGTTACCAAGTGGTATCGTGTTACCCAGTACCTGGGTTCTGGAGGTCAGATAAGCAGTCACTCCATGTAAAGTACTGATATTCAGCTGCATTCGGTGAAACTGGAAGCCGACTCCAATATAGTTGGGCAACAGATAGGCAGATTGATTGATTAAGTTTATTTAATAGCAATTATTTAACAGCAATTAAGTTTATTTAATACCGTATGGTATCGGACGTAAAAGAATAGTACCATCCGATCACTTCCCGTGGGTGTCGTAAGAGGCGACTAAGGGAGCTTGAGCCCTAGTGCATACTACTAAAGCACCTTGGGCCACCCGCGCGGTGGCGGGTAAACCACCAACAACAGCATTCCCAAGGAGGGTTGGCGTCAGGCAGGCGGCCGGCTATAAAACTTCTGCCAAAACCTTTTTGCAACATGGTCTGGAAAAATATGATGTGCGATAGGGCTAGGGCGTACCCCACAGGCGACGCGCAGGGGCAGCACCCGGCTCCTGTGGGAAATGGACAAGGGTTGTCGCACCAGGACGGGCGGGTGCGACGTAAGACGCAAGCTCGGAGAGTGAGGGAATTAAGATTGAGGTGTGCGAGCTGGAATATAGGTACTATGACTGGAAAAGGAAGAGAGTTAGCAGATGTTTTAAAAAGGCGACGGATAAATATAGCGTGTTTGCAAGAAACGAAATGGAAGGGTGAAAAAGCAAGAGAATTAGGAGAAGGATATAAGTTTTATTACTGTGGAAGTGATGGCAAACGGAATGGTGTGGGCATAGTTTTTTTAGATAGTGAGTTAAAAGAATGTGTGGTGGATGTAAAAAGAGTAAGTGATAGAGTGATAGCTATTAAAGTGGTTGTGGAGAGTATGATAGTAAATGTTATTAGTGCGTATGCACCCCAATCAGGATGTGAAGATAGTGTAAAAGAGAAGTTTTGGAAGGACTTCGATTGTGTGATGATGAATGTACAGGAGAGTGAAGAGGTGTTTGTGGGGGGTGATTTTAATGGGCATGTAGGAAGTCTGAAGTACGGTTATGAGAGAGTGCTTGGTGGTTGGGGGTACGGAGTCCGTAATACTGATGGCGAGACATTGCTGCAAGCTGCTTCGGCTTTTGACCTGGCAATAACTAACACCTGGTTCAAAAAGAAAGATGAACACCTGATCACTTACAAAACTGGCCAGCACGCGACCCAAATTGACTTTTTCTTGGTGAGACGAAACAGTCTCAAAACAGTCAAAAACTGTAAAGTGTTGCCAGGCGAAGGCTTAGTCTCTCAACACAGGCTCATAATGAATGGACGTCACAGTCAGTGTCTAGTCCAGAATGGAAGAGGAAGGCAAAAAAGGCAGTTGCAGTTTCCAGGGCTAAGGCGCAGGAAAAGTTATATGATTTACTGGACAGCCCTAGAGGCCAGAAGGAGCTCTACCGGATTACAAAATTAAGAGAAAGGAGAACGAGGGATATAATGCACATAAAATGTATGAAAGATGAACACGGTAAAGTCTTGTCGAAAGATGACGAAATGAAAGAGCGATGGAAGGTTTATTTTGAAAAGTTAATGAACGAAGAGAATGAATGGAATGGTGTGCACAAAGAGGTACAAGTAAATATGGGTTTGGTGAGAGAAATTAGCATGGATGAAGTAAGAAAGGCAGTTCAATGTATGAAAAATGGAAAGGCCATGGGCCCTGATGACATACCAGTAGAAGTATGGAAGTGTTTAAAAGAGGATGGATGTATGTGGCTGACTTTATTCTTCAATAAGTTGTTGTATGAAGAAGTGATCCCACAAAAATGGTGCAATAGTTCGCTAGTGCCCATCTTCAAGAATAAAGGGGATGTACAGGACTGCAACAACTATCGAGGGTAAAGCTCATGTCACATACTATGAAAGTATGGGAGAAAGTGATAGAGAAAAGATTGCGAGAGGAGAGTGAGATTACCCCGAACCAGTTTGGGTTTATGCCAGGTCGAGGGACAATGGACGCCACCTTCGCTCTCCGTCAATTGTGCGAGAAGTACAGACGTGTGCACAAGAACTTGCACATGGTGTTCATTGATCTTGAGAAAGCGTATGATAGGGTACCTCGGGATGTGTTGTGGTGGGCCTTGAAAGAGAAGGGTTTGCCTGGGAAGTATGTTGAGTTGATTCGTGCTATGTACAGACAATCTAATACCTACGTGCGGTTGGCTGCAGGCAACACCGATGAGTTCAGTGTGGCTGTTGGCTTGCATCAAGGGTCGGCTTTAAGTCGCCGGCTTCAAGTTACCTCTTCCTGTTGATTATGGACGCTCTTACGTCGGAAATACAGGAAGAGGCACCCTGGTGCATGCTGTTTGCCGACGTCATTGTTCTGGTCAGTGAAGATGGACCTGAGATCCAGAGCAGATTGGAGAAGTGGCAACGGAAGCTGGAGAAAGTAGCTTGAAAATCAGCAGAACCAAAACTGAATACATGTACTGCGATTTCGGCGGTCTCTCCAGTTCTGAAGCTGTAGTGCTAGATGGCGCGCTTCTCCCAGTCTGCTCCGATTTTCGGTATCTCGGTTCACTCGTGCAAAGCGATGGCGAAATAGATCGGACTGTTAAGCACAGAATTAACACTGGATGTATGAAATGGCGGCAGTTCACCGGGACTATCTGTGACTCCCGCATTCCCCTAAAACTTAAGGGGAAGATTTATAAAACAATGGTCAGACCTGCTGTCTTGTATGGTTCAGAATGTTGGGCCACAAAAGGGATGAATGAAAAGCAATTGATGATGAGAATGCTAAGAGCGACGCGCATGGATAGAATTAGGAATGAGTATATAAGAGGAAGTCTGAAAGTGGCCCCGCTGACTGAAAAGTTGTGTGGAAATCGGTTGTCGTGGTATGGGCATGTGATGCGGAGGAATGAAGAAAATGTCGTGTTTCGTAAGTCAAATGTTAGCTTGTAACAATGCATTTACGATATAAACCGTTTGATCCTAAAACTACCGCTCAAAGCGTTAATTATTCTGTTGTTCTTTACAAAAACAAAAATTCCTGTCTACTTTTCCAGGAAAATTACGGCAAATTCAACAATTTTGCTCCACATTTTCATGCTTTCTTGTTGTAGTGTCACGTCTGTGTTTTTTGTTGCTGCGGGTTGTTCTTAAGAGATACGTCTATACCAATAAACTTGGGCCGTTGGAGCACCTTAAACTCAAGGAATTGCCAAGACAATTTCCTAAATCGACGAAAAAGTCGTCAAAAACGACCTTGAGTGAATCAGCTGCCACAAAATGTAACATCGGAATTGTGCTGACATCATCTTTACATAATAAAAAAAACCTTGACTATTATGACATTTTGTATGTTTTTTTTTTCAATGAAACTTAGGAAACTAGAATTGGATCACATGAAATTACACTGCTTCATATTTTGTTATTTCAGATGTTTTGCCGGTTATTCGGGCGAAAGGTGCGAGGTCTCCGCGTGTCACGGTTACTGTCTGAACTATGGTGTCTGTTCCCTGAATGAGGAGCATGCACCTTCCTGTGAATGTGTTGATGGATACGAAGGATCAAGATGTGAAACTGTTCGAAATGATACTTTCACTTCCACCAGCACCCCTATTTATTCAGTAGGGAAAACTATAACCCTAGCTGATTTATTGGCAAATTGGCGAAAACCAAAAATTCTTGTTATCGTCGATGATTATTAACGAACTTATTTGAGTTGTTTCCCTTATTATTTTTGTGATTAACTATCTTTTCTTTAAGTCTGTTTATCATTTAAGTTTTGTTGTCTGATTGAATGAATTTAGATGTAAAGGTTAATTTTTATTTATAATAACACAGTTCACAATCTTTGAAGGTATCTTTTTCGACTTGTGAAGGATCAATCTAGAGTTTGTATAGTCTTGACTAAATAATAAGTATACTCTCTGCCTTCCTCTTCATGAAATACAGATGATATTAGTTTATTCTGCCGTTGATTTACCTATTGTTATATACATACACATGCATTACATTATAAATATTTCTTAAAAATGTAAAATAAATAACGCAATAAATTAATTATATAAATTGACTAAATTTTAAAATATAACCAGTTCGGTGGGTATTGGGAGCAGGTTCCAAGCTTTCGTTGGCCAAGCTAAGACTCCAGAGACAGGTGCCTCCTTACAATGCAAGCCGTATCGAAGATATCTACTGTATCAGGCCAGGCCCATGAACCAACCGTGCAAAAATAGCTTCGATAAAAATACACAAAAAAAAAGAGGGCCGAAGCGAACTCGCAGAGGCCCCGTTAGGTATATTATTTTAATGAAAAGTGACAACATCCGTTGATTCTCTTTGTATGCACTATGCTAATGTACTCAAGGACAACCCCTGGTTGTTGTGGACTATTGCTGAATATGGAAGATTACATTCAACTTAAGTTATCTGCTGACACTGTGCTGGAGCGTTTCTCTCTTGTATAACGCTAATTAAAAATAGGAATGACTTCTCTTACAAAAATTGAAATTTCTGGTTCTGGGTTTCTGGTTTTGTTTCTTCATATTGTTACGTCGGCCGTATTACACTGGAACGTTCGAGAATGTGGTCGAAGTTTCCAGAAGTTTCCACTAGGTTTGAGAACATTCCATTGTGGTACTGTGTAGAAGTTCATAGATGTTTCTAGAATATTTATTTATTTATTTATTTATTAAAACTTCAAGCAACACAAATGTACAAAGGCGGACTTAATGCCTTAGGCATTCTCTACCAGTCAACCAAGGGTGCACTATAAGATAGTTCGACAATGTTCTGGAAACTTCCATGACCGTATAAATAGGCCGGACGGCGGGCGAGTGAGTCAGTCTGACCTATCGACTGGACTATCGACGATTGAACGACGTCACGAAAAAGGACAGTTACCCACTGCCTAGGATCGACGACACATTGGATACACTGACTGGAATGAGGTGGTTTACCACGCTGGACCTGAAAAGTGGCTACTGGTAAGTGGAAATAGACCCTAAGGATAAGGAGAAAACTGCATTTTCAACAGGAAAGGGGCTATGGCAGTTTAAAGTTATGCCATTCGGATTGTGCAATGCTCCTGCGACATTTGAAAGGCTAATGGAGCAAGTACTTGCTGGATTGATCGGAGACGCATGTCTTGTCTATTTAGACGACATCATTATTGTGGGCCGTACATTTGGAGATCATCTTCAAAACCTCAATCGAGTGTTGTCAAAAATCCGGACGGCAAATCTTAAGTTAAGTCCGAAAAAGTGCTCATTTTTTAGACGACAAGTAAACTTTTTAGGACACATAGTTTCGGAGGAGGGTGTTCAGACAGATCCGGAGAAAATCGTCGCCGTCAAGGATTGGCCAGTTCCGAAAGACAAGACGCAGGTCAGAGCATTTCTGGGTTTGTGCTCCTACTATCGACGGTTTGTCAAAAATTTTGCCGACATTGCAAAACCTCTACACAAACTCACTGAGGAGAAGCAGCAATTCTGTTGGGACGAGAACTGTAACATCGCATTTCAGGAATTAAAGAAACGTCTGTGCAATACACCTATTCTGGGATATCCTGACACTGAAAATGACTTCATAGTTGACACAGACGCAAGTAATACTGGAATTGGAGGCGTGTTGTCTCAACGGAAAGGAAACCAAGAAGTTGTTATAGCTTACTACAGCAAATCTTTATCCAAACAGGAAAGAAATTACTGTGTCACGAGACGGGAGCTACTCGCAGTAGTAAGGACATTGCAACACTTCAGTAAATATTTGCTGGGACGGAAATTCCAATTGCGAACTGACCACGCTGCATTAAAGTGGCTATTGCAGTTCAAGAATCCAGAGGGACAAGTGGCAAGATGGATCGAACTACTACAAGAGTTTGATTTCGTAACGGAACATCGTAGTGGGAGAACTCACGGTAACGCAGATGCACTGTCTAGAAGACCTTGCCCTGAAGACTGTAAGCATTGTACCAAGCAAGAGACTAAGGAAGTAGTTCCCGCGAGGATGCTAAGAATGGATCTCAGCAATGAATGGAAGGAAACCCTACAGCTTGCTCAGCAAAATGACACGGACCTCAAACCGATCTTTGAGTGGATTAAAGCTGGTGCTCCGAAGCCCAAGTGGAGTGATGTTGCGGCGTTAAGTTCCATCACAAAGAGCTATTGGGCACAATGGAACAGCTTGGTTATCCAGGATGAAGTCTTGTGCCGTAAATGGGAAAACGCTCGAGGAGACAACTGTCATCTACAAATTGTTGTCCCCAAAGCCAAAGTACCTGATGTTTTACGGCTCTACCATGATGGATGTTCAGGAGGGCATATGGGGATAGTGTTTGTGTTTATAAGTTGTTGAGTTAATAAAGGATATTTAGTTAATTAATTGTTGTAAAATAATTTATCCCATACCCAGCTCGTAACAATATGTGTTTTCTCCTCTCACAGAGAGGAGGCCTGTGCCCCAGCAGTGGGGACATTAAAAAGGCTCATGATGATGATGTATATGTATTTTATGACACAGACCTCCGATATTAAAGTTATTCATAATTTTTTTTTTGAAGTCTATTCAATTTTCTGTAAAAAAAAAAAAAAAAAATTCGTTTTTAGTTGTGGTTCCCCAAAACTTAAACTAAACGGCGAGCAAGTTCTATGGCTTGATACCTATAGGAATAACAAAATGCCCATAAAGACTCAATCTACACATTGGTTCTGCTGTTTGTGAATGAGAGTTTATCAGGGTAAACTGTACATCCCTTTCAGAGCCTACCAGCGTGATGCTATGTTATGAAATAGTGTAAACAATACATAGACATATGATCGCAGCAATTGCCAGTCATTTGCAGTTATTAAATACTTTTGTTATTGTCTATCTCAGAAGATCGTCGATATCTTCTCTATCCGCGCGCACCCCGCGCGCCGCATGTACTGCACTGCTCTCAAGTGGCTCGCGAACGGCGGGCCAGCGGTGGGCGCATTCACCTGATCTGGACACAACCTAACGCCACACAAATATGATTGGGCTTCTAGGCAATCCTATTAAAAACGAGTCAGTCAAGTTAGGAGATCATGCCTGCACAGAGCAAACTAATCAATCGAAAGAGTATCATCACTCCTCAGTCAAGTCGATCAGTTATTAAGCAAATCTTGAAAGGAGCCGAAGATGAAGATATTAGTGAGTATTACACTGATACAGGTGACCTTGATAAGAGTTACCGGCCTCAGTGACAGCTATCACCGCAGAACCAACAGATAAATAATATCATACTTAGGCCACGTAATATAATTCACTAAGAAAAAAAGGGGTTTACTTTGTCTTTATACAAACGTTTCAGATCCACAAAGTGTAGAAGAAGCTCTATCGTCCCCATATGCTCATGAGTGAAAGAAAGCGATAGATGAAGAAGTAGGTCTTTGATAGAAAATGAAACGTGGCAGCTGGTTGACCTACATGCTGCATGTAGCTGCTGGCATTATCAAGCAAATGGGTATTCAGAACCAAAACTGACCAACAGGGAAATATTATTCGCCACAAGGCAAACCTTGTTAAAAAAGATTATGCTCAAAAGAGAGGCAAATCATACCAAGAAGTTTAGTCTCCAGTAGTAAGATATACTTCCATTCGCTTTTTCTTCTCGAATAGCTTGAACACTACCTACACCAAATTAGCAAATTATCACAATATAGCACTGATAGGAGACATTAACGTAGATATCAAAATAGATACTACAGATGAGAGAAGTAATGACTATCTTATACTGAATACTATGCATGGCCTAATACCAACCCACCTATTTCCCACTAGACTCAAAAACTGCTTAGACCATACCCTTTTAAAATCTAAGTTACCTTCAACTTCTATCATATTAGAAACCGACATTACAGATCATGCACCCATCATCTTATCTTTGAAAAAAATAAACTCAAACTAAAAAAGTAACAACTTGTTCACACATGTAGATCAACGAGCGATTAAAACTGATTTAGAAAATACAAATTTTGACGATAATATTAAAATCAAGTAACGCTAATGAAACAACAAATAAATTTCTAGCAATAGTTACGTTCATCATAAATAGAAACATTTTTCTATGTGTATGACATAGAAAAATGTTTCTGAAAGAAAAAGAAATGTAAAACCCTGGATTACTCCTGGGCTCTTACGCTGCATTGCCAACAGAAATAAACTACATAAGAATTCATTCAACGCGCCGGATAATTTAATTCTTAAATTAACATATACGCGCTATCGTTATTTCTGTAATTCCCTCCTTTGTAAGCTAAAAAGAGAGTACGAGAGAGGGGAAATTGCGAAAGCAGGAAGTGATCCAAAAGCTCTATGGAATGTAATTAAAGTCATTACTAATACCAAAAAGTACCGTTCCCGACCTTTAGATCTTCTAAATATTTGTAACGACTCTAATCTATCGGTTAACCATGTTTGCTCATATTTCACAGATATTGGCAAGACCCTTGCAGATAAAATTATCTTGTCAAACCAAAACATACACTCAAGTCCAGTATTAAATAAGTCAGTCCCTCCTGCTAATTCTTTTGTACTCTTAGAGACAGATGCTACTGAGGTAGAATCAATAATACAGCAGCTACGCAGTAACTGTGCTACGGGCTGGGACAAAATATCGCCTAGTATACTAAAACAATGTCGAAATTCAATTATTCCCTCTATAACGCACATTTTTAATTTGGCTATACAAACCGGAGTATTTCCCCATGCTTTTAAGAAAGCTTTAGTCCACCCGGTTTACAAGGGAGGAGACAGAGGCTGTGTAAATAACTACAGGCCAATCTCAGTGCTATCAGTGCTATCTAAAGTGTTAGAAAAAATTTTAAACACAAGACTTAATAAATAATTAAACAAAAATAATTTAATTGACAGTAACCAATATGGTTTTAGAAACGGAGTCTCTACTGAAGATGCTGTGTTAGATTTAAGTCAATTTATTGTAAAACAGCTTGACAATAAAAATAAATGTCTCATCATTTTCTTGGATATGGCAAAAGCCTTTGACACAGTCTCTGTTTCCAACCTTTTAACTAAACTGGAGTACATGGGCATCAGGGGTACGCCTTTACAATTGTTCAAAGATTATCTTGGCAACAGAACTAAACAAGTTAAAATTGATTCCAACCTAAGTGAGGAGAAATTAGTTATTTACTGAGTGCCCCAGGGAAGCGTTTTAGGCCCAACGTTATTTAAAATATATATTAATGAGCTTTGCAGAATGTCCATGCCTAACCCAAAAATATATACCTACGCTGATGACACAGCTATTGTGCTAAGCGCTCCGACCTGGGATGAGGTCAAAATAAAAGCGGAAGATTGTTTTGGGGAAGTTATAATATGGCTCAACTCCAACCTGCTCACACTTAACCAGGACAAAACAAACTATGTTACATTTTCCATTACTAAGATCACTCAACTACCTAAAACTTTTAGTATTTTTGCCCATACTTGTTTAGACAGTACACAAAAATGTAATTGTCGAACAATTACTCGGGCTACTACTGTCAAGTACCTTGGAGTCGAAATTGACGACCAATTGCGTTGGGATAAACACCTGAATAAACTAAGAACAATGTTAAGGAGTATGATTTATATGTTTAAAACTCTTAGAGATTCTGCATCAACTGAGCTTCTTATAAAAATATATATTGCACTATGTCAATCTGTTATTCAGTACTGCATCACAGTGTCGGGGGGTGCTGCAAAAACACGGTTCCTCACGTTGGAGCGGGCACAGAGAGCTGTTCTTAAAGTGATGACCCGAAAGCCATACTATATTCTGACTGCAAAGTACTTAGGGTCCGACAGATCTCTCAGGACTCACCGTCCGCATACCGGCCCATAGTGCTAAGCTTACCCACCTCGTCTAACAGATGAGGTGAGTAAGCTTTTTGAGCGGATAATTGCTGCCCGCCTCGTCAGCCACTTGTATAGAGAGGGGCCGGTTTGGTTTTCGGCACGGGCGCTCCACTATCGACGCCATAATGCGGGTTAGAGTTCTGGCGGAGGAAACCGTGTCCCGGAGCGGGGTGATGCTGTCCTTAGACATCTCCAACGCATTTAACACCCTGCCCTGGAGCTGTATTCGGGAGGCACTGAGGTACCATAGGGTGCCCCGCTACCTCCGCCGCATCGTTGGGGCTTATTGTGGTCGGAGGTGTCCAAATCGCTGTCGAGTCCACGATGAAGTACTTAGGATTGGTGCTCGACAGCCGATGGGATTTTGGCCCCCACTTTCGACGGCTGACGCCCAGGTTAACGGGCGCCGCGGGCGCGCTTGCAACTTTGCTTCGCAATTTTAGGCGGCTGTACTTGGGTATCGTGCGATCCATGGCCCTGTACGGGGCCGCGGTGTGGGCTTCTGACCTGACGACCGGCAGCATCGCGATATTGCGAAGACCGCAGAGGGTGATGGCCGTCAGGGCTATTAGGGGATATCGCACGATCTCCTACGAGGCAGGTTGTGCACTGACCGGATCTCCGCCCTGGGACTTGGAGGCGAGAGTCCTCGCCTCGCTGTACCGGTGGCGCGAAGAGGAGATGACGCGGGGTGGTGAACCGATGCAGCGTGAAATTGAGGTGCGTCGGTCACAGCTCCGCGAGGTCATGGTGGTGGAATGGCGGGACAGGCTTACGCGCCCTACCGCCGGCCTCGCTACCGTCTACGCGTTTCCGACAGTGCTCGACGAATGGCTTGGGAGAAAGCATGGCTCCCTGTCGTTTTGGGCGACGCAGGTGCTCTCGGGGCATGGCTGCTTCGGGAAGTACCTGTGTCGCATAAGCAGGGAGCCGGACGCTCGGTGCTATTAATGCACCGACTTTAGGGAAGACACGGCGCAGCATACACTGGTGAAGTGTGCAGCATGCGACGCCGTGCCCTCGTATCCGAAGTGGGACCCAACCTTTCGCTGCCGGCCGTTGCTCGTTCGATGGTCGGGAGTGCCGAGTCGTGGGATGCGGTGATCTCCTAACTGTGAAGCCGTAATTTTGCAGAAGGAGGCTGCGGAGAGGGAGAGGGAGGCCGTGGCCACTCTCCCGATCCACAGCAGGCGTACCGGGCGTCGGCGGAGGGCAGACAACGCCCTCTTCCAGCGAGTAGCGAGTAGAGGTTCAAAACAAAAACGAGTTGGCGAGCAGCGAGTAGCGAGTGGTACTTCCGATAGTTTTGTCGCTGGGCTTTAGGCCGCGGGCACGAAGTCAGCGGCTAGCAGGGCCGTCAAGCCCCTCAATTAAAAACCTATTGTCGCGTATCCTTAAAGAGACGCGAGGGGCCTGAAAGATTAAGGCCACGGGCACGAAGTCAGCGGCCAGCGGGGCGGCGGGCGCCGGCCGCTGGGTTCGTGCCCGGGGCCTGGCAGTAATTTAAAAAATATGTATTTGAAGAAACTATTGCCGTCGTGCTGCCTCAAGCCTGTCCCCGTAGAGTGCAATAGGGACAGCTGCAGCTCAGACCGATTTTATCACAAAATTTTTGACGAGATCGACGTTTCGTATTCCCCTTTTTTCGCCTGGAAAACTGAGCCGATCAAATTATTTTTTGCACAATTTTTTTTAAGAAAGAGTATGTCTAGGTTCCTATTAAATGTTTATGTTAAAAACTTGACGAATTTGTCTCGTAATCCTCATGTCACGGCAGTAAAAATGAGCCATTTTCTGTAATTTTTGGAGGGTCATATTTTCTTTACTTATTAGTTGCTGAAAAACAGGCAATGACAGTGTCTACACAGACCTTGATATTATGAAAAAATAAATTTGATCTAGAGTCATTATTCAGGAAGAAAAAAGGGGAATACATTTGTATGGAGAATCGCAGTCTTAAGCGAGAGTTTGAGTGCGACGGGCGTTTACTCGCACCACTCGCTCGGGTTGGTCTTTCAGCGTGAGTTGTGGCCGCTGAGCGAGAATCGCTGAGAGAGTGACGCTGAGCGAGTAGGCTTTGATAGCTCTTGTCGCTCAGCGACAACCTTGTGGAACGAGTCCTCGCCGGCGGAGTGAACAGTCAGCGATCAACTATTAATATATGCATCTCTTTTGTTTACACGGAATGTATATCGTTTACTCGTCGGCGGTGGGACAACAACCTTAATCTTGACCTCAGGTCACCAAAACATGTGTCAATTGGGAATTCCACTTTTGCTAATTATAGCTCTTATCAGGGAGTCTTTCTTATCTCCAGTCTGCCTACAAGTTGGTACAATATTTATGGCGAGAATTCAGCATTAGCTTCATAATATGAAGACCGACCACCAGGAGTGGAGGCACCTTTGTTGAAACAACTCTGAATTGTTAAAGTATAAAATGTATACAGCTCAGTGTGTGCTGGGGTTAATAGTGGTGTACGTGGGATGTACGCAATCTTGGGGTTAGTTTTTTTCCTCTCTATCAACGTTATTTGTTATATCTACAGTGTTACTTGTAAACACTCGATAGGGGATTGAGTATCTTACCATTTTATATGAAACAAATCAATACTTGTATTCAGCAGGTTAAATTGGTAGCCAACCCCACCATAGTTGAGAGTAGGCTAAACAGATTACCTGACTTGTGTGCATGGTGTATTTGTAATGTCTTAGTTTCTCAGACTCTTACTGACTAAAACCTGTTCCATCCCTGCCCTGAGTGCCCAGGGGCGCAGTAACTCTGTTTCGAATTTATCCACAACCCCTGGGCAGGCATCGGCCATGCCGGCGACTCTCGGGCCTGATGCTGATTGGACGGCGAGCTACCCATTACTTGACGTCCGCAGGCGCGGATCTACGGTAGTCAGAGATCATCTCGCGGCGCCGGAAGCCCTAGGCTTCTCCTGCGGCGGCTGCTGCTGAGGGCATGAGGGCGACTCTGTTGTTGAGCCTCCCTCACCCATCCCGCCTCCCCCTTCGCGAGCATTACTGCTTCGCAGAAGAAGGAGACTGTTGACCATTCCCTCCCGCTCCGTACCATGGCCTGAACCAGGGCCGAGCGCGAGAGGTCGCCGCCGCCTATCGCATCCACGAGGACACGGCGATACTACACCTAAGTGGGGCAGACCACCACTGTATGCTACTCCGTGTCCTCTGGGCGATCCGCGCAGTGGTAACACCCGGGCGTTTCCTCCCGCCATATCCGAAACAGGAACCTCCAGAAACAACCATGTCCGGTGAGGACTTGCGTCAGGCGGAAGGTGAGGACGCCGTGGCGCCTCTCCAGCCATTCCTCAATTAGGGGCACTACCGCCGTAATGGTGGCGTGCCCAGCGCTGGGTTGCGACAGTCGCTCTCTCCATGTCGCCATGAGATCCTGCCAGAACTCTGTCTGCCGAGCCGCGAGGAGTCGCGGCAGCAGAGTTTCGCCCCCTCGCGCCACTCATAGAGGTGCGCGAGGACTTTTGACTCCAGATCTTAAGGCTCGCCACCTCACCGGAGACCGTGTGATATCCTCGAATCATTCAGATTGCCATGCCCCTTTGGGACGCGTTCAACCGGCAAGCTAGTCGCGGTCTCAAAGATCGCGCGCACACTGGTGCCTGGTAAAGGGCCATGGACCGCACGATCCCCGCGTAGAGCCACCGGCAGGAGACGTTTGGATCCCCCAGATTAGGCAGGAGCCGCTTCAATGCGGCTCTGGCCCTCTCCAGTCTGGGAGCCAAACGTCGGAAGTGCTCGACGAAGTTCCATCGGCTGTCTGTATGTGTGTACTTCATCGTCCCCTCGACGCCGATGTGAAACCCTCCTACCGTTATCTGGGAACCCACCGGTGGCGCGTTCCGAGGACCATGAAAACACATGGCCTCGGACTTGTGCAATGACACCTCGAGTCCCAGTTGCCGGATCCTATTGATGACTGTCGCAACACCGCTTGTCATCAATTCGGCCGCCGCCTCGTGCAACCTCCCTTACATCAGGACCAGCGTGTCTTCAGCGTAGCAGACTACGCTGACGCCGCTAGGGAGGTTGGCGCGTAGCACCCAGTCGTACCCGATGTTCCACAGAGGCGGCCCCACGATCGATCCCTGTGGAACACCGCACGACATCTCACAATGCAGCATCACAATTCAGCATCATGTATGGTGTATGACTCAGGCTGCTTATATAGGTACCTATGCGGATTAAAATAATAAGCTCTTTACCACTTATATTCCAAGGTTTGGAAGAAAAAGTGTTGATCGTCCGGCAGCGAGGTAGACAGACGACCTTGTTGCCATAGCGGGCACAACCAGGATGTGGTTAGCACAGGAGCGTGAGATCTGACATAAGAAAGGGAAGCCTATACCCAACAGTAGGTGAAGTCAAGCTGTGAATGATGATATTGATACCACCACTAGCTTGAGCCATGGGTGCGCGATACTCGTGTGACCGCGCTTTTATGACAAGATGTATTGAAGTATACCGAGCCAATTATTTGGTCATCAGCTTGTTATGTAAACTATTTTTTTAATGTTTCAGACATTGCCATAACTCGTGGAGATCAACTTGAATTTTAAACCAACAAAACCAAAACAGACACCGTACGTTTCAATTCCCATAAGCTCGCAACGTTAGCATATGATGAAGTTCACAACATGCTGCTGTACGTCGACAAAGAAAGCGACAACGATGCTATATGTGGCTGTGGCATATATTCTAAACTAAACCAATGTTTTATCGAGAGAAACGGCAGAAACATTCATAGTCTCACCTTCGATCCCATTACAGAAGTGGTGTTTTTCAGTGATACAAACGAAAAAAGCATTAATTGGATTTCATTAAAACCGGGATATAATAAATATGGAAATCTTTTGATCAAGATGGATCACGGAATACCCACTGATGTAGCCGTAGACAGCTGTAGAGGGTACGTTTACAATTTATTTAATGTTTAACTCAACAATATCTAGTATTTTTTTCGAGACTAGCATTTGCCAGTGACTTCGCCCGCGTGAAAGTAGAAAATTATTTCTAGGGTACATACGCTTTTTTTTTTTAAAAAAAGTTCAAGAGCTCACGAGCGGCTCTCTTGCTGCACGCATGCGGCTCGTAGCAGGCGTGGCGCGAGTGGTGCGAGAACGGCGCGTGAACTTGAAATGCACGCGCGCAGTTCGCGAGCGGCTCACGAGCTGCACGCGTCCAGTTACTGCAATTGTTTGGTTTACACTTTAGCGCAACTCACTCAAGGTTTGCATAGTGCAAGTAGTGACATGCAGTACATGCTCGCGAGCGGCGCATTCGTCAGATCTGGACACACCAGATATTCTGAATTTAAAGATTAGTTTTATTCTTTTGTTTGAATGGACGTAATTGTACCACTCCAATCACTCTTCCTTGAACTGTATATCTGCTTAATCAAACTGTTTAAAAAAAAAAAACTTTGAAGTTGATCAGGCCAATCAAAAACGATTTCCCATACAAATTTTGTCACTCCTTTTTGCCCTCTTGCGGGCGAAATCAACAGAATTGTTTTCTTATTGGATTCCTACATCATAAAAGGAATACATGCTCTAACTTTCACGTGTTTACGACCAGCGGTTTAAGCTGTTCGTTTTTCATCAATCAGTCAGTCAGTCATGACAAAGCGTTTTATATACAGAGAGAGAGAGAGTCCAAAGATATTTTCTTTTTACAGGTATGTTTACTGGATCAACATAAAACTGACGACGCCTACAATAGAGAGAGTTCGATTTACTGGATCTGACAGAGAAGTTGTTATTAATTTTAATTTATCTTCGACCACAACAACTTACGAAAGTGACAAACTGCAGCCACACAGCCTGACTATTGACCAACCGACACAAATAATATACTATACTGGATTGAACCTTTAAGTGGAGATGGTTACTATATTTACTATGCACTCATGAATGAAAATGTATTCAAGCGAACTTTTTTACATTATTTAGTAACAATTGGAACAAAGAATTCCTATCCGTTACCAAATACATTGACCGTTTCGAACACAAACCTCATCTATGCTTACCGGTGCGTTGGCTGCGGAGTTGTTGTTTGGAAATTGGGAAAGACTAACTGGACGGGAATAGACTCGTTTTCGTTCTTCAATGGAGAAGACACTGTTGGAATAGCCTTCAACTACAATATTAAAGAACGAATTCAAGACCTTAATTACTGCGAAACACTAACCACTCCTGCCATACCTGGGAACATCGGTGAGCGATGCCATGTGTCAGAATGTGAGAACTATTGTTCACAAGGCAACTGTAGCGTCAATGACGAGGGACTTCCTACATGCAGGTAAAACTTATTATACTGCTTGAATTATATTATAACAGCCGCACGGGTCGATCGGTTGGTTAAGCTGCGCTTGCCGGGTTTGGTCCTTGGATGGGTGACCATCTTTACATAACGGCACTCCTCCCTGCCTTGGAAAGCACGTTAAGCCGTAAAAAAAAGCCGTTGGTCCCGGCTGTCAATCGTGAATTTTTGACAATCGTTACGGGTCGTCAGAAGCCCGAAAGTCTGACAACTAGTGTTACCAAAGGGTATCATGTTACCCAGTAACTAAGTTCTGGAGGTCAGATAGCCAGTCACTCCATGTAAAAAAAAAAGAAATACTGGTATTCAGCATCCGGTTATACTGGAAGCCGACTCCAAGATAGTTGGGAAAAGGAGAGGCAGATTGATTGATTAAGTTTACTTTACAGCAATCTGAAAAATATTATTTACTGTTATTTCAGATGTAATGCTGGTTATTCCGGGAAGAGGTGTGAAGTTGACACGTGTCATGGTTACTGTGCGAACAGCGGAGAGTGTTCCTTGAATGAGAAGAGTGAACCAGTCTGTCAGTGCAAAGGAGATCATGCAGGTGACAGATGCGAGAGCTCAAACTGTGTGAACTATTGTATCCAAGGTAACTGTAGCGTCAATGATGAGGGACTTCCTCGATGCAGGTAATATATAATATATATATATATATAATCCACTGCTTACATAATCCATTGCTTTGATAGTTTTCCTTATTTTAATGTAATTACACTTTTTAGGGTTTCGTTATTTTTCATGTTTAGGTCTGTCTGTCTGTCCGTCCGAGGCATAGCTTAGAGACTGTTAGTAATAGAAAGCTGCAATTTTGCATAGATACCTACTCACCAATAAAATCTTGAAAAAGATTTTTTTTATATACCTCTCCTACATGTTAAGTGTGTATTTTCTTTTTCTCGCCTGTCTTAATGCATTGGATGTCGTTAGATAGAACTTTAAAAATCATTGCGGAGTTGTACAGAATATTTTTCGATTCAATGATTCGTTTGCGAAATATTAAACTTGAAAGTGATTTGTAATGTGAACCCAGGCAATGGGAGATAAGACCCGCCCCTTCGCTCTAAGCCGCGAAGGTAGGTACTTGTCGGATACGTTTGATAATCATTGCGTTTTTGTAACTTTTAAATGCGTAATTTGTTAAGGAAAATCGTAAATTCAGGTTATGTTTGTTTGGAAAAAAGTTTGGTATTAACAATTGGAATCCATTTCTTAAAATAAATGCAGCTTTGATCTTCAATATCTCCAGAACTAGTGAATTCCCAGCTATGGTCTAGTGGAAAAATTGATCCAAATAATGGGTAGAATATGTGGCTTTCGGCTTTATAAACTGTCTTTTTACACCCGATATATAACTTTGAAGGAAAACAATCACGACTAATTTAGCACTCTTAGTTTTAGAGTAATAGTCGCCCAACTCATAAAATGTATCTACATATTTGGAAAATTTCGTACAAAACACAAAATCCTTAGAAAGAAATACTTAGGTAAAATTATTACTTATATAATATGTAAAACGGGTAGTTAACGTGTAACATTTAAAAAAATTAAAATCTTTTTTTTCGTTTTTAATTTAAACCGTCTGGTAAACCGTGAACTCGATTAATATGTTCATAGTAAGTCTGCCTGTTATAACGGGTGACTACGGAACACTACACTACGTGTGGCCGACACGCACTTGGCCGGTTTTTTGTTTTACTTTTATTTCAGATGTAATGCCGGTTATTCCGGGAAAAGGTGTGAAGTCGACACGTGTCATGGTTACTGTTCGAACAATGGAGAGTGTTCCTTGAATGAGAAGAGTGAACCAGTCTGTCAGTGCAAAGGAGATCATGCAGGTGACAGATGCGAGGTTTCAGATTGTGTGAACTATTGTATCCAAGGCAACTGTAGTTTCAATGATGACGGACTTCCACAATGCAGGTTAATCATGTTATACCTGCTCTTGGATTGGGTTCCTTATATAATGAAATTACACTTCTTCATATTTTCGTTATTTCAGATGTAATGCTGGTTATTCAGGCGATAGGTGTCAGGTCGCTACGTGTCATGGTTACTGTCTAAACTATGGTGTCTGTTCCCTGAATGAAGAGGATGAACCTTCCTGTGAATGTGTCGATGGATACGAGGGATCAAGATGTGAAACTGTCCGCAATGATACTTCCACTTCCACCAGCACCCCTATTTATTCAGTAGGGAAAACTCTAACCCTAGCTGATTTATTGGCGAATTGGCGAAAACCAAAAATTCTCGTTATCGTTGATGATTATTAACTAACTTATTTGAGTTGTCTCCTTTTTTTTTTATAGACTATCATTTTATTGAGTCTGTTTTCCATTTAAGTTCTGTTTGTTTTTATTAAATAAATTTAGATGTAATGGTAATTTTTTATTTAAAAATATCAAGACAGTTCACAATCATTGAAGGTATCTCTACCCTACTTGTGAAGGATCAATCAGAATTTTGTATAGTCTTGGCTAAAGAATGAGTATACTTTCTGCCTTCCTCTTTATGAAATACAGATGATGTTAGCTTATTTTTCCGTTGATTTACCTATTTTTTTATTTACATTAATTTCAAAATAAATAATTAAGGTAGGTAACTTGTTGAGGGGATAATAATATAAAATGACGAATTTATTATAAATGAAATAGATTCGACGTTCGAATCTACATTCCACATGTCAGCAACCTCGTGTGTCAAGTCCAGATACCTAATTTTTAGTTCCAGATACTTGATTTGTAAATTATATCTGTTGTAACTATATGTATTTTCTATGTAATTTTTTGTATTATATTTGTGGTGGAGAAATATTTACGCTATTATTAATATAAATATGTTTTTGTCTTTTTATCTCGGGACCTAGTCCTTTGGAAGGTATGCCAGGGGCCGAAGCCAACCCGCAGAGGCCCCGTTAGACATATTATTTAAATGAAAAGTGACAACATCGCCGCAATTCTCCTTGTACCTGCCGCAGCCATGTGGTTGAATTCGCCATTCAATTGGACGCCTAGGCCGTTCATTAAACGCCGTCATTCAATTAAACGACTAAAGGACAGCCAGCCAAGTCGCTGAACGCAACTTTTAACCAGATGGCTGAATGTCGTCTAGTCTTTTGGTTAAATTGGATATCATGATTATGTGTGTACAAAAGGCAATGTTATGATGCAAGAGCAAGTGTAGCGAGATCGAGACATGGGGCACCCCGACTCGGATAGGTAAGGTTCAAAAGGGATGGCGGGGTCTAGAGAGCGAGCGAAACGAGCGAACTCAGACCCCGCCATCCCGCCATCACTAATATACAGGATGGAGAAGACAATACGACAATAAATGAAAACACGGACAATACTAGTTCATAAGAATAAGTTTAAGCTATCAAAAAAATCCTAACATCGAAAATAAAAAAATTGAAATTTCAAACAAACTAAATGGCATAAAACTAGAAACGAAATAGAACACCATTTATAAATTTTAGTTCACTAACCTGTCGTAAGAGCGGCAACAACGCGCGGTCCTGTAGCGACTTGATCTTTTGGCTTTTAATTATGGAATAATGCTCAGTAAAATTACACTGAATCACAGATTATTAACCAAATAATCAGGCATCTCTCAACCGCGTGTTATTTATTAATCAAATTATTAATCACGATCAGGATGTAGGTATGAAAGTCACTAAATTTTTCGTTTTTCAATATGGCCGCCATGAATTCGAATACACAAATTGCACCGTCGTAAAAGGTTATTTCTAACGTCTGACAAAAGGTCCCCATTCGCAGCCATGTGTTTTAATTTATTAAAAAAAAAAATTACAAAAAAATAGAACCGACTTCCAAAAAAAGCGCAAAATAACTTTAATTTCGGAAGTCGGTGTTCCTGTTTTGTATCTTCGTTTTTTGACACCGACTTCCGAAATTAAAGTTATTTTGCGCTTTTTTTGGAAGTCGGTTCTATTTTTTTGTAAAAAAGTTTTTTATTTTTCACGTTTTAGTTGTGGTTCCCCATTAAACTGTGTTAACAATTCATAGACATACGATAGCAGCAATCGCGGTTGATTTGCTGTCAATTTTTGAAGAGTTCTGTTGTCTGTCTCCGAAACCCATCATCAGATCTTTTTGAAATTTAAATGGGACCATTTCGGAATAAGCCCCTTTCGAACAAAAAAATAATTTTGCAAATCCGTCAATATATGACGGAGTTAAGCCCGAACATACATAAAAAAAAAAAAAAATACAAACATCCGAATTGATAACCTCCTCCTTTTTCGAAGTCGGTTAAAAAGATATGATTATTCTATCTTTTAAATCATTAACAGTATCAACAGCTGTTGAGTACACTTCAATTTTGATATGACCCCACAAGAAAAAATCCAGTGGTGTAAGGTCGGGGGACCTGGCTGGCCAACGCGTTGGTCCATAACGGCCAATCCACTGCTGTCCGAACATTTGAGACAAACGCTCTCTAGCAGACACCACTGAATGAGCTGGTGCTCCGTCTAATTGGTACCACATCTGCCTGAACGCAGGTACCGAAAGCTCATCCGTGTACTCGCAAACAGGTCCATTGAGGAGTTCTAAAAACTTTTCAGCATTTAAATTTCCATCAATGAAAACCGGACCGATAATAGTATTTCTATGAATGCCAGCCCAAACATTGACAGTAAATCTGTACTGGTGCGAAGTCTCCCGTCCTAGACGCGGATTCACGCGGCTCCAGTAACGAAGATTCTGTCTGTTCCATAAACCGTTCCTTGTAAATGTACTTTCATCAGTCCACATCACATTGTACAAGAAGTCCGGATTCTCGAAATGTTTATTTTCAATCCAGCGACAGAAGTTTTCCCTAACTGGTTTGTCTCTAGGTAACAATGCATGCAATTTCTTGTATTTATACGGCTTCCGTTTGTCGCGTTTTAAAACTTTAAGAATAGTTGTATGGTCAACACGAAAATGTCGACCTGCCCTTCGCGAACTACACGTTGGGTTGCGTTCAAAATAATTTAAAATTCGTTACTCAAGGGTCACTCTTACACGTGGAGGAGCACTATCCACATGCGGGATTAAGGATCGATTTTCTCGCATCCTTTGGACAGCTTGGACAATGATGCGCCCGTTGGTCGGGCAAACTCGAGTGTTTCCAAACCTCTCTCGGTATGTCCGTATAGCCAAAGCGGCGTTTCTTTGACACTCCCCATAAATTAAAATCATGTCGGTGTACTCCGAAGCTGTGTTGTAGCGCGGCATGATTATTAAAAAAAAAAACACGAAAACAATAAAAACTAAGCGTCTAATTTCGCACAATTCACTCACTGTTTAACTAAATACCTATTTAAACGTTACGTGTCCTGTCACCAAAATAAAGCGTCCAATTTTGCACTAATACCGTCGTAAATGAATTTACAAATTTAAGCACGAGCGGCGGGGAAGTACCTACATCAAAGGTGGGCGACGCGACGCGAACGAAAGTTAGCGGCTCCTGCGGCTGCGCTACAAAGCGAGGACGCGTGACTTGTCACAGGATCGAGGCGACACACTAACCTAAATTTGTACTTAGTAGCAAATTTCTTATACAGGCAGCCCAAATTATGATTATTTTTGCGAACAGACTTACCGTTTTCGAGATATTTATGATTTTATATCTCTATTACCCCTCTCTGCCTTAAATCCCCCATCTTTCATAATTTTTCATTCAACTTGAAATTTTGGATCACTTTGCTGAGTCTTGGTCAGTCATCTTCAAAGAGCTGACTTTCAACACGCCAAGTTGTTAAACGTTGAGTGATTCTAGTTTAATTAACTATCGGCCTAACAATTTAATTGAATGGCAAAATTTAATTAAAAAACGTTTAATGAACGGCCTAGGCGTCCAATTTATGGCGAATTCAAACAGATGGCTGCGAAATATCCACTATGCAAATGCACCCGTAGTAATGGGGACCGAGTCACCCGCGTCCGTAGGAGTATACCCATTGAGTCCCTACACGTGGTCCCCGGGTGGTGCTAATCAGGTGACACAAACTGGTGGTAGGTTTCGACCGATGGCTTGCGACCACCCACTGGGCAAAGACGTACCGCCAAGCGGCCTGGCCGTGTTCCGGTACGATGCTCAGTGTAGCCAAATATCCAGAGGAGTTGGGTCGAAATAGTTGTTCCATTGCAGGCAGACCAACCGGGCTCGCGCTGATATGGATGTATCGGGAGACTAGTCGCGGAGGGTAGCGGGATCCGAGGCACGGTGCGCCGCTGGCCGACCGCAGTTAGTAGGGGGCCCAAGTAGTGTACTAGCCGCACACGAAAGGCTGCCCCGCCAACTGACGAAAAATCCCGGAATGCACCATCGTGCTGGTTGGCGACCAGACGAGAGGGCCCGATGGACATTCCCGGGGGGGCTCGGGCGTCCCCGCAGTCTCCAGACTAGTCCCCCAATGATACCGTCCTGTCAGTGCGTACCTGAAGGTAGCCAGCATGGAACCTCATTTCACTTCCTTCGCCTCTCCTTCCTTCACTCTTCACAACAATGAAAGGCATTAAAAAGAAAAAAGCTGTACAGCGGCAGCACTCCCTCTCACACAAAGTGCACCTATCCAACATTCGAGGTCTGCACTCAAATCTCGCCGCAGTCCACCACCACCTAGAGACTGAGAGACCAGCTCTCTTATTCCTTTCGGAGACGCAGATCGGATGTCCGTTTGACGTGGCGTACCTATCTTACCCAGGGTTTACCCTGGAGCACAATTTTAAGCCACGCGCTGGTATATGCATGTACGCCCGGGACGACATCTGCTATTGGCGTCTCCATAACCTTGAGGACTCCAGGTTTTCAACTCTTTGGGTCCTAGTGGACACAGGCCTAGATAAAATTGTCTACGCCTGTGTCTACCGTTCGCACAGCGGTGATCTGGAGACAACTGGGCTCACACAACACCTGAGTAAAGCGACGGATGTGGCTCAGCAACAGTACCCATCAGCCCAATTGGTGTTACTGGGGGACTTCAACGCCCACCATCAGGAGTGGCTCTTCCCATACCAGTACACAGACCATGCTGGACAAGAGACGTATAAGCTAGCGCTGGCGTTAAATCTTACCCAGCTGGTCCAGGGGGCAACGAGGGTGCCGGATGTTGATTCGCACACAGCCAATTGCTTGGACCTTCTGCTGACAACAGATCCAGACCGTTACTCAGTGCCGATTTCTTCACCATTGGGTACTTCCGACCACTGTCTGGTGAAATCTGTATCCGTCTACTCCCCGCCCGATCCTAGCCCTAGAGGCACCAGGCGGGTTTGGCGATACAGGTCAGCAGATTGGGATGGCATGCGATCTTTCTTCGCATGTTATCCTTGGCGGCCCACTTGCTTTTCTTCGACTGATGTTTCGTCGTGCGCGGACGCCGTGACGGATGTGTTGCGGTGGGGAATGGAGTACTACATTCCATTCTCTGACGTAACAATGTCCGGTAGGGCTCGACCATGGTTTGGTGCCGAGTGCAATCGCGCTGATGCGCTTAAACACGCGGCCTACCTGGCATGGGTCGACGCTCGGACGCGTAAAGCGAGTGACGTGAGTCAGAAGAAGAGAGCCTTCAACAGGGCTGCCAAGTTCTGCAAGAAGGTGTTGCGGAGGGCTCGGTTTGACCACATTGGCCGAATTGGGAACAAACTTGCTTCTTACCCAGCTGGTAGTAAGGCGTTTTGGTCCCTGGCTAAGTCGGTTGAATCGAACTTCTGCTGCTCCTCACTACCTCCACTGCTGAAACCCGACGGGTCGCTGGCCCACTCCGCTGAGGAGAAAGCAAGCCTGTTTGCCTCTCTGTTTGAGGAATCTTCGCGTCTGGATCCTGGTGGCACGAGGCCCCCTGGTACTCTTGGTGGATGCGTCGATTATGTCAGACATTCGCATTCATCAGAAGGATGTCCGGAGGGTACTGCGTAACCTGGACGTGAACAAGGCTAGTGGTCCCGACGGGATACCGGCAATTGTACTGAGGACGTGTGCGCCTGAGTTGTCTCCGATCTTGACACGCCTATATCGCCTTTCGTTTGAGACTGGAAAAGTGCCGATGGCTTGGAAGCAAGCTAACGTGCAACCCGTACCCAAGAAGGGTAGTCGAGCTGACCCAACAAATTATAGGCCCATCTCGGTAACTTCCGTTCTCTGTAAGAGTATGGAACGTATACTGAATGGTAAGCTCCTAGCATACCTAGAAGCTAACGATATCCTAAGTGACCGACAATACGGCTTCCGCCGAAATCGGTCAACGGGAGATCTTCTAGCGTATGCCATTCACATCTGGAGTGAGGCCATCGTCAAACAAGGGGAAGCCCTTGCGGTCTCCCTTGATATCTCGAAGGCCTTCGACCGGGTCTGGCACGACAGCTTAATTGGCAAGCTTCCTTCCTTCGGTCTGCCCGCTGGATTGTGTGATTGGATAGCGGCTTTCCTGAGGGATCGGTCTATCCGAGTAGTCATAGATGGCTGCTCGTCCGGACTGCTGGCTATTAATGCCGGTGTTCCTCAGGGGTCGGTGCTCTCGGCAACATTGTTTTTGCTGCATATTAACGATCTGCTAAAGCCCGGTACCTTTGGGTATGCAGACGACAGCACTGTTGCCGAGATATACGTGCCAGACGCACGAGTTAGTGGGTCTCAGGTCCGGTCTCTCCAAGAGGCTATGGTTGGGCGCTTGAACATGTCCTTGCAGGCTGTCTCAGAATGGGGCGATGCCAATCTGGTTAAGTTCAATGCTGCTAAGACCCAGGCGTGTCTTTTTTCTGCTAAAAGGAGCCAATTTCACCCGGCTCCATGTTTCCGAGGTGCCGATAACCGACCGACTTGATCTTCTTGGTGTTACTTTAACATCTACCCTCAATTTTGGTCCCTTCATAGAGGCTAAGGCTCAAGTGGCTGCCAAAAAGTTGGGGGTCCTCGCAAAGGTGAGACGATACTTCACGCTGGAACAGCTGCTCCAACTCTATCAAGCGCAAGTCCGATCGTGTATGGAGTACTGCTCTCATCTTTGGGACGGATCTGCAAGATACCAGCTTGATGCCCTTGAGTCAATTGAGAAACGAGCCAAGGGGATCATCGGCAATGATAGACTCGTTGAGTCAAAACTCCAAAGTCTTGAACATAGACGCCGAGTTGCTAGCCTGTCGGTTTTCTATCGATTACATTTTGGGGAGTGTGCGACGGAATTGCATGATTTGATTCCGCCAAGCCCGTTTCATCTAAGGACCACAAGACGTACGGCGAAGTGCCACCGGTTCATGGTGGACATCCCATCCATACGCACAAAGCGTTTTGAGAAAACATTCATTGCACGTACAGCAAGAGAGTGGAATTCTCTACCGGGGTCTGTGTTTCCTGTAAGATACAACCTGGGAGTCTTTAAGTCAAGAGTGAATAGGTTACTTCTAGGCAAGCGTGCTCCATCTTCGACCACATCATCGCTTACCATCAGGTGAGATAGTGGTCAAACGCGAGCCTATAAAACATTAAAAAAAAAAAAAACCCAAGGTCAACCCCGGTTGCTGTGCATAGACTATTGCTAGATATGGAAGCAAAGGACCAAAGACTATGGGTTTGAGTGGTTTAGTGGATTTTTACCCGACTGCCCTATGCCTAGGGGTAGCGGATATATTCTGAAAATGAGTTACCGCACCCCTGGGCACTCAGGCAGGGAAGGAACAGGGGTGGGTTTTAGTCAGTAAGGGTCTGACACGCCCTCCCGCTCCGCCCAGAGTGGGAGAAGTCATTGTATGATTTCCCACCTCCCCAAAGAAAAAAAAAGAAAAAAATAACCCGAATGCCCTAGACGGAGGATAATGTTTTTCGGGAGTATGTAGGTATGTATGTGTGTATTTCTCTTTGCCACGTGCTGTTAACGGCTGGATAGATTTTCACAAATGAGGTATTATTAGATTGGTCTTGAGCGCCGAAGTGACATAGCCTATATTAATTTTGAAAAAAAAAAATACAAATGGCGACCGCCATTAGATAAGTGAGGTATCAAAATAAAGAGCTTGAGGAGGCGATACCAAATATAGGTAACTCACTAAAATTAAGAAAATATACAAATTGAAAATACAAAAGCCCGACTGATAAAAAACCACTAAAAAGTTCCAAACAAGTCACTTTTTGATAGCATCAAATTTGTGATTGAACTAAAATAAATTCCACCAACTGCATCAGACTGATTGAAAAGTGACTCGTTTTTTATCAGTCGGGTTTTATAATATCTATTTTTTTTTATTTACCTATATCTGTGAAAGGACTATTGGCCCCTGAATGACCACAGTTATAAAATGGCAGGGGCCACTAAAAACGGTCGCAAGCACTTTAGTGACGAAGCACCAAAGGGACAACATATCCTGAAGTGCTTGCATGAAGAGTAGAGCGGTATTCCACGGCTATTGCAACAATCCTATAGCTTGGAAGATGGTCATGTCCTTACCAGCCCTTACTGGAATACTGTCTTCCTTCGAGCTCTTGCGAATATTTACTCATCATCATCATCTTCCTGCCCTTATCTCATGTTACTTGAGGTCGGCGCAACACGTTTTTTTCTTACATTGCGAATATTTACTCAAACCAGCCATTAAAGGCAAAAGAGAGGTAGGAACTCTGTTCTCCGTCAATGTTCATTCTAGCCGGCTGATAAAGGTAAGCCGGAGATGAGGAAGAAGACTTCTCCAAGGAGATCAGGTCTGGGTGTCGCCACTGCCCTATAGTTTGCCACAAAACTGCCCTGCGGATTGTATATCTCTTGGTCTGGCCCCTTACCATATGCATGCTGCGTAGGGTTTGGGTCCCGGGACGTCTCGTGACTCGAAATGCCGGGACTTTTCGTTATTTTAGTTGTCTCGAGAGTCTCGGGACTTTCGGGTAGAGACTCGAGACGACACAAGATTGTCGAAATTGTAAAATAAGACCAATGATTAGTTATCAGAATTACTAGAAAATAGTAAAGTTATTCAGAATTAATATGATTTTTAACGAAGTTTGTATCATAACTATAAGATTTATATGCTTAAAAGTGAATCTGTGTGTGATTAAAAGAAGTAAACAAAGCAATTATTTAGACTGAAATTAACGTTAAAGTTATTAAGATTTAATTTTCTGTATGTTTAATAAATGTTGTTTTTTACAAAAAATTGCCTTTTTTTAATACATTTCACCAGAAATTATATTAATTAAAATTCTCCATAAACTTAAAAATCTCGAAGTCCCGGGAATTCCCGGGACTTCGAGATTTGTTTAATGCGTTTCACCAGAAATTAACTTAATTAAAATTCTCCATGAACTTAAAAATCTCGAAGTCCCGGGTATTCCCGGGACTTTAATTGTAGGCTGTCTCCTGTCCGAGGACTTTGAAATTGTCGGGTTTCTCAAACCCTAATGCTGTGGCAAAGCAAACTCTACCGTCACCGACCTAGGGTTCATTGGAGCGCGCAAGCCTCACTATGACGTCAACGTAGAAATAGGTGAGATCATATCACGGTGCGGCGCACTGATCGATCCATCACCACTATATGCGGTTAATTAGCAACAATAGTCCTGTCGATAATAAGAAACTGAGCCCAGTAAAACGTAACATCGTCATTTACGGAAACTGGGTCGGACTCAATACTCTTATGTCTGATGGACTCACCCGGACGGTGGTATACCCGAAACAAATCAACTAACCTGTCCTTCATATTTTTCGTCAAGATAATTTCGTCCATAATTGCCCAGCCAAAACCTTTAATTTTCGCGAAGAGGTCGCCGAAACGTAACAAGGTTAAGGATGTATAGAATTCTACATCGGGCCCATGACGAGACCGATAGACATCTATCGTTGCCAACAGACTGCAAGTAGTTTCACGGGCACATGCCCGTGAAACTTCTTGCGGTCATCTGTTGTCAGTCTAAAGGTTTGCGCCAGATATCTTTAGCCAAGGACAACAGGGTAAGTCCATTGTCCTTTGTCCAAATCTCGCTGCCACATCCCCACATCAGTTTTAAAAATATTCGCTAAAGCACTATCACGGCTGTGGAGTATCTTCGTATTTAACAAGCCTCAACCCCCTCACTTCCGTGAGATGCACCGTCTCATCACCGATGATCGTGGGAGACACATTCAATTTGCGGCCAGCAGAAAGGACCGTCTTATCCAAATGATAAATGATGTTTATTCAGTAAATAGGTTACAAGGAACACTTTTACACGTCAATGTTTTTTGTCAGTTTAAGCTAGATGAGGCCGGTGTTTCCTAACTGACTACCCTGAGAAGAAACACCGAAGCAAACTCAGAGGTCAAAGTCTCTGAGTTTGTTTCAAGGCATACAGTTTGGTCTGAGTCCACTTAATACCTTTTTTACACGGCCAAGGAAGCGCTCCTTCAACGATTGCTTCATGTCAGCAACATTGATACAACTTTTGACAGTTGTAATTTATGATGCCCTAGATCCGGGCATGCCCTAGAACCAAAAATTCGAAGACATGTGACATCCACCAACACGCACTGCGTCCGCGTGGTGGATTACGGCTCATTACCTTAATGAGGCCTGAATACCAGTATTGAGAACATTATAAGGTTTATGCTTATGCTATGCTAATCTCTAATAAATTTGCACTTTATCCAGAGCTTCTCATCCTATTGTTGGTAGGTAAGATAAAACTAAACTTTCAAAATATACCCCAAAAACCTTTTAATAAGTCGAGAAAACCCACATGTTCTTACCAGTTCAGAAATTCTGAACAAATTACTTCAACTCAATATGAAATGCCGAAGTTAAGGACTTGAGATGTTTCTAATTGGCTAACATCCTGAGATTCTGAACGAAAATAAATTAAGGGCCTTATTAAATTACTTTTGAGGGTTTCCAGGCCAAAAATTAGATGATTTTTTTCTACTTTTCTCTGTCTGTCTGTCTATATGTTGGCGATGAACACAAAAATTACTGAACGATGGATTCATGGTGGAGGTTTAGGTGTATAATTTGCCTTGCCTAGGGGTTGAGGATAAATTCTAAAGAGTTACCTCGCCCTTGGGCATTCAGGGCAGGAAAGAACAGGGGTGGGTTTTAGTCAGTAAGATTCTGACACGGCCTTCCGCTCCACCCTAGAGCGGGAGAAGACATTGAATGATTTCCCAACCCCCCAAAAAAAAAAATAGTTGTGTTATTTATACCCGTGCGGGGCCTGGGCGGGTCGATAGTATATTATACTAGCACTTTGTCCGCGGCTTCGCTCCCGTGACCTATCCCACAAGAACAATTATTTTTCCGGGATTAAAAGTAGCCTATGTTACTCGCTTTCTATTGGTGAAAAAATGGTTAAAATCGGTCCAGTAGTTTTTAAGTTTATTCGTTACATACAAAATGCAAATCTTTCCTCTTTATAATATTACCCACTGTAGAAGAAGCAATAAAGGATGATTCACGTTACACCGTGCGGCCACCGAGCCTCGGCCGTGCCCCGGCCGGGGCACGGCCGGGGCACGTCCACCGGGCTAGTCATTCATGCTACACCGAGCTGTCACCGTGCCGCCACCGGGCCCCGGCCGGGGCGCGGCCGAGGCACGGCCGGGGCACGTCCGGGGCATGGCCAAGCATGGATCAGTTCATACAAAAAGTATACTATACATATTTGACCATGCAATTGTTTGACCGGCAATTGTTTCCCGGCCGGGGCACGTCCGAGCCCGGTGCACACGTTCATGTTACACCGTGTCGCCACCGGGCCGAGCCCTGGCCGTGCCCCGTCCGTGCCTCGTCCGTGCCTCGGCCGGGGCACGGCCGCGGCGCGGTCTAGCATGAATCACTTCATATAAAATGTATGCAACAATCTTTGACCGTGCCCCGTCCGTGCCACGGCCGGGGCACGGCCCGGTGGCGACACGGTGTAACGTGAATCATCCTTTATAGTCATTAACGAAAAAAGACTAACATTATCCAGCCAAGGAAATTTATTGAACAAATCATCAGAATTATTTGTGTTTATTTTATAATAGAACAGTTCAGCACACATTTTTCGCCGCTATCCTTTTAGGTACCATCAAACGGGGTGAATAGCAGGGGTTTTTCACGTTATTTAATAATTGTAATGAAAAATAAATCAATGCTTTGTTAGAAACTAATATTAAGGTATCAAAGTAAATGTCCTAATAAAACTTTGTTTCTATTTAGCCCTTTTTTTCATGGTGGGAAATGGTCAGATGACTTCTTCCGCTCTGGGTAGAGCGGGAGAGCGTGTTGATTCTTATTGACTAAAACCTCAGCACCAGGCCCGAGAGTCAACGGCGCGTAGTGTTCCACGCGCGCCTCAAAGAGTTGTCAGCAAAGGATGGGGCCTGCCACGGCCAATGCCTGCCCGGGGGTTGAGGATAAATTCGAAAGAGTTACCTCGCCCCTGGGCATGTAGGGCAGGGAGGAACAGGGGTGGGTTTTGGTCAGTAACAGTCTGACACGCCCTTCCGCTCCACCCTAGAGCGGAAGAAGTCATAAGACGATTTCCCACCCCCCCAAAAAAAAAAAAAAACCTATCAGTGTTACATTTTAATTTTTTTTTGTGGTGTGGGAAATCGTCTAATGACATCTCCCGCTCTGGGTGGAGTGGGAGGGTGTGTCAGACTCTTACTTACTAAAACTCAAACTCAACTACATGATTGCTAACAACTCTTTCAGGCGCGCGTGGAACACTACGCGCCGTCGACTCTCGGACCTGGTGCTGATCGGACGGCGAGTAATGGGACCTTCTATTCACCCCTGCGTTCCTATCCACACCGTTTGTAGGAACCTAGTGAGTCTAAGGTTTCTGAAAGAGATTATCGATTGTAAATTATGTAAACGTAAATCAAATGACGGGATTGGCTGATCAACATTAATTTAACCAATCAAAGCAGCTAACGCGCTTTTAAAAAGTCATATTAATTTTACGATACTTTTAAATTATTGTTCCAGAAACTGTGACCTGACTAAGTACTGTCATAGTTAAATCGCTGCAATAAATACTTAGTTCCTTAGAGGAGACCCAAACCAGCCAACATTTGAAAATCACTGGCGTATCTCAATATTCCAATATAAATTTTAAACTTGATGGAAGTATAAGTGACGTGACATTACTTGATTTGTATTGTAAGATTTAGAGCAAAACTTAAGTATATAAACTCAAACTGAGATCAAAATAAATTAGCTATAGACCGATATAAAGCATGATCAGCCTTTTAATGTCCCCACTGCTGGAGCACAGGCCTCCTCTCTGTGAGGGGGTGTGGGCCGTAATCCACCATGCGGGTCCAATGCGGATTGTTACATGTCATTGTCATCATTTTTGTTGTTTTTGGTTTCTTGGAAATGCCGGTTTCCTTACGATGTTTTCCTTTATTGTTTTGACAGCAGTAGTGATGAAATAATTAACACAAAGTAAAACGCCTGTATGGGTTCGTACCCACGACATACAACTTTAAAAAAAAAGCTAATTACAAAAAAGATTTAGCAAAAATACCAACTCCTCTGCTTGTACGAAGCACACATCCATCTTCAAACTCTTCACTGGAATGTCTATTTTCTTATCTAGGATTTCTAAAATAAAAATCTTTCAGATATCTGACAGAACCGTTTACGTGAAACCCCTGTAAAATGAAATATGTGTGACGAGAACGAAATATTTAACGCTAAACGAAAGTGGGGTACGCGGTGTTTTTACAAATTTTGACTTTTTGAGAAATTGGGACCAACAGGCACTTATGGCGTCACGAAAATGAAACATTGCCATGTGATCCCAAATCAGGAACTAAATGAGCATTGACTCATCGCGCGTCTAGTTATAGCAGACATTGGTGCCGATTCTCATGTTCAATAACTAAACTAAAATTAGAGAATCGCTATCTTTTACTAAAAGGCAGTGCGAGGAAAAGACGGCTATAGCTATGAACTAAGTTAGAAATGACAAACTAGTTTACGCCTTGCGCTTTACCGTGCTTTTAGTCGACATGTTTTTATGTGTACCCTGATTTGTATGGAAATATTGGTTCAACTTCTGACAGCTCTAATTTAAGTCCGTCTCTTTCTTGTTTTATTAGAGAGAAAAAGATAGTAATAGCCTAAATTAAGTTTAGTTTGTGCACAACAGAATCGGCCCCATTATAGATCTTTAATTGTTTACGGCCCATGCGCTGTCCGCCAGATACACAAGAGGTTAATAAAACATGTATTCTAATCTAACTAGACTTTATGGGAATCGGTGGCAATATTTTTGGACATCGGCCCTCCATTTAGTTATGACACCGTTACCATAGCTTCGTACTAGCTTCTACGAGCGCCTTCACTACGTGAAACTAGTGCTTTCCCCACTATAAATTAAGCCTATGTGGTATTGTAGAAACTCTCGTTGCCCGCACCACTTCTGTTCCTATTAGTTAACTTATCACAATCAGTCACAAACTGTAGCAACTCCCGCTGCCCGCACCACTTCTGTTCCAAGTAGTTAATTTATCTGGTGCTATTTTAGATGCCAGAAGTCACTTTGAACCTTTTAATTTCGTTTCTTTCAATGAGAATATAATTTCTTTTCAACAAAGCTAGTTTCAAAGAGAATATGGCTAGTTTATTTACCAGTTATCTTTTTGGCAGCCGATGAACCGTACCACAGAGCATTTAACCGTCCATAGACACTCGCGCGCTCCATGGTTTGTCTATGACATTGACAAATGTTGTCGGAGCGTTAGCCGTCGGCCTATGGTTATTTTATATTTATTTACATTCACAAATATTTTTATTAAAATTATATGTTTCATTGTCATTTTTATTTTATTTATTTATATAGTTTTTATGTATGTATTACGTGAGTGTATCCGTGGCTTCACAGGCCCTATCAGAATACCAGCGCTGTGATATTTATTTTATAAATGTCGCAGCATATGCTGAGATAGGTGCTTTTTTGGCCTCGCACAGGTCTTACCTATGTTTTTTTTTTTTTCTTTATATTTTTTTGATTATGTGGTTTTTTTATGTATTAATATTGTTTTGATGGTATGTAAAATAATTGTGTTTTTCTGTGCGAAGCACAAAATAAACTTTTTTCTTTCTTTCTTTCTTTCTTTCTTTCTTTCTTTCTTTCTTTCTTTCTTTCTTTCTTTCTTTCTTTCTTTCTTTCTTTCTTTCTTTCTTTCTATTCCAGACTATAATCTATATCTGTGCCAAATTTCATCCAGATCCGTTAAGCCATTCTGGTGTTATTGAGTTATATCCATCCATCCAAACTTTTGCATGTATTATATTAGTAGGATGTAGATATCTGTACCCGTTGTTTTATTGGTCAAGAGTTGTAAGCTAGTATGTTGATCCAGATATAATTTCTCTCGATGCTTTTAGGAATTCTGAAATCATTATGATAGGCTTGTACAAAAACTTTTTACCAATGAAAAGTGAAAAATAATTTTAATTTCGGAAGTCGGTGTCAAAAAAACTAAGAAACAAAACCAGAAACACCGACTTTCGAAATTAAAGTTTTTTGCACTTTTTTGGAAGTCGGTTGTTTACTTTGTAAAAATGTTTTTTATCTTTCACTTTTTAACTCAAAACCCCAATAACATGGAACGTGGAATTTAAACATACTCGTAACTGGAGGAAACCGAAACGTCATCTATGTACACATATTTTTCGCTTTTGTTTAGTTTTTCAAAAAGCGCTGAAGCAATTTCGATAAAATTTATATGGGACCACCTCGGGAGTATATTCTTTGGGATAAAAAGAGAATTTTGAAAATCGGTCTACAACTGACAGAGAAATCGGTGTACGTATTTAAAAAAAAACACAGTCGTGTGTGACGTCTCCGATCGGAGACGCGTGGGCCTGACGGATTACGGTTTAACTATAACAATAACCTAGATGATTACTTATTATGATGATTAATTATTATTCAGGTCTATCTATAATAATAGGGTAGATGAAAAATCTATTTGGTCCGTCAGTTAGAACAAAAAAAATATTGAATACGTAGTTTTTATTTTGTTACGTAAACAAAAAAACAGTGCGCTAAAATTTTTCATCACTTTATTCTTGCGAAAAAAATGTACCAATTTTTACCTACAAGTGACGTAACAAGCCCCCACTCCAGAACTTTGATGAGTTTTACCTTTGTCATTAAACATTTTATTTTATTGATTTGGTAAAGCAAAATATACGTATCCAATCTTTGTGGATACTCTAACTTACTAAGTAGAATTATTATTTTTTTACCCAGAAATCAAAATTATTTCTAGAGTTCCTCGTCTCCACATTACGCACCTACCTCACTGGAAAATGTAGTTTTCTCAGATACCGTTACTTGAGTATCTCAGCCAGCAAAGTATTTCCCATCGGAAATGTTTGCCGCTTTGACACTCAATTTGTGCCTGTTATTGACACGGCCACGTTTTTGTACAAAACATATCGAGAACATGTCTGGGGCAATATTTTGCAGATCTATATTTAGATCGTTGGTCTGAGTCCTAAACGGAAAGTCCTAGTATAAGTTCAAGTAGGTTATCTTTTTATGGTAATTTTACTTAATTAATGGCATTACTAACTACTTCGGAGTATTTTATTTTGCTTCTTTCTTAATCCTGTTTCTGTAATTCGACTCTTTTACTCGAAAAATGTGTAAAGATATATAAAACTAAATAAAATTACACACGTAAAGCTTATCAATATCAGTAATTACGTTCAGTTTTCCAATGAGCTCAAGACACCATTAAATAAAAAAGTGCGTTGAAATTTCGCGTGATGTCACACCTACGTATATAATGTGTTGCATATTATTTAGGAGTGACGTAACAAGCCCCCTATCCCGAACTTTCATGCGTTTTATCTTTGCCATTTTTGATTGATTTCATAAAGCAAAAAATACGTAACCAATTTTTTTTTTTATCCTGGTCTATTTTGTGACGGTACCTAATACGCATTCTAGTTATATTTTGTCTACTGCACTAACATATTAATTCTAAACAGTTTCTAATGGCACATTTTATGCAACACAAATTATGAAACCTGTCGTTACGATTTTGTATGAAAATTGCACAAACGAATAAATTAATATATTTAGCAAAACATTTTGCGGTAATATTAATACCATGTTATTATGAATTTAATGTGAAAATTGTGGAGCTTTATTCAATATATTAATGATGTTGGCAACGAAGGCACAATATAATATTCTTGCAATAACACAAGAATATTATTACAGAATTGGTGAGAATATTTAGAACCTGTTTTTTTGAAGAACATTAATTGCTGGGAAAGGATGCCGACGGTTTTAGGACTATGGTATGTCTACAAAAGGTTGGCGAAAATTTAATAAAAGGAACACTAAAGTTTGACGTTCAAAATATCTTTCATAATAGTCGAACGATGGTTATTTTGAAATCGATAAGATTTCGTCATGACCTTTTTACCCGACAACTCCAAGAGGAGGGTAATGGATTTCGAGAGTTTGTATGTATGTTTGTATGTCTCTTTATTTGGCATGCCCTGTAGTGCAAAACGTTGTATGTATTTTATCAAATGATGTGTCATTAGATTGGTCATGACCGCCGAAGTGAAATGCTATGAAATGAACGTTGAAAAAAAAATTACAACCCCTTTTGCTAGAAAACATTGCTTGCAACTTTCGCTAGGTTTAAAACTTCAAGATCTTCCCATCTAACCGTGTTTACCCCACATTTTAATATTGCAACAACAAACCAGTAAATAGCCACACAAATTTATTGCCACCGATAAATAATGTCATAATAAAAGTTCAAAACAGAAACATAAAACAAGAGATATGAAAATAATTGCGTCTTAAAAGTACAAGATGATAATTTATAAGCACCTTTGGGTAGTTATATTAATTGAATGTCTTAAAGTGGACTATATTAAACTGCTATTACTGGCAGCCCTGAGGGCTTAAGGCTGGGTGCACAATGCCGACTTTGCGATTGTAACTTTTTCTTGTGCTGTCGCAGAGTCCATAATACACTAAGGAGCGTCATAAAATCTAATCGAATTTTAGAATCGATAATTAGGCACCGTCATACGGGGAGAGTAGACACAAAACTTTGAGTAGTAGTAAGTAATGTGAAAGTTTAGTAAAGTTTAAATTATTTGCTGCATTTCAGTACTCCAATTTATTCATAAATTATAATAAAAATAAATCGATGCTTTGCTAGAAACCTATAAATATATATATATATATAAGTTATCAATGTGAAAATCCTAATCAAAGTTTCGATTTTATTCACCCCTGCGTTCCTATTCACCCCCCACCCCGTATTTTGAAAAGGAGAATTAAATTACAGTCAAATGAGACATCAATTTGTGTATGGAATAGATAAAGTTTGAAATGAGTATACAGGTTGTAACGGAAAGGTGTTGTCATATTTTAAGAGTTCTTCGATCGGCAGATGTAGTTACATCTGCCCATCGATCTGAACAACTTTCTGTTCCGTTACACCCTGTATAAGAAGAAGTTTGAAAGTGGCACCAATGACAGTATATATGGCTTTCCATATATACTGTCATTGGTGCCACTTTCAAACTTCTACCAGGACCTATACCAGGACAAGCAGATCCCTTTGGATCTGCTTGTCCTGGTATGGGTATGTGTGTTTCATCCCTCCTCATCGGAGGGATAAACCTACGTGACTGATAGAGTTATTAATGATGATGATGTATGCAATGGGAGAAAATAGGGACGGAACAGAAACTGCCTGGAAGACACGATGGTCCTTGAAAGAGCTATTTAAAGGCGCTTGGCCCATGTCACTGAAGCGTAAGCTGAGGGGCATGTGTATTCTCCCCATCCTGACCTACAGTGCACAGACTTGATACTTGACTAATATTCAAATTTAGTGCAGTGTACTAGGTGATTAATTAACGGATTACTTTCGAAACACTATCCTGTGCTCCAAAACGCTAATCGTTGATGTGGCTCAAATGGCCATCCAACTTAAATAGGACTGGGCAGGATATGTCTGCCGCATGCCTGACGAGCTGTGGGCCCGTAAAACACAGGGTTGGTGCCCTGACACTGCGACACGGGGCCGCAGCAGAACACGAAGAAGAAGGCGGGACGACCTGAATGTCTTCCTTAAGAATAGGAAAGAAGAAGCAGAAAATCATAACCGTTAAAAGGAATTGAGGGAGGCCTTTGCCCAGTAGTGGGACAGTAAATAAATAAATAAAATAAGCCTTTATTGCTGAAAACTACTTTTAACATTTCCTTAATTATACAATTAAACTTTAACTATATTAAGCATATTCAATTCTGCAGCCGGTTTATGTTTTTCAGCTTGTCCTTCGACAAAGGCCTCCTCTAATGCTTTCCATTTTGTCCTGTCTTTTGCAATGCGCATCCATTCCGGACCAGCTATCTTTTTCATATCGTCTTCCCATCGTTTAGTTTGTCTACCTTTGCTCCTTTTACTATCACGCGGGTACCATTCCGTTACTAGTCTCGTCCACTTCTCTATCCCTTCTCTTAGCATGTGTCCTGTCCATCTCCATTTCAGGCTTTTGTATACTGTATGTATATTTTTAAATTTTGTTTTGCTCTTTATACTTTCTAATCTCACCTTGTCTCTTCTTTTCACTCCAATAACGCTTCTTTCCATTCCATTTTGGCAAACTTGGATTCTTTTGATGTGTTTCTCGTTCGGATTTCCGGTTCCGGTATTACGAAAGTAAACACGTATACTAGTCAGCTCTGCCGAAAATATTCACAAACACTACAAAAATCAGTCGGTTAACCATAAAACCGCTATAATATCTCGAGAAAATCATCATAGCTTCATAATTAAGAAGAAATCTTAGTGGAAATAGTGTAAATAGTGAAAACAACTAACTATAAAATTACACCAAATTACACTGGCCAACAACAAGTGTTATTAATATACCCTCAAAACTACCGTGAACATTGTTGCAGTGCGACTCGTAAACAAAAAGTTGACAGTGAGTGACAGTTGACAGTGACGTATAAAAATTCTACCAAAAAACGTTTCGTTTCACGCAATATAAATACGCAAAAAGATATTTGGTAGAAATGGAAGAACAATTTCAACTCTTTTTCGACAAAGTGAAAATAGAGCTTTTAAATCAAACAATGTCAATAACGGAGTCTATAACGAACGCAATTATGGAAAAAATGGAAGAAAAACTACGACCTATTATAACGGCAAATCTAAACTTGAAAAAGAAAGTAAGTAAACTGGAACAAGAGGTAGAATATTTGAAAAAGGAAAAGAAAAACAACAATATTGTCTTGTTTGGTTTGGAAGAAGGGGAAAAATCTTTCACTCAACTACTAGATAAAATAAAGACGGTTTTTAAAGAGGATCTAAGTATTAACATAGAAGAATGTGAAGTAAACAAAATGTACCGACTTGGGAAAATAAATAGAGATGACAAACCGAGGCCAATTCTTCTTTCTTTGGTAAGTGCTTGGAAGAAAAGTGTAATCATGGAAAATAAAAAGAACTTAAAGGACCTGTATGTGAAAGATGATTTTCCAAAAGAAGTACTGGAAAAAAGGAAAGAGCTACTTCCGAAATTAGAAGAAGAAAGGAAAAAGGGTAATGTTGCATATCTCAAGTACGACAAACTCATTATAAAAGAAAATAAAACCAAAGAAAAGAGAAAGAGAGAACTGTCTTCGTCGCCTCAAACCAACACCCAACCAAGGAAACAACCTTTGTGGACCCCGAAGGACAACAGGACCAATGCCTTCGATTTAATGAAAAGATCAAATTCTCCTTCTAACTATCCAAGCAATAAGAACCAATAGCAACTAACAAACGGAAGCCGGAAAACTAAACTAAATACAAATAAAGAAAACGAAAGACCTGAGAAACAAAACCCTCCCCCAAGCCGACTGGTCCTCGTGGGGGAAAATGACCTAGACCCTCTAAGCGGAAGAAAAGAACGAACAACCAAACCAAAAAGAACAAACTGGGATATATACATAGCTACCTTGAACACGAGATCACTACGAACACCTGAAAAACTGACGGAATTAGAGCTGGCCATAGACAGTATCAAATGGGATATAATCGAAATTAGTGAAATGAGACGGTTTGGTGAAGGAATTGAGGACAATGGCAAGTATATTCTACACTATATTGGTGAGACACCAGGACTATACGGTGTAGGCTTTCTTATCAAAAACAACTTAGCAAGCAAAATAGAAGAAATAAGGGGAATCAATGAAAGAATAGCAGTTCTTAACATCAAATTGCCTTCGCATAAAGATAAAGAAGAAATGTGGACCATAATTCAAGCATATTCACCAACTGAATCGGATAGGAAAGAAGATATGTTAAAAACTGACAAATTTTACGAAGATCTACAATCAGCCGTAGAAGTTTCATATAAAAATCTCATTTTAATGGGAGATTTTAATGGTCAAGTAGGGATTTGTAACAAAGGAGAAGAATATACTATAGGGAAACATGGATATGGTCATAGAAGTAGAAACGGAAAAAGATTAGTCACCTTTGCAATGGAAAACAAACTGAGCATCTTAAACAGTTTCTACAAGAAGAATAAATCAAGAAAATGGACATGGATATCACCCAACGGCAAGCACAAGAATGAAATAGACTTTATCCTGACCAACAACAGGAAGTTATTTAAAGATGTGACTACCGTAAGTCAACTTAATTTCCATACCGACCATAGAATGTTAAGAACAATACTATCAGGGAGGCAAGTACCAAAAAGGAGACATGTTACAACAATAAGGACAGAACCACACTTGTATTCACTGGAAATAATGACATACTCCTTTATAACCTAAAAAATGCTATGAACATAAATGCAAAAGTAGACCATAAAACAATTCAGGAACGATACAATGATATTTTGAATATACTTAAAACAGAAGTAAGGAAAACAAACCAACAAACAACTGAAAGCACATTATCTTCAGAAACTAAGCAATTGATTAATGAGAGGAAAAAACTTATACAGAAGGAAAAAAATAAACAAACACGTCGTAAGATATCTGAACTAAGCAAAAAGATAAACGAACACATAAGGAAAGACAGGAAAAGGAAAAGGCAGGAAACTATGAAAACTTTTATTGAAAAAACCGGTGGGATTAAGAAAGCTTTAAAAGAGTTAAATCAAAAGAAAACTTGGATGCCAAACATAAAAACAGAAAATGGAAGTTCCTCAAGTAAAAGACAAGAGATACTCAAAATAGCCACCGACTACTATAGAAAATTATACCAAAAACAAAAAACAGCACGGGTGGAAAAACAAAACCGAATAAAGACAAACCGGGAATCAGTACCATTAATATTACAAGAAGAAGTTCTAAGAGCAATCAATACACAGAAACTAGATAAAGCGCCAGGTTCAGATCAGATATCTAATGAGATAATAAAATATACAACACCAGTGCTTGCTCCTAGCCTAACGGATCTATTTAACGACATCTTAGCAACCGAAAGCATCCCTGATGATTGGACAAAATCAACTATAATATTGTTACACAAGAAAGGAGACAAGGGAAATATGAGCAATTACAGACCAATAAGTTTAATGTCAAATATCTACAAGATATTCTCTAAGATAATACTATCACGAATTGCTGTCACGCTCGACGAAAACCAACCCAAAGAACAGGCTGGCTTTCGAAGTAAGTTTTCAACGATAGACCACATCCATGTCGTCAGGCAAGTCCTTCAAAAGTATAAGGAATACAACAAAGTCTATTACCTAGGGTTCGTGGATTTTAACAAAGCATTTGATTCATTAGACCACGATAGCATTTGGAGGGCATTAGAAAGTCAGGGAGTGGAGGATAAGTACATTCGAATACTGGAAAATATCTATTCTAGGAGTACGGCCCAAGTTAAGTTGGAAAGAACAGGAGAACAATTTCCTATCGAGAGGGGTGTTAGACAAGGCGACCCCATCTCACCAAAACTATTCTCTGCGGTTCTAGAAATGATTTTTAGAAACCTGCAATGGGAAAGGAATGGACTCAATATCAATGGAGAAAAACTTAATCATCTACGCTTCGCAGACGATATCATTCTATTTTCGGAGACTCCGGATGCTTTAGAGGACATGCTACAACAACTATCTGATGAAAGTGCCAAGGTAGGCCTATCAATGAACATATCAAAAACGAAGGTAATGACAAACTCAGCTAAAAAAGACATTAGAATAAATGGTGGACAGATGGAAATAGAGTATGTTAACGAATACATATATTTGGGTCAACTAATGTCTACAGAAGACACAATGCAAAAGGAAGTAGATAGAAGAATATCAAACAGCTGGAAACGATTTTGGTCACTCAGCGAGGTCATGAAGGACAAGAATATGCCTATCAAAGAAAAAAGGAAAATATATAACACATGTATCCTTCCATGTTTGTCGTATGGATGTCAAACATGGGCACTGAACGAGTGGGACAGTACAGGCTATTAATAGTGGAGAAATAGGAACTGAAAGATAGCGTGATGGTTGACTGGGTTTAATGGAAGAAAAAAACGTGTTGCGCCGACTCGCAGAACAAGGACAAGGATCCCAGTATCAGAATCTTTCTGACGCTGATATTGGGATTTAATTTTTTGTATCTAAGTTATGGTAGCATTTTTAAGAAGAGCTCGTGGCTAAAGTAATAACAACTGCTGTCGATCCATGGATGGGTGACCTGCTTTACATACCGAGACCTTCCTCCGTGCCTCGGAAAGCACGTTAAGCCGTTGGTCCCGGCTGTCAATTGTGGATCCTTGACAGTCGTTACTTGTCGTCAGAAGCCCGAAATTCTAACAACCAGTCTTACCAATGCGTATCGTATTACCCAGTAACTGGGCTGTGGAGGTCAGATAGGCAGTCGCTCCATGCAAAATACTGGTATTCAGCTGCATACGGTTAGACTGGAAGCCGACCTCAAGATAGTTGGAAAAGGCTAGACAGATTGATTATGGTAGTAATTTTAAATGTAGACGTCTTAAAAGTATTTTAGTAATTTTGAAAAATATAATTAATAAGCTAATAGAGTGGCCATTTTTATAGTAAACTAGCGACCCGCCTCGGCTTCCCACGGGTGTATTTTTTTTAATTTGATTTCCCAATATTTTATTTCATACAAATCTTGTCCTCACAAACACGAACACAACAAAAAAATAATTATCTAATTCGGTGCAGTCGTTCGGAAGTTATGGATTGAAATACATTGCTTGCATGAAAATCGCTCGTAATCTGAATATCGTGGCAATTCTCATGCTAGCGAAACTACTTAGCAAAGTAAAACATGAAGTTATTAGATAAATTAAAAATAATGAGGACTTTACGTCAGAATGAATTTGCTTTTAAACTTGCATGTAATAGAACCAATAGAATAAATAATTTTCCTTGAATTTAATACTTTTACCTTGTAGCGACATCTGTGATGCCGCAAACAAACTAAAACAACAAAATCCTACATCGCACAAGCAGAGTTCTCCGCGCGATTTGAACATATACGACAGTCCAAAATCAACTATTAGGCAGTTGCCCGGACCAGACACAACACCCGTCTGGTCGGAGGATCCTCCCTTTTCAACGGAAGTCTGCGGGACTTTACACCCTGTTCGGCATACCTCCAAAACCTCAACTGCCTTGGTCTTTTTTTTTTTTTTTTTTTTTTTTTTTTTTTTTTTTTTTTTTTTTTTTTTTTTTTTTTTTTTGGGGGGTGTGAAATCATCCTATGACTTCTTTCGCTCTAGGGTGGAGCGGAAGGGTGTGTCAGACTCTTACTGACTAAAACCCACCCCTGTTCCTCCCTGCCTCGAGTGCCCGGGGGCGAGGCATGGTGGCCTTGGTCTAGTGGTCGCGAACACTATTGTCAAATATAATGTTCTATGTTCGATTCTCGGGTCAGCGAAAGTGACAAGTTTTTCCATTTGGAACTGAAATTCCCTCCCGGAGTCTGTGTTCCCTGATAGCTTTGTAGCTATCAGGAAACACGTCTTTAAGTCAAGGGTGAATAGGTTACTTCTAGGCAAGGGTACTCCATCATCGACCACATCATCGCTTACCATCAGGTAAGTTAGTGGCCAAGCGCTAATCGCATCAATTATAAAAAAAAAACTGGGAGGTCCGGAGTGCCTAGCAGATTATCAGAAAATTTTAACAAATTTTATATCAAACATAGATTATCAAATTGATTTTGTCGCACCTTTTAAGACGTCTTAATTAACGAGTAAGTCGAAAATTTGCAACCATCTAACGTCAATATTTTAAAAACCTCACCTAACTATGATAAATCGCACGTACGATATAACTGATACAAATATCCAACTCTAAAATAACAAAATGACTGTAATAAAGCAATAAATTTTCCACACTGCAGAATAAATCTATGGTTGACAGCTATTGAGATTAAAAATTTGATCGATTGCATTTCGATTTTTAAATGACAGACCTATAACTTTTAGAATCGATATGAGTACAATCATGTTGCTGAATCGATAATCGGCTATCGATACAGAGCTCGGAATCGTGCCTGAGCAATGTGCGCCACGTACAAGCCAAGTTTCGGCTATCATGTCCATTGTCAGAATAGTTATGATTCCTGGTAATATTAATATTGTTTTTTATATTATAAGTATTATCTAAATAAAAATAACAAACATAAAACGCATCAAAGTTCAGGAGTGTTACGTCACTTGTAGGATAAAAACCGGTCAAGTGTGAGTCGGACTCGCGTACGAAGGGTTCCGTACGCGAGTCCTTATTATCTATAAAAAGGGCAAAAAATCACGTTAGTTATTCTGTTTTTTAGTATTTGTTGTTAAAGCGGCAACAGAAATTCATCATCTGTGAAAATTTCAACAGTTTAACTATCAACAAACAAACAGACAAACGGACAAACAGACAGACAGACAGACAGACGGACGAACAGCAGAGTCATAGTAATAGGGTCCCGTTTTGCTCTTTGAGTATGGAACCCTAAAAAGTGATACATTTTTACGTAGGTATTGTTACGTCGACCGTATTACACTGGAACGTTCGAGAATGTGGTCGAAGTTTCCACTACGTTCGAGAACGTTCCATTGTGGTACTGTGTAGAAGTTCATAGATGTTTCTAGAAGATTCCATTACGGGATAGTTCGACAATGTTCTGGAAACTTCTATGACTATATACTCGTAAATAGGCCGGACAGCCGGCGAGTGAGGCAGTCTGTTTTTTACTATGGATGCGAATACAAGCGATTACGAAGAGCACAGTGATGTCACGCGAAATTTCAACGGACCGTATCGTCTTCATTTTCTGTTTACGTGACAAAAGAAAGAAGAAAAGATTTATTTTAGTCATCTACCCTATAGAGGGGTATCTCTGCAGGCGTATTCGCTAACTCAGTTGACATCAATTTGATAGGCACTTTGACGTACATTGCTGCTTTTACGTATAGGAAAACTGTAGTGCCTATTATAATCGATGTCCACCGAGTACTGCATAGTCCTTATCAAATTGATGTCAACTGAGTTAGCGAATACACCTGCTGGTCAACGGTCCACATTGGAGGAGGCTTTCCAACGCTGCACGTTCCAGTACGCGGTCACCACTGAAAAACCTTTTGGCACTATCGACCATCCGTTCTGCGAGCAGAACTGATGGTCCATAGATTCCATGAAGAAACTTCGACAGATACCGATATAGCCCGAAGTCTTTAAGGCTGTGTGCAGGGCACATTGCTCGCAGAACATAATTATGGTTGCTGAGGCCAAAAAGTACTGCAATGGCGTCCGCATACAAGAAGACGCAGCGTTCAAGACCTCCTAAAAGGTGAGGGTCGCCGGAATCCGATGGATGCGAGACGCACAGGACCGGTCGTTGTGGCGACACTTGGGGAAGGCCTATGTCCAGCAGTGGACGTCTTTCAGCTGAAATAATTGTGATGAAATTGTGACACTGAAAGAAGGAAAGAAAAGAAAGAAAAGAAGGAAAAGAAAGAAAAGAAAGAAAAGAAAGAAAAGAAAAAAAAGAAAGAAAAGAAAGAAAAGATAAAAAAGACAGAAAAGAAAGAAAAGACAGAAAAGAAAGAAAAGAAAAGAAAGAAAAGAAAGAAAAGAAAGAAAAGAAAGAAAAGAAAGAAAAAAAAGAAAAGAAAGAAAAGAAAGAAAAGAAAGAAAAGAAAGAAAAGAAAGAAAAGAAAGAAAAGAAAGAAAAGAAAGAAAAGAAAGAAAAGAAAGAAAAGAAAGGAAAGAAAGAAAAGAAAGAAAAGAAAGAAAAGAAAGAATAGAAAGAAAAGAAAGAAAGAAAAAAAAAAAAGAAAGAAAAAGTATTTATTTGAAACAAAACGACATACAATGGAGTAGACCAATATGATTTTATTAAACCCTTAACGATAGTGTTAGTAGTTCATATTATGTTAGTATATACAAGTTTACAAAAAAAAATGTGAGTATATGTATATAAATAAAAGCATATGCATGTCGTGGTTGTGGCACGAAGGCTTCCGCTCAGCATATTCATGCCGTGGGGGACCCACAGCACGGCGCTGGTTTTCAGTAGTCGCCTAAGACGTGACGTACTTGGTCTGTATCGAAAGCTTTGTGTATGTCGTCTCTAGAAGTTGCCGCCAAGGCGTATCGTTGCTCTGTGGTACTCGATTAGCCCTGTATCATGTTTTTTTAATGTGGAACAAATGCCCTTCATATGTTTTCATTCCTCGAGGCATCCGTATTAAGGTAGAGTACACATAAGAGCTTTAATGTCATATTATTCTTGCCAAGATATTAAATGTATGATTTGCGAGTTATTAATTTTTAATTAATTGAGGAAGTAAAGGACAAATTGCTCAAGGAAAATTATGGGTGGGCCGCCTTCGGCATCTTTCAGTGTTTTAATATTATAACAGGGTGTAAAATATGTCAATTTCCTCGGTTTATAGATCCTAGACTACTATGTAACTGTATTCATCATAGTAGAAACTACTCACTTTTTTAACCGGCTTCATGTCAAGTTGAGATTAAGATGAAAATCGAGCAACCTTTAATTATCAAGAGTGGTTGTTTGTTTTATTTTTTGGACGGTGGGAAAAACATGCAATGACTTCTGGAGATCTGGGTGAAGCGGCAGGGCGTGTCAGACTTTTACTGACTAAAATCCACCCTTGTTCCTTCAGTTGCCTGTGCCAAGGGCTGCGGTAACTCTATTTCGAATTTAACCGCGACCCCAGGCAGGCCAACAGGTACTGCTGACATATCTTTGAGGTGCACGTGGAACACGACGCACCGTTGACTCTCAGGCCTGGTCTTATCGAAAGGCGAGCTACCCATTATTCGCCATCCGCAAGCCCTCGCCTACCGTGACCGGAGACCGGAGATCGGCTTGCGACCCTCAACGCCCGGGGCGTCTCCTTCGGCGGCTGCTGGGGGCGTCTCCGTTGAGTCTCCCTCACGCGTTCCGTCTCCTCCTTCGCCAGCATTACTGCTTCACAGAAGGCGTTGACAGCTTCAACATGGTTTTTTAATGGGTTGGTCGGACGGTTTGAGTAAAATTGTGTGTTTTAATTATTTGCAAATGAGTTCCTACTACGCAACTGGAAAATATGTGGAATCATTGAAACAGGCTCGTGATCATGGTAAAATGGAACTGAGAATTTTATTGTAGAATTGACTACCTCAGCGAAGCTTACGAGAAAGCTGACTCGATACTGCAAAAACATTAGAATGCGTTATGCGCATTTTCGTTCTTAAACGCAAAGTTAAAATACCTCATGAGCCTATCGTTCCATAGTGTGCATAAGCCCTTACATTCTTTTTTTCCGTTTTAACTCACATCTTTGTAATGTAGCCGTAGTAATGCAGATTAAAACTAGGCTATTAAACAGTAGATTTACATAATTGGCAGAACATCTAGTCTGTAAAAGTGACTGGTCGATATGGTGGTGCATTATCTTTTTATTACGATAATCTCGATTTCATACGACATTGTCGTGATAGCCCGGGGGACTTCAGTCCCCATTTTTGATCTTGAGGTTGTGAGTCCGGAATCTGGCAAGCGCCAATGTGCCTTATAACCAGACTGCTTTATCACCCATAGTGATTGTAACTATGTAAATCAATCTTAAAAATTAAATTTGACCCACTTCCCGGTTTCTGATTAAGCTGAAATTTGGCGTACTTGTTTAGTTTGGATGACAATGCATGATTAGCTAAGTGACGTCATTCTAAATTTAATCTGGCGGACTCCTAAAGATGGCTGACTAGTTATATTTTATGCATTCCCATGACATGGCCGGCTATCAAATGAAAGGGTTTGCTTTTTTAACTCAAAATTATTTTATATAATTTTTAGTTTAAAAAAAAAATTAAAAAAAAAAAAAAAAAATTTATATAATTTTTAGTTTCTTACAAGTACTTTTTAGGTGGTCTTGAATACCATAGGCCTCAGTGAAAGCACATACATATTCAAAGTTTACCCAACTAGATTATTTCTACTGTAGCATATCCCACAAGAACCTTGCTTTTTTAGGGTTCTAAAAGTTCGAAATAATAACGAAACCCTTATATATGATCACTCGTGAATCTGTCTGTCACTCTCTATTTTCTTTGAATCTACTGGAACGGTTGAGTTGAAATTTGGTGCACACATGAATATCTGTAACCCAAAATGGTCGTGAAACTATTATATTCGTTCTAGTTATTATGATTAAGGTAATTGTAATTTCTTGTGGTGTAAAATAAAATAGTCTACTTATCAGTATTTCATGGTCTGAGATTCGATTCGAGATATGGAAAGCTTTTTCCGTGCAATAAAACGGGAAAATATTATTATGTCGTTTATTTACTTTCTCTATCCACATGTAAATTAAGCACGTTTACTTTTGTGAATGTTCAGTCAATAAAAGCAAGAGAGAGTTGGGAGCTTTGTTCCTCGTTAGTGTTCAGCAAGGCAAGCTGGAGATGAGGAACATAATTGTTCTCGGGAGATCGGGTCCGTGGGGTCGCTACTGCCCAACAGTTCGCCCGATGGTCAAAACTGCCCGGCGGATTGTATCTCTCTTAGTCTAGCTTCTCACCCTAGGCATGCGACAAAATTAAATCTACCGACACAGACCCAGGGTTCATTGGGGCGTGCAAGCCCCACCACGACGTCAATATAGAGATACGGAGGTGGGGTAGTTATTATTATTATTCTTTATTGCACATAAAAACTTACAAATACAAACAAAAGGGACAGTTACTAACAAAGGCGAGCTTAACCCAGCAGTAAATAACTTGTATTTTCTAACCGACTTCGAAAAAGGACGAGGTTCTATGTTCGACTGTATGAATGTTTTTTTTATAATGTATGTCCACCGATTTCTCCGTCAGTTGTGGACCGATTTCCAAAATTCTTTTTTTATCCAAAAGAATATACTCCCGAAGTGGTCCCATATAAATTTTATCGAAATTGCTTCAGTGCTTTTTGAAAAACTGAACAAAAACGAAAAATACGTATACATAGATGACGTTTTGGTGTTCTCCATTTACGAGTATGTTTAAATTCCACGCTCCATGTTATTGGGGTTGTTAGTACTGGAGTATTATAGCAATATAAAAAGTGAAAATTAAAACTTTATTACAAACAAAAAAAAAAACAACCGACTTCCAAAAAGAAAATACACTAAAAATTAAAAAAATAACTTTAATTTCGGAAGTCGGTGTCAAATAACGAAGAAATAAAATACAAACACCGACTTCCGAAATTAAAGTTATTTTTTTAATTTTTTGTGTATTTTCTTTTTTGGAAATCGGTTGATTTTTTTTTTGTAAAAAAGTTTTTTTAATAGAGTTTTGATGCTGTCAACATGGAAACTTTTGTAGTCCCCTTTAGTTAGACACAACGAACACGTTGTATTTCAACAATAATTTAATATGGTGTTATTTTATCCTGTGGTCTATGAAAACGATAGCACGGGTAGCTTATTAATTATTCACAAAATAATTAAATAAGCTACACAATTACGAGGCCCGTAAATGTTTTTAATAATATATTTTGGGTTTGTGGTTACTGTGGGGAACCGGGAAAATACAGAGAAATTTATTTTAGTGGACGGGTATTACGTTTGTTATTTTAGAAATTTGCAGGTCTGTGTCAGGTTGTATTTTGGTCAAAATATGATTTGCGGCCGTAGCAAGTATGTATTTATAGAATTATAATTATTAAAATCATCAATACAACTCTCTCAGTTAGAATTGACGTCAAATGTCTGATTTCTTGAAATAGGCATTCTTTACATCAATTTATGAACTTAGAAGGTTGTATTGATGATTTTAACATACAACCTGATACTGATCTGCAAATTGCGCTTCCCCTTTACTATAAAACTTCATTCACTCTAATCTATTTGACTTTACAGCACAGATTCATTCATTTTAGTTCTTATCAGATGAAACTTATCTAATTTAAATTATTATTATAAGCCTGGGCTGTCCCATTGCAGGGCAAATTCCTTTCTTTCCACTTTCCCTGGTTTTCTGCAGTTTGGGCCAGTCCTTTGAGAAGGAGTCAAACTCATCTCACCATCTGTTTGTGGGCCTGCGCCTGTCGCATTTTCGTTTCCTTGCATTTGGGATCTAATGTGTGGTAACCATCGCCCATTGCTCCACCGATATGCGGCAGATGTGACCAGTCCAGTTTCATTTTAACTTCGCAAATGTGTGCCAAAGTCCACTTGTATTTTAGAACTCCTAATGCGGTCTTTGAGTTTGACACCCAGTGTCAAACTTATCTTACATAATCATTCCCTTGCCCTTTATCCCAATTTACTTGGGGTCGGCGCAATATGTCTTTTTCTTCCATACTTCTCTATTAGCCGTCATCCCTTTAGTCACCCCCTTTTTACCCATATCCTCTTTCACACAGTCCTTCCATCGTTTTTTTGGTCTTCCCCATACTCCTATAGCCATCCACATCCATACACGGGACTTTTTCTTCGTTCCTCCGCATCACATGCCCATACCACGACCCCCGATTTCCACACAACTTTTCAGTCAGCGGTGCCACTTTCAGACTTCCTCTTATATACTCATTCCTCATTCTATCCATGCGCGTAACACCACATATCGCTGTTAACATTCTCATCTCAGCTGAATTTTTTTTTTTGGTGGGGTGGGAAATCATCCAATGACTTCTCCCGCTCTGGGTGGAGCGGGAGGGCGTGTCAGACTCTTACTGACTAAAACAGGGGTGGGTTCCTTCCCTGCCTGAGTGCCCAGGGGTGCGGTAATCTCAGCTGCATGCAATTGCTTTTCATTCATCCTTTTTGTGGCCCAACATTCTGAACCATACAGCAGACAGCAGGTCTGACCATTGTTTTATAAATTTTCCCTAGGAGTCGGGAGAGAAAAAACGAAAACTTATCTTACAACGGTTAATAATCTACAATTAGAAATAAATACCTATCTAATCTAATCAGTTTTATGTCACTCAATAAGTGGTTTTCCTTTGAGAGGAAAGAAAACATCGCGAGGAAACTGGCATGTCCATGAATTAAAATTTCGAAGACATACACATGAAATCAACCAACCCGCATTGGGCCTGCGTGGTGAATTACGGCCCACACCCTCTCACACAGACAGGGAGGCCTGTACCCCAGCAGTGGGAACATTAGAGGTTGATTATGCTGTGATTAATTTGTGATTATTCTAGACCATAGCTCACTTGATATGCTGTAGACATTTCCGGCTGATCATACTTAAGATTAGCAGTTTTCTATGACAATTCATCAGAATCCACATCGTGCGATTAGGTATTCGTACCTAATCATAATTTACAGCTAGTATTTGGCTGTGCCTGCTAAACAACCGACACATGGCTCTAGATATTGGATACTAGAATTTGGGAGAGTGCTATGTCTTTGCCTAGTAGGTCGGGGATAGGCTGATTGACCAGGAGATTCGGCTATACGTACTGATTGTATAGAAAAAATCAAGATAATTAAAAAATAGCATTTTAGAATGTCCTAATTTAATAAGGATTGGAATCGGTGAGGTAGACCCAGGTGGAGGGTGCCGTATTAGTGGGACTCTACTGTAATGCCTGGCGACCCTGGGATCTCGGACTATAAAGGTCAACGCACATAATATTTCGGACGGAAATCATTTTCTAATAAAATGTCACCTTATCTAGTACCCCAGAGCTGACTTTACTTTTCATGTAACTGATTCATAAAGACAAAACTTACCAATGAACCACAGTTAATTGCAGCACAGTTAGTTTATATACGCCCATAACACAAAAACTTGTTAAAATTAATGGCTGACTCAAATGAAAGTTGGTCACGTTATTCAGAGAATGCATTTACATTAAAACTGTTAGTTTGTACAATATTTTATGTAACAAGGCACGTGGCTCTGTTGTGATGCTTATAATAGTATCCTTGCATAATAAGCTTTCTTTGTTGTCACAATATATTTCTTTTCTTCAGATTTTGACTTGTCCAATTTATCTTCTAATATTCAAAAATCTCGTGTCACGGTCTTTGTGGAATTCCTCCAGCGAAACGGCTCGACCGATTTTAATGTTTTTTTTTTGTGTATTGGATAAGAATGAAAATGGGTCGTAAAGTATTTTTCACCCTCCTACCCCCACCCCCTATAGTCCAGTCATTATAGTAAGTTCACCTCGGAATTCGCGATACCCAGCTGTAAGTCTGTAAATACTTGTATATTGACACCCTAAAAGTTGCCTCAAAACCTACATATGGTAGAGTGTATGCAACTATTAAATTTCAACGTCAAAGGTCACAAAAATGGGTTTTTTTGCGCTTTTTTTGTAAATATCTCATTACAAAAAAATAATAAAATATGAATAATAGTTCATCAACTATATATGGCGCGTTTTCGATCGGAGGCACCGGTTGACCCGAAGTGATACTGTGACCGCACGCTCTCCGCTCTCTATCTCGAAAACGGTTAACCGTATAAATTTTTTTTTGAAACAAAATTTGTAGACAATAAATACAAATAGCAAAAAACCCATAGGAAATGAGATATTTACAAAAAAAAGCGCAAAAAACCGATTTTTGTGACCTTTGACCTTGAAATTTAATAGTTGCGTACACCCTACCATATGTAGGTTTTGAGACAACTTTTAGGGTATCAATATACAAGTATTTACAGACTTACAGCTGGGCATCTCGAATTCCGAGATTCTTACCTAATTTAAGCATGACTGGACTACTATTTTTTAATCGCAGAACAACGTTTGCTGGGTCAGCAAGTTATTAATTTGACGGCCCGGTTGGCGCAGTGGTCGAGCGATTGGCTGCTGCGCTGCGTGTCGCGGATTCGATTCCCGCCCAGAACAAATATTTATTGTATGGCCTACAGATAGTTTTTCCGGGTCTGGGTGTCTTGTGTATGTGAGTTTACATATTTGTGCAACGATAAAGCAGTAATTAATAGGGGGGCAAGCTTAAAAAAAGAATGTAGTCACTCTTTATTTTTTTTTAATCTTAATTAAATTTTAGAACAAATTCTGTGAAAATGCGTAGTCGCATCGTGGTCGCATTGTTGCGTAGTGCCTGTCGTTAGTGTAGTATTTTATCTAAGTTTTTTAAATAATAATAATAAATCTCTTTATTTTCCGGCTACTTATAGGCCCATAGAAACATACCTTACAAAATAACATATATATATAATAATACAGTTTTTGTTAATATAATTATATAAACCTATGTTAGTGATAAACTTCACTTCACTTAGAAGTTTAGCACCTTCATTGTGTGTTCTGCAGGTGTATTCGCTAACTAAGTTGACATCAATTTGATGGGTACTATGCAGTACATTGCTCGGTGGACATCGATTATAATAGGCACTACGGTTTTCCTATACGTCAAAGCAGCAATGTACGGAAAAGTGCCTATTAAATTGATGTCAACTGAGTTAGCAAATACTCCTACTGGTGGCACTTGTTTGCGGAAGCGACGATACATCACGTCCTGCGGCCAACCTTTTTAAAACGCTTAAACCCCGCCTCCACCATTATAACTGCGGCGGGACTCTGAGGTCGCGGGTGCTCAAAGTGGGGACTCTGTCAGCCCACTGAATGACCCTAGGAAAGACGGTGGCTCTGAGCCCAGGGTTTTTTTTTTGGAGTGTAGCGACATCTATGACGCTAGATACGAACTAGAACAGCAAAATTCCTACATCGCGAAAGCAGAGTTCTCCGCGCGATTTGAACATATACAACAGCCCGAAATCAACTATCGGGCAGTTGCCCGGACCAGACACAACACCCGTCTGGTCGGAGGATCCTCCCTCTTCAATGGAGGTTGTGGAACTTTACACTCTGTTCCGCATACCTCCACAATGGTAACCCTCGACTATGAACGTCAGCGCAGCCTTCGTGCAGCTACTCCAGCGTGACGCCATCATCATTACTCCCTCCAAACTCTTCAGCAACGAGTCATACAGCCAGCCAGAACGACGACTACGACAACGTTAACGCCGACAACGAAAAACGCCGATAACGAAAACGCCGACAACGATAACGCCGACAACGATAACGACGACGACAACGACGACGACGCACCGCTCCGACTCACTGGAGCCCGCAACAGTACTCCGACTCTCTGGAGCCTGCAACATCATCGCGAGTCACTGGGATATCATCACCGCAGACAGTTCCGACTCACCGTGAACTATGCGCTTCTTCCGGTTCCGACTCACTGGAACCAGCCTTCCACTGGCCCGGCAAGCATCACGTATGAACGACTCATCGAGAAGAGAACAATCGATCTCCGATCTCTGGAGGGGAGTGATGTAGCGACATCTATGACGCTACATACGAACTAGAACAGCAAAATTCCTACATCGCGCAAGCAGAGTTCTTCGCACGATTTGAACATATACAACAGCCCGAAATCAACTATCGGGTAGTTGCCCGGACCAGACACAACACCCGTCTGGTCGGAGGATCCTCCCTTTTTAATGGAGGTTGTGGAACTTTACACTCTGTTCCGCATACCTCCACAGGAGGTTGCTAAATCATCAAATGACTTCTCCCGCTCTGTGTGTAGCAGAAGGGCGTATCTCTTACTGACTAAAACCCAACCTTGTGCCTTTTTTTTTGCTGGGGTGGAAAATCCTCATGGATGTAGGCGAATGGGTCTGTCAAACTCTTACTGACTAAAAACCACCCCGGTGTTCCGTCCCACACTTGGACCGGGGTTCGTGAGAGCTAATACGACTTCCATGATCCCCGGCTAGTGCTGGCCCGCGGGGAGAGTGAGGTATCCTCCCCCCGCGACGTCTAATAGGGGCGCGCGTGGAACACTACGCGCCGCCGCCTCGGCCTTCAGTTGCCTCTGCCAAGGACCGCGGTGACTCTCTTTCAAATTTATCCACGACCCTAGCTGCCGTGCACAACGAGACTCAGGGTAGACCACTTTACAGTCTCCCCAGGAATGTGTACTAACAGGCGTTGGACAGAGGGGCTTTCGGGGGGTCTTTAAACAGGTCCCGGAACCCTTTACAAGTGCTGATGGTGATTACCGAGGTAGTTTTAGTGAGTTAAAAATCTCACTCTCCCTGATGTGTTTCCCCAAAAGTCGAGACACCTTTTCACGGTTTATTTATTTATTTATTAAATGTCGAGGCACCTTTTCAAGGTTTATTTATTTATTTATTAAACTTAATGCACAAGTAAGAATTACTGTACAATGGCGGACTTAATGCCTTAGGCATATCCTACCAGTCGACCGTAGGGTGGTGCAGAGACGGAACGTGGCAGGTGCAACTTAAGGGAAAGAATAAACGGAAAAAAATACAATAATAAATATAATACATACAACAAAATTAAAAATGTAATTGAGAATAACGAAAACAACGAATCAGCGTTGTGGTGATTTTTCCAACTCCTTGCGAATGTGTTCCCACGCCTTCAACTAACAAAAAACAAGGTTACAGCATCGTACCAAATTACCCAAGTTCATCATCTTCCTGCCCTTATCGAATGTTACTTGGGGTCGGCGCAACACGTTTTTTTCTTCCATTCTGTCCTGTCAGCCATCACACTATCACCCCTTTTCTTTCATACCACTCATCACACAATCCGTCCAGCTTTTCTTTGGCCTCCTTTTCCCTCTCCATCCATCCACATTACCATAGTTTATCATCATCATCAGCCAATAGCAGTCCACTGCTGGACATTGGCCTCTACAATTGCACGCCATTCAGCTCGGTTCTTGGCAACTCTCATCCAGCTGCTACCAGCCACCATGTGAAGATCATCAATACACCTAGCCTGAGGGCGTCCTACCTTACGTTTGCCGATTCGTGGTCTCCACTCGAGAACACATCTACCCCAACGACCATCGGTTCTACGGCTAATATGGCCGGCCCATTGTCACTTCAGCTTGCTTATTCTGTGAGCTATGTCGACAACGTTGGTTCTCAGCCGGATCACCTAGTTCCGTATTCGTACTCTCAATGAGACTCCAAGCATAACCCGTTCCATAGCTCGCTGAGCGACCATGAATTTATGGACCAGTCGTCCCGTGAGTCCACATTTCGGTTCCGTAAGTCATAACAGGCAAGACGGACTGATTGAAGGTCTTCCAAAAAATCCTAGTTTTAAAGATAAAAACTGACAAACACAGTGAAACCTGGCAAATAAATGACGTAAAATACCAGGAATGCTCATTTAAAAGGCAACAAAAAAAACAAGAGTAAACCCGAGTTCTTTTATACGTTTTCGTTAATAAAAGTTTATACGTCCTGACTTGTTACGAATTAATTGATACGGAGGGCTAATTATTACTGGCATGAGTAATGGGGGTCATTAACGAGACTATTTTTACTTTCATTCATGTGGCTTTCTGTAGTAAAAGAGGTTTTAATTATTTTTCTATGGATAGCTATAATCTGCTGGTCTTTAAGGGTCTACTACCCGCCAAGTGGCGCCCTCATTAAATAAAAAATCGTAGCATGTATGTATGTATGTATGTCGGGCTGGTTTCCGCAACTCCACGCCCAAGGCGCGTATTTAGCGTACAGGTGGGACTGCATTGTCATTCGATCCACCGCAGCTCCTCGAGGAAGGCCAGCAGCACCCTGGTGTTACTGACCATCTCGCTTAGGTTACCTGGATGTCCAAAGTGTTTTGCCCTGTATGCAGCGACTACTGGGCAGCTTAGCAGCTGATGAGCCGCTGTCTCGTCCTCCTCCCTGCAGGCTCTGCAGAGTGGACTGTCTGTGACTCCTATGACAGAGAGATGCTTATCATAATAAATAAACCGTAGCATAGCATAATAAATATTAAAGAATCCAACGTCACGTTTGTTACAAAGAGGATAAAGTATTTTTACGTTGTTAAAACAGGTCCCAAAAACGGCCGTTTCTGACACTTTTGCCTACTATTTTGGATACGAAACATTCTGAGACCTGTTTTAACAACGTAAAAATACTTTATCCTCTTTGTAATTGATTGAGTATTGCATGAAGAAACAGGCTAAAGGATATAAATTGAAAGAGGTCAGGTACTTACAGGACGCTGGGAGCCAGAAGATCACCACACTGTATCACTAGCAGTCATATTTCACCAGGTTTTTAGTGGTTTTACCTCGCGCGAGAAGTTTTTGCCGGCCGGCGGTCTTTTCGTTTCGTTCAAACTGAATCTGCGTCTTCACGCCGTCAGAAGGCGGGAGCGATGCGTTGTCGTTCACTCATAGCGAGGAACGAGTACAAGTGGCGGTAAATTTAAAACAAGGAAGGGACTAAGAAAACATCCCAAAGCCTGTTCAATAACAAACGTGACGTTGGATTATTTAATATTTATTTTCTATGCTATGTTACGATTTTTTATTCAATGAGGGCGCCACTTGACCGGTAGTAGGGCCTTAAGTCAAGAGTGAATAGGCAAGCGTGCTCCATCGTCGACCACATCATCGCTTAAAATCAGGTGAAATAGTGGTCACGCCCGAGTCAGACAATTAAAAAAAATAAAATACCTAATTTTAGCTGATTGTAGACCAAGGTCTATGTTAAGGTCTCTTCTTTGTTTTGTCTTCGCTTACTTATGACGAACTTGAAAATTTAGTAAAACCGTAATGGCCTCGTTACACACTCCATCACACACACCATCACACACACACACACACACACATACACGCACACACCCCCCTTCTTCACACAGATATACTTACATACACACACTTCCCTACTCAATTTACAAATAATTTAATGAATACACACAACTACGAGTACTTCAGCTAAGTAATTTTTCTTTTGATTTTTCTTTTGTTTTTACCTTATCTGGAACGCTGACGTCTTCTTCCTCCTGGAGGTGGGCGCTAATAGCTACGACACAGTTTCTAACTAATGTGGCTATTAACGTACACAACTAAACTGTATAATCCACGGAGTATAATCTGTAACTGTTCCAAAATAAACATTATTATTTGACTATGTCGCCATGACAACGGCAAATTACAATTAATAACAAGATATTAGTGTAAGATTTTAGAGTCTATTGAGAAACGTGCCAAGAGGATCATCGGCAATGATAGGCTCGTCGCATCAAAGCTCCAAAGTCTTGAGCATCGACATTGAGTTGCTAGCCTGACGGTTTTATATAAGTTGCATTTTGGGGAGTGTGCGACGGAATTGCATAATTTAATGCCGCCAAGCCCGTTCCATCATTGGACCACAAGACGTACGGCGATGCGCCTCTAGTAGGTACATGGTGAGCATCCCATCCACACGCACAAAACATTTTGAGAACAAATTCATTGTGCGTACAGCTAGGGAGTGGAATTCCCTGGCCCGAGTCTGTGTTTCCTGATAGCTACAACCTTGGAGTCTTTAAGTCAAGAGTGAATAAGTTACTTCTAGGCAAGCGTGCTCCATCTTCGACCTCATCATCGCTTACTATCAGGTGAAAAAGCGGTCAAACGCGTGCCTATAAATATTTTAAAAAAAAATTGTTTCGAGAAGAGTAAATTATATAGGAGTAAGTTGGTGAGCTTAGTTCGCATGGATGAGGCAGTTTATAACCAACTACCCCAGAAGGAGCGTAATGTTTTTCTAGACAGAATGAAAATTTTAAAGACCAATAAAGTATTTGTAAGTAGATTATTCGTGATTAAAAGAAAGAAAGAAAGAAAAAGTATTTAAACGTTGCCCCACACTAAGAATTACTCCTGTATCGTGGGTGCATTCACAAATATGTAAACTCACATGCACAAGACACCCGGAAGAACTATCTGTAGGCCATACATAATTTTTTTCCGTGCGGGAAACAAACCCGCGAAAAAAAAAAAATGGCCCCAAGTGTCGTCAAAAATGATCGTTTCTTATTTCTATCTGTCCTTCTACGAGACAGTTACAGGCACATTTTAAGATCTTTACTGTACTCTGCTGTGATAATTCACAAGATTTTATGTCCCTAATGAGCAAAATATTCGCTTAATTAAGGTCTTTTCTCAATGCCTATTACTTGAACCGACTTGAATTATCAAAAACCCGTTTATTTTTAATATCACACAGACATACCAACATTCCCGTTAAATATACGAGTACATACAGGGTGGATTTATTAGGTCAACCTATAAAATAACCGTTTCACGAAACTGCACTTTTTGATCTGTGATAAATTCGGATTGACTTGGAATTCTAAGTTCAAATAAATTTGATATTTAAGACATGTTGTTCCTATTTCAAAATAAGTTATTAACACGTTGACTGCCAGACAACAGACACAATTAAAAGTCTATTGTTTGGGGTCACCATGTATCCCCCGGGAGCAGTGGTGGCCCAGTGGAACCACGACAAGTTGTAGGTCGTGAGTTCAAACCCAGGCAGGCGCTTTTCTTTGTGTAAGTTATTTCATCACCACTGCTCTCAAAACGGTGAAGGAAAACATCGTGAGGAAACCGGCATGTCCCAGAACCAAAAATTCGAAGACGGCCGGGCGACGCGGGCCCAATGCGGATTGGTGGATGTCACATACATCCACCAATCCGCATTGGGCCCGCGTGGTGGATTATGGCCCACACCCTCTCACAGAGAGCAGGCCTGTGCGCCAGCAGTGGGGACAATAAAAGGCTGATGATGATGATGTATCCCCCATGGCAGTCAATGACTTCATTTTGTTTCTTTGAGTTTTTTTTTTCTGTAATAACGCCAAACATAAATAATTTTTACTAGCTAAACTAGTCTAGCAGCTTATGTCCAACAGTTAACGTCTTTTAGTTCATATGATGATGTTTATGTTTTGAGTGTAGCAGGTATATGAGAAAACGTTCTTGGGATTCTGACCTTAACTTGAGTACTTCTGGGAAGAGATTTTGCGATTTGTGACTTTTCTGGTCCGAAAGCCTGTTTTCATCCTTATAACAGGATTGATTGGCATCTTTCTAGATATACTTATTTATATTTGTTAATGTAGTTCGCAATAAGGTAATTACTCAAAAGGTTAAGGTTAGCAACGTTTCGCTGTAGCTACAATGGTTAAGGTAGTCTGCTCTTACTGTCCCGTATCAAACAATCCAGCCTGTATACATTGCGCAAAACGTTCTCTTTCGCACGATTTTTTAATTATACGTTTTTAAAAATCGAACAGAAGCAACGATTATTATCATACAGGAGTCCAATGGTTCTTAATTCAATCTTTGTTAAAACGGTTACACCCACCAATAAACAAGAAAGACGCAAGTAACAAGAAAAAATTACAAGCGAAACGCGTCCCTGCTGCTAATAAAACATTCAAAAAAAAGAGCGAAAATTGAATGGTTTGTTTTGTAAGTACAGGAATTCTTGACATTTGCGTTGGTGCAGCCTTGTTTTTCGCTTTGTCATAAGCGACAGAATTAGTTCAACTATTTTGGATCGTGTTGCTGTTCGATTGGGTATATTTTCGCTTGTTTTCGTATCTTTTATTTATTGTTTCTTTGGGTCATAATACCACCCATTTTCTCGTCAATGAACAGGCGCCAGTAACCAGTTTGACCGGTCGTGCGCACTTAACTTTGATTTGAAAATGTTGGAAGAGTGTATTTTGGAACTATATAAAAGGAAGTGTTAATGTAATTTTATTTTCTGTTTTAATTTGTATCTGGATCAAACAGAGACGTTTTTCCCAATTTTTAATTAAATAAATACCCCTTAAAGTCTGTGAACAAAAAGGAAACATTAATTGTTTTTACCACAGAGTTTACATTTGTGTTTAGACTCTAAACACAAATTAAGACTTCTGATTAGAATCTGTATTGTATTGTGTCTGTTACTACATAGCCATTAAGTAGTATGTAGGTTTTGTGGCGGGCTTTTTTCGAGTAAAGTTCAGTGGCTGTTTTAATTATTAGCAAATTGATTCCTAGTGGATATTGTGATGTAAAATTGGTGTAGTTTCGTGTCTCAAGTATCTACGCAACTGGACATTATGTGGAATCATTGAAACAGGCATGATCTCGTTAAATAAAGCTGAGAATTTTGTCGTAGTATTGACTACCTCAGCGAAGCTTGCCGAGATAGCTGGCTCGACTTATTTGCTGCCAAATACTGCAAAAACATTAGAATGTAGTACATCTGCATTCTAATGGGAAAAAAGTGATAGTATTCTGTAATAAAACTAAATACTTTCTTAACTTGACACTGGCTAAATGTGATGCTAAATGTGCTGGCAAACCGTGCGAAGCCAAAATGAAAAAAAACATACAAACGAATTGAGAACCTCCTCCTTTTGGAACTCGGTTAAAAAAGTAGGTAGTATTGACGAGTATAACTAATATCATTATGGCTCAAGGTCTGAATTAAAGTTTTTTTTTTATACTTATGAGGAATGACTAAATAGTCATTCTTCACTATAAATATAGTGAAGTTTTTCTAATTTGGATTTCCATCTTAAGTTCTTTTTTATAAAACCGGCCAAGTGCGAGTCACACTCGCATACGAAAGATTCCGTACCATAAAGTGAAAAAAGTCCCAAAAAGTTTTTTTTTGGGTGGGCTGTATCTTATGATCCGTAATATGTAGACAGTTGAAATTTTCACTCAGCGTGTATTTATATAAAGCTGCTATCAAAAAATAATAAAAATAAAAATAAATTTATTTTTACTATTTGTTGTTAGAGCGGCAAAAGAAATACACATTCTGTGAATATTTCAACTGTGTAAATAGTACGGATCATAAGATACAGCCAGCTGACAGTCGGATGGACAGCGGAAGCATAGTACGGTCCCGTTTGGTTACCTTTTGGGTACAGAACCCTAAAAACTAATCGCGTTTTTCTTAATACCCGTTTTTTCGTGATATGACAGTTTTTAAAGAATGTGCGATTTGTGTTTAAAGCCGACATCACACATGATATCACATGACGACACAATATACTCAATATTTTCACTGAAAAACATAAAACAATCAAAAACATCGCCATGTAAACACCGATAACAGAACTCAGACTATAAAAACGTACAATAAACAATAAAAACGCAAAAAAAAACAGAAATCATAATGTCAAAACCACAAACCACCGATCGTAGCACAAATTGGTAAAATATTCCAAATAACCATCCCGGTTATAGAGAGGTACCAATCTTTTATCATTTTCCCGCATTTCCGAGACACGGGATCGCTCTACGATATTTATATACAGGCTTATAAATGTCGCAGGTTATTTCGTAAAATATTTTTTTTCGCGAAAATTCTAGGATTTTTACAAAGGCACGGATTATTGGAAACTAAGAAAGAATTTTGTAATAATACCAGAATTAGGATTTTTGTGAAATTACTGGTCTGTTTAAGACGATTGGAAACATGAATGCTGATTGGCTTATCCAAGTTTACAATAAATTTATTCTGGTTGGTCAGAAAATACGCTGAACCAATCAGCGCATCTTTAGAGTATAACGGTCAAATCTGCGTTCACATTAAACGTCGTAATTAGCGATTAACCTAAAATAAGCAGTTTTTTTTACAAAAATCCTAATTGTAGCTCGTATGATTCATCATCATCATTTTAGCCAAAAGCCGTCCACTGCTGGACATAGGTCTCCCCCAAGTGTCGCCACTACGACGGGTCCTGTGCGTCTCGCATCCATCGGCTACCGGCGACCCTCACCAGGTCATCAGTCCACCTTAGGCCTTCCAACGCTGCGTCTTCCGGTACGCGGTCGTATTTTTACATATCTTTTTAGGGTTCCGTACCCTAAGGGTTCAAACGGAGCCCAATTGCTGTCACTCACGTGTCCGTCTATCCGTCATCTGTCACAAAATTTTGTTCCGAATTTTTTTTTAACTTTCCATTGACCTATGAACTTGAAATTTGGTGATAATGTTTATTATTACGTATATTTTAACAACAAATACCAAAATATTGATTTCCCTCATAAGGTATGGAGCTTTAAATGTGCAAAGTTGTCACGCACTTGGCTAGTGTTTTGTATAGTTTTCAATTATCCGATCTTTTGCAGAATAAACGATATTCACAAGTATCCTGCAACATATAACAGCTTATAAACAGAACCCTGATATTTTTTCGCTGTTCGCATTTAGCCGCGAGCGGGGTAGGCACCGACATGTTTTTTGCTATGTAAAGTTTAAGAAGAGCGTCGGAATGTTTTTCGTCTCATTTTTTTGGTTTACTCAAAAGAAGTTTTTTTTTCTGTTTTAGAGATGAACTTTAAATAATCTTATTACAAGAGATAAGCCTGGACGATTATTGTTCTGGCTTAATCTTTTTCTCTGTGATTGTACTGTTAAAAATGTTATTCTGTGGGATAGTCAGGGATTATAAACAGACTAGTGACCCAGTCCCAGCTTCGCACGGGTGCAAATTATATACACAAACTTTCCTACTTTATCGCACTTTCTATTAGTGAAAACTGCATCAAAATCCGTTGCGTGGTTTAGGAGTTAGCGGTAAAGCAGACAGACGCGGCAGAGGCTTTGTTTTATACTATGAAGAGATGTGTAGGTATCTTCGGTTAGTTAAAATATATTTACTAAAATACAGAGGTAAATGTTTATTTCCTTTATTGGTAAACACCGCAAAACAAATAGAAAATGTGAAAGTTTTGCGCTAAGGTGAATTGGATAGGTATTGTACTCGTAATAAATGACACACGACTATAAGATATTTTTTACGAGTCAACCTCCCTGGGTTAAACACTATAGTGCTATTTATAAATGACTTTTTTCCGCAGCTTTGTTGCCGTGGTTGAAGAAAAGGTACCGTTGATTAAAAAAACCTTTTTTACAAAAAATACAACCGACTTCTAAAAATTTCAAAATAAAATAGTTTTTTATTTTTCACTTTTTAGCTGTTGTAGGTACCTCAGAACTAAAACTAAATAATAAAGTTATGCCCGAATGGATATCCCCAATAACATGGAATTTTAACATAATTGGAGACAACCAAAACGTCATCTGTGTATACATATTTTTTTTGAAAAAGTGCTGAACCAATTTCGATAAAATTTATATGGGATCACCTCTGAAGTATGGCCTACCAAACAAAAAAAAATCATCAAAATCTATTCACAACTGGCGGAGAAATCGTGTAACATACAACCAAAAAAAACAGACGAATTGAAAACCTCCTTTCCCATTTGGAAGTCGGTTAAAAAAAATAGGCAGTCATGGAGTTTGCCGACAGAAGTAAAAACTGCGTGTCGCTAGTCTGGTGCAAGGGGCAACACATAACTAGCAGATCGGTGACGCGAACCCATATGTTTTGCCCCTATGAAAAATTTCTCTTCAAAAAATGCCTACAAAATTCAGCGATAATTTAGCTTTCTATCTTTTCTAGATTTTTAATTATTTATAATACTACTTTTAATATCATACAAATTAGAGATGACTGAAAAAATAATTGACACCTCAAAAATAAATCACTCCTTATCCACCTCAACGAATCCGCGTCAATTCTTTCCTCAGACCATGTCGTCGGCTTACTTCAACGTCGCGTTAATGGTATCAGTCCGATCACATCAAAACATCTGCCTTACCTCAGTAATTAACGTATTAATAAAGAGAGCGGGCCGATTTAAAGGCAACCATTTTGGATCGGAAGATTTATTGCTTTGAGCGTATTGTTTAAGCAATGACTTTATGCCTTCCAGGTGAGGTGGGTTTTAGTCAGTAAGAGTCTGACACGCCCTCCCGCTCCGCCCAGAGCGGGAGAAGTCATAGGATGATTTCCCACCCCACAAAAAAAAAAAAAACATACACCACACTCTCGCGTTTCCAGCGAGTGTGACATACCCCGAGCTTTGTAGAACGTCCCAGGATCCCTGCAGGCTGTACTGGTGCCTTGGGGTCCTACAATACTTATAGCCTCGTTGAGGGATTTTTTTAAGGCGTATATATATGCGCCAAGTATCGCCCTCATTGAATAAAAAATCGTAGCAAATCGTAGAAAATAAAAATTAAAGTATCCTATATTGCGTTTGTTACAAAGAGGATAAGGTAATTTTACGTTGTTAAAACAGGTCTCAAAATGTTTCGTATCTAAAGTGTCATAAAAATACCTTATTCCCTTTGTGACAAACGCAACATAGGATTCTTTAATCTTTATTTTCTATGCTAAGATACGATTTTTTAATCAATGAGGGCGCCACTTATGCGGAGGTAGGCCCTTAAGGCAAAACTTATGGGTTCGCATCACCGACATGCCATAGACGTGTTGCGCCAGACGGGCGACGTACTACAGCGGTCTGTGTAGGTGCATGTGTCTTGTGCGTGTTGGACTCTTTCTGGATGGGTGGCTTGTGAGTTCGCGTCACCGACATGCTGCGGTTACAAAAAAAGTCACAGTCGTAAACATCAGCATTATCTCAGTAATTAACGTATTAATAAAGAGAGCGGGACGATTTAAAGGTGACCATTTTGGTTCGGAAGATTTCTTGCTGAGAGCGTATTGTTTAAGTAATAACTTAATGCCTTCTAAGTGGTGGTTATTAGTTTATTTGAAAGGTTTTTGAAGTGAAAACTTCTTTAGCAATTTTTGGTTGGGGCAAAAACTTATGGGTTCGCGTCACCGACATGCTAGTGACGTATTGATCTATTCAACGCACTGCGATCTATGTGGGTAGGTATACAAGTATCATGTGCGTGTTGGACTCTTTTTGGTCCGCCTTTGTACTTTTGTTGCATGAAGTGTAAATAAATAAATAAATAAAATCTTGACAGTTTGCGTCACCGACATTGTTGTAGTATCAGTAAATAAAGTTAAATTTGTGTATTCTCGAGTAGATAATAAACTTTTAAAAAAATTTGGGACTAGTAGGTGGTCACATTATAGCAGCATCAAAATCATGCTGACACAACTTATGGACACACGATAAAAAAAAATCAGTCTATGGCAGACAACTACGTTAGCCTGCCTAGATTCATATGATATTATAGTTTAAAAAAAACCGGCCAAGTGCGAGTCGGACTTGCGCACAAAGGGTTCCGTACCATTATCTATAAAAACGCCAAAAAAATCACGTTTGTTGTATGGGAGCCCCCCTTAGATATTTATTTTATTCTGTCTTTTAATATTTGTTGTTATAGCGGCAACAGAAATACATCATCTGTGAAAATTTCAACTGTCTAACTATCACGGTTCATGAGATACAGCCTGGTGACAGACGGACAGACAGCGAACAGACAGACAGACGGACGGACAGCGGAGTCTTAGTAATAGGGTCCTGTTTTACCCTTTGGGTACGGAACCCTAAAAACACGTTCAGAGTGACGTCATTTTATTTTTCGTATTCTCTCAGCCAACTCTTTCACCTGATACCCATATCATGGAAATGCATAAAAATAACTAGTCCGCCATCTTTGGGTTTAGAATGACGTCACTTAGCTTTTTTTGTTTCGGAACCATGCATTTATTATTCAAACTAAACGTATGTGCACAAGTGCAGCTCAATCGGAAAACGTAAAGTGGTTCAAATTTAACTTCTAAGATTTATTTACAGAGTTGTAACTATTAAAAAACCGGTCAAGTGCGAGTTTGACTCGCACATGAAGAGTTCCGTACGATATTATTATTTTTTGTTTTAACTGCAACAGAAATACACATTTTGTGTTTCAACTGTCTACCTATTATGAGATACAGCCCGCTGATAGACAGACGGACAGCGGAGGCTTAGTAATAGGGTCCCGTTGGTTACCCTTTAGGTATGGAACCCTACAAAATGAAGTGAATATAGAACTGTTAACTGTAACTGTGTATCATTATAATCATCAATACGACACTATCAGAATTGATGACAAATGTCATGATTTCATGAAATAAGTGGTCATTTCATACTTCAATATGAACTTGGTTGTATTGATAATTTTAATGACTATAGTTCTGTAAATACGCACTGGCGACTGCCGCAAATCATATTAGGATCAACATATAACCTGATACTGACCTGCAAATTGCAAAAAACTTAAGAAAATTTGAATTTCACGGGTTACCCTGGCGCTTCCCCCTAGTAAGCATGGTATGTGCTGCGAATACAAAAGAATATTAGGAGTAGGTACTTTTCTCACCAAAATATCTTTTGAAAAGACTTTAAAATGAAATTTGTGATTACAGCTACTGCTTCAAAGAGTAAGTAGGTAGTCTCTTTGCAAATAATTCCGTTGTCGCCATTGATGGGTCCTACAAAAAGAGGTTTTAATAAAGTGGATTCATCTTTTTTGTGGAGGTGTTACAGACAAGCGAAATTAAGAATTTAGAGAGTGGGAGTCCTCTCCTTGCTTGTCTTGAAGGTTTTTCAATATAATAATATGTTGTATATTATGTTTATCGACTGTCATTCCAGTTTGAAACTGTTGATTGTAATGACTAGTAACTCTAGTATGAAAAAAGCATAATCACCTATTAATTGTCCCACTGCTGGGACATAGACCTCCTCTCTGTGAGAGGGTGTGGGCCATAATTCACTTCGCAGACCCAATGAGGGTTGGTGAATGTTACTTCTTCGAAGTTTTGGTTCTAGGACATACCGGTTTCCTCACGATGTTTTCCTTCACCGTTTTGAGAGTAGAGGTGGTGAAATAATTTACACAAAGTAAAGCACCTGTCTGGGTTCGAACTGACGACTGTAACTTCTAAAGGGCGTCCGTTACCTGTAACCCACCTCTGCTCCCAAAGCCACTTTTCGAAAGAAGAGAATACTAGATCCATAAGAACCTTAAATCGACCATTCAGCCTACCATTTGGTCTAATGCGAGGCTTGATAGCCAAACCTTGCTGACTGGCTTATTGTTAATAATAAGAGTAGCTGAATGGCTCTGTAAGACTTTTGAGCTTATATTTATGTTCACAGACGTTGCGTTGCGACAGTGGGCAGGGCACATAACACGCAGAATAGATGGTCAATGGAGTCGTAAAACTCTGGAGTGGCGACAGCGTACCGGTAGACGCAACGTTGGAAGGCCTTCCACAAGGTGGACCGATGACCTGGTGAGGATTGCGGTAATCCGTTTTATGCGAGCACATGTCCAGCAGTGGACGTCTTTCGGCTGAAATGATGATGATGTTGCGGTGGAAGGTCTTCCACAAGGTGAACCGATGAGTTGGTGAGGGCTACGAACTCTCGTAGCCCTTACCAAGTCATCGGTCATCGGTCGGTTGCGTAAAGCACAGGATCAGTCAAAGTAAAAAAAAATAGCGACGTTTGGGGGAGGCTTACGTAAAAACGTTTGAAATATGTGAGTGAGAATGTATCTGCATACATGTAGATCATATTTGAAAAACCAAACATGCCCCCCTAGCCATATTACTTTTCTATTATCGTTTACGCTAACGCTTCGCTAACGCTTAACACAAAATGTATGGTAATGACATTACCTACGAAAAGTCACGTGACACTAATCTACGGTAATGTCATTGCCATACATTTTGTACTAAGCGTTAGTGAAGCGTTAGCGTAAACGATAGTAGAAAAGTAATATGGCTAGGAGGGAAGGCGTTTAGCAACAACCCTCCAAAATTATAGCTGACATTCATTTTAATTATTTATTACTTTTAAAGATACCCTTTCGGCCTTCACTGGACGTGGCGGTCAGCCCTTAGACGAATATAATAAATAAATAACACATGAAAATCAGCACACAAATTTTAAGAAAAGCAATCACGTCTATTGAGTAACGTTAGCTTCTGATACCCGTAAATAGGCCGTCGGCCCATACTGACAGGTATGCGCACGTTGAAAGTAAATACTAACATTATAATCCCATAAATCTTGTGATTCGTAAAATAAATAATGTCTGAATCAGTCTTTTGGATCTTACTCTATGAAGGCAACGTCTTGTCCGAAGAACTGAGACAGGAAGAAACAAAATTCATAAGCTTAAACACAATCACCTAAGATCATAAAAAACGCAGAATCGCCACCAAATTCTGCCTAAGAAACTTAATAAGCATTACTCCCAATATAAATGCGAACCTTTTACGTATTCAGATATGGAAATATAAAAAAGCAAAGTCGGTCAATGGTAAAGGAAAAAACTAATATAAAATGGATGTTAGGCCGCTCAAAGGGAGTCAAGTAAAGTAAATCTTGGAATGAATGACTTCTACACACCTTAAGTAATATACGGGGCGGAGGTAAATCAACTTTGAAGTACAGGGTGCTGTTAAAATGGCCTATTATATTATATATTAGGGATATTAGATGATTTTGATTCTGTATTCTGTGATTGGTGTCATCAATGCCTACATATAACTCTTCTGACAAATATGGATCACAATATTAGTGATCCTAGTCCATGTTGTGAGGAAAGTTTTGATTTTGAATGTGAATTGTTTGTAAGATTATGGGAAGACAAAAACATAACGGATGAACTATAAAGAAAGCGGTTGACTACTAAGAACACGACTAATAGCTCTGTATAGAAAAAGAGACATGTAGGTAATGATGATATTCGTCAAAACTGTAAATCAGTGAGAGAAGCCACAAAAAGCAGGGCTGAAAGACAAGATAGGAAATGTAGCAGATGCAATAGCAGTAGACATTTAGCACACAATGATCAGTTAGAAATCTACGGAAATAAAATTATGATGACAGTGATCGTTTTGGGGAATATTGCTCACTTTGACACTTCTGTGGTCTGTTCAATACCCTACGGTATCATACACAACCTACCTTTGGAGAATCTATCAAAATCGTCCTAGAGTAGCCTCACCATCATCTTCCTGCCCTTATCCCATGTTACTTGGGGTCGGCGCAACACGTTTTTTTCTTCCATTCTGTCCTGTCAGCCGTCACGCTATCACTAACTCCCTTTTCTTTCATATCACTCCTCACACAATCTATCCATCTTTTCTTTGGCCTCCCTCTCCATCCATCCACATTTATATTCATAACTCTTTTAGTGTTTCATACCTCCTCTTCACATGACCATACCAAGATAAACGGTTCCCTTTCAACTTTTCTGCCACGGGCGCCCCTTTTATATTACTTCTAATGTACTAATTTCTCACTTTATCCATTCTCGTTACTCCACACATCCATCTCAACATTCTCATCTCTGCCACATGCAAACTTTTTTCATCCGTCTTTTTCACAGCCCAACATTCTGATCTATACAGTGGGACACGTCTAATCACGGACTTATAGATTTTCCCCTTTAACTTGAGGGGCATCAGTCGGTCGCAAGTTGTTCCAGTAATCTGTCACCGTTTCTTCCATCCTGATTTGACGTTACGTCTCGGTTTATATCGCCATCCCCCTGAACATGCGACCCGAGGTACCCAAAGTGCAGGAGCAGATCGGTAGGCGTAGTTGCTTTTTGTTCTTGTGTTAAGTGATTACAAACGTCTAATATAATGTACCAACTCCTCCAAATTCTTATATGTCACCCGAAACCCACAATAATCATTCTTCCTTCACCATTCTACTTCAAACTTCACCAGTGTTTAACCTCCACCCTGTATAAAGTAGTAACTCTCCATTGACGTATGTATACCTAAGTTAAGGCGCCGGGTCGCGGCCTAGAATTTATTTGAATAGAAAAATGTGGTTTGTGGGTTGACTAATGGTTATCCGGAGCGAGTCACGTAATATTTTTTTGGCGTTAAGATTGGTTGGTGAGGTAACGCCGCTGTGTGAAACTAGAAGATAGTGATTCTTTTTGCTGCTTCAATTTTTGCGATGTTTTTTTGGTTAGGGTTGCCATTTCAATAATAGACCTACTGTAACAAACATACAGCGTCATCTAGTGTAACTTATCAGCACTGCAACTACAGACGACTACGTGTAAATATTGTGAACACATATAAACCATCCGCCTCTATAAGCATAACTGTCTTCGAACAAATAGTCATTCACTAGTTAGAGGTTCTGAGCTTGTGATATTACTCTATTTATCTTTATTAATTTGTGTAAATACTTACGTACTGTTACGAGCTGGGTATGGGATAAATTATTTTACACCAATTAATTAACCAAATATACTTTATTAACTCAACAACTTATTTACACAAACATTAATTCACTAATAATCACTATTCTCTTCGTAATCGCTTGTATTCGCATCCGTTCGCATCCGTAGTCGAAATCAGACTGACTCACTCGCCCGCCGCTCGGCCTATTTATACAGTCATGGAAGTTTCTAGAACATTGTCGAACTATCCTATACTGGAATATTCTAGAAACATCTATGAACTTCCACACAGTACCACAATGGAATGTTCTCGAACCTAGTGGAAACTTCTGGAAACTTCGACCACATTCTCGAACGTTCCAGTGTAATACGGTCGACGTAACACTGCCCCCTCCTTAGACATGCTCGTCCCGAGCATCATTAGTCCCGTAGTATCGCGCCAATCGGTCTACATGGACTATCTTAGGCGCACCTCGCGGACCCTTCTGTATTCGGTAGGTAACATCGTTGATCCTGGTCACGATTCGGTATGGTCCATCCCATTTTGCTTGCAATTTGGGAGACTTCCCTTTGCTGCGCACTGGGTTATGCAACCACACCAGTGAACCCACGTCAAAACCTCTATGGTTTGCCTTCCGGTCGTATCGGGTCTTCATCTTATCAGACATTTGTTGGCCGGATTGTCTGATATGCTCATATACATCATTCAACTTGTTACGCAAGTCATTCGCATAATCGGTTACACTGCGTGGGGCATCAGGGGGGGTTCCGGTGATTAACTCTGCAGGCAACCGTAATTCCATTCCAAAGTTCGCGAAGGCTGGTGTCACAGTCGTACTTTCGTGAACTGCACTACGGTAGGACAGAAGAAATGGCTGTATGTGCTTGTCCCAATCCCTTTGCCTGCTTTCCACAACTTTTACCAGATATCTCTCCAACGTTTGATTGAAACGTTCTACCATTCCATCAGATTGCGGATGGTAAGAAGTGGTTCTGGTCTTGTGAGTACCCATCAGTCGACAAGTCTCCTGGAAAACTTGTGAACCAAAATTCCTCCCTTGGTCGTTGTGAATTTCCAAGGGTACTCCAAAACGACAGAAGACTTCCTGAACCAATTTATCTGCGACTGTTGTTGCTTCTTGGTTGGGAATGGCGAAGACTTCTGGCCACTTTGTGAAGTAATCCATGACAACCATGAAGTACTTGTTTCCGTTTTCACTTTCCGGAAATGGTCCTGCCACGTCTAGTGCTATCCGTTCCCAGGGGGCTCCCACGTTGTATAATTGTAAAGCACCTCTGCTGCGTGTCTGGGGTCCTTTCACAGCCGCACAACTGGTACATTTGCGGCACCAGTCCTCAACATCCTCTCGACAGTGAATCCAGTAAAACCGCTCTCGTATCTTCAGTAGAGTTCTTTTTACCCCCATATGTCCTCCTGAACATTCATCATGGTAGAGCCGTTAAACATCAGGTACTTTGGCTTTGGGGACAACAATTTGTAGATGACAGTTGTCTCCTCGAGCGTTTTCCCATTTACGGCACAAGACTTCATCCTGGATAACCAAGCTGTTCCATTGTGCCCAATAACTTTTCGTGATTGAACTCAACGCCGCAACATCACTCCACTTGGGTTTAGGAGCACCAGCTTTAATCCAGTCGAAGATCGGTTTAAGGTCCGGGTCATTTTGCTGAGCAAGCTGTAGGATTTCCTTCCATTCATTGTTGACATCCATTCTTAGCATCCTCACTCCGCTCATTCCCGGATCGGACCTATCGTCCGCATCGCGCGCGCACACTATCACACAGTTGTCCTTCTTGGAGGCCACGGCGCTGGCAACACCATTCGCACCTGCACTCACTTTACTCTTCACTTGCTTCTGTTTTATGCACTTGTCGGGTGCCGCACCGACCTTGACGACATCACTTGAACTAATGCTTTCAGGGGCCTCCGCCACGGTCGTGCGCCATGTTGCGCCACTCGTGCTCCTCCACCGAACTGACCGAGCCGCCCTTCCTTGCTGGGATTGATCTTCTCTCAGTATGCCTCGCTTTGGACAGCTTAACCGAAGATGACCCCTTTCTCCACAAGTGTAACATCTAGGGCTATATCCTTGCGGACGATCGCGTACAGGTGATGCCACAACCTCCCTGATACGGTGTGTTCGATGGTCTTGCCTCACTGCCTCTACTTCCAAGGCATGGGCCAAGGCATCCTTCAGTGTCTCATGATTCCCAAGTCTTACAGCGGCTCTAACTTCCAAGTCACGTATTCCGTCGATGAACGCCTGTACCAGATTTCCATTGATGAGTGCAGGGGCGGACTGGTATGCTTTCCGAACCAACTTTTCAACTTCCAAGGCCCACTGCTGTAAGTTCTCGGCACTACGTTGAACGCGATCCCTTAACTTAGCGCGAAATACGTGCTCCAAGTGAGCGTCGCCGTATCTGGACTCTAACGCTTCCAGCAGTTGTTCGTAGGTCACATCCTTGCCAAGAGCCTCAAGTATGGTTAGGGCCTGGTCTCGGAGTCCTAAGGTGAGCGCGGTCATAGCTTGCTCTTTGGTCCACCTATTCGCCTTCATAACGGCTTCAAATTGAATTTTGTAGGCCGACCATGAAGATGTTCCGTCGAATGGCGGTACCTTAAATCCACGTGCCTAAGGTGCAGCAACCACTGAAGGCACAACCCCGTCTCCAGCCCTAAGTTCACATAAAGCCTTCTTCACCCCAGCAATCTGAACTTCAGCTTCTGAGATACGATTCGCATGCTGGTGAACCTGCTCCTTCATCACCTGGAGCTCCTTACCAAGTGTTGAATGAAGGTCTTTTATGAGGAGCATCTGCTCTTCTTGGCGGCGAGCCTGCTCCTCTTTATCTTGTTGAAGCTTCTCTTCCAACCGACGGGCCTGCTCCTCTTGACGAGCACCATTAGCGCAGACAAGTCTGGCACCGCTGGTGCCGAAGAAACTCCACATGGGCCAGCAACTGGCTCTGTCGCAGGCTGAGCACCACCCGGCCGGTCTGTAACGGGGAATCTCCAAACCGCCTCTTATCCATGTCTTGCTGCCGTTGACTCCTTGTACGAATACCCTCCGTGTCGTCCTTTGGTAAAATTGGCATAATTTATCCCTCACTTCTGACACCAATTTGTTACGAGCTGGGTATGGGATAAATTATTTTACACCAATTAATTAACCAAATATTCTTTATTAACTCAACAACTTATTTACACAAACATTAATTCACTAATAATCACTATTCTCTTCGTAATCGCTTGTATTCGCATCCGTTCGCATCCGTAGTCGAAATCAGACTGACTCACTCGCCCGCCGCTCGGCCTATTTATACAGTCATGGAAGTTTCTAGAACATTGTCGAACTATCCTATACTGGAATATTCTAGAAACATCTATGAACTTCCACACAGTACCACAATGGAATGTTCTCGAACCTAGTGGAAACTTCTGGAAACTTCGACCACATTCTCGAACGTTCCAGTGTAATACGGTCGACGTAACAGTACGATGAAAGTTCTGTTCTATTTGGTCATCATCTCATGAAATTGAATCATCGTTTTAGCTGATGCTGCAATATTTGAAACCTTTAAATCCATGTTTTACGAAAATTTATCATCATAAATGTTTTTCCATGAATCGATAGAGCTGAATTTTCTGATCCTTATGACATAAAGGATTACTATTTAAGTCTTATTTTGCGTCTGAAAAACTCAATGTTTTGCTACATAATTGTTTTGACATGTTTACAAAATGACAGGTCAATGACAGGCCTCCTCGTGGCCAACCAGACGCTGCAACTCCCGCGGACCTTGACCCCGGTGCTGCACGTTGCGAACCTCGCAGACCTGGACCCTGGTTCTGCACGCGGAAAACCTCACGGACCTGACCCTGGTTCTGCACGCGGCAAACCTCGTGGACCTGGACTCTGGTACTGCGACCCTGTAAACCTGATCTTTTACTAATACTCTCCTCCTCTGCTCCGAAGCTACAACCTCGTCCCCGAACCAGAGCTGCACACTCGTAGCCGAACCCACAACCACGAGTGGCCGAACAGAAACTTCAGCCTCGAACTACGTCACGAGCCCTAATCTTGACGGATCTCCAAGGTCGCAGTTTTTCTATTCCATCACTCTGTATATTCATATTATTTTTAATTAAATGTATTTTATGCTCTCAAACCCTTCTTTTTAAAATTAATTGGCAACGAACGGCCTCTCCGTTTCGTTACAAGCTCAGTAGCCACGCAGCCAGCTCTGATCCTTAGTACGACTAGTTTCTGCTTCGATAACCTAGCAGTCTTCAGAGGCTAGCCAGCTAGGGGAGGTCTGAAAGGCGATAGCCACGTAGTCCCTTTCATCCCTCCACTTAGGGTTAGCGCATGATATTTAACTATTGTAACGTGTATGTTTTGTGGCTTGTGATTTAAATCTAGCCGAATCTATTGATTTTGGACCTAATTGTTTGCGATTGAACTAATTTTGATTGAAGCCCCATTTGATGTAGTGGTGAAACGGGTTATTTTGTAAAACTTAGTGTGAAAAACTGACACATTGGTAGGTAGTGAAAATACTTGAAAGTTTGGTTGGTTCGCGAGAGACGCACGCACAACACTTCTCATTTAATTCTGACATACACACATATAACCAGTTTGGTTAGATTAGGTTAGGCAGACAGTGTGCGAACCGTTTCAGGGCCGTCCGGCAGGTACGCTTGCACAACTCTTGTCTCCTCAAGTCGGATCCTTTGCCCTGGCTTGGTTGCATACAGTGTAACATAAGTTAAGTTGCAAATAAATTATTATCAAGTTCAACGGGGCTTTAATTTCACAAACAGCAACCCTACGCTTTAATTTAACTTGCAATATTTGTTTGTTTGGGTCAAATCTTGCATGTTGAATTAAAACCGCTTCCCCTTATCCTAGTCCTATCCGGTGCTGAATCTTTACTAGTTGGTTCAGTTCCGATGACAATGCATTTTTATGTTAAACATGACCAGCATCGACATCCAGGATTAGCTCCAGAAGGTAGGAATTCTTGAACGGTCAATTGGTTGTTATTATAACAAATGCGTATTATTTTTAGGGTTGCGAAAGTCCGAATGAAAAAACGGAACCTTTATAGGATCACTCGTGTCTGTCTGTCCGTCGTCTGTCACAAAATTTTGTCCCGAAGATTTTTTAAACTTCCCATTGATCTATGAACTTGAAAGGGGAATGCACAAAAATGCCTGAAATGGACAGAAACTACTAATAGTCCTTAACTCTATTTAGAATAAAATAAGTCATCATCATTCTCCTGCCCTTATCCCAATTTATTTGGGGTCGGCGCAACATGTCTTTTTCTTCCATACTCCTCTATTAGTCGTCATCTCTGTAGTCACCCCTTTTTTACCCATATCCTCTTTCACACAGTCCAACCATCGTTTCTTTGGCCTTCCCCTACTCTTATAGCCATCCACATCCATACACAAGACTTTCCTCACGACATAGAATAAAATAAGTATAATGACATAATTCTTAAGTTTGTCTATCTAGGGTAAAAAATAACGATCATTTAATATATTTAACTTGATATCCGCTAATATTTATATGGAGGGCGTGTTTATTTGACGTGAGAAAGTGACATTCAGCCAAAAAATAATCTTCAAATAATCCTTATCGAACTATGACAGTATTAACAGTTATCATTAGGTCTACGTATAATTCGACCTGTATGTACCATAACTCTAATTATAATAGTATATGTACGTAACTCAAGTCGCAAACGAAAAACCGTAAACAATAAAATACAAACTGTCACTAAAGCAAATGGCATATGATTCAAACAGCCTAATTACGTTTTCTATTTAACAAATAATTGATTTGAATTAATATTGACAAGCATATATTATTTTAATTAGACTTACGCTACATATAGGTCGTATAATACTAAATTAGTGATAACTGTGCACTAAATGTATAAAATAGTTCCTTAAGGATTATTTGATGATTCCTCTTTGGTGAATGTCACTTACTCGTGTCAAATAAACACGACCTCCGTAAGAATAATATAAGCGCATATCAGGTTAAATATATTAAGTGATCGTTATATTTTTACCGTAGTTAAACAAACTCAAGAATAATTTCACTATACATATTTTATTCTAAATAGAATTAAGGACTACGAGTATTAATAGTTTCTGTCCATTGCAGGCATTTTTTTATATAGCAGATGTGCATACCCCTTTGGTAATACTGTTTATTATTATGTATATTTTACTTACAAATACCAAAACATTGATTTCTCTAATATGATATCTCATATAATCAGATTTTTTCTTTGAAATTGATTTGATTTATTTAGAAGTCGGTTGTATTTTTTTGTTGTACCAAAGATTTACTAAGCATAACTACTACGAGTACCTACTACTTTCTTTTTCTACATTAGCTGGGGAATTGTCAATAATAATAAGTATATTACTACTTTTATATAACTTGCTATAATCTATTCTTACAGTAATAGATTCAATGTACCGTGCACAGAATCTATATATTTTATTAGCTTCCCAGAAATTGGCACAAATCCGAATTGGGATTGGGACGGTTTGAATAATATTGTGTATGTGCAAGGCAAGTAGTAGGTAATTATTTATCTTTATGTGTTTTATGCTCCATATCATATCTTTGGAATAATTTGGTAATAAGATCAAGTTTAGTAGGAATGTAGGTAAATGTTTGGAGATAGATGCTTCGCTTTGGCGTTGGTCAAATAACCCTATTATTAGTATATTTTGTTCATCAATTAGATTAGCAAAAAATATTAGACACGTATTTTTCCGTTTGACACGTAACCAAAAAATAAAGTAGAAACGGTGCGATGTTAATTTGGCGTGACGCTACACCTACGTATAAAATATACTACTCTTATTACCTAAAAAAAATTTTGTACAAAAAAAAAACAACAGACTTTCAAAAAGAAACAACACTAAAAATTCAAAAATAACTTTAATTTCGGAAGTCGGTGTTTGTATTTTATTTCTTCGTTATTTGACACCGACATCCGAAATTAAAGTTATTTTTAGTGTATTTTCTTTTTTAGAAGTCGGTTGTTTTTTTTTTTGTAAAAAAGTTTTTTATTTTTCACTTTTTAATTGTTATACCCTAGAACTAAAAACCTCAATAACATGGAACGTGGCATTTAAACAGTCACTCGTAATTGAAGTAAACAAAAACGTCATCTATGTATTTTTCGTTTTTGTTCAGTTTCTCAAAAAACGCTGAAGCAATTTCGATAAAATTTATACCGAATCACCTCGGAAGTATTTTCTTTCGAATAAAAAAAGAATTTTGAAAATCGGTTTACAACTGACGGAGAAATCGGCGGACATACATAAAAAAAAAAATAATAAAAAAAACAAACACTTTTTTTTTTTTGGGGGGATGGGAAATCATCCTATGACTTCTTCCGCTCTAGGGTGGAGCGGAAGGGCGTGTCAGACTCTTACTGACTAGAACCCACCCCTGTTCCTCCCTGCCCTGAATGCCCAGGGGCGAGGTAACTCTTTCGAATTTATCCTCAACCCCCGGGCAGGCATCGGCCGTGACAGGCCCCGTCCTTTTTGCTGACAACTCTTTTAGGCGCGCGTGGAACACTACGCGCCGTCGACTCTCGGGCCTGGTGCTGATCGGACGGCGAGTTACCCACTACACGCCGTCCGCAAACCCGGGTCTACGGTGGCCGGAGATCGTCTCGCGGCGCCCGAAGCCCCTGGCGTCTCCTGCGGCGGCTGCTGCTGAGGGCATGAGGGCCACTCTGCTGTTGTTGAGTCTCCTTCTCGTAGCCGCCTCCCTCTTCGCGAGCATTTCTGCTTCGCAGAAGGAGGAGACGGCTTCCCGTTCCCTCTCGCTCCGTACCATGGCCTGAACCAGGGCACCTCCTTTATAGAACCTCCTCCTTTTTCGAAAGTCGGTTAAAAATGACGTAACAGTCGGAGCGAGAGTCACTCCCGAACTTAGGTGCGTATCTCTGTAATTTTTTATTGATTTGATAAAGCAAAAAATACGTGTCCATAATGTAACAGGTGAACGACATAAATTATTATTTTTATCCTAGAAATCTTCCCTATTTATTAAAGAGATAGATTTTGCATCATCTCATGCCAAATCCAAGTCTTCGTCAACCGATGTCTTCGTCGCATGTTCGGAATATACTGGCCCGAGACCATTTCTAACGTAGAGCTATTTGAGAATTCTACGAGAGCTCGATCGACCGCCAGATCAAATGTCATAAGTTCAAATGGATTCATCACACGCTCCGAAAGGATGCCGATCACATTCCTAAAAATGCCATGGATTGGAATGGCAGTCTCTGTCACAGCTGGTGATGCACAGTATTAACAGAAAAGATGAACATCGGAACAACGTGGAGCGACGTGAACTGTGAAACTCAAAACCGCTCGCGATGAAGGACTACTATGGACGCCCTCTGTGCTTTCCTATAAACTATTGTCAAAATATTTCTTCCAGTTACTCTTACCACATGTTAAAACTACCATACAAATGATAATCTGTATGTAACAGCTCACAATTTAGGACCCATTAATACAGGGAGTAAAAAGACACATCACAGAGCCGTTAACTACGCATACTGTACGTCTAACAAAGTAGTTTTGCGCAAAAAATATTGCTGGGAAACGACTTTTATTTTTAGGTATGAAAAAAAAATTGTTTTTTATTGTGCGCAATGTAACGCAAACCCAGGCAAGTGGAATTAAACTCTGCCCCTTCGCTCTAAGCTACGTAGGTACTTGTCGGATACGTTTGATATTCATTTCGTTTTCGTAACTGCAAATGCGTATTTTCGTAATTTCGAAAAAAAAAATCGGTAATTCAGGTAATGTTTGTTTGGAAAAAAGTTTAGTGATAACACTTAGAATTAATTTTCGTAAAAAAGTAAAAAAATAAAATTGAGACTTTGGCCTTCAATATCTCCAGAATCAGTGGTTTTCCAGGTATGGTCTAGTGGAGAAAAATGATCCAAATAATGAGTATAATATGTGACTTTCGGCTTCGGAAACTGTCTTTTTCCGAAGCCGAAAGTCATTTACCTCATTTATAAATATCCTTCTGTGCCTAATGGCCTGGCTTTGTTCTGTCTCCTGCTTGATTTGGATGGAAGTGGAAATTATCTTTTTCTTGCTCCTTCGCTGTTCTTTTATAATTAATTTCGTTAAGGGACCCTACAGTTTAATCGTTTCTCTGGGTCTCGTCGAGCTTCATTGCCTCAGCGTTTTTTCTGGTGGTCGCCACTGTTGATTCTGGCTTACAGAAGTGAATGATAAATGATAAATGATGTTTATTCAGTAAATAGGTTACAAGGAACACTTTTATACGTCAATGTTTTTTGTCAGCTAGATGAGGCCGGTGTTTCCTAGCTGACTACCCTGAGAAGAAACACCGAAACAAACTCAGAGGTCAAAGTCTCTTTTAAAGTGTTGAAATCCATACAATGCGTACTGGTTAAATCATATGAGAACCATGTACGTTTATGTCTGGGATGAGCTTTTTGAAGAAAGCCACACACAAATTCGAGTGGACCTGTCCAGACAGTGCAAGCATTTGTCAGTCATCGCGAAGCTCAACTCAGGACTTTGAGGAGCTCAACGAACTGACGAACAATACCAAAGTAAGGACATTTGAGTAGGCCGCAAAAATACTCAAACTGCCAGACAATCATAAAATCTACATGAATATAACGACATACATAGTTCTCGCATTCACATTATTCTATATGAGGACCATGCAGCTTAGTGTCTGTAGTGGTCTTTTGAAGAAAGAACCAAACATATTTGAAGTTACAGTGGTTTGGGAATAGTGTGACGGTCTTGTCCCAAATAAAAAAAAAACGGTCATCTAACAGTCTAACTCATTAAAAACAAACCCACAGCTGCCAGTTTTTCCCCGCAACCAAATTGATCTGACTTAACGAAGATCCCGCATTGAAAGAAACTAAATTACTAACAGAAACAGAATGGTTCCCTTGTAAAAACCCTCTGATCGTTAAAGCGGCGACTTTTGAATTTAATTTATTGTATTTATTAGTACAGTTCGAGATTGATTGCTGTTTATATTTACGAATGGTTGTTTGTGTGTCCGAGTTGAGTTGGAATTTAAGAATTGGTTGGAGTAAACGTCCCCAAAATCTTTCGGAAATAATTACGACGGGACTTTGTCCAGCAATATGAATAATAGAAAGAAAGAAAAAAGTTTATTTGTTACAGACAGAAAAACACAAAATCAAGTAAAATAACAACAAGGCATGACAACTAAAAAAATTTATAAATAAAGAAACAACATAAAAAAAATATATTTTCAAAAAACCCGACTGTATAAACAACTAAAAAGTTCCAAACATGTCACTTTTGAAACAGTGATGCAATTGGTGGCAGTTATTTTAGTTCAATTATTGATTTCATACCGCCAACTGCATGAAACTCCTTGAATAGTGACTTGTTTGGAACTTTTTTGTTGATTTTTACAGTCGGGTTTTTTTTTTTTAATATGAACTTTTTTATTTTCTACAGTTTAGTGAGTTATATTTTTGGAATCGCCTTCTCGAACACTTTTTTTGATTCCCCTTACCCCGTCGACTTTAATTTTTTCTTTTTCACAATTGTCTGGTTGTCGCACAAAGGAATAAAAAACAGGCGGATAAACACATAACCCTCTCTTGCGTCGCGCGGTAGGGTAAAAATGCTACTATCTTAGGATATGCTGCCACATTAAAAAAAAAAATATCGCAGCGCTGGTATTACACTCACATAACACAGATATGAGGGAATGACTATAGAGTTACTAGCGCTGATATATAAAATCATCCATAGCCTTTTTCACCGACTTCAGAAAAGGAGGTTCTGTATTCGACCCGTATGTATGTCGGCGTATGTTGTTTGTCAATGAATTTTCTCCAAAACTGCTGATACGATTTGAATGCGGTTTTCGTTATTCAAATGCATATTTTTCAAGAAAAGTTTTAGTATATACCTAATACATTAGGATCTGATGAAGATCTTCGGAGATAGACAGTGAAACTCTTCAGTATCTAACAGCAAATGATTCGCGATTGCTACAATCGTATGTCTATGTATTGTTTAGTCGGTGTTTTTGGTTGTGTGTCTTCATTTTTTTGTTGACACCAACTTCCGAAAATAATGTTACTTAGCACGAAATTAATGTTTCTTTTTGGAATTCGGTTCTATTTTTTGTAAAAGAGTTTTTTATTTTAACTGTGTTAGGGTCGTCATCCAGTCTAACCACATACAACTGAAAAGCTATCGGTCCTCCAAAACCCAGTAACTGGTTATCTATCACGATACCCATTGACAAGACTGGTGTCAGTTTCTCTGGCTTCTGATTACCCGTAGGTAACGACTGTTTCTTTACCCGTAATGGCTTAACAGCCCAACGTGCTCTTCCAGGCAAGGACAAGTCTCGATATGCAATAATTGGTCACCCATGCACGGACCGACCTAGCGTTGCGATCGACCCCTGCGGCTTATAATATTTAGCCACGACCTTCTCAAATATGACCGGTGATATGATAATGATTTGAACATGGCTGAGATCAGTCTGATCATCCTCGTTCATCAACTGATCTTTGCAGCCACCCAACAACAATCCTATCGTATCCTTTGTATTCGTATTTATAATGTTTCTATTGTTGTTCCCTGTGTGTACATAAATAATAAAATAAATAAATAAATGGTAGAAACGTAAGGTATTTGCAAAACTGGCTTATTGTCTCCTCAAAATAAATAATAATTGTCTAACGTTGGCAGCACTGATATACAGCACAAGAGACGGTCACAGCCACGACTTTTTTTTATCTTTTTTTTAAGGGACTTTTATCCTTTTAAGACATGTCAGCCCCATCGTAACCTAACGTTAGTTTACTTTTCAACTTTAAATTTAAACCTTAACAAGAAGTTATACTAACGACACATTGCCAAGTCATAAACAATTTTAGCAGTATCACTTCCTGGATCTGCCAGGATTTCAAAAACCATACCCATGTCGAGTTTACGCAATCTTGACAATCATTTCCTACCCGTCTGGTTCTTGACACATTCCGCCAAAAGATGCTGAATATCATAAATAGCAGCACAATTTGGGGAATCTAGTTTTTTCATCAGATGACCAATTCTTCTGGTGGGATAGTGTCCAAAACGAAGTCTTAGAGCCGCTACAATATACGTTCTGCTTATTTAGTAGTCAGAAAACCATGAAATGCGAGAAGGTTGGTGTTGTATGACCTTTTACCAGATCCCTTTGAGTTTACTTAGATCTTGAAAGTAAAGAGCCCATTTTTCAAAACAAGCTGTTTTAAGTTTTGGCAGAATTTTATAGTCAGGTGTTATTGTTATTTTTGTTTTTTTTTTTTTGTGGGGCGGGAAGTAATCCAATGACATCTACCGCTTTGGGTGGAGCAGAAGGGCGTGTTAGACTCTTACTGCCTAAAACCCACCTTTGTTCCTTCCCTGCCCTGAGTGCCCAGGGGCGAGGTAACTCTGTTTCAAATTTGTCCTCAACCCCTGGGCAGACCCTCAACCCTGGGCAGGCAGCCTCCTCGTTACCTGCTAGTCCTATGTGCGATTGCAGCTTCACATTTTACTGACCGCAAGTTAAATTCATAAATGTATTTCAGAATTTTGTAGGCTATGGAAATGTTGAAGAGCACTTTTACTATCAGAAAAGATAATGATATTTTGTCCAGTATCAACGCATAGACTAAGGGCTACTGAAATGGCTATAGTCACGACTTTTACTTTAAATTACATTTTGTTTCTCACCACTACGATCAACAATGTACCGAAGCAAGACCATTGCTGTATGCAAAATGGTTAAACTTAACCAAAAAAATCCTGAGGAAGCTGCCAAACATTTACCATTGCATTGGGTTCGTGTCCGAAAAATTCGCCGATTTTAGTCCACTCCCTCTAAGGGTGCGTTTCCACAGAAGCGGAGTGGAGCGGAGACATGTAGGAATCGTTCAATCACAGACGAGACGAGTGACGCGATGAGGATTTCAACCATTGTGATTAGTCGATCCCTAAATGTCTCCGCTCCGCTCCGCTCAGCTCCACTTCAGTGGAAACGCACCCTAACGGAGAGAAGGCCAGTGTCCCACCAGTGGAAACGTTACAAAAAATAAATATTTATAAATATTTTTATGCTACGTATTAGCTATTCCTTCATTGTTAACACAGATTCAAAAGAGGAAGAACCAACTCACACCCGGGGTTTAAATCGATTGAACGGCTAGTTTTTCCAAAATTATATTCTTTAAGCCAAACGGATATAAGCTACAAATCTTCAATATCTCATAACATCTCCATCACCAATCCATTACGTGTAAGGGCTGTCCTATTTATCGGACGGTAACATTATTTCCGTCACATTTAGCCCACAAAGCCTCTTATATCTTAGATCAGGGAATTATTCATACAACTAAGATGAAAGAATACTAATTTACACGACACACTACAAAGAAAAATCAACTCTAACTTCTTAGGAACAAGCTATAATATCAGTTGATATGTTATAAAAAGGAAATACAACTTTCTGAACTATGTGTGTGGTCCTTAACGATGTTGATACACTGGCGTGCAAAAAATTCGTGCGATTTTCTTGAATATTTGTTAACGTTTAGTAATATGTGTGTGGTATTTGGTTTCATCGCCGGTGTAGTTGATGTCAAGATTATGGATACAGTGTGGGGAATTTTAATGGATTAATTTGTGGAGATGATATTGATATAATGTGCAAGTGAACCTGCTCGGACAGCTTTTCAAAGAGATGTTTAAAACATCTCTTTAAATTGTTTAACTATTTGCAGGGACTGAGTTGTAATCCCAGTTCTTGAAATACAACCCATTTTTTTTTTGGGTTGGTGGGAAATCATCCAATGACTCGCCCGCTCTGGGTGGAGCGGGAGGGCGTGTCAGACTCTTACTGATTAAAACCCGCCCCTGTTCCTTCCCTGCCTGAGTGCCCAGGGGTGCGGTAACTCATTTTCAGGATTTTTCCGCTACCCCTAGGAATGCAGGCACCGGCCACGATGGGCCCCGTCAATGGTGGCTGACACTCATCTCTTTGAGGCGCGCGTGGAACACTACTACGCGCCGTCGACTCACGGGCCTGGTGCTGATCGGATGTCGAACTACCCACTGCTCGCCATTCGCAGGCCCGGGTCTACGGTGGCCGGAGATCGTCTCGCGACGTCCTACGCTCAGTACCTCTCCTGCGGTGGTAGTGGCCGGGGCCGTGAAGGTCACTCCGTTGAGCTTCCCTCACGCGTCCCGCCTCCACCTTCACGAGCATAACCACTTCGCAGAAGGCGGAGACTGCCTCCCATTCCCTCTCGCGAGAGGTCGCCGCCACCTATCGCATCCACGAGGACTGAAATGCGACCCCTGGTGTGGTATTATAATGACTGGGGACGTGGCACGTGGCACAGCAGCGGTACTGTGTGTGTTGTATGTTTTTCGGGTAATAAATAAAACCCTGGATTACACGACTTGATAATCATTATTTTATGAATCCATCTTATTTCATTGACCAAAGGTGTTTGACTTTGACGTGTCAAAGTGACTTATGACAATCCAATTATGTTTTAAAATTCGAATTAGTGTTTAAACCTTATAGAGGAGTCTCTACAGTATCTACTTTAATGATTACATAAATTACTCAACTGCAAGTCTTGCCTTGTACCAATTATGCTGGGGTCATCTGCCAGCCTGACCAGATGCAACCGCACTGCAATTTTTAGGGTTCCGAACATCCGAATGTAAAAACAGAACCCTTATAGGATCAATCGTGAGTCTGTCTGTCTGTCCGTCTGTCATAGCCAATTTGCTCCGAATCTACTCGACTGATTGAGTTGAAATTTGGTACACACATGAAAATCTGTGACCCAGACATGGACGTCTAACGTAAATAAATGAATTTGGAATATGGGGGTCACATTGGGGGTATAATCAGAAAATTAAAAAAAAGTTTTTTTCAACTATATTGTGCTACATATCAAATAAAAGGACTTATTGTAAGAATTTCAAAATTTTTTTTTCATAATTCCAAAATGTATAGATCACAAATGACTATTACCCTCCCCCCCCTTATCTCCGAAACCACTAGGCCCAAAATTTTTAAGGAAATCACGGAGCGACAGCATATCTCACCTCAACAATTCAGTTACTGGGTAACACGACACCCCGCGGTTAATTTGTTTAATCAATATTCATAATCATCATGATTACAGCAGAAAGACGTCACTTGCTGGACACAGGCCTTCCACTTGCGTCACCACATCGATCGGTCCTCTGCATTTCATATCCATAGCCTCCCCGCGACCCTCACCAGTCATCAGTCCACCTTGGGCCTTCCAATACTGTGTTTTCCGGTACGCTGGTAGCCGAAAGATTCTGGAGTGCCGACACTTCAGAATCTTTAGGCCCTATAGACCGTCTGTTCTGCGAGCAATGTACCCTGTGTCACTTCAATTTAGAGATTATTCGGGCTAAAATCGAGCAGAATTTCATGTCATACTGGATAAGCTGTTGGTGGAAGCAGAATCCCACAGCCTTCAATAAGTCAACCTACAACCGGTCGGGTTTAACAATATAAATAAAAAAACTCTTTACATTGCCAATATTTCTGCAATCAACTTTAGTCTTAAAAATAAAAATAGATACTGTCGGTGTTCGTAGAAGTCTAAAAGACCCTTTTTATCATCGGTAGGACGCGCATAAAGATCATTTATCATAATCAAGCTGCGAACCAAATATCTACTGAAAGATACCGACACTCGAGGGGGGAGCCACTGGGTGGGCGGGGGTCAGAAGGCTAAGGAGTCTTGATGATCGAAATGTTTGTGATAGAAATGTAATACCTGTTCAATGGTAATTGGAAATAGAGTTTTCAAGGATGAAGTCGATGGTGGTAGTGTTATGCCCGACTACTACTGTAAACTTGTAGAACAAGTTGCAGTTTTAAGCAGGTCTTGAAAACGTTTGGTTTACTTAGCAAAACTACAGATTTCGATGATTGAACTTCTATATTAAACGGAGTTAGCGGGTGGAAATTAATTCGATAAAGATGACAAAAAGGAGGCATTTGCTCTGCAGTGGGAAATGATAAGACAAGTTTGTAATAATAATATGTTGTGTACCTATGGAGGCATCCATTAATTACGTGGGCTGACAATGGTGGTTTTTGACCTCTCTCTCCTCCTATAGTGAGATGTCTTGAGATTTAGTTCGACCCCCTCCCCGCTACTTTCACGTGAGATTATTAAAAATGCATATTTTGTGTTAATCATAGTTCCTACTATTATTATAAATACGAATGTGTGTATGTTTGTATTTTAATCACGCAAGAACGGCTGAAGGGATTTGAATGAAATTATGCACGCAGATGTATTAAAACCTAGATTAAAACATAGGCTGTTCACCACAGGCAGAAGCTAGTACGTAATAATCCATGTCTGATTGCGTTGGATTAAAAAAAAATTGAATTTGCTTAGTTATGCAATATGGCGGACTCCCAAAGATGGCGGACTAGTTATTTTTTTATTTGTTATTATTTTATATTCCCATGATATGGGTATGAAATGATAGGGTTTGCTGGGGAGTATACAAAAAAAGGTGGGTGTGTACTTATGTACGCACGTAAGAAGTTATACTTCTTTGGCGTAACAAGATAAAAAACCAAACTGTCACAAAGTTTACAAAAGGAAAACAATCATTCTTCAAGAACCACAGACTATAACTAAATTCAGGGTGTCGGTTTTTTGTGACGGTATGCGCACGCATTGTAAAAATGTACTCTCATCATTTTTCCCTAACGCGCCAAAAGAAGTATAACTTCAAAAGCGTGTTTATTTAGTTTTTTTTTATTTATAATACTTTTTTACGTGTTAAGTGGGCGGGCTCATTTTCGTCAGAGTATAGGTTGGAGCGTGGGGTGAGACAGGGAGGCCTGACTGAAGAGCCGCGGTGACGCGGCTCTTCAACCTGTACGTCAATGGACTGATAGGTGGGCTCAATGAGGCCGGTGTCGGCTGTTCAGTGGATGAAATTTGTATGAACAACATTAGTTATGCAGATGACATGGTGCTGCTGAGCCCATCTGTCAGAGCCCTTAACATCCTCATGGGGATCGGTGAGAGGTACGCGGGGTCACATGGCCTCAGGTATAACTATAAGAAGAGTGAACTACTTATATTCAAGGCGGCTAATAAGAGTCCAACAACCGTGCCACCGGTCAGGCTTGGAGGAATGCCTATAAGCAGGGTTACCAAATTCAAGTACCTGGGGCACTGGGTCACCGAGGACCTCTCAGATGATTTGGATACTGAGCGGGAACGTAGGGCGTTGGCAGTGAGATGCAACATGCTGGCGCGCATGTTTTTACGGTGCACGAAGGAGGTCAAAATTGCTCTTTTTAAGGCATACTGCCAGACATTTTATACCTGCAGCCTGTGAGTCCGTTATACGCGTACATCTTTCAATGCCCTACGGGTCCTGTACAATAATGGTTTTAGGATGCTGTTGGGGTTGCCGCGCTTTTGCAGTGCATCAGGTATGTTTGCTAAGGCCAGAACGGACTGCTTTAGGGCAATAGTACGCAAAAGGGTGGCTTCCCTGATGCGCCGCGTGCGGGGCAGCACCAGCAGCCTTCTGAATACCATATTGGGAAGGTTTGACTGCCCGGTTGTAAGGCACTGGAACACTGTTCACGGCTCTGGAGGTGTCTTTTATAATATTAAATAGAGCAATTCATAATGTTACTAACAATTTTATAGTTATAAGTATTATTTTACTAACAATTTTATGGAATGTAATGTTCTGAATTAAAATGATTAAATTAAATTAAATTAAATTACTGTAGCTATCTGGACCTATATTACTTGAAGCAGACCTTCTGCTACTGTCTTTCTCAGTGCTAGAACCTTCGAAAGTGGGTCCGGGTAGTAAGATCCCTTCATCGAGGGGGGATGAACACCTCATTTGTCTTGTATTATCAAAGTTATGATTAGATAGCGTCGTACTTCAAGTTTGTACTGCAAAGTGGAAGAAAGCTCTAAGTAAATATGTAAGCAACATTGTAATGGAGAATTGATTACTTTTAGGGGTAAAAGGGATTGTTTGAAAAGCCCTGTAAATAGTTGAATGTTTGGCCCAAATTCTACTATCAACTTTATCATCATCATCATCATCATTTTAGCCTTAAAATGTCCACTGCTGGACACAGACCTCCACAGAAAATCATCGTACCCCAAATGCCATACGTACGGACCTATCACTGAACCCTGAGGACATCTCATTCATTACCAATGCCTTGTTAAATTTTTGTGTTTTTCTGTGCGAGGCACGCAATAAACTTTTTTCTTTCTTTCTTTCTTTCAACCATCCATGGACCTACCCCGGCAAGTGTAGTTTAACCTGATGGATCGACCCGTGTCTTGTACTTTAGCCTCGAGCTGTTTGACTAATCTAAATTGTCCGTAAATCAAAGTCACAACTGTCATTCTTCTTTTCAGTTGCAGGAAATAGACTAAGAGGTTCTTTCCTTTTCTCTATCGCAAGCACAGACACTATGTTGAACAGTGATAGCATGTTTGAAACAGAAAACACGTTATGCTGACATCAAATAAATCAAATAACATACGCGGATGGATGTATGGATGTATAGGTGTCTGGATGTTTGTTGTTAGCTCACGCAAACACTAGTGAACGGATTTTAATGAAACTTTACAGTAACATAGCTCATACATCAGAATAACATCATCATCAGCCTTTTAATGTCCCCACTGCTAGGGCACAGGCCTCCTCTCTGTGAGAGGATGTGGGCCGTAATCAACCACGCGGGCCCAGTGCGGGTTGGTGGATGTCACATGTCTTCGAATTTTTGGTTCTAGGACATGCCGGTTTCCTCACGATGTTTATTCACTGTTTTGAAAGCAGTGGCGATAAAATAACTTACACTAAGTAAAGTGCCTGATTGGGTTTGAACTCACGACCTACAACTTGTAAGTCGCGGTTTTAACCAGTGACTTACCACTGCTCATCAGATTTTTTTTTTATTTTTTTTTATTATTGTTAGGCACGCGTTTGATCACTATCTCACCCGATGGTAAGCGATGATGTGGTCGATAATGGAGCACGCTTACCTAGAAGTAACCTATTCACTCTTGACTTAAAGACTCCCAGGTTGTAGCTATCAGGGAACACAGACTCCGGTAGGGAATTCCACTCCCTAGCTGTACGCACAATGAATGTGTTCTCAAAATGGTTTGTGCATATGGATGGGATGTCCACCATGAACCGGTGGCATTTATAGTACGTCTTGTGGTTCGTTGACGAAACGGGCTTGGTGGAATCAATAATAAGAATATCATAAGCTATAATTTATAATGTAATTGTAATTTATAAGTACTAATTCCACGCGGGCGAGCCACTGGGAGAAGCAAGTTATTTATAAAAAAACCCTTTGTCTGTATAAATGAAATTCTCTACTATTATTTCCGCATTTTTACCTCGAATGTAAAACTACACTTCCTTAAAAAAACAATGCATAACGTTTCTTTCCCCAAAGCATTTTCTGACCGAGATTTCTTCAGGTTTTCAGAATAAAACAGTTTGCAAAGGAATTTGTATCTATGTCGCTTGTACGCAAATATGCAGACTGAAAACTAAGTAGGATTGTAATAGTCTTGAAATAACTGAAATAAAAGTACTTACTGTCTTTCCTTGAGACTTGGAATTCGTTGAATATGTAGGGTTACACAAAGAAAGAGCAGTACATAAGTACGGAGAATTTTTACTGCTATAAGGTTTGTTTACTTAAATTTGGGACCACCTTTTTAGGATTCCGTATCCGAAGAGTCCAAACGGAGACCTATTGCGGTCACTCACGTGTCCGTCGATCCGTCTGTCTGTCTGTCCGTCATCTGTCACACAGGTTTTACAGCCAAACGGTTAGAGCTACAGTTTTCAAATTGTCACAGTATAAGCATCTTATTGACCCAAAGCCATACAAATAGTCAAAAATAAATTTGGTACGGAACCCTAAATGTGCCAAGTGTGATGTGTCACACTTAGCCGGTTTCTAGGGTTCCGTATCCGAAGGGTCCAAAAGGAGCCCTGTAGCTGTCACTCACGTGGCCCTCTGTCCGTTGTCTGTCACACATGTTTTACAGCCAAACGGTTGGAGCTACAGTCTTCAAATTTTCACAGTATAAGCATCTTGTTGACCCAAAGTCATACAAATAGTCAAACATACATTTGGTACGGAACCCTTAATGTGCAAAGTCCGACACGCACTTAGCTGGTTTTTAGGTTTCCAGACCCGAAGGGTCCAAACTGAGCCCTATTGCTGTCGTTCACGTGTCCGTCTGTCCGTCTGTCTGTCTGTCCGTCATCTGTCACACAGGTTTTACAGCCAAACGGTTAGAGCTACAGTCTTCAAATTTTCACAGTATGAGCATCTTGTTGACCCAAAGCCGTACAAATAGTCAAAAATATATTTGGTACGGAACCCTAAATTGCGAAGTCGGACACGCACTTGGCCGGTTTTTTACTATTACTGGACTCACGCTTAACCACTATCTCACCTGATGGTAAGCGATAATGTGGTCGACGGTGATTGTGAGAGAGGGAGTGCTGCCGCTGTTGAGCTTCCTTCTTTTTGTTCCTTTTGTTCATTTGGAGCGTGAAGGAAGGAGAAGAGAAGGAGAAACTACCACTAGTTAGTGTCACCTGATAAGCACCACCCAGGGACCACGTATAGGGACTAGCAATGGGTATTCTACTACGGACGCGGGTGACTCGGCCCCCAAAACTTACCATGAAGTAAGGAGCTAGGAATGTTCCCAATTAAAACGCAAATCAAAGACGAGTAGCTCATAGCAGTAGCACAAAGGTGGTGCCTTTTTTTTTGGAGGGTGGAAAATCATTCAATGACTTCTCCCGCTCTGGTTGGAGCGGGGGGCCGTGTCAGACTTTTACTGACTAAAACCTACTAAAACCTTCCCGTGTTCTTTTAATTGCCTGTGCGAAGGATCGCGGTCACTCTCTTTCGAATTTATCACAATTATGTGCCTAGCCTTTCCCAAATATGTTGAAGGCAGATAGACAGTCGCTTCATATAAAATATTGCTATTCTATTTTATCATGCATAGGCTCGACCATTATCTCAATTGATGGTAAGCGATTATGTAGTCAACGATGGAATACGCTTACTTAGAAGTAACTTATTCAATCTTGACTTAAAGACCCCCAGATTGTATATCCATCGGGAAACACCGACTTCGGCAGGGCAATTCCACTTCATAACTGTAGGTACTCAAAATAATAATAATAATAATATTCCACAACTAACACACAACGCCATCTAGTCCCAAGCTAAGCAGAGCTTGTGTTATAGGTACTAGACAACTGATAAACATACTTATATATTTCTAAATACATACATATTATAGATAAATTACACCCAGACACAGAACAAATGATCGTGCTCATTACACAAACATTTGTCCTGGGTGGGAATCGAACCCACGACCTCCGGCAAAGCAGTCAGGGTCACTAACCACTAGACCAACAGGCCAGTCAAAAAAGAAATGAATGTGTTCCCAAAACCGTTTTGTGCGTATGGATGTGTGAGTCCACCATGTACCGTCGGCGTATCGCCGTACGTCTAGCGGTCCGATGATGGTAGGTACGGGCTTGGTGGAATTTCACTATGCAATGTAACCAATAGAAAACCGACAGGCTAGCAACTCGGTGTCGATGCTCAAGACTTTGAAGCTTTGACTCGGCGAGTGCATCGTTACCGATGATCCTCTTGGCTCGTTCCTCAATTGACTCAAGTGCATTAAACTGGTATAATCTGGAAATCGACTTGGTAACACGACACTCGTTGGTAAAGCTGGATATCGGACTTTCAGTTCTCTGCCGAAAAGACAGCCGGGACCTGCTTGGCGTGCTTTCCGAGTCACAGAAAGTACTCTGTCTTACGATAAAATATTTACTTTTTACGCATTACCTTGAGACAAATTTGATGAACCCCTTACTTGTTTTGTAGAAAAAATATGTGGGCAGTATTCACCGAAGACGAAGGAACAAGCCTTTTCTCAAGTAGTTCTTCAAGTATTTTGCTATCAACAACCAAATTAATAAACAAATAAAATCATCCATCTGCCAAGAGAACATCTGCAGTTGAAGATGTTTAATGAAGTTATCAAAAAACCCATTACATCTAAATGATAACCCGTTTAACCCTCCCTAATCACGCGGCAAAACCCGTTCGATTTCGAATAAAAATCAACTTGTCAACTACTTAACCGGTGGCACACTATACGATAATGTGGAATACATTGTGTATCGCAACGGATACGAAATGGTTCGTATCTCGAATAACAGATAAGAGACGGCGCGGTTACTCGAGTCAAAGTAGTCGCGCAGGCATTGAGGGATTTGCTGGTGAGGATATTGCTGATATACTTTTTTAAATTTACGAAAAAAATACCAATATTGGTCCTTTGCTGCTCTGGACACAGAGCCGTGGAAGGAAAGGGAGGTTTTTGCCTAGCAGTGAGAAATTGGAAACTAAAAAGTTTTTGTTGAACGCGGTAGTCGGCTAATTAAGAGCCGTAAAGAGACGTTATGCTGCCGAGTAGAGGACCGACAGCATCAGCAAAAGTCTTGCCATAAATAGAAGATTCTGGTCGAAAACAATTTTTTTTTTTGTTTTTAGTGTCCTACTGCTTGGCAAAGGCCAGCACTTTTCTTGCGCTACCTCAAACCAACCTTCGTAGATGCGCGTCCAGGTCGTCTCGCCACCGCTCTCTGGTAATATAGTATGTAAATAGGTACTTATTTTAATATGATAGGTGGCAAACAGTAGAGCTATTCTGTAAAATCTCACCGTGAAAACTTAGGTGAAATGACCGTGAAGTGGGCTGTCAATCCAAACAATCAAGGTGGAATGACAGTTCACTTCACGCTCACTCCACCTAAGTTTTCACGGTGAGCTGTGAACAGAATAGACCGGCAGAACATCGTTCACAACTCAAGAACCACAACTCAACACTTACTAATGTTTAAAACTCCCCAAGAAACCGAAATTTTATCTATGCATGGCGTCAGTAATTTAACCGCCACCTAAACCAAACCAAAACCACAAACCTATTTTTAAAAGTCATAAATAGACAATAAATAATTCATTCAATTACTTAAATTACCATAATGTCAAACGACCACAATCAAAATCACGAAAATCGACTAAACCTCACAGCAGTGGCCATCAAATAAAGCTAAATTAATACCTCCTTCAAGATGTACAAAACAAGAAATGCAGTAACCTGCTGTGTTTCTCAAGAACGGGATGAACTTGTTGCATCCATTAACCACTTACTGGGAATAATATTCCTTATAAGGTATGCCATACTCATTTGATTGTAATGACTCAATCCGGAGTGTGTAAAAAGTGATACAGACGGATAGGTAGTCCGATTTATGGATGACTGGGCATAGAAAATTCGTGTAGCTCATTAAAACAACATATCTTGGGGACAGTTTTGATTATGAATGTGGATAGTCTAAGTTAGTGGAGGAAAAAAGTAAACTTGAAGGATTCTCGTCTTATCTTCTCTACATCTGGATTATCTAAGGGCCGATATCACCATTCGCTCTATGAACTAAGTTTACTGAACAAAAAATAAAAACCATTAAAAAAAATTATAGTGAATTAATCTTAAAAGATACACATATTATTATGCTGTTGCGGACTTATTTTTAGAACTTTAAAAGGAGAACAATTCCGTCATACATAATTTTTGCGTAACTTTAACCGTTTACGCAGCGCACGCAACTGAAGCTCTCAAAAGATTTTTTTTTCCGTTTTTGTCACATTTTTCATTGATGCTTCGCTCCTGTTAGTCGTGATGTTATATAGCCCTCTTCGATAAATGGACTATTCAACACAAAATATATATATAAATATTTTTTTTATTCGATCCTGTAGTTCCTGAGATCAGCAAACCAACAAACAAACTCTTCAGCTAATTGACAGGTACCCATGTGGAATCAGAATGGGTTGCCAGCAAAGAATATAGAGTTACGCATATGACTGTAGAAATAAAGTACATACACATTTCGCCAAGCGAGAAATGTACTGCAATATCGTAAACTTGGTTTGTAAACGAAGGGTATGCCCAGATTTCTGCTGCTAGACATGTACAGTAAAAAAATTAGAATTTTAACCTTATTATGTTTCCAACCATGTATTTAATTAAGTATTGCCAAAATTTTTGACCGAAACGGACAGGAATGTGAACGCTCTAGTACTAAAAAAAGTGTGTGTGTACTTATGTACGCAAGTAAGAAGTTATACTTCTTTGCTGTAACTAGATAAAAAACCAAACTGTCACAAAGTTTACAAAAGAAAAACAATCATTCTTCATGAACCACAGACCATAGCTAACTTCAAGGTGTTGGTTCTAGCTAACTTTAGGCTGTAGGTTTTTTGTGAAGGTGTGCGTGCGCATTGTAAAAATTTACTCTCATTATTTTTCCCTAACGCGCCAAAAGAAGTATAACTTCAAAAAATAATTAAACCCATAGGTAATTACGCTGTTTATCCAAACGTGTTTTATAGAATACGATGAAAAACTCACTAACCTAACCTAACTGTAGAGGATCCACCATCACCCCGGTGTTGAAAATGGCGCCATCACTCTGACCATAGCAAATTACAGCTAGCATAGTTCATTTTTGTTATGTCCTAAAGTATGCTTTATTATGTCCTAAGTATGTCTTTTCATGTCCTAAGTATACCTTATTATGTCTAAAGTATGCCTTATTATGTCCTAAGTATGTTTTCTTATGTTTTAATTACGTATCATTATGTTTTAAGTATCATAAGAATAAAGGTAAAAACATGTTCAATGTCAAGGTTTATGAGGTAACTTTTTTGTATAGCGCAAGTAGTGCATGCTAAGGCGCTAAAATTGACCAATTGTGTTAAAGTCAGTAGTAAGAAATTTCGGCTAGTCAGCGATTGGTTGATCATATTCATGCTTCTCATGATTGGCTACAGACAGTGGAAAGTTTTCGGAGTCCACCATGTTGTTTTATGTACATATTGAAATACATATGTAAAGTTCCTTTGTTTTTATTGTAGTTTATAGATTTGTGAGAATGTGAATTTAGAATCTAATAGTAAAGTATAACGTAGATTCAGTTTGTCCTTCGAATACATATTTTGTATTATGTATAAATGTCAGTTTTGTCGTTAGAAAGACAAGTAAATATGTAAAGTAAATATGCAGGTGTTCATTACATAAGAGATAAGAAAAGTCTTCTCTGATTGGTTGTCGTCAAAATGTCAGAACGCCTGTGATTGGTCGATAGTTAATGTTCAAGTTAATTTGTAAAATTAACAAAATGTATTGGCTGTCCGGGTCGGCATTATCTTCACTACGTGCCCCATAGAATTTGGGTGATATATATAGGCGCCCCTGGCAGTCAAAATTAGTCTCTCAGCGTTAGTGACTCAAGTGAGCTCGTAGGCCTCTGGCTTCGCTCCTATCGCCTAGTACCACACCTTGTACGGCGGTTTAAAGTGTCTTGTACCACTCCTTGTACAGACATTAGTTACTGTCCACTATTGGGGCAGTAATTCATATTGTGTTTTCAACTGTAATTCTGTGTAAACCTGTGCTTCATCTGACTTTTTACCATTTACCTTTTATTTTATGTAACAATATACCATTTTAATTTCATCTGTGTATCAATTGATTGACCCACTTGCTCATTTCATCACACGTGAGTGTCGCGAGACAACAATACGCCAGTCACACACAAATCCTTCAACCCTCGCGCCTATCGCGAAAAGCATCGTCAACACTAACGTTATAAAAACAAAATCAATTCAATTACAAAAAAAAAAGACACCACCGACCTCAAATACTTCATAATCCTGTTAAAAATAAAAGGTTTAAAAACCATCTCAGTGGATGGAAGACTAATTCAATTCCAACGCGCTTGGGTCGCGTGGCCATACTTTTTGCTTGTTAAAATACCTGCCCGCAGTGAATGAAAGAACGAATGGTCGAGTGAATGGTTGAGTGAATGAGTCCCGGCGGGACATCGGCGCAATTATCTTTTTTACTTGAAACGTGTCGTACGGAAATGAAACGACTTTATAATAGGGATGATTGGATGAACCTTGTTTTAAGTGCTTGTAATCAGAGGCTGTTTGTTTGACAACATTGTCTTTGGATTTTGAGGATTCTAGTTATACGAAACAAGTCAACAATAGAAAATCTATGGAAGTTACCGAAACGTATACCTGCATATGTTATTTGTTTGTAACTGCGCTGCGTGTCGCTGGTTCGTTTCTCGAATGGAACAAAGATTTGTATGGATTTGTTTATGTAGGTATGCGACTGTCTCTATGTAGAACTTTGACGTTCAATAAGTGCTGGCTCTGAGTTTAATTTGAATAAAATGACTTTTGATTTTGATTTTTGATTTTGCGAGTTTGAATGTTTCTGAACGCATCAATAATACTGGAGTAATTCCTAATGAGGGGCGAAGTTTTTTTTAAATAAGGGTTATTCAAAATAGCAAGGTGTAGAACAAAGTTTAACATATCAAGGTAAACTGCTGACTGTGTTTACCTTACAATAATCTGTTGGCTTTGTAAATAACATGACATAAGTATAGCTGCAATCTAATCCTTAGTTACCTATTATTGTGGTAAAACAGTAGCTTAAATGTTGATTCTCTTTCAGGCAAGAAAAGGTAACAATTAAACATATTATTACATTATTTACATTATTATTTATACTTAAGATTAATGTAAAATGTATGACCACGTTGTGATCAATAAGTTCTCTTTCAGAGCAACACACATTAGTTTTGCTTCTTTATTCCAAAATTACGTGGATTGTTAATAATGATTTGATAATTCGAATTTTCGCGAAAACCCTAAGGACACGCTAGGGATATTGCGAAAATACGGATATTTAGACAATGGTGAAAACATTTTTCAATTCGGTTTAAACTGTGACCCACTCACGAGCCGAGTGAACAAAGCCACGCCGTGTGCCAGAAACTACTAGATTTTATTTGTAGTAATCTACCCGGAACTACCACTTTCACCATTGTCTAATTAATTATCTGTGTTTTCGAATATAGGGTTTTTGCAAAAAATCGAATAATACTCGTATCAAATCATCCTACGACATATACACTATGACTACGACCACACAAGAGGTAGAGGACCGCACAGATTAGCCTACCTACTCAGCATGTAATGGAGGATGTCACACATGTACAACAAGTCGAGTAGCCTATTTCGAGCTCAATTAGTTCACATACACGTGACGTGTATTGTAGTGATAATGTATGGGAAGTGGAGGATATCGCTGGTTTTGTGATACAAATCAAGACGTAGCCGTAGGTCTGATTATGATTTTGGTTAAAAAAAAAAACTGTTATTTCATCGTCAACATCTCAGACGAAAGACGTCTACGGCTGGACATAGACCTCCCCGTGTCGCACAACGATTGAATCTGCATCTGATGCCCGCGACCCTCACCAGGTCATCGGTCCAGCCCACCAACGTTGCGTCTTCCGGTACGCTGTCGCCCCTCGAGAACCTTCCAGCCCCATCAACCATCTATACTGCGAGCAATGTGCCCGCCCACTGCCACTTTAGCTGCCCGTTTGGCTATGTCGGTAACCTTGGTTCTCCTGCGGATATCGTCATTCCTGATTCGATCACGCAAGGCAAGTCTGAGCATAGCGCTCTCCATTACCCATTGGATAAGTTTAAGCCTTCTAATGAGGCCCAGTGTGAACAACCACGTTTCAGTGCCATATGTCATAACTGGCAACACGGACTGGTTTTTCGTCTGGACTTTCGTCTTTAGATACTGTGGTATGTGAGACGAGAAGGTACCACGCAGTTTCCCGTCGTTCCTCGAGAGATATCAGACATAGGTTTTTACAGTTTTGCTAGCATCAATCTGGAGAACATTGATATCTTTCTGCACGAGTACGTTCTTAAACGTTCCTCCCACCTTTACAAATTGGTTATCCATTTTTAGCTTCATTTTTCCCACATTTAACGTCATAGCTGAAACATTTCTGCAGTTTGTAACTGTAATTGAAACTTCTCTCCTTTTATTCGATTCCTTTGTGTAGATCGAGTACCTAATCTCTAAAATCTGGACTGGCTATCCAACTAATTCTCTATCATTTATTGTAGTTAAGGTATGCCAAACATATTTCAAAATGTATAAAGTACAGTCGGAGAATTAAAAGATTAAGCATCTCTAAGTCAATTTTTATGTGCAGAAAAAATCCAAAAAGAAACACATTTCTAGAAACGTGTTTTTTTGTTGTTTTTTTTTGGGCTGTATCTCATGATCCGTAACAGGTAGAAAGTTGAAACAGAGACATACAAAGCAAAATGCCGCTAGTCTTTTGGGCACACTATCAGTCGACAGAGCGATGCGGAGGAATTTTTTGACGTCATATTTTAAGTTTTATTTAATTACGAGTTTTCGTTTTAATTGTGATTAGTTATGTGTTATAATTTATATTTAAATCAATTTTATTAAATACATATCAAAGTCATATTTGGTGTCTACATTTATTGCCGCAATATGAATTGTGCGCAAGAAATTTTATGATTCATCTCAAGCAGCCTTTTTAGACCCTTTCCAAGTAGAATAGCTTTCGATTTTTACTCACGAAAAGCTTGTGGCAGAAGTCTAATTTATTATGTTTTCCCAACAACATACCACCAATACAATGACAGTTATCCGCTACACGTAAAATCAATACATTTGCGCTTAATCTTTTCATTTCGTGACCGAACATAAAGATTGCAGATACAATTCCTTTACAACCACAATCAAGCCGAAGCGATGAAACAAAGGTACAAAAGGTGCAAGAAGCAATGGAATTAAAGTCCCGCAAACTGAGTGCAATGCGCATAGCACGCGCCATCTCGGTACCAATTAGTGCTGTGTGCCTTTCCAATGTACCTGTCACAGGGTCATTCAGAGCACCCTTTTTTTTATTGGGTTGGAACATCATCCAATGACTTCGCCCGCTCTGGGTGGAGCGGGAGAGCGTGTCAGACTCTTACTGACTAAAACCCACCCCTGGTCCTTCCCTGCCCGAGTGAGTGCCCAGTGGTGCGGTAACTCATGTTGAGAATTTATCCGCTACCCTTAGGCATGCAGGCACCGCCCACGACGGGCCCCGTCAGTGGTGGCTGACAACATCTCTTTGAGGCGCGCGTGGAACACTACGCGCCGTCGACTCACGGGCCTGGTGCTGATCGGACGGCGAGCTACCCACTGCTTGCCGTCCACAGGCCCATTGAGAGCACCCTAAGTTTATAAAACCTCGCGAGATTATTATATACTATTTTTGAATATTTACTCATCTACACATAAATTCACGCCTTTATGTGTTTAACCTATACCTACCACGTTCCGTGTGTGTGGTCTCAGCGGCGGTTTTTAAATATCGCGGCATATACTGAGTTAGGCGTTTTTTTGGCCTCGCAGAGATTTTCTTCTTCTTTCATAATAATATGTGTTGTAAGTTTTGTGTGAGGTACAAATTAATATTTTTCTTATTCTTTGAAGTTTATAAACTCTTCACAATAAGAATGGCTGACTACGGGATCAACGGACACTAAAATTAAGAGTTCAGATTTTTTTGTTTTAAAGACATAGTTATCGATAGAGTAGTGGTGGCCCAGTGGCACAAGCGGTGACTTACAATTTGTGTGTCGTAGGTTCGAACCCAGGCAGACGCTTTACTTTGTGTAAATTATTTCATCACCACTGCTCTCAAAACGGTGAAGGAAACCATCGTGAGGAAACCGGCATGTCTCCGAACCAAAAAATCGAAGACATGTGACATCCACCAATCCGCATTGGGCCCGCGTCGTGGATTATGGCCCACACCCTCTCACAGAGAGGAGGCCTGTGTCAATGAGAGTTGGATATTGAATTCCAATTGATATTAATTTTGATGAACTATTTCTTGTTTCAGTGATTGAGGGTAGGTTGGTACATGATACACGTGTGATCCCAGAATCAATAAGGGGCTTTGTATTTCCTCGAAACCTTTATTAATACTGTATATTATAATTTACAGTGAGAATAGGGATCAAGAACCCGGAAATTATAAATGATGCCAGCAGACCTCGCGAACTACGTACTGCTTCAGAATCAATTATTGAATCTATTCTCGAGATTTCATCAAAAAAGCTATTCCCTAAAAAATGTGTGAGAAAATGAATTTTCTTCATTATAACTTTTTTCGTTAATTAGGGTTCCGAAAGTCCGAATGAAGAAATGGAATCCACTTATAGGATCACTCGTGTGTCTGTCTGTCCGTCTGTCACAGCTAATTTGCTCCGAACCTGCTGAACCGATAGAATTTGGTACACACATGAATATTTGTGACCCAAACACGAACGTGTACTCTAAATAAATTCATTTGGAATATACTTTTGGGATGAAAATTGGAAAATTAAAAAACAAAGTTTTTCAAACTGTACCGTGCGACATATTCAATGAAAGGGCACATTGTGGGGGTCTCGAATTAAAAACATATGGGTGCTTCTTCGAGTAATGCATTCTTCGGTGATTTTGAAATTCAATTTTTTTTTTTAAATTGATATCAGAATCTTAAAATATACGTAAAAGCAATATTTTTTATAAAAAAGGCACCTCAGAAAGTGATATACTTACAAAGATACTCGAGGTTAAAAAAATGAAGGCCACGCTAATCACAATACACCCCACGAAAATAAATATTTTAATGTAACTTTCTCAAATGAGTTACTTATTGTTACATATAGAAGTTATTATATTATAAGGTAAAAAAAATAGGTAGGTTACTAAAGCAGAAAACGTTTTTTAGTAGAATCAGTCCAACATTTTTTATTATTTGTTAAAGAAATTACGAAAATGTACTAATTTAAACATTTCAAAAAAATAACACTTTCTCTTATTTTGTTAGGAACATACTCAGTATTTTTAATAATCACAATCATTTATTTACTATTTTATAAAATTATAAATACGCCCAGTTTTTGGCTTTGAACTCTTCATTATGTTTATGCCTCTCTCTTCTTATTCTTTCGGATAACTTCTTTCTTTTTAATTTTTCTTCTCTTGTTAATGGCATTTTTGGTCTAAAAAAGTTAATAATTTGTTATAATTTTTCTAAACATGAATATAGGTGAGTAGCTAATCTTTCGCTATTTTCATTTGTTTTGTTTATTTATTTACGCACGATTAATGTACAAACGCAAACTTAATAGCACATGGCATTTTCTGCCAGTTATCGATTTTTATTGTTCTGTTCTTAATATTATTAGGTACTTATAAAGTAAGAAACCCATTTAATGTGACATTTTAAGTTTGATTTAAACGAATTTACATTTAAAAAAAGTAATAAAAAATATTTTCATCTATAACCGATACAAAACTCAAAGTTATTTCATTTGCATGGTCAAAAATTGATCTACGTGTGTCAAAACTACCACGTAAACCACGCAAATCACGACCACGGATATCAAAATAAATCTTTTATGCTAAAAATATACAAAAACCTTTTAAGCAAATAAACTGTGTTTTGATTATAAGTTACGTTACTTTATATTTGTTCGCTACAATATTTTATTAAATAAATGAATTCACAGACAGTGGAGATAAATTGTACCACGCAAATCAAAGTTTTGAGAAACCAAACCCACGCAACGTCTTACTATCTATATATTTTTTTAAATCGGCGCACCATCACAAAAGCAAAGCCCGGCCGTCGGAGCGCGACTAGTTGTAACTTGAATTAGGATGACGCATCATCAGGCCGCGAATTTAGAGATGTGCTAGTGAAATTATAATAATCCACGCAAATCAGCAATTACCTCGGGACAGTTAAATTTAATTTTTTTTAGGAAAAATAGTTCTTTTAGAACTATATTCTAATTTTTCATAGCATTGTAAACTTCTTAGGATTTAGTGTTTTTTTTTTTGGTAAGCATGTAGCGTTTAGTTTAAAATATATAATTTACTAAGTGACCCCGATCTGGTGATCGGGGCTGAAATACATGTAACTAAAAGAGTTATGAATATAAATGTGGATGGATGGATTGTGTGAGGAGTGCTATGAAAGAAAAGGGAGTTAGTGATAGCGGGACGGCTGACAGGACAGAATGGAAGAAAACAACGTGTTGCGCCGACCCCAAGTAACATGGAATAAGGGCAGGTAGATGATGATGACCAGATCGGTGCTCGGGACACTCCACGAAAATCATAGAATGGGGGTATTTTATTTTTAATGATATTTAATTATAAAGATTATTGAATAATAATCAGTAACCCAGTTAACAGAGGATTTAAGGTTTGCGCGAAAAAATAAATGTATGGGATTTTCTGGCTACATGTAACAACCCTCAAACCAACGGTTCAACGTGTTTTTCGAGACACGGAGGAGTCCCAGTTTGTATTAGACGGTCACTCATCCCTGGCCCGACCTCGGCGAGTATTCCTTAAATGATAAATGATTTTATTTTGTAAAAGGATTAAAAATAACACTGTTACTTGTCCACTTTTCTTGTCATTTTAAAGCTAGATGAGGCCGGTATTTCCTAGCTGACTGCCCTGAGAAGAAACACCGAAAAATACTCAGTGGTCAAAGTCTCTTTTAATGTCCATACAATCTGTACTGGTCAAATCATATGAGAACCATGTACGTTAATGTCTGAGATGAGCTTTTAAGGGAAGCACCACGCAGATTTGAGTGGACCTGTCCAGACAGTGCAAGCATTTGTCAGTTATCGTGTAGCTCAACTCAGAACTTTAAGGAGCTCAACGAATCGACAAAAAATACCAAAGTAAGGACATTCGGGTAGGCAGCAAAAGTATGTAATACCTTAACCTTGAAGGTCAACCCATGTGTCTATTCACCTAGACAAGAGCTCTTCTGTTTTATCATCTCCAAATTATCAAAGAAATCATAAAACACACAATTTTACAACTATTTCTATGGCGTACCAAACTATCTGTACCCTGGCCTGCGGACGGCGAGCAGTGGGTAGCTCGCCGTCCGATCAGCACCAGGCCCGTGAGTCAACGGCGCGTAGTATTCCACGCGCCTCAAAGAGATCAGTGTCAGCCACCACTGACGGAGCCCATCGTGGCCGGTGCCTGCATGCCTAGGAGTAGCGGATACATTCTGAAAATGAGTTACCGCACCCCTGGGCACTCAGGCAGGGAAAGAACAGGGGTGGGTTTTAGTCAGTAAAAGTCTGACACGCCCTCCCGCTCCGCCCAGAGCGGGAGAAGTCATAGGATGATTTCTGGTGGGTGGGAAATCATCCTAAAATAATAATTTAAAAAAAAAGAAAAAGGCCATAGAAATAGTTGTAAAATTGTGTTGTGATGACTCTTATGTATGTGATTTTACATGTTTGTAAACGCACCCATGGCACAGGAGTAATTCCTAGAGTGGAGCAACGTGTATTTTTTAAAGAAGAAAAATAAATAAAGTTTAGATGTCAAAGGTTCACTGCATCGACGACCTTAACACACGTGTTTTCAGAACCCATTACAAAACTTGTCAACTTTTTCACGAAAATGGAAGGACGACTAAGGACAACTTTTCACTTACTGACCAAGGAATGTTTCTGGAAATTTTTGTTAGTAAAATGAGTACCTAAATTCAATCAAGGAGTCTTTGGAAACAGGTTATTTATTGGCTTGTTAGTACAAAAGCAAACATTATAAGTCCGGGCTCAAATTGGCCTAGTAGGCTTTTGTAACTGAAATACTTAGATATTATTTGATTTGACTTGCACGTGTATTATATAAATGTTACACGTGTTTAGACTTAATGAAGTTGTAAATGTTTGAGGAGCTTGTGGCTATACAGGGTGTAACGAAAGGTCTGGCCATATTTTAAGAATTGCATCTGTCCATCGATAAGAACAAATTTTTTCAAAAAAACCTGAGGATATTCTTAAAAAAAAAATGTTTACCTCCCATACAAATATTGATCAGCTGATGATAACTTTGTATGGAAAGTCCAATTTTTGTTTTGGGAATTTCCAATTTTTTCTTAGGCCCATACCGGGTCTTAAAATATGACCACACCGTTCCGTTACACTCTGTATATTAAAGCCGAGATATCACCTAAAGCGCGGTCACTCTTGGACTTCATAGAAAAGAAAGAGATGCGCTACGACCAATGCTCGCAATTTATTGCAAAATATGAAGTATTTTATCGGTTTACTTAGGATTTACTAATATATTTATAAAAAATAATCCATCACTGGATGCAATTCATTTGAATTTTTATGGTATATTTTTTATTATGATTATAATTGTTAATGAAGGGATAAACTGCTTTTTAAGATAATTAAGAGGTATGTTAATAGATTTTTTTGATGCATTAAAGTATGTTAAATTATGTTTTGAGTTCCATCACTGTCTGCAAATAGCACTTGAAAATATCATGTTTATTTTATTTGTCAAAATTATTTACGTTTTAAAATGGTCCAAAACGGTCTCACTGCTTTAAAAAATCACCTTTTTGACCGTTTTTGGGAATCTCCGCCTTAACAGCCGTACGGGTCGAACTTCGAGGTTAAGCCACCCATACCATCTCACAGAGTCCCAGTCTCTCAGCAGCGGGAACATTAAAATGCTGGCTATGGTATAATATGATATTTCATGTCAACACCGTTATTACACCCAAAAAATGTTCACTGCTAGACATAGGGTACATTGAAGGATCAAGAATCACCACATACATTTATCGGTCCATTGCGTCTTGCATTAGTGTCATGTCTACTGCCACTTGAGTTTAGTAATTCTACGAGCAATGGTTCTAATTTGATAACATAAAAAACTTCAACTATAACCTGCTCCATTTTTTTTTTTTTTTGGGGGTTGGGAAATCATCCTATGACTTCTTCCGCTCTAGGGTGGAGCGGAAGGGCGTGTCAGACTCTTACTGACTAAAACCCACCCCTGTTCCTCCCTGCCTCGAGTGCCCAGGGGCGAGGTAACTCTTTCGAATTTATCCTCCACCATCGGCCGTGGCAGGCCCCGTCCTTTGCTGACAACTCTTTGAGGCGCGCGTGGAACACTACGCGCCGTCGACTCTCGGGCCTGGTGCTGATCGGACGGCGAGTTACCCACTACTCGCCGTCCGCAGGCCCGTTGTCTTCTCTTTGTTCCGACGGCACATTTTTTAATCATACTGTTTGAACCAAGTGGCTCGCCATGTTTATTACTTCGTTCGAGGCTTTGCTTAGGTCTCCTAGGGGGCAGGTAAACGGAGGTTTGGGGCACTCCAGCCTCCAGCAACAGGAGTACCGCACTCTCACTGAGTGTTCGAGGGACGAATAATGCCCCATTTCGCCTTGCCTTTAGGCTGACTTTCAGTCTTGCTGAGATATGGACCTAAAAGTGGTCGCTTACCCCATGGTAAGCGACCACTTTTATACTTCTCCTTTCTTTTTTCTTTTTTTTTTTGTTCTTTCTTTTCTCTTCTTTTTTTCTTCTTCTTTTATTCTTCTTCTTTTTTTCTTTTATACTTTCAATAAAGACAACCTCCACAAGTGGGGGTTCACGAATGGCTCCAACCTTCGGTGTTTCTGCGGCGTTTCTCCGCCGACAATGGCTCACCTCTCATCTTGCTCCGCATGCCCTGTCACCTGTAAATATGAGAACCTTATGTCTGCGTCAGCGAATGCAAATGACGTCGCTGAATACTGAGCCAGACATAATAGTTAGACATTGCCATAAAAACGCTAAGAAGAAGAAGAAATACTATATTATATCATCACTGGCAACACGCACTGGCCTTAACTGACTTTCGTTTTGAGACAATGCTGCTTGTAAAAGTCAATTTCACCGACTTCAAAAAGGAGTTATCAATTCGGATGTTTATATATATTTTTTTTTTGTATGTTCAGGCATAACTTCGTCATAATATAGACGAATTTGCAAAATTATTGTTTATTTCGAAAAGGGTTCATTCCGAAATGTTTCCATTTAAATTTCATAATGTTCTGATGATGAGTTTCGGAGATAGACAGCGGAACTCTTCAAAAAATGAAGAAACAAAACCAGAAACACCGACTTCCGAAATTTAAAGTTATTTTGCAACTTTTTTGGTTTTTTTCTTGAGTTGGTTCTATTTTTTTTCAATTTTATAAAGCACGGCTAAAACGCTTGCGCAATGGAAACACACGCTATCGGTTCTCCAATAATTAACGTTGTAGGTAGCTAATACAGGTTTAAAACTGACACCTCATTCTTTTTACGATTAGGGTCTAAAGAGTCTATGTTACCTCAAATGGCTTAGCATGATCCTCCGTTATGTCGATAATACTGCAGCATTAATTTTGAAATAAATATATGGCAAGGTTGAGGATCAATGTTAAGTATTATAAACCTCAAAAACACGATTCCATAAAATTTTCTCGATAGAAAAAAAATCCAAAGTTACCTCTAAACCGAAAACAATAAACCGCTAGCATTCAAAAAATGCTTAAAATTAGATCATGAAACTTTGCATACTAACTGAACTTACTATAAAGCAGGTCCTACAAGTTTTTTAATTTTTAAATTACCATTATTTTCACAGTAAAAATAAAATACCTAAACTATCACCTAAACTATGCCGTCTTGAAGCTTGTTCCCTGGTGCCCGACGCCCCCGTTCAGTCTCGCTTCGGCTTTCGAACGGGAGGGCTGTGTCGCTTGCGCTCAGAGCACACATTACGCAACAAGACTACGTAAAATACAAATCTTGTAGTACTTATACTTATAGTGTTGGTGCAATGGGAAATAACCGTAATAAAAATAAGAAACGAAAGGGTTGGCGCAAAGAAACTGGAAAACATGATAAACGTAATGAAGTAAGTATATAGCTACCTATCTACTTACAGTAGTGCTATTCTGTAAAATCTCACCGTGAAAACTTAGGTGAAGTGAACGTGAAGTGGGCTGTCAATCCATACAATCAAGATGGAATGACAGCTCACTTCACGCTCACTCCACCTAACTTTTCACGGTGAGCTGTTAGCAGAATCGTCCAGCTGTATTAGTGATTACAAACATGTCACGTTTGGTGCAGTGGCAGGTGATTGGCTGCTGCGTTAGGAGTTGCAGGTGTTTCTGCTTGTGAAGATTTGTGTTTGTAAACGCACCTTTCACGATCCAGGCGAAATCCAGGTGTACACTTTTTTTTTTGATAATAAATGTGAAAAATGGGTGTCCAATTTTGTAAAAAGTTAAAAAGTTCCCTAAATAGGTTTGTTGTTGTTTTGACAATATACAACAAATAGGTATCTATGTAGTACCTAATTGTTTTTTTTTATAATGTTGCCGACTCCAGGATTTCAACTGAATCGGAGACGGTGCGATTACAAACACAAATCTTCACATTCACAAACGCGCAGATCCGACACAACTGTCTGTAGGCCATAAAACACTGATCTGTTGTTATTATTATTATTACACATGGCTATATAATTTTGACGGCACGGTTGGCGCAGTGGTTGAGCGTTCGGCTGCTACGCTGCGTGTCACGGGTTCGATCCCCGCACGGAACAAATATTTGTATGACCTGCAAATAGTTGCTCCGGGTCTGGGTGTCTTGTGTATGTGAATTTACATGCTTGTGAACGCACCCACGATACAGGAATATTCCTAGTGTGGGGCAACATTTTTTTAAAAGACAAACAAAAATCAAAAAAAAATTTATCAAGCTATAAATTTCCAGTATAAGCTGATCTCACATTGTATAGGAATTCCGTACAATGAGAGGTCAGCTTGTACTGGAAAATTATCCCTCCACCATCAAATACCAATTCACCAAATTTGTATTTCAATAAAAAATGTAGGGTGGATAATTGTTATTTGTTATTCATAGGGCAAGTCTGCTTCTATGGACGATTTAGTCTTCTTTTGTATATTTTTAGGGTTCCATAGCCAAATCATAAATAAAAATATGTGAGGTCTAGGTAGGTATTTATTTGTCCCGTGTGATTGTTACAGGACCGGACGGACGGAGGTATGACCTCCGAAAACTGTAGAAATAAATTCGGACGAAACAAATCTTCATGTGTTACAAAATATATAATTGTAAGTACCTATCTATCATACGTGTGTGATAATCACGAAATTTGCTGTTCCCCCATGGCACTACCGCTTGGTACTAACGCGTAACGGTACTATCACGAAATTGGCGAATTCATAATAAAATTTTCATAATGTTGGACTTTTTAGGGTTCCGTATTATTTATTAATGTTGACAAAATTATGCTGCCGGGGTCGCGAGTATATTTGAAAGAAAGTTACCGCGGCTCTTGGCACAGGCAACTGAAGGAACAGGGGTGGGTTTTAGTTAGTAAAAGTCTGAGATGCCCTTCCGCTCCGCCCAGAGCGGGAGGTCATTTTTTATATTTTTTTTTATTATAATCGTTTATTAGGAACAGAACAACAAATACAGGCAGATAAAAAAACAATGTACAACGATGGTAGCTGCAAAAGTTTAAAACTTTGGCGCAGCCACCAACGCCCATCACGCCAGTCATAGAATGATAACATAACATACCCCAAAAAAAGTGTTTTATAATGAATGTTGTGTTTTCTTGCAGATCACCCGAGAACATGAGCTGTTCACTGAATATACACAATCATTGAAATCAAGCGTCCCATTGCAGCATTCTAAACATCTTTGGACGAAGCTAAGATATAGATAAGATAGAAGTAAATTTTTGGAGAAAAACTCAAAACGGACTTGTCGTAAAAAAAAACCACCTTGGTATATACAAGTGCAAGGACATATCATCGGTACAAAAAAAAATGTATTTTCGGAATAAGGTCTGGATGCGACAAAAACATCAAAGTCAAAATTATAGAAAGATGACCAATATTTCTGAAATGGAACTAAAATTAGAACATTTTTATAAAACATGCATGTTACCTGAGCTATGCAATTCCAGACATGTTCTAACTATGTAAATTAGAAATTTAAGCGATTAAAAATAAATGTTATTTAATTTTGACTATTTTTAATTACTTTGAAAAAAACTTATGGTATTTATCATACCTACCTACATACCTACCTGCATACTTACCTACTTATCCTACCTATACCTACCTATCTTATACTTATACAAACCTTGTCCTGAGAATCACGAACACAACAAAAAAAGAATTATGCAATTTGGTGAAGTCCTTCGAAAGATATACGCATACCTACATTTCGGCGATTCATTCTTATATAGATGCATAATAACTAAGAAAGTGGTAATACAAGGAGAAAGCTACCTATTATAAGATTTTAAAATGGCACAGCGTAAACTTACTACCAAGCCAATGTACCTACAGAACCCTCAGTGCAATGGTGACTCGCACTTGACTAGTTTTTTGTAGCTCTACTGCTACTAAACCGACTCTAAACCACTGCATAAATTCTACAATTTATGTAGTGGTTTAGAATCGATTTTTCTAACCTATGTATACCATATGTATGTATACCTAGGTACTTGCATATACCTACAACCTACATAATTACCTACATGCGCAAACGGCTGTCACATAACATACATACACTAAAACTATAAAACGCAAACTTACTACAAAACTAATTGGCGGAACCCACAGCGCAAAGTTGGCTCGCATTTGACTAGTATTTTATAGAAGTAGGTAGGTAAAATAAAATAGTGTGCACGGCTAGACATCACCTATACCGTCCAGTATAAGCTGATCTCGCATTTTATAGGCTTTCCGCACACTGAGAGGTCAGCTTATACTGGAAACTGATCGTTTATAGATACATTGAAATTGTATTTGCGATATAATATATAATTTTATATTCATAAAATGACAAGTTAAAATTAAATTAGATTGATAATTTTATTTCTTAGTACTCGTCCGATAATAGTGTAGTTTACTCTAACGAAATCGCTTCGACCTCAAGGCCGCGCGTGTCGCATCTCTGCGAGCAAAAGTGTGCGAGCGAGATAAAGAGTGCAGTGGCACGCGGGGAAGTGGGGGCGAAATTAGAATTTGAGCTGAGGTGGTATAGGCTCTTAAGTAAAAGGCAATAGAGTATTAGAGTTTTCGGGACGATTAATTTTGTTAGGTTTAAACGTTGTGAAGCGTGTTTTAATTAGATTTAACTTGACATGAAGGATTGTAAATGAGCATATTGTTGTATTAGTGTTGATCGGCTCAAAGTATCTACATGTTATTAATCCGGTAGGCTCAATTTTCACATTCCTACGAATTAGGAGACATTCTGAATATTTCTGAGTACAGTCACAGAGCCACAACTGGGCTGTAAATGTAAACATAGTAAGGGTCTTTATAAAAGTCATAAATCAGTTGTTACTTGAAAGGGTAACAGAAATGTATTAATGGTAGGTGCCTTGTGTAAATGCGACTGATCGCAGTCACTATTTGTAAATTAAATAGAATAACGTAAAAGTAAAAGTCATTGTTGTAACTGTAAAAGTCAAAAATGTTTGAGATTGACCGCAAGGCCAACACTCGTACGTTTAAAGAACGTTTGCTTTCGCATTGCAGTCAATCTGTCAAGAACACCTTTAATTTCCACACATTTTGACAGATTGTGACTGCGAATGTTGCTTAAAAATTACAAGAACTTGCCATTTTTTTTCACGTCTACTTAATTTCAGTAGTCCATGTCATATTTGACATTTCAACGATTGATATCATCGATAGAATGTCACTCTGTCCAAGCCCTTCTTGCAAAGATTGCCCAACAATTTCACAATCGAACAACAATTCCCTCTCTCTTTTAAATACACGATAGTTCCAAATAAACGGAACAGAATAATACATTGCCCAGGCTAACTTATTAGGCTTATAGAAAGTCTGTCACAATTATCCTTATAGGCAAGTTATAATTGACTCTTTTGTTTAGCGTACAATGCTTGCCCGGCTATTATTTGGATTGGCCGGTAGGACTTCGAATTGGTCACTAATCAAATATTGTACGGCCTTTGTTCTATTCAAACTGGGTTCTATGGGTTTAGGTATGTTTTTTGATACTTTTGTGGTTTAGTTTTAGTAGTAGGTGTTCAGAAATGGAATAAGTAGATTACTAAATTATGGGGCTTATTTATAAAAGAATAAGCTTATGATTAGTTTAAACATTGATTAGCAGATTCTTAATATTCTAATAAAATTCTTAATTCTTTATTCTTAATTTAGAATCCGCTTCAGTATTTTTTTTAGAGGTTGGGATTTTTTTTATTTTTTTTTGTTATGCACTCGTTTGACCACTATCTCATCTGATGGTAAGCGATGATGTGGTCGAAGATGGAGCACGCTTGCCTAGAAGCAATCTATTAGCTCTTGACTTAAATACTCCCAGCTTGTAGCTATCAGGAAACACAGACTGCGGCAGGGAATTCCACTTCCAATTCCTATTGGAGCGGAAAGGAGTGTTAGACTATTACTGACTAAAAACCCATCCGTGTCGTCGTTTGCCGTTCATCAGTATTTAAACAAAGCATTCGGTAAGCAAGTTTAATATACAGGGTTTTTTTTTTTTTTTTCTTTTTTTTTTTTTTTTTTTTTTGTGGGGTGGGAAATCATCCTATGACTTCTCCCGCTCTGGGTGGAGCGGGAGGGCGTGTCAGACTCTTACTGACTAAAACCCACCCCTGTTCCTTCCTGCCTTTGAGTGCCCAGGGGCGAGGTAACTCTGTTTCGAATTTATCCTCAACCCCCGGGCAGGCATCGGCCCTGACGGGCCCCGTCTCTTGCTGACAACTCTTTGAGGCGCGCGTGGAACACTACGCGCCGTCGACTCTCGGGCCTGGTGCTGATCGGACGGCGAGTTACCCACTACTCGCCGTCCGCAGGCCCGGGTTAATATACAGGGTGTAACGGAAAGGTGTGGTCATATTTTAAGAGCCGGTTCTGCACATGGAAGTGATCAAGTTTCTCCAAGAAAAAATAGAAAATTCCCAAAAAAAAATTGGACTTTTCATACAAAGTTATCATCAGATGATCAATATTTGTCATCATTCTCCTGCCCTTATCCCAATTTATTTGGGGTCGGCGCAACATGTCTTTTTCTTCCATACTCCTCTATTAGTCGTCATCTCTGTAGTCACCCCCTTTTTACCCATATCCTCTTTCACACAGTCCAACCATCTTTTCTTTGGCCTTCCCCTACTCTTATAGCCATCCACATCCATACACAAGACTTTCCTCACGACATTTTCTTCATTCCTCCGCATCACATGCCCATACCACGACAACCGATTTCCACACAATTTTTCAGTCAGCGGTGCCACTTTCAGACTTCCTCTTATATACTCATTCCTAATTCTATCCATGCGCGTAACACCACACATCGCTCTTAGCATTCTCATCTCAGCTACATGCAATTGCTTTTCATTCATCCCTTTTGTGGCCCAACATTCTGAACCATACAAGACAGCAGGTCTGACCATTGTTTTATAAATCTTCCCCTTAAGTTTAAGGGGAATGCGGGAGTCACAGATAGTCCCGGTGACCTGCCGCCATTTCATCCATCCAATGTTAATTCTGTGCTTAACAGTCCGATCTATTTCGCCATCGCTTTGCACGAGTGAACCGAGATACCGAAAATCGGAGCAGCCTGGGAGAAGCGCGCCATCTAGCACTACAGCTTCAGAACTGGAGAGACCGCCGAAATCGCAGAACATGTATTCAGTTTTGGTTCTGCTGATTTTCAAGCCAACTTTCTCTAGCTTCTGTTGCCACTTCTCCAATCTGCTCTGGATCTCAGGTCCATCTTCACTGACCAGAACAATGTCGTCGGCAAACAGCATGCACCAGGGTGCCTCCTCCTGTATTTCCGACGTAAGAGCGTCCATAATCAACAGGAAGAGGTAAGGACTTAAAGCCGACCCTTGATGCAAGCCTACAGCCACACTGAACTCATCGGTGTTGCCAGCAGCCGACCGGACGTAGGTACTAGATTGTCTGTACATAGCACGAATCAACTCAACATACTTCCCAGGCAAACCTTTCTCTTTCAAGGCCCACCACAACACATCCCGAGGTACCCTATCATACGCTTTCTCAAGATCAATGAACACCATGTGCAAGTTCTTGTGCACACGTCTGTACTTCTCGCACAATTGACGGAGAGCGAAGGTGGCGTCCATTGTCCCTCGACCTGGCATAAACCCAAACTGGTTCGGGGTAATCTCACTCTCCTCTCGCAATCTTTTCTCTATCACTTTCTCCCATACTTTCATAGTATGTGACATGAGCTTTATCCCTCGATAGTTGTTGCAGTCCTGTACATCCCCTTTATTCTTGAAGATGGGCACTAGCGAACTATTGCACCATTCTTGTGGGATCACTTCTTCATACAACAACTTATTGTAGAATAAAGTCAGCCACATACATCCATCCTCTTTTAAACACTTCCATACTTCTACTGGTATGTCATCAGGGCCCATGGCCTTTCCATTTTTCATACATTGAACTGCCCTTCTTACTTCATCCATGCTAATTTCTCTCACCAAACCCATATTTACTTGTACCTCTTTGAGCACACCATTCCATTCATTCTCTTCGTTCATCAACTTTTCAAAATAAACCTTCCATCGCTCTTTTATTTCGTCATCTTTCGACAAGACTTTACCGAGTTCATCTTTCATACATTTTATGTGCATTATATCCCTCGTTCTCCTTTCTCTTAATTTTGTAATCCGGTAGAGCTCCTTCTGGCCTCTAGGGCTGTCCAGTAAATCATATAACTTTTCCTGCGCCTTAGCCCTGGAAACTGCAACCGCCTTTTTTGCCTTCCTCTTCCATTCTTTATAAATTTTCTTTTTCTCTTCTTTCAAATTATCATTTCCGGTTTCTACATTCTGCCATACTTTAAACGAAATTTTCTTTTCTTTTAGCATCTTTTGCACATCTTCATTCCACCACCATGTATCCTTTTCTATCATGCCTTTACCTTGCGATTCTCCAAACACATCTTTTGCTACTCGCCTTATACAATCCGCCATCTCTTTCCAACATTCATCCACAGATTTTCCTTCCATATCCTTCATGTCTATCATTTTATCTACCACTTGACTCTTAAACATACTTGCACACTCCTCATTTTCTATCATACGCCATCTGATTTTGGGTGGGGGCCGTTCTTTGTTCCTACTGGACGAGACACTGACTGTTACGTCCATCATTATGAGCCTGTGTTGAGAGACTAAGCCTTCGCCTGGCAACACTTTACAGTTTTTGACTGTTTTGAGACTGTTTCGTTTCACCAAGAAAAAGTCAATTTGGGTCGCGTGCTGGCCACTTTTGTAAGTGATCAGGTGTTCGTCTTTCTTTTTGAACCAGGTGTTAGTTATTGCCAGGTCAAAAGCCGAAGCAGCTTGCAGCAATGTCTCGCCATCAGTATTACGGTCTCCGTACCCCCAACCACCATGCACTCTCTCATAACCGTACTTCAGACTTCCTACATGCCCATTAAAATCACCCCCCACAAACACCTCTTCACTCTCCTGTACATTCATCATCACACAATCGAAGTCCTTCCAAAACTTCTCTTTTACACTATCCTCACATCCTGATTGGGGTGCATACGCACTAATAACATTTACTATCATACTCTCCACAACCACTTTAATAGCTATCACTCTATCACTTACTCTTTTAACATCCACCACACATTCTTTTAACTCACTATCCAAAACTATGCCCACACCATTCCGTTTGCCATCACTTCCACAGTAATAAAACTTATATCCTTCTCCTAATTCTCTTGCTTTTGCACCCTTCCATTTCGTTTCTTGCAAACACGCTATATTTATCCGTCGCCTTTTTAAAACATCTGCTAACTCTCTTCCTTTTCCAGTCATAGTGCCTAAATTCCAGCTCGCACACCTCAATCTTAATTCTCTCACTCTCCGAGCTTGCGTCTTACGTCGCACCCGCCCGTTCTGGTGCGACAACCCTTGTCCATTTCCCACAGGAGCCGGGTGCTGCCCCTGCGCGTCGCCTGTGGGGTACGCCCTAGCCCTATCGCACATCATATTTTTCCAGACCATGTTGCAAAAAGGTTTTGGCAGAAGTTTTATAGCCGGCCGCCTGCCTGACGCCAACCCTCCTTGGGAATGCTGTTGTTGGTGGTTTACCCGCCACCGCGCGGGTGGCCCATGGTGCTATAGTAGTATGCACTAGGTCTCAAGCTCCCTTAGTCGCCTCTTACGACACCCACGGGAAGTGATGGGATGGTACTATTCTTTTACGTCCGACACCATACGGTACTAAGTAGATGATCAATATTTGTATGGGAGGTAAAATTTTTTTTTAGAATTTCCTCGGATTTTCTTGAAAAAAGTTGTTCATATCGATGGGCTGATGCAGTTCTTAAAATACGACCACACCTTTCCGTTACACCCTGTATAAGGCCGTATTTATTTTTTAATATTTGTTACTTCGTACTTATTTAACGATGCACCTGCCATGTAATTTCTTCACCACACTTGATTGACTGGTAGAGAATGCCTCTGTCATTAAGTCCGCCTTGGTACCCGTTTGTGCATGAAATAAAAAAAAATGTGTATTGAAGTAGCTGTGGACAAAGTAACTATCGATTAGTAAAAGCGATTGCCAAAATACAAGGAGGACACGACAACACTACAACAAATGAAAACAACAAAAAAAATCAACTGTTTGCGACCAAGCCAGGGCAAGGATCCGACTTAGAGACAAGAGTGTGGAAGCGTGCCCATCGAATCCCGGCTCCATCCTGATCACAAACCTGTCCGCAAGTACGCAGAGCTAAAGAATAATTTACAAACGTTTTGAACAACTAACCCAAGGTTTCCGAAGTCGTCGTCCGCGGACCTATCCGGTTATATGTGTGTATGTCAGAGTTAAATGTGGAAATATAGTGCTTATCAGTGGGTATACCAGACTCCAAAGGTGACTTGAAAAAGGCGCCCTGATTCCACAAGTGCGTAGTCTCTCGCGAACCAAACAAACTTTCAAGTATCTTCAAAAATAACCCGTTTCACCACTACACCAAATGGGGTTTCAATCAAATTTAGTTCAATAGCAAATAATTAGGTTCAAAACCAACAGATTCAGCCAGATTAAATAGTAACCCACCAAATTATATTTCCAACACGTTTTTTCACTACGGTCAAAGCGACAACAACAACAAATGAAAACAAAAAAACACAACAACAGATGAAAACACTGGTACAAAACTAAGAAATCCAAACCCCAATCGCCAACCTCCTTCCAACCTGCTTGTAGTCAACTAGCACATTGCCCGCGGTTTTTCGCTCCCGTGGCCTATACCGCGAAAACTGTTATTTTTCCCGGGATGAAAAGTCTAGTACTAGTAGTAGACTAGCCTACGTTATTCGCTAATAATTTAGCTTTCTACTGGTGAAAAATTGTTAAAATCTGTCCAGTAGTTTCGGAGCTAATTCGGTACAAACAAACAAAAAAATCTAGAAAAAAAAATTGTATAGATAGACTGATCGCAGGCATAAACATCTCAACAAAAAACTGGCAATATTCAACATTATGAACAACTTTTACTATTGCAGACTGATTCCCATGGTCGATGGGGCCGAAAAGTTCTGTAGTAGGACCGCGTACCGGAAGACACGGCGTTGGAAGGCCTCCCACAAGGTGGACCGATGACCTGGTGAGGGTCGCGGGTAGCCGATGGATGCGAGACGCACATGACCGGTCTATATGACGACACTTGGGGGAGGCCTATGTCCAGCAGTGGAAGTCTTTCGGCTGAAATGATGATGATGATGATACGGAACAAATAGCAACGTAAGCCATTAATAAACCTGGGTCACAGGAGAGATCAAAAGAGTTACCGAGGACCTGGCTGAAGAAACAGGTCGGTTAGGTTTTAGTCAGTAAGAGTCTGACACGCCCTTCCGCTCCACCCAGAATGGGAGAAGTTATTTTATAATTTCTCACCCTATATAAAAAAATCATTAATCCACAGATAGAGTAACCTACTGTAAGTTCGCATCGTATTGAAATATTTAGGTATATTATGGCTTGAACCTAATACACACAAGAACAATGTAACAGCTGCTAATTATAAATGACAAATACGGCAATTAGATTACTGTGAGTCAATAGTTGCTTTCATTTTGTTACGACAAATGATTCACAATAATGTACTAAACGGTTGAATTTAATTGTGAATTTTAGAATGAGCTTGCCCTCGCAAAACGATTTATATTGATCAAAATTGTTTATTGATGTTGTCGAATTACAAAATAATGATTAAGTATCTCAAATGAAACTAGCTGGTAGGTAGTTAAGTTTCAAGCCAGTTGATCTATTTTAAACACATTTTCACAAGTACCTATTTCTAAACCTTTATGTAAGCGGACTCAATCCGCCATATAATTTGGAAACTAAGGGTTGAATTATAATAAGGTATGCTGTACACCATCACCCGTTGAATTATTCACAGATAGATATAAATTACAAAGTATAAGAGTACAAGCTAATAAGAAAACTACGTACAAGCGGGATAAAAGGGCATTCAACGTGGCAATAATGCTGCCAGTGTTCTGGGCACTTTTCCTATTGACAGCGATGTAAACAGTTTTAGATGCCCGATGAGTTCTTCTTCTCCGCTTTTCAGCCTTCATTAAGTTAAAATCGATTGACTTCAAACTCTATTGAACCGACATCAATCTAGGACAGCCTAACAATCCTCGCGCTCACACGGAAATCGCAAGCCGATTCCCGGCCACAGTAGGCGCGGGTTTGCGGACGGCGAGTGATGTTAGCCGTCCGATAAGGACTAGGCTCGGTTCAACAGCGCGTAGTGTTCCGCGGGCGCAGTTATATGCCAACGACTTTGAGTGCTGAGCTCACGCAACGCGTCGTACGTCCACCCAGTAATAAGACTCGCCCATCAAGGAGCGCTGTCGCAAATTAAACGCATTATTCATTTGCCTGGAAGAGATCGCGGAATGCGATAAGGCCGCCAATTGTGTGTTTTCTAGTATTATTCGACTTGCTCGTTGGGATCAAATAAAAAGTGGACTGTAATAAATAGGCTTGGTGTATTGCCGTTAATTTTACAAGATTGCAACTGTCCCGGACAAACATATATTATTTTTGAAGCGTTTTGAGTGTCGTCCGTCGCGGTGGCCTCTGAGAAAGCGAGTGTCCGCCGGCTGGCCCGGCTCCCCGCGCCGCACCGCCGCTCGTTCACTGATGTTGATGACGCGTTGGTTGGTCACGTCGCCTGCGCGTGCCGTCTGCGTGTTTGTTGGGTGCGATTCCCAACAAGTTTTTGGTGTACAATAAAGTATATAATAAATAATAAATAAATAACAGATATTATACTAAAACACGTAAACTAAAAGATAAATAATTACATTATCTTTAAAATGGTAAAGGTTTCATAAAAATACGCTAAATAGTTTTTGCGTAATTCTCAATTTTTTATCCGCGTTAGACATTACTTTACAAATTAATACACTATGTTATAAAAATATAATATCAAATATTCACATATTAAATTACGAAAAAAATAGTCTAAAGTAACTTATATATTTTTCAATGAAATTAAACTAGTGGTTTAGACGTGATGTTTAATTTAAAATCATTAGAAATCGTATCGTGCGCCTTAGAGAGATTACAGCAGTAAGTGACGGGGCCTGCTAGGGCGGATGCTTGCCAGGGTCACAGGTGTATTTGAAAGAGACGCTGCGGCCCAGGAACATCCCGTTCCACCCAGAGCGGGAGAAGTTATTTAATGATTTCCCACCCTAAAAAAAACTTTTACTACTTACTGAACTAAAGAATTTCAAAAACAAATATTGACAATACGAGTACAATTAAGAGAAAAAAAAGCAATTGATAGCATTATTATTCAAAAACGTTCCCGATAAAGTTGTTGGAACAACCGGTCGTTATCAACAACTAGTCGTTACAAAGTATATCGATGTAATTAATTCAGGGAACATCACTAAATTATACTTAATGCCTCATATTATAGGTTGGACGTTAGGAGAATAAGTTTATCAAGCTGTTTATGTACTGGAGTAGAATATTAATGTAGTTTAGGGTTATATGGTTCAGAAGAAAAATACGTAAGTTCTTCACAGAAAAATAAATGAGGATAGTAGGATTTCCTAATCTATTTTTATGAGAATCCACCAGAGATCTCCAGAACATCGTGTGTGGTCTTCAATAAACCCATAATTGCTATCAATATTAATTACTAACAGTAGGCTTTATTAGTAAAGCTACTGGTAAAAGCCAAAGATTCAAAACAAAATTCTTAACATGCATGACGCTATAAATACAATCTAATTAAGGCATCGTTTTAAAAACGTATCGATTAACCGTTAATCGACTCGATTGATTAATCGATAGAAATTAATCGATTCTATGTGTGTGGTCGGATGTTTGCCTGTTAGTGCTGTTTATGAAATACTTAGCAAGTTTATGCTAGATTAATCTTCAAGCACTGTCTTGGATACGTAGATGGTGTTTTAGCAAATCTATCACTATCACATACATCATTATACACTCGGCGTCACAAAAATTATCACCTGTTTAAGAATTCCATTCAAAGTCATTTAACCCTATTTTTTAATGGTTGACATTAATACTAGAAGGTATCATTGGAATGGCAATTTATTTAAATTTCAGTATATAGCATTAGATTTTGTTTTTCTTTCCAAAAAATAAAAAAAAATGCAAATGATTAAAACTTGTCATTTTATTGAAGAGCAAAAATTACAAAAAAGTCCTTAAAATTAACTTAAAACCTAGCTACCCCACCTAGCCCTGATGATTGCTTCCATACGTTCTCTCATGGACCTAATTCATTAATTAGCATTCTACAACAATATCTTCAGGAATGTTGTCCCATTCTGCAATGTTGTCCAATCTTGAAGGTCTTGTAGAGTGGTAGAGGCAGGATCACGTGTCCGTACTCACAGTTTCAGTTCATCCCAAAGGTGCTCAATAGGATTTACGTCTGGACTTCGCGCCGGCCAGCGCATAACAGGGATCCCAACTTCTTGCAGATCGTCCCTAACAATTAATGCGGTTTGACAACGGGCGTTATCGTGCACTGACTGAACCCACTGCCAACAAAACCAGCATAAGGGTTTACGTGCTCTTCTAGGATATCTGCTATGTATCGAGGAGCAGTCAGCGATCCTTATCCGCGTGTACTTCAACTCGCTTCGACATGCCGCCCCAGAACATACACGAGCCACCCCCGTATTCCACTGTTTCTTGAATACAGGCTTATGCGAATCGTTCTCCTTGCTTCCTGTATACTCTTCTACACCTGTCATTATAGAAAAAACACACCCTCGTCTCATCCGAGAAGAACACAGCCCTCCATTGTTCAATCGTCCAATCCACATGGCGCGGGGAAATTGTAATCGGTCTCTCCTATACTGTGCAGTCAATTTTGGCCCTGTAGCAGCCCTGTGAGCTGTAATTTTCTTCTCCCGCAATCTTCTTCTAATCGTGGAGATGCTTACGAAAGTTCTTCGAGGTGATTGGAGTTGTTGTTGCACTTCAACAGCATTGGAGAACCGATTACGTAAAGAAGTCAAAACAATGAAGCGATCGTCTCTTTTGGATGTGCAGCATTGGCTTCCAGATCCACGTCTTCGGATATAGCCACCAGTCTCTTGGAAGCGTTTGAACACTCGTCGAATGGAAACACGACTTAAATTCAGTTGCCGAGCAATATCACATTGCCGCATCCCTAATTGCAGTAGTGCAATGACTTGAGCGGCTTCATCTGCAGTGGTACCCATCTTCAGGAGTATTTTTCTTACTGTAGCTGTTCACGTATGTTTTCTTCAAAGGCTAGATAGTGAATGACACCCATTTGACCGGTTTCACCCGTTTCATACCCTTATAGGGTGGTGCAATTAGTGGTTATTTTAATGCGTATTTTGACAACATCTTTTTTTGACGTTACGTGCTAATGAGGTTTGTTGTGTTTAAGAATTCTAATTGTTGTTAATTTTAAGGTCGTTAAATGTAATTTCTATTGACACCAATATTAATTAAATTTAATGTGTTTGTTGATGGTGAGACATGCTAGAAACGTATTTTCGGAGATATGCGATTTTTGTGATGCCGAGTGTATCACTAAATATTATAAAACAAAGTCCGCCGCCGTGTTTGTAAGCGATAAACTTAAAAACTACTGATCGGATTTTCATGCGGTTTTCACCAATATACAGAGTGATTCATGAGGAAGGTTTAAGTGTATAATCTGTATTCGTGCAAAGCTGGGGCGGGTCGCTAGTATATTATAAATGCAAAAGTAACTCTGGTTGTCTCTCTGTTTGTTACCTTTTCACATCTTAACGGCTGAGCTGATTGGGATAAAACTTGGCACACTGATAAATCATGTACGAGAATAGGATACTTCTTACCCCGGGAGTGTGTTCTCTCGGGATAATGTTCGGCTTTCACGCGGGCAAAGCCGTTGGCAGACGCTAGTAATATTATAATTTTGGATAACTCTGTCTGTCTTTTTGTCACCCTTCACTCCTTGCTGGCAGAACGGATTCGTGTAAAACTTAGCACACAGTCGGCTCAGTGACCATGATTGATTGATTAAGAAATAGGATTATTTTGGAAGTGGCAACTTCGTGGTACGGACAAAACTTATACCTACGCGTCACCAAAATGCTAGTGACGTCTTGCGCCAAACTGTATGAAAATGTAAAACTTTAGGAAAGGGCTGTGTAAATTATATGAAAATGTATATAAGTATTGGTCGGAATGCCAACAGATGAGAAAACCAGACTAATGTTTATAATTTGAATTTACAAATTATGAAAGTTAAATTATTCATACCATAATTAAAACTGAATATTTTTTTATAAACAAAAAACGAGCGAGCCTATACTATAGTCGCATAATAATAAGATGTGTAACATTTGACATCTCACCTTGGTATACGCAACATTGACATTCTATCCTCAAAAAAATAAAGTAAAACGTTTAGTTCCGATTTCTACCGCGCGCCGACTTATCGTGCGCGCGCTCTACCATCTGACGGCCAACTCTACCACCGCGCACGCTCATTGGTCAAATCATATAGCGTGCGCTTTCCCGGCTTCCTCTTACACACTTCCGTCCCATTAAAATAAAATATTGCAGGAATGCGAGGGGAAAGATGTTAGACATAAAAAAATTGAGATTTTTATTACGTTAGCTGAAGATAAATATACGCTGACTTTCAGTAAGGGACAAAAGTACTAGGTAGTTAATGTGAACAACTTTTCTAATGAAACCTACCCTTCAATAGCAAAGAAATAATCTTTAATTGAGATTTATTTTTGACAGCGATGGTGTCATAGTAATTAATGTCATGACATGGCTAAAAAGGGGATGACTACGGATTTGACGCCTAATTGACAAGTATGGAAGAGGAAGACATTTTGTGCAGACCCTGAATAAATTGGGGTTATAATGATGATGATTCATGAGTATTTCCACTCTTTGAAAGATTACTAAAAAAAATTACGTCAGCGTCATTGGATTTTGAAACAAAATACATATAGCAGAGTATCACTAAACCGGTACTTTTAAAAAAAAAATGATTATTTTCTAAAAACCCGACTGTAAAAAAACAACTAAAAAGTTCCAAACAAGCAACTTTTCAAGCAGTCTGATGCAGTTGGTGGCTGTTATTTTAGTTCAATTATTGATTTCATGCTTCCAACTTCATCAAACTTCTTGAAAAGTGACTTGCTTGGAACTTTTTAGTTGTTCTTTACAGTCGGGTCTTTTTAATTTTAATTTTTTTATTTTCTACATTTTAATGGGTTATATTTTTGGAATCGCCTCCTCAAACCCTTTTTTTGATACCCCACTTAATGTAGTTCGTCGAATTTCATTTTTTTCTTTTTCACAATAGAACGTCTGGTTGTCGCGTATTGTATTTTGATTACTGTCATGTCTTTAGTAGCACTCGCAAGGTTAAGACAATTCAATTGTCTTAACTCTTGGTAAAACCTAGGGGTGCCGGATAATTGGAATATTCGGATTACTGGCTCGTATAGAAAAATCAAGACAGTTAGAATGTCTTAATTTAATAAGGCACCATACAGGAAGCGGTAGGGTAGGCCCGGGTGTAGGTTGCCAGACTGATGGATGTGCCGGAGTACTGAGAGCGCCGGATTATTCAGAATCTACTGTATTAATAATCACCTACTCCTATCATATTATTACCTACCCAGAAATATTACACAAAACTTATTGAATTTCATTAGACCTACATTAATGGGAAACATTATTATTATCTGATAGTGCATTAACAATAAAATAATTGCTTTAATTGAAACAAAACTGTTCTTTGAGTATTTATAAAGCTATAGAGGCTCTAAAGCTTTATTAATACTCAAATAACAATTTAAAAAAACAATGTTAAAGAATAATATTACATTTAAACTTCTCGTACGTCATCTGCCTAGTCTTTTCCCAATTGTCTTGGGGTCGGCTTCCACTCTAATAGGATGCAGCTAAATACCAGTATATTACATGGAGCGACTGCCTATCTGACCTCCACAACCCAGTTACTGGGTAATACGATACCCCTTGGCAAGACTGCTTGTCAGACATTCGGGCTTCTGACGTCCCGTAACGACTGTCAAAGATCCATGATTGACAGCCGGGACCAACGGATTAACGTAGTAGTAGGCACGGAGGAGTCTCGGTATGTAAAGATGGTCACCCATCCATGGACCAACCCCAAAGGGTGAGATAGAGAGGGCTAACCTTGGAACTTCCTTGCGTGATCGAGTCAGGAATGAGAACAAAATTACTGACAAAGCCCGAATCGACCCAAACTTAATGTAGCGGGCAGGGCCCATTGCTTGCAGAACAGATAGATAGATGGGCCAAAAGGTTTTAGAAAAGTGACCGCGTAACGGAGATGAAGCGTTTGAAGGCTTTTTACAAGATGGACGGATGACCTGATCAGGGTCGTAGGAATCCGTTGGATGCAAGACGCCCAGGACCAGCCTACCTCCAGTTGCATTGGATGTCTTTCAGCTAAAATTTATTGATGTACCAAATTTAAATTCTATCTGCCCAGTAGATTTGCAGGTGATTGGCTGTGTCAGATGGACAGACAGACAGATACACGCGTGATGCTATAAGGGTTCTGTTTTTTATTCTGAACTCCTTAGCCATATATAGCATATATATGTAATACTTTGTTATAAATATTTTGATCACTAATAAAAATAAAATAAAAAAAAACTAGGTTTCTTCATTTTCCATAGCGCTTCGACCATCATGGAAACCGGGGTTTCGTTTCAGAAACTTACGGGAAGACAGCCTTTTCCCGGACAACACATGCCCAGCGCTCTATAGCTTGCATTTATACTCAATGAAAAGCCATTAGCCTTAATACTAATTCCCATTATCTTACAAAATTATTTGTACTGCAGGCTGTATTAGAATTGATTGGGAAACTTTAGCGGGCTCTTTGACTAGGTATGACTATATTAATTTGATTAGTTTATTTGGTAGATGGTATTACTACAATATGCTCGTGACTAAAGTAATAACAGCCGCACGGGCCTATCCTCCCGGGCCTGCGGACGGCGAGTAGTGGGTAATTCGCCGTCCGATCAGCACCAGGCCCGAGAGTCGACGGCGCGTAGTGTTCCACGCGCGCCTCAAAGAGTTGTCAGCAAAAGGACGGGGCCTGCCACGGCCGATGCCTGCCCGGGAGTGGAGGATAAATTCGAAAGAGTTACCTCGCCCCTGGGCATTCAAGGCAGGGAGGAACAGGGGTGGGTTTTAGGGTCGATTTATACTAGCGCAGAGTCGAAGCGCATCGAAGCGTCAAATTTTTTACAACTAAAGCGAAGTCGCACGAATGCGCGCGTATTCGCACGAATGCGCGCGTATTCGCCAGAATACGCGCGCACTCTCACGTGTAGTAATGGGCATCAACAGCAGAGCTATTGAATCACTTGCCAGTTGACTCTCGTAGCTGAAACGTGTGTAAAATGGTTGACATTGATTTTGCTATGATATTACTTATATCTGAAGTTGAAGAAGAAGAAAACGAAGAAAGAAGAAAAAGAAAGCGGAATTATAGTGTTCACAACTTGTGGAAGAAAAGACGTATTTGTGGTGAATTTACTACTTTTTGCGTTGATTTATATCGATACCCGAGTTTTTTTTATGACTATTATAAAATGGACTACGATCAATTTACAAACTTAGTCAATATTTTGAGACCACACATTGAGAAACAAGAAACAAATTTAACGATACCCATTTCCGTTGAAGAGCGAATATCAGTCTGCTTAAGGTGAGTTTTATGCTTTCTTACGATTGTAGCACTTTATTAACTTACACGCAAGGTGTTAAACACTTCTTGGTTGTTCAACATAAATATCAATATTTTCATGCCTTAGATAGAATAGCATAATTAAACAAGCTTATATTTCAAGACTCTTTATTTAAAAATTTGAAATAATTATTCACCATGTGAAATCACAGTTATTAAGGTCATTAATCATTATTATCAGTCATTATAAGTAAATTCTTCGAAATCGTCAAACTTCGATTGCCGCTGTTGCTGTGTTCTCGAAATAGGTTGTGGTATGTAAGGCGATGGTGGAGCAGATGATGTTGTGTTGGATATAGTGCCGTAATTTGTATGGTTGGGTGGCGTGGTTGAAGTAGTTGGTGGACAATAAGTAGTGGATGGGATGTAAGTTGAAGTTGATGGTGAGGAATAAATTTGCTGTTGTTGTGTTCCATAGCAGTTAGTCATAGATGATGTAGTATCGCTACTTTCCTCGGAGGCAAGTTTTACTTCTGCGTCAGTAACCAGGCCAAGTATTGCCCGTTTTAATTCAGCTTGAATTCGTATAGGCATCTTTTTTACTGATTTACTCATAGATAGAAAAAACGCATCTAATGGATCTTCTTCCTTTCCTTTGGCCTCGACATATTGTCTGAATAATTTCTGCGATAGAGGTAGTGTTTTATTTCTGGTAGTATGATTTGATAATGCCGAATCAGAGCGTGAACTTTCCCCGACGTCAGATGTTTGTGACTCTATAATTGAGATGTCTTCAGTGTCCACGTCTAAACTATTATCAGAAAAATCAAGGTTTGATGTCTGTGATCTGTCCTGAAGGTGTGGCCTTAAAAATTCTAACTCCTTCTCAAATTTAATTAGTTTTTCAGTTTTTCGCGCAGAACCGCTTTTATATTGTCTCAATCTAAGAGCCTTTTTGTAACAGTCACGAAGTTTCTTCCATTGTTTCTGACATTCGGCCACTAGAAAAAAAAAACAGCTTCATTAATTTGTTACAGATTTCTAACTACTGCTATCAGTTTCAAAGCACTGGCTCATACTTTTCGAATGGGCTATGCTACAGTTTGGAAGATTGTACACGAAATTTGTGCCGCAATTTGGAAATATTTACGACCCATTGTTATGCCAAAACCAACGACAGAGTCATGGGTTAAAAGAGAGGAAGATTTTAGAAGATTATGGAATTACCCTAATTGTATAGGAGCGATTGACGGCAAACATGTCAATATAAGGGCACCCTGCAACAGCGGAAGTCTCTACTACAATTATAAAAAGTTTTTCAGCACTGTCTTGTTAGCTATTACTGACGCTAAATATAAATTCATTGTAGTAGATGTTGGTGCATTTGGGCGTAACAACGATAGCGGCATATTAAGCAGTTCCAAATTTGGACAACTATTACAAAATAATATGCTTGGTATACCGCCTAATAAATGCTTGCCAGGTACGACAATACCAGTTCCTCATGTTTTTGTTGGGGACGAAGCATTCCCTCTGTGTGAACACATTATGAGACCTTATCCTGGAAGTCAGGTATCAAACGATAGCGAGAAGAAAATCTTTAATTATCGTTTAAGTCGAGCAAGGCGTCTAGTGGAAAGTTCATTCGGAATATTACAACAGAAATTTGAAGTTTTTCAAAATAGTATAAGAATGCAACCAAAGTTTTTAGATACGCTGATTCTTGCATGCACGTGCCTGCATAATTACACTTTGGAAGATTTTGGGTCTGAAGACGTTGCCCTGTCTAATAACAACATTTTACAAAATTATTCATTTGACAACCAAGACATGGACATAACCGGTAATCAAAACGTGGACGCGATGAATATCAGAGAGAACTTCAAAACTTATTTCATTTCTGAACATGGGGCAGTACCATGGCAAAATGAAATGATAACACGATGTTAAGCAAGAGATAATTGTCAAAATGTTTTTTTTGGCGCCACCCCGCGCCGCACCACAACGGCAACATCGCACGACAGCGAAAATATTGCGTAGTAATAAATACTTGCTTTACTTACCAGTTAATTTCATTTCCCCGCTAACTTTTTCCCAAGCATTATTTTTGGAATGTTTGTCACTATAATTTTTAGCTTTTGGATTAAATAGGCATTCATATTTTTGCACCAGGTAAATTAATTTTTCGTCCGAGTCCATTGTGATTAACACCGACGCAGGCCAATTTCCAACTGATGACGCGTTGGTTCGCTAGTGGGCGCGTGGATACACGAGAATGCGCGCGCATGCGCGCGCACTAATCAGCGTTGTTCGCGCGCAGACGCGCGAATTCCGACGAATGCGCGCGTCTTTTTAAAATCTCCGAAGTAATGTGTGCGTTACGCTGTGGAGTTAAAGTTGAATTTGTTATGTTCAGTTTTGGATAGACGCTTCGATGCGCTTCGACTCTGCGCTAGTATAAATCGACCCTTAGTCAGTAAGAGTCTGACATGCCCTTCCGCTCCACCGTAGAGCGGAAGAAGTCATAGAATGATTTCCCACCCCCCAAAAAAAAAAAAAAACGGGCCTATCCTCAGGTTAAGCTACGCTTGCCGGGGTTGGTCCATGGGTGGGTGACCATCTTTACATACCGAGACTCCTCCGTGCCTCGGAAAGCACGTTAAGCCGTTGGTCCCGGCTGTCAATCGTGGATCTTTGACAGTCGTTATGGGTCGTCAGAAGCCCGAAAGTCTGACAACCAGTCTTACCAAGGGGTATCGTATTACCCACTTACTGGGTTGTGGAGGTCAGATGGCAGTCGCTCCATGTAAAATACTGGTATTCAGCTGCATCCGGTTAGACTGGCAGCCGATCCCAAGATAGTTGGGAAAAGGCTAGGCATATTGATTTTGATATCACTACAATATGCTTGTGTGATCTAAATATTGATTTTGCGATTAGCCTTGAAGTCTCTCGGAGCAGTTCTGGATCAGTGGTAACGGTTTAGGTAGGTACGTGTGGTCGTGAGTTCGAGGTCAGGCACGGTTACTATTACCCGACTGCCCCAAGAGGGTAATTTTTTCTGGAGTATGTATGATGTTTGTTTGACTATTTTTGGTTACGGTAGGATGAATTTCAACAAGTGAGGTATCATCACTAAATTGGGTTTGGCTACCGAAGTGGTATATTGCTTTACTTTACTTGCGTATAGGCTCTACGAATTTTGAAAAAAAAAGAAGGAAAATGGCGGCCGCTTTTAAGTGAGATTGTTGAATATTAATTATTATTTCTTAATTGCGGTTTTTTCTTTTTGCGCTTTAGCCATTTCGTTCGTTTGTCGTTAGATGTTAAATGATTTTATTTTTGTAAGTAGGTTTTAACAATACTTTTACACGTCAACATTTTTTTTGTCTGTTTTAGCTAGATGAGGCCGGTGTTTCCTAGCCGACTACCCTGAGAAGAAACATTGAAACAAACTCAGAACGAAGTCTCTTTTAAAGTGTTTAAATCCATACAATATGTACTGGTCAATTCATATGAGAACCATGTACGTTTATGTCTGGGATGAGCTTTTGAGGAAAGCAACACGCAAATTCGAGTGGACCTGTCCAGACAGTGCAAGCATTTGTCAGTTATCGTGAAGCTCAACTCAGAACTTTGAGGAGCTCAACCAATCGACGAACAATACCAAAGTAAGGACATTTAAATAGGCCGTAAAAATACTCAAACTGCCAGACAATCATAAGATCTTCATGAATATAACGGCATATATAGTTCTCGCATTCACATTAATTATGCTATATGATTGGTAGTGCGCTTTGGTCATTTTGCGCTTTTAACATTAGGGCCTAAACCCATTTCTAGTAATTTCTTTCTTTACAGAAGTAATCTGAAAATCCAATGGCAAATAAATATACCTAACATTCGATGTTAAATCCTTCTTGCAACCCTTCAAATCCACTCAAAATTCAAAACAAAACGTATCCAACAGCCTTCGCTAGATATTTATCAGTACACCATAAAAGTAAACGGTGGTAAACGAGTAATATATCCGCTCGAACACGTTAACCCGTCAATATCGATGGGAAACTGTAAAAAGGTCGGTTGAGACGTTAAATGTAGTAATTTTGGGCGGAAAATAAACGATATACGTTCTTTAAACAGATACTAGAAATGGTGAGTGGGTTTGTCTGCGATTTAAGTTATATTTTAATGATTTTGATTGCAACTGAACCTACCTAACGTGTTCTGTAAACATGTTTCTCCATTTTTTTTTTGGGATGGGAAATCATCCTATGACTTCTCACGCTCTGGGTGGAGCGGGAGGGCGTGTCAGGCTTTTACTGACTAAAACTCACCCCTGTTCCTTCCTTGCCTGAGTGCCCAGGGGAGCGGTAACTCTGTTACGAATTTATCCGCCACTCCTTGGCATGCAGGCATCGGTCATGATGGGCCCCGTCAGTGGTGGCTGACATATCTTTTAGGCGCGCGTGGAAGACTACACGCCGTCGACTCAAGTGCCCGGTGCTGATCGGACGGCAAGCTACCCATTACTCGCCGTCCGCAAGCCCGCGTCTACGGTGGCTTCCAACGCCCAGGGCGTCTACTGCGGCGGCTGCGGCTGGGGGCGTGAGGGCCACTCCGTTATGTCTCCCTCACGCGTTCCGCCTTCTCCTTCGCGAGCATTACTGCTTCGCAGAAGGAGGAGACGGCTTCCCATTCCCTCTCGCTCCGTACCATGGCCTGGACCAGGGCCGGGTGCGGAATGAGCTATTGCAGCACTACTAGGGTCAAACAGTTTAGCTAAAAGTATCATTGATAGGGCAATGAGGTTGGCTATGCTAAAAAAAAAGTTAAAGTTTCTTTACGTGATCTACTAAAAAATGAAGATTTCCGTAGGAGATCCAGTGTAAGTGACTTAGTCCGAAGAATCGCCAAATTTAAGTGGCTGTGGGCAGGGCACATGGCTCGCAGAGCAGATGGTTGACGGGGCTGAAAAGTTCTGGAGTGGCGACCACGTATCGAAAGAAAGACCGGACAAGGGAGACCGATGACCTGGTAAGGGTTGCGGGAAACCGATGGATGCGAGACGCCCAGGACCGGTCTTTGTGGTTACACTTGAAGGAGGTCTATGTCCAGCAGTGGACGACTTTCGGCTGAAATGATGATGATGATGGTCGAAGAAGAAGATGAGTATTGAATGGAAGAGGTCTGGTTTATAGCCTCAAGAATAGGCTAGTTGGCTATTTTTTTTCTTTTTTATCAATAAGTAACTAAACCGGAAATAATATGTAATTTTTTTTTTCAAATCCATTTAAAATTAAGCAAGTTAGAATTTTTTTAAATCCGAAACTGTCAAGTAACAGAAAAAGGATGCACACACTGACGTATGACGTCACCGCCATTAGGTTAAGCGCGTTCAAAAGAGATAGCGAGATGTTCCCACCACGCCCCCCCCTCTTCCTCATTCCAATATTTGAAATACTAAATGATGCTTTATTTAATAATTATGATGCTATTTTCAGAAAAAGTTTTATTTTTAGTGCTATTTATTGTTTCAAATAAAAAATTGTACAAAAATAAACACAGGATATAACCCTTTGGACGACTATACAGACCTGTATAAAAACACCTGAAAATTATACCCATGTTTGAAATAAAAACGGTACGTGTGCATTGTAACACAGAAATTGTAAAAAAATAGCAGACGGGGTATCCAAAATCACAAACACACATTTTTTATATCAACCATATCGTCTACACAGAGTGTTCCCACCATTTTATGTGCACCCTCTATAAGGAAGTGTTCCTGTAAATGTGTATTAATTTTGTTCCAATGCGTTTCGAATGGCAAAAGGTTTTCAGACGCCATTTTGTGTCCTTTGTTCCTGGTTGTACAGTTTGAAAAGAAATAAAGACGAAGTTTATTAAAGGTTTTGGGAAAGAAAAGAAATCTGGTAACGTATATACCTACATAAAAAGTGCGTGGGTGCCTACGTAAACGTGTTATATTAAAATTTGTCTCATGTGTAATGTAACAACATTTTATGCTTTAATTAAAAGTAAAAAATCTTGCTGATGCTAAACGTCCGTAGTTGGTTTTTCAAATATGACCTACAATTTTTATATGTAGAAAATAAAAAACTTTTAGACAAAAAAATACAACCGACTTCCTTATAAGAACTGGCCAAGTGCGTGTCGGATTTCGCATATTATGGCTTCCATACCAAATTTTGGTATTTGTTACTAAATTATACGTATTAATAAACATTATCACCAAATTTTAAGTTCATAGGTCAATGAGAAGTTTAAAAATTCTTCGTATCAAAACTTTATGACAGACGACGGATGAACAGACCGACAGACGGACACGTGACAACAGTAGGGCTTCATTTGGACCCTTAGGGTACGGAACCCTAAAAAACACAAAAATTACAAAATAACTTTAATTTCGGAATTTGACGTTTCTAGTTTTGTTTCTTCGTTATTAGACACCGACTTCCGAAATTAAAGCTATTTTGCAATTTTTAGTGTTTTTTTTTTGTAGAAGTTGGTTGTAGTTATTGTAAAAAAAAATGTTTTTCACTCTATAGTTGTTATACCCCGTCACCTTAATCTAAATAGTCAAAGTCAATTAAATACGCATTATTAAGTATAACTCAAAAAAGTAATGGGACCTTATGAGAAGCACGCTTTCAAATAAAAAAAAAATCATCAAAATCGGTTCACCTAGAAAAAAGTTATGAGGTAGCACATAAAAAAATGCAGTCGAATTGAGAACCTTCTCCTTTTTTGAAATCGGTCAAAAAATTTGGCTATCGACCCAAGCCAGCAGGTATGCGTATATTCTAAGAAGGCAGATACAGACTAACACTACTCAATCCCACACATTTTCTAAATCAGAAAATAAGTAATGTCTGGAGATATTCCATAAAATATACAAGGTAAATATCTTTTCATATGATAACACTTATTCTTATGTTGGGCTGTGAAAAAGACGGATGAAAAAAGATTGCATGTGGCGGCAATGAGAATGTTGAGATGGATGTGTGGAGTAACGAGAATGGATCAAGTGAGAAATGAGTACATTAAAGGTAGTTTAGAAGTGGCGCCAGTCACCGAAAAGTTGAAAGGGAACCGCTTATTTTGGTATGGTTATGTGAAGAGGAGGAATGAAACACAACATGTAACTAAAAGAGTAATGAATATAAATGTGGATGCATGGAGAGGGAGAGGGAGGCCAAAGAAAAGATGGATGGATTGTGTGAGGAGTGATATGAAAGAAAAGGGAGTTAGTGATAGCGTGACGGCTGACAAGACAGAATGGAAGAACAAAGCGTGTTGCGCCGATCCCAAGTAACATAGGATAAGGGCAGGAAGATGATGATGATGATGACAACACTTATTCGATTCTTGGAACATAATTCTCATTTCTATAATATGGTCTCTGTCTATTTATATTTTACCTAATTCCGACATAAAACTTCAAAAGTTTAAACTTATCAAAACATGAAAGCCTTGCGCTCCACGCTCCAACTGACAGAACTGGCGCAATATCAATCAATCCTAGCTAAGTAACGACACTATGTCAACCGATGACGTATTTACTATTATCGCTCCGAATAAGTTAATAAATAAATAAGTTAAAGACTCTAGATGCATTCTCCTATATGAGATAGGAATCATTCTCTGTTGCCTTTTGAGTATTCTGAAGCAAATATGACTTGTTTTAAGTGTGTGCGAGCTAGATCTTGGTTGATTAATGTTTTAGTATCGTAGTAATAAAGATTTCCGGCCTATCCTGCCTCTGCTTTGGCCATGGGAACCTTGACTTCTTTTATTATTTCTACTAGCGCCCCGACCCGGCTCCGCACGGGTATGAATTATACACACAAACTGTTGGGGTTTTTCTCGTCGTTGACGGATACCCCGGTAGTTGTTGTAGGTAGTTGTTAGTTCACACCAAACCACTGTTAAGTTTAATAGTTTATTTAGGGAAACGGTGAAAAGTTATGTTTGTTTAGTAATCTGAGCCGCACTTAATGTTATATTATTATTGATCGAGCCGCACATGAGCGCGGGACGGAGTTTTAGTTACGACTGAATTGAGTAATTATTTAATAAGGTACGAATAAACGTACTTTTGCTGTATGAGCATTATTGGCTCGTACACAAACCTTACTCGTTTATCGCTCTCTATATTAGTGGATACTGCATTAAAATCCTTTGCGTGGGTTAGGAGGAGTTCGCAGTGAAACAGACAGACGCGGAAAGCGAATTTGATTTATACCATAGAGAGAAGAGGTAGAGATAAATTATTTCTGGTTAACACACGATACAAAATGAAATATTTCATTTATTTAACATACATAGCCCAACATAAAACACCTACACAATTTCTTTTCATAACAAATAAGGCTGAAAATTCCCAACATTTTACCTAAAAGAAGAATACATATTTCTACAACAACACTGGAAATTTTTTCGTCAACATTCATCAAGTCCTGACAGTCAGAAATAAGTGAAAATTGTGAGTTGTGGCGTGTCAATTTGTGCCAGTGTATCCCGACCTTATTATGCGAGATTCTGGGGACTAAAGTAGATTGGTAAATACCATATTTTGGGGGTATACTAGTAAAATGTTGCGGGAGTGCTTGGAGGTTTAAAAAGTAGGGAAAATAGAGGGTCGTTTGCCTTTTTGATTCGGCAAAAAGAAAAAGAAAAAGAATATATTTATTTGTGCCTCACACAAGAACTTATTAAATTTGTATGACCCCTATAACACAGGTTTTTCATTGGGGGTCATGGATCTTAAATCTTGTACCTCGTCAATTGTACTCAAATTAAGTGTCACCTGTAATTGTGTACTTTTGCAAGATTAAAATATTCTTTATTGTGAAAAAAATAGAGTTTAATGAGTGTCAACTTTTAAGATTTAAATACACAGCATTATTAAGCTTTTTATCAACTATGTTGTCGTCGGTTTCCAGAACAATCGGTACCCAGTATTCCACGAGGAGTGACTGCTTATCTGACCACCAAAACCTATTTGCTGGGTAGAACGATACTATCTGATTTTTTTTTGGGTTAAGCCAAGTACTAATTGTATGCTACTCACTCATAAGCATGCCAGTTTCTAGCAAACTGGCATGCTTATGAGCTACTACGTTTTTTTTTTTTTTTTTTGGGGGGTGGGAAATCATCCTATGACTTCTTCCGCTCTAGGGTGGAGCGGAAGGGTGTGTCAGACTCTTACTGACTAAAACCCACCCCTGTTCCTCCCTGCCTCGAGTGCCCGGGGGCGAGGTAACTCTTTCGAATTTGTCCTCCACCCCCGGGCAGATGAGCTACTACGTAGCATGTGTATTACAGCCTTAGGTAATACCAAGTGGTTCTGATTCAGCTTACAAGATTTGACCAGAACAAACAAACAAGTTAAAATTAAATAAAACCCACAATATTTACAAGAAATCACGCTTGATGAAAAATAAAAACTTCTCAACGAGAAATGTGTTACACAAATAACCAAAACTCGTAAAGTCGTAAATCATTCCTTAAAACAAATGCCTCAGTAAAACTTTTTTAATAATAAATATCATCCACCCGTACAGGCTGGCAGGTTCAATTACGATACTCCCTCAAACATCCATTAATTTTCTTAGGAACACCGTTGAAACTTGTTAAATGTCCATCAAGGAACATTGGGCTCCTATGAAGTAGTAAAACGCATGGTCATGAAATGTTCTTGACACTAAACTTTTAGTTAGAAACAGCTCCTGGTTTATCTGTATATTTAAAAGTCCAGATAGACTGACTGATATATCAACGCACAGCATAATCCGCTTGTCCTAGAGACATGAAATTTGGAAGCTGTATTCTTTGTGAAGAGTAAGTATCAATTAAGAAAGAGTTTTTCGAAATTCAACCCTTAAGGGGGTGAAAAAGGGGTTAAAAGTTTACAACGGGGAATGTTTAATTCCACGCGAGCGAAGCCCCTGGTAAAAGCTAGTCTAATATATTAAAAATCTTGTGACACGGTGTTTATGGTTGCAGTCATCCGAAACGGCTCGACCGATTTTAATATTTTTATTTTGTATAATTAACTTTTCAAACGACTTCAATTTAAGTAGGTATGTACTCGTAGTATATAAGTAAGTATCTTGTTTTGTCCGCGATTTTCTCGAAAACTTGATCCGATTTGGATGGGGTTTTCTTATTCAAATGCATATTTTTCAAGGAAGGAATATAGACACTGGAACTCTTCAATAACTAACAGCAAATGACTCACGATTGCTGCATTGTTGACACAATTTAATGGGGAACCACAATTAAAAAGTGAAAAATCAAAATCTTTTTTACAAAAATTCCAAAAACAAAAACAAAACAGTGCAATATAACTTTAATTCGGAAGTCGGTGTCAAAAAACGAAGACACACAACCAGAAACACCGACTTTCGAAATTAAAGTTATCTCGCACTTTTTTAGAAGTCGATTCTATTTTTTGTAAAAAAGTTTTTATTTTAAGTTCGTACCGTCCAGCCAAAGGTACGAGTAGTCTGGTATAAATCGCTGTCAGCGATAAGACCGCCATTGTACCCACAGATTTTTAAGTTGTGTAACTATTTAGGTGTACAATAAAGTTTATTCTATCTATCTATCTATGTTTATTATTACCTACAGTAAAAGGAACAATGGCACAAGGATCAGCGTAGGTCTTAGACAAAATATTTATATACTCGTATTGTCATTCACGATTAATCGCCATCCTGGATTTTTAGGGCTCCGTACCAAAATGGCAAAAAGGTAGTTTGTCTGCCCGCCTGTCACAGCTGGATATCTCCAGAACTACTAATGCTATATTAACTTGAAATTAAGCCCAACTATTTTGCAAATAAGAATGATTTTTTTTTTACAATAGGTTTGAATAGGGTTATTAAAAAATCGAAGTGGGGCTACTAGAGCATGTGGGGTACCATATGAAAAAGCGCTGCACATTCTCAAACGTTTTGTCTTTTTTTTAAGCCGCATAGATTTAGACTTATGATGAAATGTAAAAAAAATACCGTACTTCCCCTTGTCTCCGAAGTTTGCATAGAGAAAAATCTGAAATTATTATATGTAATAGAAGTTTATGTAAATATTACAGAAAAAATAAAATGTCTCTAAATACGAGTATCATTTTCAGAAATCATCAACAAAATGACATTCATTATTTCCACTATCGGTCAAGAGATGGCGCTGTTCTAAAACTGCAACTGTACGTAAAGTAACACATCCAAAATATTTATATAATTATGATGGTACGGAACCCTCCGTGCGCGAGTCAGACTTGCTCTGGACCGGTTTTTTAATGATTCTTTTCAACATTCTAAACCATCTGATGATAGAAAAGAGTTAGCTGCAGGTCTAAATAAATCATAACCATAATAATATGAGGAAACCTGGAGTTGTACAATCTGTCGTTCATCTAAAATTTGCAACATGCAGTGAGTAAGCATGCGGCTATGTGAAAAGGCTTTATACTAGTACATGTTTACATGGTGTCTTTCTATGAACACGTTCATTATTAGAGGTTAGCATCGCATGCCCCGTAAAAGTAAAAACTATTTGCTGCAAGTTTGCACTTTGATAATTAATTGCCTTCTGGAGAGACTGACAGACAGTTAAAAACCTATTTTTGTCGCAATGAAGAGCAGATAGACCATCAAACAGTTTATTATTAGCGATACCAACACATTATGTAAATATTCACGCCACGACTCGGCGACAGCCACAATACAATGAGTTTTTATATTATTATATGAATGTATTCGAGAATAAATTCCAGGGATGAATTATTCAGCAGTCTTCTCCTTAAGATATACCCTGGATAATATTTGACGTTTAATTTTAAGATTCCCTTCCTCTTTTTAGGGTGGATGCAGATGAGTAAAAGTTGGCGACCGATATTTTGTCGGAAAAAAGTAGCAACTTACATCCTTTTTAGGGTTCCGTACCCCAAGGGTCCAAAGGGAGCCCTATTGCTGACACTCACGTGTTTGTCTGTCCGCCTGTCCGTCCGTCTGTCCATCTGTCCATCTGTCCGTCTGTCCTTCTGTCAATCTGTCCTTCTGTACATCTGTCCGTCTGTCTGTCTGTCCGTCGTCTGTCATACAGATTTTACAGGCAAACAGTTGGAGCTACTGTCTTCAAATTTTCACAGTATAAGCATCTTTGACTGGCCTGTTGGTCTAGTGGTTAGTGACCCTGACTGCTATGCCGGAGGTCGTGGGTTCGATTCCCACCCAGGACAAATGTTTGTGTATTAGAGCACGATCATTTGTTCTGTGTCTGGGTGTAATTTATCTATAATATTTATGTATTTAGAAATATATAAGTATGTTTATCAGTTGTCTAGTACCCATAACACAAGCTCTGCTTAGCTTGGGACTAGATGGCGTTGTGTGATAGTTGTGGAATATTATTATTATTATCTTGTTGACCCAAAGCCAAATTGTCAAAAATACATTTGGTACGGGACCCTAAATGTGCGAACTCCGGCACGTACTTGGCTTTTAAAGTTCATTCAGTTCATTAAGATGCTGTTTGGTAGGTCTCGCTTTCAGCGGTAAGACCATCGTTTTACGCAGACAATTGAAAATATTGTAAAAATGTTACATTATGGGACAAGTCACAGAGGACACGGTGGAGCATACGGTAGAGGTTTGCCCCGCCTGGGCAGAACACCGTCGTGTCCTCGTGGATGCGATAGGCGGCAGCGACCACTCGCGCCGAGAGCTCGGAGCGAGAGGGAATGGGGGGCCGTCTCCTCCTTCTGCGAAGTAGTAATGCTCGCGAAGAGGGAGGCGGCACACGTCAGGGAGACTCAATAGAGGCAGAGTCGCCCTAGCGCCCTCAGCAGCAGCCGCCGCAGGAGACGCCAGGGGCTGCGAGACGATCTCCGGCCACCGTAGACCCGGGCCTGCGGACGGCGAGTAGTGGGTAACTCGCCGTCCGATCAGCACCAGGCCCGAGAGTCGACGGCGCGTAGTGTTCCACGCGCGCCTCAAAGAGTTGTCAGCAAAGGACGGGGCCTGCCACGGCCAATGCCTGCCCGGGGGTGGAGGATAAATTCGAAACAGTTACCTCGCTCCCGGGCGCGTAGGGCAGGGAGGAACAGGGGTGGGTTTTAGTCAGTAAGAGTCTGACACGCCCTCCCGCTCCACCCTAGAGCGGAAGAAGTCTTAAGATAATTTCCCACCCCCCCAAAAAAAAAAAACAAAAAAAATGGGACAAGTCAGCCACACTATTCCCAACCACTGCAACTCTTGAAAGCCGGAATCAACAGTGGTGACCATCAGAAAAACGCCGAGACAATGAAGCTTGACGAGTCCCAGAGAAACTATTAAACTGGCTTTGGTCCTGCAAAAATCATCCTAAAAAATATTTTACAGAAAAAAATATACTTACACAAACGTCCGACACAATTGCTGTTCAATTTTTATCGGGCTAGTAAGTCGGTCGTCTGCAGTCTGCCTTAGCATTAGTTTGCAAGAGACGCTCATATTTTGAAGTAGTTTCATGAATTTTCTTTTGTAATTAAGTGGAGTCAGTTTTTATTTATGAATAAAGTCTGGCGAGCCAGTGGCTCTATACAGGGTGCAACGGAAAAGTGTGGTCATATTTTAAAAATTGCTTAAGTTTATATTAAGCAATAAGATCTTTGAAAACTGACTTTGTTTAAAGCTTATGGGTATTGGTTTCCTGTTATTACTATTTTTTAACTATGTTTCTGTAATTCGGTTCTTTGAACCTTTAAATAATATAAAGAGCTACAGAAAAAAAACATAAAACCGTCTTCCAAAAAAAGTGCATAATAACTTTAATTTTGGAAGTCTGTGTTTCTGGTTTTGTGTCTTAGTTTTTTGACACCGACTTCCAAAATTAAAGATATTTTGCACTTTTTTTGGAAGTCAGTACTATTTTTTTGTAAAAAAGTTTTTTATAAAAACTGATTTTGCCCGTGGATATTAACAACTTTTTTTAAGAAAGACATGGTCAATTCTCAAAACTGAAAATGTACTGTTCTTACAAAGTTGTCATCAGCTGATTAGTTTACTTGTTTGGAAAGTCGATCAATTCGATGGGTAGAAGCAATTTCGAAAATATGACCACACCTTTCCGCTCCACTATAAGTACTAGTAAATTTTAAGATAACAGGCTTCAAATGACCTAAAGCACCGTCACTCACGGACTGCACAGAAAAGAAAAAGATACAATTTATTGCAAAATATGAAGCATCTAAATACTCAAAACTGAGTTGAGCTATTAAAAATCTAAAACGACAAAGTTTTTCATTAAAATTCGATTAATTATTTGTTATAAATTTTACCGACGTACGTTGGCCATGCCTAGGGGTAGCGGATCCCCACCGAGTGTTTCTACGTTGCCGTCGTGGTGGGGCTTATGGGTCTCCATGATCCTGGGGACTTCCGGCATGAGTGACTAACTTGGGCCGGAAGGCTCCAGGGGAGAGGCCCGACTAAGAGGAACACACCGGGGGTCGCGTCCATTGTCAGTCGATCATCGTCGACTGCCAGTGGATGCGACCTCCACCCAATCCCAGCTTGGAGGCGTGGCTATGGGATGCGTATTGGAGGGATGTCCAAATGCTAGCGCCTCACAAGAGGGCTGCGCCGTTGGGAGGCTTGAGCAAGCTGTTCGAGCCTCCTAACGGCATGGAACCTGGGGGAACTTCGTCGCTGCTCTCTGGTACGCATCTGTTCATCAGATGCGACTGTGAGAGTGGCGCCGAAACTGGGGGGGTAGAGTGTGTGAGTGAGTGAGTGAATGAGAGAGAGTGAATGTGTACTATGTGATATGCGAGGAAGGGATAGGGAGGTTGAGAGGAGGAGACAGGGACCACACCCTCCAAAGGAAAAACACAACCATGAATACAAAGATTAATGTTAATGACTCCCAGACACGCCCCCATTCGTATGCTGGGGGGGGCGGACTTAATCTCACCGATAAAACAAACGACGACCTGGATCCGTCTGTCGGGAACAATCCCGACAACAAGAGCCGAGGAGGCTCCAGATCATCTCCTACCTTTGAGGAGATGATCTCATTTAGCTTTAAGACGCCCGACAAGCCGCGGTCGGGCGAAGTAAGCCAGAATGAAGTCGGCAAGGAGGCGGAGAGTGGTGCGGCGTCGGTGACCGACGCAGCACCACTACTCGCCGCTCTGAGCTCCTTTAGGAGCCTGGAGCGTGAGGAGGGGAGCGCTTCCGGAAGCGCCGTGAGTCAGGGCTCGCGGTTCTTCCGGAACCAGAAGCGCTCCAAGGCAGGGGACGGCCGTGAGTCGTCCTCTGACGCTGAGGTGATGGCGCCGCCTCCCAAGGTTCCCACCAGCACGAGGGGTAGGGGGGCGGGGAGGCCATCCAAAGGCAACAAGGGTGGCAGGCGAGCCCTGAGGCTCGCCAAGGAGGAGGAGCGCCGGTCCACCGCTGAGGGTCCCCGGGTATCGGTCTCGGGGTCCTCAAGCGGAATATCGGCGTTCTCTGTCAGCTCCAAGTCGGAGCGAGCGGAAAGGCTTGCGGGGGTCGTGGCGAACGCGATCAAGGATGTGGTCCACAAGAGGCTTGCCTCTTCTAGGAGCAGGGCCACATCCGCGGCCACGGCCTCCATTGTGGCGGCGGCGGAGGCGAGCTTCGGCGGGCCTTCGTCTGCGGACGAGACGTCCAAATTGCGGACGGAGGTCGCCCGCCTGACCGCCACTACGGAGCACCTGGTCAAGGAGAACCAGAGGCTCCGGGCAGACCTGGCCGAGCTCCGACGAGGAGCTGGCCCCCGGAGGGACGCGCGGGATGAGCTCCAGCACGGGCCGAGTCAGCCCCTGCCCGCCGCGGAGAACCAGGTTCTCGAACTGGTGCGGCAGGAGCTGGCTGCCTTCAACAGGCGGTTCTCCGTGCTGGAGGGCATCGTGCTGCGGCCCCCGCTGGCGGCGAGTCAGCCGGCGTTGGGCCAGCGGCTAGTGGGCTCATTTGCCGCCGCTGCGGCTGCTGCGCCCAAGCAGGGTCCGGTGGGACGGGCCGACAGCGGGTCTGTGCTGAGACCCGCGGGGTCGGCCCCGCCGAAGGCGCCAAAGGCGCCGCCCAAACCGGGTGGGGCGGCTGCACGGGCGGCGAAAGCCCCGAATGCCCCAGCTCAGGTGGCGAGAAGGCCGTCACAGCCTGCCCCGACTTCCCAACCTCCTCCGGCCGAGGCTGCCGAATGGCAAGTGGCCGGGGAGAAAGAGAAGGCGGGAAAGGCCAAAAGGGCGGCCAAACGCCGAGAGAGGCGGAAGCGGCGCAAGGAGCGGGCCGCTGCGGCCAGGCTCCGCCCCCCGAGGTCCGCGGCTGTGGTTATAACGCTGCAGCCGGAAGCGGTCCAGAAGGGCGTGACCTACCGCAGCGTGCTCGCCAAAACCAAGGCGGCGGTGAGCCTCGAGGAGGTGGGGTGTGCCGACGGCGTTCGGGTGAAGGTCACCAAGACCGGAGCCCGGATGCTGGAGGTCCCCGGTGCCTCCAGCGGCCCAGCTGCTGACGCCCTGGCCGAGAAAATCAGGGCGTTGCTGGCCGACGAGGCTCGAGTGTCCAGGCCCACCAAGAGCGCAGACATGCGCATTATGGGCCTGGACGACTCTGTGACGGAGGCGGAGGTGGCGGCCGCCGTCGCCAGGACTGGAGGGTGCCCTGCCGAGCAGGTGAGGGTAGGCACTCTCCGTCCTGATCGCGCGGGGCTTCTCACCGTAACGGTGAGCTGCCCCGTGTCGGCGGCGAGCCAAATTACTGGGAAGGGCCGAAGGCTCTTGGTGGGCTGGGTGTCTGCGCAGGTCAAGCTGCTGGAACCCAGACCTCTGAGGTGCTTCCGCTGCCATGTGGGCGACCACGTGGCAGCGAGGTGCACCTCAGAGGTGGACAGAGGCAACCACTGCTTCCGCTGTGGTCGGCCCGGTCACAAGGCCGGCTCTTGCGAGGCCGCGCCGCACTGCGCAGCATGTGCGGCAGCTGGCAAGCCGGCCGATCACCGGGCTGGGAGCAGGACCTGCGCCCCACCCGCCAAGACCAGGGCCAGGGGCAGGCCCTCCACCACCACCACCACCACCGCCACCGTCGCAACCGCCGCCGTCGCCGCTTCCGCCGACGCTGCCCCCACAGCCGTCGTCGCCACCGCAAACATCGCGGTGGCTGGACCCTCGCAGAGGGCTGGGGAGGAGGAGGCTGTAATGGAATGCCAATAACGGCCCCATTACGCCTCCTCCAGGCGAACATCAACCACTGCGCCGATGCTCAGGACCTGTTGTTCCAGAGCATGGCGCAGTGGTCGATTAACATCGCCGTGGTCCCCGAGCCGTACTATGTCCCGCCCAGGGATGACTGGGTGGAGGACCTGGACGGCTCGGTGACCATCATTTCGTCGGCCGCCGCCGGTACCCCGACCCTCGAGGAGGTCAAGAGGGGTCGGGGTTGCGTGGCAGCACGGTTCGGGGAGATAGTAGTGGTAGGGGTGTACTTCTCCCCGAGCCGAACTCTCGCCGAGTTCCACAACTCCCTCGCGGAGTTGAGAGACGTCGTCGTCGGATACCGTTCCCTCCCTGCGCTCGTTCTCGGGGACTTCAATGCCAAGAACTTGGCTTGGGGTTCCCGGTACACGGACGCAAGGGGCAGGATGGTGGAGGACTGGGCTCTGGAGACAGGCCTGGTCGTCCTGAACCGGGGTTCTGTCCCCACGTGCGTGCGGTGGCGGGGCGAATCGGTGGTGGACCTCTCGTTCGCCAGCCCCGCTCTGTCACCGCGCGTACTTGACTGGCGCGTTCTGGAGGAGGTGGAGACGTCTTCCGATCATCGGTACATCCGGTTTGACGTTTCCGCCCAGACCTCCAGCGTGCCGCCGGTCCGACAGAACCCGAGCGGTCCGCGTTGGTCGCTGAAGCAGCTGGACCGGGAGCTACTCCTGGAGGCCTCGATCGTGCAGGCCTGGGTGACATCACCGAACAGGCCTGCCGACATAGACGACGAGGCAGAGTGGTTCCAGGAGGCCATGTCCGAGATATGTGACGTGGCAATGCCCCGGGTCCAGCCTTCTGCTCGGCGACAGGTGTACTGGTGGTCGCCGGCGCTTACGGCTTTACGCCAAGGGTGTATTGCCGCGCGACGCCGGTACACCAGGTACCGCAGACGGCTCCGTAACCGCACGCCGGAAACGGAAGCCGTCGAGGCGGAGCTATACGAGGGGTACAGAGCTGCGAGGATCGCCCTCCGAACGGAGATCTTGCGGGCCAAGAGATCGGCCCGCGAGGAGTCGCTGGAGACTCTGAACAGAGACCCATGGGGGCGCCCGTACAGAGCGGTGCGGGGGAAACTCCGCCCATGGGCCCCCCCACTGACGCAGAGTCTCCGGCCACAGATCGTGGAGGGCGTGGTGAGCGCTCTGTTCCCCTCGCGAGGGGAACATACTCCTCCGCCTATGGCTCCGTCTCCTGCGGTATCTGACGCGGACCAGGACGACGACGACGACGACGATGCTCCCGAGGTGACCGAGGTAGAGCTGAGAGCGGCGGTGCGTAGGCTGAATGCCAAAAACACCGCCCCAGGACCCGATGGCTTTCATGGGAAAGCCTGGGTCCTGGCCTTGCAAGAGGCTCTCGGGCCTCGACTCAGAGTGCTCTTAAGCGCATGCTTAGAGAGGGGCCAGTTTCCACGTCGGTGGAAGACGGGGAAGCTGGTCCTGATCAAGAAGGTGGGGCGCCCTGCGGACTCTCCGTCCGCTTACCGGCCCATTGTGCTGCTCGACGAGGTGGGCAAGCTCTTTGAAAGAGTAATTGCAGACCGCCTCGTCGGGCAGTTGATGCGGGTGGGGCCGGACCTGGCGGAGAGCCAGTACGGCTTCCGCAGGGGGCGCTCCACGGTGGACGCAGTCATGCGCGTAAGAGCCCTCACGACGGGGGATGCAGTGGCCCGGGGTAGGGTCGTCTTGGCGGTGTCTCTGGACATCGCCAATGCCTTCAACACCCTGCCCTGGAGTTGTATAGTGGAGGCACTCCGGTATCACCGGGTGCCGCCCTACCTCCGTCGCGTAGTCGAGGCGTACCTGACGGACAGAGCCGTCATCTACCCCGGTCATCAGGGAGTATGGAACCGGCGAGAGATGTCGTGCGGTGTTCCACAGGGATCGGTCCTGGGGCCGCCCTTGTGGAACATCGGATACGACTGGGTGCTGCGCGCCGACCTCCCCGCTGGCGTCAGCGTAGTGTGCTACGCTGACGACACGCTGGTCTTAGCGCAGGGGAGGTCGCACGAGGCGGCGGCCGAACTTATGACACGCGGGGTTGCGACAGTCATAGAGAGGATCCGGCAACTGGGACTCGAGGTGGCATTGCACAAGTCCGAGGCCATGTGTTTTCATGGTCGTCGGAACGCGCCACCTGCGGGTTCCCAGATCACGGTAGGAGGGGTTCGCATCGGCGTCGAGGGTACGATGAAGTACCTGGGACTCGTCCTCGACAGCCGGTGGAACTTTGTCGAACATTTTCGACGTTTGGCTCCCAGATTGGACAGGGCCGGGGCCGCCTTGAAGCGGCTCCTACCCAATCTGAGGGGGCCAAATGCCTCCTGCCGGAGGCTCTACGCGGGGATCGTGCGGTCCATGGCCCTCTACGGGGCACCGGTGTGGGCGCGTTCGTTGAGGCAGCGATCAGCTCGCCTGATGAACGCGTCCCAGAGGGTCATGGCGATCCGAATCATCCGCGGATACCGCACGATCTCCCGTGAGGCGGCGAGCCTCCTTGCCGGACTGTCACCGTGGGATCTGGAGGCAAAAATCCTCGCGCACCTGTACGAGTGGCGCGAGGAGGCCAAACGCCGGGGCGAAACTCCGCTGCCGCGACAACTCGCGGCTCGGCGGACCGAGCTCCGGCAGGATCTCATGGTGACATGGAGAGAGCGACTGTCGCAACCCAGCGCTGGGCACGCCACCATCGAGGCGGTGGTGCCCCTCTTTGAGGAGTGGTTGGAGAGGCGTCACGGCGCCCTCACCTTCCGCCTGACGCAGGTGCTCACCGGACACGGCTGTTTCGGTAAGTACCTGTGTCGGATCAAGGCGGAGGTGACCCCCGGGTGTTTCCATTGCGAGGATCGCCCAGAGGACACGGTGGAGCATACGGTGGAGGTTTGCCCCGCTTGGGCAGAGCACCGCCGTGTCCTTGTGGATGCGATAGGCGGCAGCGACCTCTCGCGCCGTGCCCTGGTTCAGGCCATGGTACGGAGCGAGAGGGAATGGGAAGCCGTCTCCTCCTTCTGCGAAGCAGTAATGCTCGCGAAGGCGGAGGCGGGACGCGTGAGGGAGGCTCAGCAACAGCCGAGTCGCCCTAGCGCCCCCAGCCGCGACCGCCGCAGGAGACGCCAGGGGGTTCGGACGCCGCGAGACGATCTCCGGCCACCGTAGACCCGGGCCTGCGGACGGCGAGTAGTGGGTAACTCGCCGTCCGATCAGCACCAGGCCCGAGAGTCGACGGCGCGTAGTGTTCCACGCGCGCCTCAAAGAGTTGTCAGCCAAGGGAAGGGGCCTGCCACGGCCGGTGCCTGCCCGGGGGTGGAGGATAAATTCGAAAGAGTTACCTCGCCCCCGGGCACTCGAGGCAGGGAGGAACAGGGGTGGGTTTTAGTCAGTAAGAGTCTGACACACCCTTCCGCTCCACCCTAGAGCGGAAGAAGTCATAGGATGATTTCCCACCCCCCCAAAAAAAAAAAAAAAAAAAAAAAGGGGTAGCGGATCTCAACATGAGTTACGGCACCCCTGGGCACTCAGGCAGGGAAGGAACAGGGGTCGGTTTTAGTCAGTAAGAGTCTGACACGCCCTCCCGCTCCACCCAGACCGGGAGATGTCATTGGATGATTTCCCAACCCACTAAAAAAAAAAAAACGTTGGCTAGTGATACGGGAAATTAGGTTAAAATAAGATTAATTGGTATTAGTAGGATTGATAAACGAGTAAAAATATGAGTGTCCAAAATAAGGATCTCCACCTACTAACCCCAAAACAGGGCTATAAAAATCCATAATTTAATCGTGACTTATAAAATTTTATGAAATAAATCCGCCTTCATCACTCTTTTACGACAGAAAATCAAAATCTGATCCGTATTGCAACATTAAAATATTTTAAAGGACGGTAAACCGCCAAAATTCCTTCCATAGAATCTTGGAAATGCACTTAAATATACGATAAAACTTTATCATCCCGTGATATACCTCAGTAACTTCGTACACAGATCGTTTCCTAAACCGTAGGAAACCTCTCATTAGATAACCAAAACCACCATAAAAAGAACTCTTGAATACACAAACCTCTACATCATGATATCTCAGTTTAAACTGGTTGGTGAAAAACAATAACCAAAATCCCATGACCCCTGGTTTTTCTACCATTTATTAGCCAAGTTAGGTTATGATAGGGGTCAAAGGAAATTGGCTTAAATAAAACGATATCCATGATCGAGCGTTTAATTTATATCCGTTGTAAAACACGAATAATATTGCTTTGGTATTGACAAGAAGTATGAGTTTTGGTAACCCTTGTTTTATTATGGAACGCAGAGTAGAAATATAAACGAAACTCTGGAACAAAAATACAGTATAACAATTTTGATCCTACGTCTTGCAGTTAGGCTGTGACATTTCATAGGGTTGAGAATCATGCTACCGAGTAATTCGAGAAAAATATATCGATACTAGTCGAGTTAGATTACCTAGAATAACGGACAGAAGAAATAATTGGTTGGAACGTGTCGTAAATAACAATGAACTATGGCTTTGTTTTATAGAAACAAACGAGAAACAAGAACTATGATAGTGAATTTCTCTGTGCTGTTATGATTTCTTCAATAAATAATAAATTGAAGGAAATAGTGAAATGAATAAAGTGACTGTTAGATGGCTGGATCGATATAAACATGGGAAAAAAGAAATCATTTTATTTATTTATTTATTTAGTACACATACAATTATTTTTGTTTTGTTATGCCTATATTAAAACGATTTTGTCTAGGTATTCTTCTTCTTAGTATGTCGATGGCAAATTTTATATTTAAATATTATGTTTGACCCAAATACCCACTAGTATTTCAAATAATAGATATATTATTTTCGTAAGATTTGTAAATATCAAATAATATAATAATATATTATTATTCGGTTTATTTATTTGTACATACTTACATATTATTATTATATTGAATTATTAAACCGCTTATGCGCTTATAACAGTAACAACGAGTATGATTTTATTAAGTTTATGCTTTTTTTTTTTTGAAGTGCCGAAAGGATGAAAATTATTTTCTTGAATACAGGGTGTAACGGAAATGCATGGTCAAACTAACACCATGACCATACTAATTATGATCAGCTGCTGATAACTTTTACGATAAGTCCAATTATTCTTTTGGCAATCGACTTTGGCTTCCTTGAAGTTGTTCATTTCCATGAGCAGAAAATGGTCTCAGGTTTGACGGGCAAGCAAATTATTTATATGCACTGTGATTCATCTACACTATAAATAACAAAAAAGAGGTAAAGTTTGTGAGTTTGTGAGGTTGTAGGGGTTACCCCCCTCTCTGGATCTACTGAACCGATTTTGAAAATTATTTTACCGATAGAAAGCCAGGTTATTTGTGAGTGTCCTATGCTATAAATTATTAAATTCCACGCCGGTGAAGCGAGTAACATATAATTTTAATTCTATTAATAAAAAAAACGATTGCAAACTAAACCATCGTAAACCAACAGCAAACCGATCTAAACAAAACGACTCACCATTTCCCAACCAACATCGATACTCAAGTGAACGACCAAGTAAACGTTTCCCCACACTACTCGTAACTCGTGTGGTATAATTCGGTACTAAGCTATCATCCACTCGCGACATAACTGCTCCAATGACGTAGTTCCATCGATTTTGCTTGATACTTGTTTATGGTAGCCTTGCATCTTGGAAAAGGATATTGGAGATAAAATACCGTCACGAACTGTCTGTTATAATACAAATAACTCGTGGTCGTGGCGTTGTAAAATTAGTCTGACTGTTAATTCAACAAAAATGTATACGATTTTGCCCCATTATCTATATTATCCTATGGACAGGCCTATGTCCAGAAGCGGACGTACATATGTATATACTGTGACGATTGTAGACACAGCCTAATTTCAGCGGGTCTGCACTGGCCTGTAGCTGGCAGTTAAGAATATTGGAGAGTCGATGGAGTAATTAGAAAGAGTAGGTGTGAATTTAGTTTTATGTCAGACTAGAGTTTTGCTCTTGCAAGTGGGCACACATGTTATTCTTATAAAAATGAATATATAGAGTATCGTGCCCTCAGCTCTTTTCTTATCCGCCCGTAGCAAGTTACCCTTTTATGCCCCGCCCTCTCGCGTTGCCAGCGAGTGAGACCTCTACCCTGAAGATACTACAGCGTCCCAGGATCCCTGCAGGCCGTACTGGTGTCTTGGGGTCCTACAATACCTAACACTCAAATTCGCGCGTATTTCCCATGGGTGTAGATGGAAACTACAGAGCGCCACATGTTTTATTTTCATGGGACGACCTTTAAAAGGCACCTGGACTTTTGAGGAAAACACCAGGGATTATGGGATTCTTGCCTCACTAAAACCACCTCAGTGATTACCATCAGCACATGGAAGGTGTCCCGTTACCGCTAAAAATACCTCCTCTGTGCAACGGCTGTAAGGGCACATTCTTGAGGAATCTGTAAAGGACACCTTGAAAACACGTGACCACAGTGCCACAGTCTTCCCCTTTTTTTTTGTGGGGTAGAAAATCATCCAATGACTTCTCCCACTCTTGGGGGAGCGGAAGGGCGTGTCAGATTTTCACTGACTAAAACCCACCCCTGTTCCTTTCTTGCTTGAGTGCCCAGAGGCGCGGTAACTCTGTTTCCAATTTATCCGCGACCCCAACGTGACCACTGTGCCGCAGTCTTCGCTGGAATCCGTTGATGGGCGTCGAGAGTCCCCACTTTGAGCGCCCGTGATTCCAAAGTTCCGCCTGCATTAAAATTATGCAGGCTGGATTTCGGCGTGTTAGACGTTGAGGCGGTTGCCTCCCCGACACCTCATTCATCGAGTGGGATCAGCCCTCTCACGATCCCGCTCGGCGCTCTCCTTCAGGACCATCAGAAGGAGGACTCACAGAAGGACGCAACTTCCCTCCAGGTTTCTGTCTCCGCCAGCATAGCCCTCACTACCTAGCAGAGACAGATCGCGCCTGATCCTGGGCACCATGCCCGTCGTTCTGAAGCCCACGCGTGTCACTCTTCAAGCGTGTGTTGTGCAGAATCCACGTCGCCACCGCAGTGCTGGACATTTGTTGTGGCCCTTCGCTCAATCCTATTCAGGTACTCACCGAAACTGGGTAGTATATATATCTCAGGATTGGTGCCGGAATTTTTGGCTTCTGTCTTCCCGAAACGCATGCCAAAAGATCTACAAATGATGGGGATCCCGGGATCAACGACTTAATTAACGTGCTTTCTGCGGCACGCAGGAGTCTCGGAAAGTCATGAATGTCACTCGTCCGTGAACCGACCTCAACCTCTTTAGTTTAAAAATCGACCTGTACTTACCGCTGTCATTATTTAGACACAAACTAGCACATTTCCGAAAATAAATACCAAAAACGCTGTCGCACAAACGCGACAAAACTATCTCTAATCTCTCCCCCCCTAATCTTTTCACATCACGAGACTACCCTCCGCTGTTTGTCGCATAATTCGGTACTAAGCTACTACCGAGTACCGATCCCGGTATCGATTCACAGAATCGAGATAAGTGCCGATGTTAGGTTATCTTTATCGGGGCTTTCCTTTGAGAACGCCAAACAATATCGATGGAATGGGAGATATAGTTTTCCTTTATCGTAGAGTTTATTTTGGGAGTACTGATGCTTAAGCTCGTTAGTAGATCTTCTAAGTTATTTGGTCTTGATTATAATTAGGTGTTAGGGATGTATCTTGTCACCGGATAATTGTAAGAACTCTTAGTTTATACAAAATCCCTTAAAATTATAAACTCTTTATTTTCATTATGGCTGTGATACATTGTAAATTAATAAATAAATAAAATAAAAAAGCCTTTTATTTCTTACAGCTTATAAAACAAGAAATTAGGTTAAATTAAGTTAGTTTACTTACATACAATTAATAGTTTTGTTAGTACCTAATTAAGTTTTGTTCCTAAATTTACTTGTGTTAGATTTTCCTTAATTCTATACTATTACATTATTATTCTTCATTCTGTAAGAACTCCTCTGTAGGTGAAGGCCTCCTCCAAAGATAGCCAGTCCTCTCTAGATTGAGCTACTTGAATCCAGTTGGGGCCAGCTGTTTTTTTGATGTCATCTTCCCAACTAGCTGCAGGTCTACCTCTTTCTTTTTCCCTGTGGACCCGCCCATGTGGTCACGGTTTTCGTCCATCTCTTGTCACGTAAACGCGCCACATGTCCGGCCCACCTCCATTTTAGTGACTGAGCGTGTTCTAATCCATCCCTTACCTTGGTTATGTTTCTAATTTTGGTGTGCCTTATTTTTTGCATCTTTCTAATATTCAACATACTGCGTTCTGTACCCCGCTGACATGCAATTATTTTATCCTTTGTTTTTTTGTTGAATTTCCATGTTTGGCAAGCATACGTGAGGCACGGTTACACATTGTAAATTATCAAATTTAAATGAAATGAATCATATTTAATCGAGAGTTTAGATCATAGCAAGATTTATTACAATCTAACGGTGTTTGTAGTTACGAGTATCCGGTTACAAATCTAACGTAGTTCTTCGTGAAGTGAATTTATTACTAAAATAAATAGGCTTAGGTTTCTATATATTAACACAAAATGTACTATAATATATATGTTATTGCTATGTGACAAAGTAGCCTGAAAATAAAGAGATTTATGATTATTTATTTTATAATTAAGGAGAAACGCACACCTCCAGAATCCGCACAAAAGACGATTAAAAAAAGTATATACGCGGTGGTGAGCGGCGTCGTTTGGAAACCGCCTATGCCATTGGTCTCGGCTGTCAATTGTAGATCTTTGACTATCGTTACAAACAGGTAGTCTGTAGCCAGAAAACCTGACATCAGACTTGCCAAGGGGTATCGTGCTACCAGGCAGGAGCTTTACTTTGTGTAAATTATTTCATCATCATTACTTCAGCATCAAAACGGTGAAGGAAAACATCGTGAGGAAACCGGCATGTCTTAGAACCAAAAATTCGATGACATGTGACATCCACCAACCCACATTGGGCAAGCGTGGTGGATTACGGCCCACACCCTCTCACAGAGAGGAGGCCTTTGCCCCAGCAGTAGGGACTAGGGACATAATAGGCAGTCGCTCTATCTAAAATACTAGTATTCAGCTGCATCTGGTTAGATGGGAAGCCAACCCAACAAAATTGGGAAAAGGCCAGTCAGATAGAACTCCTCTACAACTTCGTCAAAGTCTTGGTACGAATTCTTGCGGATCAACCCTAATAAGTAATTATATTAATGAACCTCTTCTTTAATAAGGGTCAGTGTACTTTAGTGTCTTTAGTGTCCTCTTATCCGAAAATAATACATAGGACTACATGGGGTAATTTTAGCAATTTTGGTAAATATTTTTCTTATTATATATTTTTGTCGTAGGTATTTTTTTCATAAATTTTTCGTATCTCCCTCTTCTCGTGAGCTTAGAGATCATTTGATTCAATACCCAAAAAAAATAAAAGAAATATAAAGAAATAGTCGTTTTTTAATTCAAGTTCATCTTCAAAATAGCGATGTTAAGTAAATACAATGGTTATGGTTATAAAATTTATCTTAAATCCAATTGCAACTCATTAAGATCAAGGTAACATTTTTTCAAGCGTACCTACATACTGCCAAAATTTATATACGAGCAGCCTGTGGGCCAGCTATACTCAGAGATCGATAAATGTTTGGGGAAATGCCTCCACATTAACTCTGTGTTGGATTTAATCGTAACAGATGACGAGGAAGTTAAGTAAATTAATACGGTTGTAGGGTGTAACGTATCTAATGTATTTAATAAGAGGTTCGCAAGATATCGAATTGAACCGTCAACATGACTGCCAAAGATCAATACTAAAAAATGCAAAATAACTTTAATTTCGGAAGTCGGTGTTTTTAGTTTCGTTTCTTCATTATTTGACACCGACTTCCGAAATTAAAGTTATTTTGCATTTTTTAGTATTGATCTATGGAAGTCGGTTGTATTTTTTTTAAAAGGTTTTTATTTTTCACTTTTGGTTTTTGGTTCGTTGTTGTAAACCCAAAAATTACTATTACTTATACCCGACACACACAACCAATCACAAACATCCAGTCACAAACGTCCTATTTTAGTTTTGTTTTATAATTATCACCCTTTCACACACAGACACATACTTCTCTGATTGATATCTAGTGTATGGTACTCGTGGGTTGCAGCTGAAAATCAGCGTCAGATGGCATCCTGTGTTGTCTTCTGACATTATGCTGAGCTGAGGCCCTTTTGGTATTATTAATCTTTCTGTTTTTTTTCTTTTTAAGGTGTAATTATTACCATTTTTTGCTGTAATGCCAATAAACGCATTTTTCTCTCTTTCTAATAACCCAAACACCGCAATATACACAAAATAAAATAACCTTTCAAATATCTTCTGAAACTAACCCAACGGTTTTCAACTTTGCATACATAGACAGACGTGACCACATTGTGAATTTTAAACCCAATATTACCGAGTGTGTGACTTGGAGTGAGGCCAGTTCTAATTCTAACACTGGTAGGAGTTTTTAAAAGGAAGAAGCGAGCAAAGTTAAATCTAGACTAACACTTCAAAGTGGTAAGATAATGATGCCGATTCTGTTGTGCATAATCTTAACTTAATTTAGGCTATTGATATCTTTTTCTCTATAATAAAACAAGAAAGAGACGGACGTAAGTTAGAGCTGTCAAATTTAGTTGGACTGATATTTCCATACAAATTAAGGGTACACGTAAAAACATGTCAACTATAAAACGGTGAAGCGCAAGGCATAAACTAGTTTGACATCTCTAACTTAGTTCACAACTGCCGTCCTTTTCTCGCACTGATTTTTAGTAAAAGATAGCGATTCTCTAATTTTAGTTTAGTTATTGAACAAGAGAATCGGCAGCATTGTTTATATCGGGTGTAAAAACACAGTTTCCGAACGCCACATATTCTACCCGTTATATGAATATTTTTTTTCCACCAGACCATACCTGGGAATCCACTGGTTCTGGAGATATTGAATAGGTCAGAGTCGCAATTTTTATTTAAAACTTTTATACGAAAATGAATATTCCAAGTGTTATTCCTACATTTTTTTTCTCCAAACAAACATTACCTGAATTTTCGATTTTTTTTTTCGAATTACGAATTTACTCATTTGCAGTAACAAAAACGTAATTAATATCAAATGTATCCGACAAGTACGTACGCGGCTTAAAACGAAGGGGCGGGGCTTAACTCCACTTGCCTGGGTTCGCCTTACATTGGATGCAATAAAAAATATTTTTTTTCAAACTTAAAAGTAAGTCGTTTGCTAGCAATCATTTTTGCGCACAGCTATACTTTGTTATATGTACAGATGCGTAGTTGACGGCTATGGATGTGTCTTTTACACCCTGTATGTTTATAATCTATCAATCCTCGAAGTGTCTGATGACACTGATCTGATCATCAATTTTTATTCACTAATAGAAGCTATATATCTCTGAGTATATCAATGGGCCCCATCAGAAGGTCACACAAAGAGCAATGGAGAGAAAGAGGGCTAAGCTCGGAGTCTTATTGAGTGATCAGTAAAACCAAGGTTACAGACATAGCCCGAAAAATCGCGGGCACATTGCTCGCAGAACAGATGGTCGATAGGGCCTAAAGGTTCCTGGAGTGGCAACCGCGTGCCGGAAGACGCAGCGTTGGAAGGCCTCCCACAAGGTGGACCGATGACCTGGTGAGGGTCGTGGGAATCCGATAGATGCGAGGCGCACAGGACCGGTCGATGTAGCGACACTTGGAGGCTTATGTCCAGCAGCTAGTGGACGTCTTTCGACTGAAATGATGTTGATATAACTGAGTTATCATCTCAGAAATAAACGATTCTGCGAAAGACTATCTTAGATAATAATAACAACCGGTAGATATGTCTCTTGTTGTTTCTTCTCATATTGAGAACTAACGACCTTTGATCATATTGTTTCCCTAGTAGTATTTATTATTGGGCCAACAATAGAATTATAGCATTTATTGTTGACCCAACCAAATGCCAGCAATAAATGCTATTAGGGTTGCTTACTGCATGTTTACATTGTCAAATAACGAAATCGTGATTTCTTCTAGATATTGTCCTTTAACGTACTCGTACTTTAGTCGGAAGTGTTGAAGATTAATTTTAGTTTAAAGTAGACTATATAATTTCTATGAACATGAACAATTATATCCTACTAATATTATAAATGTGAAAGTTTGTGAGTGTGTATGTTTGTTACTTCTTCACGTTCAAACTGTTATCGCGGTCTACGTGGGTGAAATCGCGGGGTGCAGCTAGTACTATGTAAACATACAAAATAATACTTAGACTTGTAAAATACTCGTAAACAAAGTTACTTTTTGGAATTAATAAGTCATTGTAATTTGTTTTAATGTGGGTATGCATAAAACAGGATTCATCGGAACTCCTACCTTTATTTATTGTTATCCTGGTCAATTATCATACAGCCCACAACTTTATCAGCGGAAATAGCCACCTAAACAACCCCAAACAAAAATATTATGTAAATAAAATACCGACCCCACATTCCCACACGACTTTAATCTGTTTGTCCACAAAAATGATTACATAAACATTGTATGTATATTCGTCGCATTTATGACTAAAAGCCTACCGGAAGTCGGCTAGGGTTGCTTTCATAGAGCATCCGGCACGCGACCGGATGTATATATCTACACATGAGTAAGAGACGGAAATGACGGCGGTTTGTCGTCGCCATGTTTTATGAATAAAAATGCTGTCAAGTGTGAGTCGAAGGGTGAATTTTTATCACGAAACTAAATTGGGTACTGTTTCAGCTGCTTCTGGTCATACTAAAAGTCGAACCCAATAAAGTTGGGAAAAGGCTTGGCATAAGATGGTGAGTTATGTCCTATAAACAACAAAGCATTTAAAAGAATTCCAATATATTAAGGATAGAGTTTTATGTTTGTACGAGTACCTACTGTACATACGAGTCATATAATCATCAGCCTTATAATGTTCCCACTGCTGGGACTCAGGCCTCTTCTCCAGGAGAGGGATTGGATCATAATCCACCACGCGGGCCCAGTACGAGTTGTATGATATGTGGCTTTGTGAATGTCACATATCAATCTGACTAGCCTTTTTCCAACTATCTTGGGGTCGGCTTCCAGTCTAATCGCATGCAGCTGAATACCAGTATTTTATATGGAGCTACTGCCTATCTGACCTCCACAACCCAGTTACTGGGTAATGCGATACCCCTTGGTAAGACTGGATGTCAGACTTTCGGGCTTCTGACGACCCACGGGACCAACGTGCTTTCCGAGGCGCGGAGGAGTCTCGGTATGTAAAGATGGTCACCCATCCATGGATCAACCCCGGCAAGCGTAGCTTAACCTGATGGGTCGACCCGCGCGGCTGTTATTACATTAGCCACGAGCTCCTCCTTCCCTGTGAATGTCACATATCTTCAAATTTATTGTTCTAAGACATGCAATGTTTTGCTTCACCGTTTGGAGAGTAGGTAGTGGTGATGAAATAAATTTAATAAAGTTAACCGCCTGCCTGGGTTTGAACCTACGACCTACCAACTCGTAATGTCGGGGTCGTTGTACACTATACTAAGAAGGTAAAATAAATTAGTCTATGATGTAATGTTGGATTTAGAAATGAGAATTATGATCTATCAAAAAAGTGCAGCCATAAAAACAAATGATTTACAAATTGTGAAAGTTAGTTTTCCAGATCCAAGATGCAAAGCTTCATAAAACATTAACTATTTAGACATCAAAATGTTGCCACTCCTCCTCAACATTTATCACCACCACGAAAAATAGCCCCAAATATGCAAAGCCAAAGAACATGATTTTTTCAAAATGTATTGCACGCAATTTTTGACACTACTTCCTTCAGTGACTGGGCCACCATTGGTATTAATAAAAGTAGAAAACGGCTGTATGAGCTGTATGAAGAACAAACTTATAATAACACTGTAGAATTTAATTTATATGTAAAGAATTATTCTAAATTATTTAAAAAAGTATGTTATTTGGCGAAATCTCGCTACTTAAGTTCAAAAATTAAAAATAGTAGTAATGTAATTAAAATGACTTGGGATATTATTAATAGCGAAACGGGAAGGTCTTGCAACCGAAGTAGTGATTACAGCCTTGCTATTGACGACAGTATCATTAAATCAGATTCGCAAGTCGCCGCGGCATTTGAAAATTTCTTTGCAGAGATTCCCGTATCGACTACCAAGCAACCACTGCACCAACTGCTGCAGAAATATTACTTAAAGAAAACGTTCCAGTTTTTGAATCCCAATTTAATTTCCAATATGTCACTTGTAATGATGTAATTAAAACTTTTAATATTTTAAATGTTAAAAAGACTGCAGATCTATGGGGTAATTCTGTTGACGTTGCTAGGTCTATTACAAACATTGTAGCACCTACTTTAGCAGTAATTTTTAATAATTGTATAGATTGTGGTGAGTTTCCTGATCTAATGAAATATAGTAAAATTATACCATTGTTTAAATCGGGTAGTACATCAGACCCTACTAATTATAGACCCATATCAGTGCTACCTACTTTTAGTAAAATTTTTAAGAAAATTATTTTAAATCAAATTCAAAGACATTTTAATAAACACAAATTATTACATAACAAACAGTTTGGTTTCACAAAGGGTCGTTCAACAACTGATGCTGGTGTTGAACTTTTGGGCCACATTTGTAATGCATGGGAAGATAAATGCGATACGTTGGGCATTTTTTGTGATTTGTCTAAGGCTTCCGATTGCGTTCTCCATGATACATTGATCAGGAAGCTGCACTATTACGGAGTCCGGGGCGCCTCTCTGGATCTTCTTACTTCATACTTGAGTAATAGGATTCAGAGAGTTGATGTGAACGGCAAAAGGTCTTCCGGGTCTGTAGTCAGAATGGGGGTTCCTCAAGGCTCAATTCTGGGTCCGTTTTTGTTTCTAATCTATATCAACGACTTGCCTTATCTCATAAAGGATAAACATGATATAGTGCTGTTTGCAGATGACACTTCACTTTTATTTAAACTCAAACGTTAGCAGGTGGTTGTTGATGATGTAAATAATGGTCTTTCAGCTGTAGTTAACTGGTTCAATATCAATCTTCTCCTTAACGAGAAAAAAACAAAATGGATAAAGTTCACATTACCCAATGTAATACAAGTGAACACTAGTGTGTCAATAAAGGGTGAAGAGTTGAAACCCGAGGATTCCACAGTGTACTTAGGTTTAACTTTGGATGCGCAGCTTCAGTGGAGCCCTCATAAGATAAACTGCCCAAAAAACTTAGCTCTGCAGCATACGCCGTAAGGAATATTCGTGGTTTAACTGATTTAGAGACAGCTCGTTTAGTATACTTTAGTTATTTTCATAGTGTGATGTCGTACGGCATTCTGTTGTGGGGAAATGCCGCCGATATTCAGACAATTTTGGTTTTACAGAAAATGGCTATTCGTGCAATTTATAAATTAAGTCCCAGACACTCCCTCAGAGACAAATTTAAAGAGATTAATATTATGACTGTTCCCTCTCAATATATTTATGAGAATCTCATGTATGCACATAAAAATATTAATCTGTTTAAAAGATACAGTGATATCCATAGCATAAATACTAGGAACAAACACAAATTTATTGTACCTAAAACCAGGCTCAAGAAAAAATAGGTGGTTCGTTTAGATGCCAATGTATACGTTTCTATAATAAACTTCCTAGCCAAATTCAAAAACTAAGCACAAATAAATTTAAATTATTTATTAAACGTAAGCTATGCCAGAAAGCTTTATACACAATTAATGACTTCCTTGAGGACAAAAAAGGCGTGGGATTGAGCTGCTTCAATGATGTACATGAGCCATTGTTTTCATATGTACTAGTTATATATAAACACTGATATTATATTTTTATTTTTATTTTTTATTGACATTTTATTATTATTATTTTTTTTTTGACTTGAATACTTTGTTAAGTATTATATTTATTTTTATTTTTTGATTGACATTTTTTTATTACTATTTTGTTTGACATTCATATTTACTTTGTAAAGTATTATATTTTTATTTTTTTGATTACATAATTTTTGTAAATGTGAGGACTATGTGGGTTATTATTATTATTTTCTCCTCCTTTTTACAGTAATTTTTAACGTTATCTGACAGTTTGAGTACTTTTGCGGCCTACCCAAATGTCCTTTCTTTGGTATTGTTCGTCAAGTCATTGAGCTCCTTAGTGGTTTTTAAGTTGAGCTATTCGACTATTGACAAATGCTTGCACTGACTGGACGGGTCCACTCAAATATGTGTGGTTCTTTCTTCAAAAGACCATTACAGACACTAAGCTGCATGGTCCTCATATAGAATAATGTGAATGCGAGAACTATGTATGTCGTTATATTCATGTAGATTTTATGATTGTCTGGCAGTTTGAGTATTTTTGCAGCCTACTCAAATGTCCTTACTTTGGTATTGTTCGTCGGTTCGTTGAGCTCCTCAAAGTTCTGAGTTGAGCTTCGCGATGACTGACAAATGCTTGCACTGTCTGAACAGGTCCACTCGAATTTGTGTGTTGCTTTCTTCAAAAAGCTCATCCCAGACATAAACGTACATGGTTCTCATATGATTTAACCAGTACACATTGTATAGATTTGAACACTTTAAAAGAGACTTTGACCTCTGAGTTTGTTTCGGTGTTTCTTCTCAGGGTAGTCAGCTAGGAAACACTGGCCTCATCTAGCTTAAACTGACAAAAAACATTGACGTGTAAAAGTGTTCCTTTTAACCTATTTACCGAATAAACATCATTTATCATTTAACAAAACCTCACACTCAGGAACTACGCATTGAAATAAAAGTCCTCGCAAGCTCTCTCTCTATAGGTAACAACGGTCTCCAGATCCCAAACTCGCAAACTTATCGACAATACCCATATGAAATTACTGTATGGACTATGTGCCAACAGCATCATAAGCTGGGGAATCTAAATACGGTAGAATTGATGTATTTTTTTTCTCTTGTACTCGTAAGTACGTACTATATTTGTTACTTTGAGATTATTTATTTTACAGGATGTAAGGGAATGGTGGGTTGGTCATATTTTAAATACTGCCTCTGCACATAGAAATCTTCAACAATAAAAAATGTACCTCCCATACTAATTTTGATCAGCTGATGATAACTTTGTACGAAAACTCCATAATATACTCTTCACCCATCGTATACACAGAAATCCCAAGCCAAAAAACAGAACCTAACACTCAGAAACCCCGTATTCGAATAAAAGTTCTCGGCCGAGTCCTCCATAGTAACAACGCTCTCGAGGCCCCAAACTCGCAAACTTGTCAACAATCCGATACAAAATTAGTATGGACTGACAACCAACCCCCTCGATGCTGAGGAGTTACATGCAAAGCCGTTACACGACATACAAATGCCTCTTGAAAGTGGATGTGAGGTTGGCTGGTACCATTGGCGGGTTGAAAATTGATCGAGAGAATGTTTTCTGCTGTTTGTATGTTAGATAAAATGGAGTGTTCAGGCTGTTTTAATCTGGCTTTGATAGTTTAGTTTCTTTATTTATGTTTTCTACTATATGAGTTCCGAACCTCCGAATGGAAAAACGAAACTCTTATAGGATCACTGTCTGTCCGACTGTCACAGCCAATTTTCTCAGAATCTACAAGACTGATTCACTTGAAATTTGATATGCACACAATTTTTTGTAACCCTAACACAGATATTTAACGTAGATTAATAAATTTGCAGTATGAGAGTTACTATTGGGGTGAAAAAAGGAAAATTAAAGGCGAAGAAGCAAGGATGTTATTTATTATCCTCGTTAAATACCCCTTTACACAGACCAGTTCTTGCGCCATGCTGTCCAGCTGTCTCCAAGTTCTGTGCACCTCAACAACCGTTCAGAGGTAACTTTTATAGTTTTGCTGGGTGACTTTTAATTCGATGTCAGCTTTCATTATGTGAACAATTCTCAAATATGATGAAAAATCGCTGTTTGGGACGTTTACGAGCATGATCCTATAACTCGACAAAATGTAGAAAACTGCTTGCCAATTAATTAAAAGTCAGCCTGTTAAAGTCAAAACAGAAACATTTAACTCAATAGGTTTTGTTTCAATTTTCAATAATTCAAACTTTTCGAACGTTAGTCTGTCAGTCAGTAAAAAAATACACCGATAATACAGTGACTTTGTAACAAATAGTACCACCCCTCTGCGGGTTAAGTGTGACCAGTCTCAAACTCATGTGAAGGACTCTTGGACCACGGATCATCTTATGTAACACAACATATATATAGCAGCTGGGTGTATCTCTACCTCTAGGCGTTTTGCAGAAACTAATGACGGAGTGTTGCCGACAATGACGAATCGTGGGAAATTCAACTTTAAAGTACTAGTATTAAAGTACACTAGTACTACTAGGCAATGAATATTGAATACTCCTAGAGAACTTTAATACTAATGTCTTAAAGTTGAATTTCCCACGATTCGTCATTGTCAGCAACACTCCGTCATTATTTTCTGCAAAACGCCTGGAGATTTACCCAGCTATGTATGTATGTATGTCATACTCTGACGGATTATTACACTTCTTATTGTTCGGGGTTTCGGGAATATTTGTCACGGAATACTTCGCTTGGGAATTTTTTATTGGGGTGCATTTAAAGAACATTGATAAGTGATGTTACTTGAGTACATTTAACCATCCCTTATCTTTTCACTATAATTTAAAGTTTTGAGTATTTTATGATGGCGCAACGCAATCTAGATTACATTGATTGCCGATATCGTTGGGATATCGCTTATACGTAACGGCCGAAAGAAATGTGTTTAAAATTGCAAGTTTATCCCAATGTTTTTTTTTTTTAAAACGTTGCCCCACACTAGGAGTTACTCCTGTATCGTGGGTGCGTTCACAAACATGTATACTCACATACACAAGACACCCAGACCCGGAACAACTATCTGTAGGCCATACAAATACTTCTTCCGTGCGGGGATCGAACCCGCGACACGCAGCGCAGCAGCCGAACGCTCCACCACTGCGCCAACCTGACAAGACGGTAGTAAAGTAATTGAATGTAATGAATTTGGTAGGTTTTGCCCCTGATTTCATGTATGTTGCAGCATACAGTGTTAGTACTTTGAATAGGTGGTGGTGGATCTTATCCGGATGACCAGTAGCTTCTGGATGAGGGTAGCAGTGGCTCAAGTTATAAGGTTTGCGATTGGAGAACGTTAGGCTTATCAGTGCACTGATTTAATACGATGATAATTGATCGAATCTGGAATGATGGTATCTGCAAGAGAGCTAAGGTTATCGTCATGGGGGGAGGGAGGGGCTATGTCCTGCAGTGGACGTCTTTCGGCTGAAATGATGATAATCGATTGATTGGTCGCTTCATCTAGCTCCACGTCATTCCGATGCCCGTCACTTCTGCCAACACGGTGCTACACCAGGCCCTCCCTTCAAATGAACCAAAAGTACTACTTTGCTACCTTCATAACATAAGATTCAGCAGTAATAAAAATAAATACATTTGTTACCTTCATGTTACCTCATATATTTGTATCGCGCGTCCCTCAGAATGTAATAAAACACGTGCTCGTGGTATGTTGTTGTAAAGTTATGATATTTGATTGACTACAACTGACTACTTTTATAGAAAAAAAAAACTTTTTGATTCAGTTTTTTTATCATTAATAGGCTTATGATCACAATCTCACCTGATGGAAACCGATGCTGTGGTCGGGAGTGGAGGATTATGAAGTTGTACTTACTTTTGGTTATGTATGGTGTTACGCGCATGGATAGAATCAGGAATGAGTATATAAGAGGAAGTCTGAAAGTGGCACCGCTGACTGAAAAGTTGTGTGGAAATCGGTTGTCGTGGTATGGGCATGTGATGCGGAGGAATGAAGAAAATGTCGTGAGGAAAGTCTTGTGTATGGATGTGGATGGCTAAAAGAGTAGGGGAAGGCCAAAGAAACGATGGTTGGACTGTGTGAAAGAGGATATGGGTAAAAAGGGGGTGACTACAGAGATAACGACTAATAGAGGAGTATGGAAGAAAAAGACATGTTGCGCCGACCCCAAATAAATTGGGATAAGGGCAGGAGAATGATGACTTACTTTTGGTTATATAACCACTTACCTAGTCATTAAGAAAACTAAATTACTTACCTTTGCCCATGCTATTTGATTCACCATCAGCCTTTTAATGTTCCCAATGCTGGGGCACAGGCCTCCTCTCTATGAGAGGGTGTGGGTCGTAATACCCCACGCGAACCCAATGCGGATTGGTGGATGTTACATGTCTTCGAATTTTAGATTCTAGGATATGCCTATTTTCTCACGATGATTTTTCCTTCACCGTTTTTGAGAGCAGTTGATTGATAACGTTTTATTGTACCTATATTATAAGCCTATAAATAAATTATAAAATATTTTTCATTTAGGGTTCTGAAAATCAAACGTAATATCAAAAAAAACGATACTAATATTATAAAAGTGAATTTTTTTTGCAAGTTTTTTTGTAGGGATTATCTCCGGAACTGATGATCATATTCTAAATTTTTTTTCACTGCTAAAAAACTATATTATTTTTAGGTGCTATAGGCATTATGTATATTTATTTTCGAATTCCACGCGGACGAAGTCGCAGGCGAAATGCTAGTAAAAAATAAGTGTACCTACATTATGAATTTATCAAAATACAGTATACCGTGAGAAAGATCATTTCAACCACTAAACATTTTAATCACAATTGTAGACACTCCTCAAAAAGCTCGACGTTTATACTTGCACCGCGACACGTGTGTGCGGAGGAAAAAATAAAGAAAAACGCAAACGTCCTGCGCCCCGAGATAACGTCAATTAGTAAGATGTATGGCTGTTTCGTAAAGTGTGGCCTGACCACATCACAGAGGTGGAAAGAAGGTCCAAGAAATGTAAATAATGGACATCCTGAAAGAACATAAAAAATCAAAATCAATCAAAAGTAATTTATTCAAACTAGGCTGAGAGCCACCACTTTTTGAACCTCAAAGGTCTACATATAGACAGTCCCTCAAAATCACCCGCCCGTCACCACTTCCTAGTGTTTTAGCTAGGAAGAAGTTTCCTTTTTTTTCTTGACAGATCATGCATGTCTGTCCTAGAACTATGTGTCTTGTAGAGGGAATTTCTCTATATCGTAAAATTCCTTCTTTCTGTATTCAGGACATGCTTTCGAAGTTACCAGTTACCATGAAGTGTTGGAAATTTGTTTGAGCATATGGTTTTGGTCTCTTTGTATGATGTTGACACCGGAACTGCAGGCTGAAGCCCTCAACTGAATTCCGTATGTCCACATTGGCCTGATGGTTGTCTCGTGAACAGACTTCGGAGTTCTGGCCTTCATTCTCCATTATTTAAGCTATTTGCTTATGTCCTTTAGTCCTTCTTGAACAGCTTTTGAGGCTTCTGTTGGGTTGTCAGGAGAGGCTAGTATGGCAGTGTAATCTGCAAATGTTGCAACTGTCATATTGGATGTCTGACGCATATCTGCTGTAAAGATTGTATAAAACATAGGTTTTAGGATGGATCCCTGAGGTACTCCAGTTTAAATATCATGGAAAGCCTACAACATAGACAGTACGTACCGTAACGTATTTTCTTTCTTTATTTCTTTACAATCCTAGGAAGAAATAGTGGCGCAACAAACTCCCCAGCAACACATCTGTCTGTATTTAAAAATTGGCTTGGGTAAATCTGTAATTGACCTAAAACAACTGCCACCAACTGCATCAGACTGCTTGAAAAGAAACTGTTTTGAAACCTATTAGTCGTTTATTGCGGGCGGGTTTTTTGATACAAGTAATTTTTTTATTTCCTACATTTTATTAAGTTACATTTTTGGAATTGTCCCCTAAACCAGCACTTTTCCGCACCAATACGAAGTACACTACATTGCAAGCCTAAAAGCTATAGAAGTAGGAGTAAATGGTGGACGGTGTGTTAAAAAATCTATTTCCGCCAAAAGTCTCAAAGATATTGGTCTGCGATAGGGGTAGGAGTTTTGGAGTAAGTGTGTTTAAAAATCTATTTGCGACAAAAATCTCAAGGACGATACAAAATGATACTTCTACCTTACCTCCTTAACACCTTAGCAGATATAATAATGTATGAGATGATTATACGATCTCATTGTGGAGCAGTGACCACTCGAATTAGTGTCGCTATATCTCACCGGGCGTTAGCGCATGGATGAAGATTTTAGGCCTTTGTTCACGCCTGCAAAGGTAGAAAAAATGGAGAAAAACTCTTCAGTGTTTGGTGTCCAAGAAAAAACAAATGAAAGCATTCATGGTGTAAGGATGCAAAGAAGCACAGGTATTTTTACACAGGGTATAACGGCGATGGGTAATCATGTTTTAAATACTGTTTCTGCTCCCATATAAATAAACAACTTTCTTCAAGAACTGTGAATACAGTAAAGTTCGAAAAAAAGTCGGCCATGTACGAGAAAAACACGTTTCTACAGCCCCCTGTCATTTGTATTTTTTTTTTGTTATAGCGGCAACAGAAATGCACATTCTGTGATTCGACTGTCTACCTATTACGGATCATGAGATACAGCCCGCTGACAGACAGACCCGTTGGTTACCCTTTGGGTACGGAATAGACATCCCATACTAATTTTAATCAGTTGGTGATATTATAACTTTGTACAGAAAGGCCAATGTTTTTTTCGGGAATTAACTATGACTTGACTAAGCAGTATTTATCACAATTCATTTGATTTCTTACAATATTTTGCTTCTCAATATTATGTTAACAAAGTTTCGCTTATTATTTTCAAGTAAGTGTATTGAGAAACGTTGTTTGATACACGTGGCAGTTTCTCGGCTCTAAAAAGACCTCGTCTCCGGCTCGGGCGTGTATTCCGCCTCGGTTGAAATAAAAAAGTTTGTGTAATATCCAACCACAACTTGAGTTACAAAGTGCGCACTGATACCAGAGAAGAATATTGAATTTTTTTATAAAACAGAGCTTCATAGCTTTGTTTTGTCACATTTTTATTAGCAACTCACCTTGCTGTCTCTGCCACAAATCCTACTAATATTATAAATGTGGAAGTTTGTGAGGATGTATGTTTGTTACTCTTTTACGCAAAAACGGCTAAACAAATTTTTATGAAACTTTACAGTAATATTGCTTATACATCAGAATAAAACGTAGGCTATAATTTATAGTGGGGGGAACTACAAATACCACGCGGACGGAGCCGCTGGCAGAAGCTAGGAAACCATAAACATGTCACCCATACGATCTCAATCATATTAGTGGGAACTCACAGAGCAAGGAGACGCTTTGGCGGCCACACACACAGTGACATCTCTAGCAGTGGCTAGAGACGTCACTGTAAGTAAACACTTTCCACACGAACCAAGCGTGTTGATGAGTGTCATCGTTCACTCACGACCCGTCGTCTGGACTTGCTATCTCAGCCACAAATAAACCATAAACATGTCACCCATACGATCTCAATCATATTAGTGGAACTCACAGAGCAAGGAGACGCTTCGGCGGCCACTGCTAGCGACGTCACTGTAAACACTTTCCACACGAACTAAGCGTGTTGGTGAGCTTCACCATTTACTCACGACCGGCGACCGTCGCGTCAACTCGCTATCTCAGCCACAAATAAACCATAAACACCCATACCATCAACATCATTATCATTTCAGTCAAATGACGTCTACTGCTGGGCATAGGCCTCCCCCAAGTATCGCCCCAATGAGCGGTCCTGTGCCTCACGCATCAATCGGCTACCCGTGACCCTCGCCAGGTCATCGGTCCATCTTGTTGGAGATCTTCCAACGCGGCGTCTTCCGGTACGCGGTCGCCACTCCAGAACATTCGGCCCTATCGACCGTCTGTTCTGCGAGCAATGTACCCTGCCGACTGCCACTTTAGTTTGGCGATTCTTCGGGCTATGTCGTCACGAATATTATCACTGCAATATACCACAGTAAACCACGAATATAGTCTCTTATCGCTACCGATGCCGCGTTCTATGCTCTGTGGGAGAAACCATATTTCTGTACCATTGATCATTTTACTTATCTGTATCTGATTTTACATTCCTTCCGTTTATATATTCGACATGATGAAGATTGTCATAGTAAAATATATTCTGTCGGTTTTATTTAGCTTTTATCTTAATAAGCTATTTTATTTGTATCTTCATGTTGGTATCTATGAGAGGAGCTCGTGGCTAAAGTAATAACAGCCGCACGGGTCGATCCATTAGGTTAAGCTACGCTTGCCGGGGTTGGTCTGTGGATGGGTGACCATCTTTACATACCGAGACTCCTCCGTGCCTCGGAAAGCACGTTAAGCCGTTGGTCCCGGCTGTCAATCGTAGATCTTTGGCAGTCGTTACGGGTCGTCAGAAGCCCGAAAGTCTGACAACCAGTCTTACCAAGGAGTATCGTATTACCCAGTTACTGGGTTGTGGAGGTCAGGTAGGCAGTCGCTCCATGTAAAATACTGGTATTCAGCTGCATCCGGTTAGACTGGAAGCCGACCCCAAGATAGTTGGGAAAAGGCTAGGCGGAACATGTTGGTATCTATGAGGGGTCGTTTGGTAGAGCTCAAAGTTTGCATCAAAAATCCATACTTAATATTAGAAATGCGAAAGTAACTCTGTTTGTTTGTTACCTTTTCACGTCATAATGGCTGTACGGATTTGGATGAAATTCGGCATACGGGTAGACCATGTCTTGGAATAGAATATAATTATGATAATTTTATCTCGTGGGTGTTTCCTTTGTTATGATTGCCGACTTTCTTTGCCTGAATTCATTTAAAAAAACTTGATAGAAATGATCGCCAAGCTTACCTCTAACTTTGACGTTTTATTTTTTTTTCGTTGAATTTTAATACAAAATTTGTTTGTTTTTAGATTTTTACTAACGGGTTTATAAAGGGTTTCGAACAAATAATATATTTTTCGGGTTTTTTTTTTACTCTGTACCATGGACTTCTTATGTAATCTATAAGTAAAAAACTCCTGTCTCTATTTTGTTTTCAAAGGCCCAGTGGTTTCGGAGTAAGTTTTCATAAATTTTATTAAATGACCTAAAAACTATAGATTTTAAAATTTTGATAAAAAAATTGATACTCTTACAATAAAGCCCTTATTGGCTGTGAAATACGGACAGCTTTACAGACAGACAAACGAGCGATACTACAAGAGTCCCGTTTTTCATTCGGACTTTCGGAACCCTAAAAAAATCCGAGAACCTAAAATGAAACACTACAATGGAAACAAACTAATCACCTCGATAACTTAGGCAAGTGTAAGTAAACTATAGACAAGCTGAAACATATATAGAAGAGGCTGAAGATAATAAAACTTCGCGATTTATTTTCAGATGAAACATTTTTAGACAGAGTTTCCACAAAAGCTCACGTAGTTATTTGAAAACTTTTCAACAAGTTACCCCTTTTTGCTGAAGAAACTATGTTAATCTACCCTTTGATATTCGACGTAAAAATGTAATGAATATGTTACGTATACGAATATGTATGTATGGCTGTATATAATGCATTTATGTATGTGATTATGTTCAAAGTCAAACTTTCATTTTCATATATTTTTCAGGTGTGTTGTGGGATTAAGTATTTAGATTTTTTTATTTAATTTTTTATTATTAAGTAGGTACGGTACACCAACGAACAGTTAACAAAAACTAACAGTTTTTAACCGACTTCAAAAAGAAGAAAACATTTTATATACGGTCGAATTGAGAACCGCCTCGTTTTTTTTCGTCGGTTAAAAATAATAGATTATTGGAATTGGAAATGGCTCGCGGATTTGTAGGGTTCCGTACCCGAGGGGTTCAAACGGAGCCCTACTGCTGTCACTCACGTGTCCGTCTGTCAGTCTATCAGTATGTCCGTCTGCCCGTCTATCCGTCTGCCCGTCTGTCCGTCTGTCAGTCTGTCAGTCTGTCCGTCTGTCCTTCTGCCCGTCTGTCCATCTGTCAGTCTGTCCGTCTGTCCTTCTGCCCGTCTGTCCGTCTGTCCGTCTCTCCATCTGTCCGTCTGTCCGTCTGTCCGTCTGTCTGTCTGTCTGTCTGTCCGCCTGTCCACCTGTCCGTCTGTCCACCTGTCCGCCTGTCCGTCTGACCGTCTGTTCGTCTGTCCGTCTGTCCGTCTGTCCATCTGTCCGTCTGACCGTCTGTCCATTGTCCGTCTGTCCATTGTCCGTCTGTCTGTTGTCCGTCCGTCCGTTGTCCGTCTGTCCGTCTGTCCGTCTGTTCGTCTGTCCGTCTGTCCATCTGCCTGTCTGTCCGTCTGCCCGTCTGTCCGTCTGTCCGTCTGTCCGTCTGTCCGTCTGTCCGCCTGTCCGTCTGTCCGTCTGTCCGTCTGTCTGTCTGTCCGTCGTCTGTCACAAAATGTTGTTCCGAAGATTGACCTATGAACTTTGGTGAAAATGTTTATTATTACGTAGGTATATTTTAGTAACAAATACCAAAATATTGATTTCTCTCACATGGTACGGAACCCTAAATGTGCGAAGTCCGACACGCACTTGGCCGGTATTTTTGTTTTAGTGATGTGGCACGACCAGTGGGTGCTGTCGGGCAACCAGCTGATACAATAAATATAATAAATTGTGGTGGAGGGTGGCCGCTGCACTTTTTTGCGCACTAGTGTGAAATTCACTACATTGCGTTTCTAGAAGGTCGGTAGGGATAGGAATGGGTTTCGGGGTGAGTTTGTTGAAAATATTTTTTTCAATATCAAAAATTGTCACTTATCTAAGCCACATTATGTGCTTCGATTTTGGTAAGGAACACGCACTCAAATTGAAAAAAATAGACCGACTATTTTCGTTTTTAGGGTACCGTAGTAACCAACGGGACCCTATTACTAAGCCTCAGACGTCCGGCCGCGCACCGGCTGTCCGTCAGCGGGCTGTATCAGTTGAATGTGTATTTCTGTTGCCGTTATAACAACAAATAATAAATTAAAAATTAAAGGAGGCCCCTATAAGAAACGTTCTTTTGGCTTTTTTTGCTCGATTTTAATAATGGCAACAAGTAGACGCGAATAATCTTGTACGATGGTACGGAACCCTTCATGAGCGAGTCAAACTCTCGCTTAACCGGTTTTTCCTTAACCAACTAATTTACTAAGTAGGTAATTACTTAAAGCTAGTAGCTTATAGTTAATTTACATAAACGTTTCATAAGCTTTTACTAGACTTACCAAACTAATGATCTCCTATTAATTAACTTAAACTATTTGAAAGACATCGGATCTGCCATTGTTGCTTCTAACTTTATAAGCCTTTGCGTTTCTTAGACTTTAAAAGATAAGTTTTAGTAAACTTATTAAACACAAGCGACGCGCCCCAGCTTCGCAGGGGAACAGAATGATTTGAACGGCACGTAGCGCCATTTAAGGGCCTACGTCCGCATAAGTGGCGCCCTCATTGAATAAAAAATCGTATCTTTGCAAGGAAAACTAAGATTAAAGAATACTATGTCGCATTTGTTACTCAGAAGATAAGGTATTTTTACGTTGTTAAAACAGGACTCAAAATGTTTCGTATCCAAAGTAGTAAGCAAAAGAGTAAAAAACGGCCGTTTTTGGAACTTTTGCTTACTACTTTGAATACGAAATATTTTGAGTCCTGTTTTAACAACGTAAAAATACCTTATCCTATATGTAACAAACGCAACATAGGATTATTTAATCTTTATTTTTTACGCTTTGTTACGATTTTTTATTCAATGAGGGCGCAACTTGGCGGCTATGCACGCCTTAACGTCCTTGATCACAATCACACACAATAGTCACTGTGTGTTACACAATAGTCGAAAGCCGAAAGTCTGACAACCAGTCTTACCACGGGGTATCGTATTACCCAGTCACTGGGTTGTAGAGGTCGGAAAGGCAGTAGCTCCATGTAAAATACTCGTACTGGTATTCAGCTGGATCCGGTTAGATTAAAAGCCGACTTCAAGATAGTTTGTAAAAGGCTAGGCAGATGATGATGATCTCAAATAAATATAGCCTCAGTCAATCAGGAATAATTTAGATTTCTAATGGTGAAAGAATTTTCAAAATCGGTGCATTAATTCTAGATATTACTTCCTACAAACAAACCTTTACCTCTTTGTAATAAGTGTAGGTAGAATAAATTTAAACTTTAATAGTGTTTATGAAGATTTTTCTTGGAAATTTTTACTGGACTGCCTCGTTGGTCTAAAGTCGTAAGCGCTATTTCTGAGCATGAGGTACTGGGTTAGATTTCAGGGTCGGGCAGTGTTATTGGCTTTTTTAATTATTTATTTAAACTACATGTACAGTTTAGTGGCGTGGTTTTAATGCAACAAGACATTCTCTACCAGTCAACCTTTGGGTTTAAGAGTCTTCCGGAGTTTGTATTCGTGCCCATTTGATGACAATAATCACACCTCGTATTACGTGGGATTTAAACATAACTGGTGAAGTAAAAGTTTACGGTATGCTTCATTTTTTTCATGTGGAAATACTCATGGATGTCACCCGAGCGGGAGCAGAGGTCTATCAGACTCTGACTGGCTAAAACCACACCGTGTCCTACAGCTCCTTTAGCCAGGGCTCTGGAGTGGTATTGGCCGGCATGAATTCATGCGGACGCCGTCACCTTCTGCGGTCACGTTATAGGTTCGGCTGCAATTCCTATAATACGATGCGCCGTCTCGGGCCTTTGCCTGTTCAGGTAACAGTTTCTCCAAGTCTGCAGTTTCGAGTAGGCCACAGCCTACGGCAACTAGAGGTCGTTCCGCATCCTCCGGTACCTCTACCTAATCCTTCGGGAAATAATCCTTCGTTTACTGGGTCTCCTCAATAACTAGACAGCACGAGACATGTGTGTCGAGACCTGCGTCATGTGTCTTGGACGAAGCAGCGTTGGAAGGCCTTCAACCAGATGAACCGAAGACCTGGTAAGGGCTACGGGAATCCGATGGATGTGAGACAAACAGGAAAGGTCGTTTTGGTGACACTTGGGGGAGGCCTATGTCCAGCAGTAGACGTTTTTACAATATGTTTCAATGTATCCTCATCGTGTTCATCCTGCCCGTGATTCATTTTACTTGGGGTCGGCTCATCCCATTTTTTTCTTCTATTCTGTCCTGTCAGCCATCACGCTATCACTGACTCCCTTTTATTTCATATCCTCACACAGTCCAGCCATCTTTTATTTGGCCTCCCTCTTCCTGTCCACCTAACTGCATTTATAGTAATAACTCTTTTAGTATATGTTTCAATGTATAATAGCGGTTAAAGAAAAACCTTGAATTTTTCAGAAAAATAAATGCTGCATATCTTTACGTACCTAGATTTTAAAGATGTTCGCAGTAAGTATTGACTACGTGGTCGCAGCAAGTAGCGAGCTACGCCGTAAGGCCATATAGTCTAAGATCCCAGAGCAGCCAGACATTTATTACTATCTGATTTAAAATTATGTGGGATTGATATGTATGTATTTTAACGTACGCATACCTGTTTTTTTCTTTTTTGTGGGGTGGGAAATCTTCCAATGACTTCTCCCGCTCTGGGTGGAGCGGGAGAGCGTGTCAGACTCTTACTGACTAAAACCCGCCCCTGTTCCTTCCTGCCCTTAGTGTCCGGGAGCGAGGTAACTCTGTTTCGAATTTATCCTCAACCCCCGGGCAGGCATCGGCCATGACGGGCCCCGTCCTAATTGCTGACAACTCTAAGAGGCGCGCGTGGAACACTACGCGCCGTCGACTCTCGGGCCTGGTGCTGATCGGACGGCGAGCTACCCATTACTCGCCGTTCGCAGGCCCGGGTACGCATACCTGCTAGCTTGGGCCAACAGCCTATTTTTTTTACATACATGTAAATCATATTATTATTCAAAAAACCTTTACAAATCATTGCTGACTTTCATTTTCGTTACTTACTCCTATTAAATAAACTGATAAACTGGGCCCAAATTTCACCCTTGTGAATAGGATCTTACTCGAGTTGCCGACCAGCCTAAAAACATACATAAAAGTCAACACTCAGACTTTGAGAAAAGTGAATAATGCGTTAGAAAAGTGATTGATTCCGTAACTTTAGAGCTTAATACCGGTAAATACTTACACTATTCAACTCCACAAATTTTTTAGTTAATCAGAAAAAAAGTAATGTCTCGTGGCTTCGGGATCTTACTCTAGTAGAACTTATCGATACATATAGCGCATTAAAACTACGGTAAAGAGTTATTAATTATTATCTATCTACATAATACTGATGCCCGAAAAGACAGTTATTCCACCATCTCCTAGAATTTGATGTTAAGTTGATTCATGTCATATAAATTAAATAGAATATGCTACATATTAGAAATAGACATAGGTACATAACATGACATACTATGACTAACGTTTGCAACCTCATTTTCTTTAAAACATAATTTAGATGCATGTCCCCGTCTAAATGTAAAATAATTCTTTCAACATACGATAACATCCATAAAATATTCTCAATCTGTGTATGTATATTAAAGACTAGAATGTTTTTTATTAATATAGACTAGCGGCCCGCCCCGCTTTGCACGGGTACAAATTATATGCGCAAACATTCGTAGTATTTTGCTCTTTCTATTAGTGAAAAACGCATTAAAATTTGTTGCATGGCTTAGGAGAAGTTAGCAGGGAAAATGAAAAAAGACAGACGCGGAAAGCGACTTTGATTTATACTATGTATGTAGTGATAGAGATCTCTATGTTAATAATAAAAAAGGAGTGCCTCTGCAGCCGGTACCGTGTCCCAAAATTGCAGCCGGCGCTAACTTTGAAAACTAAAAGCGGAAAATGGGGTTTTAAAAAAAAATCTTTTATGCTGGTAAAATGTTCCAAAAAGTTCTTTGCATAAAAATCTTCAAAAACCAGTCCCAAAAAATCCAAAAAGTAAATGTGTGCAAGCTAGATTTGAACTTGCAATCACAAGCATTCCATCACTTGATCCGACCACTCGGCTAAGCTCTCATGTAACGGAACAGTTGAAATAGGAAGGTGTAATGTACTAACGACGGTCGTAAGTAAGGAAAGCCGACGGAGCCTCGCTTCGCGGGGTTCCTATTCCTATCTGCAAAGAATTAAGGAACCTAACACGAAGGTGATGAAGGAGGCTTCGTTTGCTCGCTTTGTTCGCTCACTCTAACCCCTTTCATCCCCTTCGAACCTAACCTGTCCGTGTCGGGGTGTCATAAATTCGTGAGCTCGCTTCGCTCGCTCTTAGACTAAAGACTAAAACGAACAGAAAGAAGTACTGCCGGTTCCCAACGGGGTTATTTTTGGGTGCCATCGCCGACTGCGGAGGCACTCCCTAATAAAAAACATTATCTTGAATTTGAAGACCCTAAAAATAATTTTATACGTAAAATATAAAAAGGTTACCCTTATTATACGTCAATTAAATATTTACCAGGCTTGTTCTATTTATAAGCATTGCATTTATATTATTTTTGAAGCATATTGCGCAAAATGTTACATATATTTTTTGTAAATACACGTAAGAGACTAACAGAACAGCCGTCTTGGCTGTTCTATTAATTTGTAAGTCTAGAAGAAGAAATATTATGATAAAGTCTTCGTTGACATGTCTCTTCAATATTTAATTATTGCGTATCAGCTACGTTTCCAAAGCACTGATATTTTTACTTGGCTGCTTCAGTTTTATGTTTAAATTGGGTAGGTGGTACTCATCATCTCTGGCTGACACAGGTATTATCTGGACAGGGTGCTTCGAAAAGTACATTCTCCGTATAGGCCGAGATCCAACACCTGGTTGCCACCATTGTGGCAACTGCTTCGACGATACGGTGCAGACACTGTTGAGAAATGCTTGAGCAGTGACGCACCGTGATGGTAGTGATCGAGACGGCGGAAAGGGAAAGGGAGAATAGAACCTCCCCCTACTCGTCGTCCATAAGCCCGCGCCTACGGTGGCCGGGAATCTTCTTGCGACTGCCGACGCCCAGGGCGTCTCCTACGGCGGCTAGGCGCGTGAGGGCGCGAGGACAGCCTCACGCGTCCCACCTCCTCCTTCGTGAGCATTACTTGTTCACAGAAGAGGGTGACAGCTTCCCAAACCCTATCGATCCGTACCATGGCCTGAACCAGGGCCGGACGCGAGAGATCGCCACCGCCAATCGCCTCCACGAGGACACGAAGGTGCTCCGCCTTAGCGGTGCACACCACCAACGTATGTTTCACCGTGTCCTCCAGGCGATCCACACAATGGTGACACCCGGGCGAAGCCCTGAAGCTGAGTCTGCAACATATGTTCAAGGATTTCATTGAATATTAAAAGGAAAAAAAAAATAAAGTGTAAAAGGTTCTCTGGGTGTTTAAGGTGAAATGCTATGTAATATTAAAATCAATTAATTTTAGCATAGTTGTATATTTCATATATACTATAAATTATAACACTAACTTTGTGCCGTTAATAAATAAATTGGAATGATAACTTTGATTTAAATGATATGGTACGGAACTACTACTCCATATAGTGACGGATGACGAAACTGTCAGTGGGATTGTCTCATATTGTTTTTCTGTGCAAAAACTATTTTTTGCTTGAAACGTTCCTAGCATGGCATGGTGAAGGTTTGGCCATGGTCTGATACGGTGTACCTACTAGACAGACTCTTTAAGATCAAGAGAATGATGACGGGCAGCGTCAAACAATAATGTTTAGTTAATTTAACCAAATTGCTACTTTATGTCACGTTAACTGTGAAACCGCCTGTGGTTTCCAAAGTTTTGTTACCGAACATAGAACTTTGTTCTTGCAAGTTTGCCTTAAAGTTATGTAATGGAAACTATGTTATTTGCTAATAGAATTGCGTAATTTTGGCAATCGGATAATTGCTAAGGGTTCTTTGTTCAATGTTTATGAGGGCGTTGACCTAGAGAGCATCTATTTTTCTACTTAAGGGTGCCCTAGTCGATCATTCTTCCATACAAACGTAGTATAGCGATTACTTTACTATTTGATGGTGTAATAACAAAACAAAAAATTATATCAATTTAGATAGTTCGACAAATAACGTGAAATCGTGTCCAACGATGTCGAAATTCCAAATTTTAGGGCTAGATAATGGCAAAATAAATTGATATAATTTTTTGTTTTGTTATTACACCATCAAATAGTAAAGTAATCGCCATACTACGTTTGTATGGAAGAATGACCGACTAGGGCACCCTTAAATAGATAGGTAGTTACTAAGACTACTTTTCGCTTTCTTTTTACCTGACCACAGGTTGAAAATATTTTATCAGCAAATCCAAAAGAGATTTAAATCAGCTCCGGGAAATTGAGTAAAATAGAATAGTACTTTAAGTTTTTATATCAAATAATAATAAAAATAAATAAATTTATTTTAGGCTACAAATAACAGATTTCTTTTGAAAAACTTTTGTCTTTTCTCAATGGAATAAAATCTCTTTTGAATTTGCTGACAAAATGTTTAATGCACCAGTGTCGTCTGAAGCCGTGTTTCCTAATGCAGTTATTTTACCTGATCTGTATTTTTAAAAGCTATTCTTTTTATATATTATCTGAACCTTCCTTATGAACGGCAAAAGAGACTGAATCCTGTCGCTCCATTCACATCAAGTCACTATTGAATTTACGATACCCCAACCATCAACTTGGAAAAGGCAAACGACTCGGTTAATCATAAAAACAGATGGAATCAAATTCAACGCAGTTTTAGAACAGCAATCCAAACTCGGTACCAGGCTACCAGAAGTCGACAAGAACCATTACATACATTTGAGGAAACTCAATAATGTCATGCACGTTCCCATTACAGTCCTTGATGATATGTAATAAATATAATCTGAACATTATCGTTCTACATTTGACTGCTAAATTCATATTTACGACAATTTTACGAGCTACGACTCGTTTCTAATGAAGACGTTAAATTAATTCCAGCCTTTACGATCCGTCGGTGACAAACGGGCCGGTAAATTACATGGTATTTTTATAAATGGTAGTGCCTTTTAAATATTTAATTTTGGGAGAAATTGAGTGTCTTTTTGTGACAGATGGTTGAAATTGTTTTGTCAGTTGTTGGTGTGGCTTTCTTTACGTTTTGAAAGAACAGCTAATTCAAATATATTCCGCCGTCTTCCGTCTTAGAAATAGTTTTACTTAGCAAAAATAAATGGCAGTTTGACAGTTTTTGTATAGAAACAGTTATGTCAAACTGCCATATTTATTCTTTAGTTTTTAGATATCTATTTAACTGACTGTCCGATAAACAGTTTGCTGGTGGTATTTAATTTTAACAGCTATGTATAAATCAGCTATTAAATAGCGTTTCTTCCTCTTGTCTGTATATTATATGTGTGTGTTCATTACTTTTTCCAAACAATTGCAAAGATTTTGATGAATGATGATTATTAATCTGTATTTCTTGTATTAGATGGTCAACTTACCTACGTCTTAGGTCGCAGGTACCCAGAATGTTTTTCCTCTACTTTCTAGCGACAATGCTACTTCACTATCACTACATAGTATAAAACAAAGTCGCTTTCTCTGTCCCTATATCCCTATGTATGCTTATATCTTTAAAACTACGCAACGGATTTTGATGCGGTTTTTTTTAATAGTTAGAGTGATTGAAAAGGAAGGTTTATATGTATAATTTGTACCCGAGCGAAGCTGGGGCGGGTCGCTAGTGATTCATAAAAGCTTTACCGTCTTAAAGTGTCATTTAGAGGTCAACAAAATTAAATTGTGGTAGAAGTGTAGTCTGATAGAGAGTGCGATACCCCAAAAAACTCTTTCATAAAAACGAAATAAACAAAATGAAAATGTTAAGTATCCGCACGATTCACCATTCAATTTTTCAGTAATCGAATCAGCAAAATGAATTGAAACAACAATAAAAATAAGCCAAATATTTCCCTTCCCGATCAAACGAAAAGTAGGTAACCAAATCTTTATTTTCCATCTTCAAGTATCAATATCCATTATAAACATAATGAAATCACAATTAGGCCAGCAATAAGTCATAACAATAAAAAAAAATAAGAATAGAAATACGACCTCGTTTCTCGGAACGGCTTCATGCCATAGACAATTAAAAATAAATTAACGTCATGGCTGGGAAAGTTGACGTTTGGGATGCAAAATTACGGAGCCATTACTTTATTACTATTGAGTCGCATTATTGCGTTTTACGGCGTTTTCACGCAATCAAAATCTCATAGTATTAATGATTTCAGTATAGTGCCAAATGGGACAGGAAAACGGGTTGACGATTAATCTGAGGTATTAAAATGTTGTTGCGCAAACATGATTAAATGGAACTATTAGTTTGAAACAGATTTTGTTCATAAAATTTTGATAATTTATTATTGCTATCATTTTTTATTAGAGCCAGACAGTTTTCTGAGATTTTAATCCTACCCTAATTATGTTTTTGTAGTACAAAATGAACTCTTCATAATTACAGCCACTGTTAATGTTGCCAAATAGTGCTATGTAGGTGTTGCCAGTTCATAACATAATAATTTTTAGCAAAAACAACACCACCATTTTCGCTTGACAACTTTTAATTACTTGCGCAAGTAGGTTAGTGGGTAAATTCAATATTGAAAGTTAAGATTTTATTTTCTTTGTTTTATGAAGGAAAAGATCTTGATCTTTTTGTACCTATTTTAAAATAGTGGTTTAAACAATTTGAAATTATCGCCTTATTGTATTCACAACCTTTTCTGTGACCCCATTTTATCTGTGTCAATCTGCCATTACTTTTGTAAGGGAGTAAGCTTAGATCATCTAAATATTCCCACTGCTGGGACACAGACATCTTCTCTGTAAGAGGGTGTGGGCTGTAATCTACCAGGCGGGTTCAATAAGAGTTGAGTGGATGTCATATGTCTTCGAAGTTTTTGGTTCTAGGACACGCCGGTTACCTCACGATGTTTTCCTTCAACATTTTGAGAGTTGTAACGGAGTGTTTGTATTAAATGTATGTTTTACCGAATTCGTATGTAATTTAACTTTAGTACCTTTATGTAGAGACGATAGGTCTAGCACTTCCTGGGGCTCTAAAAAAAGTGTGTGTATAAGTCATGCGTAGTGGCGCATACATTTGTTTGTTAATTAAGTAATTACGCCTCAAAGGCTGTATGGACGCCTCAACTGTTATATTCGATTTTTGAACACTGACAATGGGCTTTTTTTTGGGCGGGGTGGGAAATCATCCAATAACTTCTCCCGCTCTGGGTGGAGCGGGAGGGCGTGTCAGACTCTTACTGACTAAAACCCACCCCTGTTCCTTCCCTGCCTGAGTGCCCAGGGGTGCAGTAACTCATTTTCAGAATTTATCCGCTACCCCTTGGCATGCAGGCACTGGCCATGATGGGCCCCGTCAGTGGTGGCTTACACTCAACTCTTTCGGCGTGCGTGGGACACTACGCGCCGTCGACTCACGGGCACCGAACATGGGTAGACAATAGCCTGCATTAGGTTTGAGAACTTTTCTTCTCGATATTACGTTGTTGTGGGATAATTTTCGACCTTCACGCGGATGAAACAAAGGCTAGTAATAATAAATCATTTTATATTTTAATGTCAGAACAAAAGGTAACATAGAAACTAGCATACGAAAGACTGGTATTATTGAAAAACGCTTTGAAATTCCAATAAAAAAGGTAATTTCAATATGTTCACGCAGCTTTTTATGTAAAACACACAAAAGTTATAAATTCAAGTACTAAGATTAAGCAATATCTGTGTCAAAGCTTTCATATTTCTGTTCCACTACTATAAAAGAAAAACTAAAATAATCGATTTGATATGTCAGCTCGTTTCTGATATTATAGTTTTTGCGGCGCGCGGTTTGCTTGTTCCAAAAATCTTTTGTTTGATTCTTGCTGACAATGACGGATTTTTTTTCTTGAAATTCCTTTGACTTAAATATTGGGGTTTATTCTGGTTTTGAAGGTTTGCAATTTTTCTTCCAAGTTTATTTTTAGGTGTTCCAGTTGAGCTGTTAAGTAGTTTCATAATGTGATATTTGATATATGGGTTAACTAGATTCTGCCAGCGGCTTCGCCCGAGTGGAATTAGTACTTTTTTCATGATTAATAATAGCCTATTTATGTTATTCTGATGTCCGCGGATCGCACTGAAAGTTCTTAGAATAAGCCAGTAACAAAAGCAGTTAATCAATCTGCCTATCCTTTTCTCAACTCTCTTGGGGTCGGCTTCCAGTCTAACCGGATGCAGCTGAATACCAGTATTTTACATGGAGCGACTGCCTATCAGACGTCCACAACCCAATTACTGGTTACTGCAATACCACTTGGTAAGACTGGTTGTCAGACTTTCGGGCTTCTGACGACCCGTAACGACTGTCAAAGATCTACGATTGACAGCCGGGAACAACGGCTTAACGTGCTTTCCGAGGCACGGAGGAGTCTCGGTATGTAAAGATGGCCACTCATCCATGGACCCTGGCAAGCGTAGCTTAATCTGATGGATCGAGCCGTGCGGTTGTTATTACTTCAGCCAAATTATTAAATTTTAGACTTACGTTTTTTGCAATTTGCAGGTCAGTATCAGTGTGTATGTTGACCAAAAAATATGATTCACGGCCGTAGATCGTCGATCATCAATACAACCTTCCATGATTGTATGGAATAAATTTAAATTGAAATATTCCATAAGATTGTATGGAATGACTATTTCACGAAATCATGACATTCGACATCAATTCTAACAGAGAGAGTTGAAATATTGATGATTCTAATGATTTTATTTCTTTAAATTCATACTTGCTACGGCCGCAAATTATATTTTGAACCACATACACTGACCTGCAAATTGTAAAAAAACGTGAAAAAATTTGAATTTTGCGGGCTGTTACGACTTTCGTTGTGGTCTTACCCAACAATAATGTTTGGATAGACTTCGATTAGGATTTCATGATGAAGCTTCATCCCGTGACACTGTGTAGTCGTATAATTGGTTTAATCAGTTTAAGTGTGGTCGAAGCAAACTCACTGATGATTCGCGAGAAGGACGTCCTTCTACGGCGACTATTGACGATAACGTGAGTGCTGTGATGCTAATGATAGAAGCTGATATAAAGGTGACATACCAACAGATTCGGGCAGCTTTAGGCCTCGGTATATGTCAAGTACAAAAATGTTACATGAATATTTAGGCGTCAGAAAGCTTTGTACTAGATGGATACTTCATAATTTGACGGAACATCAAGTCAGTTAAGGTAGCCACCAGAACTTGTCAGACACAGTTGAACATTTACCTACTAGATAGGTACCTATCTGTACCTATACCTACCTATCCATATTGCAGGATTGGATATTTACACCAACATTTTCCACAAGTGCCACTGAATACCAAATATGGCAGTTTATCGCAAATGAAATCAGTAGCACCATAATTAAAACGAAAAATAAAACAATCCTATCTTTAATTATTTTTCCGTCACCAGTAAACATAAACAACACGTTTTATTTCTTAATTTCATATTCAAACAAGTTGAAATGTAATAAACGAACATCGAAAAAAAAGGAATTGAAAAATATGACACTACATTTTTTTAAATGCTACCATAAATACGGCCGTTTCGGTTTAAAAAAAAAACTTGCACGAGTAACAACGAAATTGAGTTATAAAGTTGCCAGTTGCAAAAAAGATTGAAAACATGCATTTTAGTAATAATGTGAGATTTATTGGCAAGGTTCGGTGGTTCTGTGGGCAGTGAGTTTGCATACCGGTTGAATGAGTTAATGTATTACCGTAAAACGCATCGATTTTGCCAGAGTAAACCCGGGCAATATGTGCGATATTTACTGTTTTTATTGAAAACAGTAAATATCGCACAGAGAAATAAATATAACAGCTGTACTGATAAATGTGTATCTATAATATGCAAATGTTTGGAAATCGTTAGTGCAGAATGAAAAGGAATAGTTTAAATCAATTACCTACTGTGTAAAGGTACCTACTGAACGAATTATGTATGATCTACATACTAGTACTTAGTTATGTTAGTAAGAACAAAAAAAACCGGTCAAAAAAAAGAAGTGTAAATCGGAGTCGCACACGAAAGGTTCCGTACCATAAACTACGTACGTAAAAACACGATTCTAGAAACGTGATTTTTTGGGTTTTTTTTTGGGTTGTACCTATTTTTTGATCCGTAATAGATAATATTAATCCGTAATAGATAGACAGTTGAAATTTTCACACAGACTATATTTATTTTTGTCTTTATTATTTGTTGTTGCGGTCCAGTATTTCTTTCAGAACATCAGAACCCAGAACTGCACACGAGAAGTTCACACACTTTTGTGTTTTTCTTTTATGGGTTGATTTATAGCGGCAACAGAAATACACATTCTGTGAAAATTTCAACAGTGTAGCTATTACGTATCATGAGATACAGCCCGCTGACAGATCGACGGACAGCGGAGTCTTAGTAACAGGGTCGCGTTGGTTACCCTTTGGGTACGGAACCCTAAAAATTAAGTCGAGTTCCATCACACCTAAATTCCCGAAGGGCTCGCATTTCTCCAGTTATGTTTAAGAGAATTGGAGGCCCAGTGGTAATAGCCATGACTTACGAGTTGTAGGTCATGGATTCGAACCCAAAAAAAAAAAAAAGGCAGGTGCTTTGTCTAAATTATTTCATCACCACTGTTCTCAAAACGGTGAAAGACAACATCGTGAGGAAACTGGCATGTCCTAGAAACCTAAACTCGAAGATTTGTGGTATCTATCCAACCCGCATTGGGTATAAGTGGTGGATTACGGCCGGTGAGAGGGCGATACACAGAGAGGATATCTGAATCCTTTATTAAAAAGGCTTTTTATGCTTACAATAGGGGACCAGAATCCGTACTGCTACTGAGAGGTTGCAGATGGAATACCTAACCCTGATAACCCAATGTAGCTTTTGTAACTACTAGACTATAAAGATGATTTTTCATAAGTATTGTTACACAACCGAGTTCGTAACGTCGGGTTCCGAATGCGTACGAAGAACTTTGACATCGATAAACCTATTAAATAAAAAAATAGTTTATTTCTTTAACGTGTCTTTTACAATATTATTCAGCGGTCAGAACTACCCAGGAAGGATGTAGTACCTAATGATTATTTTGAATGGTTCTGCTCATACCTAATGTCAATCTAGATATTTTTAGGTAACTAGACAACTAAATTTTTAAGTAATTATTTTACAAACAAGAACAAAATGAATGAAAAGGTAAAGATACTGGTATGATTCTTTGTATGTGAGTGTATGCATGTTGTTGAGATACGTGTTCAGGCAGGAGATATAAAAATAATAGACTGGAGCTGTAAAAATGCGTGTGTATTCCGTAGAACAAAAAAGAATAAGTACAAATAAAAAAAAAAAACTTGAGAGGTGTCAAGGGACACCCGGATGGAACGAAGTTCCTTTCGATTAATTAGTGAAGGAATCGTAATATAATTTTATTTTTTTTAATTTATAATGTTTTTTTTATTATTAACTACGCACACACGCACGCACGTAAGAAGTTATACTTCATCATCTCATCTCATCGCAGCTCAGCTCAGCTCAGCTCAGCTCAGCTCAGATCACCTAAGCTCAGTTCAGCTCAGCTCAGCTCAGCTCAGCCCAGCTCAGCTCAGCTCAGCTCAACTCAACTCAACTCAACTCAACTCAACTCAACTCTTTAGCAATAACAACAACTATAACAAAAGTAATTGTAATAAAATTTAATTTTTTTTACTATAGCAAACAAGAAGTTTTTATTAGATTGTTTTTCCAACACAATCTTTTTGGATGGACAGCCTCATTAGTAAAAAAAAAAAAAAAAATATCTTTTTATAAAAATAAAAAAAGACAGACAGTAGTGTCGTGTTGTAGTGTCGTGACAACTTTTCGTAAGAATTTTTTCCGTCTAGCCCCCTTTCACAACGCGCGATAAGGAACTTCGTTCCAAAAATAAGTAGATAGACTTAAAACTAATTCACCCTCACATAAAGCGCCTGGTGAGCGTTTTCAAAACATAACATATGTGTGTGAGTGTCTTTATAATATTCGGTCCTTACATATGAAATTGGCGATTTTTTCTCACAAAAAGAGAACCTCGTCACTTCTATAAATTAAAATATCCATCATTAAGGAATATGCATGAAAAAATATTTGTTATCTAACCGGTTTATCGATGAATATACTAAAATAGAGTACGAACAGTGAAAGCAGAATCAAAATTGATTGAAAATTAAACGAGATATAACAATTTTAAACAAATATATCTGTCCCTCACTCGCTAACGCTGTTTTCTATGGCAGTTGTATGGGCGTCATGTCCTTTGACGTCAAAGAATACGTCGGACTTCTCTTTCTAATAATCAACTTCAAAGCTATATAGCTTCGTCGCTGATGATTTAATTTTGAAAATTCCTTCATATTTGTTCTATCTAGTTATTAAGTCTTCAATTGAACAAATAAAAAAATATCATGCATATTCCCTATTGCTTGATATTATATCGAAAAATGACCGTCATGGACAACTGCCAATATTAAAAAAAAACCTTATTACTTATAGTTTTATAAAAAAAAATACCTTTAAAATGACTCCTCTTTTTGTTAGCAGAAATGACCACTGTATTTGTTTTAACTTAGCCAAAACTTAATTTTGTTGCTCAATCTAAGTGGCATACGTTGTCTTAGTTTTTAAACATTATTGCATAAAAGTTTTAAAACATCAATGCAATTATATTATTATAATTATTATATCTATATATATATGTATATGTTCAATAATTATATTAGTGTTCATAGTTGTTAAATAAATTAAGAAAATGTTAGTATGAAAAACGCAACTTCTTTAAAATTCTCCATACAAAACGCTGATTTCATAGGTGGGGACCTAATAGTAAGAACATCCTGTCTCTCATATATTGTCTGTGTAATGTGTGTGTGTTTTATGCTCCTATTGGGAGATTTCTCGCCCTACGATGTAACTTGTGATCGGGAAGTCTTCTACCACTACAAATCATGAGTATTGTCTAGAGTCTAGAGTTCGTATTTCAATAAGAAGTTCTCTGTCAGTATCCAAGCGGCTGGAATTCTCGGACAATATTTCCTATTATGGACCTCAAATGGTGTTGACTGGTAAAAGAAGTATTGGATGACCGGTGGCGAGATATGCCATCGCGGGTAGAACGTGAATGAGATTGGCACGGGAACGTGGTGATTGGCACCAAAAGGTAAAAAAAGAAAAGCTTTTGCCCAAGGTCGTGCTGCAGATTATGATGATGATTGTTAAATGAATCAATTTCTTTCCTTATTACCAGAGGTCGGAATTAGGTAGAGTTATTTATGTACTTGTATCGAAATGTTGATATTAATATGGATCTTCCCGGGATTTTTAATGGACAATTCCGTGTGGCCAACAATATTACAAATAAATAATAATGAAAACCTCTATTGTTTTCTTTTGTTCTCACAAGCTATGTTGTGTGAACTACAAATGTGGCAACATCGCGCGTGTGCGCATTGGAATTTTGCAACTTCGGATACCTGATGCCTTTTTTTTTTTTTTGGGGGGTGGGAAATCATCCTATGACTTCTTCCGCTCTAGGGTGGAGCGGAAGGGCGTGTCAGACTCTTACTGTCTAAAACCCACCCCTGTTCCTCCCTGCCTCGAGTGCCCGGGGGCGAGGTAACTCTTTCGAATTTATCCTCCACCCCCGGGCAGGCATCAGCCATGACGGGCCCCGGGACCTGATGCCTTTGATGTAAATTTGGCAACGTCGCACGTGCAGTGGTTTAAATTTTTTATTCAATAAATCACAGTTATTTTCTGCTCTTTAAAATTTATTAAATAAAATGAAATCAGTGTAAGTACATTAATAACTCTACCTAATTCCGACCTTTGCTTAATACGCAGCCTATTTTTTATGTTCGACAATTTATGAAATCTATAAATTTTGCCATTCAATTTTATTTATCCTTACAAATTGCATGCAAACACTGGGTATGAATTTTTTTGGTATATCCAATTAATATTTCGAAATACCCACCATTTTTCCAGCTCAATAAATACGATGGATTTGTTTAATTAAAAGTCCTTACCTTAAAACCTCATCTGTCACGTAGGTCATACGTGACCACGAACAATAGATTTTATTTTGTGTCTGTTGTCTGACAGATCAGCCAATAAAAATCCTTTGATATTTTGGCCAACATCAGCTAAAGATAATTGTGTCATATGCTAGTCTAGATATTTTATTTCTGTCTTGAATGTGAGTGTAGATTACTAAAGAAAGAAAAGAAAGAAGGAAAATAAATTTATTTGAACCTAGGCACATTGTTTATCGTGCGCTCCGAGCTTACACGCACAAAAAAAGAAAGTGTACGACACACACACATCCAACCCAACCCGCCTTATTGAACTCGGGCCTGCGGACGGCGCGTAGTGTTCCACGCGCGCCTCAAAGAGTTGTCAGCAAAAGGACGGGGCCTGCCACGGCCGATGCCTGCCCGGGGGTGGAGGATAAATTCGAAAGAGTTACCTCGCCCCTGGGCACTCGAGGCAGGGAGGAACAGGGGTGGGTTTTAGTCAGTAAGAGTCTGACACGCCCTTCCGCTCCACCCTAGAGCGGAAGAAGTCATAGAATGATTTCCCACCCCCCAAAAAAAAAAACCCCGCCTTATTGAGATAGTTGTAAGTAGCAGAAACCTACAATGAAAAATAAATGTATAACATACTTAATTGTAATTGACTCGAATTTAGACCCCAAATTTTCGGGGCCAAAAATGTTTCAATTTAACTCTAGTACCAACAGTATAATCCATTTCAAAGAACGCACTCAATTACCAGTCACTATGTATATTATACAATGTGCATAATAATATTATCTTATCTTAAAATCGTAATAGATATTATGTATTACGATTTTTTTATAAATCTGGCAAGAACTGTATGTTCATATTTAAAAACACAAAATTGTGGCATAATATGCTGGTTCTTAATTCAAATTTAGAAGATTATCAGAACGAGTCCATTAAAATCTATATTTTTATACCAATTTATAGCGCTGTTTGAATCTTCGAACTTTTTCACTCAGCTCATTAAAATTTGTATTGTAACACATTTTGACATAGTACTGTTATTAAGAGCAAAAAAATACTATAAATACTTACCATTCTTCAATGGTGCAGATTCTGTTGTGCACAAACTAAACTTAATTTAGGCTATTGCTATCTTTTTCTCTCTAATAAAACAAGAAAGAGAAGGACGTAAATTAGAGCTGTCAAATTTAGTTGAACTAATATTTCCATACAAATTAAGGGTTACCGTAAAGACCCAAGCTGTATACTAGTTTGAAATCTCTAACTTATTATAGTATAGCTATAGCCGTCCTTTTCTCGCACCGTCTTTTAGTAAAAGATAGCGATTCTCTAATTTTAGTTTAGTTATTGAACCAATGTGTGAGAATAAAATGGTGGGACTTTAAAATAAATTCATTCAACTTTAAAGCCGTCGCTGCTAACACCATCCAGCGAGCCAAAAGCGGACAAGAATAATTTGCCTGCTGCCTTCCGAAAATCGCTGCTTAGAACGGTCACGTTTTTTTTTGTAAGAGATGCCATCTGTACGCTAGTATTATATTATCTGTGCCCAAACTGTGGATTGCGACCAATGGTTGTGACCCACTGGTGAGTCGCGTGGAATACTGGGTGGCCCTATAATCCAATGCTTAAGCTTTATAGGATACCTATGTTTTTTCTTTATGACAACCAAGAGAGGTGAGTGCCATATTTGGTAGTTTTTGTTTAGTGGGTCGTGGTCCAGTTAACTTTGGAAACCACTGCCCTAAAGTATACCGAATAATTATATATGTTATCATTTTATTCTTTTGTCAAATTACATATTTATTACTTCAAAAAGCTAGTTTAGTAAGGGCCAGCTCAAAAAATAATTTGTTTTGTAATCCCGGCCATCGTGCCCTAAGTATGATAAATAAGAAAATATTTTAATTCCAACTTTTTAGTTATAAAAGGCTACAATTAATCTAATCAATTCTCTCAACTTATTACAATGGGATTAGAAGTTTAACAGCAATTTGTAAAAGAGTTTAAAAAGCTTTGCATATTTTAAAGTTTTGGCCCAAAATTTTGGCAAGAGCAAACAAGCTGAATTTCGTTGGTATTTCACTGAATACGTCACCGTCGTTTTATATGTGGTATTTATCAGTATTAAGAATTTCTTGCATGCGAAATTGACCATTCTACCTGCCAATGGCCAATTGCCCATGCAAGCTGGACTGGTGGTACCTATTGGAGTGACAGTAGCGTCCTTATGCCTGACAATAAAAAAAAATGCTAAAAATATCCAAGTCACTTTTCAAGCAGTCTGATGCAGTTGATGGCATTTATTTTTGTTCAATCACAGATTTGACGCCACCAACTGCATTACACTGCTGACTTGTTTGGAACTCTTTAGTATTTCTTTGGAGTCTTTTTTATTTTATTTCCTACATTTTTGTGAGTTTCATTTATGTAATCGTCTCCTCAAGCATGCAGCTATGTCACGATAAATTCACTTACCTAACTACACCCACTCTTACTTTTTTCTCAAAATTCAAATAGTATAAGTCACTTCTGTCATTAACAACTGTCCCTTTGTGTTTGTATTTATGTTTTACGTGTGCATTAAAGAGTAATAACCAATCTTATAATTAGAACAGAACAAATCAACTCTGACAAAAGTAAAATCTAATATTTGTGTGATTTAACTTCGAAATTCTAACAGAACAAAAGTTTTTACCGTGTGCTGAAGACAGAATAATTCGAAATAATTCCGGATAGGAATTCTTAGAGGAGGCGGAAGTGTAAAAAATAATTATTCATAATCATTATCATTTTAACCCAGAGTCACTCATTTTAGTGTAAAGGCCTCCTCATGTCTTCTACGATAGATCCTAATCATTTCAGCCGAAAGATATCCACTGCTAGACATAAGCTTCCCTCAAGCGTCGCCACAACGACCGATCCTATGCCTCTCGCATCCATCGAATTCCCGCGACGCTCACCAGGTCATCAGTCCAAGTTGTGGGAGGGTTAGCAACGCTGCGTCTTCCGGTACGCGGTCATAACTCCAAAAAATTTTAACCCCATCGACCATCTGTTCTACGAGCAATATTCCCTGCTCACTGCCACGTAGGTTTGTTGATTCTTCGGGTTATGTCGGTAACCTTGGTTCTCATCTTCATTTGTGATTCGATCATGCAAGGAAACTCCGAGCTTAGCCCTCTCTATTGCTTTTGGGGTGACTTTAAGCCTTCTGATGAGTTCCCGATTCCATGCGTCTCTCATCCAGGTGTCTTTGGCGATATCGTCAACCCAACTTACTTTTGGATGGCCCTGGTTCTTCTGACTCAATCTTAGCTACTAATCGGTTCTAGCTTCATTCCTTTGGCCATCTCCACGTGGAGCCAGATGTCCAGCCTGATTCCAGAAGAAGAATTCTGAGGCGAATCGCCTTGTCCACTACAAGGCGATTGGAGCCTCAAGTGGAGTCAAAAATATTCATTTACATTTTTAATCAAATTAAAAACAACTTTGACGTGGGAGAAAAACTTAAAACTTGCAGTGGCACGACCATCGCAATGACGTGGAGTGAGATGATGCGTGAAGCTCAAGACTGCTCGCGATAAGGTACTACTGTGGACGCCTCTGCCCCAGATAGCGGACATAGCATCTTAATTCAAAGTTAGTAATAGAATTTTGGCTTACTTGGGGACAATTTTCTTTAGAACCGTATAACTCCACCCTCCAATAAAAACAAGCGAAAGTAGATGAGGAGGTTATATTTATTGCGGAACTTCCGCGTTTTGCAGAAGCGGAGGTGAAGTTCCCTTACAACCCTATTTCAGGACGTATCATAACTTTTCCATTTCGTAATTACGAGTATTTATCAAAATGCTCAGTATATTGGGCAAAGTTGCTAGCTTTACATGAGCTGTGTTTAAAACATGTTTGCATGCCCAACTGGGTAGATTAAAAGTTGGAGCGAAATGGAATATTGTTTTGTATTTATCTTGGTGGTATTTATAAAAAGTTTTAAATGATGAATGTAGAACGAATGTTTGCGAATCTGTGAGAAGACTGAGGGATAGGAATTTATGGTTTACTATCTTGTTAGACCTGTATACCTGTTTTCTTGTACACTGAGAGACTTTACTCTGAGGACCTCAACGGTGTTATGTATTAAGTATAAGTTGAAAATCAATTTAAGTTTGCTATTCCGTTGGTATGGTGTAACTTAAGTATAAAATAGTATTTATGTGTGTATAGTTTACAAACTATTACTTTTTTATAGTAATATTCTGTACATTTTTATTTGAGTAGGTATATGTATGTACTTGACTTTCGCATTAGGCCTTATAACCTGTAAATATAGTTTTAAGTTGTTCATTAATATATAAATCTTTTTTGCCCGCGGCTTCAATTTTGTGGCGAAGTAAGTAGCCTTAAGCAGATATACCTACGACTTCTAATGATTTTAAATTGAACATTACGCCTAAACGACTAGTCTTATTTATTTGTAAAAAATATATGTTTCTCTAGACATTTTTTTTCCTAATTTCTTAAGTGAGTATTTGAAATTATATTTTTTTTTTGTCATAGTGTACCTAATTAATTTATAAAGTTATGTCTAAATCAGAATCACGCAAAAACTGTTAATCGTGTATTAATGAAATTTTCATAATTTTAAAGATAATTTAACTATTTATCTTTTAATATACTTATTTGTTTTAACACGTCTAATTCGGGACAGCACTTCTTGATGGGCGAGTCTTGTTACTGGATGGACATAAGACGCTTTGCTTGAGCACAGCACAGAACACGAAAGCTAACCACTCAAGGCCGGTGGCATTTATCTGTGGCATAAGGGTCCACTGCCGGTTAAGTGGCGCACTCATTTAACAAAAAATCGTAGCATAGCAAAAGTGTCAAAAACGGCCGTTTTGACACTTTTGCTTACTACTTTGAACCACATAAAATAATTCCGAGTAAATTCAAGAAACCTTGCCTTTTTCTCACATAAACCCATCCAACGCTAATAAGAAACCGATCTCCTGTCGAATTAACTTTACCCACACTCACCGCCGCCATATTTTACAAATACGACCAACAAAACTGAGCATCGTTCAATTTGCATGAAAGCTAACAAAAAGGTTTATACTTTTTACTGGCCGCCGGTATACTACAGATTGTGACTATTTGCATTCTAAATTGCCAATAATGGAATTGAATATTTTAAACTTACTCTAGTAACTGCTGAATTTTAATACAAAATGGACAACATGCAACAAATTGTTATTAGTCTATAATTAATTCGTGTTGATTGAGTTTTCATGTTAATTAAGTTAATTTTATGTAACAGATACTTTGATTAACAGTTTTGGACAAAACTTTTTCATTATTATTGAGGATTGCGTTTGCGTTGCGGAGGAATGAAGAAAATGTCGTGAGGCAAGTCTTGTGTATGGATGTGGATGGCTATAAGAGTAGGGGAAGGCCAAAGAAACGATGGATGGACTGTGTGAAAATGGATATGGGTAATAACTTTATTACAAAAAAAAAAAAAAACTAACATCCAAAAAAGAATAAAAAATAAATACACTAAAAATTTAAAAATAACTTTAATTTCGGAAGTCGGTGTACGTATTTTATTTTTTCGTTATTTGACATACCCCAGAACTAATAACCCCAATAACATGGAACGTGGAATTTAAACATACTCGTAATTGGAGAAAACCAAAACACGTATTTTTCGTTTTTGTTCAGTTTTTCAAAAAGCGCTTAAGCAATTTCGATAAAATTTATATGGAACCACTTCGGGAGTATATTCTTTCGGATAAAAAAAGAATTTTGAAAATCGGTTCACAACTGCCAGAGAATAAAAAAAACATACAGTCTAACATAGAACCTTCTCCTTTTTCGAAGTCGGCTAAAAAGGGGGGTGACTACAGAGATAACGCCTAATAGAGAAGTATGGAATAAAAAGAGATTTCGCAGACCACAAATAAATTGGGATAAGGGCAGGAGAGTGATGAATATAGGCTTGCGTTTGACCACTATCTCACCTGATAGTAAGCGATGATGTAGTCGACGATGGAGCACGCCTGCCTAGAAGTAACCTACTCACTCTTGACTTAAATTCCCCAGGTTGTAGCTATCTGGAAGCACAGACTCCGGTAGGGAATTTGCTGAGCCGTTAGTCCCGGTTATCATTTGTAGATAATTTACAGAGTGCTTCAAAAGCACGTTAAACCGATGGTCTCGGTTGACTTTTGCAGATCTTTGACAGTCATTACGCGCAGTGAGTGAGAGGACTGAAAGTTTGACACCAGTCTTTAGGTTTGTCGTGGTACCTAGTAACTGGGTTGTGGAGGTCAGATAGTCTGTTTTACTAACCACTGAACTTCTCCCACAGTTCCCCTGGACCTTCAACGACACTGCCAACAGCAATGAAGTCAGCGACATGTATGTCTCCCGAACTGGTACTAGTTCTATCGTCACCTAAACTCCTCACAGAGAGATGGACTATGGCACGCTAGGTACTCTGTTGAGTGCACAAAAGGATTGGGAAACGAAGGGTGTCTTGTGTCTATCATATCATTGCGGCTGGTGAATTTACTGAGATCTTCTGTTTTACTGTCACCTATATAACAGTCCTTATACAAAGATAGACTATGGCACGCTAATCAGTTGGGCCCACAATATAATAATTATATAAGTCCGTTTAGACTGGATACCAACACCAACGTCAATAGGGAAAAGGCTATACTTACAGTAATTTTATCGAGTTTCCAGAATGTGGAGCTCTCGGTCTAAAAATTTTATAAGCTCACTAACTTCTGCCAGTGACTATGCCCGCGTGAAATTAGTACTTCCGTCGATTATAAATTATAGCCTATGTGCTATGGTGACTATAATCTATCTCAGTGCCGAATTTCATCCAGAACCGTTCTGCCGTTCTGGCGTGATTGAGTTACAAACATCCATCCATCCAAAGTTTTGAATTTATAATATTAGTAAGAAGTATGATAATTTCATAATACGAGTATATTAAAAAGAAGATGGCTACCGCAATCCGCACGGCTGAAAACGGATTTTATTTTAAAAGAGTATTTACTTCATAACTCTATTAACAAAAAAAAAAAAATATTTTCAAAAAAACCCGACTGTATTAAACAATTAAAAAAGTTCCATTAATGACTCCGGTCTAGTTCGTAACAAGTCGAGCAAATAAAATGCACACGAAGAAAGCCGTAAATACTCTTAAATAGTATGCAAGTGTTCCTGTTTTCCATTTGCTAAATTTATGTAGGCAGCCTCGGCACTAAAAGATGAAATATTATCTCAAAGCATTAACTGCCTCAGGTGTGAAAAATGTAATGGGTGCTATTACATGAACGCCGGTGTAATTTTTGGAGTAAAATAATAATAGTATAGGTATATTTTTTTTTTGTTGCTTCTTTTGTTAATAAAAGTTTAGGAATGAAAAAAATATTTTTTTTTATTTGTCAGTAGGTACATCATAGTCGTTACGGGTACTCCGAAGCCAGATAATCTGATACCAATCTTGTCAAGGGTTAAGTATGGAGTCACCCAGTTACTGGGTTGTGGAGGTCAGATAGGGAGTCGCTCCATGTAAAATAGGCATTCAGCTGCACTCAGTTACACTGGAAGCCGACCGACATAGTTGGGAAAAGGCAAGGCAGATTCATCGTCAGTGTACCTCATTGATGTTTTTAGGGTTCCGAAAGTTGGAATTAAAAAACGGAACCCTAATAGGATCATTCGTGTGTCTGTCTGTCTGTCCGTCTGTCACAGCCAATTTTCTCCGAATCTGCTGAACCGATAGAGTTGAAATTTGGTACGCACATGAATATTTGTGACCGAAACACGAATTTGGGTCACTTCTGGGGTGAAAATCGGAAACAATAAAAACAAAGTTTTTCAAACTGTGATGTGCGAACAATAAAATGAAAGGGTACATTGTGATGGTCTCGAATGTATTTTTATTATAATTTTAAAATATACAATTTTAAAGTTATATAAGAAAATAGTAGAAAAATTACCAAAGATACAAAAAGTAGTTCTTTACTTAAAGATTACAGAAAAACTTTAGGGAGGTAGTTTAAAAAAAATCCTGAAAAAATATGATTTGTTCGGAACCCTTTGTGCGCGAGTCCAAATCGCTCTTGAACGGTTTTTGTTATTATTAAAACTCTTACATATTTGGCCATGTTATCCTACTTTCTATAATATCGTAGCAAAATCAGCCTTATAATGCTCCCACAACCGGGACTCGGGCCTTATCCTCTCTAGGAGAGGGAATGGGTTGAAATCCATCGCGCGGGCCCAGTGCGGGTTGGTGGAAGTCACAGTCTTCGATTTTTTTTGGTCTAGAACATGCCAGTTTTCTAACGATGTTATCCTTCTCCATTTTGAGAGCAATGGTAATGAAACAAATAAACTTACACAAAGTAAAGCACCTGCCTAGGTTTGAACCATTGCATGGATGCACATTCAATGTCCTTTTTTTATTTAAAACTGGAAATGAATGGAGTCGCAAAAACCTCCAGTATGCAACTCATAATTCACAATACCACTCTCTGAACACGAAAAATACCTATATAGGTATTCTATTCCATCTATTGCAGAGAGTAGTTAACAAGTCAAAGACCCGCCATTAATTTTCATGAATGTTGCATGAAAAATATATTATACAATACTACCATCGGTACAGACTTTGCTTGCATACTACATGGTTTCATTAAAATGGTTTTTTTGAACCCTTTTCGAGTAGTCTTCTCTGTCGTATCGATTATTCCAAAATTAAATGTCTTTTGACTAAAATTCAGCCACGTCGAAAACGTTAGAGATATTGTTTGGGACATAGCTCTGCAATCACATTGTGGCTCATTGGAGTGCCCCCATCTGACTAAGTTTTGCCTGCAGTAGCCCACCTGGCTTCGTTTCTGCACGATACCTGGTTTAGAAATTTCCAGGTGAGCCACGGCAGCTGTTGGTGGCCCGCAGGGAACTTTTCTGCAGGCTCATTATAATCGGTTGGAGGGGTATGTCTTAGGAGCTACAATTTTTATAGTATTTTTCAAATAGTAGTGTAAGAGTTTGTTAGGTTTGCAAACTAGTAAGAACCTCGATGTGACAATGCAACAAAGTGTTTGTATAGAAATTGTTCTACAACTAGGCACAGATCGTAAAACTATTTCTATGAAAACACGGTACAGTATCCTTGCGTAACAGTAGTGATGCGCCTGCTTGTGGAAACCTTAAAATGAGTACTGTTAAAAAGTAAATACTTATCGTCAGTGAAGTTCTAATAGGGCCTGACTAGTTGAAACGGGGCATGTTATCGTTTTTAATCCAATAGCATCTTCTACTAACCACCAATAGTTTTGATCGCCAAACTGCCAACAGTGCCTTCCATAGGTACTGTTAGAAAGTCTCTGATGGTAACTACCTTACTATTATTGTTTGATTGGAACCCTCTATCTTGCTACTAGAGTTGGACAGGAACCCTTTACTTTGTTACTAGAGTTTGGTAGGGACCTTATACCTTGCTACTAGAGTTTGATAGGAACCCTTTACCTTGTTACTCGAGTTTGGTAGAGACCTTCTACCTTGCTACTAGAGTTTGATAGGAACCCTCTTACATGCTACTAGGGTTTGGTTGGAACCTACTACCTTGCCCACTAAGGTTGGGTAGGAGCAACCCTCTAACTTGCTACTAGGGTTTGATAGGAACCTCCAACCTGGCTACTAGGGTTAGGTAGGAACCCTAGAATGAGAATGTGGGTGCACTTTTTTCACAGTCGTTGTAAGAAAAACGAATCAATTACAATCAGAGGCACGTACTTTCGATATTTTTCGTAAAACTTGTATTATTCTTGAAGTAAACTCAAGGTTTTCTCCCATGGGGATAAGCAGAACTTGCAGAACGCCGTATGTTTGTACTTTTGGAGTACCTTTTTCTATCATTCTTATTCAGGCTTCGCCATACAATTTTACTTTTGTTAAAGTAAAAATATTTTCAACAAACATACCAACTCAACTGAATTTTTACAATAATTTAGATCTGTAAATACGTATTTTGTATTTTGCCAACGCTCCCCAATTTTAATATAAAGATCGCATCTTAAGATAAATGAGCATCTTATTATCTCTTGTAGGCTCATCAGATGGTATTATGATGTTGTAAGCAAAGTTTGAAATAATTTACTTTGTGTCATTTCTAAATTAAATGTCACTATTGTGAAAATTTATGTTTTTCCTTGGTATTCTCTATATTTTGAAAAGAGCTGTAATATTACATATTTTGTTGAAGTTTTCTTACAAAAGCAGTTATAGTGCAGATGTTTTTTGTATTAATTGACTACAAAAATAATAATATATAAGTTATTTTTCCGCCAATAGATAGATCCTAATCATAGATTTTTTTTTTTGTTATTTGTCGTGTAAAAGTGTAAACAAAATTTATCAAACATCAATCCTCAACTTTGCCTATTGAAGAATGAAAAGAATTTACAGATGAATTAAGATATAAGTCACACAACGCTCTTTCTTCAAAAGAAAAACTAAGAAAACATCTTCTATCTATATTTTCAATCAAAAACAACTAGAACTTGGCTCAGTCCACTCCAAAATTGAAAATAACATTTTATAGCACCGACTGAGCAAATCTTCCGTCTGCAAAATGTTGAAAATAGTCACATTATTTCACATATCAGACTATGTTTTGGTCACTAGATCCAGGCATTTATTAAAATATCTAATTTCGGGTTATTACAAGCAACCCAACGCCCGAGGCAGCAATGCAAATGATTATTTGCTACAAAATAAGCTTACAGCACTGGAATATAATATTATCAACGTAAACAAAACCGGCGAAGTGCGGTGTAGGGTTCCGTAGTCGCACGTTATAACTCGCGGACTTAGATGTTTATTACTATGAACATAATCATTGAGTTCATGGTTTTACGAACAATATCTTTAAGTCAAGAGTGAATAGGTTTCTTCTAGGCAAGCGTGCTCCATCTTCGACCACATCATCGCTTACCGTCAGGTGAGATGGTGGCCAAACGCGTGCCTATCAATAATAAAAAATAACGTTTAAATAAAAAACTTTTTTACAAAAAAAAACAACCGACTTCCAAAAAAAAAATACACTAAAAATTTAAAAATAACTTTAATTTCGGAAGTCGGTGTTTGTATTTTATTTCTTCGATATTTGACACCGACTTCCGAAATTAAAGTTATTTTTAAATTTTTAGTGTATTTTTTTTTGGAAGTAGGTTGTTTTTTTTGTAAAAAAGTTTTTTATTTTTCGCTTTTTAGTTGTTATACCCCAGAACTAAAAACCCCAATAACATGGAACGTGGAATTTAAACATTTGGAGAACACAAAAACGTCATCAAGATATGCGCATTTATCGTTTTTGTTCAGTTTCTCAAAAAGCGCTAAAGCAATTCCAATATAATTTATATTGGACCACCTCGGGAGTATATTCTTTCGGATAAAATAAAAATTTACGCTATCATCATCATTATCATCATCCTTTTAATGTCCCCACTGCTGTGGCACAGGCCTCCTCTCTGTGAGAGGGTGTGGGCCGTAATCCGCCACGCGGGCCCAATGCGGATTGGTGGATGTCACATGTCTTCAAATTTTTTGGACACACACATGTCTTCGAAAATATACGTAGTAATAATAATAATAATAATTGATAATAATAGTAATAATAATAGACTATTGTAGCCAATAAGCCTGATATAGTGGTGGTGGACCGAATCGAGAGGCGTGCAATGATTGTTGATATTACCGTCCCACATGACGAGAACCTCGTGAAAGCCGAGAAAGATAAACAAATCAAGTATATTGACTTGGCTCGCGAGGTTGTCGACATGTGGGATGTGGACTCAGCGATCATTGTACCGATAGTCGTGTCAGCCAATGGCTTAATAGCCACGAGCCTCGACCAACACCTCAGGAGGCTCTCGTTAGGCGGCTGGATCAAGGGCTTGATTCAGAAAGCAGTACTTCTGGACACGGCTCGCATTGTCAGGCGGTTCCTCTCTCTGGAGCCCTGACCGCCGGTAGCTTGGACCCTATTCCCGATACCGGTGGGATACTATTTTTTATATTTTTAAATGTTTTTTTTTTATCCTTTATATTTAAATATTTAAAAATGTAATTAATATGTTTAAAAAATGAATAAACGGAATAATAATAACAATATAATAATAATATTCCACAACTATCACACAACGCCATCTAGTCCCAAGCTAAGCAGAGCTTGTGTTATGGGTACCAGACAACAGACTGATAAACATACTTATATATTTCTAAATACATAAATATTATAGATAAATTACACCCAGTAATAAATATTATCACCAAATTTCAAGTTCATAGGTCAACGGGAAGTTAAAAACTTCGGAACAAAATTTTGTGACAGACGACGGACAGATAGACAGACGAACAGACGGACAGACGGGTACGTTATTGACAGCAATAGGGCTCCGTTTGGACCCTTCGGGTACGGAACCCTAAAAATTTTACCCGTTACACTATCCGTTTTAAACATTATATAAGTAACAACTTCAACTAAGTATGTTTTTATAAAGATTAAGTGTTTTGCACGAAATTTTCCAATTAAGTGTTTTTTTTTTTTACGGGGTGGGAAATCATCCAATGACTTCTCTCGCTCTGGGTGGAGTGGGAGGGCGGGTCAGACTCTTACTGACTAAAACCCACCCCTGTTCCTTCCTGCCCTTAGTGCCCGGGGGCGAGGTAACTCTGTTTCGAATTTATCCTCAACCCCCGGGCAGGCATCGACCATGACGGGCCCCGTCCCTATTGCTGACAACTCTTTAAGGCGCGCGTGGAACACTACGCGCCGTCGACTCTCGGGCCTGGTGCTGATCGGACGGCGAGCTACCCATTACTCGCCGTCCGCAGGCCCGGGTCAATTAAGTGTGTTGGACGACTATTACTCTTAAAGTAACAAAGCTAAGTTATCCGTGATTATTTTTCTTCAAAGTTCGTTATAATCCCACCCATGCAAGATTACAGCTTTCTAGTACAAACAGTCTCTACGCTATGCCTCAGGCGGACAGACGGACAGACCGAATCTAAAAAAATTCATTGTCCTTGCTAAGACTACGGAACCCTAAGAAATACATTTTTACTTTTATTTTGAGGTTGTGTTAATAAATATTGTCTGTCGATCTTGGTTACGTTATAAATTCGTGATTAACTATATAATGATGACGTCATGTATTTATTATCTCAATTTTCCTTTCGTTATTTTAAAATTAAGATTTTATCATCATCAACCTGTAGCAGTCAGCTGTGGACGGGAATTCTCTGCCAGAGTCCGTGTTTCCTGATAGCTAAATCCTGGTAGTCTTTAAGTCAAGAGTGAAGAGGTGACTTCTAAGCATGCGTGCTCATCGTTTACTAACTGGTGAGATAGTTGTCAAACGCGGCTCGCGTTCTACTAGGAGGAGACTTTTTCATCAATAATAAAAAAGTCTGCTCCCAGTAACGTATGTAGGAACAGAGAGGCTTATGAGAAGATATTCGTACGAAAAAAAAAATAGAAGCTTTTCTCGAAAGGCTTTCAAAAAAACAACCATGCGCTTATTACAAGTTTTTATTTACCTCGCAATGTTTCTTTGTTCGGGTCAAATCTTGCAAGCTGAATTGAAACCACTTTCCATACCCAATGTAGTTGATTTTTAGGGTTCCGTACCCAAAGGGTCCAAACGGAGCACTATTGTTGACACTCATAGGTCCGTCTGCCTGTCTGTCCGTCCGTCGTCTGTCACAAAGTTTTGTAACGAAGATTTTTTTAACTTCCCATTGACCTACGAACTTGAAACTTGGTGATAATGTTTATTATTACGTATACTTTAATAACAAATACAATTAATGTGCGACTTTGTCAATTTATTACCTACATGTCGGTTCAGTTCAGCTTCCGCAGACCGTCACAAAATCAAGCTTGACGAACACTATGTTTGACGATTCATAATTTTCACTCAGAATTGTCTTCATACGTCCTCTCCTGCTTGTTTATCTTGTAAGCTTGTTGATTAGGTTTGTAGCGACTCTATGACGCTACAAACGAACTAAAAACAACAAAAATCCTACCGCGAGCATAGGCTACCTTGCGCATGCAGAGTTCTCCGCGCGAATTGAACATATACAACAGTCGGAAATCAACCATCGGGCAGTTGCCTGGACCAGACACAACACCTGCCTGGTCGGAGGATCCTCCCTTTTCAACGAAGGTTGGCGGGACTTTACACCGTGTTCCGCCTGCCTCCAAACTGGTGACCCTCGACTATGAACGTGAGCGCAGCCTGCGTCATGATGTCATCACCTCTAAACTGGTGACCCTCGACTATGAACGTCAGCGCAGCCTTCGAAGTTTCCTCGCAAATCGATCATACAGGTTTTTTATACAATAAAAAACTGCTTATCAAAACCAGCAGCTTTTCTATCTATAAAATATTGTTGTAAGCAAATACTCGTATCGGACGCAATCTTTCACATTCTCATTCAAACTCAAATCCGCGCTACACATTTATCACTACATCTACCGAACTTTATCACAGTTTATGCGCACAGCCAAACATGAATAGGAACCCGAATTAAAAAAAAAACAACGCTTATTGACGGTCGAACGCTACCACACTCGTCCATTTTGTTTTGGCGGGACGGGCCGCACCGCCATCTTTGTTTTTTACTTTTTAAAAACTTTAAAAGCGGGCACAGTAATTGACAGATGCGGTCTTCGATTTGTGATCTCTTTGCTCATATCTTCAAAGTAATTTATTCGGTATTTAATTTTAAGTGGCAACCGGAAAGGCAGGCGGTTATTTATGACGAGATTAAAAGTTATATTTTTGGTTCCCATTGCATATCTTGATACAAATTAAATGGGATTATGTCTTTTGTGTTTTAATAATACAATGTCCTTTTTGGGCGTATCAATGTCGAGAACGGTAATTATTTGAGATTGAAAAGTATTTAATTAAGCTTCATAAATGTGGAAGGGTTTCTATTGCGATGTTACGACGGGTTCCGTACCATAAACTGAAAAAAAAGCCAACAAAAACACTTTTCTAGAAACGTGTTTTTTTGGGTTTTTATTTTGGGTTGTATCTCATGATCCGTAATAGGTAGAGGAAGCCACCTTTAATTTTTAATTAATTTCTATTTTTATTATTTTTTGTTCTAACAGCAACAGAAATTCACATTCTGTGAAAATTTCAACTGTGTAGCTATTACGGATAGTGAGAATACAGCCCGCTGACAGACAGACGGACAGCGGAGCCTGAGTAATAGGGTCCCGTTGGTTACCCTTTGGGTACAAAACCCTAAAAATTACATATAGGTACTCACCAATATTAAGGATTGTAGGTACATAACATATAAAAATGTTTGAGTCTCTAGTCATGTGACATTCTATCGTCGAAAGCGTGCCATTAGGGATTGTCAAAACTGGGCAAGTGCTTGTCGATTTCCCACATTTGGTTAAGCATCTTGATGACCCAAGTCAACAAGATGCTTATACTGTGAAAATTTGAAGACCACCATTTGGCTGGAGAACCTGTCTGACAGACGACGGACAGACAGACGGACACGTGAGTAACAGTAAATAGAGCTTCGTTTGGACCCTTCGGTTACAGAACCCTAAAAAGTAAGAAATTTATAGGATTGACAAGCGCTATCAAAATGTCTCGTTATCAATCTCTTTCGTTTTGACATTTTGATAATCGATAACGCTGTTTGAATGATGCTTTGTCTAGAGCCACTGAAAACATATGACTAAAGCCAAACAACTGAAAAAACTAGGTAACGTACCTTGCAAAACGATCCCGATGAATACACGAGTGCACAAAAAAACATTATACAGGTTGTAACGGAAAGGTGTGGTCATATGTTAAGAACCGGTTCTGCCCATGTTAATCACCAACTTTCTCTAAGAAAAATTTGAAAATTCCCAAAAAAAAAATTGGACTTTCTATACAAAGTTATCATCAGCTGATCAATATTTTGTATGGAAGGTAAAAATTTTTTTGTCAATTTCCTTAGGTTTTCTTGAAGAAAGTGGTTCATATCGATGGGCAGATACATTTCTTAAAATATGACCTGTATGTATAGGATTGCAAGTAGAGTTAAATACATTGTATATGAAACCATAACAGTATAATATACATATAAATGATAGGTATGTTACATACGGTGGCTCATTGTTATGTTAAAGAGGCGCACTTTAACATAACAATGAGCCACCTCGCCATCAAAAGGAAAAGTTTGGCGAGTTTAGAAATAAGCAAAACCTCTTTGTAAATGCATAAAAAAAACTAAGTAGATAAGTATTTAAAAGATATTTATATGCCTGTTTCAGCAAACAAAACTCAATCTGCCTAGCCCTTTCCCAACTATCTCGGGGTTGGCTTCCAGCCTAACCGGATGCAGCTGAATACCAATATTTTACATAGAGCGATTACCTATCTGACCTCCAAAACCCAGTTACTGGGTAATACGATACTCCTTGGTAAGGCTGGTTGTTAGAATTTCGGGCTTCTGACGACCCGTAGCGACTGTCAAAGATCCACGATAGAGAGCCGGGACCAACGGCTTAACGTGCTTTCCGAGGCACGGAGGAGTCTCGGTATGTAAAGATGGTCACCCATCCATGGACCAACCCCGGCAAGCGTAGCTTAACCTGATGGATCGACCCGTGCAGCTGTTATCACTTTAGCCACGAGCTCCTCCTAATTTAGCAAACAATTCCTACATACCATAAATAATTCCAAATTAAAATGCATTCAGTTCTCAAAGTGGTGTCAAACAGTTTCAGCGCCTCATTACACTTACTAAGAAGGATTGCCGACGAGGTTCCTTCCTACTTCTAGTAAAGTACCTAGTAGTAGGCAAACTTCCTAGGCGGATCTACTAGGAACTTGTTCGGGCCTCAACTGGGGGTGCTCCTTCCAAGAGTCTTGTAAGTTATAACTAAGCTTATAAGTAGGTATGTCATGTTTCGAACTGTGTTGATGTTTCGCAAATTTTTGAGATCGCGTCGTTCATGACACCTTAGCCATGTAGGTTCTCCAAAATACATAAATGTACAATAAAGGTACAAGTACAGACTGTTGTCAACATTACCTGACCCACCCTAAAATCAAACGACTTTGGACCCTCTGTCTGTAACATTAAGGTTTATTTAATTTATATGAGCTTATCACACAAGTGCACGAGGACTCGATGAACATAAATACAATAATAACACAGACACTCAAATTTGATCTTTAACACGTAACGTTAAGGTAAACCCACCCAACATAGTCGGAGCCACCGGCATTATATATGTTTTTGTGAAGCTATTTTAATCATTATCTCGTTAACCTTAAAGTTGAAAAGCTTTTAAGTCACACTACATAATTACAACCCAATCTTTAATTTCGCGTATTCCCAACAAGTTCTTGTGGCTTAGCGGTTTGATGCTGGATTGACGACGAACAGCATGTGGGTTCGAAAACACAGTCCACCTATACATCAGTTTCTTTTTTAATTTGTTTTCATTTCTACAATATTGCTTGCAATATTAAAGAACGACCAATATGATTTTCGCCTAATAACTTATCTTGTAAACGGGTGGGTAATTTCAAAAACTTTAAGTTCACAGTTCTTTATAATGAATACGAATATTTATTTTTCAACTACCCACTTATTACAAGTTATGTGAAAATATTACCATTTTAAAAAGTTTATGTAAAGTTTATGTTTCTGTAGTTCTTTACAATAATACAAGAAATAAATTTGGAATATAAATTCAATTCTATATTGAAAGCAAAACAATATCTTTGTCGCAGGATTTGATCTCGAACCTTGTTTTTCTCAGTCTTACACACAGACCACGAGACCAGAATTACTTGAGCTCAATCATTAAAATAAGCTATTACACTTATCATATTATAACAAATAGTTATAAAATATAACCTAATGCTAACGTTTTAAAGATCAAATTTGCGTGTCTATATTATTATTGTATTTGTTCATCAAATCCTCGAGCAGTTGTCTGATAAGCACATATAAATTAAATAAACCTTAATGTTACATCCAGAGGGCCCAAATTCGTTTGATTTTAGGGTGGGTCAGGTAATGTTGACAACAGTCTGTACTAGTACATAACATAATCAGCCTTTTAATGTTCTGTAGCTGGAACACGGGCCTCCTCTTTGTAAGAGAGTGTGGGTCTAATCTAACACGTGGGCCTTAGGGGTTGGTGGATTTCACATGTCTTAGAAGTTTTGGTTCTAGTACATGCCGGTTTCCTCACTATGTTTTTCTTCGCCGTTGAGAGAGTAGTGATGGGGAAATAATTTACACAAATTAAAGTGCCTGCCCTGGACCCGAACCTACGATCTATAACTCGAAAGCTGCGGCCCTGACCACTGGGACACCACTGCTCTGGCACCCTAGTACTACTAAAACACTATAAACATTATGTGATCAACACTTTGAGTATCTTAAGGGCATTAAAAATAAATTATTTGTTCCGTGCGGAACTTGAACCCGCAACACGCAGCACAGCAGCTAATTGCTCAAGCACTGACCCAACCGTGTTGGCAATATAGGCGTGATGTTATGCTACGACGATTTATTTAACCAGTACACAAACTCTTGTATGTCAAGTTAAAATATAAAAGTTAAGATGAACGCCAACAGTATCGGTATTCCAAAGAGCGTCAATGTTGCCAGCGCAAAAAAATCAAACTACAGCGAAAATGCGGAGTGAAACTTCATACAAGTTGTATCGGTTTTTCTTACAAAGAAAACTTTTGCTGAGAGTTTTAGTGACACACACTTGCATAGAGAATGTACGGCAAAAATACACTTATTTTCAAAGTAGTAAGCAAAAGTGTCAAAAACGGCCGTTTTTGGTACTTTTGCCTACTACTTTGGATACGAAACATTTTGAGACCTATTTTAACAACGTGAAAGTACTTTATCCTCTTTGTAAAAAAAGTGACGTTGGATTCTTTAATATTTATTTTCTATGCTATGTTAGGATTTTTATTCAATGAGCGCCACTTGGCCGATAGTATACTTAATCTAGCGACCCGGTCCAGCTTGACACGAGTACAAATACCCCCACTCTATCTACTATTGGTGAAATCCATATGAATCCGAAATAATTTTTGTGTTTGTTGCGAACAGCCACAGACGCGGCACGGGGACCTTTTTTTAAAAATCTTTAGTTTTTGTTACTGTAATTACTCGTAGTTTTAAACCACTGTAATTAAATAAATAAGTAATTAAGTAGATAAATAAATTTAATAATATTATGTAGTGGTAGTGATTAAAATACTATGTAAATACTTTTAGAATACTTAATTAATGCATTGCCATACAACGTGGCAATGCCGCCAGTCTTTTGTACACATTTCCAGTCAACAGCGATGTTGAGGAATTTTTTGACGCCAAATTTTATGCTTTATTTAGTTAAGGAGTTTTTGTTTTAATTATAGTTAAATAAACTTTTTGAAAAACTGTAAAATAACTTTAATTTTGGAAGCCAGTATTTCAATTTCTGTGTCTTCGTTATTTCACACCGACTTCCGAAGTTTAATTAGTTTTGCAAATTTTTTTGGAAGTTGGTTGTATTTTTCTGTAAATCAGTTTCTTATTTTTTTCTTTTTAAAAACCTAAACGTCATCTGTGTTTATTTTCTTTTTAAATTTTTTCAAAAGCGCCAAATTAATTTCGATTAAATTTATATGGGACCACCTCTGAAGTATGTAAGTATGGCCTACCAAACAAAAAAATATCATCTAAATTAATTCATAGCAGGCGGAATGTGTTAAAGCAGCGGTGTGCTGCAATGTTAGGTTGTGATAGTGTGGATATTGAAGGTGTGAAACATCATCATCATTGAAAACAGAGGGTCCTTCAACCAAACGGGTGTTGTATACGATCCGGGCAACTGCCCGATGGTTGATTTCGATGTTCAAATCGCGGGGAGAACTTTGCTTGCGCGATGCAGGATTAGTTCGTTTGTGGCTTCATTGATGTCGCTACATCATTTCCCTCCGCAGATCGGAGATCGATAGTTCTTGCTGAGTCGTCCATACATCTTGTGAAGCTTGCCGGGCCAGTGGAAAGTTGGTTCCAGTAAGTCGGAACCGGAAACCGCCTAGTTCACGGTGAGTCGGAACTGTCTGCGGTGATGCCCCAGTGAGTCAGGGTGGTGCTGTCCCAGTGAGTTGGGATGACGCTACAGGCTCCAGTGAGTCAGAGTAGTGCTGCAGGCTCAGTGGATCGGAGCGGTGCTGTCCCAGTGAGTCGTATGATTCTGCAGGCTCCAGTGAGTCGGAGTAGTGCTGTGGGGTCCAGTGGGTTGGCGCGGTGCTGTCCCAGTAAGTCGGGATGATGCTGCAGGCTCCAGTGAGTCGGAGTAGTGCTGCGGGGTCCAGTGGGTCAGAGCGGTGCTGTGCGATGTAGTGGCTTAACTTCTGGCGTCGACCAGGAGAGATTCTTCGACCGGCCGAAAGTGCAGTTCGCTGTGCCAAGATCGCTGATGAGGTGGAAGATAATGAAAGAGGCTGAGAATGCTGTCCAGGAATGCGCGTCCGCTGCATGCTGGTGGTCAGAATACCCGTAGGAGCCTTGGGTTCTGGCTGGCTGTATGACTCACTTGCTCAAGAGCTTGAAGGAAGTGATGATGATAACGTCACGCTGCAGTAGCTGCACAAAAGCTGCGCTGACGGTCATGCCCCGAGCATGACCGTCAGTCACTAGTTTGGAGGTATGCGGAACAGGATTTAAAGTCCTGCAAACCTCCATTAAAAAGGGAGATCCTCCGACCAGACGGGTGTTGTGTCTGGTCCGGGCAACTACCCTATGGTTGATTTCGATGTTCAAATCGCGAGAACTCTGCTTAAGCGATGCAGGATTAGTTCGTTTGTGGGGTGACAGATGTCGCTACAGATACCTAATAGACAGTTTAATTTTAAAAAAAATATATGGGGTTCTTTCTTTTATATGCCATGCCTATTCATATTTAAAAATAGGACCACTTAGGTTGACCAAAAATATTATTCCAAACTACCATTCCTGTAACCAAAGAAGTCAACAGACCGAGAAAGGTCTATAACTAAACACAAAAGAATCCCAATTCCCGTCACAAGCATGCTTGACAATCTTTCCTTACATACGTACCTAACCTATGACCCATCGATAAGACACTGAAAGCAAAAAAAAATAAAAGACGCAATGATACACAAGAGAGAGAAGGAAGCAAACTAAAACAAACTCTTATAACTGTAAACGTAGAGTGCAAATTCGCTTGGGGGCTGTTAATAGTTTCGGAAGGTAGCTTCATCAGTGCAGCGGAGCGGGTGACTTGATTGACAAGCGAATATATAGAAGTTTGTTAGTATGTTAGTTTCTATTCGCCTTTCTGTTGGATGGAGTTTGTAGGAAAAAAGGAGGAGAATTCGTCAGGTGTGGCCAAATGGTATATTATTCTGAATTAGTTTAGGGTCGGCTTCCAGTCTAACCGGATACAGCTGAATACCAGTATTTTACACATACTTAAAGCCTATCAGATCTCCACAACCCAGTAACTATAATAACACGATATCCCTTGGCAAGACTGATGCCAGATTTTCTGCCTTCTAAATCCATAACGACTGTTAAAGACTTTCTGCAAATATAACAAAAGTTAATAGTAACAAAACCGGCCAAGTGCGACTCAGACTCGCACACGAAGGGTTCCGTACCATAATCTAAAAAAAAAAAACAAAATGAACACGTTTCTAGAAACGTGTTTTTTTTTGGGTTTTTTCTGGGCTTTATCTCATGATCCGTCAGGTAGACAGTTGAAAAATTAAAGGGGGCTCCCACGGGAGCACCCCTTAGTTTTTTAATTAATTTTTATTATTTGTTGTTATAGCGGCCACAGAAATACACATTCAAAATTTCAACTGTGTAGCTATTACGGATCGTGAGAGACAGGCCCCTAACAGACGGATGGACGGCTTCGGGTACGGAACCGTAAAAATCAATAAGGGGCCTTTTACAGTCCACTAGCGCCGTCAATCAAAAAAATGTCATAACTCGTAAATAGAATCAAAAATACAAAATGTGGTCTATTATTAGTGTAGAAAAGGCAATAACGTAATTTTATAACACATTGTCAACACTTGAAATATAGCTGTTTAGCTAAATCGTGCATTTGTAACAAAAACGGCCGTTTATGTTTTGAATGCACGATTTAGCTAAACAGCTATATTTCAAGTGTTGATAAGGTGTTATACAATTACGTTATTGCCTTTTCCACACTAATAATAGAACATATTTTGTATTTTTGATTCTATTTACGAGTTATGACATTTTTTCGATTGGCGGCGCTAGTGGACTGTAAGAGGCCTCTTAAACAAGCTTCTAAATTCATATAAAAAATACATGCCTGATTTGTTGACCGTTGAGGAGTTTCTGTATCTGGAGTTTATTCTAAATGGCAAATCGCGACACCACCTCAGTACCGTGACACTGGCGCCCAACGTGGGGCGCCAGTTTCACGGTACGGAGGTGGTGTCACGGTACGGGTGCCGGAGGTAAAGGTGACACGTAGAGGAGGTCGTAGGAGTGACACGCAGAGGAGGACGTAGAGTAGGAGGACCGTAGATGAGGATTTGGATGTAGAAATAATACACGACAAGTTAACACGTATATTTTGTTATTTACAAAAGTAGGCTTGAATATAAGAAGCACTCATTAATAGTACGAACACATACACTGTGACTAGGTACGTAATTAAATTGTATTATTGATAGGAACTGCCTGATTATAAAAGCTGAACTTTAACTCTTACAAACTGGCAACTGTCATTTATTGAATAGAAGGAAAAATTACAATGATGAATAGGAGCTTAGTCTAGCTCCCCTGCTCAATCTGAACTGATTTTTAATATAAAAACAGAGACTTGACAGAGAAAACAAGTAATTTTTTAATTTTAAATTAAAAAAGGTAGGAAAGAACGTAGTTTTGGAATAGAGGTCAAAAAATAAGCAAGGCTTTAACACTGCCTTGTTACAAGGTCATGCTTATAATATAAAAATAAAAAACATTTTTACAAAAAAAACAACCGACTTCCAAAAAAAAAATACACTAAAAATTAATCAATAACTTTAATTTCGGAAGTCGGTGTTTGTATTTTACTTCTTCGTTATTTGACACCGACTTCCGAAATTAAAGTTATTTATTAATTTTTAGTGTATTTTTTTTTTGGAAGTCGGTTGTTTTTTTTTGTAAAAAAGTTTTTTATTTTTCACTTTTTAGTTGTTATACCCCAGAACTAAAAACCCCAATATAATAGAACGTGGAATTTAAACATTTGGAGAACACCAAAACGTCATCGAGGTACACGTATTTTCCGTTTTTGTTCAGTTTCTCAAAAAGTGCTGAAGCAATTTCGATAAAATTTAAATGGGACCACCTCGGGAGTATATTCTTTCAGATAAAAAAAAAAGAATTTTGAAAATTGGTTCACAAATGACGGAGAAATCGCGTAACATACATACAAAAAAAAATAAAAAAAAAAACATACAGACGAATTGAGAACCTCCTCTTTTTTGAAGTCGGTTAAAAATGCATTGTCATCGGAATTGAACCAACATGTAAAAATTCAACTCCTTGGGATAAAATTAAGTGGTTCTAATCCAGCTTGTAAGATTTGACTCGAACAAAGCTTGTTAAATACACAGAATTTATCCGCTTCCGCTATATCCATGATCTAACCCTAAAAATAACTTGGCTCACAAAACTTTCCTCCAACGTGTTGTGGTTTTTACCCTGTCAAAACTTCTTCCTAGTTTGACATAGGGATATGTTATGGAAATATTATTTTCTTTATCTTTTAAGGGTTCTGTAACGCAAAACGAAATAAACCCTGTTATATTACGAAGGTTGGGAAACCAATCTATGTAGTTTATTTTTTGTGTAACTACTTCTTTATTTCTATGTGCTACCGTTACAAAAAATGTCCTTTCCTCGGGGTCTAAAAACCGCTTTTTATGTATCGTAATATTTCTTGTGCACAATTTTACAACAATTTAAAAAAAAACAATCAAATCAACTCCTAACCTGAGACATTAAACCCAATTTGAAGTCCCAATTAGTTCCAACAACATAAGTACAAAAATTATATCCATATTCAGAATAACCCATATATCCATACATATAGGTTGCTGGGTTTCAGCTTAGTCTGCAAACTACGAACTCCTTGCTAGGTTTAACTGGTGTGACATTAGCACTTTGCATCTATATGCACGAATAAATCGTTTTGGGGTGAGTTAAGTTTGGAGGAAGTATTGAGGAAACTTGATAAGTAAAATATATTTTGCGAATGCGTGTGAAATATTTGTATTCCTGAATAGAATACAATAAAATCGAATATAATGGAATGGCATGGAATGGAGTGGAATGGAATAGAATAGAATAGAATGGAATGGCATGGAATGGAATGGAATGGAATAGAATGGAATGGAATGTCATGGCATGGAATGGAATAGAATGGAATGGAATGAAATAGAAGAATAATACTTTATTATACATCAAAACAGTTACACAACTCTTTTACACATATCTGTTTTACTTCACTAATAGCGTTCCCTCGGTTTTCCCTTTCACCAAATAAAATGGACTAAGTAAATTACTGTTGATAATCAAATGGTTAGGCTAGCGCACACACTTTGAAATGTGCAACTAGGTTCATTGTTTTGGACTGACCGTTTACTTGACAGTTCAAAATGAAAAAAAAAGTAAAAATTGAATAGGTTTAATTGAAATAAATTATTTGAATTTTCACTGTGGGCAGTAGTAAGCTTTTATACCAATTTATATTAACAATACCAGTCTGTGACAACAGTCACAGACTGGTATTGTTAATATAAGTGGTAGTATAATGGAACACCATTGCAGGGCAGAGGCCTCTTTTCATACAAAAACTGCAGAATTTAAAAATTCATCATCACGATCACTTTCTGATTGGCTATTTTTATTTTAAATCTATGAGTTATTTTGTTTAGTCCTTTCCGTTCGTTATTTTCCCTTTGTGTTTTTTTTCTGTTTCTTTATAATTATATTTTACCTTCGGCCGTGCTTTCATTGACCTTAATATTTATCTATCTAAGCTTATTGAACATTAAAACATTTTTAGGGTTCCGTACCCGAAGGGTTCAAACGGAGCCCTATTGCTGTCACTCACGTGTCCGTCTGTCTGTCTGTCCGTCATCTGTCACACAGGTTTTACAGCCAAACGGTTGGAGCTATAGTCTTCAAATTATCACAGTATAAGCATCATGTTGACCAAGCCATACAAATAGTCAAAAATACATTTATTACGGAACCCTAAATGTGCGAAGTCCGACACGCACTTGGCCGGTTTCTAAATGTTGGACACTGTACCTACCAAATTACGGGTCGATCCATCAGGTTAAGCTACGCTTGCCGGGGTTGGTCCATGGATGAGTGACCATCTTTACATACCGAGACTCCTCCGTGCCTCGGAAAGCACGTTAAGCCGTCGGTCCCGGCTGTCAATCGAGGATCTTTGACAGTCGTTATGGGTCGCCAGAAGCCCGAAAGTCTGACAGCCAGTCTTACCAAGGGGTATCGTATTACCCAGTAACTGGGTTGTGGAGGTCTGATAGGTAGTCGCTCTATGTAAAGTACTGGTATTTAGCTGCATCCGATTCGACTGGAAGCCGACCCCAAAATAGTTGGGCAAAAGGCTAGGCAGATTGATTTGACCTACGTATCTATAATAATAAATCTCTACATCTCCCGCTCTAGGGTGGAGCGGGAGATGTCGGCGTGTCAGACTCTTACTGACTAAAACCCACCCCTGTTCCTTCCCTGCCCTGAGTGCCCAGGGGCTAACTCTGTTTCGAATTTATCCTCATCCCCTGGGCAGAATTACCTGGGTAATAGGTAAAAATAAAACTAGAAATGCTTTATGATGATACTTCTACGTTAATATGCTTCTTGCATAGAAATTGAAATTTATGTCTTTTTTTTCAGGTAATATATATCGCTATTTAAAAATCTTTAATTCTTTATTGTACCTAAGCTAAAAATAGTTACACCTGTTTACAGGGTGTAACAGAAAGGTGTAGTCAAGAAGTCATATAAAATTTAAAAAAAAAATGTAGCTCCCTTACTAAAATTGATACGTTATGATATTTTTGTAAGAAGAATCTTTTTTTTCGGAATTTACGAGTATTATGCAAAGTACAAGTAGAAAAGGTTTCTGGTCGAGAAAACTTTTCATGAGATCATTTCATAATGTAAAACACCTCATCGAAAGACATTTAGCAATTCTTCGATAATTAACACATACAAATATACAGATAAAAAAAGATGGTCTTTTTTTATCAAAATCACTAAAAAGGGCATAACAGGTGTTTTAAAACTAACTTAAAGTCTCCATATATTTACCATATCGCAGTTGTAACTGCTTTACTTCTGGCAATCACGAACGTTTAATGTTAATGGTCGGAATAAGATTTTGTTAGAACAAGATAAGCCAATGAATGGGGCGGTTTTACTAGCGGAAATAATGATAACAATACTTATTTACCGTGTCATTTAATAAGGATAATATTGTAGAAGTATCACAGTTTACTGGTCTTGACAAATTTACAGGAATATGTGCATATATTCCTGTAAGGATGGCTTAGACTTGAAAGTAACATTTCCGTGAAGGTGAAAGTTTGACCTTCAAGAGTTTAAGACATTCAACAAATCATTCTGTCTAGCTTTTTGCCAACTAAGTTGAGGTCAGCGTCCAGTCAAACCAAATTCATTTGAATACAATATTTTACATAAATGATTACCTATCAGTTATGCTCAACCCAGTTGCTGGGTAACACTGGGTTTCTGACGACAAGTACTTAACGAATGTCAACGATCTGTAAATGACAGCTGGTCTGGGTATGTATGACCTACTACTTGACATATTTAGATTTGGCAAATCCAAGTCTTCGTAGGCCGCTGTCTTCTTCGCATCGACCATCTCTACCGTAGATCTGCTGAAGAAATGCTACAAGAGCCCGATCGACCGGCAGATCCAAAGGTGCAAGTGGAGATGGATTGGCCCAAGGGAAAAGTAAGCGTGGCCGTCCTGGCGCTGCACCATGTTGGCAGAAACGACGAACATCAGAATAACGTGAAGTAAGGTGAAGCGTGACGCTCAAGACCGTTCACGATGGAGGACTACTGTAGATGCCCTCTGCCCCATCTCGAGGAATATTAAGACATGTAAGTCACTTGACAGACAATGTCAACACTTTGAAAAATCTTGGAGAATAATCCTTCTGCAATTTCTTTCTTGCTTTCAGCCACGGCCGCAAAAGGGGGTTCAAGTGACACCGAAAATTGTTTTCAGTATTATCTCCAAATCTTTATGCTGCAATAACAATAAAATAACTTTAATTCTTATCCTCTTTGACATTTAGGATAACTTTTATTTGTAGATGCTGAAACATCGTGAGACTATTTGCTTGAAAATGGGTACCTACCTGCTACAGAACCTTGAACCTTGATGGACCTTGGAGAGGTTTTGGAAGTTTCTACTGATCCTGTCTTAGGTTTGATTCCCATATGGGGCAAAATTAACGACATCCAGTCTTACCAAGGGGTATCGTATTATCCAGTAACTGGGTTGTGGAGGTCAGACAGGCAGTCGCTCCATGTAAAATACTGGTATTCAACTGCATCCGGTTAGACTGGAAGCCGACCCCAAGATAGTTGGGAAAAGGCTAAGCAGATGATGATATCCACAGGTGAACCAAGGTTTACGACATAACCCGAAGAATTGCCAAACTGAAAGGCAGTGGGCAGGGCAGATTGCTCGCAGAACCTATGAGCTATAGGGCCGAAAGGTTCTGGAGTGGCAAACGCGTACCGGAAGATGTAGTGTTGGGAGGCCTTCTACAAAGTGGACCGATGATCTGGTGAGGGTTGCGGGAATCCGATGAATGCGAAACGCAAAGGTCCGGTCAATGTGGCTACTTGGGGGGCGGCTTCGGTAGTGTAGGTCTTTCGGCTGAAATGATGAGCAAAAGCGTGATTGGGTTTTTCCAATAGGAATTTCACAGTTGCAGCCCGGAGTTTGAAAGTTGGTGGTGTGAGACCCCTGTGCATCGGGAAGTAGATAACTAAAGTCGTTGATCCTGCGCCTGATCTCTCCCTCGATCGTCCATCGAACTCTTAGAATAAAGGAATGGTGTGTACCTGTACACCTGTCTCTGCGTTCAAATTTGTCCAGGTGCACTAAATGTAAGTACTTGGCTAGCCTTCGTTTAGATTTACATACATATTTATTTTCGCCAAGAAAATTTCGAAAATGGTGATAGGCTCACTACAGTCTCAGGGGAGACCCCTTTGCAGTCTCCTCAGGGATGTGCCCAACAGGCGAGACCCCACAGAAGGGGTTCCAGAGTGGTATTTGAAAAGGTAACGGGGCCCCATCCGTGGGCTGATGGTGATCACCGAGGTGGTTTTAGTGAGGTCTTTCCCCCAAAAGTCCAGGTGCTTTTCGAAGGCTTCCCTTCGAAAAATAATCACTACAGTAACTAGAACATGGGATTTGTATACAGAACTAACGTTAAAATCAAAAACTGTAAAATCAAAAATAGATAATTATCTAAAAGGAAAAATCTGCACTTTGTTTATTACCTAATTTAGCAATTAGTTTAGTTATCGCAGTAAGTAGTTATTTTACTATAAATACTGCTGAACAAATGAATGTAAATATATAGGCAATGCGAGATTAGGGCGGCTCTAAAGAACAATAAGTCACCTGGTGATGACGGAATAACGACAGAGCTCCTTAAAGCGGGCGGGGCTCCAGTCCTGAGAGAGATAGCGAGTCTCTTCAACTCCGTCATCCAAGAAGGTTCAACGCCAAAGGCGTGGAGCGGAAGTGCGGTGGTTCTGTTCTTCAAAAAAGGTGACAAAACCTTGCTGAAGAACTATAGACCCATCTCACTTCTGAGCCACGTCTACAAGCTGTTCTCGAGGGTCATCACGAACCGTCTCGCCAGGAGACTTGACGAGTTCCAGCCACCAGAACAAGCTGGTTTTCGAAAAGGCTTCAGTACCGTGGACCACATCCATAATGTTCGGCAAATTGTACAGAAGACCGAGGAGTACAATCAGCCGCTGTGTATAGCATTTGTGGACTACGAGAAAGCCTTCAATCAACTCAGCCTATTGCAGTTCACGGCTGGACATAGGCCTCTTCCAGGCTGCGCCACAACACCCTGTCCTCCGCCTTCCGCATCCAGTCTATCCCAGCCACCTTCTTAAGGTCGTCGGTCCATCTAGCTGGGGGGCGTCCCACACTACGCTTGCCGATACGCAGTCTCCACTCCAGGTATCGTCTGCTCCATCGGCCATCGATCCTTCGACAAACATGACCAGCCCACTGCCACTTCAGTTTGCTTATTCTGCAAGCTACGTCGGTTACTCCGGTTCTTTCCGAGAAAGCCTTCGACTCCATCGAAATATGGGCAGTTCTGGACTCCCTGCAATGATGTCGTATCGACTGGCGTTACATCGAAGTGTTGAGATGTCTGTACGACGCTGCCACGATGACTGTCCAGATCCAAGATCAGAAAATCAACCATATCCAACTGCTCAGAGGAATAAGCAAACTGAAGTGGCAGTGGGCTGGTCACGTTTTTCGAAGGACCGACGGCCGATGGAGCAGACGAGTCCTGGAGTGGAGGCTGCGTATCGGCAAGCGTAGTGTGGGACGCCCCCGAGCTAGATGGACCGACGACCTTAAGAAGGTGGCTGGGATAGACTGGATGCGGAAGGCGGAGGACAGTGTGTTGTGGCGCAGCCTGGGTCAGCCTATGTCCAGCAGTGGACTGCGATAGGCTGAGTTGACTGATTGATTGATAGAGGCAATTATTCAATCATTAGGTTATGTTTTGGATATGGAAATGATATGACATAACACAAAATAGGTACCGACATACTCGTATATTTTGTAGTTAAATATTTTATAATTTTTCCGCACTCACTGAATATTTCCTGAGATAATTACTGATAATTATGATCGTCAACATTTCATCTATACATATAATAAATCTGTAGAAAAGTCATTTTTGTACATTGAAGAAATTGAAACAAAAAATAGCCAGCGTGTGAAAAGATAAGTAACAGAACCCATTTCCATCATTTTTGAAATTTTTGTCTGTTTGTCTGTTTGTCTGTTTGTCTGTTTGTTTGTGCGCACATCACGTAAAATCTACGAATTCAATGCTGACAATGTTTATATACAAAAATTATACGCAACTTGAGGATTAACTTAGTTTTTGTTTCATCGAAATCGGTTCACTCTATCAAAAGATATGATTAATTTAGTGAGTTCAAGAAGTAAAATATTACGTTACGCAATTAAGTATAGTACTTGCAACGACATCTTAAGACTAAAAATAGAACTAATGTTGATAGTTGAAATCTAAATCCGATAGATGGCGTTGTGCAAATGACGTCATTTTCTGAATCGCGGTGTTAAGATTTTCCGCGCGAGGATGACGTCCACCGTGTTTACTAGGCAAATTGGGTTTCGTTAGGTGTCTTAAAAGTTCTTGCGTGTGTCGTAAAAGTTCTTTGGTTGCTTGGTTTATCGATTTTCTAAATTGGTCGAAAAAAAAGTATTTGCTTATCTTATTGGTTTCGTTTGGTCAACTTTGGTCATTGGTTTGAAGTACGAAGTAAAGATTGTATTTGATTTACTTCGTAGTTTGAATCCAATAGTGCCAATCGTTATACAGTAAGTTAGTGTTGCCAATTCGTTGAGTCACGACCACGAACAGACGATACGTTGTCACACTAGACTGTTCGACGCACCGATCTTTTAAGTTTGTAGGCTATTCAGTCATAAGTGTTGTTAGTTTTGTTTATTGCTTTAATTTTCCTTGAAAATGCCTCAAAGAAAAAAAACTAACCTTTCGCTGCGTAGCCGAAATGCGAAAAGGATGAGACTTTGTAGGTCTCAGGAATCGGAAGAAGATCGTGAAGCACGGTTATCTGCTAACCGAGAGCACATCGCTCTTTCACGTGAATCGGAAACGTTCACCGAAAGGGAGTCACGTTTAAGTTCACAAAGAACACGGACCGCGACTTTGCGGTCTCAAGAGAGTATCCAGGAACGCGAAGACCGGCTGTCTGCTGATCGGGAGCGCCACTCTCTCTCACGTGAGTCAGAGACATTCACAGAAAGGGAGTCGCGCTTAAGTTCGCAAAGAACTCGGACCGCGACTTTGCGTTCTCAAGAGAATATCCAGGAACGCGAAGTTCGGCTGTCTGCTGATCGGGAGCGCCAGTCTCTCTCACGCGAGTCAGAGACTTTCACAGAAAGGGAGTCGCGCTTAAGTTCGCAAAGAACTCGGACCGCGACTTTGCGTTCTCAAGAGAATATCCAGGAACGCGAAGTTCGGCTGTCTGCTGATCGGGAGCGCCAGTCTCTCTCACGCGAGTCAGAGACTTTCACAGAAAGGGAGTCGCGCTTAAGTTCGCAAAGAACTCGGACCGCGACTTTGCGTTCTCAAGAGAGTATCGAGGAACGCCAAGCACGTCTGTCATCTGACCGAGAGCGACACGCTCTCTCGCGCGAGTCTGAATCTCTCTCCCAAAGAGAAGAACGATTACAAATAGCTAGACATAACTATGTAGGTGTACAAAGAAACAATGAAAGTTATCTTGCATCTGAAAGGGAAAGAATAGATGAACTAAGACGAGCAGAAACAGCAGAACAACGTCAATCTCGCCTAGAAATAGAACGAGCTCGATACCATATGAATAGAGAAACAAATAGCGGAGCTGATGAGTCCATGGAAAATGACGATGCAAATATTTTATTACCTTGGGACAATAGGGAAAAATCAGGGTTCACATATTCGTCTAGAATTAATTATGCTGGCTTTACTTTCGTGGGTGACATGAGAGAAATTTGTAATTTTTGTCATGCTTTGAAATGGAGGAAAGAGACAGATGGAATGTGCTGCTCAAATGGAAAAATTGTTCTTCCAAATTTCCAAGATCCACCACACTTACTTAAAAGTCTCCTGAATGGCGATCATCCCCAGTCGAACCGTTTTTTGGATAATATTCGTTTATATAACAGTGCTTTCCAAATGACTTCCTTTGGGGCAAAATAAATAACGGAAGGACCGTTCATGCCAACCTTCAAAGTACAAGGTCAAGTTTATCACCTTATTGGATCTTTGCTGCCAGAAAATGAACCCAAATTTCTCCAAATTTATTTTGTATCCGATTACACGCAACAGCTCAATGTTAGAAATCACAATTTTCCCCAGCTCAATGCTGAGCTTTTGGGTCAACTTCAAGAATTGCTGCATCACGTTAACCAGTACGTTCGTGAATTCAAAGCTGCATTGGAGTCAATTCCACAAGGCAGCAATGATTTCAAAATTGTTATAAGTGCCGATAGACGTCCTGTGGGTGAACACCGTGGAAGACACAATGCACCCGTCGCAGATGAAGTTGCAGTTGTTTTAGTCGACCAGGAGTGTGAGAGACGTGATATCGTGTTGCGTACACGCGACGATCGCCTTCAACGCATTTTGGAAACCCACCGAGCTTACGACGCCCTGCAATATCCACTAATTTATTGTCATGGTGAAGATGGGTACAATTTTGGGCTGTACCAAGTGAACCCTACTACGAGAGTCACTAATTATCAAAAAAAAATATCTGCTCAACAATACTATTCCTACCTTTTACAAATAAGGCAAAACAGTTTCGTATATTTGCAACGATTTCGTGGTTTGTTCAGCCAATTTATTGTGGACATGTACGCAAAAATAGAAACTGAACGTTTAGTGTATATTCGCACTAACCAGCGACGGTTACGCGCTGAAGAATACGTGCACTTGCGGGACGCCATGCAATCAGATAATAACGTCGAAAACTTGGGTCGATTGGTTATTTTGCCATCCAGTTTCACAGGCGGTCCGCGGTATATGCACGAACGAACGCAAGATGCTTTTTGTTACGTCCGTAAATACGGCCGGCCGGACCTTTTTATAACATTTACAACAAATCCAAAGTGGACGGAGATTTGCCAGGCACTTCTCACAGGACAGGCGTCATACGACAGACATGACATTATTGCTAGGATTTTTCATTTAAAACTCAAAGTCTTGATTAATCTACTTACAAAGGAGAAAGTTTTCGGTTCAACTCTTTGTTTTATGTATAGCGTCGAGTGGCAAAAGCGTGGTTTACCCCACGCGCACATTCTTCTGTGGCTGGAAGAAAAAATTCGTCCCGATGCTATAGACAGTGTCATAAGTGCAGAATTTCCGGACTATAATGCAGATCCGATTTTGCATGACATAGTAAAAACACATATGGTTCACGGGCCATGTGGCCTCTTAAACAGGGAATCACCGTGCATGAAAGATGGTCAATGCTCAAAAAAATACCCCAGAGCACTGAAAGAACTAACTATGGCTGGGGAAAATGGGTATCCGCAATACCGGCGAAGATCACCGTCACAAGGTGGTTTCACAGCTACTGTCAGATTCCGTGGACAAGAAATAATTCTAAATAATAGTTGGGTGGTACCGTATTCTCCAGTTTTGTCAAACGCTTTTCAAGCACACATTAATGTTGAAATTTGTAATAGCGTCGAATCTATAAAATATATATGTAAATATGTTAATAAAGGTAGTGATCAAGCCATGATAGCACTAAGAAATAACAACCAATTTGATGAAGTGACAAGGTATCAATCTGGCCGATACATAAGCTCTTCGGAGGCAGTTTGGCGCATTTTGAGTTTCCCTATTCATGAAAGGTATCCGCCAGTCATCCATCTTGACGTGCACCTGGAAGGCGGGCAGCGAGTTTACTTTCAGCCAGAAAATGTGGCAGAAAGAATGAACAACCCAAGACAAACCACCTTGCTCGCATTCTTTCGCCTTTGCGAAAGAGACAATTTCGCTAAGTCTCTGTTGTACAATGAAGTGCCACATTATTATACTTATAACAAGCAGCAAGGTGTTTTTAATCGCAGGAGACGTGGAACTGCTGTAGAAGGCGAGTCCGGCATTTTTAAAGAACACGTGATTGGAAGAGTATACACGGTGCACCCAAATAATGCAGAGTGTTATTATTTACGCCTTCTTCTTCACACAGTGCGAGGACCTACTTCTTTTGCTGAGCTCCGCAAAGTGGACGATATAGAATATCCCACATTTCAAGCTGCTTGCCGCGCACGGCATTTATTAGATGGCGATCAGCATTGGGATGATGCTTTAGCCGAAGCATGCGTCAGTGATAGTCCACATCGTTTGCGCCATTTATTTGCCATTTTGTTGACATTTTGTGGCCTATCGGACGCTGGGCAGTTGTGGCAAAAATATAAAGACGCGTTTGCCGAAGATTTTTTGAGACAGCAAAATATAAATAGTGAAACTTCTGACCAAGTACGTGAAAGCTGCCATAATAGGGCTTTGCTGGCTATACAAGATATAGTTACAAGTATAGGAGGGAACCCCCTCAGTCAATACGGCTTGCCGACACCGACAGTTGGTGGGGAACGAATTAATAGGGAGTATACATCTGAAATAAATTACAACCCCGAAGAGTTAGCAGAAATATTGCGAAATGGCTGTTCAAATTTGACGACAGAACAACGTCAAATCTTTGATAGAGTATGCTGTAGTGTAGAACATTCATTAGGAGAAATGCTGTTTTTAGATGCACCTGGTGGAACAGGTAAAACTTTCCTCACTAAAGTTATCTTGGCTCAAATAAGGAGCCAAAACAAAATTGCCCTTGCCGTCGCTTCCTCAGGAATAGCTGCCACTTTATTACCAGGAGGAAAAACTGCACATACAACATTTAAAATACCAATCGACTTGGACCGCACAGAAAACCCTGTTTGCAACGTGTCTCGCAATAGTGATAAAGCAAGGGTTTTACGCGATTGCGCCCTTATCGTTTGGGACGAGTGTACGATGGCAAATCGTAAAGCTGTGGAAGCTGTAGATAGAACGTTGCGAGATATAAGACAAAATGACCGACCGATGGGAGGCTTAACGGTGCTATTCTGTGGAGACTTCAGGCAGACACTCCCTATAATACCCAGAGGAACGAGGGCCGATGAAATAGGTGCCTGTTTAAAGAGCTCTATTTTATGGCGTAGTGTCATATTAACTAATTTGAGCTTTAATATGCGAGCATATTTGGGAGGTGACGCAAACGCGCAGGTTTTCTCAAATTTACTACTTCAAATTGGTAACGGCACATACCCGACTCAAGAAGGAGGTAAAGTAACTTTAGTCGAAAGCCTGTGTTCTTCTGTTGCCTCACAGCAGGAACTCATTTCCTCTGTATACGGAGATCCATCAGAGATCTCGAACCATGACGCTGCTTGGCTATGCCAACGAGCTATTTTGGCACCTCGCAACGACCAAGCAGCAGCAATAAATTCTCAAATATTGGTACATGTTTCTGGAGAAAGTAGGGAATATTTATCTATTAACACGGTTTTAGAAGAAGGAGATGCCACCCACTATCCAGTAGAGTTTTTAGACTCTCTAAATACACCAGGTCTTCCAGCACACAAAATTTATTTAAAAGTCGGAGTACCAATCATTCTACTCAGAAATTTAAGCCCACCAAAACTATGCAATGGAACTCGGTTGAGAGTAACAAATCTCCAACGAAATGTCATCGAAGCCGAAATCTTAACAGGTTGCGGCTCCGGTGATGTTGTTTTCATTCCCAGGATACCCATTATCCCCAATAATTTTCCGTTTACTTTCAAACGTGTGCAATTTCCTGTAAGCCTCTGTTACGCTATGACTATTAATAAAGCCCAAGGCCAGACATTATCCGTTGCGGGTGTAGACCTTACTTTTGATTGTTTTTCACACGGCCAACTCTATGTTTCTCTATCACGTGTTAGCAACCCAAACAACCTTTTTGTATATGCTCCGGGTAATTCCACCGCTAACATAGTATATAGAGAAGCATTAACGTAATCAACTATACCAAAGTCAGGACTCTTATCTAAATCATCAAAAAGGTGATATACTCTTATCTAAACGACGTTGTTTTGTTCTCGACAACCACGCGAACGAAGTCGCGGGCACAGCTAGTACACTATAAAAGTAATAAAACATTATCTACTTAAAAACTATTCAAGTGCTGCAAACATGAGAGACAAAACCACAACATTGAAATAATGCAAAATAACTTTTAACTTCGAAAGTTGGTGTTTCCGGTTTTGTTTCTTTGTTATTTGACATACGAAATTAAATTTATTTTGCATTATTTGTGTATTTTTATGGAAGTCGGTTGTATTTTTTTTTTTAAGATAGTTTTTATTTTTCACTTTTTGGTTGCGCCCGAATTGATAGACCCAAAAATATGGAATTTACACATAATTGGTGAAATTAGGGTGTATCAGGGTGAACTGTGCAAATCTGTGTACCACTTCAGAGCGTATCAGTGTGATGATATGTTATAAAGTGGTGTAAACAATTAACAGACATGCGATTGCAGCAATTTCGGAGGATTTGCTGTCATTTATTAAAGAGATTCATTGTGTATATCAGAGGTTCTTCATCATATCTTCAACAAATTAAATGGCTAAACTTAACTACATGTGAAACATCAGCTTTCAAATAAAAAAAGTCGTGTAAAAACCTAATCATGTTTTGTATTTCTTTATGTTTTTTTTTAAACTGCGAGACTCATCAGTTTCTTACGAGAAAAGTTCTTTAAAGGAACTGTTCAAGAATTGTGTTTTAACTGGCTCGTCTATTGAAGGAAGGGCTTGTTTTCGTCCTGAAAAACACGTGCCTGCTGCTTCCTCTTTCTAATTAGGAGCTCTGCAAAATCTGCATTCTTTGTTCATCTCTTTTATTTTTATAAGCTTGTGACTTTCATAATCAAGAATCTCATCGTACTCAAATGCAGCTTTATCGAACACCCGTCACGTGTTTCTTGTAAATATTTGACGTCACTGTTGTGCTCTATCAGCTACAGCGCGTCTGGGAGATTCAGCTGCTTCAACAGTTTCTATAGCTCTTTGGGACGCCATGTAAGTCGCATGCTGAAGTCGCCGAGCTTGGGACTGTTCCGGTGTTTCAGCAGCCCGTTGAGATGCCAGATACTCAGCATGCTGTTGACATCGAGCTTGGTACTACTCTGGTGTCTCGACAGCTCGTTGAGATGCCAGATATTCAGCGTTCTATTGATGCCGGCGAGCTTAGAACTATTCTGGTGTTTCAGCTGCCCGTTGAGACGCCAGATAGGTACTCAGCATGTTGTCGACGCCGAGCTTGGGTCTGCTCTGATGTATCGGCAGCCCGTTGCGATGCTAGATATTCATTGTTCTATTGACGCCGAGCTTGGGACTGTTCTGGTGTTTCGGCAGCCCGTTAAGACGCCTGATACTCAGCATGCTGTCGACGCCGAGCTTGAGACTGCTCTGGTGTCTTAGCAGCTCTGTGTGCTGCCTCACGCACAGCCTGTTCAAACCTTTGCGATTCAGTTTCAAGGAACCGTCTTGTCAAGTCTAGCTACTTTCATAGCTTTATTTAGAGTTTTGGGAGAGATTAGATTTACGATTTCGTGGCATAATTCTTAGTAGAATCACGAATCATCAATTTCACTAATCGCAAAATTAGCTTCTCATCGTCGTAATCATCGTCTCATCGTTATTCGATGTCAGGATTTTGCCCGACTTCCACGAAGTTTATTTCATGGGCGATGAGGAAACACAAGTCAATAGGCGTCAGGGTAGGCATTGTATTTTTGTCTCTATTGAATGCACGTCACTCAAATGTACCTCTTCACGCTTAAGCCGCTGAACCAATTTAGATGAAAGTATCGAGATAGTTTAAGTCCCCGCGAAAGACAAAGGATAGTTTTTTTATCACGGAAATCATCCCTAAAGAGGATGAAAAGGAGGGTGGAATTTACTATAGATGTGCGATTATTGATGAATCACCTACGCGGACGAAGTCGCGAGCAACAGCTAGTGCGTAAATATAATTATTCGCTAATACGTGATATAGTGTAGTTCTTTGAGAAATTAAAGTAGTCAGTGCACTTTGAGACATCATAGAAGTTCATCACCACGAAAATTCATAGAAAACAGTATGACTTCATACTCAGTTCATTTCGGTGGTATAATTAGACTGAAAGTTCGGTACAGTCGCAAAAAGAATCACCAATCACCAATCCTAGCAACAGAAGTGTCCCAACCGGTAGTCACAGTCGGATTTACTATTGAAAATGTTTTCCGTGATTAGGTATCAATCAAAGGCACGATTTATACATAGGCTAATATAATAACTAATTAATAACACTAGGCAGGACTCAAAGTTTACCGGGAAAATTTCAGAGCATATTTTGGGTATTTTACAGATAATCATATCCCTAATACCAGAAAAATAACCATTTAATTTCATCATCTGTATAAATATAATCAAAGTCCTGACTGACTGATATATCAACGCACAGTCTAAACCGCTGGTCGTATAGACATGAAATTTGGAGGGTGTACTCTTTGTGAAGAGTAGCCTGAGAGGGTGAAATGGGGATTGAAAGTTTATAACAGCAGATGTACTAATTCCACGCGGGCGAAGCCGCTGGCAGAAGCTAGCTTGTTATAAATTTTACCGACGTACTTTGGCTAGTGATACGGGAAAAAAAAAATTAAAAGTTCATAGTTTCACGATAACTTTATTTTTAAACGTGTATCAGAAACAGAAAGTTCTCATAAATACAGTCATAATTACCAGTCTCCAGAAGTTCCTGCCTTTTTCGACCAAAATTACTCTCGCACAGTCTCTTCTTCTACCTCTTCTAGACTATGCTGATGTCTGCTTCCTTGATGCGACTGAGGAACTCCTTGATAAGCTCGAACGTCTGCAGAATTTGTGCATACGCTTCATCTTTGGCCTTCGGAAGTACGATCATGTGTCGGAATTTCGAAAGCGGTTGAGGTGGCTGCCTATTCGGCAACGTCGGGATACCCACATTCTTTCCTTACTCTTTTCAGTTCTTCACAATCCCAACTCCCCCTTGTATCTCCGGGAACGCTTTGAGTATCTTGTTCCAAGAGGAAAACCTTGCCGCTCATCGTCCTCTCTTCTCCTTCGGTTTCCTGCCCACTCTTCTAGTCGTTACGGTGGATCCTTTACTGTTCGTGCTGTACGCCTTTGGAACTCTCTTCCACACACTCTAAGGGATAGCCCTTCGTTGGAGGTGTTCAGGAGAGGAATAAGGAAGCATTTCCTGTCAAGATGACCCATAATAATATGTTTTTTATAGAATTTCTTTGTTTATATTATAGGTATATATTATGTTTGTGTATCACATATTTGTTTAGTTTATTTAAGCAACAATGTAAGATTTTGAGTTTTGTTGTGCACTTATGATAATCCTAAGCAATTTTGTATTTTTCACCTTGTGGTTTGCTGTAAGAAAACCCAAACGCTGGGTTAAGCTCGCCTTTGTAATTAACTGTCCCATTGTGTTTTTCTGTATATGTTTTATGTGTACAATAAAGAATAATAATAATAATAATAATAATTAAGATATATTTATCTTCAGCTTCAAACTAAATAGATTTGGCTAATAAACATGTTTAGAAAACTAGAAATTTTTGCGTGATTTGAACATAAACCGCCTGGTAACAACCGTCAGGCATTTGTTCACCAGCCACAACGCCCGTCTGGTCGAAGGAACCTCGCTTTCCAATGGAGGTTACGGGACTTTTCACCCTGTGCCGCATACGCTACCAACAAATATCCAAAAAAATGAGTTATTTTAATAAATTTGTAGGGCCTTAATATACTGTTCAGCCAACTATGTAGCCTATATTTAACAAATACTGATAAACAAAGGCTTGAAATTACAAACCCATTCAACGGGTACAAAATGAACCTAAACACGTTAATAATTATTTCAACCATAGCAAACTAGTTTCATAGAATAAGACTGAAGAGAAGCGAAAGCACAGTATAATTAGCCCATTATGTTCCCACTGCTGGGACGCAGGCCTCCTCTTTGTGAGAGCGTGTGAGAGCGTGTGGGTCGTAATCAACCACGCGGGCCCAATGCAGGTTGGTGGGTGTCAGATGTCTTCGAAGAGAAGCGAAAATACTGCTCTAATTTCGTGCCTAAAGTACATACTTTACATTACTACTTGTTTACAGTTTCGAAACATAAGAAGATCCAAAAGCTTGTAAATACATAAACTGATTATTAACCGACTTCGAAAAAAGGAGGAGGTTCTATGTTCGACTGTATGTATGTTTTTTTATGTCTGTCCACCGATTTCTCTGTCAGTTGTGAACATCAGACCTCAGATTTTTTAAAATTCTTTTTTTTTTATCCGAAGGAGTTCTCAAGAGGTGGTCCATTATATTTTTAATCGAAATTGCTTAAAAAATATGTATAAATAGATGACGTTTTGGTTTCCTCCAATTACGAGTATGTTTAAACTTCATGTTCCATGTTATTTGAATTATCAATTCGGGCGTGACTTTATTATTTAGTTTTAGTTTTTGAGCATAACAACTAAAAATTGAAAAATAAAAACTTTTAACCGACTTCCAAAAAAGTACACTAAAAATTAAAAAAATACTTTTATTTCGGAAGTCGGTGTCAAATAACGAAGAAATAAAATACAAACACCGACTTCCGAAATTAAAGTTATTTTTCAATTTCTAGTGTATCTGGGGGCACGGCAGTGCCCCCGCCAAGTCGAGCGCGAAGCAACACTGCCGTACCATGCTTTTCTGGAACCATTTCGCCGTATTTTTAGGCCCCTATTTGAGAACCTCTGGATGGGACCAGAACGCTGAAATTTCCGTCATCTAGTAACCTATAATCACACATTTGAAATCCAAAATTTCAAGTTGGTAGATCATTAAGTTCCGAAGCTAAGCGAAAGCAAAGATGAGAAACCGTAAGAGCACACCCAAACTATTAGCGTTATCGACCGACTATCTTTGCGAAATTTACTCTGCTTTTAATATGAATATAAAATGAAATCTGCAAAAAGAAGTGAAATCCCACCAAAAACATTCTGTAAAAAAATAGCCAAGTCTCGATGGAGCTGTTTGTTTATCTCTAAAAAGTAATGAAATCTCTAGACAAAGTTGAGCCAAGTCTAAAATTCCTTACTGCAATTTTTTTATTATTGTATTTTAATGTTATGTGACTTGGCCGTTGACCTGTATACTAACGTGTAATAAATGTTCAACCGTTGATCGCATTTTTTTCAATATATAGAGCGTGAAAAAATGTTCAACCGTAGAACATTTATAGTCTTTTTGTAGTCTTTGACAGTCGTTACGAGTCGTCAGAAGCCCGAAAGTCTGATAACCAGTCTTACCAAGGGGTATCGTATTACCCAGTAACTGGGTTGTGGCGGTCAGATAGGCAGTCGCTCCATGTAAAATACTGGTATTCAGCTGCATCCGGTTAGGCTAGAAGCCGACCCCAAGATAGTTGGGAAAAGGCTAGGCAGATTGATTGAAACAGTGTTTCCTGGGTATGGTACTCGTATGAATTCTGTCGCTTCTACGCAGTAGGTAACTTACTCTTTTACAATTGTCATCAGTATATATAGCGAATCGGTCGAATGAGCGCCCAGCCGCGTGTGTACGTGTCATTAAATATTAGTGGTTACGATAATTGAAAACGTGCTGTTTGGGGTTAGATCTAAATAGGCTGGGCACAACACGACACTTACCACTGAAGCAGCGATTTTCGGCCACAACTATCATCTCATTTTAGCTGCAATGATTTTCAGCCAGTGTTGACACAACGACCGGCCCTGTGCGTCTGGCATCCATCAGATGCCCGCGACCCTCACCAGGTCATCGGTCCACCTTGGGCCTTCCAACTCTGCGTCTTCCGGTAACGGTCGCCACTCCAGAAGCTTTCGGCCCCATCGCTCGTCTGTTACCAACTATATTTATGACGCGATCGATTGGTTATGATCATCATCATCAAAAACAAGTCTATGACAAAAAAAACCGGCCATGTGCGAGTCGGACTGGCACACGAAGGGTTCCGAAAAAAAAAAGCCAAAAAAAACACGTTTCTCGTAAGCCCCCTATAATTTTAAATTTATTTTTATTATTTGTTGTTATAGCGGCAACAGAAATGCACATTCTGTGAAATTTTCAACTGTCTACCTATTACTGATCATGAGATACAGCCCGCTGATAGACAGATGGACAGCGAAGGCTTAGTAATAGGGTCCCGTTGGTTACCCTTCGGGTACGGAACCTTAAAAAATACCTACTGTCTTTATAATTAAATAGGCTCGTTTCTGGACGTTTCCGATTTTCATAGTGATCAGATGATGTTGGAAATAGATACATGAAATAGAACCATATGAAAAGCTAAATAATTCTAATTTATTCACCTCAGTAACATTCACAAGCACTAGAATTCATTTTATTTTAAACTGTGGCTAAAGTAATAGCAGCCGCATGGGTCGATCTATCAGGTTAAGCTACGCTTGCCGGGGTTGGTCCGTGGATGGGTGACCATATTTACATATCGAGACTCCTCCGTGCCTCGGCAAGCACGGTCGCGGCTGTCAATCGTGGATCTTTGACAGTCGTTACGGGTCGTCAGAAGCCCGAAAGTCTGACAACCAGTCTCACCAAGGGGTATCGTATTACCCAGTTACTGGGTTGTGGAGGTCAGATAGGCAGTCGCTCCATGTAACATACTGGTATTCAGCTGCATCCGGTTAGACTGGCAGCCGAACCCAAGATAGTTAGGAAAAGGCGCGGGCAGATTGATTGTGTATCACAGTAATATTATAAAGGCGAAAGTTAGTGTGTGTGTTTGTATGTTTGTTGCTTCTTCACGTTGAAATGGCTGGACCCATTTGGATGAAAGATATGTAGATAGTTTATACCCTGGATTAACACATGGCACACATGTTGTAACATAAATCTCGCAGCAAAACACCGTATAGCGTCAACATGTCACTCTTGGTCTTTGCAGAATACCAGCGCTGTTGACTTTTGGTCCGTCCGAAGCCACAGTATTTTTGCTGAGCAATGACCATTTTTGCACAGATACGACACACAGTTTCATTTATGCAATATTCCTTGTTTGTATTCCGTTTGTATTATGTAATATACGTTCTGTTTTGTTTGCTATAGTGATCTCCTTCCTAATGTCATTGTCATTGATCGAGGCGTCATAGACCTACGTTTGTCTATGGCGCGTAGTGGTGCACCGCACCATAAACGATATCACTAGGAATTAGTTAATTAGTTTAGTTTTATTTTATTTTTGTTTGGATACTAGGCTTTTGAAAATTAATGTGCGTTTTATAATCTGTGCAAAATAAATATTTTTTCTTTCTTTCTTTCTTTCACACTGGAAACCATGTGTCATCGGGATCGTACGTCAAAGTAGATACTTATTTGCTTAAAACTTAGCTTAAACTACAAAAGCTTGTATTTTTATACCAGCTACTTAGGGATTATTAGACAATTTGGAATGCCGAGTAAAAACTCATTAAAAACAATGCTTCTGTTAGTCTTATCGTTGAACGAATATCATGTTGATGCAAAATAAATAAAAATGGAAATTCAAAGGAATGCAATTTAAACTAAATAGTCTAAACATCGTGTTTGCTAAACATTAGGCTGTGGAGCGAATTGCCTTTGTCTAGGTAGTTGGTTAAGGTATGGTCGCTGTGTTAGCGAGGGGATTTTAAATAAATTTGTGGTCACGCAGTAGTCGAAATTCAACCATAATTCATTTAAATTTTAAGTTTTTTTATTATATTTTGTTTGAACGATAATAGATGCTATTGTCAAAGAGTATACCCATAGACATGACATGACTGTGAACCATAAACAAAAGAGTATACATAAATATGTGTCCAACGCATGGTAGTATGTTTACTGTTTTTATTAATTAAATTTATTTTACATCTTTACTACATATTATAACACAAAGTCCCCCGTCGCGTCTGTTTGCGATAAACTCAAAAACTACTGGAGGGATATTTATGCGGTTTTTACCAATAGAAAGAGTCATTCATTTGGAAGGTTTATATGTATAATTTGTACCCGAGCAAAGCTGGGGCGGGTCACTTTAGTTAGATATAAAAATAAATCTCTATTTCATATTTTCCTTGGTCACGGCATTGCGCGTGAATTGTTAGACCGATTTCTCTAATTCTTTTTTTTGTTGTGTTTGTTATTGTCAAGAAAAGGTGCTTATGAAATAAAAAAATAAGAAAGTTGCGCGGAAAATTATAAAATTTCAGAAAAGTTAACGACTATTTAAACCTCGCGTTTGACAGTTCATTGCTGAGACAGACAACGTCTGTCGGATCAGCTAGTATTATATAAAATATTAGCTTTCTACACTCTTTCTCCATATAACCTTTAACTATGCCAAATTTCCTACCCGCGTTATTTTCATAAAGAGGGATACAAAGTTTTTGCTTCACGTATTAATATATGTATAGCTCTAAAAGTAAAAATAATTACAAACTGCCTTTGTTTTCATATTGTAATGAAAATTACACATGATAATAAAATATACTAGCCCAAATTCAATTTTGGAATAAGTATGCCAAACAACAAAATCGGAAACCAACGCGTCCAATCATTTTGCAATTTCCAAATTTTGAAGCGAACAACTTACATATGAAGAACATAAAAGGTTGTATAAAATCAAATATTATCCTTTTTATACGTGTTACCGGGTTAAAAGTATCCTTTGTCTTGACCCAGGTATGTTTTACCTGTGTGCTAAGTTGAGGTGTGATTGATTAACAATCATCAAACCATTCAAATAAGTGCGGGTAGAAGCTAAATGATATATTAGCTTCTACCCGCGGCTTCACTCGTGTGGTTTTTTTTAATAATCTAAAGTGACATGAAAGAATTAAAAGTATTTTATGTCCTAATCCGGCTTCATCCAAATATTATGTAGTTTGAACGTAAATAACAAACACTGAACTATAATCGAATATATCGACTTTCACATTTATTGTATGTAGTAGAATATAAGTACATTAGGATTGTTGGATACTACAGTATAATAGTATAGAATTGTAGGATAGCCTTTATTGAAGCAAATACCCGTTTAATGTATTAAGTAAGTAGAATTTTTGTTATTATTAACCTCCCTCTCGTCAGCAAAAGAAATAAGTACACACACAGGCACGCACACTACAAAACTATATCGCTACTTTAAAACGAAATAAATAAAATATGTACAAGTGGCATAAAAAAGGGAGGCGTATAACTCATTGGGCATCGAAAACTGCGTCCACATCGCTATCAATGGGAAAAATGTCCAGAACGCTGGCAGCATTGCCACATCGATATATGTATTTTTTAACCTGTTCTGGTTCCTTAGCAGCAGTTGTCAAGTCTAGAAATGTTTGCTGCTCGATGTTGTGTGTCTGTTCCCTTTCATGTGATTTTGGGATAGCGACATCGTTCTCTTCGAGCCATTCAACATCTTGGCACTCGTCGAAATTTTGTACTATGCACCGAATCAAAATCGATAAAATTTAGCAGAAAATCCGAAAAAGTAAATAAATAAATATAAAAACTCGCGGGTGTGTTTGTGAGCCCCACACCTTTTTGAGAGCAGTGGTGATAAAATAATTTACACAAAGTAAAGTGCCTACCTGGATTGAACTCACGACCTAAATCGTGGCCGTCAGCACTGCTCAAATAACTTTAATTTCGTAAGTCGGTGTTTGTATTTTATTTCTTTTTTATTTGACACCGAATTCCGAAATTAAAGGTATTTTTAAATTTTTAGTGTAAGTATTTTCTTTTTTGGAAGTCAGTTGTTTTTTTTTTCTAAAATACTTTTTTAATTTTCACTTTTTGGTTGATAAACCCCAGAACTAAAAACCCCAATAACATAAAATCGTGGAATTTAAATTCATACTCGTAATTGGAGGAAACCAAAATGTCATCTATGCATACATATTTTTCGTTTTTGTTCAGTTTTTCAAAAAGCGCTGAAGCAGTTTCGATAAAACTTATATGGGACCACCTCGGGAGTATATTCTTTTGGATAAATAAATAATTTTGAAAACCGGTCAACATCTGACAGAGAAATAGGTGGGCATACATCAATAGAACCTCCTCCTTTTTAGAAGTTGGTTAAAAAGGATAAAAACTCTTGAATAAAAAACGCTAATCGCTATCACTCAGGCCTCCTGAGTTTACACAATACCCATAAAATTGCGTCAAATTGCTGAAAGACAGAACACCTACTATTCTGTTAATTCTTGGCTTGTTCTTGAGAAATGTGCGCTAAAGGCTCCCGCAGACAGGCGCAACGCGACAATGTGACAATCATCGTACATGTTGACGACCCTACATAAACCTAAACTTCATCCTATTGTTAATGTACGTGCACTACCTACCTGTAGTAACTACTTTCTAACTATATAAATAAGAACATAAAAAACATTTTTTTTTTAATGCTTGCTTATAGGCAGAATATATGAATTAAAGCGCAGATATACGACTTCTAATGCACATCAAGTCTAAACGATTAATTTTATTTCTTTGAAAAAAACATAATAATATGTTTCTTTAGACAATTTTTTTCTTAATTTGATCTGTGAATATTTGAAATTATATTTTTACCACGTAGTGTTAATTTGTAAAATTATGTCTAAAGCAGATAAAAAATTGAGAATCACGCAAAAACTGTTTAGCGTATTTTTAGGAAATCTTTGCCATTTTAAAGATAATTTAATTATTTATCTTTTATTAAAAGTAAATAAAATAACTTTGTTACTCTGAAACTACGAATTCCGTATTTGTGTTTCCCAATAAAGGGCATTGAACAAAATTTTAGTCAAATCCCAAAGTGTACCCGTAGTCACCCATCGCCATTTTAAGTTTTCGTCACAGTAGCGATCTCAAATGTGCTTTCACTTGCACCCTCGATAATCTGAGCAGGGCCTCCGATGCTACTATAAACGTGGTCACTTACCTACTGGGCCCAAACAGTATAACTACATATTTAAATGTACCACGACACAAAAAAGAAGAAGAAGTAGCAATGCGTCCAATGATAGGTACAGGCCACCTTCCAGCTTCAACATCAGACCCTGGATATTGTCTGGGCGTAAAATGTTTCTCAAGACAAATCAATCGAGCCCAGACTCGATGGGTTTATCTTGTTTAGTTCAGAAGTTCCTATAGCCATCTTCAAACCAGCTTCATGGTACCATATGATTGTATTGTAACCGAAGATACTTATATACACAAAATTTGACTTCGAGAAGTAGGTCTAATTTGAATTGCAAGATCCCACCCAGGTAGGTACACTTATACTGACTTAAAAAACCTGGAAATAAAGCACCACTAAGCGCCGCGTTCCCGAGATATTTGGAGACAAAGATCGCTAAATGAGAACTTTATATCCAAATATCTCGGCAACGTGGTACTTTAGTTAGGGTTTTATTTTTGTTTTTTTTCTATTTCCACTTCCCACAGTGAGAAGTGTCATTGCCAGTGCGTTAATGTCGTGCCACTGTGCGCAGTTTTGAGATGACAATTTTTTTTTAAGCTATCCCCATAATGAAACTGTTTTTTTAAGAATGGAAAATCTTTGAACTAACACAAAATGTACTGGGATGTTTTGGGACCTATGAGACTGCCGTGTTAGTTATCACAGTCCAAGGTGTGGAGTTTAATAAAACTGCTCACTTTCAACTATGATAACTTTGGATTGACTTGGAATACTAAGTTCCAATAAAATTTATATTTAAAGCATGTTATTCATCATTTGTTTTTCTTGTAAAAGCGCAATATTTAAAAATAGGAAATCTCAAAAAAAAAAAATTAGTGGTCCAACGTGGAAACGTGTTTCAAAGGGCACGCAATCTTCTAACGAACGAATTCACCCGCGTGGAATTAGTACTTCTCCCTATTATAAATATAGCCTATATGATATTCCAATGTATAAGCTATATTATTATGAAGTTTCATCCAAATCCGTTCAATAGTTTGTGCGTGAAAGAGTAACAAACATATATCCTCACAAACTTTCACATTTATAATATTAGTAGGATTGTTGTTTCTTCATTATTGGATATACAGGGTTACTGGGAACTCGACGAATTCCTTGCAGGACGTCACAGTAGAGTTGAAATGCAGCAAATTAAGCCGCCAAATGTTCTACCGTAGATGAAGATGGTGATGATGATGGTGTTCTGCGTAAATGTTCGTCCGTTAGTTTTTCCCCAAATCCCAGATTGACACATTTGAAGACAATTTAAAAATTAGTTACGGTGCGACTGTACTGAAACTTAAGTTTTTATCATAGTTGATACCGTAGCAGATCTGAGGACACGGTGGAGCATACGGTGGAGGTTTGCCCCGCTTGGGCAGAGCACCGCCGTGTCCTCGTGGATGCGATAGGCGGCAGCGACCTCTCGCGCCGTGCCCTGGTTCAGGCCATGGTACGGAGCGAGAGGGAATGGGAGGCCGTCTCCTCCTTCTGCGAAGCAGTAATGCTCGTGAAGAGGGAGGCGGCATACGTTAGGGAGACTCAACAACGGCAGACGCCTCAAAGAGTTGTCAGCAAAAGGACGGGGCCTGCCACGGCCAATGCCTGCCCGGGGGTTGAGGATAAATTTAAAAGAGTTACCTCGCCCCAGGGCATGTAGGGCAGGGAGGAACAGGGGTGGGTTTTAGTCAGTAAGAGTCTGACACGCCCTTCCGCTCCACCCTAGAGCGGAAGAAGTCATAAAATGATTTCCCACCCCCAAAAAAAAAAAAAACCGTAGCAGATCTTTTTATCATAATTAAAAGTTAAAAAATGCCTAAAACTTTAGCAAAGATCAATAATCAAACATATTTTTTTGTAAATTTTGCTATTGGTTCGTAAAAAATATTGTCTAGTGCAAAAAAAATTACTACGGCTGATGTACAAATTACTAGGAAAGTATCCTTGTCTTACTAGCTATCCAAACAGGTATGAAACTTAATACAAAGTCATGGACTACATTATGAAAATCGTTTTTGATTTAGTACAGGAAGGAGTGCATCTAATAAAAAGGTGATTATTCGAAAAATCAGGTAAAACAATTTCGTGAACATTATTAGTAGTTTTAATCAATATTAATTTTAAAAACCTAAATACACACATTTCATATAGGTATCTTGTTAGATGTGCAGCCGTCGATTTGTCTTTTTTTTTTGTCTCGCTGGGATGCGGTTTTTTTTTTTTTTTTTTGGGGGTGGGAAATCATCCTATGACTTCTTCCGCTCTAGGGTGGAGCGGAAGGGTGTGTCAGACTCTTACTGACTAAAACCCACCCCTGTTCCTCCCTGCCTCGAGTGCCCGGGGGCGAGGTAACTCTTTCGAATTTATCCTCCACCCCCGGGCAGGCATCGGCCGTGGCAGGCCCCTTCCCTTGGCTGACAACTCTTTGAGGCGCGCGTGGAACACTACGCGCCGTCGACTCTCGGGCCTGGTGCTGATCGGACGGCGAGTTACCCACTACTCGCCGTCCGCAGGCCCGGGTCTACGGTGGCCGGAGATCGTCTCGCGGCGTCCGAACCCCCTGGCGTCTCAGGCGGCGGTTGCGGCTGGGAGCGCTAGGGCGACTCGGCTGTGTTCGAGTCTCCCTAGCGTATGCCGCTTCCCTCTTCGCGAGCATTACTGCTTCGCAGAAGGAGGAGACGGCCTCCCATTCGCTCTCGCTCCGTACCATGGCCTGAACCAGGGCACGGCGCGAGAGGTCGCTGCCGCCTATCGCATCCACGAGGACACGGCGGTGCTCTGCCCAAGCGGGGCAAACCTCCACCGTATGCTCCACCGTGTCCACTGGGCGATCCTCGCAATGGAAACACCCGGGGGTCGCTGGGATGCGGTTGATTTCAGTTTCTTAGGGTTTCCGTCTACGTTAGGTGCCCAGTAATGAAAGTTGTTGTAATTTGTGATACGATCACGGTCAAAACAGGACACATCGGTCCACAGAATGTTTTTAAAAAAGTTTCTGCTCCCCATAAAACTCTTCTCTACTGAATCAATTTCGACAAAATTTATATGGGACCATCTCTGAAGTATGACCTACCATACAAAAAAAAAAGAATCATCAAAATATATTCACAAATGGCGGAGATATCACGCAAAAAAAAAACGAAAAAAAAAACATACAGACGATGATGATATTATAAGAGATGCCCATCATCGTTCAGTAGGTGTTTGTACCTAAGTATATATATATATTTTTTTCATTTATATAGCCAGTTCGTGTCCACAAACTGTTAAATTTTTTTTTAATTAAATAGTGCAAATGTTTCATCATTATATAATAATCATTTAACCCGTTATTGCTAAATTTACTGTTTTCTTTTTCTTTTGTAATCAGGAGTCAAGGGCCTAAGCAGAAAATCAGCGTTTAGCAACCCACTCTAGGGGACCTAAGCATAATGCTGACGCTTGAACCTTTAGCTTCCGGTATTATAGTTTTGTGTATGTACCAATACTACTTACTAGCTGTAATACTGGAGACAATAAACGTTATTCTATTCTTTTCTATTCTATCTATCTATAAAAGCATTACTTTAAAGTTTAATTATTATTATAATTATTTCGCAAACGAATCACTGAATCGAAAATTAGTCTTCACAATGATTTTAAAAGACCTATCCAACGACACCCCACATTATAGGATAAGCAAGGAAAAACAAAATAATCCCCACTTTACATGCACGGGAGCTACCATGAAGAAAAATCTTTTTTCAAAATGTTATATTTCGTGTTTTTGGCTTTAGTGTGGCGAGTGCCGCTCTTCAGTTTCAAGTTGGCTGGCGTGTTGTATACGGAGTGTGTGTGTGCCCGGCTTTAGGCGTGTAACAATATAGCGTGGCGGACCACCTTTTTTTGGAGAAATCAGCGGCCATGTCCTTCAGAAGTTAAAGTGCGCTCGCGCAGTATGCACCATCTCACCGCGTGTGTCTTAATCCGAAGACGTCACTCCCCCGTAAGACATTCAAATCCTAAGTGTTTTCCCGATTGTCTTGATTGTTACTAGTCCTCAAACCCGCAGGTATACACGGCTATTTACACGCCTGTCCCTCCAGGCGTGATTAATATACAGGGTGTAACGGAATGGTGTGGTCATATTTTAGGAGCTGGTTCTGCCCATGGAAATGAACAACTTTCTCTAAGAAAAAATAGAAAATTCCCAAAAAAAAAAATGGAGTGTCCATACAAAGTTACCATCAATATTTGTATGGGGAGTAAAAAAAAAATTTAGAATTTCCTCGAATTCTCTTGAAAAAAAATGTTCATATCGATGGGCAGATACAGTTCTTAAAATATGACCACACCTTTCCGTTACATCCTGTATATACCCATACAAAATTGCAGCTTTCTAGTACTAACAGTCTCTAAGCTATGCCTCGGACGGACAGCCGGACAGACCAAAACTATAAGGGCTCTTTGTCCTTATTAGGACTACGGAACCCTAACAAAACCCAAAGAAAGAAATGAATAACTTAAAAAAAAGCTGGCCAAGTGCGAGTTGGACTCGCGCGCGAATGGTTCCGAACGAATCACACATTTTTTAAATGACTTATAAAAAAAGTAAAAATCTTTTTAACCGACTTTCGAAAAAGGAGGAGGTTCATGTTCGACTGTATATATGTTTTTTTTTCTCCGTCAGTTGTGAACCGATTTTCAATTTTTTTTTTATCGGAAAGAATATAGAATTAGGGGGTCCCATACAAATTTTATCGAAATTGCTTCAGCGCTTTTTGAGAAACTGAACAAAAACGAAAAATAAGTTTACCTCGATGACGTTTTGGTGTACTCCAAATGTTTAAATTCCACGTTCCATGTTATTGGGGTTTTTAGTTCCAGGGTATAACAACTAAAAAATGAAAAGTAAAAAACCATTTTACAAAAAAAAACAACCGATGTCCAAAAAAAAATACACTAAAAACAAAAAATATCTTTAATTTCTGAAGTTGGTGTCAAATAACGAAGAAGTAAAATACTAACACCGACTTCCAAAATTAAAGATATTTTTTTTAATTTTTAGTGTATTTTTTTTTGGAAGTCGGTTGTTTTTTTTGTAAAAAAAATTTTTTAAGACTAAATTTTATATGAACTTAAAAATACTAATTAAAACTTAGATACATAGATATTTATGTATTAATTAGTATTCGTATTGTAGTTGTACGCTTATGTGTAACTTTTTTTTTGTGGTAGGAAATCAGCCTATGACTTCTCCCGCTCGTGGAGCGGGAGGGCGTGTCAGACTCTTACTGAATAAAATCCACCCCTTTTCCTTCCTTGCCTGAGTGAATTTATCCGCGACCTCTTGGCATGTAGGCATCGGCCATGATGGGCCCCGTCAGTGGTGGCTGACATACATTTCTTTGAGGCGCGCGTGGAACACTACGCGCCGTCGACTCTCGGGCCTGGTGCTGATCGGACGGCGAGCTACCCATTACTCGCCGTCCGCAAACCCGCGTCTACGGTGGCCAGAGATTGTCCTGCGACCCCCGACGCCCAGGGCGTCACTCCATTGAGCCTCTCTCACCCTTTCCGCATCATTACTGTTTCGCAGAAGGCGGAGACTGCTTCCCATTCCCTCTCGCTCCGTACCATGGCCTAGACCAGGGTCGGACGCGAGAGGTCGCTGCCGCCTATCGCATCCACGTGGGTACGGCGGTGCTCCGCCCAAGCTTAGCTTGGCAGACTTCCACCGAATGCTCTACCGTGTTCTCTGGACGCTTATGTGTACCTACTACTATAATATTTTAGGCTTATCCTTAAGAGAGAGAGATCTTTTAAAAGACTCACGCCTCAAGCTTTAAAAAAATGTTAAAGTTACAACTATAACATTTTCAGTTTACGTTTTTATTTGATTGAAGCTTGCCTTAAAAAGATTTTAATTTATCTATAGTTTATTTTATACTTTTCAACATCAGAATTTATTGAAATACTTATCCTGACACCCAGAGCGTATCTACTGTAAGGCCGAAAGTATCAGTACCTGGGGCAGCAGCAATTTGACATTATTCTTCTAGCCAGCTGCCCTGTAACTTCTTGTCAGTCTAAAGAAAACAGAATCTAACTACACTTTACTTCGGACTACATTGTTAAGTTGAGGGTTTCCTATGATGACCGTCCAGATCCAACATCAGAACCTGGACTATACCTGGAACTATAGTTTTAACACAAAATCGACGAGACCAAACTATACGGTACTTTCTTGTTTATTATATATTTTACCCTTCTGGTTCTACCCGGGCCTGCGGACGGCGAGTAGTGGGTAACTCGCCGTCCGATCAGCACCAGGCCCGAGAGTCGACGCGCCTCAAAGAGTTGTCAGCAAAAGGACGGGGCCTGCCACGGCCAATTCCTGCCCGGGGGTTGAGGATAAATTCGAAAGAGTTACCTCGCCCCCGGGCATGTAGGGCAGGGAGGAACAGGGGTGGGATTTAGTCAGTAAGAGTCTGACACGCCCTTCCGCTCCACCCTAGAGCGGAAGAAGTCATAAGATGATTTCCCACCCCCCAAAAAAAAAAAAACCTTCTGGTTCTACTAGTCACCACTAGTTTTTAAAGATACTTGTCAGAAAGTAGGTACATATCCAATGAGTCTAAACACGACGGTGCTATGTTCTATGGTTGAAGAACCTACGAGTATATGTATAATCAGTCCCTGACCACCTTTTAGTGTAATAACACTAGTCAGTACAAATTTAATAAACCCAAACACGTTAGTGTTATCTTGTTTAGTTGAAGAGTTGTTATGGACCTTCCGGTTTTTCATCAGACCCTGGGTACCACTACCACTAAATATAATATCGCTTGTCAATACATATCCAATAAGGTGCTATCTTATTTGGTTGCGGAGATCCGATGGTTACATTCCAACTCCATCATCAGACCCTTCTTCTTCTTCTTTTCGTGTCGTGGATTTTATACTCTGTGGTTTCAGAGATGGGGGGAATGGTCAATTTTCGTTTATTTTCTTTAATAATTTTAAAACGATTTATTTAAAAAAAAAATATATGTATGAGACTCTCACAATCAGCCCTTTAGTTTGATATGTCGCACGGTACAGTTTGAAAAACTTTATTTTTAAATTTTCCGATTTTCCCTCCAAAAGTTACCCCATATTAAAATTAATTTATTTACGTTAGGTACTTGTCGTACTAGGGTCAATACATCTGTGTAACAAATTTCAACTTAATCGGGCCAGTAGATTCGGAGTAAATTGGCTGTGACAGACGGACAGACGGACAGACAGACAGACGGACGAGTGATCCAATAAGGGTTCCGTTTTAACATTCGTATGTTCGGAACCCTAAAAAAGAAAAACATGCCTTAAATATAAAGTTTATTTGAACTTAAAATTCCGAGGCAATTCGAAGTTATCACAGACCAAAGTGTGCCACAGTCACATATAACGGCAATTTCATAAGTAAGACCTAACATTTATAATATCATTTATTAATTACCAAAAATATCTGGAATGAATGGCACAGTAAACTTAATTTCACAAAACTCTCCACAAGGACAATTTTAAATAAAATCTACTTTCGTTTTCTATAATAGGTGTAATTATAACAGTTGTTCTTTAATGATGTCGTAAACAACACCAAACAGGACGTTCACAAGTTCGGGACTCATTCGGGTTGTTGATTGGGCTCAATTTCCGTTTAGAAATCCGTTCGTATAACCAGGGCTATCTTTCGTCGTCATTTCAGCTGTTTCAAATATTTGTGCTCACATATATCGATGAAATATGTCACCGGATGTAATCACTGTTAGGCTAGCCGCTGACTTGTTATTTTTTGCCGCGTGTGTTTGTGGTCACTGTCACCTACTGTACACCGACGATGGGCCCACTTGAAAAGTCACTGGGCAACAAAACGCGCTCAATCTTGAAATGGATTTCGTACAGATTGCTGCAATAAGTGCTCTTGAAATAAGAAAAAGAAAAATTAAACGAAAAAAACGCTAGTGGGTGCATCCCATATGTAATAAATACACTGAAAGATTGTTTCAAGGAAAATTTTACATCTCTCTATATTCCAAACTACGTCAGTATCCTTCAAAAGTCAGTCACCTTGGAACTATGTGTCATCGTATTGTACGTCACCATGATCAGCGCTCTCCCATGTATCTTCATAGCACTCGACTGGGTAACAAAAATTTACGGTGGCAAAAATCACAAGTCAGCGCCTAGCTTTAGTTTATGTAAAATTTTAAACTCTTTATATTCAATAAGACTGGGATACATTGTAAATTATCAAATTTGGATGAGATTTATAGTATGATTATGTGAGTATTTCGAATTATATCATCATCATCTGCCTAGCCTTTTTCCAACTATCTTGGGATCGGCTTCCAGTATTTCAAATTATATATTCTTAATGTATAAAGAATTTACACTCTCGCAATATCTATTTTAATGTTCTTTTCGTTTTGGCTTCATATAAAAGTTCGTAAAGTTAGTAAAGTAAGCATTTTTCAGAAAATCTTAATAAACATTACAACTATGTTTATTTACTTAGTTATGATTCATTATTATTATAATCGAAATCATTGTAATTATCGAAATCTAGATAAGGAATTTGTGTGGTGGTTTGCGGACAAAGTCCACTCTCAAAAGGCTTCATATCACCAGGACAACGTTTAGTTTTGACATTCATTAATTCCCCTTCTCTGTTGTTTGCAGTATTCATGTGTGCTGTAAGCACTACGTCATAAAGGTAAATCAACACGTCTGCAGGAGTAGCATTCTCCAACATTTTGAAGACTGGCTTCTGGGTGTCGGTGAGCTCGACGGCAGTAGTGGCGACTGCGATCAGCAATATTACTGTGAGCATTGCTGCGGCTTTAGGCACAGGAGCTGGAAGTAAATATTATATACCGAGTTAAATTAAATTAGCTAGCTAGCTAGCAAAATCCGCAGGGTTGATAGGAATCAAAACTATTGCCCTAAAGAGATATTAGAAGACACATCTATGTAATGTGTGCAATGGGTCACTCTTTAACACCCCCGATTTGTTAGATTATAAATTATAGTTACCAAAACATGCGATACAATGTTCTTCATCGGAAAAAACATGTAGTAAAAAAAAATAGAAAAAAAGGTAAGTGGCTAAATCTTTAAATCGTAACAAATCCAAAAAATAACAGGCCAAGTGCGAGTTGGACTCGCACACCGAGGGTTCCGTACAAACTTACGGGTATCTAAATAGTTTGGGAATTGAGTTTCGAAATTTTTGCCAGAAAAACTTTTTTTTTTAATTTTTCGATAGTTAGACGTGGTTAAAATAATTTAAAATCTATTTCAGCTTGTGCTAATGAGGTCCTTTCATACAATGCCTCCAAGATACGGTTTCACTTTAAAATCGGACCCTATTTTTTGTGATGTAATTAAAAATTTACGCTAGTCAGACTTTCCCCTTTTCCTTTTCCTGTGAACCTTGCTTCTTGCCAAATTTCATGATTGTAGGACAGCGGAAAGTAGCCTATAAATTTTGGTTCCCTTGAGAGTATCGAAATATATGTTTTTTTGCGGCATAAACTGTCGTATCTTTTTTTTACGTTAATATAGAAGTTTTATTTTTCCACAGCTTCAAAGGAATATAGACCTGAGTATATGGTTTTAATTTCAAGTCGATACCTCCACGCGTTCCCGAGAAAAAGGGTCTTAACAGACGAACAGACGGACGAACGTACAACAAAGTGATCCAATAAGGGTTCCGTGTTTTTCTTTCGAGGTACAGAACCCTAAAAAGGAAGAATTTCTAAATATTTATTTATTTATTGGCCCACCTACGATTGTTACACTTTTCAATCCAATAATACAAGCAATAATACACACAATATACATCAAGTGTACAATACTCGTACAATGCGATAAACACGTTAGATAAACACGTTAAAACTAAAAAAATTACAATAGTTGTACAGTTAGTTAGACATACACAAACAATATGGAAAATAAATGCAATCCGTCATGTACTTAATAGGTACTACCAATTGCCAAAATATCAAAATTAGAGAATCGCTATCTTTTACTAATAGGCAGTGCGAGAAAAGGACGACTTTAGCTATGAACTAAGTTAGAGATGTCAAACTAGTCTACACCTTGCGCTTCACCGTGTTTTTAACCGACTTCAAAAAAGAGGAGGTTCTCAATTCGTCTGTAAGTTTACTTTTTTTATTTTTTGTATGTTTGTTACGTGATATCTCCGCCATTTGTAAATAGATTTTGATGATTCTTTTTTGGTTTGGTAGGTCATAAGTCCCCATAAATGGTCATAGTCCTATATAAATTTTATCGAAATGTATTCAGCATTTTTTGAAAAAATCAACATAAAAAAAAATATCTATGTGTATACACAGATGACGTTTAGGTTTTCTTCAAATGTTCTAATTCCATGTTATTGGGGTTATCCATTCGGGCATAACTTTAATATTTAGTTTACTTCTGGGGTACAACAACAAAAAAGTGAAAAATAAAAAAACTTTTTTACAAACATACAACCGACTTCTAAAAATTACAAAATAACTTTATTTTCAGAAGTCGGTGTCAAATAACGAAGAAACAAAATGATAAACATCGACTTCCGAAAATAAAGTTATTTTGTAAGTAATTTTTAGAAGTCGGTTGTATGTTTGTAAAAAAGTTTTTTTTAGTCCACATGTTTTTACGTGTACCCTTAATTTGTACGGAAATATTAGTTCCAACTAAATTTGACAGCTCTAATTTACGTCCGTCTCTTCCTTGTTTTATTAGAGAGAAAAATATAGCACTAGCCTAAATTATGTTTAGTTTGTGCCCAACAGAATCGGCAATTCGGCACCAATGTTTAATTTTCATCATCATTCTCCTGCCCTTATCCCAATTTATTTGGGGTCGGCGCAACATGTCTTTTTCTTCCATACTCATCTATTAGTCGTCATCTCTGTAGTCACCCCCTTTTTACCCATATCCTCTTTCACACAGTCCAACCATCGTTTCTTTGGCCTTCCCCTACTCTTATAGCCATCCACATCCATACACAAGACTTTCCTCAAGACATTTTCTTCATTCCTCCGCATCACATGCCCATACCACGACAACCGATTTCCACACAACTTTTCAGTCAGCGGTGCCACTTTCAGACTTCCTCTTATATACTCATTCCTAATTCTATCCATGCGCGTAACACCACACATCGTTCTTAGCATTCTCATCTCAGCTACATTCAATTGCTTTTCATCCCTTTTGTGGCCCAACATTCTGAACCATACAAGACAGCAGGTCTGACCATTGTTGTATAAATCTTCCCCTTAAGTTTTAGGGGAATGCGGGAGTCACAGATAGTCCCGGTGACCTGCCGCCATTTCATCCATCCAGTGTTAATTCTGTGCTTAACAGTCCGATCTATTTCGCCATCGCTTTGCACGAGTGAACCGAGATACCGAAAATCGGAGCAGACTGGGAGAAGCGCGCCATCTAGCACTACAGCTTCAGAACTGGAGAGACCGCCGAAATCGCAGAACATGTATTCAGTTTTGGTTCTGCTGATTTTCAAGCCAACTTTCTCCAGCTTCTGTTGCCATTTCTCCAATCTGCTCTGGATCTCAGGTCCATCTTCACCGACTAGAACAATGTGGGTGCCTCTTCCTGTATTTCCGACGTAAGAGCGTCCATAATCCACAGGAAGATTTTATCCTAAAAATTATTGGCATTTTAATTAATTTTGGTATGCATTGAAATTTCGTGGTGATTCCAGTCCATCGAGGAAATTTTATGTTTTTGCCTTAATGAGGGTCCTCGAAAATACTCGTATCATGTGTTATTTAGCAGTTTGTAATTTAATCATATAATATAAATTATTTTTGATATTTCCGTGTAAAATACAATAAGTGCTTGGTAATTTTGGCAGTTGGCAGTATGTGTAATTGATACACTTCAAAGATTTTAATAGTAAAATTTAAATGTAATTTATTTGTTTTACGTTTTAATGGCCATTTAGTCTATTAAAACGTAAAATAAATCAATTACATTTCTATTTCACTGTGTCCTTCACCACACAATCCTCACCTTTGAAAACTTAATGAAAATCAATTTTGAGTACGCAAAAAAATAGTAAAGAAATAGTCATAAATAGTCACCAAGGTTAAAAATTTGTCGCATTATGATTCCGAAGTTATAGCTATATGTTGAGGATTGTGGGGTGAAGGTCTCACAGAATCCTCACCGCAGTGCAAGCAAACAGCTGGGAGTATCGACTTTTCAATTACAAAAATAGTCGTAAAGCTATGCCAAATCTCGTAAATAGTCATTAATAAGGGATTCCAGAGATATAAATGGTGTAACGGAAAGGTGTGGTCATATTTTAAGTACTGTATCTGCCCATCGATGTGAACAACTTTCTTCAAGAAAATCCGAGGAAATTAAAAAAAAAAAATTACCTCCCATACAAATATTGATCAGCTGATGATAACTTTGTATGGAAATTCCAATTTTTTTTTTGGGAATTTTATATTTTTTCTTAGAGAAAGTTGTTCATTTCCATGGGCAGAACTGGCTCTTAAAATATGACCACACCTTTCTGTTACACACTGTAAAGGTGTTTTGGTGAGGATTATGTGGTGAGCCTTTCTCTCCACAATCCTCACCTGATTACTGTGGACTGCTTTTTTTTTTAAATTAAACCATGATAATTGCGACCTGGTTTAATATGTAGCAGTATGTTGTCAGACTTCCATGTAAATTTCTACAAATATTATGTTTTGGTACAGTCGCGAACACTAAAATTGCAAAACTATTCTCTCGAGTATTTTCCTTAAATCGCTTTTATGACGTCACCGAGTCTCGCTACACCTCGTTTTTTATGTTTATAAAGATCAACATATTTTTCTTTTGCATTACGAAAATATACGTCATATTAGCAAAATTTACATGCACTTGACATGCGATTATGTCCTTTAGTAATAATGATAGCGAATCTACAGTAGGGTCATGTTGAATATTGTTTTCTAATCCGAATAAAATCTATACATAATAACAAAATCGTAGACTTACCGTGTCTGTACATTGAATATTTTTGCATAAAAATAACTGAGAAACGTTAGGAAAAAGACATAGATCGCAAAAAGGCAATTTTTTATATTTTTGTCAGTTTATCTGTATGTCTGAATGTTTGTTCGAGCATTACGCAAAAACCACTGATTGTAATCGAAAGTCAAACAAGTCTCTGATGGGGTTTCAAGTCCACTTTTGCAAAAAAACTCAAATACTTTGGATTGTTCAGGTTAGATTATTTGTGTATTAATCGTAAACTGTCGGACTTGAACGTATCTGGTTCTTGAGAAGTATCAGATGGTTCGACTTGCGTATCAGGTCTGTAGGTTCGTATCAAAGGTGCTAACGGTACGCTACTACTAAGCCTCTCCGCAGTCGATTCCTATTCATGCGAAGTATCGAACGCTTCGATTTGCGAATCAAGGCTATTAGTAGGGTAACGTTCCAAAGGTGCTCACGAGACATTATTACTAAGCCAGTAAGCCTCCGCGACCGATTTGGATTCGTGCGAAGTATCGAACGGTTTGACTTGCGAGTCAAGGTGATTAATTTGTAGGGTTCCGTACCAATCGTATGGACGGACTCTATTACTGAGAACTGGAAAGATCATATAGCAGAAAAATATTTTTTACTTTCCAACAGGACCCCAAATTCTTGTGGGCCCAAGGGCTCCGGCATCCCCTTTTTCGACTCGACTCTCGAGCCTGGTGCTCATCGGACGGCAAGCTACCCACTACTCGCTGTCCGCAGGCCCGGGTCTACGGTGGTCGGAGATCGTCTCGCGACGTCCTACGCCTGCTGTAGCCTAAGACGGCATTGCCTATTATTAAGCCTCTCTTTCAGTTATTCATTTTATCTCTGTCGCGCTAATTTAATAGATTGATAATACATAAATGCCTTCAAGGAAACGGTTGAATCTGTCACAATAGAGCAAAAATGCTAAACGTATTTTGATTAAGAGGTTTCAAGAAACTGCAGAAGATCGAGAAGCCAGACTTGCTGAAGCTATAAGGGCAGGCCAGAATTCGCGCATTTAAAATTGTATTCAGCGTGAGTCTCGGCTAAGTACACAACGTTCTCGCATTGCAATTTCTCGATCTTACTAGAGTAGCCATCAACTCGAAGAGCGTTTGTCGGTAGATAAAACGCGCCATGCATTAGCGCGAGAGTCTAAGACTTTCTTTTCAGCCGTACTGGCGAGATCGAGTTACTCCTTCCATCCAAACTTTCGGATTTATAACAGTAGTAAGAAGTAAGATAATAGGCTGACATAGATCCCACGCTGACGACATCGCGAGTACAGCTAGTTTTAAAATAAAATAAATATCATTTAAGGCATTACTTAATATTGACGATAATAAGTTACTCTTTGAAGTACCTGCTAGCTAAGGAAGAGCTGTGCCTGATACAGGTTTTATTTCGTTTTAAGACTTTGTTTAATGTCATGATTATGATATACAGTATATATAAAACATACTTAGAAATAGCTACATAACTAAAAATTATACCCTTTGTAATACAACCAAAAAATAAGGTGACCGTTAAAAATACGTACTTAATAATTTTTTTCTCTACTGTACTTGACTCGAAAATGTATGTAGTAATCTTTATGTAAGTTTAACGTACTTCTACATAATATACTAGGTCGAAATTATAACGATCAATGAAGTCGACTATTTCATGACTATTTTTTGACACCAAATTCAAATAAATAAAAAAAACGTAAGCGTTCCGCAAAAAAACTGTCTTAGTGGTATACTAATATTAGGTATTTAGGTAAATACCTAATATTAGTATACCACTAAGGGCCGATTTCACCATGTTTTTTATTTATTTTTTTATTTTATTAAAAAGGAGCAGCAAACAGTCACATTATAATATCTTAAAACTAAACAGTAAACAAACTAAACAGTAAACATTCGCTCTATAAACTAAGTTTTACTGAACTAAGCTTAGCGTAAAAAATAAAAACAATAAAAAAGATTTCATTGAGTTAACCTTAAAAGATAGACATATGCTGTCGCGGACTTTTTTTTAGAACTTTAAAAGGAGAATAATTCCGTTAAACATAATTTTTGCGTAACTTTAACCGTTTCAGTTGCGCACGCAACTGAAACTTCTACTACTAGTACGTATACGTCACTGACATTGGGTGCCTATTGAATAGGTTAGTTTTCGCGTTGGAACTCATATTACACAAAAACAGTTTTTTATTAAAATTGCTTGATTATGTCATTAATAAAAAAAATTAAAATAATGAAATAATATCCTACTTATCGAAATGTAAACATAATAAATATGACGTTCCACAAGGAAGCGTACTGGGCCCAATATTATTCCTCATTTACATAAATGACATCATAAAAATAACTAGTCATACATGCATATTATTTGCCGACGATATATCTATTATAGTGACATCTGTTAAAAAAAAACATAATACCATTCTAGATCATGAGCTTGACATTAATAATACAATTGACAAATTACTGCATTGGCTTGACATTCACAATTTAAAGATTTTAGATAAATCCGTATATATTCAATTTAATCAACCAAATAATCATAAATATGACATTAAACTCAACATAAACAAAATCAAACAAATGACACATACAAGATTTTTAGGTGTAATAATAGATAAAGATATTAACTGGAAAGATCACGTAGACAATGTTAGCACTAAAATTTTGTATACGCACATAGACAAGTCAAAAATGTGACTAACATAAAAACTGCTGTAACATCATACCACGCATATGTCGAATCGGAACTACGTTATGGGCTTGTAATGTGGGGTAATAGCACTGACTTCGATAAAGCATTTATCGCTCAAAATAAGTGCATGAGATCAATTTGTGGACTTAAACCTGACGACTCATGTCAACCAATATTTAGGAAACTTGGTTTGTTACCGCTACCGTCTCTTTACATTTACGAAATATGTATGTTTGTAATTTAAAATAAACAATTATTTAGGACTGCAAATGAAGTGAATCCTCGGAACAGACGAGATCCCTATAAATTAGTGTTGAATGACACCTAGACTACCTAAATACAATAATAACTGCCTAGCATGAATGTGTGTGCGCATTTATAATAAAATACCAAGGCATTTTAAAATATTAAATACAAAATTATTTAAAACTAAATTCTATAAATGGTTACTTGAACATAGTTTTTATAGCTTAAAAGAATTTTGTTCTTAAAAGATTATTGTTGATGTCTCCTTATCTATTACCCTAAATTTAAAATTTTTCTTGCTTGGTCTTATTCTAGCTAAACATGTTTGTGCTATATATATTTGTTAACACCTTTGTATACCATGTTTTACGCAAATAAATATTTTATTAAATATGGCGTAATTACACAAAAAAAAAACCGGCCAATTGCACGTCGGGCCACGCGCAATGTAGGGTTCCGTAGTCGCTCATTATAACAAGTGGCTTTAGAAGAGGGATTTATGTTTATTAATAAGAAAATATTAATTGAGTTCACGGATCTTTACGGACAGTAACGTTTAAAATGAAAACGAAAAAAAAAATTATTTATCCAAAATTTTACATATTTGTAACGGGAAATAAACCCGTTTTAAATATTAAATAATTAATAACTTCACCTAAGTATTTTTTTAAGGATTTTGTGATTTGCACGAAATTTTCCAAGTAGGTAAGTTATAAGTTGAACGAATATTACCTTCTCTTAAATTAATAGAGCTAACTTAGCCGTGATAGTTTTCCTTCAAAGTTTGTTTTATATGTTACTATCTATCTTTAAAAATATGACTTTAAAGTTCAGAATCACTGAATCGAAAAATAGTCTTAACAATGATTTTAAACCTATCCATCTCCATTTTACATGCACGCTACCAGAAAAATATTTTTCAAAATGTTATATTTCGTTTTTTTTTTGGCATGATTAAGGCCGAAACATGACTTAAAGCGCGGCCACTCTCGGACTGCATAGAAAAGAAAGAGATGCGCTACGACCAATTCTCGCAATTTATTGCAAAATAATATGAAGTATTTTATCGATTTACTTCGAATTTACTAATATATTTATAAAAAATAATCCATTACTGGATGCAGTTTAGCATTTAAAATTGTATGGTATATTATTTATTATGATTATAATTGATAATGAAGGGATAAACTGCTTTTAAAGACAATTAAGAGGTATTTTAGAAGATTTTTTTGATGCATTAAAATATGTTAAATTATGTTTTGAGTTCCATCACTGTATGCAAATAGGACTTGAAAATATTTTTTTTTTTATTTGTCAAAATTATTTAGGTACTGTTTAAGAGATACACTGCTTTAAAAAAACTGGCCAAGTGTGTGTCGGATTTCGCACATTAAAGGTTCCGTACCATAAATGATAAATGATGTTTATTCAGTAAATAGGTTACAAGGAACACTTCTACACGTCAATGTTTTTTGTCAGTTTAAGCTAGATGAGGCCGTTGTTTCCTAGCTGACTACCCTGAGAAGAAACACCGAAACAAACTCAGAGGTCAAAGTCTCTTTTAGTGTTCAAATCCATACAATGTGTACTGGTTAAATCATATGAGAACCATGTACGTTTATGTCTGGGATGAGCTTTTTGAAGAAAGCAACACAAGAATTCGAGTGGACCTGTTCAGACAGTGCAAGCATTTGTCAGTCATCGCGAAGCTCAACTCAGAACTTTGAGGAGCTCAACGAACCGACGAACAATACCAAAGTAAGAACATTTGAGTAGGCCGCAAAAATACTCAAACTGCCAGACAATCATAAAATCTACATGAATATAACGACATACATAGTTCATCATATATTGGTATTTGTTAGTAAAGTACCTATACGTAATACGTAATGATTTAATACAACAAATTTCAAGTTCATAGGTCAATAGGAAGTTAAAAAATTCTTCGTAACAAAATTTTGTGACAGATGACGAACGGACAGACGGACACGTGAGTGACAACAATAGGGCTCCGTTTGGACCCTTCGGGTAGGGAACCCTAAAAACCACCTTTTTGACCGTTTTTGGGAATCTACGCCTTAATATATTATATATACCCATGAGCTATGCCTCGGACGGACAGACGGACAGCATGAAACTATAGTTCCTTGTATTTGTTAGGAATACGGAACCCTAAAAAAACCCAAACAAAAAATAATAACTTATTTAAAAAAAAGAAAAACATGGCTTAAATATAAAGTTTATTTGAACTTAAAATTCCGAGTCAATCCGAAGTTATCATAAACCAAAGTGTGCAGTCACATTAACGGCAATTTCATAAGTTAAGACCCAGCATTTATAATATCACAAGCTGACCCGATAGACGTTGTTCTGTCTTAGCTACGAACTATCAAACGCACGAAGTTTAAACAGTCGTTAAGTTTTCTAATTTTCCGGGCAACTTTCTTAATTTTTTCTTTCATATGACAATAATAAAAACACAACAAAAAAATATAAGCGAAATCGGTCCAACCAATCACGCGTGATGACGTGACCAAAGGAAATAGGGATCCATTTTTAAATCTATATAAGATTAATTACCTTTTAAAAAATTTCACAAAACTCCACAAGGATAATTCCACCCAGCTTCCACTGATTGAAATGTGATTTATGTTGTGTTGGCAGTAGTTATATACTAATATTAATTTGTTATCTATTACGTAGGTATGTGTAGTGAAATGGAATGATTACGTTGTTGTTACCGCACAGCTATATTATTAGGATGTGTGTTGGACGCCGCTTGTCATGCTTGCAGGTCGTGGATTCAAATCTATGCATTTATTAATGGTATTAATTACTTACCTAATTCATATTTACGTAAGTATATGTGGTTGTGCGTTGTTTTATAGCTAACAGTTTTAAAGAATTTCCTATTATCATTTCATAAAATAATCAATACTCACTTTGAAAAAACTTTAATTATTGATTTTTGTTTCACATAAAGTTTAATGTTAGAGTATTCCTAGCATAGGATAACAAATCAAATATTCTTATTGTTTATTTAATAAGTTTTTACTAAGAAAAACATTTTATCGATTGACAGTTTCTAAATGTTTCAATTCATACCTTTGATAAAATGAATACCCTCCTATAAAATTACAACACCGCGTTCACAGAAATAATGCGGGTAAATTCTTGTCAAGCAGGAAAACAATCTTGTTATCCTCACTAGGTAATGCTGACTTCATGCACATACTGTGTTTATTTTGATTTTTGGATTAAAATTAGTGATACAGAAGTTAATACAACATGCATGCAGCAAGCATGCGGCATGCAAGTAAGCGTATATAATATTCCTACCTCTGCCAATATTTAAGGCATAATAGCAACAATCAAAGTATCCCAGTATTAATTTAGCAGCCACAAAAACTTCGTTAATATGAGTCGTTTAGTGTGTGTCAGCTAGAGTGACGTCACCCCAGCTTCCTCATTCAATACAGACAAACCAGTGAGGTTAGGGTTTTAAACTAAAGTCAAAAAACTTTTTTACAAAAAAATAGAACCGACTTCCAAAAAAAGTGCAAAATAACTTCAATTTCGGAAGTCGGTGTTCCTGGTTTCGTTATTTGACAACAACTTCCGAAATTTAAGTTATTTTGCACTGTTTTTGGAAGTCGGTTAATTTGGAATATGGGGGTCTAAACTTTTTTGTCACTGGCGCGACTTTCAGACTTCTGAGAAGTATATCTTCTTCTGCGTGGTCTAGTTAATGATTCAAACACATTCAATGACCTAGAGTACGAGTATGTGACGACGCGGAAAACGTTGAGTTTTATAGACCACTTTATGATACCATATCTCAATATTTTTGATGTTGAGTGAAAAATCAATTATTTCATTCAATGCTTCAAAGATTTGTCTGTGATTTAAAAGTCAGGCTATTGGTAATTAAAGCTACTGCCTGCCTTTTATGTTTATCCTACTTCCTTTCAATACGTTTCTGGTGTTATTATGTTTATTTATATGTATCTTGGCAACCGGACTGTGTCAATCAAAGGCATTCGGTAACGGATCCAGAACGGTTCATGGCAGCATGACATCTACTATTTATAAGCTATACGGTGTAAAGTAGTTCGCAAATGAGTTTCACGACGTTACGTTACGAAATTACATTGAACTAAAGTGCGTCGATGTAACAAACGTGGCTATAATGTAGTCTTGGGGTAAGTGTTCGGAGAAGTAAGTTCGAACAATAAAGTTTCGCTTTGTCATGGGACAATCTGTCAAGGTGCTGAAGTGTTTTTACGAAAATGCCACCATGTTAGTCCGAATTTAAGACCAGATCACAAAACCTATCCTCCAGTAGCGGGGTGTGAAGCAGGGAGACGTCATTTCTCCGAAATATTCTCACAGCCAAAATGGAGGATGTGTTCAAAGTTCTGTACTGGAGAGGGTTGGGTATTAATTCAATGGCGAGTACATCACTCACCTTCAATTTGCCAACGATATAGTAGCCATGGCTGAGACTAAGGAGGACCTTAGTGCAATGCTCGATGATCTCTGTAGAACTTCTGAAAGAATGGGTCTTGAAATGAACATGAACAAAACCAAGCTTATAATAAATACCGACGCAGCACCCATTCTTATCAAAATGGAAAAAAAAACACTGAAAGTTGTGGATGACTACGTTACCTGGGATAAACGGTCCAGTTAGGTAGGTCTAACTTTGAGAAAGAGGTCAACCGTCGAATCCAACTCGGCTGGGAAGCTGCACTGAATCTTCTAGTCCTACATGCCACAGTGTCTCAAGGCGAAAGTAAGTGCGTGTTGCCAGTTATGATATATGGTACTGAAACGTGGTCGCTCACAATGGGCTTCACGAGAATTCTTACTTCACCCAAAGGGCAATGGAGAAGGCTATGCTCGGTGTTTCTTTGCGTGACCGAATCAGAAATGAAGATATTCGCAGGAGAACCAAGGTTAACGACATAGCCCAAAGAATCGCCAAACTTAAGTGACAGCGGGCAAGGCACATTGCTTGCACAACAGATGATCAGTGGGGCCAAAAAATTCAGGAGTGATTACCGCGTACCGGAAGATGCAGCGTTGGCAGGTCTCTCACAAAGTATTTTTTTATTATTAATAGGCTCGCGTTTTACCACTATCTCACCAGATGGTAAGCGATGATGTGGTCGAAATGAGCACGCTTGCCTAGAAATAATCAATTCACTCGCGATTTAAAGACTCCCAGGTTTTAGCTATCAGCAAACACAGACGCTGGCAGGGAATTGTACTTCTTAGCTGTAAGCACAATGAATGGACACAGAGACATCCCACCCACATGCAAAAGCGTGTGGGTGAGATGTCTACTATGTACCGGTGCCGCATCGCCGTACGTCTAGTGGTCCGATGATGGAACGGGCTTGGCGGAATTAAACTATGCAATTCCGACGCACACTCCCCAAAATGTACAATGACAGGCTAGTTTGAGCAGCTGTTCCAGCGTGAAGTACCGTCTTGCCTTTGCTAGTATTAGGTTCGCGGGCATTTGATGGATGCGAGAAGCACAGGATTAGGTGTTGTGGCGACACTTGTCTTTACAGCGTTTATGTTTGTGTCTAGCAGTGAACGTCTTCCGGCTAAAATAGTGGTGATGGTGTAGCATAGTGGTGCTGTGCCAAATCCGATCTTGATGTTACAACACACATGATATGCTTTCATTTTTTTTTTCTACCAATAACTGAGCTAATGAATTAGTGAAATAACTTTTTTCTCAGACAAGATAAATGTGTTATAATTTTGTGCTACTTATAATTATTAAAGTAGGAAATAAATAAGCATTAAACTAGTAAAATTTGAGTGACGCTTGCAAAGAAGATTGCATCTGTCACTTGATACCAACTATTTTTTTATAACTATCACAGAACGTTGCCGTATCTCATTTTGAAGTTTTTTTTTTGGTACAAGCCCAAACCACTGAAAAACTTCGAAACAATGAAGCTCCGAAAAAAAAATTATAAATAAAAGTCTCAGAGAAACGATTAAACTGTCTAGGGACCCAAGACAGTTTAATCGTTTCTCTCTCTCTCGCAACAAAATTAATCAGAAAAAAACAGCGAATGAGTAAGAAAAAAACATAATTTCTACTTCCCTCCTAATCAAGCATTTTGAAGTATCAGGTTGATATAAAACAAAGTCGGGTTAAACTCGAAAACGGCTGAACCGATTTTCATATCTGTAATTTGTTGGATTTGTCTCCGCCCGGAATAGCAGCATATAAATTAATATCAATTAAAACATCGGAAAATTTAAAGAAAAAAATGTTTTCGTAGAAAAATTTGTTTTCATACGTTTTGTATGGAATGGGTTTTTTGATGATATCTGACATACTTACGTTATAAATTAGTTTTATTGATTCTGAGGCGGAACGAATTTCCTCGGATCAGCTAGCATTGAATAAAACAAAGTGTTTTGTTAAAAATTTAATTTCACAAATTCCGCAGCTTCACAAACAAAAATAATGTACACAAAATGTATTGTGTTTCTTTAGGGTGGGAGAAACCTCGGATAAATAGCTCGTAAATATAAACTAAGCATTGACTGTATGTACATATAACATATGTTTTATAAGAATAGTTTTAAGCGATCAAGTTTTTAAATCAATCAATAAGGTCATATCAACTTATTAATAATTAGAAAAAAATAATGCCAATAGCTCGGGGTTCATGGTGGTGGGTTTAGGTGGGCATAGTCCGTTTCGAAAACTTTTCATTCCTTCTGGGCAATCTTTAGTTTTATACATGATTGCAAACGTTAGCACCACGTTAAACATGGCGGCTATTGTAATCAGCAATATTACTGCTCTCATTGTAGCGGTTCTTGGCAGTGGAACTGAAAAAATAAATATTATTAGGTATAATAAGAAATGAAGGAACACGGGTGCGTTTTAGTCAGTAATAGTCTGACACTATCCCGCTCCAACCAGAGCGATAAAAATCAACTAATATTACACCCTCAAAAAAAGATTATCTCTTTATATTCTTCCAAAGAGATTTAAATAAACTCGACCAATTATTTCCCGTTTAAACACAGTAGTTTCGCGGAAAGGTCTGTGTTTATCGAATTTTGGTTTTGGGTGAATTCGTAATATGTTCAGGCTATGCGTTGGTGTTATATTATCACAAATTAATTTTAAGAAAAATCAACAGTAGATCAACACCCCGTATAAATAAATACGTAAGTATAGAATAGATATAAAAGGGATATAATAATAGATAGAAAAGGGAATAATAAGGAAAGTGATAGCGTGACGGCTGACAGGACAGAATGGAAGAAAAAAACGTGTTGCGCTGACCCCAAGTAACATGGGATAAGGGCAGGAAGATGATGATGATGATAATGAACCGATTGCGATGAAACAAAACCTAAGTAATACTTCAAGTTACGCACAATTTATATGTATAAAAGTTATCTACATTGGTTTCGTACATTTCACTTTTCAACTACACAGACAAACAGAAAAAAAAACCCAAAATGCTGAAAATGGGTAACATTGGTTGGCTATTTTTTTTTTTGGAAATATTTTCGATGTACAAAAAGATGTACATCACAACTAAACTAATAAATAACTTAATTATATACAGGTTGTTTAAGAAATTGCGTGCCACGATCGCTATTTTAAGGGCCTACCTCCCCATAAGTGGCGCCCTCATTGAATAAAAATTCGTATCTTAGCCTAGAAAATAAAAATTAAAGAATCCTATGTTGCGTTTGTTACAAATAGGATAAGGTATTTTTACGTTTTTAAAACAGGAATTAAAGTGTTTCGTATCCAAGGTAGGCAAAAATGTCAAAAACGGCCGTTTTTGGTGCTTTTGCTTACTACACAACAAACAGGCGCGATCTCGGTAAAATGGAGCTGAGAATTTTATTGTAGTATTGACTGCCTCAGCGAAGTTTGCCGAGAAGGCTGACTCGACACATTTGTTGCCAAATACTGCAAAATACATTAGAATGTGTTGCATCTGCATTCTAATGGAAAAAGAAATGTTTTTGCACCTAATTACTATGTATACGACTGAAAGACTTGAATCTATGGTCACGAATAAAAATTAAAAAAGAATAGAATATAATAGAAGACTATTCTTCTATTCTATTCTAATCTATTCTTTGTTTTTCTATTCTATTCTATAATAGAATAAACATTTATTCGACACAGACACAACACAACAGCAACAAACAAAAGGTAAAGAAAATAACAGTAGGTACACAAAGATACAATAAAACTGTGCTGAGCGTGCCCATACCGAAAGGGTTACCATCTCAGCATTTGCTGGGCGTTGGACACAATAGTTAAGAATAGAAAGAATAGCAATGCTCATTCTTTGGTCACGTGAAGAGTTGACTAGCTGTTTGCTGACATCACGAAAAACTCGATGAGCACTATAATTTGATGGATTGAGACCGATAAGTGAATACAATAATCTATTGTCATAATAATATATTGTTCTAAATTACCTTGTTTTATATATTTGTTTCAGGAAAAAGTACAGGAAGAAAAGTACACTACGGTGTTGCCAAATAGCTCTCTGTTATTAAAATACGGTTTCAAGTTGTTTACAGGTATTATATACCAGTCATTGGTACCTATTTTGATGACGTTTTAATACTCATTATACATACATACATACCATAACATTTCAAATGCTAAGTTGCATCCAGTGATGGATTATTTTTTATAAATTTATTAGTAAATCCTAAGTAAATCGATAAAATACTTCATATTTTGCAATAAATTGCGACCATTTGTCGTAGCGCATCTCTTTCTTTTCTATGCAATCCGAGAGTGACCGCGCTTTATAGACATCTGGGCCTTAAGCAGGATAATCGTATTTGGAAATAAATTTGAGTACCTACAGTATTGTGTACTTTGTGTAGTGACGGGACCCCAGGCCCCGCGTCGCGCGCGCCCTCTCCTCTCGCCGTCATCTGCTCTCTCGCTCTTTTGTATTTGTGTCTCATACCTGTCGTTTTTTCCGTTGCATCCGGTTTGAAATCACAACGATTCTAAAGAAGTTTCACTTCAAAAAATCAGAACAACAATCAAACATAACCTCACATGATTGGTAGAGTCAAATTGAAAAATTTGATTTGTTCAATTGGGTAGAGTGTAAAGTACAATTTATTACATGTTTAATTTTTATACAAGGTGGAAACGGCAATACGACAATAAATTAAAAAAACTTTTTTACAACGTGTTTGTATTTTATTTCTTCGGTTTTTGACACCGACTTCCGAAATTACGGTTATTTTTTAATTTTTAGTGTACATAATATGTACTTATTTTCTTTTTTGGAAGTCGGTTGTTTTTTTTTTTTTGTAAAAAAGTTTTTTTTTATTTTTCACTTTTTAGTTGTTTATACCCCAGAACTAAAAACCCCAGTAACATGGAACGTGGAATTTAAACATTCTCGTAATTGGAGAAATCAATACGTCATCTATCTATACGTATTTTTAGTTTTTCAAAAAAGCATTGAAGCAATTTCGATAAAATTTATATGGGACCACCTCGGGAGTATATTCTTTCGGATAAAAAAAATATTTTGAAAATCGGTCAAAAAAAAAATTTGCGTTGGATGATTTCCCACTCCCCAAAAAAAACGATGACCGTTTTTTTTTTGACTTGACAATCTTTATAGTTATGTGGTGCTGCACCGAAAGTGTTTATGAGTCATGACTTCGAGCACTGCTCTCTGTGCTCTTTCCAGATGCAAGAGGACCGTCTTTGGAACCCCTCCCCAAACTGTTATACTAAAAGAGAGTATTGACTGACAGACAGCGAGAAGTAGACCATGTGCAGCGTTTGAGCATCTGCACTCCTGCGTAGTCTTCTTAAAATTGCCATGAGTTTTCTGACTCTTCCTATCAGACGACTTATCTGCGCTTTCCATGAGATAAGATTGTCTATGTTAATGCCAAGATGCCGCACACTATTTGTTCTGATCATTGAGAGCCAGGTACAACAGTCTGATTTACCATCGCATGAAAATGTCTATATCATATTTGTATTGGCAGATATTATCTGCAGATATATTATTTGTATACGCAGCTAATAATTAGTCTCACCATCTTTCGATATATGTCGGTGCCCACAGATACTTTATGATAAAATATAAATTATCTGCGCTGTGTGTATCAGTCCATTGAATAATATAGAGAGCCATATTGAAAGATAGTCGCTCAGATACCATAAGGTCTCAGAGCCTTTAGACAAAATACATTTCTGTTAACGTTAACGCTAACGCTTCGTGCAAAATGTATGGTCTATTGTCTAACCCCCCAGATCTTATCATAACTGCATAGTGTGTGACTTGCTTTACTCACTAAAATAACAACTAAAAAATAAAAAAATCACTTTTATCCTACTTATAATGATATTATAAATGCGAAAGTTTAGATGTATGGATGTTTGTTACTCAATCACGCCAGAACGGTTGAGCATATTTGGATGAAATTTTGTTTAGAGATAGATTATAGTCTGAAATAGCACATAGACTATAATTTACAGCGGAGGAAGTACTAATACCACGCGGGCGAAGCCTCTGGCAGAAACTAGTGTTTTGTATACCAGTCGTTGCTCTGCCCGGGGGTGGAGGATAAATTCGAAAGAGTTACCTCGCCCCCGGGCACTCGAGGCAGGGAGGAACAGGGGTGGGTTTTAGTCAGTAAGAGTCTGACACACCCTTCCGCTCCACCCTAGAGCGGAAGAAGTCATAGGATGATTTCCCACCCCCCAAAAAAAAAAAACCCATACTAGTAATGACGTATGGTTTATAAGGTCATGGTTATTAGGTCAGTGGGCACTATGGTGACCACTAACTTAATAATGTATTGTGAGGAAGTAGGATAAACCATTTAGGCAAAAACTTATTAAAGTTACTGTTAAGGTTTGAGCTATGGTAAATCATAAAATTAACCATTTTTCAATTTTTTGACGTCCCGTGGGAGCTAGGCTCACGTGTGGGTTGTCAAAATATGCGTCTCCGCGCAGGCTAACGGACTGTGCTAAAATAAAAATTTACGCTGAACAAAAATTTTGCACAGTGGGCCAAAAACAAGAAGTTCCAATAACAGGACTCGGACACGCGGCATCACGCACCGGGACACAGGTAAGGGTAATCGCGAAACGGCTGTGTCAAAGAACATAAATTGTTTGCAAAACTACTCCAAACAAGCATTTTACTATCCAACGCATTTAGACAAACTTAACTCTTAAAGCCCGAATAATATTATTTTTAATTAAAACTTACATCTTCCAACCAACGTTGGTAAATCTTAAGACAAAGTAAAATTTTATATTGACCAGTGTCCGGGCTTTTACAGTGGCATAATTATAATGAAAAACAAATAGCAATCCTCATAAAATATCCTTGTTTTATAATGTAGTCACCAATACTGTGCCAAACTTGTTCCTGGTGTTTTAGCAAAGTACAAGTTGGTAAGTTAAGCATATTTTTAATTTTTCGTACAAATTAGGAACTCGTCAGGATATTTGTTTCAGTAAAAATAATCGTACCTACTTTTTCTAAGATTTAATAGGTCATAGTCAGATCGTAGAATCAGTTATTTTCTCATGACTGTAGTCGGACTGTTCGTGAAATATTGGCATTCCGGTATTATATTTGGTGGTCACTGGTACCTACTTTGCTGAGCTTTAGAGCGTAGGTATTAGGTATCTATTCCCACCACAGCTATTACCAGTGTTGGTAGATATCCCCTGAACGGTCACGGGCATACCAGTATGCCGATCCAGATTACGCGGCTTAAACCTCTATTATTAAATAACTAAATATCTTATATCCTGTGGCATGGTGCACATGCATTCTTAGATAGTTATTACATAGTGTTAGAAAAAAAACGCAACACAAAACGCAGAAACGCAATTTTAAAAAGCCGTTATGTTGTTTTGATTTCGTAATTTGAAGTTTTGAGTGTGAATAATAGGAAAATATGATATCGGACTCTACAACTCCAACACAACAACTCTATTACTTGTCTATTCATAGTGCAACATGCAAAATTTCATGTAAATTGATACAGTGGTTTTAACAACTACCCACACACACACACACACACTCATCATCATCATTCTCCTGCACACACACACACTATTCCCGACAAATCGTTGATAACAGAATTTGAATAAAATTCAACTCTTGAATTACAAGTATTGTTTACATGTTATTCTATGGTCTGTTTATTTAACAACCCAAAAAAGTTTAATTTAAGTGCCTCGCTCCAATAGAAACCTCAGCAAGTTGTTTTTTATAAGCCCGGTCGTAAATATGTCAAACTGCGATAAGAGGCCGCGGCCGTTGAGGGGATATAGGTGCCGATATAACAACCGTGTAAAAATTCAATAGGGAATGCCAATCAGCGATACAAAAAAATGCCTGAAATTAACAACAATGAAATAAACGCCAATTTGTTCTAAATATTTCAGTAACTATAAAAAAGTTCAATCTAAGTCCGTGTTTAAAAATGGGTAACGTGTCCATAAGTAAAATCAAAATCCCTAAAGATGGCCACAGTCGTCGATAAATATCTTAAAAAGCAATCTCTAGCTCAAGTAGCAAACGCAAAGCCGTGAATCAAGTAGGCAAACCATCAAAAAAATTAAATGCAGTAATTTCAAACTGTTAGTATATCATAAAGCAAATGACTATGTGTGATTCATACAGCCTACGACGCGTTTTTTTTTTCTATTTTAAAAATAATTGATTTATTTTAATTGATATTGGCATGCAAATATTATTTTAATTAGATTTACGGTACATATAGGCTGCATTATATTAAATTAATGATAACTGTACCAATTCTATAAAATAATTAGATACGGATTACTTGACGATTCCTCTTTGGCTGAATGTCTCTTAATCGTGTCAAATAAACACTGACCTCCAATAAAAAATAAACAGGATATCAAGTTAAACATTTCAGTGAGCGTTATCCTACTAATATTATAAATGTGAAAGTTTGTGAGTGTGTATGTTTGTTACTTCTTCACGCTCAAACGGCTGGACCGATTTGGATGAAATTTAGTATGTAGATAGCTTATAGCCCGGATCAACATATACCTTTTATTCCGGTCTAGGCGGGTAAAACCGCGGGGCGCAGCTAGTATTCTTATAAAAAAACTTGAGAATTATTTCACTAAACATAAATATTTTATTCTAAATATAATTAAGACTAGTAGTAGTTTTTGTCCATTTCAGGCATTTTTGTACATTAACTTTTGTCTCTTGAATGCCAACGCATCTGTGAAGCCCATAGACGGTGATAACCACCTTTTTTTTTGGGGGTGGGTAATCATCCTATGACATCTCCTGCTCTGGGTGGAGCGGGAGGGCGTGTCAGACTCTTACTGACTACACGCACCCCTGTTCCTTCCTTGCCTGAGTACCCAGAGGAGCGGTAACTTTGTTACGAATTTATCCGCTACCCCTTGGAATACAGGCATCGGCCATGACGGGCCTCGTCAGCGCCCAAGCGGGGCAGACCTCCACCGTATGCTCCACCGTGTCCTCTGGGCGATCCGCGCAATGGTGACACCCGGGCGTTTCCTACCGCTTTATCCGACACAGGGACCTCTTGAAACAACCGTGTCCGGTGACGACCTGCGTCAGGCGGAAGGTGAGGACGCCGTGGCGCCTCTTCGGCTACTCCTCAAAAAGGTGCACTACCACCGCAATGGTGCCCAGCGCTGGGTTGCGACAGTCGCTCTCTCCATGTCGCCATGAGATTCTGCCGGAGCTCCGTCCGCCGAGCCGCGAGGTGTCGTGGCAGCGGAGTTTCGCCCTGGCGTTTCGCCTCTTCGCGCCACTCCCAGAGGAGCGCGAGAACTATAGTGATAACCACCTAAAGATGAAATTTTAATTGATCATTCTTAATATGTACCTATGAGTATATAATAGTCTCTAATTCACCTTTTTTTTAAAAATCATTTCTTAACTTTGAAACAACTGAGATGTGAACTCGACTAACTAGATTACATGGGGATATTTTTCTTGCCATTTTTTGGTATTTATGTTGTTTATGTGTGTATTGTAGAACCCGCAGGGTTCCAGGGGCGCTGCTATAGCTTGGGGAGCTGTCTCACTCACTGGCTGAGCGAGAGTGGGGTGTGTATGAGTGACTGGCTATTTGTGGAGTGTGCTATGCAAAAAACTTTTTTTCAAAAACTGCAAAATTACTTTAATTTCGGAAGACGGTGTTTCTGGTTTTATGTCTTCGTTTTTTAACACCGACTTTTTATTTTTCACTCTTTAGTTGTGGTTCCCCATTAAATTGTGTTAATACTACATACGATCGCAGCAATCGCAGTTGATTTGCTGTCATTGAATTCCGTTGTCTGTCTCCAAAACTCATCATCAGATCTATATGAAATTTAAATGGGACCATTTCGGGATGAAGCCCTTTCGAACAAAAAAAGAATTTTGTAAATCCGTCTATACAGGGTGTAACGGAAAGGTGTGGTCATATTTGAAGAACTGCATCTGCCCATCGATATGAACAACTTTCTTCAAGAAAAGCCGAGGAAATTCTAAAAAAAATGTTTTACCTCTCATACAAATATTGATCAACTGATGATGACTTTGTATAGAAAGTCCAATTTTTTTTTTGGGAATTTTCTATTTTTTCTTAGAGAAAGTTGTTCATTTCCATGGGCAGAACCGGCCCTTAAAATATCACCACACCTTTCCGTTACAGCCTGTATATGACAGAGTTATGCCCGAACATTATAATAAAAAAAAATACAAACATTCGAATTGGTAACCTCCTTCTTCTTAAAGTCGGTAAAAACATGAGGGCGCGTACTCTTAGCACTTTTATTACTGATTCAAGAAAACATGTTGTGCGCCCTATTCGGCGGGATGCTAGAACTAATTAGAAAACAATAGCAATCACATTATTTTATTCAATATTACCATTAGAACCACTCTTCAACATTGTCGACTACCAACTGAAGGCCGGTGCTCACATGCCGATTAAAGGCTGTGTATATAATCGCCACATGAGCTACGCCCCTACGAAAAGAAGCGCAAACGCTAGTAAGACTTGTATTCCATTAAACATTTGAAGAGTCGATCGAAACCTACCTAACCCTAACCAGAAGGCCCTACGTATGGGAGGTAGCAATTGATGAAGCAGATGTCCATCTATGGATAGCCATAAATGAATCCCGAGAAGTGTAGTTTTTATTTAATAATTAACTTGTGCCATTGGGCACACCAAAAATCACGACGAGGCACTTGTCATTCATCGTATGCGGTTATTTCGGCTTCTCTCGGTCGTCGGTCACGCCCATCATTGTACATGCCGTCCATTTCGATTACATGAAACAAGGTTTAATATTAATAAAACACAAAATTACACAAATTATTTACATTAACATACGTGACACTGCTTACTGGACAGGGTATCAACGTGAACGGCGAGTACATCTCACGCCTTCGCTTTTCCGATGACATCGTCATAATGGCAGAGACGGCGCGCGGCGGCGGAACAGTAAAGGCGCAATTATACGACTTTTAATGGTTTTTAATTGAACATCACGTCTAAACGACTAGTCTTATTTCTTTGAAAAAATATATGTTATTCTAGACTATTTCCGTCGTAATTTGATCTGAGAATATTTGAAATAATATTTTTATAATATAGTGTAATTAATTTGTAAAGTTATGTCTAACGCGGATAAAAAAATGAGAATCACGCCAAAACTATAAAGCGTACTTTTATGAAACCTTCACCATTTTAAAGATCATTTAATTATTTATAATTAAGTCTCAGTGTTTCAGTTTAATACCTGTTGTTTTATGTGTAATAAATTAATAATGCGTCTAATTTCAGACAGCGCTCCTTGATGGGCGAGTCCTATTACTGGGTGGACATACGACGCGTTGCGTGCGCCCAGCGCAGAACACGCAAGCTAACCACTCAAGGTCATTGGCAGCTAATAGCGCCTTAAGCCTGATGCTGCACAGCCTAAATGGAGCCTCGCGGCGGGTTGGCCTCGGGATGAATTTGGACAAGACGAAAGTCATGTACAATTCACATGTCGTACCGAGTCCAATCCGCATCGAAGAGTCGCTTCTCGAAGTTGTGAAGGAGTATGTCTACCTAGGGCAAGTCATCCAGCTCGGTAGACACAACTTTGAGAAAGAAGTTGACAAAAGGATCTGGCTGGGTTGGGCAGCATTTGGAAAACTTCGTCAGGTCTTCTCATCCCCTATCCCACAATGTTTGAAGACTAAGGTTTTCAACCAGTGTGTCCTGCCCGTTATGACATACGGTGCCGAAACGTGGACACTGACGGTCGGGCTGGTCCACAAATTCAAGGTCGCTCAGCGCGCTATGGAGCGGGCTTTCTTTGAAGGATAAAATCAGGAATGAAGTTGTCCGGAAAAGAACCGAAGTAACCGACAATTTGGTTATTATTATACAAGATTTGCTTATTCTGCAAGCTACTTGCAGAATAAGCAAACTGAGGTGGCAGTGGGCTGGTAATAATAATAATAATAATAATATTCCACAACTATCACACAACGCCATCTAGTCCCAAGCTAAGCAGAGCTTGTGTTATGGGTACTAGACAACTGATAAACATACTTATATATTTCTAAATACATACATATTATAGATAAATTACACCTAGTAATGTTTGTCGAAGGACCGACGGCCGATGGAGCAAACGAGTCCTGGAGTGGAGACCGCGTATCGGCAAGCGTAGTGTGGGACGCCCCCCAGCTAGATGGACCGACGACCTTAAGAAGGTGGCTGGGATAGACTAGATCCGGAGAGCGGAGGACAGGGTGTTGTGGCGCAGCCTGCGAGAGGCCTATGTCCAGCAGTGGACTGTGATAGGCTGAGTTGATTGATACGTATTAGCGTTGACGTACCAAATGTCTGACAATTTGTCATGTCAGATGACATCTGACACCGCTGTCTATTCACTACAACTTCTTTTAAAAAAAAACCAAGAGAATTTTCCAAAAACAATGCTTTATTAAATTATTTGTACGCAGTTTATGAATCCCTTTGCAAGATCTTGTCATTATTGGGTAATTTGGATTATGGGATTTAATAAATTCCATACCGTGCTCCATGCATTTCTGGTTGTCAACTCAATTATAAAGTTACTATGACTACGGAGTTTTTGGCGGGATTTTGTCGAGTGAAGTTCAGTGGCTATTTTAATTATTCGTTTATTGATTCCTAGTGGATATTGTGATGTAAAATTGGTATAGTTTTGTGTCTCAAGTGTCATCGCAAATGGACAATATGTGGAACATTAGAATGTGTTACATCTGCATTCTAATGGAAAAAAGTATAAATACACTACGTAAGACTAGGCAATATGGTCAAAAGACTTTTGCCTTCCCTACGGGGACAATAAAAAAAAAATACTATGACTACACACGTCAGCCAGAATAAATAAAATAAACACAAAACTAACTTTATTTTTAGCCATTGACACCATCCCTCCTAGCAGCACTCGGGAGGGTACTGACTACCTCCTCCGGAATATCCCGGAAAAAATGTCGTTCCGCCCGTTCTGGAACGCTGTGGCGCTGCGAAGTGGCATTTACGTTGCAGTTTTCGCCCATGAAGATATCCGCTGAACTACCACGTAGTGAAATAACAATAGAAGGATCCTGCATCGCTTCTCCTGGTACGCAGTGCTGTTCCAAATCTATCTTTATCCCGAAGTTCTCTTGGTCGCAAAAGTCTGCAGAAACATACTCTATTTGAACAAATTTATCGTCTTATTCGACGTCACGAACACCATGTATCTCCAATGAAACCTCCATCTCGCAGCTTTCCATCCCGAAGACATAAGCCGAAACAAAATCTAAATGTACAATTCTCAATTCTCGTTCGACCCGAAGTCGTGTTCGCCATGTGTTCCTTGTAATAAAATTGTTTCCTGGTTCTCTGAAACATTACTTACAAGAATAATCGGAAAGGACTGACCCGCTTCTATCTTTTCGTCCATGTAACTTATTTTCGCCTCATCAACTTGGCTGCTCTCATCGCAGCTTTGGTCACCATTGATTGGGCTGCTCTCAACGCAGCTCTGGTCCTCATCGTCAACATTAACTTATCCTTTGACTCAATTTGCTGATTTGGTTCCATTATTGAGCTAGAAAATAAATGTGCACTATTATCATCGCTCCCATCTGTCTGTTCACACACCTCGGACACAACGTTCGGCTTCTCAAATTTATAAAAATATTGATTATTTTGCTTCTTGCAAGCAACTCATCGATAAATTTAATCTTCGAGACACACTTGATTTGTCTGGCCTGAGAAGAATAACATTTTTAACAAATAAAGAAAACCACTCATTATGTCCTCCGTACACTCCTTTTATCATCGCGCGCGCGTTTTTACATGCGACGTTCTCGTTACTCTGCGACGGCCGCCCCTTGTAGGACCCGCAGGGCTCCAGGGGTGCTGCTATAGTTTGGAGAGCTGTCTTACTCGTTGGCTGCGCGAGAGTAGGGCATGAAAGAGTGACTGGCTATTTGTGGAGTGTGATAAGTAAAAACAGAGGGCGCGCACTCTTAACACTCATATTACTGATTCAATGAATACATGTTGTGCGCCCTATTCGGCGGACATGCTAGAACTAATTAGAAAACAATAGCAATCACATTCTTTTATTCAATATTTCCATTCGAACCACTCTTCAACATTGTCGACTGCCAGCTGAAGGCCGGTGCTCACACGCCGACTATAGGCTGTGTATACAATCGCCACAGTATGTAGTCTGAACGGCCTGTCTACCTAAAAAAAAAAAAACCTGTTACGGATTATAAAATACAGCCCGTTGACAGACATACGGACAGCGGAGGCTTAGTAATAGGGTCCTGTTGATTACCCTTTGGGTACGGAACCCTAAAAATTAAAAATGTAAATAATTAACTTTTAAACAATAAAAAATCTTACATTGGCACGGATTCTCTTGTTCAATATCTAAACTAAAATTAGAGAATTGCTATCTTTTACTAAAAGGCAGTGCGAGAAAAGGACGGCTATAGCTATGCACTAAGTTAGAGATGTCAAACTAGTTTACGCCTTGCGCTTCGCCGTACTTTTAGACGACATGTTTTTACGTGTACCCTTAATTTGTATGGAAATATTAGTTCAAACTAAATTTGACAGCTCTAATTTACGTCCGTCTCTTTCTTGTTTTATTAGAGAGAGAAAGATAGCAATAGCCTAAATTAAGTATAGTTTGTGCATAACAGAATCAACACCAATATCTACCTAGAAGATTTCTAATAAGTAAATAGTTAAAATTCATAAACTATGCGACTAAATTAATTTTGAAATCAATTTATCACCGGTCCTTTGGAACTTAAACGATTTTTGGTTGCGGTCGAATGGCCCGCGGTCCTTTTGCTTTGGGCCATTCAGAACCCGTTTAGGTTATCATTCTTAAGCATTATATAGAATGCTTAAAACGTTCAGACAAAGAATTATACAATTAGTATTTTATACAATAAGTAGAATAGAATACGTTTATACGCGATGTACAATAAATTAAAGAAAATATAAATGAAGAAAACATTAGGTACATAGGGTGACACAATGGGCGGCATTATCGCTAAAAGCACGAAGCAACGAACCAGAACAGCATTGAGCCGTACCGAATTTCTAGCAGGCAATGTGCAAAAAGCTCCTTGGTACGAGTAGTTAACCGCCACAGCTTTAAAGATAATTTGTAAGAACATGCCTAAGATTTCTGTAATAAAAACCACATTTAATCGTCAGGTTTAACGTTGTAAATAAGATACGTCGACGGAGCCCCGCAGCGGCGTGGCTTCTATTTCCGTCTGCAGGGAACCTAACCTGTCCGTCTCATGGGCCCTTAAAGTTCTAGAGTTCGCTTCGCTCGCTCTTGGACTAATTTGTTCAGGGAGTGTTGGAGTAAAGTTTTAACCAACTCAATATAGGTATATTAAAACTCTCTAGATTTCGCCAATGCCTTCAACACTGTACCCTGGAGTTGCATAGTAGAGGCACTCCGGTATCACCGGGTGCCACCCTACCTCTGTCACTTGGTCGAGGCCTACTTGTCGAGGCCGTCATATACCCCGGTCACCAGGAAGAGTGGAACGCGCGACAGATGTCGTGCCGTGTTCCACAGGGATAGGTCCTGGGGCCGCCTCTGTGGAACATCGGATACGACTGGGTGCTGTGCGCCGACCTCCCTAGCGGCATCAGCGTGGTTTGTTACGCTGACGTCACGCTGGTCCTAGCGCAGGGGATGTCGCACCAGGCGGCGGCCGAGTTGATGATACGCGAGGTTGCGACAGTCATCAATAGGATTTGGCAACTGGGACTCGAGGTGGCCCTACACAAGTCCGAGGTCATGTGTTTTCAGGGTACTCGGAACGCGTCATCGTCAGGTTTCCAGATAACGGTAGGAGGGGTTCACATCGGCGTCGAGGGGACTCGTCCTTGACAGCCGGTGGAACTTCGTGGAGCACTTCCGACGTTTGGTTTCCAGACTGGAGCGGGCCGGGGCTGCTTTAAAGCGGCTCCCACCCAATCTGGAGGGTCCAAACGCCTCCTGCCGGAGGCTCGACATGGGGGTCGTGCGGTCCATGGCCCTGTACTGGGCACCAGTGTGGCCCCGTTTCTTGAGGCGGCGACCAACTCGCCGGTTGAACGCGTCCCAAAGGGTCATGACCATCCGGATGATCCAAGGGTACCGCGGTCTCTGGTGAGGCGGCGAGCCTCCTTGTCGGACTGTCCCCATGGGATCTTGAGGCAAAGGTCCTTGTGCACCTCTGGGAGTGCCGCAAGGAGGCGAAACGCCGGCGCCTAACGTCCGCTGCCGTGGTACCTTGCAGCTTGGCGGCAGAGCTCCGGCGGGATCTCATGGTGACATGGAGAGAGCGACTGTCGCAACCCAGCGCTAGGCACCCCACAATTGCGGCGGTAAGGCCTCTCTTTGAGGAGTGGCTGGAGAGGCGCCACGGCATCCTCACCTTCCACCTGACGCATGTCCTTACCAGAGACGGCTGTTTCGGGAGGTTCTTGTGTCGGATAAGGCGGGTGAAAACGCCCGGGTGTCACCACAGTGCGGATTGCCCAGAGGACACGGTGGAGCATACGGTGGAGTTCTGCTCCGCTTGGGCGGAGCACCGCCATGTCCTCGTGAAAGCGATCGGCGGCAGCGACCTCTCGTGCCCGGCCCTGGTCCAGCCCATGGTACGGTGCGAGAGGGAATGGGAAGCAGTCGCCTCCTTCTGCGAAGCAATAATGCTCGCGAAAGAGGAGACGAAACGGGTGAGTGGGACTCACAGAGTCCCCTCACGCCCCCAGCAGCTGCCGCCGCAGGAGACGCCCTAGGCGTCAGGGGTTGCGGGACGATCTCCGGCCACCGTAGGCGCGGGCCTACGGACGGCGAGTAATTGGTGGCTCGCCGTTCGATTAGCACCAGGCCCGAGAGTCTATGGTGCGTAGTGTTCCATGCGCGCCTCAAAGAGATGTCAGGAACAAATGACGGGGCCCGTCATGTGTACGCTGCTAGCTGCATGGTACTCATATAGCATAATGTGAATACGAGAACTATGTATGTCGTTATGTAGATTTTATGATTGTCTGGCAGTTTGAGTATTTTTGCGGCCTACCCAAATGTCCTTACTTTAATATTGTTCGTCGGTTCTTTGAGCTCCTCAAAGTTTTGAGTTGAGCTTCACGATAACTGACAAATGCTTGCACTCTCTGAACAGGTCCACTCGAATTTGCTCGTTGCCTTCCTCAAAGCTCATCCCTGACATAAACGTACATACATGGTTCTCATACCACCAGTACATATTGTATGGATTTGAACACTTTAAGGTGCTATTAGCTGCCAATGACCTTGAGTGGTTAGCTTGCGTGTTCTGCTGAGCTCACGTAACGCGTCGTATGTCCACCCAGTAATAGGCTTCGCCCATCAAGGAGCGCTGTCCGAAATTAGACGCATTATTAATTTATTACACATAAAACAACAAATATTAAACTAAAATACTGAGACTAAATTATAAATAATTAAATGATCTTTAAAATGGTGAAGGTTTCATAAAATACGCTTAATAGTTTTTGCGTCATTCTCAATTTTTTATTCGCATTAGACATAATTTTACAAATTCATTACACTATGTTATAAAAATATTATTTCAAATATTCTCAGATCAAATTACGACGGAAATAGTCTAGAATAACATATATTTTTTCAAAGAAATAAGACTAGTCGTTTAGACGTGATGTTCAATTAAAAACCATTAAAAGTCGTATAATTGCGCCTTAAAAGAGACTTTGACCTCTGAGTTTGTATCGGTGTTTCTTCTCAGGGTAGTCAGCTAGGAAACACAGGCCTCATCTAGCTAAAACTGACCAAAAAAAAAAAAGTTGAAGTGTAAAGTGTTGTTAAAACCTACTTACAAAAATAAAATCATTTATCATGATCCATGTCTGCCCAGGGGAAGCGGATAAATTCGAAACACAGTTACCGCGCCTCTGGGCACTCAGACAGCTGAAGGAACAGGGTGGGTTTTAGTTAGTAAAAGTCTGACAAGTGAAGCCCTTCCGCTTCGCCCAGAGCGGCAGATGTCACTGGATGATTTCCCAATCCCACAAAAAAAAGAGAATGTAATTATATACGAAAAATTGCATCGTATAGAATGCACTGTATAGAATGACTAAATATTTTGTACAATGACTGAATTATCTGTTTTGGTAGTAACATACATTTTTAATTTTCAGGACATCTGCCCGAAGCCTTTACAATGCTCTTAGTAATATTGCTGATCGCAGTTGCCACTGCTGCTGCTGAGCACACCGACACGAGAGAGCCAGAGCTAATCCCCAAAATATTGGAGCACGCTACTCCTGTGGACGTATTGCTGTACCTCTATGACTTAGTGCTTACGGCACACATGAATACTGCAAAGAACAACCAAGGCCAGATTATAACTGAGAAATTACTATGTCCTGGTGGTGAAACCCAAATTATAAGTGAACAATGTGTCACACAACGAAAATATGACCTCGACTCGCCTATTCTAGTTTGGGTAACTCAACATTCAGCTTAGAACCATATCAATTAAATTAAATTGGTTGATGTATAGGTTTGAAGAAATCTGGCAAAAGAAATATTTAGTTGCTCACAGTTTTAATCGTTTAAAACAAAGTCACTTTTGTTATCAATCTATTTGTGCGCTTAATTTTTTCTTCCATTGTTCAGAACATTATTTTTCTCTGGATGGTTTTTGTGTATCAGTTTTTAACATTATGCAGTTGATGACGATAAATCTTACAGAAAAATCCATATTTTGACCTGGCATCGATTTATTTTTAGTGGGTTAATAGAATATACACATAAATTAAAGATTGTGACCCTATATCAAAGAAGGCAATTGCGAATTTTATTTTAAGAAGGCGCTGTAGCCGAAATATTTATTTTATATATTTATTTAACAATATTATGTAGTAATATTTTATTTTAATATCATACGTAAATGCTTACAAGATAATTCTACCAAACTAAACTAATAAATTGCTAAAATATGTATACTTACAAACGCGTATGAAACGCATAAAAAAATTCATCTACGTCTCTGTCAATTGGGAAAGTGCCGTGAACGCAGGCAGCATTGCCACATTGAATAGCAATGCTGATTCGTTGGCCAAAGAATAACCCTGACCTCTGGTCCCTGCTATTTTATTTATCATACACAGTTGTAGGTACACATTAGCACATTAACTCGGAAAGAAATTAACAATATCCTTGACAAGTCAGCAACGGGTCGCAAACTAGGAGCAGCCTGTATTTTCGTGACCCAAACACTACACAAAGTTTATAGTTGTACGTACCCTGCTAGCGCTACGTGGCAATTTTTAGCACAGGCAAAAACACAAATTCGGTAGAAAAAAAATCTATTTGTATTAACAGAAATAGGTGTGTACTAAGTTGGAAGATCTAAATCTAATATTTAAAAAAAAAACTCTTGTTTTACGTTTGTAAGTTAAAATATTTATTTAGGTTATTATATTCAATAATACAGGAGAAAAATTGTAATTGGCCTCCATTTTATTAGAATAAGTAAGCATTTCTTGTTATTAGCTGTAAGATTTCCAAACATATTAAAAAACAGGGTGTAAAAAGACACATCAAAGAGCCGTTAACTTCACATACTGTACGTCTAACAACGTAGTTTTGCGAAAAAATTATTGCTGGGAAACGACTTTTATTTCTAGGTATGAAAAATAAAACTATTTTTTATTCCGCGCTATGTAACGCGAACACAGGCAAGTGGAGTTAAACCCCGCCCCTTCGCTCTAAGCCACGTAGGTACTTGTCGGCTACGTTTAATATTCATTGCATTTCGTAACTTCAAATTCGTAATTTCGGAAAAAAAACGAAAGTTCAGGTAAAGTTTGTTTGGTTATAATTGAATTAATTAATTTTCGTAAAAAACTAAAAAAAAATACGATTTTGACCTTCAATATCTCCAGAACCAGTGGTTTCCCAGGTATGGTCTAGTGGGAAAAAAATGATTCAAATAATGGGTAGAATATGTAGCTTTCGGCTTCGGAAACTGTCTTTTTACACCCGATATAATTTATAATGTTTTTTAAATTCAATAAAATTGGTTTACTTTATTGAACAGGTATTAAGAATTCGCTCATTTTCTTTTCTTTCTTTCTTTCTGTCTTTTCTTAAAAACGTTGCCCCATACTAGGAATTATTCCTGTATCGTGGGTGCATTTACAAACATGTAAAGTCACATACACAAGACACCCAGACCCGGAACAACTATCTATAGGCCTTACAAATATTTATTCCGTGCGGGGATCAAACCCGCGACACGCAGCGCAGCAGCCTAACGCTCAACCACTGCGCCAATCGTGCTGTTTCGTGCCGTTTTAAAACTATAAATAAATTAGTACCTGGATGTCAATAAGGAGTCGAAAATACATCAATAAATGAAAACACTAATAATGCTAATCATTATTCAGAACTCCTTTTATTTACTAAGGGACCACCCAAAAACGAGAAAAACCCCGGTTACGTGCGAGTTTGACCGTACGATTTACTGGTAATAGAAATACACACTTAAGCGGTTGCTCACTACGTCCGATACTTATCCGATACTTATCCGTCAAAATACAGATCTATAGAAAACAAGGACTGAACTCGGATCGGTAGTGCGTAGCCTACCATACAAATTGTTCTACGACCACGCCGGACCGTCTTTTCACGGATACGTGTCGGACGTAGTGCGCAACCGCTCTTAGTGAAAATTTCAACTGTCTACCTATTGCGGTTTATGGGATACAGCCCGCTGACAGACAGACGGACGGACTAACGGACTGACGGAAGGACAGCAGAGGCTTAGTAATAGCGTTCCATTGGTTACGGAAACCTAAAAATCAGCTGTTCAGTACATTTTTCATCGCCGCCAAATTGTATGTAAAAAAACCTATTATTTACAGACGACTACCAAAACTGGGCTCCTAAAAGGGGATGACCAATAAACAATTCACCACAGCTGTCCATTATTGGAAATACTTAAGCCAAAGACCCAATTTCAATGAAATATTTTAATTGTGACTTTGTGTGTTGTGATGTGTCTTTTATGAGCACTAAATAAATGTTTTATCTATCTATCTATCTAAATTAGTTTTTTATTGTTAATTAATAAGAGCAGAGCTATTGCTGAGCAATAGTGGTAACGCCGCGACTTACAAGTTGTAGGTCGTGAGTTCAAATCCAAAAAAAATGCAGGCGCTTTACTTTGTGTAAACTGTTTCATCACCACTGCTCTCAAAACGGTAAAGGAAGACAGCGTGAGGAAACCGGCATGTCCTAGAACTAAAAATTCGAAGATATGTGACATCCACCAACCCGCATTGGGCCCGCGTGGTGGATTACGGCCCACACCCTCTAACAGAGAGGAGGCCTGTGCCCCAGCAGTGGGGACATTAAAAGGTTGATGATGATGTGAGACTGAAACAAAACAGGCAATGTTTCTGCTTCTACCAAATGCGGTCACGACAAAGTTACACCTCCACCTAACTTTCATGAATCATCACCAGACGTCGGAATTAGGTTGATTATTTATGCAGGTACTTGCATCGAAATGTTGATATTAATATGGATCTTCCCAGGATTTATTTATTTAACAATTAATGTACACACATACAAAAAAAGAGACAAGAAGAAGGAAACAGAGAAATATGTACAAAGGTTATGCTTATTTCTAAAGAAATCTCTTACAGCAAACCTGCGAAAGGAGAGATGGAAACAAAGAGAAGTAGACACCGTGTGTGATAGTGCTAGGACACATACAATGTAAAGATATAATACTTACTAAATAATGTTATATTAAATGCTTATTCCTAAAGAAATCTCTTACAGCAAACCTGCGAAAGGAGAGATGGAAACAAAGAGAAGTAGACACCGTGTGTTATAGTGCTAGGACACATACAATGTAAAGATATAATACTTACTAAATAATGTTATTTATTATTATTATTAATGTTAATTTATATTTAGATAGGTACTAATACATATAAACTTAATAATAATACATACTTATATGCAACTATGATGAAATGGAAAGAAAGTGTGCCTTCACTCTCCTTTTAAAAACTGCAAGAGTTTGGCAGTCCCTAATGTCAGGCGGCAGAGAGTTCCACAACCGTACTGCGTGCACAGTGAAGGAGTAGGAGTAGAAGTTGGTTGTGTGAGGAGGGGATTTAAGGAGATTCCTAAGATGCGACCTACATGGCGCATCAAAAGGGCGGGAATAGGAAAAGCGTTCTCGCAGGTAGGCGGGCGTTTTAGAGTTGTGAAGGATATTAAACTATTAAACAGCAGACATAAAAAAACGAGAGTTCCTGCGAAGACGGATAGGGAGCCACTAAAGTACCTTGCGAAAGTTGGAGACATGATCATACTTTTTAAGGTTGAAAACAGAACGAATACAGATATTTTGCAATCGCTCAAGTTTATTTAAAAGCTCCTCGGTGGCATCCAAATAACACGCGTAGTCAATGATAGGCTGAATGAGAGTTTGGGCAAGGGAAATTTTTCAAGGGGGATTTCTAATGGATAAACCCGTGTGGCCAACAATATTACAAATAAATAATAATAAAAACCTGTATTGTTTTCTTTTGTTCTCACAAGCTATGTTGTGTGAACTATAAATGTGGAAAAATCGCGCGTGTGCGCTTTGGAATTTTACAACTTCGGACATCCGATGTCGTTGATGTAAATTGGCAACGTCGCGCGTGCAGTGGTTTAAATTGTGTAAAAGTAAATAGCCTTTTTATTTAATTAATCACGGGATTTTTCTGCTCTTCAAAATTAATCTCGGGATTTGAAGCATATCCACTTTATTCTTTCGCTGTATGAAATCAGTGTAAGTACATAAATAACTCTACCTAATTCCGACCACTGATCGAACGTTTGGATACGTTATGTATTTAAACGTACGGCTATGATTACGAAACGGTTACATACATAACTCTCCAAATCAGATTCAGCGTACATAAAACTCTGGAATACGCATGCTACTAGAAAAGCACGCTTGTTTGCTACTAGGTAGTGTGATTAACAGCATGCACTCCGAGATATGAGATACTAAGCTTATTACGATCATATTTCTTTCTAGCACGTTTGAAATACACATGCTCATTATTTAACATTGAATATGGACGTTTCTTTGCGGAATGAATTAAATTAACATTATTATTTTATTAAAATAATATTATTACTTTCAACACATTTAATTAATTAATTCATCATTCCCTACACATTCATAATTTCGATACTTATAGAAATATAAAATGTTAAGTTTTATCATCGCCCCATCGAGCCATCGTGACTACGCAAACAAATCAAGTAGCATGCTCGCATAGAACACGTTCAGACTTGCATTGGAGCCACGTCGTTATTTTTCATAATTAAATCATTATTAGGTACCTTTCAAGATCAGCAGGGAGTTTAAAAAACGAAAGCCCCGGATTTGAAGAAGCCGAGTTCATACAACAGTACACTGCGCAATACGCTCGTGGCATTTTAAAACGTCCATGGATCAGGAGATAACACGACCACTCGTCTCGACACGGCAGCCGCAACTGCGCGCACCGCGACTATCGCTTAGGGCTAGCGTAGATGCGCGCGTCTGTGTGAGTGTGCCGTTTCGAACGTTTGTACGTAGTTTCCGTACTGTCCATATTTATACTGAGCTACTACGTAGCATTTGCTCGAAACTAGCATGCTACGTAGCATGTGTATTTAAGCCTACGATTTAATTCGAGGAAACAAAATAAATCACACCAACTTTTTTCCTTATTAAAATAGGAAAACTGTCAAAAATCAATAATTTTCCTCGGGAATAAATCTGATATCCTCCAAATATCACATAACTGGGTTTATAGTTATGACTTTACTTTCCTTGATTAAAATTGTCATAACAAACAGAAAACCAATTCCCGTTTTTAATATCTACGTTAAAAATGGTTCGTCACAATCTCATCTCAGTCAAAATTTGTCAATGTTGGTTATTTAGTAGGTAAGCTTTATAGATGAAAAAATATTTATAGTTTGTTTATAAATATTTGTAGCTCCGATATATTCTCAACGAAATTTTTTCCACTAATAGAAATCTGTACCCACTGTCATCGATTGCTATGCTACTTTTTATTCTAGAAAAATGCAGCCTAAGCGCAAACTTGGTCAAGTACAATCGGTGCTTGGTGTTCTATTAAAAAAGTTGGGCCGTCACGGGACACACGGCAGATGAGAAATATCTATTTTAATATTAGAATTAAAAATTGTTGTTGTTGGTTGCTGTTCTTGTATTTGTTGTTGTTGTTGGTGGTTGTGGTTGTTGGATGTTGTTCTTGTTGTTACAACACACATCTGCAACAACAACAATTTGTAGTTGTGTATTGTGTTACTTTTTTCGCATAGATGTTTCTAGGGAGAAGGGAGTCGAGAGCGGCGGCATAGTGGAGGCATCGTCGCACGGCGCTTGCCGTTTCTGTCACGGCATTCGGGTCGATTTTACTGCAAAGCCCCGCCAATAGATGTTTCACCTCAAAAATAGATGAAAATTTTCAAAAAACCCGACTGCAAAAAACAACGAAAAATTTCCAAATAAATTAGGAACTTTTCATGCAGTCTGATGCAGTCGGTGGTGTTTTTTAGGGTTACGTAGTCTTAACAAGGACAAGGAACCCTTATAGTTTCGGTCTGTTCATCTGTCCAACCGAGGCATAGCTTAGAGACTGTTAGTAATAGAAAACTGCAATCTTGCAAGCCAAGGAAAAAAAAACCAATAAAATTTTGATAAAGATTTTTCTTTCTCGTCTATCCTGTTATAGTGTGGGGTATTTTTGGATAGGTCTTTTAAAATCATTGTGGTGTCGTGCAGACTATTTTTCAATACAGCGATTCGTTTGCGAAATGTTAAATTTTAAATTGATATTTTTTGTTCGAGTCGAGCGGCCCTCCTTCACTATAAGCTAAACTGTTGGCTTAAAAAAATCTAGAAAAAATTATGATGTAGTATATATAACGAACTTTAAAAAAAAACTATCACGGATAAGTTAGTTCTGATTGTTTAATAGTCGCCCAACATACAAAATGTACCTACTTCAAAAAATTCAAATAAAACACTAAATCCCTAGAAAAAAATACTTAGGTAAAGTTATTACTTATTTAATATTTAAAATGGGTAGTACCTACACATGTAAACTTTAAGGAAAAATAAAAACTTTTTGTTCGTTTTTAATTTAAACGTTATTGTTCGTAAAACCATGAACTCAATTAATATAATAAAATGTTAATATAATAAACATAAAGCCCCATTCTAAGTCCGCATGTTGTATCGGGCGACTACGGAACCCTAAACTGCGCATGGCCCGACACGCACTTGGCCGGGTTGGGTTTTTTTTTTTACTTCAATCACAGATTTAAGCTACCAAGTGCATCTGTCTGCTTAAAAAGTAACTTGTTTGGAACTTTTTTGTTATTTTTTGTAGTCGGTTTTCTTTTTAATTTGTTGAAATCCATTTAGCCGTTTAGGCTACAGGCTGTGCCAAAGAAAAATACATACAAATACAGATACATATGTACACACTCTCGGAAAAACATAACCATACTTCTGAGGCAGATGGATAAAAAATACGACTAATCAACTCACACAGACAATCATCCCGTGTAAGAGAAAACAAAAAAAGTGCAATATAACTTTAATTTTGGAAGTCGGTATCAAAAAAACTTCTTTACAAAAAAATAGAACCAACTTCCAAAAGAAAACAAAAAAAGTGCAATAGAACTTTAATTTCGGAAGTCGGTGTTTCTGGTTTTGTTTCTTTGTTTTTTAACACCGACTTCCGAAATTAAAGTTCTATTGCACTTTTTTATTTTCTTTGGGAAGTCTATTTTTGTGTAAAAAAGTTTTTTTTTTAATTTTTTAGTTGTGATTCCCCATTAAATGTGTTAACAATATATATTTATGCGACAGCAGCAATCGCGGTTGATTTGCTGTAATTTTTTGAAGAGTTCCGTTGTCTGTCTCCGAGACTTATCATCAGATCTATATGAAATTTAATTGGGACCATTTTAGAATAAACCCCTTTCAAACAAAAACAAGAATTTTGCAAATCCGTCTATACAAGGTGTAACGGAAAGGTGTGGTCATATTTTAGAATCTGCATCTGCCCATCGATATGAACAACTTTATTCAAGAAAACCTGAAGAAATTCTAAAAAATTTTTTTTACTCCCCATACAAATATTGATCAGCTGATAATAAATTTGTATGGAAAGTCCAATTTTTTTTTTTGGGAATTTTCTATTTTTTCTTAGAGAAAGTTGTTCATTTCCACGGGCAGAACCGGCTCCTAAAATATGACCACACCTTTCCGTTACATCCTGTATATGACGAAGTTAAGCCCGAACATACATAAATAAACCGAATTGATAACCTCCTCCTTTTTAAAGTCGGTTAAAAATAAACTGGAAACCAGCTCCAATATACACAGTAAATGAAAATATAGAAACAGTAAACAACGTTGTTTTTCCATTTAAAATCAACAAAGAATGAAAACGTTCAGCTGTTCTATAAAAACAAAGATGGCGGACGTGAACGCGTCTCCGCCAATAAAATGCTAATAACAAAAACTTCAATTTCAGTATTGAAATATTGAGAGCCGGAGCGTCTAGGAAATGTAGATAGTTTTTGTAATGCTCATAGATGAGTTTTTTAAGGTAAGATTATGTGATTGTTATATTGCTCCTACGTAGACCGAGCTTTAAATTGGAAGACTGCCATACTGCTGTGTAACGGGAAGAAAAGCAAGAGAACTACTTCTCTTCTTCTTTTTCTTTTCGTGTCGTGGTACATTCACATATTTATACTGTTGGCCACGTACGCCCTGGTTCAGGCCATGGTACGAGCGAGAGGGAATGGGAAGCAGTCTCCTCCTTCTGCGAAGCAATAATGCTCGCGAAGGAGGAGGCGGAACGGGTGAGGGAGGCTCAACGACAAAGTCGCCCTCACGGCCCCGGCCGCTACCACCGCAGCAGAGGTACTAGTCGTAGGACGTCGCGAGACGATCTCCGGCCACCGTAGACCCGGGCCTGCGGACGGCGAGCATTGGGTAGCTCGCCGTCCGATGAGCACCAGGCCCGTGAGTCGAAAGCGCGTAGTGTTCCACGCGCGCCTCAAAGAGAATTTGTCTCAGCCACCACTGACGGGGCCCATCATGGCCGGTGCCTGCATGCCTAAGGGTAGCGGATAAATTCATAACAGAGTTACCGCTCCCCTGGGCACTCAGGCAGGGAAGGCGCTGTGGTGGGTTTTAGTCAGTAAGAGGCTCCACCCAGAGCGGGGGATGTCATTGGAAGAATCCATACAAAAAAAAAAAAGACCGGGTTGCACTCCGAGAGTGCCGGCAGAAGTGAAAACTTGAACATTATTATTAACGTTGTGCATTTCTGAATATTTTGGAATCGTCTTACGAATTTTTGATCAGGTCACGTGTCCTGACGCGAGTGTAACAATTTATACCCATCCCAAAAAAGTGCTCAACGCCGCTAAAGAAAGTGAAAACTTCTTTCAAAAAAAGTGGCCACGTATAAAGCGGTATCGGAGCCCTTGTTCAGATCATCGAGGGTGCAGGTGATATCACATTTGAGACACTCCAGCCGATTAGACATAGTTTGATCAGGAGCATCGCACTTGTACAGTGTATTTAATGGATCGGTGATCCCCCACTTCGCCAAATTGTATTTGCAGCGGCCTACTTGGGTACGCAACCGATTCAGAGTTTGCCATAATTATAGGCCACTGCAATTCCCGACCGAGAAGCAACTGCTGCTAGAAGAACTATTTAGAAACAAAAGAATATTTAAGAAGGGCCCTCAAATAATGTTTGTGAATATGTAATGTATTATGTAGGTATTTGTCACTTAGTCTGCGACGGCAGGATTGTTAGGATATAGCTTTGACGCTACGGCTGAAAGGAACGGATATGGAACTGTATTGTGGCGATTGTATACACTGCCTATAGCTGGCGTGTGAGCACTGGCCTCCAGCTGGCAGTCGATAATATTGAAGAGTGGTTCGAATGTTAATATTTGAATGAAAAAATAAGTTACTGTAGCGTTTTGTTTTATACTGTTAGGGCGCCCGCCGAAGAGGGCAGACACATGTATTCTCTCAATTATAAATAAAAGAGTTAAGAGTGAGCGCCCTCCCAGTGTTTACTTATAACACAAATCACATAGCCAGTCACTCTTATACATAACACTCTCGTAGCCAACGAGTAAGATAGCTCCCCACAGCTTGTAAAGAAATTTTTCTTCCACCGGCTAGCGTCAGAGATAGTATATGGCATGAGACCCTGGTTACCTATCTTCGGGTTTATTTCATGAGGTTTGTATGCAGTAAATAAGAGTCCTTAGATTTTGGTCTTCACATATATCACATTTATTGCTAACACTGCATCACACAAGAGAGCACTCAGTTTACAGAAAATTGTATGTTGAACTTACAATTTATGATGAAACACTTTTACCCTATCGTTCGAAGACAAAAGATTAAAGGTCCAATGAGGTGAGACCCTCAAGCGGTATGCCGTGGTCATCTAATTATGGGCATCTCTGGACACGTGGATGCTTGTGTTCGAAACCCTTTTGCTAAGACCGCATTGTTCTTCCAAAATATTGTGAAGTTTATGATCCGACCATTTTAGAAAGTTTTTCCTTATGATCAATTAAATCTAACGTAGGGCCCTGCCGACAAGAGAACATTCGGTTAGAATTTTAAATGCCATGCTTAAGACTAAGCGTTGCTACAGAAAATCCGAAAAGATTAAGTACTTACATCGTCCTACATTCTTATGCTTACAGCATTTGAACTTGACTCTGGTCCCTTTTACACCTCGAGCCATCATTAGGTGCTTTTAAGTAGTTTTTCCAATAAATAAAATTTCTTAGACAGACTCGTTGCAGATCAAATTGGAGAAAAGAAAAACGTCAAACGTCAATCTGTCATCTGTCAACTCGCAAAATAACGCTTTATTCCACGAATCTAAATTTATTCTATTTTTAGGTGTTACAAGCTACAGCAGCATCCCTGGAGCCCTGCAGTCTCTATAGAATCGCCAATTATTTCCACCCTACTTTTCTACCCGCTGTGCCCCAAAACCTGCAGCTCAACGCTGGTATCGACGATTCTATGAAAAAAAAAACTTTAAAAAAAAGTACAACGGACTTCAAAAAAAGACACTACTAATTACAAAAATACACTAAGAATTGTAAAATAACTTTAATTTCGGAATTCGGTGATTGTATTTTGTTTCTACGTTATTCGATAACGACTTTCGAAATTAAATACGACATTTCTTTATATAGATCAGTGCCCGTTGGCCACATCATGAGCTAGTCAAATAAATGTACACTGGCGTTTAACGATATACGATTCAAATGTTTGACCATATCATGAAATAATCGTGCTTGGCTACGGCTATTAGCGATCATATCGTAAAATAGTTATGTTGTCCACCGGCAGGGGTGCTGATGTCACTTCACTGGAAAATTAATTTTGATTTGCGTTCAGCCAACAATGTGCTGACTTTGGTCTTAAGAAAAATAAGCCGACAGAGCCCTGCATGGAGTTCCTATTTCTGTCTGAAAGGTTTAAAGGAACCAAAAATGTAAATAGGAATCAAAGCAATCCAAAAATCTACCAAAACACACATTTGAATCCGCCATCTTACAACTAATAAACTATTTTACAAAAAAAATCGACTTCCAAAAAAAAATACACTATAAATTAAAAAATAACTATAATTTCGGCCGTCGGTGTTTGTATTTTATTTCTTCGTTATTTGACACCGACTTCCGAAATTAAAGTTATTTTTTAATTTTTAATGTTTTTTTTTTTTTTAAGACGGTTTTTTTTTGAAAAATAGTTTTTTTATTTTTCACTTTTTAGTTGTAATACTCCAGAACTAAAACCCCCAATAAAGAACGTGGAATTTAAACATAGTCGTAATTGATAGAACACCAAAACGTCATACGTATTTTTCGTCTTTGTTCAGTTTATCCAAAAGCGATAAAGCAATTTCGATAAAATCTGTATGGGACCACCTCGGGAGTATAATCTTAAGTATAAAAAAAAAGTCAAAAGCCAAAAATCAAAATCAAAAATCAAAAATTGACACAGAAATCGGTGGGCATACATGAAAAAAAAACATACATACAGTTGAACATAGAACCTCCTCGTTTTTCGAAGTCGGTTAAAAACAAATTAGCGAACACGCTAAATCTCAACAGAATATAAGCGACGATAGAAAACACGAATTAGTATGATTTACATCGTGAATAAATACAAAACGTTGAGGAAATGCATCTCTTTGTGTTGAGGCAACAGCTGAGATTGATGGTAATAGCCGTCGACTCGTTAGGAGGAAGATGTAAGGTAATGGAGGCTTTGTAATTAATGAGGAGAGATGTGCAAATATTGTGTTATTGAAATAAAGATATGAGATAGGGAGAGAGGCGAATAAAAATACATAATTTTGGATAGCGAAACTCTAAGGGATTATAATAAAATGACCTTCTATCTTCGAGCTAAAATAACTTTCTAAACTAGATGCTGCTTTAATGCTCAAACCGTGCGAAGCCATTAGAAAATATAAATCGCAGACATTTTCTGCATTAAGCCAGCATCTAGTTTAGAAAGTACATAGTTTTTAAATACAGAATTTAGTCACTTTTATTCGAATAGAGTGCGGATGTAACACATTCTAATGTATTTGGCAGCAAATGTATCAAGTCAGCCATTTCGGTAAGCTTCGCTTTTTTTTTTTTTTGTGGGGTGGGAAATCATCCAATGACTTCTCCCGCTCTGGGTAGAGCGGGAGGGCGTGTCAGACTCTTACTGACTAAAACCCAGCCCTGTTCCTTCCTGCCCTGAGTGCCCAGGGGCGAGGTAACTCTGTTTCGAATTTATCCTCAACCCCCGGGCAAGCATCGGCCATGACGGGCCCCGTCTCTTTTGCTGACAACTCTTTGAGGCGCGCGTGGAACACTACGCGCCGTCGACTCTCGGGCTTGGTGCTGATCAGACGGCGAGCTACCCATTACTCGCCGTCCGCAGGCCCGGGTAGTAAGCTTCGCTGAGGTAATCAATCCTACAGCAAATTTCTCAGCTTCATTTTACTGAGATCGCACCTGTTTTAATGATTTCACATATTGTCCAGTTGCGTAGACACTTAGAGCGGTTGCGCACTACGTCCGATACTTATCCGTCAAATTATAGATCTATAGAAAACTCCATAATACCATACAAATTGTTCTACGACCACGCCGGACCGTATTTTCACCGATAAGTATCGGATAAGTATCGGACGTAGTGCGCAACCGCTCTTAGTGACAGTCTGACAATAATGCATTTCTTGTTTTTTATTGTTTATGATTTTGCGCTTGCGACTAGAGTTACATACATAAATTATTATTATTAAATTTATGGTACCTACAGGTTGAATTATACGTAATTAATGATAACTGTGCACCAGTTGTATAAAATAGTTCGATAAGGATTATTTGACGATTCTTTTTTGGCTAAATGTCACTTACTCATGTCAAATAAACACGACCTCCATAAAAATATAAGCGCATTTCAAGTTTCTGTCCATTTCCGGGATTGTTTTTGGCATTCCTCTATATGGGCTTTTATAACCTGATATAAATGAATTTATTATTATTATTACTCGCAGAACAGATGGTCCATGGGCCTACTGCTACTTAAATTTGGCGATTCTTCGGCCAGTGTCGGTACTCGTAACTTTGCGAAATCTGCGGATTTATTCACTTCTGATTCGATCACGCAAGGAAACTCCTAAAACAGCCCTCTTCATTGCCTTTTAGGTAACTTTAAGCCCTCCGATGAGGCTCATTTGTTGACAAAATCTATGATATGGATGGACGAAGTATTTTTAACCGACTTCAAGGAAAGGAGGAGGTTCTCAATTCGTCTGTATTTTTTTTTTTTTATGTGTGTTACCTCATAACTTTTTACTACGTGAACCAATTTTGAAGATTTTTTTTTTATTTGAAAGCTGTTGCTTCACATGTGGTCCCATTTTAATTTGGTCAAGATCTGTTGAAGAACTTCGGAGATACACAATGGAACTCTTCAAAAAAAAATGATAGCGAAACCATCCAGAATTGCTGCAATCGCATGTCTGTATATTGTTTTCACTACTTCACAACATTACATCACGCTGATACGCTCTGAAGGGGTATACAGATTTGTACAGTTCACCCTGATATGTTCAAATTCCCTATTTTTGGGGCTATCATGTCGGGCATAACTTTACTATTAATTTAGTTTTAGAACGGGGTACAACAACTAAAAAGTGAAGAATAAAAAACTTTTTACAAAAAAAATACACCCGACTTCCATAAATAATACTAAAAAATGAAAAATAACTTTAATTTCGGAAGTCGGTGTCAAATAACGAAGAAACCAAACTAGAAACACCGACTTCCGAAATTAAAGTTATTTTGCATTTTTTAGTATTATTTATGGAAGTCGGTTGTATTTTTTTTTCCTTAATCCAAAAGTCTATTAATCCTGAATTAAATGAATGTGAATTCCGACACAAATAAATAATTAAGCTAAAAGGTTCCTTCTACATAATACCTGAATATTTACGATTTCATTTACTCGCCTGTTTCATCCAATAGTTATAAATATGTCAACGTTGTTGTGTTTATTTATTTTTTCTTCCTCATTCTTTGTTATTGTAAGGGTTCGAAGTTGGGGGACATTATTAATGAAGATTATTATTAAAGCTAACATGTATATGTCACCCAATAGTTGCAAACACCGTGTAAGATTGTAATAAATATTGCGAGAGTATAAACTGTCAATAAATCTCATATAAATTTGATAAATAGTACAGTGAAGGTACTTAGCTATCGAAATCTTTTCAAAAATTGAAAGTTTACAATTTAACGTGAGTTTTCATAAACTAACAGTGTTTGCAATTTTACGGTGACATATTGTGATAAAAGGCTCGTAAAAAGATGGAAGTAGTGGAGGGAGGCCTATGCCCAGGAGTGAGACAGCGGAGGCCACTCTGACATGAGCTCTGTTACCATATTGGTAGTGAAGTGTCGTAAGGCCCTAGTGTGAGTTATTATATTTACATGATCACGTTTTGTTTTTCTTGGGGGGTGGGAAATCATTCAATGACTTCTCCCGCTCTGGGTGGAGCGGGAGGGTGTGTCAGACTCTTACTGACTAAAACCCATCCCTGTTCCTTCCCTGCCTGAGTGCCCAGGGGTGCGGTTACTCATTTTCAGAATTTATCCGCTACCCCTAGGCATGCAGGCAACGGCCACGATGGGCCCCGTCAGTGGTGGCTGACAACATCTCTTTGAGGCGCGCGTCGAACACTACGCGCCGTCGATTCACGGGCCTGGTGCTGACCGGACGGAGCTACCCACTGCTCGCCGTCCGCAGGCTCGGGTCTACGGTGGCCAGAAATCGTCTCGCAACGTCCTACGTCCAGTACGCCCAGTACCTCTCCTGCGGTGGTAGCGGCCGGGGCCGTGAGGGCCACTCCGTTGAGCTTCCCTCATACGCGTCCCGCCTCCGCGTTCACGAGCATTACTGTTTCGAAGAAGGCGGAGATTGCCTCCCATTCCCTCTCGCTCCGTACCATGGCCGGAACCAGGGCCGGGCGCGATACATGATCACGTTAAAGTAAACGTTAATTTGTATTCAAAATGGATATACGCGCCGTCTGGTGACAATACAGTGAAACACAATTACTCCATACGATTTAACATAAGTAGGTAAACTTTTATGTTAACGCGTTCGAATAGGTAAGAATAAAAACTCGCACAACTAGATCTTAAGGTAGCCAAGCATGAACGACCATATTCGCAATAATATAATACGAAAACTCACCAGGGATATAACTGCAAAGAAAATTACACGACCTGCAAACAATAAATTCAAAACGAGAACACTAAAAAATCCGCATCACCTGTAGGTATTATAAAAAGAGAGGAGAGAACTGGGGTAATATTTTGTTCTCATTTGTCCCCCCTTCCCCCGATAACAGGGACTTAGTAGCGATGCACGATAGTGCCACCAGCCAAGTTCGCGTGAAAATGTGAATCCAAATCAGAGGATTTTATCTCTGATTTATGTTAGCGGTACACGTGTGCTGCAAGCCCATACTTTATACGGAAGCTAAACCTGGGATGGGGATTGCTTAAGCCTTGGCTTAGGTATTACATGTGCGGGCAATAGGTGATATATTTTTGGTAAATTATAGTGCTGTATTTTGCATATGAAATCAAGAATTATAGTAGAGCTTTTTCTAAAGTAGCTCGGCCGGGATAGTCCACGCCACTTGATGATAGAATTAGGTATGGATGGTTGTACAGTATTCTGCAGTGGCAACCGAACCAGTGTAGTCTAGCATCGCATTATATTGAAGCTCTTTACTACGCTAGGCCAACTGTATTCTATGACGTCCTTACACGACTGCGACGACGCGTGACACATATTATGTAAATTAATCGGCACATAGTTGTGTAAATTAAACGTCAGATAGGCCATCTGCTTTTTTCATCATCATAATTTCAGCTGGACTTGAAGAACTTAGCAAACTCTACCACAGTTTGTAGGATTAAGCTTATTATACGCTATCTTTACTCGTACATTCTATAAAATCTCATAAAACCATGAATTGCAAACATGTTTTCATACATCGTGTTTTACGACTAAAATATATGAAAACTCACCTGTTTAATGAAAGTAATATTATTTTGTATTGCATTTAGATTTATTATTAATCTTAATGTGGAATTCTGATTCGTTAAAGAGAAGGAATGAACAAATTCATTATAAACTATGTACTAATAGTGTCGTTACTCGCAACTGCTTCAATTAGACCAAAACGGCGCCCATATTACGTATCTTGCAAGAGCAAAATGATGGCGATTATTGCACAATAATTGTTCTCAAACGGCAAATCCGTGTTATGTATCAGCGATAGCGATTGACTGCCTAGAATACGCCTGCCGCAAACCTAAGTACTGTGGAGCCTTCAGGGCTCCAGGGGTGCTTCTGACGGACCTTTGATTCCAATAATATGTATGGCAAAAACGCTTGAACGCACGGAAATTCGTACTAGTTTCCACAAGGTCCGTGTAATAGAAAACTCCAGACGTAGGCTGAATACTATCCAACATAATATTGCGTTCAGTTAGCCAAAGAGGATACTCCCATAGGATATGATGTGCGGATTGATCGTATGCGCAATCAGGTGTAGAACATTGACATAAAGGTGAGGCAACAAGCTTGAAGGAAAATAATTTGGCTAGGGGGGCTGCAGCCCAGCGAATGCGACTAGCTGACCCGCTGGTTATTGACAGCACCCCAGTTGCTCTCCCAGTGAAGCCCGTGCTTCTAAAGGCAATGGACCGGGCTGTTGATGACGGTTTCGTGACGGTGCAACGTAGGAGCGAAGCAGAAAGAACCACTGCGGCCAGGCTCCTGCGGAGTCCAACGTTAAGCTGAGAGCAGCGAAGTCGAACACTCCGGTGTACATCTCGCGCCTCCACTACGCCACTGAGGCAGAGGACATCGTGGAGTACGTGCGCCGAAAGCTGAACTATACGGCGAGAGTGCAGCTGTTGGAGTCGCGCCGCTACGTAAATTTCTAGGCGTTCGTAGTGCGCATTCCAACGTGCTTTCTCAGGCAGGTGTTGGAATAAAGCTTTTGGCCGCAGAACGTGGTGTTCCGTCGCTTCTGCGGAATTATTCCACACAAGGGCACTTGACAAAGTCTTAGTGCAGTGCTAGTGATGTGTTACTAACATAGGTTTAAGCTTTATTTACTAACACTTTCTGTTAATAATATGTATACTTTGGGCTTTGCCGCGCTGCTAAGTAAACTCAGAGAGTCATTCTACACAAGGGTAACCCTGAGTAGGAATGAAATTGTAAAAGCTGTGTACCGTGTCGTCCATCTTGCAAGAGAGGTAAAGACTTGTAATATATATTTTTAGTAATTGTATTTGTGTACTTATTTTAATATTCTATCTGTGTTATTTTTGTTAATGTTTACGGTAGTTAGTAGTAGTTAAGAGTATGTCTCTATATGATATGGGTTTAATAATTGCCTGAAATAAATTATATTTAATTTAATTTAATTAATTATCTATGGGTATATGCAACCCGAAATAAATAAATTATTATTATTAAATACACCTGTATACATTTGTGTGCATAAAGAACAGAAAAATGTTTGTAAAACTTTAAGATATTTTTGGCAATCTGAATGTTTGTTGGATAAATTGTTACTTCTTGAGGACGGAAAAAAGTATGAAAGCTGTTTTTTTTTTTGTGAAATACTATGACTTTGCTTATTGCTATCATCAGCCTTTTATTGTCCCCACTGCTAGGGCACAGGCCTCCTCTCTGTGAGAGGGTGTGGGCCGTAATCCACCACGCGGGCCCAGTGCGGGTTGGTGGATGTCACATTTCTTCGAATTTTTGGTTCTAGGACATGCCGGTTTCCTCACGCTGTTTTCCTTCACCGTTTTGAGAGCAGTGGTGATGAAATAATTTACACAAAGTAAAGTGCCTGCCTGGGTTTCAACTCACGACCTACAACTTGTAAGTCGCGTCCAATACCACTGGGCCACCTCTTTGTCTTTATTGCTATATTAGTATTCAATTGCTTTTTTTTTTCTGGGGGAATCTTTCAACAGGCTTGGACTTTTGAGATAAGACCAGGGAATGTGGGATTCCTACCTCACTAAAGCCAACCCGGTGATCAACATCAGCACATGGAACCCGCAAAGACTACTCTGCGCAATGGAATTCATCTGCTTAACTTGTTCCCAATTATGTTGGAGTCAGCCTTCAGTCAACGGGATGCAGCTGTATACCCAGTATCTCACATGGAACTACTAGGCAGCAGTAGCTATATAGGAGTAGATAGGTATCCGACTCTCACATCCCTGTTACTGGGTAACACAATACTCCTTGGCAAGACTGCTGGCCAAACTTTCAAGCTTCTGACTACCTGTAAAAATCTACAAATCGCAGCCTATTTAACGTGTATTCCGAAGCACGGAGGTATCTAAATGTAAAATATGAATCACTCCGCCGCAGGAGACGCCCTGGGCGTCGTAGGCCCGAGTCGACGGCGCGCAGTGTTCCACGCGCGCCTTAAAGAGATATATGCAGTAATTGACGGGGTCCGCTAGGGCCGATGCCTGTCTGGATCGCGGATAAATTTAAAAGAGAGTTCCGCGACTATGGCACAGGCCACTGTAAGGTTATGGGTGGGTATTAGTCTGTAAAAGTCTGATACGCCCTCCCGCTCCACACAGAGCAGGAGAAGAAATTCAACCCACACCTCAAAAAAAAAGGTATACTAGCTTCTTTATGGAATTAGTTACCCGGGCCTGCGGACGGCGAGTAATGGGTAGCTCGCCGTCCGATCAGCAACAGGCCCGAGAGTCGACGGCGCGTAGTGTTCCACGCGCGCCTCAAAGAGTTGTCAGCAAGAGTCGGGGCCCGTCATGGCTGATGCCTGCCCGGGGGTTGAGGATAAATTCGAAACTGAGTTACTTCGCCCTTGGCACTCAAAGGCAGGAAGGAACAGGGTTGGGTTTTAGTCAGTAAGAGTCTGACACGCTCTCCCGCTCCACCCAGAGCGGGAGAAGTCATAGGATGATTTCCCACCCCAAAAAAAAAAAAAAAGGGTTAGTACTGCCCCCACTATAAATAATAGCCTATGTGCTATTCCAGACTATAATCTATGTCTATGCCAAATTTTATCCAGATTCATTCAGCCGTTCTGGTGTGATTGAATGACAAACATTCATCCATCCGTTCATCCATCCAAACATACAAACATTTGGATTTATAATATTAGTAGGATTAGTAGAATTCATACACGAACCAACGTGCAACGTGACAAAACTCCTTACTTAAAACACTAAAACGTATTGTTACAACATTACAAAGTCAATTTTCTTGTTTTTCTTACCGACTATCGTATTTCCAGAGCTAAAGGGAGTCGTTGAGCTAGCATCAACACATGGAGACTGAAGCTCAAAGCCTCTAAGTAGCTTACAACTCTTCATTGTGAAGTCGACAACGAGTGAATCTGAGTGAAAATATGAAATATTTATTTTCTTGAGGCACTGCGATAGTTTTCTTTAGAGTGGCGTTTACAGGACTATTTTGTTTTACATACTATAGGTACGTTTATACATTGAAAAATATATAACACTATCAAACCCGACAGACGTCGTCCTGCCCGGAAAAGCATTCAAACCTTGCAAGGACCCACTCGAACGTACACAAAAAATATCATTAAAATCGTCCCTGCCGTTTAGGAGAAGATTAGTAACATACCGACAGGAGCGCCACTTACCGGGTCCAATTTTGTTTTCAAACCATCCAGGAACCCATTAAAATATACACACAAAACTTCATCCAAATCGGTTCAGACGTTTAGGAGGAGTTAGATGACAAACACACGAACAGAAGGATTAAATATATACTAGCAGAGCCGGCAGACGTCGTCTTGCCCGGAAAAGCATTCAAACTTTGCAAGCCACTCGAACGTACACAAAAAATATCCCACCGTTTAGGAGGAGATATGTGAAATACCGACAGCAGCGACACCTACCGAATGCAATATAGTATTGAGTATTGTATTTTCAAACCATCTAGGAACCCATTGAAATATACACGCAAAATTCATCCAAATCGGTTCAGCCTTTTAGGAGAAGTTAGGTGACAAACACACGTATAGAAGAATTATATATATATGATATATAACATAATGCCAGTTAAAAATGTCTAAACCCCACCAACCCCAAAATCTCGAAATAACTGAAACCATTCTGCCACGGGAAACAGCCTACAAGGGCTCGGCTTAGAGCTTTAGACAGAATAAACTTCATAATAAGAGCCATTTCAAAGCATACCTACCAACAGTTATTTGCATGATTTAACTAACTAGCCAAGTTTGTCCCACTGTTGGGCAAAGCTCTAAGAAAAAGAAAAAGAAAGAAAATACGTTTATTTACGGTAAACATGACGCAAAAAACAGAGAAAAAACAAAAAGCTGGGGAAAACATGCGTCACATACACGCAAAACGGCCATCGCTCAGCATAATGCTGCGACCCAGAGCCCCAGCGCTGGTTTTCAGCGACAGCCGGCGCTGACGTCATGACGTCGACCGGAGCAGCAAACAATGAGTAAAACTAAATACTATACAGCGTAATAGATATTAATATTTAAGTGGTCCCACTGCCACTTCCACACAACTCTGTCCTTTGCTAGTACGGGCCAGTCTTTTCGGTAGAAGTTGAGCTCGTCCCACCATCTTCGCCTTGGTTTGCCGTGATGTCGTCTGGTATTTAATGGGACCCATTGGATCCCATCGTTTTGTCCATTTATCACATAACATGTGGTGGTCATGTCTGTCCCAATCCCACTTAAGCTTAGCGACTTTTTGGGATAAATATTTGCTGTAAAACAAGACTTGAGCTGTAAAACCTGAAACAATCTAAACAGAACTTGACTCACTGAGCGAAATAATATTTTTTTTATTATTTTCCGAGATAAAAATATTTTGGTGCAAGTCATGAGAACTTACATAACATAAGTACTTTAACTTGAAGGTTAAGTTAAGATTATTTAATTAACGTCTGGAGGTAATCACCTTGCGTAAGTACAGCCAAAATTGTAGCAATAATCATGAACCTTATTATAGAAAACAATAATTAGTTACCATAGCCGCCTAGCTTGTCAGATGATAGATGACAAATGAGACATGATGAACGTCGTTTTTAGGGTTCTGGACATTCAAATGAAAAACAGAACCTTTATAGGATCACTCGTGTCTGTCTGTCTGTCTGTCATAATCATTTTGCTCTGAATCTATTGGACCGATTGAGTTGTTTGGTATACACATGAATATTTGTGACCGTAACACGAAGGTGTAACGTAAATAAACTAATTTGGAATTCAGGGGTCACTTTTGAGGTGCAAATCGGAAAACTTTTAAGTTCAATAGTTAAAAAAAATACTGAAAATGGTTCTTGAGTTATAAAATATGTAAAAAAAAAACAACGGGTTGCCGGCAGAAGTGAAAACTTGAACATTAACGTTGTGCGTTTTTGAATATTTTGGAATCGTCTTACGAATTTTCGATCAGGTCACGTGTCCTGACGCGAGTTTATCATTTTATACCCATCCGAAGAAAAGTGCTCAACGCCGCTAAAACAGTTATCACTTCAAAAATTTCATGGGAACCCTTTGCGCGCTATTCTGACTAGCACTTGAACAGTTTTTAGATTCTGTAGGATTACTAGTTTGGATATAGGAGGTAATCTTCGAAACTATTCAACTGATTTCACTATTGCAGATTTTTTTTTTTACTTTTTTTTTTTTTTTTACTTTTATAATACGTTGCCTCCACACTAGGAATTATTCCTGTATCGTGGGTGCGTTCACAAACATGTAAACTCACATACACAAGACACCCAGACCCGGAACAACTATCTGTAGGCCATACAAATATTTGTTCCGTGCGGGGATCGAACCCGCGACACGCAGCGCAGCAGCCGAACGCTCAACCACTGCGCCAACCGTGCCGTCCAGATTGGAGATATAGGTTATTATAATACCTGAAATAATGCACATTTCCTGTGGTATACGCCAAGGGTGCAAAGCCAGCAAAAGGAATAAAATCTAGTATCTAACACAATCTCCAATAATCGCTAATCGCTAGTCACCTTACCCTCACACCACCCCCGATATTCTTTTTTAAGACGGCCGGACCTCAAAATTGTAAATTCATGTCTCTGGTCTACAATACCAGCGCCAGCGCACTTTTGAGGGTTAATTAGGGTTGTTCATTTTTTTATGTATTCTTAATGGTTCCGTGCCGTTGCGTTCGGTGTTTCTTATGCTGGGGCTGAAATATTACTGTTTTATTTGTTTACTTTTGGGCTTCGTGTTTTTGTTTCTTTGTTTTCAGTTCGGAATTAGTTTTGGAGGACAAAAATCTGCATAGCCAGATGTTGAATTGTTGACTGTTTAGTAGGTAGTATGCCAATAGCTATCATAAGGCTTCAACAGCTGTAAAAGAAACGTAATGAACAAAACTTTGTTGTAGTTTTTATCCGTCTTCAAAAAGGAGTAGATTCTCAATTCAACTGTATGTTTTTTCAGGGCTCCGTTATTTTTCTCCGTTGCTCCGCTCCGAACAACGGGACCCTATTACTATGCCTCCGCTGTCCGTCCGTCTGTCAGCGGGCTGTATCTCACGATCCGTATTATTTTTTTAACCGAGTTCTGTATGTTTTTTTTTTTTTGTTACGCGAATTCTCCGTCAGTTGTGAACCAATTTTCAAAATTCTTTTTTTATCTGAAAGAATATACTCCCGAGTCCCATATAAATTTTATCAAAATTGCTTCAGCGCTTTTTGAGAAACTGAACAAAAACGGAAAATACGTGTACCTCGATGACGTTTTGGTGTTCTCCAAATGTTTAAATTCCACGTTCCATTATATTGGGGTTTTTAGTTCTGAGGTATAACAACTAAATAGTGAAAAATAAAAAACTTTTTTACAAAAAAAACAACCGACTTCCAAAAAAAAATTACACTAAAAATTAATAAGTAACTTTAATTTCGGAAGTCGGTGTCAAATAACGAAGAAGAAAAATACAAATACCGACTTCCGAAATTAAAGTTATTTATTAATTTTTAGTGTAATTTTTTTTTTGGAAGTCGGTTGTTTTTTTTTTTAAAAAGTTTTTTTATTATTTTTTTTTATAGCGGCTATAGAATCACACGCTTTGTGAAAATTTCAACTGTCTACCTATTACAGATCATGAGATACAGCCCAAAAAAAAAAACACGTTTCTTGAAACGTGTTTTTTTTTTTGTTTTTTCTTTCAGTTTATGGTACGGAACCCTTCGTCCGACTTGCACTTGACCGTTTTTTTTTATGTTTCGCGATTATTACGCCAATTATGGATTGTCTTACTTCGGAGGTGGTCCCATATAAATTTTATTGAAATTCACTCAGTGTTTTTTGAAAAAATAAACAAAAACAAATAATAAATACGTACACGGATGACGTTTTGGTTTTCTCCAATTAGTTCAAATTCCATGTTATTAGGGGTTACCAGTTCGGGTATACTTTACTATTTAGTGAAAAATAAAAATTTGCATGAGATCATGCCATTATGTCCCAACTACATACGAGTACATATGTTGGATTTGAATATCAGAGTTTTACGTGCTGCAACTACCTTAATACACCTAAAAATTGCTCGGATATTTAATACATTCAAACAAAAAAAACAGCATTTTATCCTTCAGCTTTAATTTTAATAACACGGTGCACAGTCGCAAAAAAAACAAATATGAACAAACACAGACAGAAGAGCACAAAGGTGTTGTTTATTTCAAAAGAAATTTCTTCCAGCAGACCTGCGACAGGAAAGTTCTATGAGAGATGTAGACACAGTGTGTATTAACAGATAAAACTTAAATAGACTATAACAACAACGACAACTGCCAACACAAAAAACAACAACAACTCAACATTAAACTAATTCTAAATCCTACTTTTCTCAACACCTATAATTACAACCAGTAACACTGCCTACTCAGAAATAAAGTAAGAAAACTGGGTCTAGACCACGCAAATGTTTTCAATTGAAATATTAAATAATTACCATGTGTAAGGGCTAAAGTAATTGAGATAACAAATGTGGACAACCCTATGGTTAATAGAGGGATTTTATCATGCGATCAGAAATTGTAAGGGTTGGATCGATAGCAGGACTTTTTTTGAGAAAAATATTTTTGAATAGGTGATTACTGGAATTAAAGATACAATTTACTTTACACATACAATGAAGGATAGAAAGAATTTAATGAAGTTTAGGTTAAGTAATAAAACAACACTTTTACCTACAATATTAAAATATAACTGCCCTGGTGGATTGTTGGTAGGCCATTTGCACTACCAACAATCATGAGGCCTGATGCACTTAAGCATGAGGCACTCGTGACTTATCCCACAGGAGTCGTGCATTTCTTCGAGATAAAATGTAGTGAATAGCTCTCAACGATAGAGTAACTTACTATCAGTGTAATAATTTTTAAATCAGATCAGTAATTCCATTCAAACGACAATTTGTACATACGTATTCATAATATTAAGTGTTTATGACAAGAGTGAATAGGTGACTACTGGGCCATCGTGCTCCATCGTGACCACATCATCGCTTACCATCAGGTGAGATAGTGGTCAAGCGTGAGCCTATTAATGATAAAAAAATATTAGTTAAAAAAAATACAAACATCCGAATTGATAATCTCCTCCTTTTGGAGGTCGGTTAAAAATTAACAGGCCCCTAATACTTGAAACTTTCAACTTGAACAACTATACCAAAATGAATCGTTAGGAGCCTAAACTATTCTGAATAATCAAATACTGAAGTGTCATCAATGATAATATTTAGAGCTCCCTAGAACACTCAAAAAACTTTTTTACAAAAAAATAAATCCGACTTTCTAAAAAAGTGCAAAATAACTTTAATTTCGGAAGTCGGTGTTTCTGGTTTTGTGTTTTCGTTTTTTGACACCGTTGTGGTTCTCCATAAAACTGTGTTAACAATTCATAGACATACAATCGCAGCAATCGCGGTTGATTTGCTGTAAATTTTTGAAGAGTTCCGTTCTCTGTCTCCGAAATCAATCATCAGATCTATATGAAATTTAAATGTAACCATTTCGGAACAAACCCCTCTCGAACAAAAAAAGATTTTTGCAAATCCGTCAATATGTGACGGAGTTATGCCCGAACATACATAAAATAAAACATCCGAATTGATAACCTTCTTCTTTTTGAAGTCGGTTAAAAAAAAAGCAAATTTTATTCTCAAAACCTTGCTTTATTTCAGTCTAGAATAACTTAATTATTCCACCCAAAGTCTATATTGAAGTAAATACTTAGAAACTTCGGCTGTAATTCAAAAGCCTCCATGAGTATCACCTCATTATGCCTACACACGATGGCCAACCCTCCTCAAACATCAGTCCTTCAAAACCAACGTGGAGACAGACAGACATCTAGGTCTATGTTAGTTTATGTATGTAGTCGACTGTTTTTAGATGTGAAGGACTCTTGGTGTTGTGTTACGGAAAATTTGGGAAAATAACTATGGAAGAACTGTTACAGGTGAAGGAAAAACTTCAATAGATTGATCGTTGAGCTCGGAGAAGGCATCGGGGAGGCAACAGCCTCGTCCCGTAAAACGCCGAATCCCACTAGATAAAATGACACCAGCTAAAGAAATTCAATAACAAAAAAAAACATTTTTACAACAAAAAAAAACAACCGACTTCCAAAAAAGAAAATACACTAAAAATTAAAAAATAACTTTAATTTCGGAAGTCGGTGTTTGTATTTTATTTCTTCGTTATTTGACACCGTCTTCCGAAATGAAAGTTATTTTTTAATTTTTAGTGTATTTTCTTTTTTGGAAGTCGGATGTTTTTTTTTTTTTGTAAAAAAGTTTTTTATTTTTCACTTTTTAGTTGTTATACCCCACAACAAAAAACTCCAATAACATGGAACGTGAAATTTAAACATACTCGTAACGGGAGAAAACAAAAACATCATCTAGGTATACGTATTTTTCGTTTTTGTTCAGTTTCTCAAAAAGCTCTGAAGCAATTTTGATAAAATTTATATGGGTGGTCCTCGGGAGTATATGCTTTCGGATAAAACAAAATTAAAATCGGTCCACAACTGACTGAGAAATCGGCGGACACACATAAAAAAAAACATACATAGGTACAGTCGAACATAGAACCTCCTCCTTTTTCGAAAGTCGGTTATAAAACATCGCAGTATAATCCTAGCCTTACACCCTTGAGCATTCGAAGTCTAAATTGTATGTTGTGTAATATAGCTCATAATTATTTATAGCAAGCCTGTTGGGATTCAATACTGATGCCTAGATTAGATAATATAATTGCTTAGCTTTAAACGACATTTATTTTAATAAATAGATTCTGTAGGTGGTCGCTATCTCAGCAAGTTATCATCAGCTATCTAGACTATTCCTAACTATATTGGAGTCGACTACTAATCTTATCGGATGCAGATAAATACCAGTATTTTTAAATGTCTAATTATATTCCAGGCGACTAACAAATTATAGGGAGACTAACTATTTGCTAATAAAAATCGTAGGCGAGGTTCTATAAATAATAACATGGCGACTAATATTAACAGTGGGATTACAAACATTATATTATTATCAATTGACATATCAAATTAACCAGAAAGTTAACCACTGCGACGTACGATGCCCAAGAGCGAGCGAAGCGAGCTCGCGAAACTAGCACCCCGACACGGACAGGTTAGGCTCGAAGGGGATGACGAGGGCTTAAGGAAGCGAGCAAAGCGAGTGAACGTTATCCCCTTCGTGTTAGGTTCCTTTAAACCCTGAAGACAGAAATAGGAGCCCCGAACAGCGGGGCTCCGTCAACCTACCTTACTTGCAACTGTCGTTAGCACATTTTAGTGAAAAAGCATGTTGCTTTTATTTTTTGTTTATGACATACCAAAACATACCAAAATATGACATACCAACTCGATGCCTTCGCTGTAGCTGCCAACTTACTGTTTTTGCTACCTGCTTTAAATATTTTTTTAATCCCAAATTCAGATTAATTTGTCGCCGCGTTAAATTATTTTTGCCAACTGCTTTAATTATTTTTTAATCCTAAATTTAGATTTATTTGTCGCCGCGTTAAATACATGCTATTTTAAATGAAACGCATATCTGAACTCCATGTTTCCCACAACCCAATTACTCGGTAACACGATAGGTAGGTAGGTACCGCTTGGTAAAACAGGTTTTTTTTTTGTGTTTGTTTATTTTGTAAGATACTTAATTCATCTAAGATTTTTCTTAACAAGATTCTAAGAGAGTGAGCTAGGCCTAAAAGTAAACCTTGGTTTTGAAGCCTTGAAAAAAGGCAAGTTTACCCATGAAGCTGTAATGTCACATAGTGACTTTTCATTGCATCATTCTTGTTATACATCAAGATTATAATGAAAAACTAATAATGATGCATTCCTGCCTGTTGAATTTTATAGGCCTAAAACCAAATATCCAATTTTTTTACCCAAAATAACTAACCAAATAAATCCTCGAAGCTCACAGACCATCACTCACAAAACACGCCATAGATAAAAAATGGAGGCCGCTCGGTACAGAGTGGCGCTTGCATCAGTTATCTGTGGAAACCTTTCACACTTGTCACCCCAAATCATGTAGACTACTTCCCTGAAAGATATGGTATTAGCATGCACAGAAATGTTGAAGAGATTAATAATATATGATTTTTTTATGACACATTTTATATTGATAATCATAAACTGCACTCACTGTTATGGGCACAGAATTAGTTAAGTATTCTAAACTAATATTACTAAAACGATAAAATTATTTTGTTAACATACAAATGCATAGTAATATATTTAAATTACAATTCAATTTCTTAATGTAATAATGGGTTGTTTCCTAACAAAAAAAAACCTATTTAAATCGTCAGTTAGATTACAAAAAATATAGAATACGTATTTTTCTTTTGTAACGTTGACCAAAAATAACATCAGAAAACATTTAGTCGACTCTTCACGTGACCAGAGGGCTGGCCTGTTTTTCGGCCAAAGTATCAGTATTGTCATTCAACGTGGCAATGCTGCCAGCGTTCTGGGCACTTTTCCCATTGACAGCGATGTAGACCAATTCTTCGTTGGCCAATGAGCTGGAGTACAGCTCAATGTGCAACGAAAAATTGGTCCCAGATCTTTTATGCCGCTTGTACATTATTTATTTATTAGTTTTGTTATGTATATTGTAAGCGATTAATTAAATAAATCTTGTACCAACAAAGTTATATTCCATTTATTTCTATGTTTTATCTTACAATTTACATTTTAAAATATTAAAATATAAAACATAAAAACATTTAAAAATATAAAAAATTGTATCCCACTGGTATCGAGATCTAAGGGTCTAAGCTGCCGGTGGTCAGGGCTCCTGAGAGAGGAACCTCCTAACTATGCACGCCATGTCAAGGAGTACTGCCTTCTGGATCAAGCCCTTGATCCAGCTGCCCAACGAGAGCCTCCTTAAGTGTTCGTCGAGGCTCTTGGCTATTAAACCATTGGCCGTCACGACTATCGGCACAATGACTGCTGTATCCACCTCCAACATGTCGACAACCTCGCGAGCCAGATCAAGATACGCGAGCCAGATCAAGGTAGTACCAACAAAGTTATTATTATTATTAAATCTAAATATTAGGTTATAAAAAAATAATGTTATCGTGTTTTTTTTTAACTATGGCATAGAATTACCGCGCTATTGAGAAAAAACAGTTGGTATAACTTAAAGGTGAAAAAGCAAAAATAAAAAAAACAAAATCCTGTATACCAACAGATTCTACTTAAAAAAATCCTATTTACATAACCAAACAAAACTATTGAAATAAAAAACCAGGATTTAGAATAAATTCGGCCATACGTTTTAAACTTGCATTTCGCCGCATACCAACGAATATTATAAATATTCAGAGAACATAAATCAGTAGTTCACGAGTGTACCGGGCAACGTGCCAAAGAGCTATGACCAATATGATATGACACTGTGATGTGGATAACCCCTTATATTTCATTATATAGGTTAGTACATAAATAACGCGGGGCAGGCCCCCTATATACATAGCCTATATGCTATTCCAGACTATAATCTATCTCTGTGCCAAATTTCATCCAGATCCATTCAGCCGTTCTAGCGTGATTAGTGTGACAAACTTTTTGGATGCTTATATGAAGTAAGCATCCAAACAAAAAACAAAAATTAGTAGTATTTTCACTCAAGAGATTAATTAAATTGTGACTACCTATGATAAAATCTTGTGGTTTTATTTGGGTTTTGAAAATGGTAGATGATTAATTCATTAAGAGGGAACAGGGCCTGCGAGGAATTTACAAAATAGGTATTTGAAGAAACTATTTCCATCGTGCTCCCTCAAGCCTGCCCCTGTAGAGTGCGATAGGGACAGCTGCAGCCCAGACCGATTTTATCACAAATTTTTTTAACGAGATTGACGTTTCGTATTCCCCTTTTTTCTCCTCGAAAACTGAGCCGATTCAATTATTTTTGGCACCAATTTTATAAGAAAGAGTATGTGTAGGTCCGTATTAAATGTTTTTGTTAAAACTTTTCTAATTTGTTTGGTAGTCTTCTAAGAATAGCGGTAAAAATAATCGGACGGCGAGCTACCCATTACTCGCCGTCCGCAGGCCCGGGTAGAATCACACCTTAACGACGAAAATTCCGAACGCCGAAGAACCGTCTAATGGGAAACTACAACAAAATCGCTACACGAACCAATAGCATCGACATCTTCTCTCTTTCCGCATATTCCGTACGAGACTTCTAACCAGCTCGGAGTCTCAAGACCTCTGTGTGGTGTGACACGAGCCGCCTAATAATATAATTGTGTGCACTTTCATTTCCATGTTTTTAGTTTTTTTAATTATTTTGCTTTTTTTTGGTATTCAGTAAAAAAAAATCTGTATTTCCGTTTTTTTGGGTGTTGTATTTGTAACTTGTTAATAATAATTCAACTAACAATATATAACTTGTTGTTTAATCATTAAGTTCTAAGATAGTGAGTGACTATTTTATATTAATTAATTATTTAATATAAAATAGAGACTTATCACATCATAATCGATACATAATACCATTGAATGCACTATCCGTATTTTCATTTCATTTCTATATTAATGGATATCTTAAAAGCTCTCAACGAGTAATACTTTTAATATCCGATAATTTAATTTATCTCACACGATCCCTATTTTTCTTTCATTTCGCTCTCTTAAAATACCTCATCACTAGCTTTGCCGGGGGCTTCACCCGCGTGACAGTCAATAAAAATCCTCTTCCAGGATCAAGGTGTTTGCCCATTACTCCGTAATATCATAGATTATGACCATACCATGACGGTGCTAACAACATGTCAAGCAAAAAAAAATCTTTATATTGAAATGTATGAGACAATACCCACCAGACCGTTCCATCACCGTTCAACACCATCGCGTGCCATGCACGTAGCGTATCGGCACCAGCAATATACATAAATGTATTATGTATGCATGCCAAACCGGTGCGCATAGGTGGCGAAACGGTGAGCATACAGGTTATAATCGCGTACGATGATCGTTATGCACGGGTACGATATGTTCTAGTGCCCGTGTCGTAATTCTTTCGGAACGGTACGTTTCTTGCATGTACATACTGGGCAGACTCCTTAACAAGTTAGTATCCTTTGTCCTACTCCTGGACATGGTCTACCTGTATTCCTATTCGCTTAGCCGCTGTGGCCTGTTTGATTAACATCCAGACATGCATAGTTTTTCACATTTAGGCGCAGTTATACGACTTTAAATGGTTTTTAATTGAACATCACGTCTATACGACTATTCTTATTTCTTTGAAAAAAATATAGGTTACTCTAGACAATTTTCGTCGTAATTTGATCTGAGATTATTTGAAATTATATTTTTATAACATAATGTAATTAATTTGTAAAGTTATGTCTAACGCGGATAAAAAATTGAGAATCACGCAAAAACTTAGACAGAAGCGTATTTTTATGAAACCAGTTTAATACCTGTTGTTTTATGTGTAATAAATTAATGCGTCTAATTTCGGACAGCGCTCCTTGATAGGCGAGTCCTATTACGGGATGGACGTATGACGCGTTACGTGAGCTCAGCACAGAACCACTTAAGGTCATTGCCAGGCCCGCGCGATTGTCAGAAATTGTCTCAAGGGAACGTAGGTACTTCCAGAATAAAAAAGTCCTACATCTTTTTCCAAGGTAAAATCTATCTCTATATAGTCTAAGATCCCAGAGTCGCCAGACATTACTTGTTTTCTGATTAGCAAAATGATTGTGGAGGTACAAAGTTATTGAGTAGTGTTAGTATGAACGTAAGCATACCACCTAGCTTGGGCCTCTCTAGATCATATTTGAAAAACCAAACAAGGTGTTTAGCACCCTCCCAAATCATTGCCGACTTTCATTTTCATTTTTTACTTCTATAAAATAAACTATTCCCAAATTTTGGCCTTGTGAATAGGACCTTACTCGAGGTAGCGACCACCCCTTAGACTATCAAAATGAAATATTTGACGTGGATTGAGGGCGCCATGAGCGCGATAACAGCGCCATCTAATATTTTGTTTCGAAAACTAGTAATGACTTGATCGGAAACGCAAGTGGGGCGCACTGCTTGGATACGGTCGTCGGTAGAGGGGATCCAGTGAGGACAGTCAAGCTCAGACAGTCTAGGCGGTTCGCTCGGTACCATCGCAAGTGTTTGTTTCTTGACCGTTACTTTGATAAAGTTATTTTGATTTAATCCAAATTATCTTTCTTTCGAGTACCCACGACAAGTGCCCACATCTAGCATAAATTATGTCGGGTTGTGAAGAAGATCCGATTTCGCATCTCGGCCACCCAGGATGCGACATATACATAAAAATCAGCACTCAAACTTTAAGAAACGTGAATAATACACATATTACGTAACTTTAGCGTCTGATACCGGTAGTAATGATGATAATTGACCGTCAGACTTAAGCTAGTTGATACGCATACATTCAAAGTAAATACTAACACTACTCGACCCCACAATTTTTTTAAATAAGAAAATATGTAATGTCTGGCGGCTCTGGGATCTTACTCGAATACCAAAATTCACTAATATGGTTGAGGCATGAAAATTTACAATCAGACAGACAGACAGAGTAACTTTTGCATGCAGAATATTAGTATGCGAGTGGGAAGCAAGATTTAATATGGCAATAATACCCGTCTTAATATTCATCACATGTGAGTTATTGCTCGTTCTCAGCTCTTATTAAAGGCATGAACTAATTCTTTTAAGCCGGTAACTAGGTCACCCAGATTTATTTTGTAAAAATACGTGCGCGGATGTGATATGTTGATTTTTTTTTTCGATGAAAAGAATTTTTAATAGTTTGCTATGTCATGCATTGTGAGTGGTTTTTTGTATATTTATTATTGTATAGTATATTTTTACAATCTCACACTTTAATACTTAAAAATAATTAAATTCGTGTAATGGAGCGTTATTTTGCAAGATGACAGATAGTAGACTTTGAAGTTTCTTTCACAGATGACTATAATAGTAGCAAGCTAGTTTCTTTTTCCAATTTGATCTGGAGCGAGTCTGACAAGAAACTATATCTAGTGGAATAAAACTTCTTAAAAGCACTTAAAATTGTCTGGAGGAGTTAAAGGGACCAGAGTCAAGTTCAAATGCTTTAAGCATAAGAATGAAGACGCTGTAAGTATTACTTTGGGATTTTTTCTAAAGAAATGCTAACTTTAGACATGGCATTCGTGAGCCTCACCAAGCTTTCTTATTGTCGACAGGGTTCCTAGGCTCTACTTATGATCTTATACAACTAGAAAACCTTATTGAAAAAATGGTCTAATCTTGACCACGCTATCTGTGGAATTTTTGGAAGAACAATGCGGTCTTAGCAAAGGGTTCTGAACACAGACGTCCACGTGTTCAAGGATAATCAGGATTGTATGGCCACAACTACGATATTGCTTGTGGAATCTTCTCTCTGGACCTTGATCTTAGATCTTCGAACGATTGGGTAATAATTGTTCATCATCAATTGTAAGTGCTACATACAGTTTTCTATGAACACAGAAAACAGCTGATTCTTTTTGCACATTTTTCAGAGTAAAATTGGGATTTTTATTTATGAGTAGGTACTTGTGCATGCCAAGCATTTTATACAGAACTCTGCTTTTGTAAATACTCGTACATTTTAAAACCGCTGACCACTTACAACTTGCAACCGATCCATCTCACTTATTCAAGTTGAGTGACACGGGCGCACTTAATTAGTCTGTACCATCGTCAACACAATTCATTACTACATCGATAGTCCATTTAAATATTAATGTTCTAGATGAGATTGCAGCTTCATTGAATGACTGTTATATTCAAATTCAAATTAAGTTGTCTATAACATAATTAACGATCTACTTTGGGTTGATTTTTTTTTGTGAAAATGTGTACTTATTTTCTTGCATTTCGGGTTTATTATGTTGTATAACAGATACGTTTTATTAGGTTTTTCATAAGAATGGCTTTTATGGTATCAAGAATTAAATTAAGTTGCTAAGTCCAGCCAAGTTAAAAATCTCAATTGGTGGATCAATCGTAGAAGAAGCTGAATCAGTAACGGGTAGACCTAAGTAAATTGAAAATGTATAGATATAAGGAATGACAAGTGTCAGAAGCTATGGTTGTGTAATTTTTTATGTAATCATTATGGCATGCTATCTAACTAAACTTCGTCTAATATCAGTGACTGCTTTCACAATACTCCCTTACTAAATATGGAGGCTTGTAAATAATTCATCGTATTCAAGTCCAATGTTTTCTGTTGTTTTGTTAGCTGTAAGTCGTCTGAAGAAAATAAAATAAATATCATTGCATGTGTCACCAGGATGGTGGTAACTAAGAGTAGATATTTATATCTACCTACATATTAAGCTTTGATGTACTAGTTATTTAGTGTAACTATAGGTAAGTAAGTTCCTATTTATGTGGTGTGTAGGGAAGGGTTTATTGAGTAAATCACAAAAAGACAAGACAAGGTATTTATTTCCAACAGGCTTGTCATGAATCGAAAATCTAATGGCCCGTTCGCAAAACTAGGTCTTCGTGGAGAAGAACGAACCAAGAAACTCCACGGTAGCTCTCTTATGGTATTATACCCACACATCATTAATAATCGTTTATCACAATAAATCAAATTCTATGGTCTATCGCTTGTGCCAATTTACAACGTGAAATATCTTGCCATTAGAAACAATAACAGTGACAAGGCAAATAATATGAACATGAAATCCTTAATACCATTTAATTTAATTAGAAACAAGGGCCTGAACATAGCACATACACAGAATCAACACAATCGTTAGCAACAATCAAGATATAACATCAAATAACTTACGTGAGCCTTTGTAATCAATCTTTCACATCAAGTATATTAGCACTTATTAGAACAGAGCTTCTTCTCCGTGAGGTTGTATATATTAAACTTTCAGCAACTTAATAATGAATAAGAGTAACTAGTAACACATCTTTTATAGTAAGTTGTGAGTAGATACTTTTCATAAACGTCACATATAATATCCCGCCATTTTCTACCAATCACAGATTGTCATGAGTAAACTAATAATAGATGTGATAATAATCAATTATTGTGTTGTCCAATTGTTTTAAAACATAATAAGATTGTATTAAGCAATTTAATAACACTAGATCTTTAATTCTTAGTTGATATTCGAAGAATATCAACACTATCTGACAGTATTGTCCCAATCGTTTCAAACAACTTATTACATTAAAGTAGCAATATAAAATCCAAGATACAACACAACGATCATTAAAAAATGCGTAATAATTTATGGGAGTATCATCAATTCAGCTTTTTAGAAGTTAAGCGTTTTATATCTGTACACACAATAAGATTTACTTAGGTAGGTACGTCTACATTTGTTCCAAGGTTCATAAATGTGACCAATGTTCAAAATGCAACGACCAATATTCTTGGAAAATCAAAATATATAATGAAATGATATCACATAATTCATTAAATCTAACACATGCAACGTAGTGTGAAGTTTTACCAGTTTATTTAATTTAGCGTGTATCATCATCATTTTGTCCGCAGAAAGACATCTACTGCTGGAATAGTCCTGAGCTTCTTCCATCCAGCGCCCTCTCCAGGTCATCGGCCCTCTCTGTGGAAGGCTGTCTAACGCTGTGTCTTCCTGTCACCACTGCAGTAACTTACAGCTATATCAACCATCCGTTCTGTGAGCGATGTGCCCCGCCCACTATCCCTTTAGAACCTATAAAAGCTGTGAATTAAAGTAAAAAAAAATAGGTTTTGATTTTTTTCTATGAGCATTGGTGGTCCGACTTACAAGTTGTATGTCGTGAGTTAAAACCCAGGCAGGCGCTTTACTTTGTGTAAATTATTTCATCACCACTGCTCTCAAAACGGTGAAAGAAAACATCGTGAGGAAACAGGCATCTCCTAGAACCAAAAATTTGCAGACATGTGACATCCACCAACACCCATTGGGCCCGCGTGGTGGATTATGAACCACGCCCTCTCGCAGAGAGGAGGCCTGTGCCTCAGCAGTGGGGACGTTAAAAGGCTGATGATGATGATGATGATGATATATTTTTTATGTGTTAACAATTCCGTAACCAACTATACTCGTTAGTATTTCTCACCAACCGCCGTATGATAAGTAAATTGAAAAATCAGTGAAGAGTTAACCTACCACTGTGGTTAACAACTGTTGATAATAATCATCATTATCAAGGAATATCTAATTCCAAACATACTTTACTTGCAAATATGGCGATGTAATTTAAGATTTTCATCTGATAGCTCCGTTTAGATGACATTTTTAATGATTTTCTTGCGTGTGGTCTAAGGAAATCTGTTATTAGGTGGTAAATAGCTTAGCTACCTGATGGTTAGTTAGACAGATGGATATGACATGTATTCGCCACAACAAGAAAAGAAAACACAACAAACAACTTCTAACTTGCGGTATGTGTCTACGAGTTGCACCTAATGGGAGTCCAACTCAGTATGATTGTGCCCGACAAATAACCTTTTTATTTGGAGGTCTTTTTTTCTTTTGTAACGTCGACAAAAAATAAAAACGACGCACTGTGCGTTGAAAATTTGCGTGACGTCACGCCTTGGTACACTTTTACCACGAAGTGAAGTAACTATGTACTCCTGAATTTTGATGCGATTTATCTTTAACATTTTTTAAAAGGTTTATTAAAAAAATATCCAACGACTTCTCCCGCTTTGGGTGGAGCGGTAGCGCGTGTCAGACTTTTAGTGACTAAGACCCACCCTTGTTCCTTCAATTGTGTGTGCCAAGGGCCGCGGTAACTATCTTTCGAATTTATTCGCGACCCCAGGCAGGCATCGGCCCTAACGGGCCCCGTCATTGCAGGCACTGCTGACATCTCTTTGAGGCGCGCGTGGAACACTACGCTCCGTCAACTAGGGGCTGTTCCATATCGGACGGCGAGCTAAGACAAACAATATCTTTTTTTTTTGTACCAGGCCCGAGAGTAACCGGCGCGTAGTTTTCCACGCGCGCCGCAAAGAGGTGTCAACAATACCTGACGGGGCCCGTCAGGCCGATGCCTGCCTGGGTTCGTAGATATTTATAATTGGACGGTTGGAGATAATTTAACCGCTACCCCTGGGCAGAAGCAAACACACCTTCTTTTTTGTAGGGTGGAAAATCATTCAATGAATTCGCCCGCTCTGGGTGGATCGGGAGGACACAACTAAAACCCATCCCTGTTTCTTCCTTGCCTAGATGCCCAGGGGCGCGGTAACTGTATCGAATTCATCCACGACCCAGCCAAACATACCGTTTTTTTTTGTTTTTTTTTTTTTTTAAAGAAAAACAAAACGATACGATATACGTTAATTAATATTACCACGGAGCGTCTTACAGGCCATGGTGAGCTGGTCACGTGCTCGTCTTACCTTTAAGGAGTTATATCTGAGACAACCCAGTAGAAATTTGGTCGGATAGAGGTAAGGGTAATAGCCATGTATCCGCTTGTACAGAAATCTGAGGAACGCTTTTTGTACTTTCTCTAACAAAAACACGTAAGTACTTTCGTATGGATTCCACACACGACTGCTGGATTCAAACTTGCTACGCACAAGCGTCAATCGACAATCATATTATTTAGGAAAAGGAGAAACCATAAAAAACCGATTTTCTAAAAAATAAAAATCAATTACCTTACCTATACCTACCTTTTCATCACAAAGTAAATAGAGAAAGATATATTTTATTTTTCTATTGTCATCGTGTATTTTTTTAAGAATCCCGTTAGCGGCGATTCTGTTCAATTATTATTAGAATTTATGTTTATTTTTTTGTTCATTTTGTTGCTGTTATTTGTTTTCAGAACAAGACGTATTGTTTGTGAAATAAAGATGTCTGTTATTTATAAAAAAATTGTGAAGGTTCTTAAATTCATTAACCAACTTTCGAAAAAGGAAGAGGTTCTATGTTCGACTGTATGTATGTTTATCTGTGTTATTTTTTTTTTTATGTATGTCCGCCGATTTCTCCGTCAGTTGCAGACCGATTTTCAAAATTCTTTTTTTTTATTTGAAAGCATATACTCCATATAAATTGTATCGAAATTGCTTTAGCGATTTTTGAGAAACTGAACAAAACGAAAAATACGTATAGGTACTTAGATGACGCTTTTGTTTTCTCCAATTACGAGTATGTTTAAATTCCACGTTCTATGTTATTGGTTCTTTCTAAACTCTATTGATAACAAGCAGGTTTCCAACTCAATGGTAATTGATCACCTCCCTACCCCCAACCAAGAAAATACACTAAAAATTAAAAAATAACTTTAATTTCGGAAGTCGGTGTCAAATAAGGAAGAAATAAAGTTATTTTTTAATGTCTTTTCTTTGGGGGGGGGGATCAATTACCATTGAGTTGGTTTTTTTTTTGCATTTATTAACGTCCATTTTTCTGTAGTATGTTTATACATAATTAAAATTAGGAATGTTTCAGGCACATGAGATATTTTTAACCGACTTCAAAAAGGAGGAGGTTCTCAATTCGTTTGTATTTTTTTTTATGTATGTTTGTGACACGATTACTCCGCCATTTGTGAATAGATTTTGATGATTATTTTTTGTTTGGTAGGTCATTTTTCAGAGGTGGTGCCATATAAATTTTATCGAAATTGATTCAGTGCTTTTTGAAGTGATTGAACTTTTTATTTGCGCCACACCGAAACAACATTTTACGGAATATTATTTGGTCACAAATATATAGCCGATTACTTGGTAGCATTTTCAATATTAAATTAAAATAGTGTCATAAAAAGTCAATATGTTTTAAAATTTAACCAAACATACATAACAACATTCATACATACATACATACATGTTCTCGGAGAACATTACCCTCATTCTGGTTCAGTCGGATAAAAATAAACTCCAAAATTCACGAACACAAATACGGTCAGCATACAAAACTAAACTTCCATGCATATTTTATAACGTCATGCAATCGGACGTCATGTGTTGTGACGTCAGAACGTATGATGTGAAACAGGTGGACCTAAACAAATTTCGGTAGGGAAGTTGAAACACGATTACTATGTAAGGTCATGTGGTAAATATTCACTAGTTTGGGGACAGGAAAAACATTTTTCAGAAATCTGCTGTACGTACGTGTTTCCGGATAGCTACAACCTGGGGGTCTGTAAGTCAACAGTTAATAGGTTACTTCTAGGCAAGCGTGCTACATCGTCGACCACATCATCGCTTACCATCAGGTGAGATAGTCGTCAAACGCAAGCGTTTCAATAATTAAAAAAATAGATTATAGATGCAGTCGTTCTATATCACCAAGGTGAATTGGATTTGAATGTGTGTGTGCATTTTTTTCTGTGTGCGTAAACTCGGGGCGCTCAGTGTCATAGAAAAAGAAAATAATGATATTACTTACATTATATTAGACCAAACATTAAAAAACTATAGATAATGGTATTTTTATTAAATGTTTGGGCAACCGAAAAATATTATTTTGTCAGTAGAAAATTATTATGTGGTCAACGGACGGAATTATTATTTGATCAGCTGGATTATATTTTCCGGGAACATAAGGCACTCGGATAGGTTAGGTTCAAAGATGATGTCCCCTTCATGTTAGGTTCCATTTATCCCTGCAGACAGAATTATGATCCCCACTCAGCGGGACCCGTCAGCTTATCCTACATACGACTGTCGTCAGCACATTGCCGGCTGAACAATCGGCATTATATTATGAAATAGGAAATATTATGATATTGCCTATTCCGTATAATGCCGATTTTTACATAAAAACACTTCATGTAAGTCAAAATTGTCCAAATAATATTTTTTCCGAGCACTAGAAGCAGCTCAATTCTCTTTGTTTTATGCCAAAATACATTTAAGAGCTGACCATAACATCTTAGTTTGCTGACAATGTGCACAAGAATCAAAACACTCAACCAAAACTAATCCACCTTCATGAGATAGAACAACTATTCTACCAACTGGGACTACCTACAAAACCGAACTCAGTGTGTTAAAATACAAAATTACCTCAGTAAAGAAGACAAGTGCCAGTGACTTTCGGCGTCCCCCAAGGCAGTGTGATTGGTCCAACCCTATTTCTGATTTACGTAAACCAACTCTGTAATCTGAGATTGGGAGATGGAAAAATTATTGCGTTCACTGACGACACCGTCCTTACATTCTCTGGCGACACTTGGAACGATACCTTTGATACTGCACAAAACGGACTTAATAGTGTGCTAAAATGGCTCAAAACGCACATTCTCACAATCAGCTCGAACGAAATTCCACTCAACCTCCAGATTCGTACGCCTTAGTAGCGCATTCATGTTTACTGTCTGACAATATGACTTGTACCTGTCCTAAATTAGAGCGTTGTCGAAATATTAAATACCTCGGAGTGACTCTTGACAATGTCCTGAGCTTTACAGCACATATAGATTTACTCACAACAAAAATTAGAAAGCTTATTTTTGTCTTTAAGACTCTTCGCCACATTGCAGAAGCAGAAATTATTAGATGCAGTACATATTTTGCTCTTTGTCAGTCTCTTTTATCGTACTGTGTTTCTGCCTGGGGTGGTGCCACCAAAACGGTACTGTTAAAGCTAGAACGAGCTTAGAGAGCCGTGCTCAAAATTAGCACCTTTCGGTCCATCCTCTTCCCAACTGAGGAACTATATAGGAACTGTAAAGTCCTTACAGACAATTATTTGTACTAAACACAGTATTATATCAACACCAAAAAACCCCTTATCAAATAATTACCACAAAACGCAAAGACAAAGTATGCCAACACTTCCGTTGTCAATACTCTTTTACAAGAAGATTTCCCTGTTTTCAAGGTCCTCATCTCTACAATCAAATCAACAAAATATTAAACTTCTACTCACTACCTAAAGTATCACTTAAAAAGAAACTAAATAATTGGCTACTAACTCTTAACTAAACGCGCTAACAACCCCACCTGTTGCTGAAGACTGTTGAGAGCTTGTGTTATGAACTTACGGAACAATGTGAACTCCGAAGCCAGGCTAGAAGCTGTGATGGGTGATTGAGGAGTCTTCTGTAGCTCTTCTTCAAAGTTGGACATTCTTTTTGTGAAACAACTCCTTTAATTCACTCAGAGTGCTTGTAAGTGAATCCATAACAGTGATGTGAAGTGAAAATAATTTGTAGTGGAAATTATGCAAAGATAACGCTACACCAGCAGGTACCAACTATTAGCACTTGAAATATGGCATAAATAGTTGTAAATAATGAATCTTTTATATTATTAGTATACTACCAGAATTATATGTATGTACCAACCCAAATACAATTAAGAAGCACATACTCGTACTTAAGGGTCGGGCCCAGCATTCTTAATACAAGTTGTCTTGTCAACTTAGCAAGGGTGCTGTCGCCACACTATTGTATAATTTTACTAAAATTGTATGTACTACCATGTGTTTAATGTAAAATGTAAACTTTCCATGCAAATAAATTATTATTATTAACTATTTATGTACTAACTAATGTAAATAGTTATAAAAACTTAATGTCTTTGCATCTTTTTGACTGGCTATTATATAATTATTTTTGTTCGCTTAGGGCCAGCTTTTTGATTAGTAGTTATGTCAAACAATAGTTAAATATAACTAATTGTTTAATTACGCTAAAATGTGTATTATATTTTCTTTTTTTTCTGGACTAACAGTATCTGTTTGACCATTCGTCAATTAATTGAACACCGCTATTTGCCGAAATTTAACAAGAAGTTACTATTTTTATCTATTGACATAGGAACGGATAAAAAACTCGCCCTTAGTAAATCCTGGTCAATTGGTAGGATCAAAACAAAGAATTTAAAAAGCAAATGAAATAAAATTTGGATTTTCTATTGGATTCAATCTCACGGAAACCGTACGATTTTCTTTGAAAAAAAATTGCAAGCTATTGGTAACTTTCGTTCAATGAAAAAATTTCGGAATCCGATCTCCAGACCTCCTTCATAATTGATTTCCCAAAGAATCGCCAAACTGAAGTGGCAGTGGGCAGAACAGATAGTCGATGGAACCGAAAAGTCCTGGAGTGGCGACCGCGTACCGGAAGACGCAGCGTTGGAAGGTCCTCCATCATAAGGTGGACCGATGACCTGGTGAGGGTCGCCGAAAGCCGATGAATGCGAGATGCACAGGACCGGTCGTTGTGGCGACACTTGAGGGTGGCCTATGTCCAGCAGTGGACGTCTTCCGGCTGAAATGGTGATGATAATAATTGTTTCAGATAAACTAAAAAAAATACTTTGTCGCTATACTGTTAAGGTTGACCTATCTTCTAACACGTTACAGTACTAAACCACACCACGGACTACACATCAACAGGTCGCCAACTATATGAGTATAAAACTACCCCCCATGAAACTTAAAAAAATAAATCCTTCAACTGCCAACTTTCCATTTAATCCTGAGCACCGCCATCTGCTGGCAGTTTCCGGGAACTGGCGCAATAAAAATGCTTAGCATTCCGGTTTTGTAGTGGGAAATAGGAAAAAGGGGAACACAGGCTATGAGGCTACAAGCTATCCAAATTACTGGAATTCTGTTCAGAACTGAATTATTCTTACGTTGTAATTAGTTTTTAAAGGGCAAGTTGCTTTTCTAAAATAATTACGAGTGAGTTCATAGGTATGTAAGTGCCAGACGTGTTTTTGTAGACTGTTGCATAGTTAGGTGCATATTTTACTTTTGTTATTTAAAATAAGTTACAAATATTTAATTATAAATTATAGATATTTATTAAGTACTTACACGAAATTTTGGCCGATTTCACTAATTTACGTGATTTTACAGTTAAAATAATGCATTTCTCTATGTTTTAATGCACAACATGAAAGATCATTTCAATTATGATCTAATGAATGAGCTAAATTCGAAGTTTGCGTTGCATATTATAAGTCGAGATTTGGGTCCCAGAAGGAGGGTAATGTTTTTCGAGAGTTCGTATGCATGTAGGTATATGTGTTTAGTACGTATGTGTATATGTATGTTTGTTATTGTTGCTATGTCTATTTCTTTGGCACGCTCTGTAACCTAAACGGCTAAAAAAACAAAATGGTATCTGCCATTTTTTTTATAGTGTCACATGGTCCAGTGGGATAAAAAAAAAACTTTTTTACAAAAAATACAACCGACTTCCAAAAAAAAGAATACACTTAAAATTCAAACATAACTTGATTTTCGGAAGTCGGTGTTTGTATCTTATTTCTTCGTTAATTGACACCGAAATTAACGACATTTTTCAATTTTAAGTGTATTTTCTTTTTTGGAAGTTGGCTGTATTTTTTGTAAAAACGTTTTTTATTTTTTACTTTTTAGTTGTTATATCCCAGAACTAAAACTAAATATTAAAGTTATGTCCGAATTGATAACCCCAATAACATGGAACATACATGGAACATGGATTTTGAACATACTCGTAATTAGATGAGACCAAAACGTCATCTACGTATACACATTCTTTGTTTTCGTTGATTTTTTCAAAAAACGCTAAAGTAATTAAAAAAATATATATATGGGACCACCTCTGGAGGATACTCTTTCAGTTAAAAAAATAATTTAGAAAATCTGTCCACAACTGACAGAAATCGGTGGACATACATAAAAAAAACCTACATACAGTTGAACATAGAACCCCCTCCTTTTTGCGAAGTCGGTTAATAAAGAACTTGAGGAGTCAATTTAAAAAATATAACTCAAACAATTTCAGGAAACCCGATTGCAAAAACCAACTAAAAAGTTCCGAACAGCCACTTACTGGTTTGTTAAGGTCAGACAGGCACTTATTCAGTCGCACCATGTAAAAAGCGTCGGGTTAGAATGGCAGTCGACCCCAATGCAGTTAAATCCAACTACTTGCCTGTCCTACTGCTGGGCAAAGACCTTCCCCAAATCCTTCCAGGTATCCTTGTCGCCACATCAAACCAGCCTTTGCTGAAGGCATCTATGTTGTCTTACAATGTGGACCTGAACGCCTACAGTAAAAAACCGGTCAAGAGCGAGTCGGACTCGCGCACCGAGGGTTCAGTACAATCATATATTATAAATATTTTGGATGTGTTACTAATTCATCAGAGAATTTTAACGCTGTGGTGTAGAATATTGCAGTTTTAGGTCAGCGCCATCTCTTGGCCGATAGTGGAACTAATGTAATTTTTGTTGATGATTTCTTAAAAAGTGTGATATTAAGAGACATCGTTTTATTTTTCCTGTAATCTTTACATAAACTTCTATCACTTCATAATTTCAGATTTTTCTCTATGCATTGTTCGACGATAAGAGGGGAGGGGGGGGGGGGGCGGGTTTACATTTTTCATCAAAAGTCGAAAACTATGCGGCCTAAAAAAAAATGTTTAAGAATGTGCAATCAGCGCACTTATAGATGATACTAGTAGCCTCATATCGAATTTTCCAGTCCCTGTTGAAAAATAAAAATTTCTTTCTTATTTACAAAATAGTTGGGCCAACGTCATTTAAAACTGTTCCAAATTTCAAGTTTATAGCATTAGTAGCTCTTGAGATATCCAGCTGTTACAGATGGACAGACAGACAGACTGAGTACGCACCATAAGGGTTCCTTTTTACCATTTTGGCACGGAACCCAAAAAATACTTGCTATATTTCTTTTTCGTTAATAAACTATCTTCATCAGTAGGTACTTCATTTATTAAAATAGCATCACATCAGAGTTGATAAAACTATATTGTTTACTTCAACATTGAATCGGTTTTCCCCACGCGCGACGTCGGACCAACCTATGACCGTAAGGCCCTGTCCGTACCGTGATATTCCGCAGCCAGGATTGCACCTATTAGGCACAGCGAATAAAATTTCGCGCGATTTTTGTCAGTTCGATGCTGTTCCCGGCTGAGACGAACATCAAAGTCTAAAATGAACACCAGATTTTTTTTATTTACGGCGGCGGCGCGGCGTAACAGGCGTATCAAAAGATGGCATAACGTCGGTATCCCGTTCATCGATATTTTGAACTCCGAAGTTCCATGATACAGTCAAATTAAAATTTTAAAGCTGAACTGATCAAACGACCAATTTTTCAAAAAAATACATTTACTGTTTTGTTTTGTGAACGTATAGTTGGGTCGGGGGGCTTTCGGGACCGGGACCGCGGTCCCGGATTCCACCTGTATCACTTCTTCCCTACCCATCACTCATACTCATACGAAGACAAACGATTCCCTCTCAAATTTTATGTCACTGACAACATCTCCAAGCTTCCTTTTAAACAGTATTTTCTCTCTTTATCCATTTTACCCCTCCACACAAACATTCATCTTTCAACATTCGCAACTTCAATATGTAGTATGTACAGGGTGTAATCGATATCGCGTAGTCTGCCCAAGGGTCTTGGATAAATTCGAAACAGTTACCGTGCCCCTGGGCACTCAGGGCAGGGAACAGGCGTAGGTTTTAGTCAGTAAGAGTCTGACAGGCCCTCCCGCTCCACCCAGAACGGGAGAAGTCATAGGATGATTTCCCACAGCAAAAAAAAAGGTAAATACTTTAGATACTGTTTCTGCCCATGGAAATGAACAACTTTCTTAGTCAACTTCAACAGTTATCATCAGCTGATCAAAATTAGTATGGGAGGTCCAATGGCAGAAAGAGTATTTGAAATTTGACCACCCATTTCCGTTAAACCCTCGTGGCTAAAGTAATAACAGCCGCACGGGTCGATCCATCAGGTTGCGCTACGCGTTTATCCATGGATGGGTGCCCATCTTTACATACCGAGACTCTTCCGTGCCTCGGAACGCACGTTAAGCCGTTGGTCCCGACTGTCAATCGTGGATTTTTGACAGTCGTTACGGGTCGTCAGAAGCCCGAAAGTCTGACTTCTAGTCTTACCAAGGGGTATCGTATTACGCAGTAGCTAGGTTGTAGAGGTCAGATAGGCAGTTGTTCCCTGGAAAATACTGGTATTCAGCTGCATCCGGTTAGACTGGCCCCAAGATAGTTGGGAAAAGGCTAGGCAGATTGTTTTTTTTTTCAGGTATACCCTGTGTTGTGGACTGTATTATATTATTATATTGTTGATTGTCGCTCTTGTTTATAAAAGCGACGCTCGTTCGTAGGTAATGATGTAATATACCGTATACCACCGTATATATACTGTATATAAACCGGTTTATCGCTTGTGACAATAAAACAACTAGTTCTCGGGTGTCTTTATTGTATTTCCCTGTTAATCCCGGAGATGTTGCTTGTAGGAGAGCTGGAGGCCGAAAGGACTGAAACCTAATTTGCTGACGTTCACTACACCCCCCCGCAGGGGGGGTGTGGTGGGCGTTCTCAGGGCTTGGCCCTATGAACGCGAGTTCATCTGCCGCCCGTAAAAAGTGGGGGCTCCGTGGGGGGACCTATCTGGTGTGGATGCCTAGGGTGACTGCCATAAGAGCCTACTAGGCAGGTGATGGAACTACACCTGCCGATGCTCTCACAGCATTCGCCCATGTGTGATACTGCAGGCTCGGAACATGTTTTCACGGCAGCTAGGCGGTCTGTCACCGCCGGGTGAGACCCACAGTTCCCTGTGGGAGGCCCAGCGGATGACGACCAGCTCACAGCCGCCGGCTTACAGTGAGCCTACAGTATTTAGTGAGTGGCCCCCGTCCGCCCGGTTTCTAGATCTAGCCGGTTGCCGTCCGGACCGCGGGGCCGTAGATGTATGTGTGGCGGCATTGTATGTGTAACGCCGCCCATGTAAGCGCTGTATGTAGGTACATACAGCGCGTGAGTACACAATGTGTGTGGAGTCATGTGTGTCTGGCTTGCGATACGCGACGTGCCTATATTAACTTAGAACACGTCGCGCACAGTGCATGTACTGCTTGTGTAGTGTTCCTGTTTGAGCAAGTCGCGTGTAGGTGAAAACGACTTACTCGGTGTCAGGTGCTGCTGGCTGGCTGCTGGCGGCGGTCCCGCCCTGATAGAGGGCCAGGATGGCCACCATGCCCTCCAGCACGGTGATAAGCGGGTCCTGGCCCCTCCTGATGGCCTTAATCAAGTCCAGCAGGAGGCCAGTGGCCCGCTTATGGAGCTCCGGCTGCGTGATGGCGGCCACAGTGGCGCCTAGTGGCGCGTGGTGTGGACGCATGGCTGCGGCTGGTCCAACAGCAGCGGTGGCGCCCTCTGGCGTCCGTTGTTGTAGTTGCCTGCGGGGGCACATGGTGCGAACCTTTACCGTAGGGACGACCTCTGTTACGGAGGCCGCTCCTGGCAGATTCGCACCCTGTGCGGAGTGTTGGGGTTGGGGTTGCGGTTGTACGGCGTCGGTGGGGGCAGGGGGCTTCCTCCCACGTCTCTTTCTCTTCCGCCTGCGTCCAGGCAGGGGGGCAGTTGCTCCACTCGGCCCGTTTGCGGCCGCCATCAGAGAGGCGCCACAGGCCTCATGGTCCTCCGCGTTCGTGGCCCGGGCCGCTGTTGCGGCCGGGCGGGGTGCTGTACACGTCAGCGCCACCGTGCCCGCTCGCCTGTTGGCGGTCTCCCGGCGGAAGACGGGGCACTCGCGGTGCGACGCGGGGTGCGGTCCGCCACAATTGGCGCACGTTGCCGGCTCCTCACGGGGCCGGGGACAATCTCGGGCGACGTGCCCACCTCCGCATCGCACACAGGCGAGCGGGCGGTGGCACTAGTGGCTTGAGTGCCGGAAGCGCTGGCAGCGGTGGCACTGGGCGGGCCCCTCTTACCTCGCCATCCCTCCACCCTGACGCCACCCATCAGCAGGATGGTGGTGACGTCATAGATGCGCTGGACGTCCGGCTGGCGCTTAAGGACTGCATGGTATATGCAGCCCGGACGTCCTTCGCGAGCCTTAATGGCCCGTACGTACTGGGGCTCAAAGCCGAGCCCCCGCAGGTCTTCTTCTATTGCGGCCGGCTCGGTGTCGACCGGCAGGCCGCGTATGGCCACTTTGAAGGCACGCTCCGCCGGCAGGGAGTACGAGAACCAGACCAGACCGGCATCCCTCTCCAGGTCGCACAGATAGCGCTGGATCACCCTAAATTCCTTCTCGTCTCCGGGAAGGAACCGAATGCCGCCCTGATAAGGGCGGGCACTCGGAGGGCAACCCAGCAAATCGCGCAAGACCCTGAAGTGGGTCTGCCAGTCCGGCAGCCTCTCCACTACCAGCGGCGGGTAGCGTGACTTCTTTGAGGGTGCACTCTTGGCGCTTCCGCTCTGAGCGGCGGCAGCCGAAGGGTGGGAGCTCTTCTGTTGCGAAGGGGAGCAGCTCGTGCCGCTCGTGGCGCCTGCGACGGAGGCGAATGACGACGCGTCAGCCCCGCTGCGCCTGCGCGGTGTGCGCTGCAGCTGGCGCCGCTTCGCCTCCTCCGCGTCTTCTTCTTCCTCTGGACTCCTAGGCCTCCGCTGCGGGCGAGCTGCGGGCGGGGGCACGCGCTCAAGCCCCAGCGGAAGCGGTAGTGGGAAACGGGAATAGGCCTCCTCCGCGTCAGACTCGCCCGACGATGCCGACATGTCTGACCACTCGCTCTCGCGAGGGGAAAAACACGCCGATACCGCCGGGGAATCCTGGGCGGCGACCCGTGGTGGCGACGGTGATAGGGCGCCGCTACTCACCGCGATAACGTGCGGTGTCAGCGGCGGCGGCGGAGCTCGTGTCGGCGGCGGTGATGGCGCCTGCGAGGGGAGTGGCGACGCTACCTCCATAGCCAGGGGCGTAGCGGTGCGTGGGCGCGACATGGGCGCAGTCGCGCTCGGCACGGGGGCCGAGCCACGCTGCACTGGCGCGGTAGGGCCCGTGGTCCGCGCGGCAAGGCGCGGGTCCCCGACGCGACGGCGGGGGGCCGTGTCACGAACGGGGCGCGCGGCCGACTCGCCAACGCGGCAGGCAGCGGCGCCTGCATAGGCACGGGACGAAAGGCCGGAGGACGGACCGGGACGGCCGGCTGCCGGCTCGACGACGGCGCCGGCGAAACGCGCGCAGTCGCTGATGACGTCGGCGGGCCGGTGGCGGCCGTTCTTGCGGTGGAACGTGGAGCGGCGGATTGTGCGGCCGGTGGTGCGCCGGGCGACGCACCCCCTCTTGCAGGGGGCGGCGGCGTCCGGCCCGTCACCGGACGGTCCGGCGGTGAGGGAGACGGCCCGGTACCGTGCTCCTGAGAGCGACGGGGACCGGACCTCCCCTTCGGCGGCATGTTTGGATGTCGGAACGGCAGATACTGAGAACTGAGTTGCCTCCGCGACCGCTACGGTGGGTTACCCCACCGAGTGGCAACGGGGCGGCTACCCCTGCGCACTCCCGCAAGCGCCGGCCGAGACCAGCACCTACGACAGCACACAGGGAGAACCGGTGGATGTGAGCGGGCCGAACGGAGGAGCAGGGTGCGAACACGACTGCTCTCAAAGGCAACTGGCTGATCCAGGACTGAAACCGGCCACCCAGCCCTCTTTTATTGAATGCGAGCGCGCCCCGCTACGGTCCGCGGCGTCGCGCTCGCACCCGGCCGCTGATTGGTCAACGGCCGGCTTATGCACATCTGGCTGTCAAATGTGAAACAGCGTGGCATTTTTACAAACTAACAAAACTTGAATATCAAATGAATCTATACAATATTCTATTAGCTTATTCTACTTACATATAACATGCATTTAACTAGTATTGACATAGATCGGTCCATACTTGTGGTCTATGTCCTTAACCTAGACTAGAATAGCACAAAAATGCTATTCTAGCTGCTGTATAAACATAGATTTATAATTCTACCTATGATGCTATACAATTCGTTATCCTAGCTAATGTACACAAAGCTAATGTAATTTCCTAATCTACGTCAAATTAACATGCAGCTGTGGGAAATCTATTTCTATCTGTTTCCTAGTACATACAGCTTATGTCGTACGAATAATACCACGGGCACGTTACTTGCGCGATCGGCGGTTTGTCTCTTAATTCTTGTTGTATGATTCATACGACATATCTGATAACAAACTGTTCTATAGATGACCCAACATAGAGTTTAGTCCTAATTATAACTACTATGAGACCTAACTAGCATACAGGTTATGAATTACAATACAGAGTACCTGACCTAACTAACGTGCAAGTTATGATACAACGTTCCTGACCTAACTAACATGCAAGTCATGATACAGCGTTCCTGACAAACTGTCATACAAATCCTCACCGAGCTTAGTCATAATTCAAGCTAAGACCTGTCTAACATACAATTCATCCTATAGTATTCCTAGCATCTGTCTTACATCTAAGTCAACATAGGGCTTAGTCCCGATTCAAGCCACTATGTGACCTATTCCAACATACAAATAGTAGGACATACGTTTCGTAAAATACTATAGGTGAATACATAGCCGATCGTCTTCGATATTCCTACCATTAAATACCATTGGACATAGTTCGCCTTGTACGATCGGCGTCTGTTTCTTTGTTCTTTGCCTTACTTGCGCGGACGGCGCCCTGACTATTCTTAATTCACCACGTGGGGAGATTCACAACGAATATCGTTCATACATCATTATGAATCTATTTACTGTTTATCTTTATACAATTCGTGAGACATTCATTCATGAAATTCTAACATAGTCTAGCCTACACGAATTATCCTTTGTCTTTTTTAATAGTCGCCGCGTGCCGCCAGGGCGCGCTGTGTGCTGCGGCCCGGAGCACGCGGCGTTACTTCCTATGCACTATAAACTATACATGATTCTGATAGTGAAACTAAAGATCTATTTAAATGTCCATACTTAGTTCATTACCCTAATCACTTGTTCATTGTCATTGTTCACACGTTTCACACACACATACACACATATTCCAGGCGGGCTCGGCGTCGCCTACACCCTGTTTACCCATGACAGTTATTCTATGGAATATTTAAGGCATTTTTAGATAGAATCATAATTGTGATCGTTTGCGAGAACAGCGATTAAAATTGCTTTTTCGGGTAAGTTTTTTTCGCTATGTTTACAAATTAATTAAAAAAATTCGTAAAGTGAAGGTGGTGAGCACCGTAAACATAAAGAAACAGTGACGACTGACCCTATGTCTTAGGTTATCAAAATATTTTATCGGGAAAATAGCGGTTTTGCAAATGGTTCTTATCAGGCAGTCTTCTTATCTACAGTGAGCCTTAGGCGCTCCGCAGATGTTGCAACTTTAATCGCCGAGTTGTTTTGAAACTGCGTAAACATACCTAACAACTTAAAGCCACAACAGCTGCCAACGACATTGAGGGAGTAAAACCGACACGTGCATCACAAACGAGCGAACCAAAGTTTAGTAGATCGTTTCGGCGTGATTATCGTTTTTAACCGACTTCAAAAACGAGGAGGTTCTCAATTCAATGATTTTTTTTTTGTATATTTTCTGGTTTGCTCCAATTATGTTCAAATTCCATGTTATTGCGATTGTCAATTTGGGCATAAATTAAATATTTAGTTTTAGTTATACACTAAAAGTCTTCACAACAGCAAAAACAAAAGTTAAAAATATTTTTTTTACTAAAAACTCAACCGAATTCCAAAATAGAAAATACACTAAAAGTTGCAAAATAATTTATTTTCGGAAGTCCGTGTCAAATAACGAAGAAACAAAATACATATATCACCATTTTTTTTATGTCTGTGTGTACAGTTGGATTACTGGTTCTGAGCGTAATTGGAGTATATACTTAGGTAAGAATGAGTGGACTGTATAAATATGACGCGTATATTACAATATTAGACTTGATACAATAAATATTAAAAAATGGGTTTAGGATGCGCGAGCGCGTTGGTGCGATGTCAATTGGTTTCGGGTACTGGTTGGGCGCGATGACGCAGCTGTTGCCGCGCCCCTCCCCCCGCTCCCCTTCCTGGTCCACTCGCTCGCTGCGTTGAGGTGATGAATCAACACTGTGTTAGACGTAACTTTACAAATAAATTACATTATGTTACTACGATATACTGTAAAATATTCGCATATCAAGTTATTAAGGAAACAGTCATGTACCTACGAGTATAACATTTGTTTTTAAATAACTACACTATTTATATAGTTTACAGTTGCGGCAACTAAAGTGGCTTCGTCTGCGGAACGCCTTAGGTAATGTGCTATTTATAAGGAGAGAACACAGCACTTGCTTTAATATCATAAGATTGACAGGAGAAGAACCAAAGTTGTGTGTTGAAACATTTTTATATGTTTAAGGAAGTATAAAATGATCACAACGCAGTGTGTGCTGGTGTTAGTCGTGCTGTACGTGGGATTGGTGCATTCCTGGGGTGAGTGGTTTTTCTCTCTATCTCCATCATCCATATCTCCTCTATATTTAATAATTCTCTACATTTACTATATTACTTGGCCCCCCCAACCCCCCGCCCTTAGCGTGAGGGGCTCATGACTATGTAATAACAGCTGCATAGATCACGGGTCGTTAAGCTACGCTTGTAACTGCCACAATAGTACATTACAGATGCACGTGAACAAACTTTCCTCAGCTGCAATGACATTGAAGTCGAGGAAAAATAGACGCCCGGGCGTCTATTTTTCCTCGGCTGAAGCTCGGTGAGGCCGTTATGGAGTCAAGAGACTGTAATGAGAAGGCAAATGCCCACGTGTATCAAACGACGTTTTTCAACACACTTATTCGAAAATATAAATACTCGTAAAATTATTTGGAAAAGAATCAGGTTGGCACAGGAGTTTTAGGATTGGAAAAGAGAGGCCGAGCAGTAGATGATAATACCACTAGCGGGAGGAAAATACTCGTGTGATCGCGCCTTAAAGACAAGATATATTGAAGTATACCTCAATCAGCTTAGATTAACTATTTTTCTACTGTTTCAGACATCGCTGTAACTCATGGAGGTCTTCTAGAATTTTATACTAACAATACCAAAACCGACACCATACATTTTGATTCCCATAACCTCGCAGCTTTAACTTACGATGAAGCACACAACATGATGCTGTACGTCGATAAACAGAGCGACAACGACACTATATGTGGCTATGGCATATCATCCAAAGTAAACCAATGTTTCATCGAGAGAAACGGCAGAAATATTCATGGTGTTGCCTTCGATCCCGCCACAGAATTACTGTTCTTTACTGACACAAACGAAAGAAGCATAAATTGGATCTCATTAAAATCTGAATCTAATAAATATGGAAACCTTTTAACCAAGTTGGATTGCGGAAACCCCACTGATGTTGCTGTAGACAGCTGTAGAGGGTACGTTTACTATTAATTTAATGTTTAAAAAAAAACTTCTATTTACAGACTACGTAGCCAAATTGTGTTAATGTCTAAATCATCTTATAAACTATGTTAGTAAATACTTGGAAAACAAAAAAAAGGTGATAATATATCGACCACAGATAGTTTCATCAAGCCCCATGAATATGAATATAACATGAAGCTTGATAAACCTATCCATGTTAGGTCCATCCAGCCTTTCAGCAAACACCCTCAGGATACCGTTGGTGCTTCCTCCCACCCTGCGTGTCATCGACGCCACCTTCTTACGCATTATTGCGAAATAGTCGTCAGTATGCGCATCGGCGAACATACCTGACGCACTACAATAGGGTGGAAGCCTCAACAGCACCCTAAAGGTATTATTGTATTGTACTCGCAGGGCATTGCTTGCTTTTAAGTATGATTACCCTAAAGAGTGCTGCTCTTGTTGTTAACCTCAACAATATTTATTCTTTTCACCGAGACAGTCAAAAGAGGTTTTCCTTTTACAGGTATGTTTACTGGATCAACACAAACCTGACGACTCCTACTATAGAGAGAGCTCGATTTGATGGATCTGAGAGAGAAGTTCTAATTCATATTAATTCGCTGTCTATCAACACAACTTACAAACTGGAACCACACAGCCTGACGATTGACCAACAAACGAAGAGAATGTACTGGATTGAACCTCAAACTAGCTCATATTTCCGAATTTTCTATACAGATTTGAATGGAAAAAACAAACAAGGGTTGAGTAATTTAACACATAACGGTCAAGAATTTCCCAATCCATCATCAAATACATTGACTGTTTCAAAAACATCTCTCTTTTGGGTTAACTGGCGCTTTAACATCGAAGTATTAGTATGGAAAATAGGAAAAATTGAATGGATAGGAAATTTAGATACTATAAAATTGCATACTCAAAATGTCACTGTCGGTATAGTCGCCAACTACAAAATCAAAGAACGAATTCAGGATATTAAAGATTGTGAAGCACTAACGGATTTCGGGCAAAAAAGAAACTGTGATGGGCCGTTCTGTGTTCACGGTGTGAAAGTTATTGGACAGTCTCATTGTAAATGCATACCTGGGTACATCGGTGTGCGTTGCGACGTTTCGGTATGCGAGAACTATTGTTTGCAAGGCAACTGTAGCGTCAATGATGAGGGACTTCCTCAATGCAGGTAAAAATATAGTCCTTGGATTGTTTTCCTTGTTTTTCTTATGTTCTATATATAACTTTTCATTTATCATTATTTCAGATGTAATGCCGGCTATTCCGGGGACAGGTGCGAGGTCGCCGCGTGTCTCGGTTACTGTCTGAACAACGGTGTCTGTTCCCTGAACGAGGAGGACGAGCCTTCCTGTGAATGTGTTGGTAGATACGAGGGACTAAGATGTGACGCTGTTCAAACTGTCACATTAACTTTTCCCTACACCCCTTCGTATTCACCCGATACAAACCGAACTCTAGCTGATTTACTGTCAAACTGGCGAAAGCCGAAAATTCTGGTTGTGGGTGATGAATTTTAACGAATTTATTTGAGTTCTGCATCCTCTTTGGCATGCTTTGCAATCGTTTAAACGGAATAAAAACAATTTTGCACAAAAAACGTATTTTTTTCTAAAGGGAAATGCCAATTTGATAAAGAGGTTTTGGGCAAGTGACGCCCATGAAAGAAACCAATTATAGGCGTTAGGGTTGCCATCATAGATAAAGGAACAAGCACTATTTTTCGTATAGAACTCCGCTGTACATTTATAAATCATATATAAAAATACGAGGTTAATAAAAAATCTATTTTAGTTTTCTGATTTTTTATTCGTTCTCATTTAAATAAATGACTAGCACGTTATCTAGGAATTGGGCTGGGGGATTTATATTTGATTAAAACCTTGCCCAGCCAAAAACCACACAATAGTCATCACGTGGGCACAACATTACTGTCCGGTATCAATTGTCAAGCCGGGGTCGTCATCGGGAGTGGTTACAGGATCCATAATCGTAATTAAGTCGTCGGAAAATCAAATATAAAAACGCAGTAGATAAAAAGAACACAAGTTGCATGAGCAAAGCACCAAACAAAATCTGAAATGTCAATGTCAATCAGTTTTCAATTACGATTATTATTAACGTATGGATGCCGCCGATAAGAGATCGATTTATCGAAAAATCGATATATACAACTACATAACAAAAAAAGATTTTCTTAAACTTAGAGAGAGAATCGAATTTTGGTAACCGGTGTGTCGAATTTTTCAGTAAAAGGTGCCATCTCTATTGAATGACAGGATTGACTAGTAACCGGAAGTGTTAGATAAGGCAATAAACGATTGAGTGTCGTGTTTAAATTGGCTTTTAATTCCTGAGTTTTCCTGAGTTGAGTGTAATAATAATAATAATAAGCTGGCAACACCAACAACATCAGACGTGTCAGAAAATTGTCCAATATATTTTTCAATTTCAGTAATATTTTATCAACTATTTTGCCCTCAACCAAAAGCAAAATTTAATATCAATAAAGCAAGAACCCATATAGATAAATAATATGAAAAACTACCAACTCTACACCAAACAACTAAAAAACATAGAAATGACAGCTAAGCTGTCATGAACAAAGCTACAAATGAACAAAAAACCGAAATATTGGACAACACACCCTAGATGTTGACGAGATCAGCAGCTCGCCGTGCACGCCCACCACCTCCGGCCTCGTCGCTCAGCTCCGCCTCGCCGCCGCCGGAACCCAGCCCCATCGTGAGTGCTGTGACACCGGCCGTGGCAGTTGCGTCGAGCTCCAGCGACGAGTTCTTCTCGCCGCCGACGACACCACCACCTGCGCGTCGACGGGGAGGATGCCAGCCGCCGAGCGGCTTAGGACCTCGAGGCCCACCGGCCTCTGATAGGGTCCCAGCTCCCGGCGGAAGTGTGCAGCGCATGCGATGGACGCAATCCATCAATGAAAACGTCATGCGCTCATACTATGGGGCTACAGAGGGAGGTAACAACCTGACCGCGTACCGTGTTCGGATGCTCTCTTTGTTCCAGGTGCTTGAGCCAGCCGTCAACTTTTCGGCCCAACGACTGTCGGATCAGGTGCGGGTCATCCTGCGTAATCATATGTTGGATGATACTGTACTTGATCGCCTCCGAACTGAAATGGGTAGCCATGTTATTGCCCCTCCGTCCCTGACTGTGTTACCAGTTGTGGTACCACCGTCCAACTATGCTCCCAGCCACGCTGACGAGGAGTGTAATGACATGGTTACAAACGTAAGTACCCACTGAAATGATGAATTGAGGAGTGCTTTGGAGTGTGCTATTTGGGAGTATCGCAGCATGCCGCTCGAACTTAGGCCACGTTTACCTCGTTTGCCCATGCATAACAAGAATAGGGCGCTGGTGGCTGCTCTGGATTCGCAGTTGTCAAATTATTTAGATGACTGCGAAGAACTCACCGATACACACTCGATGCTGTACTGCGCGGCTGTAGCGGCATGTCGTGTAGCTCACGTCAAATTTCCTAATGACCGAGCTACACGACCGAAGCCAGCCGTGCCGGCTTGGCAGTGCAGAATCGAGCGTCGTATTGGTGGGGCCAGAGCACTCATAGGCAAACTAATCTGCTTCAGGGAGGGCAACACTCGCCCAAGAGTGATGCGCTTTGTGAGACGGGCGTTTTCGGGGACTGATGTCAGCTCCCGAGACTATATGTCCCGTGTCACAGAGCGCATCGACTTCCTGAAGCAGAAAGTATATGCATGGGCAAACCGTATTCGCAGGTATAAGCGGCGAGTAGAACGATACACCCAGAATCGCACATTCCGAAGTAATGAAAGGTGGGTGTATAAAGATTGGGAGCGACCGGACCAAGGTGTGACTAATACGCACCTGCTGGATGATGACGCCATATACTCGTTCTGGCGCAGCATCTGGTCGGTGCCTGTCTGTCATACCGAGGGCGATTGGATTCGGGATGTTGAGCGCGTATGCGATCCAATACCAGAAATGGGGGCAATTATCATCAGCCCCCAAGATGTAGCTCGTGCAGTCCGTCCGTTAGCTAACTGGAAATCTCCAGGGCCGGACGGGCTGCACAACTTCTGGATCAAATGGTTTACAAGGTCGCATACCCACTTGGCATCTCAGATCCAGTCTGCCTTAGAGTCAGGGTCGCTGCCCCAATTTCTAACTACAGGAATAACCCACCTGCTCCATAAATCAGGTAGTACTGCGGAACCTAAAAATTATAGACCGATCTCGTGCTTACCGAAGGTCTATAAGGTTCTTACATCCATTTTGAGAGCTAAGATTAACACACATATAGATAGTAACTGTATCATGTCTGCCTCTAAAAATGGATGTAGGAATGGGTCCCGCGGTACTAAGGAGCTTCTCCTCATAGATATGACCATTAGCCAACAGGTTCGGCGTTTCCGAAAGGATCTGTCGACATGTTGGATAGACTATAAGAAGGCCTATGACTCAGTTCCTCATACATGGCTCATGAGGGTGCTGGAATTGTATAAAGTTGATGCAATGCTACACACCTTCATGATGTCATGTATGGGGCAATGGAGGACGGTCCTTCGCTATCCAGGATGTCGACAAATCCAGAGGAATAGCGAACCGATAAGGATCGAGCGGGGTATCTTCCAGGGTGACAGTTTGAGTCCGCTTTGGTTTTGCCTAGCTTTGAATCCTCTAAGCACACTGCTAGAGAATTCAGGGCTAGGCTATCGGTTGAAGAGAGGTGGTCAGGTTATATCTCACCTCCTTTACATGGATGACTTGAAACTTTTTGCCCCCAACAATCTGCAACTGATGGAGCTCAGCCCAGCATGGCCATGCTGATGGGCCATCAGGATGGAGTTTGGTGTGGATAAATGTGCGGTCATGCATGTAAAGCGAGGGGAGATTGTGGAATCCGTGGGAACACAACTCTCGGATTCCATAAACCTGAGATCCCTCTCTCCAACCGAAACCTATAAGTATTTGGGTATGTCGGAAGCGTTAGGTATCAATGTTGCTGACATGAAGCAATCGTTGAAGGAGCGCTTCTTTGGCCGCCTGAAGAAGGTATTTAATAGCTTTCTTTCGGGCGGAAACAAGGTGCGCGCCTTCAACGGTTGGGTCATGCCGGTATTGATGCACTCTTTCGGCGTACTCAAATGGACTCAAACAGAACTTGACGCCCTGGATAGGCGAGTCCGTACGCTGCTGACTGCATTTCGAATGCATCACCCACGTTCGTCGGTGATGAGACTGTATATCCCGCGGAAGTGTGGAGGCTGAGGCTTTTTAAATGCTAAGACCCTACACAACCGCGAGGTATGCAGTCTAAGGGAATATTTCCTAGCTGCTGACGTGGGTATGCATCGAGATGTAGTGGCAGTGGACAAGGGCCTTACTCCACTCTCCTTGGCTAACGAGAACTAGCGCAAACCTCTAGTGCTTGACACTAACGATCGCAGAGAAGTATGGCAGAGTAAGGAACTTCACGGACGCTTTTTCCGGGCCCCACATGGGCCCGATGTAGACCAACTAGCGTCCGTAGCCTGGCTGCGTGTCGGTGACCTCTTTGGGGAAACCGAAGGTTTTGTCTGTGCAATTATGGACGAAGTTATCATGACGAAAAATTACCGGAGATTTATTGTGAAGGACGGCAAGGTTGACATATCTCGGGCATGTCATCGTCCGGGAGAATCAATCCGCCACATAATCTCTGGTTGTTCTCGTCTAGCTAACGGTGAGTACTTGCATAGGCACAACCTCGTAGCCAGGATTATCCATCAGCAACTTGCTCTGAAGTACTCTCTTGTGGAATCGGAAGTGCCGTACTACAGATATGCGCCCGACCCAGTTCTCGATAATGGTCATATCTCATTGTACTGGGATCGGTCCATCATCACTGACAGGACTATTATAGCCAATAAGCCTGATATAGTGGTGGTGGACCGAATCGAGAGGCGTGCAATGATTGTTGACATTACCGTCCCACATGACGAGAACCTCGTGAAAGCCGAGAAAGATAAACAAATCAAGTATATTGACTTGGCTCGCGAGGTTATCGACATGTGGGATGTGGACTCAGCGATCATTGTACCGATAGTCGTGTCAGCCAATGGCTTAATAGCCACGAGCCTCGACCAACACCTCAGGAGGCTCTCGTTAGGCGGCTGGATCAAGGGCTTGATTCAGAAAGCAGTACTTCTGGACACGGCTCGCATTGTCAGGCGGTTCCTCTCTCTGGAGCCCTGACCGCCGGTAGCTTGGACCCTGTTCCCGATACCGGTGGGATACTATTTTTTATATTTTTAAATGTTTTTTTTTTATTTTTTCATTGAAATATTTAAAAATATAATTTATATGTATTTACAAATGAATAAACGAAATAATAATAATAATAATGGCCGTGCACGCCCACCACCTCCGGCCTCGTCGCTCAGCTCCGCCTCGCCGCCGCCGGAACCCAGCCCCATCGTGAGTGCTGTGACACCGGCCGTGGCAGTTGCGTCGAGCTCCAGCGACGAGTTCTTCTCGCCGCCGACGACACCACCACCTGCGCGTCGACGGGGAGGATGCCGGCCGCCGAGCGGCTTAGGACCTCGAGGCCCACCGGCCTCTGATAGGGTCCCAGCTCCCGGCAGAAGTGTGCAGCGCATGAGATGGACGCAATCCATCAATGAAAACGTCATGCGCTCATACTATGGGGCTACAGAGGGAGGTAACAACCTGACCGCGTACCGTGTTCGGATGCTCTCTTTGTTCCAGGTGCTTGAGCCAGCCGTCAACGTTTCGGCCCAACGACTGTCGGATCAGGTGCGGGTCATCCTGCGTAATCATATGTTGGATGATACTGTACTTGATCGCCTCCGAGCTGAAATGGGTAGTCATGTTATTGCCCCTCCGTCGCAGACTGTGTTACCAGTTGCGGTACCACCGTCCAACCATGTTCCCAGCCACGCTGACGAGGAGTGTAATGACATGGTTACAAACGTAAGTACCCACTACAATGATGAATTGAGGAGTGCTTTGGAGTGTGCTATTCGGGAATATCGCAACATGCCGCTCGAGCTTAGGCCACGCTTACCTCGTTTGCCCATGCATAACAATAATAAGGCGCTGGTGGCTGCTCTCGATTCGCAGTTGTCCAATTATTTTGATGACTGCGAAGACCTCACCGATACACACTCGATACTGTACTGCGCGGCTGTAGCGGCATGTCGTGTAGCTCACGTCAAATTTTCTAATGACAGAGCTACACGACCGAAGCCAGCCGTGCCGGCTTGGCAGTGCAGGATCGAGCGTCGTATTAGTGGGGCCAGAGCACTCATAGGCAAACTAATCTGTTTCAGGGAGGGCAACACTCGCCCAAGAGTGATGCGCTTTGTGAGACGGGCGTTTTCGGGGACTGATGTCAGCTCCCGAGACTATATGTCCCGTGTCACAGACTTCCTGAACAGAAAGTATATGCATGGGCAAACCGTATTCGCAGGTATAAGCGGCGAGTGGAACGATACACCCAGAATCGCACATTCCGAAGTAATGAAAGGTGGGTTTATAGGGATTGGGAGCGACCGGACCAAGGTGTGACTAATACGCACCTGCCGGATGATGACGCCATATACTCGTTCTGGCGCAGCATCTGGTCGGTGCCTGTCTGTCATACCGAGGGTGATTGGATTCGGGATGTTGAGCGCGCGTGCGATCCAATACCAGAAATGGGGGCAATTATCATCAGCCCCCAAGATATAGCTCGTGCAGTCCGTCCGTTAGCTAACTGGAAATCTCCAGGTCCGGACGGGCTGCACAACTTCTGGATAAAATGGTTTACGAGGTCGCATGCCCGCTTGGCATCTCAGATCCAGTCTGCCTTAGAGTCAGGGTCGCTACCCCAATTTCTAACTACAGGAATAACCCACCTGCTCCATAAATCAGGTAGTACTGCGGAACCTAAAAATTATAGACCGATCACGTGTTTACCGACGGTCTATAAGGTTCTTACATCCATTTTGAGAGCTAAGATTAACACACATATAGATAGTCACTGTATCATGTCGGCCTCTCAAAATGGATGTAGGAATGGGTCCCGCGGTACTAAGGAGCTTCTCCTCATAGATATGACCATTAGCCAACAGGTTCGACGTTTCCGAAAGGATCTGTCGACATGTTGGATAGACTATAAGAAGGCCTATGAATCAGTTCCTCATACATGGCTCATGAGGGTGCTGGAATTGTATAAAGTTGATGCAACGCTACACACCTTCATGATGTCATGTATGGGGCAATGGAGGACGGTCCTTCGCTATCCAGGATGTCGACAAATCCAGAGGAATAGCGAACCGATAAGGATCGAGCGGGGTATATTCCAGGGTGACAGTTTGAGTCCGCTTTGGTTTTGCCTAGCTTTGAATCCTCTAAGCACACTGCTGGAGAATTCAGGGCTAGGCTATCGGTTGAAGAGAGGTGGTCAGGTTATATCTCACCTCCTTTACATGGATGACTTGAAACTTTTTGCCCCCAGCAATCTGCAACTGATGGAGCTACTGAAGGTAACTAAAACCTTTAGTAGTGCCATCAGGATGGAGTTTGGTGTAGACAAATGTGCGGTCATGCATGTAAAGCGAGGAGAGATTGTGGAATACGTGGGTACTCAACTCTCGGATTCCGTAAACCTGAGATCCCTCTCTCCAACCGAAACCTATAAGTATTTGGGTATGTCGGAAGCGTTAGGTATCAATGTTGCTGACATGAAGCAATCGTTGAAGGAGCGCTTCTTTGGCCGCCTGAAGAAGGTATTTAATAGCCTTCTATCGGGCGGAAACAAGGTGCGCGCCTTCAACGGTTGGGTCATGCCGGTATTGATGTACTCTTTCGGCGTACTCAGATGGACTCAAACAGAACTTGACGCCCTGGATAGGCGTGTCCGTACACTGCTGACTGCATTTCGAATGCATCACCCACGTTCGTCGGTGATGAGACTGTATATCCCGCGGAAGTGTGGAGGCCGAGGCTTTTTAAATGCTAAGACCCTCCACAACCGCGAGGTATGCAGTCTAAGGGAATATTTCCTAGCTGCTGACGTGGGTATGCATCGAGATGTAGTGGCAGTGGACAAGGGCCTTACTCCACTCTCCTTGGCTAACGAGAACTGGCGCAAACCTCTAGTGCTTGACACTAACGATCGCAGAGAAGTATGGCAGAGTAAGGAACTTCACGGACGCTTTTTCCGGGCACTACATGGGCCCGATGTAGACCAGTTAGCGTCCGTAGCCTGGCTGCGTGTCGGTGACCTCTTTGGGGAAACCGAAGGTTTTGTCTGTGCAATTATGGACGAAGTTATCATGACGAAAAATTACCGGAGATTTATTGTGAAGGACGGCACGGTTGACATATGTCGGGCATGTCATCGTCCGGGAGAATCAATCCGCCACATAATCTCTGGCTGTTCTCGTCTAGCTAACGGTGAGTACTTGCATAGGCACAACCTTGTAGCCAGGATTATCCATCAGCAACTTGCTCTGAAATACTCTCTTGTGGAATGGGAAGTGCCGTACTACAGATATGCGCCCGACCCAGTTCTCGATAATGGTCATATCTCATTATACTGGGATCGGTCCATCATCACTGACAGGACTATTGTAGCCAATAAGCCTGATATAGTGGTGGTGGACCGAATCGAGAGGCGTGCAATAATTGTTGACATTACCGTCCCACATGACGAGAACCTCGTGAAAGCCGAGAAAGATAAACAAATCAAGTATATTGACTTGGCTCGCGAGGTTGTCGACATGTGGGATGTGGACTCAGCGATCATTGTACCGATAGCCGTGTCAGCCAATGGCTTAATAGCCACGAGCCTCGACCAACACCTAAGGAGGCTCTCGTTGGGCAGCTGGATCAAGGGCTTGATTCAGAAAGCAGTACTTCTGGACACGGCTCGCATTGTCAGGCGGTTCCTCTCTCTGGAGCCCTGACCGCCGGTAGCTTGGACCCTGTTCCCGATACCGGTGGGATACTATTTTTTATATTTTTAAATGCTTTTTTTCCCTTTTTGTTTTTTTATCCTTTATGTTTAGGCTTATATTGGGTCTGTGTAGATAGGAGCTGAAATAGATACTCGGAGACGATTTTAGACGTTTATTGTACGTACTTTGCTTTTCACTTTTTACAATGATGGATTAAAAATACGAGGCAAACTATACAATGCAAGGGATAGCAGACGTAGACGACGTTTTGACCGCGGTACCGCACTTATATAGGCACAATTGCAGGCAGTAGGGAGATGGCGGCCGAGCGTCCCGCACCCCGCACTCCTGGGCGTGAACATACTCCCCCCGTTGAAGGTCGCACCTTCAACTGTCCGTCCTCAGTCTTTCAGGTTCGAACAACGGGCACAGGCGATTGATAGCTCGCCGCACCGTGCCACTAGCCGTCCTCACATCGGCTACTCTGGATACACCATCGTTACCCCTGTGTAGGGCTTGGATACGTCCGATTTTCCATTTTAAGGGCGGCAGGTTATTTTCCTTGATTATGACCATATCTCCAATACGTAATGTGACATCAGGGTGGCGCCATTTGGTACGGTGCTGAAGCTCACTTGTGTATTCGCGTTGCCATCTCATCCAGAAATGCTGCCTCATCTGTTCCAATAGCTCATATCTGTGGAGTCGATTACAGTTAACGTCTGTCAACACTGGAGAGGGAAGAGCTATCAGCGGTTTGCCGACGAGAAAGTGCCCGGGAGTCAGGGGATGGAAATCATTGGGGTCGGATGACATGGGACATAAAGGTCGGGAATTTAATATAGCTTCTACTTGACAAAATAAAGTTGAAAGTTCCTCATATGTTAAGTGCTTGTTCCCCAATATCCTTTTTAAATGGAACTTGGCTGATTTTACCCCGGCCTCCCATAACCCTCCAAAATTCGGAGCATAGGGGGGAATAAATGCAAACTTCATGCCTTCATTAGAACAAAATTCAGTTAATTTATCCTTATTTACTAATAAAAATTTATTCAGTTCATTACTAGCACCTAAGAAATTGGTCGCATTATCACAACATATTAAACAAGGTTTAGAGCGCCGTGAAATAAATCTCCTTAAAGACAATAGAAATGCTTCTGTACTTAGGTCGCTCACAACTTCTAAGTGTAGAAAGTGTGTGCCTTCGTAGTAAAACAAACAAATTAACACATATAACATTTGCTTATTTTACAACCGCGACCTTTCCTATCGGTTATGAAATAGGGACCCGCCAAATCAATTCCCGTGGTTTCGAAAGGCGTCCCTGGATTCAATCGCTGTTTGGGTAAGTTGCCCATAATTGGGACTATAGGCGTAAATTTAAATCGCTTACATACTATACAATTCTTAACTACACTCCTAGCCACCTTTCTTGCATTAACAACCCAATAGTTTTCCCTTACTGCTGATAATACTAACTGAGGGCCAGCATGAAACAACTTTTTATGTTCATTTTCAAAGATAAGCCTCGTTAATTTATGTTTATAATCTAAAACTAAAGGATGTTTTCTTTCATACAAAAGAGGCGAGTTCCTAAGGCGACCTCCTACACGTATTACATTAAATTGTAAATCCAAGAAGGGGCTAAGCGATAAAATTTTACTCTTGTTATGTAACGGCTTATTATTCAATAATCTATTATATTCATCACTAAATGCATCTAACTGCGCAAACTTAACCAAATACATTAAGCTATCATTTAATTCATCAGCCGTTAAATAACTGCAGGTAAGTCTATTTTGTATTACTTTAATTCTACAATTCTTCACAAACCTAAGTACGTAGGCCATTGTACGTTGTACCTTATACAGTTTAGAATAACGCTCAAATTCAATTAACACGTTGTTTACGTTTACATAATTTACTAATGAGCCTACCTGCTTCATTTCTGGTAACGTTATGCTATTTAACTTATGGTTACCCACATTAGGCCAATTAGATTCAGCTAAGGATAAAAATTGAGGACCACTCCACCACAAGGTTTGTACTTTATTATTCATCTGATCTACTCCGCGAGAAATATGATCAGCTGGATTGTGTTCGGTTGGTACGTATCGCCATTCACAATTCTTAGTTAAACAATTAATTTTATTTACTCGATTTACAACAAATACCTTTAATTGCTTTGGAGTAGCGCGCGATGTACGCAACCAACCAAGCACTATCATCGAGTCTGTCCAGTAAACACAACGAGAGATAGTACATCGTAAGGAGTGAGTCACCTTATTCCCTAACTCGGCGGACAACAGCGCGCCACATAACTCGAGTTTAGGAATTGTTAAACCCTTTAATGGGGCGATCCTTGATTTAGAACAAAGTAACTGTACATGAATTTCTCCGCTCTGATTCAGAGAACGCACATAAACACATGACCCATATGCACATGCCGACGCATCAGAAAAAATATGAACTTCAATATTCAATGCATTTTTACATATCACATGTCTAGGTACCTCTATACAACTAAGGGAATTTACATTTTTTATGAAATTATACCACATTTTTTTTATTTCTTCATCTACTGGGTCATCCCATTCTAATTTGCATAACCATAGCCTTTGTAAGATTAACTTAGCCTTAACAATAAATATACTTAAAAGACCTAATGGGTCAAATATTTTTGCAATAGAAGATAATATATTTCGTTTTGTGATTTGTTCATGCATATCTACTTGTACTGAAAATTTAAACAAATCAGATTGAGGTGACCATGTTAACCCTAAAGTACTGGTAACTGTTTTAAATTCGGTAAGTTCTTGAACTTCATTTAATTTATTTTCTACAAACAATTGACTTGCATTCGATCGGAATTTTCGCAAATTAAAACAGGCTGAACTTAACGATTTAGTATTAATCTGCATATACGATTTAACCCTTCCTCCGTCTGGTGACCCGTTAATAAATCGTCCATGAAAAAATCGTGCTTAATTATCTCCTTAACCTCTGGATCATCACACTCATGCGCTAGTTGTAACAGACAACGAGTACTTAAGTACGGCGCCGAAGCGGTTCCGTAAGTAATAGTATTTAATTTTAAATGTTTTTCTGGTTCATGCTCGTTCTCCCTCCATAATATCATTTGCAAATGCCTTTGACTCTCAGAAACTAAGATTTGTCTATACATTTTTTCAATGTCTGAGGTCAAAACATAATTATGTTGTCTAAATCTGAGCAATATACTAAATAAGTCGTCCTGAATCACCGGTCCCACCATTTGTATGTCATTCAACGAATACCCGGTACTAGTTTTCTCGGAGGCATTAAATACAACCCGAAGTTTAGTTGTTTCACTCTTTTCCCTAATAACAGGGTGATGCGGTAAATAACATGCAAACGGGGGTCTGCAACTCTCCGATAAGTGATTCAATTGTTCGTATTCATTTATAAAATCTACATAACTACATTTTACGTTAGGCTGTTTTTTAAACCTTTTCTCCAAATTCATTAAACGAGATTTTGCCTTTACATAGGAGTCTCCCAATACAGAAGGAGAAGTGTGGAAAGGCATTTTTACACAAAATCTACCATTTTCAGTTCTATACATATTTTTCACAAAGTGTTTTTCACAAAATTCTTCTTCGGTACTCATTGGTATTTGATCTATACATATAACTTCCTCAACCTTCCAAAACTTCTCCAACTGTTCACTAACATTTCGAGCTAAATTACATTTTGCTTCATATTTAGGTATACATATATCCACGGGACCCGTAACAAGCCAACCTAACTTAGAACTCTGCAGTGTGGGAAGACCTTTACCTAATTTTACTTGTTGACCGGTTACAAGTTCCCAAAACAAATCGGCTCCTATCAATATATCTACCTCAGAGGGCTCATGAAATCTGCTATCTGCTAAATCCACTAATATGTCACCCGGAATATTCAATTTATTTGCATTTACCTTTACACTTGGCAACATATTAGTAATTCTAGGTAGAATCATACAATTAACTTCTACGGAAAATTTATTATGCAATGAGTTTATCACAAAGTTACTACTTTCTACTAATTTTAATTTAGTATTTCCTATACCGTTAATATTAAAGTTATGATCTATCCGTTTGCAAGGTAATCCCAGTTTCTTACAAAAACTTTCCGTTACTAATGATATTTGACTACCCGAATCCAACAATACGCGTGCTACATAATACTTATTTTTCGTTTCGCTAAAAACTTTGACAAGCGCGGTCGACAAAAGAACGTATTGAGTAGCAAGCGTTGATAACGAAACCGGTTCCGCGCCTGGCGGCCCATACCGCGTAGGCACATCGCAGCCCGCGGCGGCCGGCAGCTGAGTAGGTGGCGGGTCGCATCCAGCTACAACTCCGACGGACGACGTCGAATGTGACGTAACCGTAGTGACGTCTTGGGACGAACTCAATTTTTTACTAGTGTCTTCGGATTGAGGTTTATTTCTATGCAATAATGCGTTATGTTTATATTTACAAATTTTACAACCGAATGATTTGCAGTTATAAGCCCGGTGACCCGGTTTAAAACAGTTAATACATAATTTATTCTTAGAAACAACATTGTTTCTTTCATCCAAACTCATAGAAATAAACTTCGTACATTCAAATAGGCGATGATCTTGATTACAAATGACACAGTTATTATTAAAATTACGGTTACTGGTTGCTTGCGAGGATGCGACAAAACTAGCTGCCTTCTCACCTTTAATATTCAATTTACTTGGCCTCGCCGCTTCTAGTACATCCGCTCGATCGCGTAAAAACTTAAAAAACTCATCGAGGGTAGGAACCTCTCCTAATGAACTTTTATGTTCCTCCCACCTTCTACTCGTTGAATTATCCAGTTTATTTACTGTTAAATGGATAATAATGGTATCCCAATGATCTACAGGTTGGTCTAACGTCTTTAAACCTCTTAAATTTCTAGTTACATTATCAATTATATGACGCAGTGATTTATCCGACTCCTTATTTATGCTTTCCATATTAAATAATGACTTCATGTGATTACTTATAAGCAGGCGTTTATTATTATATCTTTCACATAACAAGTCCCACGCTACACGATAGTTATCAGAACTAAATGTTAAGGATTTAATTATCAAAGCTGAGCTACCCTCTAATGACGATCGCAAGTAATGGAACTTGTTTATTATTTCAATACAATCATTTTTATGAATTAATGCCTCGAATGTATCTCTGTACTCTAACCATTGACTATAATTACCGTCGAATGTTGGTAATTTAATCGTGGGTAATTTTATTGAACTTGAAAATGAATTCGCACTTTCGAAACTACCGCTTTGCTTTACCGTTGGATGGGCCAGACTTTTCCTTCTAAGGTTATATTCTTCTATTTTCTCTAAAATACACTGACCTTGAGAAATTAATAAATAAAATTGCCCTTCAATCTCGGAACGAATCTTCATTTGTTCCTCTGGATTTTCCGATTCTATTTCAATTTCAGATTGTAAGTCATCGAAAGTGGAAAAACATGCTTCTAGTTTGGACAATCTTAACCTTAACTCGGAAATTTGCTGATCCGTTAATTTCTCTAAATTTGCAATGTCCTCTATGTAACCTTTAAAAATTGTCAATCTACCTTTTATATAACTTCTCCTTTTTATTGGATCTGCTAGTTTCCTGGAAGCTTGAGACATTGTTTCTAATACGACCAATCAATCCTACGTTGTGTTAATTGAATTAATTGCAAAAGGATATCAGGAACTTAAACAATACTTGCCAAATATATTCTACGGACACGATTGAAATAAGTAGGTAGGTAGGAAGGAAAAAAATGGAACGGGCTCACCTCGCCTCGTGGCGTTTGGAAATTCCTTGATATAACTCTCTCTTCCCTTTATCCTTGGATTCCTTGACTTTGTCCTTCAATTAATGCCTTTTTATTCCTGAAAATCCTGGTCACGGCACCAAAAAATGTTTAGGCTTATATTGGGTCTGTGTAGATAGGAGCTGAAATAGATACTCGGAGACGATTTTAGACGTTTATTGTACGTACTTTGCTTTTCACTTTTTACAATGATGGATTAAAAATACGAGGCAAACTATACAATGCAAGGGATAGCAGACGTAGACGACGTTTTGACCGCGGTACCGCACTTATATAGGCACAATTGCAGGCAGTAGGGAGATGGCGGCCGAGCGTCCCGCACCCCGCACTCCTGGGCGTGAACACTTTATATTTAAATATTTAAAAATGTAAATAATATGTCTATAAAAATCAATAAACATAATAATAATTTCAAGTAAAAAATACACCTGGTAGTGACAGATTTTGAATATGACAATACAAATAGTGTTACAATCATGCTTGAATAATTTAATTTAACATTACGTAAAATTTTATTTTAACTTTGGATCAATCAATTTATAATGTACTAGCTGTGGCCCGCGACTTCGTCCGCGTGAAGCTCGTAAACCTGTACAAATTAAACTATAATTCTGTGCTTGCGATGCATTCCGAAAGTATCTTATTCATTTATTTTACTTTCACATAATTTAATTTGGTAAATATGTTATGTATGTATGTACGTCAACGAAGCGAAAAGAGTATGTCAGGATCGTAGCATAAAAGTGGAAAAAATAATAACATTAGATACTAATAAAACTTTTCTATATGGTAGTAGTCTTGTTTTCAACAACCAAAATGTACTGAGAGTCAGTTATGGTGACGCGGGAGCAAATGACATACAGTTTTTAACCGACTTCGAAGAAGGAGGAGATTCTATGTTCGACTGTATGTAAGTTTTTTTTAATGTTTGTCCACCGATTTCTCTGTCAGTTGTAGACCATTTTCAAAATCCTTTTTTTATCCGAAAGAATATACTCCCGAGCTGGTCCCATATAAATTTTATCGAAATTGCTTCAGCGCTTTTTGAAAATACATAGGTGACGTTTTGGTTTCCTCCAATTACGAGTATGTTTAAATTCCACGTTCCATGTTATTGAGGTTTTGGTATAACAACTAAAAAGTGAAAAATATTTTTTTTTACAAAAAAAACAACCGACTTACAAAAAAAAAATACGAGGTTTTAGTCAAAAAAAGTCTAATAGATCCTCTCGCTTCGACCACAGAGGAAGAAGTGATTTGATGACTCCCCACCCAAAAAAAAAATCTTGCTTCACAAAAGTGTTTATGGAGGCGTACATTTTCTTTAATTTATGACGAAATGCTCGTGTGGATTGCTGCAGCTTGATCATTTTTAGATGTCTATGAAATAGCCCGATCACGCACGCAAGAATTTTCTTGGTGCAGAATACGACTGACGTCCCCGTACATCAGAAAAATCAGTTATTTTATAGTGGGAACTACTCTACCGAGAGTCTCTGGAAGGGTGCCTTCACCATCTTTTGAAAGAACTTTGGCGAATTTCTGAGTCAAGCACAGTCTATGAACTCGTGACCATAGAGACTTCGTTTCAAAAAAGCGTTCAGTACGTCAGCTCGAGTTTCTAGTGACATCACAGTTAGAGTTCGAAAGGAACCGTCGCCAAACAGCATGTCTTAGTTCCTGCTGATTTTAACAATCACTAGCAGAGGTATTTTGCAGCCGCCGCTGCTTTTCTCTTTGCCATAGAGTATTCATTCCATACGATCAAATTATATATAATATTTTTTTTTCAAAAATTAGTGACAAAAAAACCGACTCCACGTAGTCTGCTCTACCCCTAGTGTGTAATTTAACCCCGCGTAGGCGCGGAGAAGCGAGGCGTCCCGCGAGTTGAGGAGCAGGTGGTTTAAATGCCCGCCGCCGCTGCTCGCCGAAGCTGCGGTGGTGAGCGTTAAAACTATCTGCGATGGTTGAGCGATAAGCTCGCGTGGGACCGCCAGAGCCCCTCATAGCCGGAGCCGTGATAGAAACCATGCCTGTTGCATGTTTCATGCTCGCTTGCATGCTGCATGCTTGCTTCCATGCTGCATGTTTGCTGCATGCATGGTGTATGCTTGTTTACATGCTTCTAACAACTGTATACTTTCTGAGATAAGATAGTTCTGCCTTTCAATGCCCATCTCAACTTATTTTTATTCCAAAGAACGTGATGTATAAATATTATTATGCTTCATTATTATTATGTCAACTATATTTAAGGCACTAAACATTATTGCAAAACATTTATGCCTAATATTATGCGTCATCATGCTGAATTTCGTAATGGCAATGTAAATTATGACAATATATTTTTTTCTTTATTCTTATCATTAGTAAACCCCTTGTAGCTATATCGTGATGATTTAAATTTCAGAAGTTAAATTCGTAACTATATGTGATAATGTAAAAAAAAAATGTAAGACATTTTCGCCACTTCAATTTTACTACATGTTTTGTTATTTTTTTACAAAAAAAAAGAAATATATTGAATTAAAATGTTGACGTTATGTTAAAAAGTCATTTCATTATTAAATTAAATGTCATCGTATAATAAACAAAAAAAATCCAAAAATAAGTTGCAACTGGGGATCTAACTCGCGGTAAAGTGTCGTTCAAACAAACATAATGCAACATTGCTCACCCCCCATATCAAATATTGTGATAATTTACAGCCTATAAAATGACAAGAGCCTTTAGACAAAATACTTTTCAGTTAACTTTAACGCTAACGCTTCGTGAAAAATGTATGGCAGCGACACTACTGGGCGTTAGTCACGTGACAGTTCTCTCCGCAGGTAATGTCCTTGCCATACATTTTGCACGAAACGTTAGCGTTAGCGCTATTATAAAAGTTATTTGACTAATGGGGCAAACCAGTAATTTTTATTTATACAAAATTTTAACGGAATCGGCTTAGTAATTTTTGCGCCAAGTGTCATCGCTCCACAATTCTACTGTTCTATTATATTAAATGAAGATTAACCCACCCTAAAAAATAAGTATTGCAATCTTTATTATTTGCACAGATAAGTATTAGTTCTAAGTTTTAGGTTTCAAAATGGAAGGAATGAGATTTTTCACACAAACCGGTTTTTCACTTTTCACTCCGATAGCGGTTGATTATGAAAAATTCATTTGACTTGTTAAAATTACTTTACTTTTAGACTATATAAATCAATTTTCGAGTTAAATGAAGCAAGCAAAAAACTATTCTCTAAAAACTTCAACACCCGTTTTTACCCCTTTAGGTGGTGATTTTCGAAAAATTCAAAAATATATAATTCTTATTTTTTAATCTACATTATTCGTGCCAAGTTTTAACTTTATCGGACCAAGCGTTAAGATTCTTCTATACAAACTTTAACACCCTCTACACCCCCATTAGGTGGTAGTTTTGGAAAACTAATTACGTTGTATCTTTTTATTTACTTATTTACATGTTTCTGCCAAGTTTCAAGTTTTTAAACCTAAGCAGTAAGATTTTTCATACAAACTTCCATCCCCTATTTTACCCCTTTAGGGGTGAATTTTCCAAAAATTCTTTCTTAGTGAATGCTTGCACTTTATAAGGTATCTATGTGCAAAATTTCAAATCTATAGGTCTAGTGGTTTGAGCTGTGCATTGATATATTACCGTCAGTTTACGATTTTAATATACAGATTTGAGTAAGTTATCATATTTGTCTAAGACATCATTTATAATTCATCAAAAAAAAATTTTTAGACCTGTGATATTATGAAGTACTTACTTATTTTCAATTTTAAATTCATTTTGATTATATTTTTTTCGTAATGTTATTTTAATAATTATAGATTATATTTTAATAATAATATATTTGATAATAATATAAATATTTGCACACTTTATTAGGTAAAAATACAGTGCACTTAATATTTATTTGTACCACCTGTTTATACCTACCTGTATAAACATATAAATAATTTGATTTGATTTGAACCCGTCGCTGTAAGTGAAATAGCTGAAATACCGGTTTTAAGAAAATCCGTAACAAGCAACGCGTGCATTGAAACGATCAAAATACTACCTTTTTGAGAAGAGCTGTTTTTTTTCTGACACGTGCTTGTATAAAGTGGGCACTATTATACTTTTTTGAAGAGTTTTAAACAAGAAAGTGCTTTTAGAGAAAGCTTAAGGTCAAGAAAAAAAAAACAGAAAAAAAGCGCCTTACATTTTTATTTTGAGTAAACTGAAGTTTCATTTTCATAGCTTTACGATGCCTAACCAAAGGTATGATAATTCGCCATTTTAAGGATTTATTTGTTCATGAGATATCAGAAAAGTTTTAGTTTATTATCGAAAGTAGAGTAGATTTCTCAGAATTAGCTGTTTACGGTTGTGAGTTATAAAATATCCCAGAACTGGCCAAGTGAGTATCGGATTTCGCACATTAAAGGTTCCGTACCAAATATTGATATTTTTTAGTAAGTATACGTTAACAAACAACCAGGTCAGTGGGAAGTTAAAAAATTCTTCGTAACAAATGTGACAGACGACGGACGGACAGACGGACACGTGAGTGACAACAATAGGGCTCCGTTGGGACCCTTTGGGTACGGAACCCTAAAAAGTCTTAAAAAGTTTGGAAACAACTTATTCTGGTCAAAATGGTTACTAAGTAACTCTAGTAAAACCAATTTTAAGGAATACAACCAATTAACAGTTACTCTGTAAGAACTAGTTTTCTATTTGTTTTTCCAAATTTGAGTCTCAGTACTTTCGGAGATAAGAGAGGATTTGTTATTATAAAAATTAGATAACCTTTTCACAGAATCCCAGAGAGGAAGCCAGAGTACAATTTCCCTACAATAGGCTGTTGGTTAAACAGGCAGGCACGTAAGACATAGACATTCCACCTTTGTATGAGGCTGTCAGGCATAATGCAATAACAGGCAGGACAAAGCACGTTCTGTAGACGTGATGTATGAGGTACTCGTATAGTAATAGTCTCAGGTAATCTCATAACGCCTAGGTCGCACGAGGACCTAGTTAAGGCTGTTCAAAGTTAGGGATTGACTTCAAGACTCTATTCTATGCAACAATCGATGGTTCACACATTCTAATTAAACAAGTCTTTACAACATATTATAAAACATAGTCCCTCGATAAACTCAACAACTACTGAACGAATTATCATGCAGTTTTCACCAATAGAAAGAGTGATTCATGAGGAAATTTAGTTGTATAATTTGTATCCGTGCAAAGCTGGGGCGGATCGTCAGTTACAATTAAATACCTTTTTTATTTTTATAGGAAAAAAGCCAACGACAGACAAATCTTTTTTTTACTATTTTGACCAAGGAACAAAGGGATAAAGTGACAGTCTTTTACTGACAGCGGATAGCGAAAGACCAAAATGTTGGTTTAGTCTTATCTCGGTACCTTGTCATGAATTATTGTGAGGTAACAGTAATCAAAAATTGATGCACAATATCTAGTCAGTAAATCAAACAGATTATTTATTAAAACAAAATAAATATTTTTCAATACGTACTGTTTGTAAAATAAGTTTAATTTTAAAATACTAGGCTATAGTCGTGTGTATAGTATGATGCGATATAATAATTAGGGTTTCATCACTTTATTTTGTAAAATAAATAATTTGCCTTATAATAATATCAGCAGCAAACATCGAACTAATAAATCAATTCAATTAAAAGCATTAAATTAAAATTAGCATTGCCATACAACGTGGCTGGTTGTACAACCAGTCTCTTGGGCAAGTCGACAGCGATGCGGAGGAATTTTTCGACGCCATATTTTTATTTTAATTGAACATCACGTCTAAACGACTAGTTTTATTTATTTGAAAAAAATATATGTTATTCTAGACTATTTCCGTCGTAATTTGATCTCAGAATATTTCAAATTATAGTTTTATGACATTGTGTAATTAATTTGTAAAGTTATATCTAACACAGATAAAAAATTGAGAATCACGCAAAAACTATAAAGCGTATTTTTATGAAACCTTCACCATTTTAAAGATCATTTAATTATTTATAATTTAGTTTCAGTGTTTTAGTTTAATACTTGTTGTTTTATGTGTAATAAATTAATAATGCGTCTAATATCGGACAGCGCTCCTTGATGGGCGAGTCCTATTACTGGGTGGACAAACGACGCGTTACGTGAGCTCAGCGCAGAACACGCAAGCTAACCACTCAAGGTCGTTGGCAGCTAATAGCGCCTTAAGTATTTTAAGTTCCACTTATTAAAACGTTTTTATTTTTAGTTTCTTTGTAAGATATATAGTTACAGTTAGTTATATATAGGTATTTTTGTTACGTGTACATAAATAAATATTCCAAAATATTCTAGTAACAATAAAAGCAATAAGTATACGAACAAAGTAAACGAATTGCAATTAAAACTTTTCATATAGTCATACAAAAGTCTCATTTCAGTAAATACCAATTAACATCAGAAAATAAAGGATATTATTACCTACTTCCTTGTTTAATTTTATTTGTTTTGCAATACAATGAAAGAGTTTTATTCAATATACATTTTTATTACTTACCTACTTACTTACTTTTGTCCCCAAAATGTAATCAAATAAAGATACCATAACGCAACGTTATGAAAAAAGATATCATTCAACTTTGTCTTTTGTATTTACTGTGAGCATTTTTAGGCGTCCATTACACGCTCATGCAAGCGTCAGTTAATTCCAAGTAATGACTGATGGTTGAATGATGCAAAGTCTCAAGATTTCTCCATTTAACCATAAAAAAGTCACTGCATTAGACGATTACTTATCCAAGCATTAGTCAATTCCAAAAGTCATGACTGATGCAGATTATTGAATGATGCAAAAGTCAAAGTATCGAGTTTTCTTCATTTAACCATCAGTCACTGCATTAGACGATCAGTTAGCAAGCGTTAGTCAATTCCAAAAGTCATGACTGATGCAGATGATTGAATGATGCAAATGTCAAAGTATCGAGTTTTCTCCATTTAACCATCAGTCACTGCATTAGACGATCAGTTAGCAAGCGTTAGTCAATTCCAAAAATCATGACTGATGCAGATGATTGAATGATGCAAAAGTCAAAGTATCGAGTTTTCTCCATTTAACCATCAGTCACTGCATTAGACGATCAGTTAGCAAGCGTTAGTCAATTCCAAAAGTCATGACTGATGCAGATGATTGAATGATGCAAATGTCAAAGTATCGAGTTTTCTCCATTTAACCATCAGTCACTGCATTAGACGATCAGTTAGCAAGCGTTAGTCAATTCCAAAAATCATGACTGATGCAGATGATTGAATGATGCAAAAGTCAAAGTATCGAGTTTTCTCCATTTAACCATCAGTCACTGCATTAGACGATCAGTTACAAGCGTTAGTCAATTCCAAAAATCATGACTGATGCATATGATTGAATGATGCAAAAGTCAAAATATCGAGTTTCCTCCATTTAACCATCAGTCACTGCATTAGACGATCAGTTAGCAAGCGTTAGTCAATTCCAAAAATCATGACTGATGCATATGATTGAATGATGCAAAAGTCAAAGTATCGAGTTTTCTTCATTTAACCATCAGTCACTGCATTAGACGATCAGTTACAAGCGTTAGTCAATTCCAAAAATCATGACTGATGCATATGATTGAATGATGCAAAAGTCAAAATATCGAGTTTCCTCCATTTAACCATCAGTCACTGCATTAGACGATCAGTTAGCAAGCGTTAGTCAATTCCAAAAGTAATGACTGATGCAGATGATTGAATGATGCAAAAGTCAAAGTATCCAAGTTTTCTCCATTTAACCATCAGTCACTGCATTAGACGATCAGTTAGCAAGCGTTAGTCAATTCCAAAAGTCATGACTGATGCAGATGATTGAATGATGCAAATGTCAAAGTATCGAGTTTTCTCCATTTAACCATCAGTCACTGCATTAGACGATCAGTTAGCAAGCGTTATTCAATTCTATTATTTATTAATTAAAGCATAATATTACTTGATAGCCGTATTTTATTCAATGACATAATCCAGTCAACAACTGTAACCAATCAACACCAATTTAGTCTATGACAAATTCCAAAAGTCATGACTGATGGAGATGATTGAATGATGCAAAAGTCAAAGTATCGAGTTTTCTTCATTTAACCATCAGTCACTGCATTAGACGATCAGTTACAAACGTTAGTCAATTCCAAAAATCATGACTGATGCAGATGATTGAATGATGCAAAAGTCAAAATATCGAGTTTCCTCCATTTAACCATCAGTCACTGCATTAGACGATCAGTTACAAGCGTTAGTCAATTCCAAAAGTAATGACTGATGCAGATGATTGAATGATGCAAAAGTCAAAGTATCGAGTTTTCTTTATTTAACCATCAGTCACTGCATTAGACGATCAGTTATCCGTCGGTCACTACCTTGACTGTGGTACAACTGACTTCAAGACTTACCGTGTAATGGATGCCTTAACCAAGAATATTAATGACGCTCGATACTGAAGTCGGGCAACTAAGACTGGGTCGTGGAAGTCAGAAGGGCATTCGCCATGTGAAATACTGGTATTCAGCTGCATCTAATTAGACTGGAAGCCGGCCCCAATTATGTGGTTGAGAAAAGGTAATAACAGGCCAACGTCTGTCTGTCTGTCTGTTCGCGATAAATACAAAAATTACTGAACGGATTTTCACGCGGTTTTACCAATATAATAAAAATAAAAAAGCCTTATATTTCTTGCCAATTACATGCATACAGAATTGAAAGAGTAAAAAATTTATGTATAAAAATTGAGAAATTATAATAAATTTAGATTCAATTATTTGTGAATTAAAAATTGCAAAATAATTTAAAAATTTGTAACTTAAAATAAATTATATAAATCAATAATAATAATAAATTAATATAATAGATTGTAAATTATTTACCAATATTCAGAGTGATTAATGAGTAAGGTTAACGTGTATAATTTTTACCTGTGAAAAGCTAGGGCGAGTCGCTAGTGATGTAGGTACTAATGATGCTGATAAATCAGAAATCAACTCTTTTGTTAAACATGTAGGTCCTATCTACATTGCATATCATTCTTGCGAAATAATTGGTAATCGAGCTATATGAGGACACGTGCAATTAGTACTTCCCCCGTTATAAGCTTTCAAACCCCGTTTCACCATTTCAGGTGTAGAATTTCGAAAAACTCTTTCTTAGTCAATACCTACTCTTCACAAAGAACACACTCTCCAAATTTCATGTCTCTAGGACCAGCGGTTTAGGATGTCCGTTGATATATCAGTCAGTCAGTCAGTCAGGACTTTGAATTATATATATACAGATAATACCTATTAGTTAAGGTGAAAAGATGAGCCAGTGAGCAACGGCGAGATCTGGGTGAACTGCTCAGGGTATGGAAGTAGGTATTCACCCGTAGAGACTCTTTTCTTACATCACGACAGATCATGACCTTAAAAAAAATATGTTTTTTTTTTACCGTTGATAGGCACGCGTTTGACCACTATCTCACCTGATGGTAAGCTATGTTGTGGTTGAAGATGGAGCACGCTTGCCTAGAAGTAACCTATTCACTCTTGACTTAAAGACTCCCAGGTTGTAGATATCAGGAAACGCAGACTCTTGCAGGGAATTCCACTCCGACTTATGTTTAGGTATAACAAGCATTTTATTATTCTGTAAAGTTAACTTCGAAAGCAAACTCATTGGTTTTTAACCGACTTCAAAAAGAAGGAGGTTATCAATTCGGATGTTTGTATTTTGTTTTTTTTTTTTATTTTTTTTTTTCGAAAGGAGTTTATTCCGAAATGGTCCCATTTGAATTTCATAAAGATCTGATGATGAGTTTCGGAGACAGACAACGGAACTCTTCAAAAATTGACAGCAAATCAACCGCTATTGCTGTGATTGTATGTCTACAACATATATTTATTTTATGATTTTTTGTGATTCGCATCATCTTTTAATACTCTGAGGCTAATTTCTAATCCTTCATCATTCCTCTTGGCACTGAGCTGATGATGTAACCATCCTTCCATGAGGTTCCCAGGATATTGACCAGTTGAGGTTACCTCCAATATTCTAAAGACTTTTTTATATCTAACTTCTATTGTTTAGCAAAGGTGTGGTTTCTAGCATCAGCTCAGTTTCATAATGTGATGATTCCTAAATGCAAATACCTGATTAAGTTACGAAAAGTAAACAGAAACAATATTCGTGTCCAATTTTAGTGGTTTTCTCTCCATTTTATTAGGATTCCATGATCAGATACTGATGTCCTTGACATGGGACCACCCTTGAGGTATACCCTGTCTAAAAAAAAAGAATCACCAAAATCGGTTCATAAATAACGCAGGGGGGGCCGAACATACGTACAGAAACGCTAAGCGTGCCCACAATTTCCAAGGTGTTCACTCAATTTTATCAGGATTCCATTATCAGATCCTGATTTCCTTGACATGGGACTACCCTTGAGGTATACCCTATCTAAAAAAAAATAATCATCAAGATCGGTTTATAAATGACGGAGTGAGGGCCACACAAAAAGGGGAACATACACAAAAAAAAAACATATATACGGTTGAATTGAGAACCTCCTCCTTTTTTTTCGTCGGTTAAAAATAAAAAACTTTTTTACAACAAAATAGAACAGACTTCCAAGAAAAGTGCAAAATAACTTTAATTTCGGAAGTCGATGTCAAAAAACGAAGACACAAAACCAAGAACACCGCCTTCCAAAATTAAAGTTATTTTGCACTTTTTTTGGAATTCGGTTCTATTTTTAACCGACTTCAAAAAAGAGGAAGTTCTCAATTTGTCTGTATGTTTTTTTTTTTTTGTAAGTTTGTTACGCGATATATCCGCCATTTGTGAATAGATTTTGATGATTCTTTTTTGTATTATAGGTCATACTTCACAGGTGGTCCCATATGAAATTTATCTAAATTGATTCAGCATTTTTTGAAAAAATCAACACAAACAAAAAATATGTATACACAGATGACGTTTTGGTTGTCTCCAAATGTTCAAATTCCATGTTATTGATGTTATCGATATTCGGGCATAACTTTAATTTTTTGTTTTACTTCTGATGTACAACATAAATAAAAAAATAAAAAAGAAAGTGAAAAATAAAAAAAAACTCGTTTCTAAAAATATAACCGACTTCTAAAAATTAAAGTTATTTTACAACTTTTAGAAGTCGGCTGTATTTTTTGGAAAAAGTTTTTTTATTTAGACATACAGTTTGAATTTCGAAACGATATTGTGATTTATCTGAAAAGTTCGCATGAGAAACAAACCTCGTCAGCAGATAGACCGGTCAGATAAATATACTTTTAAAGAGTGATGAAAACATATAACAGTTTTTAAATTAGAAAGAAAATAATTGTACTGTCAGATAGATTATGACAAAAAGTGATTGAGCGCTCAGCTACTGAGCTGCGTGACGCGGGTTCGATCCCCGCACGGAAAAATATTTGTATGGCCTATAGTTAGTTGTACCGAGTCTTGTGTATGTGAGTTTACATGTTTGTGAACACACCCGTGATACAAGAATAATTCCTAGGGTGAGGCAACGTTTAAAAAAAAACCGGCCAAGTGCGAGTCGGACTTGCGCACGAAGGGTTCCACGTTTGTTGTATATGAGCCCCCTTAAATATTTATTTTATTCTGTTTTTTAGTATTTCTTGTTACAGCGGCTACAGAAATACATCATCTGTGAAAATTTTAACTGTCTAACTATTACGGTTCATGAGATACAGCCTGGAGACAGATCTCCTATGACTTCTCCCGCTCTGGGTGGAGCGGGAGGGCGAGTCAGACTCTTACTGACTAAAACCCAACCCTCTTTCTTCCTTGCCTGAAGGCCCAGGGGAGGGATAACTCTGTTACGAATTTATCCGCTACCCCTTGGCATGCAGGCACTGGCCCGTCAGTGGTGGCTGACATATTCTCTTTGAGGCGTGCGTAGAACACTCGGCCCACGGGCCTGGTGCAGATCGGACGGTGAGCTACCCATTACTCGCCGGCCGCAGGCCCGCGTCTTCGATGGCCGGAGATCGTTCTGCGACCTCTGACGCCCAGGGCGTCTCCTGCGGCGACTGCGGCTGGGAGCGTGAGGGCCACTCCGTAGAGTCTCCCTCACCCGTTCCGCCTCCTCCTTCGCGAGCATTACATCTTCCCAGAAGGAGGAGACTGCTTTCCATTCCCTCTCGCCCCGTACCATGGCCTGGACTAGGACCGGGCGCGTAACTCCCGCGACCCTGACACACACATGAGAAACCTAAGACCACGTTTAAGAATTACTCACCACTGAGCTCCACACCCCCGGACTCACAATAATTATGAAATTATAATACGACAACACTTGATGAAAAATCTGTCATTGAAATAAAACTAAGTACCAACGTGAAAAGAACTGGCAAAATTAATAAATCTAATTTTAATAAATTTGGAAAGTTGAAAACCTTCGCCTTTATAATTCAATATGTTGCAAACTTTCTACCGTGGCTTCAAGTTTCTTCAAAACTCGGAAAGGGAAGGGAAAAAGTAAAAAAATCGAATTTACTTTAAGTATCCAAATGGTTTCAGTAATGTGAAAAGTTGTATTAACTTTCAGAACGTCTAGTGTATCGTTTGGTATATTGTTATTCAGCAGATGAGGAATCCAATTTGTGTTTTTGTCGGTTTTAACTTACATTGGTAACTTAACGTTGTTTGGTTCGGTTGGTCTTTGGATGGGTAATGAGAATGCCTCGCAACTAGGATTTTTAATAAATAACTAACGAATCTCACCTTATTACTGGTAAGCGATGATGTGGTTAAAGATAGAGCACGCTTGCCTAGAAGTAACCTATTCACTCTTAACTTACTGACCCCCAGATTATAGGTTTCCACTTCTTAGCTGTGACTACACACACTAAAAGTGTTCACAATCTTTTGTTTTGTTATTCACAATTTTTTTAAATAAGTGTGAATGGCGAAACATGTGAGATCGCAACATAATTTTTTTGTTTGTCACGTCTTCGATCCTCTCCGCCCAGTTCTGCTTTAGTAGAAACGCACCCTTAAATGGTTAAAAAATCACCTTTATTAAGACCTTCAATGTACCATATTTTTAAACGATGGCGAAATAGATCGGACTGATTAACACTGGATGGATGAAATGGCGGCAGGTCACTGGGACTATCTGTGACTGCAGCAGGTCTGACCATTGTTTTATAAATCTTCCCCTTAAATTTAAGGGAAGATTTATAAAACAATGGTCAGACCTGCTGTCTTGTATGGTTCAGAATGTTGGGCCACAAAAGGGATGAATGAAAAGCAATTGCGTTCAGCTGAGATGAAAAAGCTAAGAGCGATGTGTGGTGTTACGCGCATGATTAGAATTAGGAATGAATATATAAGAGGAAGTCTTAAAGTGGCAGGCACCACTGACTGAAAAGTTGTGTGAAAATCAGGTGTCGTGGTATGGGCATGTGATGCGGAAGAATGAAGAAAATGTTGAGAGGAAAGCCTTATGTATGGATGTGGATGGCTATAAGAGTAGAGGAAGGCCAAAGAAATGGTGGATGGACTGTATGAAAGAGGATATAGGTAAAAAGGGGGTGTCTTCAGAGATGACGACTAATAGAGGAGTAGGTAATGGAAGAAAAAGACATTTTGCGACAACCCCTAAATAAATTGGGATAAGGGCAGGAGTATGATGACTCTTCTTATTATAAAAAGATATACATAATCATAATGATGGAATACACTCGTATATGCAATATTGACCTTCCGTACCATAAACTGAACAAAAAAACAAAAAAAAACACGTTTCCAGAAACGTGTTGTTGTGGTTTTTTTTTTGGCTGTATCTCATGATCCCTAATAGGTAGACAGTTGAACTTTTCACACAGCGTGTACATATAGCCGCTATAGCCGCTATAACCATAAAAAATTATTTTTTGCAATTTTTATTATTTGTTGTTATAGCGGCAACAGGAATTCATATTCTGTGAAAATTTTAACTGTGTAGCTAATACGATACAGATATTTGAATCAGCTTTATATCAAATAGGTATTTATATTCCGACTTTCAAGACTACAGCAAAGCTGACACAATCTATCTTATTTCTTTCAGAAACGAATTCGCCAAAACTCGCTAAATCTTCATTAAAAAGCGATTACGCAGAAAGAACAATTTTATTTTCTTTATTTTACGCTTTGCGCTTTCGTAGTAAGATCTAAGCGGCGTCAATAATGAGAACTAATGGTTAAGTAACTTACAACTACTTTCCATACTAAAAAGCTTACAGGCTCAGGACCTGCCCGGGGGTTGAGGATAAATTCGAAAGAGTTACCTCGCCCCTGGGCGCGTAGGGCAGGGAGGAACAGGGGTGGGTTTTAGTCAGTAAGAGTCTAACACGCCCTTCCGCTCCACCCTAGAGCGGAAGAAGTCATAAGATGATTTCCCAACCCACAAAAAAAAAAAAAAAAACAGGCTCAGGACAATTCGTCGATTGAGTGGCTCCTTAAAAAAAAAAGTATTTGTCATCCTGCCAGGGTCGCGGGTGAGTTAAAAACAGTCACTGCGACCCTGGCACAGCCAACTGAAGGAACACGGATAGGTTTTAGTCAGTAAGAGTCTGAGACGCCCTTCCGCTCCACCCTAGAGCGGAAGAAGTCATAAGATGATTTCTCACACCCCAAAAAAAAAAAAAAAAAAAAGTGGTCAATCTTAACCTAACCTAAAAAAAGAAAAATTTTAAAAAAGCACGTTGACTTTTCCACTAAAGCGTGCTTGCTCACAGTGGGCCTTATTAGAAATTCTAAAGTCACCCAAAGAGCAATGGACAGGGCTATGCTCGGAGTTTCCTTGAATGTTCGAATCACACATGAAGATGTTATCAGCAAGATAACCAAGGTTACCGGCATAGCTCGAAAAACCGCCAAACTTAAGTGGCAGTCGGCAGGGCACATTACTCGAAGACAGATGGTCGAAGGGGCAGAAAAGTTCCGGAGTGGCCACCACGCACAGGAAGACGCAGCGTTGGAAGGCCTTCCACAAAGTGGTCTGATGACCTGGTGGAGGGTCACGGGAATCCGATAGATGCGAGACGCACAGGACCGGTCGTTGTGGTGACACTTAGGGGAGGCCTACGTACAGCAGTGGATGTCTTTCGGATGAAATTATGATGATGACTAAGGAGCAACTGGATTGATTTTGCCTTTGATCAATGCTGCCAATAGACACAAATAATATTCCGCGGCCATTCTGTGCCATTCAGAGGATGGAAGCATTGATTGAATCTATTATTTCTATGTCTTTAAAATCCATTACCTACTAATTTAAAAAAGAATAACTCTAGTCCAGCATCAGCAACATAAGCACTCAGTCTCAGTAAGTGAAGACTTAATATGAGCAGCCCAGAACCCAGACATGATGGGTTGCAGAAGTGTACCTGGAACGCACAGGACAAGTTAAGGAACTGGGTTTTAGTCATTAAACGTCTGACACGCTTTCCTATTCCACCCAGAGCGGGAGAAGCCATCTGAAGATTTCCCATCGTCAAAAAAGAAAACATGATGTCTTAAAATCGTATGAGAAAGAGATAGTGCTCCTCCGTCTGTCTCTCACACCGAAATTACATAATATGATAATTTTAAGTCGTCATGGTAGACTCCCAGAACTTTTGAGCGTAAGAATTGGCTTGGAAAATTGTGACTTCGATGTGAGATGAGTGAAAAAGTTGACCCTCCCCAGTGTCTCTAGACAAAATGATATTACATCAGCGAACATGATTCAATCAATCTGCCTAGCCTTTTCCCAACTATCTTGGGGTCGGCTTCCAGTCTGACCGGATGCAGCTGAATACCAGTATTTTACATGGAGCGACTGCCTATCTGACCTCCACAACCCAGTTACTGGGTAATACGATACCCCTTGGTAAGACTGGATGTCAGACTTTTGGGCTTCTGACGACCCGTAACGACTGTCAAAGATCCACAATTGACAGCCGGGACCAACGGCTTAACGTGCTTTCCGAGGCACGGAGGAGTCTCGGTAAAGACAGTCACCCATCCATGGACCAACCCCGGCAAGCGTAGCTTAACCTGATGGATCGACCTGTGCGGCTGTTATTACTTTAGCCACGAGCTCCTCATCAGCGAACATGTTTATAATAACAATAAAACTAAATTTTATTGATACATTGTTACAATTTTTACCTTAAAATTATCTTAGCTTGGTCTGTAACTTAAAGTAATGACATTAATTAGTCTTCCAGTGGTCCCTAATCTAGGTGACGCCTGTATCTTGGGGACCGCAGTTGTAAAAGATTGTAAAATGGTATGATGCGCATCACGTGATCAATCTAAATATTCTGACATTTCGGCAATTGTCGTATGGCATATAGGTTATGGAATGTCAGGATAATAAAAAAACTCTGGGAATACTTTAAACTCGTTATAATCCCTTTCCTTAAATATTACAGTATCTTTCTCTTGGCCGTCGGCCAAAACTAGCAGGTATGCGTACGTTGTCGTGGGTGTGTTTGAAATAGTCTCCGCGGACCCTGGCACAGGCCACTGAAGGAAGACGGCGGTTTTAAGCGGCCGTGAAACGATTAATCGCGATGGTCAATGTGCTACGTTATTGACAATTGCAATTGAAGGTGCCATTGATGCTTTTCAATTGCAATTGTCAAATTGTTTGCGTTTTATGTTTTTAGCATTGGAACAGTTGCTGTTCGCACAGGCAGGCTAGGGACAATGGTGTCAAAGACAGACTTTTCTTGCCATGACTGTGGCTGGTAAAAAAAAACTGGCCAAGTGAGTGTCGTATTTCGCACATTGAGGGCTCCGTACCAAATATTTGTATTTGTTAGTACAGTATAAATGACAATAACCGTAACAGTATAATTATGACCGTTCATAGGTGACTGGGAAGTTAAAAAATTCTTCGTAACAAAATTTTGTGACAGACGACGGACGGACGAACAGACATACAGACGGACACGTGAGTGATAACAATAAGGCTCCGTTTGAACCTTTCAGGTACGGAAACCTTAAAAGAAAAGAAAAAAAGAGGTTGTTGTAAGGAGTGGTATAAACAAAATGTATTAAAAAATAAATATTTTTGTCTTTGTTGGAATAATCTTTCGATTTGATTTTCCATAACTGGACGATCGTGATATAAAGATATTAAATGTAAGATAAATGCCCGGTCCTCGATATTACGTGGGGTATCTGCTACGAATAAGTACTTATTCGTAGGGTACCTGCCATGTTTGTTTTCACTACTGTAAGACGCGCTAATGACGGAAACGATTGTCAATGACTTAGTTAAACGATCAGTTGGCAGCTTCAATGGCTTCGGTCAATGAGCATCAATCAAATTTTTCATCAATTGGTTTCAATCACGTAACTGCGATTGACAATCCCGTCAATTGTACTCTTAAACGATCAAACGGTCAATTGAACGTGTCGGGGCCGCTTTAGTCAGTAACACGCCATCCCGTTCCACCCAGAGCGGGAGAAGTTACTTGATGATTTCCTACCCAAAAATAAAAGGTATGCGTACGTTCAAAGTACTCGTACACACAACAACAAAATCTGTTTATCATTTACCGCAATCTTAATTAGTTACATAACAATCTCACCGAAACCTGCAAAACAGAACAGAACCTTCTCAAAAACATCTTGAAAGGACACAACTCACGCTTGACGTTTCTATTTGGGTATTAATTCATTAGAGCACAACAGGGACCCTCTTAAGGCAGGAAGGGTTCCGTACAATGGTAGGATTCCTTCTTTTTTCCTGGGGAAAGAAAACGTGTCGAATAAAACGTACCCTTACAAGTGGGTTGGCAAGCTACGAATTTGATGAGAAAATGGAGTAGGTAACATAACTGTACATAGAAGTGAAGTTACAGTGAGAAACATAGTTATGATAGTCATTTGAATTAATAAATTCAAAACGTGCAAGCGGTGTTCTAATATTTTTAAACTGCGGGCAATAGAACAGCTGATGTCGTACGTCATCCTTATCGCATAGCATACATTTGCTATTTGAAACCGGTTCATTACGCGACACGAATGACTTAGCGGTGTTATTTTTGTTTGATGATTAACTGAACTAGACTTAGCGCGCGGTTCCGTCTGTAAATTATTACCGTATGAGCGTTGTAGTACCTTAACATATTCTTGCATGAATGTTATAAACTCCGCATAGGAAGGTAATTCTTTCTCACTCACACGGGATTCAAACTGTAAGACAGTTTGCGCGTCAACCTTTCTTAAACCACAGTGTAATAAAACAAAATCCAGTAAGTCTGGAATGTCTAACTGCTTCAAGGCTGCGACGGACGCTGAATATCGTTCCACAAAAGTATTGAGGCTCGCGGCATTTCCGGCGCATTGTTTAATGTCCAGTATATTATTGAGATAATGAATCCCTAAACTACGCTTATCTTGATACCTTTTAACGAGACTGTTCCACATAACGTTGTATGTATCACCTGTAGGAACAATGCCTGCGGTCAGTTTTAAGGCATCATGAGTCAATTTACTGATCAAGTACTGGACACGCTGTGAGTCAACCAGATCGGTATTTAAATGAACATTGCTGCGAAACATTTCATAAAATATGGGCCAGTTTTCCGCTTTACCATCAAACGATGGCAAATCTATGGGCGGTAATTTTATCCGAGTACCCACTTTGTGTTCCGATGTTTCGTTTTTCGAAAGTATGAGATTACGTTTATATTTAATATTAGAATATAAGTCTTCAATAGAATATAGACTCGAATAGTCTGGTGCGGTTTGGTCAATCTCGTATTGCAATTCATTCATTTGTTCTACTATTTCCTCAAATTTGTTGTATTGCTCAGTAATTGTTTCTGACTGCGCTAAGAATGTCTCATTTGAACGTGAATCAAAGTTCGAGATGTTTCTGGAATCATTATATATGCGATTAACTCGCTCGAAAATCATTTGTTGTTTAGCGGTAAGCTGAGCCAATTTAGCTTCTTGCTTGCGGGACGCCATTTTGGGGCACTAATAAAGTTATGTGCCTACTGTAATGACTTGTACTTAATTTGTACTGAATTTTACTGATGCCTATCCAGGCTCGAAAGGACCATCTAATGCAGGTGCCCAAGCGTGTAAATAGCCGTGGTTCTCTGCATTAGATGGAGGACATTGTTACGGCCAAACACTTGGATTGAATGCTGGCCCAAAATTGCCTATATTTGTCTGTATAACTTCAAGTTAGGAGTGGTTGGCAGTAGACGGCGCATGTGGCCCTACTCTAAGTTAGTAAGGACAAGTGGTACCTGACTTTCCTTTGGCTGCCACGCTGGACGACGACGAGTGGCCACTCGTTTCTTCACACCAACACTCTTGATTATTCTTGTTCACTAGTTACACGGACGCGGTAAATATGGGTTATTTATTATTCCCGGAGAATCCCCAACGTTTACGGGATATTACTCGGGATTTTAGTGTATTTGCGGGACGATGTTAATAAGACATTAATTTAGTCTGCGGTGAGATGCGCTCTGCCTCGCGGCGATAGGCACACTGAAGTGACGTCGATTGCTGCCCTCTAGATTGCCCATGGCTCCCGTAAAGCCGGCTACACACTTGCCTCACAAATCAAAGCAAGACACACACGTCGTGATACCACCCCCATCCAACTTGCAGAGTGGCGGCAACTCGCCACACCAATGAGCATATATAAATCAATCTGCCTAGTCTTATCTTATTCCATCTACGTTGAGGTTCGCTTCTAGCCTAATCTTTTTTTTATTGTTGATGGGCACGCGTTTGACCACTATCTCACCCGATGGTAAGTGATGATGTGGTCGAAAATGGAGCACGCTTGCTTAGAAGTAACCTATTCATTTTTGACTTAAAGGCTCCCAGGTTGTAGCTATCAGAAAACACAGACTCCGGCAGGGAATTCCACTCCCTAGCTGTACGCACAATGAATGTGTTCATAGAACGTTTTGTGCGTGTGGATGGAATGTTCACCATGTACTGGTGGCACATCGCTGTACGTCTTGTGGTCTGTTAATGGAACGGGCTTGGCGGAATCAAATTATGGAATGCCGTCGCACACAAAATGTAACCGATAGAAAACCGAAAGGCTAGTAACTCGGCGTCTATGCTCAAGACATTGGAGCTTCGACTCGACGAGCCTATCATTGCCGATGATCCTCTTGGCTCGTTTCTCATAATCATAATCGAATGCAATGTTAATATTGCAGGTGTTGTTGCAAAGAAAGCATGACAAGAGATGAGACTTCGTTTTGGACGTATCTCCGCAGTCTCCCATCCGACTAATTTGTACCTGCAGCAGCCCACCTGGCTTTGTAGTCAATGTAGTGATTTCCAGATTCAGCCACATCAGTTGGTGGCCAGCAGAAGCTCCCTGCTTCTGCGGGCTTATCATAGTCGGTTGGATTGGGATCTCTGAGGAGACACAATTTTTTATTTGCATCACTAGTCCTGTTGTCACTTATTGGTTTTGTCGACGTCAAAAAGTTGTTCCGACTCTTCAATATGCCACTTGGTTTCTACACAACACGTTTTTTTTTCTGCCTCTTTCATGTGTTTTTCAGAGAAACAGGCTACTTCTCTTCGGACATACGAAGGTGCGATTCCTGCAAGCGTGTACAGCGTGTCGTTGAGAGCAGTTATAAACAGTCCATAAAACACATAGGTAAATTCTGATATAATACACAAAAACAAAAACAAAATTTAATTACTTTAATAAGTTCATCACTTAATAAAGCAATCCACTTTGCAATAAATACCATATCATACTAATTAATTCGATTAAATTTCGTTCAATTAACCCGATATTTGTGAACTTTCTCTCGATAATAATCCACTATATTACTAGCTATTGCCCTCGGTTTCACTGGCATTGTAATCCTTTTTTAGGATTCCGTACCTCAAACGGAAAAAGAAACCCTTATAGGATCACTTCGTTGCCCGCGTAAGTTGCGCTGCCTACAAGTTTCTTCTGTCTCATCATGATCAACATTTCAGCTGGAACACATCCACTGCTGGACTAAGGCCTTCGCCAGGTGTTGCCATATCGACAAGTCCTGTTCGACTAGCATCCAGCAGATTCCCGTTGTCATCACCAGGTCATCGGTCCACTTTGTGGAAGGCCTTCCAAAACTATGTCCTGTCGCCACTTCAGAACCTTTCGGCCCCATCAAGCATGTGTTCTGCGAGCAATGTGCCCTGCCCACTGCCACTTAAGTTTGCCGATTCTTCGGGCTTTATCGGTTACCTTGGTTTTCCTTTCTGATTCGATCAAGCAAGGAAACTCCGAGCATAGTCCTCTCCATTGCCCTTTGGGTGACTTCAGGACTTTTGATGAGGTCCATTGTATTTGTGAGTGACCACATTTCGGTGCTATATGTCTCATGCATAGTCAGAACTGTCACGGTCCATCAGTTTGTATATGTAAACGGGGACACCGACTGACAAGCTTGCCCCGAGGCATCTCCGCATTCTGTGAAAACATCCAATCATCCATCAAACCTTTCACATTAATTTTTATTATTTTCCAGTATACGTTTATACTCTTATCTACTCTTAACTTATGGTGCACAAGTTAGGTTTTTGACTAAAATTCATGAAACACCACGCTGTGCTCCAGAACGTAAATTGCCGACGTTACTCAAAAAGCTAGCAAGACTGAAGTGGGACTGGACAGCCCATATCCGACGGATATGGGCGTTTAAAAGCTGCGGGCCCGTATATCGCAAGACTGGACCCATAACATAGCGAGACGGGATCGCGGCAGACCCAGAAGAAGCTTGCACGACTGGAAAGTGGAAGAAATGGGTTAGGCCTTAGCCTCCCAGGGAGTGGAACACCGAACTGATTGACAAAACAAAATATTTATACTATATGGGATTACCTGTTTTTAAGCATTATAAAGAGTGGTATCGAGAATACTGATAAATTATATTAATTAATTTGCTACGCTGAAACAGTTATTAATAGGTTTACTCGTATTAACGCCATGTTTAAATTAATCTGCAATATGCAGTCTCAAAATGTTCATTATTACTTTAATCTTCCTATCAGGTACCGCTGCGTTACCGATCGGTAACGCGACAATAGATTTTTAATAATAATAATTAATAAGTATAGTTTTTAATTTTTTTTTTTTTTCGCACAGCCTCACTGGTGAGGCGTTGAGCGGTGACGTGTTAAGCAGTCTGCCCATTACACCGTATCATAATATAACCGTGCAAAGAACGTAAAACACATAAACATATTCTATGTATTGAAGTTCTGAGATAATGCCCACTGGACCGTTCCGTCACCGAATACTGTCGCGTGCTATGTACGTAACGTATCGGCACCAGCAAAATATGTATGCATGCCAAATCAATGCGCGCAGGTGGCGAAAGGGTGAGCATACGGGTTATAATCGCGTATGATGACCGTTATGTACGGGTATGATACACTGTTGATACGACCTAGTGCCCGTGTCGTATTTCTTTCCGTGCTCGATACGTTTCTAGCACGGTTAGACGGTGTACTGGACAGACTCTTTTTGTCATATTTCATTAGTTTGCAATGTTTTTGGTATTCATTTGAACGTTCGTTTGAATATTGTTAACATTTTATTTAAATTCATAGAATATTCCATTGTCCGTAGAAGTCATTAGAGTTCATTCAAAGGTCGATCAGTAAAACAGCCATTTAGATCTGCTCCTGTTTTTTTTCTTTTTTAGATTCAATCGCTCAAACAGATTAAAATAGAATCATTATTTTACATCATTTAGATCATATAGAATCATTCACTAAAAAGGAAAATAGTTCCGTTCAATCAATCATACCTAAACTATAATCCATTCACTCACAAACACATTTTGTTTATTCACAATTCAAAAATGTTCACTCAATTTTGACAGATGGTTCCTCTATCACTTTCGCACATCACGTTCCCCAGACGGTATTAGATAAGAGTCGTCTCGTATCGTGTGAGGGTTGAAAAGGGTACGCGGCTGTGCCAAGACGCTCCTGATTAGGACCTGAATCTATTCCCCAAGATATATTGCCTTTATTTCCCCCTTTTTTATTATTCCACCCTCTAAAAACATCTGTTTGACTTTTATTGCAATTTACTTACTTGAACCTTTCTTTTATGTTGTGTTGAGGTTTTCGGCGAATGAACGGAATGAACGAAAAGTGAATGGCTGAGATTGACACGTTGAAAGATTGAATGGTTCGTTTCTCTCTGAATGGTCGCGTGGAGCGGTTTCAGAGTATGCTTTTAGATAGCTGTGGCTTCTTATTCCTTTTTGTGAATGCGGTGGAAATAGAAGAGCTTAATTTCGAGACTGTCTCAAAAGTACCCTCGATCTCGATTTACGTTGTTCTATGTTTTGCTTCGACAAAACAATAATTGGTATCTTTCTTTCAACCATAGTAGTTTCTCAGCTTTAAAATTTAGAGATTCTGATGAATTTAGATTCTATGTATACAAATTAAAAGCAAAATGACGAACATCATCCTTCGGCCTTTACGTAATATGTGCCTTTACCTCCATTAAATTGGAATCGGCACAGCTTCTTCCATGTTTTTGTGTGGTCTTCCTCTACTCTTATTTTCCATATTTTTCTTTCCATGCTTTTTGGATTTATCCAAAACCTTTGATACTGTTTCATTTAACCCGTTGTTGCTAAATGTACTTTTTCTTTTGTAAACAAGAGTCAAGGGTTTAAGGCGCATTGCCAGTCTTTTTATACGAGCAGTTTGTGAGTGGTTTCCCTTCGGACTGCTAATGTTCTTCGCGTCCAATTCAAAAATATCTTCAAGACGCTGATGCGACTGTCTGGGGTGAACTTTCAAGGGTGAAAAACGGTTTATCGCGAATGCCGGGTAAACTACAACTCCTATTGAAAAAAATTAAATGTCAAAGTTATAGGTAATTAAAAGATCTACAACTTTTGTTTTCACACTTTTCACATAACCTAAAAATATCTGCAAAAAAACAAAATAACCGACTTTTTGGTTTTTTATTTTATCTCCCACATTTTTTTTTTTTCGCGAATGGTGAATACCAAATGATGAGCAGCTTACTCAATCCAGAACAAATGGATGCGCATTTTTTATTGTGTTTATTTCATTTAGATTTTATTGCTTGGTTTTATAGAGCGAGTTACATTTTATATGTTGATTTAATTTTATGTTCTTATGATTCATTTAATTTTATGTTTTGTTTTAATTTTGTTTTAATAATTTGAAATTCTTAATTTATTTAGTGTTTAAATGATGTATCTTCATTTGTTTTTGTCAGTACCTACTGATTTTATTATTTGAATTTAATTTAAGGACCTTTTATGGGTATGAATCTGAAATAAATGTATTCATATATAAAACCTTGATCACATTCCCTCCACAAAACAATTTGTATCCGGTTTACTCAATAATAACTCTACAATTATATTTTCATGAACAAATGTAGCCAGTTGGTAACTTTACGAACGTAGAAACTGTTCGCGAGGCGAAATGTTTCAAGTAAATACCTACCTCTTGCCAGCTGCTAGGACACTGGTTCCCAAGTTTTGGGGTGTGCCCTACTTCGGGGGCGTAGATTAACCCCAAAAAATATATTGTGTATTTATTATTTACTAACTTGCTCCGAGAAAAGTATTATATCATCCCAAGAATTTTTTTTATTGTTGATAGGCACGCGTTTGACCACTAGCTCACCTAATGGTAAGCGATGATGTGGTCGAAGATAGAGCACGCTTGCCTAGAAGTAACCTATTCACTCTTGACTTAAAAACTCCCAGGTTGTAGCTATCAGGAAACACAGATTCCGGTAGGGAATTCCACTTCCTAGCTGTACGCACAATGAATGTTTTCTCAAAACGCTTTGTGCGTATGGTTGGGATGTCCACCATGAACCGGTGGCACTTCACCGTACGTCTTGTGGTCCGTTGATGAAACGGGCTTGGCGGAATCAAATTATGCAATTCCGTCGCACACTCCCCAAAATGTAACCGATAGAAAACCGACAGGCTAGCAACACGGCGTCTATGTACAAGACTTTGGAGTTTCGACTCAACGAGCCTATTGCCAATGATCCTCTTGGCTCGTTTCTCAATTGATTCAAGGGCATCGAGTTGGTATCTGGCAGATCCATCCCAAAGATACGAGTAAGAGCAGTACTCCATACACGATCGAACTTGCGCTTGATAGAGTTGGAGCAGTTGTTCCGGCGTGAAGTACTGTCTCACCTTTGCGAGGATCCTCAACTTTTTGGCAGCCACTTGAGCCTTTGCCTCTATGAAGGGATTAAAATTGAGAGTAAATGTTAAAGTAACACCAAGAAGATCAAGTTGGTCGGTTATCGGCACGGTCACACCTCGGAAAGATGGAGCCGGGTGAAATTGGCTCCTCTTAGCGGAAAAAAGACACGCCTGGGTCTTAGCAGCATTGAACTTGACCAGATTGGCATCGCCCCATTCTGAGACAACCTGTAAGGATAAGTTCAAACGCCTAACCATAGCCAGGACCTGAGACCCACTAGCGCGTGCGTCGGGCACGTATCTCTCGGTAACAGTGAAAAATAAATTACTATCCGAATAAAAATTCTATGCTCTTAGCCAAGTTTTATAAAAATCTGTTCAGCCGTTAAGGTATGAATAGGTAACAAAACCAAACACAGCTACTTTCGCATTTATAATATACTAGCTTCTACCAGCGACTTCGCCCGCGTGGAAGTAGTACTTTCCCCCCAATATAAATTAGAGCCTATTTATGTTATACTAATATTATAAAGAGGTAAAGTTTTTGAGTTTGCGAGGTAGAAAAAAAAAATAGAAGGGGTAATCTCTGGATCTACTGAAGGATACGATTTTGAAAATTGTTTAAACAAAAGAAAGCCACGTTTTATATTTTGAAATCCACGTGGACGTAGTCGCGGGTGAAGTGCTAGTTTATAATATTAGTTGGAAGTAGGGGTATTCTTGGTATCTGAAAAAAACTCCAACCACTTTAAGGCAACAGTGATTTGTAACAAATTCAGACTACTTATTGTTATCATATCGTACATTTGGCACAAGTCATCAGTTTCTTGAAGTTTTACCGTACCAGTCGGCGAGAGTGAGAACAGGGGCTCGTATTTTACAGTTTGAGAACCACTACGCTATAAAATAGCAGTGCGAATTGTGTTGGGTTTCATTTTGATGTACATCGCAGTTTATATTTAGTATATTGGTGGGTTATTTGAACTGTTATATATGTCGCCTCAAAGAGATGATTGTCAGTGGTGGCTGACAATCATCTCTTTGAGGCGCGCGTGGAACACTACGCGCCGTCGACTCACGGGCCTGGTGCTGATCGCAGGACCGGGTCTACGGTGGCCGGAGATCGTCTCGCGACGTCCTACGCCCAGTACGCCCAGTACCTCTCCTGCGGTGGTAGCGGCCGGGGCCGTGAGGACCACTCCGTTGAGCTTCCCTCACGCGTACCGCCTCCGCCTTCGCGAGCATTACTGCTTTGCAGAAGGCGGAGACTGCTTCCCATTCCCTCTTGCTCCGTACCATGGCCTGAATCAGGGGCGGGCGCGAGATGTCGCCGCCACCTATCGCATCCACGAGGACACGGCGGTGCTCCGCCCAAGCGGGGCAGACCTCCACCGTATGCTCCACCGTGTCCTCTGGGCGATCCTCGCAGTGGCAACACCCGGGCGTTTCCTCCCGCCCGATCGGATGCAGAAACCTCCCGAAACAACCGTGTCCGGTGAGGACCTGCGTCAGGCGGAAGGTGAGGACGCCGTGACGCCCATCCAGCCACTCCTCAAAGAGGGGCACTACCGCCGCAATGGTGGCGTGCCCAGCGCTGGGTTGCGACAATCGCTGTCTCCATGTCGCCATGAGATTCTGGCGGAGCTCCGTCCGCCGAGCCGCGAGGTGTCGTGGCAGCAGAGTTTCACCCTGGCGTTTGGCCTCCTCGCGCCACTCCCAGAGCAGCGTGAGGACCTTGCCTCCAAATTCCATGGCGACAGTCCGGCAAGGAGGCTCGCCGCCTCACAGGAGACCGTACGGTACCCTCGGATGAGCCGAATGGCCATGACCCTTTGGGATGCGTTCAGCCGGCGAGCTGGTTGCCGCCTTATAGAACACGCCCACACCGGTGCCCCGTAAAGGGCCATGGACCACGATCCCCGCGTAGAGCCTCCGAGGATCCGTACCCTTGGCGTACAACTCGTAAGTCGGGCAGTTACCACAACTGCTCATTTTATTTATTGTACAGCAATGTATTGAAAAATTTCAAAACAAACTGAATGTCGTCTTTTCGACGACATTTCGTTTGTATTGGAATTCAGTGGGCACCAAGTTTCAACTTGTTCAAGTTTGTTTGTCTCCCTTGTTCAATTATTAATTCAGATTTGAACACACAAAACTGTCTTTGCGAAACAATAGAAGCATAGACAAGATAGAAGTTTTCGAGCATAATTTTTTTTTTTTTCTTTTAGGTATAAAAGTTTGGTCGACAGATGTTTCAAAAATAATATAAAATTTGTTATTTCTAGACTTAAACAAGTTTTAAATAAAATAAGTACTTACTTACTATTTTTGACAAAGGACTTAAAATTGTTATATGAACTTGATCTGAATTAAAAATTGTGTAAGCTTTTTTAAAACCATCGAGTTCATTAAACTTCAGACTTCGAAGTCTGTTCGATTGGGTCTTTAGTAAGATAACTGAAGTAAAATAAGTCTAAGAGCAGAGCTTCTTGAGAAATAGATTAGCCTGTGTAAGTACAGTCTTCTGCATATAAAACTATAAGTAAGTAGAGGTAAGCATGACGTCAGCCGCATGCACGACAACGGCTAGGGAAGAGTCTCCACGCAATGGATGCCTTAAAATGAACGGCGCCGTCTAGGGGTACCACGAAAAAGGTAGTGAGACGAACTGGAAGCGTTCTGCGAGGGCTGATTCCAGGAAGCACGGAAGAAGAGTTCCTGGAAGGAATTGGGGAAGGCTGTGCCCAGCTGTGGGACAGTGAAAGCTAGTAAAAAAAACAAAAGAGTTACCTACTAACAGCATGCTTATGACAGACGCCAAGCAAGGCACCCTTTTCAGGGTTCTGAAAGTACGAATGAAAAAACCTTATAGGATCACTTGTCCGTATGTCCGTCTGTCACAGCCAATTTGCTGCGAATCTACTGAACCGATAGAGTTGAAATTTGGTACACACATGAATATCTATGACTCAAACACGGACGTGTACCCTAAATAAATTAATTTGGAATATGGGGGTCACTTTTGGGGTGAAAATCGGAAAATTAAAAATCAAAGTTTTTCAAAGTGTCGTGCGATATATCAAATGAAAGGGTACATTATAATAGTCTCGAATATATTTTTTTCATAATTTTAAAATACATAATTTTGAAGTTATTTAAGAAAATAAATGAAAAATGACCATTTCGCCGTTATCTCCGAAACCGATGGACCTAAAATTTTGACAAATATACAGAAAGTAGTTCTTTACATATATGTAGATTACAGAAAAACCTATAAAGTGGAGGCAGTTTAAAAAAACCTGAAAAAAATATGATTTGTTCGGAAAAGAAGAGATAGTGCTGGAGTCTCTACCGGCGACAGCTTTCAGTCTTTTCAATATAATTATAATTTAAAAATAAATAAGTTCGTCTGGGCTGGCCACATTTGCTGCATGTCCAATGAGCTGCGGAACAAAATGATTTTTGGTGTCATGTTCATGTGGAATATCAAAATAAAGGGATCAAGAAGGCTCTTCCAAAAACATACTCACTAAAATGTAGAAACTAAGTTAAGATAAATAAATTATTTTTATTAAATCTATTCATCATCATCAGCCTTTTAATGTCCCCACTGCTGGGGCACAGGCCTCCTCTCTGTGAGAGGGTGTGGGCCGTAATCCACCACGCGGGCCCAATGCGGATTGGTGGATGTCACATGTCTTCGAATTGTTGGTTCTACGACATGCCGGTTTCCTCACGATGTTTTCCGTCACCGTTTTGAGAGCAGTGGTGAATAAATAATTTACACAAAGTAAAGCGCCTGCCTGGGTTTGAACTCACGACCTACAGTCGTACACTCGTATGTCGCGGCCGTTACCACTGGGCCACCACTGCTCACTACCACGCTACACCACTGCTCATTAAATCTATTACCAACTGCATCAGACTACTTGAAAAGTCACTTGTTTGGAACTTTTTAGTTGTTTTTTAAAATCGGTTTTTTGAAACATAAGCATATTCTATAAAAAACAACATAACTTAGTAAAGAAACAACTGAAAGCCAACTAGGAACGATTAATTAATCTTGCACCGCGACCCATCCAATTACTGTCCGCGTTTATCACCGCTTCACATCAAGACAAGCTATTAAGTCACCCTCTCTGTTACAATACCATTAATCATTGCTTAACAACCAGGTAAATAAACTATGGTTATTTTTATTTTGCTTGAACTCGAAGCTTTGTGGGTTCATGAACTTCTCTACAGAAGTCACGATATCTTAACTTTACAATTTAACTCTGCGTGTCTAGCGGACACATAGTGGGCGAGACACAAAAGACACACAACATTCATTGTGCGTACAGCTAGGGAGTGGAATTCCCTACCGGAGTCTGTGTTTCCTGATAGCTACAACCTGGAAGTCTTTAAGTCACGAGTGAATAGGTTGCTTCTGGGCAAGCGTGCTCCATCTTCGACCACATCATCGCTTACCATCAGGCGAGATGGTGGTCAAACGCCTGCCTGTCATTTTAAAAAAAAAAACTTTTTACAAAATAAAATACAACCGAGTTCCATATATTTTTTTTTTGTAAAAAGTTTTTTTTTATTTTACACTTTTTAGTTGTTGTACCCCATTTTAAAACTTAATTAATAGTAAAGTTATGCCCGAATTGACAGCCCCAAAAATAGGGAATTTGAACATATTATAATGAGGTAACACACATAAAAAAAAAATACAGTTCAATTGAGAACCTCCTCCTTTTTTTGAAGTTGGTTATTAACTCTGCGTGTCTAGCGGACACATGGTGGGCGAGACACAAATAAAATCTATTGTGTTCTTTTTTTTTGTTTTTTGGGGTGGGAAATCATCCTATGACTTCTCCCGCTCTGGGTGGAGCGGGAGGGCATGTCAGACTCTTACTGACTAAAACCCACCCCTGTTCCTTCCTGCCTTTGAGTGCCCAGGGGCGAGGTAACTCTATTTCGAATTTATCCTCAACCCCCGGGCAGGCATCGGCCATGACGGCCCCGTCCCTATTGCTGACAACTCTTTGAGGCGCGCGTGGAACACTACGCGCCGTCGACTCTCGGGCCTGTTGCTGATCGGACGGCGAGCTACCCATTACTCGCCGTCCGCAGGCCCGAGTATCTATTGTGTCTGCTAATTGGACGTGCTACGGGTTAATGTAGAAAGTATGTGAACATTGAATTAACGGGCTGATATTTAAGGCGCTATGAACTGCCAATGTCCTTGAGTGGTTAGCTTGCGTGTTCTGTGCTGAGCTCACGTAACGCGGCGTACGTCCATCCAGTAATAGGACTCAAGGAGCCCTGTCTGAAATTAGACGAATTATTAATTTATTATACATAAAACAACAAGTATTATATTAAAACACGTATACTAAAATATAAATAATTGAATGATCTTTAAAATGGTGGCATTTTCATAAAAATACGCTTTATAGTTTTTGCGTGATTCTCATTTTTTTATCCGCGTTAGACATTACTTTACAAATTAATTAAACTATGCTTTAAAAATATACTATCAAATATTCACATATCAAATTACGAAAAAAATTGTCTAAAGTAACTTAATTTTTTTTAAGACTAGTCATTTAGACATGATGTTCAATTAAAAATCATTAGAAGTCGTATAACTGCGCCTTTTTTTGGGGGGTTCGGGAAATCAACCAATGACTTCTCCCGCTTTGGGTGGAGCGGGAGGGCGTGTCAGACTCTTACTGACTAAAACCCACCCCTGTTCCTTCCGTGCCTGAGTGCCCAGGTGTGCGGTAACTGATTTTCAAAATTTATCCGCTACCCCTAGGCTTGCAGGCACCGGCCACGATGGGCCCCGTCAGTGGTGGCTGACACTAATCTCTAAGAGGCGCGCGCGGATCACTACGCGCCGTCGACTCACGGGCCTGGTGCTGATCGGACGGCGAGCTACCCACTGCTCGCCGTCCGCAGGCCCGGGTAACTGCGCCTTAACGTACAGTATTTGCACTGACTGAGCTACCACACATAATATAATTTTATTTTTAACATTATTGTATATCCGAGTCTGCTAGTACGCTCATAAATTTTGCTTGTCCACTATATTTTGCGAAGACACTGCCTCCTCAAAAACTGTGAGGGTTTTCTGTCGCCTAACTCCTCATGCTCTATTAACTGTAACGTTTTCTTCTCTCGAGAGAACGATATACGTTTAATTAACTCGTTTTTTAATTTTTCATATCTGCCTGTGGCGGGGGGCCTAATCAGAATATCCTTTACTATTTTCGCTTGCTCCATATCTAACTGAGCGGCTATGTAATGAAACTTAGTACTGTCGCTAGTGATATTCGCCAAAATGAATTGGCTTTCCATTTGTGCAAACCACGTTTCTGGTTCCTCGGGCCAGAAAGGAGGTACTCGTACGCCGACTCTAATAACATCACCTGCTAACCCGCTTCCGCTTATGCTTGGGCCACCGCCTGACAAAGTATTAGTTTTATCACTTAGGTTACCTTGATTCTGTCCAGAAGTACCCGAACGTGCAGCACTTGGGTCCCTGCCTCCTTGTGCGGAGTCTTCTTCTGCGCCGTTGCCAGCTAAGCCATAAACATACCCTTCCATTTTCTTCTTTAAAAAAAGCTTCTTGTGTTCTTTGTCGGGGTCACCACTGAAGAGGTATGTAAGCAGTAGCTGTAACTATCCCGGAATTTCACCAGGTACTGTAGGGTAAGATGCCAAGCGATGCAAGCGATAATGAGCGTTATGTTTATAGACGGAAAGGTGATTATACTGTGCACTCCTTAAGAAAGGCCGCAACAAAAATGAACTGATTTATTTACTACTTTACGAAACTGATTTTTATTATTACTAAAACACTAAACTATCAAATACAAAACACAATACAGATGAAAAGCAATAGCGAGCAAGGAAGAATATAAAACTAAATAATTATGCGCGTGCGCGAATTGATAGCCAACGAGAGACTGCCCGCCGGCCGAGTACCGCCGCCTGCGCCACCAGTGTGGATTTCTTCGGAACATTCTTGAAGGAAGGCGGAGCTTGCGCGTCGACACAATGGATCACCCGATCTGACGTCATATGTAGGACGCGGTCCAAGATGCATAAGCGGAGCGGAATACGTAGTGGGTTCATGGTCACTACAGCATTATTATTATTATTCCATTTATTCAATTTTATGTACATACAATTTTAAATATTTAGGTACTTAGAAAAACATAAATAAATACAAAAACATTTAGAAATATAAAAAGTAGTTGCCCACCGGTATCGAGAATAGGGTCCAAGCTACCGGTGGTCAGGGCTCCTGAGAAAGGAATCTTCTAACAATACGCGCCGTGTCCAGGAGTACTGCTTTCTGGATCAAGCCCTTGATCCAACTGCCCAACGAGAGCCTCCTGAGATGTTGGTCGAGGCTCTTGGTTATTAAGCCATTGGCCGTCACGACTATCGGCACAATGACTGCTGTATCCACCTCCCACATGTCGACAATCTCGCGAGCCAGATCAAGATACTTTGTTTTTTTATCTTTCTCAGCCTTCACGAGGTTCTCGTCATGAGGGACAGCTATATCAACAATCATTGTGCGACGCTCTTGTCGATCTATCACCACTATGTCAGGCTTATTGGCAACAATAGTCCTATCAGTGATGATAGATCGATCCCAATACAACGTGATATTGCTATTTTCGAGAACTGGGTCGGGCTCATACCTATAGTACGGTACTTCAGATTCCACAAGATTGTATTTAAGAGCAAGTTGCTGGTGGATAATCCTGGCTACAAGGTTGTGTCTGTGCAAATAGTCTCCGTTAGCTAGACGAGAACAACCAGAAATAATGTGTCGGATTGATTCCCCGGGCCGGTGGCATGCCCGACAGATGTCAACCGGACCCGGTAAAAGCGTCCGTGAAGCTCCTTGCTCTGCCATACTTCCCTGCGGTCATTAGTATCCAGTACTTTAAGTTTTCGCCAGTTCTCGTTTGCCAAGAAGAGCGGGGTGAGGCCCTTGTCCACAGCGACCACATCTCGATGCATACCCACGTCGGTTTCTAGGAAATATTCCCTAAGGCTGCATACCTCGCGGTTGTGTAGGGTCTTAGCATTTAAGAAACCACGACCCCCACATTTCCGCGGGATATACAGCCTCATCACCGATGATCGTGGGTGATGCATCCGATTTGCGGTCAGCAGTGTGCGGACCCTCCTATCCAGGGCGTCAAGTTCCGTCTGAGTCCATTTGAGTATGCCGAAAGAGTACATCAATACCGGCATGACCCAACCGTTGAAGGCGCGCACCTTGTTCCCGCCTGATAAAAGACTATTTAGTACTTTATTCAGGCGGCCAAAGAAGCGCTCCTTCAGCGACTGTTTCACGTCAGCAGTATTGATGCCTAATGCTTCCGACATACCCAAATACTTGTAGGTTTCGGTTGAGGAGAGGGATCTAAGGTGTATGGAATCCGAGAGTTGAGTTCCCACGGATTCCATAATCTCCCCTCGCTTTACATGCATGACTGCACATTTGTCCACACCAAATTCCATTCTGATGGCGCTACTGAAGGTTTCTGTTACCTTCAGTAGCTTCATCAGTTGCAAGTTGTTGGGGGCAAAGAGTTTCAGATCATCCATGTAAAGGAGGTGTGATATGACCTGACCACCTCTTCTCAACCGATAGCCCTGTCCCGAACCCTCCAGTAGTGTACTGAGAGGGTTGAGGGCCAGACAAAACCACAGTGGACTCAGACTGTCGCCCTGGAATATGCCACGCTCGATCCTTATCGGTTCGCTGTTCTCCTGTATCTGACGACATCCTGGATAGTGAAGGACTGCCTCATACACGACATCAGGAAGGTGCGCAGAGTTGCATCAACTTTGTACAACTCCAGCACCCTCATGAGCCATGTATGTGGCACCGAGTCATAGGCCTTCTTGTAATCTATCCAACATGTCGACAGATCTCTTCGAGAACGACGAACCTGTTGGCTAATAGCAATATCGATGAGGAGCAGCTCCTTAGTACCACGGGAACCATTCCTACATCCATTCTGGGAGGCTGACATGATACGATTTTTATCAATATGGGTGTTAATTTTAGCTCTCAGAATGGATGTAAGAACTTTATAGACCGTCGGTAAACACGTGATCGGTCTATAATTCTTAGGTTCCGCAGTACTACCTGATTTATGGAGCAGGTGGGTTATTCCTGTCGTAAGAAACTGGGGCAGCGACCCTGACTCTAAGGCAGACTGGAACTGAGCTGCCAAGCGAGCGTGCGACCTTTGAAACCATTTGATCCAGAAATTGTGCAGCCCGTCTGGCCCTGGATTATTATTTATTATTATTCCGTTTATTCATTTTTTAAACATATTAATTACATTTTTAAATATTTAAATATAAAGGATAAAAAAAAAAAACATTTAAAAATATAAAAAATAGTATCCCACCGGTATCGGGAATAGGGTCCAAGCTACCGGCGGTCAGGGCTCCAGAGAGAAGAACCGCCTGACAATGCGAGCCGTGTCCAGAAGTACTGCTTTCTGAATCAAGCCCTTGATCCAGCCGCCTAACGAGAGCCTCCTGAGGTGTTGGTCGAGGCTCGTGGCTATTAAGCCATTGGCTGACACGACTATCGGTACAATGATCGCTGAGTCCACATCCCACATGTCGACAACCTCGCGAGCCAAGTCAATATACTTGATTTGTTTATCTTTCTCGGCTTTCACGAGGTTCTCGTCATGTGGGACGGTAATATCAACAATCATTGCACGCCTCTCGATTCGGTCCACCACCACTATATCAGGCTTATTGGCTACAATAGTCCTGTCAGTGATGATGGACCGATCCCAGTACAATGAGATATGACCATTATCGAGAACTGGGTCGGGCGCATATCTGTAGTACGGCACTTCCGATTCCACAAGAGAGTACTTCAGAGCAAGTTGCTGATGGATAATCCTGGCTACAAGGTTGTGCCTGTGCAAGTACTCACCGTTAGCTAGACGAGAACAACCAGAGATTATGTGGCGGATTGATTCTCCCGGACGATGACATGCCCGACATATGTCAACCGTGCCGTCCTTCACAATAAATCTCCGGTAGTTATTCGTCATGATAACTTCGTCCATAATTGCACAGACAAAACCTTCGGTTTCCCCAAAGAGGTCACCGACACGCAACCAGGTTACGGACGCTAGTTGGTCTACATTGGACCCATGTAGGGCCCGGAAAAAGCGTCCGTGAAGTTCCTTACTCTGCCATACTTCCCTGCGACCGTTAGTGTCAAGCACTAGAGGTTTGCGCCAGTTCTCGTTAGCTAAGGAGAGTGGGGTAAGGCCCTTGTCCACCGCCACTACATCTCGATGCATACCCACGTCAGCAGCTAGGAAATATTCCCTCAGACTGCATACCTCGCGGTTGTGTAGGGTCTTAGCATTTAAAAAGCCTCGGCCTCCACACTTCCGCGGAATATACAGTCTCATCACTGACGAACGTGGGTGATGCATTCGGTATGCAGTTAGTAGTGTACGGACCCGCCTATCCAGGGTGTCAAGTTATTATTATTATTATTATTTGTTGGAAAACTCCTTATCGCTATAAACTGGTCAGAGTATAAGCATTGGCTCCTCTGACCAAGATAAAAAGCTAGCACTTTGGGTCTCGCGGAGTGTCAAAGCAATGAGGGGTTTTTTGACTCCATATTTTAGTTTGTTTCAAGAGTTTATTTATTGTTTTAGGTGTAATGTCACCGTATAAATGCAAACACCGCTAGTTTATGAAAAATCACGTAAAATTGTAAACATTTTATTATAAAAAGACTCCGATACCAATGTAAAATGAAACATTTCAAATACAATTTAAACATCATCCGAATTCAATCATTCACAATAATTTAATTTACAAATTCGGATGATGTTTAACGTATTAAATTTTAACATAGTAAAAGTTAATCTTTTTATAAAATGTAAAGAGTTTACATTTCCGCAAAATATATTCCTATTTTACGGTTTTTGCAATTTTCCGTACATAATTATAGTTAATAGAAACAGCATTTTGTACATTGTACATAGTTTTGTCCTTGTAAATAAATCATTTATTGTTTTTTGTCGGGGAAAGAAAACATTATGGAGATTAAGAAAGCGACATTACTTGAAGCCTAACATTCGAAGACATGTGACATACATCAACCTTCACTGGGCCTGCGTGATGGAGTACGACCCCATCAAAGAGAAGAAACCTAATCCCAACAGTGGCAACATTAAACACTGATTTCAACCTTCACTTATTTCTTTATTTTTCTGTTTTACATACGTTACATACATTAAGATTGTTGCATATAATTATATAGATTCAAGTTCTTCAAACTTAACAGACAGATGTTTTGCTGGGGAGTTTGTTGGCCACTTCTTCTTCACAGCTAAAACACTAGGAAGTGGTGACGGGCGGGCGTTTTTGGGGGACTATCTTTATAAAGAACTTTGACGTTCAAAAAGTGCTGGCTCTCAGTCTAGTTTGAATAAACGACTTTAGATTTTGATTTTGACTGGGCCTGCGTGATGGGTGAGCGTTACCCCAGCCAGATAATGTCGAAATCATTTAAATGATGTAGATAATTAGTTCCCTAGCTTCTGTAATTGTTGCACGCATTTTCAAACACTTATAGTTTTTTAGTTATTTATCAAAAACATTTCCTGCTGGAGAGAGGAGGTCCAATCCCAACAGTGGCAACATTTAACACTGATTATAAGTGTTCCTAACTGTACAGTCAAGAAAAAAAAACAATTATGCAAGTATTTATTTATTTAACAATTTATGTACACACAGAGACAAGCTATAAATAAACAACATAATAAATATGAGCACAAAGTTACACGTACCTGTTATATGTACCTGACTACTTTTACAGTAGTTAGTCGCTACTTGTTTTTATGTCAAGTTGTGCGTGTGCTAGGCAGTTTAGTCCTTGACAAGACATGACACAGTGTGTCTTCCTGTAAATATGACATGGGCCCTAATAAGATATAGATAAGTGTTGTGTTACCATAACACACAACAATCATTTCTATATTAGTACTGCGAAGTGCAAACAGGATGTACTTTGATAGCATATGTAAGTAATGTATACTATACCTACACATTTTAGTCTTTGTAGTTGATAACTTTTAATAAGTTAGTTTATCTCAGTCAGTTTATTAAAAATCACGTAAAATTATTAACTTTTTATTTTCAAAAGACTTTTACGTATTGCTCAGTATCGAATGTGAATAAGATTTATTGTATATGAAATGATCCATTCATTATACGTATAATTATCGAGAGTACACTCCCGAAAGATTTACTATTGTTTTTGTTTTTTTTTTTCAAACGTTGCCCCACTCCAGGATTTACTTCTTTTTTATTTTTTTATTTTTTTTGTTTTATCCTGTATCGTTGGTGCGTTCACAAACATGTAAACTCATATACACAAAACACCCAGAACCGGAACAATTACCTGTAGGCCATACAAATATTGGTCCCGTGCGGGGATCAAACCCGCGACACGTAGCACAGCAGCGGAACGCTCAACCACTGCGCCAACCGTATCGTCAAACACGTAAACATTATCATTAACATTATCTTACGGTGTTAGAAAAACACCACCGCACCGATCAATCTACCTAGCCTTTTCCCAACTATCTTCGGGTCGGCTTCCAGTCTTAACCGGATGCAGCTGAATACCAATACTTTACATGGAGCAACTGCCTATCTGACATCCACTACCCAGTTACTGGACAATACGATACCCCTTGATAAGACTGTATGTCAGACTTTAGGACTTTCTGACGATCCGTAACACCACCGAATGCGTAACAGTATGCCAGCCGACATCGCGGCAGACCAGATGGTGGGACGAGTTTGACTCCTTCCGAAGCAAAGCTCGTACTAGCAAAGGACAGAGTTGTGTGGAAGAGGGAGAGGCAGGCCTGTGCCCAGCAGTAGGACCAAATAGGCTCGTTGGCTTTGTTTGGTTTACGGAGCTTACAATCATCCGCAGAGATATGCAATATTTACCTTCAAACAGCACTTTTAGTAGGTATGCTTGTTCGGTCCGATTAGATGTTTATTATCATTATTATAATTTCAGAACAAGATCACCCAATGCTGGGCAAAGGCAATGGTGGGTCTTCCCTCATGCCATACTTTCCGGTTCCATTCGACTCTCATCCAGGGGTTTCTCGATTATATCATTCAGTCAAAAAAATACTACCCAGGTGACAAAATAGGGTATTATAGAGAGGTGCCATCCACGAAGACGCGCCCCACTCCTCTTTATTGCTTTATGACCCTGCAATCACCTGGTGGTTGAGCGCGTCTTCGTGGATGGCACTACCTACAAGGTATCCCTTAATTAATGGATAACCTCTTAAGGGGTCATTGTACTCATCATTACGAACAACTTTTACTATGGGACCAACCCTGAAATCCCGAAAAAAATATTAGCTGTTCAGTACATTTTGTCAAGCTATGCGAACATTTATAGCATGTAACAAAAACCCTGTCCGATCCTGAAGGGTATTATTTGGTATCGTACTGCGTACACATATACGTAGTCATTTCATGGTAAGGAGATTATTATTTTTCTCCAATCAAAATAATTAATTTAAAAAAAAAAATCTTATCAAAAGCAACACTGAGCGCGACAAAGTTCACCTACAGTTTTGTGGCAAAGAAGCCGCCTGAGCGAGACGGTCTTTTTGATCCTTTGTGAAAGAAAGCCTACAGCGTGGCTAGTACAGGGCGGTATCGTTTGAAACAAAAATAGGTAAAAATTAAAAGATTTCGCCGGCCAGTGGAGTGTTGTCAACTTATGAAAATTTCCTATGTATTTTTGTGTATTTTTGATTTTGAATTTTTGTGTATTTAATATGCGAAATTTAACGCTATACAGCGTGGAGAAGACAATACGACAATAAATGAAAACACGGACAATACTAGTTTATAAGAATAAGTTTAAGCTATCAAAAATATCCTAACATCGAAAATAAAAAAATAAAAATTTCAAACAAACTAAATGGCATAAAACTAGAAACGAAATAGAACACCACTTACAAATATGAGTTCACTAACCTGTCGTAAGAGCGGCAACAACGCGCGGTCCTGTAGCGACTTGATTTTTTGGCTTTTAATTATGGATTAATGCTCAGTAAAATTACACTAAATCACAGATTATTTAGCACAGAATCACAGCTATGAATGCCAGCCCAAACATTGGCACCAAATCTGTACTGGTGTGAAGTCTCCCGTCCTAGACGCGGATTCACGCGGCTCCAGTAACGAATATTCCGTCTGTTCCATAAACCGTTCCTTGTAAATGTACTTTCATCAGTCCACATCACATTGTACAAGAAATCCGGATTCTCGAAATGTTTATTTTCAATCCAGCGACAGAAGTTTTACCTAACTGGTTTGTCTCTAGGTAACAATGCATGCAATTTCTTGTATTTATACGGCTTCCGTTTGTCGCGTTTTAAAATTTAAGAATAGTTGTATGGTCAACACCTGAACTACACGTTGGGTTGCGTTAAAAAAAAACACGAAAACAATAAAAACTAAGCGTCTAATTTCGCACAATTCACTCACTGTTTAACTAAATACCTATTAAAACGTTACGTGTCCTGTCACCAAAATAAAGCGTCCAATTTCACACTAATACCGTCGTAAATGAATTTACAAAAAACACGAGCGGCGGGGAAGTACCTAGACATCAAAGGCGGGCGAGGCGGCGCGAACGAAAGTTAGCGGCACTGTACCTGAGGACGCGTGACTCGTCACAGGACCGCGGCGACACACTAACATAAATTTGTTGTAGCAAATTTCTTCAAGAAAGCGAACTAACAAACGAAACTAGATTTATCTCTTTCGCACACTAAATTTTCTATTAACATTATGAGTGCATTGCAATTTCCGCATTCGTTACTTTCTTATCCAACTCTGATGACACGCTTTATGACTCTTATTACTCAGAGTTAAGGTATAATTTTCACTAAATCAGATGAAAATACTAATTTGGCGAAAGTGTTTAAGTAGCGAGTTGGCAACGTGACTTTAATGTTTTGATGTTTATACCGATGTGGGTCGTTAACCTGACAGTGTTTCCCTATTATCAGATACATCATGTAGCAAATGTTAAAAATGAAAAATAATTTCCTGTGACTAAACTACTGGATATATTCAAATGATTTTTTGTATGTAGACTGAGAACGTCTTGAGGTATGCGAGGTTTCATTTAATGTCGTATTGTCATCACCACTCTGTATATAGTGTTACATTTCGCATATTTTATAAAAATAAAAAGTCTATAACTTTTGGTTTTTATGGGTTAGGTACATTATTTTTACTATTTTTTCTAGTACGTATGTTAAACCATGAACGCCTTTATTGGATCGGACAGGGTTTTTGTTACACGCCGTATGTAAGGAATAGCCTTTTTTTTCGCGTTTTCAGGTTTAGTCCCTTAGTAATAGTTGTTCATAATAATGAGTACATCCATTAATTACCTGTATTTTCTGAATTTAGGTTTGTACAATATTTTAAAAGAAACAACAAATAACACTATGATTTTTTTTTTCTGAAAACAGTATCGAAATTGGTTATCAAATGAATTAGCATAACAAACATTGGTTTACCCGGGCCTACGGACGGCGAGTAATGGGTAGCTCGCCGTCCGATCAGCAACAGGCCCGAGAGTCGACGGCGCATTGTGTTGCACGCGCGCCTCAAAGAGTTGTCAGCAAAAAAGAGACGGGGCCCGTCATGGCCGATGCCTGCCCGGGGGTTGAGGATAAATTCGAAACAGAGTTACCTCGCCCCTGGGCACTCAGGGCAGGAAGGAACAGGGGTGGGTTTTAGTCAGTAAGAGTCTGACACGCCCTTCCGCTCCACCCAGAGCGGGAGAAGTCATTGGATGATTTCCCACCCCACAAAAAAAATAAAAAAAATAACAAACATTGGTTTAAGGAAGCCTGGGGCCTTGCTCGACATCTTGCTATCTCTTTTATAGCGCATAAATTTACTGGAGGTAACGTCACATATCAGTTTGTGCACCCTTTTTCTGTTGGGGACTTTACTGTTTCCTCTTCTACCAGATTTAACAGGTTTCTAACTTCCTTAATTTTGAATGCATTTTTTGAAAAATTCTTTCTAATAGAGATGTTGGGTAAAGTTACTTTTTGACATAATTAATAAATAAAAACAACTACCCTATTGGTAGCTAGGCTGGTGTATCAAAGCGCAGTAAGAACGCCCTACAGCACAGGACAGTCAAAATTATTTAAATACAACCTTTTGATATCATGTTTTACGATTACGTTTCGCATTTCCCCTTTCCAGGTGTTGTTTTCACCTAATTCAAAAGTAAACAACCTTACCTAACAAACATTCGAGCGGTCCAATCTGCAATATTAAGCGAACACTTCGGGGTCAGTGGGTGAATAAGAAAATGGCCACAATATAAATAGGCGCAGAAGGTCGGTTCGCTACAAATAGCGAAAACTCACGCACACATACAAGTAGACACGCTTCACGTACAGCGAGTGCAAGCGCACTCGCGACGGGCATTTGTTTGAGATAGCCGCATGTACGCTATAGACACGCTTCACGTACAGCGAGCGCAAGCGCGCTCGCGACGGGCATTTGTTTGAAATCGCCGCATGTACGCTATAGACACGCTTCACGTACAGCGAGCGCAAGCGCACTCGCGACAGGCATTTGTTTTAGATCACCGCATGTACGCTATAGACACGCTTCACGTACAGCGAGTGCAAGCGCACTCGCGACGGGCATTTGTTTTAGATCACCGCATGTACGCTATAGACACGCTTCACGTACAGCGAGTGCAAGCGCACTCGCGACGGGCATTTGTTTGAGATCACCGCACGCACACATAGACACGCTTCACGTACAGCGAGTGCAACCGCACTTGCAACCGGCATTTGTTTGAGATGGCCACAAGTACGCGTCTGTGTCTGCGAGTGCCTGTTTCGTTAGTTGTATGGAGCAGCTCTTCTGTATATGTATATCTATTTTATAAATAGGGACCGTGTCAAGGTGAAACTGTATTGTTTAGGTTTTTATGAAAGTGCTTCTTTGTGTTCAACCTCTTTTGTTTTTGTTCTTATAGTCATGGAATACCGGAGGTTTTGCATTTTAATTTTAGTTTAATTTACTTTCAAGTGTCAAGTTTTCAAAGACTTTGTAATAACACTTCTTTGAAAGAAAAGGAAAGTGTAACAAGATTTTAGGTGAAAAAGGAGGCATATATCTGCTTTCAAAATATTTTTTATGCACCTGCACTTGAGATTAGGATAATAGACAAGACTTCTTGAGTTTGAACAATATAATTTATTTGGAAAATCACACATACAATGCACGCAATGCAGTAAGCAAAACGACATGACATATCGCCTACGTACCAGCGCCATCTGGTGTTTCATTACAAAACTAAACAGGCAGACCCTCATAGCACATACAGCCACCTGCCCAGGGGTCGTGGATAAATTCGAAACAGAGTTACCGCGCCCCAGGGCACTCAGGGTAGGGAAGGAACAGGGGTGGGTTTTAGTCAGTAAGAGTCTGACACGCCCTCCCGCTCCACCCAGAGAAGCTAACGTTTACTAAATTGTTCATAAATTTTCAATTCGCTTATTAAAACTGAAACATGAAGCGAGACTAATTAACTGAGTTGAATGAAAATGTGTCAAAATTAACCGCAGTTAAGTCAAATGTGAAATGTGTTATTATAGAGTTCAAGTATTTTAGAGCTAATCACCTGAACAGGATTAGAGAAGCATAAGCATAAACAGCTTTATAGTGTTCCCAATGCTGGGACTTACTAAGGTATTTAAGAAGATACAGAACCCGAAATTCAAAAGCCACTAATGATAAAGGCGGACTTAATACAACAAGCCATTCTCTACTCGGCAACCTTTGGGATTAAAGAGACTGTGTACAGTAAAAATTAATTATCTAAAATTGATAATACTAGCGTAAGCATAGAAAGAAAATGAGCAAGTTTATATACCTGTACGAACCTACTAATAAAATACATATGTATGCCAAAATAATATAATCAGCAGCTGTTGAGCAGTGGTGGCCCCGTGGTATTGACCGCGACTTACAAGTTGTAGGTCGTGAGTTTAAACCCAGGCATGCGCTTTACTTTGTATGAATTATTTCATCGCCACTCACCACTACATCCTTTCACAAAGAGGAGGCCTGTACCCCAGCAGTGGAGACATTAAAAAGGCTGTTGATGAAATGTTATGATAAATACCAAACATACTAATTAGGTACGACAACTCTAATATAATAATAATTATGACAACCAAACTAAATTTCAGAGGACTTTATGTAGTAGTTCGGGTTTCTATTATTACGCTTGAAGACAAATTCACTCTCAGCTTTTTTTATATCAAGGGGAAGCACGTTCTAGAGTATTGTAGTGGTTCTATAGTAGAGACAGCAACAACGAAATAGTTAGACATAAACCCGGTGTGGTGAGAAAGAATAATGATGAAGTACCTAAGTTTTTTGATGCTAAGGGTAAGAATGCCATTGCTTCCAGCATTACAAGATCTGAATCTTTCATAACGGTCTTTTATAATCCTATTAAAGTTATATTGTATCATCAATGTACTCTAATAAGTGATTCATAAGTTCGGGACTTATTGTGGTTGTTGTAGGAGCACAAACACCTTCTTTATTTCTGAACATATTACCAGGACAAGAATTATCTATATTCTCAATAATGCCCGTTTGTCTGTTGATTTCTCTCGGAGTGAACCTGTACTCGCGAAGCGCATCCTCCAGTGCGCTCCTCAGTCGATCGTTGCACTGGCTACTTACCGTAACAACCCCATCATCTGTCTCATCACTTAAATTATTGGGACGCGGTGGGATTGCGTCACTAACGGGCGCTTGTACCGCGGTCTGTGTCGGGGTCGAGATGATAAGGTTGCTTAGTACCTCTGAGCGCAGCCTATCAAGTGCTTCGTCGTCCAACCTGCGGTTACGTTGGATGACCCGCACCTGATCCGACAATCGTTGCACCGAGACGTCGACGGTTGGTTCTAGGTCCTGGAACAGAGACAGCATCCTGACACGGTACGCAGTGAGGTTAGTTCCCCCCTCTGTAGACCCATAATATGCGCGCATGACGTTTTCGTTCATGGACTGAGTCCATTTCATGCACTGCACACAACCACCGGTAGCGGGGACCCGGCTCGGGGCCGGTTGGCCCCTAAGTCCCAAGCTGTTCGGTGGCCGGCCTCTCCCCTGCCAACGTACAGGTGTTGGCGACGTCGGCGGGGAGAAATACTCGTCGCTTGAGCTCGACGCGACTGCAGCCGCCGGTGACACTGGTGATCCGAGGTCCGGCGGCGGCGAGGCGGAGCTGAGCGGCGAGTCTGGGGGTGGATGGCGTGCGCGACGGGCAGTTGCTCTTGTTAGCATTATTACCAAGTTGGTTTCATTTCTCCAAAATCTATAATTTCATGATGACATGTGTCATTTGTCCAGTCTGTATGCATTTTTATATTTTATTCGTCTTGTTGATTATGGTTTTTGGGTTTTTACTGATTATTTGCACCTAGGAAGCTTCTATGGAATTTGTAAACACTTAAACCAGATCCAAAAACTGTTATAAAAAAAATAAATTGAGAAAATGAAAATACAGCTTGTTTTGACATCGAGAGTTGCCATGAATTATCTTATTATTATTATTTGTGAAGGAAAAAGGAACTCGGCAACAGATTTTAATTTTTCGTTCGTTATCGAGAAACGAGGATTAACAATCCAACTTTCATTTGCTTTGTTGATTTCTAAAAACATTTGACTCTGTCAAATGGCCAATCTTGTAGAAGACACTACTGTGAATGGGCACACTAAAACATCTTGTGCATCATCTTAGAGAACATCTACGAAGGAGGAACAACATCAGTTCGAACAGACAACCACATTTCGGATAGCTTCCATCCCAGTGCAGGTGTCCGCCAGGGATTTAAATAGACGTATGTTATTTTGTGTTTGTGTTCTTCAAACGATATTCATTTAATTTTCATGCGTTTATAAATAAAACAATTACCTCACGCATAAATCTTATTTACCAGATTGTTTATAAAGCAATTAAAAGTGTGAAGCAATGGCTTTGGAACTAGAATATTATGTGAATTAAACAGTGTCAGTGATAACTTCGGACGGAAACTTCATTGGAACTTTAAAAGGTTCTGATCAAACAATTAATATATTACATGAATCACATGAACGAGTGTTCTCTTCTTCAACTGAAGTGGCGCCGGTGATACTTGGACTTCACATAATACGCGGAGACAATTTCGCGACCGTCGACCAAAGAAATGAATCTATTGATAGCAGATTAGGCCTTAGGAACGTAAAAGCGGAACCGTTGGGCTCTATCCTTCATTAATTACTTATAAGGATGTATGAGAGAGACTAATTAATTAGCCAGCACCATTCCTTATGTGGCCACGGATAGTTATCTAAAATTTTGTCTAGGAATGGCTTACCTATTATGTTCTCATAATATATATATATATATAACAGATAGGTAGCTCACCGTCCTATCAGCACCAGGCCCGAGAGTCGACGGCGCGTAGTGTTCGGCGCGCGCCTCAAAGAGTTGTCAGCAAAACATGACGGAACGATGTTACGAATTTATCCGCTTGCAGGCACCGGCCATGATGGGCCCCGTCAGTGGTGGCTGACAAACATCTCTTTGAGGCGCGCGTGGAACACTACGCGCCGTCGACTCACGGGCCTGGTGCTGATCTGACACCGAGCTACCCACTACTCACCGTCCGCAGGCCCGTGTCTACGGTGGCCGAAGATCGTCTCGCGACGTCTTTCGCCCAGGGTGTCGTACATAGCAATTGGCCGTAAAAACGTTCAAAATCCTTACTACGTTCCTATTTCTAACAGAAATGGGTGGTGTCTTTATATACTTCTTCTGCCTATGGAAATAAACCACTTTCTTCCAGGAAGTCAAATTAAATTCCATCAAATCCCTTTCCCCCCAAAATTTAGTAATACAAAGCTATCGTCAGCTGATCAAAACTAGTATAGGATATCCAATGTTTTTTTCGGAATTTACTGCCTATCTTAAAGGAGCTCGTGGCTAAAGTTAAGGTACGCTTACCGGGGTTGGACTGGGTTGACCTTTTTATCTTTACATACCGAGACTGGTGGATCTTTGACAGTTGTTACGGGTCGTCAGAAGCCCGAAAGTCTGACAACCAGCCTTACCAAGGGGTATCGTATTACCCAGTAACTGGGTTGTTGAAGTTAGATGGACAGTCGCTCCATGTAAAATACTGGTATTCAGCAGCATCCGGTTACACTGGAAACCGACCCAAAGATAGTTGAGAAAAGGCTAGGCAGATTTTATTTTTACTGTCTTTCTTGTAGAAAGTTGTTCATTTCTGAGGGCAATAGCAGTATTTAAAATATGACTTCTCAGTATTGTTACACTCTGTACAGTGTGAATATTTGATGGGGCAGAATAAAAAACTTTTTTACAAAAAATACAACCGACTTCCAAAACACAAAAAAAAATGCAAAATAACTTTAGTTTCGGAAGTCGGTGTTTCCAGTTTTGTTTCTTCGTTATTTGACACCGACTTCCGAAATCCATTTTTTTGTGTTTTTATGGAAGTCATATGTATTTTTAAGCCTTTTATTTTTTACTTTTTAGTTGTTTTACCCCATAACTCAAAATTAAATTAATAGTTAAGTTATACCCGAATTGATAGCCCCAAAAATTTGGAATTTGAACATTATTGGTGAAGGGTGAACTGTACAAATCTGTGTAAACCTTCAGAGCTTCTCAATGTGATGTTATGTTGTGGAGTGGTGTTAACAATAAACAGACATGCGATTGCAGTAATTCTGGAAGGTTTGCTATCATTTATTAAGGAGTTCCACTGTGTATCTCCGAAGTTCTTAATCAGATCTTCACCAAATTTAAATGGGAGCACATGAGAAGCACCAGCTTTCAAATAAACAAGAATCATCAAAATCGGTTAAGCACTTCAAAAGTTCTGAGATAACACACATAAAAAAAGAAGAAAAAAACATACAGTCGAATTGAGAACCTCCGCCTTACCTACCTACCCACCTACCTTACCTTACCTTAACCGTTGCAGCTACAGAAAAACGTTACTAAGTAGACCGTGCTTACATTTTTAAGTCATTGCTAACTTCATTAACAGATTTTGAAATAAAAAATTGAAAATATCGAAAAACCCGACTGATAAACAAGATAACTAAATGCAAATTTTCAAAAAACCTGACTGGTAAAAAACAACTAAAAAGTTCCTTTTAATCCTACATTTTTGTGACAATATATTTTTGGAATCATCTCCTCGAGCTCTTTAATTTGACACCCCAAATGACCAGGTTACAAAAAAAATACGACTACACTTACCTAATGGCGATCGCCATTTTGTTATTTTTCTAAATTCATGTAGCCTATGTCACTTCGGCGGTCAAGACCTATCTAATAATATCTCATTTGTTAAAATCCATCCAGCCGTTTAGACTACAGCGCGTGCCAAGGAAACAGATATACAAACATAGACACATATATACATACATACTCTCGAAAAACATTACCTTCCTTCTGGCGCAGTCGGGTAAAAATGTAGTCAGCAATAATATGTTCGTTTTTCACACAAACTTTATAAGATACCAATGGATTTTGTTTCTAATAAATATTAAAAATGTATTTTGAACCAACTTAGGATTGAGCACTTCTTATGCCATAAATCGCAAAAAAAAAGTTCCAAAACACATAGACGTACATACGAGTATCAAGCAAAGTATCCACGATATTTTTGTTGACGTAACCGACGTAGATAAATATTTATTTTGAAAATACAGGTATGTAACTAACAAACTGTTATAAATTCATAAATAAAGCGAATGTTTTTTTCTGATACTTTCGAGTATCCTCATATAAATAAAATCATAAAATTTCCTCGATAGCAACGTAACACGAAAGTCAAAATCGGAAACTGATCAGGATAGCCAGTAAAATGTTTAGTAGCACGTAACTCAGTGTTTTTTTTTTGCGAGGCTCATGGGAGACCCCTGTACAGTCTCCTAAGGGATGTGCCCTAACAGGCGTTGCGCACAGATGGTTTGGAAGTGGTATTTTAAAAGGTAACGGGTCCCTTCCATGTGGTCAGCGGGGTGGTTTTAGTGAGGGAAGAATCCCACACTCTCTGATCTTTTTACCAAAAGTCCAAGCGCCAAAGAAGGTTTCACACCGAAAAGAAAAGATTGTCTAGGTGAGCACTCCAGTTTAACTTACTGTCTAGGGTGAACGCCAGGTATTTGACTTCGTTGAGTAACTGGAGTTCCGTATTGAATAGCTTAGGCAGGGTGAAGCGGCCTAGAGCTCGTTTTTGGGTGAACATGACTAATTCAGTTTTAGTGGGGTTTACTGACAGATCATATTATTATTCCCTGCACCATCGCTCCACGATGCGTAGCGCTTGCTGAGAAAGGTTGCAGATCGTTCCAATCACCTTCCGAGGTACGAGGATTGCGAGGTCGTCTGCATAACCTATTGTATAGTTACGATTCGCGTTGAGTTTGGTAATGAGGTCGTTAATTACCAGATTCCATGGAAGGAGTGAAATTACCCCCTTCCCTCCTGCGGGCAACTGTTGTTCTTCCTCAAGGCGAATTACTCCTTTGCTTAAAATGTTAGTAATCCAGTCAATTAGTACCTGTTCTACACCGTGCTTAGAGAAGGCGGCAACAATGCTGGAGCAGTTTGTCTTGTCGAAGGCTCTTTCGATGTCTATGAACGTGCCCAGGCAGGCACCTTTCTGGTGAATCGCTTCTTCTATCTGGCTCACCACCAGGTGAAAAGCAGACTGCGTCGACTTACCCGAGCTGTATGCATGCTGGTTATCATGTAGTGGTACACCTTGTAAGGCGCCATCTCATAGCTACCTTTCACACAGTCTTTCCATCGTCTTTAATAATTATAAGGTTAGACTTATGGGTCGGTAGGATTTGGCGTTTGTATATCACTCCTTCCTGGTTTAGGTATGAATATTACTTTCACTTCCCTCCATCTTTATGGAACGTATCTAAAGGCCAAGCACGCTGTCATTAAGGGCACTAGTCTCGTTGCACCGAAGTAGGACTGGAAACATCCCATCGGGCCCAGGTGCCTTGAAAGGATGGAAGCTTTGGATGACCCATTGGAGTTTTTCATGAGTAATCATCCTATGTGAGTAAAGCCAACCATCTGATAGTGCTTGAATGATATCTGACCAGTCGGTTGCCTGTGTGAAAACGCTCCCCGTGAGTTTCAACTAGGAGGCGTCTCGTTTCTTCAGGCGACGTGGTGAGAGTTTTATCAGTATGGCGAAGCGTGGCGGGCCCGGGAGTTGCGCACATATTTTCTTTACCCTGTTTGCTTGTTGGCAGGATTCAATGCTTCCACAGAACTTTCAAAATCCCGAGTCGCGTTCGCCTGATCCTGATGCATTTTTTGTAGCTGGATTTGGCCGCATAATAAACGTCCCAGTCCTCATCCGCACATGTATTCACGGCTCTATTTAGAGCCTTTCTTACGTTACCGCGTTTGCGTTCCAGATCCGCACCCCACCAGGGTTGTTTGCCTGGTGTGTTGCACGGGGTGATTTCTGGGCAGGCAGTATGCTAGCTGCTTATCATTGACTTGGTGAGCTGGCTTATTTGTGCGTTGATTCGCGTCATATTCACAAGACTCATCGTGTCGCTTAGTGGTGCCAGCTTAGAGTTAAAATTGCGCTTGAATATGGCTCTGTCCGTGTTGCACGGATTACGCCGTGGGTGGTGGTACACAGACCTAGATGTCAAAAGGGATCCACCTATGATTCGACCAGGAAGCCTCCTTGGAAACCGTCCACCCTGTGTTTTATGACTGCGACCGGCTACAAAATGTTGGTTCTGAAACTGTGTTAGTGTGTGTTAGTAGGGATATGTTAGTTGTGAACAAGTAATCCATTAAAGCCTTACCTCTTGCATTATGCGAATCCATACCCCACAAGGGGGGGTGTGCGTTTGCGTCAGCTCCTATCACAACCTCATCTCCGCTGTTCTCGCTGTAGGTAACAAGGCGGACGAGTTCATAAGGCTATAAAGGTGGCCACTTACTGGGCCCAAACAATACAACTACATACGCGTATGTAAATGTACTACGACACTTAAAGAGGAACTGACAGACCAAACAGAATCATTATTTTGTTTATCCAGGAAACATGACTAGATAATAACTTGTTTCGTCCGACTGCATTTCCGAACGCAACCTTTGGCTGTGACATCTGCCACTTGTGACGTTATGATGTTCATAGTAAAAAACTTGTTAAAAATATATATCTATTTTTTTTGACCTAATTGTTTGCAATTGAACTAATTTTGATTGAAACCCCATTTGATGTAGTGGTGAAACGAGTTATTTTGTAAAACTTAAGTTTGGTTGGTTCGCGAGAGACTACGCGCTGTGTGGGATTACACCGGCGCCTGTTTGGGGTCAACTTTAGAATCTGGTATACCTACTGAACAAACACTACACTCTTCATTTAACTCTGATATACACACATATAGCCAGGTTGGTCCCCGGACGGAAGTCTTCAGGAACCTTGGGTAAGTCTTGTAAAACATTTTTAGGTTCTTCGATTAGCTCTGCGCATCGCAGACAGCTTGCGACCCATTAGAGCCAGGGGTCCGACTGGCGTGCTTCCACAACTCTTGTCTCCTCAAGTCGGATTCTTTGCCCTGGCTTGGTTGCAAACATAACCTTCACAAACACAATCTGGCTACACAAATACATATGGAGGATAACCATTGAATGACCTTATACGTCCATGATTGAATGTACGAGTATTTAAGGTATTTAAAGCATTGTATGAATCACATTGCCTGTTACACAACTAATAGTTTTAAATACATATAGACCTACATACATCCTGATTTTTTTATTACCATTAGTAGGTAATTGGTCAAGATCTTTGATGCGAATGTTTAAATAAATTATTTTCTTTTAGATTCACTCAGTGTCAAAAATATCGTAATAGGGCATCACAAACTTGTCAAAATTAATCCACTTTTCCGCGTCTTCCGGTACTGTTGTTCGGTATTTTTGACTTATTTTTTAAAAAAAAAACGTTTCCCCACACTAGGAATTATTACTGTATCGTAGGTGTGTTCATAAACATTTAAAACTCACATACACCATACACCCAGACCCGGAACAACTATCTGTAGGCCATCTGTAGGCCATACAAATATTTGTTCCGTGCGGGGATCGAACCCGCGACACGCAGCGGAGCAGGCGAACTCTCAACCACTACGTCAACCGTGCCGTTCATCACTACGCAAAAGGATCGTGTGCATAGAATGTTTGCATAAATCATGTATTTCATTGACACCAAATGCCCGGAAAAAAAATAATCATAATTACGAGATAAACGACAACGTCAAAATTTTTTCCGAATTCGATTACCGCACGAAATAAAATCATGTTTGTATGCCATACAGATAGTTGTTCCAAGGTTGAGTGTCTTGTGTATGTGAGTTTACATGTTTGTGAACGCACCCACGTTACAGGAGAAATTCCAAAATTGAGGCAAAAAAAAATAACAGCCTGTATGTCTGCAGACAATAGCATCAAAACCATACCATTTAATTACATGTAACATAAATTCCAGGTAACAGCGACTAGTATAAATAAACGCTAACACAATATCAAATCGCAATTAATCAGTGGGAGCTGAGCGGAATTTATTATCCTTGTGAAGAGTTTTGTAATGGTGTGCCTGTGTCACCCTCATTCCAGATATTTTTACAAGGTAAACTATTAGATCTTTTTTGTACCGATACCACTAGAAATATCGTGTCTAACTTCTGAAATTAGCTTGTCTAGTCAAGCCAATTCGAGGTTAAGTTAAATAGGAGCATAGTGTTATTTTTTGTAGAAACTGTACAAATCTAAACTACATTCCAATAAACATTTAAAAGAGTTACCGCAGCCGGGGAACGCAAAGGACAAATGAAAGAAAACGGGTAGGATTTAGTCAGTAAAAGTCTGTCAATGGTGCGAATTCTCATGTTGAATAACTAAACTAAAATGAGAGAATCGCTTTTACTAAAAGGCAGACGGCTATAGCTATGAACTAAGTTAGAGATGTCAAACTAGTTTACGCCTTGCACTTCACCGTGTTTTTAATCGACATTTTTTTTTACGTGTACCGTTAATTTGTAAGGAAATATTAGTTCAACTAAATTTGACAGCTCTAATTTATGTCCGTCTCTTTCTTGTTTTAATAGAAAGAAGAAGATAGCAATAGCATAAAATAAGTTTAGTTTGTGCACAATAGAATCGGCACCACTATCATCATCTGATGACTATATTTGGTACGGAACCCTAAATGTGCGAGGCATTTTTTTTTTAATTTTGTTTATTTTGTATTAATATTTTATTTTCATTCAACTTCGTTTTCCTTCGTTTTAATTTAGATTGATTTATAATAATATCATTATTTCCAGCTTCTCTGCCCAGAACCGCTACAATGCTCTCAGTAATATTGCTGATCACAGCCGCCACTGCTGCGGCCGAGCTAACCAACACACCACTACAGCCAATCGCAACAATATTACACGACGTTACTCCTGCAGACGTGTTGCTGTACCTCTATGACGTAGTACTTACCTCACACATGAATACTGCAGCCAACAGACAAGGGAACATTGGCAGCAATAAAGGTATGAAACGTTGTCCTGGTAATATGGCACGTTTTAGAAACGGAATATGTCCGCCTACAACAACCACAATGAGTCCCGAATTATATAGATTATTATACGAATCTGATGAATAAATATTAAATACATTAAAAAACTATATTTCAAAAAAAATTGTTATCAGCACGACTAATTTCGTTTATATTTTAAATAATAACAATTGACAATTGTAATTCAACTTAGTGGAGGTTCATTTAACAGTGGTAATTGTGCACATTCAACAATTAAGGTGAAAGCGCCAGGGTAGCACGCGAAATTCAAATTTTCTTACGTTTTTTGCAATTTGCAGGTCAATATCAGGTTGTATGTTGGTCAAAATATGATTCGCGGCCGTTTTAAGTACGTATTTACAGAACTATAATCATTAAAATCATCAATGCAACTCTCTCAGTTAGAATTGATGCCAAATTTCATAAAATTCTAAGTGAAAGATTTGTATTGAGAATTTTAATTATTATAATTATATACATACTTGCTACGGCCGCGAATCATATTTTGGCCAAAATACAAACTGACACTTACCTGCAATTTGCTAAAAACGTAAGAAAATTTGATTTTCGCGGGCTACCATGGGGGGCCACCATAAGGTGCAGTTATACGACTTCTAGTGATTTTAATTTGAAAATCACGTCAAAACGACTAGTTTTATTTCTTTTAAAAAAAAATATGTTATTCTAGACAATTTCCTTCTTAGTTTGATATGTGAATATTTGAATTTATATTTTTATAACATAGTGTAATTAATATGTAAAGTTATGTCTAACGCAGATAAAAAATTGAGAATCACGCGAAAACTATTATTATTGTGTTAATAAACGAAGGGCGCTCCCCATATAGAGTGTCCCTAACGAAAATTTGAGGTCATGGTGTAGAGACCGCTTCTACTCATGGAAATGAACAACTTTCTTCAAGAGACCATAGCTAATTCCCAAAACAAATTGGACCTACCGTATAAAATTTGGGCGTGTTCCTTGAGGCGGCGACCAGCTCGCCGGTTGAACGCGTCCCAAAGGGTCAAAGCCATTCGCATGATCCGTGGATACCGCACGATCTCCTGTGAGGCTGCGAGCCTCCTTGCTGGACTGTCGCCATTGGATCTGGAGGCAAAGGTCCTCGCGCACCTCTATGAGTGGCGCGAGGAGGCGAAACGCCGGGGCCAAACTCCACTGCCGCTACACCTCACGGCTCGGCAGACAGAGCTCCGCCAAGATCTCATGGCGACATGGAGAGAACGACTGTCGCAACCCAGCGCTGGGCACGCCACCATTGCAGCGGTAGTGCCTCTCTATGAGGAGTGGCTGGAGAGGCGCCACAGCGTCCTCCCCTTCCGCCTGACGAAGGTCCTCACTGGACACGGTTGTTTCGGGAGGTTCCTGTGTCGGATAGGGCGCGAGGAAACGCTCGGGAGTTTCCACTTCGCATATCGCCCAGAGGACACGGTGGAGCATACGGTGGAGGTCTGCCCCGCTTGGGTGGAGCCCGTGTCCTCGGGGATGCGATAGGCGGCTGCGACCTGTCGCGCCCTGCCCTGGTTCAGGCCATGGTACGGGGTAAGAGGGAATGGGAAGCTGTCTCCTCCTTCTGCGAAGCAGTAATGCTCGCGAAAAGGGAGGCGGCATGGGTGAGGGAGACTGAACAACGGAGTCGCCCTCACACCCTCAACAGTAGCCGCCTCAGGAGCCGCCTGGGGCTTCCGGCGCCGCGAGACGATCTCCGGCCACCGTAGACCCGGGCCTGCGGACGGCGAATAATGGGTAGCTCACCGTCCGATCAGCAGCAGGCCCGAGAGTCGACGGCGCGTAGTGTTCCACGCGCACCTCAAAGAGTTGTTAGCAATAACGACAGTGCCTGTCATGGCCGATGCCTGACCAGGGGATGAGGATAAATTCGAAACAGAGTTTCCTCGCCCCTGGGCACTCAGGGCAGGGAAGGAACAGGGGTGGGTTTTAGTCAGTAAGAGCCTGGCACGCCCTCCCGCTCCACTCTAGAACGGGAGGTGTCACTGGGTGATTTCCCACCCGACAATAAAAAAAAACCGTACAGAATTATCATCGGCTGATCAAAACAGTTGGACATTTTGTGAATTTGACATAATGCGCCCAAACGAAAATTAGTATGGGAGGTCCAAACTATTTTTAACCTACTTTGAAAAAGGAGGAGGTTCTATGTTCGACTGTATGTATGTTTTTTTATATGTATGTCCACCGATTTCTCTGTCAGTTGTGGACCGATTTTCAAAATTCTTTTTTTCCGAAAGAATATACTCTCGAGGTGGTTCCATATAAATTTTATCGAAATTGCTTCAGCGCTTTTTGAAAAACTGAACAAAAACGAAAAATACGTATACATAGATGACGTTTTGGTTTCCTCCAATTACGAGTATGTTTAAATTCCACGTTCCATGTTATTGGCGTTTTGAGTTCTGGGGTGTATATAACAACTAAAAAGTGAAAAATAAAAAACTTTATACAAAAATAACAACCGACTTCCAAAAAAGAAAATACACTAAAAACTTAAACAATATCTTTAATTTCGGAAGTCGGTGTCAAATAATTAAATAAAATACAAACATTGACTTCCGAAATTAAAGTATTTTTAGTGTATTTTCTTTTTTAGAAGTCGGTTGTTTTGTAAAAAGGTTTTTATTCGCAATTTACTTTCTCGAAGAAAGTGGTTCTTTCTTATGGGCAGAAGTTGTATTTAAAATATGGCTACGCATTTCCGCTACACCTGTATAGACTCAAAAACTGTTTTGCCTCGAATGTTTTTCGAGTGTTATTTTAGTATTGACATTATAGTGACTGGCCTGTTGGTCTAGTGGTTAGTGACCCTGACTGCTATGCCGGAGGTCGTGGGTTCGATTCCCACCCAGGACAAATGTTTGTGCAATGAGCACGATAATTTGTTCTGTGTCTGGGTGTAATATTTATCTATAATATGTATGTATTTAGAAATATATAAGTATGTTTATCAGTTGTCTAGTACCCATAACACAAGCTCTGCTTAGCTTGGGACTAGATGGTGTTGTGTGATAGTTGTGGAATATTATTATTTTTTTTATTTTTTTTTATTGAAGATGCGATCTACTGATTAAAGAAAATGCCCTTTGTTAATAAAGTGCTGTTTAATTTATTAAATCATGTAAACGTTTAGATTTAAACGTATGTAATCGAATTACATTATTTATTAAACATTTAGTCATTTTAATTACATAAATTATAAAAAGTGAGTTTTTCTTATTAGGGTTCCGTAGCCGAAGGGTCCAAACGGAGCCCTATTGCTGTCATACACTCATTGCAATCAGTCTGTCCATCGTCTGTCACACAGGTTTTACAGCCAAACGGTTGGAGCTACAGTCTTCAAATTTTCAAAGTATAAGCAACTTTTTGACTCAAAGCCATAAAAATAATCAAAAATACATTGGTACGGAACCCTAAATGTGCGAAGTCCGACACGCACTTGGCCGGTTTTTCAAATACCGTAAAAACATGGTAAAATAAGTTACCTATCGGAGAATTCCACGATCGGGTATGAAACATTCAAATAAGGAATTGTTTGCTTCAGGTTTACCCAATCCTACTAATTATTACTGTGAAAGTCTGTTTATTATTTATTGTTAGTCAACTCTTTTCGCTGAAATAATTTGTATGAACAATAGCATCGAGTATAGTACGATGTCCCACTGTATATTTATAATCTATGTCTATAAAACAAAGTCGGATTAGTTACACTGTTTATAACTCAAAAACGGCTGGACCGATTTTTATGATCTTTGATTTGTTGGATTTGTCTCTGCCCCGAAAAGCAGTTTATTTGTTAATTATTGATTAAAACATCGGAAAAATTAAAGAAAAAAAATCTGACGACAAAATGATCCTATATGGGTTTTTTTCTAGGGTTCCGTACCCGAAGGGTCCAAACGGAGCCCTATTGCTGTCACTCACGTGTCCGTCTGTCCATCATCTGTCACACAGGTTTTACAGCCAAACGGTTGGAGCTACATTCTTCAGAGTTTCACAGTATAAGCATCTTGTCGACCCAAAGCCACACAAATTGTCAAAACTTGGTAAAGAACACTAAATATGCAAAAACTAGTCTGAGAGCCAGCACTTTTTGAACGTCTAAGTTCTACATAAAGACAGTCCCCCAAGAACGCCCGCCCGTCACCTCTTCCTAGTGTTTTAGCTGTGAAGAAGAAGTGGCCAACAAACTCCCCAGCAACACATCTGTCTGTTAAGTTTGAATAACTTGAATCTATATAATTATATGCAACAATCTTAACATATGTGTATGTAACGTATGTAAAACAGAAAAATAAAGATATTTCGTCTAAAATATAATCATAAAATTAAATAATCCGCCAATTGTTAGCTAGCACACTCAATTATGCCATTAAAAACGAACTCAAGCATAAACACTAAGCCAAATTAAATAAGCCTCCATACATAACTGGTGTGTCTGCTTACACGTGCAAAGGTAGAATCTATCAAAGGGCTGTGATTTGAAGCCACAAGTGATGAACTAGGGACATCACACTAGAATTAGTAAAGAATTATTATATGAACTCATGTAATCTGTCATAACCATAAGCTAAAAATGGAGAAAGAACATCAAGTGTAACATTGTCTTACATTCAACACAGCGACCAACTATTATTATCATCTAACGCGAAGTGCGAAGTCTGACACGCACTCTGCCGGTATTTAGAGTTCCGTACCCGAAGGGTACAAACGGAACCCTGTTGCTGTCACTCACGTGTCCGTCTGTCTGTCTGTCCAGCGTCTGTCACACAGGTTTTACAGCCAAACGGTTGGAGCTACTGCAGTCTTCAAATTTTCACAGTATAAGCATCTTGTTGACCTAAAGCTATACGGAACCCTACATATGCGAAGTCCAACACGCACTCGGCCGATTTTTTATTTCCTTTTCAGTACCTACGCAACCCTAAAAATATTAGAATCAGTTAAAAAATAAATGAACTGCCTCCCTATTTTCTTGTTGTCAAAAACATAGAAGCATTACACTAGCATATTATATTTGATAAATGGATTATGACAAAAACATACATTACAATGTTGCATCTTTTTGACAAATGAAGGATCGGCCCACCCCTGTTTTTTCTTTCACTTACATGATATTATAAAATGGGTTTACTATTGAACTTCCCATTTCATAAAATGTCTACTACAGTCAAGTACAGTATAATCTCACCAAGTTGTATGCAGATTCAAGTACACATTTTTTCCACAACAAAAAAGTGAAAAATAAAAATGTGCTAAATAACTATAATTTCGAAAGCCGGTATCAAAAAACAAAACCAGAAACTTTAGTTAAAAAGAAAAAAAACGAGTATGCTTTAGACCACACGACTGAAGTAAAACTTCTTTAGCTCCATCTCTTTCGTTCGCCTCGCCCGATCACACTTTCGTAACGCTCTCGTCACGCATTCACACAGTCAAGCGTGCGTAAAGAAGTTTTACTTCAATAAAAACTCCGAATTTTTGACTTGAACGGTGTTGTTAGCTAAGCGACGATATGCAATATTCTTTCTCGTAGCAGCTTGGGAGACTGCTACAGGCTACGACGTAGCAGTGACGTCATGAGACAGCTACGTCACGACGTAGCAAGAAGACCATTTTATTTCATTCAATATCGGAATTAATTACCTAGTGAGGAGCTTATTAATAACAGTCCCATTTGTTGATCATCAAGGTTAAGCAACGCTTGCCAAGATCGGTCTATAGATGGGTGACCAATGCTTATATACAGAGATTCCTCCGCGCCTTTTTTTTGGGTTGGGAAATCATCCTATGACTTCTCCCGCTCTTGGTGGAGCTCAGGGCGTGTCAGACTTAAACTAACTAAAACCCACCCCTCTTCCGTGTGGTGACTCTCTTTCGAATTTATCCACGACCCAAAAGTAAACATGTACAAGCTAGGTTTGAAACCAATTTATCTGTGCTTGCCTCGGAAAATACGCTAATCTGTTGGTGTAGTCCATTGTAGATCTTTGACAGTCGTCGTGAAACCAGAAAATCTGACACTAGTCTTGAAAAGGCGTGTCGTGCTACCCAGTAGCTGAATTGTGGAGATCAGAAAGACGGTCGCATCATGTAAAATACTTGTATTCAGCTAAATGCCGTTAGTCTGGAAACTGACCCCATCATAGTTGGAAAAGACTACGCTGATCTTAGCGAAGTTTTGTATAAGTAACTAGTTAGCTAGTGAAATCTATTTTTACGTGAGAATAATAAAATGTTAATCATAAAACCAATTAATAATGTAGCAAAATTGTGACAGAGAATTCCTGAAATCCTAATCAGTCTAGCTATTCAGACTGGAAGTAAATTAATATTACCAGCATTTTTACGGGAATAAAATAATGCTTTCTTCAGTTACTGTTATAATTATTGTAATCTACTACCTTCAACCAGCTGCTTCACCCGCGTGGCATTTGTACTTTTCCTGTTATAAATTGTACTATTCTAGACTATTGTCTATCTCTGTGCCAAATTTCATCCAAATCCGTTCAGCTGCTGGCGTGATGGAGTAACAAACATCCATCCATCCTAATTTTCGCATTTATGATATTAGTAGGATGTAGGATTAGTAGAATCACAAGATGTAGCTTGTAATTACCCGGAGAAACTCATTTTATAAAGCCAGCCCTCTTGAGGAATACCCTGCTTGGGCAGTGCAGTGCCATGACCTCGTCGTGGTGGTTAGTGCCGAGGGTACTCTCTCGCTTCAGGACATGGGACGATATCATCTCCTTCTGTAAGGAAGTGATGGTCGCGAAAGAGACGGCGGAAAGGGAGAGCGAGGATACAACCTCCCTTCCAATCCGTAGCAGACGCACCGGGCGCCGGAGCGCGCGGAACGATCTCCGGCCGCCATAGAGTGAAGTCTGCAAGCAATTGACTTGGAGAGTTTGTTGCCTGAACAGTGAAAGGCCTGAGACGGCGGCGCGCCGTGTTACGCGTGTGGTTTTAGTCAGTAAGAGTCTGATAGACCCCTCCACCCATCCCAGGGTGGAGAATATCTGTGACGATTTCCACACAGTAAAAAAGGGATCAAGACCGGATGGTTACCGAGCTATGTCGGTTCTTTGATTTTTTTGAAATTTTCTGACTTGTAACCAAAAACAATTCATTATGAAGAAACTACTACACTCTTATACATACAATTGCTACTTTTCTGGAAGCTGAAAATTGAGTGATCATATGAAAAAATGCTTGACCACAACTTACATTAGTCTCAGAAATAAAAGGTTTTTAGTAGCAATAATTGTATTATTTTGTATTTTCCCGAAAATCGACGTACATTATTGGGAAAAAATGTATGACAGTTTTTTTTTGGCGTATAAATTATAAGCTTTTCAAAAAGGTAAGTTGTAAATAGTATTAACTTACCCAGTGGTTTTTCAAAAAAAAGCAAAAGCGCACTGTAGGCAATCAATTGTAGAATTGGATTGGATTCATTACTGAAATTTAGCTATGCCAAGACCGTTACATTACTGCTTTCCATGGCTGACCTTATATCTACCCAAGGGTCGCGGATAAATTCGAAACAGAGTTACCGGGCACTCAGGCAACTGACGGAACAGGGGCGGGTTTTAGTCAGTCTGACACGCCCTCCCGCTCCACCTAGATCAGGAGAAGTTATTGGATGATTTCCCAACCCACAAAAATTAAAAAAAAATTAAAATGGCTGACCTTAAATCATCTGTAATATTGAGAAGCGCTGTGGTGGTGCTATGACCAGGACGGAAGCCATACTGGAAGGGGTTGAGGAGATTATTTTTGGAAAGTACTTATTTGGTTGTGAATTAACCGTTCTAGGACTTTGGAGAAGTCCTAGAACGGTTAATGAGAGGCACTGTAAAATGAATACTGGTCGATATTCAGAAAAGGATGTGCCATTGGACTTTTTTGGTAATAGAATAATTTGAGCATCGTTCCATGAACATGGAAAGACACCGCGATGCAGAAAAGTTGAGGGTGTGGCAAATGACGGGAAGGATTACGTCCAGCATAGTATGCTCTTCTTAAGGGTCTACTACCGGCAAGTGGCGCCCTCACTGAATAAAAAACCGTAGCATAGCATACAAAATAAATATTAAAGAATCCTACGTTGCGTTTGTTACAAAGAGGATAAAGTATTTCTACGTTGTTAGCGTAAAAATACTTTATCCTCTTTAACGAGTCGGAAGAGAAAAAAGATTTAAAAAAAAAATTAATAATAATAATCTATTTATTTCAGAAATAAATTCCATATCCATACAAAATTGTTAGTATCACAACAACTTACCAACTATGTTAGTAGGTACACAAATACAAATACAGAGATGTTAGTAACATAAAAACTTAACAAATAAGTTAGTAAACATTAACAGTAACAGGGGCATGTAACTGGCTTAAGTACATGACAAAAGGACAATCCAGCTTGTTGGCAATGACACTCAGGTGACTGTTGGTACTGGCACGCACCCTGTGCAACAAGGATGCTGCTCGCTTGTGCCTGATTGCAGCGAAGCCGTCAGTCTGGGCGTCCGCGAACATCCCTGAGGCACTACAGAAGCGTGGCAGCCCCAACAGCATCCTGAATGCATTATTGTACTGGACGCGAAGAGCATTAACGGCTTTTTGAGTGCAGTTAGTCCAGAGGCTACACGTGTAAAACACCTGACCGAATGCTTTAAACAGTGATATCTTAACAGCACCTGTGCAGCGTGAGAACCTTCGGACCAACATATTACACCTCACTGCCAACGCTCTCCGCTCCCGGTCCACGTCTAGATTGTCCTTTAAATCCTCCGTGACAATATGCTCAAGGTATTTAAACTGACGAACACGGTTTAAGATACCACCATTCAAAGAGATAGCTGGGTAGCTCTCAGTGGCCTTGTTAGCCGCCTTAAAGATGAGCAACTCACTCTTGACCGTGTTATATCTCAAACCGTGTCCCTCAGCGTAACACTCACACACTTTTATCAGTCTTCTCAGACCAGCCATTGACGGGCTCAGCAGCGCCATGTCATCGGCGTAACTTATGTTATTAAAAGCAACCCCATCTACGTAACAGCCAGCATGTAAACTGCTGAGCTCCACGATGAGGTCATTTATATATAAATTAAACAGGGTAAACAGGGTAGGGGAAGTTAACCCACCCTGCCTAACTCCACATTCCATGATATATTCATCTGACAGAACATTTGCCCACCTCACACAGTTAATTTGATGAGAATACCAATACTTAAAATTACGTATGACCTCGCTGGGCACATCTGCATCATTGAGCTTTGACCATAACTTGTCATAAGACACCATGTCAAACGCCTTTGACATATCTAAGAAACAGGCAAAAACAGGAGTTTGGTTGCCTGTATAATAACTTACAGTATTTTTCAAACATAGAACTGCAGTCTCAGTAGATAAGCCCTGTCTAAAACCATGTTGAGCATCATGCAATTTGATTTTGTTTTTCAAAACTTCATTCAGCAGAGAATCAAATACTTTAGCTACAATCGTTGCTAAAGAGATTGGCCTATAGTTCCCTTTATCCGATATGTCACTGGTCTTGTTTTTCACAATTGGAACGACAATAGTTTTCATCATATCCCCCGGCATATGAAGCGTGCGACACACAACAGTTAAAAAACAATGCCAGAACTCTGGGCAGATGAAAACCCGCGTACTTCAAGTGTTCCACACTGAGCCCGTCGTGCCATTATTACGTTCTTTACATCCTTTGCTGTGTACCTGATTGAAAAACTTTGCGACTGAGTTCACCATCCACAGACGAAGGGCCCAGTGGAGATTTCACAGTAAACAAATCTTTAAATTTTAAAATAAAATAGATTCGAGATCGCCGCAGTATCAGTAAGACCATCGAAACTGACAGGAAAGCTAGACCTATGGTTTAAGTTGTTGGTACTCTTCCAAAAGTTCTTAAAATCATTATCGCTGTGAAGGCAAGCTATCTTGTCCATCACTATTTGTTCCTGATTGTCTTGGCACCATTTCAATTTAGATTTGAATTCTTTCCAATGTATTCAATTTTAATGTCCAATCGAAATTTGACGAAGTGAAAATGAGAAATGATTATTCAATGCATCGCGCGATGTCTAAATCTTTAGGAATTGATTCTTGGCGAATTTTACCGACCCCCAATAATTTTAGAAAATTCCAAACTTTCGATGCGTCTCCATTTTGGACGGAGTATGAAAGTGACCTACAGCATCTTGAGCAGTGGTGGCCCAGTAGTAACGGCCGCGACTGACAAGTTGTAGGTCGTGAGTTCAAACTCAGGCAGGCACTTTACTTTGTGTGCTCTCAAAACGGTGAAGAAAAATATGGTGAGGAAACCGACATGTTCTGGAACCAAAAATTCGAAGGCATGATTGTGGCATCCACCAACCGGCATTGGGCCCGCGAAGTAGATTACGGCCCACACCCTCTCACAGAGAAGAGGCCTGTACCCCAGCAGTGGGGACATTAAAAAGGCTGATGATGATGAATAGCTATAGTTTTTGTAACCGACTTTCGAAAAAGGAGGAGGTTCTATGTTCGACTGTATGCATGTTTTTTTTTTTATGTATGTCCGCGCATTTCTCCGTCAGTTGTGGACCGATTTTCAAATTTTTTTTTATCCGAAAGAATATACTCCCGAATTGGTCCCATATAAATTTTATCGAAATTGCGTTAGCGCTTTTTGAGAAACTGAACAAAAACGAAAAATTGGCATATCTTGATGACGTTTTTGTGTTCTCCAAATGTTTAAATTCCACGTTTCATGTTATTGGGGATTTTAGTTCTGGGGTATATTTATCTGGGGCAACAACTAAAAAGCGAAAAATAAAAAACTTTTTTACAAAAAAAAACAACCGACTTCCAAAAAAATACACTAAAAATTTAAAAATAACTTTAATTTCGGAAGTCGGTGTCATATATCGAAGAAATAAAATACAAACACCGACTTCCGAAATTAAAGTTATTTTTAAATTTTTAGTGTATTTTTTTGGAAGTCGGTTGTTTTTTTTTGTAAAAAAGTTTTTTCATCATATATAATCTCATCAATAAGTCCCTAGTTAATTATTTACCGACACAAGTACCCGTACAATACTACCACAAAATGCATTAAAACCAAACCAACTAATTAAATTACTGCGAATCCAATCCATTAAATATAAAATTAAATGAATAACAAATTACATTTCCAAAGTCCGATAATAACCGGCACTGCTGTAAATACTATGACTTATTTAAATTAATAATAATTATTATAAATCTGCTTTTAATATTGAAATGTATGTGCGTTCATTTTAATCAGTGCTTTTCAATGGGATTATAAACTGGCGGATTGAGCTGCTTTTGATAGTAATTTAACTATAGTAAAATAGATGCAAGTGTGTTACTTGTTGGGTTTCACTGTGGTTGGTGGTTAACGGATTGTTTGTTTCTATCCATGCTTAAAAATGCTTAATTGCTTCGTTGGTCTCATGTGGGGTCCTGGATTTGAATCCCGGATCGACCAAAGGTCCTATTGGGTTTTCCATTAGGAATTACTCTGTAGCAGCCCGAAGTTTGGTAGTTGGTGGTGTGATACCCATAGAGTAATAATATGTAGGTACAAATATGTACAATAATGTGTGCCTGTCTTTTGCTGGAAGCCTTAATCAGTACCATTGACGAGAATGGAGGAGCTCGTGGCTTAAGTAATAACAGCCGCACGGGTCAATCCGTCAGGTTAAGCTACGCTTGCCGGGGTCGGTCCATGGATGGGTGGCCATCTTTAAATACCGAGACTCCTTAGTGCCTCGGAAAGCACGTTAAGCCGTTGGTCCCAGCTGTCAATCGTGGATCTTTGACAGTTGTTACGGGTCGTCAGAAGCCCGAAAGTCTGACAACCAGTCTTACCAAGGGGTATCGTATTACCCAGTAACTGGGTTGTGGCGGTCAGGTAGGCAGTCGCTTTATGTAAAATACTGGTATTCAACTGCATGCGGTTGGACTGGAAGCCGACCTCAAGATAGTTGGGCAAAGGCTAGGCAGATTTTTGACGAGAATTAAATTTTAACCAATAAGGCCCACTTGCACCAACCAGGGTTAACTTATTAACTCCAAGTAAGTTGCTAGCCCGGGCCCATTTGTTATTTAACCTCATTTTAGTAACTGACTCTGGGTTATGTTTTTGCTGCTATTGGGCCTTACACACTTAAGGTCTCAGGGGAGACCCCTCCACAGTCTCCTTAGGGGTGTGCCCTAACAGGCGTTGTACAGAGAAGGATCCGGAGTGGTATTTTAAGAGGTAACGGGGTGCCATGTTCTGATGGTGATCACCGGGCTGGTTTTAGTGAGGTAAGAATCCAACTCCCTGGCCTTTTCCCCAAAAGTCCTAGGACCCTTTTGAAGGTATCTCCCCGACAACAAAAAAAGAGGTTGATCATGAAAGAAAAATATGTACTGCCACAGATAATATAATACTAGCGTACAGATGCCTCATCCCATACAAAGAAACGGTACCGCCGTAACTACGGGCTTTCGACTTGCACAAGCAACTTTTGTTCTTCGTTCGGGCCCGTGCTCTACATCTCGCTAGGTGGTGTTAGCAGTGGCGGCTTGCAAGTTGAATGAATTTACATAAAGTCTTACCAATATTTTCTCACACATTGAGAAATTACTTTTTAGTATTTTTGTCACTTCATAACAGTTTTACTGTTTTAAAATGTGTCACTATACAAATTTTAAAGAGGCGAATGGATAAACTAAAACTTCAAACAGCGCCATCTATTGGTACAAGAAATATAAATGCCAGGATTCGTTCCAATAAAAACCTTTTGAATTAGGAAGGACCCAATTATTCCACAATTTTATGCTTAGGGTAGTTTATTAAATAAGAAAATACGGTTTTCACCATTTTTTTTTTATATTAATGTTACATAAACTTCAATAAGAAATCGATGCCTATTACGCCATCTATTGAATTTTTTTTTAACTAAATTTTCTTTGTTCGAGATGAGACCCCGTGGTACTGCCCAGCCACAGTTAAGATTCTATAAAGAACTATTCTAAGAATTTTAGGAGCCAAGCTGTGATGGCACGGGAACGGTTGACTAAACTTGGTTACCCCTTTGAATTTATAATTTCCACAAATACTAGATACTAAGAAAAATAAAGAGGCATAATCAAGGAGAGCTAATTTTATGCAACCTTGGGTACGCCACTTACCCCTCACATAAAAAGTTAGACTTCCTTCCTTATATACCTAAATAATTCATGCGTAATACGACTTTAATTTTCCTTTGCAGCTATCTAACCTACCTTTTTTTTTTGTGGGTTGGGAAATCATCCAATGACATCTACCGCTCTAGGGTGGACCGGGAGGGCGTGTCAGACTCTTACTGACTAAAACCCACCGCTGTTCCTTCCCTGCCCAGAGTGCCCAAGGGCGAGGTAACTCTGTTTCGAATTTATCCTCAACCCCTGGGCAAGCATCGGCCATGACGGGCCCCGTCATTATTGCTGACAACTCTGTGAGGCGCGCGTGGAACACACGCCGCCGTCGACTCTCGGGCCTGGTGCTAATCGGACGGCGAGCTACCCATCACCTACTCGTCGTCCGCAGTCCCGGGTATACATATAACCTACCTTAAGTTGGCAATACGTAGGTACAGTAATAGGTAAATATCGAAATAAGCCAAGGTAGACAGGTTTAATTTTCCCTGAACTGAAAATTGTGTCATAAATTATTTCTATATATAGCTCGCGCTCTGGCTCCGCATGGGTATTATTTACACACACAAACCTTCCTGTATTAGTAAAAATTGCATTAAGGCCCTTCTCACGGTCCAGTGGCGCCCTCATTGAATAAAAAATCGTAGTATAGCACAGAAAATAAATATTAAAAAATCCAACTTCACGTTTGTTACAAAGAGGATAAAGAATTTTTACGTTGTTAAAACAGCGGGCTTAGACAAGGTAACAATTTAAAAACGATAACGAAGTTAGAAAAGACTAAAATGTATGAGATTGACATATACCGCGCTAAGTCACGTGGTCAGTCGACTATCGGCATCGTTATCGCAAGTTGGTAGACAATGTTATAATTCGTAACGAAACCATAAAGAAACGAATTGCTATCATGTTTATCCCATACAAATGCGTAGACAAGCAGCGCTTTCAGAGTTCGCCTTCGCCTCGATCGTGATCGCCAAAAAAGATAACGAAGGAACGCTAACGCTAGGAAATGTTTATCGATATCTCAGAGACGATGACGAATTTAGATATCGTTTCGCTACGAAGCGATGTTACTTTGTCTACAGGGCCAGGTCTCAAAATGTTTCGTATCCAAAGTAGTACGAGTAGGCAAAAGTGTCAGAAACGGCCGTTTTTGGTACTTTTAAGCTTTTCTGGTAGTCGCTACTGTTGATTCTGGCTTACATAAGTTATGCTTTGTGAATAGTGTCGGCGCTTGTCCTAAAAAAAACATCCGAACATCAATATTTTCACATCATATATAATTTAGGATAGTTTCGCCATTCACGCACACTTGAAAAATACTCAACCTGATTTACTTTGCAAAGGCAACCTTATACTGAAGCTAAGGGCAACTTCTTTTCTGCTAACGATGAAACTTTTCCTTTTGAAGTGTTGTAGACTTACTATTAAAGAGACCCTAAGTGGTCTGTTTATTTTGTGGTCAAAGAAAATGCAGTGAAAACTTTTTCGTAACGAATTTACTTAGAAAATTGTAAGTTTAGCACCTTGAAAGTATTTTGCGGTATAGATATATAGTGTATTTGTGTAGGTTCGAAAAAATATTCTGAAACAATTATAACATAGCATAAACAACCTATAAAATTCCCACTGCTGGGCCTCCTCTCTGTGAGAGAGGGTGGGCTGTAACTGTAATACGCCACGTGGGCCCAATGCGAGTTGGTGCTTTGGAAGCAAATATACAAGGCTGTAAGGAACAAGATACCGCAAACTTTGCGAAAAGGTTACACCTAATGACACTAACAAAATTGTGATAGTCATTAATCTCGGTAATGATCGGTTACAGAAATTGTCATTTTTGCGCGCGCAATGTATCTCAATGCTCCGCACTACTACTTACTTACAGTCGCGCCGGCCGGGCGGCCGAGCGCGCCGCGCCGCTATAGGTATTAGGTATTAGGCCGGCGACGTAATTGAACTCTAGCAAAACAGCTGTACGTATTTTATTTGCATTGCTGTTTTTAGTGTAATTGGCGATTTAATTACTTTTTAATAAAAACTCTCATTAGGTTGGATAGGAATAACGATTTTGAACAGTCTATAATAAAAAAAAACTGCAGAAAAAAATTTATATATGACGCAAATTCCGACGAAAACTTTCAACGCTAGGGGGTCCAGAATCATGTACTGAATCACTGGTACACGTATGTGCGTTTATGTGCCTTACACGGTGTATAATCTAAACAAAATACTTACCATAAAGAGTTGTACTTTATTTGTTTAATGTTGCAAAAGGTAAATATTAATTCTCTGATAGAAAGCAACATATTGTAGAGTTTCATAGATTACTATTCTTTATATTTTCAATCACGGGTGAAGTCAAAGACATAACCTAGTAGATATTGACATTAATTGAGTGATTAATACGTCTGATATTGTTATAAAGCAAAATCATTTTTCCAACTCATCATCGTTGATCATCATTGAGCGATTTCGCTCAATGAGCGGAAAAGTTCTTCACAAACTTCAAACAGCCACATCGCGTTTAGAAAAACCGGCCAAGAGCGTGTCGGACTTCGCACATTTAAGGTTCCATCCCAAATGAGAGAATTATCAATATATTGGTATTTGCTAGTAAAATATACGTAATAATAAACATTATCCCCAAATTTTAAGTTCAAAGGTCAATAGTCAAAAAATTCTTCGGAACAAAATTTTGTGACAGACAGACGGACACGTGAGTGACAGCAATAAGGCTCCGTTTGGACCCTTCAGGTACGGAACCCTAAGCCGGCCATGACGCATTCTGGCAATGAAGAAAAGCCATGACGCTTTCTGAGCCCTAACTGACGCAACCACATGCTGAAAGTAAAAGTTTCTTTCTTTCTTTCTTTCTTTCAATTTTTCCCTCATCGAGCGATTTCGGTCTTTGAGCGTAATATAATATGTAAAAAATACAGAATAACATAAAATCATACCTTTTTTTTCCTGGAGATATACGTACACACGTTAAAAGAGATGTTATTTAGAGTCTTTGTGTGAAGTCTGCATTGTCCGAATTGTGACCAAAAAAGTTAACGTAGAGGTTCCTAAATTTCCAATCTTCAACATCCTCCCGAGTTTGTAACAGGAAACTCACTTCCAATATTCCACAAACGAAAGGAAATCTAGTCCAATCTAACAATTAACATAAAGTAATTGCCAACTAATTACTTCACCGAAAAACCCTCAATTTGACAAGAAACAATTCCGAGTACCTCTTCAGAAACTTTCAACAAATCAATTATGTTTGCGCGAACTAAATCGAAAACTTTATTCGCAAAGTCCCGAAATTCACAAAGGCCTTCCAATGCGGTCTGAATTCAATTATTTCTAAAAATATACTCTCTTTAATTGGTCCTGAAGTTGTCCGGACTTCTTTATTTCGAGGTTTTAAGGCGAAGAAAGTACTTAAGGAGAAGTTATTCGACGCTCTGTTAAGGAGCAGCGACATCTTGAGGCTGTAATCTGTTGAGTTGCCTCGCAACCGAGCATAAAGATAACACTACGTTGAAATTGGACATACGATTTTTTAGAGTAGTGAGCAGGATTTGATTTGGGTGATCTAAGAAGACATTATTTCTTAGTGGGCAGAGTGCGAGCCAGTTCCAATAGCATCCTGGGCATGATTGCTGGATAGTGGGCAGTAGTGTGTTGAATCGTTACTCTAGTTGTTGTATTTGGGCTGGAATGCTGCAGCAATGATTACTTATTTGTGTGGGAATGTTGCTGTTATTGGCTGATCTGTCAGACAACAGACACAAAAGAAAATCTATTGTTCGTGGTCACATATGACCTACGTGACAGATGAGGTTTTATTATTGTGTCACCAATAGTTATTTAAGTTTATTATTCCGTTTATTCATTTTTTAAACATATTAATTACATTTTTAAATATTTAAATATAAAGGATAAAAAAAAAACATTTAAAAATATAAAAAATAGTATCCCACCGGTATCGGGAATAGGGTCCAAGCTACCGGCGGTCAGGGCTCCAGAGAGAGGAACCGCCTGACAATACGAGCCGTGTCCAGAAGTACTGCTTTCTGAATCAAGCCCTTGATCCAGCCGCCTAACGAGAGCCTCCTGAGGTGTTGGTCGAGGCTCGTGGCTATTAAGCCATTGGCTGACACGACTATCGGTACAATGATCGCTGAGTCCACATCCCACATGTCGACAACCTCGCGAGCCAAGTCAATATACTTGATTTGTTTATAAGTTTATTTATTGTTAGTAACAGCAGAAGCAGTGGTGGCCCAGTGGTATTGGCCGCGACTTACTTAAGTTGTAAGTCGTGAGTTCAAACCCAGGCAGGCGCAGGCGCTTTACTTTGTGTAAATTATTTCATCACCACTGCTCTCAAAACGGTGAAGGAAAACAGCGTGAGGAAACCGGCATGTCCCAGAACCAAAAATTCGAAGACATGTGACATCCACCATTCCGCATTGGCCCCGCGTGGTGGATTACGGCCCACACCCTGAGGCCTGTGCCCCAGCAGTGGGGACATTAAAAGGCTGATGATTGTTCATTTTGATTGTTAGTAACACTTTATGAGTCTCATTGTTACTCATAAAGATTTTTTTTTTTACGACGAGAAGCGTAAGTAAATTGTAAATAATGTACTAGTCAGTAAGTTAAGAATAGGTGAAGGTAAAAAAACATCGTTTTATTATTTTATTAAAGATTCATATTCATTTATTTGCCAGTTAGAGCACATCACATTTCCTTCCAGAAGATTCGCCATTTTCTCCGCCCGTATGTCCCACAGGTTCAACAATGCACTTTCAACCATTGCAGGCACGCTGTCGGCAGAGGGAGAGACCATTAAATTTTATTGTTCTGCAAAACCACAGGGTTTGTTCACACGAATCTATGCTTTGTTATGTTGATTGATGTTGCCAACAAAGAATTTTATACATTTTTGTACAAATTGTTTTAAGGTAACTAGGGCTACATTGGTATATTACAGAAAAGACTAGCTTCTCTTTGCATGTGTATGAAAACTTAATCAGGTATTGTTTCAAGCAAAACAAACATCATCATCATCATAAATGCCTTTATGTCAATTTATTTTGGGTTAGTACTGCAATATGTCACCCATAACTGAGACCCTTAACCAACTTTGTCTTGCCTCTGTTACTGACTCGTTTTTTTTCGGGACAGACCCTTCAAGTTATACCCAAACCACTGTAAGAATCAACAGTGGCGAACACCAGAAAAAACGCCGCCGCAATGAAGCTCGATGAGGCCCTGAGAAACGATTAAACTGTCTGTAGTCCCGCAACGAAATTAATCAAAAAAGAACTGCGGAGGAGTAAGAAAAGCCGGCCAAGTGCGAGTTGGACTCGCGCGCAAAAGGTTCCGAATGAATCACATATTTTTTAAATGGCTTATAAAAAATGTAATACTTATTCTTTTTAGGACAAACTTTTACATAAACTTAAAAATAATAATATAACTTAGATAATACAACTACAGTATTTTAGGCTTATCCTTTAAGGCCCTTCTCACGGTCCAGTGGCGCCCTCATTGAATAAAAAATCGTAGCATACCACAGAAAATAAATATTAAAAAATCCAACTTCACGTTTGTTACAAAGAGGATAAATAATTATAATAATAATAATAATAGATCTGTTTTAACAACGTAAAGTTGTTAAAACAGATCTCAAAATGTTTCGTATCCAAAGTAGTAGGCAAAAGTGTCAGAAACGGCCGTTTTTGGTACTTTTGCCTACTACTTTGGATACGAAACATTTTGAGACCTGTTTTAACAACGTAAAAATTCTTTATCTTCTTTGTTACAAATGTGAAGTTGGATTTTTTAATATTTATTTACTGTGCTATGCTACGATTTTTTATTCAATGAGGGCGCCACTGGACCGTGAGAAGGACCTTAAACAGTGTAAGTGACGTTCACGCCTCTAGTTTTAAAGAAAATGTAATAGTTACAACTGCAACATTTTCTAGTTTACGCTTTTATTTGATTGAAGCTTGCCTTTAAAAGATTTTAATTTATCTATACTTTATTTTATACTTTTTAATATTAGAATTTATTGAAATACTTATCCTGACACCAGGAGCGTATCATCTCTAAGACCGAAAGAGTCAATACCTGGGGCAGCAGCAGCAATCTGACATTATTCTTCTAGTCTTCTAGCGAGCTGCCCTGTAACTACTTGTCAGTCAAAAGAAAATCGAATCTATACGGCCAGTGTCATTGTCAAGATAAATCTAACTAGCCTAACATTATTAAGTTGAGAGTTTCCTATGATTTCATTCCAGATCCAACATCAGACCAGGGTCTGATGTTGGATCCAGGGACCATACATGGAACTATAGTTTTAGTTAAGACAAAATCGACGAGATCAAACCATACGCCACTTTCTTGTTTAGTATCTGTGGTACCCTTTTGGCTCTTTCATCAGACCCTACGTACCTAAGTACCTCTCTTATAAAACCGACCTACACCAATACCCAAAAATTCAAATAATAAAACCAAGAGTTTTTAATAAACGACTACCTCGCATGCTAGCCATCGTTAACCGCTGAAAATTTCAGCTGGAACATGTTAATGGAGCGTGTTTAACTAGGTATAGTAATAACAGGAAGGAGTGAAATAAATTAGTGTTGTTGAGCAAACGTAAAGTTTCTATTAGATAGGGTAGGGTTAGACGGGCAACATTTACTGCTCAATTTTGGGAAATAGGTGGCAGATACCTCCTGCCGAATTCGAATATATTTAATGTAGATAAATGTAGGGAAGGAACAGGGGTGGGTTTTAGTCAGTAAGAGTCTGACACGCCCTCCCGCTCCACCCAGAACGGGAGATGTTATTGGATGATATCCAAACCCCAAAAAAAAAAAAGTGGCAAATATCTATTATACCTATTGCATTAGCACCGAATAAAAATCTGCCTAGCCTTTTCCCAACTATCTTGGGGTCGACTTCCAGTCTAACCAGATGCAGCTGAATACCAGTATTTTACATGGAGCGACTGCCTATCTGACCTCCACAACCCAGTTACTGGGTAATACGATTCCCCTTGGTAAGACGGATTGTCAGACTTTGGGGCTTGTGACGACCCGTAACGACTGTCAAAGATCCACGATTCACAGCCGGGTCCAACGGCTTAACGTGCTTTCCGAGGCACGGAGGAGTCTCGGTATGTAAAGATGGTCACCCATCCATGGACCAACCCCGGCAAGTGTAGCTTAACCTCATAGGTCGACCCGTGCGGCTGTTATTACTTTAGCACCGAATAATCAGCTTATAATATTTGGGAACATTATAAGCTGGGCATAGGCCTCCTCTCTGTGAGAGGGTGTGGGCCGTAATCCACCACACGGGCCCAATGCGATTTGGTGGATGTCACAAGTTTTGGTTCTAGGACATGCTGGTTTTCTCATGATTTTTCCTTCACCGTTTCGAGAGCAGTGGTGATGAAATAATTTACACATAGGAAAGTGCCTGCCTGGGTTAGAAGCCACGACCTACGTCATGTAAGTTGCGGCCCAAAAATGGCAAGGGTTGCCATGTGGGGATGTTGTGTTATTGAAACAACTGTTCCCAAGCGATTACCTTTAATTACTCACTAAAGAGTACAAGTGAGTTATATATTAATAGAAGACACATTACATATATGGGATAGGTTCATAAACCTTATACTATGGTAGTACTTACTACACCTCAATAATATTGAACAGTAGGTATACCAGAATATAATAACTATTAGGAAGGAAAACCGAATAACCCATCAGTAGGGTTATTCGGTTTTACCATTTCAAATTTCTTGTTAACTTCCCGGAGACTGGATTTGTGTCACGTTTACGTATTAGTAATAGGCTTGCTTTCAAATCATAAGTCACAAAATATGGGTGTACTAGTATTGGTACACCTCTGCTAATCCCTTCGGGACATACAGGTGCGACAATGTTATGTAGGTAGGTAGCCAGCACTTTGTAACTGACTTCGTCCAGCCGATATTCACTATCCAGTGAGAATTTACGAAAATTGCTATGCCTATAAAAGTAAACTTTTGTGCAAAATTTCAGCTTTAAACTCCTAGCCGAAACCTTTAGACCTAGTCCAGGTGTTGAGTCAATCAGGGAGTAGTTAAGTGGGCCCTTTTCTTTTATATTACAGTCACGTGTCTTTCTGTTTGTACAACGACTGTGGTCGGCAATAATTGCCGACCACAGTCGTTGCGACAACTGTGGTTAGCAGTAGTTGCCCGTGTACTAAGCTTTATAACAGAGCGTTCGAAAAGTGACGGTGAAGTTTCGACGTACAAAACATCAAAAGTTTTCCGAGGACAATTTTGAAAGAAGAGGTAGTGCTGTTGTTATGTGAAAGAACTGTTTTATTGACAGTTCTTTATGGTCTACATTAGAGTGCATTCATTGTAGCGGTGGGGTAGTCAGAAGTCAAAAAGTATGACCAACAATCTAACAAAATGGTGTCGTGTTACACAGTAACTGAGCTTTGGACGTCAACAGTCGCATTATGTAAAATACTGGTACTCAGCTATATCTTATTAGTCTCAAAGCCAGTCCTAAAATTCTTGGGAAAAGGTTAAATGAACCTAAATGTTTAGCGGTGGACGCGTCCATTTAAGTAATCTTGATAGGTACGAGTACAACCTACGGGTCTTTAAGTCAAGAGTGTGTTACCTCTAGGCAAGCGTGCCCACACTACCACCACGTCATCGTCAAGTCGACCACAACATCACTTATCTGGTGGTATATAGGTAAGCGATGATCGCTTGAAGAATAAAATGAAGCATTATCGCTTACTAATGGTAAGCAAAAGTGTGTCTTTGCTTACCATCAGTAGGTTCACACACACACAGCATTTCACAGCTCATGTTTCTCTACTATCTTTCCTGATATGAGATAGTGGCCTTATGCGAGCCTATCAATAGTAAAAAAGGATGATTTGAAACCGGTACCAATTTACGATATTAACACGACTTTGTCCTCCAAATAGGTAGGTATAGAATATATAATAGCGGTGTAAAATAGACATGCACATTTCAGTTACTGTTTAAACTCCAAGTGGCTTTACTGCTAGGGGCATAACACGAGAACAAAATTTTGGTAAAACAAGAAACTATAGTCGATTCCCAAAAAAAAATAGGACTTCCCGAACAAAGTTATCATCAGCTGATCAACATTAATGGGAGGTCCAATACATTTTTTTCGGAATTGAGTACGACTATCTTGAAGATAGTTGTTCATTTCTTTGGACAGAACCAGTATTTTAAATATGACTGCCCATTTCCGTGATACCCTGTATATTTCACCATCATCATCAGCCTTTTAATGTCCCCACTGCTGGGGCACAGGCCTCCTCTCTGTAAGAGTGTGTGGACTGTAATCCACCACGCGGGCCTAGTGCGGTTTGGCAAAACCAATTCATCCATCTGTAGGGGTTAGATAGCGCATACAATACACACACCAATAGCGTAAGCTTATAAACATGTAACCGCAAGGCGCGCGCAACACACTCGTTGCCTGTACATCATAGTGTCAATATAATATCAGTGCAGTCCAGTGACCATCTCTTTTATTTATCTCCGATACACCATACCTCCTAAAGTGGTGACCCCGCGAAAAAGTGAACAAGTGCAACCTTCAAAAATTATTAAAAAACAATTTGGTGGAACATTGCAAGATGACTATTCCACACCCTTCAGCCGCATCGGAACTGGCAGCGATTACTTTGACTTCCGAAATCCCCGATTTTTGGACAGACCAACCCAGAGTATGGTTTATTCGCACCGAAGCAATGCTGGCACCGCAAAAACTTTCTGACGACGCCAGGTACGACATTGTAGTATCAAAATTAAGCAAAGAGGCTATACAACAGGTCACTGATATTTTAATAGAGCCTCCGCCAGTAAAAAAGTTTGAAGCACTCAAGGACCGCTTGTTACGAATATATGAAGAGTCAAAAAACTGACAGCTTCAAAAACTAATAAACGAGATGGACCTAGGCGACCAAAAACCCTCGCAGCTCTTGTGACGTATGAGAGAGCTCGCCAAGGACAAAATTCCAGATGACACTCTATAAGAATATTATGGCAAGGTCATTTACCAGATACAATTCGCGCAGTTCTCGCAGTATCAGAGGTAAAAGAGTTGGATCATCTCTCGTCAATTGCTGACAATGTTTTCGAAACGTCGCGCGCAGTCCATCAGGTTAACGAGGTGACACAATCACAGCAGTCTCCGTTAAGCCGAGAAGCAGAAACTATCATGGCTGAAATAGCAAAGCTGAGCCTCAAGGTCAACGAGCTGGAGAGTTCACGGCCGAAATTCAGACGTCGGTGGAACAGCAATAATCGGTCCCGTTCCGCGTCCCGTAATCGCAACCGCGACCAGTCTACGTCACGGCGCTCTCCTGACAGTCCCGCCTGGCTCTGCTATTATCACCACCGTTTTCACGCTCGGGCAAAGAAATGTGTGGAGCCGTGTTCATGGAAAAAAGCTCGACAGGAAAACTAGGCAAGGTGCAGACAACGGCGGAGCTCTGCGCCATATCACCCGGACACCGCCTTAAAATCAAAGACAGCAACAGTGGACTAAACTTTTCAGTGGGCTCCGGCGCAAATGTGTCAGTTTTACCAGTGAATAGAAAGTGCAGTGCTAACCAGTGTAGTGAATATTAACTTAACTAAACGGCCTACGCCGACGTGAAGCAGCCAATATTAGGCGCAGATTTTTTAAGTCACCATAAGCTTCTCGTTGACGTCGGGTCACGAAAACTTATCGATCAGCTAACCGATTTAAATGTTATCGCAAAAGTAACTACAATGTGTGAACCTTCTGTACTGTCAGTTAGCATTAACCATCCTTATCACGAGTTACTATCAAAATTTCCGTGCATCACCAAACCGATGTCATTTCAAGAATCGCCGCCTAGTCCGGTACAGCATTGTATTGAAACCACAGGACCCCCGGTTTTTGCAAAAGCAAGGCCACTTCCACTGGCTCGTTATAAACTTATTAAGCTGAGTTCCAGAAAATGCAAGAACTCGGTATTTGTCGGCCCTCAAAAAGCGCTTGGGCAAGTCCCCTACATGTAGTTCAAAAGAAAAATGGTGACATCAGACCGTGTGGCGATTATCGCCGACTGAACGCCATTACAAAGCCCGACAGATACCCAATTCCGCGCTTACAAGATTTCACGGATACCCTAGCGAACAAGACAATATTTTCGAAAATCGATATTAATCGTGCGTACCATGTTATTAAAACAGCACCCAAAGACGTCGAAAAAACCGCGATCATAACGCCTTTCGGTCTTTTTGAATTCACAAGAATGACTTTTGGTTTGCGCAACGCAGCACAGAGTTTTCAGAGATTTATGGATACAGTTTCCAGAGGTCTAGATTTTGTATTTAATTATATTGACGACGCCATTATAAGCAGTGAGAATGAAAGACAACACATTGAACATTTGTCAATAGTATTTCAAAGATTACAAGATTACAATATCACGATTAATTTATCTAAATGCGTATTCGGGCAAAGTGCATTAGAATATCTAGGTTACCATGTGTCAGCAGAAGGCATTCGTCCGTCAGAGCAGAAGGTCAAGGCCATCATCGAGTACCCAAAACCAGAGACGGTCGAGCAACTACGCCGTTTCACAGGTATGATTAATTTCTATCGCGCCCATTTGCCCAATGCAGCGTCATATCAGTCTTTGTTCAACGTATATATAGGAAGCGCCAAAAGGAATGATAAAACTAATATCCAGAGGTCAAACGAAGCGAGTGATGCTTTTTTTTTTCTTTTTTCTTTTTTTGACCAATGTTCGACTTGCTCGTTGGGAACAAATGAAAGGGTGGACTGTAATAAATAGGCTTGGTGTATTGCCGTTAATTCTACAAATTGCAGCTGTCCCTCCCCGCGCCGCACCGCCGCTCGCTCGCAGATGTTGATGACGCGTTGGTTGGTCACGTCGCCTGCGCGTGACGTCTGCGTGTTTGTTGGGTGCGATTCCCAACATGCTGCCCGGGTTGAAGTGAAGACTTCAAAAATCTAGAAGGGGGCAAATATTATTGAAAGCCCTCCTTATGGTGCCCCTCTTTGTCTTTACCTCTGCAACTCTTGCTATGCCATCGCTGCCAGGGTAAACCTTTGTGACCCTTCTTGTCTTTGATGAGGACAAGAGAGCCTAGCTTCAGTTCTGTCTTTGAAGAGCGCCACTTCACCTTCTGCTGTAGTAGGGCTACGTATTCAAGTGAGAAACGCTGCCAAAAGTGCTGTTTAATGTGCTCTATTCTCTTGAATCGCTCCAGGCTCTTAATATTGCAGTCAGAGACCTGTGGATGAGGTATAGCATTAAGTGGCCGTCCAATAAGAAAATGAGAAGGTGTCAGAGCGGAAAAGTCGAGAGGTTCTGAGGAAAGAGGAGTAAGAGGACGGGAGTTTAGAACAGCTTCTATTTGAGTAAGGCATGTAGCCATTTCCTCGTAGGTGAGATTAGTGGATTGCAATAACCTTTTCAGATGGTGTTTTGTGGAACGAACAGCTGCGTCGGCTAAGTTGTTGAAGTGGGGACTATATGCGGGTACGAATTTAAATTCGATACCTTCTTGAGATATGTGACCCTCAAGGTCTGACTGTGCAAGAAACTTTGATAGCTCATTGTAAGTGCCGACAAAGTTGGTGCCGTTATCGGACGTAATACTTTGCGGTTTCCCCCGACGTGACACAAAACGATTAAGAGCGGCTAAATAAGCTTCACTGGATAGTGCCGTAACGAGCTCGATATGACAGGCTTTTGTAGAATTACAGATGAAGATTGCCAAAAACGACTTAATGAGTACAAGAACGAACACACAAGACAAGAAGTACATCCTTGATTTCAAGGTCGGAATCGGGCTAATAAACTAAGGCTCAATTATACGACGAACTTTTCCCTAATATAAAATATCCCTGGATTTTGAAAGCCAAATTCTCCATCCAATAAAACATTGTCAAAGACATACTCTGCCTTAAACAACATCCTTGATTAAGGCTCAAGTCTACCAACATGACGCAATGTACACGAATACCAACCGAATGGTAATACAACGGATAGAATGACTGGGACGATTGTTTCAAATTGTCTCTGTGATGCCAGAGGTATTGAGTTTGTGGTATTTCTACCTTAACATTGCGTTGTTTGTGATGGAGTATTTTCAGTGTTAGCTGTATGATTCACACAGTCTAAGGAACGTTATCACAGTTTTCAATTTTTAGTTTCAAAGTTTTTTAGGCAGCATGTTGTATAGTCAATAGCGTAATCGTTTCTATATTCAGGTTTTTTTTTTGGGTGTTGTGGGAAATCATCCAATGACTTCTCCCGCTCTGGGTGGAGCGTGTCAGACTCTTACTGACTAAAACCCACCCCTTTTTCGTCCCTGCCTGAGTGCCCAGGGGTGCGGTAACTCATTTTCAGAATTTATCCGCTACCCCTAGGCATGCAGGCACCGGCCACGATGGGCCCCGTCAGTGGTGGTTGACAATCATCTCTTTGAGGCGCGCGTGGAACACTACGCGCCGTCGACTCACGGGTCTGGTGCTGATCGGACGGCGAGCTACCCATTGTTCGCCGTCCGTACGCCCGGGTCTACGGTGGCCGGAGATCGTCTCGCGACGTCCTTCGCCCAGTACGCCCAGTATCTCTCCTGCGGTGGTAGCGGCCGGAGCCGTGAGGGCCACTCCGTTGAGCTTCCCTCACGCGTCCCACCGCCGCCTTCGCGAGCATTACTGCATCGCAGAAGGCGGAGACTGCTTCCCATTCCCTCTCGCTCCGTACCATGGCCTGAACCAGGGCAGGACGCGAGAGGTCGCCGCCACCTATCGCATCCACGAGGACACGGCGGTGCTCCGCCCAAGCGGGGCAGACCTCCACCGTATGCTCCACCGTGTCCTCTGGGCGATCCGCGCAGTTCTATATTCAGGTGAGGTAGCTATACCGTTGCTCATCTCAGGCAAACCATTACTTAGAGCCTTGGCGCCCTGGCACCCATAACACAAGTTTACTCTCGAGTATTAAACCTAATGCCTATGTAAGATTCCTATTACATAGAATTAATTGTAATCAAGAGAAACAAATTACAACTGGATCACTTTTTTTTTTGTCTAGGTGATGAATGTATTCTGCCTAGTTATATTATTGACCTTAAGATGAAGTAGTTTATTCATGTAGCCTTATTACAGGCGGTGACTACTTTTTTTTTAAATATAAATCTTTCAAATTTACGATATTGAACGTGGCTTTTTCACTGTCTGTAAAAATAGTCACAATAATGACAAGAACCAATTCTACGGTAGAACGTGCTATCCGAAGCACGGAGCGGCTCAATAGCTTGCAATCCATGGATTGACTGCGGCAAGCTCAGCTTAACCCAGCAGATTAATCGATCGGAGGTCAGAGCAGATCGGAGGATATTAAAATAGTGAGCACCACGGGTATTGGCTATCCTGGGACTCTAGACAAAACAGCTGTCTATCTCTACATAGCTTATATCAAAGTCGCTCTCCGCGTGTGGCTTGTTTCTCCGCTGACTCCTCCCAAACAACGGATTTTAATGCGGTTTTTACTAATAGAAATAGCGGTAAAGTAAACGAGAAAGGTTTGTGTGTATTGTGCTTTGCGTGTAGTGGCATTTTGCTGAACTGGACCTATTTGGCGCAGCCGCGGGGCACACAATGTAATTGTTTTAAAATTAAGTTGATTTTTATTATTTTTATTTGTACTCTTATTGTGTGTATCTGTGTGTGCCAAATAAACTTGTTTTCTTTTTTTCTTTCTTTGGGGCGGATCACTAGTCAGCTATAAAGATTGTCAAAAGTTCAGTATGTTCTGTACTTATCATCTATACATTTTAAACTTTTTGGCAATCGTTATCGCTTATATAGGAACAGAATGTCGCTGGTGGAGAACTAGACCCCCTGAACTCTTTATCTCACTACCTTTTAGCTACCTGGCTAAAGTAAGATTCTATGTCCGCCAGATATAACCTATTTATTTTCTGACTAGCAAAATTTGTGGGATTGAGTAGTAAATTGGCCGTCGGCCCAAACATCAAGTATACGTACTCGTACGTTCAAAGTACATATACTCACAGTACTCAACCCCACACATTCTATTAGTTAGAAAATAAGTAATGTCTGACGGCTCTGGGATCTTGGACAATAATATTTTCACCGTGTCATTTACCTAAGCCTTTCTCATAGGTATACCTAAATAATTTCTGATGATGTGAGAAAGAAAGAAGAATTTAACAGCGCTATTATTGTTTGACATACAGATTTTCTTCAAAGATAGATATACTATTTATTGTACACCAAACAAAAATAATTAAAATTAATAGAGTAATAATAATAATAATACATGCCACCGTCCGGGTGAGTCCATCAGACATATTATCTCTGGTTGTTCTCGTCTTACTAACAGCGAGTATTTGCACAGGCATAACCAAGTGGCCAGGATTATTCATCAGCAGCTTGCTTTAAAATACAAACTTGTGGATTCTGAGGTGCCGTATTACAATAAGTATGTGCCCGACCCAGTTCTCTAAAACGACCATGTCACGTTGTACTGGGATCGGTCTATCATCACTGACAGGACTATTGTTGCCAATAAGCCGGATATAGTGGTGATAGACCGATTAGCGCGCCGAACAATGATAATCGATGTCACCATCCCACATGACGAGAACCTCGTGAAAGCTGAGAAAGAGAAACAAATTAAATATCTTGACTTAGCACACGTGGTTGTCGATATGTGGAATGTGGACTCGGCTGTCATTGTGCCGATAATCGTTACCGCCAATGGCCTGATGGCCAAAAGCCTCGACGACCACCTGTCGAAGCTGTCGTTGCGCGGTTGGATCAAGGGCCTGATTCAGAAGGCAGTACTCCTTGATACGGCTCGCATTGTGAGGAGGTTCCTGTCTCTGGAGCCCTAACCACCGGTAGCTTGGACCCTGCTCCCGATATCGGTGGACTACTATTTTTTATATTTTTAAATGTTTTTTTTATAATTATGTTTTCTTTTAAAAATATTTAAAAATGTAAATAATATGTGTAAAAATAAATATACGAAGATAATAATATTATTATTACCTCCCACGTGTCGAGGTTGTCGACATGTGGGATGTGGACTCAGCGATCATTGTACCGATAGTCGTGTCAGCCAATGACTTAATAGCCTCGAGCCTCGACCAACACCTCAGGAGGCTCTCGTTAGGCGGCTGGATCAAGGGCTTGATTCAGAAAGCAGTACTTCTGGACACGGCTCGCATTGTCAGGCGGTTCCTCTCTCTGGAGCCCTGACCGCCGGTAGCTTGGACACTGTTCCCGATACCGGTGGGATACAATTTTTTATATTTTTAAATGTTTTTTTTTATCCTTTATATTTAAATATTTAAAAATGTAAATAATGTGTCTATAAAAATAAATACCTAAACGAATTATAATAAAAAATTATTATTATATATTATATACATATATTCGACAACAATCACACAACGCCATCTCGTCCCAAGCTAAGCAGAGCTTGTGTTATGGGTACTAGACAACTGATAAACATACTTATATATTTCTAAATACATAAATATTATGGATAAATTACACCCAGGCACAGAACAAATGATCGTGCTCATTACACAAACATTTGTCCTGGGTGGGAATCGAACCCACGACCTCCGGCATAGCAGTCAGGGTCACTAACCACTAGACCAACAGCCCGGTCTTTTTGCTAAAAGATACATAGATACCACACAAACGCGTCACATTTAGCGGCAAGACCTCTCATAGTAACACTATTTTACGTCTCGAATCGTAATGTTTGTTGCGCTATAAAAAAGATTTTTTTTGTATAAAAAAATTAAAAATAAATATATATTTTAAAAAAAAATTAGGTATATCTATGAATGATTTGTTATCTAAACCACGCTAGTATTATATTATCTGTGTCTAACCTAATTTTCCTGGAACATGAAATACCTATGGAGAAGATAGTATTTTATATATTAACTTATTTGCCTGGAACATGGCAACATCTACCGATCCTGTTATCCAATGTTCGACACGCTGGCTCCCCGCTCCCGTCCCGCTCCATCCCGCGCCCGTCCCGCTCCCCGCGTCGTGCCCGACCTTTTAATTTCACCCCAACTGAATTAGTAATGTGTTGCGTTGTTACAATTGTTCCTTTTCTATTCCCTCTCAAAGGGAACACAGTTACCTATTTACTGTTTTTATTTTCTTAATAATAGAACTTTACATTACCTAGTCTTTTGAGGAATAAATTGAAAAACTGTGAGCAAATCGAATTGGAAATTGGCATTGTACCTAGTCGTGTTTTGTCCAGATATGGTTGCTGAAAACACTTCAAAAGCTTCTGATCGGTTGCTAACACACGAAAATGGGATCCTGAATTAGCTTAGGAGTCAGAAAGCATTGCAATGCCATTATTTTAGGTTTCTAATCTATTGGCATATACGTTTTATTTCATTTTTTATAATTTGGGATATCATCAAATAACTTCTCCCGATCTAGGAACGGGAGGGCGCGGCAGACTCTTACTGACTAAAACCCACTCGTGTTCTTTCAGTTGCCTGTACCAGGGTGACTCTGACTGACTCAGGACACATACATATGCATCGTGCCGTGAAACATTATAGGAAAGGAAGTAGGTAGGTATATCTAGTGGTGTAGTAGTTTATTAAGTAGTTGGTACTACACATATATTCCGAGTGCTCATCGAGTTCTTCGTAACATCAGAAAGCATTTAGTTGACTCTTTAAGTTACCAAAGAGCTGGCCTTTTTTCGCAACGCAGCAACGTTTACAATGTTCTACGCCTCCTTTTTTATGCCGCTTGTACATATTTTTAACCGACGAAAAAAAAGGAGGAGGTTCTTAATTCGACCGTATATATGTTTTTTTTTGTGTATGTTCAGCCCTCACTCCGTCATTTATGAACCGATCTTGATGATTATTTTTTTGTTAGATAGGGTGTACCTCAAGGGTGTTCCCATGTCAAGGAAATCAGGATCTGATAATGTCATCCTGATAAAACTGAGAGAAAACCTCGAAAATCTTAAGCACGTTTAGCGTTTCTGTACGTATGTTCGGCCCTCACTCCGTTGTTTATGAACCGATTTTGATGATTCTTTTTTTCTTAGATAGGGTATACCTCAAGGGTGGTCCCACGTCAATGACATCAACATCTGATCATGGAATCCTGATAAAATTGAGAGAAAACCTCGAAAATTGGGCACGAATATTGTTTCTGTTTACTTTTCATCATAATTTAAACAGGTGTTTGCATTGAGGAATCATCACATCATGAAACTGAGCTAATGATTGAAACCATACCTTTCCTAAACAATAGAAGTTAGATATAAAAAAACTAGTTTTAGTGACAGATACCACTTAATATGCTTTGAAGAAAAGACGTCTTTAGAATATTGGAGGTAACCTCAACTGGTCAATATCCTGGGAACCTCATGGAAGGATGGTTACATCATCAGCTCAGTGCCAAGAGGAATGATGAAGGATTAGAAATTAGCCTCAGAGTATTAAAAGATAATGCGAGTCACAAAAAACCATAAAATAAAAAACTTTTTAACAAAAAATTCAACCGACGAAAAAGAACTAAAAATCAAAAAATAAATAAACTTTTCAAGTCTTGAGTATTGAGCTTATTACACATAAAATATCAAAGTTTATATAAACTAATTAAGAGTCGGCGCCAAATAATAAAATGATTAATTACCTACATCTAGCCTTCTTCATTTCTACGTACATTTAAGATTTAGATATGATTGTTGTTTGGCGCCGACTCAAAATTAACTATGCTCAATACTTAAAAAGTTTATTTATTTTTTGCTTTTTAGTTCTTTTTCGTCGGTTGATTTTTTTTTATTACCTTGTATATAATTTGTAATTGTATCAATGGTTTGTATCTATCTGTAAATACTTTAAATTATATTCTCAGTTTATTTCCTATCCCAATACGAATAACTTGTATTTCCATATTCGGTTTCAGACGAATCATACCTACAATCGCCCGCAGAAAGGTTTTCACCATTGTCTAATTATCTAGTCGCAGAAAGATTGTATGATTCATCATTTTTAACTGGGTGAAATGTTAGGTTAGGTTAGAACTGTGATGGCGGCCCGAGATGGCGGCGCGTAGTGTTCCACGCGTCCACTAGATGTGAAGGGGAGTCAAGATCTCACTCCCCACCACGGGATGAGGCCCGCAGACAGCGGGCCGGTACTAGTTCGGGGCAGCGGAAGTCCCATTCGCACCCGCAGCCCCTGAGTCAAGTATATGAGGGAACACCGGGGTGGTTTTTAGTCAGTAAGAGTCTGACAGACCCCTTCGCCCGCCCCAGGCGAAGGACATCCATGAGGATTTTAAACCCCGGCAAAAAAAAAAAGATTACAACTGTGACCAACCGCGCGTGAGCCGAGCGAGCGAAGCAAACGGTGCCGCGGCAGCGGCCGGCGAACGCTACGTCCGCAACTTGGACGTCAATTTTATTCCACCATAATTTTTCCACTCTAAATACCACATTAACGAGTAGGTATTTTTAACGTAAATATACCGAATGAACTTGGGTGTATTAAATGTTGACATTTTGAACTGAGGTATGATGACTATCGATAATTTTACTCATTTTTTATCACTCGGCATTTCAATGTTAGACATTTTAAGCCTAAGTCTTAGACTGTAAAAGGTTATAGACAAAGTGTCAAAAGCCAGCAATCTGAGGTATCAGAATGAGAAGCCGGCTAGTATCTGTACACGCGAAATAAGCTCACACAGATAAAATGAAAAGCCGAAACGTCGTCGTTGTGTTCGTTGATCCTGCTTCATTTAATGTTCAATGACGTTGCGTCTACATACTTTCATAGTTTGAGGCCTAAGTATAACAATTTTCGATATTATGATACGTTGAAATTAAAATTACCCGTAGGTATTTTAATGTTCGACATTCAAATATGTACCCAAATAAAGTTTTAATAATAATAAGCAACAAATAAGAACGAACAAACACTGCTAACTTTAACAAGGAGGTAGGTACCTAACAACCACCAACCAAAATTAAAGTAGGGTCAAATCACAAAAAAAGACAAATACCACATTAGACAACTACGTTATTAAAAAAAACCGGCCAAGTGCGAGTGGGACTCGCGCTCGAAGGGTTCCGTATCCATAAAAACGGCAAAAAAATCATGTCTGTTGTATGGTAGCCCCCTTAAATCATTATTTTATTCTGTTTTTAAGTATTTGTTATTATAGCGGCAACAGAAATACATCATCTGTGAAAATTTTGAACTATCTAACTATCACGGTTCATGAGATACAGCCTAGTGATAGACGGACAGATAGATAGACGGACGGACAGCGGAGTCTTAGTAGTAGGGTCCCGTTTTACCCTTTGGGTACGGAACCCTAAAAACCGGCCAAGTGCATGTCAGACTTCGCACATTTATTGTTCCGTACCAAAAGTATTTTTGACTATTTGTATGGCTTTGGGTCAACAAGATGCTTATACCTGTGAAAAATTTAAGACTGTAGCTCCAACCGACAGACGACGGACAGATGGACACGTGAGTGACAGCAATAGGGCTCCGTTTAGACCCTACGGGTACGGAGCCCTAAAAATCCTGTTCATCTCTTTAAATTTTTGAAAAATAGAAGCAGAGACTAACTAAGCATACCCAGAAAGGACACTTGAGACTCGACAAACATTAGAAAAGAAAACAACGTTCCTGCCTCCGTACACATCCGTGCAAGAGTGTAGACCCAGCATTGTTCGCACGGCAACACAATGTAACTGGTTTTGAGAAGAAAACTGACAAAGCTTTGCTTGTCTACGCAAATATAGATATGGATGGCGTCTATTCTGGAACTAGAGATGCTGGATACGGTATTTTACTATGTTATTTGCCTGTATTTTTGGTTCACCCGTGTACACTGTTGTGGAATGTGAGGTTATCTACAAAAGCAGACTTAAAAGTGTGATGGTTTAATTTTTGTGACGGTTTAGTTTATTTTTTGGGTGGGAAGTCATCAAATAACTTCTCCCGCTCTGGGTGGGTTTGAGTCAGACTCTTACTGACTAAAACCCAGCCGTGTTCCTTCAGTTGCCTGTGCCAGGGCTGCTGTGACTATTTCGAACTTTCCCGCGACCCTTTTTTTTTTTTTTGGGGGGTGGGAAATCATCCAATGGCTTCTCCCGCTCTGGGTGGAGCGGGAGGGCGTGTCAGACTCTTACTGACTAAAACCCACCCCTGTTCCTTCCCTGCCTGAGTGCCCAGGGGTGCGGTAACTCATTTTCAGAATTTATCCGCTGCCCCTAGGCATGCAGGCACCGGCCACGATGGGCCCCGTCAGTGGTGGCTGACACTAATCTCTTTGAGGCGCTCGTGGAACACTACGCGCCGTCGACTCACGGGCCTGGTGCTGATCTGACGGCGAGCTACCCACTGCTCGCCGTCCGCAGGCCCGGGTTTCCCGCGACCCTGGCAGATGATTCACAGTTACGGGATAAATAGGTGGAAACGTACACTTAAGTGCAAGCGTATTAACCCAGCATGGCCAGTATCAAATACATTAATTTAAATGAATATTGCCGAGAAGTAGATTATTAAGTCCTACTATCAATGTTTTTTAATTAAAATTATATTGCCTACGGATCCTTTTAATTTACTATTTCCCCGAATTTAATCGTTTTGTTTTCCACCACTGGCACCTATATTAAATTCGGCAAATGTGTTGCTACGTTTCGTTCGTGCAAATGCTAACCAATATTACAATTACACCCCTTTGATAGATGTTTCTACACTATGGTAACTAAATAACAGGCTGTAAGTTATTAGAACTGGGGATATAAATATATAATAGTTATGTTCTGGGCTTTCTGGGAAGATGTGCCATCCTATCTGGGTTGCGTAAACATTTACAAAGAAGTGTTTCGCGGTATGAAATGTTAAACAATACTATATTTGCCTTTGAATAACTCAACAGTATTGTTAAGGCTGCCTGTCCATTGAAGCGGAGCGAGGCAGCGGAGGCGAGTGACTGAGAAAAATGCGGGGCGAAGTTGCGGTCTGTGTCTGACCACTAATGCGGAGCGAGGTAGTGCGGAGCGGGGTTACGAACTGTGCGGAGTTAGGCCGAGTGACGACGTGACGAGTAATTTCAGCGGGCGGCGGCGAGAGATCAGTTCCGTTATACGCACCGCGGTCGGATTTTTCTCATCCCCGCTCCGTTTCCTCGCTCCACTTCCCGGTTTTGTATGAATTTTTAAACTAGTTCGCAAATCCTTGTTCACTGAAGCGGAGTGGAGCTTTTATGCAATTCTATTGGTTAAAATTAACACAGCTCCGCTCATGTCCGCTCCGCTACAGTGGACAGTCAGCCTAAATAAAATACTTAGAACAAAGAAATATTTTCAATTTGCTATGTTTCATACACTACTTATGTTTATTTTTGACACTAGAACCGATAACACTTTTAGATGTGCATTGTATTAATCCTATACTTAACACGTCAGGCCCCTCGCGTTACCATAAGGTAACGCAACAATAGTTTTTAATTATGTGTGACGTAAGGAGCCTATTTGGGATAAAAAAAATGACAACACGTACCTCGGTCAACGTTACAAATATATATATTAAAATAGAGAAAGGGTGTGGTAAGTTTTGTAGTCACAAAATTTTCGTATTCCCTGGGAGATAGCACGCTACTGCCCTGACTCAGCCTTGTGGCGGGTGTCTCGGGGAAGCCACATTGCGTTTGCCCCGGAGGTGTTGGCCGGCAGGTGGCAGCGCCGGCTCGCAGGGTCGACAGGAGCCAGGATGGGTCGGCCGGCAGGTGGTCTAGCCGGCTCGGAGACGGCCTGCTGAGGCCACACGGGTATCTGGATACCCGGCGTGGAGCGAGCCGCCGACTCGTAGATCGTCAGGGCCCGGAAGGCGACGGCCGGCAGGTGATAGTACCGGCTCGGAGACGGCCAGCAGATACCACGCGGGCAAATAAGCACCCGGCGTGGAGCGAGCCGCCGTGGTAGGTGGCCTAGTGGTGACAGCACGAGGCACTGCGGCAGGATGGCCGCGATGGAGGACGATGTAGGTGCGTACTCAGAGCGTAGGGCTCCAAGTATCCCCCCTCCATCTTCATGGTCCGAATTTGGGAATCCGGATCTGGGAATCTGGATCTGGGAATCCGGATCTGGGACCCCAATTACAGGGGTTGAATATCGCGTAATTAAGTTGGCAAATATTTGCCAATGCAAACGTGCAACTGCTAGGATTTGGCGATCGGTTCACGGCTCAAGGGTGTTCGACAGAACAAGGTGAGTGTGAGTCCACCGCCAGCAGTTGGATTAAAATTGAAAAGGACTCCACGTTGTCCTGGAAGGCTTTTTATATCTACGCCGTCATTGACAGATGTCAACGAATCCAAAGACAATAGTGTTGTCAGCAAACTAATATTGTTTATGCTTACCAAAACTGTTGTAGTGGCTTTTGGTCTCTGGATTTTTTCCGTATGTTTATGTTTTAATTAAGATTGTAACGCCACTACGTTACATGTGTCTGCTAATGAGGGGCTTGACGCGTATAAAAAAATGAAGAAAGAAAAAAATAGATAGGTAGGTACCTACTTGCCACAGAGTGGACGTGTATATAAATGATAAATCTTATGGTTTTGGCTTTGGCTTTAGCTTTTCGTTTATGGCGTATGGCTGTTATACTATCTATCTCTGTACCTCTGTGTAAGTGTACTTATTACTCGAGAACTCTTTATGTCATATACCTATCTACGTCTTTTTCTTTACATAAAATGCCATTGAGATACAAAGATTTATTTTTTGTTTGTACATTAGGATATAGCAAAATATATAATCGTAAACCAACTTAGAAAGAAAGAAAAATATTATTTGGCGACAGTCACCAGGTTCACACAAATGAAATAAAATAAAAAATAGACAAATATAAAAAAAGTAACATAGCGAGTGTTCATTTCAGCAATGTTGCCAGACAGATACTGTCTGACGTAGGTCTTAAAATTAACCTTGAGTGATGGGCCAACCAAAACTTAGAAAACATTACCCTTTTGGGCTTCACCGCTGTCGGGTAAAAGATTTCCGCAAACGTAGTTACTCTTAGTCTAAAATATTCAAACCAGTCTGCAAAATTAGATATACTGCTGCCCAAAGAAGAAGAATACATAATGGATCACCAAGTTTACGCCTCAACAATTTCAAAGTCAAACAGAGTAAAACTTTTGTCACAAGTTTGCGACGAAATTTTCGTTGGTTTATGTAAAATACATGGCAAGTTGGGCGCTGTGGTTTGCAGCTAAAAATAGCCTAGAAATTGTCTTCTGTAGACTTACTTTATTTTTTGTGAAATTTGTTTTATATATAGCTGTGACAGACTTACCTGCCTCAAGTTTTGTTTTTTTACGAATGACAGTGATTCGCAAAATCAAAAATTTATAGTTTAAAAAAAAAACATTTAGGCAAATCTATTACGTACTCAAAAATTTATAGTTTAAAAGTTAATCTTGACTATTTCCGAAAACTTAGAATTTTCCGAAACACGTTTAAAAAAATCTCGATATTAGTGATCGACAAACTTAGCTCTAATTTCGATTTTTTTTTTACCCGTGTTACTCAACCGTATATCGGTAAAATTAATAACAAATAATGAATCGAATTGAAATGCAAAACTTAATTGTATTGGATTTTTAATAACACATTTAATTTTTGAGTAAATTGATAAAATGCTTATTTTTATGCAATCAATTGCAAGCATTATGTTGTCGCGCATTTTTTTCTTTCGTCGTGATCGCGCGCTTTAGGTCATGTCATGGCCTTAAGGCGCTATTAACTGCCAATGACTTTGAGTGGTTACCTTGCATGTTCTGTGCTGAGCGCACGTAACGCGTCGTACGTCCACCCAGTAATAGGACTCGCCCATGAAGGAGCGCTGTCCGAAATTAGACGCATTATTAATTTATTACACATAAAACAACAGGTATTCAAATAAAACACTGAGACTAAATTATAAATAAATAAATGATCTTTAAAATGGTGAAGGTTTCATAAAAATACGCTTTATATTTTTTGCGTGATTCTCAATTTTTTATCCGCGTTAGACATAACTTTACAAATGAATTACACTATGTTATAAAAATACAATTTCAAATATCAAATTACGAAGGAAATGGTCTAGAGTAACTTTATTTTTTATTTTTTAAGAAATAAGACTAGGCGTATATATCAATACATCATTAGAAGTCGTATAACTGCGCCTTAAGGATTTTTCACAACATCTACAAATTCCCCTAGCATTTACCTAAGACTCCGTTTCTACTTAAAAGTTGAAAATTATCCCAAGTGAATGGATTCCCACGACCCACACCAGGTCATCGGTCCTTGTGGGAGGTCTGACGACGCTGACCTAACAAGATTTAAACAGATCCTTTTCTTTTTTCACGCAATTTTCCTAGCTAATCTACATCTTTGTCCTGGCCTGGATTCGATTGCCGAGTCGTGCAGTGTTATTGGGTTTTTCCATCTAGATTTACTCAGTAGCAGCCCGGAGTCTGGATTCCTGCTCGGTTAGTAGCAATAGGCTCGCCCCTTTTTAATGTAGGTAACTTAAATACAAACAGCGAAATTGCTTATCCTTCAGGGGAATACAGGGTTGAAAAAAGAACTGAGATCGTAAGCATAACACATAACAATATTATAATAACATAACAATGTTAGCATAACATAACAATGTTGTCATATCTTAACAATGTTATCGTAACATAACAATTATAACATAACAATGTCGGCATATCATGACAATGTTATCATAACATAACAATGTTAGCATAACATAACAATTTTAGCATAACATAACAATGTTAGCATAACACAGCCTTGTTATGCTAATGATTTCAGTTTTTTTAACACTTCTTATCCAAGTTAATCTACATCTTTGTGGCCTCTAGCAGCCTGACAAGCGTCTAGGTCACAGCGACTAGTTACTACGCGTAGCTCGTACTCACGCTTACTAGTTATACTTACTTACTTACGACTCTGTAGCGTTGTCGAGACGTCACAGTACACACTTTTGTTTAAGTTTTTAAGTTACTACGCCTATGGTTCTGTCTGTGTGAAAAGATTTTTTGCTTGATGACTGGTATAGGGAGCAATACGTAAAGGATTTGTGATTGGTGTCGGTTGTGGTGGAAAATGGCAGTTATTCTATAGAATAAACTATAATTATACATTAAAAAAAATGTTTATTTTCAAAAACACCCGACTGCAAAAACAAGGCATGAAGGTGTGGGCTCGGCTCGCCCCTTGGATCTTGCCCCTAATTGCCTAAGTCTATCTACTCGCCCCCTTTGAGTATTAGATACCCCAAATCGCCCCCGATTGTTAGAAAATTAAAAGTACAGTCAGAACTCTTAAGTTTTTAAATATAGAACGTTAAAATTCAACTGTCCTAATTGTTTATTTATTAGAACTACCAGGAAAATAGGAATGAACTGGACCTAGGACTAAGACTTATATCGATATATAGTGAATACTTTATATTCCTCTTTGTGTTTAATCGTCGGTGCACAACTTAGTGCGATCGTTTAGGCGTCTATTTTCTGTTCATTTCTGTCACCCTGGTACTTTTCAAAACAACAAATGATTCAATTTCTAAACCTGTATTTTTACAATTATTGAGATAAAGTAGTAAGTCGCTTAAGCACCTAGATTCAGTTAATTTCTGATTCCCTGGTAGTTTTAATAAATAAACAATTAGGACAGTTACATTTTAAAACGTCTATCAATACCATTTATTACGAATCTTTCATGCTCTTCTCAATGTTTCGTTGGTGCGTTTCGAGGAATACCCCGATGAGATTACAGATAGAGTTATTAAAGTAATCAAACATGGTGTTATTTATAATGTGTGATTTTTTTTTGTCTATGGTTCAATTACAAAGGAAATGCCGCAGGGGGCAAATTGATACACCAATATAATTATTTAAATATCAATTTTCAACTCGCACCATCGTAAGGGGCGAGTTGAAAATTGTGTGGTGATCCAAGGGGCAAACCAAGCCCACACCGGCGTGAAATCTATAGATAATTAAACTAAAATAACAGCCACCAACTGCATCAGATTGTAAAATACAAAAGATTTTAAAGTACTCGGCACTTTTAAGTTGTTTTTTGCAGTCAAGGTTTTTTTAAATATTATTTTTTTTATTTTCCGTTAAACCGCGTTTTCGTTTTTTTTTTTTTGCTTTATTTTTCGCTGGAGGAAGGAGCGATGAATCGCTTCCTCGAACCTCTTTTTTATTAAATTCGACTTCACTTCTCTTCTTCTTTCTTCTTCACTTCACACACAGCCGCCATTTTGGTTTTATTTTTTCTAAATTCATAATTATAGCCTATGTCACTTCGGCAATCAAACCCAATCTGTACAGGGTGTAACGGAAAGGTGTGGTCATATTTTAAGAGCCGGTTCTGCCCATGGAAATGAACAATTTTCTCAAAGAAAAAATTTAAAAATCCCAAAAAAAAATTGGACTTTCCATAGAAAGTTATCATCAGCTGATCAATATATGTATGGGAGGTAAAAAAAATTTTTTAGAATTTCCTCGGATTTTCTTGAAGAAAGTTGTTCATATCGATGGGCAGACACAGTTCTTAAAATATGACCACACCTTTCCATTACACCCTGTATATACGTCATTTATTGATATAATACCAAATCCGTTCAGCCTTTTAGGCTACAGGGCGTGCAAAATAAATAGACATTCAAACATGCATACATACATCCATATGTACAGACACACTTACATACAAACTCTCTAAAAACATTATCCTCTTTCTGGGCAGTCGGGTAGAAAGTAACGCAACTCAAATGGTAACACTAACGAACACACTAAGACAAAGACACTACGGCAAATATTGTTTTATAACTGCACCTGATTGGACCAGAACGCTTTTCCAACTTGTAAAGTTAATTTCGAAGCCGCAAACAATAAAAACAAAACCGGCCAAGTGCGAGTCGGACTCGCGCGCGAAGGTTTCCGTACCATTATCTATAAAACGGCAAAAAAATCAGGTTTGTTGTATGGGCCCTTAAATATTAATTTGATTCTGTTTTTTAGTATTTGTTGTTATGTCGGCAACAGAAATACATCATCTGTGAAAATTTCAACTGTCTAACTATTACGGTTCATGAGATACAGCCTGGGGACAGACGGACAGCGGAGTCTTAGTAATAGGGTCCCGTTTTACCCTTTTGGTACGGAGCCCTAAAAACGAGAAGATTAAAAACTCCGAATCCTTTTAAAATTAACAGTCGCCATGACAATCGAAATAAAACTGCGCTACTTTTAAATTAGTTAAACTGATTTATTTCACTTGTTCCTATTAAAATTAATTACTTTTACAGTAAATACAGTTGCGTACAACCAATACTGTTGTCTACTGTCGCCGAAGAACTGACCTGACATCCCTCCATAGGCGTCACGACACCATGGCTCGACTGCAGCCCATATAGGCGCCGTTAAACGACTTTTAATGGTTTTCAATTGAACATCACGTCTAAGCGACTTATCTTATTTCTTTGAAAAAAAAAATATGTTACTCTAGACAATTTCTTTCGTAACATGATCTCAGAATATCGGAAATTATATTTTTATAACATAGTGTAATTAATTTGTAAAGTTATGTCTAACTCGGATAAAAAATTGAGAATCACGCAAAAACTGTAAAGCGTATTTTTATGAAACCTTCACCATTTTAAAGATCATTTAATTATTTACAATTTAGTCTCAGTGTTTTAGTTTAGTACTTGTTGTTTTATGTGTAATAAATTAATAATGCGTCTAATTTCGGACAGCGCTCCTTGATGGGCGAGTCCTATTACTGGGTGGACATACGACGCGTTGCGTGAGCTCAGCGCAGAACACGCAAGCAAACCACTCAAGGTCGTTGGCAGCTAATAGCGCCTTAAGGCACAACCCCGTGCATGAGCAGCAAAAACACGGTGAGAAACACCCTCTGCAGATTTTCTTTTTCTTAACCGATATTAGTATTTGTAAAAGTTAAATAAAAAGAAAATTCCCATCACTCAGTTATTAATTGGGGAGATTCCCCATGTTTTGTTTTCCAAATACTACACCTATGACAGACTCAAAGCTCTATACCTCAATACTATTTTATTCCCTCACTATATACGAGTATCATAGTACCGTTACGGTTTTGTTACTACGACGTCTGAAACTCGCATTGGCACGTCAACAAAGCGTGATTTAGACGCAACACAAACTAAAGTAGTCTGCTTAATACACCGTATCATAACATGACCGTGCTGGGAACGTATCAAGACCCATGACATGGACTTCTACTGCCACTATAACGTATAAATAGCGTATCATACACGAACATATCGGTCGTCATACGCTATTATAACCCTTTTTTTCTAGGCTCCCTGTTTCGCCACCTGCGCGCACCAGTTTGGCATGCATGTATAATTTTACCGGTGTCGATATGTCGGTGACAGAACGGTCTAGTGGGTATAGCTTCATACTTTTCAATAAGTGTCCGACCGAAGCTTCGTTTTCTGTTTCGGTTTTGGTCAGTTTCGACTAAAAAGTGGCCGAATATTCGGCTTAACCGAAACTAGCGTTTTTGTTTGTGATAGAGACCTAAACACTGACTGTGTCGTTCGTCTATGTGTATAATATTTTTTGTGTAATCATTGTTTTAACTTATTTAGTATTTTATAAGTTAGAGCTAAATTTCCAATGGTCTAAAAACTTTTTAATTTTTTTTTTATTGTTTATCTGTTACCATGCAAGTTTCGGTTTCGTCCAAAACTAGAAGGGGAGTCGAAAATTCGGTTAAACTTTCAGTTTCCGATAAAAATCCTGTTTCGCTCAGAGACTACTAAGAACATTTTTATGCCTGACACGGTCATGGTATGATACGGTGTAATGGGCAGACTCCTTTACGCAGACTAACACAGACTACTGTAAACTATCTTAGTCTAGCGTTTAACAATTACTTGTGTGTCACTATATAGCAACACGTTTGAGCATTGGGACAATAAACGGGAGACAATAGGTATTTATTAGCTGTGGGTATATTGGGTGGAATAGGATCTATTTAATTCTATAGTAACGTATTTCTCGATAGCAACATTTATACTTGCCAAGATATTGTGACGATTGTAGTCACAGCCTAATATTAGCGGGTCTGTACCGGCATTCAACTGGCTGGAGAGAATGTTCGAGAGTTATTGGAGAGCCGTTTGAATTTAGAAGGTGTAGGCAAGACATTTGTTTTAGAGTTCAGTTCAGCTAGCCCGGCCGAAGTGGGCACCCATGTTATTATTATAATTAATATAGTGACTCTGAGTGCCCTATCCCTCTTTCTTTATAACACTGTACACCGTAATCAGTCACTCTCCTACACCGCACTCTCGCGTTGTCAGTGAGTGCGACATAACCCGAGCTGTGAAGAACGTCCCAGGATCCCTGCAGGCCGTACTGGTTCTCGCATCTATCGGATTCCTGTGACCCTCACCAGGTCATCGGTCCTCCTTGTGAGAGGAACTCCAACACTGCGTCTTCTGGTACGCGGTTGCCTTGGTTAACCTTTCGGCCCAATCGACCATCTGTTCTGCAAGCAATGTGCCCACTGCCACTTCAGTGTGGTGATTCTTCGAGCTATGTCGGTAACCTTAGATCTCCTGCGGATATCATCATTCCTGATTCAATCACGCAAGAAAACTCCGAGCAAAATCCTCTCCATTGCCCTTTGAGTGACTTTAAGCCTTCTGATGAGGCCCATTGTGAGCGATCATGTTGCAGTGCCATATTATCGTCACTGGCAACACGCACTGGTTGAGATTCCGTAGAATGTGAAATAATTCGAGAAGATACCGTGCAGCTCCGCTCCCCTGGGCACTCAGGCAGGGAAGAAACAGGGGTAGGTTTTAGTCAGTAAGAGTCTGACAAAACCTCCCGCTCCACCCAGAGCGGGAGATGTCATTGGATGATTTCCCACTCCGCCAAAAAAAAAAATATTGTGCAGCAAATAATTATGTTTTATACTAGAACAAAACTGTAATTACATTACATGGTATGGGATTAGCATGTGCTAGGTACCGAAATACCACAATTAAGTTTCCTGCCTATATTTGTCGATAAAAATTTCCCAACTAACCAAAACTCGTATGCTTACAAAACAACGTTAATATGATTTTTGTGTTTTGGGAACACATTCATTTTGCGTACAGCAGAGTGGAATCGCTGCCGGAGCCTGTGTTTCCTGATAGCTACTACCTGGGGGTCTTTAGGGGGTCAAGTGTGAATAGGTTACTTCTAGGTGAGCGTGCTCCAACGACGACCACATAATCGATTTCCATCAGGTGAGACAGTGGTCAAGCGTGTGCCCATCAATGTTAAATTCTAATAACACAAAAAGGTTAAAAATAAAGAATATTATCAACTTTTAAGAAAAACTTGAATTACCTTCCTTTACCCTATTTATAAGTTTTATGAAGAAATTAAAAAATAGAATATTTATACCAATTCTTTATTAAATATGGGCATAAACGTGCAAAAGCAACTGAAAAACTGCTTTACTTTTGCCTTACAGTCTAATTTCATCCAGTAATACCTAATAAACATAACGTCATTCCACCATTCACAAAATTCCCCAGCAAAACTTCCCAAAAATTCGCCAACATTACACATCAGGCGCAAAAAGTTAACACCACCCGCGCGCCGAACACTTGTGGCCATAACGAGGTGCGCAGCGTCGCGCCACCTTAATTGTGCGCGCCGTCAGGTGACAATGTTAGTGTTACCGACATGTGAACTGACGTAATATGGAAGGAAAGAAGGAAATATTTGCAAAGAAATATTGTTAGTAATACTTTTGGAAAGTTTCTGTGCTGGCTTTTGTAGATGTTTAGGGGTTATGGAGGTATTTTGGTTGGTTAAAATATTATTTTAAAGAGGTAAATTTGTTTTTTTTCTAGTTTCTAAATGGAAATCTCAGTAAGTACTAATCTGATAAAGATTTTTTTTTTTTCATTGAGCGGAAGATTATAGCTGAGTGCCGCACGCTATTTATAATCCCGGATGAGATACCCGTGGGGTAGGCGTGGGGTAAGCGAGAAAAGCTAGCACGAAATACGTAGATAGTGTTTTAAAAGCTAGCATTAAATACGTAGATAATGTTTTAACCCGACTCCCTCAGAAGGAGGGTAATGTTTATCAGAATAGACACTATCGAAATTCAATGTATCCAGTCATGGATGTCTTAGAGAAAATATTGATTATAATATTTTGTTAAACAGCTTCCTGGTCGCAGTATGCAACGAATGAACCCAGAAAAAGATAACTCCCCAATTTACTAAATATCAAGCCTAACATCTCTTTTGGAACGAAGTTCCTTATCGCGCGTTGCGAAAGACGGAAAAAATTAGTACCAAAAGTTGTAACGACACTTTTTGCTATAGTTGTTGTTATTTTTTTTTTGAACGAAGTTCCTTATCGCGCGTCCGCGAGATGATGGGGTTGAGATGAGATGAGATGAGATGATGAAGTATAACTTCTTACCTGCGTATATAAGTACACACACACTTTTTTTTTTGAGTCTGTGCGTAATAGCATTTTTACATAAGACTACGAGTCGGCAGTGCGGTTAATATTACAATATATTTGTTAATAATAAAAAAAAATATTATAACTTAAAATATATATATATATATTACAATTCCTTCACTAATTAATCGAAAGGAACTTCGTTCCATCCAGGTGTCCCTTGACACCTCTCAAGTTTTTTTTTTTGGGACAAGCCCGCCACACTATTCCCAAACCACTGTAACTTCTGTAAGCCAGAATCAACAGTGGCGACCACCAGAAAAAATGCCGACACCATGAAGCTCGACGAGTCCCAGAGAAACGATTAAACTGTCTTGGGTCCCGCAACGAAATTAATCAGAAAAGATAGCGGAGGAGTAAGAAAAACATAATTTCCACTTCTCTCCCAATCAAGCGGGCATCAAGCTTAACATCTATCAATATTTACAAAATCTATCAATTCTTTTTATTTTTTATTTAAATAATGTATATATATATATATATGTGTGTATATTCTAGTACTGAAAACAACATTTCCTATTCAAATCTTTTAGAATAACACGGCAAATTGCAAACACCAATCCCTCTATTTACGAATCTAGCTTGCAAACACAAAAACATCAAAACAAAGACCGTAAAATTAAACCTGTAACATTTTAACTGCGTGTCGACCGCGTTACAAATGGAAAAAACCGCGAACGAGTAGAAAAACAGGTAAAAACACACTTGAAACGCGCCAGTGTTTGTGACTAGTGAGTAGTGGGTACCTGTGTAGCCCAGTCGCGACGCCTGTCTTTACACAGGGCTGCTGTTGTGGCCTAATCTATAAACAGCGCGGGTAATTAAAAAAAATAACAATGTTCCAAAATTTTTAACCAACTTTAAAAAAGTGAAAAAAAAAACACAAAATAATGCAAAATAACTTTAATTTCGGAAGTCGCTGTCAAATAATGAAGAAACAAAACTAGAAACACCGACTTCCGAACAATCAATGTTCCAATATTTTTATCAAGTGTGGTGATTATTTTGACCCGCACTGTAAATATTTTAACTGACACAGTTTTTTTTTACTATATATTGTTCTGAGTGTTTATTACTTTTATTCTCATCTCAATCATTTATGGCAAAAAATAATAACATTAAAGCCGCATTTTTTTGTCTTTTTTCAATAAAAAACATTATAAAAACCTTTTATTACGGTCTAAAAACTATACTGAAGTTGTCTAGTCGACAAAAACGCCAATTAACACTTTAGAAAACTGTTTATTTTAAAATCATTCTCAGAATTTTCCACTACGACGTAGTCAAAGGAGTGGTTAAGAACACTAATCATTTATTCACTTTTTACATCAAAATTATTAATTTTCTCTTGATGTTATAATCAAGAATCACGCTAAAAAGCAATTTAGTTTTAATAGTTACATCGAGAATTCGAGACCGCTTTTAAAATATTTTGTACATGTATTTCACAACAATCTAATTACGTGGCAAGTTTGAAAGGCATTAAGGCCCTACTAACGGCCAAGTGGCGCCCTCATTGAATAAAAAATCGTAGCATTGCACAAAAAATAAATATAAAAAAATACGTCATGTTTGTTACAAAGAGGATAAAGCATTTTTACGTTGTCAAAACAGGTCTCAGAATGTTTCGTACCCAAAGTAGTAGGCAATAGTGTCAGAAACGGCCGTTTTTGGTAGTTTTGCCTACTTTTTATTCAATGAGGGCGCCATTTTGCCGGTAGTAGACCCTTAATAGATTAGCGTTATTGTTAACAAAACAGTGTTTTCTCTTTTAATAACCAGATCTACATTTTGGATAGGCAGAAATATGTATTTATTTATTTATTTATTAAAACTTCATGCAACACAAATGTATAAAGGCGGACTTAATGCCTTAGGCATTCTCTACCAGTCAACCAAGGGTGGTGGAGAGATAACATGGCAGGTGCATAAACTGAAAAAATAAAATAATTCTAAGACGAAAATAATTACAAAAGTATATATAAATATAGTTAAAATAAACATACATATATATTTAATATAATATACCTACATATATAATAATAATATATAAAGTTAGAGATAAGGATTTTGAGACGACTCCTTTAAATGCATACTGACTGGTGGCCATCCTGATATTGAGGGGAAGCGCATTCCACAGAAGGATGGACTGTATATGAAAGGAAGAATGAATAAAATTAGAAGTATGAGAAGGACAAAGCAGTAAGAGATTGTTAGCAGAACGCAAATTCCTAGCGTGAGTAGAGCAAAGATACTGAAAGTGTGATATAAGATAAGAGGGAGGAGCGGGAGAGTTGAGGAGAGAGAAAAGTGTAGTCAGAGCGCGCAAACTTCTTCTCTGGCGAATGGGCATCCATTTGAGCTCAGCTCTAAAGCTTGACACATGGTCATATTTCCTCAAGTTGAAAATGAACCGGATGCAGTTATTGAGGAGCCTATCAAGCTTATCCAGCAAAGCCGCGTTCAGGTCAAAGTAGCACACGTCACCATAGTCGATTATAGGGAAAATTAAAGTTTGCACAAGCATAGTCTTCGTCTTTGCAGGCAAAAAGTTCCTCAGACGATACAGACATCGCAAAGTTCCGTTGACTCTTTGACAGACACTAGAAACCTGGCTTTGCCAGCCAAGCGTCGAATCAAGATGCAAACCGAGACCTTTTACGCTAGGACTGATGGGGATGACAGCACCATTTAAAATAATAGGCGGAAGAGAGCTAATCGCCACTCTACCCATCATGCGTGAGCTTCCAATAACAATGGCCTGACATTTTGAGGGGTTCACAGACACCCCAAATCTATCAGACCAATCATTGATTGCATCCAAATCTCGGTTTATATCCTCTATAGCGTCTGACAAACTTTCTACCCGCGCAGCTGTATACAGCTGAAGATCGTCGGCATATAGATGATACGAACACCGAAGACAGTGAGTTATAAAATTTATGAAGATTGAGAATAACAATGGAGAAAGAATACCGCCTTGTGGCACACCAGCTTCCAGGACACGCCAACTCGACGAATTCTCGTCCACGCGAACCGACTGCTGGCGCCCCCGAAGATAAGAAGAGAACCATTCCAGGGACTCGGAGGAAACCATAAGATGTGAAAGGATGGATAGCAGAATATCATGACTGACAGCATTAAAGGCATTGGAGAAATCAATTAGCACCAAAACAGTAACCTTGGTATCCTCCATAGCTTCTCTAATGTCACCAGTCACTTTAAGGAGAGCTGAGGCAGTACTGTGACCAGGCCTGAATCCGGATTGGAAAGAGCTAACAAGATTGTTCCGGTGAACAAATCCTGAAAACTGCTTGTGGACGCAGGCCTCAAGTACTTTGGATAGAAAAGGAAGAATAGAAATTGGTCGAAAATGGTTAGGTAGGGAAGGATTACTGATTTTAGGAAGCGGACGAACGTAAGCCATACGCCACAGGGATGGGAATTGGGCGGAATCAAGGGAAAAATTAATGATGTGGGTAATCGGCGGAAGAAGACAGTCAAGGATCAAGGTGATCATATAACGACTAATGTCGTCATAGCCCACAGCCTTCGATTTAATGGACAGGATGATCTTTTTAGTTTCCTCCAAGGTTACCGGAGAAAAGTAGAACGGCTCTATGATAGGTCCTGGCAGGCCAGTAATGAAATTAACCGTCTGAAACATCATTTGGGAATCCAAATGACAGGTTGTTGTGAAATGACGGTTGATATCGTCCAGAAAGATTGTTTTAGGAAAATCCACATGACGTGGTCTACCGATACCTAGAGTTCCGAGGAATTTCCAGATATCAGCAGGAGAAGAGGAAGATATGTTATCGAGAATATGGCGGCGTTTAGCGTTGCGTATCATCTGATTACACCGATTTCTAGCAGCCTTGAAAAGGTCCCTATTTACAACACTGCGATCTTTTTTAAATCTACGGAAGGCCCGATCCCTGCGCCTCATCGCCATACGAACCCCCGTCGTCATCCAAGGTGCGGGCTGACGCTTCAGCTTAACCGTCTTGACAGGAGCGTGTTTGTCGTAGAGTGCAAGGATCGTCCGATTAAAGATGCACAGTTTATCGTCAACAGATGTTGCCGCTGCAAGGTGGTCCCAATCAAGTTTTGACGCATACTGACGTAGCTTCTCAGCATCCATGCGAGCAAAACAACGCATGTGCAGAACTTTAGGGGGAAGTTTAGGAGATTTTAGGACATAGGAGAGGAAAATGAGGTCATGATGGGAAAAGCCAGGGGCAGGGCACTGGCCGTGTGAGGAAACAAGGGAGGGAGTGGACGTGAGGATTATGTCGAGCCACGTGTCATCACTTAAGCTATTAAAGTGAGTAGGTTGCAGTGGAAGGACATGGAGACTAACGGACTCGAAATATGAAGGAGTTTACGGGAACGAGGGGATGGGTGAAAGAGATCTGTGTTGAAATCGCCCATGATGACACAATGCGCATACTCTGACCCTACTGACTCCAGCGCCAACTCAAGATTGGGAAAGCAGTCAAGGGCAGGCGGACAGTAGACAACGCCAAGTAAGGTCCTGACACCTGTGACGTAGACCTCCAAAAATAAATACTCGACGGAAGCATTATAATTTGAAGGAGATAAGGCAACAATTTTAAAAGGCAAATCACAACGAAGATAGATAGCAACACCCCCTCCTTCCTTTCCAGTTCTTTCATTGCGGATAAGAACGAAGCCGGGAAGAGGGTAGGTGGTAGAGAGAAGATGAGGCTTGAGCCAAGTCTCAGAAACCAGGACGGCGTGTACATTGGCGTCGGAAAACGTATCGAAAAGATCACTATAATGAGCTGGCACACTCTGAGCATTAATGTGACAAACATTAAATAAGTGACCCCTTTGCTGACCAAAGCTCCGACGCACAAAGTCCCTAAGGGTGTCAGTCAAGGAGCTAGAACTTGCATCAGCAGATGAGTTGAAGGATTCATTAGCGGAATGAAAAGAATCGTCATCAGAAATCATAAATACAATAAAAAAAATAGTAACAAAAAATAAATAAACTAAGGCTTACGATGCTACACCACTATCTTGTCACCACCCACCAGCAGCACCAGTATAATACAGAAATATGACTTTTTGTAAGAAAATTATATCACAAGCACAAACAATAATAAAAGCAATACAAGAATAAGTGAGCAAAAATAAAACGCAAATCACAACACAAACGTGGAAATTAGGAAGATGGAACGTCGATCTGACATGACATTTAATATGAAACCTTTTTCTGTTCCATAAATGTTTTTGCCGGCAAGACATAATTATTGTTACGTCGACCGTATTACACTGGAACGTTCGAGAATGTGGTCGAAGTTTCCAGAAGTTTCCACTAGGTTCGAGAACATTCCATTGTGGTACTGTGTAGAAGTTCATAGATGTTTCTAGAATATTCCACTATAGGATAGTTCGACAATGTTCTAGAAACTTCCATGACTGTATAAAAAGGCCGGACGGCGGGCGAATGGGTCAGTCTGTTTTCGACTAAGGATGCGAATACAAGCGATTACGAAGAGAATAGTGATTATTAGCGAATTAGTGTTTGTGTTTATAAGTTGTTGAGTTAATAAAGGATATTTAGTTAATTAATTGGTGTAAAATAATTTATCCCATACCCAGCTCGTAACATTATTTTTTTATGTGTCCGAATTAAAATTATAAATACGAAAGTAAGTTTGTTACCTTTTTACGCATATATACCACTAAACCGATCAAACTGAAATTTTGCGTTTACGATGTCCGGAGTACAAAAAAGAACATAGGGTACCTTTTATCCTAAAAAAAGTACTGTTCCCGTGGGAAAGATCAATAACTTCCGACGCTCACGATTGCTTAAGGCCACTAGATGGCGCTACGACGTATTTTTCGAATCATTTGGCTCTCGTGCATAGCCGGGGCGGGTCCTAGTAAATACACAGCAAATTCATGTTAAATCTGGATGCTGCTGAAAGTAGAGGCACATTTAAGTTGGTAAAAAGCCGTTTTTCCTTTTAGTGTTTTACGTTTCTATTTTGGTATAGGCTTTTAGACTACATGATCTTGTAAGGAATACACGAAACGAATAAATTTTCTCTATTAAAAAAAATTGCATAGTTAAATCCATCCGTTAATTTTAAAAAAAACTGGCCAAGTGCGTGTCGGATTTCTCACATTTAGGGTTCCGTATTAAATATTGACTTTAAACATCAAGTTCATACCCTAGTAGCATTTTCTGTTGGCATCAAGTGGCCAACAGTGGGGAATCCGTTGGGATATAGTTAGTTAGATTCCCTACATCAAACTTACAATGACCCAACGCAGTAAATTATTATCATTATACCAACCATTTACCAACGTTGGGCCAATGCTACTACTGCCTACCTTTACTTAAAAGCTGTTGGGGTTTTTGCAGTGCTTATAACGTAGGCCCCACAAATATCAACTGCATTGGGCCAATGACTGCCCAATGCAGTTAAATATTATCATTACGCCAAAGTTTTTACAAAACGCTCCATATTTTCAAAATGGTTGCTCGGATGAAAATATTTTCAAGAAAGAAATTGTTGCTCTACTCGAAAACCATGACATAATGAAAAAAACTCGAAAAATTATTAAGAAAAAAAAATTATTGCAAAATTCTTCTAAGTGTCGGGCTCCGGCCCGAAAATCATCAAAGGACTTAGTAAACTTTTCAGAGTTTTTTTTTTTAATAGATTTCTGCCCTTTTTATTGTAGCACCTTACTAACCTTGTCCATAGAAACCATTTAGGCTCTGAGAAGCATGGCCCTTCGACGCACCGTTCCCGAGTTATGGGCCTCCAAATTTTATTTTATTTTTTACAAAACGATCCATATTTTCAAAATGGTTGCTCGGATGAAAATCTTTTCAAGAAAGAAATTGTTGCTCTACTCGAAAACCATGAGATAATGTAAAAAACTCGAGAAATTATTTAAAAAAAAAAAATTATTGTAAAATTTTTCTAAGTGTCGGCGATCATCAAAGGACTTAGTAAAATTTTCAGAGATTTTTTTTTAACAGATTTCTGCCCTTATTATTGCAGCACCTTACTAACCTTGTCCATAGAAACCATTTAGGTTCTGTGAAGCATGGCCCTCCGACGCACCGTTCCCGAGTTATGGGACTCCAAATTTTATTTTATTTTTTACAAAACGATCCATATTTTCAAAATGGTTGCTCGGATGAAAATCTTTTTAAGAAAGAAATTGTTGCTCTACTCGAAAACCATGAGATAATGTAAAAAACTCGAAAAATTATTGAGAAAAAAAAATGATTGCAAAATTCTTCTAAGTGTCGGGCTGGATCATCAAAGGACTTAGTAAAATTTTCAGAGATTTTTTTTTTTACATATTTCTGCCCTTTTTATTGCAGCACCTTACTAACCTTGTCCATAGAAACCATTTAGGCTCTGAGAAGCATGGCCCTCCGACGCACCGTTCCCGAGTTATGGGCCTCCAAATTTTATTTTATTTTTTACAAAATGATCCATATTTTCAAAATGGTTGCTCGGATGAAAATCTTTTCAATAAAGAAATTGTTGCTCTATTCGAAAACCATGAGATAATGTGAAAAACTCGAAAAATGATTGAGAAAAAAAAATTATTGCAAAATTCTTCTAAGTGTCGGGCTGGATCATCAAAGGACTTAGTAAAATTTTCAGAGATTTTTTTTTTACATATTTCTGCCCTTTTTATTGCAGCACCTTACTAACCTTGTCCATAGAAACCATTTAGGCTCTGAGAAGGATGGCCCTCCGACGCACCGTTCCCGAGTTATGGGTCTCCAAATTTTATTTTATTTTTTACAAAACGATCCATATTTTCAAAATGGTTGCTGGGATGAAAATCTTTTAAGAAAGAAATTGTTGCTCTACTCGAAAACCATGAGATAATGTAAAAACTCGAGAAATTATTTAAGAAAAAAAATTTACTGCAAAATTTTTCTAAGTGTGCGGCGATCATCAAAGGACTTAGTAAAATTTTCAGAGATTTTTTTTTAACAGATTTCTGCCCTTTTTATTGCAGCACCTTACTAACCTTGTTCATAGAAACCATTTCGGATCTGAGAAGCATGGCCCTCCGACGCACCGTTCCCGAGTTATGGGCCTCCAAATTTTATTTTATTTTTTACAAAACGATCCATATTTTCAAAATGGTTGCTCGGATGAAAATCTTTTAAGAAAGAAATTGTTGCTCTACTCGAAAACCATGAGATAATGTAAAAACTCGAGAAATTATTTAAGAAAAAAAATTTACTGCAAAATTTTTCTAAGTGTCGGCAGGACTTAGTAAAATTTTCAGATTTTTTTTTAACAGATTTCTGCCCTTTTTATTGCAGCACCTTACTAACCTTGTTCATAGAAACCATTTGGGATCTGAGAAGCATGGCCCTCCGACGCACCGTTCCCGAGTTATGGGCCTCCAAATTTTATTTTATTTTTTACAAAACGATCCATATTTTCAAAATGGTTGCTCGGATGAAAATCTTTTCAAGAAAGAAATTGTTGCTCTACTCGAAAACCATGAGATAATGTAAAAAACTCGAGAAATTATTTTAAAAAAAAAAATTATTGTAAAATTTTTCTAAGTGTCGGCGATCATCAAAGGACTTAGTAAAATTTTCAGAGATTTTTTTTTAACAGATTTCTGCCCTTATTATTGCAGCACCTTACTAACCTTGTCCATAGAAACCATTTAGGTTCTGTGAAGCATGGCCCTCCGACGCACCGTTCCCGAGTTATGGGACTCCAAATTTTATTTTATTTTTTACAAAACGATCCATATTTTCAAAATGGTTGCTCGGATGAAAATCTTTTTAAGAAAGAAATTGTTGCTCTACTCGAAAACCATGAGATAATGTGAAAAACTCGAAAAATTATTGAGAAAAAAAAATGATTGCAAAAATTCTTCTAAGTGTCGGGCTGGATCATCAAAGGACTTAGTAAAATTTTCAGAGATTTTTTTTCTTACATATTTCTGCCCTTTTTATTGCAGCACCTTACTAACCTTGTCCATAGAAACCATTTAGGCTCTGAGAAGCATGGCCCTCCGACGCACCGTTCCCGAGTTATGGGCCTCCAAATTTTATTTTATTTTTTACAAAATGATCCATATTTTCAAAATGGTTGCTCGGATGAAAATCTTTTCAATAAAGAAATTGTTGCTCTATTCGAAAACCATGAGATAATGTGAAAAACTCGAAAAATGATTGAGAAAAAAAAATTATTGCAAAATTCTTCTAAGTGTCGGGCTGGATCATCAAAGGACTTAGTAAAATTTTCAGAGATTTTTTTTTTACATATTTCTGCCCTTTTTATTGCAGCACCTTACTAACCTTGTCCATAGAAACCATTTAGGCTCTGAGAAGGATGGCCCTCCGACGCACCGTTCCCGAGTTATGGGTCTCCAAATTTTATTTTATTTTTTACAAAACGATCCATATTTTCAAAATGGTTGCTGGGATGAAAATCTTTTAAGAAAGAAATTGTTGCTCTACTCGAAAACCATGAGATAATGTAAAAACTCGAGAAATTATTTAAGAAAAAAAATTTACTGCAAAATTTTTCTAAGTGTGCGGCGATCATCAAAGGACAGTAAAATTTGTAAGTGTCGGGCCGGATCATTAAAATTTTCAGAGATTTTTTTTAACAGATTCCGGCCTTTTTTATTGGAGCACCTTATTAACCTTGTCCGTAGAAACCATTTAGGCTCTGAGAAGCATGGCCCTCCGACGCACCGTTCCCGAGTTATAGGCCTCCAAATTTTATTTAATTTTTTACAAAACGCTCCATATTTTCAAAATAGTTGCTCGGATGAAAATCTTTTCAAGGAAGAAATTGTTGCTCTAGTCGAAAACCATGAGATGATGTAAAAATCTCGAGAAATTATTGAGAAAAAATTGAGTAATTGGAGGGTAGTCCCAAATAATACAGTTACAATTTTGAGCTCTCATATAATTAATTTAATAAAATATTAAAAACAACTTTTAAATGCAAGAAACATAATAAAGTAGTACATTAACCTCTGGTGCACTCAGTCAGTTCATCAAATCTCCTTGACACCACTTCTCTACACTGCAAGCACTGCTCTTTGCTGAAATGGACCTGTACTCCAAATCGTCAAGCACTGTGGAGGAGCTGTCTCCTACATTTGCTTCAAGAATGTCACAGTATGAGGAAGACTTGAAGAATGCCAGTGGTGAAGCTTCACATAAGACTATTGCCAGCCTATCCAAGGACTTCACTGAGTTGAAGACCCTAGTTTGGAAAACATTGAGTTCACTGAAATCCCAGATGGAGTTGCTTGTGTTTGGCTGGATAGGCACGAAATGACAACCCGTGCTAAGGTTCTTCTGTTGCATGGCCTGAGTGAGGACAAGGGAGCAGATCTAAGCAATGGTTTCCTGAAGGTTTTGTCGGAGCGTCTGGAAATGGCCAACGTCGCCTCTAAAGATATAACAGCCTGTCACCGCCTTGGAAGCAACACCAGCAAACCTCGTCCCCTCTTAGTTAGATTTGAAAGCCGCATCGTAAGGAATGAGGTGTGGCGAAATAACAACCAAGCTGAAAGGCTCTGGTTTAACGCTTTCTGAGTTCCTGACTAAGCTCAGACACGATATTTTTATGAATGCTCGGAAGTACTTCGCAATACATAAGTGTTGGACGTCTGAGGGGAAGATTGTCATCCAGGTTTCCGAAAAATCGCGACGGAAGATTGAGTTTGCTTCGGAATATCAAGAACTTGTGGCTCAGTTTCCCGTTGCTGAGCCCTCAGCCGTAACTTCGAAGCCAGTGCCCGATAAGAGAATTTGCTAGACAGTAAAGTTATGAGTCCTCGTTGCGGGTCTTCCATTTTTCTGAGTATATAATATACTAGGTACTTATAATTTTTATGTTTTATGTCGTTCATGTGTCGGTCATTCAATTTTTTTAGTTTTTTGTTTTGATTTGATTTCTTACTTATGTTATTATTGTCATTTGACATTTAGACCGTTCGGTGTTACTCAAAGTTTTCGTTCGGAAACATACTAACGTGTATTTATTTTGTTTGGACTACAGGCTTTTTATCTTTTAATTATAAAACTAATGTAGCCGGCGAGTGCATCGAGGTTTGAGTGCTGAAATTATTTTTTTCTTGTTTATTGTTAGATTACTTAAATTTTTTTTAAATTATTTATTTATTTTTATTGTTATTTGTATTTAGTTAAAATGGAAATGGACTGGTCACATGATGAGATCAACAACAGGAAAGTGGACTAAAAAAGTAACGGAATTCTACCATGACCTCATTTACCTTTCCTATAAAATTTGACTTCCTCAACGCAAGGCCAAATTTCTCTTTCTTCGCAGTTTTAAAAACGTTGATTTGGAGCGTTTGAGGGCTGATGCGGGTGGGATTGACTGGTCTTCTGTGTTCATCGGCGAGAATATGGACTCTATGGTGTCAGTTTTCAGCAGTACTATATTGTATTTGTATGATGCACCCCTTAAAAAGGTAAGAGTCAAACACCTTCCTACACCATGGCTTTCCCCAGCTATAAAAAACCTGATGGCGAAACGTGATAAGGCCAAGCGTTTATACAGGAATCGGGCTACTGAGGAAAACTGGGACCTTTATAAGAAGATGCGAAATCGCTGCAGTTGTTTGTGTAGGAATGCCAAAAGGCATCACATTCACAACTCAATTGATAACTTCAACCCGACACAAGTATGGCAATTTTTAAAGACTATTGGTATTGGCAAAGCCTCTAGCAAGAGTTCTTCTGATAAAATGGACCTCAATGCACTTAATGCGCACTTTTCTACATCACCAATTATACTCGATATCGATGTTAAATCTTCGACTCTCAATGATCTTTCCAATCTTCCTTTACCAGCAAATACTTCTTTCACTTTCCACCCAATTACTGAGCTAGATATTAAGAAATGTTTTCAATCCATCTCCATTAAGGCGTTAGGTGACTATGGTCTTCAGTTCCAAATGTTCCTACCTATTTTGAGTGAAATAGTTCCTGTTGTAACTCACATAGTAATTTTTTCTCTTTTCACTAACACGTTTCCTTCTGCTTAGAAGAAGGCTCACGTCTTACCACTTCCTAAAGTTTCAAATCCCTCTTCTCCATCTCAGTTCCGTCCAATATCCATCCTCCCAATCCTTTCCAAAGTTCTCGAGAGCGTTGTTCAGAAGCAACTGTCTTGTTATCTATCCTCTTATGGCCTGCTGAGTCCTTACCTCTGGTTTCAGACCTGGCCATAGCTCTGTGACAACTCTTGTCAAAATAACTGACGATATAAGACTGGCTATGGAAAACAAATGCTTGACAGTGTTGGTTTTACTGGACTTCAGCAGTGCCTTTAATTCAGTGTACTTTGACATTCTCTTAGGAATCCTTTCCTCCCTTAATGTCTCTGCGCCAGTAATTGAGTGTTTCAAATCTTATCTTCGAGGCCGCTCGCAGTATGTTCGGTCTGATGAGGATTTCTCTGAATGGTGTGATTTGGCTGCGGTTGTACCTTAGGGTGGCGTCCTCTCTCCTCTTCTTTTCTCAGTTTTTATAAACGCTATCATTAAGGTCTTTACTTCTAACTATCATCTCTATGCAGACGACTTGCAGTTATACCGTCACTTTAGAATGGGTTAACTCGCTGAGGCTGTGGATGCCATCAATGATGACCTTGAAAATATCAACAAGTTGGCTAAATCCTTTGAACTCTTACTGAATCCAACTAAGTCGCAAGCTACATGCTCAGCCTTTTAGATCATCAGTCTCTCCCGCCAGTAGTGTATGATTCGGTGCCCATATTGTACTCGAAAAGCGCTAAAAACCTAGGCGTCCATATAGACACTAACCTCTCTTGGGAGGTTCATATTGCTGACGTTAGTAAGAGGGTTTTCTACTCTTTTCAGTCTCTTAAACGTCTCCAAAAATTCTTATTATTCTTCCATTTCACACTAAGGTCACTCTTGCACAATTTCTTCTCCTACCGCTAATAGACTATGCGGATGTCTGTTTTCTAGATGCAACGGAGGTACTTCTTAACAAACTCGAGCGGCTGCAGAACTTATGCATCCTTTTCATTTTTGGCCTCCGCAAGTACGACCATGTGTCGAAGTTTCGGACCAGATTGAGGTGGCTGCCAATTCGGCATCGCCGAGATACCCTTATCCTATCTCTTCTCTATACTATCCTGCATAATCCTAATTCTTCTCAATACCTTCGTGAACGGTTTGAGTACTTCGTTCCGAGGGGTAAACCCTATCGCTCTGCCAATTCTTTTCTCCTTCATATTCCGCGTCCCACTTCCAGCCGCTATAATGGCTCCTTTTCTGTTACTGCATTGCGTCTCTGGAACTCTCTCCCACACTCCCTACGCGACAGTCCTTCTCTAGATGTCTTCAAGAAGAAAATAAAAAAGCACTTCCTTTCAAATTGACATAATATTAGTATTATATTGGTATTAATATGTATAATATATATTTAGAATTATTTATGTAGGTTTATAAGTATTGTACACTGAATCCTACCCTCAACAGTGATCTCTCTCTATCACTCAAAGGTTTGCTGGGAGAAAACTCAACATTTAGTTAAGCTCGCCTTTGTACATGTATTGTGTAACCATATGTAATATGTAAAATTTTTGTGTACAATAAAGAATTAAGAAGAAGAAAAAAATTGCAAAAATATTTCCAAGTGCCAAAGGATTTAGACAAATTTTCGGAGTTTTTTTTTTAACTGATTTTGGCTATTTTTATTGTAGCACTTTATTAACCTTGTCCATAGAAACCATTTAATTTAAGGTCTGAGAAGCATGGCCCTCCGACGCACCGTTTCCGAATTACGGGCCTCCAAATTTTATTTTATTTTTTAGAAAATAAATTAAAATTTGGAGGAAAAAGGAAGAAAAAAGGAAAGTCTAAACCACCACATCTAGTGGAAAATCCACTGAGTTGACAACACTGTGATGTGATAACACTTTTAAAATGGCGTCGTTTCACGTTTGGTTTCACTTATCGGCAATAGCCGGTAAATTATTGTAAGTGTTAATTTAAATAACACTTATTTATATCAGCGAAAAATATGTAATAATAATAAAATATGCCTAAAAATTATCTAAATCACTAGATATACACAAATCAGAAAGACAAAAAAAAAAACGAACTAACTGATGACTAGGCAGCATGGTCTCTGACCGTAGTCTGTTCCACAAGGAACAAAAGCCAAAAAAGTGACAGACGTCAAGACGTGACAGTTATTTTTTTCTTTCGGAATGGTAGTTTTAACTAGAAATGATATAAAAATACTTAATAGATACTAATATCCGTTTAGTGTGTATAAAGTGCATTTTTTTGTGTAACACGAGTTCAAAAAGCTTGTGAGAATTGAACCTTTGTGGTATGGATGAAAATAGAAGGAAATGTTTAAGTGTGACTGTTCACCAGCCAAACAAAACGAAAAACTGTTCCGCTTTCCTAAAACCCGGAGTTTGAAACCTTCGTATTCTGAGGCTACTGCAAACAGATTGTAAATAAATCATTTGAATACATGAACATAATATGCAACTTGGAGAGACTGTGGTGAGTGCCCTCAGAGATGTTGTTATTGTTAGGTGACCTTAAAAAGGGCTGTTGTACATGGCTCTGAAGAGAGCTGTTTGGATTTACCATTGTGGTGAAAGGAATGATCAGCTAGACTCTGCGTTACCAGCTGCTAGCCGTCCAGGGTGTGCAGGGCGTTTGGAATGGCAAAACGATATAGTTAACACCACTCGGGAAGGCTCCTTTAATGCACCCCTGAAAACCATGGGAAGACCAATACCACCCAGCTCCTGACTTCTTAGAACCCAGGGAACACCTGCCACCTGGACGTGAACTGCAGTGGCCTATATGGAAATCACTCAATGGGTTGCAAATTTAGGTAGGCCGCTGCAAATACAACTTGGTAAAATTCATAGACTGGTCTGATACCCAATGTGAGTGCGGTGCCCCTGTCCAGACCATGATCACCTACTGGGTATCATCAACGACAACAACAGCCCCGGTATCTGCACACCTTAATAATAAATGATTATTTTACAGATCGACTCTAAAGTCAGACAAAAATGTAAAAAGGCTGAAAGTAGATCGGAATTGGCTTCAACCGTTATAGGAGTAGAAACCGAAAAATGGACAAGGAAGTTCGTCCTTTTCAAATTGACAGTGATGGCCATCTGCTGCCAAAAATAATTTTACCACCAGTATGTACATACACCTAGTTCATCACCAAATCTTATACAAGATTTTAATGTTGGTAAGTAACAAAGTTTGTCACTTGTAAGAAAATATAAGATTTCAAAATATTTGTCAGCTAACTTTTACTATGGGACCAACCTCAAAATAAATAAAATCTATGCATATAATATTTAATATTATTTATTTATTTAATCAGACAATTAAGTTATTATTTCAGTAACAATAAGTATTCACAAAATTATTACAATACATAGAAATATAAAAACTTAAAACTTATCAGCCCGGGATTGAGTCTGACAATTACTTGACCCTTTTTTACCCGCAATTTTGAGGTTGATTCTTTAGCAAAAATTGCTTGTGTTGGTAGGTTATGTCACCCCCTAATATAAAATACAACAATCCTACATCCTACTAATATTATAAATGTGAATGTTTGTATGTTTGCCTGTCAATCACACAATAACGGCTGAAGGGATTTGAATGAAATTTTGCACACGGGTAGGTTTTTTATTTTTGCCTTTTTATTTTTGAAGTTATAATAATAATAATAATATGATTATATTATATAATATTGATATGGGTATCGTGTAGGTTTTCGGGGGCGCCGATTGCAAATCTGACAGTCATTTTAAAATCAAAGATGGCGGATGCCACTTTTTCTCAAACATTCGATATGGGTATAGTGTAATAGGTTTTTGGGAGTGCCGATTGCAAATCTGACACTTATTTTGAAATCAAAGATGGCGGATGCAACTTTTCTCAAACATTCGATATGGGTATAGTGTAATAGGTTTTTGGGAGTGCCGATTGCAAATCTGACACTTATTTTGAAATCAAAGATGGCGGATGCAACTTTTACTCAAACATTCGATATGGGTATCGTTTAATAGGTTTTTGGGAGTGCCGATTACAAATCTGACACTTATTTTGAAATCAAAGATGGCGGATGCAACTTTTTCTCAAACATTCGATATGGGTATCGTTTAATAGGTTTTTGGGAGTGCCGATTGCAAATCTGACACTTATTTTGAAATCAAAGATGGCGGATGCAACTTTTACTCAAACATTCGATATGGGTATCGTTTAATAGGTTTTTGGGAGTGCCGATTACAAATCTGACACTTATTTTGAAATCAAAGATGGCGGATGCAACTTTTACTCAAACATTCGATATGGGTATCGTTTAATAGGTTTTTGGGAGTGCCGATTACAAATCTGACACTTATTTTGAAATCAAAGATGGCGGATGCAACTTTTTCTCAAACATTCGATATAGGTATCGTGTAATAGGTTTTTGGGGCTGCCGATTGCAAATCTGACATTCATTTTTATATCAAAGATGGCGGCTGCCACTTTTTCTCGAAAATTCGATATGGGTATCGTGTAATAGGTTTCTGGGGGTGCTGATTGCGAATTAGACATTCATTTTAAAATCCAAGATGGTGGATGCAACTTTTTCTCAAAAATTCGATATGGGTATCGTGTAATAGGTTTTTGGGGTTGCTGATTGCAAATTAGACATTCATTTTAAAATCCAAGATGGCGGATGCAACTTTCTCTCTAAAATATGATATGGGTATCGTGTAATAGGTTTTTGGGGGTGCTGATTGCGAATTAGACATTCATTTTAAAATTCAAGATGGCGGATGCAACTTTTTCTCAAAGATTCGATATGGGTATCGTGTAATAGGTTTTTGGGGGTGCCGATTGCAAATCTGACATTCATTTTAGAATCCACGATGGTGGATCATTGTTTTTCTTAAAATTGTGAATTTATTTTACTTTAAATCTATCAAAAGAAACAGTAGTAGGCATACTGTTTTTGAAGTTATACTTCTTTAGGTACGTTAGGGCAAAATGATGAGAGTAAATTTTTACGATGCTGGCGCACACCGTCACAAAAACCTACAGCCTGAAGTTAGCTAGAACCGACACCGTTAAGTTAGCTATGGTCTGTGGTTCATGAAGAATGATTGTTTTCGTTTTGTAAACTTTGTAACAGTTTGGTTTTTTATCTGGTTTTGCCAAAGAAGTATAACTTCTTACGTGCGTACATAAGTACACACACACTTTTTTATATTGTTTTGGAATCTTCTATCTAGGAAATGTATTACTTTATTATTATTATTATTTTAGATGTCATTGCCCAATGTCTTGGACACATTCAAACCGCAATGGAGGACCTGAAGCAAACTCAAAATGATATTTTACTGAGAATATCACTCTCCTTCAACACATGTGTCTAGTGCAGCCACTTTGCTGGTAGATATAGACATACCATTAAAATCACTTGACGATATTAGATAAATAGAAAATTGGCTTGAAGATGAAGAACACAAAGAACAATTGGTAAGTACAATATTCTGATAGAAATATACAAGCTTTACAAGCAAGCAAGACCACTGGACTTACTGATGATATACTATGTAGTTATAATACTACTATTATATGAAATTTAATAGATAAACGAGTATACATACATTGTTTTACGTTTATTTATGATTGCTTATTGACTATGAGCCGATAAATGTTTTGGCCTATTTTGGTGGCAAAGGAACTGCCACAATTACCAGAAGAAATCTGGAACGGGTTTTCACCAACTCTCTGGCAATTCAATGCAACTGGACTGGATAAAATAATAAGTTTAGTTTGAAAAATTTACAATTATTGACAAAAGTCATTGTAAGTAGGTATGACTATGAAAATTACAGATAATATTAGATATATTTATGTAACCATATTAGATTCATTTATTTATGGAGAAGCTCGTGGCTTAAGTAATAACAGCTGCACGGGCCGATCCATCAGTTTAAGCTACGTTTGCCGGGATTCATGGATGGGTGACCATCTTTACATACTGAGACTCCTCCGTGCCTCGGAAAACACGTTAAGCTGTTGGTCCCGGCTATCAATCGTGGATCTTTAACAGTCGTTACGGGTCGTCAGAAGCCCGAAAGTGACAACCAGTCTTATCAAGGGGTATCGTATTACCCAGTAATATTATTTGTGGTTTATTATTACTTTATCGATTGTGTTATTCTAAATGAAATGCTAAAGTACTGCTTCGTAATATTTACAGTTGCAGTGTGAAGAAACAAGTTGGCAGAGACAGCAACTGATGCTGGAATCACAGGTGTCATAACAAACTGGTTTAGATTTGCTAGAGATCGAGATGGCGGAAGAGATAACAGAAGAATATGATGAAGCTAATAACAGCAGCTCTACACGACAATATTCTGGACTATCTGCAAGAACAAAGAGGCGTCATCTAAATGCAATAAAAACTGAATTAAGAGGTAAATTAAGGATCAACGATAAAAGTAATGTTACTAGTAATAATGCAGGTACTAATTCATCATTTATTAATGAACAGCATAATAATTGTATATCAAAAAATTATACTGATGATTTTAATGCCGAGGAAATCACTTTCACGCGTAATATATCTACTGGTAAAATTGAAAATGCTGATTTTAAGGATACTGATCTTACCTGTTTGATCTATAATTAAGGAGGTGGTAATTTGGAGGTAAAATTAAACACTGCACCCGCGGGTTTTAATGACTTAGCGTCATATTAACAAATGGCAAACATACAAATGACTCATTGTCCTCAAAATTAGGTAGAACTAAATGATGCCCTAAAAATCTAGAAAAAATATATGTTTAAGTGTCAAATAGGTACTAATTTTTTAAAGGCGAATTGAAATTATGGAGCCCTTACGTGGAGATTCTAAATGTGGGCAGTCATCTTGACATCAGAATAACTGCCCAATTTTTGAATTCATTTTCTCAGTTATTAATTAGGTACCAATTATTTAAACAAACGTATCAAATAGTAGCAAATAGGCATTAGATTTTAGTAATATTTTAAAGCTGATCGGTCATTTTGGCCAGTCATTCTGATGTTCACAAGTGTCGTTAGTCACGTTTTGGTCTGTATTAGTGTCAGCCACTATTTATTTTTCTAATAAAAAAGTTTCTATGATTGTATGATTTTCTGCATTTTGTAATTAAACGCAAAAATAGCATTTTTTTCTTTATACGAGTAAGTTTATTTTTGTAAAGTGTCATTCTTATGATTGTGCTGTATTCGTTTCTATGTTTCATTTAAAAAATACGACTATTTTGAAATTCAAAGTGACGTTTGTCAGTCACGTTTTGGTCTGTATTAGTGTCAGCCACAATTTATTTTTCTAATAAAAAAGTTTTTACGAATGTAAGGTTTTCCATTTCAACACATCCCAATATTTTTTTTCATGTACAAATACAAACACAAATTACGACTACTATTACAAATTAGTTATAAAACATGCATCGAGAAAGATCTGTAGTTCAAAAACACTTCATCACGAGTTCATTTTGCATGAAGTGTCAGTCACATTTACATTTGTTTAAATAAACCTTAACATTTTTAACCTCTCAAGCCCGGGACGTGTCACGTTTCAGCATATGTCAGTCCCCGTTGACAGGCGGCCATCGTGTAACTACAGACTTGGTCAGGTTCCGTGTGTATGAACCTTGTTACAGGTCTAAAGACCTTGGCTAATAGTGATAATAGCGGTTTAAAACGCGTGAATCGGGTTTTTGGCAAGGCAAACTAGCGGAAAACTAGCGGCACACATGAGAGCCACCGGAGTTATAAAGTACACATTTATTACCACGGAGGTTTAATTAAAGGATATTTATACAAAATTACTGAAATTAGTACTATAAAAATAGTGGAATTCGTAAAACAATGCAAAATAAAACTCAAATCGTGTCAAATGTAGAGTTAGTCACATATGGCATTACCCTAACATATTTTATGGAACAGTGGTGGCCCAGTGGTGACTGTCGCGACTTACAAGTTGTAGGTTGTGAGTTCAAACCCAGGCAGGCGCTTTACTTTATGTAAATTATTTCATCACTACTGCTCTCAAAACGGTGAAGGATAACATCGTGAGGAAACTGGCAAGTCCTAGTACCAAAAATTTGAAGACATGTGACATCCATCAATCTGCATTGGGCCCGCGTGGTGGATTACGGTTCACACCCTCTCACAGAGAGGAAGCCTGTGCTCTAGCAGTGGGGACATTAAAATGCTGATGATGATGATTTTTTAATTCTTATTATATTTGTACCACAGCTGGAATTCTAAAATACTACACTTAAGGCTAGCTTCACTGCTATCCGGGAGACCCGTACGGGCCGCCTGTAAGGGATCCCAGAACGGAGACTTACGTAGGCGCTAGAACATCGTTTCACAGCGACGCGGATTGGTCCGTATGCGACCCGCTCCGCGTCGCTGTGAAACAATGTTCTAGCGCCTCACGTATGTCTCCGTTCCGGGTGCCAGTACGGGCGGCCCGTACGGGTCTCCCGGACAGCTGTGAAACCAGCCTAACCAAACCCTAACCATTTGTCAACTGTAGGATAACTGTGCGGCCTTCTTACACAATATTGTGTGTAAGAAGGCCGCACAATGCAAAACAACCAATGGAATAAAAAATCTACAATGGCCCCCCCCAGGCCCAGTTGTTGGCCCCCCCCAGGCCCAGTTGTTGGCCCCCCCCAGGCCCAGTTGTTGGCCCCTTTTTGGCCATTTTTTGTGGGCCCTTTGATGTAGGCCTTACCTCTATTAGATGGCCAAATCTAACAGTTGGCCAACCCACGAAGTGCACGTGGCCCAACTGAATGCCCACAATAAATGCTATTAGGGTAGATCATTAAGAAGTTAAACAATTCTTCGGAACAAAATTTTGTGATAGACGACGGACAGACTGACAGACGGACACGTGAGTGACAGTAATAGGGCTCCGTTTGGACCCTTCGGGTACGGAACCCTAAAAAACGCAAAAGGTAAACGTGTTCTGACGTCGACGACATTATCGCTTACCATCTGGTGAGATAGTGGTCAAAAGCGAGCCACTATAATAATGCGAGCCTATAATAATAATAATAAAAAAAACTATCTCTACACAAAGTGACATTCTATTGATGTAATGGTCAAAGTGATAAAATGTTTGGGACTGACCACGAGACATTTAGGTAGAGCATGTCAGTCCCACACACGTGGGACTTCTTGAAAATCTCTGACAAAATATACCTTTGCCTGAAGGCTATTAGGTCCATATTCCAACATTAATCGATACTTTTTCCGTTGTCACAGCGACAGAGTCGAATGTAGGTCCTTCAAAGTGACTACAAGGGCTGTACCCCCGTTTCTGAATTTCAAGTAGGGTTTGACACAACTGTGCCAATTCTGTTGTGCACAAACTAAACTTAATTTAGACTATTGCTATCGTTTTCTCTCTAATAAAACAAGAAAGGAAGTGGAATTCCCTGCCGGAGTCTGTGTTTCCTGATAGCTACAACCTGGGAGTCTTTAAGTCAAGAGTGAATAGGTTACTTCTAGGCTAGCGTGCTCCATCTTCGACCACATCATCGCTTACCATCAGGTGAGATAGTGGTCAAACGCGTGCCTATTAAGAATAAAAAAAAATACAAGAAAGAGACGAACGTAAATTAGAGCTATCAAATTTAATTGAACAAATATTTCCATACAAATTAAGGGTTCACGTAAAAACATGTCAACTAAAAACACGGTAAAGCGCAAGGCATAAACTAGTTTGACATCTCTAACTTAGTTCATAGTTATAGCCGTCCTTTTCTCGCACTGCCTTTTAGTAAAAGATAGCGATTCTCTTATTTAAGTTTAGTTATTGATCAAGAGAATCAGCAGCAATACACGACAATACACAATTTAGAAACCGTTGCTTAGTGTAGAAAGATTAAATCACTACCGCTACCGCGTCCATTATGCACCATTTTCTAAACTCAGCCAGACTACGCGAGTGGTGTGCATGAACTATTCAGTACACTTGTCGTGGAGCTAATGTATTTCTTCCTGTATTTATGTTTATATAACAGTAGTCTCGCGCCCCGGCCTCTCACTGAATTTTGACACGTGCTTGGGCCCTTGAAAGGTGGTGCGTTTTTTGCAGTAATTTGAGCTATTCTGTTTGGAAAATTTTCGTATGTTTTTAATGAAAATATTGGTTTTAGGGAGTGACATGATCTAAAGCGCCGTCACTCTCGGACTGCATAGAAAAGAAAGGGATGGGCGAAGACACAATGCTTGCAATTTATTGAAAATTATGAAGCATTTCATCGATTTACTCAATACTAAGTTGAGCTATTAAAACTCTAAAACAAAAAAGCTTTTTTTTCATTAAGATTCGAGTAGTAAAACCGGGTATTCATTAAACAACATTTGTTAATAAACACTGTTTATAAACAGCTTATACAGTGTTTCACAATGTTTCATCATCTCTTTCAACAGTTTATAAACAAAGGTGATGAAACATTTTTTATTAAACATGTTGCCGTGTTTTATATTTAAACGTGTTTCGGAAACAACAAAATTGTCAGAAATATAGTAACTTTAACATATTTTATTTTTTCTGCAGGTTCAAAAAAAATATATTTAGATAAATATTTTTTTAAGAAAACCAGCAATTTTTGAGTTTTTGTGAAAGTCTTAATTAATATCCAATAACCTTACTTGAATGGCTACACCATGGTTGTTGGCAAAATCGGATGTGGTAGACCTCGTCGTACCACATATTTGGTCGTACTAACAGCCTTAGGGTCTTTTCGGGCCAACCACAACTGCTAGAATAATCATCATCCAACATGAACATGTTGTTCCAGAACTAGCCATAGAATTTTGGAGAAGTTGACCCCTCCACTAATCGAGGTCATTTTGTAGGTAGAGCCACCCGTTAAGGGTTCAGCCATTAAGGGGGCAGGGTTTCGGCTGGGCCTGTGACCTTGCTGTAATGCTGTCACTGTTTTTTTTTTTTTTTATGTTTTATTGTTTTTTTTTTGTATTTGTGTTGTTTTGTATTGTTTTGAATTACAGTCATAGTTTGTAAGTAAATAATTGTTGCTAACACTACGACTCCTTGGATAATGTCCTGTTTTTCCTAGGTTGGACTTCTATAGCATCATCGAACATATATAGCTACAAACAAAAAAGGTACACAGTTTATAACTGTTATTAAAAGTCTGATCACCTAATATTAGACTTAGAAACATTTAGTAACATGCAACACAGATCTTATCCTATCATGTGTATACGCTACTTAATAATAGCTTCATACCGTACCAGACATATGCAGAATTTCCAAGACAAGTACCAACACAGACAGACAAACACACAGCCCCTTCCACACTCTCAGTGGAAGTTTGTAATAATGCTCGTCTTTCCCAGCCTTGTCGCATGAGTTGCTCTCTCGAATGGCTCGAATTTTTCTAATTTTCAGCTGAAACACTAGTTTGCAAGTGAAAAAGCTTCAGTACACCTTGAGTTTGCAGCTTCTTGTTTGTTTTTTTTTTTCTTTGTGTCGTTTAGGTGTTTTATGCTTATAGTTAGAACGTCGGTATAAAAAGTTGGTAAAGTTTAAAACGATTTTTTTCCTTATTTTGTTTATTCACATAAAATAAATAGGTATACATTTAAATTACATTTAATAATATTTAAATAATTTTAAAAAAATGTATAAAAATAGTAATATTCCATTTTTCAAGATTATTATTATTATTCTTTTTTTTTTTAAACGTTGCCCCACACTAGGAATTACTCCCTTAACGTGGGTGCGTTCACAAACATGTATACTCACATAAACAAGACACCCAGACCCGGAACAACTGCAGGTCATACAAATATTTCTTCCGTGCGGGAATCGAACCCGCGACACGCAGCGCAACAGCCGAACGCTCAACCACTGCGCCAACCGTGTCGTCAAAACACATAATTCAGACACAAAATATTCGTATTGCACATAAAATACATAAGACAGATACAAAATGACAGTTAGTGGCTGGTTAAGTCTCCAGAGAGAGCAACCTCCAAACAATACGAGCCGTGTCCAGAAGTACCGCTTTTTTAATCAAACCCTTGATCTAGCCGCCTAAGGAGATCCTCTTTTTTAAAGGATGGGAAATCATCAAATAACTTCTCCCGCTCTAGAGCGGGAGGGCGTGTCAGACTCTAACTGACTAAAACCCAATAGCGTTCCTTCAGTTTCCTGTGCCAGGGCTGCGGTGACTCTTTCGAAAAATTAGATCCTCCTGAGCTGTTAGTCGGGGCTCGTGGCTATTTAGCCATTGACTGACACGACTATCGGCACAATAGTCGCTGAGTCCACATTTTTATCATTAGCCTAGACTTGTATCCAGCTATGTCGGAGCCGTCTTACCTTCGCACCGCATAAAACCTATCAACTTATGTTGAAAGGTAACCTTAAGTCTTGGCCTAGTATAAGGTTTGATAACGTTCCCGTTACAAAAAAACAGTCTGTATGCTACCTCGGTATGGTATTAGAAAATAACTTTCCATTTATTGAGCATGTAAAAACAGTAGGTGAAAAAGCTAAAAAGAACTTCTATTGCGTTGACGAGGATTTCCAAGGCTACTTGGGGCCTATCATTCCTAACGTTAAAAACAATCTATGGGGCTACTTACCTGGTTTGTATGTGCTACGGGGCACCTGTTTGGGCTGATAGGGCCACCATTGGGGCGGTACGACGTAAATTGCTACAAAGTCAACGTTTAGCTTTGATTTTCCTATGTAAAGCGTAGAGGACGGTTAGCACTGAAGCCTTACCGGTACTTGCAGGTGTACTTCCAGTCGATCTTGAGGTGCAGCGACGTACTGCAATGTACTATTCTGCACGAAAGACTACGGACCCAGACTTTTTACCTCAGCATGATCGTGCCAAGATTTCTAGATTACTTAAACCTCAAACTAAAGTTTGGGAGGACCTTTTATCCGAATGGCAATGTAGGTGGGAAAGTTCTATCAAAGGCAGACACCTCCACCAGTTCTTCCCATCGGTTCGCGAACGGCTGGATAGGACATGGCTGGAGGTGGATCACTGTGTTGCCCAATTTCGCACAGGTCATGGCAACTTTAAGAGTAAATTTTCCTTCAAGCTTGTTGCCTCACCTTTATGTCAATGTTGTACTCCTGATTGCGAATACGAACAATCCACACATCATATCCTGTGGGAGTGTACTCTTTAGCAAACTGAGCGCAATATTACGTTGGATAGTATTCAGCCTACGTCTGGAGTTGTCTATTACACGGGCCTTGTGGAAACTAGAACGAATTACCGTGCGTTCAAGCGTTTTTGCCATACCTATTATTGGAATCAAGTGTAACAGCTCACAATTTTAGGATCCATTAATATTAGTGTTGTTAACCAGTGGTGTTTGGCAACTGGGCTTACCCCAGTTGTAAAAACCCCCTTTGTGCCTAATGGCCTAGTTTTGTTCTGTCTCCTGCTTGATTAGGAGGGAAGTGGAAATTATGTTTTTCTTACTCCTCCGCTGTCTTTTCTGATTAATTTCGTTGCGGGACCCCAGACAGTTTAATCGTTTCTCTGGGACTCGTCGAGTTTCATTGCCTCGGCGTTTTTTCTGGTGGTCGCCACTGTTGATTCTGACTTACAGAAGTTACAGTGGTTTGGGAATAGTGTGGCGGGCTTGTCCCAAAAAATAAAAATCCAGCAATGTTTGACTTTGACTTTGACGTCGCTCCATGTGATTTACTGGTTTTCAGTTGCATCCACTTAGGGTTTGTTTCCACTGAAGTGGAGCTGGTCGGAGCGGAGACGTGCAGTAATCGAACCAATCACAATGGTTGAAATCCTCATCGCATCACTCGTCTCGTCTGTGATTGGACGATTTCTGCACCTGTCCGCTCCGCTCCACCCAGCTCCGTTTGAGTGGAAACGCACCCTTAGGCTTTAAGCTATCCCCAACAAAGTTGAGATAAGGCTACGCAGATTATGTAACCTAGATTTGTTGTTTTAAGTTGGCACCAAGCTACTTCCTAGCTTCAATCAATTGGTTCATACTAACAATAGTTGATTATGCAGCGAGGAGATAAAGCAGTGTTTTATGTCACGGGCGTCATATTTAATCCCAACTGTAATGATTGAAGGATTCCAGAGTTAATTCCCAAGCGGAGCGAGTGAGTTTAGAGATTAACTACGACAACAATGATAGCTACAACCTAGGAGTCTTTAAGTCAAGAATGAATAGGTTACTTCTAGGCAAGCGTGCTCCGTCTTCGACCACATCATCGCTTACCATCAGGTAAGATTGTGGTCATACGCGTGCCTATCAACAATAAAAATTAAAAAAAATAACTCTCGAGCGAAGTGAGGGAGTTAATAATAATATATAAATAATCCTGAATGCAGTGAGGGATCCAAGCTTGCAAAGACACCTTTATCCCTGAGGAGCATAATCTTCTTTTCACAACTACTGCAAGATAATTGAAAGCAAGCCATGAGGAGTGTGTCTTGTCCCGCTGCGTGACGCGCGGTCAAAGTTATCATACGAATATTTAGTTAAGTTTCCATATTTAAATCACATTAGTGACGAGCGGGTTAGAATAAAATTTAGTACAATATTATTGTCCGGCTATAGCCGCCAGCAGCAGAGGTACAACCCCCGTCCAGTGCCGGGTAATAATGACTTACTTTAGGTCAAATTTGCATGTTATATAATATGACGTTTTCGAGCTGGTGGTCTTAAAAAACCGGCCAAGAGCGAGTCGGACTTGCACGCAAAGGGTTCCGAACAAATCATGTTTTTTCAGGTTGTTTTTAAAACTATATGTATACTTCTTATAGGTTTTCCTGTAATCTACAAGTAAAGAACTACGTTGTGTATTTTTTTTTCAAATTTCAGGTCCAGTGGTTTCGGAGATAAAATATGAAAAACTAGCTGCGCCCCGTGGTTTCACCCGCGTAGACACCCAAACGCGTACATACCAAAATTCATCCAAATCAGTCCAGCCATTTGAGCGTGAAGAAGTAACAAACATACACACTCACAAACTTTCGCCTTTATAATATTAGTGTGATTAGCAATCCCCCCCGGATTGCTAATTTTTCATATTTTTTCTTAAAATAACTTAAAAGTTATGAAAAAAATATATTTGAGACCCTTACAATAAGCCCTTTCATAAGATATGTAGCACAGTACATTTGGTTTTTTTTTTTTTTTAATTTTCGATTTGCACCCCAAATGTGACCCCATATTCCAAATCCATTTATTTACGTTACATTTCCGTGTATATTCATGTGTGTACCAAATTTTAGCTTAATCAGTCCGGTAGATTCGGAGCAAATTGACTGTGATAGAAAGACACACGTGAGATCCTATAAGGGATCGGTTTTTCATTCGGACTTTCGAAACCCTGAAAAGTACTTTAAAATGTTATTGTCTCTACATACGAGTAGTATAAATCAAAAGTCGCTTTTCGCGTCTGTCTCTTTCTCCGCTAACATCTCCTAAACAATGGAACGGATATTAATCCGTCAGGCCCCTCACGTCTCCTTAAGGAGACGCGACAATAGGTTTTTAATTGTGTCTGCTAATGAGGGGCTTGACGGGTGCTCTTACACTAATAGAAAGAGCGATAAACGAGGCGGGTTTGTGTGTACAATTTGTCCCGTGTGGAGTCAGGGCGGGTCGCTAGTTAAATATAAGTGGTTGCTGTTTACAGAAAGCCAAGCCAAACATGAGTTTCCAAAAAACACGGCCATTTCCGCAAAACGCCATAGCAACGACAAACAACATAACAATTTCAATTTCCGCAAACTCAACAGAGAGTCACTAAAATGTTGACCGGATTTTTCGTTTGAATCCCGGACGTCGGGTGACGCACCGGGGTAACCGGGTGTGACGTCAGAACACGTCAGGACCAATCACCGCTGAGCCTCAACTTAATCCCGACCTGAGTGATTTTGATGGCACAATTTGGTGCCTGCATAATTTTTGAATTACCTACTGGGTTATTTTTTCTTGGGTCGGAAGGTTTCGGGGATGGAAAGGTCCGTAAAACTGAAACATAATATTTGCTACCAAAAGTTTTGTTACCCAGATAAATAAATTCACCTATTTCAGGCTGTAACTTCACTTATTTCAGGCTGTAAAAGCCCATTAAATAAAAAATAAAAAAAATTAAGTATAGTGGGGTTTTTTTTTTGGGTGGGAAATCATCCTATGACTTCTTCCGCTCTAGGGTGGAGCAGAAGGGCGTGTCAGAATCTTACTGACTAAAACCCACCCCTGTTCCTCCCTGCCTTGAGTGCCCAGGGGCGAGGTAACTCTTTCGAATTTATCCTCAACCCCCCGGGCAGGCATCGGCCATGATGGGCCCCGTCCCTATTACTGACAACTCTTTGAGGCGCGCGTGGAACACTACGCGCCATCGACTCTCGGGCCTGGTGCTGATCGGGCGGCGAGTTACCCACTACTCACCGTCCGCAGGCCCGGGTCTACGGTGGCCGGAGATCGTCTCGTGGCGCCCGAATCCCCTGGCGTCTCCTGCGGCGACTGCTGCTGAGAGCATTAGGGCGACTCTGCTGTTGTTGAGTCTCCCTAACGTAAGCCGCCTCCCTCTTCGCGAGCATTACTGCTTCGCAGAAGGAGGAGACGGCTTCCCATTCCCTCTCGCTCCATACCATGGCCTGAACCAGGGCACGGCGCGAGAGGTCGCTGCCGCCTAAGTATACTGGGGTGCCTATCGGTTTTGGTTCCATAACTCTACACCAATAAAAATCTTTTATTAGGTAATTCTCTGATGAACAACGCAAACGCATAACCACTGGGTATAATTGTGTACGCATGTAATTGTCGTCAGCACAACAGTTTCTTGCAAAACGAAGATGAGAAAGAAAGAACGATTTTTAAAAAAATCTATCAAAGGATTGTTCAAAAGTTGGTATTTTTACGAGCTATCCCATCGGCCCACAGCTTATAAATAAAGAAACCTATCATTCGCTTAGAACCCGTCAAGGATGCCTATAAATCTTAAAACAAATCCTTCAATTTAACACCCAATGACCCAACCCTAAAAAGGTCATAATATAAGACTCGTCAAACCACGAAAACAAAACACTATCACAAACATCCGATTTTTAACACCAAACCGATTATCCTAACCCATATCTCGAGTAACGATAAGTTGACATCGATTCTGAGGGTTCCGTCAATATAACCCTCGTCATTTCGAGAGACGCCATCGCATATCTTGATGCAAAAATGTGTATGACTGCTCCTGCCCCGCGAATTCGCTCATCTGCGCAATATAAAAAAGAAAAATGCGAAGAAAAATTGTTTATCCTGCACACTATAGATTTTTTTAATATTTAAATCCCAAAATAAATCTATATAGGTATGTAAATAAAAATGGGCTTAATGTGTTGCTAAGCGCAAAACTCGAGAACAGCTTGACCAATTTGGATGAACGTTTTTTTTTTAACTTTTCGTTAAAGTCTCAGGAAGTTTCTTATGAAGAGAAAAAATGGAAAATGATACGTGGGTGAAACCGCGGAGCACAGCTAGTAAGTGTCCAATAATAATAAAATTAAGAGTTAGATTAGACTTTTTTTGGAGAAGGACTCTCCAAGGTCTAATCTAACTCAGTCTCAAACATCAAAATCGGTTTAGCGGTTTAGCCGTGAAAGCGTAACAGACAGAGTTACTTTCGCATTTATAATATTAGTAGCGATATAAACTATATCTAGATAAAATATACATGATTTAGTATCCTTGGCGATTATAGTTGAGGTCGCGGGTGAATTGGTAATAAGGGTTGGATAAGTAATGATTTGGTTGACATTATATCCGAGGTTTATTTTGACAGTTTGATTATGGTGCGGTGCAATAAATAATGCTTTATAAGAGCCAACAACAAAGGTATTGGAATGTTTGTAGAGTTCCGTAGTCCTAAAAAACTTTTTAACAAAAAAATTAACCGCCGAAAAAGAACTAAAAAGCAAAAAATAAATAAAACTTTTAAGTCTTGAGTAGTGAGCATATTTACCTACATAAAATATCAAATTTTATATAAACTACGAGTAATTTTGAGTCGACGCCAAACAACAATCTGATTATTAAATATCTAAATTTTATAAGTACTTACAAATGAAGAAGGCTGTAAGTACTCGTAGGTAATTAATCATTTTATTAATTGGCACCGACTCAAAATTAGTTTATATAAAATTTGATATTTTATGTAGGTAAATATGCTCATTACTCAAGACTTAAAAGTTTTATTTATTTTTTGCTTTTTAGTTCTTTTTCGTCGGTTAATTTTTTTGTTAAAAAGTTTTTTATTTTATGATTTTTTGTGGCTCGCATCATCTTGTAACACTCTGAGGCTAATTTCTAATTCTTCATCATTCCTCTTGCCACTGAGCTGATGAAATAACCATCCTTCCATAAAGTTCCCAGGGTATTGACCAGTTGAGGTTACCTCCAATACTGTAAAGACGTCTTTTCTTCAAACCATATTAAGTGGTATTTTCACTAAAACTAGTTTTTAACCGACTTCGAAAAAGGAGGAGGTTATCAATTCGGATGTTTGTATTTTATTTTTTTTTATGTATGTTCGGGCATAATTCCGTCATATATTAACGGATTTGCAAAATTCTTTTTTTGTTCGAAAGGGGTTTATTCCGAAATGGTCCCATTTAAATTTCAAAAAGATCTGATGATGGGTTTCGGAAACAGACAACGGAAATCTTCAAAAATTGACAGCAAATCAACCGCGATTGCTGCTATCGTATGTCTATGAATTGTTAACACAGTTTAATGGGGAGCTACAACTAAAAAGTGAAAAATAAAAAACTTTTTTCAAAAAAATAGAACCGACTTCCAAAAAAAGTGCAAAATAACTTTAATTTCGGAAGTCGGTGTCAAAAAACAAAGACACAAAACAGGAACACCGACTTCCGAAATTAGTTATTTTGCACTTTTTTTGGAAGTCGGTTCTATTTTTTAACCGACTTCCAAAAAAGGAGGAGTTACCTCATAACTTCTTACTACGTGAACCGATTTTGAAGATTTTTTTTTTGTTTGAAAGCTGTTGCTTCACATGTGGTCCCATTTTATTTTGGTAAAGATCTGATGAAGATCTTCGGAGATACACAATGGAACTCTTCAATAAATGATAGCAAACCTTCCAGAATTGCTGCAATCGCATGTCTGTATATTGTTTTCACCACTTCACAACATTACATCACGCTGATACGCTCTGAAGGGGTATACAGATTTGTAGTGTTCACCCTGATATGTTCAAATTCCCTATTTTTGGGGCTATCAATTCGGGCATAACTTTACTATTAATTTAGTTTTAGAATGGGGTACAACAACTAAAAAGTGAAAAATAAAAAACTTTTTACAAAAAAAATACAACCGACTTCCATAAATAATACTAAAAAATGCAAAATAACTTTAATTTCGGCAGTCGGTGTCAAATAACGAAGAAACCAAACTAGAAACACCGTATTTTTTTTTGTAAAAAAGCTTTTATATCTAACTTCTATTGTTTAGGAAAGTTATGGTTTCCATCATCAGCTCAGTTTCATGATGTGATGGTTCCTAAATGCAAATACCTGATTAAGTTATGAAAAGTAAACAGAAATAATATTCGTGCCCAATTTTCGAGGTTCTCTCTCAATTTTTTCAGGATCCCATGATCAAATCCTGATGTCCTTGACATAGGACCACCCTTGAGGGATACCCTATCTAAGAAAAGAAGAATCATCAAAATCGATTCATAAATACCGGAGTGAGGGCCGAACATACATACAGAAACGCTAAACGCATCCACAATTTTCGAGGTTTTCTCTCAATTTTATCAGGATTCCATTGTCACATCCTGATTTCCTTATTATGGGACCATCCTTGAGGTATACCCTATCCAACAAAAAAAGAATAATCAAAATCGGTTCATAAATAACGGAGTGAAGGCCGAACATACATACAGAAACGCTAAACGTGCCCACAATTTTCAAGGTTTTCTCTCATTTTTATCAGGTTTCCACTGTCAGATCCTGACTTCCTTGACATGGGACCACCCTTGAGGTATACCCTATCTAATAAAAAAAGAATAATCAAAATCGGTTCATAAATGACGGTGTGAGGGCTAAACATACACAAAAATAAAAAAAAATAAAAAATATATATACGGTCGAATTGAGAACCTCCTCCTTTTTTTTCGTCGGTTAAAAAAGACAAGGAGCCACTATATGTAGTTTCCGTATGTCTATCTGTCCATTCAAAGCATAGCTAAGAGACTATCAGTACTAGAAAGCTGCAATTTTGCATGGGTATATTCAGTAATCACGTCAAGAAAACGAATCGATAAAATTTTGAAAAAGATTTTTGCAAGGTACCTCCTAAAAAGAATAAGCCCACTTTAGGTACATGTAGACCTAAAGTGGGTTTATTTTTTTTCGCCTATCCTATGTGTCGTATCATTGGATAGGTCTTTCAAAATCAAAAAATTGCGAGATTATTTTTATACTCAGTCATTCGAAAAAAAAAACTTTAATTTTTAGATTAAACTTTAAAGTGATAATTATTATTTTGTTCGGATCGAGCGAATTCAGAAAATGAACAATACGGTAGACATTTAGTCGAAGCCGTCATCACAATTTTTACGTCTATTTTAATATCAAAAACACGGCCTTCTTTGACACGCATCCATTCATAGCAGCTTAACGAATCGTGAAAAGAATGTAATCCCCGGAATTGGAGCAGATATGAAATCATACGAGACGATGAATTTTACAGGCGAGTGTATAGGGGGCTCTTTTAATTGAAACCCTTTTTTACCAGACTGACCTAGAAGGAGGATAATGTTTTTCGAGAGTTTATATGTACAGTCAGCAACAAAAGTCGATTAACACAACTATTTGTAAATAACATCTAAATTGTCACACTATGGTTCGAAAATTTACTTTGCCACATTTCTTATGACAGTTTAGAGTTAAGAGTCCTTGAATTTCACTTGTTTTCCGAAATTCATTAAAAATTTTGCAAAATAATCAAGATTTAGTAAACTAAAATGTTACTCCACTTTTGACTCTGACTGTACATAATATGTAGGTATGTATGTTTGCAAATTAGTTATTATTAGATTGGGTTTGACTGACGAAGTGACAAAGGCTATATTATTATGAATAATGAACAGAAAAAAAATGGCGGCCACCATTGGGTTAATTTTTTTTTTTTGGGGGGCTGGGAAATCATCCTATGACTTCTTCCGCTCTAGGGTGGAGTGGTGGTGGGTTTTTTGTGACATAATCACGTGGGCTGTCAAAATAAATGGCTCGAGAAGGCGATTTAAAAAATCTAATTCATAAAATGTAAAAAATTAAAATTTAAAAAAAAGTGTGTGTGTACTTATGTAGGTACGCACGTAAGAAGTTATACTTCTTTGGCGTAACAAGATAAAAAACCAAACTGTCACAAAGTTTACAAAAGGAAAACAATCATTTTTCATGAACTACAGACCATAGCTAACTACAGGTGGATCGGTTCTAGCTAACTTCAACCTGTGAATTTTGTGTGACAGTGTGCGCGCGCATCGTAAAAATTTACTCTCATCATTTTTCCCTAACGCGCCAAAAGAAGTATAACTTCAAAAACTGACAGCAATTTTTAGGGTTCCGTACCAAATGTATCTTTGAATATTTGTATGGCTTTGGGTCAACAAGATAATTATACTGAGAAAATTTGAAGACTGTAGCTCCTACCGTTTACAGCCGACAGACGACGGATGGACAGACAGACAGACGGACACGTAAGTGACAGCAATAGGGTTCCGTTTGACTCCTTTGGGTTCGGAACCATAGAAAAGATTAAGTAATAAAATAATAATAAATAAATAAATTGTTTATTGAGCTTTAAGCATTGGTACAATTAGAACACTTACAGACAACATTCACAAATATTAAATACAATAAATATCAGTCGTGTCGGAAGTATTTATATTGAGTTCTGGTACCCAAAGAAAGATTTAACTTGTGGTACGGGTACCAGTATTCTCACAGCAATTCTTCATACCAAGTGCCACATCAAAAGTTCGACATAAAGTTCAATACAGAACAGCGCCATCGAAATGTGTGTGAGTGTAGTGATTGTGAAGTTATGTTTTTGTGAAGTGGTGTATTTGTTTGTGAATAGAGGAGTATATTTGTAAAGGATAAGTATTAGAGAAATGACAACTTTATGAGATAAGAATAAAACTTCTTTATGTTTTGACAACCTAGTACCTATTGCTCAAAAATAGCTGAACGGATTTTAATGAAATTTCACACGGATTGACCATAACCTGGATCAGGGTGTTTTTCACACCACCTGCCCAAAAACGTCTAATTACATATCATGAAAACGTAATCTAAAGTAAGTCATTATTGCCCGGCACTGGGCCAGGGGTATACCCCTGCTGCTGACTGCTGTGGCCGAGCAATATTATTGTGCTAAATTGTATTATAACCCGTCAACAATGTGGTTTGAATATTGAACCTCAACAAAACATTCGTTTGGAATGTTTGATCGCGTGATCTGCACCTAACAGTGGGGGAAGTCCAGCACCGGTCGCGTTGACCAGTCACCACTCCTCATGGCAATTGGTTTAAAAATCAGAGTATGCTCCTTGAGGATAAAGGTGTGTTTGCTTTGGTCTAGCTTAAATCCCTCACTACATTGAACGAAAGCGAAGCAAGGGAGTTAAATCTCTAAACTCGCTTGCTGCACTCGGGACTCAGTATGATGCTCGTGACAAACAGCACTGATCTACGTTAACGTGGGATACTTGTCGACTTTCACACAAATGAATCCGCTGATTTACATGACTTAATATCCAGTGTCCCCTAAATGGGGCAGAGGGCGTCTACAGTAGTCCTCAATCGCGAACGGTCTTGAGCTTCACGCTTCACCTCGTTCCACGTCATTCCGATCTGCACGCGTAGCATGACCACCATAGACACGGGTTTTGTCGACGGAAGACAAAATGACAGATTGTAAGAAAGTTTTCTACCGTTCTAAGCAAGCGATTTTAAAACTGAAGAGAAGAAATTTTTCTATTCTTCAGTCGACCAAAAGTCTACAATATAAAACATGATGCTCGGGCAGAAAAGATGTCAAGTTAGATAAAAAGAACTTTGTCTATTCTTGGTAGAATAAAGATAGAATTGGTCATGCTGCGCCTGAAGGAGCGGCCACGCTTTCTCTTCCCTTGGAGATTCCAGTCCTCTGGGCGATCCTCACAGTGGGGACATCCGGGCGTTTCCATCCGCCTTATCCAACACAGGAACCTCCCGAAACTTTTGTGTCCGGTGAGGACCTGCGTCAGGCGGAAGATGAGGACGCCGTGGCGCCTCTCCAGCCACTTCTCAAAGAGGGGCACTACCGCCGCAATGGTGGCGTGCCCAGCGCTGGGTTGCGACAGTCGCTCTCTCCATGTGGCCATGAGATCCTGCCGGAGCTCTGTCCGCCGAGCCGCGAGGGGTCGCGGCAGACTTGCGACGCTTGACCTAGCGGTCGATCGGCCTTTCGTGGCATTTCTCCAACAGCTCCAAGTTAAAGATGGTTTCGGACCAGTAGATTCCGAGAATGCGACGCAGACAGCGGTTGACGAAGACTTGAATTTGGCGTGAGATGTCCTTTGTGACCTTCCACGTTTCGCATCCGCGAACCCGCTGGCATAAGTTATTATTTCAACAAGTAAAATTACTAGTAACAAAATCACACAACCTGTATAACATTTGCCTCCACATTTGCGAATTAGCACCACCATTATTTGAATTGTTAATTTTACCTAATTTAGAATTTATGAAGGGTTAAATTGATCCCCCTGGCTTTATGGGGTTAAGTAAACCATTGAAATAGGCATAATAATAAGCATAATACGCCGGGCAGTTTTGCCGTAGTGGTGCCGACAGTGACGAATCGTGGGAAATTCAACTTTAATGCACTAGTATTACAGTACACTAGTACTACTAGGCAATGAATACTACTAGTGTATAATCAGCCTTTTACTGTCCCCACTGCTGGGACACAGGCCTCCTCTCAGTGAGAGGGTGTGGGCCGTAACCCACCACGCGGGCCCAATGCGGGTTGGTGGACGTGACATGTCTTCGAAGTTTTTTGGTTCTAGGACGTGCAGGTTTCCTCACGATGTTTTTCTTCACCGTTTCGAGAGCAGTGGTGACGAAATATTTCACACAAAGTAAAGCGACTGACTGGGTTCGAACCGCCGGGCCACCACTTGACTGCACCCCAGTGGTAACCATGGTGGTTACCACTGGGGTGCAGTCTTATAAGCAAGTATTCTAAAAATATATAATAAAGCAAACTTAAATAATAAAGAATACGTTAATAATCAAGAATAGTAGAAGGTACTTACATTATAAAATCGCTTCGCTCAACCATTATTCCCTCAATCACATACTTTGTTGTAGAAACCTATAGATCTATCACACAAATATGTCTGTGGATTTTGTGAATAATTAATAAATAATATAATAAAGGCGAACATTACGAGGAGCTCGTGGCTAAAGTAATAACAGCGCATGGGTCGATCCATCAGGCTAAGCTACGGTTGCCGGGATTGGTCCATGGATGGGTGACCATCTTTACAGACTCCTCCGTGGCTCGGAAAGCACGTTAAGCCGTTGGTCCCGGCTGTCAATCGTGGGTCTTTGACAGTCGTTACGTGTCGTTAGAAGCCCGAAAGTCTGACAACCAGTCTAAGGTGTATCGTGTTACTCAGTAACTAGGTTGTGGAGGTCAGATAGGCAGTCGCTCCAATGTAAAATACTGGTATCCAGCTGCATCCTGTTAGACTGGAAGCCGACCCCAAGATAGTTGGGAAAAGGCTAGGCAGATTGAAAGCTGAACATTGTTATGCATATATGTGTGTGTGTGTGTATATTCGTTACTACTTAACGCTCAAACAGCTGAACGGATTTGAATGAAATTGAATGGTACCAGGATAGCTTATATCCTGGATTAACACATAAGCTATCATTGCATATTATAAAACAAAGTCCCGCGCCGCGTCTGTACGCGATAAACTCAAAAAGTCCTGAACAGATTTTCATGTGGTTTTCACCAATAGACAGAGTGATTCATGAGGAAGGTTTAGGTGTATAATTCGTACCCGAGTGAAGCTGGGGCGGGTCGCTAGTAACTTATAAAGGTGGGAAGTACTAATTTCACGCGGGCGGCGCAGATATATGCCAACGGCCTTGAGTTCTGCTTGCGTGTTCTGTGCTGAGCTCGCCCAGTAGGTAATAGGACCCCTATACACCTTGTCCGGCACGGGGATCGATCCACGGACTCTGTGCTCTATACTCAGCGTATCTAATAACAGCTGTTGCTGTAAGAGAACCCAATTCCGTGCGAAGCTTGACTTTGTACATATTTATGTGTACTGTATGTTTTATGTGAGAATAAAAAATAAGAATAAATTACCCAAATGACTCCGAATTAAAATCCTACTATCCTTATGTAATACTTATACTATATTATGAATGCCAAAGTTTGATATATAGATATTTGTTATTTAATCACGCCAGAAAGGCTGAACGGATCTGGATGAAATTTGGCACAGAGATAGAATATAGTCTGGAATAGCAAATAGGCAATAATTTGTAATGGGGGAAGTATTAACTTGACGCGGGCGTAGCCGCTGGCAGAAACTAGTAAGTAATATCCTACTCATCATCATCATCTTTCTGCCTTTGTCCCATGTTACTTGGGGTCGGCGCAATACGTTTTTTTCTTAAAATTTTTTATCTGCGTTAGACGTAACTTTATAAATTAATTACACTTTTACAAAAATATTGTTTTAAATATTCACATATCAAATTACGAAGAAAATTGTCTAAATATCCTACAAATATTATAAATGTGAAAGTTTGTAAGGATGTATGTTTGTTATTCTTTCACGCAAGAACGGATTTTGATGAAACTTTACAGTAATATTGCTTATACATCAGAATAACACCTCACCCACACCGGATGTTGACGTGTAAAAGTGTTGATAAAACCTACATAAAAAAAAGAACACATGGGCTAAGTACGAATTCCACACAGGCGACGCCGCTGACAGAAACTAGTATTATTATATATGTATTACTTCAAACTAAAAATTCCAATAGATATTAAACCAACTGATCCACAGAAAATCTCGTGTTCCCGCTATGATTGCAGCTCGCATAAATAACAGCACTTGCTGGAATCGGGCGCCAACACAAAGGTGGGCTCTCCTTTGATATCCGAGGCCAGAGACAATACAGAGCGATAGTCTGGGAGCCAGGGTTTTGTTCAAACCATTTGAAGAGACTTCAGAAATGAACTCTTGAATAAAATCATTTTTGCTTGTTTTTTGAATGCGTTTGGGGACTGAGTTTAATGTTGGTTTTGGTAAAGATGTACCTAATCCCAAGGGTAGGTGGGCTATATAATAGTCATCATCTTCCTGCCCTTATCCCATGTTACTCGGGGTCGGCGTAACACGTTTTTTTCTTCCATTTAGTCCTGTCAGTCGTCACGCTATCACTAACTCCCTCTTCTTTCATATCACTCCTCACACAATCCATCCATCTTTTCTTTGGCTTTCGTCTCCCACTCCATCCATCCAAACTATATAATAGTCTTGAAATAATATATATAGCAGAATCAGTCTTTTAGTATTCCCACTGCTGGGACACAGGCCTCCTCTCTGTGAGAGGCTGTGGCGTAATCCACCACGCGGGCCCAATACTGGTGCATGTAACAATCATGACTTCGAAGTTTTGGTCCAAGGACATACCGGTTTCCTCACGTTATTTCCTTCAACGTTTGGGAGCAGTAGTAATAACATAATTTACACAAAGTAAAACGCCTGCCTGCGTTCGATCTACAACTTGTCAGTTGCGGCCGTTATCACTGAGTCATCACTACTCTATGCTTATAACCTTGGCTTAGGAAGTCAAATCATTTATTTATTTAACAATTTATGTACACACAGAGACAAGCTATAAATAAACAACATAATAAATATGAGTACAAAGGTACTGCTTATTTCTAAAGAAATTTCTGCCAGTAGACCTGTGAAAGGAGAAGTGAAAAAGAAATGTAGACAATATTGTGTGTAAAAACCGAAAAAAGAGTATAAGAAGTCTTAAACTAAGGTATTAAATAAACCTACACATATAACGTTAATATTAATATATATTCATCATGTCCTTTATTGTAAAAAAAAAAACTGGCAACACTGATAAGAAAAGAAACGCTTATATTATAATTAATGACTACAATGTCATGCAAAAACTGTTTGTGCGTGTAAAAATAAAAAGTAATAATAATGTCTAAATGTTTGTGCGTGTAAAAATAAACAGTAATAATATTGTCCTTAAATGTTTGTGCGTATAAAAATAAAAACTAATAATAATGTCCATAAATGTAGGGTGGGCAATGTCTGCTATTGACATACTGAAATGTATAAAAAAAAACTTTTTTACAAAAATACAGCCGACTTCCAAAAAAGAAAATACACAAAAAATTAAAAATAACTGCAATTTCGGAAGTCGGCGTTTGTAAAACTATACTTTCTAGCTTCTGCCAGCAACTTCTGCGTGAAAGTCAGAAATGGTCTGAAGGTAACATACTCCCACAATGAAAATTCTTACGTAAAGTTAAGATGTCTTGTTATTAAGTTTTAATTCTTAGATTACTTCGAATTAGCCAAGATGAAAAGATCTGAGTAGGTACTTAATAAAGTATAAGGTACCTTATTAAAAAGTTTCAAGGAGTTACGATTGTAAAGGTTCTCACAGACAGGCCCGTCCTGATAATGCAACACTGGAATGCCTACAGAAAATTCTACGAAAACGTGTTGTCGCATTGTCAGACTTTGAAAGCGTCATGCACTTAAAAGAATTATGGTGATGAAAACACGACCGACACCGGTAGTTGGGGCACTGCTCCACTACCAATATATCAAGAAGCACATAGCATTTCGCCAGTATTCCCCGAGTTAGGCAGAGGTCTTCTACCTATGGTACACCCACACCCACATTTCGCAACCTATGTTAAAGTCCCATACTATAGAAGTCAAGCCAATTGTCAGCAACCGAGCACAAGCCCAGACCCGGGCTGTTACTGAGAAATTCCAGGTGAAAAAACCCAATAACACTTTGTGCAATTCGGGTTACCGAACCCAGAACTTCATGATGAGTTTTATCCAAATCGCCCACTATAAGTGGGCGATTGCTCCCGACCTTTAAGGTATTTTAGTATTCCGAATACCCAAATATAAAAACGGAACCCATATACGATCACTCGTGCGTCTGTCTATCCGTCTGTCACAGTCCATTTGCTCTGAGTGTACTGGACCGATTCAGTTAAAATTTGGTACACACATGAACTTCTGTGACCCACGGACGTGTAACGTGAATAAATAAATTTTAAACATGGAGTTACTTGGGGGATAAACAAGAATTTTGGAAGTTAAATCTTCTTTAGGCGCGTTGAGCATTTTTGAGATGGAAAAAAACAATTGAACTCGCGTGACACCGACACCTCTATGAGTGCTACGACGCGTGGCACACAGTTTTCACTTCTGTCGGCAGTCCCCATGACTGCCTATTTTTTTAAAATGTTTTTCATACTGGTCCGTGCTAATATCAAAAATAAGGGCTGATTGCAAGAGTCCCAAATATATATTTTTCATAATTTAAAAATAAAGAGTTTTTAAGTAATTTAAGAAATTAGGTGAAAAATTACCATTCACAACCTTTTTCTCCGAAACTACTAAACCTAAAACAGCATGTAGTTGTTTACTTAAACATTACAGAAAAACCTATAAGAAGTTTAGAGTTTTAAAAAATCTGCCGGTCGATTCTGTTAATAGCTCACCGTGAAAACCTAGGTGGAGTGAGCGTGAAGTGAACTGTCATTCCACCTTGATTGTATGGATTGACAGCCCACTTCACGTTCACTTCACCTAAGTATTCACGGTGAGATTTTACAGAATAGCACTACTGTTCAAAAATGTCATTCGTTCGGAAACCCATTGCGCGCGAGTCCGACTTGCACTTGGCAGGTTTTTTATCTGAAAAGCCTACCTATTCAAACTATTTGGAGTATTCTCTTTTATTCTTTCACTTCAGTAAGAATACACAATACAGGTGCATTTTCCGTCTTCTAAAGTCCTTAGCAAAAATAAAAAATACCTAACTCCTGGTCTAAATCGGGGAAAAAATAAAAAAATATAGATACCTGCCTTTATCGTAAATCTCGGCTTTCTTAAAGATTGATTTGAAGAGAAAATCCTTTGAATAACGGAGATTAGAATTCACAGGTTCCTCGTATATATTTTATTCGTTCGAAACGACTCCATTGCTTTGCTGTGCTAAGGAGAATTTGAAGCATTTTACATCCTTGTACATAGTTCGTCGAATTTGGGAAAAGATCTAGGAAAGGTGTAACGTTTACCTACATTTTTCATTCAGGCGGTGAGTCTCATATCCTGCCCAGGGGTTGTGGATAAATTCGAAACAGAGTTACCGCGCCCCTGGCACTCAGGGCAGGGAAGGAACAGGGGCTACGCCTATGTACCAGTATGGTGTGCATCGTAATTACATAACTCAGCACTCTCAGCGCTTGTTACATGAATAAGGGTTTTAGTTACAAACAGAATAAAACGATTGAAATCTCTGTGTGAATCGACCAAACTCGACACTGGCATTCGATGAATTTACGGATGACATTTGATAGTGAGTACAGTCTCGTAATTTGGTCACTCCTATTTGTCACTCGTTATTTTGTAAGCCCTTTTTTTGGGTTCCGTACCTGAAGTCCAACCGGAGCCATATTGCTGTCACTCACGTGTCCGTCTGTCCGTCTGTCTGTCTATCGTCTGTCACAAAATTTTGTTCCAAAGAATTTTTAACTTCCCATGGACCTATGATCTTGAAAGGACACTGGAAACACCCGCTTTTCGAAAAATCGCGGACACTAATGAAATCTATATCAGTTGTACACATACCATAACTGCTTTAACACTGTGAAGTTTTTTTTTCTCTCACATATGGAAATGCTGAGAAAATGAGGTAATTGTATTTTGGTTTATTTTGGTGGCCCGACACGCACTTGACCGGTTTTTTTACAATAGCCTTTGAAATTATTTTTCTTTCTTTTTTTTTTTCTTTATATTAATAATAACAATAATTTCACACTATGATTGTTGATTTACTGCTCCCTCATAACGAGAACCTCATGAAAGCTGGGAAAGAAAAGCAAACAAAGTATCTTGATCTGACTCGCAAGGTTATCTTCATGTAGGAGGTGGAGACCGCAGTAATTGTGCCGGTAGTCGTGACGGCCAATGGCTTAAGGTGGGCGCCAAGGCAGCCCGCGAAATTCAAATTTTCTTATGTTTTTTGCAATTTGCTGGTTAGCTACTGATTGTATCTTGGTTAAAATATGATCCGCGGCCGTAGCAAGTATGTATTTATAGAATCATAATCATTAAAATCATCAATCTCTTTCAGTTAGAATTGATGTCAAATGTTTTCATGAAATCATAATATTTGGCATCAATTCTTACTGAGAGAGCTGTATTGATGATTTTAATGATTACAGTTCTGTAAATACGTATTTGCTACGGCCGCGAATCATATTTTGACCAACATACAACCTGATCCAAGAGCCTCGACCAACATCTGATCCCGGCTGTACACGCTCGTCTCGTTCAGCTCTCGTCGGGTAGAGGCTCGACACTAGAGCCACCGCAAGACGCGACGCGACGCGATGAGAGAGCACCATCTACACACTTGTCTTCGGCCTGTCTCGTGGATACTCTCGTTGGGCAGTTGGATCAAGGCCTTGATTCAGAAAGCTTGATGCAACCTGCCCACGGCGCGTTTTGTTAGGATATTTAAGAAAACATTAACTTCGTTTTTGGCTCTATAGTTTAACTTCTACTAAAGTTACTACTTACTATAAGTGAAAACTTGTAATAGGGAATATGCACGAAAAAATATTTGTTATCTAACCAGTTTATCGATAAATATACTACAATAGGGTACGAACAGTGAAAGCAGAATCAAATTTGATTAAACGAGATATAACAATTTTAAACAAATATATCTGTCCCTCTCTCGAAAACGCTGTTTTCTATGGCAGTTGTATGGGCGTCATGTCCTTTGACGTCAAAGAACACCTCGGACTTCTCTTTCTAATTATCAACTTTAAGGCTTTATAACTTCGTCGCTGATGATGATATTTTGAAAATTCCTTCATATTTGTTGTTAATAAGTCTCCAATTGAACAAATAAAAAAATATCATGCTTATGCCCTATTGTCCTTAAATTTTTAAGCATGTATGTATTAGCTGTAAGTTTGCCTGAAAATATAATAAAATAAAATTCCTCTCTCAGGAGCCCTGATCACCGGTAACTTGAACCCTATTCCTGATACCGGTTTTTTTTATGGTGGAGCGGGAGGGCGTGTCAGACAAAGAAACCCCTGGGCAGGGCTATCATTTTTCATTTTTTTATATGTTAATATTTATTTATTAAAGTAGGGTTTGACACGTTCTTAACTCTAAATACTCAATTCCGAAATCGGACCTGTGTTTGAACCATACGTGAGTGACTTGAGGATGGGAAGAATGTACAAGTTGACGAGTCATTGCTTAAGGGCCTAACTCCGCTCCAGTGGCGCCCTCTATAAAAAAAAATCATATCATGGCATAGATAATAAGGATTAAAGAATCCTGTGTTGCGTTTGTTATAAAGAGGTTAAGGTATTTTTACGTTGTTAAAACAGGACTAAAAATGTTTCATATCCAAAGTAGTAAGCAAAAGTGTCAAAAACGGCTGTTTTTGGTACTTTTACATAGGATTCTTCAATCTTTATTTTCTATGCTTTGCTACGATTTTTTATTCAATGAGGGCGCCACTTAGCGGCTATATGGGCCTTAAGGAATATAGGATTTTTTTAACCGACTTCGAAAAAGGAGGAGGTTATCAATTCGGATGTTTGTATTTTTTTTTTTTTTTTTTTTTATGTATGTTCGGGCATAACTCCGTCATATATTGACGTATTTGCAAAATTCTTTTTTTGTTGGAAAGGGGTTTATTCCGAAATGGTCCTATTTAAATTTAAAAAAAATCTGATGATGGGTTTCGGAGACAGACAACGGAACTCTTCAAAAATTTACAGCAAATCAACCGCGATTGCTGCTATCGTATGTCTATGAATTGTTAACACAGTTTAATTGGGAACCACAACTAAAAAGTGAAAAATAAAAAATAATTTTACAAAAAAATAGAACCGACTTCCAAAAGAAAGTGCAAAATAACTTTAATTTCGGAAGTCGGTGTCAAAAAACGAAGACACAAAACAGGAACACCGACTTCCGAAATTAAAGTTATTTTGCACTTTTTATTGGAAGTCGGTTCTATTTTTTTGTAAAAAAGTTTTTTTTTTATCTCATCTCCCAGGGCGTGTCAGACTCTTACTGACTGATACCCACCCCTGTTCCTTCCCTGCCCTGAGTGCCCAGGGGCGCGGTAACTCTGTTTCGAATTTATCCATAACCCCCGGGCAGGCATCGGCCATGACGGGTCCCGTCATGATTGCTGACAACTCTTTGAGGCGCGCCTGGAACACTACGCGCCGTCGACTCTCGGGCCTGATCGGACGGTGAGCTACCCATTACTCGCCGTCCGCAGGCCCGGGTCTATGGTGGCCGGAGATCATCTCGCGGCGCCGGAAGCCCCAGGTGTCTCCTACGGCGGCTGCTGCTGAGGGCGTAAGATCGACTCTGTTGTTGAGCTTCTCTCACCCATGCCGCCTCCCTCTTCGCGAGCATTACTGCTTCACAGAAGGAGGAGACTGCTTCCCATTCCCTCCGTACCATGGCCTGAACCAGGGCCGGGCGCGAGAGATCGCAGCCGCCTATCGCATCCACCTGGACACGGCGGTGCTCCGCCCAAGCGTGGCAGATCTCCACCGTATGCTCCACCGTGTCGTTTGGGCGATCCGCGCAATAGTAAGATTTGACCTTTAGCTGTATAAAGTTGTTCATGGCCGAATAGCTCATCCCGTTGTCTGTTTCCCGCCTGGAAATAGACTACTTGACCAAGTAATTATGTAGATACTCATCGACGTATTCAATCCCCATCCTCCACGGTGATCCTGCGATGTTTGCTTTTCGTTTTTTTTTTCAACTTTGTCGATAGTAAAATGGTCTAGCATCTGAGTCTTTTATTGCTTTATACATATCTTTATACCTACATATAATTCGGTTGTACGTATTTTTGTATCTAGACTCCTCTAAAACGGCTGGACCGATTTTGATGAAATTGTGTGTGTTTGAGGGGTGGTGCTGCAATCTGGTTCAAGGATTTAGTTTTGATGACTGCTTCAACCAGACGAAAAGCCAACTTTTGGACAGGACAAGTATGTAATCAAAGAATAAAAATGCTTGAATCATGATACGTATGATTTTACTAAAACAAAATGACAATTAAATAAAGAAAGTGGGTGATAGACGCAAGAGCAAGTAGGTATCCGTACTCATGGCTCGACGATATTATTCACGCGTAAACTGACCGGCGGAAAAGGTACGTGGACTTGCTCGTTAGTCTATCAGTTACTTTAGAATACCTCGGTTAGAGCTCGGACATGTAGATATACTAAAGCCATATAGAAAAAATATTAGATATAATATTAAATAATGCCTATTAATTATAATAAGTTGAATCTTACAATAATCTAGGGTCTAGCCGCACATCCTAGCGCGACAAGACCCTAGTCTACCTAAACTTAAGTAAGTACTTAAAACAAAATGAAATGAATGTTGCCATCATTTCGTGTTTCAAAAACATTTCATATTTTTTTATATTTAGTAAGGAAATGAACGCGAACTTATAAGTAAATCTGTCGAGGATAAATTAGTTCTACTCAGTAGTAAGTACGTAGTGGTGATGGGAGAGGTGAAAGTGAACTCTTCAACGTCTTCACTTCTCGTGCTCATTCAGATCAAGCTTCCTTCTTCAGACAACAGTTGAGGACATCGATATTAGAAGTTATTTTTATAATTCTATTGTTGAGGCACACGTCGACTTCACTGCTTTGCTCAGAGTAACCGGCTGTACGTCTATAAAGAGAGCGTAATAATGCACAATTAATTTAATTAGAAAATTATTAACAAACAGATCCGAGAAGGAGAGACTTTTCTTCCCCTATATTACAAGTAATGTCCTCCGACTCTACTCTACCTCAAATCACAAAATTGACACAATCGAGGCTTTTCTTCCGCTGCTATGGCAAGTGAGTCGAGTGAAGGTTCTTCACCTGGAACATGGGCCTAAGGCATTGGCACCGACATCGTCAGTACACCAGAGGAAAACGTCTGATCAAATTGCTTATTATTACAATAGGTCTACCCGGAAAAACATTCTTAAAATTTCCTTACTCTTGTATGCGTAACATTTGATTACGATGGCGGGAACTTCGCATCTTTCACCCTCGTAATCTTCTGTGCATTGGCAGACTGGCTCGCTCTCCTTATTCAGGGAACAAATACCGTTGTTTAAGCAATACTGATTGCATGGGTTGGCTTTCTTTTCCACAGAGTTGCCGGCATTACATCTGAAACAACGGACATTTGAAACAAGGTAGCTCAATAAACAGAGAAGCCAATAAAATTGTGATAACTAGAAATGTGAAGAAATGGGTCACAAAACGCACAGTCAAACGCACATCAGTAGTCGGTCTCACATAAACACCAGTAGGTACTAGGAACCCGGTAGAACTCATCTGGAACATGCAGGCAAGGAGGTTAGTAGTAGTATTTCCAATACCCAGTAATGATGAACAAGGATGAACAATTGAAATTGGCGTTGGAGGAAGAGTGGAACAACTTACCCCAGGAATTAATTTATAGCATCAATAAAAGTATGGGAAATCGTATACAGGCTATAATAAGAGCCAGTGAAAGTAATACTTGCTATTGATTTTAAGTTTTTTGTGTTGTTTTACGAAATAAAAAGGTAAAAAGTCAAAAAGCAAAAAGGTTACTTTAGTTTTTTTCATTATTTTTTTCCAAAAACTATCGTTGTGGAAATAACCTTAGTATTTATTTTAGTTATTTTAACCATAACAGATAGAGATAACAGAAAAAGCAATAAAAAATAAAGCTACTAAAATCAACCTTTTTTTTTGTGTTGAAGGCACTATCGATGTCAAATTGTTACCAATTGTTTTTTTATTTGGATCAAATTTCACAAGTTTTCCCGTAGTTGTCCCTTATGGCAAGAGGTGAGCCTATTGCCATCAACCGGGCGCTAGTCCAAGCTCTGGGCTGGGTCACAGGAGTGATAGAATAGAATAGAATAGAAATCATTTATTCGACACAGACACAACACAACAGCAACAAACAAAAGGAAAAAAGAAGTACACAAAGAAACAATAAAATTGTGCTGAGCGTGCCCATACCGAAAGGGTTACCATCTCAGCATTTGCTGGGCGTTGGACACCCAGCGTGATCGAAAGAGTCACCGCGGCCCTGGCATAAACAATTGAAGGAACATGGGTGGGTTTAGTCAGTAAGAGTCTGACATACCTACCCTCCCGCTCCACCCAGAGCGGGAGTAGCTATTTGATGATTTCCCACCCAAAACAAATAACAAGCCTAGTGATTCTCGATACGATATCATCAATAAATTTGGAAACTAAAATTACAATTTTACCTTATTTTTTTTAGCATTTTGAGTACACTATGCTGTGAGAAGGAGAACAGTTAAGTGAAACCATTATTTGCCACTATAGACATTTTTTTTTTCTTTACAACTTTAGCATGCAATGTATTCATAAAATATCAGCTGACGCTCGCACATTACCTCGAGTTCAAAGTGCGCGCGCACTCGCCGACAGCCGCGCCGCCAAGGACCTTATGTCCACGCGACGCCGACGTAAAGCGAAAGGTATCCGTTTGCATTTAGGTTGAAATCTACATTCTGGCTTCGGAAGCGTTCTCCTTACACCCTATATATGCTTGACTTGGGAATAGAACCCCATGCTCAGCTTGTCCCTGGCTAGCCTCGAAGATGTGACGAGATAACCTGCCTATACAGGGTGTAACGGAAACGTGTGGTCATATTTTAGGAGCCGGTTCTGCCCATGGAAATGAATAACTTTCTCTAAGAAAAAATAGAAAATTCCAAAAAAAAAATTGGAATTTCCGTACAAAGTTATCATCAGCTGATCTATATTTGTATGGGAGGTAAACATTTTTTTTTAGAATTTCCTCGGATTTTCTTGAAGAAAGTTGTTCATATCGGTGTGCAGATGCAGTTCTTAAAATATGACCAAACCTTTCCGTTACACCCTGTATATATAAAATTCAAAGTCCTGACTGACTGACTCACTTTTTCTTTATTGCTGAAAGGCACGCGTTTGACCACTATCTCACCTGATGGTAAGCGATGATGTGGTCGAAGATGGAGCAGGCTTGCCTAGAAGTAAAGTGCTCAATTGGGCACGGGAGTTTCCACATGATACATTCTGAAGGTCTGATGATGACCAGGTAAGCGCTTATCGCTTCTCGATAACAGAAACAAAAAAAAATAAACAATAGTGAATAGGTTACTTCTAGGCAAGCGTGCTCCATCGTCGACCACATCATCGCTTATCATCACGTGAGATCACTATCTCAAGTGGTCAAACGCGTGCCTATCAACAATAAAAAAATAAAAAAAAACAGTTAGGATGACCTAGCTTTCAACATTTATTGAATTGAGCACCGGTGCTACTACATGATACATTTGGAAGGTCTGATGATGACCAGGTAAGTGCTTATCGGTTCTTAATAACGGAAAAAATATATAATTGAGCACGGGAGCTACTACATGATCAATTCTAAAAGTCTGATGATGACCGTGGGGTAATTGCTTAACACACTATCAATAGCAATGGTTTTCATTTTGAGATTTCCACATCATTAATTGCATTATTGAAGTTGTCGAGCAGTTTTTCGAACATTTCATATGTTCAAAAAATTTGTGCAATGGATTAACAATATCCATCAAAATGATTTAGAATAAAAAGGGCAGGAGGTTTGTGAGTGTTTTTTTAACGTGCTACTCTCTGAAAATACCACTCTTTGTATTACTAATATGATAAAGTGGAAGAGTTTTTGATGACGTTTGTTTTTTATATTGCAAATAAAAAAGAAATAAAAATAATATGTATTTATTTTTCTGTAACAGGGACTGAAAGGTGCTCTTATAAATTCGAATTGGAGCTACTAGGGCATGTGGGGTATCATATGAAAGAGCGCTGTTTGCACATTCTCAAACTGATGAAAAATGTAAAAAAATTGCGTTCCCCCCCTTATCTCCGAAGTTTGCATAGGGAAAAATTTGAAATTATTTTATGTGATAGAAGTTTATGTAAAGATTACAGGAAAAACAAAACAATGCCTATAAATAGCACACTTTTTCAGCAATCATCAATTAAAATTACATTTGAGTGTCCACTTTGTCTCTGTCAGCGCTGACCTAGACTAGAGTCAAGAGCAAACCCATCTAAAATAAAAAAACATTAGTTCCACTATCGGTAAAGAGATGGCGCTGACTTAAAATTGCAATATTAAGTTATTTGACTTAATACACCGCAGTATTAAAATTTTCTTACGAATTAGTAACACATTCAAAATATTTATAATGATGGTACGGAACCCTCGGTGCGCGAGTCCTGTTACAACAGCCGAGTGTACGATCACCATCCAACGCAGGGATACTTGATTATAACAAGCGTACCTACAGTGAGATGAACACGTTTTACCTGAATTTAGTGTCTCCTTCAGCAACAGTACAATTATTGTCCTTATAGGCAGAAATTTCGCATCTATCACCATCGTAATCTGCTGTGCACTGACAGACTGCTTCATCCTCCTCATTCAGGGAACAGACACCCTTGTTTAAACAATACTGCTGGCACGTGTTTACTTCGCATCTTTCCCCAGAGTAACCAGCTTTACAACTGAAATAATGAAGATAAAAACAGCGTTACTCGATTGATACAGAGACCAACAAATATTTGTGACGAGTGACAGGCAAACGAGGTGCGCGACCACTGCGCGTCTATCAAAGTGATGTACGTAATTTCTTTGCAACGCACATCAAACAAGGTTTACAAATTCATTTTTATTAATTTGATCAGTTTATTACCAAAATCTATTATGGACACGTGTTTTTATCATGTATCAAATAAAGGCGACGATACAGTGAAATTTCGTGTGACGTAACACCTAAATTAAAATGTATCACATTTTTCCTTCAAATGACGTAACAAGCTCCTACTCCGTTTGGATGCGTTTGATTTTTGTCGTTTTTTATTGATTTGGTAAAAACAAAATACGTGTCCAATATTTTTAGACAATCTAACTTACGGACAAATAGAAGTAGGTACAATTATATAGGGTGACTGGTAATTAGTGACCGATACTTAAACACGTGATTGTACTCATGATCACAAACAACTTTCCCAAAGAACCTTTTTTTTTTACACGTATTCACTTTTTTCACAATAACAACAGTTTGAAATTCGCGCGCGCGTGTGGGCAGTGACCGCCGCGATCAGCTAGGATATTATACTTCTATTTATCGCGTGTACTTTGAAATCGCAAAACAAAATTTGCTGTTTGCTACATTTTGCTAAGCCATGGAATGTTTGAATGAACATTTAATTCATATTGCTAAACTGGTGGGATTTGAATTTAGGATCTGCTTATGTGGTTAGAAAGTTTTCATAAATGGGCCTTATTTATGAAAACTTTCTAACCACCTAGACAGATCCTAAATTCAAATTCTAGGTCTATATATCCCAGTTAACAAGACACTTTAATCATTTAAAGTTATTATGTACTTACAATAAAGTAATAATAATTATTGTGTACAATAATGATCGACACGAGTCAGTGTTCTATGTATTCTAATTTTATATTTCGTAGCTTTTTTTTTTCACCATTGAATGGCTCGCGTTTGACCAATATACTTACGAGTTTCCTTCTGAGAAACGTTGATGGTGATTGGTGATGACTTGGATGCTTAAGGTGGAAGCTCCAAGGTAGCCCGCAAAATTAAAAATTTTCTTACGTTTTTTGCAATTTGCAGATCAGTGACAGGTTGTATCTTGGTCAAGATTTGATTCGCGGCCGTAGCAAGTATGTATTTATAGAATTATAATCATTAAAATCTTCAATACAACTCTCTTAGTTAGAATTGATTCCAAATGTAAGTATTTCATGAAATCATGTCATTTGGCATCAATTCTAACTGAGAGAGATGTATAGAAAAAACATAGTCAAACTTTTAGTCGACTCTTCACGTGACCAGAGGGCTGGCCTTTTTTCGGCCAACGAATCAGCATTGCCATTCAACGTGGCAATGCTGCCAGCGTTCTGGGCACTTTTCCCATTGACAGCGAGGTGGACGAATTTTTTGATGCCCAATGAGCTTTACCACTACCGGATTTTTTATGCCTCTTGTACATATTTTATTTATTAAGTTATTTATTAGTTTAGTATAATATGTATTGTAGTTATAGTCTGATAAATAAACAAGAAATATAGTTTTTAATGTTTATAATTCTATAAATACATACTTGCTACGGCCGCGAATCAAATTTTGACCAAAATACAACCTGACACTGACCTGTAAATTGCAAAAAACGTAAGAAAATTTGAATTTCGCCGTCAACCCTAGAGCATTCACCTTAAGGCTCTGTTAAAGTTAGGTATACCTATCTAGGCGTCTAGGCTTGGGTCACACCGAGACGCTGCACGAACTATATGAGTTAGCGAAACAATATAGAACTTTATTTACAAAACAAAAATGTACACAAAACATTATGAGAAAATTTTAATGAACCACGTGGCTTCACGATGCACAGCGCTAAACAACTGCTTTCTTCAAGCATTGTAAGCTGACCCTAAATACCTTCCCTAGTCCTTAATGAGATGAACATGTTTTACCTGCATATGGGTTGTCCCTCAGCACTGACACTACAATCTCCTTGGAAGCAATAGTTCTGACACATTGAAACATCGGATCTCTCACCGGAGTAACACAGTGTATCGTCAACACAGAACAGGCTAACTTCTCTAGAGGCTGACTTCAAGTTCAGACTCTTCAGAGCTTCGCAGCTCTTCATTTCCCGTGTTTGTTCCGCAATCGTATAATTGGCTGCTATACGTTGACACGTATAACCGCCTGAGTAAAACTTTAAAAATAGTTTGGCTTCCCCATGATGTGATGGATTCTTCGGTAATTGCCAAATTCCCTTTGGATTGTCGCCCTGCCAGTAGATGAAATCTTTTGATACGGCCAATGAAAATCCTCCATAAGTTTCGTTCCTTACAATGTCTAATGTTTTTCTGTCCCTTCCATCAAAATTGGCACTTTCAATATACAGCTGATATTCACCATTTACTTGTATTGTTTCAGTCCAGTATATTTTCTGTGTCTGTTGGTCGATGGCCAAGCTTAGTCGTTGATAAACTTCACTGTTTCTTAAAACTTCTCTCCCGGAGCCATCAAACCGAGCCCTCCCTACCTCATTAGCTGTGACCCAGTAAATATACCTGTAATTAATAAATATTTATAAACATTCACAAAGTCCAAAAACAATTTTGTTGAAACCCTAGACTTATAGGCAAAACTCCGGAACATAAAAAATATACTTTTTAGAATACAATTTAATTTTAGAATTTGATATTAAAACTAAACATCGTTATCTAAACTATTAACTATTAAAATATAAAGTTTACTACCATAAATACTAGGACGAGGTACATGAAAGATAGGCTTATTTGCGAGTATATCTAAGATTTATTCCTATTCAATTACTTTTATATAATTATAAATGTCCTCAATGTATCTGACTTGATCTTATTAATTTTATAACTCAAATTAGTTGTTTAACTATTTTATTCATAATATGCCATGAGTGTAGAGACTCATTAATATATAAACGTTTCCCGGAACTTTGTAATAGTTACAAACAAAAATAACGTTACTTAAAAGTTTTAATTAGTATTTTTAAGTTAATGTAAAAGTTTGTCTTAAGGGTCTACTACACCCGGGCCTGCGGACGGCGAGTAGTGGGTAACTCGCCGTCCGATCAGCACCAGGCCCGAGAGTCGACGGCGCGTAGTGTTCCACGCGCGCCTCAAAGAGTTGTCAGCAAAAGGACGGGGCCTGCCACGGCCGATGCCTGCCCGGGGGTGGAGGATAAATTCGAAAGAGTTACCTCGCCCCTGGGCACTCAAGGCAGGGAGGAACAGGGGTGGGTTTTAGTCAGTAAGAGTCTGACACGCCCTTCCGCTCCACCCTAGAGCGGAAGAAGTCATAGGATGATTTCCCACCCACCAAAAAAAAAAAAAAGGGTCTACTACCGGCCAAGTGGCGCCCTCATTGAATTAAAAATCTTTGCATAGTATACGTTGTTGGTACTTTTGCCTACTACTTCGGATACAAAACATTCTGAGACCTGCTTTAACAACATAAAAATACTTTATCCTTTGTAACAAACGTGACGTTGGATTCTTTAATATTTATTTTCTATGTTATGCTACGATTTTTTATTCAATGTGCCCCGCCACTTAGCCACTAGCTTCTGCCAGCGTCTTCACCCGCGTGGTATTTATACTTCCCTCCATTATTAAGTATAGCCTATTGTGGGGTCTTTACCGTTCATGATTACAGGCCTTATTTTGTGTTGTGTGTGTGTGTTATGTGTTAATCTAGGCTGTGGCCTACCTGTGTGCAAAAATTCACTCAAATCATCTACAGCTGTTTTTGCATGATTGACAGCCAAACATACAAACTTTCACATTTATAAAATTAGTAGGATTTAAAAAATATATGATTTTTGTGACACTCCACTAATTGCCACCTGTGGAATATTTGTCATTGCGGGGATCCGACGACCATCTGTGGTCTTCTTTATCAGTTACATTTTACACAACGATACTTTCTGAATGAAAATGCTTGACTTCTTGATGAAAATACCAAAAAGTCTATGATTGTTTATAATATTTCAGAAGTTTCCTTAATTCCTCATGGATTGCATTATCAGATTTGATGAAAATGGGACCAATCTGGAACTATATCCTTTCAAATAAAAAAGAAGCTACCAAACCGGTGTAGAAATGACGGAGTTTTGAGGTAAAAAACATAAAAAAAAACTAAAACCTCCTTTTTAACCGACTTTCGAAAAAAGAGGAGGTTCTATGTTCGGCTGTATGTATGTTTTTTTTTTATAATAAATAAATTTATTTCAGACCAGAGTCCATAATTAAAAACATTACAATCAGATAACATACACACACACGTACAATCAAAAATTAAAAATACACATTAGAATTACAATGTCAAAATTAAAATCAAAATCAAAATTAAGTGTTTTATGTGTGTCCGCCGATTTCTCCGTCAGTTGAGGACCGATTTTCTAAATTCTTTTTTTATCCGAAAGAATATACTCCCGAGGTGGTCCAATATACATTTTATCGAAATTGCTTCAGCACTTTTGTGAGAAACTGAACAAAAACGAAAAAAACCGAATACCTCGATGACGTTATGGTGTTCTCCAAATGTTTAAAGTCCACGTTCCATGTTATTGGGGTTTTTAGTTCTGGGGTATAACAACTAAAAAGTGAAGAATAAAAAACTTTTTTACAAAAAAAAAACAACCGACTTCCAAAAAAAAAATACATTAAAAATTAAAAAATAACTGTAATTTCGGAAGTCGGAGTCAAATAACGAAGAAGTAAAATACAAACACCGACTTCCGAAATTAAAGTCATTTTTTAATTCTTAATGTATTTTTTTTTGGAAGTCGGTTGTTTATTTTCTTCAAGTCGATAAACAAAGCTTTCTTTTTTTATGTTCCGTTAATTTTGCCGATGTGTATAAGATTATATAATTAGTAACGTACCCTCCACAGCTGTCCACGGCGATATGATAGTGGTAGCTGTTCACCATAGGTTTTAAGACAACTGCTTTGTGAGAAGATGCAGCGGGATTTAATGAAAACGAGTATATAAAATTTCCGTCCTTCCAAAAGAGTAATTGTGTGACCGGGTCATAGGCGACGCTCGTGTAGCCTCCGGTTGCTTTTTTCGCGACCAAAAGGTTAATTTTCTTGGTTGACAGGTCATAGCTAGATATGGACATGACCGAGTTCATGACGTCGGCAAACAGCACCCTGTCGTGAACTGGATCGTAAGTTATCGCATGGATATAATACGCCGGAATGGGTTCTGAGTGCGTTAGTGTTCCGTTGTAAAAAAATAATAATTGTTGGTCTGCGCCCAGGATGATGTCTGAAACACGAAAATATTCTTTTATTTTCTTCATGTACAAAAAAGCATACACATATTTTATAAATATCATCATCATCAGATCAGCCTTTTAATGTAAGAGCGTCGCACAATGATTGTTGATATAGCTGTCGCTCATGACGAGAACCTCGTGAAGGCTGAGAAAGATAAAAAAACAAAGTATCTTGATCTGGCTCGCGAGGTTTTCGACATGTGAGAGGTGGATACAGCAGTCATTGTGCCGATAGTCGTGACGGCCAATGGCTTAATAGCCAAGAGCCTCGACGAACACCTAAGGAGGCTCTCGTTGGGCAGCTGGATCAAGGGCTTGATCCAGAAGGCAGTACTCCTAGACACGGCGCGCATAGTTAGGAGGTTCCTCTCTCAGGAGCCCTGACCACCGGTAGCTTGGACCCTATCCCGATACCGGTGGGCTACTATTTTCTACTATTTTTGCTCTTACTGCTGGGCCACAGGTCTCCTCTTAGTAAGAGGGGTTAACAAATATATAGATTTTTATCTAATTGATAAATAGATCTTTCCTTTTCTTTGATGCATAAGTAATATATTTTATGAAAACAAAAGGTTTCCAAATTACTTGCATTGCTACCAGTCTAGGTACTTACCTCTCGAGAACTACCTTTCCTTAATCGTATAATTTTAGGACTTTTCGTTTAACAACTATGCCATTCATGTCAATGAGGCCTATACAAAAATTCGTTTATTAACAATGGGCTGCTTTCATGAAAGATCGATTTATTTTTTCTTCTGAATGTTTTTCCTTCTATGTGTATACAGGCTGTAACGGAAAGGTGTGGTCATATTTTAAGAACAGGTTCTGCCCATGGAAATGAACAACTTTCTCTTAGAAAAAACAGAAAATTCCCAAAAAGAAAATTAAACTTTCCATACAAAGTTATCATCAGCTGATCAATATTTGTATTGGAGGAAAAAACAATTTTGAGTTTTTCCTCAGGTTTTCTTGAAGGAAGTTGTTCATATCGATGGGCAGAACCGGCTCTTAAAATATGACCACACCTTTTAGTTACACCCTGTATATGATACTAAAATTTTTGCAAAATTTAGTGCTCATATTTAATAGCATATAAAATATATATTATTCAGAACGGCCGATACTGAGGCTGCACAGAGACCGCAGCGAGCCGCGCCAAGACTATTTTCAAAAATTACTAGTAGAGGTAAAGTTTTGGGAGTCGACAATATTTTTTTTTGGAAATTTCCTCTTCTTTCAGGATCTTTTATTTTATTTTTCATTTCCTACCTTTAATAGTTTTCGAGTTATTATCAAAAAAGAGATCACTCTTTTTTGGAACCTTTAATTGTTTATAACTTTTTTCATTATTGATGTGCGGATTTGAAACTTGCACATTTTTGTAGACGTCATTACGGGTCCAATGAGCTATCGTACGTATTTTAACTCATATTAGCTAGAATTAACACATTTTACAATATGTTAACCAGACTATTAGTCAGTAGCTACTTTACTACCCACGTCTATGGCTCTTCCAGGCAGAAAATGTTGAATTCAGAACCTGTTAATCAGTATAAACTTATCACATTATTATTATTATTTTTTTATAAATAGGGACCTAGGCACTGGTAACAAGGCGGAATTGCCTTGAGCTTTTGTAAAAAATTGACCTAACCTGTATGTGTGTAAGTAACGAAGAGACAAAAATATTAGGTATTTACCTATGAAGTAGTCGTTTTATTAAACTGGTAACTTTGAGCTGTGATAACATTGGGTTGACTTGGAATTATAAGTCCAAATAAATTTTATATTCAAAAAAAAAAAATAAAGGCATGATATTCTTTTTTTTTTATTATTTGTAATATCGCTGTATGGGAGTTTAGTTATTTGTGCCCATCATGCAGAAATAAATCTTAGTGTGGAGGATTCTTAACAAAGAAAAAAATAAATAAAAAAACCGGCCACACACATTTAGGGTACCGTACCAAATGAGGAAATTATCAAAGAAAAATCTAATTTATCAATATTTTGGTATTTGTTAGTATAGGTTATCACCAAATTTCTAGTTCTTAAGTAAATGAGAAGTTAAAAAATTCTTCGGAAAAAAAATGTGTCATACGATGGACAGACAGACGGTCAGACGGACACGTAAGTCACAGCAATAGGGCTCCGTTTGAATCCTTTGGGTACGGAACCCTAAAAATAAGGTTCACAAAAAAATATCTAATTCATTCTAAACAAATTTTTGTTGACGGTTCTGGTAAGCATAATAACATTAACAAACAATAAAATAATCGTTCAAGACTCTTATACTCACCCCAGGAGAAAGAATGCGTCATTCCTACGAGCAGTGCTAACAACGCCAACACACGCGTGCTACACATCTTGTAGTACTATAATATAATATAGTGAACTCTCGTTGAACACAAAAACCAAGTGCTGGTTTTGTATTAAGTCGACGCCATTTATAGGTAGTAACTATTTCCTGTTTTTAAAGAATTCATGGGTTACTCCTGATTATAAATGGTTAAAATAATTCGTTATCATTCGCTTGCTTGTGCCCATGGTTTTAATTAGATAAATCTAATTAGGTATAAAATAATAATGTTACTAATGCGGTTTTGTAGTGTTTATCGCGAATACTGACTTCCTTTGCGATAACGAGCATGGCAGCAACGGATGACTCTATTTTGCACAATGTGCTATTAATATCATTTAATAAAAAAATAAAAGTCTGTTCCCTGGTATGTCACATCAATTGAGAACGTCTGGTCAGATTTTATTTTTATCTTTTTATTGTTCGTAATATAATTAAAGTAAGGGTCTCTGGTTTAAATACCAACTTTAGTGTAGGATTTGACGAACCAATTAAATGTTTAAATTACCTCTGTCTCCGTCCTTCAAAGAATTTGGACTCGACTGACGAAAATCTTTAAAAAGGTAATTTACTCGGGATTAGAGAAACACCTCACCTCTATTAACTTTCTTTACTAAACACAGTATGGGTTTCGTTCTCCATTCAAAACATTAACAACCACGGCTGACACACGCTCATCAGTGACGTCACCATCAAGTCGCCGATCAGTCGATGATTGTATGCAATTTTCTGCAAATCCACTGATTTTTTCTAATCCGGCTCGGGAAGGACCAAATTGTTCGGGAATTTAGTGGGACTCTTCTAAGAATCAAGCCTTGATTGCGAACAAAGGTGGAAAAATCGATGTGAGATGCAAGTATACAGATACACCTGACAATTACTTATAAGACTAAGTAAAAGCGCTGTTCGTTTGCTCACTATAATCGAGCAAGCCTGAACCAAATCCCAAGTCAAATGCAACTTATACCACTATTCCTAATAACCTGATGAGCAAAGAGATTCATATAAGACTAAGACAGATTTCCTGAATAGCTTAAGTCTGAAGCGAGATATTTACCTACAGTTTTTGTCCTATCAAGCACTCGACCCAACTTAAGTGGAGTACTCTTCTAATAAAACATCTGTCTAGACTGGTTGAAAATTAGAACATATAAAGTTACACCTCAGATTCAGCCTAAGTTCGGCACAGACGAAAAAGTTATTTGGCTTCACAATCAAATAGCTGCTTAGATGTCAAAAATATAAAGTGTTAAAACTTCAGTTTTAACACATTATATTTTTGTGTTTCAAAGAATTTCAGAGAAAATTACTGTTTGTTGACCAGCTTTTATTTTTAAGATATAGCTTGTAATCTAAGTTTACTCAGATTTATTTTTTGTGATTGTAAAAAGGTTAAGAAATAGGTATTAAACTATGACATTGTTTCGGCTGAAATTAGGTAACTTATTATTTTTATTAAAATGCCATTTGTGTATCATTTTATGGTGATGGGTTTTTTTTTTTTTTTGGGGTTGGGAAATCATCCTATGACTTCTTCCGCTCTAGGGTGGAGCGGAAGGGCGTGTCAGACTCTTACTGACTGAAACCCACCCCTGTTCCTCCCTGCCCTGAATGCCCAGGGGCGAGGTAACTCTTTCGAATTTATCCTCAACCCCCGGGCAGGCATCTGCCGTGGCAGGCCCCGTCCTTTTGCTGACAACTCTTTGAGGCGCGCGTGGAACACTACGCGCCGTCGACTCTCGGGCCTGGTGCTGATCGTGCGGCGAGTTACCCACTACTCGCCGTCCGCAGGCCCGGGTATGGTGATGGGTTCTGTACACTTTTATAATTTGTTAAAATGAAACATTTAGCACTAAGTGACAATGTTATCTATTTAAATATTTCCTGGGACCTTGGGAAAACCCTACTTCCATACTGGACAGAATAGTTTACTAAAAAAATCTAATAAGTCCGTCAGTTAGATTACCAAAAAATATTGGACACGTATTTTTTGTTTTGTCACGTAAACCAAAAATGAGGACGATACAGTGCGTTGAAATTTCGCGTAACGTCACACCTCGATACACTTTGTACCGTTCAGTGACGTAACAGGCCCCCACTCCTGAATTTCGATGCCTTTTATCTTTGTCATTTTTATTGGTTTGGTAAAGCAAAAAATACGTATCCAATATTTTTTGATAATCTAACTTACGAACTTAATGGAATTTATTTTTTTATACCCAGTAAAAAATCCTATTAAGGCGTTATTAACTGCCAATGACCTTGAGCCTTAGCTTGCGTGTTCTGTGCTGAGCTCACGTAATGTGTCGTACGTCCACCCAATAATAGGACTCACCCATCAAGGAGCGCTGTCCGAAATTAAACGCATTATTAATTTATTACACATAAAACAACAGGTATTAAAATAAAACACTGACACTAAATTATAAATAATTAAATGATCTTTAAAATGGTGCAGGTATCAGAAAAATACGCTTTATAGTTTTTGCGTGATTCTCAATTTTCTATCCGGGTTAGGCATAACTTTACAAATTAATTACACTATGTTATAAAAATAAAATATCAAATATTCTCAGATCAAATTACGACGGATATTGTCTAGAGTAACATATATTTTTTTCAAAGAAATAGAACGAGTCGTCTATACGTGATGTTCAATTAAAACCATTGATAGTCGTATAAATGCGCCTGAAACAATGCTGTACCTCATAAATATAACTTGCATTCATCATCCTTATCATCCAGTTTTATTATTATAAAGTACTAGTACGCTATTAAACATAGGTAATGTACATAGTTCTACTAACAGCTTTATTTGTAAAACTCACTAACCATATTCTTAGTTAAACACTGATTAGCGGATTATAAACTCAAGATAACTTATTGTAATGTACCTCTCTTCCATTAAATTCAACTACATACATACAGGACAAAACACTTTATGACTTTACCAGCTATTAGCCCTTTTGCCGGGTAGAAAATGTTAAAATTATGACATGGTTGTCTTTTTTTTAGGGTTCTGTACCCGAAGGGTAACCAACGGGACCCTATTACTAAGACTCCGCTGTCCGTCCATCCGTCTGTCCATCAGCGGGCTGTATCTCATGATCCGTAATAGGTAGACAGTTGAAATTTTCACTGAATATGTATTTCCGTTACCGATATAACAACAAATAATAAAAATAAATTAAAAATTAAAGGCGACTCTCCTACTAGAAATGTGTTTTTTTTTCTTTTTTTGCTCAATCTTAATAATGGCAACAAGTAGACGCGTAGATATAATCTTGTACGATGGTAAGGCGCAAGTCCGACTCGCACTTGTAAATATTTATGGTTCTAAATATAGGGTTCAGTAACCAACTTACTAAAGAACTGAAAAACCAGAGAGCTTTTAAAAAAATCTGTATAAAAATCCACGCCAATTTCTCAACAAGACGATCGTCTGGACAAATTCTTAAGTAGTTCACAAGTTCCGACGAGTATTCCCTCCCGGCTGTATCTGGTCACAGCTCACAAGTTAAGACCAGACTTTAACTGATCTAGTATTATGCTGTTTTCCACTCAACCCTCCGACTGAGATTGGATTACGTTGAGTGGTGATCTTTTTGCTAGCGGGTTTGTGATATTGCCGCAGAGTCTTAGTTGTCACTCAGAGTTGGCGTTTTTATTTTATGCTTATTTTGCACCAAAAGTAGGTACCTATTATAAATGCAAAACTTTCGGAACTTTAGAGCGGTTGAACGGATCATATCGGAAATCGACGGATCGGTTGGAAATTTGGCACAGTAATCTGTGCAAAGTAATCTGTGTGCACAGTAATCTCGCTCTAGCGTGATTGCATAACAAACATCCATCCATTCAAACTTTCAGAGATAGTTATAGTGTGGAATAGGACATAGACTATAATATATACTGGGGGAAGTATTAGCACCACCACAGTATAAATTATAGCCTGGGTCCTCAGCGGCTTCGCCCGTGTTGAACTAATTCCATGCGGCCGAAGCCGCTGACAGAGGCTAGTGTTTTTATAAATATTAATTAACACCAATAGAATAGTATAAAATAATACTTTATTGTACATACACCAAAACAGTTGCACGACTCTTATACACGGACTTAAATCTATAGTTACCATAGTGGTCTCATCCCTGACAGCGATAACCACCAGACAACCTTTGGATGGAAGTGAGTGAAAGATCCAAAAATCTGTATCTGAAGGTGTCTGATAAAACTCTGCCCGGGGGTGGAGGATAAATCCGAAAGAGTTACCTCGCCCCTGGGCACTCGAGGCAGGGAGGAACAGGGGTGGGTTTTAGTCAGTAAGAGTCTGACACGCCCTTCCGCTCCACCCTAGAGCGGAAGAAGTCATAGGATGATTTCCAACCCCCAAAAAAAAAAAGGTATTAAGACTACCCGGGCCTGCGGACGGTGAGTAGTGGGTAACTCGCCGTCCGATCAGCACCAAGCCCGAGAGTCGACGGCGCATAGTGTTCCACGCGCGCCTCAAAAAGTTGTCAGCAAACCATGACGGGGCCCGTCATGGCCGATACCTGCCCAGGGGTTGTGTAAAAATTCGAAACAGAGTTACCGCGACCCTGGGCACTCAGGGCAGGGAAGGAACAGGGGTGGGTTTTAGTCAGTAAGAGTCTGGCACGCCCTCCCGCTCCACCCAGAGCGGGAGATGTCATTGGATGATTTCCCACCCCACCAAAAAAAAAAAATATGGGTACTGCGGCGTGACTGGTAAAATATGAACGTCCACATTTCGTCAATATTTTTATGTGCTTTGCCATATACAAGCAGCGAAGATCCAATTATTAAATTTTCTTTGAAATTATACAAATTTTTGTCTGTTTTAAAAAGGAAAATAATTGGTGAAGCGTCAATTGCCTTTTTTAGTGTTCACTGCGAATAAATTAGGAACTGAAATCAAGTAGGATTTTTCCCTACTTATCTACAATATATTTAGCTTATCCTTTATAAAAAGGGGACATAATTGAGTGTCTATTTGATGAATTCTTACATCTATGTTAGTCTATGAGGCTCAAAGTTCCGAGTGTCACTTGATTCGCACGCCAGATGACGTTTGGCGATCAACATCCATCTGTCAAACTAGACAGCAGTATATATGTCACCACTACGTCGCCGAGATATGTGCGCGTATAACCGCTAATGATGTCTGATGAAGAAACCTGGACATTCTCGTGGAATAAATAACCTGCATTAGTTGAACATCTGGAACTTATAGTACAGTGTTTATATGTGGACCAATCGTCAAATCGGCCGATTATTCAATATTAATTCTCGCCGGCAGGGGACGATCGAGAGGCTTCCCGGAGCTACCCTACAGGTCTGCCTGGATTATGAGATATGTTCTCAAGAAGACACAAGGAACGTGGGTTTTGCTTGATTGATATGGATGTGCAGGATTCATTAATAGACATTTAATTTTTATTTCATATTTTTTCTGTACCGCCAGTATTGTGGCGTATCAGATCTTAAAATCGGTTCCCGTTCAGGTGTGGGCTAGTTACAAGCGCCATACCAATAATTAAATGGTATTATTTAAATAGTCGGTAAGCAAGAAAAATCTGCTAAAAAGTAATTTTGACAGCATTATGTTTTTCAAAGCCGGAAAAGATCGAGAGGCTTCCCGGAGCTACCCTACAGGTCTGCCTGGAGTATGAGATATGTTCTCAAGAAGACACAAGGAACGTGGGTTTTGCTTGATTGATATGGATGTGCAGGATTCATTAATAGACATTTAATTTTTATTTCATATTTTTTCTGTACCGCCAGTATTGTGGCGTATCAGATCTTAAAATCGATCGCCGTTCAGGTGTGGGCTAGTTACAAACGCCATACCAATAATTAAATGGTATTATATAAATAGTCGGTAAGCAAGAAAAATCTGCTAAAAAGTAATTTTAACAGTATTATGTTTTTCGAAGCCGGAAAAAAAACCACCTACAATACCTGGTAAGCAAATCAAGAATTTTTTCAGAAAGTTAGTAGGTAAGTAGATATTGGTTTGTAAATAAATAGATCTAATAAAATTATTATTGGGCCAGCAGGTTACGGCTTTACAGATCGATTGGTGATTTCAGTGTTTGTTTCAGGACATCTAGCAGGGATAAAACTTCACAAAAACTTTAAAACATGCATATAACGCACACTATGTAGACAAGCATATTATAAATTGGAGGATTATATCCTTGATAAAAATGCTTGACTTAATGCCGGTCCTGCTCCAAAGTCTTAGCCACTGGGTCCACGAGTTAGTTATTTTTTTGTATTTGTATATTTGGAAGAGATGCTCTCCCTTTTATTTTTATAGACATGGTTTTTTTATCAATATTTTAATTTTTATTTGTATATTTAATACAATAAAAAATTAAGGTATTTAAGTTCAAGATATTTTTGTTTATCTAACTTTTCAAAAGTTATAATAATGTATAATTTCGAAACATTTTTTAATTTTGTAAATATGAGTACAATACATCATATAATGTTACTGCTTTTTATTTTATTTTTTTGACATGAACGAGCATGGCAGTTGAGAGTTTGTCATGCTCACTAAATGCTTCGCTGATGGTGGCGCGTGTGCTGGGCCATTCGGTTCCCTTCAATATGATTGAGCCCACGCGTCATGTTTGTGAGCGGGCGCCGTCAGTTGAGACTGGTCGTCTCTCAACTGCCATTGGCTTATTTTTTTTTTTTGTTATTGTTTATTAATTGTTTATTTTAACATTGTTCTCATATATTAGAAGCAACAAGACATATGTAACCAGGATTTTTGTAATACATAACATGGTTTAAAAGAGTGTCCACGGAGTTTCTTGCACGTTCTTCTCCATAGGCGTAGATCTGCCTTGTAATGTGCAAAATAATTAGCTTCATCTTTCTGACTGACCGACTTAGTGACAATTCAAAAGTGCCTGTAAATGGTTTATTTGAAATAAATTATTTGAATTTGACAACGTTTTTTTTCAGATAGGTACATTTGTGTACCTATTGTTTAAGGTTTCCATCAGTCAGTTTTTCTTATGATCTAATTTAACATCCTCTTGATTTTATTTTTAACTAACGTTGCCTTACACTAGGAATTACTGCTGTTTCGTGCATGTGTTGACAAACAATCACAGTCACATACACGAGATACCCAGACCCAGAACAACTATATCTAGGCTATACAAATCTTTGTTTCGTACGGCGATCAAACCCGCGATAGCAGCACGGCAGACGATCGCTCAACCACTGCGCCAACCAAGCCATAAAAAAAAAAAAATTTTTTTTTTACTGTTGATAAGCGATGATCTGGTCGAAGATGGAGCACGCTTGCCTAGAAGTAACCTATTCACTCTTGACTTAAAGACTCCCAGGTTGTAGCTGTCAGGAAACATAGACTCCGGCAGGGAATTCCACTCCCTAGCTGTACGCACAATGAATGTGTTCTCAAAGTGTTTTGTGCGTGTGGGTTGCCACCCACACACCGGGCTGTACACACACACACACATGTACCGGGGTGGCGCGTCGCTGTACTTCTTGTGGTCCGATGATGGAACGGGCTTGGCGGAATTCAATTATGCAATTCCATCGCACACTCTCCAAAATGCAACCAATAGAAAACCGACAGGCTAGCAACTCGGAGTCTATGTTCAAGACTTTGAAGCTTCGACTCGACGAGCCTAGCATTGCCGATGATCCTCTTGGCTCATTTCTCAATTGTCTCAAAGGCGTCAAGCTGGTATCTGACAGAGCCGTCCCAAAGATGAGAGCAGTACTCCATACACGATCGAACTTGGTCTTGATAAAGTTTGAGCAGCTGTTCCGGCGTGAAAATCAAGAATTAAACCTACTTCTCATGTACTCGGTACTCGTACGCAAACTTAGACCATGTTCTCCTGCGTGGGTCGTGGGCATAACCACGGGTGGATTTATAGTCAGTACAGTAAGAGTCTGACACGCCTTCCAGCTCCACCCAGGGCGAGAGAAGTTATTTGATGATTTCGCAACCTATAAAAACAAAAAGGCCGTGTTCTCAGTTATGTCACAGTATTCGTCATTATAAAAAGATGAATGAGATTACGAACCTACAAGAAGCAAAACAAGTGAGGATCGTAGCACAAGGCAATTCGTAGTGTCTGCCTTCCTTCCATAGAAGAATAGTTCGCTGTTACCATAGAGCACGGAATCGCTGCGCCTTCCAGCGGCAGTAGGTCTGTATAGGGATCCCGAAAGTCGAACAACCAGTCTATCCATTGGGTTTATCGTTTGACCCAGTTACTAGGTTGTGAAAGTCAGATAGACAGTCGCTCTGATGATTCTAATGATTATAATTCTATAAATATAACATACTTGTTACGGCCGCGAATCATATTTTAACCAACATACAACCTGACACTGCAAAACAAGCTCAGAGTGTCATTCTACACAAGGGTAACTCTGAGCAGGAATGAAATTGTAAAAGCTGTGTACCGTGTTGTCCATCTTGCAAGAAAGGCAAAAGACTAAATATATTTATTAACTATATATATTTTAACCGACTTCGAAAAAGGAGGAGGTTCTATGTTCGACTGTATATCATGTATGTCCACCGATATCTCTGTCAGTTGTGGACCGATTTTCACTTTTTAATCGAAAGAATATACTTCCGAGGTGGTCCCATATAAATTTTATCGAAATTACTTCAGCGTTTTTTGAAAAACTGAACAAAAACGAAAAATACGTATAGATATATGACGTTTTGGTTCTCTCCAATTACGAGTATGTTTAAATTCCACGTTCCATTTTATTGGGGTTTTTAGTCCTGGGGTATAACAACTAAAACTGAAAAATAACAAACTTTTTTCCAAAAAAATCAACCGCCTTCCAAAAAAGAAAATAAACTAAAAATTAAAAAATAACTTTAATTTCGGAAGTCGGTGTCAAAAAACGAAGAAAGAAAATACAAACACCGACTTCCGAAATTAAAGTTATTTTTTAATTTTCATTGTATTTTCTTTTTTGGAAGTCGGTTGTTTTTCTATTTTGTAAAAAAGTTTTTTAGTTATTGTATTTGTATATTTTAATATTCTATCTGTGTTATTGTGTTAATGCCTATGTTAATAAAAAGTATGTGTATTTAAGAAATGGGTTTTAATTGCCTGAAATAAATAATATTTAATTCAATTTAATTTAATTTAAACAGCGTAGCCTTTACGTCAGTCGAGGATTACTCAAATCTGCGAGCCAACATATTGCAGCGGACAGCCAATGCTCTGCGCTCACGCTCAATATTCAGGCTGTCTTTGAGGTCTTGAGAAACCCCGGCCCAGATACTTGAAAGCTGAGGGACTTCCGCGCAATTTCAAGCGTGGTGCGATCGGGTAGGTTTTAGTACCTGCCCTAGAGACTAGTCTTACCTCACTTTAAAGTTGAAAGTGTGAGAGAGATAAAATTGTCTTATTCTTGAATTTGACTCAATTTTTTAAAATTATTTTCTTCAAAATTTTACTTTATCCAACATACTCGTAGTTACACACCCGCATAGTTTATTACAATCTTACTACAGTGTTTTTTGTCACCGTGGGATCTGGAGGCAAAAATCCTCGCGCACCTGTATGAGTGGCGCGAGGAGGCAAAACGCCGCCGGGGCGAAACTCCGCTGCCGCGACACCTCGCGGCTCGGCGGACAGAGCGCCGGCAGGATCTCATGGTGACATGGAGAGAGCGACTGTCGCAACCCAGCGCTGGGCACACCACCATTGCGGCGGTAGTGCCCTCTTTGAGGAGTGGCTGGAGTAGCGCCACGGCGTCCTCACCTTCCGCCTGACGCAGGTCCTCGCCGGACACGGCTGTTTCGGGAGGTTCCTGTTTCAGATCAAGCGGGAGGTGACCCCCGGGTGTTTCCACTGCGAGGATCGCCCAGAGGACACGGTGGAGCATACGGTGGAGGTTTGCCCCGCTTGGGCAGAGCACCACCGTGTCCTCGTGGATGCGATAGCCGGCAGCGACCTCTCGCGCCGTGCCCTGGTTCAGGCCATGGTACGGAGCGAGGGGGAATGGGAAGCCGTCTCCTCCTTCTGCGAAGCAGTAATGCTCGCGCAGAGGGAGGCGGCATACGTGAGGGAGACTCAACAACAGCAGAGTCACCCTCACGCCCTCAGCAGCAGCCGCCGCAGGAGACGCCAGGGACTTCCGGTGCCGCGAGACGATCTCCGGCTACCGTAGACCTGGGCCTGCGGACGGCGAGTAGTGGGTAACTCGCCGTCCGATCAGCACCAGCCCCGAGAGTCGACGGCGCGTAGTGTTCCACGCGCGCCTCAAAGAGTTGTCAGCAAACACGACGTGGCAAGTCGTGGCCGATGCCTGTCCGGGGGTTGAGGATAAATTCGAAAGAGTTACCTCGCCCCTGGGCATTCAGGGCAGGGAGGAACAGGGGTGGGTTTTAGTCAGCAAGAGTCTGACACACCCTTCCGCTCCACCCTAGAGCGGAAGAAGCCATAGGATGATTTCCCACCCCCAAAAAAAAAAAACTACAGTTGTTTTAATTATCCGGTGCCATATGCAAAGTGTACCCGGGCCTGCGGACGGACCCGGGCCTGCGGACGGCGAGTAGTGGGTAACTCGCCGTCCGATCAGCACCAGGCCCGAGAGTCGACGGCGCGTAGTGTTCCACGCGCGCCTCAAAGAGTTGTCAGCCAAGGGAAGGGGCCTGCCACGGCCGATGCCTGCCCGGGGGTGGAGGATAAATTCGAAAGAGTTACCTCGCCCCCGGGCACTCGAGGCAGGGAGGAACAGGGGTGGGTTTTAGTCAGTAAGAGTCTGACACACCCTTCCGCTCCACCCTAGAGCGGAAGAAGTCATAGGATGATTTCCCACCCCCCAAAAAAAAATATGCAAAGTGTTGACAATGCCACCTCTAGCTGTTTCTGTCGAGGCGATTCCATACTCTGTGTCATATTACTTATAGCTATGTGTAGTAATAACTGCTACTTGTCTTTGGATGAGTAAGTAACAATAGAGTCTACTCCCTGCAAACGTGAAGGCGCCTTTGAAACTTCGACGGTGCGTTTCTAAAGCACGCACTGGCAATGCTACTATAGTCTGGCGTAGATAGGTACCTACTAAGTCGAGCTTGGGCAACTAAAGAATGTTTGTTTAAGTACGTTTTTAGATTAACTTTGAACTAAGTCCGTTCATTTCGTTTAGTTTATTAGGTACTAGCGACCCGCCCCGGCGCCGCACTACACACACAAACCTTCCTCGTGTAGCGCTCTTTCTATTAGAGGAAACCGAATGAAAATGCGTTGCATGTTTTAGGAGAAGATAGCGGAGAAATAGACAGACGCGGAAAGCAACTTTGATTTATACCTACTATGTCGAGAAGTTGTAATTCAGCTGAAATATGGTATAACCAGTCTTTTAATGTTGGGAACATTAGAAGACTGGTGGGTTTGCGGACACAAACATTGATGGTTTCGCCGCCATTATTAGGAAAAGATGTGCCTCTCTGATGACGCGTGTTCGCGGCAGTACCAACACTATTCTCAGTGTGTTCGCAGATCGGTGGGATTCTCCGTTGATGCAGAGGTGGATGCAGCTCCACGCTGATGTGTAACTGTATGTTTTAGCTATAATATGTCTGTACCTACTAACACTAGTTTTTTAAGTAATTTGTTACTAACCCTGTGGGCTTAGTCTGAAATTAAAATTTTTATTATTATTATTCTTATTATAGCTTTGATTTTGGCTGTTGGAATACAAAAAAAAGGCCTCCACCATGCGGGCCCAGCACGGATTGTAGATGGTACTCGTAGATGTCATATTTCTTCGAATTTTTAACCGACCTCAAAAAGGAGGAGGTTTTTTTTTTTTTTTTCTTTTCCTTTTGGCTTCGCACGGTTTGTGCATTCAGCCAATGTCACGTCAGGTTGATTTTACAGAAATCAAAGGTAGGGAAACCATAATATAAAAAATATTAAATTGAACGGAATTTAGGAATGGATAGATAGATAGGATCTGTTCTTTTGGATGGTGATAACATGGAAATAGTGAGCAAATACAATGACGAAAATTATAGCTTAATATTATTTAAGGTGATGAATGAGACTATACATTTATACACAGAGAAGCTATTTGTACAAAGTAAGGAAAGTATTGAGGTAGGAAAAGGAATACGAAGGGACAAGAGGTCACAGAGAAAGGAGGAACGGTCATGTAAAGGACAGGAGAAAAATATGTGATCTAAGTCACCTACGTCTGTGCCACACGAGCAATAGGGGTCGTCGATGATATGAAGTTTGGCAAGATGGGCTGGAGAGCAAACATGGCCCAGTCTCAACCGTATCATAATGGAGGTCTCAACCTTGCCAAACTTTGCCCTGCCAAACCACGGTTTTTCTGGAATCTCTGGTTGAATAAAAGAAAAGTAACGGCCCTTGGATTTGCTGCTGATATCCCAAGCCACCTTCCAAGTGTCCCGAAGAAAATTCTTTGACAGCGTCTCGAGGTCATAGCTAAAGTTCTTATATGGAACTAAGTCTCCACATTGCACCGCATCACCAGCGAGTGCATCAGCTACATCATTGCCATGGATTCCAGAATGGGCCGGAATCCAGGCAAATTGCAGTGTGTTACCCTCAGAGATGGTTTTGAACGCAAATTCTCTTATCACATAAATTATAGGAGACTGTGATTTGTGTTCAAAAGGGGATTTACTGATGGCTAGAAGAGCACTCTGTGAATCGGTAAAAATTATAGTTTTTTTGAGCCTAAAAACACGTGCATATTCTGAAGCTTTTAGAATTCCAAAACATTCTCCCGTAAAAACGGAAGTCTCCGGAGGCAGTTTTATTTTTTGTACGATGTTATATTGAGTATGGTAGGTACCAATCCCAACACAACCCGTCGGAGAACGTTTGGCAGCATCCGTAAAAATATGGTGAAAGTCTGAATCTTCAATCAGAAATATATTAAAGCATGATTGGCAATCTGGATCTGATTTACTTACACAGTTATATTTAATATTGGGAGTGAACAGTAAACTCTCATGACTATTGTTAAATAGGGGAAGTTTATTTGAACGGTGAATAGGCGAAGAAAGTGAGAGGAATTTCTTGTAGCTTTCAACTAAACAAGGAGCACGTTTATGGGACCAGTAATCTGAAGATTCAATTTGAAACATTAAAGATTCCAGTTTAGGAATGAGAGGGTGAGTTGAGAACTGAAGAATCCGGAATAAATATTTGTCAGACAGGAATTGTCTTCTAAGGCCTAAAGGAGCTTCCCCACATTCGATTTGTAGTGCATTAATGGGACTAGATTTCATGGCACCCGAAATAATACGTAATGCTTTAGACTGGATCCGATCCAATTTTTTGAAAGCCATAACACTACCAGGTTCTAGAACGAACAATCCATAATCCAGAGTGCTTCTGATGATTGCGTTGTAAATTAGTTTCAAAGAAAATGGATGTGCACCCCACCACACACCTGAGAGACATCTGAGCATGTTTAAGTGATTTTCACATTTATTAACAATATACAATGAGGAGCACAGCTTAATTTAAAGTCAAATATTACACCTAGATATCTGAATTTATCTTTAACTGGAATAAGTATTCCCTTATAGAATAGGTTTACTAATGGAATAATTTTCTTTCTGGTGAATAAAACAGCCGCGCTTTTAGACGTGGATAAATCCAAACCGTTTAAATATAACCATGACTCTAAAGTAGATAAAGCAGAATTAATAGCATAGCTCGCTTGTTCAACAGATTGACTTGAAGAATATAATAATAAATCGTCGGCGTATTGAAGAACCTTAACTTGGTTAGTTAAGGAAGAGTCCAAATCAAAAGTATAAATATTGTACAGAAGGGGACTGAGCACAGAACCCTGTGGGAGACCTCTCCATACAAGATGAGAGACATCATGATCTCCTATTGTCATGTTAACAGAGCGTTCAGTCAGGATGTTAATAATGAAATTCATCAAATTCGAGGGAACCTCTAGGGCTTTTAATTTATTTTGTAAAACTGATAATACAACATTATCATAAGCTGCATTAATATCTAGGAAAACTGCAACAGTGGATTGGTTTTCAGAGAAGGATAACCGAATATCGGTTGAAAAAATACTTAAGCAGTCAGTGGTGCTTTTACCTTTTCTAAAGCCATATTGTGATTCCGCCAAAAGACCCTTACTTTCAACATACCATTCTAGGCGATTCTTAATTAGGTGTTCAGCTAATTTCATCAGAATTGAAGACAAAACTATAGGCCGGTACGAGGAAGCATCCGATGGAATTTTATTTGGTTTAAGGAATGGCAACACCATTTGACGTTTCCATTCAGTAGGAATGTTTCCTGTATTCATAATAGTATTAATAAGATCTAAGTAATAATTGAGGACATTGTCATCTAAATTAACAAAAAAGGAATACGGGATGCCATCAATGCCTGGCGCAGAATCCTTAGTTCTATGAATAATACCCTTTAGTTCAGTGAGAGAGAATGGAAGATCTAGCGTCGTATGTGTGTCTGAAGTGTCTTGGTTATTGGATATGGGAGATAGGATAATAGCCTCTGGAACCCAAGGAGGAGCCAATTTATCTAAAAAGTCACTGGCTAAAGAATCAGGAATAGGAGAAGAGTTGTTATAAATAGACCTAAATTTACGAATATTGCGCCAGACAATCGTAGCGTGAGTATTCGGTGAAATTGATGAGCAAAAGTTACGCCAAGATTCAAATTTTTTCTTCTTAAATATTTTAGAAGTTTCATTAGTTATGTTAGTAACGGTTACAAAATTAATATCAGACATATTAAGGTTATAATTTAATTCAGCTTCTTTACGTTTTTTAATCATTTCAGTGCACTCGGAGTCCCACCACCACCATGGAGGCGAAGGAATTGTGCTCATATTGTTATTTTTAATAGGAAAGACTTCATCCGCCGCTGCAATTAATATGTGTGCTAAAGCTTCAGCACAACTATTTTCATTGCCGTCAGAAACAACAGGCAAGGAGCAAAGTTTTCTGTCAACAATGTTTCTAAATTTGTCCCAGTCATTATCATTTCTATTAGGTAGTTTATGTTTTAAATTTGATCTCCTTAATGGTGCCTTTGGTTTAGAAAGAGGATAAGATATGACTATTGGGAAATGGTCACTACCAAAAGTAGAAGTTAGAGTATCCCAAGTCAATGAAGAAGCTAAGCATGGTGAACATATAGAAAGGTCAACGGCACTTTGGTTTTGATTGGGACCACAACGACGCGTGGCAGCTCCTGAGTTCAAGATGCATAAATTATGTAGGTCTATTATATTTAATAATTCATTCCCATAGCAAGTAGAAGTCGAGGAACCCCATGATTGGTGATGGCAATTAAGGTCCCCCAATATTAAACATGGCTTTGGAAGAAATGAAAAGAGATTATTCATCTCTTGCAGAACAGAAGAAGAAGGGTGAGGAACATAGATAGAAACAAGACAAATATGATGCACTTTAATAGCTACAATTGAAACTTCACTGTGAGGAGGTAATGTAATAGTAGAGAAAGGGATAGAATTCTTGATAAGTATAGCTACTCCACCATACCTATCAGATCTATCCTCTCTAATGGTTAAATAACTATTGATTTTAAAAAAATGATTAGGTTTGAGCCAAGTCTCTGCTAAGGCAACGGCAAATGGCTCATATTTGTTTAAAAGATGTATAACATCACTCTTTTTGTTAATTAGACTGCGGCAGTTCCACTGGATTATTTTGGATGTGTTGTCCATTATGAATGGATTGAGATTCGTTGAAAGATGAAGCTACGTTGGACGGTGAAATATTGAACTGAGAGAGAAGATTATGTAAAGCAGAAAGAAAATCATTTATAGAAAAATTTGTGTCTTTTATGTCATTATTATGATTGTTAGAAAAAGCACAACCATTGGATGGTTGAGGAATATTGAGATCTTTAATGATGGCGTTGTGAGCCTCTTTATTATATCCTTGTACAGATTTAGGAGGGGGGTGAGGTTTGAGAAAGACAGTCTTTTTATAGCTACTTGAAGTAGGTGTTTTGTTAGGTGAAGAGACTAAGTACTTGTTCACGTTGACTCGCGGGCGCGGTGGCGGGCGCGGTCACGAAATATCAAACATTATGGCGTAATATCCAAGTGTTCACGTACGAAACGCACGTGCGGTGTAAGTAGCGGGCAAGCTAGCGACTGGCGCGCGCGCGCCGCTCGCGTCAATATCAAACGCGTGAGATGTTTGTGTGTGTTCACGTCGAACTAGCGGCGGAGCGCGCGATTCACTCGCGACATCAGGTAAGTTCAACCAGTATGAACTTGTCGCTAGAAACGTTAGCGCGTCTTCATCATGTCTTTCAATACAGAAGAGTTTATTAGTGCTGTTCTCTCAAATTACTATATAAAGTATGAAATTCACCGTACCGTTCTCTTTCTTTATTAATTTCGTGCACACCAATTCTAATTTTTATCATCTCCCACTTTAGGTATGAATTTTCGGTTAAAAATAAAAGATCGTCGTCCATGGTTACAATCTCTGACAACACGTCACACCCGCCCAAACGCCTGGCGGCCAATGTGAACACGAACCCGCCACGTCTTCGCGACCGCACCCGCCACTGCGCCCGCGCGTTCCAACGTGAACAAGTACTAAAGGAGTATTTGCAAAGTTTTTGGAGGGAGAAGATAAAAGTGCATCAGCATATGATTTTGTTACAGGGGGATATACTTTTGCTGCTTCAGCATATGTCTGTCGCAGTCATTAACGCCCACCTCCAGAAAGTCGTGGCAAAAAAGTAAAAACTAATGCTAGTAATAAATAAAAATTAAAAACTAGACAATATTTAAACTGTGTAATTTGTGAGATAGTGTGTTTGTTTGTAGGGAAGGATTGTGTATATTTTGTGCGTGGAATGTATATGTGTGTGATGGTGTGTGTATGAAATGGTAATTGTGTATATGGGTGTTTGTGTATGTGTAAGTGTGTGTGTCCGGTTTTGTTGGAGGTGCGTGTTTGCGCATGTTATACATTTATAGAGTAATTGGAAAGTGAGTTTAGGTTTCCACATATGTTTCTAATTCTTCATAAGTGAGTGTATGAATTTCGGATGTTTGTATTTTTTTTTAATGTTTGTTCGGACATAACGCCGTCATATATTGACGGATTTGCAATTTTTTTTTTATTTTTGTTCGAAAGGGGTTTGCGGGGAACCAAAACTAAAAAGTGAAAAAAACTTTTTATAGAAAAAACAAACCGACTTCCAAAAAAGAAAATACTTTAAAAATTAAAAAATAACTTTTTTTCGGAAGTCGGTGTTTATATTTTATTTCTTCGTTATTTGACACCGACTTCCGAAATTAAAGTTATTTTTTAATTTATTATTTACTTAGTTATTTTTTGGAAAACGGTTGTTTTTTTTTTGTAAAAAAGTTTTTATTTTTCACTTTTTATTTGTTATACCCTAGAACTAAAAACCCCAATAACATGGAACGTGGAATTTAAACATACTCGTAATTGGAGAAAACAAAAACGTCATCTAGGGTTTACGTATTTTTCGTATTTGTTCAGTTTCTCAAAAAGCGCTGAAGCAATTTCGATAAAATTTATATGGGACCACCTCGGGAGTATATTCTTACGGGTAAAAAAAGAATTTTAAAAATCGGTCCACAACTGACGGAAAAATCGGCGGACATAAATAAAAAAAAAAAAAATAAAAAAAACAAAAGTACATACAGTCGAACATAGAACCTCCTCCTTTTTCGAAAGTCGGTTAAAAATAAAAACTTTTTACAAAAAAAATACAACCGACTTCCATAAATAATACTAAAAAATGCAAAATAACTTTAATTTCGGAAGTCGGTGTTTTTAGTTTGGTTTCTTCGTTATTTGACACCGACTTCCGAAATTAAAGTTATTTTGCATTTATTAGTATTATTTATGGAAGTCGGTTGTATTTTTTTTGTAAAAAGTTTTTTATTTTTCACTTTTTAGTTGTTGTACCCCATTCTAAAACTAAATTAATAGTAAAGTTATGCCCGAATTGATAGCCCTAAAAATAGGGAATTTGAACATAGTTGGTGAAATTAGGGTGTATCAGGGTGAACTCTACGAATCTGTATACCCCTTTAGAGCGTATCAGCGTGATGTAATGTTGTGAAGTGGTGAAAACAATATACAGACATGCGATAGCAGCAATTCTGGAAGGTTTGCTATCATTTATTGAAGAGTTCCATTGTGTATCTCCGAAGTTCTTCATCAGATGTTCACCAAATTAAAATGGGACCAAATGTAAAGCAACAGCTTTCAAATAAAAGAAAAATCTTCAAAATTGGTTCACGTTCTAAGAAGTTATGAGGTAACACACATAAAAAATAAAAAAAAAAAAATACAGTCGAATTGAGAACCTCCTCCTTTTTTTGAAGTCGGTTAAAAAGTGTAACCTAAATAACTTTAATTTCAGAAGTCGATGTCAAAAAACGAGAAACATATTTTGCACTTTTTTGTTGGAATTCGGTTCTATTTTTTTGTAAAAGAGTTTTTTTTTGGTTTTAGGACATTCCTGTTTTCTTATGATGTTCTCCTTCACCGTTTTTAGAGCAATGATGATGAAATAATTTAGGTAGGTACACGAAATAACGCGCCTGGCTGGGTTCGAAGCCACAGCCTACGACTTGGTAAGTCGCGGTTATCACCACTGGACTCCTAACTAATTAGACCTAGAAGCCCAAATTATTATTTAGGATATTTCTAAAGCCATAGACTGCGTGAGAGAAACTGTAAATATCTTTACGCTTAGGTGTGGACCTTCGAAACGATGATTTTGCTTCGAATCTTAGAGTGATTCTAAACAAAACTTCAAGGAAAGAAATTATATTTCAAGTCATTTTCGAAAGTATAAACGAGAAGTACTACTTGCGAGCTTTTCGTAAAGACACTTGCGATTTTTTTGGATTGTTTCGAATTTATCCGCGACCCGAAACGATTCATAATAATGCGAACAAATACAGGTAGGTACCTACCTGTATTTGTTTGCATTATTATGAATCGTTTGCAGTGCAAGGATCCATTCCTGATTTCAATTTGTTAATAATAATTAAAAACACAAATATTGTTATACAAACTAACCAGTATTCAGCATAAGAGACCAATCACACTACAATGTTATCTCATGCAAGCCACATTCCCATCTAAATTCCCTTTGTAGTAGAACCATGTTCTTCCCGCAAAATTAGCTCTCCAAATCTCAACGCATCGTGCTTATAACAATACAGCGCTTGATAAAATGCTGCAGATTAAAACACAGATTGTCGCTGCAGCGCTGTTTTGGCAAGGTGACAAGACCGCATACGTGTGGGCTCATTTGCAGTTGTACGACAAACCACGATAAAGCCACTAGTTTGATTTAGTGGACGACGTGTACCCACTCCCAGTTCCCACCTTATGTGGAAGTAAGGAATGAGAGAGACTAAAGTAAAAGGTAAGTATATTGGAGAAAATACGGTGTATAGGCCAGAAGGATATGTAGGTTTCAATGTGTTTTTTTTTTTTGTGGGAGAAACCCGTCACACTATTCCTAAAAACGGGAACTTCGGTAACAGAATCAACAGTAGCCACAGAATCCCGGCGCAACGATTCAACTGTCTTGGAATCCCGCAACGAAAAGAACAATGTGCTCTGTCTCCTTCATTTTTTTGAACTGAACCAATCAAGTCAGCCTATCACAGTCCAATGCTGGATGTCGGCTTCTCCCAAACTGCGCACAACATCCAGTCCTCCACTTTCTGCATCCAGTCTGTATCAGTCACATTTTAAGGTCGTCGGTCTCCACTCTAGGATTTGTCTACTCCACCTTAACAGTGCTTTGAGTAACATTTTTTAAACACTGATTTTAGCAGGTTCTTATTTCTACCATTTCTACCCGGAAGAATTGTAGATGTGGGTGGGTAAAATCCTGACTACCTAATACATAATTTAAATCAGGTTTAGTCATATACTTAGTTCAATTTGATGGGTGAGAGGTAAGTTATCTTGAGCTTAGATTCCGCTAATCAGTGTTTAAACTAAGCGTAGGTATGGTTGTCGTTTTATAAATAAGGCTGATAACTTGCAGTGACAGCAAGCTGAAGAATCGGTGCCTAAGGTTTTTTTTCTGGATAATCGCACTTCTAGTATTTTCCTTCAAAATAACACCCAGCAGGCCAGCATAGCCTCGCTCTTATGTACCTACCTATTATATTCATGTATATTTTCATTATTATGTATTATGTTTCGCAAGGGCGTAGCGAGGTAAGTGGTAGCTGGTCGGCTGGAATGCTCACGAACCGGAGAGTAAATAAATATTAATAACTTGTCGTCTGCTTAACCGGACTTGCTTCTGGAGGCCTTAATAGAAATAAATGCCTCCAGCCGGGGCTTACGAAAGTTTAAAAACTAAGCGTCTAACTAGGGCGTCGCTGGGGGAGGACAGAAAGAGACAGAGCAAATTGAGAATTTTTACATTTTTTACTTTTGGGGATATCTCTTCGTAAACCCTAGGGGGGGCTGTGAGATTCCTGCTCGACTGGGGTTGTGCTCCTTCGATGCGATAACGAATGGGATTCGACAAAAAGTCTCTATGCGGTGAACTTGTTGGATGCACGAGTGTTTGGTCCGAAAACCTAACTGCTCGTTATGAATTAGGTATAGACAGTCTCGTAAATTTTATCGAGAACATTGAGTAAACTGAGTTGGATGAGGAAGAGTTTGAACACCTTGTTGGTGATACCTTCAGAGAGGGCTTCCCTGGGCACGCCACAATCGCGGTGATAAGTAAGGAGGCCCACGGCGTCCTGAACTTCCGCGAAAAACCGAAAGCGAGAGGGTATAGGTAGCTGTCACCTCCTTCTTCGAAGCAGTAATGCTCGCGATGATGAGACGCTTGAGGGAGAGGCATTCCTCGCGCCCTCACGCCCCTAACCGCTAGCCGATCTCCAGCCACCGAAGGCCCAGGCTTGCGGAGCAATGGGTATCTCGCCGTCCGATAAGGAACAGGCCCAGGTCGACGGCGCGTTGCGTTTCACGCGCGCCACAAAGAGATGTCAGCAAGAACAGACGGGATCTGCTAGGGCCGATACCTGCCAAGGTTGCGAGAGGGATCGAAACTCTAGGCAACTGAAGGAACACGAGTGGGTGTTAGTCAGTTAGAGCGCGAGAAGTTATTTGATGTTTTCCCACCCTACAAAAAAAAAAGAAAAAAAGGCTTCCCGAAACTAATGATATCCTGAACCAACTCGTCTGACATGGCGGGGAGCGGGGGATTATCAGGGCAACTAATTTTATGAAAGAAAGAACTAGATTACAACTTAGACAAAACGATTTAATTGAATTTAATCCAATAATAACAGTACTTTTAATAAATTAATTTTTCAGACATAAATAATCTTAAGGTTACGTTTAAAGCTTGGCCTTATGCGATAGATTTGATCGCGGGGACGCCCAGTCGAAGTCGGTCCCGAAGTCGTAAAAGTCGTTTGTACATAAACAGTTTGTTGTTCGGGAAACTTGTTTTGACGTCTTTTTCCTGCAAGCAATTTAATTTAAATTAATTCTTATTTGTGACTGTGTGTGTTTATGACTCTAGGAATCAGTTAACAGCTAACTAAAACAGCTGAATCCGAAAATCGATTTTTACTTTGAAAAATTTATCATGAAGCTTTTTTTTTTCAATTTCACCTCCGTTTCCGCGGAAGTCAAGCTCTGCTTACATCTCTACTATAAAGCCCACTGTGGCTTGAATCTGTACCTTAATAAAATATCCAGACCCAGACTATACAATTATTATATAGGGTGTTATAAAATTAACTCTCGAAACTTAAGGAGTGCTTTGGACCATCGAACTGAATAACTTTTACTATGGGACCAACTTTGAAATCGCGAAAAAAAAATCAGCTGTTCCATACATTTTGACGAGTTTTGTGAACATAAATGTAGGCAACAGCTGATTTATTTTTCGCGATTTCAAAGTCGGTCCCATAGTAAAAGTTATTCAGTTCGATGGCCCAAAACACTCCTTAAAGTTTCGAGGTAAATTTTTTAACACATTATATAGTCTGGGTATGCTTAACGTGACCATTTATTTTTTGACTCAAAACGGGACATTGGTTTATTTAGGTTAATTAATAGGTAGTCAATGAAAAAAACACTTTTTTAAAGTTATTTATTCAGAAAAAGTCAGTTAACCTATAAGTTACAAATTAAAAAATATATATACCCGAAACGTTTAGTTATATTTATATTTATTAGAGGAACTTTGCTTTAATATAGCTGGTGACGATTTTAAGTAAGAATAAAACTCTTGGCAGGTTTATTTTATATTCATCTTAATTATCAACATCGCCTTTAGAACTGAGATTTGTAACTGGGTTTTCTCAGATGGCCACAATTTGTTCATCATAGAGAATACTCTTTCTACTGGAGCATTTGTAGCAGGCAGACATAAAATATATTCAATTAAAATAGAAAAGTTTTCATGCTGAAGATTGTTAGCTTGAAAGTGTTTGAATACTTCCACCCTTAAATTAAAAAACATGATTGAATTAATTTCGACGCACAATCATTAGAGCGTAAACTGAGGTTTTCTTGTATCGTGTGATAAGCCCAGACACCTTCTGCCGCGGCGATATCCAGATCCTTTAAAGTTGGTGTATCCGATTTCTTGAAAAAGGTTAACATCGAAGAACTCGAAGCAGCGGCGCGATCGGCATTTTTATGTTTTTCAGAATTCAAATGCTGTTCAATATCACTGGCACCACTGTGGGAAACGCTAAATTCTGTACGACACTTTTCACATCTGACATCTGAGGGAGTATTTGTTTGCTTGATAAACGGATATTTTGCTTGTAAGTTAACATTGAACGTACACTTGCGTTTCGGCATTTTAACATATGGTTCCAAAACAAAAGAAGTTCAAGTTATTTACAGGGTACACGAGCATCAAACAACAACAAAACAAATATCGAGAAGTGGGCGAACGAAAAATCTGTCAAACGATTAGTAGTGAAGCGCAAGCGATGACGTATTCGCCGCTCTCTACTCAAATTTTCGCGCGGTTTCAGAAAACGGGACAATTTGGCGTCCCAGAGATCATTTCGGGGACACCGGGACACGTAACTATAAAAAGGGGCAGTCCCGTTCAAAACGGGACGTCTGGTCACGTTAGGTATGCTGAGTAATCGATAAGCTAAACAGAAAAATATTTTTTCACACCGCTCATAATTGAACCGGAAAAACAGTCTAGTGTTCAGTGGTACAGTGATTAGTTTTAAAACAGTTTTACTCACATGAGGAAAGAAATCAATCTCAAACAGCAGAATCTCAAAGAATGTTGCCACTATAATGACCGGGCCAGACTTCCTTTCACACACATCCAGCTGAACAGCATATTTCTCATCTGGCAACTGCGCTATCTTTTCAAATATAGGTTTAGTGGCGAATTTCTGGCATGACAACCGATACAGCAATATCTCACCAGCTCTTGTCCCAATCAGGACAAAGTCTCCATAGAAAAATAATGCTGTGATTGGTGGAAATTCTAAATATAAATGCTGGTATTTGTCAGTCTCAATTTTGAAGAGATTTCTTGAGTAACAGACAAAGTTTCTGTCATTGACAGCACGAATATACTTGATTTGTTTTATCCATTCTGGTGGACAGTTTATGGATTTTACTGTGACCGTTCGGTCTTTACAAATAGTGACGATTTTACCGCAATCGGTAAAGATATAGAGGTAGGATTTGTAATACTGAATTTCTTTTATATCATAATTGCAATGGTGCATTCGCTTTGATTCTAAGTTCTTCATTGTTAGATCACATATGTAAACGTCTCGATTATTGAAGAAGTATAGTTCTTCTCTATGTAGGACAAAGTTATCTGCTCTGAAAAATGCTTCAGCCATAAATGTGGCGTCTTCAACTGTTCTCTGGAGAAGAATGCTAGATTTTAGTAGAATCACAGTTGCATGATCATTATTTGCAATTTTGAAGCAGTTTTTTTCTGGTACTGCTACTGGAATATGCTTCAGAGTGCTCATATCATAGAGCACTATGCCTCTAGTGTCTTTCAATGGTAGAACACTATAGTCAATGGCTAAAGCATGATTTTTATCATGTAACGAAAATGTATAGAACTGTCGAGGTACAGGATCGAATAATGTTATTTTGGTCCACATTGAGAGGTTTTTGTAAATATGGTACCACTTGCAGTCCTTCCCAGATTTCTTCTTGGCTATTGAGGAGGAACATTCGATCTCCTTGAAGCAAATTTTTTCCCAAATGTAGTCATTTTCATCTATGGATTCCATCCATTTTTTGCACACCCTACGACATTTTCCGATGGTGATACCATCGGTTCTTATTAATATTTCTATGAATGTCTCGATTGGTAAGCTGTCTATTTCCATTATTATTTTAAAAATTACAGTTTTTTTCTGCGCTTAATTTGTTCACATATTTTCTGCATACAACTGAAATTTGTAAAATATACACATGAATAATTGTATAGGGTATTTATCTTTAATTTTAGGGTATTCTAAAGATTTTAGACCACCTATTTTCAAAATAACTCACCGTGTTTACAATTTAATCTCATCTTTTGACCGATACACTCGTGATTTTGACGTTTGGTTAGGCAATGTTGGTATTTCTTTGTAAGTTTTAATTTAATGTCACGTTCAGAAACGTGGAAATTTAAAAAAACACACCTAATCTAAAAAGTTTTCTTGTAGTTGTAATACCATTAGTTCAAGCAAATTTTTTAATAAAACAGCTTACTAATACTTCTAATCGTATTATTTCTATAACTGTAACTCGAAATTAGAACCAAGAATTTATCAAAGCACAGAATGTTCAACGAAAAATATAATTTCAGAACTACCAACTGAGAAACTGTGAGGTAATAAACTTTTAGGCGGGTTTTTGGCGGGATTTTGTCGAGTGAAGTTCAGTGGCTGTTTAATTATTCGTTTATTGATTCCTAGTGGATATTGTGATGTAAAATTGGTGTAGTTTTGTGTCTCAAGTGTCTACGCAAATGGACAATATGTGGAATCATTGAAACAGGCGCGACTTCGGGAAAATGGAGCTGAGAATTTTATTGTAGTATTGACTACCTCAGCGAAGTTTGCCGAGAAGGCTGACTCGACACATTTGTTGCCAAATACTGCAAAAAACATTAGAATGTGTTACATCTGCATTCTAATGGAAAAAAGTATAAATACACTACGTAAGACTAGGCAATATGGTCAAAAGACTTTCGTCTTCCTTTCGGGGATAATAAAAAAAAAAACTTTGGGGAATCATCCAATGACATCTCCCGCTCTAGGGTGGAGCGGAAGGGCGTGTCAGACTCTTACTGACTAAAACCCACCCCTGTTCCTTCCCTGCCCTGAGTGCCCAAGGGCGAGGTAACTCTTTCGAATTTATCCTCAACCCCTGGGCACCCCTGATCCTTGTACCCTTGACGTATAGTTTCATGAAGTACACGCTCGTACCGATAATTTATTTTATCAATGTAAGTAGGCATCTGGAAAAAGTTTGGGAAAAACAGAAAAAAAAACAACAATTAATGCAATATTTAATTACACCTTAACAATTACACAAATAAAGTCCACATTACATAAACCATGTCACATAAATAATTAGATTGAGAAAAATATTGTGTTAGCCTAAACCTCTTGAGTAGCAGAATTTACGAGTACCAGAAGTTATTAAATTACTTAGGTTCACGGCGATATTTTGTACGTGAAAATGTTGGGATTACATGTCAACATCACCTCATGCGTTATAAAAAACTGAAATGCAGTAGTTACCGTGTGACCCCAAAATTACATAGTGGTGGTACTAATCTTGTCGCGTGAACGGAGCCTTAAATTAACACCAAGTTTCTGAAAGGCCGATCAATACGAAAATTAGTTAGCTTAAAACCATAGAGCATGGAATCGCGACGGCGCTAGCAGGGTCTTCTAAAATTTAGGCTGTCAAATGTCAGAAATTGTCTCGTATCTGTGTTTAAACGACGTCTTCTCTCCATGCACACGTTTTATCATAGCACATCAGACAATGGCAGAATTGTCGATATTAGAAGAATAGATCATTTCAAATACAATAAATCTCATCCAGATAATTTACAATGTATCGGAGTCTTATTGAAAAAAAAGAGTTTACAGGATTTTTCATTAAGAGGCCTCTTACAGTCCACTAGCGCCGCCAATCGAAAAAATGTCATAACTCGTAAATAGAATCAAAAATACAAAATATGTTCTATCTAAAACATAAACGGCCGTTTTTGTTACAAATGCACGATTTAGCTAAACAGCTATATTTCAAGTGTTGACAATGTGTTATAAAATTACGTTATTGCCTTTCCTACACTAATAATAGACCACATTTTGTATTTTTGATTCTATTTACGAGTTATGACATTTTTTCGATTGGCGGCGCTAGTGGACTGTAAAAGGCCCCTTAACTAACAGTGTTCACAATAGGGTTGACGACTAAAAAAATCTAACTATTAGTCCGTCAGTTAGATTACAAAAAAATAATTGAAAACGTATTTTTTAAATTGTACGATAAAGTGACGTAACAAGCCCCCACTCCTGAACTTTGTTGCATTGTATCTTTGTAATTTTTCATCAATTTGATAAAGCAAAAATACGTGTGCAATATTTTTTTTTATCTAACTCACGGATTAAATAGAATATTATTTTTGTCCAATATTTTTTGATAATCTAACTTACGGAATAGATAGATTATATTTTTACCCTGTCGTCATCTCTAATTTATATTACTGTCTCTAGTAGCGGCCGCCGAAACGTCTCCTTGCTCTGTGGTTAAACTTATATTAATTAATTTACTGCTGTGTTTGTTAGACATAAACAACAAAACTTGGCGCTGTAGTTGAGCGGTTGGCTGCTGCGCTGCGTGTCGCGAATTTGATTCCCGCACGGGACAAATCTTTGTATGGCCTATAGATGGTTGTTCTTAGTCTGGGTGTCTTGTGTATGTGTGAACATGTTTGTGAACGCACCCACGATACAGGAGTAATTCCTAGTGTGGGGGCAAAACGTTTTAAAAAATAAATTAAAAAATCACTTGAGATGACATTTGACAATAGATTAAATTAGGCTTTCAGAACCCAGATGTTAAGGATAATTATCTAATTCTGTAGAGCCCACTATTACAGAGGTCTAGGTTTAAATATCTTGACTGATTTTATACATTGTAAATTGAGTATATTTTATAACAGTACAAATATTAATATTCACACAGGTAGGTACATAATGTTCAATAGATAAATTTATTTTATTTTTCGAGAATAAGTATTATATTTAGTTTTACAGTGTTTTCTTATATGCTCATATCGTTAGATTATAATACAATTATATTTTTTGATATCGATATAAATAAAACAGTTGGTAATAATAAAAAAAAACCACACAAAAAATATCCACCAAGAATAAAATAAGTACTTACCAAAGTTATAAATTACAAAATATCCAATTAAAAAGTTATTTTTTAATATTGATATCAGAGTACTGAAAATAAAAGTTTACAGTATAAAATCCGCCTTATATAAATTAAAGATGACAGAATAATTCAATGTTTAAAGAATTATGTCATACAACGTAAATATAGTAATCAAAAATTATTCTGATAACAATCATTATAAAGTTTAATACAAGATCCGAGTTGTGCAATATGGTCATATTTTAAGAGCTGGCCCTGCCCATGGTAATGAACAACTTTCTCTAAGAAAAAATAGAAAATTCCCAAAAAAATAATTGGACTTTCCATACAAAGTCATCATCAGCTGATCAATATTTGTATGGGAGGTAAAAATTTTTTTTTAGAATTTCCTCGGATTTTCTTGAAGAAAGTTGTTCATATCGATGGGCAGATGCAGTTCTTAAAATATGACCACACCTTTCCGTTACACCCTGTATATATAGGTACAAAATTTGTGATAAACTAAACTGTAGCTTACAGGCATAAAAGATATTATCATGGTAACTCCACATTATGAACTTAGGTACACTAAGTTTTCAATTAAACTTTAACTACTTCAAATAAATAAAAAAACAATATTCCCATCACAAGTTAAAAAAAAAAATATGATGTAGTGCCAATCTAGACGTTAGTTGCAAAACATCATTTGATTATACCTATTCGTTAAAATTTATAGATGTCTAAAAAAATCTATTTCGTCCGTCTGTTAGATTACTAAGATTACCAAAAAATATTTAGAATGTATTTTTTTCTATTGTCACGTAAACAAAAAATGAGGACGATACATTGCGTTAAAATTTCGCGTAACGTCGAACCTACGTCAAAACTGTGCCACTTTTCATCTAAAAGTGACGTAACAAGCCCCCACTCCTAAACTGATGCGTTGTATCTTTGCCAACACGTGTCCATTATTTTTTGATAATCTACTTTACGGACTAAATAGAACTTTATTTTTGTATCCAGGAATCATGATTCATTCATCATTACAATGATTGAAATGCAACTACTTAATGAAAAAAGCCTCTATGAATATCCATAGTACATCCAATATCCCTATTATAAAATAACAAAACACCGTTTCCCAAATGAAATAAATAGCTTAAAAAAACTATAATTACAATTAATTAGGAATGCTTACATATTAAGGTTGGCATTGGTCGTTGTCAACGCAGTTTGGACTCACAAATAACGACTTACTGGGACCAATTATACTTGTTCGAATTATTTATAATCAATTTAAATGACAATATTTATTCCATGCAGCTTAAGGAAGAAAAGGATTGATTACTAAAACAAAATATTTGCTCCGTCAGTTAGATTTAGATTAACAAAAACTATTGGACATATATTTTTTCTTGTCACGTAAACAATTTTTTCTTGTCACGTAATCAATTTTTTCTTGTCACGTAATCAATTTTTTCTTGTCACGTAAACAATTTTTTTATTGATTTGGTAAAGCAAAAAATACGTGTTCAATATTTTTTTTTAATCTAACTCACGGATTAAATATAATATTATTTTTGTTCAGGAATCGTCCCGCTTATACTTATTCGAATAAACAGTTTAAAAGACAATATTTATTCCATATAGCATTTGGAAGAATTAAATGCAATCAATTTAAATGCCAATTAAAGGTAAATCCTAGGCTGCAGTATGACAGCTTGGGACATAAGTTACAATTTTCTATAAAATGGCATAAAAAAGGGCACCATTACTACAGTAGTCTCACTAATCTGGTACTTCAGTACTCTGGCACATCCACCAATCCGGTACCCTCCATCTGGGCCCGCACCGCTTCCTACATGGTACCTTATTAAATTAGGACATTCTAAAATGCTTTATTTTAACGATCTTGATTTTTTTCTGTACCATCCAGTAATCCGAACATTCCAATAATACGGCAACCTCTGGTTTTTAATGTCGGATGAGTGAGACTACTGTATATACATAGTAGAATAAGTGTCTTTTCTGGAAAATAAAAAAACAATAAACCCTTTTTGGTCGTGTTAACCAGAGACTGAGTTATGGAAGTCAGATAGGCAGCTGCATCCGCATAGAATGAAAGTCGACCCCAATCAGCCTAGCCTTTTCCCAACTTCCCAACAAAAAATCCTTGGGTCGGCTTCCAGTCTAACCGGATGCAGCTGAATACCAGTATTTTACATGGAACGACTGCCTATCTGACCTGCACAACCAAGTTACTGGGTAATGCGATACCCCTTCGTAAGACTGGTTGTCAGACTTTCGGGTTTCTGATGACCCGTAACGACTGTCGAAAATCCACGATTGACAGCCGGAACCAACGGCTTAACGTGCTTTCCGAGGCACGAAGGAGTCTCAGTATGTAAATATGGTCACCCATCCAGACCAGCCCCGGCAAGCGTAGCTTAACCTGATGGATCGACCCGTGCGGCATTTATTACTTTAATCTTGAGAAAAGTCTCGGCAGATTTATTGATAGAATTGAATATGTACATGAAGACATTGCAAAACACAAGTGTGTGTCAAGTTTATGTCAATGGAATAAGGTTTAAATTGCAACGATGATGTGTGCTCGTGAAATACAACAACTTTTACTTTGCCAGTTGAGACACTTTTTCTAGTACGAAATTTAAGGAATGATAATTACAAAATTTCAAAAGATATAGGATTGATATATATAAAATGCTTTCACTAAATTTGACTTAAAAACTACTTCTAGTCTTATTGAGGTCATAATTAGTAACTAATATCAACATAAATATGAATTTTACTTAGCCATGATTTATTTAAAAATATAACAAAATTTATAATTATCATTTCGATTAGCAAAACGAGCAAACCGATGAAAGTGATTTTATTAAATATTGAATTAAATAAATTATTATTTATTTTATAAATGCAATTTAAAATTAATTTGAACCAATTAGAATTAAACTATTAGCTTACTTCGAGACTTAGTTCTTAAAGCTTTTGTTTTAAAATCTCTGTGACTATAAAAGATGTCGAGTTTCCTTGAGGAAAAATCATTATTCCGTTAATCAATAAATTAAAATGCTACTGGATTTCTTTGAGACACTGATTTTCCTTATAAATATATTTGCATTCAAAAGCAACACCACATATAATAAGTAGTCTTAAAATTTAAAGGGAGGATACAAGATACAGGAGTCCCTTAAAAGATTATACAACCATTAGAATTTATTAATAGCAAAATAAATAAAACATCATCACATTAGTTTTCCACTCTGATACTAGGCTTTCCAATGCACATGAATGGCGCGCTGTTGTTATAGTATGAGATTTGACTACTGCACAGACATTTGTATCCAACTTCAGAGCGGCAAACTTATATGACGCGAACTATACCTACATTTTTTTCTATCCTTATCATAATTTGTTCGTCAAACTATATCTTTTGGTAACATAATGTAAATTTACAACTGCCCTCTTTTCAAGATTATTGGATATAATAATTATTTTGTGACAAATGTACTCGTACTTAGCTAAAAAGCTTCTTTGAAAGGAGGGTAGAAGTATGTTCACATTCAATCATTGACAGTAAATGATGTTAAACTATTAGTTTGCATACTATATTGTAAAAGTTTCGAGAAAAGAGAATTTTCACTGTGTTTACAACCACCCTTAATAACTATCAACACAAAGAAATTTTATCAGATATGTAACAGGAATTCACATTAAAACATATATAAAAAGCGCTAAGTTTTCTTGTTCTACACTAAACAGCGAATTAATAACTTATTCTAAAACGAATAGAGCCTATTTTAGCTTATCACCTTTTTTTGAGCAAGTTTGAAACGGCTAGCATTGTAAAGCTACCTATGAGGTAAAGAGTTGCCGGTATCGAAGCCAAGAGCCTGTATCTTTCCTCTGTAACAGAAAAAGATTGGAATTTGTTAGAAAAAGATTTAAAAAAACGAACTTGAAAAGGAAATATAAAATTCAATTAGCACACTAATAAACCCTTTTAGAAACCAAATCTGCTGTACATGAGCCATTCCCTAAACCGTTATAGAAAAGCGTCTTTGGGTTGGCCTATATTCAGCACAGAACAACTCAAATAGAATGTCTTGTAAAAAATGCGAAATTTTGCGATCTCAAAACTAAAACTCTAATAACTACGCAAACAAGTCAGAACACTCAATCAATGTGTGAATAGAAAATAACACAATAATATTAAGTAATTGAAAATACTTATCGTTTGAAATCACAAAATTCCGCTAAATCAGGACCGCAACAACACGTCGAAATTGTAGCACTTCCAATGTTATCTTTATGGGAACTTAATAAAAACAGACTAATGACCTTGACAGCTACTGCAAATGACGAGTGAGAGCCATAGAATGATTTTAAGAAACATTATCATAAGATTTAAATTATAATGGAAAACGCGCGCTCGTGAAATGCATCAGCTATACCATAGTGTCAATTGTGGACGCATACAGCCGCTTGCAGACCAAGAAGGATTTATTTCATACTCGATTGCAGACCGCAAAATAAGCATAATATAATTTTCTCAGTTACGCGAATAAAGCTAAGCTTGTTTAACTATTTATAAGTCTTACTAACCATATGATAAGTTGAAACACTGAAGAGCGGATTCTAAACTCAAGTTACCATAAAATAGGAGGGGGAGTTTATAATTACTTTACACAAGTGACCTCTGCGCTGCCACCGACGACGCCGTAAAGCGGCAAAGTTTTGGGCCAAAAAAAAACTGTTTAAGAGAGCAAAACCTACACAAGTGACCTCTGCGCTGCCACCGACGACGCCGTAAAGCGACAAAGCTTTGGGCAAAAAAAAAACGGTTTATACGGCAAAACCTATACAAGTGACCTCTGCGCTGCCACCGACTACGCCGTAAAGCGACAAAGCTTTGGGTTAAAAAAAAAACTGTTTATAGAGCAAAACCTCCTTTATGATTTGTCAGCATTTTACCACCCACATCTACCCTTCTTCCAGGTAGAAAATGTTAATGCCTAGGGGTAGCGGATAAATTAGTAACAGAGTTACCGCTCCCCTGGGCTGGGGTGGGTTTTAGTCAGTAAGAGTCTTGACACAGAGTGGGAGATGTCATTGGATGATTCACCCAAGAAAAAAAAAAGGTAGAAAATGTTAAAATTAGATACTGCTATTCAGTGTTTAAACTAATCACATGCTTATTTTTTTATAAATAAGGCCTTTGATCTGCAAGTGGGCTTAATATTATTAATAAAGTGACCCCCTCATATTATTTAGAATATGCTTTCACAGTTTGACTGTTAACACAACTAAAATTGCGCAATCATAGTTGTGTTAACAGCCTAACTTTATTTTTCCATGTCTTTTCCCATTACATGTATTATGTCAAGGGTGCCTGTGTATCTGTGTGTGTTAAATTGTACCTAAAATGTATTTAAATCCATGAATTAATCCACGGAAGATCTTTAGATTATGTAAAGGAAATCCCCTTTTATTATTGCATCATATTTATGTACTACATATCGTTTGCAAATTATTTATCTATTGTCTGCTTATCTTAAGAGGGCCCTTTCCGGTCCGTCTATCGTCAACGAGCATGGCTTGTTGTTTCATCCAGCACAATGTATGAAAAAGAGGCAAAGCGAAAAGAAAGAGATAGCGCCTGATCGCTCGGTTGTCATTCGGTATCTTCCTCCTGAGTGAGAACGCGATACCATTGAACGAAAAATAGTGTTCAATAAATACGCGTTTTTGAATAAGCCTTACAAGTTAGCAAAATAAATATGTCATTTAGAATCTCCATTACATGTGCAAGGTTTCTATCAAGATGTTTTCCATACTTTAAAATTTACGAGTTCCTAATGTATATAAAACGGCCAAAGTTCAGGTAAAATTTGTGCTAAACAGCACATTTTTGGAGGCTTATACTGAATTCATTGTTTCTCCATAGAAACGTTTTTTCATAGAAACCTAGATAATATAGCGCACAAAATACCTATTAATCCAAAAAAATCAAAGATAAAAGTGTTACAACGACATAATCAGCAGTATGACTGCTTGGATTTGTCTCGTTTATTGGGGTATAAAAACACGTTTTTCTGTGATTTTGTTGGCAGTTATATATGAACTGTCGAGATGACTACACGTCTCATAATGAGCCTACTCTTTTGAATTTCCAAAGGTTTTATAAGTACACGCAAATGCATTTCTGGACAAAGTTAAAAAATATAAAATAACTTCGTATCCTAATGTTAACCAAAAAATAAATAAAGCTCATGCAATGGAATTATCAAGGTCCATGAGTCATGCAAAAAGTAGTTGTGCATAGGAGTAACCAAAAATAAATTAAAGACCCAAAAAGGATAAATAAATATTTTTATTCATTATTCAAGTTAATACCAGTCTTATTTTAATGTTAGTAAACAATAACAATATAGACGACACAGTATTCTAGCGAAAATAAGGAACTAAAAATGATAAAGCACATTGTATTGAAAGGGGTCATTAAAAATATATTTTGCATATTTTATTCAGTATTATTCTATGCTATAAGACTATTCGAATCGAAGAACGAAATAACTAGAACTTCCGTATAAAATACTAGTTTAAAATACTTGAAGTATAAAAGGCTAAATATGTTTCAGTAACTTAATTTTTATTGTTTTAAAACATAAATATGCTCTTGATAAAACTATTTTAGATTTTCTTTCATTCGAATTTTTGAAGACCCAATTCATCTAATGAAGTGCTTTTTCTACACATTTGATTTTTTTCTAGTTGAGACAGTTATTATATACTAAAATGTCTTTTAATATTAGCTTGGGGAATATACATCAAAATTTGGCTTTGAGGATTATCGCAATCTAAATTCATTAATTTTTAAACTAATTCTAGTACTTTTGACTTTTAAGTACAATACGCCTAATGAATTCCAAACATAATTCGAAATTATCACATTTTAATAATAACAAGTAGTAACAATGGACAACATAAAAATCAATAACACCTAATTATTCGTTGTATTTCGTCTTTTTTGACGTCATTCGACATACATTTGACTTGGAGCTATTTTTCAACCTAGATTAAGGATTCGATATGTCTTTTCGCATTTATTTTTTTTATCAACCTGATATTTGAGCGTGCATTCAGCAATAAAACCCCGCGTAATAATAACATCCTAAATCTTCATAGGTACGTTACCATGGCAATCCGTAGCTAGGCATTGTTATAACCCCAAAGTAATAAAAATAAGTATTAAAATTACTATACAAAAACTCACAGAAAACATTCACGGACTGGAGATTTTATTGTAAATGGATTTGAACAACGCCGGGAGTTTGTCGAAATGGATTTTTTTGGTCAAACTCGCAGCCCCTATGCTTAAGGCAGAACTCAAGAAAATTGGCTCAGCCGTTCTTACGCGTTCAACCATAATAGGATTATCATCAGAATCGAATATAATTTCTGGATCATTCTCAATGATCTCTTCAATCGATTCCCAATTAGTTTGCACCTTTTTCTCGACAGGGCAACACTCACACAAGCCATAATCGCATTCCTTTTTACTCATAAAATATTCGGCATCATCTAGTATAGTGTGTTCCTTGACACGTTTTTTAACTGGGACAAACATTGAGAATCTACGGGCAGAATATTGAAGTAATTCTTCTACATAGTGATTAACACCTTCATCGAAGTTTTTATCATTTTTAATGTCTAGTAAGATAGGGTTGTGGGGTTCAAATAGTGAGTTCTTCCTACTGTCCGGTAAGGACTGGACGTCGAGACTTGGCTGACTTTGTGGCATCATGCTACATTTTCGTTTGGCCTGACCTGTCATGGTGAACGATTTTTTAGTCGTCGCCCAGCCTAGTGATCGTTGTACCGCCATCTTCCATTTGGTGTATCTTGCGTCGCGATCTGGAATAAGTATTCTTGTTAGTATTGCTTAGTTTTCAGGCATACACAATTTTTTCTATCATTCAAATTATATTAAAACTAGATGATTCTGTCTGGACAGAACGTCATCACAGTCATGAAATATATGACCCCCGAGACGTTGGTCCATAAAAAAGTAATCTTTAAAGTAAATCTGAAGTCCTGTGACTTTACAGATTTGTAGCTGTAGCGACATTTATGACTCCACAAACGAACTAAAAACAACAAATCCTGCATCGCGCAAGCAGAGTTCTCCGCGCGATTTGAATATATACAACAGTCCGAAATCAACCATCGGGCAGTTGCCCGGACCAGATAACACCCGTCTGGTCGGAGGATCCTCCCTTTTCAATGGAGGTTTGCGGGACTTTACACCCTGTTCCGCATACCTCCAAACTGCTGACCCTCGAGCATGAACGTCAGCGCAGCCTTCGTGCAGCTACTGCAGCGTGACGTCATAATCATCACTTCTTTTAAGCTCTTGAGCAACGAGTTATACAGCCATTAAATAATCAATAAAATCCGGGATTGGCAAGTTTCTTTCAAAAAGAATACTCCTCACATATGAGTCTTCTATCAGACAAGCTAAAGACGCGCAGATGCATAGGGCCAAAATGCTTACCTAGTTCTTATCTCTAATGTTCAGAGTTTAGAGTTCCTTTTACCCCCAGAGAGAGAGAGAGAGTTCAGATTGATAACTTTTTCGAATGCGTAGCTATTGAGAGTTTAACTAACCACCACCGCCTAGTGCAATTCTTAACATGAGTTACCGCACCCCTGGGCACTCAGGCAGGGAAGGAACAGGGGTGGGTTTTAGTCAGTAAGATTCTGACACGCCCCCCCACTCCACCCGGAGCGGTAGAAGTCACTGGATGATTGCCCACCCCACCAAAAAAAAAACTGCCTAGTGCCGACATGTCCCACGCTTAAGCTTGTAGTATAGTTAGAGTACGTACCGTCATCAGTAGTAGTAGGCAGGAAGGTATCGTTGAGAGTGGCATGTGTGCGCCAGTTGTCCGTGCTCCACACGCCGACCGCTCCGCCGGCCACCACCGCCACGCCTAGTGCCGACATGTCCCACGCTTGAGCTCGTACTGCATTAGGAAAACATATTATAACAAGCTGAATAATAATTATTAATATTAATCAATCCGCCTAGGTACTTATTTCCCAAATATGTTTTTTTTTTTAATTTGTATAACCCGTCAAACCCCCATTAGCAGACAGAATTAAAAACCGGTCTGATGGATTAATGGCCATAGATTCAAGGCTTTCAGTCGGATACATAGTAATTAGATACAGAATACATTTATTTTTCCATTAGAATGCAGATATAACACATTCTAATGTATTTTGCAGTATTTGGCAACAAATGTGTCGAGTCAACCTTCTCGGCAAACTTCGCTGAGGTAGTCAATACTACAATAAAATTCTCAGCTCCATTTTACCGTGATTGCGCCTGTTTTAATGATTCCACATATTGTCCAGTTGCGTAGACACTTGAGACACAAAACTACACCAATTTTACATCACAATATCCACTAGGAATCAAGAAGCGAATAATTAAAACAGTCACTGAACTTCACTCGAGAAAATCCCGCCAAAAACTCTCTCCCAAATATGTTGGCTTCCAGTGTTACCAGATGCAGCTGAGTGAGAGTGGGTATTGTATATGGAGCGACTGCCTGACTGACCTTCAAACCCCAAACCAGTAATTATAATTATACTAGACGAAACCTGTGCAATAGGGTATTCTCTGTTTATTTTTGTACAATATTTAATATGAAACGACAAATATAACACTAAAAAGAAATCTTTTTCTAAAAACAGCATCAAAATTGGTTATTAAATTAAGTAGCAATTAGCATTTCAAATATAGGTATAACTCGCTAACTCTTTTGTAAGCGCGTAACCTAATGGCAGTGACGGCATACTTAAGTGTGTGCATCCTTTTTCTGTTACTTTACAGTTTCCCCTTCCACAAAATTCGGAAGGTTTCTAACTTACTTAATTTTGAACGGATTTGAAAAATTCGCGTGAGGCACTTTTCAGATTTAATTAGTATTGGTTTATCACCGGCATCCCTGCGCAAGAGTATTTTTAGTTATTAGCTCTGGCAAACTGACGACTTTTTGGTACAAATAATACAAACATTTGAGTCAAATATCCAATTGTAGTGTTACAGTTTTGATCAATAAGATGAAATAGAATTTATATTGCACTAGCGACCCGCCTCGGCTTAGTACAAGTACAATTGTATACACAAACCTTTCTCGTTTACCGCACTCTGTATTAGTGAAAACCGGAGTCAGCAGATACAAAAAAAAAATTGGGAGTCAGGAGGAGAAACAAGTGCGTATCGGATTTCGCACAATAAGGGTTCCGTACCAAATATTGGTATTTGTTAGTAAAGTATACGTTTTAAACATTATCACAAATTTCAAGTTCATAGATCAATGGGAAGTTAAAAAATTCTTCGTAACAAAATTTTGTGACAGACGACGGACGGACAGACAGACGGACACGTGAGCACATATTACCGTGAGTGACAACAATAGGGCTCCGTTTAGACCGAGTACGGAACCCTAAAAACTGGCCAAGTGCGTGTCGGATTTCGCGCATTATCGGTTCCGTACCAAATATTGGTATTTGTTGGTACAGTATACGTAATAACAAACATTACCACCAAATTTCAAGTTCATTGGTCGATGGGAAGTTAAAAAATTCTTTGTAACAAAATTTTGTGACAGACAGACAGACAGAGACGTGAGTGACAACAATAGGGCTCCGTTTGGACCCCTTGGGTACGGAACCCTAAAAAAGACAGACGCGGAAAGCGACTTTGTTTTATATGTAGATACTGCCTAAAAAATTGATTCTGATTTTAGTTTCTCCGTAAAGTTAACACTAGGACTGCTTAGAGCAGTCGAGACCAACTGCACGAGAGCAATCGTGTTGCGGTCGGGGCTTACGGCCTGCTTGGAGCAGACAGTACATTTTTAGCTACGAAAACAAATGAACTACTACTTTATTTCCCAACACAGGCAAGGGAAGCTCTAAACACTATGCAATAAACTATTTTGTACTTGAGCGGTCCATGTGGTGATCGTCAATTTTGTATTAAAACTGCAGATCGCCAACAGCGACCGCTTGAAGCTGTCGGCACTTTGAACATTAGTTAAATACAGAAACCACATTTTGGGTGTCAGTTAAAACAAACTTATTTTTTAAGGGCGTAATATACCCCCTTAATATTACACTTCTTAGACCTATCACTCTTTCTGACCACCAATCTAAATTTTGGAAATAAATCCAAAATTAAACTAAATACTTACACACTGGTATACCAATCAGGTCTGCTTGCAATTGCATCAGTAAGTCATTGGAGGTCATCCTGCCATCCACGTGAAGTTTGGCTAGAGGCATGCCGCAGTCTTTGTTCATGGCTTCTAATACATCCCTGTAGACCAAAAAGTGTGATTATTACATTGAATCTCCTTTTACTTAATTGTAGTCGGTTAAACTAGACTTTGGTTGATTTTTCAAAAAGTGGTGGCTTCCTAAAACAGTAATATTTCTCCAATAGATTATGACTGATTCTTACAGTATAATTTATACAATCATCCCTGTTTTTCTTTTAACTTTTTATATAATAATTACCTAGTCTGGAAAGATACAGCTTCCAAAGCGGCTCTGATGATGTGGTTCTTAGTCGTAAATGCAGTCAAGCCGCAGATGATTCTGTAACAAACCACTATTTATTAGTAATAACTCTATTAGTAACGTCTCAAGTAGCAGTATGACAAATCGAGACCGTAACACTAAACGAAAACGAATAGACCAATTTTACGGCCATTCTCGGGTGGTTTTCTCAAACTTAAAACCATTCCGATCCAGGAACTATTCATAGGAGGACAAAAAGTTACAATTGATAGTAAAAACTATTCGTTGACGATTTATTATCTGTAGAAGACTGAAATCATAATATCGTCTGCCTACCCTCTAGCGTCCTTCCTCCAGTAAGGTGCGTATAACCCGCTGAAGGCCGGCACGAAGTACACGTCGCCCGTAGAGAACACTTGGCCCGCGATGTGTTCCGTGTCCTCAACTACGTCTTTGATTAGTCGTAGATTATCGCGCAGGAACTTCATGGCGCCGCCTGCTACTGCTATGGAACCTGGTGAAGAAGAAATTTTATTAAATGATGTTTGTTGTATTTATTTTCTGTTAGTCGGCCCGAACGACTAGAAAAAAAACAAGCCCTGATTATCCAGTCAGCAAGGCTCTAAATAACGGAAATAATCTGGCCAAATGGGCAAAAAAAAACATCACAAACTCAGTGCCAGTGTGGAGCCTCACAAAATTTGCCATATTTAGTGTTAAATTTCGCATATTTTCTAAAAATAAAAAATCTATAACTTGGTTTTTATGAGTTACATTTTTTTTACAACTTTTTCTAGTACGTATGTTAAACCAGGAATACGCCTTTATTGGATCGGACAGGGTTTTTGTTACATGCTGTATGTTCAAATGGCGCGGAGAAAGATTGCGCGATGCAAGATTTGTGTGATAACGTCTTTTTAATTCATCAATAGCGGTATAGATGGCGCTACAATGCTACAACTTACCCTCGAGCGCATACACGGCGGGCGTGTTGGGACCCAGCTTGTAGGCCACGGTGGTGATGAGGCCGTGCGTGGACTGCACGCGGCGGGTCCCCGTGTTGTACAGTAGGAAGCAGCCGCTGCGGTACGTGTTCTTGGCCTGGCCAGCTTGGAGGCAGTTTTGGCCGACGAGAGCTGATTGTTGGTTGCCTAGTATCTGAATGAAAGAGACCAAAAAAAGTAGTAGTTTAATTTTTTTTTTTAATGGCTGGCGCATTATAAACTAAATCTTGTTTGGTTTTAAAAAACATTTTAAACGAAAATATTTGATCGGATACAATTCGGATTCTTCCGCATACAAAAAATACTATGGTTACTCCAAAACGTCACTTCTCATATTCGGTGCATATTTCAAACCCCTTTTTTTTTTTTTGGGTGTTGGAAATCATCCAGTGACTTCTCGCGCTCTAGGGTGGAGCGGAAGAGCGTGTCAGACTCTTACTGACTAAAACCCACCCCTGTTCCTCCCTGCCCTGAATGCCCAGGGGCGAGGTAACTCTTTCGAATTTATCCTCAACCCCCGGGCAGGCATCGGTCATGACGGGCCCCGTCCTGTTTGCTGACAACTCTTTGAGGCGCACGTGGAACACTACGCGCCATCGACTCTCGGGCCTGGTGCTGATCGGACGGCGAGTTACCCACTACTCGCCGTCCGCAGGCCCGGGATATTTCAAACCCCTTACTCATTAATTATATTTAAAAAAAAAAACCTTTTATTTCACGTTCGAAGGAAATAGCTTGTTAGTATTACAGATAACTTAAAAACACCAACCGTACTTGGCGTTTACAGTCGATTAGTTATTTTATTTTTGCAGTGATCTGATTCCTATGGCAATAGAATAGAGTAGAATACTCTTTATTATGTAATAAGGTTCCTAAACGAAGTAAACCGTGACAGGACTATAGTATAAATTTCTTATGTCTGTTTATGACTTACCCCAGATATCCTGATGCCGTCTACAATGGAACCATCCTTCACTGTGCCGTAAACTTCTGAACTGCTGTGAATTGTAGGCAACGTGTCTCGATGGATGCCGAATAACCTGGTACGGAAACATACGACTTTGTTTTATTTTTATTTGCAAATTGGTCTAAGAACTAGAACTTAAAATACCGAACGACCTTTTCTGACAATTTGTGCAATGTTAGAAAAAGCCGGTTGGATAACTTAGTTGGAATGTTGGGACAAATTAACGAATAACATGCTGATTGAGTCTTTAATGGACGCGAAGATATAATCTAATCGCCCATGTAGACTCCTAACATTTTATACAGGGTCCTTTGAGGCCCTGTGACTTCTATGAACTCGCAGTAGGTCTACGAGATGGATTCCAGCCCACTCCCTCTCACTGAGAGCAGGCCTGTGTCCCAGTAGTGGGAACGTTAAATTAATTATGCTGATGCTTTGCTGTTAATATATGTATACCTAATATAATATAAGTATATAACCATAATTATTGAACTTTACCTTATTAAAATAGGGTCCCAATTCAGTGTTTCCAAATTCATCAGGAGTGTTCTCGATGCGTTTGTGACATCAGTAATGTGCAAGCCACCGTGAGGACCACCAGTCATGTTCTGAAATAGAAAAAAAAACATAATAAAATTATAATCGATCTTTGTTTAAAGAGCCATTTATATTTTCTGACGAAGTGAGCCCACACATCAACATGACATATCGCTAATTCCAAATACACCCAGTTTGTACCCCGATCTGTGATCTTCGATGCGCTAAAGTACGAGGATATCGGCACACCACATAGTTATGTTACTAGACTAGTGGTTACAAAAACTCATTATTCATAAGCCCAAAATTTATACAACATTATTTCAGCAATATTTCATACAGTTTATTTATTGCAAACATTTTGCAGCAACAATGTTGCGCCATTGTTGTTAGCTTTTACTCTGGTTAGGTATCAGTAGAGCCTATAAGTTGAGCTTCTGCTAATGGCTTCACCGAGTCAACGTACCTGTCCCCTAGACAATAATAACTTTTCTGTTAGCGTTCACGCTAACGCTTAGTACAAAATGACATTACCTGCCGATAAGTCACGTGACAATTCTCTCCGCAGGTAATGTCATTGCCATACTTTTTGTACTAAGCATTAGCGTGAATGCTAACAGAAAAGTTATTCGTCTACCCCTCTATTGTATTGCTGATGTCCCTAAGTATCAGGCCAAAGGATTGAACATAAAATTACTTTTTACTGACGCACAAGCACACAACCAATCGATGAGGCGACGCTTTGAGGAACTCCATGTCCAGCAGTGGATGTATTTCGGTTAAAATGCTGATGATGAAGACTCACCCACACAATCCAAGAATCAACAGTGCCAAACAGCAGTCTCTTGTCCCTGCTGGCGCGCCTCACAGCCTTGATGTTGTCCTTCATCCAGCGCATCTTCAGGGCGCTAAAGTACGGCGATATCGGCAGGCCGCATATGTTCTTAAAGTAGTTCTTGTTGCGATCGGGGATTTTGGCTAGGATCGCGTCCACTGTGGAGTCTGTGCGGATGTCGTTCCAGGCTGGAATAAGGGTAAATATGTTTAATTATGAGTTTAGAACTTAAAGCTAGAGAAGCTGTTTCTCCGTGTTTCAAAGGGGAAATAAAGTATGTCCCACCAGTGCTATAAAATTTATTCCCATAGTAGCCATGGCATTAAATCAAAAGGATTGGTAGTATTGGTAAGGTTATCTGGTATAAGAATCTGGTATTATTAGTTCTTCTCTTTACATAACACGCCCACGAGAAGTTATTTGACGATTTCCCACCAAATAAAAAAATTAAAGCTGCTAGGTTAAGCATAGAAAATAACGTTTCAGAAGCATTATTGCTATAGGCGTATACGCCCCGAAGCTGTTGAATAGTTAGATATTAGATAGCAGTAGAATAAAAAATCATTCATTTTATTTTATGTATGTCTGTAACAGATTTAAAAGTTTAGAGGTACGCTAAACAAGGTGTAAGTCCCGCAAACCTCCATAAAAAAGGAAAAATCCTCCGACCAGCACGTGTATTCGGTAACTCAGTTGACATCAATTTGATAGGCACTATGCAGTACACTGACGCTTTGACGTATATTTTGTTTGTTTTTTTTTGTGGGGTGGGAAATCATCCAATGACATCTCCCGCTCTGGGTGGAGCGGGAGAGCGTGTCAGACTTTTACTGACTGAAACCCACCCCTGTTCCTTCCCTACCCGGAGTGCCCAGGGGCGCGGTAACTCTGTTTCGAATTTATCCACAACCCCTGGGCAGGTATCGGCCATGACGGCCCCGTCATGATTGCTGACAACTCTTTGAGGCGCGCGTGGAACACTACTCGCCGTCAACTCTCGGGCCTGGTGCTGATCGGACGGCGAGCTACCCATTACTCGCCGTCCGCAGGCCCGGGTATGCTTTGACGTATAAGAAAACAAAATGTTTACTACGTAGTATACCTATTATAATCGATGTTCACCGAGCAAAGCAGCAATGTACTGCATAGTGCCTATCAAATTGATGTCAACTGAGTTAGCGAATACAACTGCAGAAGGGTGTTTGTTGTGTCTGGTCTGGGCAACTGCCCAATGTTTGATTTCGACCTGTTGTATACAAAATGTACAAATCGCGCGAAGAAATCTGCTTGAGCGATGCAGTATTTGTGTGTTTAGTTCGTATGAGGCGTCATAGATGTCGCTACAAAAGTTTGTAAGAATAATTACCTATAGCTGGATGCAACGGCTCGCCGGTATATTTGTCCCAGGCTATTGTCGTCTCCCTCTGATTCGTGATGCCCAAAGTCACTATGTCATCTTTGGTATAACCTGAAAATAAGCAAATAGCACTATATTGTCATATTATCATAAATTCACCCTTATCCCAAATTTTTTATTTCTAACTGTTGTACTGTTTGGCAGAATTTATGAATGTTATAGTTAAAATAGATTTTGAATAAATAAATAACTAGTGACCCGCCCTAACTTCGCACGGATACAAATTATACACCTAAACCTTCCTCATGAATCACTCTGTATACTGGTAAAAACCGCATGAAAACCCGTTCAGTACTTTTTAAGTTTCGGGAACAGACAGACGGACAGACAGACGCGCCAGGGGAATTTATTTTATAATATGTAGTGATATTAACACTACATATTATTATAAAACAAAGTCTTGAAAATTGGATTGCTCCGAAGCAATACATTGTCTTGTCATTCATACTTCTCTGTGAGTAGTCATCTGAATAGTCATCCCCTTTCTATACAGACACAGTGTATTATCCTTCCTTTTGGTCTTTTCCCGCTCATAAAGCCATCCACAATCATGTAGTGATATTATCACTACATATTATTATAAAACAAAGTCTTGAAAATTGGATTGCTCCGAAGCAACAAATTGTCTTGTCATTCATACTTCTCTGTTAGTAGTCATCTAAATAGTCATCCCCTTCATAAACGGACAGTGTTTTTCCTTTTGGTCTTTTCCTGCTCTTAAAGCCATCCACAATCATACTCAACATTCACACTACTGTCACAACAACAACAACAACAACAATAGTCATGTTTTAGAGGTTAAATAAATGTTTTTAAAGAATTAAAAGCGGTGATTTGACCGCTTATCAAGTTTTAAGTTTGTAATCGTGTCTAAGAAGGTTTGAGGTAAATCTGGTGCGAAAATGTGCAAAACGAATGGTTTCTTTGTTTATATATTTTTAAGATTTTTCAAATTTTTGTTATTATTGAATTTACTTTACAGATATTTACATATTAATATTTTAAATTCTATAACACGGAAAAAACTTGTAGAAAAAAACCAAATAAACAAACATGTATCATGTTTACGAATCAAAACTTCCACGTTCTTAAAAATAAACAAGCTAATCAAAAAACAAATTTATTCAGAAAACAGTTGATTGAACTCTGATAGTTAATGTATGGAATGACATTGATTCAATAACATTTGTCATTAGGACATTCCAAGGAAAGGTGGAGAAGGTATTTCATTAATAATTAATATTATATATCAGAATAATTAATAATTATGTGCTAATACGCTCCAACATATGCTACAACAGTAGACAGAGGCAAGCAGAAAAGTTGTTTTACCATGAATAAATCAAAAACCAAGGTAATGACAAACAGGGAAGCAATAGCCATAACAGTGGATGATGAAATATAGAATATTTTACAAGTTATACAATTAATATCATTCTGAGACCAAACACACATGGAAATCGAAAGAAGAGTTGCTTGTACATGGAAAAGATATTGGTCACATATGGAGATATTTAAAAGCAAACAGTTTTCTACGACAGCTAAGAAAAAAGTCTTCAACTCGTGTGTCTTGCTATGCCTAACATATGGATGCCAAACTTGGGCACTCAGTCAAAAACATCTCCAAAAAACTGAGAACATGTCGAGAGAGGAATGGAAAGAAGTATGATAGGCGTCAAGATAAAAGATCGAAGAAGAGCAGAAGAAATAAGATCCATAACTAAGGTGGAAGATATAATCAAGAAAGGCTAAAATAGAAAAGAATGGAAACAGCTGTAATAGGCCTATGTATCACAGACACGCTGATTGTTAATCCACTAGATGTGTTAGTTTATAAGTTTTATTTTTTGCATACATTGTAGTTTAGTGTCAGCAATAATGGTTTATTAATATTATGTAGTTAAAAAAACACGCTTGTAACGAGTACGCTATCTTTGGGAGTCCGCCATATTAAATTTACAGTGACGTCATAAAAAATAACTATTCCGCCATCTTTGGGACCCCGTCATATTGGATTTAGAATGACGTCACTTCGCTAACCATGCATTGTCATCCAAACTAAACATGTATGCCAGCTCAATCGGAAACTGGGAAGTGGGTCAAAAATTTATGAGATTTTTTTACATAGTTAGGTATAGCTTCAGACTTTCTAGCTTGTTATTTACTTCGCGAATTATTGAATGGAATCAATTTATTTTATCTTGACAGAACTAACGTGTTGCTGGGGAGTTTTTTACACCAGTTTCTCAATCTTTGGATCACTTGCATCCAATCATAGTAATATTATTTATAAGTCCATCGCTATTCGCATATATCTTCACATGAAAGGTACAGGGATAGCTGCTTATAGTAAGTATATTCTGTTTTTAAATATTTATTTGACAATCGAGACATCCATGGCACTTCGGTAGTCGGTCCCTTCAACGGAGACGATTCGGGGAAGGAAGGAAAAGGGTCTGTGCAATATGAGAGCTGCGCGGCTTTTCCGACCGACCTTCGAGCTGTTTTAGCCCGATCAGATGCGCCACATGTCTTTGCCGAATGTTAAGCAGAAACACGCGGAAATATGCGCCCTTCGCCTAGATTGACAAAGATTTCGTGAGTGAAGTGATGATGTGCGGCCGTTTTGGGGTTTCTGTGGGGTCCTATGTGATTTAAACGTTCAAAGACTGCTGATTTCCAGCCTAATTCGAAAATAATAATAATTTTGGATTATCAGAACCCCTTAGGCATTTCAAAATCTTCGTTGCCCGCGAAACAGACACCATGCTTGTTAAAAAATAAAATTACGATGAATTTTATACAATTACAAAGCGAAAGCAAATAGCAATTCATACTGTATCCATATCTGGTACGTAGTAAAACAAGCTAAATGAATTTTACTACAACATTTGGTACATTTTTATGAATGTTTCGCGAGATAAGAGATAGTAACCAGACAATGTTGTGATATCTACTAACAACGATAATAGGTTTCTAATTCTGACGAGTCATTTTGGCACCATTATTTTGTCTACATAACTATTTATTGAGCTCATTAAAGTTCTAAGTTAAGCTACACGATAACCGACAAAAGTTTAAAAAAAATGTCTCAAAAGATCACCTCAGCTCATACATTAAACCTACATGGTTCTCACATAAATTATCCACTACATTAATTGTATAGACCTTTCTTCTCAGGGTGGTCAACTAAGAAACACCTGTCTCATCTATTTGAATTTGACAAAAAAGATAGTGCAAAAGAGTTATTTTTAATCTATAATAGCTTCTGCCAGCGGCTTCGCCCGCGTGGTATTAGCAAATCCCTCACTATAAATAACAACCTATTTGCTATTCCAGACTAAAATCTATCTCTGTGCCAAATTTCATCCAGATCCGTTCAGCCGTTCTGACGTGATTGAGTAACAAACATCCATCCATCCAAAATTACGAAATATTTATATGATTTTAAAATAAAGTATGAATATGCAAAATAATGATATCATCCATATACACGTCCACTCAATTCCTCATACTACTAATCGATACCTAATTGATATTTTAACCTATCAATGTTCTGTATAAGCGCTAATAGTCTGGATTGCTAAGTAAAGCTACTAGAAAAAATCAATAACCCCTACCGGGCAAAATGCCACTCCTACAAATGGTATTTGCATCTGACAATAAGCCTTACCTAGCTCCACTAACTGATCGCAGGCATTTTCCGCACATAACTTGATGTGGTGCAGTATTTCAAAGGGATCTTGTTCCGACCAGCCCTCGTGAGGCTGGATCTCTGTTTTGTCCATCTGATAGGCCACCAGCTCATCTGATCGACCGGCTTCATATATCTGAAAGATTAAAGAGAAAATTTTCAATATTTTTTTCCAGGGTACATCGGAGTTGTCAATGTAGATTGAATTCAAATTTTGATTTGATTAAGCTAGATAAATTGATGTAAAAAGTGACTGCGGCAAGGGAAGACTGGATGTGAAAGGCGGAGAATCAGCTCTAGTGGCGAATTTGAAAGAGCCCGATGTTCAGTGGTAGACTGCGATAGGCTGTGTTGATTAATTCTAGACTCTGATAGAGTAATGATAGAAGAAAAAGTGTAGAACTTGTCATCTTTACCATGTGCATACTTATCTCATTGATAAAAACACAGAAAGCAACCAGTGTGGTGATGACTTAGTCAAAAGGACACACGTACATGCTTAATTCCTAGATAAATAATTAACAATATTTTTTTCCAAGAAACAAGATACTGGAAAAATACTGTCACATAATATCTAACAGACACGGTTGGCGCAGTGGTTGAGCGTTCGGCTACTGCGCTGCGTGTCGCGGGTTCGATCCCCGCACGGAACAAATATTTGTATGGTCTACAGATAGTTGTTTCGAGTCTGAGTGTCTTGTGTATGTGAGTTTACATGTTTGTGTTTGCACCCACGATACAGGAATAATTCCTAGTGTGGGGCAATGATTCATTAAAAAAAAATACGTCAATAAAAATTATCATTATCACTGTATATGAATACAGTCTAGGTATTGATAATTTTTCATCATAATCATTTTTATTTAAGGTCGGCGCAACATGTCATTTCCTGTCTTATCAGGGGGGTTAGACAAAATACTTTTCTGTTAACATTAACGCTAACTCTTCGTGCAAAATGTATGGCTACGACATTCTGCACGAAGCGTTAGACAAAGAACTGACACGTGACTCACGCCCAGTAAAGTCTTTGCCATACATTTTGCTCGAAGCGTTCGCGTTAACGTTAACAGAAAAGTATTTTGTCTAAAGGCTCAGTACACTGTGATCGCGACCAAATAATTACAACGAAATGTGAAAAACAATTCAAGATCACACTTTTTTTTGTGACGTAGAATATAATAAAAACGACGTAATAACGCTTGAAGACAAAATAATAACAATAACAGTTAATATTTCGATGTTCAATATTTCTTTTAGTAACAGCAGAATATAATCAAAGTTCAAAAGTCTCCGATAAAAATTGTTATCAAAACCACGCCTTCTATTTATCGGTAACCTTGTAAATATTTAATTTTGATTGTACTAGCGTTAAATTATTATCTACGTAGATACCTACTGCGTATTAATAAAAACGTACTGCAATAGACTGAGTTAATAAATTGTGTAAATTGGGATGACCTCTAATTAGGACCACCGAACTGAAAATCTCCTTTATGGGGAGTATGTGCGGTCGTTGGATTGGCCTCACTAGGTGATGCGAGCCCGCTAGCAATAGCGGGGAGATCAGTCGGGGATGCGCGTGAATTTAATTGTATCCCAGGCCCCCAACTCATGGTAGCGGTAGGAACTGTGGGGTTTTAGTCGGTAGGAGTCCAACACACCTCTCCGTTCTCCCTAGATGGAGAGTATCCTTGAGAATTTTCCCACATAAAAAAAGTAGGTCTGGCTGTAAAGAGGCTCATCGTGATTTGTCTAGCCTTTTCCCAACTATGTTGGAGTCGGCTTCCGGTGTAAGCGGATGCAGCTGAATACCAGTACCTACTGTACGTGGAGCGTCTGCCCATCTGATCTCCACTTACACAGGCAATTAATACGATACTTCTTGGTTTGACTGGCTATCATACTTTTGGGCTAATGACTACAAAAGGTTCGAAGGACCAACTATCACGTATAAAAACCTTTGACACAAAATTAATTGAAGATTTTAAGGAGTAAGTTTAAAGGTGGCATGTGTGTTGACTTACTGCATATGCAACATAGTGATACATTAATAACAGATACTGTCGTCACTTACCACAAATCTAACAGTCTTGGTGCCGTCATCCACGACTCCGACCAGCGGCCGCTTAGAACCTTCCCTTACAGGCATGTTGCTGCCTGAAAAGAAAGAAATAAACACTTACAATTTTCACATAATAAGCACAAATTTAAATCTTGCAAAAACGAGTGAAGGCGATATAATGGTCGACCTATATCTAACATGATAATTATCATTCCATATACTAAATAACTGTTTTATCAAGAACATAAGTAGGAATGAATATTCACGATAAATCACACAGTTGATAGTACCACACAAATCCTTAAGGAACGATAAATCAAAATCCAGTATTACTACTGAGATCACAGCAGTTGGATATATCGCACTAAACAATAATTTCATCATTTCTACACTCCGATAGGCACGTATATTAACGAAAGGTTACCATGATTAAGACTCTTATCAATCTTAAAGTCGTTAGGGTTATAATAGTTATACGGATTACTAAAGCATTTGCACACGAGAACTATTAAAATCTTTATTGGTTTGAAATTCATAAACAACGTCGGTCATTCTGAACGCACCCTTCTCGAAGTGCAAAGATCAAGATAATATTAATCAATAAAGATAAAACTTTATCTTTTCATATTGACCTTAATACCTTCAGGTGTTTGAAATACTTTTCTATCATTTAAAAATATTGTCAATAGAATTTTCCATAGACTAACACAGCATTGTGACGGGTAATACCCTGAAGAGGCACAATAAACTAATTATATTTATTCATCGTCTAGCAGATAAGTGTAAATTATCACAGATCCTTTATACAGTAATAAACTAATCTTTACGCTAATTACTGTATCGTTGAAACAAAGACCGTGAGTAGCGTAGTAAAATTTATTAGTGGATGGTAAAATAATAATTGTAAATACATAGTTTGTGTTGACGCATCTAGCAACGTCCGACCAGTATGTAGCCACCTGGATGGCGCCCCATCATTGGCTTCTTTTAAATCATCCAAGGTGCTGGTGGTTGTGCATATGCTGAGCAGACAAGGAGGTGGCGCATGTCCTGTGAAGAGGCTCCACACTGGCACTGAGTTTGGGATGGGTCAAGGATACCCTATTTTGCTAGGTTATTTCTACAGCGACCAATCTGGGTCCGCAATCGGTTAAGAGATTTCCAAATTGGCCACTGCAGTTCCTGTCCAGGCAGTAGATGTTTTGCCGGACTGATAAAGTGTGGAGGGGTGGGATGTCTGTTCCTCCACAGTTCACAGATCACATCTGGCCCGCTGCCTTCCGAGGAGGCCGTATATCTAAGAAAGCTTTTATTTACGGCTCTTTAGGCGTGCAGGTGGGAGTTGATGTCCATACAGGGGGTGACGGTCGTCTCTTTCCTGTTTTCTCTTCTCGTTGCGGCTGACTTTCTCACGACGAATGTCTGGAGGAGCTATACCCGCCAGTGGGTACAACATTGTAAGAGGGGTAGGTTTTAAGCACCCAGTTACGATACAACAGGTATCGTTCAGCGCTATGTCGACTTTTTTAGCATGGGTAGGACGATGCCACACTGAGCATGCAAACTCCCTCGCAGAAAATGAAAGACATAGGCCAGTAGTGCGGAGAACCTGCGGTGATGCTCCCCAGAAGGTGGAAGTAAGGCGGCAAAGAACGTTATTTCTAGTCCCAACTTTCTGTTTCGTTTTTATACAGTGAAACTTATAGGTCAGGGCCCTATCAAGGTTGATGCCCAGGTAGCGAGGTTGAGGCTAGCTCTATATTAACGTCCTATTAGACTGACAGTGGTAGGACTGGGTTTTAGAAGGATTAGGCCGTAAGGCATTTTCGTCGTAGTATTTTTCAACGTGTGCACCAAAATATTGGTCTTTTGAGCCAGAATTATACAACATTAGTTAAGGCTAAGTTTTTAGTCAATCTTTGAGCCCGAATCATGGCATCTGTTTTGGAAACATTGAAATTAGAGTAGGCCAAACCGTGTCCTTCGGCCAAGGACTATCCTTGGCCTAAATTACAATCAGAAGACTCTTGGGTGTATTAGGACCAGTTTCCATTCTTGATGGTGTCAAATCTTATAATCAAAATTCATTGTGTAGGTACGATTACATTTTTCCACAACAGTACATTTTTTCTAGCCTACTTCTTTAACGAAGCTCCATACATGTGAGTTAACTTTGTTACAGCGATCGATATTCTGCGGGCTTTCCTCAAATTGAGGGGTTCAATAATTCACCTCAAGGAAATTATTTTCAATCACTCAAGTCCCAATTCCTTTGAGAATAACGAGCAATTCATTAGGTTATTGGCTATATTAAGTACCTACTCTTTTGTCAGTACCAGTACAGTACATACCTACCAACTAAATTTTTCCTTTCAACGTGGGTATTTAAATGGTTAATCTCCTTGAAATTGAAAGAGGTCTGTTTTCATCCAAATGAAATGGTATGTATTTGAAAATGAAATGCTTGCATTCAATAACATGATTGAAACATAGCAATTTGTCTGATGGCAGGGGAAGCCTTAGTTATTGTGATTGTATGGCATTTACTCGCAGTGAATTGCATTAACAAAGTACCTTTACTGTAGGAAACGCGGTAGAATATATGAAATCCTACTAAGAAGTGCGATTAGGTACAAGTTACAAGGTCGATTAAAATATTTACGACTCAATCATTGATTGTTAGCAGTAGGGTCTAGTCCTGGGTATAAAAATAATGATTCTATTTAGCCCGTAAGTTAGATTATCAAAAAATATTTAGAATACTCTTTATTATGTACACCATTTAGATTACAGAACATATTATAAATGAAGAAAACTTTACATAGGGTGACACAATGGGCGGCCTTATCGCTAAAAGCGATCTTTTCAAGACAACCTTTGGATGGATTTTATAGAGAAAAAGGAAAGACAGTACTGTAGGTAGTCTTAGGTGTACTATTTATATATAGGTACAATAAATACATAATAGATAAATCATATTAGATATATATATACATTAATATTTATAAAACAAAAAGTATAGAACCTTAGTAAAAACGATTTAAAGAGAGAGGTAGTGATTTTTGACCATTGTTTTAAAAGTGGACAAAGATTAAGCACGCCTTACCGACACGGGCAAGGCATTCCATAACCGCACCGCTCGTACCGTAAAAACTGGTGGAATGCATCATCTCTAGTCTCAAGTTTTCCGATGACCTCAGATATCTTTAATGTGTGTCATGAAGGAACTTGAAACGTTCTTTAAGATAAGGAGGGATTTATTTTTGCTTTACCAAACCAATAAAAAATGACAAAGATAAAACGCACCAAAGTTCAAGAGTGCGGGCTTGTTACGTCACTTATCATTACAAAGTGTATTAAATACGATACGAAATTAGACGTCACCCGAAATTTCAACGCACTGTATCGTCCTCATTATTGGTTTACGTGACCAAAAAATAAAATACGTGTCTAATATTTTTTGGTAATCTAACAGACGGATTAATTAGATTTTTTTAGGACAAGAGCCTATTGGTAAATAACTTAATTTATTGTAATACCTAATCGGAGCCCTTAACTGATAAAATAATGGCTTCAGAAAGTGCTAATGAGGCAGCGGACTTAAGGTGGATGCTCCAAGGGTAGCCCGCGAAATTCAAATTTTCTTACGTTTTTTGCAATTTGCAGGTCAGTGTCAGGTTGTATCTTGGTCAACATTTGACACGCGGCCGTAGCAAGTATGTATTTATAGAATTGTTATCATTAAAATCATCAATAAAACTCTTTCAGTTAGTATTAGTACCAAATGTCATGATTTCATGAAATACCACATTTAGCACTAATACTAACTAAGAGAGTTATATTGATGATTTTAATGATTATAATTGTAGAAATACATACTTGCTACGGCCGCGAATCAAATTTTGACCAAGGTACAACCTGACACTGACCTACAAATTGCAAAAAACGTGAGAAAATTTGAATCTCGCGGGCTAGGGGGAGCTTTCACCTTAAGGCCCCTCTCGCGGTCCAGTGGCGCCCTCATTGAATAAAAAATCGTAGCATAGCACAGAAAATTTATATGTGGAAATTTTTATGTGGTTAAAACAGGTCTCAAAATGTTTCGTATCCAAAGTAGTAGGCAAAAGTGCCAAAAACGGCCGTTTCTGACACTTTTGCCTACTACTTTGGATACGAAACATTTTGAGACCTGTTTTAACCACATAAAAATTCTTTATGCTCTTTGTAACAAACGTCAAGTTGGATTTTTTAATATTTATTTTCTGTGTTAAGCTACGATTTTTTATTCAATGAGGGCGCCACTGGACCGCGAGAAGGCCCTTAAAGAGCAAACAACATAACAGTTTTTTTACTATTTATAGGGTGTAAAATCATTACATAACTTCTCTCGCTGTTTGGAGCGTGAGGGCGTGTCAGACTCTTACTGACTAAAACCAACCCGTGTTCTTTCAGTTGCCGGCGCGGTGATTCTTTTTATCACTCCCGTGAATCACTTCATCATAAAACATACTCATCCACAAAGCAAAATCTTTTTTCCTGGTGTAAAAGTTAATGTTTATCTAGGGGTAATCCCAAATAAAATTTTCTAATGGGCTTCTAATAGGGCTTGGCATTTCTAAACAACTCATTGACGAATACAAGGAAAGATTTGAAGAATTCTGTTCATACAATATTACATTATTCAACTATTCTCATAGTTAGACAGACATGTTTGGCTTTTTAGTTTTTTGTCTGGCCTAATTTCGTGCGATCCGGCTGCCTTGTGCAGATTAGTTCGGCTTTGTAGTCAACCTTTTTTAGCTATTTTTTTTGAAAGGCAACATGTCCAGCTAATGAAAAGCGGGTTTTCATTTGTTGATCTCAAGTCTAACCTGGGTTTGTTGTTTCCAATTGATTTAATTTTCACTTAAACGAAGGTCATGCTCATGTAAATATAAGTTTTATTTGCTTACATTTTTAGGGTTCCGAAAATCCGAATGAAAAAACGGAATCACTCGTGTGTCTGTCTATCTGTCTGTCTGTCTGTCCGTCTGTCACAGCCAATTTGCTCCGAATTTGCTGGACCGATAGAGTTGAATTTTGGTACACACATGAATATCTGTGACCCAAACACGGACGTGTACCCTAAATAAATAAATTTGGAATATGGGGGTCACTTTTGGGGTGAAAATCGGCAAATTAAAAATCACAGTTTTTTAAATTGTGTCTTGCGACATACCAAATGAAGGGGCACATTGTGAGGGTCTCGAATATAATTTTTCATAATTTTAAAATATATAATTTTGAAGTTATTTAAGAAAATAGACGAAAACTGACCATCTCCGAAACCACTGGGCCAAAAATTTTGAAAAAGGTACAGAAAGTAGTTCTTTACTTATAGATTACCGGGTTCCAAGGCATAGATTAGGGAACTCCACTAAATATTATATCTCGATTAAGATAGCTGAGCGACTGAATCGCAAACGTAGTATAATTGTTATATAGAAAAAACAACTGCAATACATCAAGCAATATGCGCAATAGAAAAATTAACCGCAAGCCCCTATTACACCTACAGGAAATGATACCACCTATTAAGACTCAGTTCCCCCACATGGCCGGATTGTTCTCTACTGCAGTTTATTTAGCTTTTCCTGCGCGTGATTGCATAGTTGCATCAGCCTTGAGTAGCGGTTAAGGAAATTCTTCAATTGATCGCGAAACAAGTCTGAGATAAATCTATAAAGTGGCGAGGGAATTACCACCGTCCTGTCACCATTATTAACACTGACCACTGAGGGCCAATTTAGTTTGTATAAGAGTTCTCTTTTATCGCTATCAAGTGACTGTGATCCCGGAAAAAAAATGATGTTCGATTTGTAACATACGTAGTTGCTTATCTGGTTGGGTTTATTGAGAAATCTACGCTGTAAAATTGATGTCAATGACCAACTGCGTCTTATTTCCTATGACAGCCAGAAATATATACCTACTTTATTAAAACTCTAAAAATATAATTGAAATGTTACCTAACTAACTATTTATAAGTTAACTACATATATACATACAAAACAGAATATACTTAGGCGTCGAAGTACTCCTCCACATCATTACCATCTGGGCAAGCCGGAAACGTGTCCAGAAGACTGGCAGCATTGCCACGTTGAATGGCAATGCTAATTCTTTGAGTGAAGAACGAGCCAGCCCTCTGGTCACGCAGTGTCAATCAGTCGGCGAGAAGTATCTTTGAAAAGATGACGTGCACTCGGACCCCATCCCAAGCGTTTCGACCCCAAACGGTTCAAAACTGTAATTACCAATAAGATTACAGTATTTTCGCCGCTTGAGGGTAGAAATAAACTGATATACGATGCCAAACGATACCATAACCAAGAATTAGCTGTCGGTAAACTGCATTTAGGAAGAGAAAATTTCCAAAACACGACAAACAACGTGGGACGGGAAAAGCATGTTAAAAGCAAGCAGGTAAAATAATTGACAACAAATGCACTAAGGCATGCCACGGCTACATTATTGAGATGCAGACTAATATACATTGCAATACAAAATTGGCAGAAGGCAAGATAAACTTGATGTTGTTTTGTCGTGCTATAGCTGTCTACTACGCGTTAGGCACGCCTAACGCGTAGTCGACAGCTATAGCTTCACTCACTGGGCTAAAAAAATTAAATACAAAAACTATTCTATGTAACATCGATACAATAAGATCGCGAGTCTCTATCGGCGTTAATTGTCGATGGCGGGGCGATTGAGTAACACACAATCAATGGCAATTCATCACCTCTTTTCCTGGACAGCAAGCATAACCATCTGCATCTGCCTTCCATGGTTTAAACGAAGCCCATGACATGACAGAGTTATCTGAGAGAGAGGTGGACGAGCTAGTCCGACGAATTAATTAAATTCGACACGAAAAGAAGGAAATTTCATTTCGACAATTCAACAACCTTCATTGCGCTATTTACATTGTCGTGCAGTCGAATTAATCAAATATTATGAGGCAATGAATAAGGAAATTCCTTCAAAATACTTCGGGATAGAAAGTGTGCATATCGCAATTGGGGCGCCGGTGTTTCTAAATATTATACCTATTTATAATCGGACAATATTTTTGAAAGGTCTGATTGGAACATAATTCAGCAATATGCAAACGAAGGCAGTAAATCCTAAACACTAAGCCTTCGACTACCCTTGGAAATCCTTTTCAGCGATTACACGAGTTGAGATTTTATCAAATCCGCATAAATCCAGTGATGCAAATATAAATAAAGATCGAAACAAAATAATATATGCTATAGATACGAGTATGATGCCTTCATGATATCTGATATCGGTATATTACCGATATCAATACGTAAGATACACACTCGAATTGATAGCTTGAAATATAATGCTGAAAAATTGATTCTTGATCACCTACATGATTCATCCAGGTTTTGTTCTAAGTATAGGTATTCCTTTATCGAAACAGATAGATTGTGCTCTAAGCTTAGCTTTACTTTGCAAGATAGAAAGGTTAGGCAACTAATGGAGTCACCGCGGCACAGGAATGCAAGGGCAACTGAAGGAACTAGGGTAAGTTTCAGTCAGTAAATGTCTGACACGACCTTCCGCTCCACCCAGAGCGGGAGAAGTCATCTGATGACTTCCCACCATAAAAAAGGAACACCTTTTCCTTTCTTCCTGTTTTTCTTTCTTTCGTTCATTCAAAATCTCATATTTTTCATTAATCGTTTACATTTGACAACAAACAATTAGATAATAACTGACAGCTTAGGTATCAACATTATGAAGCAACATTTGAAAACAAGGAAAACTAAACCGGAAAGACATGTTTGACGAGGAAAAAAGTAGACGGGGGCGCGGTCCGCTTGAATTTTGCACTCAAAATATAAGACACCGGACTTATAGATATTTATAATTATATTAATATTTCGCCAGAAAACACCACTTTTGACCAGCTCATACCGGATAACTGGCGACTTCAGCCTAAGTGGATGCTTTTTTTTATATTTCTCCCATACAACCTTAAGGTTTGCGGCTGCTTATAAAAGGTTCCTCATGCTGTCTTAATAAATTGAGGCCTCAAGAGGGCAAAGAAAGAATGTAAAGGCTTAGTGACTCGCATTTGGTCCGTTATGCATGGGGCCTGGCTAACATAGCCTCCAGCAAGAGAAATAGTCCAGTTAATAATTTATACAAATATTAGCTATAATCGGCAGGGTTAAGCAGCAGGGTGCACCGAATAAGTCCGAATTTAACATTTAAACATCTGCATTATGTTATTTTTAATGCCAAAATGTGTTACAGAACAAATAGTCAAGGCTAAAACAGCAGCACCGGTTTAATAATCGAAAAATTGTATCATACAATACAATTTTTCGATCAAACAAACAGTTTTTCTACAGACATAATAGATGAATAAATACAAAAAAAAAATGATGTGAATTATTAAACCGGTGCTGCTGTTTTTAGCCTTGACTATTCGTTCTGTACACATTCGTCTCGACGCCTCGCGTCATCGCGTGCTTCTTTGAGTCTCGCAGCGTAGAGCTCGTCAAGAGAACACACACACAAATACATAATCGTTGTATCAATTTGTTGAACTTTATAATTACAGAAATACTTTTTATAAGACATTATGATAAGGAAAAACTAGTGTTTAGGTACTCCTGAGCCAAATTCTTTATTTTACCTAACGTTTCCATTATTCTAAGAATTAAGAATAAAAATTTTACATAAAAGGCTTCTGTTCTCTTTGTAATTTTTTGTTCTTTGAAGTCCAAAGGTGACAAACCGAGATATGCTAAAGTAATTATAAGAATATATGGAAAAACAATCGTGGAATTTTTTTTTAATGTTTCGTCATATTTTTCTCTGAATTAATTGATCAACGCTGTCCGGAGAGGTCAAGTGATAAAAAAATTGTGCTTCAACATTAATTAAGATGAAAAACTTACACGACACGTGCCAAGTAAAACTGAGAATCAAATGAAGAAAACAGGAACAAAATAAAGTCATTTATGGCAGCACTATGTTTGCTTCAATCGTCAATGGCAGACCCTCTCAGCAAAAAATACAGTTACACCATAAATTTCGCACTGTGACCGAACAAACATTCGATAAAACCACACCGTATCTGGTTTTAATATTTCCATAAATAAATACGTAATCAAGGAATTATTCACGCACATTTTTTATCGGTCACGCCTTTATATATTGTTTTGCAAAAAAAATCCTCTTATTTAAATAATCACACTAATATAAAGGCGAAAGTTTGTGAGTGTGTATGTTTGTTATTTCTTCACGCTCAAATGGCTGGACTGATTTGGATGAATTTTGGTATGTAGATAGCTGCCCTGGATTAACACATAGGCTACTTTTTATCCTGGTCTACGCGGGTGAAACCGCGGGGCGCAGCTAGTAAAATTATAAATGCAGCTTTTCTAGTGGTGAAACAAATTATGATAATATTAAATTCGAAACAAATTATTTTTAATAGGGTATTTAAATCCCATATAGTAGAGAAAACGGGTTTATAATTAATTATCAAAGGTAGCAATAAGATTTGCAATTTGCATAGCAAACTGACAGAAACAAATTGGATTCGCACACTGTAAGTTATTACACTTAAAACATTCCAATATTTATAAAGGACAACGTAGGTACCTATATGACAATTTATTGGCCGGTAGACAAACTCTATTATGATCTATTTACTTAGATCTTGTTACAGATAATGAGCCAATAATATTACGTTAATCCAGTACCCTAATTATTGCGTAACACACTATTAGCGCAGATTTTTTTTAAATCTTCTTTTTTAATAACATTGTTAGGCTCGCGCTTGACCACTATCTCACCTGGTGGCAAGCGATGATGTGGTCAACGATGGAGCACGTTTGCCTGGAAGTAACCTATTCACTCTCGTCCTAAGGCGTATATATCCGCCAAGTGGCGCCCTCATTGAATAAAAAATCGTAGCAAAGCGTAGATAGTTACTCGTAATATTAAAGAGTCCTATGTTGCGTTTAGAACTCAAAATGTTTGGTATCCAAAGTAGGTAGTAAGCAAAAGTACCGTTTTTGACACTTTTGCCTACTACTTTGGATACGAAACATTTTGAGTCCTGTTTTAACAACGTAAAAATACCTTATCCTCTGTGTAACAAACGCAACATAGGATTCCCTAATCTTTATTTTCTATGCTAAGATATGATTTTTTATTCAATGAGGGCGCCACTTATGCGGAGGTAGGCCCTTAAAGAATCCCAGGTTGTAGCCATCAAGAAACACAAGACTCTGGCAGGGAATTCCACTCCTTGCAAAGATATGGATTTTCATTTTGGATAAAATTGCGCGATATCACGTGTAATGAGGAAAAGAACTAGATACTTACTGTCACAAATGGTTTTACAAAGAAATACATGTTTTAACTTTGCCACAAGGTTACAGGTGCCAAACATTTATAGATGACTAGTAAGTAATTTATTTAATTATTTGCGGTTTTACCTTCTAGACAAAGTTGTCTAAAAGGTTAAACGCAAATAACTAAATAAATTACATATTCATTTAAACGTGATTTATTTAATGTTATCAATGTACGATATATAATTATTAATAAATTATTTAATTGAAAGTGAATTTGCTATATATATTTTTTGATTAAGTCCGCCTTTGTACATTATCTGTGTTGCATAAAGTTTAAATAAATAAATATGTACCGAATTACCTACGTTCTTCAAACGGAAACGACTAAAAATCACAAAAATTACCACATTTTATAACTTTCAAACGTGATTCGTTTGAAAGCTATAAAATGTGGTAATTTATAAAAAAAAACTGTATAAAAAAAACTGAAAGCTTGAAGTTTTTTAAAAGGCAGTACCGACTATGTCAAACAGATTTCGATTTTTTTAAATTCTGATGTTTAAAGTCTAGCATTTTTTTAAAGGTTATTTTTGGTATGATTTTTAATGTATATGCATTGCTGTTTGCTTGATGGCGTTTTAAAATTCATCAAAATCGACCCCGAGACTCCATTAAGAACTTTTCGCTATTCCTCTTAATTTTGGATATGGCCATCCAAGCCCACTTTAAAAAAAATCACTCTGTATATCATGTCACGTTTCGAAAGTCACTCCATAACAAAATTACGTTACTCGCAGTATGTTGAACTGCGAAATTACGTCAACCAAGCCAATATTATTTTTCAAGGCTCCTGAAAAACTACAACTACTACGTAGTTACATAATCTGTTCAGCCTTTGTAAAAGATGAGTAAATTACTTGTTTGTGGTTACCGTAAACAATCTTGCGTAGAAGGAAGACTTGACACCGGACGCCATGACACGTGAAAAGAGCGGGAAAACTCATTGAGTGTCACTGTCAGTTTTTTTTTATTTTTTATTGTTGGCATTTATTTACAAAAGAATTACTGAGTTAAAAGGTTAATTGTTCAGTAGTTTGTACGTGGTTTTTTAACTTTGCTTTTGTTTTGGTGACGTTCTATAAAAAAATGTTGGTGTTTCTGGTTTCGTTTCTTTGTTTTTTGACATCGACTTCTGAAATTTATTTTGCAATGTTTTTTTTTTTTTTGGAAGTCGGTTCTATTTATGGTAAAAAAGTTTTTCTATTTTTCACTTTTAAATTGTGGTTCCCCATTAAATTGTGTTAACAATACATAGATAAACAATCGCAGTAATCGCGAGTTATTTGCTGTTAGTTATTGAAGAGTTCCACAGTCTATCTCCGAAGATCTTCATCAGATCCTAATGATTAATATAAATTATTATACTAAAACATTCTTTGAAAAATATGCATCTTAATAACGAAAACCTCATAACATACAAATCGGATCAGTAGTTTTAGAGAAAATCGCCGCGGACTAACAAACATGCATACATATTACATACATACGGGTAGAATGCAGAACCTCCTTTTTTGAAGTCGGTTAAAAAAGATACTGATGAGTCAAGTGTACAATTGTCGAATTGACAGCAGTGATATTAATGTTTATAAGTATTTAAATAAAAAAAACTTTTTTTCTTTTTTTCCCAAAAATATTTTTTTTTTAAAGTTTACTGAATTTTCCTTTTTGGAAGTCGGTTGTTTTTTTTTGTAAAAAAAAAATATTTTTCACTTTTTAGTTGTTATACCCCAGAACCAAAAATCCCAATAACATGGAACGTGGAATTTAAACATACTCGTAATTGGAGAAAACCAAAACGTCATCTATGTACTTGTATTTTTCGTTTTTGTTCAGTTTTTCAAAAAGCGCTGAAGCAATTTCGATAAATTTTATATGATCACCTCTGGAGTATATTCTTTCGTTTAAAAAACTAATTTTGAAAATCAGTCCACAACTGATACAGAAATCAGTGGACATACATAAAAAAAAATACATACAGTCGAACATAGAACCTCCTCCTTTTTGGGAAGTCTGTTAAAAATAGTACTAACTTGACTTTTCACTTTTACATGTTATGTAAATAATATCTTTATTTATCGACAGACAGAAAAAAAAATACTTACCTAGATTTAAAAGTTACAAAATATTTTGAACACTAAAAATGCGTGAACTTTCCAAATGCTTTCTGATATTCAAAAGAGAATGTAAACATTTCAAAATTAAAGTGAGATTCAAAGAAAAAATTAAAAATATTAGACAATATTGGAAACATAAAATAGCACGTTTACGTGACAAAGTATACAAACAGTAACAAATTACAAGCTTATCAGAAACTAAGCATATTAGGTATTAAAACATATCTCAACTCAAGACAACGCTGTAAAGATTATGACAAACTATATAAAGTAATCATTACTTAATAATAAACTCAGATTAGGTTTCAAGATCCGCAAAGCAGTACATACTTTATCAATTGATAAAATAGTTTAAAAAATTACTTTTTGTTTTGTTAGATGGAATCATCAATCAATAGTACAATATACCTAATACAATTTTGAGTAAGTTGAGGACTGGATTTCTATCCAGTCCACTTTTAGGATCAAACTGTGACTGCGACTCTAAGGACCAAAACATGTATCATAATGGAAAAGCATTTCATTTTTACTTTTGGGAAAACATTATAAAAACATATATTTTGGGTTTTGATAATTTGTTGCATAACGATTAAACCATACACCTGTTATTTCCCAAGGAATTCCCTTAAGTGTGGGTGTACTATAAATGGCCACAATTTGTCTGATATCGCGCTTAAGTTTAATATGATAAGATGATAATGTTATCGGAAGAATCAAGTTGATGTCATAACATAACCCAAAAAATAGCACCTTTTTGATTTTGAGAAAAAAAACATTAAACGAAAGAAAAACAACTTTACGGACACTTGAGAGTTGTTCTCACAAAAAAATATTATAAAAAATAAAATTATTGCCATTTTTTTATTTTTATTACTTTTTCTGTTAAATTTCTGACAAATGACTAAAGGGAAAAAGAAAAAAACCGGCCAAGTATGAGTCGGACTCGCACTGGAAGGGTTCCGTACCCTAGGCTGAAAAAATTACGATTATTATTATTTTTATTTATTTAATAATAAATCACGAAAAAAACACATCACGATTCTTGTATAATAAAAGGGGCCCCTTTAATTTTTAATTTATTTTTATTATTTATTGATATAACGGCAACAGAAATACACATTCTGTGAAAATTTCAACTGTCTACCTATTACGGATCATGAGATACAGCCCGCTGACAGGCAGACGGACAGCGGAGGCTTAGTAAATAGGGTCAAAGAAGCATCGAGTAATTTTTGTTATTTTCAAAAGAATGCATGAATCATTCAAAACTGCTGTTTTCCTTCAGAGCGTAGGTACTTTCTTTGTATTATTTCCAGCCGTAACAATTTGACACGAATTTCTCTTTATAGATCTGCGATTTCATTATTAATATTTTCATTTTCCTCGATTTCCCGGCAGATAATCTACTTTCTAGTTCTTGTTAAGCAATTAAATTGCTACTTATAATTAATGTAATACGACTGCACTTGTTTTGTTCATTATAAGGAAGTTGGATTATTTTTGATTGTGGGGCACAAAAGTGAAAAGTCGACTACCTTGATCGAGTATGTGCGAATTATAGCTATGCTAGTTGTAACCAATACTTTAATTATTCAGAAACAAAATACGCTATCACAACGTCTGGCAAAAATATTTTTACAAAAGAATTATTGAAACATACCTTCATCCATATTTTTTAACAAAAAAAAAATCACAACACTGGCCGAAAAAAATACACTCTTCACTTAAAATATTTCAGCGGGAAATTCGATTTTGGAACACTCAAAACGCGGTCGTTCCCGCGAAACTCAGCAGTCGAACTGCGGCGGAGGCGCGGCGGTTTACACACCCACCCACGCTACGTGTTATCACTCCGCCGTACGATGACGTAGAAAATTTAGGTATAAAACAATAATTACGCGAACATAAACTCGTAGATCATTTTTGGCGGCAGAGCGCAATTTCGCGGTTTTATCGCGACAGAATGTCGTTTAACAAAATCCCTATTTATCGATCGATAATGAATCGAACGTTAACGGATAGCCAACGATAAGATTTATTCACAATTCACATCTTTTAACAATACATTATCAAATTCTACAATGGATACTTCAAAAATATTTTAATATAAATAATCTTACGGATTTTAATTTTCGGCTTAATCCAAGTGTGTTTCACTTTCACTTCTCTCATTTTCACTATCCTATATATCACAACCACAACCACCACTAAAACAGGAATTATTTTTTCCCGATACATTACGAGCTGTTGACCAAACTGACCAATAGCAAGGTGTGTAAGGTTGATCTGAATTAAAATAGCACACATGTATGGACACACTGGCCAAAAAATTTTAATTGCCTCTCATAAATTAAGTTACGTGGAAATGTTGGGATATTCATCCGTCGCTATTCCCATAATGTACTGATGATAAATAACCGGTGGGTTCCTAGCACTGAATGAAAGTAAGCTAGTACTGTGGCAGTTATCCAACAAGTCTGGACCATTTGTACTTGTCACACCCTATAATTCATTGATTCAAAATAAATCTTACGACAGAAATATTAGGTAGCTACTTATTGTAAGTGTGATTTGATTAGCATAGTGTATTTTAGATTACGTAATGTAAGTTCGGAGGCTACAAAACATATTAAAAACAAGTGGTCCAAAAATAGTTTATCAAGACAAAGCCAACATGCGTCATTCTCATTATAGCATACACAACGCTTTTCTTATCTCTCCTGGGTATCATGTGCGAATTTTTGCACTGGTACTTACGATTTTATACAACTAAATAATTTTCGCGTAGGAATTTCTTCCGTAGGACAGCAGGAGCCAAAAATAAAAATAAACAAAGAAAGCGAATGTTACTGCGTAAGTGTCATCTTCAAGTAACAAATTGTCGTCATTTAAAAATAAACGTTTGGGGACTCAACAAATTTGGAAATATGCTTAGAATGTCAATGCCACCCCTCGCCTATTTTTCGTCACGGAAAATAACAAGCTCTTGTCTCGTATGATCTAAAAGTGACTCATTTTTGGACTTGGGAACAACACCCATATTCGAATGGATTGCTCCTTAGTCACCATGTTTGACAAGCATATTATGCTTGCCAAACATGCCACTTCACCACCACTTCGCCACTTTGCCACTTCTATATAGAAGTGGCTGTTACTATCTCCTATTAGACATAGTTTGAAGCCCTGTTACACAATGAAACGCTTTTGGTGAATTTCTCTTATGGTCTCTTTTTTTTGAGGGTGGGGATTCATCAGTTGACTTCTCCCGCTCTGTGTGCAGCGGGCAGCGTGGGGCAGCGGTGCAGTGGGAGGGCGTGTCATACTCAGACGGAGGAATTATCAAAATCGGCCCAAGCGTTTGGTCTCTAAAACGCTACAAAGGAACAAACATACATACATAGGCTGATAAACACATTACCCTCCCTTGCGTCACGCAGTCGGGTAATAACATAAACGAGACTATCGCACCCAGTTTCATCAAAACAAATGTTTCGCAAAAGCACTCTTTATGCATCATTGTCTAGTCGCATTATCATAAACAGTCGCAAAATGAAGAAAAGGTATTGTATAAGCAGCTTAAAACTATTCATCGTGCCCTTGATGTATACTTCGCCTACGACGATTTTATTTTTAAAATACAACTGCGTTGTACTCTACAAATCGTGTCACAAGATCTATTTTATTGCTTCTGATCTTCCAATCTGAATCATAGGAGAGTTATTTACTTTCATTTAAGTCATGTGCCATGCGGTCTCTGTCTTAAAGCACCAGTGCCAACACCGTTCTTCCCGTGGATGTCATTGGGATCCTAAAGTATGCATCATGCATGGGTTGAGTGACCAGATTCATCTCCAACAATAACAACATTGTTACGAGCATCAGTCCAATTATGCATGATAGGTAATGTCTTCTGTCCAGACTCGTTCCGAGAAATCGCCTTTCAATTGTTTCTCAAAATACAACAAAATGTTAATGTTCTACAATGATAATTTTAACCGAGTAATCTTTTAGTCGGCTCACACGACTCATTCAATACGTAACATCACAAACACTTGCGTCAATGTCACCTTGACTGTTAAAACTGCTGTCATAAAACAGTTGGGGGTGTGTCCGTTTGCCTCTCTTACGTAAACACTATCAAACGAAGGCCGATGATGTTTTTATTGGTCGAAACTGCTATGCCACTGTTTGGAGACTTTGGGTAAACGAAAACTGACGTGGTAATGTTTTGCCAATACAGGAGCGAGAGATGGTATTAGAAAGTAGTGCAAAACTAAGCAAAGTTGTGAAATAGTTTTAAATTGTACCGAAAGACCAAAATGTGTACCTACGTCGTTTAATTAAATGTAACGAAGCCACTGTTTTGAATACAAAGGCCTGGTAATAAAGCCGAAAACAAGAACAGGTAAGACTTATTTTTGGATAAAGGACCAAATTCACAGACCCTGATTTAATTAAAGCTAAACCTTTTGGCGTATGGAGGTCAAGTTTCACCCATCCATGTTCTAGTTCATGCCATTGGACCTATAAATGAATTTAGACATAGGCATAATAGCCACACCTACAGATGGTATTTTGACAATACTCTGAATACATTTTACAAATTCATTTGCATAGACTGTCACCGAAATGCATAAACAACTGTGACGTCACAAAACATGTTTCCGCATTAGTAAATGTCATTATAGTGGTAATTTTGTTGCTTAGTTGATCAATTTATACTTTTAGAATATTTGAAAGCATTTTCTCAATTTTCACTCCAGTTAGTGATATGGAAACAGGCACATTTGGCGTAAGTATCGCTACAAAGAGGTTATAAATTGCAAATTTCCAGTTTTAGGTAGCTATGGATCGATATGATCATATTATCGGTGAAGAGACTTCTGAAACAACCGTAGATAAGACAGGTAGAACAGGATCAATACAAAAAAGGCACAAGTGGCATGCAATAAGCTCATTAGTTCATTACACATGAGGAAGATAGATAGGATAGATAGACACTGGGAAGCATGCTTCTGGTAGGGTTAATAACCATTTTGTTTTAATATTAATTCGAGCCATTACCAACTAGCTTTAAACAAACAGAAATTGGAATAAATAGATCGTCTCTGAACTTCGAACCATGGGTGCCTTTGTTGCAATCAGTTCAATGTATCATGTTAATTTTAATGTATTCAAGTGTCCTAACGACCGACGATGACATCATGCGACGATCTTTGAGCCTACTGCCAAGCAAAGTTTTACGGCATTGGCGAAAAATGTGTTGTGCAGATGAACGAAAGATTATTTACATCTGCCTAATGAAGAAGTAGATAAGAATAAATAATCGACCTTATTTTTGAAATAACTGATTAATGGATTCTAAATTAAAATTCTCCATAGAAAATTTTGAATTAAGACCTGCTAATCAGCCGCTTGATTCTGTTAACAGCTCACCGTGAAAACTTAGGTGGAGTGAGCGTGAAGTGAACTGTCATTCCACCTTGATTGTATAGATTGACAGCCCACTTCACGTTCACTTCACCTAAGTTTTCACGGTGAGATTTTACAGAATAGCACTACAGTGTTTAAAGTAATCACATGCTTAATTTTTTTTAATAAATAAGGCCCAAATACCTACTTATACAAAAGAAGGAAAATGCTAAGGGCTGTAAAACAAGATTCTTCCAAAAAAGAGGAATCTTAACTTGGCAATTTTGTTCCTCCAAATTTTACGGCAGGAGGTCGTTAATCGTAAAAGTAGTCACGTGTATTGATTGACAACGGACTTAACTACAAAGGACCATAAACAGAACACATCCTGAACTCATCATCATTCGCCTGGACGGTAGCAGGACGATCTCCTGGATCGTCCTGCGGCTGCGGCTGGGGGCGTGAGTGCCACTCCGTTGAGTCTTCCTCACCCGTTCCGCCTCCTCCTTCGCGAGCATTACTGCTTCGCAGCAGGAGGAAACTGCTTCCCATTTCCTCTCGCTCCGTGCCACCATGGCCTGCACCAGGGCCGGGCGCGAGAGGTCGCTGCCGCCTATCGCATCCACGAGGAAACGGCGATGCTCCGCCCAAGCGGGGCAGACCTCCACTGTATGCTCCACCGTGTCGTCTGGGCGATCTGGGCAATGGTGACACCCGGGCGTTTCCTCCCGCTTTATCCGACACAGGTACCTCCCGAAACAACCGTGTCCAGTGAGGACCTGCGTCAGGTGTAAGGTGAGGACGCCGTGGCACCTCTCCAGCCACTCCTCAAAGAGGGGCACTGCCGAAGCAATGGTTTGACAGTCGCTCTCTCCATGTCGCCATGAGATCCTGCCGGAGCTCCGTCCTCGGAGCCACGAGGTGTCGCGGCAGCGGAGTTTCGCCCCGGCGTTTTGCCTCCTCGCGCCACTCCCAAAGGAGCGCGAGGACCTTGGCCTCCAGATCCCATGGCGATAAGAACGAATCCTGAACTCGTGAACGGAAATATAGGGCAAATAATTTTGGGCTAACTGTAATTCTGACAGTGAAATCTCAGAAAGTGTAAGCCTATTTTAAATATGGTCCTTTTATGGTAAAACGGCTGTAGCAGGAAGGTAAATTAGCCTTTACCTCAGACTTTGAAGTTTGGACTGAAATTTCGCTGATTCATCGTCAACAAACGCTACTTATCATTTTTCCTGCAATTATAAAAGATTCATCAGCTTCTAGGCCAACTAGTACTATATTGCAGAATCAATATGGGGCGGTATGCTAAGGACAGACTAGCTGGTCGACATATCCGGGGCCGACGTACCCGGCTGTAAGAATACCGTCTGACATTCGTCTATTTATATTCATTTTCATTCTCTCTGCTAAGGTTAGTCATTCATTACTAATACTTGAAGAATGAAGATCTAATGCTTCTCGCAACGACATAGAATTAGCCTAGTCGATATCTGTCTTGTCCTCTCTTAACTATGTTAGAGTCAGCCTCCAGTCTAAACCGATGCAGCTGAATATCAGTATTTGCCTTTTTAGTATTCCGTACCCGACGGGTTCAAACGGAGCCCTTTTGTTGTCACTCACGTGTCCGTCTGTGCGTCAGTCACAAAGTTTTGTTACGAAGAATTTTTTAACTTTCCATTGACCTGTGAACTTGAAATTTGGTGATAATGTTTATTATAATGTATACCTACTTTACTAACAAATACCAATATTTGGTACGGAAGTGTGAAATCCGATACGCTCTTGGCCAGTTTTTTTTATAATGGGAATTTCATCAAATAGCTTCTCCCGCTCTGGGAGGGCGTTTTAGACTCTTACTGACTAAAACCCACCAGTGTTCCTTCAGTTGCCTGTGCCAGGGGCGCGGTGACTCTTTCAATCACGCCCCTGGCAGGGCCAATATTTGACCACCACCTTTCACAACTTAGTTATTGGGTCGAAATCCCTTGGTATAACGGAAGTTTCGACCCGAAACGGCTGTCAAAGATTTTGGAATGGCAGCTGGGCATAGGGTTGCCAACCGTACTCTAAGTACTCTATAATCTGTAATACTAATAGAGTAGTACGCTAATATACACTTTTTTCACAATGTTTACTATACCAGTCATGTATACCCATTGTTTTAACCCAAAAATGTACTGTTAATATTATGTCCATTGAAATTAATAAAAAAATAAGCTAAAACAATAGATTAAGAATGTTTGGCATGACTTACAATTCTTTTAAAAATTATTAAAATTGCTATGTGCCGCAAAAGGCACAAAAATATATATTTTCAAAAATTTTAAAAAATGTACTCTTTTTTTTAAAGTCTCTTTATTTACCCTGTCTGAAATCAGATTTAGATTATACTCTATTTCTTTTAAAAAAAAGTTGGCAACCCTAGCTGGGCCTAAAAAACACTTAGCCCGATGATCGTGGCAACTGCAGAGAAACCCCTTATGGATTGATCTGGGCGGTTGCCATGAAGCCCATGATTCAGTGCAGGGGCTCGTGATAGAAAAGGAGCTCAGTGGCATGGCTCAATTTAGCGATTTGTCAATTCATATTAGCTTCATTATTTATAGTCCAGTTACGTCATTAATATTTATGTTCTAATTGTCTGATATTCTTAGTTTAGTGGAAAACATGTTAATTGTCTCCACGTTTCTTCAATTAGTTCTTATCTCTAATTAAATGACTCATATGCTAAGACTGGACAAAGTGCGATAGATTTAAGGGCAAAGGTCAAATGGTCAGTGACAATATTAATTAGTTTTATCAACACAAAATGAAAATGATTAGTTTGAAATCTAATAAGTACAGTAGTCTCACTAATCTGGCAGGACTAAAAACCAGCTGCTTCCGGATTACTGGATTGTATATGTATAAAAGTACAAGATATAAACAAAGAATTTTAGAAGGTCATATTATGGCGCTAATAACTGCCAACGACCTTGAGTGGTTAGCTTGCGTACGTATTCTGTGCTGAGCTCACGTAATAGTCTTTGCGTGATTCTCAATTTTTTATCCGCGTTAGACATACACATAACATTACAAATTAATTACACTATGTTATAAAAATATAATTTCAAATATTCACATATCAAATTATGAAGAAAATTGTCTAGAGTAACATATATTTTGTTCAAAGAAATAAGACTAGTCGTTTAGACGTGATCTTCAATTAAAAATCATTAAAAGTCGTATAACTGCGCCTACCTTTAATAAGGAACCATGTAGGAAGCGGTGAGGTAGGCCTGGGTTGAGGGTGCCAGACTAATGGATGTGCCGAAGTGCCAAATTAATGAGATTCTACTGTAGTATAAAAAGTTAAAATTGTAAATTTGTAGGAGGTAATCTCTGTTAATACTGATATAAATACGGAAATTCTTTCACTTTCACATTTGATATAAAGCTTCAAGAAAGTTAATTTTAACCTCGCAAAAATGCATGGTTTCAGTCGAGGCAAGAGCCGCTGGAAAAGTAATTGTTAAAAACAAAAGTTTTTATGGGCTTTCATCATTCTCCTGCCCTTATCCCAATTTATTTGGGGTCGGCGCAACATGTCTTTTTCTTCCATACTCCTCTATTAGTCGTCATCTCTATAGTCACCCCCTTTTTACCCATATCCTCTTTCACACAGTCCAACCATCGTTTCTTTGGCCTTCCCCTACTCTTATAGCCATCCACATCCATACACGAGACTTTCCTCACGACATTTTCTTCATTCCTCCGCATCACATGCCCATACCACGACAACCGATTTCCACACAATTTTTCAGTCAGCGGTGCCACTTTCAGACTTCCTCTTATATACTCATTCCTAATTCTATCCATGCGCGTAACACCACACATCGCTCTTAGCATTCTCATCTCAGCTACATGCAATAATTGCTTTTCATTCATCCCTTTTGTGGCCCAACATTCTGAACCATACAAGACAGCAGGTCTGACCATTGTTTTTTTTTTTTTTTTAACCGACGAAAAAAAAGGAGGAGGTTCTCAATTCGACCGTATATATGTTTTTTTTTTTTTTTTTTTGTGTATGTTCAGCCCTCACTCCGTCATTTATGAACCGATTTTGATGATTCTTTTTTTGTTAGATAGGGTACACCTCAAGGGTGGTCCCATGTCAAGGAAATCAGGATCTGACAATGGCATCCTGACAAAATTGAGAGAAAACCTCGAAAATTGTGGGCACGTTTAGCGTTTCTGTATGTGTGTTCAGCCCTTACTCCGTCATTTATGAACCGATTTTGATTATTCTCTTTTTGTTAGATAGGGTATACCTCAAGGGTGGTCCCATGTCAAGGAAATCAGGATCTGACAATGGAATCCTGACAAAATTGAGAGAAAACCTCGAAAATTGTGGGCACGTTTAGCGTTTCTGTATGTATGTTCGGCCCTCACTCCGTTATTTATGAACCGCTTTTGATGATTCTTTTTTTCTTAGATAGGGTATACCTCAAGGATTGTCCCATGTCAAGGATATCGGGATTTGCTCATGGGATCCTGAAAAAATTGAGAGAGAACCTCGAAAATTGGCCACGAATATTGTTTCTGTTTACTTTTCATAACTGAATCAGGTATTTGCATTTAGGAACCATCACATCATGAAACTGAGCTGATGATGGAAACCATACCTTTCCTAAACAATAGAAGTCAGATATAAAAACTGGTTTTAGTGACAAATACCACTTAATATGCTTTGACGAAAAGACGTCTTTACAATATTGGAGGTAACCTCAACTGGTCAATATCCTGGGAACTTCATGGAAGGATTGTTATATCATCAGCTCAGTGGCAAGAGGAATGATGAAGAATTAGAAATTAGCCTCAGAGTGTTTAAAGATGATGCGAGCCACAAAAAATCATGAAATAAAAAACTTTTTAACAAAAAAATTAACCGACGAAAAAGAACTAAAAAGCAAAAAATAAATAAACCTTTTAAGTCTTGAGTAATGAGCTTATTTACCTACATAAAATATCAAATTTTATATAAACTAATTTTGAGTCGGCGCCAATTAATAAAATGATTAATTACCTACTTACAAATGAATTTTACAAATGAAGAGGGCTGCTTCATTTGTAAGTACTTATAAAATTTAGATATTTAATAATCAGATTGTTGTTTGGCGCCGACTCAAAATTAGTTTATATAAAATTTGATATTTTATGTAGGTAAATAAGCTCATTACTCAAGACTTAAAAGGTTTATTTATTTTTTGCTTTTTAGTTCTTTTTCGTCGGTTAATTTTTTTGTTAAAAAGTTTTCTTTATTTATAAATAAAAACCCACGTGATTAGTTTAAACACTGATTAGCAGAATTTTTTTTTTCTACCGGGAACTAGGATAGTTGTGGGTGGTAAAGTCTCTAATAGCATTTAGTGTTCGCATTTGGTTGGGCCAACAATAAATGCTATTAGGGGTACTAACTAATAATTTGAAGGTTTTGTCCTTTATACAGCTGATGCAGATGGATGAGACATGTTGTTATCTTGAATTAAGAATTCCCTAATCAGTGTATAACTAAGCGTGTGGTTAGCGATTTTTATAAATAAGGCTGTTAGTCTTTTGGAAATCTACCGGTTTAATAATAACCGTATTTTAAAGCAATACTCAATACTTTATTGCATTCCATATGTGTTAAATAGGTGGTATACGAGGTATCGGTTGACTGGGCTGCTTTGCAAATTTTACTTACTTACTAATATTATAAATGTGAATGTAAGTTTGTTTGTTACGCTTTCACGCGAAAACTACTTAACCGATCATCATGAAAATTTGTACACATGTTCTTGGTATTAGAAGTAACATAGGATACTTTTATATATAAAAAAAACAAATACGAAAGATACATAAACGCGGGTGAAACCGCGGGCACAGCTAGTATAATATAAAAACCGACCAAGTGCGAGTCGGACTCGCGCACGAAGGGTTCTATACCATTATCTATAAAAACGGCAAAAAAATCACGTTAGTTGTGTAGGAGCCCGCTTAAATATTTATTTTATTCTGTTTTTTTAGTATTTGTTGTTATAGCGGCTACAGAAATACATCATCTGTGTAAATTTCAACTGTCTAACTATCACGGTTCATGAGATACAGCCTGGTGACAGACGGACAGACAAGACAGACGGACGGACAGCGGAGTCTTAGTAATAGGGTCCCGTTTTACTCTTTGGGTATGGAACCCTAAAAATGAATCCTTATTTCCTTGGTCACGGCATCACGCATGAACGGCTGGACCGATTTCACAAATTTTTTTTTGTTGTGTTTGTTATTGTCAGAAGAAGGTTCATATGAAAGAAAAATTAAAAAAAATGAGCGGAAAATTAGAAAAATTCAGAAACTTTACGACTATTTAAACTGCGCGCGTTTGACAGTTTCTAAATAGCTAAGACAGGACAACGTCTGTCGGGTCAGCTAGTACCTATGTCATGTACATAATTTATATTACTTGAAGCAAAAACTTTGTACCTCTTTTTACAAAAAATACTCGGACGGAGTCCAATAGCTTTCTGCACTCCTCCATAATAGGAGGATTGCAGAAAGCTAATATTTTATACATAATAAGCAATAGCAAAAAATTAAATTAATAAAAAAAACTTTTGAATTTTTATATACTCTTTTGTTTATGGTCCACAGTCATGTTATGTCATGTAATGTTTATGATCTTTGACAAAAATAACGTTCAAACTTAAAATTTAAATTAATTATGGTCGAATTTCGATCACCGGGCGACCACTAGTTCCTATTAATCAATCAAATTCTTATCTGAAATTGGGTGATAATAGCTGTGTGTTGCCTGATAATGATAACTTTGCTAATCTGCATGACAAAAAAGATACCTATGCATACAGTTTATACTGCAAGTCACTAAGCACATTTTATAATATTTAAAAGTAATTAGAACAAAACTGATATGCACTAAAATTGCTTAATAAAAAATGTAACTCACTAAAATGTAGAAAATAAAAAAATTTAATATTTTGAAAAACCCGACTGTAAAAAAACAACTAAAAAGTTCCAAACAAGTCACTTTTCGAACACTCTGATGCAGTTGGTGGCTGTTATTTTAGTTCAATTATTGATTTCATGCCAGCAACTGCATCAAAAAGTTATCAGATCTCATGTAGAGCCAAGCATCTAAAGGCTCAATTACACCTTCCGATTTCAAGGGACCCAATTTAGGAACAAGCTAACTAAGGAAGTAGGAAGCTAGCGATTAGGTACACTATCCTAAATTGGAATCCTAAATCGGCAGTGTTGCCAACTCTTACAAATTCAAGCCCCTAGACCGAATATCAAAAGTCGCAAGAAAGTCTCTAAAACTGATTTCTACCAGGAGCGGACCAAAAAAGAAAAAGAGCGGACACAGATTTTCTTTCTGGGAAAGGGACCTTGGGAAATTTAATTTTAAACAAATATAAAAATACTAATAGCTCATTTGTAGCGACAAAGTCAATGAGCAACAATCTGCCCGCGCCTTTTCCCAACTATCTTGGGGTCGGCTGCCAGTCTAACCGGATGCAGCTGAATATCAGTATTTTACATGGAGCGACTGCCTATCTGACCTCCACAACCCAGTAACTGGGTAATACGATACCCCTTGGTAAGACTGGTTGACAGACTTTCGGGCTTCTGACGACTCGTAACGACTGTCAAAGATCCACTCTCCAAAAAAATCTCCTTTCTTCTAAATCGTAGTGATGCAAACACTACCCTAAATCGTACACAATTTAGAAAGTCAAATCGGGACCTCCCAATCTCATTAAATCGGACACTAACTGCTCAAACTGCTATTACACCTTCCTGTTTCCTAAATTGGGTCCCTTGAAATCGGAAGGTGCTGGAAATGACTAGGCCGATAGTTAATTCAACTAGAATCACTCAACGTTTAACAACTTGGCGCGTTGAAAGTCAGCTTTGAAGATGACTGACCAAGACTCAGCCAAATGATTCAAAACTTCAAGTAAATGAAAAATTATGAAAGACGAGGGTTATTTAGGGGGGCATTTTTTTTAAGTGAAAAATTCTTTAGGCGCGTTGGGCATTTTTGAGATGGGAAAAAACAATTGCACTCGAGCGACACCGTCCGGCGTCACCGACCGTCCGACCGCTACGCGATTCGGTACGCGAGGCGCGTGGTACATATTCTTTCTACGAGGTTTGCTAAAAGGAGCCCAAAATTTTAGTTATTTTAGCGATTGGACTAACCGTTTTCGAGACATTTATGATTTTATATCTCGAATCGATGGCGAGGCACATTGGGCATTTTTGTTGTAAGTTTTCACTTCTGTCGGCACTCCCAGAGTGCCAGTGTTTTTTTTTTCATTATTTTTGCGATAGGACACACCGTTTTTCGAGATACAAGCAAAAAAAAAAATTATTACTATTAGTGATTCAATCTATTTAAAGGCTCATGCCAATGACCTTGAGTGGTTAGCTTGCGTGTTCTGTGCTGAGCGTATCGCGTCGTACGTCCACCCAGTAATAGGACTCGCCCATCGAGGAGCGCTGTCCGAAATTAGACGCATTAATAATTTATTATACATGAAACAACAGGTATTATACTAAACACGTATACTAAAATGTAAATAATTAAATGATCTTTAAAATGGAGAAGGTTTCATAAAAATACACTTTATAGTTTCTGCGTGATTTTCAATTTTTTATCCGCGTTGGACATAACTTTACAAATTACAGTATGTTATAAAAATATAATTTCACATATCAAATTACGACGGAAATTGTCTAGAGTAACATATATTTTTTTCAAAGAAATAAGACTAGTCGTCTAGACGTGATTTTCAATTAAAAACCATTAAAAGTCGTATAACTGCGCCTTGAAAAAAACAACCACGAAGTGGATGGTTAGCTATGGATGGATTAGCTAAATGACTAGACGACATCCAGCCATCTGGTTAAACGTTGCGTTCAACGACTTGGCTGGTTGTCCTTCAGTCATTTAATTGAATGCCGGCGTTTAATGAACGGCCTAGGCGTCCAATTGAATGGCGAATTCAACCAGATGGCTGCGACATATACATTAGGATCTGATGAAGATCTTCGGAGATAGACAGTGGAACTCTTCAATAACTAACAGGAAATGACTCGCCATTACCGCAATCGTTTGTCTTAGTATTGTTAACACATTTATTTTTTTCACAAATAGAACAGACTTCCAAAAAAAAAACAAAAAAGTGCAAAATAACTTTAACTCGGACGTCGGTGTCAAAAAACGAAGAAACAAAACCAGAAACACCGACTTCCGAAATTAAAGTTATTTTGCATTTTTTTTTGTTTTTTTTTTTTTGGAAGTCGGTTCTATTTTTTGTAAAAAAACATACATATTGTCTGTTATCAATACTTCTTGTAGTATAACGAAACGGCCAAGCCATATATTTTGACTAAGGTGTAGTTTGTCAAGTTAGGGCTTGTAGAGTTAGAAGCTTGGCTATAAATGAGATCTGATAACTTTTTGACAGTGCGAGCCATATGGTCTCGTCTTGGCAATAATTTTACATGAAAATATTTTTGGTGGAATTGTATTTTGTCATGTCTTTAGTAGCACTCGCAAGGTTAAGACGAATGAATTGACGTAAGAATTATCAACATCGGCCCACGCGTTTAGTCTCTATAGTGCCACAAAGGAACAAACATACATACATAGGCTTTTTTTTTAACCTGATAAACGCATTACCCTCCCTTGCGTCGCGCAGTCGGGAACAAAGGTCAATCACACAGACATAATAGCCCAAAAGCCGGCGACTATCAGAACTTCGTTATTTTATAAAAACTGCAAGTTTAACTGTGTATATCTCCAATACGGGTAAGAACGATCCCCAACCTGAGTATGAAGTTTGGATTATTGAAATGCTCGTTTTCTCCATAAGCACGTTTCCACGTCACCTGTGCGTCAACCACATTAAAAAAAAACGCGACAAGTACTAGTGTACTTGCGTTTTTTTTTTAATGTGGTTTCCCCGGAAAGCCTCTTCCACGATCTATTGTAAGTATATCGATGATCTTCGTAGGTCCTAATCACTATCACTACATATTATAAAACAAAGTCCCCCGCCGCGTCCGTGCGCGATAAACTCAAAAAGTACTGAACTTATTTTCATGCAGTTTTCACCAATAGACGGAATGATTCATGAGGAAGGTTTAAGTGTATAATTTATACCCGTGCGAAGCTGGGGCGGGTCGCTATAGTATACTATATATTTAATTAAACAGGACCTCAATAGATCGTGGAAAAGGCCTACCCGGAAAACCACATTAAAAAAAAAACGCGACTAGGTACCTACTAGGTACTACCTCACAAGAGGTATGGAAATGTGCATATTATGGAGAAAACGAGTTTTTCAACTTTTTGAATCGTTATATCTCAAAAATGGTACTTCTTAGAAAAAAGTTGAACCTTTTCAAGACATTTGGTCAAAAAATGCATTTACGAAGCGCGAAGCTGTATACATTGTTCGAAAGTTAAAAATTACGTACCATGGAACGTGTGGTAAAATAGGGACTCTCACCTAAGTACATATTTTATCGCGCACTCTGTTGTATAGCGCCGTGCGTACACTTTACGGTATTATTCTAAATATTAAAAGAACGGAAAAAAATAAGAAAGAATGAAATTATATGATTTGATAGGTGGGTACATAAAATGTTATTCTTGACAAATTTGGCCAGTACCAGCAAAGAATTACAATGGAAGAAATGAAAACGAAAAATATTTTTAAAGTGGACAAGTATCTGATTAATAATGTATCAGGGCTTAAAATTCAGATCATACACCACCAGTCAGTTTGAGAATGACTGGAAAGTAATTTAAAGATAAGAAACAAATAAATCATTTATATCAAAACTGTTTGGTTTATCAAAACATTAAGAAACATGTGTTCTGAATTTCTGCTTAATATTATTATTTAAATCGTATTTTTTTTCCTTTTTAGGGTTCCGTACCCGAAGGATCCAAATGGAGCCCTATTGCTGTCACTGACGTGTCCGTCTGTACATCGCTTACCATCAGGCGAGATAGTGGTCAAACGCATGCCTATGAAAAGTAAAAAAAAAAACTGTCTATTTGTCTGCCTGTCCGTCATCAGTCACACAGCACAGGTTTTACAGCCAAACGGTTGGAGCTAGCCTTCAAATTTACACAGTAGAAGCATCTTGTTGACCCAAAGCCATACAAATAGTCAAAAATACATTTGGTACGGAACCCTAAATGTGCGAAGTTCGACACGCACTTGGCCGGTTTTTAATCCGTGGTACCAATAATAATGTATACAATTAGTTTTAATTAATACTACTACTTTATAAATATCACTTATCGGCGTGTCTTTGCAACACAAAGGCTCCAGCTTTTTCCACTCCTAATGTAGCCGTGAATTAATTGCGATAAAGAACTAGTCCACGCTGGTAAAAAACCGCATAGCTGGTAATTCGAAACAGACGCGGGACCAGACAATTTAAGGCCGTACTACCGGCCAAGTGGCGCCCTCGTTGAATAAAAAATCGTAGCACAGCATAGAAAGTAAATATTAAAGAATCCAACGTCACAAGTGTCAGAAACGGCCGTTTTTGGTACTTTTGCCTACTACTTTGGATACGAAACATTCTGAGACCTGTTTTAACAACGTAAAAATGCTTTGTCCTCTTTGTAACAAACGTGACGTTGGATTCTTTAATATTTATTTTCTAGGCTATGCTACGATTTTTATTCAATGAGGGCGCCACTTGGCCAGTAGTAGACCTTTAAGATTGAAAGCATGATCCAAATAGGTAGAAGCGAGGACACGAATATCCTGATACCTATCAAGGAATGCCTGGATTAAGACCTGGTAATTCTCAGCACAGAAAGCGAGGCCCACGAACACAGACTGTGCCTTTGGCGACAGCTTACCTATTAAAGTTCGCTGCCATAATGGGCCCACTATTTCATCAGACCATTTTCTTTACCTTCCTATTTTGGTTTGGTAGCTCCGAGTCAATTCTGTTATGTTCTTTGTCCATGTGAGTTCGAGAACATGTCCTACCCAGACCCACAATCACTTGTTGCACAGATTTTATCCACAACATCCTTTATTTTCGTTATGATTTTTTTTAAATATAATTCTGATTAACATTTAATTATAAAAGTAATGGAATTTCATGCCAGCATGTTTCGAGTTATTTCTTAAACCTGAGGCTCTGAAGCTTTTCTTTTTAATTTAGCAAAAATTTAACAATAAAAATAGTACTCCGACAGCTGTTATAAGATATGTCACATTATCATCCCCCAACCTAATTTCTTTGGTGTACATAGATTTGTGATATTTGCTGTCATCTCAACAGGCACCTCTTTTCTGAACATAAAATATTTTGACTTGGTTTTGGTAGTTTTATGATAGTTTAAACACAGTGTTTATTTTTAACTTATCTGCCAGGAAATCTTAAATGAAAAAGAAACCTAAAATATCACGGGTGAACTTTATGTGTGGAAACAAGTTCTCCTTGATAAAGCCGACTAGATCTTTAATATATAAGTAGTCCGACCAGTGACCTATTAACTAGTAACCTACTACCTATACTATTAAGATTCATTTTTTTTTTTGTTAGAATAGAATAGAATAGACATTTATTTTGCAAATATGGGTAATACACAATAGATGTTTAGATACATTAAAGCACAGCCATATTTCACCATTCGGCATGCAAACATTTATAATATAAAATTAACAAGATTAATTGATTATTAATATGATTAATTGATTATTTATTTGATTATGTTTATTTTTATATTTATTGATTATTTTTATTAGCATGCAGTTGGACTTATTTATAACCCAGTTGTCTGTTATATCATATTCAAGTTCATTTGTGATGAGTAAAATAATCCTATGACTTTTAAAAAGCTGCTTCTTTGGACAATATCTGTCAACCTTTTTTTATAATAAACTAGCACTTTGCCTGCGGCTTCGCTCCAGTGACCTATCTCGCGGGTACTGTTATTTTTCCTGGGATAAAATGTAGCCTGTGTTACTTGCTGATAATATAGCTTTCTATTGGTGAAAAAATGGTTAAAATCAGTCCAGTAGATTCGGTAAAAACAATTCAAATGTACAAACAAAAAAATCTCTCCTCTATATAATATTAGTATAGACTAGCAGACCCGACAGACATGTCCAGTCCTAAGTTATTACAAAATTCCATATGAAAATGCACTTTCAGTTTTTTCTGAATTTTCCCATTTAACTTTTCCATTTTTTTCTAAGAACCTGACATGGACTCATGACTATTAAGAATATTTTTAAAACAAAAATTTGCCTTTCCATCCAGCTATTCACTAGTGATGTTCATACCAAAGAACATCATTTAAATTAATTTCTAGTTAACTAGATAGATATATTAATGATGCAACTGAAACAGATTTACACATATTGCCTTTAATGCAGAACCTACCTGGTTGTAATGATTGCAGATAACCCTATTAAATGCAATTATGTAATTAGTACTGAGATAAAATCACTCCATAATTACCCTAAGTAACCATGCACTTTCCTGGAACTATAAGCTTTATCAGATCATTTTAAAGTTTAGATTTGTTTGATACATCCATTCAAGATAAGACATTCTGGATATATGGATTTCGCATCCGTGATGCAAAAGACCAGCTGAGTGAATTGGAGAGCTCTCTATATGGGTTATAATAAATACATGTAGATATACTATTTATTATTATTCAAGTTTCTGTCAAAACATTGTAGTAGTATTCGGCTTACCGGTCGAAAACATACTTAAAGACACACGAAATCAATACTTTGTACGAAAACATTTCACATGGGTAACGAGCCGTGAAACACGATAATATAAAACAACTCATCTAGCTATTGATGTCCAGTTTTTGTATCCATCAGAATAAAATAATTTCAGTCAATTTTGACCAAATAAATTTTCTGAGAGAAACAAGAATTAATTAAGATGACTTACCTGGATTAAATTAACTTTGTAGAATTAAAAGTACACAAATTATCACAAGACAGGGCACGATTTACATGCTTTTCTAAATTATTTAATTTAATTTAGTCAGTTTGAAAATTACCTAGCAAAGTATGCGAATGACGTACGTACCGCGACAAAATATTTTTTATCTGTTTGTTTCACAGATTAAATAGCTGATTCTTTTTCTAAAATTATTATCGCAGAAATTTATTATACTCGACTAAACATGCATAGTACATCGACTTTGGTTGAACAAAATACGATTTGATCGAAATAAAATAGTAATAAAATAACTAAACGATCTATTTATTTATGAAAATCTTGCTAGCTCGGATTCACCCGATCTTGACGAACACATTGATACCGATTTAATATTATTATAAACCTAGGACCTCAAAGTAATTCATAGACTGATTTATTAACCGTGAGTAGATAACTATACAGACTTCTAAAATTAAATAGCGCTACAAATAAATATTTAACTTACTATGACAATTCCTAACAATAGGACCCTCAACTAAACAATGTAGACCGATGTGGTAAAGCTAGTATTTCTGTAGTCCAAACAAAAACCAATCCATACAAATTCGATTTTCTTAAGGCTCAATTACACCTTCCGATTTCAAGGGACCCAATTTAGGAACAAACTAACTAGGAAGCAGGAAACGAGCGATTACACTATCCTAAATTGAACTCCTAAGTCGGCAGTGTTGCCAACTCTTACAAATTCGAGTCCCTAAACAGAATATCAAAAGTCGCTATAAAGTCTCTTAAAAACTGATTCTACCAGGAGCGGGCTTGAAAATAAAAAGAGCGGACTCAGACTTTTTTTCTGGGAAAGGGACTTTGTGAAATTTAATTTAATTCTAAACACAAACAAAAATACTACTAGCCCATTTGTAGCGACAAAGTCTCTAAAATGGCAACACTTAGCACTAAATCGGGGTGATGCGATTACACTATCCTAAATCATACACAAGTTAGGAAGTCAAATCGGGACCTTTCAATCTCACTAAATCGGACACTACCCGCTCTAACTGCTATTACACCTTCCTGTTTCCTAAATCGGGTCCCTTGAAATCGGAAGGTGTAATTGAGCCATTATGACTGACAAGAAGTTACAGGGCAGCTGGCTAGAAGCAAAGAGAATATAATTTCGCTAGAAGAATATGTCAGATTGCTGCTGCCTAGAGATGGGTCTAAAATTAATTAGCTGCTAAATTAACACTGTTATTTTTTTTAGTGTCAACACCTGTTAAACAATTTCTGAGTTAACTGTTCTGTGTGTTTTCTGAGTTACCTGTTTTTTGTGTTTTAGTCTGAGTTAACTGAGTTAACCTCAAGCCAGGACTTATTATTTTTCTTATAAACTAAGTGACTACGCTAAGGGCACCCCCTGCGGGGTACGGGCCTCGGCTTAGGGCGTCACTGAGGGGGGCAGCAAGGGAAGGCTGGATCTGGTTTCCATTAATTGGGGGACTGCCGTCCCCACCATTCGGACCGTTATTTATAACCACCGACAGCGACGTATGCGTTCAAGATAAGTCATAAGTATATCTACATACACTACAGTACCCATGCATAATTATCTAAGTTTTAATTAGTATTTTTAATGCAAAAGTTTGTCTTGAAAAGATTTTTACTTTTTTATAATCCATTTAAAAAATATGTGATTCGTTCGGAACCCTTTGAGCGCGAGTCCAATTCACACTTGGCCGGTTTCTTAACCGATTTCGAAAAAGGAGGAGGTTCTATGTTCGACTGTATGTATCTTTTGTGTGTCGGCCGATATCTCCTTCTCCGTCTGTGGACCGATTTTCAAAATTCTTTTTATATCCGAAAGAATATACTCTCGAGATAGTCCCATATAAATTTTATCGAAATTGCTTCGGCGCTTTTTGAGAAACTGAACAAAAACGAAAAATACGTTTACCTCAATGATGTTTTTGTTTTCTCCAATTACGAGTATGTTTAAATTCCACGTTCCATGTTATTGAGGTTTTTAGTTCTGGGGTAAAACAACTAAAAAATGAAAAATAAAAAAACATTTTTACCTACGAGACAAAAGAAAAAAAAAATTACAAAAAAAACAACCTACTTCCAAAAAATTTCATGAAATCATGACATTTGGAATCAATTCTAACTGAGAGAGATGTATTGATGATTTTTATGATTATAATTCTCTGAACATAGACTTGCTACGGCCGCAAATCAAATTTTGACTAAGATATAACCTGACACTGACCTGCAAATTGCAAAAAACTGAAAATTTGTATTTCGCGGGCTACCCTATCTACAACGCTAAAAGTTAAAAAAAAACAAAAATCCTGGCACATCACTAAAAAACATGACAGACAGAAACAGAATGACAGTTCTCTTATGTCAGTAGTTTGAAATTATATTCTCTTTGAGTAGTTTATTGTGTGTTCAGTACTGTGTTACTTAAATTTATTTTAGTTTTTACAAGCCTTTTCCGACTACTTTCCATTTTATTTTAATTACTAAAAACTGAAACTGTTCTCTTAAAATGACGTCAATAAATAACGCTCTGAGCAGCATTATAAACAGAAAAAAAGATTTCTGTTGTTTATGTTTGTGTACTCTAGAAAAGGAACCGATTCGATTAAATGACGAAGTTGTGGTTAATATACATAGTTATGAATACGATACAGTTATTTCAGAGGTGTTGAGCTTTATTTTTGATGAAGAGGTATGGTAACTTTTGTATTACTTTCTTAATGACGACGTTTTCAAACAATGTTTAAGTTTGCCTTATTCTTGTCCTTTTTCATTTTTATCAAACATGTTTATCTCCGCCCTAACTACTTAAAAGAGTCTAGACACTTAGCAGCGTGTCAACCAAGTTCGCAAAGGAAAAGGGCAAAGCACCGGTAGTGGATCATATTACACAAACCATTTCGGACTACTTTTGACCACCCTATAACTTTAAATCTATTTGAACTACAAGCTTACAATTTTGAATGTATGACAAGACCCTCTTCTAATTGCCAAATCCATAATTCCAATAAAAAAACCGCAAGGCCTTTCACAAGATTTATTATTATTATTACAGCTTTATTTTTCCACTTAACAATTCTTACAAATATAAATATACATCTAATTATAATTATTGCTTTTCCATTTTTTTTTGTTATGTGGTCCTCTATGGGTGAAAGCCTCCTCCATTCTTTTCAATCTTGCCCTGTCTTCGGCCCATCTATTCTTCTGTCTTGCAATGTTTCTTTTTCCTTTTGGGCCCTGCCATTTAGTTGTTTGGTAAGTCCATCTCATATCTTTGTATCTTGACTTGCCCTGCCCAGTTCCACTTCTGTTTCGAACTAAAATGAAATGCATCTGTTAATCTAGTTTTCTTGCGATGTCTGCATTTCTCGTTTCTTGTATTTTTCTAAGTTTCAGTATACTTTGTTCCATTGCATGTTGACAAGATGAAAATTTGTTTTTTAATTTTTTAGTGAAGACCCATGTCTGGCATAAGATAAGCTTAGGAGAATGCAAAAATCCATTATAGTCTTTTTTAAACTAAGAATGGTTGCGCACTACGTCCGATCCTAATCCGATACTTATCTGTGAAAATGCAGATCTAGAAAACTCGGACCGAATTCAGATATTACTTTACGCACTACCTCTGAATCCAATCCATGATTCTGACGTCATTTTACGCAGAGCCCTCAGCAGAGTGTTCACATTGTTAATCATTAGTCCTTTCAAGTGACGTCAACTTCTGGCAATGCTATTGTACATACGAAGACTTAGAAAGACCTAAAAATATTTACCCCTAAAGTGAAAGTCAACAACCCCTAAAATCACCACATTTATTTGAAAATCCCCAAAAAAAAAAAACACTTATGTTTTGTAATATTCTTAGGTATTTAAAATTTTGATTTCTTCTGGTTTTGTCTTTTTAAAATCATACATTTATTTGTATAAACTTAACATTTTAATGGATGGGATAACCTACATGTTATGCAAGTACCTAAGTATTCTTACCAACAAGTAATAGGGTAGATTCCTACAAAAAAACTAAATGTCCATCAATGAAATAAAAAAAAAAATTAATAAATAATTTTTCTTTCTTTCTTTTTTCTTTTCAATTAGATTACCAAATAATATTGGACACATATTTTTTTTTATTCTCGTAGGTAATCAAAAAAACTGGCCAAGTAGGCATGTATCGGATTTCGCACATTAAGGGTTCCATACCAAATATTGGTATTTGTTAATAAAGTATACGTAGTAATAAACATTATCACCAAATTTCAAGTTCATTTGTCAATGGGAAGTTAAAAAAAATTTCATAACAAAATTTTGTGACAGACGACGGACGGACAGACAGACACACGTGAGTGAAACAAAAGGGCTCCGTAGACCTTTCGGGTACGAAACCCTAAAAGTGAGGACGACACAGTGCGTTTAAATTTCGCGTGACGTCATGCCATGCTACACTTTTTACCACGATGTGACGTAACAAGCCCCCACTCCTGAACTTTGATGCGTTATGTCTTTGCCATTTTCATTTCATTGGTTTGGTAAAGCAAAAAAACCGTGTCCAATATTTTTTGATAATCGAACTGACGGACTAAATAGTATTATTATTGTTATACCCAGGAAACATCAATAGTGCACTAGTTATTGTTATCTAAGACCTGTACTATTATATAATTATACAAAGTCCCTAATAATATCTCTAAGAATATAAAGCCCCTATAAAAACCCATACCACTTATTTACTCCAAGATTTGGGAGGAAAACCCTTAAGTTAGGAAGTTGGGAACCCTGTCCGCCGAGTCATGTGCAGCTCGAATTTGATTCGGACGTAGTGCGCAACTGTTCTTATAAATAATACTAGGCTACTTCGGTCCGTCAATAATCTTTTCCGAAGTAGAGATTCACGAATGACGGAGAGAAATCGGATGACGGAAATCGGTTGTAGTGCGTAACCATACAAATTGTTCTACGACCACGCCGGACCGTATTTTCACGGACAAGTATTGGATTCGGATCGGACGAAATGCGCAACCGGTCGTTGGCTATAGTTCCCTTTTAGGATTTCTTTTTCGGCCCAGTATTTCTTCCAAGCTGTACTTTTTGTCTGTCTATTTCGTTTTGGTTGCTATTTGCATCAAAGGACACCAATTTACCTAGGTACACATATTCATTTGCATATGCTATCGGTTTTTCCTCTACTTTGATTGTTTTCTTTTGACTGTTTGACATAATTTTAGTTTTGGATGAGTTCATGTGTAGGCCGATTTTTTTGCTTTCAGAGTTTAATTTGGTAGCATTGCTTCTAAATCTTTCACAAGATAATGACATCCAAAAATCCCTATTATTATCATTGACTCACTCATTGGTCATCAAAAGTTTAGGCTACTTCCAGGTAACCTAGTATGCTGAAAATTGGTCTAGAGGTGGTTGGTTTGGGTTGGTTTGGGATCTACCTCCTAGCGGTCCACTCCGGGCAACGGCACCACAGGCTTGCCTGTGGTACGGCTGAACGATCCCACCTAAGTGGTGGTAGGCTCCGCAAGAGGCCGCCTGGCTCGTGACCACCATCCCACCGGACTCCGGCGCCAAGCAGCTTGCTGAGTTCCGTCGGTGTGTGGGAGTGCCAGTGCCTTTGGGGGAGAAAGAAGCTGTCAGTTGTGCTGTTCAGAACCGGTGTTGGTCTCTGGGCAAGTCTTGCTGGGTAACTCATTTTGGAGGGTAGCGGGATCCGAAGTACGGTGCCAGCCGTTGGCCGACAGCAGTCAGTTGGGGGCCCAAGTAGCACGCCAGCCACGTGCCAAAGGCTGCCCCGCCAACTCGAAAAATCCAGGTATGCTCCACCGTGCCAGCTGGCGACTGGATGGGAGGACCCGGTGGCCATATCCGGGGTGGTTCAGGCGTCCCCGCAGTTCCAAATAAGTTCCCCAAAGGTTGGATTAGTTCTAGTGTTCCACTTGGTTCACTGAGCGCTGCTCAGTCATCGAACTGTCGAGGCGCTGCACAGCGAGTTCAATTTTTTCCCCAACTACTCCTAACTTAAATCATGACCAAAGCAAAAAAGAATACGGTTAAACAACGGCTGCACTTCCTCCTACTAAAAGTGCACCTCACCAACATCAGCGGATTGCACTCTAATCTCGATCCGGTCCATCACCACCTAGACCGAGAAGCCGCACCTGTTTTTAACCGACTTCGAAAAAGAATGAGGTTCTATGTTCGACTGTAATTATGTATGTTTTTTTATGTATGTCCACCGATTTCTCTGTCAATTGAGGACCGATTTCCAAAATCCTTTTTTTATCCGATAGATTATACTCTCGAGGTGGTTCCATAAAAATTTTATAGAAATTGCTTCAGCGCTTTTTGAAAAACTGAACAAAAACGAAAAGTACGTATACCTAAATGACCTTTTGGTGTTCTTAAATTACGACTATGTTTAAATTCTACGTTTCATGTTATTGGGGGTTTTAGTTCTAAAAAGCACTAAAAAGTGAAAAATAAAAAACTTTTTTATTCCTAACGGAGACGAAGATAGCAACCCCGTCGGACGTGGCGTACCTCAACTACCCGGGTTACTCTCTTGAACACAAGTTCAGAAAGCAGGCTGGGGTCTGCGTGTACGTCCGCGATGACATTTGTTGTCGCCGTCTCTGTTGCTTTGAGAAATCGGGTATTTCTACCATATGGCTACTTGTGGACACTGGCGTGAAGAAATCACTCTACATCGGCATCTATCGATCGCACAGCGGAGACCAGGAGACAACAGCGCTGTTTGATTTCCTCATGGAGTCGACTGACGTAGCCCAGCAATGGTACCAACAGCGAAGCTTATTTTTCTGGGGGACTTCACCGTCCACCATAAAGAGTGGTTGTTCCCGTACCAGGAAACTGATCATGCCAGGTTAGAGGCATGCAAGTTTTCTGTAACGCTAGATCTAACCCAGCTGGTGAATGTGGCAACGCGGATACCGGATGTTGACGGCCATACACTCAATTGCTTAGACATTTTGCTGACAACTGATCCGGACAGTCATTCAGTATCGGTCTCAGCCCCGCTGGGAACGTCTGACCACTGCCTAGTGAAATCCGTATCGACCTGCTCTCCTCCAGATGAAAGTCCTAGCTAGAGGCACGAGACGAGTGTGGCGATACGAGTCAGCAGATTGGGCTTCTCCTCGGATGACCCCTCGTGCTGTGTGACGTAATTTCGGACGTGATTCGGCAGGGAATGGAGTATTTTATTCCATTCTCCGACATCCCGCTCGGTCACAACTCCCGGCCTTGGTATAATGCAGAATGCGCCCACGCTGATGCCCGAAAAGAGTGCCTACCAAGCCTGGATCAAGGCCCGCGACAAAAAAGTTGGAGCATGTAGGGTTCGCACGAGGAAAAGAGCCTTTAATTCCGTCGCCAAGTCCTGCAAGCGGGTTCTGCGTGGAGCACGTTTTGACCATGTCGTATTGGGGCCAAGCTGGCATCGTACCCACCGGGTAGTAAACAGTTCTGGTCCCTGTCGAAAACGGTTGAAACGAATTTCTGTCGCCCCACTTTACCTCCAATGTTGAAACCTGATGGGTCGCTGGCTCACTCTGCAAGTGAGAAAGCAAACTTATTTGCATTTCTCTTTGCAAAAATTTCACGTTTAGACGCTGGCCCGAAGCAACTACCAACTGTACCTCGTTGTGAGTTGTGACTCTTCGATGCCAGAGATCGCAGTTCACATTAAAGAGGTCCGAAGAGTATTGTGCAGTATTGATGTGAATAAGGCCAGCGGGTCTGACGGCATTCCAGCGAGAGTGTTAAGACAGTGTGCACCTGAACTGTCTCCTGTGTTGACACGCTTATTCCGCCTCTCTCTCTCTTGTTAAAAATACAGTGCCAAAATGCTGACAGCTTGCAAATGTACAACCTGTGCCCAAAAAGGGCAACCGTGCTGTGCTGTTCATTACCGTCCGATCGCCATTACCTCTGTGGGTACTACTTGGGCTGTTGAGTAAAACGCTCATTTTGGGAATGAATATGAATATATTGCCAAACCAATATTTATACAAAATTCTTAAAAACTATAGCAATTTGAAGGTAGGTAGGTAGCAGTAACTTGAGGGTAGTCGATGTGTGAGTATGTGCGATACAGACTACGCGCTATGATATAAGTACTCATCACATCATTTAGTGTCGAGCCGCGCGCCGCACGGGTCAGTCGCTATGCTCCACATTGTATGCCTGACTCCCACACCTCCATTCTGTGCAAGGTTATGGAAAAGGTACTTAACAGTAAGCTGCTGACATACCTTGAAGACGGTGATCTCCTCAGTGACCGTCAATATGGCTTTCGCCGGGGACGGTCAACTGGCGATCTTCTTGTGTATGTCACGCACTGCTGGGTGAAGCCATTGAGAAACACGGCGAAGCATTAACTGTATCGCTTGATATCTCGAAGGCCTTTGACAGGGTCTGGCACGCAAGTCTACTCGGCAAGCTTCCTGCTTATGGCATCCCAGTTGATTTTTGTAGTTGGATATCAGACTTCCTTAGTGAACTGTCGATCCTAGTAGTCGTTGACGGCTGCTCCTCTGACCTCATGGCTATTGATGCCGGAGTTCCTCAGGGGTCTGTTCTCTCTGCAACTCTTTTCCTGCTGCACATCAATGACCTACTTCAGCCTGGTATTGTTGGGTACGCAGATGACAGTACGGTTTCAGAGAGATACTTGTCCAGCGCAAAGACCGGCGGGGATGAAGTTTGTTCCTTGAGAGAGGCCATGGTAGAGCGAACAAATTTGACCTTAAGCCTTGTGTCACAGTGGGGTGATGACGCTACCAAAACTCAAGCGTGTCTTTTTACCGCAAAAAGGAGTCGTTTCGACCAAAATCCTACTTTTCTGGGTACATCTGTTCCTCGTATTGATCGGCTCGAGCTCCTAGGCATGAAGTTGACATCCAGTCTCAACTTCGGCGCCACCATTGAGTATAAAGCCCAAACTTCTGCAAAAAAACTTGGCATCCTAAACAGAGTGAAGCGGTACTTCACGCCTGGACAGCTTTTAACCCTTTACAAAGCACAAGTCCGATCCTGCATGGAGTATTGCAGCGACCTCTGGGATGGTTCAGCTAAATACTAACTTGCTGCGCTTGACTCAATGGAACGCAGAGCTAAGACGTTCATTGGCGACGTAAAACTGGTGGGTGCCAACCTTCATAGCTTGGCTCATCGCCGCAAGGTTGCCTGCTTGTCGGTCTTTTTCAGAATGTACTTCGGAGAGTGTGCCCAAGAACTCCACGACCTCATCCCACCGGCCCCCTTCTACCATCGGTCATCTAGACGCACTGCAAGTTACCATCCCTACCTTGTTGCTATTCCACGAATTCGCACTAAGCGTTTCCGAACGTCTTTCATAATGCGCAAAGGAGTGGAACTCTCTATCTGCGCCTATATTTCCGAATGCATACAACCCTAATCTCTTCAAAGTTAGAGTGAACAGGCTTGTTCTGGGTAAGCTCGCTCCATCGTCGACTTTGTCTCTGTCACCTCTGACTTAGACTAGAGTCAAGAGCAAACCCATCTAAAATAAAAAAAATAAAAGAGGTTGGCTATAGAACATAAATACAGGGAAAATTTAGAAATCACATTAGTGGTTGGTTTACATTATTTATTTATTTAAACTTCATGTACATAGGCAGACTTTATGCAACAAGGCATTCTCTACTACAACCTCAACAACCTTTGGGTTAAAGAGACTAATTTCTGGTAGGTGTACAATAAAAAAAATTGTACTTTAAAGTGTGACTGAGCAAGTTGAAACACTTGACTAAATTGTACTTAAAAACAAAATTCAAGTTGGTGGGTAAAAACTCGCACTACCGAGTAGCAACAACAAATTTTCTTTTAAACAACTGAAAAAGGTGGTTCATTATAGGAACTATGATTTAAGAAAATTCTAGAAAACTTTCTATACAGTTGTACATATAGATCTCACTTCTTTTATAAGCAAACCTGATATACTTGGCGTTCTTTCACATTTATGTTTTGCTGGGATTACTAATTACAATAATAGTGACAAAACTGAGCAACAGTTAATATTAATCTTGTACATATTGATATTATATCCAACCAATTTTTTTTAAGTGTACAATTCTTTTCAGCATTATTCTAAAAGCTGTATACTTTATTAAGTCCTTACTTTTTCTTGCGGCAATGTCTACTGTTTCGGGAAAGAAAAGAATTGTATTATTACCTACAAAGGTTATTCTTAAATTTTTTTTTTTTTTTTTCAGATGTGTTCCTACATAAGTTCATTCAATGCACTATGTGCTCAGTGCACGAAATCTGCTATAAGTTCCTATAGATTCAAACATACATGCCAGAAGAATGCTGAATATCTTACTGATGTTCTCGGCAAAGTCACTAACAATTTTGAATATGCTACAACTGAGCTACTAGACTGTACATCTCTGTACGTCTCACTTAATCCTCAAGACTTAACTAGCAAACAATTCTATGATACAAAGAAGAATATCAATACCCCAAGAGCAGCACTGCGCAGATTCCGCACACTAGATAATACCAATAAAATTAAGGTAGAGGATATAATCCTGCAAAAGATCAAAGAAGAAGAAAGAGAAAATGGTAAAGTTAAAAACCGAAAGTCTAAAAATACTATAGACATACCAACCAGTGAAATGTTGATGGACAAGAACAACCGTGATTTATTAAGATGTAGGGAGTGTTACAAAGAGTACCCAACTATTTGGAGTTTAAAGAGTCATTTTATAAGAGTTCATGCTCCTAAGAAGTTTAAATGTTCTGAATGCCCTCGAAGTTATGGTTCTGCATCGTTTCTGGAAGCTCATAAATCAGATATTCATTGCACAATAGTCTGCAGCGAATGTGGAAAAACTTTTAAGAATAAGTATACTCTAAAGGTGCATGAGTTGGGACATCATTTGAGCTTGGTTTGCCAGGACTGTGGCAGAGTGTACAAAAATAAAACTACATTTAAAAAGCATATTGAATTCAAAGTTTGTGGAAAGGAAACAAGGGCTAATCCAGCGGAGGCTACGTTCACTTGCGATTATTGCAATAAAAAATACACACAGAAAGTATCTTTAAGAGTTCATATTCAGCATGAACATGGTAATTATAAATCTCATGTCTGTGAATGGTGCGGGAAGAAATTTTGGGCACAAAGTCGATTAAAAGCTCATTCCGTAAAACACACGAAAGAGCGAAACTTTCCTTGTTCAATATGTGGAGGGAAATTTGTTACGAGAGAGTCCCTCTTGTATCACACGAGAACCCATACGGGTGAGAAACCATACAAGTGCCCACATTGCGAGTGCAGATTCCTTTCTGCTTCCCGTAGAACTGAACACGTTAAACGTCACCACTTGGGAGCTAAACTAGAATGTAAAATATGCCATAGCAAATTCAATACAAAAACTTTTTTACTGAAGCATCAAAAAACTCATATGAAATCTGAGAGCAAGAACAATTTAACTTATGAAAACGTAAAAACTAATATAATAAAACAAGATTATGAAGACCAAAGTAAAAGTCTCTCGGAGTCAGTTTCTGAAAGTAAACCAGGTCTTTGGCAAATTAGCAAAGTTGACGAAGATGCGATTCCCAGTTTCCAGAAAATGATTGAGTCTAGTGAAGTAGACTTAGAGCCGTTTACGGAACAAGTTTATGAAGATGTGAGTACACAGCAGTCTTCAGAGGATGGAAAAGTGTATTTAGAAGTGTCTGATGATGCTGATGACTATATCAAGATATTGGGTGTATAGTTTCAGTCAGAAAGCTGACATGTTGTTTTGAAGTTAGTGCTGATAAACAAAAACTTAGTTTGGACAACATTTCGTAGCATAATATTATGTTATTAATTTATAGGAAGACTAACTGTATATTTATTTATTTATTTATTAAACTTAATGCACAAGTAAGAATTACTGTAATGGCGGACTTAATGCCTTAAGCATTTTCTACCAGTCGACCTTAGGGTGGTGCAGAGACGGAACGTGGCAGGTGCAACTTAAGAGAAAAAATAAACGGAAAATAAAAATACAATAATAAACACACATACTACACTGTACTGCACTGTATACTACAGTTTATTTTTACAAATCATGCATAAATGTTAGAATTGATGCCAAATGTATTTCATGAAATCATGACATTTGGTATCAGTTCTAACTGAGAGAGATGTAGGTATTGATGATTTTAATAATTATAATTCTATAAATACATACTTGCTACGGCCGCGAATCAAATTTTGACCAAGATACAACCTGACACTGACCTGCGAATTGCAAAAAACGTTAGAAAATTTGAATTTCGCGAGCTACCCTGGTGCAAGCTTACATATTTTTTTGCTAAAAATGATTGTGTGAATGTTACAAACTTGACTTTGTATGTTGTGCTGTAAAAAAAATTGTTTTATTTAGGGATGCTAAATATAAATAAATAATAATGAAATGCCAATCTTCCTGTCATATTCTAAACATGCTACTCTAACTAGGTTCTTTTTTTATTTAGTGATAATTTGTTATAAAATAAAATTTATTATCTCAACTCTTTCCTTATTTCTCCACTCAAGCGTTATTATTATGCCTTAATACATACTTACATACATAAACTCACGCCTTTTTTAGGGTTTCGTACTCGAAGGATCCAAACGGATCCCTATTGTTGTCACTCACGTGTCCGTCTATCTATCTGTCCGTCCGTCGTCTGTCACAGAATTTTGTTACGAAGAATTTTTGATTTCCCATAGTGATAATGTTGTGATATTATGTATAATTTACTTAAATACCAATATTTGGTAAATCCGACACGCATTTGGCCAGTTTTTTCAATTTGGGTGGGCAGTAACAACAACAACAGACCGCTGCCTACTAAGATAGACTTCTTTTGGCGCGTTAGGGAAAAATTTTGAGAATAAATTTTCACGATGCGCGCGCACCGTCACAAAAAACCGACACCCTAAAGTTAGCTATAGTTTTTTTTTTGTGGGGTGGGAAATCATCCAATGACATCTCCCGCTCTAGGGTGTAGCGGAAGGGCGTGTCAGACTCCTACTGACTAAAACCCACCCATGTTCCTTCCCTGCCCTGAGGGCACAGGGGCGAGGTAACTCTTTCGAATTTATCCTCAACCCCCGGGCAGGCATCAGCCATGACGGGCCCCGTCATGTTTGTTGACAACTTTTTGAGGCGCGCGTGGAACACTACGCGCCGTCGACTCTCGGGCCTAGTACTGATCGGACGGCGAGCTACCCATTACTCGCCGTCCGCAGGCCCGGGTGATCATTTCCCGGCGCCGGAAGCCCCTGGCGTCTCCTGCGGCGGCTGCTGCTGAGGGCGACTTTGTTGTTGAGTCTCCCTCACCCGTGCCGCCTCCCTCTTCGCGAGCATTACAGCTTCGCAGCAGGGGGAGACGGCTTCCCATTCCCTCTCGCTCCGTACCATGGCCTGAACCAGGGCCGGGTGCGAGAGGTCGCTGCCGCCTATCGCATCCACGAGGACACGGCGGTGCTCGGCCCAAGCGGGAAAAACCTCCACCGTATCCTCTGGGCGATCCTCGCAGTGGAAACACCCGGGCGTCTCCTCCCGCCTGATCCGAAACAGCCATGTGTATGAACGAGATGAACGAAGACAAAAGGCAAAACAGTATGTTAGAATGCGTGCGTAAAATCGACTTAAAGTGCAGACGAAATTATATTCTCTTTGGTGCAGACATGCTATCTGTTAGAGGTGTGTAACTCTTTACGGAACCGACTCACTGATCCGGATCTTTGAAGTGATTCAAAAGATTAGTTCAGTAACTACGTTTCAAACGCATCATTTGGATCTGAATCATTACTTTGCTCCGTGCTCTTTCCGCGCGACGCGGCGCTGAGTGAGAGAGGGAGACTGAGACACACTATTTACTTTACTACTGGACCGCGACTCGCGAGTGAGCGGGTGACATAATACAAGTCAGAAAGAGACACCAAATGACATGTGTATCACTCATACTTTCACAGTTTTTCGTTGTCGTTATCCATGTACGTAAAAATGACCATTATGGCACTTACATATCAAATACTATATGATTGTTATTTGCTTATTTTTAATTTTTGCACTAACAAGCGTTTTAGCCAGCTGGCCATAAATTATCGAATAGCCGCCAGTCCTAATGGCTCAATTACACCTTCCGATTTCAAGGGACCCAATTTAGGAAACAGGAAGGTGTAATAGCAGTTAGAGCAGTTAGTGTCCGATTTAGTGAGATTGAAAGGTCCCGATTTGACTTCCTAAATTGTGTACGATTTAGTTAGGATAGTGTAATCGCATCACCCCGATTTAGAGCAAAGTGTTGCCAATTTAGAGACTTTGTCGCTACAAATGGGCTAGTAGTATTTTTGTTTGTGTTTAAAATTAAATTAAATTTCACAAAGTCCCTTTCCCAGAAAAAAATCTGAGTCCGCTCTGTTTATTTTTAAGTCCGCTCCTGGTAGAATCAGTTTTCAAGAGACTTTAGAGCGACTTTTGATATTCTGTTTAGGGACTCGAATTTGTAAGAGTTGGCAACACTGCCGACTTAGGAGCCCGAGTTAGGAGTTCAATTTAGGATAGTGTAATCGCTCGCTTCCTGCTTCCTAGTTAGTTTATTCCTAAATTGGGTCCCTTGAAATCGGAAGGTGTAATTGAGCCTTAAGCCTGGTTAAAGTATGAAGGAAGATTGATTTTATTTATAATCTTAATTCCTAAATTCTTACATTTTAAAATGTACTATATTTTGTACACTTAAAAAGAAATACAATGCATCATTCGGCGTTGTTTACATATAATTCTGACTCAGTAGTAAACGCTCTGTATTTCATATCATTTGTTTCGTTCTGTATTTTATATCATTTGAGCCGATGATCCAAATGATCCAAATGAAACATATCATTGATTCGGATTATTTCAGTGATCCAGATGCAAATGTTCCAATCGCAAAAATGATACACTTTGCCCACGCCTACTATCTGTGACCTTTTTGCATCAGTGCCTTTTTGTTATGCTTTTTTTTTACCCCGAAGGGAAAGCTAAAGTCTTGACCATATTGCCTAGTCTTACGTAGTGTATTTTTAATTTTTTTTCATTAGAATGCAGATATAACACATTCTAATGTTTTTTGCAGTATTTCGTAACAAATGTGTCGAGTCAGCGTTCTCGGCAAACTTTGCTGAGGTAGTCAATACTACAATAAAATTCTCAGCTCCATTTTACCGAGATCGCGCCTGTTTCAATGATTCCACGTATTGTCCATTTGCGTTGACACTTGAGACACAAAACTACACCAATTTTATATCACAATATCCGCTAGAAATCAATAAGTTGAGCAAAACCACTGACTTATAAATTATATAGACTGGGCATACCTACAAGAAAAACCTGCCATATCTACACTTCACTGAGAGGATAAAATGGCGGATAATAGGGTAGCCCATATCGATATCTCTTTATTAAAAACATCGATAATAGAGAGGCTATCATAAAACCAAAGGAAATGCTACATTTTGACAAGAGTAACTAATGTTCGCGCTGAAACAATAATTAGTCGTCTTAACAAAACAGTATAGACACGCAGCGCTAGAACGCTTCTAAGGTGTAGTTTTCTCGCGACCAGAAGGTCAGAAGCGCCGTGATTTTCCAGAACCCCGCAATACGTAGTTTCCTTTCTACCCGACTGCGCGACGCAAGGGAGGGTAATGTGTTTATCAGCCTATGTATGTATTTATGATTAAATATATGTATATTTGTTCCTTTGAGGTGTTTTAGAGACCGAAAGCGTGGGCCGATCTTGATCATTCATAAGTAAATTGATTTATTTTAATCTTGCGAGTGCTACTAATGACATGACAGTAATCAAAATAAAATATGGCGACCACGATACGCCATAAATTGTGAAAAAGAAAAAAATGAAAGTCGACTAACTATACTATATGGGGTATCAAAATAAAGGGTTCGAGGAGGCGATTCCAAAAATCTAACTCACTGAAGTGTATAAAACAAAAATAAAAAACATTTTTAAAAACCCGACCTAAAAAAATCAAATTTTAATAAGAAGTTCTAATTAAGTCACTTTTCAAGCAGTCTGATGTAGTTGGTTGCATGAAATTAATAATTGAACTAAAATAACTCCCACCAATTTATTTTTCAGCCAGGTTTTTTTGAATAATATTTTTTTTTTATTTGAAGTCAGTTTTTTTTTAGTGTCTTGGAATTTATGCTTTTAGCTATTACAAGAAATGAAAAGTAACAGTATTAGTGTTAGTATATAGCCTTGCGTTAAGTAAACCTTCGAGACGGGGGCAACAAGTTCAAAGAAAACAAATGACGCTGAATCCGCAGTGGGCTCCCGGCACGGACATCTCCAATACATATGTTTTCTAACATGTAGATGATTTTTCGGTTTTAAAAGTCAACAATAATTATAATAAATTCTTTATATGAAACAAATCAATCTCATTCATTTCTGAACAATACAATTTTGTTCAGGTAATTTCTGTGTGATATTCTTTCAGTAGAGTAGTAGTAGTTCTTCCCACAATATTTGTATCTCAAATTCATGTATACCTCTTTTACACTTTTAATTAATAAACAAAGCTTGGGGTTTTGAATTTAATAAGTTTCTTTTCCTTTTAAATCTTTGATAGATTGGATTTTTTTGAGGGAAAGAAATTATTACTGAAGAGATTTTTTTTTCGTTTGTTTTCTAACTTTCTCATTAAGTCTGTTTTTGGACTTTTCTTCTTGGACTGTTTTTGACATTTGTCCTTTAATTTCTTAATCATTTTAAATGTGTACCTGAAATCAAATAAAATAAAAGTAAGCTTTAATAGATATTGAAGACAAACGAGAGATATCTCCCACACAGTCTTAATTCAGTCGATGATATATTATATATCATTGAGATCAAATTTGCAAATAATGATGTCAAGTAAAACTGAAGCTAGTCATACCGATAAATCTGGCGCAGCAGAGGTGCTAGCAGCTAAACCTAGTGCAGTGGAGGTGCTAACAGCCAAATCTGGTGCAGCGGAGACGTTAGCGGCTAAACCTGGCGCAGCGGACGTGCTGGTGACTAAATACCATATTCAGAGCACCATATCCAGATGTTGAGAGTTCGTCTTTATTTTGATCACTTTCAATTAAAATGCCAGACGTATTTGATGGAATTGCAGGCTGTAAACAAGCAATAAAATTATTAATATGTTTGATGTTTCTCAATTTTAATAGGATTGTTACTTATTATTTGAAATGGCCTCATTTAATTTGCAATTTGTAGGTTGAGAAGAGTTCTTGTTCGGTCGTTGAGTGCACTTCTCACTCACTCGCTCAATAGCTCACTAGTTAAGTAGCTCTCGAGTGGATAGTGAGCTAAATAATCGTACATAAGCTCACTTAATATTAACCTCACCCAAGATTTCACAGGTAGATTTTTACAGAATAACACTGCTAATATACTTAAAAGTCCTCATAATATAATTTAAAAGTCCATTGACACAAAAAGCAGACTACTGGTGACATTAAAAAACCCCTTTAAAAGGAGTATGAACGTATGTACTTAGTGCAACCAAATAAACAAGTTTGTCTTATTTTGACAATTAATCTTAGGACTACACTCAAACATACTCTTTGTGCCCGTTAGGCAAGTGTTGCACTTGAAGTCATCACCATCATTTATCACCCACTACTCAATCATTTTATAACAAATAATGTTACTTACCATTATGATTCGTGAACGTAAAGCATCGTCACGCAGTGTTACTTTATTCAGTGTCCGGTTGAAACATGATTCTCTTCAAAGTGAAGGGAACAGAATATGAATTGTTTTTGTTGACATCTTTTTTACAACACTGATTGTTTTCAGCAAAATTTTCTTTTTTCGTTTATTAGCAGGCAACCTTGAAAGTAAAACGTAAAACCAATAAAGAACCATAATAATATGGCATTATCGATATGCAAAAATGTCATGCATGCACTACTCTATCCCTACAAAAACAAGAAAACGATTTCATGAAATATAACTGTTAAAAAGAAAGGCAAACGGGAAATTATGAATGCTTTTTAGATAAACTCTTCAACGAATACAGAATCTTTTGTTTAATAACTAAATCTAAAGATATTTCAGCTAAAATTAAGTATACGTACTGGTGCAAAGTTATGTTCGGGTGATTTTCGCTTCTTTTGATGCCAAATCCGATTATATTGCAATTGGGCATCTTGCTATTGACGACTTCCACTAAACAGCCGAGTTCAAACGCACTATCACAGCTAAATTACTCCAAAATTCACAAAATATATCCATTGTTTTCGAGCATTTGACAGTTGACGTACCCAACTTTGGTACCTAACACCGAGAGGATAAAATGGCGAACTGGCCGCAAAACGTTCACGAACCATAATGGTAAGTAACATTGTTTGTTATAAAATTATTGCGTAGTGGGTGATAAATGATGGTGATGACTTCAAGTGCAACACTTGCCTAACGGGCACAAAGAGTGTGTTTGAGTGTAGTCCTAAGATTAAATGCCAAAATTAGACAAACTTGTTTATTTAGTTGCACTGAGTACATACTTACATACTCCTTTTAAAGGACTTTTTTTAATGTTACATGTAGTCTGCTTTTTGTGTCAATGGACTTTTAAATTATATTAGAATGGACTTTTAAGTATATTAGCAGTGTCATTCTGTAAAAAATTCCCTGTGAAAACTTGGGTGAGGTGAACATTAAGTGAGCTTATGTACGATTATTTAGCTCATTATCCACTCGAGTGCTACTAAACTAGTAAGCTATTGAGCGAGTGAGTGAGAAGTGCACTCAACGACCGAACGAGAACTCTTTTCAACCTACAAATTGCAAATTAAATGAGGCCATTTCAAATAATAAGTAACAATCCTAATAATAAAATTGAGAAACATCAAACATATTAATAACTAGCTGTGCCCGCGACTTCGTTCGCGTGGTTGTCGAGAACAAAACAACGTCGTTTAGATAAGAGTATATCACCTTTTTGATGATTTAGATAAGAGTCCTGACTTTGGTATAGTTGATTACGTTAATGCTTCTCTATATACTATGTTAGCGGTGGAATTACCCGGAGCATATACAAAAAGGTTGTTTGGGTTGCTAACACGTGATAGAGAAACATAGAGTTGGCCGTGTGAAAAACAATCAAAAGTAAGGTCTACACCCGCAACGGATAACGTCTGGCCTTGGGCTTTATTAATAGTCATAGCGTAACAGAGGCTTACAGGAAATTGCACACGTTTGAAAGTAAACGGAAAATTATTGGGGATAATGGGTATCCTGGGAATGAAAACAACATCACCGGAGCCGCAACCTGTTAAGATTTCGGCTTCGATGACATTTCGTTGGAGATTTGTTACTCTCAACCGAGTTCCATTGCATAGTTTTGGTGGGCTTAAATTTCTGAGTAGAATGATTGGTACTCCGACTTTTAAATAAATTTTGTGTGCTGGAAGACCTGGTGTATTTAGAGAGTCTAAAAACTCTACTGGATAGTGGGTGGCATCTCCTTCTTCTAAAACCGTGTTAATAGATAAATATTCCCTACTTTCTCCAGAAACATGTACCAATATTTGAGAATTTATTGCTGCTGCTTGGTCGTTGCGAGGTGCCAAAATAGCTCGTTGGCATAGCCAAGCAGCGTCATGGTTCGAGATCTCTGATGGATCTCCGTATACAGAGGAAATGAGTTCCTGCTCTGAGGCAACAGAAGAACACAGGCTTTCGACTAAAGTTACTTTACCTCCTTCTTGAGTCGGGTATGTGCCGTTACCAATTTGAAGTAGTAAATTTGAGAAAACCTGCGCGTTTGCGTCACCTCCCAAATATGCTCGCATATTAAAGCTCAAATTAGTTAATATGACACTACGCCATAAAATAGAGCTCTTTAAACAGGCACCTATTTCATCGGCCCTCGTTCCTCTGGGTATTATAGGGAGTGTCTGCCTGAAGTCTCCACAGAATAGCACCGTTAAGCCTCCCATCGGTCGGTCATTTTGTCTTATATCTCGCAACGTTCTATCTACAGCTTCCACAGCTTTACGATTTGCCATCGTACACTCGTCCCAAACGATAAGGGCGCAATCGCGTAAAACCCTTGCTTTATCACTATTGCGAGACACGTTGCAAACAGGGTTTTCTGTGCGGTCCAAGTCGATTGGTATTTTAAATGTTGTATGTGCAGTTTTTCCTCCTGGTAATAAAGTGGCAGCTATTCCTGAGGAAGCGACGGCAAGGGCAATTTTGTTTTGGCTCCTTATTTGAGCCAAGATAACTTTAGTGAGGAAAGTTTTACCTGTTCCACCAGGTGCATCTAAAAACAGCATTTCTCCTAATGAATGTTCTACACTACAGCATACTCTATCAAAGATTTGACGTTGTTCTGTCGTCAAATTTGAACAGCCATTTCGCAATATTTCTGCTAACTCTTCGGGGTTGTAATTTATTTCAGATGTATACTCCCTATTAATTCGTTCCCCACCAACTGTCGGTGTCGGCAAGCCGTATTGACTGAGGGGGTTCCCTCCTATACTTGTAACTATATCTTGTATAGCCAGCAAAGCCCTATTATGGCAGCTTTCGCGTACTTGGTCAGAAGTTTCACTATTTATATTTTGCTGTCTCAAAAAATCTTCGGCAAACGCGTCTTTATATTTTTGCCACAACTGCCCAGCGTCCGATAGGCCACAAAATGTCAACAAAATGGCAAATAAATGGCGCAAACGATGTGGACTATCACTGACGCATGCTTCGGCTAAAGCATCATCCCAATGCTGATCGCCATCTAATAAATGCCGTGCGCGGCAAGCAGCTTGAAATGTGGGATATTCTATATCGTCCACTTTGCGGAGCTCAGCAAAAGAAGTAGGTCCTCGCACTGTGTGAAGAAGAAGGCGTAAATAATAACACTCTGCATTATTTGGGTGCACCGTGTATACTCTTCCAATCACGTGTTCTTTAAAAATGCCGGACTCGCCTTCTACAGCAGTTCCACGTCTCCTGCGATTAAAAACACCTTGCTGCTTGTTATAAGTATAATAATGTGGCACTTCATTGTACAACAGAGACTTAGCGAAATTGTCTCTTTCGCAAAGGCGAAAGAATGCGAGCAAGGTGGTTTGTCTTGGGTTGTTCATTCTTTCTGCCACATTTTCTGGCTGAAAGTAAACTCGCTGCCCGCCTTCCAGGTGCACGTCAAGATGGATGACTGGCGGATACCTTTCATGAATAGGGAAACTCAAAATGCGCCAAACTGCCTCCGAAGAGCTTATGTATCGGCCAGATTGATACCTTGTCACTTCATCAAATTGGTTGTTATTTCTTAGTGCTATCATGGCTTGATCACTACCTTTATTAACATATTTACATATATATTTTATAGATTCGACGCTATTACAAATTTCAACATTAATGTGTGCTTGAAAAGCGTTTGACAAAACTGGAGAATACGGTACCACCCAACTATTATTTAGAATTATTTCTTGTCCACGGAATCTGACAGTAGCTGTGAAACCACCTTGTGACGGTGATCTTCGCCGGTATTGCGGATACCCATTTTCCCCAGCCATAGTTAGTTCTTTCAGTGCTCTGGGGTATTTTTTTGAGCATTGACCATCTTTCATGCACGGTGATTCCCTGTTTAAGAGGCCACATGGCCCGTGAACCATATGTGTTTTTACTATGTCATGCAAAATCGGATCTGCATTATAGTCCGGAAATTCTGCACTTATGACACTGTCTATAGCATCGGGACGAATTTTTTCTTCCAGCCACAGAAGAATGTGCGCGTGGGGTAAACCACGCTTTTGCCACTCGACGCTATACATAAAACAAAGAGTTGAACCGAAAACTTTCTCCTTTGTAAGTAGATTAATCAAGACTTTGAGTTTTAAATGAAAAATCCTAGCAATAATGTCATGTCTGTCGTATGACGCCTGTCCTGTGAGAAGTGCCTGGCAAATCTCCGTCCACTTTGGATTTGTTGTAAATGTTATAAAAAGGTCCGGCCGGCCGTATTTACGGACGTAACAAAAAGCATCTTGCGTTCGTTCGTGCATATACCGCGGACCGCCTGTGAAACTGGATGGCAAAATAACCAATCGACCCAAGTTTTCGACGTTATTATCTGATTGCATGGCGTCCCGCAAGTGCACGTATTCTTCAGCGCGTAACCGTCGCTGGTTAGTGCGAATATACACTAAACGTTCAGTTTCTATTTTTGCGTACATGTCCACAATAAATTGGCTGAACAAACCACGAAATCGTTGCAAATATACGAAACTGTTTTGCCTTATTTGTAAAAGGTAGGAATAGTATTGTTGAGCAGATATTTTTTTTTGATAATTAGTGACTCTCGTAGTAGGGTTCACTTGGTACAGCCCAAAATTGTACCCATCTTCACCATGACAATAAATTAGTGGATATTGCAGGGCGTCGTAAGCTCGGTGGGTTTCCAAAATGCGTTGAAGGCGATCGTCGCGTGTACGCAACACGATATCACGTCTCTCACACTCCTGGTCGACTAAAACAACTGCAACTTCATCTGCGACGGGTGCATTGTGTCTTCCACGGTGTTCACCCACAGGACGTCTATCGGCACTTATAACAATTTTGAAATCATTGCTGCCTTGTGGAATTGACTCCAATGCAGCTTTGAATTCACGAACGTACTGGTTAACGTGATGCAGCAATTCTTGAAGTTGACCCAAAAGCTCAGCATTGAGCTGGGGAAAATTGTGATTTCTAACATTGAGCTGTTGCGTGTAATCGGATACAAAATAAATTTGGAGAAATTTGGGTTCATTTTCTGGCAGCAAAGATCCAATAAGGTGATAAACTTGACCTTGTACTTTGAAGGTTGGCATGAACGGTCCTTCCGTTATTTGTTTTGCCCCAAAGGAAGTCATTTGGAAAGCACTGTTATATAAACGAATATTATCCAAAAAACGGTTCGACTGGGGATGATCGCCATTCAGGAGACTTTTAAGTAAGTGTGGTGGATCTTGGAAATTTGGAAGAACAATTTTTCCATTTGAGCAGCACATTCCATCTGTCTCTTTCCTCCATTTCAAAGCATGACAAAAATTACAAATTTCTCTCATGTCACCCACGAAAGTAAAGCCAGCATAATTAATTCTAGACGAATATGTGAACCCTGATTTTTCCCTATTGTCCCAAGGTAATAAAATATTTGCATCGTCATTTTCCATGGACTCATCAGCTCCGCTATTTGTTTCTCTATTCATATGGTATCGAGCTCGTTCTATTTCTAGGCGAGATTGACGTTGTTCTGCTGTTTCTGCTCGTCTTAGTTCATCTATTCTTTCCCTTTCAGATGCAAGATAACTTTCATTGTTTCTTTGTACACCTACATAGTTATGTCTAGCTATTTGTAATCGTTCTTCTCTTTGGGAGAGAGATTCAGACTCGCGCCAGAGAGCGTGTCGCTCTCGGTCAGATGACAGACGTGCTTGGCGTTCCTCGATACTCTCTTGAGAACGCAAAGTCGCGGTCCGAGTTCTTTGCGAACTTAAGCGCGACTCCCTTTCTGTGAAAGTCTCTGACTCGCGTGAGAGAGACTGGCGCTCCCGATCAGCAGACAGCCGAACTTCGCGTTCCTGGATATTCTCTTGAGAACGCAAAGTCGCGGTCCGAGTTCTTTGCGAACTTAAGCGCGACTCCCTTTCTGTGAAAGTCTCTGACTCGCGTGAGAGAGACTGGCGCTCCCGATCAGCAGACAGCCGAACTTCTCGTTCCTGGATATTCTCTTGAGAACGCAAAGTCGCGGTCCGAGTTCTTTGCGAACTTAAGCGCGACTCCCTTTCTGTGAATGTCTCTGACTCACGTGAGAGAGAGTGGCGCTCCCGATCAGCAGACAGCCGGTCTTCGCGTTCCTGGATACTCTCTTGAGACCGCAAAGTCGCGGTCCGTGTTCTTTGTGAACTTAAACGTGACTCCCTTTCGGTGAACGTTTCCGATTCACGTGAAAGAGCGATGTGCTCTCGGTTAGCAGATAACCGTGCTTCACGATCTTCTTCCGATTCCTGAGACCTACAAAGTCTCATCCTTTTCGCATTTCGGCTACGCAGCGAAAGGTTAGTTTTTTTTCTTTGAGGCATTTTCAAGGAAAATTAAAGCAATAAACAAAACTAACAACACTTATGACTGAATAGCCTACAAACTTAAAAGATCGGTGCGTCGAACAGTCTAGTGTGACAACGTATCGTCTGTTCGTGGTCGTGACTCAACGAATTGGCAACACTAACTTACTGTATAACGATTGGCACTATTGGATTCAAACTACGAAGTAAATCAAATACAATCTTTACTTCGTACTTCAAACCAATGACCAAAGTTGACCAAACGAAACCAATAAGATAAGCAAATACTTTTTTTTCGACCAATTTAGAAAATCGATAAACCAAGCAACCAAAGAACTTTTACGACACACGCAAGAACTTTTAAGACACCTAACGAAACCCAATTTGCCTAGTAAACACGGTGGACGTCATCCTCGCGCGGAAAATCTTAACACCGCGATTCAGAAAATGACGTCATTTGCACAACGCCATCTATCGGATTTAGATTTCAACTATCAACATTAGTTCTATTTTTAGTCTTAAGATGTCGTTGCAAGTACTATACTTAATTGCGTAACGTAATATTTTACTTCTTGAACTCACTAAATTAATCATATCTTTTGATAGAGTGAACCGATTTCGATGAAACAAAAACTAAGTTAATCCTCAAGTTGCGTATAATTTTTGTATATAAACATTGTCAGCATTGAATTCGTAGATTTTACGTGATGTGCGCACAAACAAACAGACAAACAGACAAACAGACAAACAGACAAAAATTTCAAAAATGATGGAAATGGGTTCTGTTACTTATCTTTTCACACGCTGGCTATTTTTTGTTTCAATTTCTTCAATGTACAAAAATGACTTTTCTACAGATTTATTATATGTATAGATTTTATTGCTTGTTTACAGCCTGCAATTCCATCAAATATATCTGGCATTTTAATTGAAAATGATCAAAATCAAGATGAACTCTCAACATCTGGATATGGTGCTCTGAATATTGTATTTAGTCACCAGCACGTCCGCTGCGGCAGGTTTAGCCGCTAACGTCTCCGCTGCACCAGATTTAGCCGCTAGCATCTCTGCTGCGCCAGATTTATCGGTATGACTAGCTTCAGTTTCTCTTGTCATCATTATTTGCGAATTTGATCTCAATGATAATATGTCATCGACTGAATTAAGACTATGTGGGAGATATCTCTCGCTTGACTTCAATATCTATTAAAGCTTATTTTTATTTTATTTGATTTCAGGTACACATTTAAAATTATTAAGAAATTAAAGGACAAATGTCAAAAACAGTCCAAGAAGAAAATTCCAAAAAGAGACTTAATGAGAAAGTTAGAAAACAAACGAAAGAAAAATCTCTTCAGTAATAATTTCTTTCCCTCAAAAAAATCCAATCTATCAAAGATTTAAAAGGAAAAGAAACTTATTAAATTCAAAACCCCAAGCTTTGTTTATTAATTAAAAGTGTAAAAGAGGTATACATGAATTTGAGATACAAATATTGTGGGAAGAACTACTACCTACTACTCTACTGAAAGAATATCACACAGAAATTACCTGAACAAAATTGTATTGTTCAGAAATGAATGAGATTGATTTGTTTCATATAAAGACTTTATTATAATTATTGTTGACTTTTAATTAAAACCCAAAAATCATCTACATGTTAGATAACATATGTATTGGAGATATCCGTGCCAGGAGCCCACTGCGGATTCAGCGTCATTTGTTTTCTTTGAACTTGTTGCCTCCGTCTCGAAGGTCTACTTAACGCAAGGTTCTAGAATAACACTACTTTTACATTTCATTTTAATTGACACTTAATATCCGATGTACCTACTTACTGCATTTCGTTTCTTGTAATAGCTAAAAGCATAAATTCCAAGACACTAAAAAAAACTGACTTTAAATAAAAAAAAATATTATTTTAAAAAACCTGGCTGAAAAACAAGTTGGTGGGAGTTATTTTAGTTCAATTATTGATTTCATGCAACCATCTACATCAGACTGCTTCAAAAGTGACTTGTTTGGAACTTTTCATTTGATTTTAGTCGGGTTTTTGAAAATGTTTTTTACTTTTATTTTATACACTTCAGTAAGATAAATTTTTGGAATAGCCTCCTCGAACCCTTTATTTTGATATCCCACTTAATATAGTTAGTCGACTTTAATTTTTTTCTTTTTTACATTTTATGGCGTCTGGTGGTCGCCATATTTTATTTTGATTACTGTCATGTCATTAGTAGCACTCACAAGAATAAATCAATTGACGTAAGAATTATTAAAATCGGCCCACGCTTTCGGTCTCTAAAACACCTCAAAGGAACAAATATACATACATTTAATCATAAATACATACAAAGGCTGATAAACACATTACCCTCCCTTGCGTCGCGCAGTCGGGTAAAAAGGAAACTACGTATTGCGGGGTTCTGGAAAATCATGGCGCTTCTGACCTTCTGGTCGCAAGAAAACTAAACCTTAGTAGCATTCTAGCGCTGCCTGTCTATACTGTTTTGTTTAGAAGAATAATTATTGTTTCAGCGCGAACATTAGTTACTCTAGTCAAAATGTAGCATTTCCTTTGCTTTTATGATAGCCTCTCTATTACGTAGTAACATATTACCTCAATGCCACTGGTAAAAATACCCGTTCATATTGTACCGTAACAATATGAAAACGTTCTCACAATCTTTTATCGATGTTTTTAATAAAGAGATATCGATATGGGCTACCCTATTATCCGCCATTTTATCCTCTCAGTGAAGTGTAGGTATGGCACGTTTTTCTTGTAGGTATGCCTAGTCCATATAATTTATATGTCAATGGCGTACCTACAAGAAAAACGTGCCATACCTACACTTCACTGAGAGGATAAAATGGCGGATAATAGAGTAGCCCATATCGATATCTCTTTATTAAAAACATCGATAAAAGATTGTGAGAATGTTTTCATATTGTTACGGTACAATATCAACGGGTATTTTTACCAGTGGCATTGAGGTAATATGTTACTACGTAATAGAGAGGCTATCATAAAAGCAAAGGAAATGCTACATTTTGACAAGAGTAACTAATGTTCGCGCTGAAACAATAATTAGTCTTCTTAACAAAACAGTATAGACACGCAGCGCTAGAACGCTACTAAGGTTTAGTTTTCTCGCGACCAGAAGGTCAGAAGCGCCATGATTTTCCAGAACCCCGCAATACGTAGTTTCCTTTTTACCCGACTGCGCGACGCAAGGGAGGGTAATGTGTTTATCAGCCTTTGTATGTATTTATGATTAAATGTATGTATATTTGTTCCTTTGAGGTGTTTTAGAGACCGAAAGCGTGGGCCGATTTTGATAATTCTTACGTCAATCGATTTATTTCAATCTTGCGAGTGCTACTAATGACATGACAGTAATCAAAATAAAATATGGCGACCACCAGACGCCATAAAATGTGAAAAAGAAAAAAATGAAAGTCGACTAACTATATTAAGTGGGGTATCAAAATAAAGGGTTCGAGGAGGCTATCCCAAAAATCTAACTTACTGAAGTGTATAAAATAAAAAATAAAAAACATTTTCAAAAACCCGACTTAAAAAATCAAATGAAAAGTTCCATACAAGTCACTTTTCAAGCAGTATGATGTAGTTGGTTGCATGAAATCAATAATTGAACTAAAATAACTCCCACCAACTTGTTTTTCAGCCACATTTAAAAAAAAAAAAAAAAATATTTGAAGTCAGTTTTGTTTTAGTGTCTTGGAATATACGCTTTTAGCTATTACAAGAAACGAAATGCAGTAAGTAGGTAGGTATTTTGCGTCAATTAAAATGAAATGTAAAAGTAACAGTGTTAGTGCTATTCTAGAGCCTTGCGTTAAGTAGACCTTCGAGACGGAGGCAACAAGTTCAAAGAAAACAAATGACGCTGAATCCGCAGTGGGCTCCCAGGCACGGACATCTCCAACATTTATCTTTTCTAACATGCAGATGATTTTTGGGTTTTAATTAAAAGTCAACAATAATTATAATAGTCTTTATATTAAACAAATCAATCTCATTCATTTCTGAACAATACAATTTTGTTCTGGTAATTTCTGTGTGATATTCTTTCAGTAGAGTAGTAGTAGTTCTTCCCACAGTATTTGTATCTCAAATTCATGTATACGTCTATTACACTTTTAATTAATAAACAAAGCTTGGGGTTTTGAATTTAATAAATTTCTTTTCTTTTTAAATCTATCAAAGATTTAAAAGGGAAAGAAATTATTACTGAAGATTTTTTTATTCGTTTGTTTTCTAACTTTTTCATTAAGTCTCTTTTTAGACTTTTCTTCTTGGGCTGTTTTTGACATTTGTCCTTTAATTTCTTAATCATTTTAAATGTGTACCTGAAATCAAATAAAATAAAGCTCCCTTGAACGCCCGACGGCACACCCGTATGCCGATCCAGATTACGCGGCTTAAACCTCTATTATTAAATAACTAAAGATCTTATATCCTGTGGCATGGTGCACATGCATTCTTAGATAGTTATTACATAGTGTTAGAAAAAAAACGCAACACAAAACGCAACGCAAACGCAGAAACGCAATTTTAAAAAGCCGTTATGTTGTTTTGATTTCGTAATTTGAAGTTTTGAGTGTGAATAATAGGAAAATATGATATCGGACTCTACAACTCCAACACAACAACTCTATTACTTGTCTATTCATAGTGCAACATGCAAAATTTCATGTAAATTGATACAGTGGTTTTAACAACTACCCACACACACACACACACACACTATTCCCGACAAATCGTTGATAACAGAATTTGAATAAAATTCAACTCTTGAATTACAAGTATTGTTTACATGTTATTCTAAGGTCTGTTTATTCAACAACCCAAAAAAGTTTACTTTAAGTGCCTCGCTCCAATAGAAACCTCAGCAAGTTGTTTTTTATGAGCCCGGTCGTAAATATGTCAAACTGCGATAAGAGGCGGGGGCGTTGAGGGGTTAATAGATATTGAAGACAAGCGAGAGATATTTCCCACACAGTCTTAATTCAGTCGATTACATATTATCATTAAGATCAAATTCGCAAATAATGATGGCAAGAAAAACTGAAGCTAGGTCATACCGATAAATCTGGCGCAACAGAGGTGCTAGCGGCTAAACCTAGTGCAGTGGAGGTGCTAACAGCCAAATCTGGTGCAGCGGAGACGTTAGCGGCTAAACCTGGCGCAGCGGACGTGCTGGTGACTAAATACCATATTCAGAGCACCATATCCAGATGTTGAGAGTTCATCTTGATTTTGATCATTTTCAATTAAAATGCCAGATATATTTGATGGAATTGCAGGCTGTAAACAAGCAATAAAATTATTAATATGTTTGATGTTTCTCAATTTTATTATTAGGATTGTTACTCATTATTTTAAATGGTCTCATATAATTTGCAATTTGTAGGTTGAGAAGAGTTCTCATTCGGTCGTTGAGTGCACTTCTCACTCACTCGCTCAATAGCTCACTAGTTCAGTAGCTTTCGAGTGGATAGTGAGCTAAATAATCGTACATAAGCTCACTTAATGTTCACCTCACCCAAGTTTTCACAGGGAGATTTTTACAGAATAACACTGCTTATATACTTAAAAGTCCATTGACACAAAAAGCAGACTACTGGTGATATTAAAAAACTCCTTAAAAGGAGTATGTACGTGTGTACTTAGTGCAACCAAATAAACAAGTTTGTCTTATTTTGGCAATTAATCTTAGGACTACACTCAAACAGACTCTTTGTGCCCGTTAGGCAAGTGTTGCACTTGAAGTCATCACCATCATTTATCACCCACTACGCAATCATTTTATAACAAACAATGTTACTTACCATTATGGTTCGTGAACGTAAAGCATCGTCACGCAGTGTCACTTTATTCAGTGACCGGTTGAAACATGATTCTCTTCAAAGTGAAGGGAACAGAATATTAAGAATTGTTTTTGTTGACAGCTTTTTTACAACACTGATTGTTTCCAGCAAAATTTTCTTTTTTCGTTTATTAGCAGGCAGCCTAGAAAGTAAAACGTAAAACCAATAAAGAACCATAATAATATAGCATTATCGATAAACAAAAATGTCATGCATGCACTACTCTATCCCCACAAAAACAAGAAAATGGTTTCATGAAATACAACTGTTAAAAAGAAAGGCAAACGAGAAATTATGAATGCTTTTTACATAAACTCTTCAACGAAGACAGAATCGTTTGTTTAATAACTAAATCTAAAGATATTTCAGCTAAAATTAGGTATACGTACTGGTGCAAAGTTATGTTCGGGTGATTTCCGCTTCTTTTGATGCCAAATCCGATTATATTGCAATTGGGCATCTTGCTATTGACGACTTCCACTAAACAACCGAGTTCAAACGCAATAACACAGCAAAATTACTCCAAAATTCACAAAATATATCCATTGTTTACGACCATTTGACAGTTGACGTACCCAACTTTGGTACCAAACACCGAGAGGATAAAATGGCAAACTGGCCGCAAATAGGTATTTCAATGACGATAAGAATGACGGGTTGACATTATAGTAACTGTCAAAAATACTACTAGCCTTTTTCACTTATGCAAAATTAAGAAAGTTAAAAAGAGATAGCAGTATTTTTATGATTTTGGCGTCGATATGCCACATATTTGTATAACTATTTTTGCTATAGTCAAACATGTCCAGTCCATATAATTTATATGTCAATGTGCAAAACCCTTTTTGTTATCCCTTGTCTTGACAATCAAGTCACTGTCAACTGTCATTTACGTCACGTCAAACTTGTTCTGTTGTCTTTTATGTCTACTTTTTCAATTTTTCAGCAAATTGTGAAATGTTGTGAACAAAATAAACAAATACTAACTTTATATCCAAACAGTAGGATTAGCGGTGGATTACATTCAAAATGACGTTCTTAGAGGATACGTTGATAATTTTAATATCGCAAGTAAGTAGAATGTAAACAATGTTGGAGGTTATGTATTGGAAATGTTCAAATAATACGATGATACAACTAAATATTTCGTTAAGAGCAGTCAATACAAGTATAATAATAAAATTGCTAATAAATTTTACGTTTTAATTTGAAACTTTTCCATGAATTATCCGTTATACCGGATCGTGTTTGATTCATAGCAAAACAACATTCAATTTGAATAAAATTTACGAAATTTATCTGTTGTTGAATAATTAATGTAATCGTCCTGATATTTGTATGGTCTAAAAACTCGTAAAATAACCAAGAAAATCAATATTGCTATTGTGACCACAATAACAATAACATTGCTTACCATCAGAGCCTTTAGACAAAATACTTTACTGTTAACGTTAACGCTTCGTGTAAAATGTATGACAAAGACATTACTGGGCGTGAGTCACGTGACAGTTCTCTGTCTAATGCTTCATGCAAAAGTCTTTGCCATACATTTTGCACGAAGCGTTAACGTTAACAGAAAAGTATTTTGTCTAACCCCCCTGGTCAGATAGTCAAAATGTCAAATGGGAACCTATCAATAAATATAACAAATAGCATAGCTTACAATAAGAGATTAAAAGACTTAACTTGGTTTTGTGTCTGAAGTGTATAATATTTCTTTCATTGTTTTAATAATTTAATATGTTAAAGACCTACCTAAAAATAACTTTCCAGATAGTGTTCTTCGTTGGTGGCTGGATATTCTTCGTGAAGCAGCTGTTCCGTGACTATGAGGTGCACCACCTGCTTGTGCAGCTCATCTTCTCCGTGACCTTTGCACTCAGCTGTACTATGTTTGAGCTCATAATATTTGAGATCATTGACTATTTGGATTCTAGGTAAGGCACTACACTTGTCTTGTAATTTTAGTAATTAAAGTTGGCTACCTGTGGGTTGGACTTAAGAATTAATTAAAGGGCAATCTCACCAGCTGTTGGCACAAATATGAGTCGGCGTTAAATGTGACCCTTCTTCTTTTCATGTTGATGGTTCATCAAATTATACAGTAAATGACCTTTAATTTATGTTTTGTCCATTTTTTCGGTTTTAATTATGAACAGGCAAATAATTCTTTTTTGATATACCTAGTAAAAACAATGGGTTCCTATTATGTCATAGCATACCTAGATGAAAAACAGTTTTTTTTTCTGTGTTTTGCATATAATATATCATATAATATATCATCATATATCACTCTCATGAACAAAGGACTACCCACACTCCTATACTGGCCATTTCTCATCAACATCATCACCATTTCAGGGAAAAGACGTCCAATACTGGACATAGGCGTACCCCAAGGGTCGCCACAATGACCTGTCCTGAGCCTCTCACGTACATCACATTCACATGACACTTGCCAGGTCATCTGTCTACCTTGTGGGATGACCTTGTGGAAACTGGGCATTTCTGCTAACCTATAAAGTCTTATCTAATGTATTTCTTTCCTGCCTAACTTTTATGTTCATGTAATTAAATATTGTTTTTTCTTCCAGCTCCAGATATTTCCACTGGAACATGGGTCTCTATTCACTCCTGTTCATGGTGATAGCTTTGATACCTTTCTACATTGCTTACTTCTGCATCAGCAATATTAGGTTTGGTGAGTAAAATATGCAATACTATTTATATCAGCATTCTACCAGTTTTATTATTGATGCGGAATATTGGATGCTCAATCGATTAAGTTGAAGACTTTATATTTTTTTGGTTTCTGGAACCAAAAAAAAATAAAAACCAGAACCGGATCGGAGTTTAAAAATTCTTTAGAATAGAATAGAATACTTACTCTTTATTATGTACACCATTTAGATTACAGAACATATAAATGAAGAAAAACTTTTACATACGGGGGGGTTTTTTACTTTTTGCATTGTATAGCCCAATTCTTGTGGTAGGCTATTTATCGGGCGAGATTTGTCTCTGCAAGTAGTAGTGAGGGTTATGCTGACAGAGGCAGAAAAGTAGAGGGAAATGGCCACCTTCATCAGTGAGACTGTGATGGTCCAGAAGGAGCCCGCCGAGCCGGTTCGTAAGAGGGCCGATCCCGCTTGGAGAAGAAGGCGTCGGGGAGGCAACCAACTCGACGCCCAAAACGCCGATAGCCCGCCTGCACCATTCAAGGCAGGCGGGACTCCGGGGTCGCAGGTGCTCATAGTGGGGATTCTGTTCGCCCACCGTCTGATCACCTTACCACCGTATATTCTGAGATCACGTGCTGCCGTGCACAGGGAAGCACAGGGCAGACCCCTGTAAAGTCTCTCCAGAGATCAGCCTAAACAGGCGTAGTACAAAGGTGGTCTTTTCAGAGGTTACAGGACCTCTTCCACATCTGCAGATGGTGATCACTGGCATGGTTTTAGTGATGTAAAAATCTCACAGTCTCTGGTCTTTTCCCCAAAAGTCCAGGCGCCTTTTGAAGGTTTACCCCCCCAAAAAAAAAAGGCTCTTACAGGCCGAGCAAAAAAAAAATCAGTAAGAACGCTAAGTACAATAAATATTTCAAAACTGTTCAAAAAGATGTTTATTGTTCCACATAATAACAGCTGTTGTGTTATTATCTAGACAACTTCAAAATATCGTGGTCTCTTTATGTTTCAGTGTCACAGAACATGATAAGGCCTCTGACCATGTTTGTGTGGTTCATTTATTTGTACTTCTTCTGGAAAATTGGAGATCCATTCCCTATATTAAGTCCAAAGCAGGTAAGTCAGAGCACCTGATTATTGTGCAGTTTAAAAAATACCTTGAAGACCTTGATACCAATATTTTCATTCCAGTAGAAAAAAAAAGTGGTTTGTGTGAAGAAGGCAATTGATAGGAATCGATTCGGCTTTGAATGAAATTTGGCACAGATGTTGATTATAGTCTGGAATAGCACATAGACTATTAAAAATAATAGGGTGGGGATTTGTACTTGCCACAAATTCACCGCGGGCGAAGCCGCTGGCTTCTAGAAGCTAGTATAAAATAATTTTGCAATTGGAATAAGTTTTTTTTGCCTTTTTCCAGAATATTTTGTGAAGGATTTGTGGATTTTCGGTATCTCGGTTCACTCGTGCAAAGCGATAGCGAAATAGATCGGACTATTAAGCACAGAATTAACACTGAATGGATGAAATGGCGGCAGGTCACCGGGACTATCTGCGACTCCAAAACAGTGGTCAGACCTGCTGTCTTGTATGGTTCAGAATGTTGGGCCACAAAAGGGGTGAATGAAAAGCAATTGCATGCGGCTGAGATGAGAATGCTAAGAGCGATGTGTGGTGTTACGCGCATGGATAGAATTAGGAATGAGTATATAAGAGGAAGTCTGAAAGTGGCACCGCTGACTGAAAAGTTGTGTGGAAATCGGTTGTCGTGGTATGGGCATGTGATGCGGAGGAATGAAGAAAATGTCGTGAGAAAAGTCTTGTGTATGAATGTGGATGGCTATAAGAGTAGGGGAAGGCCAAAGAAACGATGGTTGGACTGTGTGAAAGAGGATATGGGTAAAAAGGGGGTGACTACAGAGATGACGACTAATAGAGTATGGAAGAAAAAGACATGTTGCGCCGACCCCAAATAAATTGGGATAAGGGCAGGCGAATGACGATGTTTTGTGGAGGATTTGGAGATAGTGAAATCCATTGTCATTATTAGCTTTAATGCCAATGGATCACAACACAATTTCCTGAAAATAGTTGCTTAACCATTTTCATGAAATTTTATTGTAAGTATTAATTAATTTTACAATTTAATTTAACTTGAATTTTATATTTCAGGGTATATTCTCAATAGAACAAGGCGTATCTCGTATCGGAGTTATTGGAGTCACGGTGATGGCTCTATTATCCGGCTTTGGTGCAGTCAACTACCCATACACCTCCATGGCTATCTTTATAAGGTACTAGTTTTTTTTCTGGTGACTTAGCTTTCTTGGCTTATCTCACAAGAACCGAGCCTTTTTTCGGGAAAAAAAAAGTTTTTTCAAAAAATAGTTTGATATTTTTTTTCCGGAAAAAAGTTTTTTATGTTTTACTTCTTAGTTGTACTCCGTAACTTAAACTAAATAGTAAAGGGATGCCCGAATTAACACTCCCAATAACATGGAATTTGAACATAATTGGTGAAATTAGGGTGTATTAGGGTGAACTGTACACATGTATGTGTAACAGCGTGATGTTATGTTATGAAATGGTGTAAATAATAAACAGGCATGCTGGTTTAAGTCCTACCTCTCGGATCGAAAACAGTTAGTAAAAGTGGGTCATTCTTCAAGTAGTTTACTGTCAATTAGTTTCGGTATTCCTCAGGGTAGCACTCTTGGCCCAACACTCTTTGCCTTTTATATGAACAATATACTAAATGCTTCAATAAATAACGCTGAAATATGATCATACGCTGATTACACGGCAATTGTGTTTCACGCTAATTCTATCTTAGGCGTGTTTTTAAAAGATTACCAAATGATCAAATTATTGTGTCTTAAAATTGATCATCTCTTTGTTATTGACTCTTTTATTTACAACACATCCTTTTATAATGTCATCGCAACTCCGGCTCCCAAGATACAGGAGCTGCTTAGTTTGGGGACCAATATATCTCTTATTTTGTAAGCAAAACAATGGTTTTAATAAATTTAATCTTATTCTATTGCCATTCTTCAATTTGAGATAGATCAGAAAGTTCTACATTAATGGGCCCATTCTGCGCCATCTTCTTTATTACATCAAACAGTAAATTCAAATTTGTAAATTCTTAGTGCTGTGAATAAAAAGCATTTTCAAATATAAATCACAAATATTTCTCAGAACACAATGTCAGCACAATTAGTTCATTTCTGTAATAATTCATGCTGGCAAAATTCCAGTCGAGATTATAAATTAGACAATATGAGTTATATCACTACACCCACTCACGATATTATTGCATCATGAGTTTATTGTTATTAGACAGAAGGATGTTATTTCTCATTATAATGATTTCAGTTTATCACTACATTTCACTACATATTATAAAACAAAGTCCCCCGTCGCGGCTGTCTGTCTGTTTGTTCGCGATAAACTCAAAAACTTCTGAATGGATTTTCGTGCGGTTTTCACCAATGACAGAGTGATTAATGAGGAAGGTTTTGATATATAATTTTGTACCTGTGCGAAGCTGGGGCGGGTCGCTAGTTAAAGATATTTTGCCAATAGTAAAACAGCATTATCTTGCCCTTATCCCAATTATTTGGAGTCGGCGAAACCTGTCTTCATCTTCCATACTTCTCTAATAGCACTACTCAACACGAAATAAATATCGGGAAAAATTCATGGTGTATTTCGTTGATAATGTGTCCATAATACCAAAAAAATAACCATTAACTTCCGTCACGCATAGAAAATAAGAAATTCTAGTTTTTTTTCAATCGTATACCGTACGTAATCGTAATCCCGCTTCTAGGCATATAATCTTCCGCACAGTCCATCCATCGTTTCTTTGGGTTTGCTCATTGTTCCTTATCACATGGTATGGGCATGACAACAGATTTCCAAGCAACTTTCTACTAGCGCCCCGCCCCTAGCTTCGCTTGCGTACTAATTATTCACCTAAACCTTCTTCACGAGTCACTCTGTCTATTGGTGAAAATCGCATGAAAATCCGTTCAGTAGTTTTTGAGTTTATCGCGTACAAACATGGCGGAGGAATTTGTTTAGTATGTTGTGATTTTTTAACACACTTCCTCGAAATGCTTTTATGCTCGCAATGTAGTGTATTTCGCACTAGTGTGGAAGAGTGCGGCGTCCAGCGCCCGGCAAGGCGTACGACAAAAAATCCGAGAGCCATTCCTCACAGTAATTTGTTACTAAATATTATATTATGGAGAGCAGTGGCCCAGTGGTAACGGCCGCGACTTACAAGTTGTAGGTCGTGAGTTCAAACTTATAAATAAATTCGAAACAGAGTTACCGCGCCCCTGGGCACTCAGGCAACTGAAGGGACAGGGGTGGGTTTTACTTCGTAAAAGTCTGACACGCCCAGTCATTGGATGATTTCCCACCCCCACAAAAAAAGGCAGGCGCTTTACTTTGTGTAAATTATTTCATCACCACTGCTCTCAAAAACGGTGAAGGAAAACATTGTGAGGAAACCGGCATGTTCTAAAACCAAAAATTCGAAGACATGTGACGCATGATGGATTACGGTCCACACCCTCTCACAGAGAGGAGGCCTGTGCCCCAGCAGTGGGGATATTAAAATGCTGATGATGATGATACAATGTTTAAGAAGTTTTACTTATTATTTTCGTGTGTGTTCAAAAACGTCGTTTGATACACGTGGGCAATTTGATAATTGCCCACGCAAATTGGTTTGTGCAGCTCCAACACGACCTCACCTCGTCTCGGACGTGTATTCCGCCTCAACTGCAATGACAAACTTTGCCCGCTTGCATCAAAATGTACTAATTTTTTGCGTAACACCACACATCTCTTTCAGCTTTCCCATTTCCCTGTTCTAAATAACAGTGCAACATGAGTTATTATTATTAAACAGGAAGTTTCTATTTAGTAAAAGATATTATGCCAATAGCATCATCATCTGCCCGCGCCTTTTCCCAACTATCTTGGGGTCGGCTTCCAGTCTAACCGGATGCAGCTGAATACCAGTATTTTACATGGAGCGACTGCCTATCTGACCTCCACAACCCAGTTACTGGGTAATACGATACCCCTTGGTAAGACTGGTTGTCAGACTTTCGGGCTTCTGACGTCCCGTAACGACTGTCAAAAATCCACGATTGACAGCCGGGACCAACGGCTTAACGTGCTTTCCGAGGCACGGAGGAGTCTCGGTATGTAAAGATGATCACCCATCCATGGACCAACCCCGGCAAGCGTAGGTTAACCTGATGGATCAACCCGTGCGGCTGTTATTACTTTATGCCCGCTTGCATAAAAATGTACTAATTTATTCGCGTAACACCGCATCCCTTTCAGCTTTCCCATTTCCCTGTTCTAAATAATAGTGCAACATGAGTTATTATTATTAAACAGGAAGTTTCTATTTAGTAAAAGATATTATACCAATAGCATCGTCATCGTGAAATAGTTTTTATTAGAGGATTAAATCAATAGAAATCATTTGAAACTATGCAATTGCACGATGAATATAAAAATGACATCATATCTAAAATTATTTTTTGACAATCGATGCCACAGGTTTTGCTGCAGGTTTGCTTGCTATTTTTAACCAACTTAAAAAAAGGAGGAGGTTCTCAATTCTTTTTGACCAACTATGGGCTTTTTTCGTGAGAAATCAACCTTTATATTACAAAAAGGTGTAAAATCGTGTGAGCCTAAAAGTGCACCATTAAAAAAAAGTTTTTTTTCGTAAAAAAATCCATGAAACTTAAATGTTTATTTCAGACCAGTAACACAAGCAGACGTCGTATCAATCGAGAAGAAACTCCTTCAAACCATGGACATGATTCTAGTGAAGAAAAAAAGGATAGCGCTAGCCGAAGCCAACAGCGTAGGAGCAAGACAGCAATACAATTTGTTGGACCAGTCTAATGTTAAGAATAGGGGCGGATTTTGGACTAATATTTTGTCCAGTGTTGGGAGTATTACTAATACTTTGGGTCATGGGACGGAAAGTGAGTATATTTTTTAAGGTTTTTTACCCCACTGCGCGACACAAGGGAGGGTAATGTGTTTATCAACCTATGTATGTATGTTCCTTTGTGGCATTTTAGAGTCCAAACGCGTGGGCAGATTTTGATAATTCTAACGTCAATTGATTCGTCTTAATCTTGCGAGTGCTGCTGACATGACAGTAATCAAAATACAATATGGCGATAACCAGACGCCATATTAGAAAAAAGAAAAAAATTAAAGTCGACGAACTATATTCGGTGTAAGGGGAACGCTTTCGAAGCCAGAACGTAGATTATTGCAACCTAAATGCTACCAGTAACCTTTCGCTTTACGTCGGCGTCGCGTGGACGTGGGGTCGTTGTTGGCCGCGCGGCTGTCGCCGAGCGCGCGCGCACTTTGAACTCGAGGTAATGCGAGGGCGTCAGCTGATATTTTACGAATACATTGCATGCTAAATTTGTAAAGAAAAAAAGTGTCACTTTTCTCGGGAGACAGCTTTGGGTGGAGCGGGAGGGTGTGTCAGACTCTTACTGACTAAAACCCACCCGTTTTCCTTCAGTTGCCCTTTGTGTTCCGGCCGCGGTGACTCTTTATAACAATCCCGCGACCCTGGGTTGATTGGTGCTTGCAGTAAGTTGTCCTTAGCTAGAAGACGTGATGGAAATTGCTACATCCTCGGATATGTGTCCTCTTGGTGACGGGTTACATAATGTTTAGTGCTGGCAGCTGGCCTTTACCAGTTACATAAGAGTCTGGCTCGCACTTGACCTATTTTTACCCGATTGCTCGACGCAACACCTTTGTTCCTTTGTGGCGCTCTAAAAACCAAACGCCTGGGCCGATTTTGATGATTCTTGACGATGCCATGTTTATTTTTTATTTATTTAACAATTTATGTACACACAGAACAGACAAGAATGAAACAGAAAAAAAAATAAAAATAATTATGTACAAAGGTAATGCTTATTTCTAATGAAATCTTTCGCGGCAGAGAATTCCACAACCGTACAGCGTGCGTAGTGAAGGAGTAAGAGTAGTAATCAGTACTATGGGGAGGGAATTTGAGGAGTTTCCTGAGATGCGACCTGCAAGGCGCATCAGAAGGGCGAGCGTAGGAAAAGCGTACCCGCAGATAGGAGGGCGTTTTAGGGTTGTGAAGGATGTTAAATAGCAGACTCAATATCCGAGAGTTCCTGCTGATGTTGTGAAAAAAAAAAAAATTACAGTCTATGAACTAATTCAAGTGGGGTATCATTGTTTGGAGGTGTGCGGAGCAGAGATATTTTTGGATTTCCAAAAATATACATAACAAAAATATGGGAAAACCAGACTCCAAGAAAATAACTAAAAAATTCCAAACAAGTCTAACGTTTCGAGCAGTTTGATGCAGTTGGTGAATACACTAAAATAAACTGCACCAGACGACATACTACTTGAAAAGTGAGTTATTTGGAACTAAGTGCCGCCATAGACGGACTGCTTGGAGCGTTTGTTTACGCAGCTAAAAATGCACTGACGGCTCCAAGCAGTCCATCTATGGAGGTCCCAACCGCAATACGCCTGCTCTCGTGCAGTGGCTTCGCACATTTAGGGTTCCGTACCAAATGAGGGAATTATCAAAGAAAAAAATCAGATTTATCAATGTATTGGTATTTGATATAAAAAACTTTTTACAAAAAAAAAAACAACCGACTTCAATAAATAATACTAAAAAATGTAAAATAACTTTAATTTCGGAAGTCGGTGTTTCTAGTTTGGTTTCTTCGTTATTTGACACCGACTTCCGAAATTAAAGTTATTTTACATTTTTTAGTATTATTTATTGAAGTCGGTTGTTTTTTTTTTGTAAAAAGTTTTTTATTTTTCACTTTTTAGTTGTTTTACCTTATTCTAAAACTAAATTAATAGAGTAAAGTTATGCCCGAATTGATAACCCCAAAAATAGGGAATTTGAACGTAGTTGGTGAAATTAGGGTGTATCAGGGTGAACTGTACAAATCTGTATACCCCTTGAGAGCGCATCAGCGTGATGTAATGTTGTGGAGTGGTGAAAACAATATACAGACATGCGATTGCAGCAATTCTGGAAGGTTTGCTATCATTTATTGAAGAGTTCCATTGTGTATCTCCGAAGTTCTTCATCAGATCTTCACCAAATTAAAATGGGACCAAATGTGAAGCAACAGCTTTCAAATAAAAAAAAAATCTTCAAAATCGGTTCACGTCGTTAGAAGTTATGAGGTAACACACATAAAAAAAAAAAATAAAAAAAAAAAAAAAAAAAAAAAAAAAAATACAGTTGAATTGAGAACCTCCTCCTTTTTTTGAAGTCGGTTAAAAATATACGTAATAATAAAGGTTATTACTAAATTACGAGTTCATAGGTCAATGGGAAGTTAAAAAATTCTACGGAACAAAATTTTGTGACAGACGACGGGCAGACAGACAGACGGACACGTGAATGACAGCTATATTGCTACCCTTCGGGTACGGAGAGTATACGAAATGGGATTTTTGTAATAAAAAGCCAGTAGGCTTTTGAAATGTTAAGAAGAGTACTTCTTAACATCATCTTCCAGGTATGATACTTGGCGCGCTTGACGGATAAAATACTCCGATCTGACTACTTCAGTTGGCTTATAAAATTTCATATCATCTTCCAGACATAACCCAGCTTCGCCAGGAGCTGTCGGGCCTAGAGGAATTGTCCCGCCAGCTATTCCTCGAGGCTCATGACGCACGCACCATGAGAGAGAAGATCGAGTGGTCGCATACCTTCCAGGGAAAGTACTTCAACTTTCTGGGGTACTTCTTTTCGCTGTATTGTGTTTGGAAGATTTTTATTGTAAGTATTAACAAATTTTGTATTTTTAACAGACTTCCAAAAGGAGGAGGTTCTCAATTCGTGTGTATGTTTTTTTTTTGTTTGTATGTTACGCGATTTCTCCGCCACTTGTGAATAGATTTTGATAATTTTTTATTTGGTAGGCCATACTTCAGAGGTGGTCCCATATAAATTTTATCGAAATTGAATCAGCACTTTTTGAAAAATTCAACATAAAAAATATGTATACACAAAAACATAACAAACAAACACAAACAAACATAATTGGAGACAACCAAAACGTCATCTGACGTTTTGGTTGTCTCCAATTATGCTCAAATTCCATGGAGTTATCCATTTGGGCATAACTTTATTATTTAGTTTTAGTTCTCTTGGTACATCAACTAAAAAGTGAAAAATAAAAAACTGTTTTACAAAAAAAATACAACAGTCTGTTGTACTTTTTGTAAAAAAGTTTTTAGGGTTCAGAAAGTCCGAATAAAAAACGGAACCCTTATAGGATCACTCGTGTGTCTGTCTGTCTGTCCGTCCGTCTGTCCGTCTGTCACAGTCAATTTGCTTAGAATCCACTAGACTGATTAAGCTGAAATTTGGTATACACATGAATTTATCGTTTTTATCTCTCTCTTTTTAATTTTTGTTTATCTATCCACCAACCCGCATTGGGCCCGCGTGGTGGATTACGGCCCACACCCTCTCACAGAGAGGAGGCCTGTGCCCCAGCAGTGGGGACATTAAAAGGCTGATGATGATGAATTTATTTGTGACCCAAACACGGATGTGTAACGTAAATAAATGAATTTGGAATTCTTAATTTGCGAAGCTTTCGTATCAAATCAAGTGAAAGTATCGCTGAAAAAGTATTTGGTGTAGTGATCGCAAACGTAATTTGGTGTAGTGATCGCAAACGTAATTTCCTCAGTTCGATCCCCAGGTCGAGCAAAGAGCTCAGTTAAGTGTGTGTTTCTATTAGGAATTTCTCTGTTGTAGCAATAGGCTCGCATAACTAGCTACTTTCTGTCTAACTTCTTAATATGTCACTGCGGACCTCAAACGGACAGCTAACTGAAGGAACACGAGTGGGTTTTAGTCAGTAAGAGTCTGACACCCGCTCAGAGCGGCAGAAGTCAAGGATGACATACTAACCTTAAAAAAAAAAAGACGGGGTGGATATTTTGCTCCCTTCACACTAATAAGTTGGAAAATAGACCTTAGTTGACCCTGCACAAGTTTACAAACTTATAGGTCTAATTATTGCCCGTTTTAATTTTTTGCATGCACAACAGAATCAATATTTTCCTTCTACAATATTCCGTTATTCCCCGAAGGGTCCAAACGGAGCCCTATTGCTGTCACTCACGTCTGTCTGTCTGTCCGTCGTCTGTCACACAGGTTTTACAGCCGGTTGGAGCTACAGTCTTCAAATTTTCACAGTATAAGCATCTTGTTGATCCAAAGCCATACAAACAGTCCGACACGCACTTGACCGGTTCTTTATTATCTTCAAATCTCATTGTCCCCAGTCAACAATAAACATAGTGTTCGACCGCGTCGGCAAAAAGGACCCAGTGACGCGCGGTCTTGAGATAGTGGTCCACTGGCTGGGCTGGAACATCGACGTCGCCTTCTGGTCTCAGCACGTGTCTTTTATACTAGTCGGGTGCATCGTACTTACCAGCATCCGAGGACTACTGCTCACACTGACCAAGGTAAGAGAGTATCATGATATTAAGCCTTTATTGTTCCTCTGAAGGGCAAAGGCCTTTCCTTAATTATTGAATATTGATCATCTAACTCGCATTATTTGTTCCAGTTTTTCTACAAAATCTCCTCATCGAAGTCCTCAAACATAATCGTGCTGATCTTGGCCCAAATCATGGGCATGTACTTCTGTTCGTCCGTACTACTGATGCGTATGAACATGCCATCCGAATACCGCATCATCATCACCCAGGTCCTCGGAGACCTTCAGTTTAACTTCTACCATCGATGGTTTGATGTTATCTTCTTAGTTAGTGCTTTGACTAGCATATTTACTTTGTATTTAGCTCATAAGCAGCCGTCGGTTAGTTAGATGTTGGTTGAAAATGTGAGTGTGAGAAAATGTTTAAATAGGGTTGTTTCCTGGGTATACAAATAATAATTCTACTTTGTCTATAATTTAGATTATCAAAAAGTATTGGATACGTATTTTTTGATTTACCAAACTATTAAAAAATAATAAAGATAAAACGCATCAAAGTTGCCCAGGGGCCCAATTCTGTAACTTTGAGTTAAGCAACACGCCATCGACACTCTATCGACACACAACAGACATTATTTATCCACTGTTGCAAATTTGGTATTCTGCAAAAACTTCAAAATGCTATTGACATATTATAGTAGACCAGACTACCAATTATTATAATAGTCTTATTATGGCGTTTCAATGGCACTACAGTGGCAAGTCAATGACCATAAATAATTTATAGAATACCAAATGTCAATAACTATTTTATTGAGACACCACTGACACACTACCGACACACTATTGACAAGTTAGTTATTTTACAGAATTGTGCCCCGGGAGTGGGGGCTTGTTACGTCACTTCATAGTTTAAAGTGTAGTAGGTACGGCGTGACGCCACGCGAAATTTTAACGCACTGTATTGCCCTATTTTTTTTTTCGTCACATAAGAAAAAATACGTGTCCAAAATTTTTTTTTAATCTAACTGACGGATCAATTAGATTTTTTTAGGAAACTACCCTATTGTCATGTTTTAACTTTGAAAGTTAGTGCATTATTGTGTTCAGGTTAACAGTCGCCTTCTCGAACGCAACTCAAAAAGTTCTAACAATAAGTTCGAGCAAGTTTTCATTAATAAATAATGAACAAAATATAAAAAAAAATAGAATTCAAAATGGCGAAAAGTTACGCTACGTATGTTGGTACCTAGTTAATATAACTACCTAACTTGGACAGTTCAACTTTATCAAGGGTACATTACCGCCAACATCTTAGAGCGTCGTCATCTGCAATACCTCAGCATAATATGCTTGCACTTTTAAAGTAACGATACCAAAATTCAAAAGTATTTAATACTATGTAATGTCTAGAAATTGGTGTGATATCGGCCATCGAAAGATTCGTATGAATTGTGATAAATGAAGTATCTAAAAAAAGTGTCTACTATATGTTTTGTATTTCTATTTATTTCGTCTTTGTATTTGTAATCCCATTTGATTCACTTACCGGCCCAAGATGAACACAGATATTTTGTGTATTAAGGTAAGGGCCCTAGATGGAAGGACGGCTTGGAACAGTCGACAGCTTCAAGCGGTTGCTGTTTCAATTTAAAATTGAGATTCGCAATACATAGACGGCTCAAGCAGTTGATTTGCAGTCTCTGCTTAAAATGTAGTCGGTGTGTGGTCGACTTTCGCTGTGCTGCCGGCAGCAAAGAGCTATTCGACCTGCCGTACGCGGACCACGTGAATCGGTTCGCCCCGACTGCTCGCTGCTTCCTCTCTCCGCGCCCTGCCCAGCCCAGCCAGCAATTGAATGAGCATTGGAGCAGTCGTGTTGCGGTCAAACACAACTGTACAAGGACTGCTTAGAGCAGTCAGGTTGAAGTCGACTATAACCGCAAGACGACTGCTCTCGTGCAGTTGGTCTCGGCTACTCTAAGCAGTCCGTCTATAGAGGGCCTTACTGTCGCCAAATAAATTAGTACGCAGACTATAATAATATCCTTATGTAATGTTTCTGTTACCATGTTTGTTGTCTCCAGCGCACATTCAATAAGTGATGAAATATAAGCAATAATACTAATAACCATGTTACATAATAGTTTTAAGTACTACTAGTTTTTTAAGACTGATGAACTTAAAATTAAGGAAAAATAAAACTTCAGAAAACATAAAATTAAATAGTTTTATTTAACAATTTTATTTATTTATCTTACATAAACTATATCGAAATAGTTAAAAATAGAAAAGTTTATATGGAAAGGCCACCTTAAGTTTACTTACTTAAGAAATAGAAAATGTATCTCTTTCACTAAAGTATTTATTTATTTTGAAATTTTGAGAATTTGAACTTTACGATGAAGCTATTTTGATATATTGTTTTACTTAATTGATTGGAGTAAAGATTCATGTTCTTGATTTTATTCCACAACCACGATTTACTAACTTTGGAAGTTCTTAAAAGAAAGCAAGATCTTAAAATAAAAGAAAGTCAATCATAAAGTAGATTTTACAAAAAAATATCAACCATCAAATCCATAAATTATTTACAAAACCATAAATACTCAATATCTTAAAATATGTGACGAATCTTTACAGAAATCTTTGGAAAATTCTATAGATTGGTGTTACTTGAGCAATAAATTCGAGATTGCTACGATGAAGCGAATGTTCTATGTTATCTGTGGTTGTGTTGTCTATTCTCCCATCAGATCTTCGTATTGCTTCCTGAAACAGTCTCCCACGGGGAAGAAGTCCCAGCATCTTTGTGTGTACATGTTCCATACGTATGTTTCTTGACCTGAGAAAAAGAGAACTTTGTTATTAGAAAATCATTTGTTAAAAGTTTGACATCATCTTTTCAACTTTACGGTAACCTAAAAAAGTAATTGAATGCTTTATGGCGAAAAAGAAGATCATATTTCGTTTGTAAAACTAGCAGCATTGCAAAAATGTCTTAAGTCATAAAAAGCACAGATCAAAGTATTTTTTGACGCCATTTAAAAATACACCTAATATGGCTCCTGGTGCTATCTCGAGCGTGCTCGCACAGACTAGTTAACATTTTATGATACTAATTATAAAGTTTATTATTATAGCCAGCTTGTACTGTCCCAGTGAACAAAAGCCTGCCTTCATTCTTTCCGTCGTTCTCGGTTCTGCCCAATTCCTAAGGAAGACATCTAAATCGCCCCGCCATCTCCTTCGTGGTCAGATAAAGTTCATATTTCAATGTAATCAGTGATATATGGGTAACTAGCTTCTATCAGTGGCTTCGCCCGCCTGGAATTAGTACGTCACCCACTATAAATTAAAGCCTATGCGCTATACCAGATTATAATCTATCTGTGCCAAATTTCATTCTGATCCATTTAGCCGTTCTGACGTGATTGAATAAAAAACATTCATTCATCCATCCAAACTTTCATCATCATCATTTCAGCCGAAAGACGTCCACTGCTGGACATAAGCCTCCCCCAAGTGTAGCCACAGTGACCGGCCTGTGCGTCTCGCATCCATCGGATTCCCGTGACCCTCACCAGCAGGTGTATTCGCTAACTCAGTTGACATCAATTTGATAGGCACTTTGCAGTACATTGCTCGGTGGAAATCGATTATAATAGACACTACGTGGTACATTTTTGTTTTCCTATACGTCAAAGCAGTAATGTATTTATTTATTTTACAATTTATGTACACACAGAGACAAGCTATAAATAAACAACATAATAAATATGAGTACAAAGGTACTGCTTATTTCTAAAGAAATTTCTGCCAGCAGACCTGCGAAAGGAGAAGTGAAAAATAAATGTAGACAATAGTGTGTAAAAAACATAAAAAAGAGTACGAGAAGTCTTAAACTATGGTATAAAATAAACCTACACATATAAGTTAATATTAATATATATTCACCTAGATATATACCTAATAAAATATATATATACACAACATACACACACATATATATATGTATATATATATATATAATTATTACAGTAGAGAGGAAAGGTAGTGCTCTTTTAGACGCTTTTTAAAGACAGAAATAGATTTTAAATCACGGTAGCTAGGCGGAAGTGAGTTCCACAACCTTACCGCATGGACAGAGAAAGACTAGGAATAGTAGCTGGATTTATGAGGATGGGTTTGTACTGTAAGTACTGCAAAGTGGCTATCAAATTGATGTCAACTGGGTTAGCGAATACGCCTACAGGTCATGCGTCTTCCAAATTTAGATTTTTATTTTTTTTTGTTGTTTTGATTTTGTTTTTTTTTTATATTAGTAGGATAGGATAATTATAAACAATTTACCACCGAAACGAAAAGAAGAAGAGTAGGATAGGATGTAACAAATAATATTCATGATAGTGTTACGTCGACGGTATTACACTGGAACGTTCGAGAATATGGTCGAAATTTCTACTACGTTCGAGAACATTCCATTGTGGTACTGTGTAGAAGTTCATATATGTTTCTAGAATACTCCACTATAGGATAGTTCGACAATGTTCTGGAAACTTCTATGACTATAAATAGGTCGGACGGGCGGCGAGTGAGTCAGTCTGCTTTCGACTACGGATGCGAATACATGCGATTACGAAGAGAATAGTGATTATTAGTGAATTAGTGATTGTGTAAATAAGTTGTTGAGTTAATAAAAGATATTTGGTTAATTAATCGGTGTAAAATAATTTATCCCATACCCAGCTCGTAACAACAGTATTGGTATAACGTAATTCGTACCTGTATACTCCGTGTCGGGTTTATTGATGAGATGCATAAGGAAGAACATGTAGTTCGCTAGATTATGCTCCCTTTGGACGTGCGTGTCGAACCCGTGCGGCACCTGTAAGGGAAGGTTTAATTAGATTCTTTTAAAGCTTTTCTTCATATTTAAATTATTTTTTCAGTCATAGAACATCGGCTAAATTAAACTGGCATCAAGTGATCTGATATGCCTTGCATCAGAAAGCCAATTACAGCAGTTGGCATGCGATAACAATATGATAGCTAATTTCTGTATCGTTTATCGTTCCAGAAGTCGAGAGTTAATCTACTATTTTGTAACATTGTTAGACTGGCGCTGGCTGTCTCACTTGATGGTAAGCGTCCTTCCCTCCGTCCTTTTATTAGTAAACTTACTTTATCAAAATAGTCTTTATTGATGCCACATATGAAGCAGTTGGACTCCATGTCCTCCTTAACCGACTCGAGCTGGTCACGCAGTTCTCCGAACGCGTCGATGATCAAACCTGCGCCGATATTGTTTGGGATTAAAAAAATATATTAGGAAGAAAAGGTCGAAGTAAATTACTTTGATCTCAAACTAAAACTCAAAGAAGCATTTATATCAGTTAAAACATTTACTGGCACTTTTGAACTGTCAAGGAGTCGGCTAGATAGAAAGATGTTAATTTCACGTTCCAAAGCGCAAACCTTCGAGTATCAAAGTAAGGATGTCTTTATCACAGATGTCATTAGTATTCTGATAAGGCACACCATAGACAGAGTTGAAGTCAAAAGCGACCGGTGGGTAACACCGTAACACGATACTCCTACAACCAGAAACCAGAATGTTAATATTCTGTTCTGAACTCTCTGAATTTGGTGATTCAGTTACTGGGTTGAGGAGACAAGTAAGTAAGTAAAGATTTTCATGAAACATTTCATGCAAAATAACGATGAAATACAGAAAAGTTCTAACATGTTCATGTGCCGCATATCGTGGCGTACAAATTGTTGGGAAGAGATGGTGCATAAACCGTTACAATATTCATCAAAATTTTATTATAGACATTAGGTAGGTACTTATAAAATCATTATTATTGAGTAAAGATTAGGTATAATCACCATCATCATTTCAGCCGAAAGACGTCCACTGCTGGACATAGGCCTCCCCCAAATGTGGCCACAAAGACCGGTCTTGTGCGTCTCGCATCTATCGGATTCCCACGGCCCTCACCAGGTCATCGGTCGACCCTGTGAGAGACCTCCCTATTCTGCGTCTTCCGGTACGCGGTCGCCACTCTAAAACTTTTCGGCCCCATCGACCATCAGTTCTGCAAGCAGGGCACATTGCTTGCCCATTGCCACTTCAGTTTGTCGATTCTTCGGGTTATGCCGGTAACCTTGGTTATCTTGCGGATATCATCATTCCGTATTCGATCACTCAGAACACAATCCTCTCCATTACCCTTTGGGTGACTTTAAGCCTTCTGATGAAGCCCATTGTGAGCGACCACGTTTCAATGCCATGTGTCATCACCAGAGGTCGGAATTAGGTAGAGTTATTTATGTACTTACACTGATTTCATACAGCGAAAGAATAAAGTGAATATGCCTCAAATCCCGAGATTAATTGTAAAGAGCGGAAAAATCCCGTGTATTTATTAAATAAAAAAGCTATTTACTTTTACACAATTTAAACCACTGCAAGCGCGACGTTGCCAAATTTACATCAACGACATCGGATGTCCGAAGTTGCAAAAATCCAATGCGCACACGCACGATGTTACCAAATTTGTAGTTCACATAACATAGCTTGTGAGAACAAAAGAAATCAATAGAGGTTTTTATTATTATTTGTTTGTAATATTGTTGGCAAAACGAGATTGTCCATTAGAATTTTTTTTTTTTTTTTTTTTTTAAACCTTGCCCCACACTAGGAATTACTCCTATATCGTAGGTGCGTTCACAAACATGTATATTCACATACACAAGACACCCAGACCCGGAACAACTATCTGTAGGCCTTACAAATATTTGTTCCGTGCGGGGATCGAACCCGCGACACGCAGCGCAGCAGCCGATCGCTCCACCACTGTGCCAACCATGTCGTCGAAATCCCGACGAAATCCCGGGAAGATCCATTAATATCAACATTTCGATGCAAGTACATAAATAACTCTACCTAATTCCGACCTCTGGTCATCACTGGGAACACGCACTGGTCTTAGATTTCGTCTTGAGACACTGTACGAAAAGATACCGCGCAGCCTCACCTGCATCCGGGTAGACTAAAAGCCGATTCCAACAAAGTTGGGAAAGCCAAAGCTACTTACCCTGCAGGATAGCCAGCAGGATGACGATGATGAAGAAGAAGAAGGTGATGTCGAAGATGATGCGGTACACTTCGGAGTCGTCGCCGTCGGGCGGCTCCAGCTCGTCCCCGATGCCGCCGCCTGCGCGCACGCCTTTGTACAGGTTGAACACGAAGCACTGAGAGGAGAGATAAAAGACATTAACTTACATAAAGAAATAGGGTATTCTCCTGTGTTTGTCTTGGTCACTGTGGCCAATAGGGCGGAAGGTCTAATACTTAGACACTGGACCAGGACACTAGTAATGCCTTCAAATCGAGCCTTGAAGTGATGTTGTTTGGTGGTACGGTCTATGGTATAGGTATGTATTTATCGCATTTGTATTGATTAATGATGTAAGAAATATCAAATTGAATGTACTAACAGTATTTTTAAGATGTATACTAACAAATTGGATTTTATTATCTGATATAAAAATAATCTTTAATAAATTAAAATTAATTAGAACAATAAAAAGAAATATTTTTCTTAAAACAGCATCAAAATTGGTTAAATGAAGCAGTAATTGGCGTTTCAAAGGAAGAGTGGGAGCGTGTTGGGGACATCTCGCTATCTCTTTTGTACGCGCGTAACCTAATGGCGGTGACGTCACACGTCAGTGTGTTCATCCTTTTCCTGTTACTTGACAGTTTCCCCTTCCACAAACGATTTGAAAAATTCTTTCGATTTTGGATAAAGTAACTTTTTGATACAAATAATAAAATTAGTTGAGTCAAATACCCGATTGGCTGTTGGGTAGGGGTGCATTAAAATAACCTTCACGATACTAAAGAGCGGAGAGAGAGTCTGACAAACTATTCGTGACAGTCACAGCGCTCAATTCAGCAATTTTTAGGGTTCCGTACCCGAAGCTGTGTCTGTCTGTCTGTCCGTCAGCTGTCACAAAATGTTGTTCCGAAGAATTTTTAACTTCCCAATTGACCTATGAACTTGAAAGGTGATAATGTTTATTATTACGTATATTATACCAAAAAAATACCAAAATATTGATTTCCCCCATATGGTACGGAACCCTAAATATGCGAAGTCCGACACGCACTTGGCGGGTTTTTTTCGCAGTGCCGACAGCTTCAACCGGTCGCTGTTGGTGATCTGCAGTTTCAATACAACATTGATGATCGCCCTATACGGACCGCTCAAGTAGTTCATTTGCTTTCGTAGCTAAAAATGTACTGTCTGCTCCAAGCAGGCCGTAAGCCCCGACCGCAACACGATTGCTCTCGTGCAGTTGGTCTCGACTGCTCTAAGCAGTCAGCCTGTCTATAGACGGCCTAAGTAGCGCTAAATTACAACTTCTTGCGCAGTTTGACTGGTTCACATTTTTATCACGACTCGAGATATTCTTGTTTAGTTTGTCCCGATTTGAGGTATAGTTACGTTACACCCAGTCAATGGCAATACCTTTTATTTTGACAATTGAACAACATTCTTTGCGTTTTTTCGCTGTCGGGCAGGCGAATTATTGAAACGTATGAATGTATGTGTAATTTCCTACAAAATCCTTTGGATTAGTAAGGAAACTGTTACCGTCAAGAATCAATACGTACCGTCAACATGTCATGACAGTTCCTGTTGACTTCGTCGTCTTCCTCTTGCACGTAGAACTTACGGAAGAAGTTGAACGCGATCACCGTGTAGATGTACACAATGATCGTCAGCAGCATCACCGTCAGGACCAGCTGGGGAGAGAGATAATTTTACGGTAAGAGAAGAGAATAAACCCAATCTAATAAATAATTGCAAAATAAATAATTTTTCTATCTTTTTTTTTTTTTTTCTTTAATAAAAAAAGTACGGGATTGTGAGAACTGGAAGAAGTGGAGGAAGGCTTTTTTCCAAGAGTGGGACATAATACGCTGACAAAAAATAACCAGTTTCTGTAGATAATTTGGGCAAAGTTAATGGATGCGTTTATTAAGAGTTCTTAGGAAGGATGGTAACACAAAATGGTCTCGAGTAGCGACGCGACTTTGTTTTGCCCGGGCCGTGCCAAGGCTATTAAAGATAGATTCACTCTTTATTGTCACCATAACAAATTACAATTTTGAGCTTAAGAGTTAATAGGGGAGCAAGAATGCGCTCTAATCGCTAAAAGATTCTTTAAGAAAGTACTACAGGAAAACTGTGCTGGTAGGGCAAAGTAGTTTTTGTCGGTAGGAGTCCGATTTTCCACATTTCGGTTTCCTTAATTAGATAATTCAGGCACGAATCCTTTCAATAAGTATTCTCTAGTTAGTTTTACAGTAGTTTTACAATGTAAAATTTGATTTAGCGAATTTGACGTGATATTGGACTGGCGACGGTTTACCGTCGCCAGTCCAATACGGAACGGACATTGAGAAATTAAAGAACCCATTCTCTCTGTACTTAACAAAATAATAATTATTCTTTCTTCTTCTCTCTTTTAAAGAACACAACATTACCTGCTTTCCGTTATGCGTGACAGACTGCAGAATAGTCCTGAGAGTCTTGAAGCCCACAGCGACATCCAGCAGATGAGCAGCAAAGAAGAAGTTGTTGAAGTTGCCCATCACGGAGAACGAGAAGTACCACAGAGAGTAGAGGAACGAGTTGTCTGTGATCGTGACGCCGGCCTTCCACACTTGGTAGCGCCAGTCGATGTTGATTATGCTGTGATAAGGAAGAAAGCGTTTGTATTAGATTATTAGGTGTTATAATAGTTATCATGGAACGGAGCTTTACTGTCGAGCTATCAGGCATTGCAGTGGTTGACAATAGTGTGGCAGAAATAATACTATGATTGATGTTCTGTCCAACATTACTTAATGGTGAATTCAATCCTACTAATATTATAAATGTGAAAGTTTGTGAGTGTGTATGTTTGTTACTTCTTCAAACGGCTGGACCGATTTGGATGAAATTTAGTATGTAGATAGCTTATAGCCTGGATTAACATATAGGCTACCTTTTATTCCGGTCTAGGCGGGTAAAACCGCGGGGCGTAGCTAGTAAATTATAAGGAGTGAACTTAATAATCATAATTATAGCTCAGGTGGAACAATCGTCAAATTTTTCGATATAGGCCTCTGGTGAACTAACTCCAGCCGCCATAAAACGATAATTTTTCTTCCGTGTTTGGGTCACAAAAGATCATGTGTGTAACAAATTTGAATTAAATCTGTCCTTTAGATTCGCAACAAATTGGCTGTGGCAGACGAACATACAGAGATATGCACGAATGATCCTATAAAGTTTCCTTTTTTACATTCGGATGTTCGAAACCCTAAAAAGGCTTCCCCCTTCCCCTTCCCCTTCGGGCTATATCAGTTATTGGTGCGGATTCTCTTGTTCAATAACTAAACTAAAATTAGAGAATTGCTATCTTTTACTAAAAGGCAGTGCGAGAAAAGGACGGCTATAGCTATGCACTAAGTTAGAGATGTCAAACTAGTTTACGCCTTGCGCTTCGCCGTGTTTTTAGACGACATGTTTTTACGTGTACCCTTAATTTGTATGGAAATATTAGTTCAAACTAAACTAGACAGCTCTAATTTACGTTCGTATCTTTCTGGTTTTATTAGAGAGAAAAAGATAGCAATAGCCTAAATTAAGCTTAGTTTGTGCACGACAGAATCAACACCACTTTGGCTCTCCTGCAGATCTCTTAATTTCTGATTTGATACTTGAAACTCCAGGCATAGTCCAATCCTCAAGGATATTCTCCGTCTGGGGAGAACGGAGAGTTATGTCTGACTCCTACCGACTAAAACCCCACAGTCCTACCGCTACCATGAGTCGGGGGCCTGAGATACAATTCAATTCATACACGCATCCCCGACTGACCATTGCCCTTTGGGTGCTTGAGCATTCTTATCAGGGCCATTTTGAGCGACCACCTTTAAGTCTTGAGATAGCTGTATTTGAGAAGCTCTTTGAGGAGCTCAATAATGATTCTGAACTCAAGATTACTTACTAATGAATAAGTCCCTTGCTGCCTTCGTCTTCCTGCGCGGTGAAGGAAGTCTTCTCCATGCCGAGCATGTTGGAGATGGAGTCAAAGTCGTAGGTTTCAGAGTACTTCGCGCGGACTTTCTTTTTGACGAACTTGTCCCAATAGTTGACCGGGAATGATCTGAAAGTAAAAATTAATTATAATGAAATTAAATTTTAATTCGTCTTATTTGGCCTTAATAAGGACCATTGGTCATGGCTCTGAAAAGAACCGTTTAAATATACCATCGTAGTGAAAGGATTTTCAGCGTTTTGCGAGCAGTGGTGATGAAATGATTTGCACAAAGAAAGGGTCTGCTTGGCTTCGTACCTAACGACCTGTAACTTGTAAGTCGCGATCGTTACTTCACCACCACTGCTCTCTGCTACTGCTGAGATGGGCTCAGAATGTCAATACATGAGGTATAACTGTAGGGCCTATGCACAAGGCGTTTTTATGCGCTATCGTGTTGACGCCTACGCCGTAAAGATGGATTTGCTCTTGACCTCTGACCTAGACTAGAGTCTAGGTCAGAGGTCAGGAGACCGCAGCGTGACGTTCCTTATTCTATCAGCTCTTTTTTTTACACCCAGATTGCTGCGCTCTATTGCTCTTTGACAAACCCTAAGGCAGAACTTTTGTGACTCGGTGAGCGACCCGATCTGATGGATTAGCCGCGGGTTAAAATAATCTAGTATTCTTATAAATTCGATACTAACTTGGCAGATATAACAAGCTTGTCCCAGTGACTCTTCAAGTCATCGTCTTCCGGCTGCTCTGCGATGTACAGTCCGTCGAACTCCAGCTTACGAGCTATTTCCTTCTCACGCTTGAAGATGGCTAGTGGCACCTAGAATATAATTATACAATATTATGTTGTTTTAATATTTAAACGAGGCATTTATAAGCAGGACTTAGAACAGCTGCAGTGTGGGTTAATAGCGTTTTAGAGAGATAAGCTTAAAGTGCTTTACATTTGATATTTTTTATATGTTATTAGTTCGACTTCAGTCAGCAAAATAAGTAAGCGTTGTAGGCGTCAAGTCCGCCTGAGTTAACGGCGCGTAGTGTTCCACGCGCACCGAACAAGAGATGTCAGCAAGCAGAGACAGGGCTGATGCCTACCCGGGTCGTGGGAGTCATCGATGGAGTCACCGTTCGAGGAGTCAACTCGGGTGGGTTTTAGTCAGTAAGAGCCTGACACGCCCCCTCCCGCTCCGCCCAGAGCGGGAGAAGTTATTTGGTGATTTGCCACCCAACAAAAAAAGAGGTCAATTCCAGTCCCATGGTATGTCCCTTTGATCTGAAGAGTCTGAGTAGGGATAGAACAATATGATAAAAGGCAGAATAACCTTCAGTTTACCTTTTGGATATTTGAAAAACTGAATTTTGCAGAACATTCCTCCCATCCCTTAATTTGACTGTCCACGTAAAATACTGGTATTCATCTGCATCCGGTTAGACCAACAACCCCATTTTATTTTGGTGGTGGGAAATCATCCCACGACTTTGCCCGCTCTGGGTGGAGCGGGAGGGCGTGTCAGACTTTTACTGACTAAAACCCACCCCAGTTCCTTCCATGCCTAAGTGCCTAGGGGCGCGGTAACTCTGTCACGAATTTAGCCGCAACCCCTTGGCATGCAAGCATCGGCCATGATGGGCCCCGTCAGTGGTGGCTGACATCTCTTTGAGGCGCGCGTGGAACACTACGCGCCGTCGACTCTCGGGAGACCAACAACCCCTAAATAGTTGGGAAAAAGGCTAGGCACATTGATCTCTATCTGACCTTGAGATGGTAGTATCCTATGAGTATAGCGAGGGACACTATGGAGTGTAGCGCGGCGGCTACTTTGATCACATGCTCCATGTAGAAGAAGTCTTCGTCTATGTGGACCACTTCTATTGGGTCGTCCACTTCGGCTGATTCGCCGCTACCACCTGAAAAGGAAAGGTATTAATGAACATTCTGCTGTGGTCGCAATCAGGAATGCAAAAATATTTATTGTCGTGTGCCCTTAAAATGGTTGTATGCATTTATCTATATTCAGTCAGAAAATGCCCCAAATTACTATGACAGTTAATATATATCCCAATAAGGTAGTCCTAAAAAAATCGAATTGGTCTGTCAGTTAGATTACCAAAAAAATATTGAACACGCATTTATTTTTTGTCACGTCGACAAAAAATAAAAACGATACAGTAAGTTTAAATTTTGCGTGACATCACGCCGCGGCCGTGGTACACTTTATACCACGAAGTGACTCCTTAACTTTGATGCGTTTTATCTTTGTTATTTTTTATTGGTTTGTTATAACAATAAAACACATTTTTCAAAAAATACAACCGACTTCTAAAAATTGCAAAATAACTTTAATTTCGGCAGTCGGTGTATTCATTTTTTTTGTTTCTTTATTTGACACCGACTTCCAAAATTAAAGTTATTTTGCAATTTTTAGAAGTCGGTTGTATTTTTTTTAAAAAGTTTTTTATTTTTCACTTTTTAGTTTTTTTTTTGTACTTACACCAGAAGTAAAAGTAAATATTTAAGTTATGCCCGAATGGATAACATGGAATTTGAACATATGTAGACAACCAAAACGTCATCTGTGTATACATATTTTTTGTTTATGTTGGTTTTTAAAAAATATGCTGAATCGATTTCGATAAAATTTATATGGGACCACCTCTGAAGTATGACCTACCAAACAAAAAAAGAATCATCAGAATCGATTCACAAATGGCGGAGATGACGCGTAACAAACATACAAAAAAAAACACACTCGAATTGAGAGCCTCCTCTTTTTTGAAGTCGGTTAAAAACTACGTGTCCATTATTAACTTATGCTAATCTAACTTACGGACTAAATAGAAATATTATTTTTGTATCTCTAATAAAACAGGTTTTTCAAAATGTTCTTGAGCATGAAAACGTTCCGTTTTCAAGTTAACAGTGCTTTGTAAAAATCTAACAGAAAGGAGGTGCGCGGTAATATTCCTTTTATACAGACGAAATATTTAAATAAGTTACCATCTCCACTGCCAGAGCCGGATCCCGAGCCAGAGCCACCGCCGCCGCCGCCGCCGGTGATGATATCACCGATACCGGAGCCCTCGCCGCCTTCCACCTCCAGAGTAGACACCTGGACAACATTTTTAGATATGTTAGCTTAATACGATGTATTGGGATAATATATTCGAAACTTAGTCCAACAATAATAGAAGGTGTACTGGTTTTTTTTTGTTCAAGCACCCAACTTTGCTACTATTAATATTATAAATGCGAAAGTTTGGATGTTTGTTACTGAATCACGCCAGAACGGCTGATGAAATTTGGCACGGAGATAGATTATAGTCTGGAATAGCACATAGGCCATAATAATATAATAGGCGAAGTACTAATTCCACGCATCATTATTGGTCTTTATGTAAAAAATAAACTCTCCTTTTTAGGGTTTCGTAATCCTAACAAGGACAAGATACTCTTATAGTTTAGGTTTGTCCGTCTATCCGTCCGAGGCATAGCTAAGAGACTATTATTGGAAAGCTGCAATTTTGCATGGATATATAAATTAATCACGCGACAATAACGAAATAATAAAATCTTGAAAAAAAAAAAAATTTATATTTATTATTTATTTATTTATGCACACACAAAAACAATTACAAGACAAAAATGAACAAATGTGTTTCTCGCCTATCCTATTGTGTGTACGGTATCGTTATCGGATAGGATTTTTGCGGGGTTAGAAAGACTATTTTTAAATTCAGTGATTCTTTTGCAAAATATTAAACTTTAAAGTGATTTTTTTTGTTAGAGTCGAGTGTCCCCCAGTTAAACTATGAGCTTGAAAAATCTAAATAAATTCGTGATGGTATTTATGAAATTATATATTATGAAATTTAAAGGAAAACTATCACGGCTAAGTTGACTCTGTTACTTTTAGAGTAATAGTCGCCCAACTTATAAAATGTTTCTACTTGTTAAATTTTGAACAAAATATTAAATTTTTAGAAAATAATTTCTAAGGTGAAGCTATTACTTATTTATCATTTAAAACGTATAATAAACATGTTGCATTTTTTTTTCGTTTTTATATTTAACCTAAAACAGTAAATTCAATGAATAAATTCACAATAATAAACATAAAACCCCTTTCTAAGTCCGCATGTTATAACGGGCGGCTACGGAACCCTACAATGCGCTTGGCTCGACACGCACTTGGCTGGTTTTTTGAGCTTGATTTATTTAAACAAATGATTTGATTGGCTGTTCTTACTTCGGGCAGCGAATAAAACAGATAGAAACAGATAGTAGCTGATGAGGGATTTGCTCAGACCACAGAAACTTGGGTGTAAATTACATATGAAATAGTGTCAACTATGAAGATTGTTGTTGAAGAATTTTAGATAGTTTCGATATTACAGTTCTGAGCTGTGTTTTGGAAATATATATTTTTTTTAAACCTGACTGACAAAAAACTTTTTAACAAAAAAATAGAACCAATTTAAAAAAAAAAAGTATTTTATTTTTCACTTTTTAGTTGTAGTTCCACATTAAACTGTGTTAACAATTCATAGACATACGATCGCAGCAATCGCGGTTGATTTGCTGTCAATTTTTGAAGAGTTCCGTTGTCTGTCTCCGAAACCCATCATCAGATTTATATGAAATTTAAATGGGACCTTTTCGGAACAAGCCTCTTTCGAACAAAAAAAGAATTTTGCAAATACGTCAAAATATGACGAACATACATAAAAAAAAAGGAAAAAAAAATTCAAACATCCGAATTGATTACCTCCTTTTTGAAGTCGGTTAAAAAAACTTCAGTACAGTTCTAAAAAAGTCACTTTTTAAGCAGACTGATGCAGTTGGTGGAAATTATTTTAGTTCAATCACAGATTTGATGCACACCAATTCATTTTTAACCGACTTCGAAAAAGGAGGAGGTTATCAATTCGGATGTTTGTATTTTTTTTTTATGTATGTTCGGGCATAACTCCGTCATATATTGACGGATTTGCAAAATTCTTTTTTTGTTCGAAAGGGGTTTATTCCGAAATGGTCCCATTTAAATTTCAGAAAGATCTGATGATGGGTTTCGGAGACAGACAACGGAACTTTCAAAAATTGACAGCAAATCAACCGCGATTGCTGCTGTCGTATGTCTATGAATTGTTAACACAGTTTAATGGGGAACCACAACTAAAAAGTGAAAAATAAAAAACTTTTTTACAAAAAAATAGAACCGACTTCCAAAAAAAGTGCAAAATAACTTTAATTTCGGAAGTCGGTGTCAAAAAACGAAGACACAAAACAGGAACACCGACTTCCGAAATTAAAGTTATTTTGCACTTTTTTTGGAAGTCGGTTCTATTTTTTTGTAAAAAAGTTTTGTCTGTGTAACTTCGGCGATCAAGACCAATCTAATGATACTTCGTTTGTTAAAATTCATTCAGCCGTTTACGCTGCAGGGTATGGCAAAGATACATACATACATACAAACTCTTATGTAAAAAAGGTGTTAATTAAAAGAGTCAAAGAACCATCTCTACGTTGTAAAACTGCTCACATTTTCTAAAACAGAATCAAAAGTCTTAAAACAACGTCTCACCTTATAAAACAGCAGCACGAAGTTGATACAGAAGGCCAGCACCAGCGCAACGTATTTCAAGTTGTAGAAGTTTCGCGCCAAGAACGAGACCGCGCGTCGGGTGTACTTTGACAGATCCACTTGAGATAGTGCTGAGGGGGCCGGGACTTGTACTGCCTGTAGAACAAGAGATTATAAAACAACTGATGGAAGAAAATATTGGTGATTAGTGAGAGAATAGAAGTGGAAGAAGGAAAGAGAGAAGAGATAGGTAGTTTTTTTTAAGGTAATCTGCATATTTATTAGAAATACTGTTGCTTAAGGTCTAACACCACGTTAGTCAATATCAGCAACTTTTCAGGAGAGCAAATAAACTGAGTAGCACGCAACTCAGATTTTATTAAATCTGAGATACGCGGTTTTGCTGTAGTAAAAAATGACTTATCGATCATCGCTTAAGCTCTAACACCACTTAAAACCTCATCTGTCACGTAGGTCATATGTGACCACGAACAGTAGATTTTCTTTTGTGTCTGTTGTCTGACAGATCAGCCATTAAGCGACGATTATTTAAAAATTTAAACTGTTGGTTGATATATAGTAAGCCCGTTGCAGTACCTATTTTGGCTCAGGCTACCAATTAATTATCTGTTGGCTAAGTGTTTTGTAGAGCAGTGGTGGCCCAGCGGTATTGGCCGCGACTTACAAGTTTTAGGTCGTGAGTTCAAACCCAGGCAGGCGCTATACCTACTTTGTGTAAATTATTTCATCACCACTGCTCTCAAAACGGTGAAGGAAAACATCGTGAGGAAATCGGCAAGTCCTAGAACCCAAAATTCGAAGACATGTGACATCCACCAATCCGCATTGGGCCCGCGTGGTGTATTACGGCCCACACCCTCTCACAGAGAGGAGGCCTGTGCCCCAGCAGTGGGGACATTAAAAAGGCTGATGATGAAGTGTTTTGTAAGGTTTGTACGGACGGCTGAATTACCGGATTCATTCTCCCAGCCATTCCCGTACCCGGTGTCGACAATACGGCAACCGGAGCATGTGGAAAAGGCTGAATCCCACCTCCATCATCATCATCATTTGCTGGACATAGGCGACCGGTCCTGTGCATCTCGCATCCATAGCCCTCTCCATTTCCCTTTGGGTGACTTTAAGCCTTCTGATGAGGCTCATTGTGAGCGACCACGTTTCAGTTCCATATGTCATCACTGGGAACATGCACTGGTCATAGTCTTTCGTCTTGATACACTGTAGTATGTGCGACGAGAAGACACCGCGCAGCTTCCGAACGCTACTCAACCAAGCATTCGACGGTTGACCTCCTTCTCGAAGTTAGACCTAACTGGGCCGTTTGTCGTGCCTCCTATCTTCATAGTAGAGGGTGCTACATAAATGCTTGAATCACACCTAGTAGTAGATGAATAAAAACCTAGAGCGATGACACAGTACAAGCACTATAGTTAACTATTTATTTACTATGCAGATGATTTACCTTCTTTGGCCTTAAAAACGATATTGAGCGTCCTCGCTGCGTCAAATGGCAAAAATGGAAATGGTAATAATGAAAACGTTAATAGTATACTGCGTAATATTTAGGTGGAATAAATGTAGGAATATTTAAGGCTATGTTTGTTTCGCTTAGTACAGATTTTGGCTTAGAAGCAAAGATAAAACTTTTATAATGCAAACATTTTTTACTCTTATATGAGCAGTAAGTTTAAAAAAGACAAAATAATAAAAGCATAGGACAGGCGAAGATAATTATGGACAAGAATAAAAAAAAGACAAAATGATAATTATGGAAGATTAGTATTTCTAGAAATATGAAAGCTTAACTAAATCATAGTACAGTAGATAAAATAATACTGCAAATACAAAATTAAACAAATCTTAACAACAATAATATCTAAATTGAAAAATATGAGCCGCTATCAATACAGGATGTAACGGCAATGTGTGGTCATATTTGAAACTAGCTGCGCCCCGCGGTTTTACCCGCCTAGACCGGAATAAAAGGTAGCCTATATGTTAATCTAGGCTATAAACTATCTACATAACGAATTTCATTCAAATCGGTCCAGCCGTTTGAGCGTGAAGAAGTAACAAACATACACACTCACAAACTTTCACATTTATAATATTAGTGGGATAATATTAAAAAAAGACTGCTAAAGACACACGCACTATTCATTGCCTAGTAGTACTAGTGTACTTTATTACAAGTGTATTAATGTTGAATTTTCCACGATTCGTCATTGTCGGCAATACTACGTCATTACGTTCTGCAAAACGCCTGGAGATTCTCCCTTCTACCCATCATCATCATCTTCCTGTTACTATCCCATGTTACTTGGGGTCGGCGCAACACGTTTTTTTCTTCCATTCTGTCCTGTCAGCCGTCACGCTATCACTCTCTTTTCTTTCATATCACTCTTCATACAATCCATCCAACTTCTCTTTGGTCTCCCTCTCCATCCATCCACATATATATTCATAACTCTTTTAGTTACGTGTGTTTCATCCCTGCTGTTCACATGCCCATACCAAGATAAGCGGTTTCCTTTAAACTTTTCTGTCACTGGCGCCACTTCTAAACTACTATCATACGAATCTATTCTCGTTACTCCACACATCCATCTCAACATTCTCATCTAGCCTAGCCTTTTCCCAACTATCTTGTGGATGTAGCTGAATACCAGTATTTTACATGGAGCGACTGCCTATCTTATCTCCACAACCCAGTTACTGGGTAATACAATACCCCTTGGTAAGACTGGATGTCAGACTTTCGGGCTTCTGACGACCCGTAACGACCGTCAAAGATCCACGATTGACAGCCGGGAACAACGGCTTAACGTGCTTTCCGAGGCACGGAGGAGTCTCGCTATGTAAAGATGGTCATCCATCCATGGACCAACCCCGGCAAGCGTATCTTAACCTGATGGATCGACCCGTGCGGCTGTCATTACTTTAGCCACGAGCTCCTCCCTCCTTTTGAAATAATACACATAAAAATACTAATTTTATCTGCTGATGATAACATTGTACGGTAAGGCTATTTTTGGGAATTTACTATGACCTTCTTGAAGAAAGTTGTTCATTTGCATGGGCAGAAGTTGTATCTAAAAAAATATGATCACCCAGTTCCGTTACATCCTGTAAAACCATGTTTTTAAATACCTAGAAACAAGGCAATATGTCAAGCCAAGTTCGGTAAAAAGTAATGATAGTTGTACCTTTTTGCTCTCAGCTTCGATGGCGGACATAGCAGCTTGTTGGGCGGCTTGAGCTTCCATTCTCTCTTGAGCTTGCTTCTTGGCCTGTTCACCACTGTATTGGAGGCAAAAATGATAAATTGGTTAAAACGACTATACGTATCGAAATTATCCAATTGTCGTTGATGATAAAAGTCTCTGCTATAGCGTAGCTTGTGCTTTGCTACGGCGTAGCACGGACTTGGCTATGGCGTTCTGCTTTGATGCGGTGTAGCACGGACTTGGCTATGGCCTCGCTTGTGATTTGCTACGGCGTAGCACGGATAATGATACTGAGCGTAGCACGGACTTGGCTATGGCGTTGTGCTTTGATGCGGCGTAGCACGGACTTGGCTATGGCCTCGCTTGTGATTTGCTACGGCGTAGCACGGATAATGATACTGAGCGTAGCACGGACTTGGCTATGGCGTTGTGCTTTGATGCGGCGTAGCACGGACTTGGCTATGGCCTCGCTTGTGATTTGCTACGGCGTAGCACGGGCATTAAAACTGGGCGTAGCACGAACTTGGCTATGGCGTTGTGCTTTGATGTGGCGTAGCACGGACTTGGCTATGGCCTCGCTTGTGATTTGCTACGGCGTAGCACGGATAATGATACTGAGCGTAGCACGGACTTGGCTATTTCGTAGCTTGTGCTTTATAATATATAATAATAATATATAATATTCCACAACTATCACACAACGCCATCTAGTCCCAAGCTAAGCAGAGCTTGTGTTATGGGTACTAGACAACTGATAAACATACTTATATATTTCTAAATACATAAATATTATAGATAAATTACACCCAGACACAGAACAAATGATCGTGCTCATTACACAAACATTTGTCCTGGGTGGGAATCGAACCCACGACCTCCGGCATAGCAGTCAGGGTCACTAACCACTAGACCAACAGGCCAGTCATACTTCATGCTTTACTACGGCGCAGCAGTGATATTGCTACAGGGCTTAGCACTGCCTTGGCTATGGCGTAGCTTGTGCTTTGGTACCGCAGCATAGACGTTGCTAAGGCGTAGTACGGACTTGGCTATGGCGTAGGTGACTTGAGCAACTTCTTAGATGGCCAATTTGCTAACAGTGGACCTATAGACCACCTGTAGGTGTATAACTGGATTTTTTTTCTTTCACAGTACCTTCCTACGTATCTGTTTGATAAACTAGAATTAAATGTAATATTATCATTTCCAAGTTAATCATTTGAAAATTATTCAAATGATCAATTTGAACTAAAATTTATTCCGTTTTTCTTCTACAACTCAATTAGAATATATCGCCGATTTCAGAATTAACAATTTGAAGTTGAATTTTACCAAACTCTACTTTAGCCTAAAATCCTTTCTAACTTTGTCATGAAAGTAAAGTGTGACACACAAATCTAAATTCCCAATTCAGAAACTGGTCCTTAATATTTTACCCAAGCAGATCAATCAGCGACGGCGGCCTCTGTTCCTCCGAGTGTTCAGTTCCCTCATCAAGCGACACCTCCGCCTCCTCGCCGGAAGATGGCGATGACGTGCTCGGCGACTCGTGCGGTTTTACTTGTATCCTGGGGAATGGAAGAAGTGATGGTTGATGGCGGCGTACTTTGCTAAGACAAGCACAAACTTGGCTATTGCGTAGCTTGTGCGTTTGCTACGGCGTAGCACGGATATTGGTACTGGGCGTAGCACGGACTTGGCTACTGCGTAGCATGTGCTTTGCTACGGCGCAGCAGTGACATTGCTACGGGGTGTAGTACAGACTAGGCTATTGCGTAGCTTGTGCTCTGCTACGGCGTAGCACGGATATTGGCACTGGGCGTAGCACGGACTTGGCTATGGCGTAGCTTGTGCTTTGCTTCGGCGCAGCAGTGACATTGCTACGGGGTGTAGCACGGACTTGGCTATTGCATAGCTTGTGCTTTGCTACGGCGCAGCAGTGACATTGCTACGGGGTGTAGTACGGACTTGGCTATTGCGTAGCTTGTGCTCTGCTACGGCGTAGCACGGATATTGGTACTGGGCGTAGCACGGACTTGGCTATGGCGTAGCTTGTGCTTTGCTTCGGCGCAGCAGTGACATTGCTATGGTGTGTAGCACGGACTTGGCTATTGCATAGCTTGTGCTTTGCTACGGCGCAGCAGTGACATTGCTACGGGGTGTAGTACGGACTTGGCTATTGCGTAGCTTGTGCTTTGCTTCGGCGCAGCAGTGACATTGCTACGGGGTGTAGCACGGACTTGGCTATTGCGTAGCTTGTGCTTTGCTACGGCGCAGCAGTGACATTGCTACGGGGTGTAGTACGGAGTTGGCTATTGCGTAGCTTGTGCTCTGCTACGGCGCAGCAGTGACATTGCTACGGGGTGTAGCACGGACTTGGCTATTGCGTAGCTTGTGCTTTGCTACGGCGCAGCAGTGACATTGCTACGGGGTGTAGTACGGAGTTGGCTATTGCGTAGCTTGTGCTCTGCTACGGCGTAGCACGGATATTGGTACTGGGCGTAGCACGGAGTTGGCTATAGCGTAGCCTATGCTTTGCTACGTACGTACGGACTGCTATGGTGCAGTAGAATTCTAACAAAATTCTTATTTTAATGCCTATTTTTGATCTGAACCCGTTGTCTCTTTATAGAGCTAAGACCTCCTTTCTGCCTTTTAATTTTTCTCGGTCTATTTTAATGATACATCATCATCTGCCTAGCCTTTTCCCAACTATATTGGGGTCGGCTTCCAGTCTAACCAGATGCAGCTGAATACCAGTACTTTACGTGGAGTGTCTGCTTATCTGACCTCCAGAACCCAGTTACTGGGTAATACGATACCCCTTGGTAAGACTGGATATCAGACTTTCGGGCTTCTTACGACCCGTAACGACTGTCAAAGATCCACGATTGACAGCCGGGACCAACGGCTTAACGTGCTTTCCGAAGCACGGAGGAGTCTCGGTATGTAAAGATGGTCACCCATCCATGGACCAACCCCGGCAAGCTCAGCTTAACTTGATGGATCGTCCCGTGCGGCTGTTATTACTTTAGCCACGAGCTCCTCCTCTATTTTAATGATACATATGTATAAAAACCATACGTACTGTCCATTGTCTTCTTTAGTGATGTCCAGTCCGAAAGCTGAAACCTGCAGTTGTCCGGTGTCATCAGCGGGAGGCAGTGCGGGTAGATGTCGAGTACCTGAATAATATAGAAAGTTTTTTCGTATCATTGCGTTCTAAAATTGTGACGTTTGCTTTTTTTTATTAAACTCAATGTCTTTCATGTGTAGATTTAAAACATGCCTTCTTGGTATATGTATGTAGTGTCATCATCATCATTTCAACCGAAAGACGTCCACCGCTGGACATAGGCCTCCCCGAGTGTCCCCACAATGATCAGTCCTGTGCGTCTCGTATCCATCGGCTACCCGCGACCCTCATCGGTCCACCTTGTTGGAGGCCTTCCAACGCTGCGTCTTCCGGTACGCAGTCGCCACTCCAGAACCCTTCGGCACCACCGACCGTCTGTTCTGCGGGCAATGTGCCCAGCCTAACAGTGGGTAGTGTAATTTGTATAAATGTCTCTCAACATGTAGATTTTAACTACATGTCATAGTTGGATTTATAAGCAAATTTATTTAATTACAGAATCAAAAATATGTATTATGCAGTTTTTTTTTTAAATACAATTTACAGAAGGCCTGACTATCCCGATATCATTGAGCTAAAGAATTTAACTTACGTTTGGAGAAAGTATTAGTAATAAACGACGACAACGACACAATATTCACAGATATACAACAACATGAAGCTTCAGACGTCACGTAAAGCATTCCACAACACTGATGTCCGTCATATCAGTATCCATCATAAACAGTCCCATTTATGTCTTTATGATTTTAGAAAACTTCTGATAGATTAAGAGCCAGTGACTGCCAATTCTATTTTGGGCAAGTTTTGTTCTTTTTCTCGTTTGAACAAGTTTTAAAGGACATAGAAAAAAATAATAATATAAAAACATTGAATACTTAAAAAAAAAACCAACTGCAAAAAACAACTAAAAAGTTCCAAACAAGTCACTTTTCAAGCAGTCTGATGCAGTTGGTAGCATGAAATTTATGATTAAACTGAAATAGCTGCCACTGCCACACAAATGATTGAATTATTCTTTTAAAGCTAGATATTCAAGATTCATTGATTCTAGTTTAGATATTCAAGAATAATTAAATAATTTAATACGAGGGACACCTTCATTCTGTTTGATTACTTATTGTAGTTGACTTAACTCAATAATAAAAATGGTAAAATTCGTGGTCACTGGCCCTCAAACTATTCCACCTCGCTTGTTAGCTTACCTGTCACTTCCAAAAGCAGATTTGTTACACCATTGAATGTTACAAATATTAAAATTAATGCCAATAATTATTAATAGATAATTTTGAAACCATTAGGTGTTACATTTAGTTAAACCTGCGTTTGGCGATTAAGTGTTTCTTGTTGTTGATGCGTTTGGTCACTGTTGAGCTAAAACGACTCGTACTCAAAGGGCCTGATTTATTAAAAAAATAACCATTTGATTAGTTTAAACACTGAATAGCAGGTTATTATTTCAACATATTCTACACGGAAACCTTTTTCCCTTGTAGAATATGTTGAAATAAAAGATGTGGGTGGTAAAATGCTGACTAATCATAAACATAATAATACATTTATATGTAATATTTTAATATCAGCGGCTAAGGATCACTGTTTAAGTATTTTTATCATTAATCTCAACACATATTGAGTTATTCTTGTTCAAGATACCAAAACTTCAACAAAATCTGGCTTCTGGATTGTTTCACAAAAACTCCTTTTTGAGTTGTGCGTGTGTATAAAAATTAAGTTTTTTTTAAACAAGTTTAGACCCTGTAACAAAACATACAAGCCCAAATTCAATTATCCTACCAATTGCCATTAGGGAGTTCCAGTCGCAACATCTCGGCGCCATCACCAGATCAGATTAATTAAATATAAATAAAGATATGAATATGAATAATTGTATCATAATGTTGTATTGTCATCGGACTTACTTAAGGTGGAAGGGAAGAAAATTTGAATTTCGCGGGCTGCCCTAGAGCCCGCGAAATTCAAATTTTCTTACGTTTTTTTGCAATTTGCAAAAAACGTACAGGCATATCTGTTGTATCATCATTCTCCTACCCTTATCCCAATTTCATTTGGGGTCGGCGCAACATGTCTTTTTCTTCCGTGTTGTGTTGTGGTGGGCCTTGAAAGAGAAAGGTTTGCCTGGGAAGTATGTTGAGTTGATTCGTGCTATGTAAAGACAATCTAGTACCTACGTCCGGTCGGCTGCTGGCAATACCGATGAGTTCAGTGTGGCTGTAGGCTTGCATCAAGGGTCGGCTTTAAGTCCTTACCTCTTCCTGTTGATTATGGACGCTCTTACGTCGGAAATACAGGAAGAGGCACCCTGGTGCATGCTGTTTGCCGACGACATTGTTCTGGTCGGTGAAGATGGACCTGAGATCCAGAGCAGATTGGAGAAGTGGCACCAGAAGCTGGAGAAAGTTGGCTTGAAAATCAGCAGAACCAAAACTGAATACATGTTCTGCGATTTCGGCGGTCTCTCCAGTTCTGAAGCTGTAGTGCTAGATGGCGCGCTTCTCCCAGTCTGCTCCGATGTTCGGTATCTCGGTTCACTCGTGCAAAGCGATGGCGAAATAGATCGGACTGTTAAGCACAGAATTAACACTGGATGGATGAAATGGCGGCAGGTCACCGGGACTATCTGTGACTCCCGCATTCCCCTAAAACTTAAGGGGAAGATTTATAAAACAATGGTCAGACCTGCTGTCTTGTGTGGTTCAGAATGTTGGGCCACAAAAGGGATGAATGAAAAGCAATTGCATGTAGCTGAGATGAGAATGCTAAGAGCGATGTGTGGTGTTACGCGCATGGATAGAATTAGGAATGAGTATATAAGAGGAAGTCTGAAAGTGGCACCGCTGACTGAAAAGTTGTGTGGAAATCGGTTGTCGTGGTATGGGCATGTGATGCGGAGGAATGAAGAAAATGTCGTGAGGAAAGTCTTGTGTATGGATGTGGATGGCTATAAGAGTAGGGGAAGGCCAAAGAAACGATGGTTGGACTGTGTGAAAGAGGATATGGGTAAAAAGGGGGTGACTACAGAGATGACGACTAATAGAGAAGTATGGAAGAAAAGACATGTTGCGCCGACCCCAAATAAATTGGGATCAGGGCAGGAGAAAAAAAAAAAAAATCCTCTATTAGTCGTCATCTCTGTAGTCACCCCCTTTTTACCCATATCCTCTTTCATACAGTCCAACCATCGTTTCTGTGGCCTTCCCCTACTCTTATAGCCATCCACATCCATACACAAGACTTTCCTCACGACATTTTCTTCATTCATCCGCATTACATGCCCATACCACGACAACCGATTTCCACACAACTTTTTAGTCAGCGGTGCCACTTTCAGATTTCCTCTTATAAACTCATTCCTAATTCTATCCATGCGCATAACATCACACATCGTTCTTAGCATTCTCATCTCAGCCGCATGCAATTGCTTTTCATTCATCCCTTTTGTGGCCTAACATTCTGAACCATACAAGACAGCAGGTCTGACCATTGTTTTATAAATCTTCCCCTTAAGTTTAAGGGGAGTCGAAGATAGTCCCGGTGACCTGCCGCCATTACGTCCATCCAGTGTTAATTCTGTGCTTAACAGTCCGATCTATTTCACCATCGCTTTGCACGAGTGAACCGAGATACCGAAAATTGGAGCAGACCGGGAGAAGCGCGCCATCTAGCACTATAGCTTCAGAACTGGAGAGACCGCCGAAATCGCAGAACATGTATTCATCATTTCTGCTGGTTTTCAAGCCAACTTTCTCCAGCTTCTGTTGCCATTTCTCCAAACTGCTCTGGATCTCAGGTCCATCTTCACCGACCAGAACAATGTCGTCGGCAAACAGCATGCACCAGGGTGCCTCCTCTTGTATTTCCAACGTAAGAGCGTCTATAGTCAACAGGAAGAGGTAAGGACTTAAAGCCGACCCTTGATGCAAGCCTACAGCCACACTAAACTCATCGGTGTTGTCAGTAGCCGACCGGACGTACGTACTAGATTGTCTTTACATAGCACGAATCAACTCAACATACTTCCCAGGCAAACCTTTCTCTTCCAAGGCCCACCACAACACATCCCGAGGTACCCTATCGTAGCAAGTATGTATTTATAGAATTATAATAATTAAAATCATCACTATAACTCTTTCAGTTAGAATTGATGTCAAATGTAAGTGTTTTATTAAGTCATGACATTTGGCATCAATTCTAACTAAGAGGGTTGTATTGATGATTTTAATGATTATAGTTCTGTAAATACGTATTGCTACGGCCGCGAATCATATTTTGACCCACATACAACCTGACACTAACCTGCAAATTGCAAAAAACTTAATTCTTCGCGGGCTACCCTGGCGCTTTCACCTTAAGTATGCCAAATTTCAGCACTATCAGAAACCAACAAGTGGTCGCAAAATAGTTTACAAGTAAAAAAGTAGAGTCCAATAGTCCAATTGAATTATTCGATTTTTTCGCCCTAATTTGTGGCGGTTTTAATTTCCACCGTAAAATACCTGTCCTTACCAACTCCCTCACAAGTTCCCTCTCCAGTGACCAAACGCGCGAGCTAAGCGGCACCCCATGTGTATACCTGCTATGTTCTTACTTTGTGTGGCTAGCAACCTGTGCCTCAACTGACCGATTTTCTCCTCTTCCGTGGGTTCCGGAGGCGGTTCATCCGTCTGAGGTCCTCGCATCAGACCGAGGAGGACGCCGAATATGTACCTGAGTAAACGGAAGGGTTATTTTTTGTACTTAGCTGGTTGAATACCCCAGTGTCTAATGGCGGCCATACATGCTACGGTCCAACGGAGAGGTCTGCCTGGGCAGACACATTCGCACAAGTAAGTCTTTCCGGTAGAACGTAGCGTAGTTTTCATCATGGCCCTCGTACACCGAAACAACTCAATATAAATCTCACATTACAATCAAACTCAATAACTATGAGTGAAGTTGGTGTTCAGTAGTTTCGGTGTACTTTAAAAGGTGCGTTAGTTATTAAGGAAGGCTGTGTTTTGGAAGAGGAAGAACTAAGCGACAGAAGTGCTATACCTTAGTTCTACGACAACACTGACTCTAAGGGTGATTACTGGTTACATAAATAATAATTCTATTTAGTCCTTAAGGCGCGGTATTACCTCAATAGTCAATAAAATTGGTTCCGCGGATAGTCGAGTATGACGTAATGCAATGAAAATATATCCTTTGCAAAAAATACAGTAGACAGAGAAGGGTTTAAAATTTTAATCGTATAGAATAGTAAAAAATAGTTTGATATTCTCAATAAAAAAATTGGAAATTGCTCCACGAAAATAAACTTTGGCGTCGAACATCTCTATATTTTCAGAGATAACAACATTATGTTTTTTAAGAATTCAATAGAATTAGCATTTTATTAAAACTTTGACCGGACAATTATTTAATTTATTGTATATATTCTGGATAATCTAAAGAAAACCCGTAAAATAAATGCCTATTCGCATCATCAACACAATTATTATGTTCAATTCTCAACCTTATTTGAAGGTATCTCAAATCGTAGTCAGTCCGCGCCTTAAGTGAGATTATCAAAAAATATTACACACGTATTTTTTTGCTTTACCAAAGAATAAAAAATTACAAAGATAAAACACATCAAAGTTCTGGAGTGGAGGCTTGTTTCGTCACTTGTTCGTAAAAAGTTGTACATTTTTGATGATATAGACGTGACGTCACGCGAAATTTCATCGCATTGTATTCTTCTAATTTTTTGTTTAAGTACTTAACAAAAGAAAAACATACGTATCCAATAGTTTTTACTACTCTATTTGATGGACCAAATATATTTCTTTAGTGTACCTTATTACTGGTTTCTAGAAGCCTTTTTTATGATATTTTGAGTTGCCAGCCCGAGAGAAGAATTACCTGCGTTTGTTGTCCCGAGAGTACGGATACATAAAGTTTTATTAATATCCATTCATTCATATTTACAATGTTGTGCGTTGTCTTTAAGTCATTGACTGCCATGGGGGACACATGGTGACCCCCAAACAATAGATTATTAATTGTGTCTGTTGTCTGGCAGTCAACGTGTTAAAGCATCTCCATTCATCAGAAGATGAATGGAGATGCAAAGAAAACTTGAACTGACTATACTAATCAATCTTGTGTCATAATAGTTCTGTTAATCATCATCATCAGCTTCTTGATGTCCTCACTGCTGGGGCACAGGCCTTTTCTCTGTCTTCTTCTTCGTGTCGCTGGCACGACAGTGCTTTCAAATGGTTTTGGCCCAAAACGTTGGCACATCGTCGTCGGTGGCAGCGCAGAAGCCACTTATTCTACATTTTTTGGGGCACAAAGGGCAGGACAGCAAGTGCTGCATAGCTTTAAGATCGGCTCCACATCCAGACCCTGCTGCCATTGCGTCAAGATAGCCCCACTTTGCGAGGTTGCAGTTGCACTTTCCTACTTGGGTTCTAAGGCGGTTCAGGGACTTCCAAGTGACCCTGCGGGAAGATGCTCGCATGGTGTTAGATAGTTAGTGGATGGGGAGAAAGTGTCCTGCCACAGTTTGCAGCGGATTGTCGGCCGGGTTTCCTGACAGGGGAACTGCAGTTTTCAGGAAACTGTGTCTGCTTTTCAGCCTCTGGGTTAGTAGTTGACTGCCAACTACCCTCTCCTCTCCGTGAGAGGGCGTGGGCCATAATCCACCACGCGGGCCCAATGCGGGTTGGTGGATGTCACAGTATTCGAATTTTTGTTTCCTCACGATGTTTTCCTTTACCGTTTTGAGAGCAGTGACGATGAAATAATTTACACAAAGTGAAGCGCCTGCCCGAAATATCCAAAATGCAAATCAGCATATCGCATCGCTGGATACGCTACAACAACATTATATTAAACAATTCACCTATGTACCTACCACGATTGTAAACAAAGTTTAAATTAAGAATTAACAATGGCAAAAAGCCAATGAATATTTTTTGTACAATTGCTTATCTGTGTGCAGTTAGAGTGATTTCATATAAACTTCCAGTTTGGACTGGTCTAACAACCACACATAGGTCGACAATAGGTAACATGATATTTGACAGCAAATTACTACTCAGGTTCCCAAAAACATAAAAAAGGCTCCCAAGAACATAATTCTATTTCGACAGACAACACATTTTTATATCCTAAAGCAGTATTTCCCAAACTATGGGCCGCGACCCACTGGTGAGTCGCGAGCGAATATTGGATGGACAATTTTTTTTAGGACACAAAGATATATTTTTCATTAAAATAACACTTCTTGTATTTAATTAAATAGTAATGACAAGAAGAGCTTGTAAGTTAATCGATTGTAACTTTATTTTTCTTATTAATAGTTTATCATTAATAATAGTTAAGGCCCTTTTTTCTTCATGACAGCCAAGAGGCCGAGTCCCGGTTTGGTAGATTTTGTTAGGTGGGTCGCGGTTCAGTTAACTTTGGGAACTGCTGCCCTAAAGCTTAAAGGATGTAAGAATTTAAGTTTCTCTGCCTCTTACGACTTTAGACTTTAGGTAACATTTATTCTAAACACATAGTATATTTTAAAAAGTGCCCGTGTAAAGCTACTACTGACTTATAAATTGTGCACTAAATTATGTATACACATCCCTAATCTATTGTATCACCGGATAATTTTACAATTACACTATTAGTTTGTGAAAAACCTGTAAAATTGTGAACTTTTTATTCTAGATGCCTCGGTTATATTGTAAATTATATTTTTTTAATGAATTTTATTGTATTTGAAATAATCTATTCATAATATCTCGCAAGTTTTATTATAATCTTGTGTTTGTAATTATCCGATGACATATTGTGTATGTATTTTTTGTACACGCATGCACATTTTGTACAAACATTTCGTAAGAAATTCAATGTAGAAAGGAAAGGTGAAGAAATAGCATAATGTGGATGAAGAGGAAACACAAAGTGTATTTTATATAAGTAAAGGTGTTCTTATCAACTTGTGACGTATTTTTGATAAGAATTTAATAAAGATGGCAAATCGTCAATTATCAAGTAAATGAATTGAATAAACGAAAAAAATTACCATTAAAATTTCGTCTACTTTTGATTCCTATACAATTCCATTTAATATAACTTTTACTGGCAACAATCATAATAGAATAGAATATACAAAATAATCGGTAAAAAGGAGAGATCATCACAAAATCAGGTTAAAGATAAAAGCATTCAACAGAACATTGAAATAAAAACTACAAAAAATTGTTTTTTTAAATTCTACCATAAAAATTTACTAGTACAGACAATTATTTACAGATTCTAAAGTACTCGAATTACTTTAAGATTAATAAAAAAATATAACTAAAAACGATAAGTATACTATCCTATGACGTCACAAGCCAATAAAATGCCCTACAATCACAACTATTTCAATAGTGAAGCATTTACCAATGACTGTGCACCGAAAGTAGCGTGGAACACAAACGAAACAAATCAATTATGACGTTCGATTGAATATCGATCTTATCAAAAACAGGATAAAGTTCAAATTCAAACTCACCTGACTACAACGAGTACTCCATAGCCTAAATAGTAGAATAGATAGAAGAACATTTTGAAGAAGCCCACTGCTAGCTCGGCGGGCGGCATCTGTTGCATGTCTGCGATTTTTTGCTTTATGTTGGACGGAGATAAGGATGAAAATGCCGTGGAGATGCCGTCTTTTACCGACTGGAGGCCTCGACGGAATGGATCTTTGCCGGCTCTGAAATAGATTTTGTGAGATGTAATTACGTAGTACGTAACTTCAAGTATTAAGTTTTCTAAATTACCTCAGGCATAACATTATCAAACGTAAAAAATTTGGATCTTCCATACTAATTTTGATCAGCTGATGATAACTTTGTACGGAAAGTCCAGTTTTTTTTTTTGGGAATTGATTAGGACTTTCTTGAAGAATGTTGTTCATTTCCATGGACGGAAACAATATCTTAAATATTGATCATATTTAAGATATTGTCCCATTTCTGTTACATCCTGTATTATTAATAATAATAATAATATTCCACAACTATCACACAACGCCATCTAGTCCCAAGCTAAGCAGAGCTTGTGTTATGGGTACTAGACAACTGATAAACATACTTATATATTTCTAAATACATAAATATTATAGATAAATTACACCCAGACACAGAAGAAATGATCGTGCTCATTACACGAACATTTGTCCTGGGTGGGAATCGAACCCACGACCTCCGGTATAGCAGTATTGTAGTATTGTACTACTATTGTAATTTATTTTTAGTTTTAACTTGTCTAAGCATGTTGTGTGTCTATCGCATCATACTGTATATGTGGTTTGTATTATAGGTTGTATTATTACATTAAAAAGAATAACAGTAGGGATGATACCTAGGTACGAAAATAACTTTAACAAATCAATAAAAAAATAAAAAGAAAAAGCGCATCAAAGTTCAGGAGTGGGGGCTTGTTACGTCACTTTTGTGTAAAAAGTGTAGCAAGGTGTGACGTCACGCGGAATTTCAACGCACGGTTTCAACGCACTGTATTATCCTCATTTTTAGGGTTCCGTACCCGAAGGGTCCAAACTGTCCGTCCGTCAGTCTGTCCGTCGTCTGTTACAAAATTTTGTGCCGGATATTTTTTTAATTTCCCATTGACCTATGAACTTGAAATTTGGTGATAATAAGAGGTCGGAATTAAGTAGAGTTATTTATGTCCTTACACTGATTTCATACAGCGAAAGAATAAAGTGGATATGCCTCAAATCCCGAGATTAATTTTAAAGAGCAGAAAAATCCCGTGATTTATTCAATAAAATAGCTATATATTTTACACAATTTAAACCACTGCACGCACGACGTTGCTAAATTTACATCAACGACATCGGATGTCCGAAGTTGCAAAATTCCAATGCGCACACGCGCGATGTTGCCACATTTGTAGTTCACACAACATAGCTTGTGAGAACAAAAAAAACAATAGAGGTTTTTATTATTATTTATTTGTAATATTGTTGGCCACACGGGATTGTCCATTAGAAATCCTGGGCAGATCCATATTAATATCAACATTTTGATGCAAGTACATAAATAGCTCTACCTAATTCCGACCTCTGGTGATAATGTTTAATTTTACTATCAAATACCATATATTGATAAGTCCGATTTTTTCTTTGATAATAAAACCCTAAATGTGTGAATTAAAAAAAGCGTGTCCAATATTTTTTGGTAATTTAACTGACGGACTAATTAGATTTTTTTTTGTAGACAGGCCAATCTAATATATAAACTTCTCATGTCGCGCTGTTTGTTACCAAACTCCTCCGAAACGGCTAGTCCGATTTGTATGAAATTTTGTATGCATATCGGTTAGGTCTGAGAATCGGCCAACATCTATTTTTCATACTCCTAAATGATAAGGTTGACCCACCCCAATTTTTTTTTATTAATTTTAGCATTGAAAAATACATACAACTTCAAATTTTCACCTTTCTACGACCAACCCTTGTTTTGTAATCGCAGAACGTTGTATGCTGGTCCAGCTAGTAAATAAATAAATACCTTTCATCATCATCATCTCCCATATACATGTAGCTGGCCTCTCTATTCTTAGTTCCTCCCACCGTCTCCTCCGACGCCGCCATCAGTCCGGAAGCGTGCGTCATTTCAAAGATGGCATCTTCACAGAAGTTCACGAAAGCCTCTAGCTTCTCCTTGTCTCCACCTTCCGTTACTATGCTATAGAAGAAGGCGCGTTTGGATTCCTGTGGGAGGAAACGTTAAATGTAGTGTTTTGATATATAGGGTGACTGGTAATTAGTGACCGATACTTAAACACGTAATTGTACTCATGATAACAAACATCTTTCCCAAAGAAACATATAGTGAGACAGGACGGCGCACGCGACTAACAGCTATAATAATAATAATAATAATAATTTTTATTTAGAACACAACCATGAATTACAGAGTCTTAATAGCTAGAGCAAGGAACAGTTAATTTAACAGAAGTGCATTAGCCTACTGTCTCCCAAACTAGGCAAAAACCTGTATCTTGGGAGGCAGTAATATTGGAAATTAAGTACATTTTTTGGTTCATAGCCCGTGTAAGACGGCGTGAACTTAAAGAAAAAATAAGCAGAAATGTAATAATAAAAAGTAAAAAAAAAAAACAAAGTTACAGACATATCTACTAAAATAAAAAATGAGTTTAATACTACACTAATAGATAGGTGGCCATTCATCAACTTGCAAGGTATAAATGGGTGTGTGTCTCAGTGCGTGAGAGTGATGGTGTGTATATGTGTGTGGGTGTCAGTGCGTGAGAGTAATGTGTTTGTGTGTGTGTGGGTTCATGTGTAGGTACAGATGTGGAATATTATATTAGAAGTAACTCTGTATCAGTATAGTTCAAATTGAATAACCAAGCCTTCAACTTGCTTTTACATTGCTGTCTGTTTAATTTATGGATGTTAAGAATTTTATTTATTTTATTGTATAGTCTGGTACTGACAAAAGGATATTGTTTACGCGCAAAGGCAGTGCTGTGAGGTTCTGAGCGAAATACTAAGTCAGCCCGTCGTTTCGCGGTGGTAACAAGAGGACTACGATGTTTCCTTAGTATAGTATGAAGCACAAATAGTTTCCGGACAGTCAATACTTCACTATCAAAATACAGTTGAGTTGTTGGGTACCTATACGGTTTATGAAACATAACTTTCAAAACCGCTCTTTGTGCTCTTTCAAGCTTTAAAAGTGAAGTTTTATCAGCACCCCCCCAACAGACTATACAGTAAGAAAGTAAAGACTGGCACAGAGCGTAGTATACCAGCTTAAGAGTGGTTACATCGGCAGATTGCCTCAAGTTTCTAAAAATATAGATAAGCACCCTTAATCTCCTGACTAAATAATCAATTTGAATATGCCAGTTTAGAAATTGATCTATGTAGACACCTAGGTATCGAATGCAGGTGGATACACAGAGAGATGGACAGGAACAATGGGAAGAAGGGTTTAAGCAAGAGTGAACTTTGACATTAATAGGGTCTTCAGGTTGGGAATATTGTGAAACTGAGAAGGGCATAATTTTGGATTTCTCTGCATTCAATGTTAGAAGGTTTTTTGAGAACCAATCGCTAACTATATTGAGATCTGTCTGTGCTAATTGTGCAACTTCATTCCAGTTATCTCCATGAATCAGTAAAACTGTGTCATCAGCATATGCAAAGACTGAGCAATTTTTAAGGGAAAGGAGGCAGAGGTCATTTATATAAATGAGAAATAATGTTGGACCGAGAATGCTCCCCTGGGGCACCCCGTATTCTATTTTAGCCTCTCTACTAGTGATATTCTCTATCTTGACACACTGAGAACGATCTTGAAGATAGCTCTCAAAGAGTCTCAAAGCATGCCCACGAATTCCGATATTACACATCTTCGCCAAAAGTATAGGAACAGAGACCGTGTCAAATGCCTTACTTAAATCTAGGAAAATACCAAGGCATTTCCTTTTACTATTTAGGTGCTTAGTCACAGCATCGGAGAGAGCAGACACAGCATCCTCAGTGGAAACACCTGAGCGGAAACCATATTGATTATGCGCTAAGATATTATTTGCATTCAAGAATTTAACCAGGCGACCATTCAAAAGTTTCTCTAATATCTTAGAGATTGCCGGAAGTACAGAAATAGGCCGGTAGTTATTTACGGAGTCTCTGTCTCCACTCTTATAGATAGGATGGACTACAGCCTTTTTTAGAGCATCAGGGAAAACTCCGGTATTGAAAGACATATTACAAATATGTACAATAAGCGGGGCTAAAACATGGCGGGTCACCCTGAGTACTCTACTCGATACAGAGTCTATTCCAACCGAACAATCATTTCGCAGATTCACAATAATAGATTCAATTTCTTGAATATCCGTATCAAATAGAGCAATGGAATTGATATAGTTTTTTGGTGTTACAAATTGCATGCAGTCTGTCGATAACGATTTTTTTATTTTTGTTGCTAAACTTTTTCCCACATTTACGAAGAAATCATTTATGGAGTCAATGGATTGCGATAAAATTAAATCACGTGCGGGAAGGGTTTGGCGTTTAGTGTAAGTTACAGTTTTGATGACTTCCCAAGTAGCTTTAATATTATTTTTGGCTTTGGCAAATTGTTCTTTTTCATAATTGCGTTTAAGTTTCCGTAGGAGAGCATTGCAAAAGTTCCGGTATCTATGATAGGTAAGTTTCAAAATGTGATTATCAGGCTGAGATTTAAGCTTTTTATGCATGCAGTCTCTGTTTCTTATGCATTTGATTAGACCGCAAGAGATCCAGGGCTTTATATTCCGGTATTTTTTAGATACTTTAGTTTTACGAGTGTGCTTACATATAATTCCTGAGACTGTTGAGACAAGAATGTTTGTTGCTTCATTAGCATTTGTGGAAAATAAAACATTGGAGAAATCTGCCTGCTCAATGTCATGTATAATCGAGGTATAGTCAACCACCGTTCTTGTTATGCACGGCTTCAATTTGGGCCCATCTGTAACGACACTTAACAAGACTGGTTCGTGATCAGTTATGTGCGATTCTATGACAAGAGTAGTGGCTACCTTATTTGTTTTTAAAAAGATATGATCTAAGCAGTTATTGATACGGGTCGGATACAAATGAGCTGGAAGTAAGCCTTGTGATGCAGTAAAATTCAAATACTCCTGAGAAAGTCGGTCTTTATTGTTATTTTTAATGTCTATATTTATGTCACCGATTAGAAATATTTGATTGCATTTTTTCAAGAATGAAAGGACATCACCTAAGCTGTTCAGAAATCTGTCGATAAAATGGTAGGATGGAGATCTATACAGGGCAATGACAGCTGTATCGTCATTTATTGTGCAAACCAGGCAGTTGGAATCATTAAATTCAGGTTCTATAATTTTACAATTTAAATTATGTTTTGTGTAAATAACGATACCATCATTTTGATTTCTTAAGTTCATAGTTAGGTGTGATTGGTATCCCTGTAAAGTGGGGATTATTGTTGTCTTACTCAGCCAACATTCAGTTAATATAATGACATCACAATCGAAGTGAAGTTGTTGAAGCAAAACTGTAAATTCATCGAAGTTTTTGTTGATACTGCGGATATTGAGGTGTATTATATTCAAATTTCCATTAATGTTTTTAACTAGTTTGTGGCAGTCAACTATTGGTACTTTGAAAGACTTAGAAACCTGATAATTATCAAGATCAGAAATAATATTCAGTGTATCAACCATTTTTATATAAAGAATGTATTTGTAGGGCATAAGTAGCAAGACATAAAGTTTTTACATTGACTTGTAAAGGGGATTTGACACTTAATTTAATTTGTAATTTAACTAACAGCAAAACAAAGCAAAATGAAAAGTATGTAGGAATGTTAATGAATTTGTGTGGTAGTAAATAATGTAAAAGTGTATGTGAGTAGAGTATGTGAGTATAATGGAGTATGGCAAAACTACCATTAAGACAGTTAAGAGATATTTTCCATTTAAAAGTAATTAAACAATTTAAAACAATTACGATAACCAAAGTAAACATTAGCGTTATTGTAACAGTATACCATCTAATTTTATGACATAAAATGAGGCAAACATAGTTAATATTTGTATTTATGCCGCTCCGTAGTCAATCCGCTCTCTGTTTTAGTTTATTTAAGTCCGAGTCTGATTTAATAAGTATAGCAGAATCACCCTCCTTTTTCCGCATTAATATTCTACCGTTAGCTGTCCAGCAAAAAGCATACCCGTGAGACTTTGCGTGCACACGTGCCAGATAAAATAATTTCCTTTTATTAGCAGTTAATGCTTCCGAAATATAAATTGGCGTGCATTGGCCAGGTAGCTGGATATCAGAAGTTGACAGCTTGTGTCCGCCCTTATTATGGTTTTTGTATGCATGTAGCAAAGATTCTTTCGCGATAACCGTCGTTAAATCTACGACGATAGTGCCAGAGTCAGGTGATTTTTTTGATTTAGCTCGGAAAATGTCTCGAATATCGGGCACTTTTAGCTCATTCTGTAGAAATGCACTGGCTTTTATGACTGTTTCGCAAAGAGTAGTTTTATTTTCGTTCTGGTTTACAGGTATATTCCGAAATTCTATGCAGGATGATTTGATCGAACTTTCCAAATTTTCAATTTTTTCCTCAAGAACCTGTATGTAGGCCATTTTCTCTATGTTTGCACTGTCCAAGCTTTTCAATTTTCCCATTATTTCATCGTAAGATGTCGATACAAAGTCTACGGACTTACGCAACTCAGAACATTCGGCTTTGATTTCATTTACCGTGCTCAAAAAAGCAGCGTACCTTTTATCTTGCTTTGCAGTAAATTCCATGAGTATGCTTTTAATTTCTGCCGTGAACTGGCTAATATCTTCACCATGTTGAAATTTCCGTTTGAACCTCTGTGTTATGTTCGAGGCGAGATGTTGCGGGGATGTTGATTTGGGTGCATCAGGCTCTGAGTCATAGAGTAATTCCGTTGGTTTACTCGGTGGGGTTCTCTTTAGAGACATGATCTTAAAGCTTTTACTCAATTATAAAATAAATAAAAATTATAGAAGGTTAGCTCCGTTCCTTGAGAGTGTATGAGATAAATGTTCTTCTTATTTAAAGTCAACGGGAACTTTGCAAAGAAAATTAAAAAGCAAAAAGTACACTGTTTGACTCTGGATCGAACTTGAGCCACCTCGCACGTAAGTTAAGCGCAGTAGCCGCTAGGACACCCGCTGATAGGTCACAGCCCCGCGCTCGCGAATTTCATACGGCTTTTGTGTTATTGAGAATAAATAAAATGTTTCTTTGGGAAAGTTGTTTGTAATCATGAGTACAATCACGTGTTTAAGTATCGGTCACTAATTACCAGTCACCCTATATATTGGGAAGCTTGATTTTTGTTGAATCATCCAATGACTTCTCCCGCTCTTCGCGCATTCTTTTCTTACTTGACAGTTTCTCCTTCCACCAGATTTGAAAAGTTTCTAATTTAATTAATTTTGAACGGATCTGAAAATTTACTTATATACGATAAAGATATTGAAGTAAACAAAAAATTAGCAAATACCCTATTGTAGTTAATAGACGGTGAAAGAGATGTGTTGTGAGCTGTGATGTAGTTTTAGTAAGTTCATCCTAAGTATTCATAAGTAACAAAAGATTTTCTAAGGTTGTGTGTAAGAAATCGTGCTTTTGCCAGAAATTACGAGGTAGCGATTAAAGAACCACTTGTCTATCTTAAAAGCGTTAATTATATGTGGAAGGAAAACAGCAGTCTTCTTTTCAAACATCAGACCCTAGATTTGAAAGACAGTTCTGAGCTTTTGGATCGCTGGTGATGGCTTTGAGTTGTCTTCTATTATTCTTGTAAATTTCAATTTCCCATGGCTTTAGTATTTGAATTGGCTGTGAAATAATGTTTCCATTTATTTTTGCTCATAACACAGCACCTTCTTCCATCTTTGGTGAGCCTTTGTATCTTCCTACCACGACTTCTACTACGTACCTTAATCTGCGGCTTCTCCCACTGCTCAATATTGGACTCCTTGATCTCGAAGTAGACTCGTTCAATACGCTTGGAGCCACCCATGATCTCGATGCGGCCCAGGAACGGCTCGAAGTAGTTCAGCACCGAGCCTGCTGTCTCTAGGAAACGGGCCAGCCTGGGGGTAAGACAGAGGTTTTACACAAGTTGTAGGCATTTGGAGAAAATGTTACAATAGAGTGTTTTTTTGTTTCTTTATACTGCACGGCATTCTGTTTCTGTAATGTTAGAGAGAGAAAAACCTTTCCTTCCATATTTCCATTGGTGAATCAATAGTATAACCAGGTTTAGAAATAATGTATGATGTCAGAGTTCAATATTAACACTCTTTTTAATCCGCTTTTATTTGCTTTACCTGTAGGTAACTAACTAATATGAAAAAAATTTTTAGAAGTATTTGATTTACTTCCCGGTTTCTTATTGAGCTGAAATTTTGCAAAAAATTCAAAAATGTATGGTTAGCTAAGTGACGTCATTATAAATCCAATATGGCGGACTCACAAAGATGGTGGACTAAATATTTTTTTGCATTCCCATGATCATCTGCCCGCGCCTTTTCCCAACTATCTTGGGGTCGGCTTCCAGTCTAACCGGATGCAGCTGAATACCAGTATTTTACATGGAGCGACTGCCTATCTAACCTCCACAACCCAGATATTGGGTAATACGATACCTTTTGGTAAGACTGGTTGTCAGACTTTCGGGCTTCTGACGACCCGTAACGACTGTCAAAGATCCACGATTGACAGCCGGGAACAACGGCTTAACGTGCTTTCTGAAGCACGGAGGAGTCTCGGTATGTAAAGATGGTCACCCATCCATGGACCAACCCCGGCAAGCTCAGCTTAACCCGATGGATCGTCCCGTGCAGCTGTCATTACTTTAGCCACGTGGGTATCAAATAAATTGGTTTGCTAAGAAGACTCCAAAAACGTGTGTATTTTAGTTTTTTTTTAACTATAATATTTTATTTATTTGGGCATGAACTTGGTTGTTCGATACAGCTTTATGGTCTAGCAGCCATACAATTATTCTGACCGAATATCACGTAAATATAGCTAGCAGAGGGAGTTTTAAATCTCAGCAGGTAAGCTGACAAACTAATTAAGGTTAAAGCTCTAAAAAAAAAGATTTTTATTGCGGTATGGTTTGACTTTTGTCCTCAAATTCTCTTAATGTGAAGCAATGATTGAGCTCTATGATGGAAAGAACGTGCCTAGCGCGCTTTATGCCAACCTCAGATTTTTTTTTTACTTGGCCCTGCGGACGGCGAGCAGTGGGTAGCTCGCCGTCCGATCAGCACCAGGCCCGAGAGTCGACGGCGCGTAGTGTATCACGCGCGCCGAACAAGAGTTGTCAGCGAAGCGTTGTCAAGAGATGAGTGTCAGCCACCACTGACGGGGCCCATCGTGGCCGGTGCCTGCATGCCTAAGGGTAGCGGATAAATTCTGAAAATGAGTTACCGCACCCCTGGGCACTCAGGCAGGGAAGGAACAGGGGTGGGTTTTAGTCAGTAAGAGTCTGACACGCCTTCCCGCTCCACCCAGAGCGGGAGAAGTCATGGGATGATTTACCAGCCCTCCAAAAAAAAAAAAACCTCTGAATTTAAGACTCATGCAGACGACTGACGACTGCGATAACTTATGCAGTACGTCATCGCTTACCATCACGTGAGATAGTGGTCAAACGCAAGCCTATCTGTATACATAAAGTTCAAAGTCCTGAGTGACTGATATATCAACGCACAGCCTAAACCGCTTGTCCTAGAGACATTAAATTTGGAGAGTGTGTTCTTTGCGAAGAGTAGGTATCCACTAAGGGTTTTTGGAAATTCTACCCTTAAGGGGATGCAAGTATATAGCGGGCGAAGCCGCTGACAAAAGCTAGTCAATAATAAAAATAAAACGCAACGTTTTGTCGGTACGGTTGGCGCAGTGGTTGTTCTATTGTTTGCTGCGCGTGTGGCGGGTTCAATTCCTACACGGAAAAAATATTTGTATGGCCTACATATAGTTGTTCCGGGTCTGCGTGTCTTGTGATACAGCAGTCATTTCTAGCTTAGGACAAAGCTTTAAAAATAAACAATAATAGAGTACTTGTACAAATTGTAAATTACCTAGGCTCATTAGATATGTGTTGAGACAGATTCGTCAGCAATACATCAAGTTAAACCCGACCTCCTTAGCAGTCGCAGAAGTCGACAAAGTCTAGTATAGGTATATCTTCTTAATACAATATATCTTACCTATGCTCATTGGGCATGTGTTCAGACAGATTGGTCAGTAACACGGTCAAGTTAAACTCGACCTCCTCAGCAGTCGTAGAAGTCGACAAAGTCTGGTATAGGTATATCTATCTTAATACAATCTGGGCTCATTAGGCATGTGTTCAGACAGATTGGTCAGCAACACAGCCAAGTTGAACTCGATCTCCTTAGCGGTCGCAAAAGTCGAAAAAGTCTAGTATATATCTTCTTAATACAATATATCTTACCTAGGCTCATTAGGCATGTGTTCAGACAGATTGTTCAGCAACACAGCCAAGTTGAACCCAATCTCCTTAGCAGTCGTAGAAGTCGACAAAGTCTAGTATAGGTATATCTTCTTAATACAATCTGCGCTCATTAGGAATGTGTTCAGAAATATTGGTCAGCAACACAGTCAAGTTGAACCCGATCTCCTTAGCGGTCGCAAAAGTCGACAAAGTCTAGTATATACCTTCTAAATACAATATATCTTACCTAGGCTCATTAGGCATGTGTTCAGACAGATTGGTCAGCAACACAGCCAAGTTGAACCCGATCTCCTTAGCGGGCTCGTGGAAGCGGTCGCGGAAGCCGATGTAGTCCAGCTTGCCGTCGTGGTTCGTTTCACAGCAAGCTAGCAGGAACTCAATCTCCTCACTGTGAAAAGATGATGCGGATTTTGTTATTATCTGTAAATATGGCCAACTATTTTCAACGAAAGCTTGCGTGTATCTGTATAATTTATCAGCTATCATACAGAAACACGCAGGTCAAGGCAAGGAGGAACGAGACAACAAATTCAGAATCAAGTTATAAGCTAAAAATCCCCACTAAGTATTCGCTGTCCGCTGCGTTAAATATGAAAAGAACTGGCCAAGTGCGTGTCGGATTTCACACATGAAGGGTAAAGTATACGTAATAATAAACATTATCAAAAAATCAAGTTCATAGGGTAACGGGAATTTAAAAAATTCTTCGTAACAAAATTTTGTGACAGACAGACGGACACGTGAGTGACAATAATAGGGCTCCGTTTGGACCCTTCGGGTACGGAACCCTAAAAACGAAATATGACTTGACACCCTGACCCAAATATAACGTGTTTAACCCATGAAATCATTGATTCAATGTGTCAGTATTTCTGCCTCGCTGATTGCTTCTTTAGAGGCGTTACTCAAGTCTTCTAGGGTGATAGGACATTTGGATCACTCCAGGAATTGGGTCATAGTCTGGGCACCCCACTCGCACTCGGTGTTTGAGGCTGAAATCCTACAAACCGAAGCAAAATACAAAACAAAGAATCCACTCACGGCGTATAACTCTTCTGCTGCTCCATCTTCTCCTTGAAGTCCTTGGGCAGCACCCACCCATCACTGTTGGCATCTATCTCCTGGAAGCTGGCGCTAGACGTCAGGTCCTTGAGCTTAAGGAACATGTCGAAGTACTTCAGGATCAGCTCCACGTTGGAAGCGGATTCGACGAGAGTGTCCACCATTTGTTTACCGATTGTGCCTGAGAGATGGGAAAAAGAATTTATATTAGTGTGACATAAAACATGGAACCTTATTATTAACAAGAGCTAGTCGGATTCACGCGCAAAGGGTTCCGAACAAATCATATTTTTGGGTGAGGGGAGGGGGGGGGGGGGGAATGATCATTTTACATCTATTTTCTTAAATAACTTCAAAATTATATATTTTAAAATTATGAAAAAAATATATACGAGACCCTCACAACGTGCCCTTTCATTTGATATGTCGCACGACACAGTTTGAAAAACTTTGATTTTTAATTTTCCGATTTTCACCCCAAAAGACGTGACCCCCATATTCCAAATTAATTAATTTAGGGTACACGTCTGGGTACGGGTCACCGATATTCATGTGTGTACCAAATTTCAACTCTATCGGTCCAGCAGATTCAGAGCAAATTGGCTGTGACAGACGTACAGACAGACAGACAGACACACGAGTGATCCTTTATGGGTTCCGTTTTTCATTCGGACTTTCGGAACCCTAAAAATATGAATTACTATTGATTAGTTGAAACACTGATTACCAGGTCTTAAATTCAAAATTTTCGATAGAGAATTTGAGTTTCGTTAATTACTATTTAAACTAAGCTAAGCACATGGTTAGCGAGTTTTATAGACAAGGCTGATAAAATCACTAATTATTTAATAACTGTAGTAGCTATAAACATGTGAAATGAATGTACGTCGTTCTATTTCGAGTTTAGTGGAACATTTATGATGAGACTTCTTGACCTCCACACAAGAGTGAGGTAGTCCGTTTCGTCAAGCATCCTGCGCATTGGCTCAGTGTGGCCAGAGGTTTGTTTCAGTTATTAAAATAACCGATTCGGATGCTATGACAGAAAAGTTACATCGATCATTTTCAAGTTTTTTTTTTCAGTCAATTTACTGCTGGGAACAGCAAAGTTTTAACACAATTCAAATTATTTTCCCATGTCCTATCTTACGATAACATGGAGAGAAAGTGAGAGTTGCTAACTCCGGCCTCAAACCTTTCTCTTTGCTTCTACTATTGACCTAATTCAATCAATCAATCAATTATTATTATAGGACTACTTTTATTACATTGGGTTTACCTGTAAAAATAATTGTATGTGTACTAAATAAATAAATATTTTGACTAGCCAGTGAAGCAGGGGAACATTCTACATCAACTTCCATACAAACTTTTTCCTGACAATTACGAACACATGAAAAAAAAAATTGCCAAAAATGTTTTTTTCTTTGTTTCAAAAATTCATTCGGCAATTGATTTTTATTTATATACAGAAGAAGATTTTAGTACTTTGGCACTTAATTCCGTTTTGAATTATGACACGGTCTTTTTTTTACTCTTCACCACCTTGTTGACTGGAAGAGCGGTACCTAGTCATTAAGTGCGCCTTTGTGCATGAAGTCTAAACCACTACGTATGTGTATTATATTTCTTCGTTATTTTACACTGACTTCCGAAATTAAAGTTATTTTTATCGTCGTTTTTGTTCAGTTTTTCAAAAAGCGCTGAAGCAATTTCGATAAAATTTATATGTGACCACCTCGGGAGTATATTCTTTCTGATAAAAAAAGAATTTTGAAAATCGGTAAACAACTGACAGAGAAATCGGAGGACATACATAAAAAAAAGCATACACACAGTCGAAAATAGAACCTCCTCCTTTTTCGAAGTCGGTTAAAAAGAAAAAAGTCCCCCGCCGCGCGCCATGTCTGTCTGTCTTTTCGCGATAAACTCAAAACTTATTGAACGGATTTTCATGCGGTATTCACCAATAGACAGAGTGATTCATAAGGAAGGTTTAGGTATAAAATTTGTACCCGAGCGCAGCTGTGGCGGGTCGTTACTAAAAAAAATTCTCACCATTAACAACATTTCCTTCAAGCATAGACAACATCATGGTGATCATGTCTTTCTGCAGGTTGAGGAGCTCCTTCAGCAGGTCCACTTGAGAGGAATGCTTGGACAGCTTGTCTTGCATGTGAGAGAAGAGGAACAGGAAACCGCCCACTGCGTCCCATAACCTGAGGAAGAAAGATGTTGGTTAGTATTGAATTAGGGAAATATCATCATGTCTGTATGCTCTGAGAGATCGGGCAGGGGAGTATAGTATGTATATACCTACATGGTCTTAGTTAGGAAGTGTAGTATGTACCTTTTTTTTTGGTGTGGGAAATTTTCCTATAACATCTCTGCTCTGGGTGGAGCGAGCGGGCGTGTCAGACTCTTATTGACTAAAATCCACCCCTGTTCCTTCCCTGCCTGAGTGCCCAGGGGTGCGGTAACTCTGTTTCGAATTTATCCATGACCCCTGGGCAGAGTATGTATCCCGCTATAGCCCCAGTTAAGATAAAACAGGCAGATATACTTATATATAGCGTCCAAAAAAAACCCGTCTGCAAAACAAGCCAAACAAGTTACTTTTAATGCAGTCTGAAGCAGTAGGTGGCATATAATTTGATTTTGAACTAAAACAAATACCACCAACTACATCAGAATGCTTGAAAAGTAACTTGTTTGGAACTTTTTAGTTGCAGTCAGGTTTTTAGGGTTCCGTACCCAAAGGGGACCTTATTATTAAGACTCCGCTGTCCGTCCATCTGTCTTGTCTTTCCGTCTGTCACCAGGCTGTATCTCATGAACTGTGATAGTTAGACAGTTGAAATTTTCACAGATGATGCATTTCTGTTGCCGCTATAACAAAAAATACTAAAAAAACAGAATAAAATAATATTTAAGTGGGCTCCCATACAACAGACATGATTTTTTTTGCCGTTTTTATAGACAATGGTACGGAACCCTTCGTGCGCGAGTCCGACTCGCACTTGGCCGGTTTTTTAAAACTCTTAATTTTTTTATTTCCTGCGTTTTATTGATTTACAATTTTGAAATCGCCTCCTCAAGCCCTTCATTTTGATATCCCACATGACCACGTCACAAAAGATATGACCACACTTACCTAACTAATGGAAGCCGCCATTTTTTTCTTCAAAATTCATCATCATCTGCCTAGTCTTTTCCCAACTATCTTGGGGTCGGCTTCCAGTCTAACCGGATGCAGCTGAATACCAGTATTTTACAAGGAGCGACTGCCTATCTGACCTCCACAACCCAAAAAATCAAAATCCATATAAAAAACAAAAGTCTTCAAAATTCATATAGCCTATTATTGTGTCAGCTGTCTAAGTATGTTTCGGCTGTCAAGACTAATCCAATAGTACCTCATTTATTAAAAACCATCGAGCTGTTTAGGCTATCTGTAGCCTAAACAGGCTACATACATATATGGCTCTGGATGGGGAAATAGACATACATACATACATACTCCCGAAAAACATTAGCCTCCTTTTGGGGCAGTCGGGTAAAAAGCACCAAAAAGTGCAACAGACAACGCTCAAAAGACGCTTCTCATGACTGATAGTGCCATCCCTTTTTCAAACTGGAATCACGATGGCATTATTACTTCATAGCACGACAAACTTTATGAACAAAAACCGGCCAAGAGCGAGTTGGACTCGCGCGCAAAAGGTTCCGAACAAATCATATTTTTTTCAGGTTTTTTTTAAACTGCCTCCTCCTTATAGGTTTTCCAGTAAAGAGCTACTATCTGTATTTTTATCAAAATTTTAGGCCCAGTCATTTCGGAGATAGGGGGAGGGGGAATGGTAATAAAATAAATATATATAAATATATATATAAATATATATAAATATTATATATTCGAGACCCTCACAATGTGACCTATCATTTGATATGTCGCACGATACAGTTTGAAAAACTTTGATTTATAATTTTTCGATTTTCACCGCAAAAGTGACCCCCATATTCCAAATTTATTTATTTAGGGTACACGTCCGTGTTTGGGTCACAGATATTCATGTGTGTACCAAATTTCAACTCTATCGGTCCAGCAGATTCGGAGAAAATTGGCTGTGACAGACGGACAGACACACGAGTGATCCTATAAAGGTTCCGTTTTTCATACGGACTTGCGGAACCCTAAAAACAGTAAAACAACGATACTTACTTACAAAAATGCAATAGTGATTGCACTTTTGTAAGCAAGAGTTGGAAGGCCTGGAACAAGGTGGACCGATGACCTGGTGAGGGTCGCGGGTAGCCGATGGATGCGAGACGCACAGGCCGGTCATTGTGACGACACTTGGGGGAGACCTATGTCCAGCAGTGGACGTCTTTCGGCTGAAATGATGATGATAATGAAGCAAGTCGTTGTTTTGGTTGGTTATATCGCGATAGTTGGTCATTACCACCTGCTGCCCTACCATGACGTCTTAAAACCATCTTCTTTTCGGTGAGAGAAAAGGATAGTGCTATTCGTCCTGTATAACGACGTCTCTCTCTCTCACCGAAAATATGATGGTTCTAAGACGTCATGGTAGGGCTGCTGTAAAAGATTTTCCACTTATTTTGTTTGACCTTGAAATATAACCAGCTAGATTTGGGTGTAATATACCCTCTTGCCTTCTCCTTCGCAGAATATAAGTGTGGTTTTATGAAAGGTCAAGTACTATGAAAACAATAAGGTTGACAACTAAAAAAATCTAATTAGTTCGTCAGTTAGATTAAAATATTGGAGACGTATTTTTTCTTTTGTCACCTTAACGAAAACAAACTTTTTACAAAAAAAAAAAAAAACAACCGACTTCCAAAAAAAAAAATACACTAAAAATTAAAAAAAATACTTTGATTTCGGAAGTCGGTGTTTGTATTTTATTTCTTCGTTATTTGACACCGACTTCTGAATATACAGTAATTTTTTTTAAATTTTTAGTGTATTTTCTTTTTTGGAAGTCGGTTGTTTTTTTTTGTAAAAAAGTTTTTTATTTTTCACTTTTTAGTTGATATACCCCAGAACTAAAAACCTCAGAGTTTTGGAGAAAAGCAAAACGTCATCTATGTATACGTATTTTTTGTTTTCGATAATATTTATGTGGGACCAGCTCGGGAGTATATTCTTTCGGATAAAAAAAAAAAACAATTTTGAAAATCGGTCCACTGCTGACAGAGAAATCGGAGGACATACAAAACAAAAAAAAAAACCGTCGAACATAGAACCTCCTTCTTTTTCGAAGTCGGTTAAAAATGAAGACGATACAGTGGGTTGAAATTTCGGATGACGTCACACTTAAGTTAAAATTATACCACTTTTTACTCAAAAGTGACGTAACAAGCCCCCACTCCTGAACTTTGATGCGTTGTATCTTTGTAATTTTTCATTAATTTGATAAAGCAAAAAATACGTGTCGGCGTATACCTGGAGTGAGCCAAAGCCTGTTGATTCTGCGTACAGGGACCCTGGATGACTTCAGTGAGGGTGTTGAACACTTGGGACGCGACGCCTATCGCTTTGAAGAAGTTCGCTTTACCGGCCGGGTCGATCAGTTCCTAAGGAGAAGAAATAAGGGCACTGGTATTTTGGATATTCTCAGGACCACATTTAACATGGGAGATATTATAGTGTACAAGTGTATGGTCAGAGATCGCACAAGACAGAGAGGTTTAGAATGTCAATGGAGAGGCTTTGAGAAGAGGGGCAGGCTAGCAAAAAAAAAAACCGACTGTAAAAAACAACTAAAAATTACCAAACAAGTCACTTTTCAAGCAGTCTGATTCAGTTGGTGGCTGTTTGAGTTCAATTATAGATTTCATTTTCAACTTTTTAGTTGTTTTTTACACCCGGGTTTTTTTTTCTACATGTAGGTAGTGAGATATATTTTTGGAATCGCCTTTTCGTTTCCTTTAGTTTGATACCTCAACACTATCATGTCATAAAAAATACGACCTCACTAACCTATTTTTAAAAAAAAAAAAAATTATAGCCTATGGAACTTCGGCAGCTATATCCAATCTAATCATACCTCATTTGTTGAAATCCATCCACCCGTTTAGGCTACAGCGCATGCCAAGGAAAACGACATACAAACACACATACATACATACTCTCGAAAAACATTACCCTCCTTTTGGGGCAGTCGGGTAAAAGAGGGTATGCACAAACATAGGTCCAGAGTCTCATCCCTTACTCTCATAGTCCGCTGGGACAGTAGTTATTTTAGTTCGATTGTTGATTTCATGTCACAACTGCATCGGACTGCTTGAAAAGTGACTTGTTTGGCACTTTTTAGTTGGTTTTTACAGTCGGGTTTTTTAAATTTTTAAATTTCCTAAATTTCAGTGAGTTATATTTTTGGAATCGCCTCCTCGAACCCTTTATTTTGATACCCCACTTAATATAGTTCGTGGACTTCATTTTTTTTCTTTTTCACAATATAACGTCTGGTTATCGCCATAATGTATTTAGATTACTGCCATGTCTTTAGTAGCACTCGCAAGGTTAAGACAAATCAATTGACGTGCGAATTATCAAAATCGGCCCACGCGTTTGGTCTCTATAGTTCCACAAAGGAACAAACATACATATATACATAGGCTGATAAACACATTACCCTCCCTTGCATCGCGGAGTCGGGTAAAAAATAGAGGGTTAAAATAGGATACCTTGCTAGAGTAATGCCAGTAGAAGTCCATGATAGACTCCTGGAGTCGCAGCAAGTAATCCACAGTACAGATGACCACGTTGACAGTCGTCGTGTTACCGGCTTGTGTTCTGAGGTAGTTCTGCCAGTCTGTGGGAATGAATTAAGGATCAAGAATGAGACAAGAAATTGTTTAATCATGGCCACAAGTATCTACATTTCAGCGAAAACAAAAAAAAAAGTTTTAAATTTCAATTGCAATTGAAATAATTTGTACTTAATTTAATGGTAATTTAATAATTTAATTTTGTAATATTTTTATTTTTTTATAAGGGCCATTAGGCCTCAAGTAAAAATGATTTCATTTTGATTTGATTTTAAACTTATTAATTAATTCGTTCACGCACTGAAAAGATTAATGTGCGTTTTGTGCCCAGCACGCGTGGCATGACCAATTCTATCTCAATTCTACAGAGAATAGACAAAGTTCTTTTTATCAAACTTGACATCTTTTCTGCCCGAGCATCATGCTTTACATTGTAAACTTTTGTCGACTGACGAATAGAAACATTTATTCTCTTCAGTTTTAACATCGCCATGCTTAGGACGGTAGAAATCTTACTACAATCTGTCATTTTGTCTATTCTTCCGTCGACAAAACCCGTTACTATGGTGGTCATGCTCTGCGTACAGAGCTGAATCAAGTTGTGGCTATGTCGTGTGAAAGGTCATAGTAACAGCTTTATTTTATTGTACAGCATCAACAGTCAGACATGTGTAAAAAATGAAGTGTGACTGATTAATTTTATTTATTATATAGGTACTAGCGACCCATCTCGGCTTCGTACAGGTGCATTTTTTTTCGATTTCTTTAGTTTTTCTTTCATACAAACCTTGTCCTGACAATTACAAACATAACAAAAAAAGAATCAGCAAAATTGGTGCAGCCATTCTGAAGTGATGCGCTTACTACATTCGGCAATTGATTTTTATTTATAGATATATCATCAATATAGCAGATGATGTTTCCATTCCTTGTACCTAACTTCGACTTTTGGCGTAATAGAAAAAAAAAAGTAATTTAGTGGTGAACGGAGTACTGAGTATGGAGTCCATACAAAAACGTCCATTGTCCTTTGATTGTAAACAGGCTAACGGTCTTCTTACGTGGTAAATAGGGTGTTCATTACGTATATAACAATCAACATTAATTCCCGGTCGAGCGTTGAAAATCTAAAAGCATATTTTTATTTCGGCATTAATTTAGGTGTCTAGTTTTAATGAAAACGTACATTAGAGACATAGAGCCGATTTCCCTAATGAAACTAATCGCGATTAGTTTAAACTAAACTCAGTTCATGCGTTTAATCGAGATTAGAGTTTCATTTTGGGTTTCACCGAAAACTGGGCGTTTAGAATTTAAACTAAGTTAAGCTTAAACTAGTTTAGTTTGTAGTAATGAAACGCAAAATTAAGCTCTAATCTCGATTAAACGCATAAACTGAGTTTAGTTTAACTAATCGCGATTAGTTTCTTTAGTGAAATCGGCCCATAGTCAGCAGCTATCAGTTGAAGGTTTAAGTTAATATTTTCCCCATATCATTCCATTACAAAAATCTATCTTTAACAGTCATAAATACTAAGAGGTTACTGACCCAAGTTGTGTCCTTCACAGGTAAGTTGTATGAACCTGAAGAGTGCACACGTGAATTCTGCGTCGTGCATGTTCTTCTCACCAGCTGCGCCTTCCAGACCAACTCCCAAACCTGTAATAGGAATTAGACATGATTATGATAAAATTTAAGACCGTAATGATTTGCTATGCAAATTAAACGGCCAGTTTTCTGTTTACGATTATGTGAACCCCTGATGAAGTTATATTTGTTCCCGCAAAAGATTCACAGTATTTGACGATGTCCTATTCAAATAATTAAATCAGTAGCAAAAGTTCGCCCTAAAAATAAACTTAAGGTTGGCCCTGGTTGCCGATTCTTTGGAGAACTCAGATGTTATAGTTCATAGTTAACGGATAAAAACAGGCAAACTACATTGTCAGGTGACAATTTAGTTATGGCAATGTACTCTCCCTAGTGTGAGCAGTGGTGGCCCAGTGTTAACGGCCGCGACTTACAAGTTACGAGCATGTCTCAGTTTGGGAGTCGTTGTCTAATTATAATGCCTCTGTACATTCACCTCACAAAAATTAAAGTATGTTTCTTGTAACGTTTTTGTACTTTTTTTGAAGAATAAATTATTCAATTCAATTCAATTTATTTATTTGTGAACATAGGTTACAATAGGTGTTACAGTCAAGTACATTATGATCTCTATGTCCTACCACTTGATGGTGTACAAATAATAATATCAATAATTGATATTATATTAATTGATTTATTGTTATTATTATTATTATTAGTTGTAGGCCGTGAGTTCAAACCCAGGCAGGCGCTTTACTTTGTGTAAATAATTTCATCACCACTGCTCTGAAAACGGTGAAGGAAAACATCGCGAGGAAACCGGCATGTCCTAGAACCAAAAATTCGAAGACATATGACATCTACCAATTGCAAAGCATTGGGCCCGCGTGGTGGATTACGGTCCACAACATCTCACAGAGAGGAGGTCTGTACCTCAGCAGTGGGGACATTAAAAGGTTGATGATGATGACTCTCCTTAGCTCAGCATCATCATCATGTCAGCCAAAAGACGTCACTTTTGGACATACGCCTCCCTCAAGTGTCGCAACAACGACCGGACCTTTGCATCTCGCATCCATCGGCTACCCGCGACCCTCACCAAGGCATCGGTCCACCTTGTGGGAAGCTTTCCAACGCTGCGTATTCCAGTACGCGGTCACCAACCGGGCCTGCGGACGGCGAGTAGCGGGTAACTCGCCGTCCGATCAGCACCAGGCCCGAGAGTCGACGGCGCGTAGTGTTCCACGCGCGCCTCAAAGAGTTGTCAGCAAAAGGACGGGGCCTGCCACGGCCAGTGCCTGCCCGGGGGTGGAGGATAAATTCGAAAGAGTTACCTCGCCCCCGGGCGCGTAGGGCAGGGAGGAACAGGGGTGGGTTTTAGTCAGTAAGATTCTGACACGCTCTTCCGCTCCACCCCAGAGCGGAAAGAGTCATAAGATGATTTCCCACCCCCCAAAAAAAAAAAAAAAAAACGCGGTCACCAATATATAATTTTTCAGCCCCTGCCCGCTGCCGCTTAAGTTCAGCGATTCTGCGGGCTATGTTGGTAACCTTGATTCTCCTGCGGATATCTTCATTATTCGATCACGCAAGGAAACGCCGAGCATTGTCCTCTCCAATGCCCTTTGGGCGACTTTAAGAATTCTGATAAGGCCAATTTCCCCATCCCCCTCTTTTTAGCTGCTGAACATTAACTTTCATCGTGAATAGAATAAGTTATAACAAACCTTCAGCCTTAGTGTTTCTCTCGAAGGCGTCCAGATCCAGTACGGAGCAAGAGTTCATGAGGCCAGCTATCGACGTGAAGAAGCCCACATCTTTCTTGTCTTTCAAGTGGTTCAGCATACCCTGGAGAACAAAGTGCACGAGATTACTTGACGTGAAAAAATCTGCTCGTCTCAGGAGGCTGTCAGTAACTGAGTAAAGATGGTATTACTGCATGGGAAAGTACTGGTTTTAATGACAAAATTATTTTTAATTATAATTTTGTAAATAATTTATTAATAACATTTTTACACGTCAATATTTTGTCAGTTTAAACTAGATGAGGATGAGTAAGAGTTTGGTTTTAAAGTAATAGACGAAAAATTGCTCTGATAGTTTTGTTTTCTCATTTGATGAATACTCTGTTTCGAACATCAATACATGATACTCTAATAAATAATGTAGAATATTATTATGTAGTGGGGATTTGAAATGGAAAAAAACTTTTTTACAAAAAAAAAACAGCCGACTTCCAAAAAAGAAAATATACGAAAAATTAAAAAAAATACTTTAATTTCGAAAGGCGGCGTTTGTATTTTATTTCTTCGTTTTTTGACACCGACTTCCGAAATTAAAGTAATTTTTTAATTTTTAGTGTAAAAAAGTTTTTTATTTTTCACTTTTTAGTTATACCCCAGAACTAAAAACCCCAATAAAATGGAACGTGGAATTTAAACATACTCGTAATTTCAGAAAACAAAAACGTCATCTATGTATACGTATTTTTCGTTTTTGTTTAGTTTTTCAAAAAGCATTTTCGATAAAAGTTATATGACCACCTTGGGAGTATATTCTTTCAGATAAAATAATAAAAATAATCGGTCCACAACTACCAGAGAAATCGGTGGACATACATAAAAAAAACATACATACAGTCGAACATAGAACCTCCTCCTTTTTCGAAGTCGGTTAAAAAATAAATGCCTCGGGCGTTATTTGAAACTTACCATCTGTATATCAATATTGCCTCCCCGGAGTATAGAGATACCAAGCTGTAGCGTCTTCATGACCATCTCGCTGGGGAGGCCTTTGGACGCAGATATGTGCAGTAGCACCATTTCTGCCACACCCCGATCTGCGAGACGGGCTTGATGGAAGAGGAGTTTCTGTTTTTCCATTTCTTGTTCCTGTGTGTTAACAAGGTAAGTTTAGAACGCAATAAACATTTAATTGAAATAAGAAGAATAAAATCGTTTATAAACAAACTAGAGACCCGCCCCAGGTTCGCACGGGTACTTTGTTTTATACTATGTAGATATGCCAGGTTTCAACACAACGTATTCATCCACTGATGTCAGTGATATCCAAGATAAACTTGAAGTTCTCTTCTCTGTCATATTTATTGAAATCAAAATTTAGTCGTAGTTATTTGTAACATCAAAAAGATAACAGAGTTTACTTAAATACGTTCTAAATACATACCATAAACATATCCACTGTTTTCTGCGTGTAACATATAAATAATCTTTAAGAAAGTGTTATATAAAACCTTCAGATCCAAACTTTATTACCTGAACAATAGAGTAGCGTATCGTGTAGGACCGGTATTTGACTTTTTCGAAAGACATCGGAAGTTTTAAAATTAGACCTTATCTCATTTACAGAACAGGCTTTATTCTACTCGCTATGGTGTAGGTTTCCATTCGACATTCAACCCTATCTCTAACGAATTAAAGTCGTATTTTCACTTACATGTATCCTGCCTTCTTCGGCCTCCTACCTTCTTCCTATCTTCTCCACACGACTTCACTATGATATATTCCAACGAAACTCAACACTATTCCTAACACAATACAGTCTTATTTGCAGTAACTTACGTGTATACTGGCTCGGCCTTCGTCTTCAGCCTCGGGCTCCCCCCCTCCTTCCTCTTCTTCTCCGCCGCCTTCTTCTTCTTCTTCTCCGCATGATTTGGCTATGATGTGTGCATAAGACATGTATAGAGGATCCTCCTAGAAAGGTAAAAGATGTTTAGAAAAATGATCTGATGTGAATATATGGACGCTTTTTTTGTAAAATCACAGTATTTCTGTATCACCTTTTTTTCCTGACTTGTTAAAAGAAGAGAAAAAATTGCCTCTTTAAAATCATCCTTTAGGATTTAATTGAAAAATTAAGAATGTATTTGTAGATAGTAAATTGTTCCATAGCAAAGATAAAATGTGTTTGAAATAGTCAACGCGGCCCCTGGCACAGGCAAGTTTGATGATTTCCCACCCAAAAAGGGTATTCTTTACTGTCTAAATAATTCGATATAATCTCAATCCATCGCCAGCAACTCTAATATAAACTTAAGCGTTGTGTATTTTAAGTTGATTTTTATGTGATTTACATTTGTATTGAAAAGGCCATAAATAATATAAAAAGTTTGGGTACCAATTGAATTTGAACTTTGTATCTTTGACATTGGGTTTGTTGTAACAAAATTTGAAAACCATCTCTGATTATAAATATAGGTACCTAGTCAGTCAACCTCGGAACTGCTTCGAATGTTAAAATACAATAAAATGACCGTACCTGCAAAGCGCCGGATCTTTCAGTCATGGCGCCGCGGCAGAAGGTGGTGACTAACTGCGTTAGAGGGTCGGGCTTCTCTCCTTCTTCAACTACATCACTCTTCTTTAGCTCGGCGTCCTCGAATGATTGCTGAAAGAAAACATGCCTGTTATTTTACGTTTCATAGTTATAATTATTATAAGTTCTTTGGTCGCATTTCGAGTTAGTCACAGAATATTTTATTAAGATCTCACATTATGCTTTACGGGACAACATGGCCTCCATCAAAGCGAAGTAAATGTTGTAAACCGCAGCGCCTTAGGGCCGATTTCACCATTCGTTCAATAAACTAAGTTTTACTGAACTAAGCTTAGCGTAAAAAATAAAAACCATAAGAAAGATTATAGTGAGTTAATCTTAAAAGATAGACATATACTGTCGCGGACTTTTTTGTAGAACTTTAAAAGGAGAACAATTCCGTCCTACATATTTTTTTCGTAACTTAAACCGTTTACGCAGCGCACGCAACTGAAGCTCTCAAAAGGATTTTTTTTCCCGTTTTTGCACACACATTTTTCATTGATGCTTCGCTCCTGTATATCGCAGCGTGATGTTATATAGCCTATATCCTTCCTCGATAAACACAAAAATAATTTTTAAATTCGATCCAGTAGTTCCTGAGATTATCGTGTTCAACCAAACAAACTCTTCAGCTTTATGACAGCGACTAAACGCGTTTAAGTGAGCTTAAACGTCGAAAACTTTTGTTTAGAATTGGTGAAATCGGCTCTTAATTGCATAAAACACTTTCTATCACATTCCAAAGCAAGTTGAAGAAAATTACCAATTTTATTATACGATTCAAAAATTTGTCTACCTCGCAGAAACTGGTCATGAAATTGTTTTTTTTTTTTAAGAAATGGCCGTATGCATTGCACTATTGCCAGTAAAGCACCGCTTTGTCTCAATAAAAGTTATGCTTTTCTCAATAAATTGTAAACTTACTGTAAGATCTTCAATCATGACTTCTTGTCCAATGTTCTCTTCTTCCAACCATAGTTCGTAGTACGTCCGAGCGAATATGTTGCAAGCTCGATGTCTGTCAGATATATTAAAAATACATTATTATATTTTAAAAAACTGTTGCGTTGTAGCGTAAACGAAGATTTCATTTGTTAGCTGACATTTATATTAGTTTGTAAAACCATGCGAATGCAACAACTTAATTAATGTGGACGTGGAAAGTCGATTTTCTTTAACTTTTTTAATTCTCTGCAATAGTCTTCAATATTGAACTTCTATCAGATGCCATAAATCTCCTAAACCTACCGACTCATCTTATAAAGATGTATAGAGCGTAGACACGCGATAGCGGCTCTCTTCCTCGCGGCACACAACACTCTCTTCCATACGTCCGATCGTTGGCGCGGCTTGGTCGCCTAGTCGGGTCCAAAGGCAGCATGCGCAATCATACTTACGTACAACATTATGTTACAAAGCATTTAATTGGTGACTTTTATGGGTTGTCAGAATTAGGAACAGAACTCACGTTTTTTGCAAGTCAGGGAAATTAATTGAAAACCACTTTTATCTTTTGATAAATGTTTCCAGTAAATTAAAACTTCACTAAGCTTTTGCAACTAAGTACTTGTCATTCTGTGACGTGCAATTCTACTTTCAAGGTATTTTATTACTTTTCGTTTTATACAGGCTGTAACAGAAAGGTGTGGTCATATTTGAAGAACCGGTTCTGCCCATAAAAATGAACAACTTTCTCTAAAAAAAAATTAAAATTCCCAAAAAAAAAATTGTACTTTCCATACAAAGTTATCATCAGCTGATCACACTCTTAAAATATGACCACACCTTTCCGTTACACCCTGTAGAGAACTTTTTGATAAATCTAAAGCTAATCAATATCTATTTCAATCATAATTAAACCGTAAAAAAACTTTTTTACAAAAACGACAACCGACTTTCAAAAAATAAAATACAGTAAAAATTAATAATAATTATAATTTCGGCAGTCGGTGTTTGTATTTTATTTCTTCGTTATTTGACACCTACTTCCGAGAGATTTAGTATACAACGCCTTTTTAGGGTTCCGTACCCGAAAGGTCCAAACGGAGCCCTATTGCTGTCACTCACGTGTCCGTCTGTCTATCTGTCCGTCTGTCCGTTGTCTGTCATAAATTTTGGTTCCGAAGAATTTTTTGACTTCCCATATTAGCTTGAAATTTGGTGATAATGTTTATTATTACGTATATTTTACTAATAAACAACAATATAACCCGATTTTTTTTTTGATAATTCCCTCATTTGGTACGGAACCCTAAACGTGCGAAGTCTGACACGAACTTGGCTGGTTTATTTTATTTTATTAGTATACAACAGCACACATCTCGCACACACTATAAGGACCTCGGCAGAGAGTGTAGCGACGTCTGTCTGAAGCAAGCGATGACGGCGCGCTTGCGTTGTATGGACACCACCGAGCGGTACACGTTCTTACTCATTTGTTGAGGGTGGTCGATCTATTGTGAGGTAAATATTATTTAAAATATAGATATAAAATTATACAAAAAATAAAAAAATAAATACATATACTACGTGTGTAAAAGAAGTAGGTACATAGGTAAATATTTAGTGTTTTTTTTTTAAACGTTGCCCCACACTAGGAATTAATCCTGTATCGTGGGTGCGTTCACAAACATGTAAATTCACATACACAAGACACCCAGACCCGGAACAACTACCTGCAGGTCATACAAATATTTGTTCCGTGCGGGGATCGAACCCGCGACACGCAGCGCAGCAGCCGAACGCTCAACCACTGCGCCAACCGTGTCGCCTAAGTCGTCTTTATTTATAATAGGTGAAAGTAAAAGTATTAATTTAGTGTCTAATTATAGACATTGAAGTCAAATTGCATAACGAACCATCTTAAAAAAAAAGTGAGATTACTAAGTACCTCCCGACTGTCTTTCTGGGACAGTCCGGGCCAAAATTATCTTACTTGAAATCTATGTGTAGGTATGGACTCTAAATTACTCTACGATTCTTGTTTTTTTAGATAAAAGTTCTTTTTGCAATACACAAAACTAAAATAAAACACAATTTTTAACTTATCGACCCAAAAAAACTAACCCAGCATAGACGAAAAACATTCACTTACCATATGCAATCCAAACAATACTTTGCTCATAGCGACGATCCTCTCCACCGTATCATCAATGATCTTGGCCTTGTTCTCCGCCGTCTCCACAGTTATATTGCTCTTAGACTTGGAACCCAACTTGCTGTATAGATAGTGTTGCCAAGACATCTCATCCGCTGGGTCAATTTTGTCCGGCAGTGTAAGTTGTGTCTTCGCGAATTCGGCTACGTCTTGTTCCGACATTTTCTGTAAATTTAATATTGGACCGGTTTGATTAGGACTTTTGTTTGTAAAAGCTGGGTGGAAAAAAAGCAGGGGGGGGTAAAATTTGTCAAGGGTGTAATAATAGATGATGTATTGTTGAGGTATTCTTCTTGAGGTATTCTATATTGTTGAGGTATGGTTGAGGTATTCTTCGCATCTAGTGTCAGCGTTCGTCGGACGTATACGCTGCGTCACAGATAACATAATACTAGCGTACAGATGCCTCATCCCATACAAAGAAACGGTACCGCTGTAACTACGGGTTTTCGACTTGCACAAGCAACTTTTGTTCTTCGTTCGAGCCCGTCCTCTACACCTCGCTAGATGGTGTCAGCAGCGACGGCTTGCAAGTTGAATGAATTTACATAAAGTCTTACCAATATTTTTTCACACATTGAGGAATTACTATATAGTATTTTTGGCACTTCATAACAGTTTTACTGTTTCAAAATGTTTCACTATACAAATTTTAAAGAGGCGAATGGATAAACTCTAAAACTTTAAACAGCGCCATCTATTGGTACACGAAATATCAATGGCTAAGGATTCGTTCCAATAAACATCTAAATTTGAATTAGGAGCCAATTATTCCACAATTGTATGCTCAGGGTACTTTATTATATAAGAAAATACAGTTTTTACCTATTTCTGTTTTTAAATATTAATGTTACTTAAACTTCAATAAGAAATCGATGCATATTACGCCATCTATTGATTGTTTGTTTGTTTGAACTAAATTTTCTTTGTTCGAGATGAGACCGCGTGGCTGCGTCAATACAAAGTAAGCGATTACGCTGCGTTTACGCGATGCCAACCAACGCCAGATGCGAAGATATCTTTCAGTCAAGAGCATTTGCATCAACGTTTTTCTGTGTATTTATAACAAAATACTGCAAACACCAATTCTTTTTCTAACCTTGGCATCACGCCTCTATACCCCAACTGGACTAGGCAGATGTGAATTGCACACACACAAATTTCGCCAGTTATGTAAGTCCCATGTGAGGCTGTGATAACTCGCTTTTTTTGTGGAATATGAAGCAATATATGACTAAAGGTTCAATGTGCAATAACATCACTCTTCAATCACCAACCATGCCATTAAGAGTGCCGCAAGTTTGGTATAGGATGTGCAGAAATAAATCCATTATGGTGGTGTATAAACAAATAAAAAGTATTTATAAAATAAAGTAGGTAGGTACTGATCCAAAAAAATTTTGCACCACTTTTGGGCACTCGAAAATTTTAATTAAAATTAATTATAATACTGGGCCTAGGTATAAGGTCAAGATCTGTTCTCATCATCATCATCAGCCTTTTAATATCCCCACTGCTGGGACACAGGCCTCCTCTCTGTGAGAGGGTGTGGGCCATAATTCACCACACGGGTCCAATGCGAGTTGGTGGATGTCACATGGCTACGTATTTATAGTTCTAGGACACGTTTCCTCACGATGTTTACCTTCACCGTTTTGAGAGCAGTGGTGATGAAATAATCGTAAAGTCGCGGTCTTTACCACTGGGCCACCACTGCTAATCTGACATTAACACAGAACAGAAAAAAACAGTAGAAGTGCAAGTAGGCGGGGCCCGCGTACCACGAGTTTTGCGGAGTTCCGCATATGTCTGCTTCGCGCACACACCAAGCGCATCAGTCTTGTTACAACCGACAAGGTGACGAAAACTTGAATTTTTTTTTACAAAAATGGCCCTATTGTGCTGTTATAGAATGTAAACACGATAGCAGAACCAAAAATTTATAAAATGGTGGAATAACATACCGTCGATTAGTCCTAATTTATTTTATTTCGATTAAAATTTGAAAAACAATAATTTATTAAACAAGACAAGTAAAAGTTGACTTTATATATTACAAATTAAGGTCTACTTTCTTTTAAACTCAAACATATTATTTGCGAAGATTACTACTATGCACATGTCATAGTCAGCTACTCTACTACAGTACTAATAACCTCGGTACGGAAATATCAATCTTATCGTTAACACAATACAGCTTTAAATTGAAAGTATTTAATATGTATAGTGACATCTAGCGGCGGGTAGCGTAACTTGCTCATTAAACTATTTCGTGTGCTCATTAAACGGAAAAGGTTATAAATACTTAAAAAGAGTAGACAATAAATGACTCTATGCTCATATAACTGTGGTTTATTTTCAAATAAGCGACGACTGACATATTTACTACTTTCTTTCAATAATAAATTACCAATCACACCAAGGATTTCTTAGTTTTACGAAATACAATTAACCTGTATAATATGTGTGGAGTTTGGGTACGCTGGTTCCGATACTAATGAAGCGCTATGCGATTTCTACTGTTTTTTCTGTTCTGTGGACATTAATGTGTTCGTTTTCAGAACTATAAGTTAGTGTCAGATTTAGTTTTCCGATTACGAGAAACAGATGGCGTTTTGCGTTGTTCATAGCTCTAACTCTTTTATAATCTGGAACATACTGACTTTCACACTGTCCCTATCAACCCCAGTGCCGTTATTGTAAACTTTATTTCAAAAATGGTGCAAAAAAATTTCGATCAGCAAATAAATAAAATTAACTTAAAACGATGGTATTAATGAGGAGATAGATTACCTTAAGGGTTCCTACCTTCAGGAACCTGTCTTTACAATGTTGTACCAGTTCTTGTTCCCTGCCGGCGAATAGGTTCAAACCTACGGGCAGTAACCTCTTGAGACAGGCCACCATTAGGGATGCTTGGACTTCTTTATCTTTGTCTCGCTTCTTGTCACGGTTCTTCTTCTTTTTCTGTTTGCGATATAAATCCGTAAATATAATATATGTGTAGTGAAAGCTGGTTGTATTATAGGAGTCTAATGTTAAAGCTTTTGCTACACAGTGGTTCGAATGGTGTAGGTACAGTTACATTTTTAAAGGACAAACTAAAATTTTGAGAAGAATGCAACACAAAAGACCAATGGTCACTTTTGTATGGACTTCGTGCAAGCGACAAGTACTGATAAATGATGTTTATTCAGTAAATAGGTTACAAGGAACACTTTTACACGTCAATGTTTTTTGTCAGTTTAAGCTAGATGAAGCCGGTGTTTCCTAGCTGACTACCCTGAGAAGAAACACCGAAACAAACTCAGAGGTCAAAGTCTCTTTTAAAGTGTTCAAATCCATACAATATGTACTGGTTAAATCATATGAGAACCATGTACGTTTATGTCTGGGATGAGCTTTTTGAAGAAAGCAACACACAAATTCGAGTGGACCTGTCCAGACAGTGCAAGCATTTGTCAGTCATCGTGAAGCTCAACTCAGAACTTTGAGGAGGTCAACGAACCGACGAACGATACCAAACTAAGGACATTTGAGTAGGCCGCAAAAATACTCAAACTGCCAGACAATCATAAAATCTACATGAATATAACGACATACATAGTTCTCGCATTCACATTAAAACTGTACTGTATCATGATGTGGCATTATGTCATTTGAAAGGTACATAGTAGTAGCTTAATTTCATTGTAAGACAGCTGGCAGCAGTCAGATATGTGCAGGAAAAGAATTATGACTCATTTTATTTTAATAGTACGAGTATATCAATGTGGCAGATGATGTTTCTATTTCATACACATAATTCAATTTTTTGTCGTTATAGACAAAAAATTGTCATGCAGTGGTGAACGAAGCATTTGCTTCTCTAGTAAACTTTGTCTAGAGTGCACGCAGTACAATCAAATGAAGAACTAATACTATGATCTTTCAAATAACATAACTCCACAACTTGATATAGCACTGGGTCCAAAACGACCATTCTCTTTTGCGTTCAACATCAATTTTTTAAAATTCATTTGGTGTAGCAAGGGTTTTAGAGGGTTTTAGAGGGTTTTAAAGGGTAAAATGGTCTAATTTGTTTTATGTAAGGTGTAATTTGAACTGTTGTGGAATGTATAAAAAAAAGACTAGGCTGCCAATTAATCAAGAGGTAAAACCGCAAAATAATGTTGGAGCGAATCAATCAAGTATTTTATTCTGTTATCATGAGTCTATGACTAGTTATTTACTCGTAATCCAATCAAAATAAAACAGCTAAGGAGTAGTATAGAATTTAAGGTTTAAAAAGCCAATCAAACGACACTAATACGAACAAAAAAATAAAGTGATAGTGTAGAAGTAACTAAATCATGAATACTGAAGTAGTATAAATAAAAAAACAAGTTCCTTACACAAATTCAAGTCAGGAAAGACATAAAAAGAAAGATAACAGTCTGTGTGTAACAATATACAGTTAAAACCCAATCAATCAAACGATTTATCAATCAGAAAATTAATCAATCATTTGTGAATCAATCAAACGGTTCATCAATCATTAAGTTGATAACTGGTGAAGAAAGGTAAGAAATAGACCAGTTTGTTAGCTCGGTGATCTAAAACCTGTATTTCACGTTGATCCTGATACTGATGAATCAATGTGTCTTGAATACTTACGAGTAGCTTCGCCTAGAGATAAGTCATTGTGTATTAGTGCTTCAATCAAGTGTTTAAAGTGCGTCGAGAATGGAAAATTTTGACCTATTATGCAATCAGTTACTTCCTCTTAGGCTCCGCGGACAAACCCGGGTTGTCGAATTGAAGCCCGAAGACAACCCGGGTTGTCAGCTGTTTTTTTTTTCACTTATTTTTTTTTACAAACTCACAAGTGAGTTTCAGAGCTTAAGAGGTTAATGTCAATATGTGGCTTGGTTAGCCGTACCCAAGCTAATAAGATTCAAAATAAGGCCGTTAATGCAACAGTACATCGGAAAAAGTGTTCACATCTAGACGCATATTGAAGTATTTATTACGTTTAGTGTTAAAAGTTATATTTAGAGTGTTATATTAAAATGTTCTCAAAATATTTCAATAAAGCAATATAACTATTAAATGTTGAATTAATTGTGGTCTGTTTCATTGTAAAGGAAGCTGAAAGACCATAATTATTTTAATTAATAATTTTGACTGAAAGCGTTTTAGTAAGTCCATTATTAATAGTTTAACTGTCCGAACCTTTCCACCAGATTGTGGAGTACCATCTGTGACTGCTGTCACTCTTCTTGTCGCTGTCGGCATGATCAGCACCTGTTAAAAAAATAAAAGTTTAGGTCAGTATTATGGATAGAATAAACACATTTTTCGATGAAGAGACGTACAGGGTCAGTCGATGTGGCGCTTAAAGGAGGCCTATGGACGTATTTTAATCGAAACAAGGGTGATGTACCTTTTCCACAAAATTTGTAGAATAAGAGACCTTATTCTAGCTAGTAGTAATGCTATTGTTTTGGTTCGTAATCAAGCACCGAGCGTAGCCCGTCTAACTTTTTTGTAGAATGTTGCTCGTTTCAATGGAAACTTGTATTATTTAAAATATGGACACCCATTCCCGTTACACCATGTACAGCTATGGCGACAGTTGCTTTCTACCAATGAAATAAGGATCAGTAATTGTCAAGATGACCAACCAACAAAAATAGTATATATTATGGTTTGATTATATTGTGGACTTACCATGTTATCGATCTCGTTGGCCGAGATGAAGTTCTGTTCCTCCTTCAAGAAGTACTGACTCTTGGACCAGATGTTGAATATCTCCGCCACGTGGTTGTATAGTTCTTCCGCCTCTGTTCAATACAAAAACGTTTGATTTTTATTATCTACGTTTTCAATGTTTTTTTTTTTGGAAAAAGGAAAACAAACTTGTGTTGTTTATGAGGATGAATCAAGAGGACGGGCAATTTTTTTTTTAAAACATGCCCCTCACTAGGAATTACTCCTGTATTGTGGGTGCGTTCACAAATATGTGAACTCAAATACACAAGACACCCATATCCGGAACAACTATTTGTAAGCCATACAAATATTTGGTCCATGTGAACCCACGCCACGTAGCGCAGTCAATCACTCAACCACTGCGCCAGCTGTGCCGTCATTAATGGGGCTCATATAACCTTTAAATGGTTGCAAGTCCCTAAAAAATCAAGAGATAAAAGTGGGGATGAGAAGAAGCGTCATCTTGTGTGTGTAATAATAGCAACAAACTGCAATTTACAACCTGATTGCCACGCATGGTAGTTTTAGGAATACCCTCATCCTCATAAATCTTATTGCAAACGTACTTGGCGAAAATTTGTGGAAGATATTGAACAGTAATCCGCAACTTTTTTATTTATAATACAAAATTAATTTGTTGATTATGGCACATATTACCATATCAATCACTCCATGTACTTATGCGCGTTAACTGCCTACCGGCCGCCGGGCCGCCCGCGACCCATTTCTCAGTGGGTTGCCGACAGCCGCGAGGAACGTACGTTCGCATAAAATTTAGTCGACATGACGTACTTTATTATAGTTTCAAATTCTTATGACATGACTAGTACTGGTGTATTATGTGCAGTTGATGGATGTAGATCCAGCAAGAGAAGAGATAAAAACTTATCTTTTTTTAGTTTACCTGCTGATACAGAAATGTGAGTATCTAATTTGTTTTACTATAGTTTTTAAACAGATAAATTGGAAACTTGCATGTTTCGTTTTTGTATTTTATTAAGTATTGGTAGGTACGTAATAACTTCTATTAGGCGTCTGAGATAAAAATAGAAAGGACCTCAATTTGTCAACCGTCATTTGAAAATTACTAGGCTTCAATTTACGGTGGCGTACTAGGAATCCGGACATTTTATAATATAAGGTAGAAGCATACTAGTCACCTATTACGCTAATTGTGCAAATGAAGGAACAAATCAAGAAATCGTGTTTTCAGTTTCCTCTATTTCGTATTTCATTCGTACTATTCGTGGCTTTCATATTATATATACAGACTTTATTTTTCATATTATATTTATTATTATAGCTTTGATATTTTAAATTATTGTATTCGTTCATTCGTACTATTCATAAAGTGTAACAACAAATACCTACTGACATCTTTATCGAAAGAGGCAGCCCTGGCAATCCATATTTACCACGCGCCGGCGCGCTGCTTCAAAGCAAAACTCACTTCACGCTTGTAAGGTTAGGTACATTTTCGTCCGCAGCGTCTAGCGAGTCGTAGGTTTAGGCTATTAAAGCAGTAGGTAGTGAAAATTTTGTATGAAGTGATTCATATGGTAATATGTGATTATGGTCAGTTTTTTTTTTTTTTTTTTTTTTTTTTTTTTTTTTTTTTTTTTTTTTTTTTTTTTTAAAACGTTGCCCCACACTAGGAATATTCCTGTATCGTGGGTGCGTTCACAGACATGTAAATTCACATACACAAGACACCCAGACCCGGAACAACTATCTGCAGGTCATACAAATATTTGTTCCGTGCGGGGATCGAACCCGCGACACGCAGCGCAGCAGCCGAACGCTCAACTACTGCGCCAACCGTGCCGTCGAAGTTGATTGATTCAAAACTGATTGATACAAACCTGGCACGTTATTTCTCAACCAGTGGTTTCTCTGTAGATCTACGTATTTGATGAGTAGCGGGTAGAAGGAATAGATGTCGCGAACTAGTAGTTGCCAGTCTTCTTGGATTTGGGACTCTACTTGAGAAGTATCGTCGGTTGATGACTGGAAGAGAAAAAAGATTTAATAAATACACAACAACCTAATGACGATTAAAGAGTGCGGAGATTTATACTGTTCCATAGAAAAATAGAATCTACATAATTCGATTGATTTAGAAAAACTGCTTTCCACTTGGAAACTATATGTTTTTGACGGTTTGCAGGCACACTCAGAATATTCTCCTGTGTTTATTTGTACCAAATTGCATATGAAACATCCAATAAATATAAGAAAAATTGGGTGCGTGGTGGACCTCCTAGCTATCTTTTTTACGCGCGTAACGTAATGGCTATGACGTCATATGTCAGTGTGTGCATCCGTTTTCTGTTATTTTACACTTTACCCTTCTACCAGATTTGAAAAATTTCTAACTTTCTTAAGTTTGAATCAGAATCAGATTTTTTATTTGTGAACGTAAATGTACATTTACACGTTGTGTGAGATGTTAATTTTTTACAGGCTATGTTTTGCCATTTGGCGTACAAATATTATCATTAATTTAATTATTCATTTCACATTATCAGTTAAAATTATAGAAAGAACTAGAGTATAATAAACAAAATATTTCCATGTCGATTAATTCAATTTCAAATAAAAATAGGTACTAGATCAACCCAAACGTCAACAATTAAATTTGTGATAAAACATAAGTTAAATGTCAAAATTAAAATATGAAAATGTCAATTAATAAAATTTCAAATTAATACAATATGAACGGATTTCAATAATTCTTTCTTTTTCGGATTTTGGATAAAGATACTTTTTGTTACAAATACCTAATAATAAAAAAAAATGATTCAACTACTCTATTGTGGAACAAGTGGCGTAACATGCGTATTTGTTACGAACGCAAATCAGAGCCTGGCAAGCGCAATACGCTTTGCGCTTTTAACTAGAGCATTTTAATGTTTATTATAATCTATTCTTCTATTCTATTATATTCTATTCCTTAATTATATATATATAGGGTGACTGGTAATTAGTGACCGATACTTAAACACGTGATTGTACTCATGATTACAAACAGCTTTCCCAAAAAAACTTTTTTTTTATATGTATTCACTTTTTTCACAATAATAACAGTTTGAAATTCGCGCGCTCGTGAGGGCAGTGACCGCCGGGATCAGTTAAGTATCGGTCACTAATTACCGGTCACCCCATATATCCAATTACTTTATTAGATTTAATATTAAAATCACCTTAAAATCACACAGAAAATTCTTAACTAATTAACGGCGTCCGAAAATGCGACAACTTCTTGTATTTAGATTAATTATCTCACCTTAATAAACCCTCTCAAACTCTCCTCCTTATGGAACATATTATCGGTCCTCTTCCGCACCCTCTCAGCGAGAGGCAGGAAGGAGTCCCGGAGTAACTCCTCCGAACTGTTGATGATGATCTGTTGCGTGTAGGTCGCGATGCGAGTCATCCAGGGCGCGTTCTCGTTGCCAATGTTCTTTTTAATGAGCTTTAGGACGTTCTTCAAAAGCTGGTTCATGTGTTCGGCTGTTACCATTGTTACATGGTTCCTGAAGGAGATAAAATATAAAGTCATCTAGTCAAATTTGGCTGAGGACCAGAACTTTTTGAATGTCAAAGTTTTACATAAAGATAGTCCCCAAAACGCCCACCCGTCAACACTTCCCAGTGGTTTAGCTGGCAAAAAGAAGTGACACAACAAACTCCCCAGTAAATATGTCTGTTAAGTTTAAGAACTTAATAATCACTATCACTATATAGGGTGACTGGTAATTAGTGAACGATAGTTAAACACGTGATTGTACTCATGACAACAAACAACTTTCCCAAAGAAACATATAGTGAGACAGGACGGCGCACGCGGCTAACAGCTGATAGGTCACAGCCCCGCGCGCGCGAATTTCATACGGCTGTTGTGTTATTGTGATAAAAGTGAATGAGTATAAATAAAATGTTTCTTTGGGTAAGTTGTTTGTTATCATGAGTACAATCACGTGTTTAAGTATCGGTCACTAATTACTAGTCACCCTATATGAAGTGACTTTCACTATCACTCACCCGCCGGTAGGAGTGACATTGTCAGGGCCCTGCGCCCACCAGAAGGGGAGGTACGAGCAGAGCAAAGGCAGCACCACGTCTATAATATGCGGTGCCTCGTTGTATGTCTTGTCCGACTCCACAAACTGGTCCACTTCACCAAGAATTGTTTCTAGAGTCGGCATGCACTGTTCCATTTTCTGCATTATGTCTGGAGAGATAGAGTTTGAAATAAATTTGAGGTTTGGGAAGATACCGAAGTCTTTATAGAAAATCATTTAATGAATTAAACGTGTTACAGATTAGGGTTCTTTTTTAAATATTCAAAGGTCTATTGTTTCTTTTTTTTATCAAGAAATTTAACTATTGCAGGAATAATCTTGAAGATGTCTGTCTTCTTGACTGTTGTTACACAATCCGCTAAAGAAGGCTGCATTTCACATTGCTAGAATACAGTTAGCTAAAAGAAAATAATTAAAATAATACTATTGTCTTTTTCCTATCTCACCTTGAGCTTCCAAGGAATGGTCCGCGATCCTGTTCAGCAAAGAGAACTGGTTGTGTTTGTTCAGGTGAGGCTCCAAGAAAGCTACCGGGAAAGTAGAACTGAACGCTCCTAAACACGAACCCTAGGGAAAAAACATATCGAATTACTTTTATTCAACTAAAATCTCTTTTCGTGCATTATTATAAATATTATTAAGCCTTTATTATCAACATACATAATTTAACATTAAAATTTCATAGTTAATTATTTAACACGCAATTAAATATATTTACATAACTTAAAACTGCTATCATTCTTCTGCTCTTATCCCAATTTATTTGAAGTCGGCGCAAAACATTATAAATATTAAAATTAATTATTATTAAATTACAATTATGATTAAATATTATTACTATCATTAATTTTAGTTGATATTTTATTATTATTCTTTTCGTGTTGAACTTCTTTTTTTTGAACCTCTGAGAAGTTTATTTATTCCAATTCCAATAAGTACTTTATTTAAAAACTTATAAAATACTTAACAAACTGTAATTAAAACAAAAACTCCTAACTAAATAAAACTTAAAATATGGCGTCATAAAAATCCTCCGCATCGCTGTCGAGTGGAAGAAAAAGACTGTTGGTAAAAGACCGGACGGGATGTCGTTAATTCCGTGGAAGTTGGGTAGGCCTTTAGTGTGGGACGCTACATGTGTCGATACTCTTGCGCCATCTCATCTTCCTAGTTCGTCGTGCTGTGCCGGTGCTGCCACTGCGGCTGCGGAAAACCTCAAGCGGCGGAAATATAGCAACCTCGTCGGTAGCTACATTTTCGGGCAGTTTGGGGTTGAAACCCTTGGGCCGTGGGGTCCCAGTGCTCATATATTATTTAAAGATCTGTCCAAACGCCTTGTTGACACTTCGCGTAACCCAAGGGCTGGCTTTTTCCTCGGCCAGAGGTTAAGCATTGCCATACAACGTGGTAATGCCGCCAGTCTTTTGGGTACACTTCCAGTCGACAGCGATGCGGAGGAATTTGTTGACGCCATATTTTAAGTTTCATAACTTCTTATAAATATCTATGAGAATTAATAATGTATTCGAGTCTTATTTAATTTATTATCTAATAAATTGTGTGCACAAATAAAGAGAATTTGATTTGATTAAAAATAAAGAGTTTTCAATTTTACGAGATTTATCATGAAGTAACGGTGTTCGGAATTATACGGTGACATATACGTCGCATATTGCGATAAAATTTTAGTTTAGATAGTATTTAGAACTTACCAAAGCCGGCTTATGCCTCTCGATCTCAGTCTTGAGGTACTTCCTGTCGTGTGTTAGCGTAGCATCAGTACCCAGTGCGTACAACGAGCCTAGCATCTTGTACGAGGCCACTTGAATCTCGTCCACTGTGGACAAATAACGGTTCTTAATTAATAGCTACATTTTTGTAAGCTATTGCAACGTACATATAAGAAATTATTGTTCTGTATTTTATAAGTGAAGGCTTGTGATCAGCTGTCAGTCTAATTTACTTCAATTCAAAAGTTCTAAATCTGTTTGTTGTAGCTGTAAGTTTACTTCTGTGTTTTTGCGGCGTCTCTCCGCAGACAATGTCCCATTTTGCGCCACATGGCCTGTTACCTGCTCACGTAAGGATCTACTGACAGCGTCAGCGGACGGCTTTGCCGTGGCCGAATACTGGGTCAGGCAAGGGATTTAATTTAGAAAATATACTATTTGTGTTATCGACACGCTAAGAAGAAGCTAAGTCTTCCATATTATTTAAGAAATATGATATTGGGATCGACTTGTTGTCTACGCCCTACGGGTTGAAGAAATCAGATAGACATGGCAGCGTAATAATATGAGTTTAAATGTAACAATTAATTATTTTCACATTAATTTATATGCTCGAGAGTGGTAATTGTTTATTATTAAATCATTGATAAAATCCAGTGTCGATCAGTAGTGAATAAAAGTAAGGTGTTATCAATACCTACCTAAAATATTCCATTAATATTATTTATTATGAGCACATGTATCAGAAATATAAAACATTACTTCAATAAAAAGCAACAAAAATAAAATTACATCGGGGACGGCTCTCAAGAAATGTTGCATGAAACAAAATAATTGTTGTGAAATCAACTATAAATAAAACACGTGTAGCCGCGTGAATTGGTTCGGTTTATCGCTAAAAACATAGAACTTTAATAAAACAAATGCTGTTCGACAATGTGCTCTGTGTGTGTTTCTTGGCTTTACTGGTAATTTTTAAATGTTTTTTTATGAAATAGAATTATCGAAGTCATAGTTATTAAAATAAAGACCATGAGTCTGATTGTAATCTATCGCATCATAAAACGTAGAGTTCCTAAGACTAGAGAAAAGTATTGTTTATGAAGACTACATATTTTTTCTCAAACAGTTATAATTCAGTCATCCAGCCTTACCAAGGGGTACCGTATTACCCAGTAACTGGGTTGTGGAGGTCACATAGGCAGTCGCTCCATGTAAAATACTAGTATTCAGCTGCATCCGGTTAGACTGGAAGCCAACCCCCAGATTGTTAGGAAAAAGCCTAGGCAGATGATGAGATGATGAATTATAATTCCAATTTGCTTAAAATAATGAAAATTACCAATTTATTCGTATTTTATTTTAGGCTCCAAAAATTGAAACAAATGCCGAACTCGATTCAGAAAAAGTTAAGCCAGAAGCAATATTCGCTGATGTCATTAAGAATATTTCACGCGTTAACAACGAATTACAAAATCTGATCAACAGCTATCAACAATTTAAGAGAACGCACGACTCCCAAGAAAACTTTGACAAGGAAAGCAGTCGCATAGATAGAAATAGTAAAACTAACAAGGGAAAACCTTCGGATAAGACCACGACTACATCATACCAAACAGAAATGATATATGACGAAGAAAAAGCAGAAAAGAGTAGCGAAGCCAAATCGGACAGTGAAGTGGAAAAAAGCAGTCAAGCACAACACAGCAGTGATATAGAAAAGAGTCATGAAGAAACAATAAAAAAACCCATAAAAAATTCCGGCAAAATTAAACCCAAAATACATACAACTACTACAGAGACAAGCATCGCAAACGAAGAACCAACAGATGTGCCACTGCAAAAAGAAGAGACAGAACCTAAAAATGAAGAATTCAAAGACATTCATCAAAATATGAAAATTAAAACAAACAGATTGAAACGAATCCTGTCAGAAGCATATCAGGAGCCTAATAACACAAAATACATCGAAGATGAAAAGCAAACAAAGTATTTAGACGGCAAATCTAAACAGTCTTCTGATAGCGATATATCCGCTGAAGGTGAGAAGAACACAGACAAGAAAGAAGGAGAGGCTGCTGTAAAAGTAATGCAAGAACGAGCTTATGACGAAAAACAAGTTGAAGTTACGGCTGGAGTTTATTTGAGAAGTCATGTGAATGAAAATACGACGACGACGAAGGTATTTATTCGTCGTATGTAGGTGCAGTCGTATATGTAAATACTGATATTCAGTTGAATCAGACCCCAATATAAATAGGAAAAGGCAAGAAAGGTTACAATTCTCGCTCGTGTTGATTTGTAATGGTTCGCGAAATCAGAACCTAAATTACACCCGTGCGGCGTCGGCGGTTCGCTACTAGATATTAAAAAAAATCCTTTCTCGCGGCAATAGGAATTAGCCGTGAAAAGTTTTCTGCGGATCATTATCATCCTATCTGCCTTTGTTCCATGTTAATTGGGATCGGCGCAACACGTTTTCTTCTTCGGCAATCGTCACGCTATAACTTTATTTGGGTCTATTGTATTGTATGTCGAGCTGGTGAACGCAACTCCACGTCCAAAGCGCATATTTTGCGTAGGTACAGGTGGGACAGGTTTGATCTTCGATCCACCCCAGCAGCGCCCTAGTGTTACTATCTTACGAAGTATTTTACCCTGTATCTAGCACTAGGCAGCTGATTTGGGACATACACGAAATACCATTTTACAGAAACCCGAAAATAGAACACGAGCTTTGGAATTGAGTGACAATGACGAAGACTTATCCAAATATGTGTATAAGACAAACGTTTTAAGGCAGGCTTATGGAGATGCATGTTTCAAACTCATCATCAGAAAATGTTATCAGGTGAGAATATTATTTGCAATTGGTATTAGAATTGACAGTTTTGAAAGTGAAGAAAAAATTCACTGTACGCATGTTACAAGAAAACATTATGTGGCAACATTTTTATGTTCCCAATGGGTATAAGCAGAGGAGGAGCAGTGGTGGCCCAGTGGTGTTGGCTACGACTTACAAGTTGTAGGTCGTGAGTTCAAACCGAGGAAGGCGCTTTACTTTGTGTAAATTATTTCATCACCACTGCCCTCACAACGGTGAAGGAAAACATCCGTATGTCCTAGAACCAAAAATTCGAAGATGTGTGACATCCACCAATCCGTATTGGGACATTAGAAGGCTGATGATGATGATGATGATGATGATGAATGGGTATAAATGAGTCCTCGTCACCGTTTATTTGTGTGTCTGTGACTGCAACGTAGGTCGTTGATTATTGAAATTTAAAAGAAAAAAAAAAAAACGAGTGAGCCTTATAGTAGTCGCATATGATGTCTAAGCAACATTAACATTCTATTCCGAAAAATAAAATTAAAACGTTTAGTTTCGATTTCGACCGTACTATCTGACGGCAAACTCTACCACCGCTCGCGCTCACCGGTCAAATCAAATAGCATGCGCTTCCCCGGCTTCCTGTTACACACTTTCGTCCCATTTCACGAAATCACTCCCACAGATTGCAGGAAAGCGAGAGGAAAGATGTTACACATCAAAAGTCTCAAGACGTTTTAATTTTTTTAAAGGCGTGCAAGCTTGCTTCTACAATCGCCTGCAGAGGAGCTGTATCATGCGAGAAGGAATTTACAGGTTACTTCAAAAAAAAAGCCAAGAGTGGATGTCTTGATGCATTCAACGTTACTAGCCTCAGAAGAATCGCTGGCCGTGAGACACCTTTTACTGTAAACAGTTATCTTAGCGTCGTCTTAAGGGCCTGCCTCTGCATACTTGGCGCCCTCATTGAAAAAAGAAAATCGTATCTTAGCATAGAAAATAAACCCGGGCCTGCGGACAGCGAGCAGTGGGTATCTCGCCGTCCGATCAGCACCAGGCCCGTGAGTCGACGGCGCGTAGTGTTCCACGCGCGCCTCAAAGAGATTAGTGTCAGCCACCACTGACAGGGCCAATCGTGGCCGGTGCCTGCATGCCTAGGGGTAGCGGATAAATTCTGAAAATGAGTTACCGCACCCCTGGGCACTCAGGCAGGGAAGGAACTGGGGTGGGTTTTAGTCAGTAAGAGTCTGTCACGCCCTCCCGCTCCCAGAGCGGGAGAAGTCATTGGATGATTTCCCACCCCCCCCAAAAAAAAAAGCATAGAAAATAAAGATTATTAAAAGTGTCATAAACGACCATTTTGGTACTTTTGCTTACTACTTTGGATACGAAACATTTTGAGTCCTGTTTTAACAACGTAAAAATACTTTATCCTCTTTGTAACAAACGTGACGTTGGATACTTTTATATTTCTTTTCTATGCTATGCTACGATTTTTTATTCAATGAGGGCGCCACTTGGCCGGCAGTAGACCCTTAATAGAACGCGTGAACACGCGTTCGAGTTTGCCGCACAAATGAAAGCGACGATCACGTATTCGCGCGATGCTCGTTTTCAGGCGCCGCCTTCGTCTTACACAGAGTCAAAAATAATTTGGATTTTTATATTCTGCTGATTATATTGGAATCCTCTATCTATCTTTATTAAGGTAGTAAATAAAGTTCAATATTGGATTGCTATTTTCAAAAGTGTACTCAGCACCGTACCTCGTTGTGAGCTGAGCCTCAACAGTATGTAAGACGGCCTAGGCAAAGTGACATTCCATCAGAGATACAATATATACATTATTAATTATTATTCTCGAAAGAAGAAGAAGAAGAAGCGATAAAAATTCCATTGTAACAATTATAATATGGACATTATCGAAATGTTACGTAGTCAATACCAAAACATTTTAGAATTATTTTGAAAACCGTTATCGCTATTAGAATTTCAATTTTTCTGAAGCCTTAGAGAAAGAATATATACCTATACTTACAACATGTTATATTCTATTCTATTCTATTATATCAACGATGTTTTTAAGTACCTATTTACATTGAACACACACACACACACACACATACACACACACACACACACACACACACACATTTAATACAATACATTATATTTTATCAACGATTTCCTCAAGTATTTCCAATTCGGCGTCCCATATTATGTATACTTTTGTACATGGGTCCTATAAACATAACTGTTAACATAGGGTTGTAAAACTACCACTGCCAAATCCTTAGGCGAATCCGGGTGTGATATTTTAGACCTTAATTACAATGATCAAGCAGACAAACAATTAATTGTATTCCAGCTAAATCAATGGTGATGGATGATGGAGGTGTTATGACACGAGAAGGGTTTTTATCAGTGGCCTGCCAAACACCACCGCCAGCGAGACGTCACTTAAAGAAAGTACGTCATACCTTGTACTTATACATTTTTCTTTTATAGATATTTCATTTCACGAAGGTGAGTTGGTATACGTGCACATTGTTCCTCACAGTGTTTCTATGGCACTGAGCGCTCCGAGCTTACGCACACAGAAAAAAAGATTACGTGAACCTATACACACATACAAGACCAATTCGCCTTGGTGACATAGAACTATAGATATAACACCATATTCAAACTGTTAGGCCGATAACGCACTGGCAGAGCAGGCTTGCTTAACGTCACGAGCCTAGCGGGTCGCGAGTTTATGAAGTGCACATTTAAGACAGAGACGCCACATTTCTTAATTGAGCCTCTTCCTAAAGAGGTGTCATACCATCAGGTGTTTGATATTCTTATCACTACTGCGAAGTTTCACTACCTAAATTAATTTAAGACTGCAATGTTGTTTCATTTTACGTACATGCCAGTCAATCAATCTGCCTAGCCTTTTCCCAGCTATCTTGGGGTTGGCTTCCAGTCTAACCGGATGCAGATGAACGTCAGTATTTTACATGGAGCGACTGCCTATGTGACCTCCACAACCCAGTTACTGGGTAATACGATAAGACTTGGTATAAGACTGGTTGTCAGACTTTCGAGCTTCTGACGACCCGTAACGACTGTCAAAGATCCACGATTAACAGCCGGAACCAACGGCTTAACGTGCTTTCCGAGGTACGGAGGAGTCTCGGTATGTATAGATGGTCACCTATCCATGAACCAACCCCAGCAAGCGTAGCTTAACCTGATGGATCGACCCGTGCGGCTGTTATTACTTCAGTCACGAGCTCTTCGTTTTGTACGTACATGTCAGTCATTGAATCTAAAACCTTATTCCAATTGAAATCCCCAAATCGGCTATAGAAACTAAACGCGTCGATGAGGGACTATTACAATCGGGCAACATGGCTGAATGGAAAGGAAACCTCTAACCAGCAGTGGGATAGTTCAGACTCATAATAATGATGCACCCTTATATTTTTCAGCCAAAACTAGCCAAAAACAACACGGAGCCATTAAACATTCTGCGAGATAAATATGAAAAAGCCTGTTCGAAGATATCGCAACGTAAATGTACCAGCGCCTGTCATTACGCAAAAAAGGAATCGTGCGACAAATTTGAATGCAAGAAAAGTCTGAAAAAGATTTTACGAAAGAACTGCAAATCAGCCTGCAAAAGGTTTTATACTAATAAATCTAAAAGTAGCAGTAGCGGTAGCGGTAGGGATAGCGGTAGCGGTAGCGGTAGTGATAGCGACAGCGACAGTGACAGCGACAGCGACAGCGATACAGACTCAAGCGATGACGATAAAAATTCCAGTTCGAAAGATGATAAATCTTAGTTCCGTATTACTTCTGCTGAATTCTCAAATTCAAAAAAAATACACCGATAAGGTTCTGTCACTGCTACCATTTCCGTTATCAACCACATCATCGCTTACCATCAGGTGAGCTAGTGGCCAAACGCGAGCTTATCTTTAATATTATATTTATTATCTACTAGCTTCTGCCAGCGGCTACGCCCGCCTGGAATTATTAATTCCCCCCATTACAAATTATAGCCTATATGTTATTCTGATGTATAAGCTATATTATTGTAAAGTTTCATCCAAATCCGTTCAGTAGTTTTTGTGTGAAAGAGTAACAAACATCCCTACAAACTTTCACATTTATATTATTAGTAGGATTGTTGTGCGACCCCCGGGGGTCAAGCGAGCATTAATAAGTTAAGCTAAATTATTTAGAGTTTGAGGATTCGGGGGGGTAAGTTTTCTTACGTAAGTAAACAAGTCTGTTTTGGTAATTAAAATGATAATGTAATGCTGAACTTTATGATGATCCCTATCCTACTTTCTACTAATTTTATACATAAACAAAGAGGCAACTTTACCACCCACAAGCAATCCCCACTAATATTTCCAACCACTGCCACTCCTGACTGCCAGATTAGAAAGTGGCGGCCACCAGAAATATTAGAGAAACAGTTAATCAGTCTTGGGTCCCGCAACGAAATTAATCAGAAAAGAAACGGAACAGAAGCGAATGAGTAAGAAAAAATACATAATTTCCACTTCCCTCCTCCTCCTGCAAGAAATCTCCACACGGGAGCGTTTCTAAGGACAGACCTGCACGTTTACGCTAACGCTTAGTACAAAATGTATGGCAATGACATTATCTGTGTAGATAAGTGTCACGTGACTTATCATATAGCATAATGTGAATGCGAGAACTATGTATGGCGTTATATGCATCTAGATTTTATGATTGTCTGGCAGTTTGAGTATTTTTGCGGCCTACCCAAATGTCCTTACTTTGGTATTGTTAGTCGGTTCGTTGAGCTCCTCAAAGTTCTGAGTTGAGCTTCACGATAACTGACAAATGCTTGTACTGTCTGGACAGGTCCACTCGAATTTGCGTGTTGCTTTCCTCAAAAGCTCATCCCAGACATAAACGTACATGGTTATCATATGATTGAACCAATACATATTGTTTGGATTTGAACACTTTAAAAGAGACTTTGACCTCTGAGTTTGTTTCGGTGTTTCTTCTCAGGGTAGTCAGCTAGGAAACACCGGCCTCATCTAGCTAAAACTGACAAAAAAAATGTTGACGTGTAAAAGTGTTGTTGAAACCTACTTACAAAAATAAAATCATTTATCATCTAACGCAGGTAATGTCATTGCCATACATTTTGTACGTTAGCGTAAACGATAATAGAATGTGTTTGTTGTCGTTTGCCAGTGTCGCAGCACAGATTACATAGTATTATGTAATGTCTATTGTCTATGGTTGTTGGCGGACCCTGACATTAGGCAATGAACAGAAGACTTACATGGATTGAATACGAGGCTTTTAGCATTCTTGTATGTTTATATTATTAATCTATTTTTCTGTGTAATGTGCGTTATATCTGTGCAGAAAAAACATTTTTTCTTTCTATATGGCTAGTGGGGCAGACTAGAATTGGCCACAAACATTTTTAGTATTGGAAAACGCAGCGTTCGGAAGCCTCTCACAAGATAAATTTACGGCGTAAATCCGCTGGATGCGAGAAACGCAGGACCCGTTATATGGCGACGCTTTTGGAGGCCTATGTCCAGCAGTGGACGTCTTTCAGCTGGAATGATGATGATGATTCACAGTAGGTACTTACACAAAAGGTCAGCTCCGTATTCGCAGTTGGCTAGGTGGTCGAACTTAGCTGTCAGTATTGGTAGAAGCACTCCGTTGATGTAGCCTAATGACGTGGAAGTCTTCAAGTGGGTGCCTCGGAGGTGAGAGTATTTACCCTGGGTAAAAAGAATTGGTTTTACTTTGATTTCTTGAACAAAATAACTACAAGAAATTAATTCAGTCAAAGTGTAAAGGGAACTTAACTTAATTAAGAGGATTTTCGGCTGGATTATGGTAAATATGGGTAAAAATTAACTAGTGGATTGTTTTCTGTTTAAATAAGAATTTATCTACATAGGTGAGTTTTTTAATTGTACCAGTATTCAGGCCTATAATAATTTATAAAAATATCGTGCAATATTTTCATTTTAGGAATACATCCATAGTTGGAAATGGGAGTAATACTCCAGCATATAAAACTGCCCAATTTTTGCTGCCTGTCACATTTGAGCCACCATTTTCTTTATCACCAATTGAAGCAATTCACAAATAGCTTATCCCAAATAAAACATACCTCCTGCAAATTCATGATCGTATGCCCCACATCATCAGCCACATTGTTGAAGAAGGTGAGCATGGACGTGCGGATGAACTCGGGGCAGTTCTTCACTAGGGACTTGGCGTCGATGCCCTTCACCAGCACTTGGAGGCAGCGGACCGTTATGCGGACGTCGGGACCGAAGGCTGCCAGTCTAAAGTTGAAAATTTGAAGGATTTTAGTTTCTTAAATAATTCTTTTGGAAATTCGTATTCATTTATTTACCACTAGCTTCTGCCAGCGGCTTTGCCCGTACGGTAAAAAGTAGCCTATGTTTTAACCCAGGTTATAATCTATCTCTGTGCAAAATTTCATTCAAATCCGAAGGGATGGCAGAAGAGCCGTTTTTGCGTGATTGAAACACAAACATACAAACTTTCGCATTATAATATTAGTAGGATTCGGATGCGAGTCGCACATGACCGCTTCTTGTGGTGACACTTACGTATATACTTTTAATAGGCAGTTTTTATTATGTTGTGGGTCAAACCTTAGGTAACTGTGTATACGTGCTTTATAAAAATAGTTTTTTTTTTTTTATTAAAGGCGACCAAAAAAAAAAACCAACAAGAAAGTTCCAGACAGTTCACTTTTCAAGTAGTCTGATGTAGTTGCTGGCATAAAATCTCTAATTGAACTAAAAGAGCTGCCACCAACTGCATCAAAAAGCTTGAGAAGTGACTTGTTTTGTAAATTTTATTGAGTTATATTTCTGGAATTGCCTCAAACAGCCGTTTATTTTGATACCCCACATGATCATGTCATAAAAAAATAAATAAAAATGTGAGCCGTCACGGGACGCCTGGCAGATGTGAAACATCGACATTATTTTGTAAAAGTAATATGCAGAAAAGAACATATTGTGATAGGAACTAAATATGTCATAATGATAAAGTAAAATATTACGATTTTTTTCCAGATAACGCTGACTCTTTATTGAATAAATAGATTTTTTATTCAATAAGGGCACCACTTGACCGGTAGTAGACCCTTAAGTGGTTACGATAAAATAGGAAAAAAACAGAAAGGGACGAAAAGCCTTATTGATAACATTTTCTAACTTTAATAAGCTTAGTTTAAGGGTGTCCTAGTCGGTCATTCTTCCATACAAACGTAGTATGGCGATTACTTTACTATTTGATGGTGTAATAACAAAACAAAAAAACATCGTATAGCGTGGCGACGCGTCGCTACGGCATGCGTCGCCACGCCAGAAATCGGTTTTACGTGCGGCTATAGATGTTTCACATCAAAATACAACCACACTAACCTAAAGGTGGCCATTTAATTATTCAAAATTTAAATAACCTATGGCACTTCGGCAGTAAAACCCAATCTAACGATCACTCATTTGTTGATATCCAATACAGGGCGTGTCAAAGAAATAGACATAAATACATATCATACACAGTCTCGCAAAATATTACCCTCCTGAGTTAAAAAACGGCACAACAAGAACTTACAACGGAGCCAAAAAGTACTTCTATATCTTTCTAAGTACATACCTAGACCGGAGCAAGCTAGCCAGCTTACAGAACAGCGCGGCCACCATCTCCTTCTCCTTCAAGCTGGCCGCCCCGACGTTATTGGTCGCAGTGGCCACAGCTATAAAGTAGTTCCGATGCGTCGAGAAATACTTCTCCATCAGAGGTAGCACCACCTGGAATTAGAACCTTATTGTAGGTAGGGTACAGCTGGATTTAGGTTGGTCGTGATTGTGTGGGACAGCGGCTTGGTATGTGTTATTATTACAGTGTTTTTTTTTTTATTTTGTGGAAATGTGATGTTTGAGAACTACAGAGTGGTGAGGTACCTACTGAAAGAGTCGTCGTACTTGTATACTGCTTCTGCGCATAAAAATTAATAACTTCGTTCAACAAAGTAATAGTATTAGTAGGTTGGTGGTGTTGTAAGTACTAGTATTTTATTTCATTTTAATGATTTTGTTTTATTTTATTTTAATGAAAAATTTTAATTGATTTTTATTTATTTTATTATATTGATATTTTATTTGATTTTAATGATTTAATTTGAATGTTTAATTTGATTTATTTATTAGGTTTATGTGATTTGCAATGTTATGGGTGAAATTACCTGGAATAAAAGCATTATTATTATTCGTTTATTGTATGTTTTTAGTATAAGTTTTTTTTAATGTGTGTGTATTTTTTTTTGTACAATAAAGTATATTATAAACAATAATAATAAAAATATAGTTTATATAATTATATTTTTTATATATACATATAATATAATATTTTTAAATATTTCAATAACGAAGATAAAAAAAATATTTAAAAATATAAAAAAATAGTACCCCACCGGTATCGGGAACAGGGTCCAAGCTACCGGGTCAGGACTCCAGAGAGAGAAATTATTATTATTAAAGACTTTGTTGAACAAAGCTGTTCATTTCTTACGGTAAGTTCGACACCGAAAAAAAAAATTGGACCTCCTATAATAATTTTCATCAATTGATGATAACTTTGTTCGGAAACCAATTTTTTTTTTTTTTGGAATTGTCTATGACTTTCTTGAATGATAGTTGTTTATTTCTATGGGCAGATGCAGTATTTAAAATATCACCACCCAATCATTTTCAAATGATTTTATAATTAAGCTGTAATGAATCAATCTTGCCCGCAGTAGCTTTCTATAGATCATGCTATGGGTGACTGGTAATTAGTGACCGATACTTAAACACGTGATTGTACTCATGATAAATAAACAACTTTCCTAAAGAAACATTTTTGAAGTGAAACATTCTTAAGGCGCATTGGGCATATTTGAGATGGGAAAAAACTATTGAACTCGCGCGACACCGACACCGCTATGAGTGCTACGACGCGTAGCACACAGTTTTCACTTCTGTCGGCAGACCCCATGCATGACTGCCTATTTTATTTTGATACTCATTAAGTTTTATCACAATAACATAACAGCCATATGAAATTCGCGCGCCCGCACCTTTGAACTATCAGCTGTTAGCCTGGTGACGCCGTTCTGTCTCACTATATGTTTCTTTGGGAAAGTTGTTTGTTATCATGAGTACAATCACGTGTTTAAATATTGGTCACTAATTACCAGTCACCCTATATATATTTGTGACGTGTTTTTATATGTTCAGCTATTTGACTAGGTACAAGAAGATTTTAACATGCGATTGGCTATTGTAATAAAATAATAATAATTATGTTACATCATAGTAATACATATTTTGCATGGTTAGAACATGCGATACATATGTGGACATAAAAAGTATTTTAATATCATTTTTTTTTTAAATTTATGCTAGAAGCCATACCCAGCAGTTGCTTTTATACAGCAGATTTGGACACTTATCTAAAGAGAACAGGTTGACTTTGAATTTGCAATCTTTCAAGGGGTACAAGCGAGCAGTGGTGGCCCAGTAGTAATGGCACAGACTTAAGAGTTTCACGTCGTGGATTAAAAACCCAGGCAGGCGATTTACTTTAAGTAATTTATTAGTCTCAAAACGATAAAGGAGAAAATTTTGAGGAAACCGACATGCCCAAGAACCAAAAATCGAAGACATGTGACATCCACCAACCCGCACTGGGCCCGCGTGGTGGATAACGACCCATGCCCTCTTCTAAAGACGAACCCCTTTTTTTTCTTCTTGGTTTGGGAAATCATACAATAACATCTCCCGCTCTGGGTGGAGCGGGAGGGTGTGTCAGACTCTTACTGACTAAGTCCCATCCCTGTTCCTTCCCTGCCTGAGTGCCCAGGGGAGCGGTAACTCTGTTACGAATTTATTCGCTACAGAGAGGAACAGGGGTTCCTCTCTGTAGCAGTGGGAACATTGTAAGCTCTGATTATCCTTATTAAAAGGGGTCAAAATAGCTGGTAGGGTAGGCTGGTACTCTTGGATTAAAAACACCGGCCAAGTGCGAGTCGTACTTGCGCACCAAGGGTTCCGTATAAGCTTGCAGGTATGTAGGTAAATAGTTCGGGTATTGAGTTACAAACATTTTTGCCCAAAAATTAATCAGATAAACATTTTACTTTTAGAATACCTCTCCCACTTATGTACCTACCTACCTAAAACAGTTTTTTTGTTTGACTCTACTTTTGGTGATCACTCACACAAATGCAAAGCTTAGCTTAGGCCTCGCGGACCGTACCAATAGCTTGATAAAAGTCGACGATTAAATATTAAGGTACAACAGAGTTACCTCGCCCCTGGGCACTCAAAGGCAGGAAGGAACAGGGGTGGGTTTTAGTCAGTAAGAGTCTGACACGCCCTCCCGCTCCACCCAGAGCGGGAGAAGTCATAGGATGATTTCCCACCCCACAAAAAAAAAAATATAAGGTACTCATTATTCATACGTATTTTCAACCCCTAAAAGATTGCAAATGGAATAAAAATCACCCTGCATAAGTGCAAAACAAACAATAATTATGATTTAGATGCGCAAGATTACATGGTGTGGTCACGCTCTAAGACACGTATGTACCTTCTTGAAGTACTTTATTTCCGACTTGTGTTGCTTGGAAACCAATACACATTATTATAGCATGCATGTAATATTAAAATTACATACAGAATAATTTTAAACAAAAGAAGGTAACAGTAGATACCATAGAAAGAATAGACAGTCACTGAAATTATCGTTAGAAAAGGAATTGAAAATGAAGACTACATTTCACGTTAGGAGAAACGTTTCTAAGTCAAATTCAGAACAAAAATTATCAGTTCAAGAAAAATTGCCTAGTGTAAAAAAAATCTATTTAAATTATTATAAATTGACGCCTAATGTGAGAGAGTCTAATTTAATATAAGATTTTTGATTCATCTACGTGTCTTATTTACAATTCTTTAAGGCCGAAATACACGTGCGTGTAGCTGGCACAAAATTACCTATGCAAGTAGCTTGCATGCCATAGTGCATACCAATTAGAACTTGTTATGTTATAGTTGTTCTACCTCACGAAGGCGGGTTGATATTGGATGTGTTTATAGGTTCACGTACACTTTTTTTCTGTGGGCGTTTGCTTGGAGCGCTCGGTGTAATAGAAAATGGCTTACGCACACAGACACAATGTTCACGTGAAAAAACAGTCAAGGTCTTTATGTCTGTGTATAACACACATACAAGACCAACCGGCCTTCGTGAAATAGAATATCTATATTATGGCATGCAAACCACTTGCAAACTTCTAAGCAAGTTACAGATATGTGTATTTTGGTCTTAAATGGCTGTTTTAATCTACAAGAAAGAACACTTATATTTGTAAAATAAACAATAAAAGAACTTTTTAACTGCTAAATAAAAAATAAGAACTCACCTTAGAAAAGAACTTAATATCCCTCGTACTAGTCTTAAAACTAGTTCTCCTACTGAAAGTAGTCGAAGGTTTCAACAGTTTCATATTAATAGTAGCTCTGTCAATATACTGTATCAACTTCTCCAGCAGCGAGTACGCGAATCTGAGCTCTATTGCTACACCCGTAGTGGTCTGTTCCGTGTCACTCTGGGGTGCCTTGCTGGGCCTATGAAGCTTGTAGCCTTGGTATTGTAGGTACTTGAGGAACTCTTGAGAACGTTCACGATCTTTTTTCTTTTCTTTGTCGGTTAAGAGGTCGTAGGGGACTAGTTGGGGATGGATGCCACCTGAAGTTGGAAACAAAATAATTGTTTTAGTACATATTTTTTTTATTTCTGATGAGGCCGTTCTTGACGTCGATCTTGCCTGATGGTGAGCGATAGAACGAGCGTGCGGAGAAGATGCCTGTTCACTCTTTCTATGGTGGGTGACGGGTCGTAGGTAGTAGGGAACCCAGATGCTGGCAGAGAGTTCTACTCTTTGACTGTGCGCATAAATTCACTATGCACACAGTCGAAGTGTGAAACTGCAGTAGAGGAGAACTGCCTTTTAAGTCTTGGTTTTCTCACATCATTACCGTTCAGCTAAGTCCATCGGCTAACGGCTTTGAATACGGATAAGCTTGGCTTTGGTAAGAGATACTCTGAGAATCCCAGTCATTAAAAGACAACAATCATCTATTTCCTCCCCACACTATTCCTATCTCCCTCTCGCTTACCTCTATTAGTAAGCAACTCTTTCTTCTTCTCTTTCATATCTCCCTCTCACTTACCTCCATTAGTAAGCAACTCCTCTTTCTTTTTTTGGATGCGCATTATTGGCTAGCCTCTCTGCCATGTTATGCATCTCTCTTTCTCATATCTCCCTCTCTTCTAACTTACCTCCGTTGGTAAGCAACTCTTCCTTCTTCTTCTTGGCCCAGATATCGTGCGCGTTGTCAGCTAGCCTCTCTGCCATGTTCTGCATCTCTCTTGAGAGCGTGAGGTTGGTCATGTCGACTGGATGTGGGTTGTAGTTGAAGGGCGTAGCTGAGTCTGTCTGCTGGAAGATATTAGGATGGTATAAGTCAAAGAAATAAATTATTGCGGGTGGCAGGTCAGGATAACTCGCGAAATTTAAGTTTTTTTTTAAATATTTTTGCAATTTGCAGTTTCATAGTCATTTTAATCATCAATGCTACTATTTCACTACTACTATCAACATTTAAGGCCACTTCAAACTGAGAGAATTGTATTGATGATTACAATGAATACTTTCTTCGGTAAAAAAACTGTCACAGTAGTAAACAAATTTTGAATTACCGTACACTATAATACCGAGCTGAAAATGGCAAAAAAACTGAAGAAAAAATTAATTTTGCGTGCTATCCTGGAGCTCACGCTTTAATGCTAGAAATCACGTGCAAGTGGACATAAGTTTGCGCTCAACCTGCAGCATTCTTTTTCCTAGATAAGTAGTTGCGAGTTATACGATATACCTGCTACTTTCTCCCGGTGTCTAGAAATAAATTATCGGAAATGCGTGGTCATAATTATGTTGAATACACCTTTTTATTTTTTTTTGGGGTTTGGAAATCATCCATTGACTCCTCCCGCTCTGGGTGGAGCGGGAGGGGTGTCAGACTCTTACTGAGTGAAACCCATCCCTGTTCCTCCCTGCCCTGAATGCCCAGGGGCGAGGTAGCTCTTACGAATTTATCCTCAACCCCTAGGCAGGCATCGGCCATGACGGGCACCGTCATGTACGCTGACAACTCTTGTTCGACGCGCGTGGAACACTACGCGCCGTCGACTCTCGGGCCTGGTGCTGATCGGACGGCGAGCTACCCACTACTCGCCGTCAATAAAAAAAAATGTTACTCTAGACCATTGTCTTCGAAATTTAATATGTGAATATTTGAAATAATGTCTAACGCGGATAAAAAATTAAAAATCACGCAAAAACCATTTAGCGCATTTTTATGAAACCTTCACCATTATAAAGATAATTTAACTATTTATATTTTAGTAGGAGTGTTTTAGTCTAGTACCTGTTATTTTATGTATAATAAATTAATAATGCGCCTAGTTTGGGACAGCGCTCCTTGATGGCCAAGTCCTATTACTGGGAGGACGTACGACGCGTTGCGTGAGCGTAGCACAGAACACGCAAGCTAACAACTCAAGGCCGTTGGCTTATAACTGCGCCTTAACTATATTATTTGTAACTTCTATTCATTTTTTTTAACCTTCATTTACATCTTTGAAGCTTTATAAATCCTGAATGCTGTGTTTATTAGTAATTGGAGTGCAGATTTAAAAATGTTATCATGTAGTAGTAATCCTAATCACAACTTGGTCTGTATTCTGTGAACCTTTTATAAATAAATAAATAAATAATGCTTTATGCCCGTAGAAACGAACAACATTCTTCAAGACAGTTATAGTAAATGAAAAAAAAGGTATTTCTTGTAGTACTTAACCAACAAGAAAATGTTTTTTTTTTTTTGAAATTTACTAAAAAAAAATGTTTTTTTTGGTGATTAGGTACTCAATGGACTAATTTTTTGTTTGGTAATTCATGGACTGTCTTGAAGAAAATTGTATGGGCGGAAACAGTATTTAAAACATGACCACACATTTCAGTTACACCCTGTAGACGAGTCACAATGAGATTGAACTTTGATTAAAATACATTCAACAAATCACAACATTAACGCGCGTCTGATATTTTGCCACAGAACTATTGCGATAATTTTCGTTCCAGAAACTGGGCCTCAGTAATGTGTAATTTAGATTGCTGAAAATCTTTAAATAAAAAGAAGGAGTAGGTTTATCTAACAACATAAATCTTGAACCATAGTTATACATAAAACAGATCTGAAAGAGAGAGACAGAAAAGCATATGGTTTTATTTTTGTTGTAAATTACAGTAGAGACATTGCTTTCTCCTTTACTTAAGTTTATTTACATGCATTGAAGCGAAAAGCGTTAATAAATACAGAAAGCAGTATAGGATGAATTGAATATTAAATTATCATAAAGAAGAAGGAAATCGAAAATAATAATTTGGAAGAACCAAATTAATCACTTTTTGAGCTTAAGTTAAATATTATTGTGGTTATTGCAGACTGGTTTGTAATTTATTGTAAGAAGTCAAATTGTATTTATTAATATGATAAAAAGAAGAAAACTCAAAGATACTAATTAATTATATAATTACACTGACAAGAACTGCCAGAAAAAAATCCATGCGCCTTTTGGAAATTGACTATTTTATTTTTCTTAACAACGACTAAACTAAATAACTTATTAAAATTAAACTAAATTAGTCTACATATTCTATCAAGACTAAATAGTTGTATTTTTAAAATAATTAGTTCTAAAACTCACCACAATATCGGGAGGGCGCTGTGCGTTGCGGGGATATGAAAATAACACACAAGTCAGGTGGGTGACAAAAGCAAATTGACGTGTACGAGGTGTTCATACAATCGTTCATTCAGTCGTTCACCGAACGATAGGTTCATTCATAAATGGTGCAATAGTATTATAATTTTGTGAAGAGGCATTCTTCCATGTTATGTGAATCTAGATTTTATTCGATTTAATAATTATAGAACGCGGTGAGTAGATTAGAAGTTATCCTGAAATACGAGATTTTTAATTTATTTTTTATTCTACTTTATCATTCATGGAATGATTTAGCTGTCAAAGTTTGAACAAGGGAAGTATCCAATATTACCTCCAGTTTCTGGAACGTATAATTATCGCAAAAATAGTATGACAAAATGTCAAGCTTGCGTAAACTGCTGTGATTCTTTGAAATAATTAGCATCAACAGTCAAACAAAGCAGTGTAGGCGCGTTTGACAATAAGTCACAATAATTATGCGATAATTTTCGTTCCAGGAACTATGGTTAAGTGGGTGAATAAGTTTGAAAATAAAACTTTATGTATTTTATCATTTACTGTTGGTGATAAAATGGAAGAATGCCAATCATGCCAATCACTTAAGTGCGAACATTCTACGTTTGATGCCTATAGATAGTAGGTTTTATAGGTGTATATCAAAAACTTATATACCGTCGGTTCCTTGACTCTTTCGTCCTTTGGCTAGCATGCACAGGAAATATACAAATATAAAAGATTATCTATAGCTTTTTGTTTGACATAAGCCACTACATCTATCGTGCTATGTGAACATAGCAATTTCTTTTTCCTGGGCCAGAAATTCCAGCTGGGTATTTTGTACTTTATAACATTTTAATGCACCGGGCATTAAAGTGCAAAGCATCTGGTTTAAAATTACAGGCCAGTGGACTGAAACCCCCAGAATTTTTTACCCCTCATTAATTCTATCTGTAAATTTTCCATTTTTATTCATTATGGGATGACCTTTTTGGTTCAGCCTTATTTATAAAACTCGTTAACCTTATGCTTAGGTTTAAATACTGATTCGGAGATCTAAATTCAAATAATCCATAGAAAATTTTGAATTAAGAACCTGCTAATTAGTGGTTAAACTAATCATGGTATTTTTTTTTATAAATAACGCCCTTTGAATTAAGAACGTGTCAAACCCTACTTTTATGCCGTTTGACAGGTTCTCAGGCTAAAGTAGAGATTGAAAAATACTCAAATGTTTTTTTTTACTCAGAACTTTTTTATCCAGCTTAAAATTGCTGGACCATTTTTAATAACATATTTTTAATAAACAACATCTTCTGTTTATACAGCACATATAGAAGCAATATACAAGTATTTATACAACTTACGCCTCCGGACTTGGACTGCCGTCTCATAGAGCTACGGTTGGTGCTGGGGATGTCCACTTCAGAGTGCTCCACTGACCAGCCGATGGCGAGGAGAGCCTTCAGGGACTCGCGTACTGGTTCCTTGTAGCGCTCTTTTTCCTGCAAGTTGAGGAAACATGTTATATTAGTAAGTTTGTAGTAGTATTCTTGATTGTTTCTTGGTAATCTAATTGACGGACGAAATAGGTTTTTTTAAGGAATCTGCCCTATTCATGTAGTATTAAAATAAAGAAGACTTGAGAAGGAGAACTGATTGATACTAAAAAAGCTGTAATCTTTCCTTCTAGAATGTTCTATGACACATTACTTACGTAGTCATTCAGCATGTTGTACGGCTTCAGTCGAGGATGCGACTTCTGGCTGTCAGACCAGCCCTCTCCATACACCCAGCCGTTCTCGATCTTCCTAGAAGCCCAGGCGTCGTGGTAATGTTCTGAGAACTTCTGCACGATTGTGTTCAGGTCATTGTTCAGGGCTACCGATGAGGTGTTGATGGGCTGAGGGTCGTATTGTGGGTTGTCAAGGTCTCCTGCAAGTCGTGGAAAAATATAATCATCATTCTCTTGGCCTTATCCCGTTGCGCGTCTAGTTAGCAGACACAATAGATTTTTCTTTCAACTAAAATGTTATTATTAATCACTACAAAACCGATCACAAAGGACGTATTTTTTGTTTAGAACCAAAACAGTGCAGAAATGTTATATGATATCTCATGGTTGCACAGTTTTTCATTAATGCAGTTTTTATTTTTTGTTTAGATATAAATTTACCACAGAGGTTTAATTTCTCCTATAAGTTTAAAATAAAATGTATGCATTAGATCAAAATGATACTGGCTGAAAATAAAAATCGGCTGAATAAAATAGACTTGGTGAAAAAAAAAAAACGAATGGCGCGCATTTTGTACCATTGTAAAACTTTGATACTTCATATTTATCAAAAAAAGTTTTAAAAAATGGAAATAGACAGCGATAGCGATATGAATTCAACTCCAGAAAGTATAAAAAATAGCTGCAAATGAAATTGTTTATAACCTTTTGCCGCAAAAGTCGCGGGATAAATATTTTTCTTTAACTTGAGTTTTTATTTTGAGTAGGTATATTTTATCATGATATGTAGATTGGTAGTTGAAAGAAAAGTAGATTACGCACCTTGCTAAAGTGAGTAATTAATGCACTCGTGTTAATTTAGTGCCCTCGCGTACGCTCGGGCACCAACATAGCACTCGTTCATTAATAACTCAATTTGCGCTCGATGCAACAATCTACTATTTAATTATTTGCGGCCCATGCGCTGTCTTCCAGACACGCAAGAGGTTAAACCAATATATTTAGGGTCAGCGAAACCTGTCTTTATTATCCATTTGTGTCAATTAGTTGTCAAAAAATGTAAAATGTGATTGAGTATCGTTACCCTTAGAGAAACTATTTTAGTTCAAATGCATTTGTTTTTGTGAAGAGCAAAGAAATAGCAGAGCTCCTAGGAAATTAACTGAATTAAAAAAAACCGGCTAAGTGCGAGTCGGACTCGCGCAGGAAGGGTTCCGTACCATCGTCAATTATTAAGATATTACTCGCAAAAAAAGCAAATAAAAAAACACGTTTCTTTTAAGGGAGCCCCCTTTAATTTTTATTTTATTCTTATTATTTGTTGTTATTGCGGCAATAGAAATAGACATTCTGTGAAAATTTCAACTGTCTACCTATTACGGATCATGAGAAACAGCCCGCTGACAGATGGATGAACGGACGGACGGATGGACAACAGAGGCTTAGTAATAGGGTCCCGTTGGTTACCCTTTGGGTACGGAACCCTAATAATAAACAACAGACTATAAACCACTAAGGTCCACTAGCGCCAACAACCAATCCTCCTGATCTCGTGTTACTTGCTAACACGAGGTTAAATTACAAGTATTTCATACGGAGTTAATAAGTTAACCCTGGTTGGGCAGTAAGTGGGCCTAAAAATTGAAAATAACTTTTGTTTTGGAAGATAGTCGAAAAAAATCAAATACCTCAGAATCAATAACCCATTAAATCAAGGACCACTAAAATCAATAACCCCTAAAATCAATAAGACGGTCAATGATAATACAAAATAATACAAGCGCAGTTTGCGCCGTATGTTTTCCAGAAAGCGTTACGTTACAGCCTAAATTTGCACTTTGCCAGCAGGCAAAGTGTAAGTTTAGCACGTCAAGCTTGCTAATGAGAGTCAGATCAAGCTGACAAAAAGGTTAGGTTTTATCGGAAATATTTATATCTTGAGTCTAATCCTAATGGGGCGGTTAGCGCAGTGGTTGAGAGTTCGGCTGTCGCGCTGCGTGTCGCGGGATCGATTCCTGCATGAAACAAATATTTGTATGACCTACAGATAGTTGTTCCAGGTATTTATATTCTTATGTATGTGAGTTTACATGCACCCACGATACAGGAATAATTCCTAGAGTGGAACTTGGCACATGGGTAGATTATGTCCTGGAATACATACAGAGTGTAACGGAAAGGTGTGGTCATATTTTAAGAACTGCATCTGCCCATCGTTATGAACAACTTTATTGAAAAAAACCTGAGGAAGTTCTCAAAAAAATTTTAATCCCCTTTACAAATATTGACCAGCTGATGATAACTTTATATGGAAAGTCCTATTTTTTTTTTGGAATTTTCTTTATTTTTTCTTTAAGAAAGTTGTTGATTTCCATGGGCAGAACCGGTTCTTAAAATATTACCACACTTTTCCGTTACACCCTGTATATGATACTTTTTATCTCCAGAGTATGTTCCTTTGCGATAATAGGGTATTTTACTCTATAAGAGAAAAAAACTAAAAATATATTATTGAGATAGCTTAGGCAAAAAGCAGTCGCAAAATGTCAGTTTTAGTTCATAAAATAAAAAAATAAATTTTAAAATTCAATTCAAAGTTTTCAGTTTTTTTAATCTGTTTTTTAACACCATGGATTAGTAGTCGCCATGTTATACGTCATAAGGCTGTGTAAACTATAAAGTGTCAACTTTCGCCTTCCCTTCGGGGTAAATAAAAAAAAAAACTATAAAGTGTCAACTGTCGGCGTATCTATGCTTTGTACTTTTATTTAAACAGCCAACTGATGTCATGACCACAGAGCAATATGGCGTCCACTGCGTCCAGCGCTTTCGTCAAATTACGCGCGAGATTTGAAAATGTAAAATTTTAATACATTTTTATGGCACATCATCATCTTCCTGTCCTTATCCCATGTTACTTGGGGTCGGCGTAGCACGTCTTTTTCTTCCATTCTATCCTGTCAGCAGTCACGCTATCACTAATTCCCTTTTCTTTCATATCAATTCCATAGCACATAATGATTGAATAAAAATTTTGTTTATTTTTTGGTTTATTAGCACTATACATACCTAGAATCTAATTGATACACTTTTCAAAAATGGGTGTAATATCATTATCCTATTATCATTTTTTGTGCCGGCGAAACCGCTGGCGGAAGTTAGTAGACCATATGGAAATTTATTAACCGATCTTTGAAATTCTGTCAACTATTGGAATAATTATAAATTGTTGTTTTAAACAAGCCTACTTCGTCAGCTTCGTCGTTTAGTTGTTAATACAACTAAACAGGTCTGCTGACGAATTAGGTTAGCGAAGACCTACTTCCTCAAGCAGATATTTGTATAATAAACTAATGTGACTGTTTGTTTCACTCACAACGGGACATTTTTAAAATTACGGCAACAGTAGACTGTGACGAAGTTTTTTTACCGGGTAATTTCAGAATCGATTGAAAATTCTGGTAAAAGGGTACCAAAATTTTTAGTTTTGGAGGAATTTTTCGATTTTCTGTTTGATGAATTAACATTGTAAAAAAAAAAGTTATTTTTTCGATACAGTCTAGGCTACATCATTTATACAATAATATTATTAAACAAATGATACGTAGCTAACTTAATTACGATATTCCGAAGTTAAGAAGACTTATATACCCGACTGCGCAACCACAAAGACGTAGCTCGCCGTCCGATCAGCACCAGGCCCGGGAGTCGACGGCGCGTAGTGTTCCACGCACGCCTAAAAGAGAATATGTCAGCCACCACTGACGGGGCCCATTATGGCTGATGTCTGCTTGCCTAGGGGTAGCAGATAAATTCGTAACAGAGTTACCGCTCCCCTGGGCACACAGGCAAGGAAGGAACAGGGGTGGGTTTTAGTCAGTAAGAGTCTGACACGCCCTCCCGCTCCACCCAGAGTGGGAGAAGTCATAGAATGATTTCCCACCCCAAGAAAAAAAAATTGGTTATGTTTTTCTGTTGTACATTTAGTTAAGGTTTTTATTTTTTCTTAGGTATATATTTTGAGATTTTATCATTGTTGACTTTTCAGTAAATAATTGAAAACGGGAAAATTCGGCGTCCCATAACTCGGGGAAACCGGGACAGTCCTGTTTTAAACGGGACGTATGGCCATGTTATTTATAATGATAATAATACGTAGTTTAAATCAATGTCGCTTTCCGCGTCTTTAGTTTCACCGCTAACTCCTCTAAACTAAGCAACGAATTTTAATGCGGATTTCTCTAATAGGAGTGATAAACGAGAAAGGTTTACGTGTGATAAAATGTACCCGTGTGGAGCCGGGGCGGTTCGCTAGTTTATAATAAATAGTGAACGGTCGTATTTTGATATTAAAAAGTGTAACATTTTCTGTGTTTACGTTTCACAAGGCAGTAGCGCAGATATGATTAGGTTAATCAATATATCTGTTTTATTTACTAGGTAAGGGTTTTAACATTCCTAATTTTATACAGGCTGTAACGGAAAGGTGTGGTCATATTTTAATAACCGGTTCTGCCCATGGAACTGAACGACTTTCTCTAAGAAAACATTGAATTTTCCCAAATAGACTTTCATACAAAGTTATCACCAGCTGATCAATATTTGAATGGGAGGTAAAAAAAAATTGAGAAATTCCTCAGGTTTTCTTGAAGAAAGTTGTTCATATCGATGGGCAGATGCAGTTTTTAAAATATGACCACACCTTTCTGTTACTCCCTGTATAATGTCATTCGAGATAATTGCCCGTTTGTATTAAAAATTATTTAAAAAATGTATAGGTTGCAGTGAAATTTTAACTTTGTCATATAAGACACAGAGTTTTTTGTTCCAAAATTTTTATAACTATCTCGAATTCTGAATTCATCATCATCATCATCATTGTCTTTATTGAATATGATCCTCATCATTATTTGTCTTTATAATAGCTAATTTTATATGCTGTGATGCTTGATGAAGAATGACTTTTGTTAATTTATAACATTGTGATAATTTTTGTGTGGAATAAACTATTTTTATTATTCCTTCCTTTTTTACAAGGGAGATTTATTTTTGAATATCGCATTTCTCACTCATTACTAGGATAATAATAAAATTGTAGTATGATATTATTTCAACAGCCTAACGGTGGTAGTGTTGCTATTCGCGCTGAGCGGGGTGCGTAGCAAGCGACTATGTCTGACGGGAGACTTCGATGCCCAGCTGCGGCACATACTGCAGCAGCAGATGTACTCTGACAACATATCCCCAGTGTTGGACGATGTGTGGACCACGCTGAGCCAACGATGGCAAGGTGACATATGATTTGATTGGACTAAGGGCTTTAGCCAAAGTGACCTTCTATCGGCGTAAGCGAATTTAAAAATGTTTAGGGCTTAACCATGTAACATGTCTTTCATAAATTTTAATAATTTATTGTTTTATAACAATTGTATTCTTCATTCATTCTAGTTTTTGTATCACTCAGCCAACAAATTGCAAATGCTATGTTCGCCGTTTTTGTCATGTAGGTACATATAAGACTACCCGTGACGCAATGACTTGTTTTTAATGTTAAATGTATGTGATGTGGCAGTCCTTTACTCTAAATAAATAAATGTCGGCGCATGCGCATAACATACGTTTTTGACTTGTCAACCGACAATATCGCTTATAGAATATCATTTTGTCTAGACGCTCATGTTCCCACCTTAAAAAAAGCTTCCTCATTCTCGTTTAATAAAGTAACTGCACTTTAACACGAGTTAACTTTAACTTGACATAAGTACTAACAGCTCAACGGATGGGTTCAGCTGTTAGTACGTCGAAAAGTCGAGCTAATCTAAGGTTTTTGTTTGCAGGTTTCAAAATGATCCCCTTCAGTTCTACATTCATAGGTTTAGCTATAAAATCAAGTGACATTGACATCATCGTTAAACTACGAAACATGAACTATTCAGCGGAATCCGATATGTTACGGGAGGCAGAAAGGTTGTTTATGAGACAACCTGAACTGTATTCAGATATAAAAGTCATGGATAAGCATCAGTACCCACATTTGGAATTCTTCCATATTCCCTCACAGAGAGGAGTGGACCTCACATTTAAGTATGACCACGTAACCGTTAATAAGAGCAAGCTTCTCAAATATTACTTCAATTTAGATGAGAAGCACCTGGTTTTAGGACGCTTTCTGAAGTACTGGTTCAAACTCCACGATTTGACTGCAAATGCTTCCGAAAAACTATCAGGTTATGAATTGTACTTGATGATAATATTTTATTTGCAACAGAAGAATATGGCGCCTCCCGTTTATGTGTTACCAGTCAATTCAAAAAGTGATTTGGTCAAAAACTGGGACATGGGCTTCAACGATCCGCCGTATCGTTCAGTGAATACAGAGACTGTCCATCAACTTCTGGGTGGATTCTTTAAATACTACAATGAATTCGACTTTGAAGAATACATCGTATCGCCTTTTGCTGGTCGCCCTATTCCGAGAAATTCTTTTATAGATATCGACAAATTCCCCATAGAATTTTCTTTAAACAATGGCACTTTGAATCAGGAAATACAGCTTCGTTTGAAATTTGATTTAAACATAAGCACAGCTTTGTGTATTCAAGATGTAATGGAGCCCTATATAAACGTAGGGCAACGGGTATCACAAAAATACGCGACGAAATACAAATCATTGTATAAGTTACTCGCAAGAATATTTGAAGATAAGATCCTCAGAGCTATCCTTGTAATGGATCAATTTAATGACACGATCAGCTACCACAGTGATGCTATTGTGGATAGAATAAATGAACAAGACTGCGTCGATGTACCTGATATATAGAATACTGTTTATTAAGTGTATAAGTTACAGAAAATACAATTATTACCTGACTAGCGACTCGCCCCTGCTACGCAAAGGTACAAAAAGGGATATTTTACAAAAAACTAATTAGTCTGTCAGTTAAATAACCATAAAATATTGGATACGTATACGTATGATCTTTTGTCACGTAAACAAAAAATGAGGGCGACACAGTGCGTTGAAAGGTCGCGTGACGTCACGCGGCGCGACACTTTTTACCACCAAAGTGACGTAACGAGCCCCCACTCCTGAATTTTGATGCGTTTTATCTTTGTCATTTTTGATTGGTTTGAAATAGCAAAAAATACGTGTCCAATATTTTTTGGTTATATAACCTTATGAATCCCTCTGTCTATTAGTTAAACCGCATGAAAATCTGTTCAGTACTTTTTGAGTTCATCGCGAAAAGACAAGACAGACGCGGCGAAGGACTTTGTTTTATAATTATGTAGTGATACCTACTTCACTAATGTGAAGAATGACATGTTATTCTATTTAACATTTATTTTAAATGACAACGAGGTTGACATTTGAGTTTTTGTATTAATAAACCGTTTATATATAATTTCAAGGATTTTATTTAAATTATTATAATTCATCACATTCATATTCGACCACAATATCGATTACCCTCACGTGAGCTAGTAGTCTAACACGAATATACAGAGGGAAATTGAATTCATAGGCAATATTTTAAAGGGTTATTGTACTCATCAATAGGAACAACTTTTACTGTGGGCCCCAATCTGAAATCGCGATAAAAATCAGCTGTTCCATACATTTATGTTTGCATAACTCGTCAAAATGTAAGAAACAGCTGAATTTTTTTTCGCGATTTTTAGGTTCGGTCCATAAAAAAAGTTGTTCACAATGATACAACGGCTCCTTTTTTTGTTGGGTTTGGGAAATAATCCTATGACTTCTTCCGCTCTGGGTGGACCGGGAGGGCGTGTCAGGCTCTTACTGACTAAAACCCACCCCTGTTCCTGGGCAGGGAAGGAGGATGAAGGAAGGGCGCGGTAACTCTGTTTCGAATTTATCCACAACCCCTGGGAACACTACGCGCGTGGAACACTACGCGCCGTCGAGTCTCGGGCCTGATCCTGATCAGACGGCGAGCTACCCACTACTCGCCGTCCGCAGACCCGCGTACAATGGAATGGCCCCTTAAAATATTGCCCATGAATTAAATTTCCCACTGTATAAATAATTAGCGACCTGCCCCGGCTTCGCACGGTTGAAATATTTTTAACCGACTTCAAAAAAAGGAGGAGGTTCTCAATTCGACTGTATTTTTTTTTTTTTTTTTTTTTTTTTTTTTTTTTTTTTTTTATGTGTGTTACCTCACAACTTCTAACTACGTGAACCGATTTTGAAGATTTTTCTTTTATTTGAAAGCTGTTGTTTTACATTTGGTACCATTTTAATTTGGTGAAGATCTGATGAAGGACTTCGGAGATACACAACGGAACTCTTCAATAAATGATAGCAAACCTTCCAGAATTGCTGCAATCGCATGTCTGTATATTGTTTTCACCACTCCACAACATTACATCACGCTGATGCGCTCTGAAGGGGTATACAGATTTGTACAGTTCACCCTGATACACCCTAATTTCACCAACTACGTTCAAATCCCCTATTGTTGGGGCTATCAATTCGGGCATAACTTTACTATTAATTTAGTTTTAGAATGGGGTAATATAACTAAAAAGTGAAAAATAAAAAACTTTTTACAAAAAAAATACAACCGACTTCCATAAATAATACTAAAAAATGCAAAATAACTTTAATTTCGGAAGTCGGTGTCAAATAACGAAGAAACCAAACTAGAAACACCGACTTCCGAAATTAAAGTTATTTTGCATTTTTTAGTAAGTATTATTTATGGAAGTCGGTTGTATTTTTTTTGTAAAAAGTTTTTTTAATAAATAGCTTAGGTCACTCAGTAATAATGTAGCTTTCTATTGGTGACAGAATTTTGAATTTCGTTTCAGTAGTTCCAGAGACTCTTCTTACAAACAAACATACAAACTTTACCTCTTTATAGGGAACGTGCACGACGTAGTCTGTGCCATCTATTGGAGTAAATTCGAAACTTCAAAAACTTGTCATTGACATTTCCGTGCCATATATGTATACACACACATGCAGCACTTGTAACGTAGACTGCCATCTAGTGAGTGAAATCGCAACTTGTATTGTATAAATACTAGACATTGACATTTATGTGGCGCCATCTGTTCCTGCACGCTCCCTATAATATTAGTATAGATTATTAAAAATACTAAATAATTTATGCTTTATGTTAAAGGTCAGTTGGAGGAGTGCGTGGCATAAGTAATAAAATAAAGACGTTTGCCGGGGTTGGTCCATGGATGGGTGACCATCTTTACATACCGAGACTCCTCCGTGCCTCGGAAAGCACTTTTTTTTTTTTTTTTTTTTTTGTTGGTCCCGGCTGTCAATCGTGGCTCTTTGACAGTCTGTACGGGTCGTCAGAAGCCCGAAAGTCTGACAACCAGTTTTACCAAGGGGTATCGTATTACCTAGTAACTGGGTTGAGGAGGTCAGATAGGCAGTCGCTCCATGTAAAATACTGGTATTCAGCTGCATCCGGTTAGACTGGAAGCCGACCCCAAGATAGTTACTACAGCCCTTTATTTTTAACACGGTTTTATTAGGATTACATAACCATGTAAAATAATATTAGAAGTTAAATTTGATCCACTTTCCGGTTTCCGATTAAGCTGAAATGATTATGGCGGACTCACAAATATAGCGGACTTGATTTATAAGCGTATTTTTAAATTATTAATGATTTTATTAAACCCTCCTGACTACGTCACGAAAAAATATGACTTAATTTTCCTAATGATACCTCATTTGCTAAATTATTTTCAATCTTTTAGGCTACAGGGAGGGATAAAGAAATAGGTACCTATATAACCATTCATACTTTCAAATAAAACAATTTTTTACAAAATAAAAACTTTTTTACAAAAAAATAGAACCGACTTCCAAAAAAAACAATAAGTGCAAAACAAAAAAAAAAGAATTTTGGAAATCCGTCTACATAAATGACGGAGTTATGCCCGAAAATACATAAATATATATATATATATACAAACATCCGAATTGATAACCTCTTCCTTTTGGAAGTCGGTTAAAAATATACAAACATCCGAATTGATAACCTCCTCCTTTTGGAAATCGGTTAAAAACAGAACCGACTTCCAAAAAAAGTGCAAAATAACTTTAATTTCGGAAGTCGGTATTTCTGGTTTTGTGTCTTTGATTTTTTTGAAACGGACTTCCGAAATTAAAGTTATTTGCACTTTTTTTGGAAGTCGGTTCTATTTTTTTGTAAAAAAGTTTTTTTCCTGAATAATTAATAATAGAGAAAATAGCAGATGACTAAAAAATCTATTTGCTCCGTCACTTAGATGATATCAAATATAATGGACACGTATATTTTCTTTCGTCACGTAATTAAAAAATGGTCGTGTGTTGATTTCGCGTGACATCACACTTAAGGGCCTACCTCCGCATAAGTGGCGCCCTCATTGAATAAAAAAACATATCTTAGCATAGAAAATAAAGATGAAAGAATCCTATGTTGCGTTTGTTACAAAGAGGATAAGGTATTTTTACGTTGTTAAAACAGAACTCAAAATGTACCAAACATTTTGAGTCCAAAAACGGCCATTTTTGACACTTTTGCCTACTTCTTAGGATACGAAACATTTTGAGTCCTGTTTTAACAACGTAAACATACCTTATCCTCTTTGTAGTAAACGCAACATAGGATTCTATAATATTTAGTTTGTACGCTTTGCTACGATTTTTTATTCAATGAGGGCTCCACTTGGCGGATATATACGCCTTAAGTACCTACGTAAAAAATGTACCACTTCTTACCTATATAAGAAGTGACGTAACAAGCCCCCGCTCTTGAATTTTGATGCGTTTTATGTTTTTTTTTATTTAACTGGTAAAGCAAAACATAAGTATCCAATATTTTTTGATAATCTAACTAACAGACTAAATAGATTGTCGCTATTGTGTTGGTCGAGAAATAGTAGTTTTATTTTTCTACAATATTAACATAAAACCACATTTAGTAGGTTTATTTCAGAATACTCGCTTCGTAAACTTCAGAGATAATACAGGGAATTATACGAGGGTATTATACGAGGATGCGTGAGTCCATCTGATGTCAACTCCGCCTCAGAAAGATACGACCTCTGGCGGGCGAAGTTCGGTCCGCCTGAATAAATCATAGGGAGAGCCTTCCGCCTGGGCACACGATTTCCAGATTTATTAATAGGTAGTTAAGATTCAAAATAGCGTACCTGTGACCTGTTCCTTGCCGTAGAACTCATCATCATAGTTCTTCGACAGCGAGTAGTCGGGCGGTAGAGCACAACCTGTGAACAACATATTATTAGTAGTATTTCATTTTATTTATCTTAGAATAGAGTACATTGCAAGGATGGACCCTAATATGACTTAATGGGCCTAATTTATAAAAACAGAACTATGTGATTAGTAGGTTCTATGCTGAGTGAGTCAAAAACGTTTGCTGAACAGCATCATGTTGCGCCTACCTTCCATCATTGCTAGAGTAAAATGAGGCTTATACCTATAGCGATAAGGCAGGGTAACGCCTTGCCAAACAGCTCAGGCTCGTAGTCCATCTTGCTGAGCGAGTCGAAGATGTTGCTGAACAGCATCATGGTGCGCCTACCTTCCATCAGTACTAGAGTAGAATGAGCCTTATACCTATAGCGATAAGGCAGGGTAACGCCTTGCCGAACAGCTCGGGCTCGTAGTCCATCTTGCTGAGTGAGTCGAAGATGTTACTGAAGAGCATCATGGTGAGTCTCTTCTCCTCGTCTGAGGATGCTCCGTATACTCCTTGGCCGGGGCCCGTGCTGCCGTAGTACTTGGCGCAGCGTTCGTAGTGGAGGGTTAGAAGCTGCAGAGGAGATAAGGGTGGTTAATTCGTTTCTATAAGCTGAAGTGGGACTGAGCCATGTTTACCGCTTGCCAAACACCTAAGTCATAAAAGACTTATAGCCTAATAGCTTTTGCCAGCAGCTTCACCCGCGTGGAATTAGTAATTCCCCCACTATAAATTATAGCCTATGTGCTATTTTAGACTATAATCTATCTCTGTGCAAAATTCCGTCCAAATCTGTTCAGCCGTTCTAGCGTGACTGAATAACAAACATTCATCAATTCATTCATCCAAACTTTCGCTTTTTAATCGACTTCGATTCGGGTGTTTATATTTAAATATTTATATTTATGTATGTTCGTACATAACTTCGTCATATATAGACGGATTTGCAAAATTCTTTTTTTGTTCGAAAGGTTTATTCCGAAATGGTCCCACTTGAACTTCATAGAGATCTGATGTTGAGCTTCGGAGACAGACAACGGATCTTCAAAAAATGACAGCAAATCAACCGCGATTGCTGATATCGCATAAATATGCATTGTTTACGCAATTTAATGGGGAATCATAACTAAAAAGTAATAAATAAAAAACTTTTTACATCAAATAGAACAGACTTCCAAAACAAAGAAAGTGCAAAATAACTTTAATTTCGGAAGTCGGTGTTTCTTCGTTTTGTTGACACCGATTTCCGATTTTTTTGTAAAAAGTTTTTATAATATTAGTAGGCAAATAAATAGAGATTAGATATAGCCAAATGTTCTTCAAATGGTGGGAATAGCTAGATAAGTAAAAAAAAAACAATGTGTATTATTTCTTGCTTGGAAATTGACCACACAAATCAAAGAAAAAATGGTCAGGCTTCAGAAATTGAAACAGCTTTTATAAACGAGCTTTATCTCGAATAATCGTTTAAATAACATTTATTTGTAGCTCAGCTTCAGCCAGCTGCTCAACCCACTTATAAATTATAGCCTATGTGCTATTCCAGACTATAATCTATCTCTGTGCCAAATCTCATCCAGATCCGTTCAGCCGTTTTGATGTGATTGAGTAACAAACATCCATACATCCAAACTTTCCCATTTATAATATTAGTAGGATATTAGTAAGTAGGATTGAAATTGAAGTATTTATTGGATTTGGGGATCAGGTCTTTCCCAATTTACGCTTTTACACTTCAATGTTGCTACGGAAGAAATAATGCTGCGTACGTGATGATAAGCCTTATCTAAACTGATATGTAACACTACGCCTTATGATATTCACACTTTTTTTTTTTGGGGGGTGGGAAATCATCCAATGACTTCTTCCGCTCTGGGTGGAGCGGAAGGGTGTGTCAGACTCTTACTGACTACAACCCACCCCTGTTCCTTCCCTGCCTGAGTGCCCAGGGGTGCGGTAACTCATGTTAAGAATTTATCCGCTACCCCTAGGCATGCAGGCACCGGCCACGATGGGCCCCGTCAGTGGTGGCTGACAACATCTCTGTCGACTCACGGGCCTGGTGCTGATCGGACGGCCAGCTACCCACTGCTCGCGTCTTCAATGTTGGTACGGAAGAAATAATGCTGCGTACGTGATAGGCCTTATCTAGACTGATATGCAACACTACGCCTTATGATAGGTACTCACCCTAAGAGCGACAGTGGTGTACTCGGACAGTTTGGACACATCCACAGTAAGTTTCCGTAGCAGCTTCAACAACATGGATGGCTGCATGGCTGATGTGAGCGCTACTAAGAAATCTGATACTGCTTCACGTTGGCCTTTGGTTAGCATACGGTTCTTCGATAACCTGGAACAGAAATGTTGGTATTTATAAAAAATATAAAAAAGCATCGTATTTTGATTACCGTAGACCTTTAATTGTGCTGCGCTCCATCGATCCGAGCGCTCCATCAATAATAATAATAATAAATAATATATTTTTAAATGTTTTTTATATATTCTTTTTTAAGAAATATTTAAAAATGTATTTAATATATTAAAAAGATAAATAAAAAAATAATAATAAACTGCAATAAGACACTGCTTACAAATTTTTTTGCAATAATTACTTCGCTTATCTTTTAATTAGAACCGTGCTTGTCTTCTTATTTATTTATTAAAAACACTTTATGCACATACAAGTACAGATGCGGACTTAATGCCTCAGGCATTTTCTAGAGTCAACCTTTGGGTGAAGCAGAGACAAATAGTGGTAGGTGCAATATAAATAATAATGCTTCTTGAGTTATATTGCATAGAAATACTCAGTCCGAAGTCTGACTTTGTGCCAAGTTATTGGCATTAGGCTGGCCCCTTGATACATAAGATTTTACATAACCGGCGAAGTTATAGAGGACCTGTTCATCTCTTCTTATTCACTTTTTTAACATTGACAGGCTGGTGCTTGACCACTATCTCACTTGATGGTAAGCATTAGTGTGGTCGACAATGGAGCACACTTGCCTAAAAGTAACCTATTCACTCTTGTATTAAAGACCCGCAGGTTATAGCTATTCTGCCCTGGGGGCTTAGACAAAGTAACAATTTAATAAAAACGATAACGAAGTTAGAAAAGACTAAAATGTATGAGATTGACATAAACCGCGCTAAGTCACGTGGTCAGTCGACATCGTTATCGCAAGTTGGTAGAGAATGTTATAATTCGTAACGAAACTATAAAGAAACGAATTGCTATCGTGTTTATCCCATACAAATGCGTAGACAAGCAGCGCTTTCAGAGTTCGCCTTCGCCTCGATCGTGATCGCCAAAAAAGATAACGAAGGAACGCTAACGCTAGGAAATGTTTATCGATATCTCAGAGACGATGACGAATTTAGATATCGTTTCGCTACGAAGCGATGTTACTTTGTCTACAGGCCCAGGTGTCGTGGTTAAAGATGCTGGCTGCCTATTATTCGCTGACGATCTGAAGTTGTTCATGCGGATAACCAACGAGGCGCACTGTGACAAGCTTCAGCGTGACATCGATCGGGTGGTAGCGTGGAGTGTAGAGAACAAGTTGCACTTCAATGTGACAAAATGTAATATAATGTCTTACACGCGGGCCGTGGTACCCCGACGTCACGAATATAGTATCAGCGGTCACGTGATACCGCGGGTGGGGTCGGTGCGAGATCTTGGGGTCACCTTTTCTGAGGATCTGTCATTTCGAGCTCATGTTGTGCATGTGTGTAAAAAGGCCTTCAAAAATCTTGGGTTTGTCATGCGAGAAACCCGTGACTTCACTAACATGGCAGCAGTGAAATCACTTTATAACGCGTTGGTCCGAAGCAACTTGGAAACTAGTGCTATCATCTGGAATCCTTATGAAACTAAATATTCTCAGATGGTGGAGAAGATGCAGAACAAGTTTACACGGTACCTATACATGAGGCAATTTGGCGTCTACCCGTTTTACCCACTTATGTACCCAACTCTCTTTGTAATAGGGATGGTTGGGTACTATAAGTTGGAAGTAAGGCGTAATCTTGCTCTAGCGAAATATGTTTTTATGGTTTTTCGTGGTATGCTTAATAATCCGCAAATTTTGGAATCGTTGGGATTGCTCGTTCCAAACAGTAAGCTACGGTTGGGACCGAGGGATAGCCTGTTTAAAACTCCGGTAGCCCGTACAAACGTATTAAAGTTTTCACCTGTGTGTCGGGCGGTTACTATTATGAATAGTATCTCTCAGCGTTTGGATATTTTTTCCTGCTCTTTGGCGGAATTCCAGAGGGTGACAATTAGTGTATTGTCTTCTAAGTAACTTGTGCCGGTACCCTGAGCCACGGCTTAGGACTGGTCAATTATCATTATAGGACTACTTTTATTACATTGGGTTTACCTGTAAAAATAATTGTATGTGTACTAAATAAATAAATAAATAAATAAATAAATAAAAAAAATTCGAAAGAGTTACCGCGCCCCTGGGTACTCAGGGCAGGGAAGGAACAGGAGTGGGTTTTAGTCAGTAAAAGTCTGACACGCCCGGGAGCTCCAACCAGAGCGGGAGAAGTCATAGGATGATATCCCCAACATCACAAAAAAAAAAAGGTTGTTGCTATTAGAAAACACAGACACCAGCAGGGAATTCTACTCCTTAGCTGTAGGCACAATAAATGTGTTACCAAAACGTTTTGTGCGTGTCAATGGGTTGTCCACCATGAAGCGGTGGCGTATCGCCATACGTCTAGTAGTCCGATGATGGAACGGGTTTGGCGGAACTAGACTATGGAATTTCCCTTAGGAAATATAAGCATGATAAATAGTTCGTACCTATACACAGTATGTAGCGTAGCGTCCAGCAGACTGGCGTAGTTTTCTGCTTCATTGTAGAAGTAGGCGTGTTTGATGAGAAGCGGTAGGATTGAGTTGCCGATGTAACGGTTCATTGAGAGGGCCATGTCGGACTCGCAGCCGTCGTTCTGTCGAGGAAAAACAATAAAATTGATAAAAAAGTTTTTTTGCAAAAAAATAGAACCGACTTCCAAAAAAAGTGCAAAATAACTTTAATTTCGGAAGTCGGTGTCAAAAAACGAAGACATTGACCAGAAACACCGACTTCCGAAATTAAAGTTATTTTGCACTTTTTTTGGAAGTCGGTTCTATTTTTTGTAAAAAACTTTTTTATTTTTCACTTTTTAGTTGTGGTTCCCCGTTAAACTGTGTTAACAATTCATAGACATACGATCGCAGCAATCGCGGTTGATTTGCTGTCAATTTTTGAAGAGTGCCGTTGTCTGTCTCCGAAACCCATCATCAGATTTATATTAAATTTAAATGGGACTATTTCGGAACAAACCCCTTTTTTAACATAAATAATTTTGGAAATCCATCAATATATGACGGAGTTATGCCCGAACATACATAAAAAAAATACAAACATCCGAATTGATAACCTCCTTCTTTTTGAAGTCGGTTAAAAACAACCATATCTAATCCCCATGACTTCAGTATGCGTCTTATTAGGAGTCGTAGGCTTAATCATTGTTATTTATGTTCTTTGGCTGTTTTTATTAAGAAAAAAAAGTGCGAGTCGGTCCCGCGCGCAATGTGAACGAATAATATTGTTACGAGCTGGTTATGGAATAAATTATTTTACACTAATTAATTAACCAAATATTCTTTATTAACTCAACAACTTATTTACACAAACACTAATTCGTTAATAATCACAATCCTCTGCGTAATCGCTTGTATTCGCTTCCGTTCGCATCCGTAGTCGAAAACAGACTGACTCACTCGCCCGCCGTCCGGCCTATTTATACAGTCATGGAAGTTTGCAGAACATTGTCGAACTATCCTATAGTGGAATATTCTAGAAACATCTATGAACTTCTACACAGTACCACAATGGAATGTTCTCGAACCTAGTGGAAGCTTCTGGAAACTTCTACTACATTCTCGAACGTTCCAGAGTAATACGGTCGACGTAACAATATTTTATTTAACACGTAATAAAAAAAAACATAGACTTTTATAGATTTGCCTGTAATCTAATAAGTAAAGAACTATTTCACTAGTAACTAGTAGTTTTAGAGGTGAGGGAGAGAGTTTTTCATTCATTTTCTCAAATAACTTGAAAACTGTTAAATTTAACTTAATAACTGGGAAATTTAAAAATTATTGAATAAGTAATTATATTTGAGTCTCTCAATAAGCCCGTTCGGAACCCTAAAAACTTAATTAAAAAACCGTTCCGTACCATTTTATTATTTTAGTTGTTATAGCGGCAACAGAAATACACATGAATTTGTGAAAATTTCAACTGTCTACCTATTACGGATCACGAGATACAGCCCGCTGACAGACAGACGAAAAGCGGAGGCTTAGTAATAGGGTCCCATTAGTTAGCCTTCGGATACGGAACCCTAATAAAAATGAACTTAATAATTTGCAAGAGGAGAAAATAAGAAAAAAGAGAGATTATAGGAGCTGTCAAATAAGGTCGAACTTTTGTAAATACTACTTTTGTTTTCAAAGTTAATCAGTAATAATTCTCTTCAATACAGTTAATTTTAAGAAGCAGGTAGGTATATTAACTTACCCTGTCTAACATAGTGGCGGCCCTCAAATCCGGCAGGAAGGCTTCCTCCAGCAGTTTGTAGAACAGCTCCTGAGTCTCAATGCCGTACACTCGCTCTAAGAAGAGGCCCACGCTCTGCTTGTGGCCAGGGATCAGGCCTGATGGCATGTCTGTTGATAGGGAAAACGCACGTAAAGATTCAAATTATTCAAATTAATTTAAATTATTTATTTCTTTGCCAACATGGGTTCGCCACGCTCTGCCGTCACATGGGCATGCACAATTTTACACATAATTCTAGTATTAAACTACAATAACTATTAAATAACAATCTGAATACAATAAAGATTACAAAATTATTAAACTGGAAAGTCAATTAATTAATTTTATTTTTCAATGTCAAGGATTATCTAGTAGTCAATAATTATATAAATGTCAGAGTAAATAATATAATGTCGATTTATTAAATAAAAGTCCTAGATAAATAATAATTGTGAGTTACGTATGATTTCTATTATTGAATATCTGATAAATATTATTGGCCGTAAGGATTCCCTTTTAGATACTCATTCACACTGTAATACACCTTATCAGTTAGAAATTCCTTTAGCTTTCGCAAAAAAAAGTGCAAGTTTTCAATGTCTGTTATACAACACGGCAATTTATTATAAATCCTGGATGTCATCAGATTGATGTGACATATTTTTTTTTTTAGTTTTAAGGACCTCATTTTTATTTTTAATAGCCTTGCCCCACACTAGGAATTACTCTAGTATCGTTGGTGCGTTCACAAAATAAGTACACTAGACATCCAGACCCGGAGCAACTATCTGTAGGCTATAGGGAACGTCCACGGCGTAGTCTGTGCCATGTAGTGGAGTAAATTCGAAACTTATACCCTTTAAAAACTGTTCATAGACATTTCCGTGTCATATATGTATACACACACGTATCATGGACACATGCAGCACGCGTAACATTGACTGCCATCTAGTGAGTGAAATCTGCAACTTGTACTGTATAAATACTAGACATTGACATTTATGTGGCGCCATCTATAGTTCCTGCACGCTCCCTATACAAATATTTGTTCCGTGAGGGAATCGAACCCGCAACACGCAGCGCAGCATTTGACCCTAATCCACCACGCGGTTTGGTGGATATCACATGTCTTCGATTTTTTGTTTCTAAGACATGTCGGTTTCCTGACGATGTTTTCCTTCACCGTTTTGAGAGCAGTGGTGGTGAATTTATCTACACAAAGTAAAGCGCCTGCCTGGGTTTGAACTCACGACGTACAAGTCGCAAATCGAGGCCGTTACCACTGAGCCACCACCGCTTTCGTTTAAGGTGAAAGCTCCAGGGTAGCCCGCGAAATTTAAATTTTCTTACATTTTTTGCAATTTGCAGGTCAGTATCAGGTTGTATGTTGGTCAAAATATGATTTGCGGCCGTAGCAAGTACGTATTTACAGAACTGTAATCATTAAAATCATCAATACACCTCTCAGGTAGAATTGATGCCAAATGTCGTGATTTCTGAAATGCTTACATTTGACATCAATTCTAACTGAAAGAGTTGTATTGATTTAAATGATAATTATAATTCTATTAATACATACTTGCTACGGCCGCGAATCAAATTTTGACCAAGATACAACCTGACACTGACCTGCAAATTCCAAAAAACGTAAGAAAATTTGTATTTCGCGGGTTACCCTGGCGCTTCCACCTTAACTTTACTAGTTTATAAATCTAATGATTAATATTATACTAACCAGACTTCGGTCGTTCCTCTCCGGCGGCGGGGTTGTTGAGAGTGAACCTCAGACTGAGCACTCCCTGTAGGTCCTCCAGCGGCACCAGGGAACGGAGGATGGCACGGGCTCGGAGTGACTCGTTCTTGCCCTGACAATTGTATGGAAGTTAATAAAATGTGGTAACGCGTGGTATAGGGAATTAAAGCTTTTGGTGGATCGGAACACTCCGCGGGTCGCTGCGCAGTAGCAAATTCATGTGACAGCGGGGTTTGAAAATGAGTTACCGCAAACCTGGGCGCTCAGGCAGGGAAGGAACAGGGGTGGGTTTTTGTCAGTAAGAGTCTGACACGCCCTCCCGCTTCACCCAGATTCCCAACCACAAAAAAAAAAGTGACTGAGAGTTGAGAGGTGGGGTACTGCGCAGTGCAACGCGAACTTCACACACACCATTAACTTTGAATCGAACTATACAAGTTGTATTAGCAAGTGATTTTTTGACATATAATTTTTTTTTATAAAAAATAGAACCGACTTCAAAAAACAAAAAAAGGAAGTCGGTTCTATTTCTTGCAAAACAGTTTTTTATTTTTCACGTTTTAGTTGTGATTCCCCATTAAATTGTCCAACCCAATGCGACAGCAGCAATCGCGGTTGATTTGCTGTCATTTTTTGAAGAGTTCCTTTGTCTGTCTCCGAAGCTCATCATCAGATCTCTATCAAATTCAAATGGGACTATTTCGGAATAAACCCCTTTCGAACAAAAAGAAGAATTTTGCAAATCCGTCTATATATGACAAAATTATGCCTGAACATACATAAAAAATATATATATATACAGAGTGGTGATGACAATACGACATTAAATTAAACCTCGCATACCTCAAGACGTTCTCAGTGTACATACAAAAAATCATTTGAATATATCCAGTAGTTTAGTCACAGGAAATTATTTTTCATTTTTAACATTTGCTACATGATGTATCTGATAATAGGGAAACACTGTCAGGTTAACGACCCACATCGGTATAAACATCAAAACATTAAAGTCACGTTGCCAACTCGCTACTTAAATACTTTCGCCAAATTAGTATTTTCATCTGATTTAGTGAAAATTATACCTTAATTCTGACTAATAAGAGTCATAAAGCGTGTCATCAGAGTTGGATAAGAAAGTAACGAATGCGGAAATTGCAATGCACTCATAATATTAATAGAAAATTTAGTGTGTGCGAAAGAGATAAATCTAGTTTCGTTTGTTAGTTCGCTTTCTTGAAGAAATTTGCTACAACAAATGTATGTTAGTGTGTCGCCGCGGTCCTGTGACGAGTCACGCGTCCTCAGGTACAGTGCCGCAGGTGCCGCTAACTTTCGTTCGCGCCGCGTCGCCCGCCTTTGATGTCTAGGTACTTCCCCGCCGCTCGTGTTTTTTGTAAATTCATTTACGACGGTATTAGTGCGAAATTGGACGCTTTATTTTGGTGACAGGACACGTAACGTTTTAATAGGTATTTAGTTAAACAGTGAGTGAATTGTGCGAAATTAGACGGTTAGTTTTTATTGTTTTCGTGTTTTTTTTTTAACGCAACCTAACGTGTAGTTCGCGCGCGTTGAATTTGACCATACAACTATTCTTAAATTTTAAAACGCGACAAACGGAAGCCGTATAAATACAAGAAATTGCATGCATTGTTACCTAGAGACAAACCAATTTGGGAAAACTTCTGTCGCTGGATTGAAAATAAACATTTCGAGAATCCGGATTTCTTGTACAATGTGATGTGGACTGATGAAAGTATATTTACAAGGAACGGTTTATGGAACAGACAGAATCTTCGTTTCTGGAGCCGCGTGAATCCGCGTCTAGGACGGGAGACTTCGCACCAGTACAGATTTGCTGCCAATGTTTGGGCTGGCATTCATAGCTGTGATTCTGTGCTAAATAATCTGTGATTTAGTGTAATTTTACTGAGCATTAATCCATAATTAAAAGCCAAAAAATCAAGTCGCTACAGGACCGCGCGTTGTTGCCGCTCTTACGACAGGTTAGTGAACTCATATTTATAAATGGTGTTCTATTTCGTTTCTAGTTTTATGCCATTTAGTTTGTTTGAAATTTTTATTTTTTTATTTTCGATGTTAGGATATTTTTGATAGCTTAAACTTATTCTTATAAACTAGTATTGTCCGTGTTTTCATTTATTGTCGTATTGTCTTCTCCACGCTGTATATAAACATCTGAATTGATAACCTCCCCCATTTTGAAGTCGGTAAAAACATCTGAGCCTACTACTAGAACAGCACATGAGCTCTCACTATCGCTACGTAAAAGTAGAAAACTGATGTAAAGTTATAATGTTAGTTTGAAAGAACAAATCAAATGACAATGGATGTTTTGTACTATACAGGGTGTAAGGTACATGAACGCACATACGTGTACTAGTGATTCAGTACATGATTCTGGACCCCCTAGCGTTGGAATTTTTCGTCGGCTTTTTCCAAATTTAAAAAAAAAAAAAAAATTTTTCACTTAAACCTGTATAAAATCGTTATACCTATCTACCCCAAAGACATTTTAAATTAAAAAATTAAATTAATTATTTTTTCATTCGAAAATTAAAAAAAAATTCACTTTAAACTGTATAAAATCGTTACACCTATCTACCCCAAAGACATGTTAAATGAACAAATTTAATTAATTATTTTTTTCATTTAAAATGTCTGGGGTAGATAGGTATAACGATTTTATACAGTTTAAAGTGAAAAAAAAAATTTTTTTTTTCAAAAATTAGGAAAGAAAACCCCGACGAAAAATTCCAACGCTAGGGGGTCCAGAATCATGTACTAAATCACTAGTACAAGTATGTACGTTCATGTACCTTACACCCTGTATATTAAATTTGTCGTATGGCCCGCCTGTCGCAAGAGTTATGATGAGTATTTTGGACGGAAAGACGTCAATTCCTTTTGTACTGCTTTAAGTTTAATGTATAATAGCTATGATAGATAAAAATGTATGATAACGACAGACAACTGAACTGAGTCCATGCAACGACATATAAAACATCTATAAATGTATACTTACGAGAGCAATGACGCCAGCATCAGGCGCACACCGGCCGAGCAGGTCCACCAGCGTGCAGTAGAAGTTCAGTATGGCGGCACCCGTGTCGATGTAGTCTTCATCTTCATCTGATTCGGGTAGAGGGTGGCTGAACTGTAACATAACAAGTATACAACAAATAAAAAATTGCTGCTGATGCCTATCCTCCACGATACTGCAGTATCCCCCGTGGTAAGTCCACTGACTGGTATGATTATTTCGTTTATTTACTTTATGCACATATCAGTTATAATTTTAAATATTTTTAGTACAGCATACAAAAAAAAACATTTAAAATTATAAAAAATAGTAGTTCGCCGGTGTCGGGAGCAGAGTCCAAGCTACCGGTGGTTAGGGCTCCAGAGACAGGAACCTCGTCACAATGCGAGCCGTATCTAGGAGTACTGCCTTCTGTATCAGGCCCTTGATCCAACCGCGCAACGACAGCTTCGACAGGTGGTCGTCGAGGCTTTTGGCAATCAGGCCGTTGGCGGCAACGACTATCAGTACAATGACAGCCGAGTCCACATTCCACATATCGACAACCTCGTGTGCTAAGTCAAGATATTTGATTTGTTACTCTTTCTCAACTTTCACGAGGTTCTCGTCATGTGGGATGGTGACATCGATTATCATTGTGCGGCGCGCTAATCGGTCTATCACCACTATATCCGGCTTATTGGCAACAATAGTCCTGTCAGTGATGATAGACCGATCCCAGTACAACGTGACATGGTAATTTTCGAGAACTGGGTCGGGCACATACTTGTAATATGGCACGAATGATTACTATTATTACTAGCCGTTACTGTCCCACTGCTAGGCAAAGGCCTCCCTCCATTCCTTCCAACGGTCACGATTCCTTGCTTCTTCTTTCAAATTCTTAAGGAAGACATCCAGGTCGTCCCGCCATCTTCTTTGTGGTCTTCGCGACCCCGTATCACTGTGTCAGGACACCAATCCTGTGATTTACGGGCCCACAGCTCGTCAGGCATGCGGTAGACATGTCCTGCCCAGTTCCATTTTAGTTGGGCAGCCTTGAACCACCTCAACGATTTTCGTTTCGGAGCGCAGTGTGGTGTGTCGAAACGCCTAGTAGACTGGTACAGACATAACAAAATTGACAGAATACTTACGTTAACGTCTCCTTCTTGTTCCATCTCTCGCAGCTTCCGTCTGTCGGCGATCCTCTCGGACATCTTGTTGGCGTCGACGATGGCCTTTAGCAGGCCTTCGCCCTCTCCCCTCAGCGCGGGCCCGAGGCACTCCGGACGACGGATCAGGAGACGGATTACTAAGTTCGCGTTTTCTTCTACGCTTTCGCCGTTTACCTGTGTGGGAGAGAATTTTGTTCAATTAGATTGAATAATAAAAAAATATAGTATCTAAAATCTTAACGGAATTCATTTACTTTTGAGAGTAAATAATCAGAAGCAGCCTTATAGTGTTCCCACTGCTGGGATCCAGGCCTCCTCTCAAGGAGAGCGAATGGGCTAATCCACAACGCGAGTCCAGTGCAGATTTGTAGATGTAACATGTTTTTGAATTGTTGTTTCTAAAGGCTCCTAGACACAGTGTCGCCTGGCAAGCTATAGTGCATCCGGCGGCTTATAAACCCGCTTTGATGCCCAAAAGAGCCGCCGACATAGCCACCCGAGTGTCGCCGCGTGTCGCGTGCTTCCCGCACAGACGTCCGGGAAAAGCCAGCGGCACTGTGTGTGTGTGTGTGTGTGGCCTTAAGACATGCCGGTTTCCTCACGATGTTTTCCTTCACCATTTCGAGAGTAATGACGATGAAAAAATGTACCCAAAGTAAAACGCCTCACTAGGTTCGAACCTACGACCCGCAACTTGTAAGTCGTGGCCGTTACCACTTTTTTGTCACGCGGTTGTCTCTAACTGTTGCAGCACTTGAATAGTTTTTAAGTATTGTTTTATTAATTTTAGTGTAATGCAACGTTGACATCATCTGCCTAGCCTTTTCCCAACTATCTTAGGGTCGGCTTCCAGTCTAACCGGATGCAGCTGAATACGAGTATTTTACATGGAGCGACTGCCTATCTGACCTCCACAACTAGTTAGGTAATACGATACCCCTTGGTAAGACTGGTTATCAGAATTTCGGGCTTTTGACGACCCGTAACGACTGTCAAAGATCCCCACACCATTGACAGCTGGGACCAACGGCTTTCTTTTTTTTTTTGGGGCGGTGGGAAATCATCCAATGACTTCTCCCGCTCTGGGTGGAGCGGGAGGGCGTGTCAGACTCTTACTGACTAAAACCCACCCCTGTTCCTTCCCTGCCTGAGTGCCCAGGGCTCCGGTAACTCATTGTCAGAATTTAACCGCTACCCCTAGGCATGCAGGCACCGGCCACCAACGAGGTTGTAATTACTTTAGCCACGAGCTTCTCGAGTTGACAATCCTTTAAATAAATAAAAATTCAAAAGCAGAGTTTTCCACCTACCCAAACGCAGAACCGAAGGAAATCAAGATAACGTTCGCCTTCCACTGGATCCCACCCGAGATCTGGGTAGCCTTTCTCTACCAACTCTGAGTTGCTCTGCAGTCCACAGCGAGACAAGTATACAGCTATCTTCTCAAGATAGTGCTCTCTGAAAAGAATATATATATTTTCAAAGTTGAAATTAAACGAAGTTTAAAGGAACTCGCTTCTGCTAGCGGCTTCGCCCGAATTATAGTTAAAAATTATCTCAAGGCAACATACTCCCGGGATAAAAAGTATCATATATCCTTTTGCAGGACATGGTGTAACCGTTTGACAAATTTCATCCAAATCCGTTTAGCAGTTAAGACGCGAAGAGTTCTTAGACACGCAGACAGTGGTGCCGATTCTCTTGTTCAATAACTAAACTAAAATTAGAGAATCGCTATCTTTCACTAAAAGGCAGTGCGACAGAAGGACGGCTATAGCTATGAACTAAGTTAGAGATGTCAAACTAGTTTACGCCTTGCGCTTCACCGTGTTTTTAATCGAAATGTTTTTACGTGTACCCTTAATTTGTATGAAAATATTACTCGTAGTTCAACTCAATTTGACAGCTCTAATTTACGTTTGTCTCTTTCTTGTTTTATTAGAGAGAAAAAGATAGTAATAGCCTAAATTAAGTTTAGTTTGTGCAAAACAGAATTGGCACAAGTAACTTTCAAATTTGAATATTAAAGTATGGTGTATAATATCACAAAAAGACCCAAGTATGTACTTTCCAAAGGAATTAGGAAAACACAAAAAATAAATAAAAGCATTTCCTCACCTCAAAGCCAGCGCCAGTTCCGTGTTCTCCATAAGACTAGAATACGCCACGTCGAGCGGAGTGGAGCCCCTCAGCGAGGGCCTGGACAGCAGAATGTTGGAGTTCTCCAGCAGGAAGTCGAAGTGGTCGAACATGGCCTTCTGGTTCTGTCTGCCCGTGCGACAGAAGTAGCAGAGGAAGCGGCAGCAGGCTACTACCATCTCGTGGGACGTGTCCTAAAGAAACAGGAAGTGGGTTTTTTTTTTAATGTGGACTATTTATAGTTTGAAGTTTTATAGACTCAGTAGCAAAGGTTATTAAATATAATTCAATTTAAAGCTTTCGTTTTGGGCTTTTGGCAAAATATAGACTGCTGTTTTTTAAGGTTCCGTACTCAAAGGGTTCAAACGGAGCCCTATTGTTGTCACTCACGTGTCCGTCTGTCTGTCTGTCCGTCCGTCGTCTGTCACAAAATTTTGTTACGAAGATTTTTTTTAACTTCCTATTGACCTATGAACTTGATAATGTTTATTATTACGTATACTTTACTTACAAATACCAATATTTGGTACGGAACCCTTAATGTGTGAAAGCCGATACGCACGTGGGCCAGTTCTTTTATAATACGTCAGAATTGTGGTGTAGAGGAATAGTACGAGTAACTACCGTCAGTCATCCGGATTTCTTAGCGATTGACTTCTGATATCTATTTTGAATCACTATCTCGATCTTCTATCAGTAAACTAAGGGCTAATACAAAACTTAACTAAGGTTTAATTATCTAAAAAAATACCAGAGAATTTGAATTTAGAATCCGTTATCAGTATTTAAACTAAGCGTAATTATGGTTAACAAGTTTTTTAAATAGGGGTATAAGTTTCTAAACGATGATTTGCTTATAGTGTTAAAGAGATATTAACCTGTGAAGCCCCGCGGCCAAATCCGGGTTGTCAAATTGAACCCCGACGACAACCCGGGTTGACAGCCGATTTTTTTTTTTGTCCGACTCACCGGTGAGTCGCGGGGCTTCACATTGACGGTCAGCTTAAAGTTCAAACAATTCATTTTACAGAGTGATTGCTCCATCCAGCTCCCGTCGGAAGCGCAAAGATCTTGAGGCTATTTTATACGAGTAGCTACAACCCGTACAGATTTTATTAGGTCTGATGAGTCTAAAGATAGAACTGACCCATATGGCCTGCTCAATCCTCATCATGATTAGCTATGCATTACAAAATACTGTTAATAGTTCATAGATAAACAAGATGATCGTGAAAAAAATGTGTTACTTTCTCCTGCTTGTCCTCTGTGACGGGCGGGTTAGCGGGCTGCGCATCCGACTGCGCCTGCGCACGTCTGCCGAGCGTGTTCATCATCACCGCCATCACGTTCTCGTGCACGCGGAGTACTCTGTGGAAACGGAATAACAGTTAACCTTACGTAGTAGACAAACAGCCAAACACAAAGAACTGTTACACTTTAATTGTCCTGATTTTCACCAGTCCCATGTGCATTTCATATAAAAAAAGTATTTTAATTCTGCTACTTTAAGTAAAGAAAGCGTATAAATAATTATAAGTAGAGTCAGTAGCATTGTGACTTTTGATTCTGGGTGATACAGTACGATAATATACTCGTAGAATCAACAGTTATCTTTATGAAAAATAATTATTCCTTACCTTATCAAATCTGGATGCTGGAAGAACGTGTGGTTGTTCACAAGTTTCCTGCAAACAAGAAAATCAATTAAAAAAATTGGTTGTATGTAAAGTTGTTTTACGGACGATAGTTTAACGTGACAACGTCATAACAAAACATTGATGAAATATAGATGCGGCGCATGCGTACAATGAGCGTAACGGGACACTTTTTCGTGCATACAGCCGGCGTTCATCGATTTATTAGACGTTGTCACGTCAAAATCTGGACCAGAACTTTAATCAAAACGAATGAGTGACAGATTTATGATTTTATTTTCGAGTTTGAATTGGGTTTTGTAGGGACACTAGTTTTCTCCTTCTCATTCGTGTTATTCACTGCTGAAGGTCGTGCTCGTTCTGAAATCTTTCCCGGATTCTCTGACGAGCTGCTTCCGGGTGAATCTCCTGGCGTTTTGCAGAAAATAATGACGGAGTGATGCCAATAATGTCGAATAGTGGGAAATTCAACTTTAATACAAGTAGACAAATACAAGTAGTTTTAAGTATACAAGTAGTATTCAATGGTGCTGATTCTCTTGTTCAGTAAATAAACTAAAATGATAGAATCGCTATCTTTTACTAAAAGGCAGTGCGAGAAAAGGACGGCTATAGCTATGAACTAAGTTAGAGATGTCAAACTAGTTTACACCTTGCGCTTCACCGTGTTTTTAATCGACATGTTTTTACGTTTACCCTTAATTTGTATGGAAATATTAGTGCAACTTAATTTGACAGCTCTAATTTACGTCCGTCTCTTTCTTGCTTTATTAGAGAGAAAAAACTTTTTTACAAAAAATTGAACCGACTTCCAAAAAAAGTGCAAAATAACTTTAATTTCGGCAGTCGGTGTTCCTGTTTTGTGTCTTCGTTTTTTGACACCGACTTCCGAAATTAAAGTTATTTTGCACCTTTTTTGGAAGTCGGTTCTATTTTTTTGGAAAAAAGTATTTTATTTTTCACTTTTTAGTTGTGGTTCCCCATTAAACTGTGTTAACAATTCATAGACACACGATAGCAGCAATCGCGGTTGATTTGCTGTCAATTTTTGAAGAGTTCCGTTGTCTGTCTCCGAAACCCATCATCAGATCTTTTTGAAATTTAAATGGGACCATTTCGGAATAAACCCCTTTCGATTAAAAAAAGAATTTTGCAAATCCGTCGATATATGTCGGAGTTATGCCCGAACATACATAAAAAAAAAAAAAAAAAATACAAACATCCGAATTGATAACCTCCTCCTTTTTCGAAATCGGTTAAAAAGATAGGAGTAGCCTAAATTAAGTTTAGTTTTTGCAGTACAGAATCCGCACCATTACCTTAGTAGTACTAGTATACTTTAATACTAGAGTAGTAAAGTTGAATTTCCCACTTGTCATTGTCGGCACACTCCGATCTGGTCTGACTAGCAGGTGGAGTCTTAGTTGGTTTTTAATCCATCTGTGGTGCAAAAAATAAACCTTATTACTTACCAAAGCCGCTTCCTCATCAGTTCCTCTTCCTCCTGACTCATCTGCACAGGCAGCAGGGCTCGGATCTGACTGAGCCCTACCCACATCTCTGCCACGTCTAGCTTGGTCTTAGCGTTGATGACGTATGTCTTTTCTAGGGCGCGGATCAGCTCGCCAACTGCGTCGTATTGACGAACGAGAAGACTGAAAAAAGGAGATTATATCTGATTATAAGAAACATGTGATGAAAGTTTTCAGTATGAATTTGGATGGATATAAGGGTACAGGAACACCAAAGTTATGATAGATGGGTTGTGAGGAAGAAGATATGGCTGAGATGATGGCGAATTAGGATGTATGGAAGAGGAGAATGCTGCGCCGACCTCGAACGGATAAGGGTTTTCTGAAATGATTTATACTTTGATGGCACCACAGGTGTCAGGTCCAACCACCTGTCAAAATGCTTCAGAGAATGTCAAAGACTGAAAGTAATTTAACTGACGTCAACGTCTTGCTTGCATCATTATTGTTTCGTTTTCAAAGTAGAATACCTAACGCCTAAGGGTGGTATTACATTTATCCTAGATCTTTGTCCAATGTGAGTTTGATCAAAGAAGTAGGACGACTTCGTCAAATGTGTCATCAACACCGATATATGATCAAGGAATATTGACATTGAAATCAAAATGGCTGCAACTAAGATTTTGTCTTTCTTTATTAAACGGTGATACTTTCATAACAATGTAATTGAATGTTGACTCATTCAATCGTTACAGGCTGTAACGGAAAGGTGTGGTCATATTTTAGGAACCGGTTCTGCCCATGCATATGAACAACTTTCTCTAAGAAAAAACTGAAAATTTTCAAAAAAAAAATTGGACTTTCCATGCAAAGTTATCATCAGCTGATCAATATTTGTATGGGAGGTAACAAACATTTTTGAGTATTTCCTCAGGTTTTCTTCAAGAAAGTTGTTCATATCGATGGGCAGATGCAGTTCTTAAAATATGACCACACCTTTCCGTTACACCCTGTATATTATACAAGTGTAATGGGCATCCGTCAAAGAATTTTGAACAAATATAGGACATAGATATTGGACAAAGATATAGGATAAATGTAATACCACCCTAAGGCCCTCCATAGACGGACTGCTAAGAGCAGTCTAGACCAACTGCGTGTGTGTTGCGGTTAGGGCCTCTATAGATGGACTGCTTGGAGCAGTCAGGGCATTTTTAGCTGCGACTGCAAACGAACTGCTTGAGCGGTCCGTGTATGGCGAATGACAATTTGTATTGAAACTGCAGATTGCCCAACAGGGACTGCTTGAAGCTGTCGGCACTGACTGCTCCAAGCAGTCCGTCTATGGCGGCACTAAGTGACGTCAACTGGTGGCTGAAATTTTTCTGAAAACCCTCACTGGAATAAGGGCAGGAGGTATAGTTTTATTTTGGAAATAAAGAAAAATACCTGAACATTTCTCTGACAAGTTTGGGTGTTTCGATCTGCGACTCCTCAGCCCAGTTGACGATGGTCTGGATCAGAACCTTGCGGAACTTCTCTTCGGGAGTCTTCCTTATAGGCTCCTCTATTGCCTACGAAAATGATACACAACATTATCAAATCTACAAACAATCAAAAAAAGAGATTTACCAAAAAAACAAGACAAAAAAAAGAGTTTCTTTGATTAATTAACCAATGGCTTCTAAAATCAGATTCATTTCCTCTGACATAAAGTTGATATTCGTTTATACGTATAGAAATAATCGCAATTAGTATCAAGGATTTGAATAAATAAATAAATAAATAAAAAAATATTTCTTTTGAATTACGCAATTGTCTTTATTATTATGTCGTTTATTATTATTATGTCGTTTATTAATTTTCTATACATATATAAATTATAATTTTAAATATTTCTTACGAATCATAAAAAAAAGAAAAAAAAAAAGTAATAAAAATTAGTAGTCCGCCGGTGTCGGGAGCAGGGTCCAAGCTACCGGTGGTTAGGGCTCCAGAGACAGGAACCTCCTCACAATGCGAGCCGTATCGAGGAGTACTGCCTTCTATATCAGGCCCTTGATCCAACCGCGCAACTACAGCTTCGACAGGTGGTCGTCGAGGCTTTTGGTTATCAGGCCGTTGGCGGTAACGACTATCGGCACAATTTTATTATTATTATTTTTTTAGCTTGTTTTATTATTTTATTATGTGATTGTTATTTTATTAGAATTGATTTTGATATATTGTTTTAATTTAATTGATTTTTTATTTTACTTTAAATTGTTTGATTTGAATTGATTTTTTGGTTATTTAATTTTAATTGATTTGGCTATGTTGTTTGACAATGTTACACTTGATGTTCTTTCTCCATATTTAGCTTATGGTTATAACAAATTATATGAGTTCATATAATAATTGTCTACCAAATTTAGTGTGATGGCCCTAGTTCATCACTTGTGGCTTCGAATCACAGCCCTTTGATAGTTTCAATCTTTGTTCTTGTAGGCAGGCACACCAGTTATGTATGGAGGCTTCTTTAATTTGGTTTAGTGTTTATGCTTGAGTTGGTTTTTAATGGCATGATTGAGTGTGCTAGCTGGCAAGTGGCGGATTATTTAATTTTATGATTATATTTTAGACGACATATATTTATTTTTCTGTTTTACATAATGTTGAGATTGTTGCTTAGAATTATATAGATTCAAGTTCTTAAAACTTAACAGACAGATGTGTTGCTGGGGAGTTTGTTGGCCACTTCTTCTTCACAGCTAAAACACTAGGAAGTGGTGACGGGCGGGCGTTTTTTGGGGGACTGTCTTTATGTACAACTTTGACGTTCAAAAAGTGCTGGTTCTCAGCCTAGTTTGAATAAATGACTTTTTGATTTGATTTTGTTTTAATTCATTGTATCTAAGGATTTGAATACGGAATAGTTTTTGAAAACAGTTACCTTAGCTTCCTCTTCCAGCTCCTTAACAGTGTTTATAATGTTGTAAAGCTTGCCAAAAGCGCCTCGCTTCACTTCAGGCTCTAGATTATCCTGTAACAAGAATTGAGAATGTAGTCATCATAAACCAAGTAAAACGACAAGACTGGCGTTTTACATTTTACACCCCGTAAAAAGAAGAAGGGCGCGTGTGACTAGCGAACCGCCCCTGCTTCGCACGGTGTAAATTATATGTATATGCAAACCCTTTCTTTCTATTAGTGAAAACCTTATTAAACCCGTCGCGTGGTTTAGAAGAAATAAGCGAAGAAACAGACAGAAGCAAATAGTGATTGGTTTTAAGTCAAGAGTTAATAAGTTACTTCTAGGCAAACGTGCTCCATCTTCGAACACATTATCGCTTACCATCGGGTAAAATAGTCTTCGAACACATTATCGCTTACCATCAGGTAAGATAGTTTTCGAACACATTATCGCTTACCATCAGGTAAGATAGTTTTCGAACACATTATCGCTTACCATCAGGTAAGATAGTCTTCGAACACATTATCGCTTACCATCAGGTAAGATAGTCTTTGAACACATTATCGCTTACCATCAGGTAAGATAGTCTTCGAACACATTATCGCTTACCATCAGGTAAGATAGTCTTCGAACACATTATCGCTTACCATCAGGTAAGATAGTCTTCGAACACATTATAGCTTACCATCAGGTAAGATAGTGGTACATGCCAAGGGGTAGCGGATCAATTCGATACAGAGTTACCGCGCCCCTGGACACTCAGGCAAAGAAGGAACAGGGGTGGGCTCCACCCAGAGCGCGAGATGTCATTGGATGATTTCCCACCACACAAAAAAAAGAAGGTCAAACGCGAGTCTCTTAAATATAAAAAAAAAATAGAGAAAGTTACGTCTCCATCGGGCTCCTGTAGCGCATGTAACGACACGTGCGCCATGAGACTCTCGTGGAACCCGTTCATGCGCGCGATCAACTCTTCACCGCACGGACAATTGTCTCTGTCTTCTGATTCTTCCATGTGCTTGAAACCTAAGGGAAACGAAGAACAGTCAGTAATATAGCACGGTTTATGGTGAAGCATGAAAATCTACGCGGGTCCAAACTGCTACGAAATTAACTTACTGAGTATAGCATTCATCTGTTCTCTAGGTGGACAACGGAACTCCCTGGTCTTTTTAGCTGCCACCGCGCTGGGCAAGTCCGACTGCTTGATCTCTGTGTAACGTCTGGAAAATTAAAAATATTTATGAATACACAATGTTATTTTGATTGTACAGTCTTTGCTAACCAATCTGTTTCCCTGGCTGTAGTCACATTGCAATATTATTTCACTTTTTATTAGGGTTCCGTACCCGAAGGGTCCAGAAGGAGCCCTAGTGGTGTCACTCTCGTGTCCATCTGTCTGTCGTCTTCTTTTCTTTTCTTTTTTGGGACAAGCCCGCCACACTATTCCCAAACCACTGTAACTTAAGCCAGAATCAACAATGGCGACCACCAGAAAAAACGCCGAGGCAATGAAGCTCGACGAGTTCCAGAGAAACGATTAAACTGTCTTGGGTCCCGCAACGAAATTAATCAGAAAAGACAGCGTAGGAGTAAGAAAAACATAATTTCCACTTCCCTCCTAATCAAGCGGGAGACAGAACAAAGCTAGGCCATTAGGCACAAAGGGTTTTTTTTATCTGTCTGTCATCTGTTACAAAATTTTGTTCCGAAGAATTTTTACGTATATTTTACTAATAAATACCAAGATTTGGTACAGAACCCTAAATGTGCGAAGTCCGACACGCGCTTGGCAGGTTTTTATTATTTTAACATTGCTGCAGCTCACGTTTGACCACTATCTGACTTGATGTTAAGTGATGATGTGGTCGACGATTGAGCACGCTTGCCTAAAAGTAACTTAAACTCTCTTTTTAACCGACTTCAAAAAAGAAGGAGGTTATCAATTCGGATGTTTGTATTTTTTTTTATGTATGTTCGGGCATAACTCCGTCATTTATTGATGAATTTGCAAAATTCAGTTTTTGTTCGAAAGGGGTTTGTCCCGAAATGGTCGCATTTAAATTTCATATAAATCTGATGATGCGTTTCGGAGACAGACAACGGAACTCTTCAAAAATTGACAGCAAATCAACCGCGTTTGCTGCATTCATAGACATACGATATGTCTATGAATGCAGCAAACGCGGTTGTCAATTGTTAACACAGTTTAATTGCGAACCACAACTAAAAAGTGAAAAATAAAAAACTTTTATACAAAAAAATAGAACCGACTTCCAAAAAAAGTTCAAAATAACTTAAATTTCGGAAGTCGGTGTCATACAACGGAGACACAAAACCAGGAACACCGACTTCCGAAATTTAAGTTATTTTGCACTTTTTTTGGAAGGTGGTTCTATTTTTTTGTAAAAAAGTTTTTTTTAAATCTTTATTTTTGTGCACTTTTCCCATCGTACAGTTACGAATACAAAATCAACAAAAAACTTAATCTAATTTCTTATCAATTAATTCTAATATCTTAAATGAATGAAATTCAAATTTCTTGTTACAAAGGAATACAACACCTCTGCTGCCTCACAACATATACTCTCTTGACTTAAAGACCTCCAAGATACTAAATGATGACTTCGCATTGATTGTAAAGTCAACAAAAGTTGAATCATTCTGCCTAGCTATGTGGGGTTCGGCCTCCAGTATAACAGAATGTAGCAGAATACCTACCAGTATACATGGAACGACTGTCTGATCTGACTGTAACCGGATAACACTTACACCATACCCCTTGGTAAGGCTGGTGACATATTGGCTTTTTTTTTTTGTGGGTGGGAAATCATCCAATGACTTCTCCCGCTCTTTCGTGTCAGACTCTTACTGACTAAAACCCACCCCTGTTCCTTCCTGCCCTGAGTGCCCAGGGGAGCGGTAACTCTGTTTCGAATTTATCCTCAACCCCCGGGCAGGCATCGGCCATGACGGGCCCCGTCATTATTGCTGACAACTCTTGTTCGTCGCGCGTGGAACACTACGCGCCGTCAACTCCCGGGCCTGGTGCTGATCGGACGGCAAGCTACCTATTACTCGCCGTCCGCAAGCCCGGGTGTGACATATTGGCTGGATTCCGATTTCCTTACAGATCTACAATTTCATTGATAACAATATAACAATTTACAGTCTATTGCTAACTAACATTGGGTACGGCTTCCCGTCGAACCTGATGCAGCTGAATACCAGTATTTTACATGGAGTGACAGCCAATCCCACAGCACATACATATACATATAAATAGTTACAACATACGGTAATATTCTAATATATTTATACCAATTACAGGTAAACACAACATTGACAACAAAGGCGCCAGATTATCGCTTTGCTAACTTAAGTCTAGATGTACGAGTGATTATGAAAAAAAAAGTGTGTGTGTACTTATGTACGCACGTAAGAAGTTATACTTCTTTGGCGTAACAAGATAAAAAACCAAACTGTCACAAAGTTTACAAAAGGAAAACAATCATTCTTCATGAACCACAGACTATAGCTAACTTAAGGGTGTCGGTTCCAGCTAACTTCAACCTGTGAATTTTGTGTGACAGTGATGCGCGCGCATCTTAAAATTTCACTCTCATCGCTTTTCATAACGCGCCTAAAGAAGTGTAACTTCAAAAAAAAATAAGTTACGAGTATGTAATAGAAAAACAGAGTACTTAAATAAGATTGAATTTGCACTATTAATCGGAAATTTCGACTACGTTTCATTGGTGTCAAGATTTTTGGCCACGTAGTTACGGGGTAACACGATAACCCATGGCATGACTGGAGTCAGATTGTCCGGCTTCTAACCTGTAAAGACTGTCTTCATCTGCCTAGCCTTTTCCCAACTATCTTGGGGTCGGCTTCCAATCTAACCGGATGCAGCTGAATTCCAATATTTTACATGGAGCGACTGCCTATCTGACCTCCACAACCCAGTTACTGGGTAATACGATACCCCTTGGTAAGACTGGTTGTCAGACTTTCGCGCTTCTGACCACCCGCAACGACTGTCAAAGATCCACGATTGACAGCCGAGACCAACGACTTAACGTGCTTTCCGAGGCACGGAGGAGTCTCGGTATGTAAAGATGGTCACCCATCCTTGGACCAACCCCGGCAAGCGCAGGTTAACCTGATGGATCGACCCGTGCGGCTGTTATTACTTTAGCCACGAGCTCCTCTGTAAAGACTGTCAAAGATCTAAAAATGATAGCTGGGACTAACGGTTTAACGTATTTGCCGAGACACGGAGGAGTCTCGGTACGTGATGGATAGTAACCCATCCAAGGGTCGACCTCGTTGCTTAACTTTGAAGACTGACCCGTGCGGCTTTCACCCAACAACTAGGTACTTAATTATAAAAGGTTTTCGCATCCATCGCCTACCAGCGACCCTCACCAGGTCACCCGTTCACCTTGTGGAAGGCCTTCCAACGCTGCATCTTCTAGTACGCGGTTGGCACTCTAGAACTTTTCGAACCCATCTGATGAGCACAGATCTGCACAGGACCGGTCCTTGTGGCTTACTTGGGGAAGGCCTATGCCCAGCAGTAGAGGTCTTTCAGCTGAAATTATAATGATAATAAGGTTTTACCTCAACTGATCAGTCTGAAGATCTCCAACGAAGTCATGCGCGAAGGAGATGATAGCCTCGACCCTGTGCCTCAGCTGGATGTCGTTGAGATGCTGCAGTAGGTAGCACATCTGTAGCTTCGCGCCCTCCGCCATCTTCATGTGGAGCAGGCCTTTGCGGTGTTCGTCTTTACCCTCTGGGAAATGACAGGATTTGTTAGAATATGTGGTAGCATAATATACGTGTAGTTGATAGTTCACTAGGTGACGAGTTATTGAAATTATCTATAATGATAAATTCAAGTAACAACAAGTACAAATAGTAATAATAATAGTACCTAATATTCAAGTAGTAATAATAAATATAACAAACAAAGTATCTTGATCTGGCTCGCGAGGTTGTCGACATGTGGGAGGTGGATACAGCAGTCATTGTGCCGATAGTCGTGACGGCCAATGGTTAAATAGCCAAGAGCCTCGACGAACACCTAAGGAGGCTCTCGTTGGGCAGCTGGATCAAGGGCTTGATCCAGAAGGCAGTACTCTTGCGGAGCGCATAGTTAGGGGGTTCCTCTTTACTTTTTTGAACTTTATTTTATTGGATTCAAATTCAAAAACCATCCAGTAAAAAGGACTACAAATTTAGAAAAAAAATGGGTCAAAGGACCATAATATGAAAAAGATTTTAAAGCTAACAATTATTAAATATTAGACAAGTTATGATTTTAAATTAAATTATTAACAATGAACGTTCTAGTAAATCAATTACCTTTATCAAAGGAAGGGTCCCAGGTCTCAGGGTTTGTCATGATGAGCAGCTTCTCCACGTCTTCGTCGCGCATCATACCGACCAGCAAGAGACGGTCTACCAGCTTTATTAATGGCCTGAAATAGAAATAGGACTCAGTTATATTTAAAAAGATCTGATGATAAAGCGAAATAACTCAAATAAGTGTATCGACAAAACGATACGGAGATGATACTATAAAGATAGGGACAACACGGCGAAAACTTATAAAAAGTGGTTATGCGTTTCATTTTCAGTGTTTTAATACAACACCAGGGGTTGAAAAGCACATTGACAACTAAAGCTAGCCGCTGACTTAATGATTTTTGTCACTGTCACCCACGATGCGCCCACTTGAAAAGTCACTGGGCAACAAAACGCGCTCATTCTTGAAATGGATTTCGTACAGATTGCTGTAACAAGTGCTCTTGAAATAAGAAGAAGAAAAATGAAACGAAAAAAAAACGCTACTGGGTGCATCCCATATACACTGAAAGATTGTTTCAAGGAAAATTTTACTCTATGTTTTAAACTATGTCATTATCCTACCTAGGAACTATTTGTCACCATAGTGTCACGTCACCATGATCAGCGCACTCCTATGTATCTTCCACTCGACTGGGTAACAAAAAGTCACGGTGACAAAAATCACAAGTCAGCGGCTAGCCTAAAACACATCGTCTGTGCTAATGTCATCAATATTCCATTCTAGCCCCACGAAGTAAGGTAGGAAAGATAGAAGAGCTTCTAGACTCTTTAAGGCGCTATTAACTGCCAACGACCTTGAGTGGTTAGCTTGTTTGTTTTGTGCTGAGCTCACGTAACGCTTCGTACGTCCACCCAGTAATAGAACTCGCCCAACAAGGAGCGCTGTACGAAATTAGACGGATTATTAATTTATTATACAAAAAAACTTTTTACAAAAAAAAAATACAACCGACTTCCATAAATAATACTAAAAAATGCAAAATAACTTTAATTTCGGAAGTCGGTGTTTCTAGTTTGGTTTCTTCGTTATTTGACACCGACTTCCGAAATTAAAGTTATTTTGCATTTTTTAGTATTATTTATGGAAGTCGGTTGTATTTTTTTTTGTAAAAAGTTTTTTATTTTTCACTTTTTAGTTGTTGTACCCCATTCTAAAACTAAATTAATAGTAAAGTTATGCCCGAATTGAAAGCCCCAAAAATAGTGAATTTGAACATAGTTGGTGAAAATAGGGTGTATCAGGGTGAACTGTACAAATCTGTATACCCCTTCAGAGCATATCAGCGTGATGTAATGTTGTGAAGTGGTGAAAACAATATACAGACATGCGATTGCAGCAATTCTGGAAGGTTTGCTATCATTTATTGAAGAGTTCCATTGTGTATCTCCGAAGTTCTTCATCAGATCTTCACCAAATTAAAATGGGACCACATGTAAAACAACAGCATTCAAATAAAAAATTAATCTTAAAAATCGGTTCACGCAGTAAAAAGTTATGAGGTAACACACATAAAAAAAAAATACAGTCGAATTGAGAACCTCCTCCTTTTTTTGAAGTCGGTTAAAAAACAACAGGTATTATATTATAAGACGTATACTAAAATATAAATAGTTAAATGATCTTTACAATGGTGAAGGTTTCATAAAAATACGCTTTATAGTTTTTGCGTGATACTCAATTTTTTATCCGCGTTAGACATAAATTTACAAATTAATTACACTATGTTATAAAAAATATAATTTCGAATATGCACATTTCAAATTACGAGGGAAATTGTCTAGAGTAACATAGATTTTTTTCAAAGAATTATGACTAGTCATTATTTCACAATTTTATGCTTAGGGCAGTTTATTAAATAAGAAATGTTACTTAAACTTCAATAAGAAAGCGATGCATATTACGCCATCTATTGAGATTTATTCGAACTAAATTTTCTTTATTCGAGATGAGACCCCGTGTGTTGCTCGAATAAATAATTTAATTATTATTATTATTATACTATATGCTAGTTGAAATAAATAAATAGATTAAAACATTATTATTCATTAGTACTCACAGGAACAGGTTCTCATTGCTGCCCCCCACAGGGTCACGGTTGTGAACCTGGTTAGTCTCCACGGCTTCTGCCAACGCTTGCATCACGAACTCGCGCACCACTTCCAAGGGGAAGTACGGCGAGTATAGATTGCTTATCTCTGTTATACTTTCACTGGAATGAGAAGAATTAATGATTTATTAATAAAGTAGTTTAGCGACGCAATGGTTTCTGATGTCAACTATTTTTTTTTTCTCGATTTCAGGGTTGCTCCTATGGTAAAAGTGTATTTTCGTCTTCACCTAGTATATCATGATTAAAAAAAAATATAATTTCGAATTAAGATTCAAAAGATTTGTGTAAAAAACACTTTAACGGCGAATTTCAGATCCATGATACTTTAGTAGTAGAGCTAGTGAAAGAGTTCCTCTTTAAAGTACCGGTAAAACGCGGTGCAAAGGGATGCAGGGGTGAATCGGGGCAAAACTTTAAAAGGGATTTTAACGTTGAAATAGGGAGTGTGCAGGAACTATAGATGGCGCCACATAAATGTCAATGTCAAGTATTTATACAGTACTTGTTGCGGATTTCACTCAATAGGTGGCAATCTATACTACGCGTGCTGCATGTGTACCTACATGATGCGTGTGAGTATACATATATGGCACGGAAATGTCAATGACAAGTTTTTAAAGGGTAAAAGTTTCGAATTTACTCCACTAGATGGCACAGACTACGCCGTGCACTTTCCCTATAACATAGTTTGTCGCCAACATGGACACTAAATTATAATTCAATTAAAATATTCAAGTCCTTGTTGGTAATAAACTATATTATTTTAGGGATTTTATCCCTTTCAAAATTTCGTCCCTATTCACCACTGCATCCCTATTCACCACGTTTTACGATACGCAACGGTTGCAGTGTTCCAGTTTGAAGGGTATGGGTGCAGGTGTGTTAAGCTTTTCTTCGGGGATGGCAACGCACTAGATATTACATAGTATCGTTTTTTTTTAAACTAGTCTACAATGCCCCACTGCTAGGCAAAGACCTCCCATAAGTCCTTCCAGCCAGCTCTCGCGGTACCTACGCGTCCAGGTTTTCTCGCCCCCCTCTTTCGTGGCCAACTTTTTTTTTTTTACTGTTGATAGGCACGCGTTTGACCACTAAACCTCGGCGGCACCATCCTTAGCCCTGTGATCTACGTGCATGCGGTGTATGTGACCCGCCCAATCCCACGTGAGCCTGGCAGTCTTCTTGCCTACGTCTGCTATGCCCGTTTTGGAAGGCAGCATGGTGTTCCGAATTCTATCCTGTCTTTTTACTCCCAGGATTCTGTATTCCAACGCTCTTTGGTAAACTCCAAGGTGGAACTTTTCAAACGTATCATATACGTCAGTAGCTCATGGCATTGACTACATACCCTCAGGAGAGTTTTCAACATGTTTACTCGTACTTTCAAATAAAATACTCACGCAATGTCAGTCATCTTCATCTGCGGGCGCACACTCTCCGTCTGCAAGGACCGCAGACTGTGTCCCATGTCGGGATCTTCGTATAAACATTTTAGCTCTGGTCCCAGTGGTATCACGAATTCGTTCTTACACGCCTCCCTGAAATCATCACAATGTAAACAACCGTGTTATCAATTTTAGTATAAAACACAGGCGTTCGCCTGATCAAGAATTAATATCAATAAATCTGCCCATCCGTTTTCCAACACACAAACAACTTACATGGAGCAACTGCCTAGCTAACCTCTGCACTCCAGTCTATAAGTAACACGATACCCCTTTTTTTTGTGGGGTTGGAAATCATCCAATGACATCTCCCGCTCTAGGGTGGAGCGGAAGGGCGTGTCAGACTCTTACTGACTAAAACCCACCCCTGTTCCTCCCTGCCCTGAATGCCCTGGGGCGAGGTAACTCTTTCGAATTTATTCTCAACCCCCGGGCAGGCATCGGCCATGACGGGCCCCGTCTTGTTTGCTGATAACTCTTTGAGGAGCGTGTGGAACACTGCGCACCGTCGACTCTTGGGCCTGGTGCTGATCGGACGGCGAGTTACCCACTACTCGCCGTCCGCAGGCCCGGGTCTACGGTGGCCGGAGATCGTCTCGTGACGTCCTCCGCCCAGGGTGTCTCCTGTAGCGGCTGCTGCTGAGGGCGTGAGGGCGAGTCTGTTGTTGTAGCCTCTCCCTCACCCGTTCCGCCTCCTCCTTCGCGAGCATTACTGCTTCGCAGAAGGAGGAGACTGCTTCCCATTCCCTCTCGCTCCGTACCATGGCCTGGACCAGGGCCGGGCGCGAGAGGTCGCTGCCGCCGATCGAACACGATACCCCAGGGTAGCGTTACGGGGTTCAGACTACCCATAACGATCGACAAAGATTCATAAATGAAAGCCGGGACGTCGTAACTTGCTTCCCGTGACACGAATGTCGACCTGAAATGGATGGTCACCCATTTGCAGTCTCATCATCATCATCATTTCAGCCGAAAGATGGCCACTGCTGGACATAAGCCTCCCCCAAGTGTCGACAGAACGACCGGTAATGCGTCTCGCATACATCGGATTCCCGCAACCTTCATCAGGTCATTAGTACCTTGTAGGAGGCCTTTCGTCCACATCGACCATCTGTTCTGCAAGCAATGTGCCCTGCTCGCTGCCACTTAAGCTCGGCGATTCTTCAAGCTATGGCGGTTACCTTTTTTCTCCTGCGGATATCTTCATTCGTGATTCCATGTCGCAGATCTTTAATAATTCGTATACTTACATTGTAGTTGCGTGCGACTCAAGATGCAAGGCTATAAGCAGATTATAGAAGCCTTGACGCAATAGTCCTGACATGTACTGTGACGGGATCGCGTAGAGGAGTTGTTTCTGATCCACATGCGTGTAGTAATTTCATTTAAGATACGCGCTTCGGTAATCTTCGGGAACGCGAAGATTTACCGAAGCGCAGATCTATATCTATAATAAGTGGTATACTTACATTGTAGTTGCGTGTGACTCAAGATGCAAGGCTATGAGTAGATCGTAGAAGCCTTGTCGTAGTGGACCTGACATGTACTGTGACTGGATCGCGTAGAGGAGTTGTTTCTGATCCACGTGCGTGCATAGAGCGTGTGCGGCCCTGAAATAAACAGGGATGGTGATTAGGAAGATTTATTTATTTTTGTGTATTTAATTTTTTATTTATAATTTAAGATGATTTCCAAATAAGGATTTTTGAATATGATTACCACCAACGTTTATAACGACAACTTTTTATTATTATTCCATTTATTTAATTTATTATTATTATTATGAGCCCCACTGCAGGGCAAAGGCCTCCCTTCCCTCCTTCCACTTTTCCCGGTCTTCTGCAATTTTGTTTATAAAACGTTTATAACGACAACTTTATACTAAGTTATTCTTTGTATACTGAAGAGATACCCTTCTGCCCCAGCGGCCAAATACGGGTTGTCAAATTGAACCCCGACGACAACCCGGGTTGACAGCCGACTATTTTTTCTCTTAAATTTTTTTTTTTTGCCAAACTCACCGGTGAGTGTCAGGGCCTAACAGGTTTTAAAAAATACAGATTTAAACTGAGTTTTAGAAACAGTCTTTACAGTCCAAACTAAAAAACAGGTAAGTACACAAAATATTTAGAAAAACTAAGCAAAATACATGGTTTTCTCACTATCTGTATCCTTGTTGACGTAAAAAACATTGATTAACATTTTTTTTTTGTTAAAGCTAAGAAATTTTTAAACATAATTATTATAAAGGATGACTTACCTATAATTACTCTGGTAACATAACGCAGCATACAACGTCAGCGTGTGAGAGTGGAAACTCAATAGCTTGTCCATTTCTATCAGCTCCAAAATATCTATACAACGATCTTCCTCTGCGAACAAAAATTTAATTTAAAAATCATGAACACAAAAAAAAGGCATCAAAATTTACGTGCAAGGAACAAAAATGTTGCCTGCCCAGGGGTTGAGGATAAATTCGAAAGAGTTACCTCGCCCCTGAGCATTCAGGGCAGGGGAGGAACAGGGGTGGGTTTTAGTCAGTAAGAGTCTGACATGCCCTCCCGCTCCACCCTAGAGCGGGAGATGTCATTGGATGATTTCCCACCCTACAAAAAAAAAGAACAAAAAGGTTCAGCAAATTTCGAACATATTCCTTTTTTCACAGCGGGCACACTGGCTTATTTCTTTTAAAGTGTTGGCAACCCATTAGAAAATTTAATAAGGTGCAAGTAAAAATTTAACTTGCGTGACAAATTCAATGAAATTATTTCAATAAGACCATTAAAAGGTACATACTTTTAAATGTTACAATGAACAAAAAAAAGTGATTGATTCTAGTTCCATTTCAAAAGGTAATTTTATAAGGAGAATAATGGACCAGAAACTCCATACTAATTTCAAATGAGTGTTTTACAATGATTTGTGTATATCATAGCATAAATATAATGTTCCCACTGCTGGCCCAATGCGGGTTGGTGGATGTCCCATGTCTTCGAAGTTTTGGTTCTAGGACATGCCGGTTTCCTCACGATGTTTCTTTCCTTCACCGTTTTGAGAGAACTGGTGATGATATACTTTCCACAAAGTAAAACGCCTGCCGGGGTTTGAACCCACGGGCTTTTTTTATGGGGTGGGAAATCATCCAATGACTTCTCCCGCTCTGGGTGGAGCGGGAGGGCGTGTCAGACTCTTACTGACTAAAACCCACCCCTGTTCCTTCCTGTCCTGAATGCCCAGGGGCGAGGTAACTTTTTCGAATTTATCCTCAAGGCAGGCATCGGCTATGACGGGCCCCGTCCTGTTTGCTGATAACTCTTGTGCGGCGCGTGGAACACTACGCGCCGTCGACTCTCGGGCCTGGTGCTGATCGGACGGCGAACTACCCACTGCACGCCGACCGCAGGCCCGGGTGAACCCACGGGCTACAACTTGTATGTCGCGGCCATTACCCCAGTGGTGGCCCAGTCAGTCTACTCATATTTTGTGTGTAGGTGCTTAACAACCCCATTTGAGTGTCAAAACTAGAAGTCATTCGTAAAGTTACCTGGTATGTGTAAAGCTAACATGGACACTGCATCTTCACACAGCATGGACCAACCACGGATGTCAGATAACTTGAGAGCATGTACTTGTAGTGATTGATTTGGTACCTGAAAGTCAAGAATTCAGTTTTGGATTCATTGCAAATTTTGATGGAAACTGCTTTTTATTAAGGACTAGCGACCCGCCCCAGCTTCGCTAGGGTACAAATCATACATTTAAACCTTCATCATGAATCAATCTGTCTATTGGTGAAAACTGCATGAAAATTCGTACAGTGATTTTTGAGTTTATCGCGAACAGACAGACTGACGCGGCTGGGATTTTGTTTTATAATATGTAGTGATAGTGAATAAGTTGTTGCGGAAAATATCCAAGGACCAAAAACAAGTTCAGAAAGGGGTAACACGCTCGGTACTTGTGACAATTTGACATTGAATAAACCCATGTTTTGTAACAGTAACAGCAGTTTTTGCAGTTCAAGTATTAAAATGTGCGCGTGACCGTTACTGAATAATTTATTTATAATATTCTAGTTCTTCTTGATCCCAGTTTATGCAAATGATTTCAGAACGAGTTTTTGTAAATCGACGTTTTGATAACATAGAAAATCTTCATAGACTTAAAACTGGCGGTAAACCTGCTAGTCATCTGAAGATATTCATCCTAGGTCACTGGTGCGGTTTAAAGCACTAAACTTTCAGCCTGGGCGGGCATTGCAGCATAACGTACTTGTAGCTCGTCAGCAGTACTGCGGCAGGCTGAAGGTAGACCTGCCAGTTCAATCCGAAAATACTCACCCTAGCCCACTGATGCGGCTTCAAGCACTGCACCTTCAGCCTGGGAGGGAACTGCGGTATAACGTGCTTGTCACTCGTCGGCAGTACTGCAGCAGACAGCGGCAGGCTGGTGGTAGACCTGCCCAGCTCTATTTGTAGGATCTCCTTCGATGTGGCTTCAACGAAGATCGCGGGGAAGAGTTTTGTTTCTGGCTCCATCTGGAAAAGGTGGTGGTTAAATATTTGGTTGTCAAAAGAGACAGAAGCTCACTGCGAACTACAACCACAGATTACAACGCTATTGTTGTTGTTCACACTAGTTTTTGAAGTGAAAACTTCTTTAGGCGCGTTGGGACTTTTTTGAGATGGGAAAAAAACTACTGAACTCGCGGGACACCGATACGAGTGGCAGCACTTGTAGCGGGCAACATCGACACCGACAGCGGATTGAAGTGGAAACTTCTTTAGGCGGGTTTTTGTTCAAGTTTTCACTTCTGTCGGCACTCCCGGAGAGCCACTCTTTTTTTTATTAGGTAACCAACAGCGATACATAAAATATGTTGCAGACTAAGTGTGGTACAGTATTCTATGGCTTATAAATAGGTTTATCTTTGTAACTGGGATAATTATATAATATGCGAACGGATAACGATGATGGTGAAAAAAGGTTAAATTAAAGAAGATCAATTTTAATGCATGTTTTCTAAGACAAAAAATAGACAAGTAATTAAGTTAAGGTTAAGGTTTGTGCTTAGACTTCGATCGTATGATGTAAAAGGCTCAAAGGTGTAAATTCGAGAGATCAGCATAAATGATAGACCTAACGAAATATCAAAATCTACGTCGATTTACTACAACTGTTTTTCTAATCTACAAGGTATTTATTTGATAGACAAACGTTTATTCTATATCAAATACCATTATTATTAAAACATAATTATTGTTATAACTAACCTTAAATTTAAAGCTAGTATCCTTCCCCTCACAAGTGAACGACACCGTTCCAGTAGACGTGTCCACCGAGCACCCTATGAACATGCCCTGCGACGCGCCCTTAGCTGTGGCCTCTGCCATCACCTCGTTGTACAGCTCGTCGGCGCGGACCATGTAGCAGGACTGGCGATTTACGCTGGAACGGAAGATTTTAATCAACATCTGTTTGAATTGACACGATTCGTAAAAGAGATTGGCGTAATGTTGCTTTAGATTTTAGCGAGGTAAAAATAGGTATTGTTTTTTTTTCATAAAGTAATATAAGGTAAGTCAAGAAGGACGAGGAGGAGCTCGTGGCTAAAGTAATAAAAGCCGCACGGGTCGATCCATCAGGTTAAACTACGCTTGCTGGGGTTGGTCCATGAATGGGTGACCATCTTAACATACCGAGACTCCTCCGTGCCTTGGAAAGCACGTTAAGCCGTTGGTCCCGGCTGTCAATCGTGGATCTTTGACAGTCGTTACGTGTCGTCAGATGCCCGAAAGTCTGACATCCAGTCTTACCAAGGGGTATCGTATTTCCCAGTAACTGGGTTGTGGAGGTCAGATAGGCATTCGCTCCATGTAAAATATTGGTATTTAGCTGCATCCGGTTAGACTGGAAGCCGACCTCAAGATAGTTGGGAAAAGGCTAGGCAGATTGAATAGGTAAGTCAAGAAATAAGAAGGAAGAAAAAAGTTACAGATGCACTACATCAAGCCCTAAAAGTGACACTGGGCGGGCCATGCATCAAGATACATCAACCAGCAGTGGACTCTTAAGAGTAGGTACTAAATAGACCGGCCCAAAAGGAACAATAAACGTGGGAAGACCACAAAAACGATGGGCGGGCTATGTCATTGTGTCTATGATACTCACTTCTCAATGACCCTGTCGTAGTTATCGGTGATGATGACGGAGGACTTGGTGACCTTACTCTGGTTGAAGTCCTTGGAGTGGAGATGGTACTGTGTCGTGACCCAGCCAATATACACGTGGGTTGGGTCTTGACCAGGGTATATTCTGAAAATGAAAAAGGGATGTATAATCTTCCAATATAAAAAAAAACCTTAAAAATGACGCAGTAAAGACATAATGGAGAACTATAACGGATTAAATGTGGCAAAGTTGAAAGATGATCTAATCGAGATGTTTGTAAGATTACAATCGGGCAGATCATATTTAACAAACTAACAGTGTCCGAGGTTTCAAAGACTTTGTTTGAGGATCAATATTAACTTTTTAACAGTTTTACTGCGTCATGACTTTAAACAGTTTCAACACTAATAAAACATTTTTTTTTATTTTCAGACACACAAAAGTGAAAGTGAATTGGATTTCTTCTTATATAGCGGTAAATACCTACCTATTAGTTTCTGGTTTTTTTTTTACTTAATTCACTACAAGGTCAAATCATATCAAGATAAAAATGAAAGTATTCCAAAATACTAACCTCACACCATAAAAGTATTCATTGATAAGCTTCAAGCACTCCGAGTCGAAGATCTCATTCCCCACAGTCTCGGTAGCCGACTGCGCAAGCGTGCTGGTAGTCATCTGCTTCCGGTCCTGCGTAGGCGTCGTCATCTGAGCGTTCGACTGTGACGTCACACGTCCGGTGAAGAAGAGATGGAGAAGAAAAGAGGGAGATTATAGAATGGATAGAATTGCAGTATAGTGTTGAGGTCTAAAGCTAAGGCTAAAGGCTTCTAGGTCGGTGACGCTGGAGTGGTTACAAAGCTAATAGTCTTATTCATAAAAATCCTAGAACTGTTTAGAAAATATCAGCCTTATTTACAAAACTCTCTAACCGTATGCTTAGTTTAAATACTGATTAGCGGATTCTAAATTCAAATTCTCCATAGACCAATTTTGAATAAATAATCTGTTAATCAGTGTTTTAATACTAATCACTTTTTTAACACACTTTTATTAGCTTCACTTGTAACTATGTTAACAAATCTTAGAAGTTAAATTTGACCCACTTTCCGGTTTCCGTTTAAGCTGAAGTTTTGCGTACATGTTTAGTTTGCATTGTAAGCTAAGTGACGTCATTCTTAATCCAATATGGCGGACTCCCAAAGATGGTGGACTAGTTAATGTGGACGCTGCGGTTCCCACTGGGTATCAAATGAAAGAACAGCTGAGCAGAGAAATGCTGAGAAGAACACGAAAAATAAAGAAGGTTTTTTTATTTTTTTTAAACTACTTACAGATTTTTTTTTAAATAAGGCCCTATGTATTAAGCTGATTCTAAACTCAAATTCTCATTATACATATATCGTGTGGTATGTAAACTCCTTCGTCCTTGCGGTGTCCCTCCTCTGCGGCGGGACTGTCAAAAATTTTGCAGCCTATTAAGAGGACACTACGATTTTGATATTTACTTGGGTTTGACGAAGTAATGTAAAAATAGTGAAAGTTAAAAAAAAAAAAGAATTAAGACTAAGAATCTGCTTCAAAACCTACTGGGTTTCAGAGTAGAATTCATCTAACCTAAGTGCAATTTCAAGCGCCCCGGTTGTCGGGTAGCCGGTGCCGGGTACCCGGCGGCGAATAATATTAATAGGATTGAAGCAAAATAAGTAGACGTACGCAATTTTAAGTATTGCACTCATGTGCTAAACAGTTTTTTTTTTAATGAATAATACAATAAGAATATGAAGTTCACAGTTCTAGGTAAAAAAAAGGTTCGTAGGCTGCTGTGAGCAATCTAGAAGCCTTTTTAAATTCTTTGTTAGGTATTGTTTTATTTCTACAGCAGCCAACATGTGTAGTAAGTTTAGGTACAATTCGTTGAAAAACTAATCTAAAAAGAACGCTATGGACGTAATTATTACTTTTGGGTCTTTAGTTTAAATATCTACACATCACAAATTATTAATTATATTTTTGAAATAATTAATTGGCTGACTATTATAATTAACCTACTTATATGCAGAAATGTCTGTATTTGGCATAAACATAAGTAAATAAGCATAAAATAAAAAAGAAAAACTGTTAGTACGAAAACCAAAGAAAGAAATGCGTTGTTAGTATTAACCAGGGTTCATGTGAGGACTTACGTTCAGACCAACTTGGCTTCCATACAAGTTGGCCCTGCTAGGACGCGCGTTCATGCCGTTATACCTTTGATTGGCCTTGTGAGAAATTAACAATAACATCATGAAAAGTAACAAAATCAAACAAAATAGTTAAAGTAATGTGAAAGGATCTAAGGACCAAAACGTTGGGAGTGTGTAAAATGATTGGTCCTTGTATGTATGTCAATTTATTAAATTGTTGTTTACAAGTAATTTAAAAAGTCACAGTCATAGAGTTATTTTATTATGGTTGGCCTTTGTGAGACATATATCATATTATGGTAATTAGGTAAATAAAACTGATTATGAGAACGGTCAAATTACAAGTTCTGTATCTCTTCAATAAAATATTAGAAAATTAACCAAACAAACTAATTGTATAATTTAGTTTTTGTGCTGTTAAAAATAGTAAAAAATATAAATACATTCTTAGAAAATAATTTTGACTCAAACAAAACATCGGTATTTCAAAAACAAACTTTTTACAGCTGAATTCATATCCACGATGCAAAGTTACCTTGTTTTCTGAAGAACCATATTTCCCAATCCAATGAAAACCACAATGCAAAATGAACTTTAAATCTTTGGAACAGAGTTGGACATACCTGTGACACTTTGATCTGAGGATTGGGTCTCCTCGGTCCACGTTCAGGCGATACTTCGGTATCACTGAAAGGATCTGGTGTCTTGGATTTACGAGACTTCGCGGCGCGGTCGTTGCTTTCACCGCGCTTGCTTCTGAAGAACCTAAGTTGGGAAGCAAGAGTTAGTGTCAAAAAGTATTAAAATTGCGTTAAGAGAAAAATACTTAGACGCGCATCACGAAGGTTAGTTTGCGATGGGGCAAGAAAAGAGTGTCTGGAAGGATACGGGGGATGTGCCCAGCAGTGGGACACTACAGGTTAATAAAAAAAAAAAGAATAAGTCTAAGTAAACACTGTGAAAACCTTATTGGCTGATTTTGTAAGATAAAAGAACATTGGTAAGGTAATATTTTACAGCAACGCTCACACTTAACTTGCAAATAGAGCGAATTAATCGGGAAAATTTAGTAATCCCAGGATCAAATAGTGATTCTTAAATATCGAATAGTGATGACAAAGAATAGCACAAAGGCTATAATGGAGGGAACTACCAGTTCCACACGGACGAAGTCGCTGGCAGAAGCTAGTATTCAATCAATTTAATTTCTTCTCTATACGCGAACTATTGAGAAACGAACGTTCTTCATTTTTTCTGTAGTTAGACATTTCGTGTACTATTTTTTTTCGGTGAAGGCGTCGATATGTAGTTCATAATTTTCTATTGTTACTACATAGCATACCGCACTCATAGTCACAATATTTCCTTTGTGTCTAGCGTCAATCAATGCATAGGTCCTACATACAAGGTGGAAATAACAATACAACAATAAATTACAACACTGGGAATACTCATCACTCTGAACAATTAAAAAAAAATTACCTGCCCCATACCACAGCTATACGTTTGCTTAACTCGACAAAATGTACTGAACAGCTGATTTCTTTTTCGTGATTTCATGGTTGGTCGATTAGTAAAAGTTGTTCATCATAGATTCATAGTGCTAGTGTTTTCATTAATTGTTGTGGTCTCGTCTCCCCCTTGTACAATTTACTCACGCCTTTTCCCATTCGAATAGGCAGAAAGTACACAACGCCACCTGCTACAATATTTATATTCTCCTTTTGCATATGGGAGGAGCTCGTAGCTAAAGTAATAACAGCCGCACAGGTCGATCCATCAGGTTAAGCTACGCTTCCCGGGGTTGGTCCATGGATGGGTGACCATCTTTACATACCGAAACTCTTCCGTGCCTCGGAAAGTACGTTAAGCCATTGGTCCCGGCTGTCAATCGTGGATCTTTGACAGTCGTTACCGGTCGTCAGAAGCCTGAAAGTCTGACAACCAGTCTTACCAAAGGGTATCGTATTACCCAGTAACTGGGTTGTGAAGGTCAGATAGGCAATCGCTCCATTAAAAAACTGTTATTCAGCTGCATCCGGTTAGACAGATTGATTCAATAGGTTAAAGCATAACTTACTTGAAAGGCGACCGCCCTCTCTTATCCTTCTTATCATCAGGTGTCAAGCTCTGTGCTCCTCCCAGCTCATACTTCGCCATCTCTGCCTCACTTGTGGAGCGGTGCATGCCGTTAACTTGACCTGTGTTAACGAATACACTTTAACGGTTTGAGATAAATCAAAATGCGGATCGAAGGACCAAATGTTCTTGTTAAGTTTTGAAATCAAAAATTAATTAGCTGTGAATCAAATGCTTGTAGCATGTGAATAAAGTTTTAACTCCAGCAGATTATATTTGTACAGCAGCGAAGGCTTTACGATTATTAATTCAAAGAGTTTTTACGTGTATACAGGGTGTAACGGCAGGGCATGGACATATATTAAATACTGCTTCTGCCCTGAGAACAACTTTCTTCAAGATAGTAATAGTCGATTCGGAACGAAAATTGGAACCTCCCACACTAATTTTGATCAGCTGATGATAACTGTTAGGCTTTTTTGAAGTTGGTTAAAAATACAGCAAAACCTGTGGCATCGATTGTGTGAAAAAATAATTTTAGATATGATGTCATTTTCATGTTCATCGTGGAATTGCATAGTTTAAATGATTTCGATTGATTTAATCCTCTAATAAACACTATTTCACGATGACGATGCTATTGGCATAACATCTTTTACTAAATAGAAACTTCCTGTTTAATAATAATAACTCATGTTGCACTGTTATTTAGAACAGGGAAATGGGGAAAGCTGAAAGGGATGTGCGGTGTTACGCGAATAAATTAGTACATTTTGATGCAAGCGGGTAAAGTTTGTCATAGCAGTTGAGGCTGAATACACGTCCGACACGAAGGTGAGGTCGTGTTGGAGCTGCATTGATAATTGCCCACGTGTATCTAAGAACGTTTTTCAACACACTTACTCGAAAATTATAAGTAAAACTTCTTAAACGGTAAGTCCATTTTTTTTTACTATGGCTTCTTTGAAGATAGTTGTTCATTTCCAAGGGCAGAATCAGTATCTAACTATGACCACCCATTTTCGATACACCCAGTGCATTGAAGCCCCAATAGCTTCTAGGATCTTGAAAACCATAGCGGGCAGGTGGGATAGTCCCATACAGGGACATTGGACACGCCTACATGACACTGTGGCGTAAAATAAAATAGCTGTTAATGTTTAACGTTTTTCTGGTTATAAGTACTAACAAAGTTGTGTGTATACTAACCAACTATGGACTTTGTCTGCAATATAAGATTTATTTTATTTTATTGAGCAAGGCTCAATACGTTACGAGCTTTCTATTCCGCCAACAAGCGAAGAAGTGTTGTGAAACTCTGGTTTCACTGGCATTGAGTCTGGTTAGACTTTAGGCACTCAGTTTAGGTGTAGTGCTTTAGGCCGCGTATGCACCTGCAAGCAAATTGCATGCAAGTTGTATTACATTGCAGAGTACGAACTACCGATTGATCACATTGTACCTCGGTAGCACGCAATGTAAGGCAACTTGCGTACAATTTGCTTGAAGGTGGAAACGCGGCCTTAGTTATTGAAGCAGACAGCTAAAGCAATAGACTAACAAACCAACACAGTGCTGAAGTGAAGAAGTGATGTGACTATTTTATAAACTGTGTTTTTATTATTTTAGTTCTATTTCTAAAAAACGATTTTTAGTATTTAGCTTATAAGTGTTTTATTGAGAGTTATTAAGAATGTTAGGGCAGTAATTGTGTGATTGTATTTTAAAGAACCTGTCATGTTGAAAAGTTACTTATTAGAATACAAGCTCTATCGTCCACCACATCATCGCTTATCATTATGTGAGAAATAATGTTCAAACGCGAGCCTATCAATATTAATAAAATATCTAAAAAAGCAACGAAGCCCTTTACACCCGGGCTGAAACGAGCGTGAGTTTTAATTTTAATAAATTTCAAGGCCCATATGACACTTGCTCGGTCGTACCGTCCCCGAGATTTTTTGAGTGGACGCGAGGCACCGCCGCGACGCCATTGCGTTCGCAACAACAGGGTTCTTTACTCTATATGAGAAAAAAACTTAAACATATATTTTTGAGATAGCTTAGGCAAAAAGCAGTCGGAAAATGTTAGTTTTAGTTCATAAAATAACAAAATAAAATTTAAAATATAATTCAAAGTTTTCAGTTTTTTTTTAATCTGTTTTTTAACACCATGGAATAGTAGCCGCCATGTTATACGTCATACGGCTATGTAAACTATAAAGTGTCAACTGATCAGCGTATCTATGCTTTTTACTTTTATTTACATAGCCAATTGACGTCATGACCATAGAGCAAGGGCGTACACTGCGTCCAGCGTTTTCGTCAAATTACGCGCGAAATTTGAAAATGTAAAATTTAAATGCATTTTTATAACACTTATTGATTGAATAAAATTTTTGTGTTTTTTTTATTGGTTTATTAGCATTTTAAAATCTAATTGAGATACTTTTCAAAAATGGGTGTAATACCCTATTAAACAGTTTGGCACTATAATTTATTGAAAGTCAAACTCCACGCGCTACAGCCCGGGTGTAAGGGGGGGTAGTATTAAACTTTTAATATTTTTTTAATATTTTAACTATCGACACAAACTACAAGTTTAGATAATTTTATTACAATTTCAATGTTTTCTACAAGCAATTACTTACTAATAAGTTTCCTCTTTAAAAGTACTACTTTTCGAAACTAGCGTTCTTAGACCAAAATACGTCTACGCTAGGTCCGAAGAAATTTCTTTGTCAGCATTCTGTGGTCCAAGCCTGTCTAGAAGGTGGAGGTAAGAATACAACAATAAATGAATACACTGGTAATACTCATCATTATGAACAACTGTTACTATGGGACTAAGCCTGATATCGAGAAAAAAACTGGCCAAGTACGTATCGGATTTCACACATTAAGGGTTCCGTACCAGATATTGGTATTTGTTAGTAAAGTATACGTTATGATAAACATTATCACCAAATTTCAAGTTCATAAGTCAATGGGAAGTTAAAAAATTCTTCATAACAAAATTTTGTGACAGATGACGGAAGTACAGACAGACACGTGAGTGATACCAATAGGGCTCCGTTTGGACCCTTCGGGTACGGAACACTAAAAAATCAGCTGTTCAGTACATTTTGTCGAGTTATGCAAACATAAATATAAGGGGCAGTCAATTTTCTTTTTCGTGTTTACTGTGTTGGGTCACAGTAAAAAAAATTGTTCATAATGAAAAGTATTGCCAATATTATCACTAATTGTTGTATTGTGGTCTCAACCTTGTATATTTGCTTTAGAAAAATCTAACTTAATCTGTAGCACTTACCTCAGAAGAAGAGTCAGTAATGACATGACATAAGATGACAACAAGCTCACAACACCAAGCCAGCTCAATATACAGAAAAGCCTAGTATTAACCTGGTTGCAAATTATTGTAATTTTGTATCGAGACACCTCTGGTCATGGAGCCCTTACGTGGGGGTCTGGAGGGCTGGCGCTTGACCTTGGAACTGGATGGCATCTCTTCCTGGTTGTCTTCGTAGTGTAAACCTTGGGTGGTAGGAGAGAAAGGTGAAAAGCAAACATTGCAGGGTGTTTGCAATGTGTATCAAAGATTTTTTACTATTGTTGTGTGTGAAAAATTCCTGCATTAGCTTGTCGGTAAAATATTCTTTAAAAGGGCTGTGCCAATTTAGAACAGGACTCAGAAAATATGATAATCAGATAGATTGAAGAAGGTTGCCAGGCCGACAGGCAGGAATTTTATAGTGATGTTAAAGTTAATTATTTATCAATACATGATATAAACATTGCGGTTCAGTGTTTCTTTTCATACACACCAAAACCTAGAACTGCGCACAAGAAGTACACACCACTGAGTCTACGCCTTTAGATATAACAATATTCTAGCTAGCATATTTTTGCGTTTTCATTCTTTTCTTTTGTATTTTATTTTATAAGACTTTCTTGTATTTTTTTTTTAATTTTCAACACAGTGTATTCTAAATTAACTTTTTTTATAAAATGTAAAAAGTCAATAATCCTTTGGTGCAATTGTGTGTAATAAGTGATAGAAAATTGTGCGTTTCTCAAGGCTCACATATTTGCCAATAAAGTTTGTGTATTTACATATTGCATACACCTTACGGACAAGAACACAAGTACAAAACATAATATTAAAACACAAATGGAAAAAACAAGCCAATCTATAAAATAACTGCGGGGTCTAATCTAATATTTATTTACTTTAGATTCAAAAAGCCAGAATTTAATAAGTTTAATAATCACGAAATTATTAAAATAATTTAGAGTTCAGTCCAGATTCTAGAAAGAAAATTGGCAAACACGCGTCACCTGCTGTGATTGGTTGAAATAAATGTCTACAGTCAATAGCATCATTTAATTTGCGACATTTCAAACATTTCTTTCCAGAAACCGACGGTTGATGTGTCGAAAACTCTGGCTCACTGAATCGTCTCAGAGCAAAATAACAAAGTGAAACATCAAGTGGGAACAAATAAGATAGATCCAAAATGGTGCGTCTGCCTTCAAAACAGCCGCCATACCTTTGATATCATTCATAGTGAAGCCACTCCGCATGATCTGATCGATGTGGGCAGGCATCTGCGCTTCTACGGCCTCCTTCATCAGGATTTGTTGGCGGTCCTTGATTTCTACCCAGCGTCTTGCTTTTTCTGCCTCACTGTAATAAGTTTAAATATTAAAGGGCGATTTTTTTCGATCGAGGGACAACGTTTATCTGAAGAATTAAAACCAATACCAATTCAAAAACTGTCAAACCACAATAACCGTTTGACAGTTTTTGAATCGAAAATAATGTCGAAACGCTAAGTATATTCTTCAGATAGATGTTATTTGGCTATTGATAAATTATAGCATAGAAAACAAAAGTTGCGCAATATCGCTTTAGCAACAAGTTTTTGAGTTGTGAGAAACATGTTGTTGGCAACATTGAGAGTAGCAGCAGTTCTGGCAACTTACCAATTTTCTATGTTCAAGGAAAGCAAATGTTGCGCAACATTGTTTATAGTAATATTTGATGTTGCGGGAAGCAAAACTGGTGAAGCGTCAATTGCCTTTTTTAATAATCACATATTGTTTTATGTCCCTATGCATTCTTTGTAATATAATAGGAATATAATAATGTCATGCGAATAGCTTTTAAATCTGATTAACCTTTATAAGGGCAGACCTGCGCTATATTATTGAAGATAAATAAAGAAAGAAGAAAAGGTAAAAAAATGCTGAAGCAGTACATAGATCAGTTCAGTTAAAGCGAGTTTAAAGGAAAATTATATGATGTCATGCAAGTATACTTTTACGATGCAGCCGAGTAATAAGCCACTACGTACATATTTAGAAAAGCAATTGAAGTAGTTATTTTAGAACAAGTCAAAACAAAGAGTGATTTCTAAGTTGAATAGTAGTGTACCTTGTGATCATCGCTTTTATATCCAAAGGTTGGCTGATAGAGAATGCCTTATGTACCATATATAATAAGTGCATATATAACAATGAAAAGTGAAGAAACTGCTAAGTTAACTTACTCAATAAACTCTAGGTGACAGATGACGGGTAGCGACAGTCGTAAGAACTCCCAGTTAGCCTTCTCCATAGTTTCAAATGTGTTGTGAGATATCTTCAAGCATGGTGGTGTCTCTGCACAAAACACAATAATATTACACAGAGTTTCTTCAAGAAATTCATATTTAATTCCGAAAAAAATTGGTCCTCCCATACTAATTTTAATCAGCTGATGATAACTTTGTACGGAAAGTCCAATTTTTTATTTTGTACATAATTATGACTGCCTTGATGAAAATTATTTATTTCCATGGGCACATGCAGTATCTGAAATATGTTCAAGGGTGAATCTCCAGGCGTTAAGCTGATAATAATGACAGACTGTTGCCGACAATGACGAATCGTGGATAATTCAACTTTAATGCACTACTTTTAAAGTACACTAGTAGTATTCATTGCCTAGTAAAGCTAAAGTAATTTCCCACGATTCGTCATTGTCGGCAACAGTCTGTCATTATTATCAGCCTAACGCCTGAAGATTCACCCTCAACCATTTCCGTACCTACACGGCTTTTATAAGTATATAAAGGCCGTATGAACCTTTTCAAAGCTGGTCCTTTTAGGCATTAAAAATAGAAGTTTTGTATGGAACGTTCTGTTTTCAGAATTAAGAAACCATTTATTTGTGAGGAGACTGGTGAGGTAGTGGTCAAACCGAGCCTATCAACAATAATAAAAAAGACTTTGTTTTAAAACCAGGCATTAGATCAAAGCATTGGTCTCCAAATCTTCATACTAAGCTATGCCGATAAAAGATAATAGAAAACAATAAAAACCTTCCACCATCTGACAAAATCAGAGCTGTGAGCTTCTTCAGAATCTTTTTACTACGGTCGAAGTAATAATCTACCGTATAATGTTCCCACTGCTGGGACTCAGGCCTTCTCTCTATAGAAGGAATGGGCTGTCACCCACCACGCGGGAACAGTGCGGAAGTCACATGTCTTTGAATTTTTGCTTTAAGGACATGGACGTTTCCTCAGATGTTTTTCTTCCCCGTTTTGAGGGCAGTGGTGATGAAATAAATTACTCAAAGTAAAGTGTCTACTTGGGTTTAAACCCACGACGTACAACTTATAAGTCGGGACCATAGTGCCAGGGTCGCGCTCGCGGGAGTGTCTGAAAGAGACACCGCGACCCTGGCTGGCACAGGCAACTGAAGGAACACAGGTGGGTTTTAGTCAATAGGAGTCTGACAGTCCCGTTCCAACCAGAGCGGGAGAAGTTATTTGATGATTGATGAAATCGGGGCCAATACCGTTCTCCCATCACTCTTTGATCTCATCATCATTCTCGTATCATTGGAGCCGTGTAGAAAGAAATAAAAAAACTGACGAAATTTCTCTATCTACAAGTTAGTATTGTATTTGATATTGTTACCTGATCCAGCTGGTATTCTTGTGACATCAATTCTGGTGTCTATCATTTCATCCGTGTTCTCGAAGATGGGCTGGTCCTTTGTGTACCAATGAGTTACGTCTCGTTTCATGTTACTGTAATAAGATATCACTCATTAAATAGGTACAGATTTGTTAACAATCCTATAATAACCTCATAACCAAGACTTATTCTGAGAAACAAAAAAAAAACTTAAAAGGTGTGAAACATGTGCAGATGATGCTGTTTAATTTTGTGACCCTCTGCCCTAAAACTTGAGGACCAATTTTACTGGTCCTTAGTATTCGATGTTTGATTTAAGATCGTTGTGTATCACAGTCCTAACTTTCTTTGTAATTAAGCTCATGATAATGTCCTTTGAATATAACAGTAGTTTAACATTGTACTATTGATACTTACATACAAAACGGTTCATATCCCTCCTGCAGACCACATGTTGTAAAGTACTTCAGAGTGTTCACATCCTGACCGTATGTTAACCTGTTAGCGTAATAAATATTATTACTATACATTAAGATTTGATGCCTAATAATTTAACATTGATTTAAAATCCTGGTATTCAATATCAAATATAAAATGCATAGTAATTCAGGCATTAAAATTATTCATTTCCCGAGATTTTTCAGTCTTGAGCATCGAAGCCGAGTTGCTAGCCTGATGGTTGCATTTTGGAGAGTGTGCGTCGGCATTGCATAGTCTAATTCCGCCAAGCCCGTTCCATCATCGGACCAGTAAATGTACGGCAATGCGCCACCGGTACATGGTGGACATCCCACCCCCACGCACAAAACGTTTTTGGAACACATTCATTGTGCGTACAGCTAAAGAGTGGAATTCCCTGCCGGAGTCTGTGTTTCCTGATAGCTACAACCTGGGAGTCTTTAAGTCGAGAGTGAATAGGTTACTTCTAGGCGTGCTCCATTTTAGACCACATCATCGCTTACCTTCAGGTGAGATAGAGGTCAAACGCGAGCCTACCAATAATTAAAAAAAAAACAATAGACTTTGTCTATTTTTGCCAATATGTAGATCTAGATTATTTTAAACGATATCAAAACTTACCTAGCTTTCTGCCCCACGCCCAGAGTGCAAGCCGGTACAAAGTTGTCGCCTTGAACATCAGCGAATGTGGTCTCTCCACCGAGAGCATCCATCAATAACTCCCCGTTTAGAGAAAAACCTGGTACGTAACGCATGTGTCAGTAAAACATGCTTATAGTTTTATAGCAAGGCGGACCTAAGGACCAATCTATGGTGATACAATTTCTGATCTAATTGCGACAAGCATTTACTTTCGTTCTTAGCTAAGAATGTTTACTGATTCATTGTGATCAAAATTTTCTTAAAATACGAGTATCACTACAACATATTTTTTTTTTTTAAAGTTGTCTTCAAAAAAAAATTTTTTTTTTCTAAATAATAAATAACTAATGTAATTTTATGAATGTAATTTAAAAAATAATCTAAGTAAATAAAGCCAAAGGAACTATGATATAATTCCCAGTTTACACTGTGTGGGATAGCCACTGAATTTAAGAAATAAACATAAGTTAAATACAAGTTGTTATTGTTATCAAGAAATTAATATTTAAGGGGCAGGCAGGACTGGTAAATTATTGCGGATGTTTCAGAAAAACTTTTTTGGATGGAGTCAGTTCCATCTACTGGTATTAGTACACAGAACATTATGAATGAATAAAGAAGATGTAAGACAAAATTTAAAACAAATACTTCTCTGATATTTATGTATGTTTGTCTTCCAACTTCAGTAAAATTGTGCAAGGTGAAAGGTAGTTTTTTATTTACATTACAAAGGCATTTCAGGAAATGTTAGTCACACAGTTAGGAGATGAATTTTAGATAAAATTTTGACTACTAATGTCTATGCTACTTAATTTTTTTGATGATAACACTACTTTTACCCGACTGTTGCTAAGGGTCATGATGATGAAGTGTTCATACAGCTAGTTGATATAACTGATTTGAACTCACCCTCATTACTGAGGATCATTTTGTTTAATTAGTTATAAAGAAATGTATAAATTATCAAGCTGTTTTCAAACAGCTTTCAAAATTGATATATGAAATGATGGGTATATTTCTTAAGAAAATATTAAATCAGATGAAGGGAATCGGTGACGTAAATGATCACGAAAAATAATTTCCTTGCTGCAAAGACCGTGAACTTACGTTGCAATTTTTAAGTCCTAGATCTCGGAGATAAAGACCAGGTAGTAGAGTCCATTATAAATCCTAGGTGCCAATAACATGATAATCAGATTCAGGGGCTTTTTATAGAGTAATCATGGGTTTATTACCGATTCAATAGGAAACGACCAATTGGTACCGTGCACTTACTTCTACCGTTTCGCAAGTGTCCAGTCCATATATATTTATAATAAAAAAGATCATAAACAAAGTGGATTAGCTGTGAGTTAAAACAAACAGTGCACAAGAGACCACGGTGCTACAATATTTTTCATACTTTTAGTATATTCATATCTTTCCGTTAAAACAACAACCGTGTCTAACAATGATCCCAGTAAAGGGGTGAGTGTGCGATCAATAATTATTATCAGTCTGTCAATCGTTCAATAGTGCGACTCTATCAATCATAGCAAGCGAAGCGATGCGGTGGATTCTAATGTCGATATTTTGAAGCGTTTTGCGTTTAAGCATTCAAAGTAATTGTTGTGGCTTTTTTATAGTGGCAGGAACGTTTTTAAATATAGTAAGTAATATATATTACATAGAAAATTTTGAATAGATATATAAATAAATAATACTTGGATGGATTAAGAAATGTCTAAACTATAAAGCATGCGATAGAATTAATTGAGAAATAAAATTAAATAAATAATATTGATATTCAAGAAGCTAAGCAAAATTATAGTTTTTTTAATCAAATTTATAGAGACAATAGGAACAGATTCTCAAAAAGATCGTAAGTAACACCAGAAGTCGCTCATTACAGAAATGGAAAATCTATCGGAAGAGGGTATAAAATTGGAAAGTCAATAATTTAAAGTGTCCACACAAAAATATTCCTGCCACTACGCAATCCAGTTTCACTCTGATATTTACTTATCGTCTTATCAATGAGATCTAGGAACACTCCCACTACGTCACCAACAGCCCATTGCTTGCCGAAAGACTCTGTGCTACCGCTGTACACTTTTTCCTCCTTGAAAGTCGGGAAAAAATAGTTTTTGAATGGCATAGATAGATATGGTTGAGTTTTATGTTCTGCTTATAATTTCTGTGCAGCGTTTGATGTCTTAAACGTTATAAAACACACGTGGAAATATCTATAGATATTGCATTTTTGATTGCACACAAAACGTGGTTTTCAATTAAGGTCTTATATTATAAATGCGGCTGAAAATTAAGACTTTATAGGAACATAACTATTGGAGTCAAGTATTTTTGAACGAGTACCTCAAGGTTCTGTCATGAGCCTTTCTTTAATGTCTTGCTTGTCAACAATATTTTGTTTAAACGATGATCTTATTTAAAAACCACGACCATTATGCACATAAAATTTAAATATGGCGTATGAAATTAATAAAATAGTCACTACTGAACAATATGATCTACATAGAAGTCTTAACACTTATACAACATATAATTAAAGGTTTCTTTTAAATCGAGATCAGGGCAAACATTCAACAGAGGACAGCAGCGGGAGAGGTGTTTATGGAAACGTTACCACGAGTTAACCACATAGTTACAGAAGAAAAATACCTGGTAGAAAAGGTGCTACTCTGATTTAGGCATAAAAATGTTATATATAAGTATTCAAGAACTATATTTAACAAACAAGTAAAGCTAACATAAACTTTTTCAATATTGAAAAAAAAAACCTCTTCTTAATCTTTAACAGCTTTATGCTTAATTTCGCCAAACTCTTTTGGCCTTTAAAACTTCTTAGTAAGGTTTTTTTCAAACCTTTTTCAAAGTGAGACATTACATCAAATATACTTAAAGATACATTTAAAAACTAATTAAGTTTGGTGAAAACAAGAAGTTTAATTCCCTTTTATTTTTCAAAACGTATATTTCCCTGTAACAAGGGATATAAATTCAATATTATCAATTAAAATATATTCAGTACAAAGAAAAAAAAAACTGTATTTTAGAGTACCTAAGGACCAAAAATCAAAGTAGCACCAGTTGTCCCTATCCGTGGTAACTCACTAATAGTCTGGTCTGTGACATCGAGGAAGCAGCCGACAATGTCGCCCACTTTGAGCTGCAGCCCGAAAGTATCGGACGCGGCGCCGTGCACTTTTAGCGACTGTAGTAATAATAGGTTTAATTTGTGTTCTGTTGTGAGGAACTTAAGGTCTATTGTTGATTGTAACTTTGTAAGTGACATTGGTGTTTTTGGAATGTAAGTTACATCTTCAGCCGAGATTGATAAATGTTACTTAGCACGTGCCTTGGCATGTCTCTATCCCTGTCTTGCATTTGTCGTTTGTCACTTGTACGACAGTGACAGAAATAGTGAGAAACTAAAGTACGTTCTAAGTAATGTTTATTAATTTTGGCCCTACCATTCTATAGTTAAGATTCAAAAGACCATGTTTCAATCATAATAAATTCTAGTTATTTATTGAGACTAAAATACTTTTTGAATGAAAGTATTCTGTTGTAATGTGTTAAATTCCGCTCAGCTTCTGCCACTACGTGGGAAAAGACAAATAAAAAAAAAACGGTATTATTTTTGCATAGAACTGGGGTTGAACTTACATTGTATCCGTCGAATGCCCAAGAGTTCTCATCCTGTCCGAGCATCATTCCTGGTGCCATATCGGCGTGAGCCCAGCCGACCTATAATACAACAATTTTATTCATAAACAAACTTTGACGGGATATGACGGCGGGGTTGGCGCAGTGGTTGAGCGATCGGCTGCTGCGGTGCGTGTCACGTGTTCGATTCCCGGACGGAACAAAGAATCAATCGCCTACAGAGAGTTGTTCGGTCTGGGTGTCTTGTATATGTGAGTCTGAATGTTCGTAAACGCACCCACGATACAATAATTCCTAGTGTGGGGAAACTAATAATAGGACGTTCTAATATTGATTGCATTTTTAGGAAACCTTTAAGGAGTCTTCATGTTCATAAAATTATGTTGGCTCTTTTTTTCCGGTTAGGGAGCAATAAAAATCGACTCTAAACCAATTTTTTGGGTGTTTGAATTGCCAATTTTCCTCCAAGTTATTATGTGTTTTTATGACAAATACAGTGCTTTATGTCGTAGCATTAAAGGCGATTTTCGTAGTACAAGTGTTACCACTGACACGTCATCGACTGATACACTCACCCTCATAGGCCCAGCAGTGAGTATCTCAAACTCGAAGTACCACTTGCCAGAGCAGACTGCGTAGTTCTTCTCAGCGCGGTATGTTCTGAAGTATGCTTGTTTCTGCTTTGATGCCTCCAGTAAGAGCGCTGTAGAAAAAATTAGATGATTTACATACAATTCGTTTGAAGTTAACTTGATAATGTATAGACTGTTGCTAGTGAGTTTGCTGCTTCACTTCATATTCACAAATGTCCAAAGAACTTCCCGAAAAGTTTAATAACATTCGAATAATTTAACAATGAATAACGGGAATCGACAAATCCTTGCAACTATTCCCTAGCTGGAAACAATTAAAGTTGTCCACCTACCTTCATGCTGTTCACCAGTAGGCGGGTCCAGCATGTACCCGTACACTAATAGTGTCCTGACGGTCTCCGAGGCGGTGTCCCTGTTGGCCTTTTTGATGGCGTCATCGACCTTCGGATACGGGACCAAGTGCGGCGACCGGTGCATGTCGGGGTCCTAAAATTTGATGATAAATTAATATACCACCTTACGTAGGTTAAATAAGATTGTGACTTTATTATAAGAGGATTAAAATTCCCTTCTTTCAGAATAATAAATCAGAGGCTGTAAAAAAATGTCTTTGTGAGAATATGCACATGAAGTACTAAATAATAGAGCATATCTGGAAACTGGTCCTTACAGCCGCAGTTGGTCCTAGTAGAATAGAATAAGATTTAACTTTGCTAAATAAATAAAACAACAAAAATATTTACATAAATAAATCTATGATTTTTTCACATTAAAACCTTGAATTTAGTTATTTCGATCTGATATTCAAATCACATCCACCTCTCAATAAGAGGTCCAGTTTTAACACTACAGATCTAGAATATTGGACCGGAATAACTCAGAAAATAATACATATTGCAATAAATACAAAGCACATAATAAGCAGATAACATAGACATATAATACACAATATTATATATTATACCGCGAAGAGTTCTTCTTTCTTCATTGGAGAGGCACTCAGTGACATCTTGCTGTGACCCTCACACCTAATAGAACGAGACCATACTAAGTGTGAGAGTCACAGCACATGGCACTGGTATTTTGTTGAGGCCGGACATAGACATTATACAGTTTATCTAGAATTCTAAATCGATTACGAAGACAAATCTAAGGCACTAGCCGATTACGTGGCTGCTACCGCGGCCAGTACCGACCAAGCATAGCATGTGTACGGTTTTTATCTAACCGACGCGTATATATGAAAATGACATCAAGAATTAAATAAATAAACTTATGTAAAATATTGAGCAAGATGCATTACCTATGCAAAGAATATAAAACCATTGAGAGGCTGTATTTTAGGCGGCCCATACACCTACGAATATTAATTGCTTGATACAATTTTTAACCGACTTCCAAAAGGAGGAGGTTCTCAATTCGTCTGTATGTTTTTTTTTGTATGTATGTTACGCGGTTTCTCCGGTATCGAAATTGATTCAGCACTTTTTGAAAAAATCAACATAAACAAAAAAATATGTAAGCACAGATGACGTTTTGGTTGTCTCCAATTATGCTCAAATTCCTTGGGGTTATCCATTTGGGCATAACTTTATTATTTAGTTTTAGTTCTGGAGTACAAAAATTAAAAAGTAAAAATAATAAACTTTTTTACAAAAAATACAACTGACTTCTATAAATTGCAAAATAACTTTAATTTCGGAAGTCGGTGTCAAATATCGAAGAAACCAAATTCAAACTCCGACTTCCGAAATTAAAGTTATTTTGCAATTTATAGAGGTCAGTTGTATTTTTTGTAAAAAGTTTTTTATCAATAATATCCCTACACTTTTAATAGTATTATCCAAACATCTTTATTGTGCAATAAGTATTATTGTAAATGTATAGACCGCTTTAACGTGGATTTTAGAAAACACAATTGTATTTATATACAGTTGTTAGCCCATAAGCGTAGGTACAATAATATGTCATGTAGACAAACAAAACTTGAATTTAAATCTAAATGAATGCTGATGAGGATGTGAGATGACACAGATGACATCTTGCTGTGACCCTCACACCTAATAACATAAAATCACATACTAAGTGTGAGAGTCACAGCAGACAGCACTGTCAGAATCCTGATGATGTGGGGGCAGCCCGATGAACGATAGATAATATAGGCCTTATTTATAAAAAATAAACGAATGTGCTTTAGACCACACGACTGAAATAAAACTTCTTTAGCTCCATCTATATGTACAATATGTACATATATATAGGGTGACTGGTAATTAGTGACCGATAACTAAACACGTGATTGTACTTATGATTATAAACAACTTGCCCAAAAAAACCTTTTTTTTATAATTATTCACTTTTATCACAATAACAACAGTTTGAAATACGCGCGCGCGCGTACACGATGACCGCTGCAATCAGCTGTTAGACGCGGTCTCGTATCGTACAGAGCACGGCTCGCAAACCCGCTTGGCCGGGCACCACGTGCTGTTTTTGATGTACCTAAGCAGTGTAGGTACCTAAATGTTTCGGTTGTTGCTAAATAAAAAAAATTTTTTTAAAGACAGCGTGTTTGACTAATACTTTTAAGATGCAACGTATGTCCGTATAACTACAAAATATCTAGGAACGCGCCCGCCGTAACATTAAAAGTAGGCACGATCTATCAGCTGATAGTGTGACCTCGGGCAAGGGCAAATGTACTAGTAGTAGCGTCTCACGCTCCCCCGCCGCCCGCACCGCTCCCTTTGCCCCAGTGCTAACAGCTGATCGCGGCGGTCACTGCCCTCACGCGCGCGCGAATTTCAAAGTGAATACGTATAAAAAAAAGTTTTATTGGGAAAGTTGTTTGTAATCATGAGTACAATCACGTGTTTAAGTATCGGTCACTAATTACCAGTCACCCTATATATGTTTATAAATGTATGTGTGCTCGCACCTCTCTCTCTTGCCCCTACAGTAATATACGAAACGTAACTCTCTCTCTTTCTATCTTCGCTAACTTATGTCTCCTTCTCAACTTCCGTTCACCTCGCCCGATCACACTTTTCGTAACGCTATCATCACGCATTCACCAGCTTGCTCCAGAAGTTTTACTTCAATAATAACAATGAGATTAGGTTAAACATAGATAAGCAGGTTCCTATTTCCATATTTCCTACACGGAAGAAGGATAGATATAGGTAGTAAAGTGCTGACTAATAATTTAAAGGCGGTTTTGTCTTACGTAAAGTTGAATTTGATGGACAAGACATATTATGTTATCTTGGAAATAGAATTCGCTTATCAGTATTTAAACTGAGCATATGATTAGTGAGTTTTATAAATAAGGCTGAATATAAGATAATAAGATAAACAATGTGAATAGACGGATAAAACTAAGAAAAAAAAGAAATAAGTTAAAATTACAAAATATTTACATCATCATTATCTAGAGAATAAAAAAGTGTGTGTGTACTTATGTACGCACGTAAGAAGTTATACTTCTTTGGCGTATCAAGATAACAAACCAAATTGTCACAAAGTTTACAAAAGGAAAACAATCATTCTTCATGAACCACAGACTATAGCTAACTTCAGGGTGTCAGTTTTTTGTGACGGTGCGCGTGCGCATCGTAAAAATTTACTCTCATAATTTTTCCCTAACGCGCCAAAAGAAGTATAACTTCAATAAATAAAACATATTAATATCACATCATAACTGGAGAATTAAATAAAACATATTACTACCAAAACGCTAATATACATATTATGGAGCTGGCATACACATAATATAAAGAGGAAATAAGATAATCCATAAGATAGGAAAGTTACTTAACCATGGTTTCCGCACTTGAGAAAAAATAATCCTAATCAGCATTATAAAAACAAAGTTATATCAGACTATTACCTGTCAAACGCAAAGACATCGGTCCATTCGTCATGTTATCCTAAGGATGGTTTCACCTCATTAAGCCCGTAGGTCCATGCTTGCTGTTTTCTCTCCCTGGCTCACAGGTTGTGTGTATTCTCTGTTAGCTGGTCCATTAGTCATGTTACACTAAGGATGTTCTCACCTCATTAAGTCTGTAGGTCCATCTAACTAAGAATGGTCTCACCTCATTAAGTCCGTAGGTCCATGCTTGCTGTTTTCTCTCCCCGGGCCCATAGGTTTGTGTATATTCTCTGTTAGCTGGCTGACTAGTCATGTTATACTAAGAATGGTCTCACTTCATTAAGTCCGTAGGTCCATCTAACTAAGAATGATTTCACCTCATTAAGTCCGTAGGTCCATGCTTGCTGTTTTCTCTCCCCGGGCCCATAGGTTTGTGTATATTCTCTGTTAGCTGGCTGACTAGTCATGTTATACTAAGAATGGTCTCACTTCATTAAGTCCGTAGGTCCATCTAACTAAGAAAGATTTCACCTTATTAAGTCCGTAGGTCCATGCTTGCTGTTTTCCCTCCCTGGCTCACAGGTTGTGTGCATTCTCTGCTGGCTGGTCCATTAGTCATGTTACACTAAGGATGTTCTAACCTCATTAAGTCCGTAGGTCCATGCTTGCTGTTTTCTCTCCCCGGGCCCATAGGTTTGTGTATATTCTCTGTTAGCTGGCTGACTAGTCATGTTATACTAAGAATGGTCTCACTTTATTAAGTCCGTAGGTCCATCTAACTAAGAATGATTTCACCTCATTAAGTCCGTAGGTCCATGCTTGCTGTTTTCCCTCCCTGGCTCACAGGTTGTGTGTATTCTCTGCTGGCTGGTCCATTAGTCATGTTACACTAAGGATGTTCTAACCTCATTAAGTCCGTAGGTCCATGCTTGCTGTTTTCTCTCCCCGGGCCCATAGGTTTGTGTATATTCTCTGTTAGCTGGCTGACTAGTTATGTTATACTAAGAATGGTCTCACTTCATTAAGTCCGTAGGTCCATCTAACTAAGAATGATTTCACCTCATTAAGTCCGTAGGTCCATGATTGCTGTTTTCCCTCCCTGGCTCACAGGTTGTGTGTATTCTCTGCTGGCTGGTCCATTAGTCATGTTACACTAAGGATGTTCTCACCTCATTAAGTCCGTAGGTCCATCTAACTAAGGATGGTCTCACCTCATTAAGTCTGTAGGTCCATCCTTGCTGTTTTCTCTCCCTGGCTCACAGGTTATGTGTATTCTCTGCTAGCTGGTCCGTTAGTCATGTTCCACTAAGGATGTTCTTACCTCATTAAGTCCGTATGTCCATCCTTGCTGTATTCTCTCCCTGGCCCATAGGTTGTGCGTATTCTCGGCTAGCTGGTCGACTAGTTCGTCCATTTTGGGTGTCAGGGTGACAGCACTCAGGTCCAAAGGTGCTGGCTTGTAGCCGTTTGACTGTGAAATACAATGTATTACAGTATCTACAATATTCAAATATGGCAGATCGAATCGTAAAAGATGAAAATACTTTTGATTAGAATTTGCTTATAGTTGAAGTTACAGAGATATTTTTAAGGGGCAAACATTTTTCGTTTTCAAGATGGGCATGATGGCGTTTTGCCATCACAGCTTATGATTTTTTTTTAATGTACAATCACGGTTTCTTTTAAAGTTTAATCAATCTGCCGGGCTGCCCCAACTTTTTTGGGGTCGGCTTGCAGTCTAACCAGATGTTGTTGAATACCAGCACAGAGGAATGCAGAGCAGGGTGGAAAGTCCCGCAAACCTCCATTGAAAAAGGAGGATTCTCTGACCAGACTGGCGTTGTGTCTAGACCGGGCAACTGCCCGATAGTTGTTGTAGCGCTATTGTATTTGTATAAATCACGCGGAGAGCCCTGCTTGCGCGATGCAGAATTTGTGTGTTTAGTTCATATGTGGCGTCATAGATGTCGATACACCAGTATTTCATGCCAACTTTAAAGCGACAGTAGATATGGTAACAATGAAAAAGTATTTACCTGCATGAACGGTTCGTTGGGCAGACGAACGTTGCGGATGCGCGCCGGCGGCTTGTCCAGACTAATGTAGTAGCCCAGAGCCAGGATAGTCCTGCAAACATTGTGTCAAGTTATACGATTAGGTCAAGAAAAGACTTGAAAATAAGTTAGTCTAGGGAAGTGACTGATCATAGGAAGGGCTGTAGGATGTCAATAACGTGATATGATGGACGATAGAAAAAAAAAAAACGAAAAAAAAAATTTTTTTACTCAATCTTACACAAAATTTCATGTCTGTGCTGTTGACTGCTGAAAAGTTCCTCTATCTGGAGCTAGTCCTGGATGTCCATTCAGCTCATGCTTACCATAAAAATGCATTGTCATCGGAACTGAACCATCAAGTAAAAATTCAACTCAGAAGGATAAGAGGAAGTAGTTCTTAGGGCCGATTTCACCATTCGCTCTATAAACTAAGTTTTACTGAATTAAGCTTAGCGTAAAAAAAAAAAACCATAAAAAAGATTATAGTGAGTTAACCTTAAAAGATAGACATAATATGCTGTCGGGGACTTTTTTATAGAACTTTAAAAGGAGAACAATTCCGTCATATATATTTTTTGCGTAACTTTAACCGTTTACGCAGCGCACGCAACTGAAGCTCTCAAAAGATTTTTTTTCCCGTTTTTGTCACATTTTTCATTGATGCTTCGCTCCTGTTGGTCACTGCGTGATATTATATAGCCTATAACCTTCCTCGATAAATGGATTATTCAAAACAAAAATATTTTTTCAATTCGATCCAGTAATTCCTGAGATTAGCAAATAAAGAAACAAACTCTTCAGCTTTATGACAGCGGCTAAACGCGTTTAAGCGAGCTTAAACGTCGAAAACTGGGCGTTTAGAATTGGTGAAATCGGCCCTTATTCAGCTTGCAAGATTTGATCCCAACAAACAAACATTCAAGTTAAATAAGAGCTTGTTAACAATAGGGCTCTGTTTTGACCCTTCGGGTACATAAGTATAACCACCCAATTACTAGTAATTGGATGGTTATCTAGGCTCCATGAAGTGCGAAGAAATCGTTTTACAGTGCAAGCCTTTAGATAAAACCCGGTAGTAAAGTTATGACAAACTTAAACCTCAAAAATGTATAGAGAATCAGGAGATAACACTGGCTTATTAATAAAAGTTGATGGAGTTCATGACAAAGTTCATTTTTGTAAAGCGTAGACGTAGTTGAGAGTCAAAAACTTCATGTGTCTTAATCTAACCACGAACTGATTTTTTTTTCACAGTTATCAAAGTGCAGGAAAGAATAAAGTAATATTCTGTATTTATTACTTGAGTGTTTGCACAGCAAGTTGTATGTCGTATCTCTTCTCGGCCGGCGGCAGGCGCTCGAAGGGCACGAGGCAGGGGTGCACTTTGTGCAGGTCCTCGCGCTGCTCGCCGTACATCCAGCCGGCTTCGATCTGAATACACAACGGAATTATATTTATTTTCGGAACAGGAGGCAAGTTCATATGATAGCGGGGGTGCAGATTGACCACCATTTAGTTTCGGTTTTTTTACTGCCAAACACTTTACACGTGCAGCCTGTGGGTTAACTACACACTGGTGGCATACAATGCCTTGCGTGTCCAATAAAACAACGCGTTTAGGGTGCTGCTGGGGCTACCGCGATTCTGAAGTGCTTCGATTATGTTCGCAGAAGCGCACACGGCTTTCACGCCCTTATTAGGAAACAGTGTGCGTCGCTGCTGAGTCGCGTTAGGTCCAGCAGCAACAGCATACTGAGCGTGTTCGCGGACAGGTGGGACTCTCCACTGCTGCGCCACTGGATACGCTTGCATGCTTTTCGGTGAGCAGTGGACAGTTCCACCTCTCCGAACTTAATGTGAACATAAATAAACAAAATAAAATAAAAAAAAATGTTTATTTCAATTACAATAGACATTTTGATACATAATTATTAGAGATCACCTTTTTAGCAAGGAATTGCTTGTATTAGGAGACTCCGCACTTCCACTTGTCATTTATACGCAATTGAAAGGGAGACAATGTAAATATGCAAGAATAAAAAAAAAATTAAATGTGTATTGTCTATTGTTATTTTCCTTTTCTTTTTGTGTTGTAAGTGTGCTGTATTGTTCTTGTTTTTTTCATGTTGTTTGTAGCATATGGACAATGGTCCGAAATAAACGAATTTAAAGTTAAATAATAATAATAATAGTAATCTTACTCCAGGAGGGGCCAAATATATTTCAGCCTACTTTCAGTTACCGTAAAGTTGGGTTACTTTGGTCCTTGGATACAACGTTGGCCCAAGCTCGTTAACCAAAAGGAACACAGTAAACATAGTTTCCAGTGCTCATATTGGTTAATAAGCTTTGGCCAAAGTAACCCGACTTTACCGGTACGTAGTTTATTGCAGATCCATAAAGACCGAAAAAGACCAAAAGGACCAAAATACACTATTTGTTTTTTTAAAGGAAGTAATCGATAATATCTCACCTTGTTCATGGCCCACATTTCGTGAATGTTTTCAGCTAGCTTGTCTCTGATTTGTTCTACGTAAGACGGCAGCGTGATCTGCAAACAAATTGAAACAATAAGCAATATTTTAAAAACATCATCAATTTGCTTCAGTAATCACGATCTTCCAATTCTAAAGACAATAAGGCACTCAAACAATCTGATGTTACATTCAACTGTCAGTATTTTTGAGCTGAATTTTAGGGTTCCGAAATTCCGAATGAAAAAGCGGGACCCATATAGGATCACTCGTGTGTCTGTCTGTCTGTCGGTCTGTCACAGCCAATTTCCTCCGAATCTGCTGGACCGGTAGAGATGAAATTTGGTACACACATGAATATGTATGACCCAAACACGGACGTGTACTCTAAATAAATTAATTTGTATTATGGGGGTCACTTTTGGGGTAACAATCGGAAAATTAAAAATTAAAGATTTTCAAACTGTTTCGTGCAACATATCAAATGAAAGTTCCACATTGCATCTCCGTAACCACCGGGCCTAAAATTATGAAAAAAATACAGAAAGTAGTTATTTACTTGTAGCAGATTACAGGAAAACCTATATGGTTTAAAAAAAAAATCTGAAAAAAAATATGATTTGTTCGGAACCCTTTGCGCGCGAGTCCGACTCGCTCTTGGCTGGTTTTTTTCTTTCTTAGCATAATCAGCCTTTTAATGTTCCTGCTGTTGGGACACAGGCCTTCTCTTTGTGAGAGGCCACAACGCGGGCCTAGTGCGGGTTGCTAGATGTCACATGTCTTCGAATTATGGTTCTTAGACATGGTTTCCTTACGATGTTTTCCTTCGCCGTTTTGAGAGCAAGGACAGAGCAAGAGCGTTTCTTTCCTTACCTGTAAAGTATCAACCGGGGTTGGCACGAATGCTGTATCATCTTGAACTAAGGGTGGTCCAGCTAACGCCCTCTTGGACAGGTTTCCGAAGTAGAAGCAGGGTTCCAAGCTCAGGATCTGCTGCGGAAGGAGGGACTCCACTAGCGGGGAGTATCCTTCGGGTGCTGCGTACCGGAGACGACCATGTTCTCCGCCCAGGAGGAAGCGGCAACTAGGGAGTGGAAGGAACAGATTAGAAACTTTATCGTAATCGGTCGTGGGCTCGACGTCGGTCAAAGCATTTATTTCAAATAAACCATTTACAGCCACTTTTGAATTTTCAATAAGTCGAACAGTCAGAAAGATAAAACTAACTGCACATTCCAAGTCTCTATGGAGAAGAACATTGGCGTCTTCTTCCATATTTCTTGAGAACTGCCTCGTTGGTCCTGGCTACGATGCCCGGGTCGAGCAAAAAGTGCTATTGGGTTTTTTTTATTCAGAGTTAGTGTGTAGCATCGCCCGGAGTTTAGAAGTTGGTGATGTGACACCCCCGTGACTCGGTGCGCACATGTCTGTGATGGTCCTGTGCCTGATCTGTCTCCGCGAGTGTCGGATTGCCGTCTCATCGGACTATGAGACTGAAGGAACAGAGAGTGCACCTGTGTTTGCGCACACGCTTGTGCACTATATCTCTATATCTATCTATATCTCTGGTGTACTTGGCTAATCTTCGTTGAGATTAGCCACCATAATCGAAAACCGGTCACTCAGTAGGAAATGCAGTTTGATTATTTCTTTAGGATTATGAAAAAATATAGTAAATTCCTACTACAAACAAACTGATATAATATGCAGAAATATGATTTTTCTCATCAGCAGTGGGGACAATAATAGGCTGATGATGATGATGATGTCATCAGCCTTTTATTGTTCCCACTGCTGGGGCACAGGCCTCCTCTCTGTGAGAAGGTATGGGCTGTAATCCACCACGCGGGTCCAGTGCGGGTTGATGGAGTCACATGCCTCCGAATTTTTGGTTCTAAGACATGCCGGTTTCCTCACGATGTTTTCCGTTCACTGTTTTGAGAACAGTGTTGATGAAATAATTTACACGTAAGTAAAGCGCCTGCCTGAGTTTGAACTCACGAGCTACAACTTGTAAGTCGCGGCCAATACCACTGGGTCACCACTGTTCTCGGTCCAAGGTGATTTTTCTATGAGCTTGTAAATAAATGAAGAATATAATAAAGTCGGCCCTAAATCGAACTTACCTCAGCTTACTAGAGCAGCTGATAACCGGAAAGAACATGCCCTCCAGGTTGAAGTTAGTGAAGGAGCCGGTGACCCGTACTCCGTTGAACATGAAGTTGATGATGGGCACCGTCAGATCCAACGCGCAGCCGATTACGTCACCTGCGGGAAGATGAAAATTTGTCTGTTTGCTGAATCTTGCTGAAGAAAACTGTACTAGCAAGAAGTAAGAAGAAGCTATAGTTTTCTTTTAAATAGTCACGGATTCGGTCAGATAGAAAGATGAAGCTATTCGGGAATTTTAAAGCATACCATGTACAATAGGGAATATGCACGCAAAAAAAAAATATTTGTTATCTAGGCGGTTTATCGATCAATATACTAAAATAGAGTACGAACAGTGAAAGCAGAATTAACATTGACCGAAAATTAAACGAGATTTAACAATTTTAAACAAATATATCTGTCCCTCTCTCGAAAACGTAATTTGTCCTCTGACGTCAAAAAACATGTCGGACTTCTCTTTCTAATTATCAACTTTAAAGCTTTATAACTTCGTCGCTGATGATGATATTTTGAAAATTCCTTCATATTTGTTCACTACAGTTAATAAGTCTTCAATTGAACAAATAAAAAAATATCATGCATATTCCCTATTGTAAATAAAAAAAAATACAATAGGGTAGTTTCCAAAAAAAATATAATTAGTTCGTAAGTTAGATTACCAAAAATATTGGACACGTATTCTTCCTTTTGTCACGTAAAAAAAAATTAGGACGATACAGTGCGTTGCAATTTCGCGTGACGTCATGGTGTGCGACACTTGACACACACACTCAACTTTCATGCGTTTTATCTTTATCATTTTTTATTGGTTTGGTGAAGCAATACGTGTCCAATATTGTTTGATAATCTAACTTACGGACTAAATAGAATTGTTATTTTCATACCCAGAAAACTACCCTATTCTTATATCCCATTCTTCTCTTCTTCGTTGTCGTCACACTCTTGGTAGAGTGGTCGTGGTCGTCACACCAGGGGTGGTGGCAAGCTTCACAACCCGTCGCCATCACACCCTTACTGTAACTCTCCTCGCCCGACCCTGGTTCAGGCCATGGTTCGGAGCGAGAGGGAATCAGAAGCAGTCTCCTCCTTCTGCGAAGCAGTAATGCTCGCGAAGAGGGAGGCGGCATGGGTGAGGGAGACTCAACAACAGAGTCGCCCTCTCGCCCTCAGCAGCAGCCGCCGCAGGAGACGCCAAGGTCCTGCCCGGGGGTTTAGGCCCTGCCCGGGGGTTGAGGATAAATTCGAAACAGAGTTACCTCGCCCCTGGGCACTCAGGGCAGGAAGAAACAGGGGTGGGGTTTAGTCAGTAAGAGTCTGACACGTCCTCCCGCTCCATCCTAGAGCGGGAGATGTCATTGGATGATTTCCCACCCCACAAAAAAAAACCTTTACTGTAACTCTCCTCGTACATTCGTGAAGTGGACCGTTGAGTGCAGTTCTGACTATTATTGGCAACGTACCCTCACACATATTGGGGTGTGATGGATGTCTCCGGCAGTTTTAGCCAGGACAAAAACTTTTTCCATACCTTTTCTAATATAAGGCTCCTCGTGATGCGTCCTGTTGACCATAGTCTTCCTGCCTCCGGACCAGAGGTACGCGCCGTCGAACCCGTACGAGTACAGATCGTCTCCCACACCGTTCCCGCCCCACTTCTCACCGCCGCCAGGGTAGGGGACGTAGCTGAAATCAGACAGTGCTATTAGCCAATGAACACCCTGATACTACTAAGAACCTTGTATGACCCAAGGCATATACTCAGCTACACTACGCTATACGTTGTGAAGAAATGATTACAGATTGTTATTTTAAATACACATATAAATTACACTTTAAATCATTCTTTTTTAATAAACATTAAAAATTATAAAAATAGTAGTCCGCCGGTGTCGGGAGCAGGGTCCAAACTACCGGTGGTTAGGGCTCCAAAGACAGGAACCTCCTCACGATGCTAGCCATATCATATAATGCCTTCTGTATCAGGCCCGTGATTCAACCGCGCAACGACAGCTTCGACAGATTTTCGTCACGACAATAGGCACAGACACAGATAATATAATACTAGCGTACAGATGCCTCATCCCATACAAAGAAACGGTACCGCCGTAACTACGGGTTTTCGTCTTGCACGAGCAACTTTTGTTCTTCGTTCGGGCCCGCCCTCTACACCTCGCTAGATGGTGTTAGCAGCGACGGCTTGCAAGTTGAATTAATTTACATAAAGTCTTACCAATATTTTCTCACACATTGAGGAATTACTTTATAGTATTTTTGGAACTCCATAACAGTTTTACTGTTTCACAATGTGTCACTATACAAATTTTAAAGAGGTGAATGAATAAACTCTAAAACTTCAAACAGCGCATTCTATTGGTACAAGAAATATAAATGCATAAGGATTCGTTCCAATAAACATCTAAATTTGAATAGTGAGCCAATTATTCCACAATTTTATGCTTAGGGTAGTTTACTATATAAGAAAATACAGTGTTAACCATATTTTTTTTTCACAATATTAATGTTATTTACACTTCAATAAGAAATCGTTGCTTATTGCGCCATCTATTGAGATTTATTTGAACTAAATTTTCTTTGTTTGAGATGAGACCCCGTGACACAGATAATATTATTAATCATCATAATAATGTTCATGAGTGATCACCTTGCCTTAAAAACTTTCTATCACTGATTTTGAATGCCTGAAAGTTTTGTCTGTGAAGAATAAACAATTTTTCATTTTTTTCTTTCCTAATACTAAAATTATTAAAAACACTTCTGTTATTTAATATCTCACCCAGTTGTGTTCGCCCATCCGATGCGCAGATGCGGCATCATATGCGTGGTCTTCTCGATGTGGTCCATGGTGACCTCGAAGTACCACTTGCGGTACACTGCCGAGCCTTCCACGCGGCCCACGAATATGTTTGGACGGACACTGTTCAAAAAAGAAGATTTTGTTAATTAGTTGGAAAACTTGTTATGAAATTGATGATACAAGTTTTCGTAAAAATATCAATTTTTTTTTTATGTCTTGCATTTGACCACCATCTCACCTGATGGTAAGCGATGATGTAGTCGATGTTGAAGCACGTTTGCCTAGAAATATCCTATTCACTCATGACTTAAAAACCCCCAGATTGAGCTATCAGGAAACATCGACGACCCCTGCAGGGAATTCCTGCTATGCTTTTGTTTGTTTCAACTTTTTCAGCAATTTATGGTCGGTTTATGGCATAAATATGCTGTTCAAGGGTAACCAAAAGATGGCAGTCTGATCTGACTTATGACGATTTCTTTTCGAAGAGAAGTCTCTTCAGCCGTTTTCGTCTAAAAACCAACGACGCAATAAATCTCAAATTCGCCTGGATATCGGACTTCTTTAGGATGTCAAAACTAACGTACAGATGTTTTAAGAGAAAAGAGATCCTATTTTCATAATAACGTGTGGTTTAAATTCACCTAGACACATGGTCGACCAGCGCAGTTTGCAGCAGCAGGTTCTTCCCAGGCAGCAGATAGTCACAGATGTTGTTCTGAGAGGATCTCACGGCGACTCCGTTACCGACGCAGAGGGAACAGAGAACGTCTAGTACTTTGGGGTCCCGACCGTGCTTCTCTAGTAGAGAGATGATAACTTTTATGTGTTCGTCCTGTGGAGAAAATAAATGAGGATTTGTTTATTCAATTAAAATTATCATGTAGCTTGATTAGACTTATTATTTCAACCAGTTTTGTTCTGATTGTGTTCGGCAAATCAATATTAAAATTGTATCATGATTTTTGTATCCATACCTACGAATATCGATACTTTACTCACAAATCAGTATCACGTAATAAACTAGAGCTTAAAATATAGAAGATTTTTTTTGTGTGGTGGGAAACCATCCAATGACATCTCCCGCTCTGGGTGGAGCAGGAGGGCGTCTCAGACTCTTACTGACTAAAACCCACTTCTGTTCCTTCCCTGCCTGAGTGCCCAGGGATGCGGTAACTCATGTTAAGAATTTATCCGCTACCCCTAGGCATGCAGGCACCGGCCACGATGGGCCCCGTCAGTGGTGGCTGATTACATATCTTGTTCGGCGCGCGTGGAACACTACGCGCCGTCGACTCACGGGCCTGGTGCTGATCGGACGGCGAGCTACCCACTGCTCGCCGTCCGCAGGCCCGGGAAAATATAGAAGGCATGTGACATTGTAATTCATTAGTACGAATGAATTAAAAATACACACACAGGCAATATACCTCCTAGTATAGGTCTTCAGTTTTTTTTTATCCTTGATAGGTTCGCCCTTGACCACTATCTGACCTGATGGTAAGCGATGGTGTGGTCAGCGATGGAGCACCCTTGCCTAGAAGTAACCTATTCACTCTTGATATAACCTCCCTCTTATCTTATATCACACTTTCAGTATCTTTGCTCTACTCACGCTAGGAATTTGCGTTCTGCTAACAATCTCTTACTGCTTTGTCCTTCTCATACTTCTAATTTTATTCATTCTTCCTTTCATATACAGTCCATCCTTCTGTAGAATGCGCTTCCCCTCAATATCAGGATGGCCACCAGTCAGTATGCATTTAAGCGAAAGTTGCGGCATTACCTTCTTAACATGTAAAGGAGTCGTCTCAAAATCCTTATCTCTAACTTTATATATTATTATTATATATGTAGGTATATTATATTAAATATATATGTATGTTTATTTTAACTATATTTATATATACTTTTGTAATTATTTTCGTCTTAGAATTATTTTATTTTTTCAGTTTATGCACCTGCCATGTTATCTCTCCACCACCCTTGGTTGACTGGTAGAGAATGCCTAAGGCATTAAGTCCGCCTTTGTACATTTGTGTTGCATGAAGTTTTAATAAATAAATAAATAAAGACCCTCAGGTTGTTGCTATCAGGAAATACAGACTGGCAGGGAATTTCATTAGCTGTACGTATAATGGGTGTTTATTTTTTCAAGTCACATGCAGTTTTGGCACAAAACATCGGGCTAATAATATACACAAATTCTATTTTAGCACCAGCATTATAATTCAACACTAAAGTTTTCTTTAAAAATCTGGTTAAGTTCCTGCACCTACATACACCGTCTAAAATCGTAACCTAGGCTGCTTTAAACTTTTATTCCCTATCCAATACTTACTCTCATCATGTTCAGAGCTTCAGGCGAGTCAATCAGCACGCAATGCAGTACATCCAACATTCCAGTTCCCTCCCCCGACGCCTGTGAACCGAGGCGAGAGAACAACCAGTTCAATCGGTTGGAGTTGGCGAATTGCGCGCAGTTCGTGTGGTTGCCTTTGATTATGGCGGCTGTGTGGAAAGAAAAATGGCGTTATTTTCTTGTTTAACATTTGGGATATTGGACTAAAACTAGTACAATAGGAATGAATAGAACTTCAGTATAAAAAAATATCCATAAAATCAGATTGAACAACACCATTTATTGATCGTCTTCGTTAATCCTCTCATCTTGCGCCTATTTTTTTTTATGTGGGTTGGGAGATCATCCAATGACTTCTCCCGCTCTGGGTGGAGCGGGAGGGCGTGTCAGACTCTTACTGACTAAAACCCACCCCTGTTCCTTCCCTGCCTGAGTGCCCAGGGGTGCGGTAACTCATTTTCAGAATTTATCTGCTACCCCTAGGCATATGCCCTGTCGCCTGTACATGTGGGGACTTTAGGTTGCGTCAGCGAATGCGGTTGCCGTCGCTGAATACCGGGCTAATCACTATATTTATCTACTAAATTTGCCATAGACACGCTAACAAGAAGAGTCGTCAATTACAAAAACTGTTGGAAATAATAAGACAGTCCCTTAGCGTAGCAGAAGACTGATTATAAGGATCCCAGATTACAACAAAAGAGAAAGTACTTAACCCATGATTTAAGAAATGGTATATTTATGGCAGTAAATCAGCTTTGACTAGAGTTGTGGTTATGCACACTGCTCAACATTTTTTGAGCCCGCTCCTTTGGCCACACTCAAACCCGTTGCGAAACTTTGTTCAGTCTTTGAATGTTATCTATGTTATTACCCGACTGCGCGACGCAAGGGTAATGTGTCTATGTATGTATGTTTGTTTCTTTGTGGCGATTTAGAGATCAAACACGTGGGCCGTTACGTCAATTGATTCGTCTTAATCTTGCGATTGCTAATATAGACATGACAGTAATCAAATAAAATATGGCGACAACCAGACGTCATATTGTGAAAAAGAAAAAAATTAAAGTCGACAAACTATATTAAGTGGGATATCAAAATAAAGGGTTCGAGGAGGTGATTCCAAAAATATAACTCACTAAAATGTAGAAAATATTTTCAAAAAACCCGTCTGTTACAAACAACTAAAAAGTTCCAAACTAGTCACTTTTCAAGCAGTCATCTGCAGTTGGTGACACGAAACAATAATTGAACTAAAATAACTGCTTCAGACTGTGTGTTTGTATAATGTTAACAATTTTATTCTTTCTCTATAGAATACATATCAAAGTGCTCACCAAGCAACTGATACAAGTATCCCGAGATCATCTCCCAGCTCTGCCCGGACTCGTCGCCGGCGAGGAACCCGGCGAGGAAGCCTTGAGACGTGATGACGTTGATCTTGTCGATGGCTTCGAGGATCAGGTTGAGGATGCCTTCCTCTTGGAACAGGTCTTGACGGTTGCGGAGGGCACGGAAGCGGTTTTGTTTTTCTTCGTGCTCTGAAATGGAGGGAAAAGTTTTGTTTATGATTTGTGATTGTTGCAAGAATTGTACCTAGGCGTGAATGCGACACATTAAGCTTATCTGTGACGCAGGTATGAGTCACGCTTCCTCTAACTCGATGAGCCTTAATTACAGAAGCATAACAAAAACATAAGCTGCCTTAAAATGTACGTAAAGGGACTCAGGCCTCATCCTGAGAAGTTACCCGGTGATGGTGGGACAGGTGGCAGGATTATGAATGTGAACATATAATACAAATGTTTTGCCACAAATTACAAATGTTTTGCCAAACTATCTGTCAACTTAAATAGCTAGCATTATTATGTAATTTTGTCGCGATAAATAAACATTTTTATTATTATTATCCTAGGAGAGGGAATGGCCGTAATCCACCACGCGGGCCCAGTTCGGGTTGGTGGATGCCATATGTCTTCGAATTTTCGGTTCTAGGACATGCCGGTTTCCTCACGATGTTTACCTTCACAGTTTTGAGAGCACAGAGAAAAAAATACACAAAGTAAAGCGCCTGCCTGGGTTTAAACTCACGACGTACAACTCGTAAGTTGGGGTGGATCTGAGCCACCACTGCTCTGCTATACGCTGTGAGACAACTTATAGTATTGTAAAAATATCAGATAAAATAATAATGTTACGAAACTGAAAAGCATTCATAGATACAATCAACAATTCTGATGAGTTGATAACAGGTTATGCAGAAGTAACCTGCATCGGATTTTATAAACATAGTATTAAGACATTTTTTTTTTTGTGTCGATGTAAATCCAATAATTCAATACACAATACTATAATACTAGCGGTATATAGCTTTGTACCCGTTTCTGTGTCTTACAGAACAAGGCAGCTAAAATCTCACTAAAATAACTTGATTCAACTTACCCATATCCTCATCGGGCTGTGCGAAGTAGTTGATCAGATCCTCGAGACACATCACCATCTCGCCGAGGTTCACCGACGCGAAGAACATGGAGTGACGGCGGTTCTCTTGCAGGGTTTCAAGGCCACTGTGGAAGGATTTTTAAAATATTAGTGTGAAGTACATTTTTCTTAGTACAAAAGTGGTCAGAATATCCACCGAAGGCTCTAAAATAATCTGTCTGTAACTCGAAATTGCAGGTTATAAAGGCGTACTGAAAAATTAAAAAAAGAACACCCATTTATGAATGAATTCATTTGAAGAAGTTCTTTAATATATCAACCGATACTTTAATAGTTTAATAAGCCCGGGATATGATTTTTTTAAGTGGGAAAATTTAGCTTATCGTCTAGCGCTTGACATACTACTTAATGTGAGTGTTTTTATTTTTATTTAATTTTGTATTTTACTTATTTACTTGCTTAGTATAACTTTAGGTACACACTATGTAAGAATTAGGTACTTAAGTTATTATTGTCTATTTAAGGTTTCTCGTTATCAATTCGCTTCATCTTTTTGACTGACCGACCGCGACGAGACAATTCAAAAGTACCTGTAAATGGTTTATTTGAAATAAATACTTTGACTTTGACTTTGATCTCTCATCCAACTTTCCTATCGCAGGTCTGCTGGAAGAAATTTCTTTTGAAATGAGGAGCATCTTTGTGCTCTTCTACATATTATCTGTATTTATTTTGTATGTAAATCAATTAATATCTAGATAAATTTAATTTATAATGTTAAATAGTCTGACTATTAACCGAAAAGTCTGACAACCAATCTTATCTCCATGGTAAAATTGGTACTTAAGGCGCGGTATTATCTCAATAGTCAAAAAAATTGGTTTCTTGGATAGTCGAGTATGACGTAATGCAATGAAAATATCCTTTGCAAAAAATACAGTGGACAGAGAAGGGTTTAAAGAAAAATTTTAACCGTATAGAATAGTAAAAAATAGTTTGATATTCCCAATAAAAAATTTGTAAATTGCTCCACAAAAATAAACTTTGGCGTCGAACATCTCTGTATTTTCAGCGATAAAAACATTTTTTTTTTAAGAATTGAGTAGATTTAGCATTTTATTAAAACTTTGACTGGACAATATTATTTAATTTATTGTGTATATTCTGGATAATCTAAAGAAAACCCGTAAAATAAATGCCTATTCGCATCGTCAACACAACTATTATGTTCAATTCTCAACCTTATTTGAAGCTATCTGAAATCGTAGTCAGTTCGCGCCTTAACTAGATCCATTAATTAAAACCCTGGTATTCAGCTGAAACCGGTTAGACTGGAAGACGAACCCAACATGGAAGAAGGCTAAGCAGATGTTGACCTGCCAAAGTCCTAAATACTATTATTTTCATAGTACTTACTTGATAAACTTGGTGAAGAGCGAGGAGCACTTCCTGATGACCCTGGCCGTGCGGGACTCCTCCTCCTGCGACCGCGAGAAGTCTAACCCGTCGTCCATCTTGCCTTCCTCGTGCAGGATCGCTTGCTTCTCTTCTACTTTGCCCACTCCTTTCTTCTTTGTTTCGTATGACTGGATATGAAAAGACGAACATAAGGAGCAAGTCGTCACAGGGGGGGCTAATCATGTTTATGAACGATTAAGCTATACTTTGTTCGGATAGTAACATTTTTTGCGATAGTTCTAGCCACGCTTCTGACTCGTTTCTTTGCTCGTTTGACAACAAAACACTCTTTGGTAATAATAACTTTCACGATCTAGGAGTTCCAAATTAGATTTTTTTTTTTTCCCTTTAATTTTGGCTTCGCACGGTTTGTGCATTTAGCCAGTGTCAAGTTACGAAAGTATTTAGTTTTAGATACAGAATACTGTCACTTTTTTCCCATTAGAATGCAGATGTTACACATTCTAATGTTTTTTTGCAGTAATTGTCAACAAATGTGTCGAGTCAACCTTCTCGACAAAATTCTCAGCTTTATGTTACCGAGATCACGCCTGTTTTAATGATTCCATATATTGTCGTGTTGCGTAGACACTTGAGAAACAAAACACCAATTTTACATCACAATATTCCACTAGGAATCAATTTGCGAATAATTAAAACAGCCACTGAACTGCACTCGAGAAAATCCTGCCAAAAAAAAAAAAACTTGAGCCCGTTTTAGGTGTGTTTCCACTGAAGTGGAGCTGGGTGCAGGAATCGTCCAATCACAGACGTGACGAGGGACGCGATGAGTATTTCAACCATTGTAGCCGTAATCCACCACGCGGGTTGGTGGATGTCACGTGTCTTTTTTTTGTTCTAGGATATGCCGGTTTCCTCTCGATGTTTTCCTCCACCGTTTTGAGAGTAGCAGCCAGCAGTGGGGACGTTAAAAGGCTGATGATGATGAATATTTCCTATAGATACCTTATAAGACAGCCACAAGCCAGTCTCTGAGTGCTGCACGATGACGGTGGAGTCACCATACTTGATGATGGCCGCGCCAATCACTTCCAAATCTTTATCTTCTAGAACTTGCTTCTGGTCATCCTTCTCTTGACGGAGACAGAAAGCGCAAGATGCTGTTGTGGCTTCCTCTCTGGAAAGAAGAATGATATTTTGTTTGAGATCATCCAAAAACGATAAAGAAAAAAAACCATAAACTGAAAAGAAAAAATAAAGTGGGCTCCGCTCTTAAATAGGGAAGCCAACTTTAATTTATAATTTATTTTTATTAATTTTTTGTTATAGCAGCTACAGAAATATATATCCTGTGAAAATTTCAACTGTCTACCTATTACGAATAATGAGATACAGCCCGCTGACAGATGGACAGACAGCGGAGTCTTAGTAATAGGGTCCCGTTGGTTAAACTTTGGGTACGGAACCCTAAAAAACGGATGAAAAATATTATTACACACCTGCTAACTAAATACAGCTCATTCTGATCGTTAACCCCTAGGTATCGGCCGGTGGTGATGTGGCGGATCCTCATGGGGTGGTACCAGTTGATGAAACCTCCCGCCCACTTGGTGCGCGCCAGTTCCAGCCGCCAGAGGGAGCGGGCCTGAGACATCACTGAGCCTCCTTCGTAGACCACGATACTAGAATAGAATTAAATAAGGTTTATTAGTAAATAAATGGCATAGAGGCTGTATTGGGTCACTCATCTTTGTTTCAGTGCCAAAAAAGATGGAGCTATAATGGGTACAAGGCCATTTGATTCCTTTTTAAACTTTGCCCTAGAATATTTTCCATGAAATTACTTTTAGAAAGGAAACTAAAAGGGAAAAAAATGTATCCATAAAAACCCAATTCTAGTTTACGCACGCCTTTGTACACAAGCAGTCCTATTGCAACAATATTCATATTTAAGGCGCAGTTATACGACTTTTAACGGTTTTTAATTGAACATCACGACTAAACGACTAGTCTTATTTCTTTAAAAAAAATATATGTTACTCTAGACTATTTTCGTCGTAATTTGATCTCAGAATATTTGAAATTATATTTTTATAACACTGTGTAATTAATTTGTAAAGTTATGTCTAACGCGGATAAAAAATTGAGAATCACGCAACAACTATAAAGCGTATTTTTAGGAAACCTTCACCATTTTAAAGATCATTTAATTATTTATAATTTAGTCTTAGAGTTTTATTTTAATACTTGTTGTTTTATTTGTAATAAAACAACAAGTATTAAAATAAACACACATGTCACATGTCTTCAAATTTTTGGTTCTAGGACATACTGGTTTCCTCACGATGTTTTCCTTCACCGTTGTTAGAGCAGTGGTGATGAAATAATTTACACTTAAGTAAAGCGCCTGCCTGGGTTTGAACTCACGACCTACAACTTGTAAGTCGCGGCCAATACCACTGGGTCACCACTGCTCGCCCTCTAAAATTTGATAATAACTTCATCAAATACAATATACTCACTTCTGCCCCCCATCCTTGGTCCAAGTGCTGGGTATGGTGAGGCACTCGTCTCCGCCGTGGAAGAACCTCAGCACGTCTCCTCCGAACACGTAACCCACGTACTTCATGCGCGAGATGCCCGTACCGTACGGCTGCACCGACCAGTGCGTCACGTGGAACGACGCGTTTACTATCGATACTTCGTTCTCTTTTGTCGTGTGCTGGAAAAAGCAGATGGTTTTAATAAGCGGCCCCAACACGTTCAATTGCGATTGTCAATGTGCTACGTTATTGACAATTGCAATTGAAGGTGCCATTGATGCACTTCAATTGCAATTGTCAATTGTTTGCGCTAATTCTGGATGATCGCGATATAAATTCCCGGTCCTTGATATTATGTGGGATATCCGCCATGTTTGTTTTCACTGCTGTTAGACGCGCGAATGACGGAAACGATTGTCAATGACTCAGTTAAACGATCAATTAGCAGCTTCAATGGCTCGTCAATGAGCATCAATCAAATTGTTCATCAATTGCTTTCAATCACGTAACTGCGATTGACAATCCCTTCAATTGTACTCGTAAACGATCAATCGCAATTGACAATGACGTAAGATTGACAACCGCAATTGAACGTTTCGGGGCCGCTATACATAGAGCGGTTGTGGTGGCCAGTTTGATGAAAATTATTACAGCTGAAAATTTATAAAAATCTTTTTCAGACAGAAATCAGATGCGGTCTTATTGTTTGGCTTTGCTAACTACACGAGGACTGGTTATAATGGCCCTGATAACAAAGAGATGTGTACCCAAAAACATCTCTTTGTTATCAAGTAAGATGTAGCCGAAATAAAGCTTTATCAACGTGAACGTTGTTACGATTTTTCAAAGAAAGTATCATAGTTCATTGTTGGATAAAGTTCAGTAAGTTTCGAAAGTGCAAAAATAGTATCACAGTTACAATTTGGACAAAACAATTACATATGAACATTTATTTGAAGTAAACATTTTACAACGAATTAAAACTCATGATTTACAATTACAATAATATGTGTAAATTAAGCATACAAAATGTGTCACAAACATGAAATGCCTAGGTACAATATTTCTAACTACGTGAAAATGTGTTCAACATATTTTGCAAATAGCTGATCTCTGTTAAACCTAAGCATGTGATTTGCTTGTGAATTATGATTGACATATACAAAATAAATAACAATATGAACAGCACAACACCCAAGTGTACCTACTAAATACTCTGTGGCTGACATGTAACATACATTTTAAATACGACAACAATCAACAACTATACCAATGTAATACAACAACAATAATTAAAGTACCAATGCGATGTGCAAAACAACATTTAAAGCCACAGTTGGGCTTTAAACATTTAAATGATTTATGTGGTACGAATGTTGGAAGTATAATTTACATGACCTAAAAACATTTATCGATATATTGAGATATTTAATTATTCGATTAAGAAGAAATCGATCAAATGTGTTTACATTTAAAAATGATTGTGCAATACAATGAGTTTAAAATTAAAAGCACATATAAAAAAAAATTAAAGAAACCTTGGTCAAGATAATAATCCATTTAATGATATCACAAGATAGATGATTGCTTCAACAATGAATTTTGGAATAGAATGATCACAAGATGTAACATAGAGACAACTAGAACATACAGGCGTGTGGCCTCACCGATAAAATAAACCTTAATCCTTTCGTGATGATGCGCGGAGCACATTCTGCCGGCGATAATATGACCTTGCCCTGAGGTTAGACAAGTACTAAGTATTTATTCACAATCCTATTAAAATCTTCCTAGATTTTTAGAGAACTTGTCAAACTCTTGCTGGTAACACAGGTTTTTAACCTGTCAGACTTCAGCATAACACTAGAGTCTGGGACAATCTTAATTTCAAATTCTCAATTTAGAAACCGGGCGTAAAGGGGCGTCTATTAATTACGTGAGGTGATTTTTGCGATTCTTTAACTTCCCCCCCCTCCACTCCAGTGAGATTTGGCTCAACCCCCTCCCCCCAGTGAGATGTGAGATTCGGCTCAACCCCCTTTCCCACCCTAAACGCTCCACTTAATTAATGAACGCCCCTAAAACAACTTATGGTAGGTATGTACCAGACACCGAAAAAGTTATTTTTTTAAAGCTAACTCAGGGAAGCTGCATCAAGCTTTGTTAAAACAAAAACTTATTTTAAAGAGAACGTTTTCTTTAACAGTTACTATGCGAAAGGCATAACTAGGTCAAGAGTCTTCTTACGTAAAAGTTTTATTGGTTAAAATTATGATTGTATTCTTCCTGTGTTGATATTCGTAGGTAACTCCAACATGATTGTGGCTATAAACAGTTTTTAGGCAAAGCTTAGCATTAGAAGTCATCTGATTGGCTTATGATCAGCTCACAACTTGAAGTTAACGAATATACTTACCAAGTATCTCTCAGTGGCCACGGAGACAAGAATCAAGTCATCTCCGACTCGGACCTTCTCACCCTCGGATCTGTAAACAATATGCAAGATTTTATTTTACACTCACAGGGACGGGCAGAATGTTGATTTCGTCCATATTAGGGAACTATACTTAGTTATAGACTTTTGGAGAAAACGCCTGATGATCAACAATCATAAATAGTTTCAACGGGACCTAAGAAAGATGTATCGGCCGTCGTGTTAAGTTTTTTTTCGTGTAAAATTCGCATGACTAACGCCTGAGGAGAATAGGGTACCTATATGACTAAAAAATTCCATTTAGTCCGTCAGTTACACAGGTTACTAAAAAATACTGGACACGTATTTTTTCTTTTGTCACGTTATCAAATGAAAAACTTTTTATAAAAAAAAAAACCGACTTCCAAAAAAGAAAATAATATTAAACAATAATCGAAAGTCGGTGTTTGCATTTTATTTCTTCGTTTTTTGACACAGACTTCCGAAATTGAAGTTTTTTTTTAATTTTTAGTGTATTTTCTTTTTTGATAGTCGGTTGTTTTTTTGAAAAAAGTTTATTATTTTACACTTTTTAGTTGTTATACCCCAGAACTAAAAACCCAATAACATGGAACGTGGAATTTAAACATACTCGTAATTAGAGAAAACAAAAACGTCATCTAGGTATACGTATTTTTAGATTTTGTTCAGTTTCTCAAAAAGCGCTGAAGTAATTTCGATAAAATTTAAAATCATCCCTATTGAAGGATATGATATGTAAGACTGATCGGTTGATATTCGACAGTATTCTTCCTGCTACCATAAGCCTCAGATCGAGATTTTACGAAACTACTAGCTTTGCCGAAAATAGCCACCAGATTAATATCATACATTAAACTTAATTAAATTTTAATTACAATATTACCTATTACATAAGCATTGATATTTAATTCAGTTAATATTTTATTTACCCTCGTCCGTGCGTCACTGTGGGGTGCCAACTGAAAACCAGCGTTGGGTTTCCAACGCCCAATGCTGAGATGGTAATCCTTTCGGTATGGGTACGCTCAGCACAATTTTATTGTATCTTTGTGTACCTACTATTATTTTCTTTACCTTTTGTTTGTTGCTGTTGTGTTGTGTCTGTGTCGAATAAATGTTTATTCTATTCTTAACGCATGCAGTAGCAACTTGCTAAAATGGTATGTCAAAAACCCATTACCTTTGCTTGCTGGCAGGATGCAGGGTCCACCAACAGGCTTCACCCTGAGAATGCTCCTGCAGACCCACATCGAAGGCCAGCTTGTCCTGAGATGATGATGTTGATAGACAGGCCAGATACTGAAAGTAATAGGTAAAGGACATTATTCGTTTTGGGTTTAACTATGGTACCGGCCAAACAAAAAGAAAAGTTATATTCTGGAAGCATACGTTATTCTCTTAATTTTTCTCATATTAATTTTGTAAGCTTTTTTAATATAGGTATCTTTATATCTATTGAAGGAGAGCAGGTGCCAGTAAGCGGTGTACCTATGGCAAAATATCTGGAGTTTTATGAGGGCTGTTTTATGCCTAACTAGCGACCCGCCCCAGCTTCGCTCGGGTACAAATTATAAATATAAACCTTCCTCTTCAATCACTCTATCTATTAAAAAAACCGCATCAAAATCCGTTGCGTAGTTTTAAAGATTTAAGCATACATAGGGATATAGGGACAGAGAAAGCGACTTTGTTTTATACTACGAGTATGTAGTGATATTGGCCAAATTGCCGTTTAAAAAGCAATAAATACAGTTTAAAACATCAACAGGCGGCTTCAAGTTGCTTCAGCATATTTTAGTATAAAATTGTAGAGATAAAATCTACATTTTCATACCATATCACTGTTGAGATGTCGTAGAAGGATAGCATTGCCGTACAATAGCGTACGATGCCCAGAACCGGTGCCTTTACCCTGAAAAAGAAAAACGTAGAGTAGAACAACACTGTTTTTGCATTATAATATCGGGTGAGGTCAAGGTCATCGATAAAATGTGTATTAAGAAAAAAATACTAAGTAAAAACTTTTCTCTAACAACATTAACTAAATTATTTATCAAAAGTCAGTTCCATCTTTTAGTTCGACCTTAATTGAATTATGAACGATCCAAAAATAATGATGGTAGCATCTGACACGTCCATACATCACTGTCAAAGCGTTTTTGTTGAATGACAATCAATTTGGCATAGAACGTTATAACCAGGGCGAGATATGGCAGTTATTTAATTGCGCCCTAAGTATGCTAACAAGGCGATATTATTTCGCACCTCGGGAGCTATTAATTGGGTTAAGCCAGTCCTATTATTGTAATGGAATTACAGGACTTTGAACTTACGCCTCCCGGTTTGAATAGATCCAATGAAACCAGTATTATTATATTTTAGGATATTGAGCGTAACAAAGGGACTTCTGTAGGTAGAAACTTTTAATGTAGACCGCTCCTATAAACACGTATGAAATTCGGAGGGTCTTTAAGAATTTAAATTCTGTAGATGACTTTAACAATTAGAAATTCACAAAAAAAAATGTTATCTACAGATACTTTTAGCATTATTTTCGCTTTTATAAATCCTGTTAATGTTGTACTCAAGCCAAATATATCTTAAGAAAAATATTTAAATAATACTTACTATTTACAGTAAGTTATTATTGTTAGTCAGGGGTAGACACAAAAAAAAACGTTCTAAACTAATAAAATACACATGCGAAGGTTCAGCGATAGAAATAGAAAAAAATATAAAATAATAACTATACCATCATATTTTTTTTTTTAAATATATTTGACCTTGAGAGTCAAGGTCAATTTGAAGTAGGTAAGAAAACACCTTTTCGGGGTTAAGTAAACTTTTGTTTTGCATTTTCAAAGTAATTTATTTATTGAAAAGGGACTTTCGAGTTAAAGGTAGTTTCCATTATTTAAAAAAATCCGTGAAGAAAATATATTTTTTTACACATCATCATCTTCCTGCCCTTTCCCATGTTACTTGGGGTCGGCGCAACACGTTTTTTTCTTCCAAGAAGAATATATTTTTTAACTAATTCCGAAAATATTGAGAAAAGCATAAGGCATTAAGTTCGCCTTTCTACCTTTGTGCATGAAGTCTAAATAAATAAAAAGAAACTTTATCAGATGGTACATTTTTTAAAACTATTAAATTAGTACTTTTTATTAGCGATCACATAATGAATTTTGAAAGTTAAACCACGTATTATTAAAAAAAAAAATGTTAGGCAATAAAATTTTGTCAGAAGATTTTTGAAAAATCAAAGGTAGCCAGATTTTTTTGCCAATTAGCCAAAAAATGTAATGATACAGCATGCATTTTTTTACCGATGGGCAGATATACTCACTAAGTTTTCTTTTCCCTGGAAAAATTTAAAACACGATCGCAATACGTAAAACGAAATTATTCACAAGAGGACAAAAGTATTCATTTTTTGTTAAAACACAAGATTATAATAAATATATGGAGTGTACAAAATCATACAAAAGATTTGCCTTTTGAAATCTTTATAGGACATCAGGAATTCGTTTCACCATTTCCTTGTTCCAATAGAATGGTAAGTAAATAAAGAAAAAAGTAAAATCGAGAAAAAAAATATTGTTGCACTCAGATAAAAAATAAAATCTATTTCAACTGTTCAACTGAAAATAATAAAAGTACATGGTATTTATTTAACTGGTAAGTTAATAGTGAAACCAACCCTTATTAGACCATATTTAAAGTGTAGTTTAGTCAAAAATATAATTGAAAATTATTCATAGGGTGGCATTATTATATTTCGGAAAGGTTTTCAAAATGTTAATCTTACAGGTACATATAATTATGGAATACTTGATGTACATTTATATGGTGAAGTTGTTGACCAAATACTTACAGTTTCTGAGCCTGCAGCAGTCACCAACTCCTGCAAAGCTCTGACTGACAGCGCCTGAAAATAACAGAAAAAAAACTTTAAATACGTGATCATGTTTACGATGGATGGACTGTGTGAAAGAGGATAATTATGGCTAAAAACAACCGACATCCAAAAAAGAAAATACACTAAAAATATGGAGTGTACAAAATCATACAAAGTCGGTTTTTTTTGTAAAAAAGTTTTTTTTTTCACTTTTTAGTTGTTTATACCTTATAACTAAAAACCCCAATAACATGGAACAAGGAATTTAAACATACTCGTAATTAATAATAATAACAGTTCTCGAAAATGGCAATTTCACGTTATATTGGGATCGATCTATCATCACTGATAGGACTATTGTTGCCAATAAGCCTGACATAGTGGTGATAGATCGATTAGAGCGTCGCACAATGATTGTTGATATAGCTGTCCCTCATGACGAGAACCTCGTGAAAGCTGAAAAAGATAAACAAACAAAGTATCTTGATCTGGCTCGCGAGGTTGTCGACATGTGGGAGGTAGACACAGCAGTCATTGTGCCGAAAGTCGTGACGGCCAATGGTTTAATAGCCAAGAGCCTCGACGAACACCTAAAGAGGCTCTCGTTAGGCGGCTGGATCAAGGGCTTGATACAGAAAGCGGTACTCCTGGACACGGCGCGTATTGTTAGGAGATTCCTTTCTCAGGAGCCCTGACCACCGGTAGCTTGGACCCTATCCCGATGCCGGTGGGCTACTATTTTTTATATTTTTAAATGTTTTTATATTTTTTATATTTCAATATTTAAAAATGTAAATAGTATGTACATAAAGTTTAATAAATGGAATAATAATAATGAAATTTTTATTTATCTCCACAAAATTACTTAATGCTAGCTAAGTACGAGTATGTTGACAGATATTTTGGCAAAACAATTGTAATTTTTGGGAGATCTGGAGTCTGAACAAAGCCTAGGCCTGTATTTCAGAGCTCCAGGCCCCCATCACATCCTAATAGTAAAGATTGCCAACGTGTAAACAGTGCGATCGAGTGTGTGTAGTGTGTGTATGTGTGTATATTATATTTATAAATAAATAGAGAAAGAAAGAAGAAAGAAAAATTGTAATGTTTGATAATGTAAACATACAACGAGGCTAAAAGCCTCGTATTCAACCTGTGAAAATCTTTTGTTCATTGCCTGATGACAGGTTCCAACAACCAAAGACAATGCACATTGCGTAATAATAATTATGTAATCTGCGTTGCGACACTGCCAAATGATAACAAACAAACCATTAACACGAAACAAAAACTGAAAAAACTGGTGAAAGTAGAAAAGCAACTAAACTAATCATGAAGCAAGCAGGGGAATGATGACCTGATGATGTTTACGAGGCAAACTTGGCAAGAAATCGCTCAAGATAGAGAGGTTTGGAAGGCGAAATGGGAGGCTTTGCCCAGCAGTGGGGCACAATGTAGGATAACAAAAAAAATATCGGCTGGTAAATAAATTATTCGGCTGGTACTAAAACCTTACCTAAGCCACTTTCAAAAGGGGCTCGTGGCTCAGTAATAGATACACGGTCGATCAATCATGGTCAGGCTACGCTTGTCGCGATTGGTCCGTTGAGGGTGATCATTTATTTTGTACCGGGACACCACTGTGGCTAGGAAATAGATTTCTAGGTATTTGACAGTTGTTGTGCGTCTGAAAGCAGTAGGTCTGGCATCTAGTCTTTTTAAGGTGTATCGAGTTACCCTCTAACTGGATTGTGGTGGAAAGATTGCCGAGGCACATAACTTAAATGGTAGTAGGTACTTTATCTGGTTTAACTAGACTGTAAATGGGTGAGCATCCATTTTAGACAGACCTCTGTGCTTCGGAAAGCACGTAGCCACGTCGGTCCCGCCTTTCATTTATGGACCTTTGTCGCTCGTTACGGGTAGTCCGAAGCCTGAAGAAACTGGGTTGTGGAGGGCAGATAGGCAGTGAATCCATGTAAAATACTCGTATTTTTCTGCACCTGGTTTGACAAGAAGGGAATCCCAACATATATAGTTGGAAATAGGCTAGGCAGATAATGCGTTTGGAACAAGCGCCAAGCTACCTGATAGCAAATGGTTACCGCCGTTTATGACAGTTACCGCAGGTTTTACGACCATCCCAGATATACGCTCAAATACCTTATGTGCTTTTATTTTTATGTTATCCGTGCCTTTAGAGAAGCTCGTGGCTTAAGTAATAACAGCCGCACGGGTCGGTCCATCAGGTTAAGATACGCTTGCCGGGGTTGGTCCATGGATGGGAGACCATCTTTACATACCGAGACTCCCCCGTGCCTCGAAAAATGCGTTAAGTCGTTGTTCCCGGCTGTCAAACGTGGTTCTTTGACAGTCGTTACGGGTCGTCAGAAGCCCGAAAGTCTTACCAAGGTTGTGGAAGTCAGATAGGTAGTCGCTCCATGTAAAATACTGGTATTCAGCTGCATCCGGTTAGACTGGAAGCCGATCCCAAGATAGTTGGGAAAAGGCTAGACAGATTGATCTTGTGTCTTTAATCACAATGAAACCAATATCCTTATCCGGAAATAGGTATCGTGCTCTTACTCGGTTCCTAATGGTAAATGGCAACCACCACCTAGGAACAGCTGCAATACTTGGGGTGCGAAATGTAGGTAACTGCAGAATACAATTTGGTTTTAGTAAATAAGTGTTTGACAGACACCTCCGTCTTTAAAAAAAAGAAAAAAACGGCCAAGTGCGAGTCGGACTCAGACACGAAGGGTTCCCTACCATAAACTGAAAAAAAAAACCAATAAAAAACACGTTTCTAGCTACGTGCTTTTGGTTTATTTTTTGGGCTGTATCATGGCTGTATCTCATGATCCGTAATAGGTAGACAGTTGAAATTTTCGCACAGCGTGTATTTCTATAGCGGCAACAGAATGTTTGTTTAAAGCTGTACAAATACTTAAAAAAAAAATGTTTAGAAAGGCAAAAACTGACCTGCTCGATGACGAACACACACTGCGACAGATCCGGTGGTATGTTCTTGTCGGCAATGTTCTCCAGAAAGCAGTGCCGGTTACCGAAGCCCTCGGCAGCCAGGCACACCCTCTCGCCTGTCGCTGTGCACGACAGGCACACCATGTCTTCCTGTGAAACAAGAGGGGTGTGATTTAAGAAAAGTTGGAAAGAATTAAATTTCAATCAAAAACAAAAATTTGAGTACTACGCACACCACTTTGCTATACACACACTAAATAGTCATCCTAATAGAAAGCGATCATCGCGCGAAAATGCCATCATCGCATTCATTTGTACTGTAAAATTGGAAAGCACCCTTTGTTCGCGCGACGGCGCTTTCGGGGTTGCCGTAAACGATCGCGTATTTCCGCGATAATCGCTTAAGGCCCTACTAACGGTCCAGTGGCGCCCTCATTGAAAAAAAAATCGTAGCATAGCACAGAAAATAAATATTAAAAAATCCATCCTAAATATTACTGCATACCTTTTGTTATGAAATATGATTAGGGTGAGTCACGGTGGAGGACATAGCGAGAATCAGACTTGACGGGAATTAACCTGTGTTACAGGTTATAGGCACTAGACCAACTCCACCGTCACACTTTTAACACGCTTACAGTCATTGGAGTAGCAAAGAGGAAATTTAATTTAATTTCTTTCCTCTTAACTGTCAACGACCTTGAGTGGTTAGCTTGCGTATTCTGTGCTGAGCTCACGTAACGCGTCTTACGTCCACCCAGTAATAGGACTCGCCCATCAAGGAGCGCTGTCCGAAGTTAGACGCATTATTAATTTATTACACATAAAACAACAGGTATTATAATAAAACACGTATAATATAAATAATAATACACGTAAATTAATTACACTATGTTATAAAAATATAATTTCAGATATTCATATATTATATTACGAAGGAAATTGTCTAGAGTAACATATATTTTTTTCAAAGAAATAGACTAGTCGTTTAAACTTAATGTTCAATTAAAAATCATTAGAAGTCGTATTATATACTTAAGAACCATTATGTACAATTTCCGCCATTGGAGCGCATTTTGAAAAGTGTTGAGGAAAATTTGAGTGATTGTGAAGTGGTTAAGGGCCAAATCCCCGTGGCGCCCTCATTGAATAAAAATTCGTATCTTAGCATAGGAAATAAAGATTAAAGAATCCTATGTTGCTTTTGTTACAAATAGGATAAGGTATTTTTACGTTGTTAAAACAGGACTCGAAAGTGTTTCGTATCCAAAGTAGTAAGCAAAAGTGTCAAAAACGGCCCTGGCACTTTTGCTACGATTTTTTATTCAATGGGGGCGCCACTTGGCGGCTATATACGCCTTAAATGTAGTATTTGCAAGAACTTTTTGTTTAAAAACTGACCAAGAGCGAGTCGGATTCGCACGCAAAGGGTTACGAACAAATCATGTTTTTTTTTTCAGTTCTTTTTTAAGAAGGTACAGTTTGGAACCCTTTTTTTTAATTTTCCGATTTGCACCTCAAAAGTGACCCCCATATTCCAAAGACATTTATGTTACACCTCCGTATTTGGTCCGTATATGTGTGCCAAATTTCAGCTTAATCAGTCCACTATATTCGGAGCAAATGGAATTTGACAGACGCTAGACGGACAGACAGCCAGCCAGACAGATCGACACGAGTGATCCTATAAGGGTTCCGTTTTCATTTGAACTTTCGGAACCCTAAAAATGAACCCGTTTAGATCGTGCATGAAAATCCTTTTTTACAAAAAAAACAACCGACTTCCAAAAAAAAATACACTAAAAATTTAAAAATAACTTTAATTTCGGCAGTCGGTGTCAAATAACGAAGAAGTAGTTTTTAATTTTTTTTTGTTATACCCCAGAACTAAAGACCCCAATAACATGGAACGTGGAATGTAAACATTTGGAGAACACAAAAACGTCATCAAGATATGCGTATTTTTCGTTTTTGTTCAGTTTCTCAAAAAGCGCTAAAGCAATTTCGATAAAATTTGTATGGGACCACCTCGGGAGTATATTCTTTCGGATAAAAAAAGAATTTTGAAAATCAGTCCACAACTGACGGAGAAATGCGCGGACACACAAAAAAAAAAACATACATACAGTCGAACATAGAACCTCCTCCTTATTCGAAAGTCGGTTAAAAATATGACATTTATCTGTTTCATAGTTGCTTTAATTTCCTTTGGGACAAGGCAGAATGCACTCAGATGCGTGCCAGTCGGTGTATGTAAATCGTACTTGGCACTCGTTGCTGCAATTTTTTATATCGTTGTCTGCCACATTAGTTTAGCGGTCGTCAGTGTGATTGCTGAGCTTGGGGTCAAGGTTTCGATCTCTAGTATCTTATGGGATGTTGTTTTAGGGAATTTCTTTTTTTTTTTTCGTTTATTAACCTAGAACCTTTTTTACAACCATTTGTTAATCATAAACATACCAACACAAACCATTGCGGGTTTAACAGCGTTAAGTCAATCGCGTCAACTCGTTGCCACAACATACTTTTAAGTGAACAGAAGGTAACTAGGTAGGTACTCGTATACATAGCCCGTTATTAAAAAAAAGGCACTTTCTAGATCGTATTGCAATATAGAAAGTATCTTTTCAGCAATCTTGAGCAGTTCCATTTATTGCATTACAGATGTCAAGAGGTAAATCAGCTTACGGTGGATTTGTGCCCAGTACAAAGTACTCACATTAATTTCCTTTACATTGCAACTTAATTCACATGCTCTGTATTCCATAAATGTAAGTTTCTAGTAAAGTATATTCAAAGAGCTCAAATCTCAATAAAGCGGTCGTTTGAGTAAAACGTAACACGGAGTTTACAACATCTGAGACAAAGAATAAAACTATTTGCAGTTAGATAAGACATGCCATAACATTACTATATTTTCGGTAATAGCAGACAGATTTTACGCGTACCTATGTAGCGGCATTTATGCCGCCACATACGAATGAAACACACGATCAAAGTTCTCCGTGCGATTTGAACATATATAGCAGTTTGAATCCAACCATCAGGCAGTTGCCCAGACCCGACACAACACCAGTCTGGTCGGAGGATCATCCCTTTTCAATGTAGGTTGCGGGAATTTCCACCCTGTCTGTATACCTCTATACTATAATTCTGGGTTTGTCCTCTATAACATGGATCATAACATAACTTGCAAAATGTCGGTGTTCTCAAGTTCCTACATCTCTATAAGATCTCTGCCTACCCCTTCAGGGAGTGTTTACAGGGGTGATGTTATGTTTTAGACAGTTCATAGCGTGGTCTGATTAGATACGCACAAAAGAATTTTCCGTGCAGCAATGTCGTGTTTTTGAAGTAATATTGCGTGACTCAATTAAAGTGTCCTTTAGTTTACAGCAGAATATTAAAACTGTTTCCGTGACATAGTCGTGACTTTAATAATTTATTTCTTTTTACTCGTCTAGCATAAATGACAGAGTTATTATTTTATATTCATCATCATTTCAGCCGAAAGACGTCCACTGCTAGACATAGGCCCTTCCCAAGTGTCGTCACAATGACCGGTCCTGTGCGGGGAGGCCTGCTAACGCTACGTTTTCCACTACGCCGTCGCCACTCCAGAACGTTAAGCCTTATTTATTAACACAAGTTTTGTTTACATCAAAATATATATGTTTAGGATAAGGTATTTTTCTGTGGGCCTGTGTCGCCTGAAATAAATGGTTTATTATTTTATTTTTCGGCCCAAATCCGGTCCTTTCGGTCATCTGTTCTACGAGCAATGCGCTCTGCACTGTCACTTGTGTTTGGCGATTCTTTGTGCTATGTTGGTACCCTTGTTTTCCTGCGGATATCTTCATTCCTGATTCGATCACGCGAGGAAACTTCGAGCATAGCCCTCTCAATTGCCCTTTGGGTGATTTTAAGCCTTCTGATGACGCCATTTTATCAAGTTTTTATTTAACTTGCACTGTTCGTATATTTGTAAGTTGTCCGTCAAGCAAGCTGAACTACTTCCTCAGATCTTCGGTGTTGATTTTTACATGTGGGTTCAGTTCCGATGACAATGTATTTTTATGATAAGCGTGACCTGAATCGAAAGCCAGGATTAACTCTAGTTGAATGAACTCTTCAAAGCTCAACAGCAAGGGCACGAAATTTTGTGTACCCATTTAAAGGAGATCGCAATATTTTTTTTTTTACTATTATTTTGTATTTTTGTTGTAATATCCATAAGAAAGATAAAGTCTTTGAACTTTCGCCAGTCGATTTAATTCTATGTAACTACTTAGTATATCATATAGCGAAATGCAGCAGCAATTGGACACCTATCCATTCATTAACCCACTTCCTCTCAGAGATGAGTCTTGTGTCCGAGCAGTGAAAACATTATAAGCTGATTAGGGTGTGTTTCCACTGAAGCGGAGCTGGGCGGAGCGGAGCGGAGACGTCGTTCAGGAATCGACCAATCTTTTGTGATTGAAATCCTCATCGCGTCACTCGTCTCTTCTATGATTTTCCTGCACGTCTCCGCTCCGCTCAGCTCCGCTTCAGTGGTAACGCAGCCCTATGCAGCTAAATACCACTATTTTAAATCGAGTTACTGTCTATTAGATCTCCACAATCCAGTAACTGGATAAAAAGATTCCGCTTGGCAAGACTAGTGTCAGAATTTCTGCCTTCTGCCTACCCGTAGCGACTGCTAAAGATCTACAAAACACAGTCAGGACAAACGGCTTGACACATGCTTTCCGAGGCACGGAAGGGTTTCGGAATGTTATGAATGGTCATCCATCCACCGACCGACTTCGGGAAGCGCTGTTTAATCCTTGAAAATGCACCGGTACGGCTGTTATTACTTTGCCACGAGCTCCTCAATTACGCTTTCCATTCATTTACCTCAAATAACTTCTTAATCATCTCTCCAACACCCACAACTTTCCGTCTGATGACGTCACTTCCCACTACTCAAATATTACGACTGTTCGTGTACCCACTTGGTAAAGTCCCTGACATTCATATTTATTTCATCGTAAATATGTATTTTCATTTCCCTTTCGTAATCTTTGAGATGAGATGTTCTTCGTGTTTTATGTCAGTCAAACAGAACGGAGTTCTGTTATTCGGAGTACATCATAAATGTACAGGTAGCGAGTAAATTGGAAAAGTTGAAAGATTGGAGAGATTGATACATTGGAATATTATTGATACTACTAGCTTCCAGCCTCCCAGCCTTGCTAGCGGTTTCGCCCACTTGGAATTATAGCCTATGTCAATGTGCTTATCTTTGCCAAATTTCATCCAGATCCGTTCAGTCGTTCTGGCGTGATTGAGTAACAAACATCCATAAAACTTTCGCGTTTATAATATTAGTAGGATGATTTTGTATATATCTAGTGATAAACCAGCGCCGCTGGGGCTCTGTCTCTCATAGGGTCACAGCACTAAGCTGAGCAATGGCCGTTTTGCGTGGATGTGACGCATGCTTTCCCCCAGCTTTTCTTTTTTGTTGTGTTTCTCTGTTTTTCGCGTCATGTTTACCGTAAATAAACATATTTTCTTTCTTTCTGTCTACCCCGGCTCCGCACGGATGCTAATCATATACTTACACAAACCTCGTTTATCGCTCTTTCTATTAGTAAAAACCGCATCAAAATCCGTTGCGATGTTTAGGAGTTAGCACATAAACAGAAAGACAGACGGAAATCGACTTAGTTTTATACGAGTACGTACAGACAAGACGATTGCCATCAGCAAAAATGATGCACTTCCATCCCCTATTTACCCAATCCTTTGAAATGAATTTTTCAAAAATCCGTCCATAGTGCATCTTCGTTTTGTAAATAATTCTTAAACTTCTAGTTGTGCATTTTCTGTTAATGAAACAATGAATTTATATAGGATTTATCGTTAGTAAGCTATCCTAGCTAATATAATAACATGTGAATATAATGTTTGTTTATTAAGCTTTCACGCCCTAACGGCTGAAAGGATTTGTATGAAACTTGGCACACGGGTAGACCATGTTCTGGAATAGGACATTTAATACTTTTTAGGTAGCTCGCGAAATTCATTTTTTTTTTACGTTTCTTGCAATTTGCAGATCCATTGCAAATACGTGTTTACAGAACTGTAATAATTAAAATCATCAACATAACTGTCTTAAATAGAATTGATGTCTAATATCATGATTTCATGAAATACTACATTTGACATCAATTCTAACTGAGAGAGTTGTATTGATGAATTTAATGATTATAATTCTATAAATACATACATGCTACGGCCGCGAATCATATTTTGACCAACATACAACCTGACACTGACCTGCAAATTGCAAAAAAAGTAAGAAAATTTGAATTTCATAGGCCACCCTGGCGATTTCACCTTAATAATGTAAACTTCTTTAAAAACCTTGGCCACATAAACATGCTTCAATAATTTCATGTTATTAAGGGTCTACTACTGACCAAGTAGCGCCCTCATTAAATAAAAAATCGTAGCAAAGCCTAAAAATAAATATTAAATAATCAAACGTCACGTTTGTTACAAATAGGGTCTCAGAATGTTTCGTATCCAAATTAGTAGGCAATAGTGTCAGAAACGGCCGTTTTTGGTGCGGCTGTTATTACTTTAGCCCACGAGCTCCTCTATATTAATAATGTAAAGAGGTAAATTTTTTTGTCTATTATGTTATAGGTCGGGAAAAGATAATCTCCGGAAGTCCTTCCGATAATGAAACTTCTTTCTCTAATCTGCCCCCTTAGCCAAAATACATTTCTGTAACGTTAACGCTAACGCTTCATGCAAAATGTATGGCAAGGAAATTACCTGCGGAGAGAACTGACACGTGACTCACGCACAATAATGCTGTTGCCATACATTTTGCACGAAGCGTTAGCGTTAACGTTAATAGAAATGTATTTTGTCTAAAGGCTCTGAGCTATAATCGAAAGTAATTGATTGGTCGAGTGCCATAGGCTATTTCTTTTTCTCTGGTTTTATTATTTGAAGTCGGGTCTCCTAACTCTCTTGCGTCAAGTGGTGGGTCTTAGGTTGTCAAGCAATTGGGTTTACTTGAGGTCTCTTGCTATATTGGACCACCAGGTCAATGGCGGGCGGCCACTAAATTTTTTATGGTCTGGTAGGCGCATAGTGATTTGTACATTTGTTGTTTGTGTTGGTTGTATAGTCCTTAATACGTTTTTCGACGTGTGAAGGCAGTTTTCTGTCATCGATGAGTGTTGCGAATATGAAGCTTGTTCGTATGTGTTCATATCACACTCTGTTTTTATGTGTTGTTTTTATCCCGAAATAATATTAAGTATATGTAGTTTAAAAAACTAAAAAACATGATGTTTCTTTTAGTTTCGTATCCTTCTTAGCAAAGCCTTTCCTTTGACACCTACAGCATGGGAATTCAAAAGAAAAATAACTTGTCTGCCATCTTTGGGAGACCGCCATATCAGGTTTAGAATGACGTCACTTAGCTAACCATGCTTTGTTATGCAAACTAAACATGTGTGCGAAATTTCAGCTCAATCGGAAACCGGGAAGTGGGTCAAAAACTTGTAAGTTTTTTTTACAGATGCGAAGCATTTATTTCAATATTAGAATTAAAAATTGTTGTTAGTTGTTGTTGCTGTTGTTGGTTGTTGTTATTGGTCGTTGGTTGTTGTTGGTGGTGGTGTTGTGTTACTTTTTTTTGGATAGATGTTTCTAGGGTAGATGTACTAACACGTGTATCGTATTACTTATTTAATAATATAATAATAATTTTATTCACACAATCAACAGGGTTTACAAGTATTATGTAGAGGCCTTCTTTTAAGTATTGAGATACCTGTAACAGAAGACCTCACTCTTCGATAACTATATAAATGTTTACAGAGCCTGTTAAAATATAATTAAAAATAAATCACAAATATAAATTAAACTAAAGATCTAAATTAAAATTAGATAAAATTACATTAAAATACACTTATAATTGAATAATACATTCTTGAATTGATTTTGATTGAAATTAATTGAATTGATACAATAAATTTTACGAATTTACAAGTCTAATTATTGTCAGATTCAATTTTCAAAGATAAAAGAGTGTGGAGTGTTAATGTAGAGTGTTAGTGTCGAGTGCAAGTGTGTGTGTGTGTGTGTGTGAGTGTAAGAGAGAAGGGGAATTCAAAAACTTATTATCAAAGTAGGTACGAGTAAGTAGTCAAAATATTTGTTATTTACATTATCTCCCAATATACCTAAGGTGGAAAATTTTATTATTATAGTATATATATCTTATGTAACCGGATGCAGAAGTAACTCAGTTTCTTCGTAATTAAGAGTCTTCAGAAATGCAGTCAATGTCTTCCTGCATTCGTAATACGTTTTTTGATAAATACATATTTTTTTATTTAACGCGTTGTACAGCAGAGTGGCTTGGGCAATAAATTGCCTCCTTGCAAATGCAGTGCGGACCCTGACCACAGTTATTCGACCTTGACTCCTTCTTTTTGTCAGTATAAGAGGATTAAAAACCGTTGTTTTGTGAATTTTTAGGGTTGTATTTAGAATATACAACTTCCTAACAGATAAGAGGTCGCATAGGTTGTAAAGCTCAAGTGTAGAAAAACGATACGGTTTAAAGTAGATAGTTTTGAGAAGGGCTCGCTGAGATCTTTCTACATCAAGGAATTTAACCTTTGAGGCACCACCCCAAATAGGGATGCAATAGGTTAAAATAGATTGGGCTAGAGCAGTGTATATTTGCTTAACTAGATTCGCAGATGCAATATGTCTTAGTGATTTGAAGATCCAAATTAATTTTCTCAGACGATCACTGACCAATGCTATATGATAATGCCAAGAGAGACGCTGATCAAGTACAATACCAAGGTATTTCGTCTTTCCTACCTTCTCGAGGATCGGGCAAGCGCAATCAGGCTCTTGGTCCTGACAGTGGTGAATCTTTACACTAAAATCAGCGTCTGGCTGGGTTCTATCCCTTGCAGAAAAACACATGTAGACAGTTTTCTGGCTATTCAGCGTGAGTAAACTAGTTCTCAGCCAGGAAGCAACTCTCGCTAATCCTACCTCCGTATCCTTCCGCACAGAATCCCAACTATCGCCAGTAAAGACCATCGCAGTGTCATCAGCATAAGAGAAGACGCGAGCACCACCTACCTCCAACTTACACAGGTCATTAATATAAATTAGAAACAAGGTGGGCCCGAGGACGCTTCCCTGTGGTACTCCGAAAGTTATATTTGAGTCTCTACTTATATATTTGCCAATTCTTACCTTTTGTGTTCTATGTGTTAAGTAACTTTTGAATATTTGAAGGGGTGTACCTCTTATTCCTATGCATTCCAGCTTGCGTAAAAGAATGGGAACAGAAACAGTGTCAAAAGCCTTTTTCAAATCGAGAAAAACTGCCAGGCATTTCTTTTGACGATCAAGGTTATCAGTAATTAGAGATGTTAAAGCTGTTATTGCATCTTCAGTTGATTTGCCCTGTCTAAAACCATATTGTGTATCAGATAATATATGATATTTATTAAGAAAGTTAGTTAATCTATTATTTAATAGTTTCTCTAATATTTTCGACAAAGCAGGTAATACTGATATGGGCCTGTAGTTACTTACACTATCTCTAGTCCCACTCTTGTACACAGGTGTGATAGCAGATTTCTTTAAAAGTTTGGGGAAGATACCTTTACTAAAACACAGGTTTGCTAAGTGAACAACAACTGGAAGAATTTCATGTTTAGCTAATTTAAGAAAACTTGTTGGGATGTTATCCCATCCAGGAGCACTACTCGATTTTAAATTCATAAGTAAATAGTGCACTTCGTCTATATCGGTATCCAATAGTACAAGGGATGTTAATTGAGCCTTGTTTCCTCCTAAGTCAGTACCAGCGTAAGAATTCCTATCCGGCATGATTTCCTCTGCAAGTTGTTTGCCTATACCAACAAAATAATCATTTACATGATTGACTGCTTCATGGGGCGACGATTTTGATTCTAAAAGTTTAATGTTATCTGCATTAGTTTGCTTCATGTGAGTTATGTTTTTAATATTTGACCAAAGTGTTTTACTGTTTTTAGTAGAATTTGCTAGTTGTGCTCTCTCATACCTGCGCTTCAGTTTTTTGATTAATTGATTACAAAAGTTGCGATATCTTTTGTAACTAATTTTCAATATTTCATTATAAGGATCATTTTTTAATTTCTTTTGCATTGTGTTTCTATTTTTGATACATTTTAAAATGCCAGGGGTAATCCAGGGTTTAATAGTTCGCTTAGTTTTGGGTATAGTAGACTTTGTAGTATTTTCTTGCAGTGATTCTGAGATTTTTTTTATAAGAAGTTCCACTACAAGGTCAGGATCGTTACACAACAAGAGTTCGCTAACATTTTTATCCACCAAAGATTTGAGTGCCATATTGAAATCAATATTTATTTTTGTTTTATGTGTTTTATTTTTTAGCTTGATTTTAGATAGGTTAAGGAACAATAAAGAATGATCAGTCACTGATGTATTAAGGACAGCAATGTGTGCAGATAACTTTTCTTTATCGAGTTTCAACATAAAATGATCCAGGCAGTTATTTAGTCTCGTAGGAAAAGTGTGTCCTGCCATCAACCCATGCATTGTTAACATTGTAGAGTAGCTTTGTCTGTTGTTGCGCTCTTGGGCATGTTCTGATGGAGAAGGGGAAAGATTTATATTTATGTCACCAGCTAAGGTGATGCAGTTACAAGATTTTATGGAGTCCAAATATGTGTCTAGCGAGTTAATAAACATATCAGCGTTGGCATTTGAAGGGGACCGATATACACCCAGTATAATACTGTTATCATTAAGTTTAATTTCCATAGCTGAGGCATGAGTCAATTTAATTTCCCTGATGTTTACTACAATTCTATTATTGATATATATAACTACTCCGTCGTTTTTATTTAAATGGTTTGTAGTTTGGAAAGTTGAGAAGTTCTGAATAGTGGGTACCGGTTTATTAGGATTAAGTTGACTTTCAGTTAGAATCAGAATGTCCGGTTCAAATTTTAGACAAGACAAACTCAGTAGCAGATCATCGATGTTACTATAAACGCTTCGTATATTTTGGCAGAATATTTTGCAGTCTTTATTTTGTACATGTATATATTTTGACAGATCTTCAATGTCACAGTGAAAAGCCTGAGCGACATTTGCATTGTCTATTTCGTAGAGTGTTTGAAGCGAACTATCCATTTGGTTTGATATTGATGGGTCCGAGGGTGAACTTTAAAACATTTTTGTATGCATTGGATACATACTGCCAGCGACATATGTTTGATATCCGTGGAGTATAGTAAACCCTAGGTGAGTTTACCAAGTAGGCAACAATCAGATAAAGGAGGAGTATACGAATTGAAGTTGAGAGAGGGGTGTATGTGTGAGAGTACATTTCAGTAGTTGTATAAATACATAGAATGGTATGTGCGAGAGTGAGTGTATGTGTAGTATTACAAGTATTTATGATTAATCTAGTTAAAATAAAAATAATTTCCAGTAGCATAGAATAAAATAAAATAGAGAAATCTCTTAATAATGGCAAAATTATAGGACAGACATATTTGGGAAAATGTCTATGGCATAGTCAGGCTCCATGTGTCAGCTGGTGGATCTGCGCTTCAGACTTGACGGTTATTCTATGTGATGTCTCATCTTTCTTTAGGTACACTTTGCCATAAGCCGTCCAGCAAAATTTAAATCTCTTACTTTTGACCAGGTCACGCGCAAGAAAGTGCAGACGAGAGCCTTTTACAGTCAGCTGCTCCGACACAAAGATGGGAGCTTCCGTATTGGTGCGGCATCCTACGTGTTTTGCAGAAAGCTTACTTTGGTGTTTAGTATTAAATGACTTACACATCTGGAGCAGTTCAGTCTTCAAGAGTGTAGAGGAGGTTTCCACGATGATGGGGCTATTTTGTTCTTCCTTCTTGCTACTCACTCTGTACACATCTTTAATATCACTTTTCTGAAGTTTGCAGTCAACAGTTTTAGACAGTGAGAGTACCATCCCAATTAGATCTTCCTTCGTTTCTCCACTCGTTTTCGGCACGTTTTTCAACTGAAAATTTGATTTACGAGTCGACATTTGCATATCTTCAATTTTGTTTTCTAAAACCGCTATATAATCTCTGTCCTTAACAGCCTGTTTTTCCAATTGGTTAATTTTACTTAGCATGTCCTTGTTTTGAGCTGTCAGAAAGGCAACCGAGCTCTCGATGTTTATGTTCGTTCTTTGAATAGTGGACAAAGTCAAGCCAATTTTACCCATTTCCTTTTCTATTTCCTTCCGTTGTTGAGTCATAAGAGAAGATATAAAACTCTTAATATCGCTATCCTCATCTTCCTCTCGCGGCCTTTTGAAACAGCGAGGCTTGCCAAAGTTTGGAGGTGTACATTCTTGACTCAGTTTGTTTAGGTCAGAATCTGACATAGATTTATCCATTTGTCATACAATGATACTAGGACAACAAAAATGTTTAAGAAGTTATCTAAAGTATCAGTATAGCTTTTTATTTTAATATATCGGTTTTGCTGACGCGCAACCTTGAAGCGGTTATTTACGTGTTAATTGGTTCCAATATGGACAGGCGGAACCCTCATTAGTTAGTAAGCTCGACAGCTAATGAGTCTATTAGCTCCAGTTCTCCAATCGCTTAGTGACGGGGGTGTGGTCTCTGCGACACCCCTCTTGAAGGAGGTGCGCACGCGCAGTAATGAGTAATTATTGGCTTCTTACGTGTCCTTGGGGGTGGAGTCTTCGCAGCAGGGAGCCAGCTCAGGTACCAGGGGAGCACGGTCGTAGGAGTAATCGCCGCTGTCTCGCAATGATCGTCCCGTCGTTACAACTAGTATTGTGTATAACTCCTTGGTGTTTATGCACTCCTATTTTTAACTTTCGATTAAATTTACTTAAATTTATTTAAATTATGAAATTAAAAATTGCGAACAGTACTGAGGCACGTCAACACCTTACGGCGGTCCGGGGGAAGAGGATGAACGCAGTAGGTTTTAGTTCAAATATCTCAAAACTTGGCACATTCTACAAGCGGGCCAAGGTGTTAAGTTCTTGAATATTGTATTGTAAGCGGATTAAGGGATGATAAATTAATTTCCGCGGTTTGGGTTCCGATGGATTTAATATTAACGAGATTCTGCTATGGGCGGTTAAGGCCAAAGGGAATAGAGAAAATATTGCTGTTTCAATATTTTAAAGGAACATGCTGGCCTTGTGGTTTCCGGAAAACTTTGCAGTTATGATTTTCAAATTCATTTTGTAATGGTTTTTTTTTATGAAAAGTGTACCGTTAGCAACAAAAGTCGAGTCAAAACTTTGAGCAAAATTTTATAAAAATCTATTTTCTCCTGTCATCCGCTTCTTTCGATTCGACAGTACGTGAATATTTTTCTGCTAAATCTTATTTTTTCTCATTTGACATGCGTTCGTTTTCATCCTCCGATGTCACTTTCTGGACAATAGTTGTGGGTTATACGTCTTTTCGACTGTAATTTAACTACTTTTTATAAATGCTGTAATAATGTATTTTTAACCGACTTCAAAAAAGAGGAGGTTCTCAATTAGTCTGTACGTTTTTTTTTGTTTCGCGATATCTTCGCCATCTGTGAATCGATTTTGATGACTCTTCTTTTGTTTGGTAGGTCATACTTGAGAGGTGGTCCCATATAAATTTTATCGAAATCGATTCAGCACTTTTTGAAAAAATCAACATAAACAAAAAATATGTATTGTGACGACCTTATGTTGAAGGCCTTATGTTGCCGACTGGCAGGTTAGAAGTTTCTAGAAACTCTTGAAAAGCCGTTTGATATAAAATATTAGAAGAAAGGTTAGGCTTGACGTTTGTGTCAGACTAAGTAGGTTCGAGCCCGACCGTGTGGGCTACGTGCTCTGATATATTATTATGAATATAGTTAATTGTAGTCGCCCTCAGATACTTTAAATTATCCGCCCCGTAGATAGATCCCTTACATACAGTCCTCTCGCACCGTGCCAACGATTTGCAGGGCTACGCGACGCCCCCGTTAACGTCGACGTGCTTCTGAGGAAGGAACCCTTTACAGCCCACAAGAGGGCTAGGGTCTTTACAGTAAGTATACACAGATGACGTTTTGGTTTTCTCCAAATGTTAAAATTCCATGTTATTGGGGTTATCCATTCGGGCATAACTTTAATATTTAGTTTTACTTCTGGGGTACAACAATTAAAAAGTGAAAAATAAAAAACTTTTTTACAAAAAATACAACTGACTTCTAAGAACTACAAAATAACTTTATTTTCGGAAGTCGGTGTCAAATAACGAAGAAACAAAATATAAACATCGACTTCCGAAAACAAAGTTATTTCGTAATTTTTAGAAGTCCATTGTATGTTTTGTATAAAAGTTTTTTTTTTTTTATTATAGTTAATAAAAATAACATTCTTATGCTAAGCATATTATCTTTTAGCTATTTGTAAGAAAGAAAGAAAGAAGATATTTCGATTTATTTTGTATCAATTTACATGATATATTTTTTAAATTCCTGTATTCTTTACCGACTGACACGTAATTTAGGTCAGTTACCTCAGCTTATCACCATACAAAGGGTTAATGATGGCCATTCAATTAATATTAAAGAAGTTCAAACCAAAGGCTAATCATAACCGAGTATAACGACTTTCTCCAAAAACAACTGTACCTCAGAGACCGATTCTAAGTCTGATTGAAGTACCTACAAGTCAAAACAAACTTGAAATTAACTTGCCGACGAAGTTTCTACCTGTGAGCTCTACAGACTGACTCTTACCTCGGCTTTCCACCATAAAAATGACATTACAATCCGATTAATAATTAAAGTAAACTAAACTCTTCTATTTGTCTTGTAGTTACAGTTAATAAATAAGACACTAACTGTTAGGTTAATTTATCTGTGGTTTAAAATCGACTAAATTGACAAGTCTATTATTGATATAATATAAAAATATTTAAGGTGGCAACACCAAGCGATGACAGTTGTCAAGGCGGAAAAGAAGGCACGTTTCGGCAATCGATTCGTTAGTTTTAGGGCGAGCTACAGGTCGGACTTACAACGTTACCCGGTTGATATTTATGAATAATTATTATTTAAGAATAATTTCAATATTGTGGTAGATTGAATAGCATTGTGACAGCTACTCGAGAGAAGCTGAGGAATCTGGCGACGTGTGTTATCGGGTCACGCGGGTGCTAAGGGGCGTAACCCTTTCCCCCTAAGGGAAACCGATCCTTTAAGTAACTCGATATTTCTACCTAACACAAGTGAGGAATTAAAGAGGTTTGTTACTTTGGGATTCAGGGGTAAGTTTACATAACGAATGCCGTAATAACCCTCCCCATACTCGAAAAAAATACAACAATACTCCAGAGGCCGATTCTAAGTTAGAATCAAGCACAAGTCGGTACAAACTTCAAATAAACTTAGCACGGTCCGCGCCGGCCCGGGGACCGTTTTAATATTATTGTCACATTATAAATTACAAGTCTCTTGTAAAGTTTAATATTCGCCCTCGACTTTGTTAATTATTAATTTACTGTCATGACCTCGTTTTGTTTTTTATTAGCGCTCTTTTACGACGCAGTAATTTTATTTTACAAACGCTTCATCATCTCATTCTTTTCTTCTCAATACAATACCTAAGTGTCCTCCCTTTTACACTTTTCTCCTCTGTTTTGTGCTAATCAGACGAAACAAGCGCCGCTTTTAATATTTAAATTGAAGGGCCATTGTTATTATAATGTATTTTTTGTTAGTTACGCAGTTTGGTGGGTCTAATTAAATGTGCAAAACTGTTTGGTCGAAAATAAACCATTTAAAAAAAAAATTATCAATTGTCTTTTCTAATGTATTTTGAAAGTATTGTACGCAACAGCCTTATTTAAATGCTAATAATCTGACTATCAAGCAGACGAAAAAATATCGTGAGGGAACGGCATGTCCTAGAATCAAAACTTCGAAGACATGTGACATCCACCCGCACTGGGCCCGCGAGATTGTTTAAGGTCCATTCCCTCACACACAGAGGAGACCTATGTCCTGGTCCTAAGTAGTGCGAACGTTTATAGGCTTATTATGCTTACTCAAAACTGCAGACAAAGCCGTCAGAAACAAGTATAAGTATATTTACATCTGGGCTCCACGGCAAACGAGTGGATCACTGCAGAATTTTATCACTGTTTCCCTTGACTTGAAAAGCTTTGACCACATTGAAAGCTTTAACGAAGATTCCACCCTACAACTCTACTATTTTCCGGAAACTACACACCAAATTAACCCTAATCTAAGTAACTCAACACCGCTATACCTACCAGGATAAGCAAACAAAGTCTAATCTCTCATCACACAAAGGAAACGATTAGAATGAGGCAGCAGTAGACGGGGGTACCTAGCTAGCTAGGTTGGTAATAGCGTTTCCCTTTCAATTTAGGCGTTAATTCCTCACAATAGTCGGCCAGTTCGCGCCTCTGCGATTCCATTTGCAACAATCATTTTCTTCTGGTTAGGGCTGGCACGAGTCACGAGTCACGACAGATGCCAGTAATGAGGAAATTAAAGACGGTTTTTTTTTGGTGGTAAACAACAATAAGGTAGATGATTAAAAATATATTTGGTACATCAGATATATTACCAAAAACAATTGGACACGCATTTAGTTTATTGTCAATTAAAAAAAAATGAGGACGATACAGAGCGTTGAAATTTCGCGTAACGGTACACTTACGCAAAAAAAATGTACCACTTTTTACCAACTACAAGTGACATAACAAGCCCCCACTATCTATCTTTATTTATTTATGTAATACTTCATGCACACAATAGGGAATAAGCTTGAAAAAAATATTTGTTATACGGTTAGATAATATTTATCGATGAATATACTAAAATAGAGTACGAACAGTGAAAGCATAATCAAAATTAATCGAAAATTAAACGAGATATAACAATTTTAAACAAATATATCTGTCCCTCTCTCGAAAACACGGTTTTCTATGGCAGTTGTATGGGCGTCATGTCCTTTGACGTCAAAGAACACGTCGGACTTCTCTTTCTAATTATCAACTTTAAAGCTTTATAACTTCGTCGCTGATGATGATATATTGAAAATTCCTTCATATTTGTTCACTATAGTTAATAAGTCTTCAACTGAACAAATAAAAAAATATCATGCATATTCCCTATTAGAGGCGGACTTAACACTTAACTTAATTTAACGTAGGTCAAGCAAAAAAATACGTGTTCATTATTTTTTGATAATCTTTCTTTCTTTCTTTCTTTTCTTTTAACTTACGGACTAAAAAGAAATTTAAAAAAATAGTTTACCCAGGAAACATCTCTAATTTCGTAGGTTACGATGATGATGGAATGAAGATCAATGTTCAAACAATGTTTAAATTTTCTTGGATTGAAAGAGTCTTGTACGATTTTTACAAAGAAGCAGTCTGAAAGACGATAGAAGACAAAGACCAACGAAAAGATGTCTGGGTTATGTTTAAGATGATCAAAGAAGTTAAAACAGAGACGGAAGAAACAGATGAGTGATAAAGGCGAGATGACAAGGGGTAGGTAAGACGGAAAACAAACCAGCCATAACTGAATAAAAGACACAAATAAATAAAACTGTTTTATTCGGTCACGTAAGAGATTTGAATATGATATCATGATAAACAGAATATTTAGATTCTTAATAAAGATATGCGATGAAATGGGAACCTTCCCATTACGGAAGAAATTTTAACGTTTATTGACCATTTAGCGACTTTACGGTTATAACTTATTTTCCTTTAGCCTTTACCCTATACAACAAGATAGAGGCCTTTAAATTGTAATGGATTTGTTCATGGGTAATTTAAGATGAACTGCTGCTATGACATCGGATTCCCAAGAGAGAGAATGAGACTTCACATCGGTTTTAACATAATTCCATTTTGGGCACGCCACAATTGGGACGGTGGTGCCCTCTTTGAGGAGTGGCTGGAGAGGCGCCACGGCGTCTTCACCTTTCGCCTGACGCAGGTCCTCACCAGACACCGGATGTTGTTTCGGGAGGTTTCTGCGTCGGATAAGGCGGGAGGAAACGCCCAGGTGTCACCATTGTGCGGATCGCCCAGAGGACACGGTGGAACATACGGTGGAGATCTGCCCCACTTGGGCGGAGCATCGCCGTGTCCTCGTGGATCGGCGGCAGGGACCTCTCGCGCCCGGCCCTGGTCCAGGCCATGGTACGGGGCGAGAGGGAATGGGAAGCAGTCTCCTTTTTCTGCGAAGCAGAATGCTCGCAAAGGAGGAGGCGGAACCGTAATAATAACCGCAACCGCCGCAGGAGACCCCCAGGGCGTCGGGGGTCGCGAAACCTGAAAGGCATGCGGACGGCGATTAATGAGTAACTCGCTGTCCGATCAGCACCAGGCCCCAGAGTCGACGGCGCGTAGTGTTCTATGCGCGCCTCAAAGAGATGTTAGCCACCACTGACTGGGTCCATCATGGCGAATGCCTGCATGCCAAGGGGTCGCGGATAAATTTGTAATAGAGTTACCGCGCCCCATGGGCACTCAGGAAAGGAAAGAACAGGAGTGGGTTTTAGTCAGTAAAAGTCTGACACGCTCCACCCAGAGCGGGAGAAGTCATAGGATGATTTCACACCCCAAGAAAAAAAAAGTTAAGACATTCTAATAGACGAGGCCCGCTAGGACCGATGCCTGCCAGGGTCCCGGGAGTGTTTGATAGAGTCACCTCGGCCCTGGAACGCAAGAGCAACGGAAGGAACACACCTGGGATTTAGTCAGTAGGAGTCTGAAACGCCGTCTCGCTCCATTCAGAGCGGGCGAAGTGATTTGAACATTTCCCATACCCGTCTAACAACCTAGTTAAAACGCCTAGTCGACTGTAGAATTAACTTGAAGTCGAGCAAGTTCGGCATCGTGTAGCTCGGGCGCTTGTAAGTCGTAGGAAGCAGTCAACTTTTGTGTGAATAACGCTTCGACCTAGCCGTCTTCGTCACGCAGAAGATCGGTGTTAACCCAGTGTAAATGAGCCGTAACATTCTTTTTACAAGGCCTACTAATATTATAAATGCGAAAGTTTGGATGGATGGAGAGATGGATGTTTGTCACTCAATCACGCCACAACGGCTGAACGGATCAGGATGAAATTTGGCACAGATATAGATTATAGTCTGGAATAACACATAGGTTATAATGTATAGTGGTGGAAGTACTTATTCCACTCAGGCGAAGACGCTGGTAGAAGCTAGTGTGTTACATTTTTACGCCCGGGTACTGTACCTACCCACATATAAATGTCTCTGAACCAACAACAATCTCTGGTAATTCAAACTGATTCATAATTAGCACTAATAATAGCTTTGGCACACACAGTAACAATTGGTGTCGGATTTATTGCCAAAATAATAGCGCTCTCCTTCATTAATGCCTAATGGGTCGAATTAGTCATCAAATTAGCAATTTACTGATATAGAACATTACGTGATATCATGTTACATAATTATATCACGGTTGTTATGCAAATTAAACAGTAGAAGTAGAGGTAGAGGGTGTAGTGTGCAGCTCGCCTGATCTTATATTTGTAACTGCACACACTAATTAATGGCATTATTATACGAATCGTTGAATTGAACAGTTCTCTTTTATTTTGCCTACATCACTCCAATACATGGCGACCCTTAACCAGTTGCAGTTCATGGGCTAACCGAGGTCGTTCCGTAGATGGGTAACCGTTAAGTATATTAAATATCAAGACCCCTCCGTGCCTCGCAATCGCAACGCAGTTTAAACTGCCCCAGCTGTCATTTGAAGATTTTTGACCGTCGTTATTGGTAGTCAGAAGACCCAAAAGTCTGAAAACTACTCTTGCTAAGGAGTACCGTCATCATTTCAGTGTCGCCACAACGACCGGTCCTGTGCGTCTCGCATTAATCTGATACCCGCCAGTTCAGTTCATCGGTCCACCTTGTGGGAGACCTTCCAACGCTGCATCTTCCGGTACGCGGTCACCACTCTAAAATCTTTCGGTCCCATCGACCATCTGTTCTGTGAGTATTGTGCCCTATTTCTTCGGGCTATTTCGCTAACCTTGGTTATTCTGCGGACATCATCATTCCTGATTCGATCACGCAAGGAAACTACGAGCAAAGCCCTCTACATTGACCTTTGGGTAACTTTAAATCTTTTGATGAGGCCCTTTGTGAGCGGCCACGTTTCAGTGCCATATGTCATCAATGGCAACACGGACCGGGAGGAGTACCATAATACCCAGGATCTGGGTTATGGTAGTCTGCTCCACAAAAAATACTGGTGTTTAGCTGCAGCCGGTTAGACTGGAAGACGACTTCAACAAAGTTGGGAAAAACTAGGATGATGGTATTATGGTATTTCTCTTTCTAGTTTATGGTACTGTTCCACTCTAGCTAGGCTGATTCTGATTATGAACAATAAAATATGAATAGGGGTAACCCTAATGCTATATTTATCAAGTACTATTACAAACACACCCGGGCTGCTACTGAGAAGTTCAACAAATAGAAAACACTTGGCCGGATATTGGATTTTGTGTGTTTGAAAGCTGAGTGCGTAAGAGCAGTCAATTATGTAGCAGCAGATCTTACTATAATAATTATAAATGTGAAAGTCTGTATGTTTGTTAACAGTTGCAAGGATTTAGATGAAATTTAGAACACAGTTAATCATTACATGGAATTTTTTCATAGGATACTTTTTATAACGGTTTTTCAAATGGTCGTACATACGTTTGTTAAAAATGATTGTATGTGAGTCGCAAAGAAAGCAATTAGAAGCTTAAAGAAATTTTGAGATCTTAAGACGTCATTTTTTCAAGGTAATGTGCATCGCGCAATTCTAATGAATATCATGAAAAAAAAATCTTTACTTTACGAATTTTTATGAGGTGAATGGATAAAACTTTAGACAGTGCTATTTGTACAAAAAATATAGACGTTAAAGGTTTTTTTTATTGAAAGTCTCAAATTAAGTGTATATCTTTAAAATTAATGTTGTTTGTCAGTGTTCCACTCTAAAAACCTAATAAACGAGCTTTTACATGAAACCGTTACATAAAAAGGTCCATTAATTTAATTTATGTAGAATTTTAATTACTTTGTGAGCTTGCGAGTATCAGGAATTTTATACTGAAGTTGGGTCATGCGAATATTTTAACCTAGCTTAAAAATTTGGGTTGCGGAATTTTCTGTGGGGCAAAAAGGACAAGGATACGACATGGAAGGGGACATGCATGTGAATACAGAATGTAGAAAATCTGCCTTAATATTTTACCTGTCAGATTGACCGTCGCTCTATATAGAATTCTGGGGCCCAATTCTGTAAAATAACTAACTTGTCAATAGTGTGTCGGTAGTGTGTCAGTGGTGTCTCAATAGAATAGTCGTTGACTTTTGGTAATCTACAAATTATTTATGGTCATTGACTTGCCACTGTAGTTTCATTGAAACGCCATAGCAAGACTATTGTAATGTGTCTATCGTATTTCAATAGTGTTTTGGCGACCAAACCGCCAATGTAAAGCCATAGAACAACGACACCTCTTTTCCCTATTGGCACCACTGAAACGCCATTGAAGTTTTTTGCAGAATGCCAAATTTGCAACAGTGGCAAAATAATGTCTGTAGTGTGTCGATAGAGTGTCGATGGCGTGTTGCTTAACTCAAAGTTACAGAATTGGGCCCCTGATATTCAGCTGCATCTGGTTAGATTGGAAGTCGACCCTAACATAGATTAGGGAAACTACTAGGCAGATGATGAGTACTCCAATGTCAAATTGACACGGTTGGCACAGTGGCTGAGCGATTGGCTGCTGCACTGCGTGTCGCGGGTTCGATTCCCGCAAAGAACAATATTTTTATGGCCTACAGATAGTTTTTACGGGTCTGAGTGTTTGTGTATGTTTGTAATCGCACCTACGATACAGGAGAAATATCTAGTGCGGGCCAACGTTTTAAAAAAAAAGAAAAAAACAAGTGTGTGTGTACCTACTTATGTACGCACGTAAGAAGTTATACTTCTTTGGCGTAACAAGATAAAAAACCAAACTTTCACAAAGTTTACAAAAGGAAAACAATCATTCTTCATGAACCACAGACCCAATCTAACTTCAGGGTGTCGGTTCTAGCTAACTTCAGGCTGTAGGTTTTTTGTGACGGTGTGCGCGCGCATCGTAAAAATTTACTCTCATCATTTTTCCCTAACGTGCCAAAAGAAGTATAACTTAAAAAAAAAATGTGGCCACAATTTTAATTTTCCGTCACGCTAACAAATTGTTTTATATCAAAACCTGGTAGCCAAGTGTAAAGGGATTTTGTTTGGAAAATTGCCTCTCTACTCCTGGGACAGCCCGGTATATAAATTGTGTTAACCGGTCTCAATATTAATGTCCTGACCTCTACGATAATGGAATATCTGGGTATTTTCAAGGTGAGTTATGGGGGCATAGATTCATAGAGAAGTTATTTAGTGCAGTGCAAAGCGATATGTGGAATTTGCTGTGGTACCTGATTGACGGCAGAATTAGTTTTGAAAATTATATATGAGTAGTAGATATTATATAATAATAATAATGTGAATGGTGATAAGAAAAGTGGCTGAACGAGGTGATAGACTAAGATCCCAGAGCCATCAGACATTACTTATTTTCTAATTAACAAAATATATTAGATTCAGTAGTGTTAGTTTGTAGCTTGGGCCGACGGTCAATTTTTCAAATAGGTAAAGACTGTGATGATGGGTGTTAGTTTTATATGGTGTAATCAGCTGTTCCCTGCATTTTGAGGGGATATGTGTACAGACATAAATACAGGAAACAGATAAATATTTGTCAGAACTTTAGACTTGGTAGTCCTAACTAAAAGCTGGAAAGAAACACGACTGATACCTTCCTAAAATATAATGGAACTAGGTTCTGCCAGTGACTTCGCTCGCGTGGAATTATTGCTACGAACATTATAAATTGTAACTATTCCTGACTTTAATCTACAGGGTATAACGGAAAGGTATATGAACAACTTTCTATAAGAAAAAATAGAAAATTCTCAAAAAAAAATTGGACTTTACTGTATACAAAGTCATCAACAGCTGATCAATATTTGTATGGGAGGTAAATTTTTTTTTGATAATTTTCTCAGGCTTCCTTGAAGAAAGTTGTTAATATCGATGGTCAGATAAAGTTCTTAAAATATGACCACACTTTTCCGTTACATCCTGTATATCTGTGCCAAATTTCATCCAGATTCGTTTTGCCGTTCTGGCGTGATTGAGTAACAAACATACATAGAAACTTTCGCATCAATAATAGTAGGATTAGTGAAATAGGATATGGACAGAAGAACGATGAAGTTTCTAATTACTTGATACTAAGTCTCTTAGTTCATTCCTCCAACTAAGCAAGGTATGTTTGGAGTGGGTCCACTAGAGCGTCAAATGAGGTTAAGACTCACGACCTTGAACTCATTTCCTAGCTAGAAGTACGTCTAATTAACTGAGCTTATGTAATTTGCAAAATGTTAAAAGCACATGGAAAATTGCTGCAAACACGCACGTAAGCTAATTTATTTTACTTTCCTAGTCTTGATAAGCATGAATGCAGTTATTTTACTACCTAACTATTTAGCTACGTCAAGATGTTAAAAGGTTGTGGTAATTTTCAAGGACATTACGAGGTTCGACACTGAAGTATTCACTGAATTCAAAATGGATAGGAACATCGAGTAATATCTTGGGCAGACAACGCAACTTATAAATTTTCTGACTAGCAAAACTTTTTAACCGACGAAAAAAAAAGGAGGAGGTTCTCAATTCGACCGTAAGGTTTTTTTTAAATTCACCTGTAACTATGTTAAAAAAATCTTAGAAGTAAAATTTGACCCAATTCCCGGTTTCCGATTATGCTAAAATCTTGCATAGTGTTTACATGTTTAGTTTGGATAACAATGCATAGTTAGCTATGTGACGTCATTCTAAATATAATATGGCGGACTATTTATTTTTTATGCATTCCTATGATATGAGTATCGCATGAAAGGGTTTGCTACGAAAAATAAATGACGTCACTAAAGCGTGTTTTTTTTTAGGTTTTTTAAACTACAATATTTAATTATCATGACATTAGGGCATTTTGAGTAATTTTTGTTTGAGCTGATAACCAGTCCGGGGCCTCATGTTATCCAGTGAATAGGTAGCGAAGGTCTGATATGCGGTCACTCCACCTCCATGTAAATTACTGGTGGAGTTGCATATAAATACTAGTATTTCACATGAAGGTGGAGCGACCGGGTAATTAGTACCTGTAGACCTTTAGTCTAACCAGTTAGCAACAGCAAAATACTTGGGAAATATAGGAAATCCTTCGATTAATGCCAATAAATAACAAGCTATAACTGACATTTGATTGCGTCGAGTTATAGGTACTAGGTGATGGAGCTATTTTCGTATTATATCTCGAGTTGAACGAAGATATATTACTGTTTGAAATCTTAGTTATTAGAATAAACGTGACAGCCCTAACAGCAGCCGGTCCGGCGACCAATTACCGGTTCCTTTCACGCGGAATGGCGTTTTCATAATAATAGCACTCTTTTTATTGAAAATTATTTCAGTTTATTCAAACTGTATAAATCTTTTCTTCGTTTCTTTTTATTGTTATAACCATGGCAAGAAATAGTACGTGGCAATATTTTTATTTGATGTCGGGGTCTAACAGCGACAAAATAATCACCAAATATGTTTCTGATCTGATTCTAATAGAGTATGATTCTGCTAGCATGTTTAACAATTTTACGAATTTCCATACAAAACTGTCACACGGATGAATTAGGCTATCTAAATGAATTGTGCGCAAGAAATATCATGATTCATTTAAAGCGGCCTTTTTAGACCCCCAATAATATATCAAAGTATGGATAACTGTTATTCGAAAGTTAAAGGCTCCTACACACAGTGCCACCGGCATTTGCCAAGCGGCACGTGCCAACCGTGCCCTGGTTCAGGCCATGGTACGGAGCGAGAGGGAATGGGGAGCCGTCTCCTCCTTCTGCGAAGCAGTAATGCTCGCGAAGAGGGAGGCGGCACACGTTAGGGAGACTCAACAACGGCAGAGTCGCCCTAGCGCCCTCAGCCGCAGCCGCCGCAGGAGACGCCAGGGGCTACGAGACGATCTCCGGCCACCGTAGACCCGGGCCTGCGGACGGCGAGAAGTGGGTAACTCGCCGTCCGATCAGCACCAGGCCCGAGAGTCGACGGCGCGTAGTGTTCCACGCGCGCATCAAAGAGTTGTCAGCAAAAGGACGGGGCCTGCCATGGCCAATGCCTGCCCGGGGGTTGAGGATAAATTCGAAAGAGTTACCTCGCCCCTGGGCATGTAGGGCAGGGAGGAACAGGGGTGGGTTTTAGTCAGTAAGAGTCTGACACACCCTTCCGCTCCACCCTAGAGCGGAAGAAGTCATAAGATGATTTCCCACCCCCAAAAAAAAAAAAAAAGCGGCACGTGCCAAAGCGCAAAGCCACCGGATGCGACGCGGCTTGCCCGGCGTCAAGACCGGCGGCACTGTGTGTAAGGAGCCTTAGGATATGATATGATGTATTTAGATGATACTTGGAACGAAGGTAGACCCTGCATACAACAGACTTGGGGAGTTTGTTGTCTGAACAGTGAAAGGCCCGAGACGTGTTCACGCACGTACTTCTAGAAGGATTGCGGCCGTACTTAGCCCTAGAGGATGACGGGGTCCGCATGAATAAATGCGGGCCAACACCTAGCCCGGGGAGCATGATGCAATGCGCCCCCTCCGCCCACCCCAGTGTGGAGGACGTCCATAAGGATTTCCACACGATTAAAAAAATGTAGACCACCGAAACTACTGTCATGTGAAATGGGGTTCGCAACTAAAATTTGTGTAAACTGTATTAATCCACGTTTTTTTTAAACAATACACCAACACCAAGTACAAACTTAATGCCGTCCGATCAGGAGCAGGCCCGAGAGTCGATGTCGCGTAGTGTTCCACGCGCGCCTCAAAGAGTTGGCAGCAATGCATAACGGGTCCCGTCATGGCCGATGCCTGCCCAGGGGTCGTGTATAAATTCGACACAGAGTTACCGCGCCCTTGGGCACTCAGTGTGGGTTTTAGTCAGCAAGAGTCTGACACGCCCTCCCGCTCCACCCAGAGCGGGAGAAGTCACAGGATGATTTCCCACCCCAAAAAAAGGGGTACGGCCAGGGGTACGGTGGGTCTAAAAAAAAAGTACCTACACACTTAATCGTCACTAACAAATCATCAGGCATACTATACCTGGAGAGGCTGGCTGATGATCTTCCTTTTAATATCCGTGTTCGAATAAGGACAAAAACCTTCTTGTAATATGGAAATATTGCCATAATCACAAAGGCAATCTGGCTGCTACTAACAAAAAAAAATGCTTTAAATCCATCGTCCTTTTCGTAATGACTGTAATTTGTCAAACTCTATTACCTCAGAAAAGTAGAATACTTTGATTTTTTTATATAAAATATTGGTACAGCTACGGAGTGGATAGTCACTGCCGGGATATGTTTATGGGTACGTTTCTTGATAGCCAAAATTTTGGGATCTAAAGACCCCAAAATTACATCTACCATCATTACATCTTGGCAAGCGTGCTCCATTGTCGACGACATAATTTCTTAATGCCACAGACAGAAAACAGGTGAAGATAACTGTTAAAAACCGTGCCGTATGAAAACATGTGAGAGAAAGTTTGTGCAAATTGAATTCGAACGATCTTAAAAGGAAACTTGTGCTCCTATTTGAAAAAGTTGTAAAGGAAGAGAAGTCGTTAGGTTTTATAACGCACATCTGAGTGCTTAATAATAAGACGTGCAGGAATCGTCTAATCATAGACGAGACGAGTGACGCAATGACCATTGTGATTGCACGTCTTCAGTGCAGGCATCGACCTCCGCTCCTCCCAGCTCCGCTTCAGTGGAAACGCACCCTTTTTTTTTGGGTGGGAAATCATCCTATGACTTCGCCCGCTCTAAGTGGAGCGGGAGGGCGTGTCAGACTTTTACTGACTAAAACCCACCCCCGTTCCTTCCTTGCCTGAGTGCCCAGGGGCGCGGTAACTCTGTTACGAATTTATCCGCGACCCCTTGGCATGCATCGGCCACGACGGGCCCCGTTAGTGGTGGCTGACATACATCTCTTTGAGGCGCGCGTGGAACACTACGCGCCGTCGACTCTCGGGCCTGGTGCTGATCGGACGGGCAGTGGAAACACCCTAAAAGTCGAAAATTATACAAAGGGAACATATTCCTGTGATAAAAAGTACTCTATGACCTAATTCAGGATACGTGTGCCAAGTTTCATTCAAATCTGTTAAGCCGTTATGACGTGTAGAGATAATAAAAATACAGAATTACTTTCGCATTTATAATGAGTATCAGTACGTACGTTGGAAATCATAATTGAATCATCAGATTGTAATAATTTTATCAATGTATATCATAGTCAAACGACACCAAATTATTTCTTCTAAGAAACCACGTCAATCGTAAAATATTTATACATTACTGACTAATTAAATACCTGAGTACTAATCATCATCATCATCATTCTCCTGCCCTTATCCCAATTTATTTGGGGTCGGCGCAACATGTCTTTTTCTTCCATACTCCTCTATTAGTCGTCGTACCTGAGTACTAATATTAATAGATATGTACCGTACTAAAACTAATTCGAGAACAGAATCAAGAGGTTTAAGAACTTTATTTCTCAAAAATAATTACATTCACTCATATATATGAGAAAAAAACTTATGTAATTTAGTTTCAACATTAGGCGACGCACGTACAGTGCTCGAATATAATTTACAGTTTTCTTAATTCCTTATAATAAGCTTCCTTAGAATTTTTTTGAAAACATACATGGTCTTTTGATCTTTCACAGTTTGAGGCAAAGTGTCTGCCGTAATTTGTTTTAGGTGCCTGCAGCACAATATGTTTTGCTTGTCTATCATAAAGAAGCATTGGAATTGGAAATATAAGGTAGGTACAGACGACCAGTTCTAAAAACCTCAATATCGGCTCTCTATTCCAAATAAATTAAAAATGAAGGGAGACAAGCTTGTTCTATCGTCGACCACATCATCGCTTACCATCAGGTGAGATAGTGGTCAAGCAAGAGCCTATCAAGGTTTAAAAAAAAATGGCCCTGATTAAGTGCAAAATTATGTGCCAGTTTAATCCAAAGAGAAGGTGGAACTAGCCATTATGGTTGTAATAAAAGACCTCCCCTACTGGCAATTAACCACTGGCCATCAGATGACGGTAATTTAAACATAATATTTTCCACAACAAAATCTACAGAAATTCTCATTTTCATAATATTTGTACATTTTAAAACCTATTTATTTAATTTTGGTATCATAATTTTTGGTTAAATCATCCCAAACTTGACGATTTATATTTTGTGAATGCGTCCATTGGGAGTAACAACGGTTCTCGTGAAAAATATGAATTCTAACAACTGTTCAATTCACAACAACAACTGTTTCAGTAACATACAGAAAACTTTTTTGTTTTAGGAAACAAGGTTTTATTAGGTTACCAGCTTCTGCCACCAAGACCGAAGTTTGAAAAGGAGGGCTATGTCACGACCTTTTGTAACCCTCAATGTTAAAAGAGGAGATTCTAAGTTGGACGGCGATGTCGTTCTGTGTGTATGTCTATCTGTGGCATTGTAGCTTCTAAATAGATGGCTCAAATTCAATACTTTTTTTTTATATCTGAAGGCTCTTTTAATCGTTATGTTACCACCGGTGTGTACCTATTTGTGTATTGCATCTTGAGCGTCGTTATAGACCAATGGCATTGGGCTCGTCCCTTATTGCATGGGACTTATACATCTTTCGCAAAGTCAGGATATACATACATATGTACACCACAGATTAAACTTAAAGGAAAAACAGGCATAAAGAATGTTATGAAGTATCTCAGAAGAACTAGACAAATCTAATGTTATTCTTGAACAACATCAAGAAATTCGTTTGACCTTTTCAGCTGAAAGCGTAAAGCGACCGGAAAGAATAAGTTCTTTCTTTGTGATATCAATTCCTAATGCCATCGAGGGAAGATATTGCGACACCGCGCGTCCTAGTTTATTTTTTTATCGCAGTTTGTGTCTAGAAATGTAGTTTTAGATTTATCTTATCGGAGTGAAGTTGTGAGTCAAGTGATTGTGAATGTCACGAATGGTACTTATATGATAGATTATAGTACCAATGTTTTTCTGAGACACTATTACGTACTTAATTTCGTGGCCAAACAGGAAAAACAATTTCAAACAAAATTCAAAAACCCCGACCAACAAAAAACAACTAAAACGTTCCAAATAAATCACTTTTCAATGACTATGTCACAAAAGTCACTTCAGGGGCCAAGACCTTGCCCGGGGGTGGAGGATAAATGCCCGGGGGTGGAGGATAAATTCGAAAGAGTTACCTCGCCCCCGGCCGCGTAGGGCAGGGAGGAACAGGGGTGGGTTTTAGTCAGTAAGAGTCTGACACGCCCTTCCGCTCCACCCTAGAGCGGAAGAAGTCATAAGATGATTTCCCACACCCCAAAAAAAAAAAAAAAAAGGGGCCAAGACCTATCAATTAATTCCTCTTTTGTTAAAATCCATCCAGCCGTTTAAGCTATATTTATTTATTTATACATACTTTATTGTGCACCAAGTAAATACACACACTTGGTGGAAGTCATTTTTGTTCAATTATTGATTTCATACCACCAACCGCATCAGACTACTTGAAAGGTGACTTATTTGGTAATTTTTAGTTGCTTTTTGTAGTCGCATTTTTGAAAAAACTTTATTGAGTTATATTGGGATAAGGGCAGGAGAATGATGATGATGTTGGAATCGCCTCCGCAACCCTTCAATTTGATACCCCACATAATATAGTTCGTTGACTTTCATTTTTTTTTTCATAATATGGCGTCTGGTTGTTGCCATATTGTATTTTGATTAGTGTCATGTCTTTACTAGCACTCGCAAGATTAAGACAAATCAATTGACGTTAGAATGATCAAAATCGGCCCACGCGTTTGGTCTCCACAAAGGAACAAACATACATAGGCTGATAAACACATTACCCTCCCTTGCGTCGCGCAGTCGGGTAACAAGAAGATGATCACAGTGACAAGTACTAGTCTTTTAAATACTGGTAATGATTGCGCGCGTTTTATTGACACTGGCAATGCATTCCACAGACGAGCGGCCTGGACTGTAACGGATTTATCTTGGAAAGTAGTAGAATGCATTAGCATTTTAAGTCTCAAGTCATGTGGTTATAGCTATAGGTCGTGCCAAAAACTAGACATACATACAATCGAAAACATTATCCTTCTTCTGGAACAGTCGGGTAATCACGGTTTGGACTGACGGGAGACGAAAGTCGGATAATCGGATATTACGGCCCAACTAAGGAAACCCTATGTCCAGCAGATAACAGCCAATTTTGAGTGGTTCCCAGCGTTTAAGCTAAAGTGAGTATCAGCTTAAGGCCCGCTCTTAAACTGAAGTGCAACTATTCTTACAGAGTTTTAAAAAAAACCCAGCAACAGCTCAACGAGACAGCGAATCACAATGATTCCATTTTTAGACCCAACCGTTTTAGCGTAGTTACCTCGCAGCTAACCATTTGTGGTTTATTTTGGAACACATTACTTATGTTTAATTCGATATTAACCACATAACCACAGCTGTGCCAAGAAGCTATAAATACCGTAATAACTCATAGTCAATTACGTGGCTATTTGATTTGTTAATGGAAGATTATCATACTCTCTGCGTAGTTAAACGTACACAGAAGATACGTACACAATATATTAATAATAATCCTCCCAAACGAATTTCGATCACGTTTATTCTCAACGGAGATTAGTCAAGTACACGGGCATACCCGTACCACAGATAATATAATACTTGCGTACAGATGTCTCATCCCATACAAAAAAACGGTACCGCCGTAACTACGGGTTTTCGTCAAGCATAAGTAACTTTTGATCTTCGTTCGGGCCCGTCCTCTACACCTCGCTAGATGGTGTTAGCAGTGACGGTTTGCAAGCTGAATGAATTTACTTAGTCTTACCTATATTTTCTCACACATTGAGGAATTATTTTATAGTATTTTTGGCACTTCATATCAGTTTTACTGTATCAAAATGTGTCACTATTAAATTTTAAAGAGGCGAATGGATAAACTCTAAAACTTCAAACAGCGCCATCTATTGGTACAAGAAATAAAGATGTCTTAGGATTCGTTCCAATAATCGTCTAAATTTGAATTACACGCCAATTATTTCACAATTTTATACTTAAGGCAGTTTATTAAATAAGAAACTACAGTTTTTACCATATTTATTTTCAAAATATTAATATAACTTAAACTTCAATAAGAAAACGATGCATATTACGCCATCTATTGAAATTTATTTGAACTAAATTTTCTTTGTTCGAGATGAGACCCCGTGCCCGTACCAAGTATGTACCCGTGTGTCCTTTACACCATAGTACCCAAGTGTGTCCGCAAACACAGGTGCACTCTCTATCCCTTTACCCTCATAGTATACCCGGGCCTGCGGACGGAGAATCATGGGTAGCTCGCCGTCGGATAAGCACCAGGCCCGAGAGTCGAGGGCACGTAGTGTTCCACGCGCGCCTCAAAGAGTTGTCAGCATTTATGACGAGGCCCGTCATGGCCGATACCTGCCCAGGGGTTGAGGATAAATTCGAAACAGAGTTACCTCGCCCCTGGGCACTCAGGGCAGGGAAGGAACAGGGGTGGGTTTTAGTCAGTAAGAGTCTGACACGCCCTCCCGCTCCACCCAGAGCGGGAGAAGTCTTTGGATGATTTCACACCCCACAAAATAAAAATAAAAAAGGGGTTGAGGATAAATTCGAAATTGAGTTACCTCGCCCCTGGGCACTTAGGTCAGGGAAGGAACAGGGGTGGGTTTTAGTCAGTAAGAGTCTGACACGCCCTCCCGCTCTACCCAGAGCGGGAGATATCATTGGATGATTTCCCACACCACAAAAAGGAAAATCCTCATAGTATACATATACAGCTTTAAAACTCCGGGCTGCTACTGAGATATCCCTAATGGGAAACCCCAATAACACTTTTTTTCCGATCTGAGAATCGACCACGGAACCAACGAGGCAATACTGTGAAGCTTTCGAGGCTTCTGCACTCTGTCTATTGGTGAAAACCGCATGAAAATTATTTCAGTAGTTATTGATTTTATCGCGAACAGACAGACGTGGTGGGGCCTTTGTTTTATATTGTGTAGTGATTGCTAATCTTCTACTGCCTTTTATCTTAATTTTAATAGCATATATTAGTACCCATATGGTTTTTGAAGAGCTTGGGAAGCTATGTCACTCGCTGGCAGCAAGGGTCGTGAGGAAAATGTTAAATTGGACTTGTATAGTGTACCTAACAAATCAAAAACAGGCACCGTACTGGATTGATTTTATATTAAGCTAATATCAAACGACTGTCCTCTGTGGAGCACCCTTCTGGAATCACTCCCAAAATAAAACATACTACTTCCTATTCGAATCTTTCTATGTTTGAATTACTTTTCAAACGTCGAATCGTCTAGTAGGCCAGTAGAGTCGTGTCCACACCTTCATCAACACCGCAGTACACAATTATCACATTATTTGATAACGTGCATCTTGTAGTATTGGACGTCAAACAGAAATGGATTGAGGATTTGAGTAAATAGGTGTTTTGAGGCAAGCGCTCAGCAAGCACTCCCTTTTTAAATGCATCAATCATGAACATCTAATGAATTCGTAAGCAAACGCGATTCTATCCTCATTATCATCAGCCTTTTAATGTCCCCACTGCTGGGGCACAAGCCTCCTCTCTGTGAGAGAGTTTGGGCCGTAATCCACCACGCGGGCAAAATGCGGGTCGGTGGATGTCACATGTCTTAGAATTCTTCGAAACGCGATTCTATAATGATCTTAAATTCAATTATTCTCTGACAGACAATACAAAGCCTAAGCCACTGGGTATAGGACTATAAACTTTTCCCTTTCGGGGGGTTTCCCTTCATCATCATCACCGTTTCAGCCGAAGGACGTTCACTGCTGGATATAGGCCTCACCAAATCACTGGAAGATGGAGCGTTGGAAGGCCCGTACGAAAGGAATTTTGGAAATTCATCATACATTTGAAGTTCGTAATTTTTACAGATAGGTAATTTTTACAGATAATCGCATTAGTCAATGGTCAGACCTGCTGTCTTGTATGGTTCAGAATGTTGGCCTGGGCCACAAAAGGGATGAATAAAAAGCTATTGCATGCGGCTGAGATGAGAATGCCACGAGCGATGTGTGGTGTTACGCGCATGAAAAGAATTAGAAATGAGTATATAAGAGCAAGTCTGAAAGTGGCACCGCTGACTGAAAATTTGTGTGGAAATCAGTTGTCGTGGTATGGGCATGTGATGCGGAGGAATAAAGAAAATGTCGTGAGGAAAGTCTTGTGTATGGCTATAAGAGTAGGGGAAGGCCAAAGAAACGATGGTTGGACTATGTGAAAGAGGATATGGGTAAAAAGGGGGTGACTACAGAGATGACGACTAATAGAGGAGTATGGAAGAAAAACACATATTGTGCCGACCCCAAATAAATTGGGATAAGGACAGGAGAATGATGAATCCCATTAGACGCACAGCTTGTGAAATAATGAAACCCCAATACTGTTTTTATTGTCATAGGATTCTGCAGTCTTGTTTTACCAGATCTTCTTCTTTTCGTTTCGATGGTACATTATAGTAATCATACTGCTTGGACCCAGTAAGTAGCCAGGTTTTTATGCTTACTTGGGACTCCCAAGTCGCATAGTTAAGATACAACACTCACAATTTATATGTTCTAGATAAACCCGTACTTACAAAGGTATATCTAATTTTCTACATTAACCTCAAAAGTAAACGAGCTCCAACGTTCGCTTCCAGCTAGTTTCAATAATGCATGAGTATGAGTGCACTGCAGTAAAGTTCTGCCACCTCGCACTCACACGTCATCATAATGCGCGTTTTTCTAATGTGAAGGTCACAGTTTTGACATTGGAGCTATAACAGAAAATTATAAACAACTTTACGATGCACCTGCAATGTCATCTTTTCACCACCCATGGTTAACTGGTAGAGAATGCCTAAGGCATTAGGTCCGTGTTTGTACTTTTGTGCAATCTAGATAAATAAAAAACAATAGGGAATCAATCTGCCTAGCCTTTTCCCAACTATCTTGGAGTCGGCTTCCAGTAACCGGATGCAGTTGAATACCAGTATTTTACATGGAGCGACTGCTTGTCTGACCTCCACAACCCAGTTACTGGGTACTACGATACCCCTTGGTAAGACTGGTTGTCAGACTTTCGGGCTTCTGAAGTCCCGTAACGACTGTCATAGATCCACGATTGACAGCCGGGGCCAATGGCTTAACGTGCTTTCCGAGGCACGGAGGAGTCTTGGTATGTAAAGATAGTCACCCATCCATGGACCAACCCCGGCAAGCGTAGCTTAACCTGATGGATCGATATTTTTTTAATCAACCCTGTTTATTGAGAAATATATAAAAATAGCATACAATCAGTAAAAACGGAATCAAAATTGATCGAAAAACAAACGATATAATAATATACCTAAAAATTTTAAACAAATATATCCGTCCCACTCTCGAAAACGCTGTTTTCTATAATAGCTGTACCTGTACGGGCGCGGCGTTTACGACCTTTCACGTTACGTCGTCACGTCAGACTTCTCTTTCTATTATCCACTTTAAAGTTTTATGACTTCGGTTCTGATGAAGATATTTTAAAAATTATTTCATAGTTGTTTACCATAGTTAAGTACATAAACTATTTAGAAAATAAAAGATGGCATGCATATTCCCTATTGCCGAATGTATGTAAGCGCGACACTTCAGAACAGCTGCAACTATTTGGCTTATTTATTTTTTTGTGTTCGTAATTCTCAGGACAAGGTTTAACGTGTAAAGTACACTGTGTAACACACGTGCGAAGCCAGGGCGGGTCACTAGTAATAAATATAGTTCAACAGATTGACGACACTGTTGGCGCAGTGGTTCGGCTGCTGCACTGCGTGTCGCAGGTTTGATTCACCCACAAAACAAATATTTGTATGGCCTACATACATATAGTTGTTCCGGGTCTGAGTGTCTTATGTATGTGATTTTACATGTTCGTGAATGCATTCAATACTGAAATTCTTGTGCGAGGCAACGGTTTTAAAAAAAAGAGACTTAATCATTGTTGGGTCTGTCAGAAAAACGATTCCGTCATGATACGGAAGCCCCTTCAAATAATGACGAAATACAGCAGTTCTGGGCTGAAACCGATGGAAAGCACATGATCATCTCTAAAGAAAGAGGAGGAGGGGTCTAACTGACTCCTTAAAGACTCTTTGCTGTATCAGTACAAGCCAGTATTTCATCATAATTTGAAGGGGCTTGGAACAGTATCATGACGGAATCGTTTTTGATAAAGAACGCATTGCGCGTTAGGACCACGCCTCCATAATTGTTTTGGTGTTCTTTAGTAATCCTCCATTCTGTTTTTGTTTTTTGAAGTGAAAACTTCTTTAGCCACGTTGAGCGATTTTTGGTACGGGAAAATCTTATGGGTTCGCGTCACCGACATGCTAGTGAGGTGTTGCGCCAAACTGGCAACGCGCAGCTTCTACATCTGTTGGCAGTCTCCATGATTGCCTTTTTGTTTCCAAAATTTCCCTAAATAGGGAAATTTCATTAACAAAACAAGTATTTTTTCTGTTTTCCTGATATATGCGACTATTGCAAGTCAAAATTCATCCCAATTGAATATATCACTACAGTAGGTTAGCGACCAATTTGTGACAATAGTGCTACATCAACACGACTGCCGATGACAAATCTCAACCGAAACGTTGCGAAAATGTACAGAGCCACATTGACATACATTTGATACGTTTAACTGCCTGAATGTTTGTTCAACCTATTTGTGTAGGCAATGACATCTCCGAAGCAGGAAATCAGCTCATTGTGTGTGAAACCATGTGAGAAAATCGTTTAGCTACTGTTGTGTTTTGTCGTTCGGTATACAAAATTGTTTGTGTTCGTAACGGAAATGGGTGGATACTGTTTCTGCCCATAGAAAAGAACACACTTTCCTAAACGAAGTCATAGTAAATTTTAAGATAAAAATCTTATTTACAAAAAAATACAACTACTTTCAAAAAATAATATAACCTTATTTTCGGAAGTCGATGCTTCTAATTTTGTTTCTTCGTTATTTGACACCGACTTCCGAAAATAAGGTTATTTTGCATTTTTTTTGGAAGTCGGTTGTATTTTTTTGTAAAAAAGTTTTCTTTTCACTCTTTAGTTGTTGTACTCCATAACTAAAACTAAATAGTAAAGTTATGCCCGAATTGACAGCCCCAAAAACATGGAATTTGAACATAATTGGTGAAATTAGGGTCAATCAAGGTGAACAATAAAAATCTGTGTACCCCATCAGAGCGTATCAGCGTGATGTTATGAATTGGTGTAAACAATAAACAGACATTCGATTGCAGCTATTCCGGAAACTTTATTTTCATTTATTGAAGAGTTCCATAGGCTATCTCCGAAGTTTCATCAGATCTTCACCAAATTTATACTTTCAAAGCAAAAAATATTTTTTCAAATTGGTCCAGGCGTCTTCGAGTAATCGGGGAACAGACAAAAAATAAAACATTCCGTCGAATTGTTAACCTCCTCCTCTTTGAGTTCGGTTAAAAGTCAGACTTTCTGGTAAAAGATATCACCAGCTGATCAAAATTAATATGGGATGTTTCATGGTTTCATGTTAATGATTTCTTTTCATTTTTAACCGACTTCGAAAAAGGGGGAGGGGTTCTATGTTCGACTGTAAGTTTTTTTTTTATGTATGTCCACCGATTTCTCTGTCATTTGTGGACTGAATTTCAAAATTCTTTTTATCTGAAAGAATATACTCCCGAGGTAGTTCTATATAAATTTTATCGAAATTGCTTTAGCACTTTTTGAAAAACTGAACAAAAACGAAAAAAGTATGTATACCTAGATGACGTTTTGGATTTCTCCAATTACGAGTATGTTTAAAGTCCACGTTCCATGTTATTGGAGTTTTGAGTTCTATAAACAACTAAAAAGTGAAAAGTAAACAACAGACTTCCAAAAAAGAAAATACACAAAAAATTTAAAAATAACTTTAATTTCGGTAGTTGGTGTCAAATAACGAAGAAATAAAATACAAACACCGACTTCCGAAATTAAAGTTTTTAACTCTCTCTCTTCTTTTTTGGAAGTCAGTTTTTTTTTTTTTTTGTAAAAAGTTTTTTATTGTTTAATGATTTTCAATTTTTTTTGTTTTATTTTTCTTTTGTGTGCCCGGTGACTGTCGTCATATCAAAGTTTTTCTTTCTTTCTATGACGTATGGTGTATGATTATGGTCAAATTTTTGTTTTGCGGAAATTGACTAAGTATGACTTTCTTGAAGAAAGTTGTCTATTTCAATGGGTGGAACCAATATTTGAAATATGACCGCACATTTCCGATACAGCCTGTAGAAAAAAAACATTATTTATTTGTTTTACAATTTATTTAAAAACACAAAATATCTAAGTACTGGACAATCATGTTTTGTATCAGGCTTGAATTCACTGTTTGAGCACTCTATAGGTAAATACTATATGCTTATTTAGATTTCCGGCACAATCTCGAAATGTGTACTCATGTATATTAGTGAATCGTCGAAATGCTGCGAGCAAACATAGTAAATTATATGATGCAAACATAATCAGGCAAACTCATTATAAGAAGGATTGATATACATAGGTAGCTGGATGTGTTGCTGAGGAGTTAGTTGCACCAATTTTGTTCCCAGCTAAAACACTAGCAAGTGGTGACGAGCGGGCGTTTCCGGGGGGCTGTCTTTATGTAGAACATTGATGTTTAAAAAGTGCTGGCTCTAAGCCTACTTTGAATAAATGACTTTTGATTTTGCCATTAAAGCGAATTGTTGTGTTAGACATGAGGAGCTCGTGGCTAAAGTAATAACAGCCGCACGGGTCGATCCATCAGGTTAAGCTACGTTTGCCGGGGTTGATCCATGGATGGGTGACCATCTTTACATACCGAGACTCCTCCGTGCCTCGGAAAGCACGTTAAGCCTACTGGTATCTGCCCGGGGGTTGAGGATAAATTCGAAAGAGTTACCTCGCCCAGGGCAAGGAGGAACAGGGGTGGGTTTTAGTCAGTAAGTGTCTGACACGCCCTTCCGCTCCACCCTAGAGCGGAAGAAGTCATAGAATGATTTCCCACCCCCCCAAAAAAGCCTGGTATTTAGCTGCATCCGGTTAGACTGGAACCCGACCCCAAGATAGTTGGGAAAAGGCAGGGGAGATTGATATTAGTTGTAAGTGTTGGCTCATTAGATTCCGCAAATACTTGCTCTTATTTTTGTAGGCAATAAAAAAAGTAGCCAGAAATATTATCGTTCATTGATATAACTATCTAATTCATTTTATTGTGTTCAATGGTTTCCACATTTATTTTTCTGTGATAAATATATTTTGCAAAATCACTTTATCTTGTAAATTTCTCACTATTTTCGACATCGTCCGATCACTCGACACATTCTTTCGACCGCATGTCAAGTCGGCCCATAGTCAGATTTCCGGCAGATCTCTGCTGTCCCCTATAAATAGCTGTCGTTTTGACAACACACTTTGTCTAGCCGGTTGCCAAGTCCCGGATTGAATCACTAGGTTAGATTAAGATGGGTATAATTAGATTTAGGGTCCATGTCAACTGTTAAATGTCACAGAAGGGTATGCGTGTCTCTATATCGACGTCTTCTTGTCTCGTATGAACACGAATTGTAAATGGTTCATGTCGTGGCAAATATTGGTTAGTCAGCAACGTTGTAGAGGGGTCGATGGTACAGGGTGCGCCGGACGTACATTTTAGTATCGCCACTGTTTATGATTTTTAACCGACTTCAAAAAGAAGGAGGTTATCAATTCGGTAGTTTGTATTTTTTTTTATGTATGCTCGGGCATAACTCCGTAACCTATTGATGGATTTGCAAAATTCTTGTTCTGGTCCCATTTAAATTTCATATAGAACTGATGATGGGTTTCGGAGACAGACAACGGAACTCTTCAAAAATTGACAGCAAATCAACCGCGATTGCTGCTATCGTATGTCAATGAATTGTTAACATAGTTTAATGGGGAACCACAACTAAAAATAAAAAACTTTTTTACATAAAAATAGAACCGACTTCAAAAAAAAGTGCAAAATATCTTAAATTTCGGAAGTTGGTGTCAAAAAACGAAGACAGAAAACTAGGAACATCGACTTCCGAAATTAAAGTTATTGTGCACTTTTTTTGGAAGTCGGTTCTATTTTTTTGTAAAAAAGTTATTTCAGGGTTCCGTTCCCGAAGGGTCCCAACGGAGCCCTATTGCTGTCACTCATGTGTTCGTCTGTCTGTCCGTCGGCTGTCACAAAATTTAATTCCGACGAATTTTTTTACTTTTTTTAACCTATGAACCTGTTTGTTGATAACGTTTAATAACGTAGATTTTACTAAAAAAATCAATATATTGACAAATCAATTTTTATTTTGATAATTCCCTCATTCGGTACGCAATCCGAAATGTGCGAAGTTCGACACACACTTGACCGGCTTTTCGTAATGATCCAGCACTTGACCTCAATCTCGCCTGTTAGAACGTCTACTAATGACGATATAAGAAAAAAGTCTCGACTCTTAATTTTAAGGAACTACAGCGGACTACGGGATCAACGAACAGCTGGTCGATTCGCTTGAAACTCTTTCTGAAGATTTTTTGTTTTATTGTTATTATATAATCGATAGGTACCCAAAACATCTGTTGTGTTTCGCTAACTTATTTAATTTGACCCTGTTTATGTGCTGCTATCGTGTATTCTGTTATTATGAACAGAAATGATTTTATTTTAACTATACTATCCTCAAAAATCTTGTCTTCTTCCTGGTGGAGACTGTACTTTGTTTAACGATAATAGTATTTTGTATCAACAAAAAATGCCATTTCCTCTCAAACTTTACTGCTCTCGTCCACGCGAGTCTAAATTTGTGTTTCAGCAGTACACTACAGGTAAATAGGTATAAGCTAGCTTCATAGATACTGACTGAAACGTCTACCTGTGCTACCCTTATCACAGACAGTTTGGGTCTAAGCTAATTCAATAGGTTTATCGCGATCGAGAAGCTTTTGTTATCTTTCGAGGTTGACACGGGTACAAAGACCATTGAAACGGTAAAATTGCCGTGTCTGTGTGGTTTTGAAGAGTTTTGTTCATATTATCATGGTTGAGGAAAAATTTATACGGTATAAGATTTCTGAGATCTATTATCGAAACATATTTTTCTTCTTAAGAGATTCTGGTCCCCGAAGACAACAATATTGTATTTTTAACTAAAATGTTTTTATTGAGTCAGATAACTTTTTGTTTAGGTACTTCATTTCTCAGTGGAAGAGAAATATGTTAAGAAAACATGCCAGATTTTTTTGCTTTTCACCAAAGCTGTGTTAGGTAGCGAGGCGGCGCGAGAATGCGGAGCGAAGCTGTGAAATGGTGTGTAGCTGAGTGGCGCGAAAATGCGTAGCAGACTCTTTTCAGCTGTACGCGCACTCATGCTTCGTCCACATCCAATGCACACATTCCTGGTTTTGTGAGATGTAGAAATAACTAGCTCTGCTAGTCCTTTTCCACCAGAGCTGCGCTAAGCCTGGTCCCATTGGTGGATATTTTCCTAGCACACCGCCTCGCTACCTGGCACATCTTTGGTGGAAAAGCACCCTTACTGTCAGGTATGAAAGAGAGAGGGAGAGACTATCTCAGTATAGGTACCTACTATGATTGACTAAGGAAGCTGTCCTCTGTTGCGACTCGGAATGTTTCCTGGGTGTAAAAATAATAATTATATTTATTCCGTAAGTTAGATTATTTAAAAATATTGGACACGTATTTTCTGCTTTGTCAAACCAATAAAAAATTACAATGATAAAACGCATCAAAGTTCAGGAGTGGGGGTTTCTTACGTCAATAAACGGTATAAAGTGTAGCACTGTAGCGTGCAAAGGACGGGGCCTGCCACGGCCAGTGCCTGCCCGGGGGTGGAGGATAAATTCGAAAGAGTTACCTCGCCCCCGGGCACTCGAGGCAGGGAGGAACAGGGGTGGGTTTTAGTCAGTAAGAGTCTGACACACCCTTCCGCTCCACCCTAGAGCGGAAGAAGTCAGAGGATGATTTCCCACCCCCCAAAAAAAAAAAAAAAAAAAAAAGCACTGTAGCGTGGCGTGACGCAAAATTTCAACGCACTTGTATCGTCCTCATTTTTAACAGACTTCGAAAAGGAGGTTCTCAATTCGTCGGACCCTTTTTTTATGTATGTTCCCCGATTACGCGGAGATGGCCGATTTGGATTTTGTTTTTTTTTTTGTTTGAAAGGGTATACTTCCCAGGTGGTCCCATATAAATTTTTATCAAAATTGATTCAGAACTTTTTGAAAAAATCAACATAAACAAAAAATATGTATACACAGATGACGTTTTGGTTGTCTCCAAATGGTCAAATTCCATGTTATTGGGGTTATCCATTCGGGCATAACTTTAATATTTAGTTTTACTTCTGGGGTACAACAACTAATAAAAAACTTTTTCAAAAAATACAACCGACTTCTAAAAATTGCAAAATAACTTTAATTTCGGAAGTCGGTGTATATATTTTTTTATTTTTTCGATATTTGACACCGACTTCCGAAATTAAAGTTATTTTGCAATTTTTAGATGTCGGTTGAATTTTTTGAAAAAAGTTTTTTATTTTTCACTTTTTAGTTTTTCTTTTTTTTATTATTGTTGTTGTACACCAGAAGTAAAAGTAAATATTTAAGTTATGTCCGAATGGATAACATGGAATTTGAACATTTGTAGACAACCAAAACGTCATCTGTGTATACATATTTTTTGTTTATGTTTATTTTTTTTTAAAGTGCTGAATCGATTTCGATAAAATTTATATGGGACCACCTCTGAAGTATGACCTACCACACAAAAAAAGAATCATCAAAATTGATTCACAAATGGCGGAGGTATCGCGTAACATACATACAAAAAAAAACATACAAACGAATTGAGCACCTTTTGGAAGTCGGTTAAAAAGTGAAAAATAAAAAACTTTTACAAAAAATACAACAGACTTCTAAAAATTGCAAAATAACTTTAATTTCGGAAGTCGGTGTCAAATATCGAAAAAATAAAAAAATATATACACCGACTTCCGAAATTAAAGTTATTTTGCAATTTTTTGAAGACGGTTGTATTTTTTGTAAAAAAAAATTATTGGTTTACGTGACAAAAGAAAAAATACTCGTCCAATAGCTTTTTGGTAATCTAACTGATGAACTAATTAGATTTAATTTGGATACTAGCCTATTACGACAAAGAATGAACAAGATAGCATTCATAACAAAATCCCGTCCAACACTACAATTAACTAAATTAAGCCTAGAAACAGGATCGCATCAATTACACACACATACATAACCTACATAATAATACTCGTAGAACAGCACAGATAACTAATTTGAATGGGGTTTAGACCATAAATTACATGAAACTGTGTTATTCGGCCAGGGCTGGTCATAGACCTTTAATTATAACCATGGGCGTTGTGACGCGTCCTTAACTATAGTAAGTGATAATTTTGGTGGAGAATAACTGTGTTATTAATTGTAAGGCCTATAGTGAAACTTAACAAGGGTAAAGGGTGGAAATTGTCATTGAAACACTCTTAGTACAATATTTGTACCCGTCTCTGGCAGAAAGGAAGTGTCTTGTAAAAGTGTAAGTGGGAAGTAACCTATAAGGCCGCAGACACAGAGTCAGCGGGGCGGCGCCAGCGGCGGCGGCGCGTTTTAATGCATAGATTTATATGGAACTGGCCTCGAAGGCAGTGGCGCGGTGAGCGGCGTACGAGCGATGCGCACCAGTCTAGTCTAACCTAGTGCGTTACCGCGCCGCCGCCGTCCCGTGCCCGCTGCTTTCGTGTCCGCGGCCTAAAAGTATTGGTCCGACTATGCAAATTCTTTTAATGTTCTTTCAGTCCGTCACAGTCAGAGCCCATTTGCTCCGAATCTATAAGACCGCTTCAGTTGAAAGGTAACACATGAACTTCTATCACCAAAACACGGACGTGCATGAATAAAAAAATTTAAAAAAATGGGTCATTTAAGTGGAACGAACTAGAATATCATTTTTCTTAAATAGAGACTAAAACATGACCATTGGCCAACAAGTTTACGCATAACTTACTCGTATTTGAGATTTAAACTTCAAAGTTTTGGTTTGGTTATACAGTAAGGTTATAGGTTAAAAAAAAATCTTAAAATTATAACCCTTACTGCAATGAATGAAAAATCAAGTCGAAAATATTATGAATTTAAACCATTGATTATGGTCTCAAGGTCTTCAGAATTTCATTAAGAAGTGAAGTTTGCCAGAAATTTGGCTCGGCCGGCATTAAATATACTACGGCAATAATAAGGTCGGCTTCCGAAACTGTTAATTACAATAGGGGCACCAGATTTGGGAATTTGGCTGCCTGTCTATCGACGCGGAGCGAGGCAGCGGAGCGGAGTGAGGGAGTAATGCGGAGCAGAGTTGCGTACTGTGTCTGTCCATTGAAGTGGAGCGAAGTAGTGCGGAGCGGAGTTGCGGACTGTGTCTGTCCATTGAAGTGGAGCGAGGTAGTGCGGAGCGGAGTTGCGGACTGTGTCTGTCCATTGAAGTGGAGCGAGGTAGTGTGGAGCGGAGTTGCGGACTGTGTCTATCCATTTAAGTGGAGCGAGGTAGTGCGGAGCGGAGTTGCGGACTGTGTCTGTCCATTTAAGTGAAGCGAGGTAGTGCGGCGTGGAGTTGCGGCCTCTGCGGAACAAGGACGATTTCAAGCGACGAGTAATTTGAACGGGCTGCAATACCTCACGGCCGATTTTTCGCTTCCCCGCTCCGCTTTCTCGCTCCGCTTCTCAGTTTTATATGAATTTTTAAACCAGTTCGCAGATCCCTATCCAGTATTCCATTGGTTAATATTGGCACAGCTCCGCTCCGCTCCTCTCCTCTCCGATTCTGTGGACAGGTCTTAGGGTGGGTTTTCACTGAAGCGTAGGTGGGCGGAGCAGAGCGGAGACGTGTAGGAATCGTCCAATCACAGACAAGACAATTGATGCGATGAGGTTTTCAACCATTGTGATTGGTCGATTCCTGTTACGTCTCCGCTCCGACCGCTCCGCTCCACTTCAGTGGAAACGCACCCTTACGGACGGATTTTTGGCAGTTTTAAGGAGTTATCCAAGTAAACTGGTCTTTAGGTCCGCGTTAAAATTAGTCTTGTTCGAAAAGATTTATGCTGATTTTAGAATTAAACGGTGAGATATTTCAAATTCAAACGACGTCATTTACATTTTGGTAGCTCTTTTCATGATTCTTCTTAAAGGCCCTTGTTCAAGCTGATTTAATTGAGCATAGATTCAAAACTTGTGAAAAGATTTGGATGAGACCCGAATGCCTCTGTCTAAGGGTAGGAAGGGCCGTAATATCAGGCTTAGTACGGTTGGAAGGCGTCACATGTTTGCAAATGTTAAGTCAAGTTTTATTGTTGTGCTGTATTGGGTCTAGCTGGTCATAATAGATGAAAAATTACCATCCCCCCCCCCCTCTTATCTTCGAAACTTCTAGGGACAAAATTTTGATAAAATATAGAATGTAGTTTTTTACTTATGATTACAGGAACACCTATAAGAAGTTATTTTTGTAGTTTAAAGTAAACCTGAAAAAATATGATTTGATCGGGAACCTTTGCGCGCGAGTCCAACTCGCTCTTGGCCGGTTTTTAAGTTGCATTTTGGGTTACATTTATTTGAAATTTTTGCCATCGAAATGTTAAGCAGAAGTAGAATACGTTGCGCTACCAATGTTAAAACTCTGTAGGTTCTACATTTATCAATTTATTACCAGTAAATGTGAAATTTGTGACGATGGATAGATGGGATTTTTGTAACTCTTTCACTTTCACTACTGGACAGTTTTTGATGAAATTTTACAGTAATTTAGCATAGAATAACAGTATGCTATAATATCAAAGGCGAAAATACTAATTTGACGCTTGCAGAGCCGCATGCGTCATCTAGTAACATCATTAATAAACACGTTCCTCATAAAACATCACACACGGTTATAACAACAATCTGTAGCTCTAACTGTCACGCTGCATGATTGACTATGTTCATCTCGAGAGAACACACACAGTGTCATGTTTTGTATACGGCCTTGTATAGAGTGAACGTGAGGTGATTACGGCGGGTGCGGGAGCGGTAGCGGGCGCGATTAAGCTTCGGTCTCCTGATCGGAACGCACAACGCAGCGATATGACGGATAAATAATCCTCCTCACCGCTGACGCATACCACCACGGAACAAAAGACCATTCTAGACGTTTTTCATACGATTATGTCCGGCACCGTATACCGCAGCGTTGTGAATTCTGATCAAGAGACCAAAACTTTAGGTGGCCGCAATGCACCGTGAGTTGATGTAGCGGACAGTATAAAGGCTTAGAGTGAAGCCACACTGCTTCGTTGCATTGCGTTGCGATGTCGCAGCGCTAGATTTGGACGCACTGCATGCCACACCGGACGCTGCGTCGACGCAAAGCGACGCCGCTTATTACGACGTCCCAGCTCTCAGTGAAAATTCCTCAGTATTTAACCAACAATGGATCGTAGGAAATGTGTTCTGTTGTTGCTGTTATTACGCCAGCGGTTTCATATGTTTGATACTTTGCGACCGCCTCAGCTACAGCGCAAGCACCTCACCCTGTCCAGGGCCTTTGGGTTTACATATGAACCGACAACACGGTGGCATGCTATCAATAATCTTGAGGTTTATGTAGACGGTTACAGGAGTAAGTGAATTATTGCATATTATGATGAGTTTAAGACTCGGGCCAGATGAAGTGCCGATACGATCGAAGTAAATGGATGTACTCGAAAGTCACTGGGAATCGACTGACATGCAATTGAAGAGACTTAAGTCCAGTATTAGCTACGTGGGGCCCACTTGGGCTGACGACCTTAAAAAGGTAGCTGAGACAGACTGAATACGGAAGGCAAAGGACCGGGTGTTGTAGCCCAGCTTGGGAGACGCCTTCATCTAGCAGCGGAATGTGATAGGTTTAGTTGATTGAAATCCAGGGATGGACTTCAATCAACTAAGCCAGTATATACTACAGCCAGTCGAATAAGATGGATGTAAGTTAATGGAAATCGACTGACATGCAATTGAAGAGACTTAAGTCCAGTGGCAGTTCCCCCTAGCTAGGTAGATCGACGATCTTGAAAAGGTAGCTGTTGTGGAGAGGCATGGGAGACGGCTACATCCAGCAGTGGATGGCGGTTGTATCCAGGGATATACAGCTTAAGGCTGATGATTACGTTCAGTTCGTTTCACTGAAAGATGCTAGTTTGAAAATCGCAGTTAAGTTAGTGGTTTCTTTAAGAGACTTTCTTTTATTTATACCCACGTTCTGTTAAGACCGCATTTCCATAATATAAGTAGGACAAATAAGAACTATCTACATCAGTAGCTTGTAAAACGGTAATATTGACCTACATGTAAGATGCTACGAGTATTACAATCCAACCTGCGTGCTGGCTTGTTATGTGGCAAGCTATTTGCATCATAGGTATGATTTATGCTTGGCTGTAGAGAAGGCAGTGGTGGCTCAGTGGTAACGGTCGTGACATACAAGGTCGTGGGTTCCGAGTTCTAGTCAGTCTAAACTAGACTGGAAGTATTGGCGAAATAGAAGAAGAAGAATTTTATTTTTTAAGCCGATGTCTATTTTGATAACTCTTTTAAAAGTAATGAATTAATATCATCGTGAACATCAAAAGTTAACAAGCTTTTTTAAGGCCAGCACTACACTCGTTTTCAAATTAACCGATACTAAACGTTTTACGGTTAATCGATACTAAAATGGTTTATCGATAATGTTTTCATCAACACCGTCACTAGACCGACAGTTTTGACAGTTTATTGCTGAGATGGAGAGCGTTAATCACTTTAGCCGCTGCTATATTGACATTTGGCGTCGTGATAAAGCTTGCCATTGAAGAGCTTAGAAACAGACAGTTTGGTTATTTATTGGTGAGTGAAAACTGATTAGTTTTTTTTATTATATTTTTTTTAAATATTTTATTCTATGTTGCACACACAAAATTCTATAGAAATCTATTACGTAAGTCCGTATTGTGTGGACTGGACGTACCTTAAGACAGCGAATTACTGGTAATTTTTTTAAGTTTTTCTCTTCCCTATATCCTGATTTCAATTTGCTCTGAAGTGGTCAAGTTCAGAGCTGTGTATATTTTGTCTACCTTTTACTTTAGATGTCTGTTTGAACTATAGAACCTACATTCATATTAAAACAACTATTTGTTTTGATTGAAATAATATTATTGCCGGTTCTTGAACCAGCATCTGTCTGATGTCTGACTTCTATCTACCTATAGTTCTATATAAAACTAAATCGAGATCCGTTTCCTAAATTTCATTATCATCAAAAGATCATTAGCTTCCATCTGCTAAAAGCTTTCTTTCCTTTAATTACTTTCCCTCACGTTACAATAAAAATGCGATGAAAAGCAAGTCACTTACCGTAATTACGCAAGAATTAAACATCATCTTGCTCTTTTGAACTCTGTTATAATATAAGAGCATTTACGCACTGCATTCAATCCGAATACAAATTTGAGTTCGAAATGTTTTAAATTGGGACAGACAGACTTGATATTTAGTGGGTGACCCCGCCTACAAAACAAAACAAAAAAAAAGATCATGGTGGCCAATCTTAACAGAGATTACTCAAGTACGCAGGAGATATTATAGTGCACAAGCGTGTGCGCAAACACAGGTGCACTCTCTGTTGCTTTACACTCATAGTTCGATGGGACGGCAATCCGACACAACCGGGGAGAGATCAGGCGCAGGGGCGACGGCTTGACGTGCTTTTCGAGGCACGGGGGTATCACACCATCAACTCTCAAACTCCGGGTTGCCACAGAAGTAATTTCTAATGGAAAAAACCCAATAGCACTTTTTGCCATACCCGGGCATCGAACCTAGGATCCAACGCTCAGCAGTCGCGCTTCCGACCAGGAGACCAACCGAGCGACCGGATTCGGATCGCATAAAGTGCGGAAACGCTCTAAAATGCAAGGTCACTCACCGTACGCAAGAATGAAACATCATCTTGCTCGCTTGCTCCTCCCTCTGCTTCCGCCATCTTGGATTAGTCGACTGTCAGTGCGTTACTGCAACGTTGCCATAACACTCGAAATGCATCACTGTGGACAAAGAAACATGGCTTCAGTATGTTTTGCTTATCTTAAAAAAAAGACTCAACAGAAAATTTGTTCTAGTCATTAAAACTAAAATCGCGTTTGACAGTAGATTAACTAATGCTGAGACACACGCTTCACAAAAATAGAGGTGAAAGGCTGCCGCAGACGGTGCAACGATGCTGTCATAGAAATTATTCTATCTGTGGAGCAATATAAAACAACTTCCGTGAAAATGCGTCGTCGCATTGTCCCGCAGCACCTGTCTGTGGGAGTTTTAAGAGTATGAGGCCTATCATTGCGTCAAATCGTGAGACACTATAGCTCCTTTTTTAGCTGGTATACTTATCCGGAGGCTATATATTTTTATTGGCGCACTGGCTGAGCGCTTGGTTTGTTATGATTTACCTAGAAAACGCTATTTTACAAGTTTTTATTTAACTTGTAATGTTTGTATGTATGTTCTGGTCAAATCTTGCAAGCTGAATTAGCTTCTTTTTTTTTTTTAAACATAGCCCCATACTAGGAATTACTCCTGTATCGTGGGTGCGTTCACAGACATTTAAATTCACATACACAAGACACCCAGACTCAGAACAACTATCTGTAGGCCATACAAATATTTGTTTCGTGCGGGGATCGTGCCCGCGACACGCAGCGCAGTAGCCGAACGCTCAACCACTACGCCAAACGTGCCGTCAAATTGCTTGGCAATTGGGCTTACCCCAGTTGTAAAAAACCCCCCTTTGTGCCTAATGGCCTAGTTTTGTTCTGTCTCCCACTTGTTTAGGAGGGAAGTGGAAGTTATGTTTTTCTTTCTCCTCCGCTGTCTTTTCTGATTAACTTCGATGCGGGACCCAAGACAGTTTAATCGTTTCTCTGAAACTCGTCGAGCTTCATTGCCTCGGCGTTTTTTCTGGTGGTCGCCATTGTTGATTCTGGCTTACAGAAGTTACAGTGGTTTGGGAATAGTGTGGCGGGTTTATCCCAAAAAAAAAGGTGAATTAGAACCACTTCCTCTTATCTTACCGATGACAATGCAGTTTTATAGTAAGCATGACCAGAATCGACATCCAGGATTAGCCCCAGATAAAGGAACTCTTTAACTTATTAGTACTTAACACATTTTAATTAGCTTCACCTGTAACTAACGGACTGTGTAAAAAAAATCTTAGAAGTAAAATTTTACCCAATTCCCGGTTTCCAATTGAGCTGAAATTTTGCATACATATTTCGTTTGCATGACAATGCATGGTTTGTTAAGTTAATCATTGTAGACCCAATATGGCGGACTTCCAAACATGGCAGACTAGTTATTTTTAATGCAATGGGTATGAAATGAAAGAGTTTGCTGAGAATAATACCAAAAAAATGTTTCGAAAAACGAAGTTGGTTGTTTTTTTTTGTAAAAACTTGTTTTTTTCACTATTTTGTTGTAGACCATAACTAAAACTAAATAGTAAAGTTATATCCGAATTGATAGCCTTAAAAACATGGAATTTGAACATAATTGGTGAAATTAAGGAATATAGGTAAGGCAAATCTGTGTACCCCTTCAGAGCGTATCAGCGTGATGATACGAGTAACATCACGCTGATACGCTTATGTTATGAAGTGGTGTCAACAATAAACAGACATGCGATTGATTGTAGCAATTCCTGAAGTTGTTATCAAATCTTCACCAAATTTAAATGGGCCCACTTGGAAAGTATACCTTTTCAAACAAAAAAATATTTTTTTAAATAGGTCCAGGCGTCTTCGAGTAATAGAGAAAAATACATAAAAAACCTGTAAAGCCCGGAAACTCACTGGTGAGTTTCATTAATCGAAACCACGTTGAGCACTGAAACTCACCAGTGAGTTTTGCGATTCTTGCGATTCACTCGTTTATTACCTCTATTATTACCAAAACGCAATGTATTTTATGCTGTGGCAACATTTACACGCTTGGCCATAGACATTATTGGTCGTCTCAGGTGCCCTCCGACAAAAAATATATGCTGTCATAACTGAGAAAAAATGTCAAACTGACATTTGAATCCGGTTTGTCGTATGCGGGCGGGGCTTGAAGGATGGTACGTTTGACGAATGGCGGCTTTCAGAGGTTAAATTTTTGACGAATTGTTAACCTCCTCCATTTTAAAGTTCGGTTAAAAAGAAAATGACGTCACTCAAAAGCGTGTTTAATTTTTTAACAGACAAGTGTTATTACCATAAAAGAGATTTCTTGAATGATAAAATTACATAACATTGTTTTCTTTTATTAAATTCTTTGACACTTTCGGACATTGCTTTATATTATTAATTCCGATTTGATGACATGACATGTTTATAATTATAAACACATTTTGTCTGATTTTATTTATTTTACTTTTTTAACATTGTTTTATTAAATTAGTTTTCTTTTTTTTTCTTTTTTGTTAAGATGCTATATATATTAGCAAAATTATTAATTAGTAGGACACATATTTGTACGCCTCGTTAGGCACAACATGTTTGCAGCGCTAAATGATAAGTGAACATCCTGCATGCCTATTGCATGTAAACACATGTTTTGACAAATAAGTCATCTTTATAATATTATAGGTACAAGTCTCTGCCAGTAATGCGGTAAATAGCTGGTGCAATATAACAATAACCGTAATCGAGTATGTCATATTTCAAGCTTTATGTAGGTACTTACGCTATAGGTTATAAAATTATTACCACGAGGTTTCAGTTAACGTTGTACTAAAATATTACGAAAATTTGAGGTAATAACAAATAACAGTTTTATTTATTAGAGGCACGTTTGTTGTAGCATACGGGTACATGTTGTTAATCAACTAGGTTTATATAAATTCACGCCTTGTTTCTGTTCAGTCTATTTGATTTTATTTTTATGTAGTATGTTATTTTAGTAAGTTATGGAGAGTATAGCTGCCAAAAGCGCCACAATTGAGAAAAAAATTAATAAGTCGGGCGATATGGAACATTTTCGAATTTCCTGTGCACACATTTTTTGTCAGATGTTGTAGAATTTTTTGTATAAAAATAATAAAGTTATAAAGTCGGACCTAGGAGGTTTAGCGTTGATTTATATAACAAGAAAAATTCTACATCTGTTTAAAAATGCGCTTATTAGATATCGATGCATATCACGTCTGTGGAATGTCGCTACCGTACGTAATTTTTTGAAAAGTATTTTAAGTAAATTGCGACAAAAATATTTTCAAAATTCTGAAAACATAGGATTTGGAAAACTACAACACTTAGCAAATGCTAAATTTATGAACCAATAAACGCTAATTTATTTTGGTAGGTATGCCAAACAATTTAATAATACTTTGAACAAAAACCTGTTGGCACGCGATCATCATTTTCCATTACCCTTTTCACCTATCAAATGAAAAACCAAGTCACCCTACCCGCCGAAGGTACTTCCCATTTTTCTTCTACCCTCATTCAAACATTAATGTCGACTCACTAGCCTGAATACCGCTAGCAACCTGTGGAACTCAAATAATAATACGTTATACAGAGTGTAACGGAATGCGTGATCATATTTTAAATACTGCTACTACCCATAAAAATGAAACCAAAATTAATTAATTACTCTATTTAATCACGTTATTATAAAATATAAATAGCTAGTTTAATTTGCCAAACGGATGTTTGCTAGAACTATTTGCGATAGTTATAGTATCTCAATCGAGTAACAAGATGAATATAAATTATGCGGGTGATGAATACGCGGGGCGGGGCGTGACCTTTTCCCCTTAAGGAGAAACCGACCTTTAAAGTGACTTGATATTTCTACTTGACACAAGTGAAGGATTTTGGGTTATGATTAGGTACAGAAATGAACTAAATTCAAGAAAGTAATAGTTGATTGCAAAAAAAAAATTTGGAGTTTCCGTACTTAATTTTGATCAGCTGCAGATAATTCTTTTTTTTTTGTAAGATGCCTATAGAAAGTTGTTCATTTCCATGGGCGGAAGAGTTATCTAAAATATGACCACGCGTTTCCGTTACACCCTGTATAGCACTGAAGGGTTAAAGTGTTACTGTGACGTTTGTAGGGTTAACTACCTGAAACTTGTGGGATTATATTTGTGTGGTTATATTTAAAAGATTGTTTCTGGGAAGTGTGACTAAGTTAATACGAATGAAAGAAACTATTTCAATTAGTGTGAAGATGAGGCAGTCAGAAGCCTCAAAGTTGGAGAGGTATGATGATACCCCTTAGACTTTGCGGCTCATGGGTTAGAGGTCAGATAGACAGTCGCTTCATATTAAACATGGGTGGGTGGGTATAGGTGGTGGGCATGAGGCTGGACTGGAAGCCGAAAATGAGTCATAAGAGTTTGAAGATGAGTTCATTCATTTTAACACACTTTTATTTGCTTCATCTGTCACTAACTATGTAAAAAAATCTTAGAAGTTTAATTTGACCTACTTCCCGGTTTTTTTTGCAAACATGTTTGGATGACAATGCATGGTTAGCTAGGTGACGTCATTCTAAATCAAATATGGCGGACGCCCAAAGATGGCGGACTAATTATTTTGTATGCATTCCCATGATATAGGTATCAAATGACAAGGTTCTCTGAGAAGAACACAAGGAATAAAAAATAAAATGTGTTTTTTAGATTTTTTAAACTACAGAAAATAAATATTTATTATTTTATTCACTTATTTCACACACCAATAAGTACAACATCTTACAGTATGACCAAGACGATGATATACACACCTATTCAACTATTTTTAACCGACTACAAAAAATTGCAAAATAACTTTAATTTCGGAAGTCGGTGTCAAAAAACGAAGAAACAAAAAAAATGTATACACCGACTTCCGAAATTAAAGTTATTTTGTAATTTTTAGAAGTCGGTTGTATTTTTTGAAAAAGTTTTTTTTATATTATAAAAAATACTTAAACATAAAAATTCAAGAATAAAAATAAAACTCAATCTGCCTAGCCTTTTCCCAACTATCTTGGGGTCGGCTTCCTGTCTAACCGGATGCAGCTGAATACCAGAATAAAAATAAAACTAAAATACGTAATAAAAATTACATTTTTTTTATCAATTGTTTCGATTTACTCTAAATAAGAATAACTACAGCACGTTAGTTAGTTCAATTTTCATACCGCTATCCTTCACCTAAGTCCCTAAGGTACGAAACCTTGACATACATGAGCCCATACCACACGGTTATAAAGTTCCTAGTAATAGTCATTGTCAATTTACTGAATTCCTGGCTAATTGACCGGCGAATTCGCAGCCGGATTCTAGAAACTTCTACACAATACTAGAAATTTTGTAATTGGTAGCTAACAAAGTTGTTATTGTTTTCAACGGCGAAAGATAGAGATTTAATTTTTCTTCAGAAATATCGCCAGAAATTCTTAGTTTGCGAGATAATAAGTACCTACCTTTATCTAAAAATTTTCTAGTATTTCTGAATCTACCATGCTATAACACAAAATACTACACACGGTTGTGCTCCCTCAACCAATAGTGTCAACCAATATTGGTTGAGGGAGCACAACTGTTTAATGATTTACCGGAGTGTGATAGTTATAACATATTTAAAAGAATACTTAAGAAACATGTATAATGTACCTGAAGTAGGTACAGAAGCAGAAGCCCGAAAGTCTGACATATAGTCTTACCAAGGGGTATCGTACCCAGTAACTGGGTTGTGGAGGTCAGATAGGCAGTCGCTCCATGTAAAATACTGGTATTCAGCTGCAGCCGGTTCGACTGGAAGCCGACCCCAAGATAGTTGGGAAAAGGCTAGGCAGATGATGATATATAAGTAATGTACCTACCCTGTAACGTCGCCAACATTCTTATGAGGAATAAATTCTTTATTTTATTTTATTTGTCTCTAAAGTCAAGTAGAATAGTATTTCGTGTTTGAGGATAACTTTCATAAACTATGATCACGAGGATGGGTCAAATGCCTACTTCACTTGAATAATCCTAATAAATGTTTAAATCTAGTTTTTTAGATATTTGTTAGTAAATCATGTCTCAACGACGGATGTGAAATGGAACACGGCTAGACTTTGTTTTGGAGCGTGAGGGCGTGTCAGACTCTTACTGACTAAAACCCACCCGTATTCCTTCAGTTGCCTGTACCAGGGCCTCGGTGACTATTTCGAACACTCCCGCGACTCACGGTTAGGCTCCATATGGCCTGGACTAGGACTAGGACAGGATAATTTTTCATCCCGGCAGTACATTCTCGTGAGAAAATTTTCGACTCAGACGCGGGCCGCTATTAAAATACAGCATAATTCTATTCTATATTTTAAACACACGTCACGTCAATTACCAGGTCATGACCGATGACCTCGGTGCTAGTCAGAAGTCTGCCAAAACAACGGCCGTCCAAGGCGAGCCGATGCCCCACCGGCCCTAACCCTTGAACACACTACAGTAATACATAACCTTGTGTGCTCAGTACGGTGTGTACTCTACACTATTTATAGCGGGTCAATGTTAGCATTGCGATTATTGTTATGTATTAGGCTAAGCATTTGTATTTTGCATGATAATGACGAATTTTGTTACGTATTTTGTACTTTTATCCTGATTGGGTTGTAAATGAAAATATGGCGTAATCATTATGCAATTTTTGATGAAAACCCGTTATAAAAGTAGTATAGAAACTAGTTTTTAACCGACTTCGAAAAAGCAGGAGGTTCTATGTTCGACTGTTTTTTTTTTTAAGCATATCCACCGATTTCTTTGATATTACGATACGATATACTCCCGAGGTGGTCCCATATAAATTTTATCGAAATCGCTTTAGCGCTTTTTGAAAAACTAAACAAAAACGAAAAATACGTTTACCTAGGTGACGTTTTCGTGTTCTCCAATTACGAGTATGTTTAAATAGCACGTTCCATGTTATTGGGGTATTTAGTTCTGGGGTAAAACCACTAAAAAGTGCTATATATAAAACTTTTTTACAAAAAAAACAACCTACTTCCAAAAAAAATACACTAAAAATTAAAAAATAACTTTAATTTCGGAAGTCGGTGTCAAATAACGAAGCAATAAAATACAATCACCGTTTAAAAAAAAAGGTTTCACATTTTCCCCCGACTTTATCTAACACTTGCGTTAAAGTTTCAGGTGTTCCTAAAATTTTCACTCAGGCACACCTGCCTGTAGTACCTACCTATATATATAACGCAATTTAAATTCATATTATAAAAAAAAAATAGCTTTTTTTTTTTGTAGCAGGTAGTACATATCTGGAACTAGTGATCCAATTTCGAAAATTCCGAAAAAGCAGTTGAATACAAAGCTAGCTAGGTAGGCTTTCACTAAGTCATCAAGTATTCATTGTGCGTACAGCTAAGGAGTGGAATTCCCTGTCAGAGTTTGTATTTTCTGATAGCTACAATCTGGGAGTCTTTAAGAGGCCGTACACGAAATTTTACCGATTTCGCTGATCTACGTGGTTTTACAGTTAAAATAATGTATTTGTAAAAGTTTTAATGCATAACATGAAAGATCATTTCAATTATGATCTAATGTATGAGCTGGTTTTTTTTTTTTTAATACAATTACGATAATCAATAATATACGATTAATCGACCACAAACCGACGACGGTTTTGTGAATTTTTGCTAGTTTTGTGAATTTAGGTTTAGAATATCACATAATTACGAATCGTTTTGACGTCTAAACGGTATGGAAAAATTAAAATGTATTGTTGCAAAATTCGTCTCTATAATGTATTAATCACTTTTTACCACTTTTATATAAAAGTTATGAGTAAAAAAATATTTAACCTAGTAAAATTTTAGAGAAAATGAGCAAAGAGTTGCTTTTGATTTTGGCTATTTTGAACTTTCGTTCATAAAATCAAAACGCAAAAAATAAACTTTAGTTCACCATCAATCCATTTCTTAACAAAAAAATTGAAAAGTTACAAAAATTTGGCAATAAAAAATCTTTTAAAACAACCCAAATCTCGACTTGTAATACGCAACGCAAGCTTCGAATCTAGCTCATTCTAAAGATCGTAATTGAAATGATCTTTCATGTTGTGCATTAAAACTTATAAAAATGCATTATTTTAACTGTAAAATCACGTATATTAGTGAAATCGGCCAAAATTTCGTGTACGGCCTCTTAAGTGAAGAGTGAAGGTACTTCTAGGCAAGCGTGCTACATTTTCGACCACATTATCGCTTACCATCAGGTGAGATAGTGGTCAAACGCGAGCCTATCGAAGATAAAAAAGTGCCTTAAGTTACTTCTTAACCGACAGCTACAGTAGGAGGGTTTGGTGGTTTTCGAGAGTATGTTAGTATGTAAGGGCCTTAACGGCTGGATCGATTTTAACAGATTAGGTATCATTAGTTTCTTCTTAAGTGGCAAAGTGACATAGGCTATATGAATTTTGAAAATAAAACAAGATGGCAGCCGCCGGTAAGTAAATGAAGTCATATTTTTTCATGTCATAGTCATGTGGGGTATGAAAGAAGTGTCTGAAAGAAGTCGAAAGTCTGACAACCAGTCTTACCAAGGGGTATCGTATTACCCAGTAAGTGGGTTGTGGAGGTCAGATAGGCAGTCGCTCCATGTAAAATACTGGTATTTAGCTGCATCCGGTTAGACTGGAAGCCGACCCCAAGATAGTTGGGAAAAGGAAAGGGAAATAAAGGGGTCGAGAAGAAGATTCTAAAAATACAACTTACTAAAAAAACTTTTTTACAAAAAAATAGAACCGAAAAAAAAACTTCCAAAAAAGTGTAAATTTATTTTGCACTTTTTTGGAAGTCGGTTCTATTTTTTTTGTAAAAAAGTTTTTTATTTTTCACTTTTTAGTTGTGGTTCCCCATTAAACTGTGTTAACAATTCATAGACATACGATAGCAGCAATCGCGGTTGATTTGCTGTCAATTTTTGAAGAGTTCCGTTGTCTGTCTCCGAAACCCATCATCAGATCTTTTTGAAATTTAAATGGGACCATTTCGGAATAGACCCCTTTCGAACAAAAAAAAGAATTTTGCAAATCCGTCAATATATGACGGAGTTATGCCCGAACATACATAAAAAAAAAAAAAAAAATACAAACATCCGAATTGATAACCTCCTCCTTTTTCGAAGTCGGTTAAAAATGTAGAACAAAGTAAAAAAAAAATAACACCAAAAAACACGACCGCTAAAAGACGACTAAAAAGTTCTTCACATCTTTGATTATGATACCTGGAAAAAATCACTATGGAATTGGCGAGTGAAAAAAACTACGAGTAGTTTCTATCTTTTACCAAAAGGTTATTCTGCAGTTGCATGCAAAATCGAAAACAGAGTATGCAACAGTGCTTCGTAAACGTGATTTATACTTCCCAGTCACAAACACCAGGATTTTGCTCGAATGTCGAGCTATTGCGGACTTTATTACCTTTTACAACGTCGGGTTTATTCTGCGAAACTTTTTGGTGGTTACGATATAGAATAGAAACATAGACGCTAAAATATCTCAAAAAACCGGCCAAGTTCCTGATGGACTTCGCAAATTTAGGGTTCCGTACGAAATGACTTTGAAAACGAAGAGACTTTGACCTTTGAGTTTGTTTCGGTGTTTCTTCTCAGGGTAGTCAGCTAGGAAATACCGGCCTCATCTAGCTACAACGAACAAAACAAAAATTATGACGTGTAAAAGTGTTGTTGTTAAAACCTACTTACAAAATAAAATCATTTATTTTAACGAGGAAATTATGAAAGAAAACATTTGATTTATCAATATATACAGGATGTAAGGGAAAGGTGTGGTCATATTTTAAGAACTGCATCTACCCATCGATATGAACAACTTTCTTCAAGAAAATCCGAGGAAATTCTAAAAAAAAATTTTACCTCCCATACAAATATTGATCAGCTGATGATAACTTTGTATGGGAAGTCCAATTTTTTTTTTTGAGAATTTTCTATTTTTTCTTAGAAAAAGTTGTTCATTTCCATGGGCAGAACCGGCTCTTAAAATATGACCACACCTTTCCGTTACACCCTGTATAGAAATTTGTTGGTAAAATATACATAATAATAAACATATCACCAAATTTTGAAGTTCATAGGCCAATGGGAAGTTAAAAATTTCTTCGGAGCTAAATTTTGTGAAAGATGACGGACAGACAGACGTACAGAAAGACACGTGAGTGACAGCAATAGGGTTCCGTTTGGACCCTTCGGGTACGGAACCCTAAAAAGTAAAATGAGAAAATATTCTAAAGAAGATTTTTATATTTTTCTATTAAACCGCAGTCTAAGAATCTTCCTTATTATAAAGATTTAGATTAAACTAGCGACCCTCCCGGCTCCGCACGGGTACAAATACACCTTAACCTTCAACATGAAAATCAGTTCAGTAGTTTATGAGTTTATTGCGAACAGACAGACAGACGTGACAGGATACCAGTTGCAGTAAAAAAGCTATTTTTAAATAATTTCTTAATCAGTACCTACTATTTGTAGCTTAAAAATCCTACTTCCTAGTAATATTATGAATGTAAAAGTCTGTATGTTATGATGTACTTAACGACTGAGAGAATTTGGAACATTGGTGGGTAGACCATAGCTTGGATAAGGACATAGGGTAGGTACTTTTGTCCCCATGGGATAATTTTATACATGTACTCTGTTAATAATATAATATTTATTTATTTCAAAAAACTTAATCATGTTTTACAAATTAAACATAGGCTAGTTTTGAGTACAAATGAGTTAAGCATCTGTAGCCGAACTAGGCAAAACTATTTCGGCTATCAGCGCCGATCCCCTCGGATAATTTTACATTTATCGTAGCCATTGACATTATTTTTTATAAGATAATTAACAGTAGTGTTATTTTACACATCATATTATATTTTATTAGAATATGAACGCGTGTTAAGGCCGTACTACCGACCAAGTGGCACCCTCATTGAATAAAAATTCGTAGCATAGCATATAAAATAAATATTAAAGAATCCAACGTCACGTTTGTTACAAAGAGGATAAAGTATTTTTACGTTGTTATAACAGAAGAGAATGTTTCGTTTCGAAACATTCTGAAACCTGTTTTATTTTATATTCTGAGATTTTTTATTCAATGAGGGCGCCACTTAGCCAGTAGTAGACCCTTAATGTAAACTAGTTTTCCTTAATTTCGGTAGTTTCAGTAATAAAATATAAGTTTATTTTCCATTTTCCGAATTAGGATTCCATAAAGCGTTGAGCACATTCATTCTATTTCCGAACTTTTCGCTGTCACAATATTTTGAATTTATGATTTGGAAAGTTTTTGCTCGCGTGATATTTATTATGCATGTACTGGCTTTGAATATTTTATAGAAATATTCGGTACATGAATTTTTATTTATTATGTGAAAATAAAACATGGATATTGAGCCATGTTTGACGTATGAATACCAGTGCAACAGACATTAGGTAAGACAAAAATATACTCGACAAAATGCAGATTGCGTTGCATTTAATCCTATTTATACCCAATATTATTAACACACTTATTAGTTTCATTTATAATAACTAATGTAAATAAATCTTAGAAGTTAAAGACCCACTTGCAGGTTTCTGAAAACTGAAATTTTGTGTACATGTTTAGTTTGGATGACAATGGTGTTGATTCTGTTAGGAACAAACTAAACTTAATTTAGGCTATTGCTATCTTTTTCTCTCTAATAAAACAAGAAAGAGACGGACGTAAATTAGAGCTGTCAAATTTAGTTTGAACTAATATTTCCATACAAATTAAGGGTACACGTAAAAACATGTCGTCTAAAAACACGGCGAAGCGCAAGGCGTAAACTAGTTTGACATCTCTAACTTAGTGCATAGCTATAGCCGTCCTTTTCTCGCACTGCCTTTTAGTAAAAGATAGCAATTCTCTAATTTTAGTTTAGATATTGAACAAGAGAATCCGTGCCAATACATGGTTAGCTTAAGTGACGTCATTCTTAATCCAATATGGCGGAATCTCAAAGATGGCGGACTAGTTATTTTGTATGCATTCCCATGCTATGGGTATGAAATGAAAGGGTTTGCTGAAAAATAACGAAATATAAAAAATAAACTATTTTTTTATTTCTACAGGTTTTTTTTTCTTAATATGAAAGCCAGGATGTTTTTAATCTATCATGCCTTCCATCATGTCTTCCACCTGTCATCCTTAGCTAAATCATGGGTCGACCATGATTTAGCTAAGGATATAGAATTGGTACATTTTATCCCGGAAGTAGAGAAAAACCGGCCAAGAGCGTGTCGGACTTCGCACATTTAGGGTTCCGTACCATATGAGGGAAATCAATATTTTGGTATTTGTTAGCAAAACAAATAATAAACCTTCTCTACAAATTTCAAGTTCCTAAGTACATAGGAAGTTAAAAAATTCTTCGGAACAAAATTTCGTAACAGACGACGGACAGACAGACGGACACGTGAGTGACAGCAATAGGACTCCGTTTGGACCCTTTGGGTACGGAATCCTAAAAAGTGGGCGATGTCGCGGGCAGAAGCTAGTGATAGTGAGCATGAAAGGATAAGGATGGACACAAATTGAGCAGTGGTTTACAGAGTAGGCATATTATTTATTTATTTATTTATTTATGCACACATAAAAACACTTACAGAGAAAAACGAATAAATACAGATAAACGAGTACTCGTAGTAGAGAGTGTCTTTTTATTTGCAATTGATCCTGCTCATCTATGACATTATTTAACGACCTCACACAAAATATCAAAGATGTCAACATAGCACGACGAGGACGACCCACAGTGAAACTGTGAAACCTTCCATTCGTACATACTCGTAGACATGAATGTTTATAAGTATTGGCAGCCACACGACTATTGAGTTATTTGTTCTCTTTAGGTTGCAAACAGCACTGTCATGTTTCAAATTGAAACTCGATATTGTTCTCATGTAACTGATACAAGCAGAATTCAGGAATTTACTGTTCTTTCTAGAAATAGCGAGGCTTTGTGTTTTATATTGCTTGTTGCATTATTAAGTAGCGTTGTCTCTCTGGGAATGTTTGGCTTGACATGTCTTAAGTTAATGGATTTGGGTATGTAGTGTTGGGAGATTGCGAAAGCACCTTGTCATAGGTACATATGTACTTAGTTAGCAGTAGATTGATATGATATTAACATAAGTTAAGATTTCATTACCTTTACTAGCGACCCGCCCCAGCTTTGCATGGGTAGTAATTATATCTACACCTAAACCTTCCTCTTGAATCACTGCGTTTATCACGAACAGACAGACAGACAGACAGACGCGGCGGTGGGCTTTGTTTTATAATATTATGTTATTGATAATAAAAATCTGAACTCTTCAGCTCTTAAGGCCCCTCTCGCGGTCCAGTGGCGCCCTCATTGAATAAAAAATCGTAGCTTATCACAGAAAATAAATATCAAAATGTTTCGTATCCAAAGTAGTAGGCAAAAGTGCCAAAAACGGCCATTTCTGACACTTTTGCCTACTACTTTGGATACGAAACATTTTGAGACCTGTTTTAACAACGTAAAAATTCTTTATCCTCTTTGTAACAAACGTGAAGTTGGATTTTTTAATATTTATTTTCTGTGCTATGCTACGATTTTTTATTCAATGAGGGCGCCACTGGACCGCGAGAAGGCCCTTAAGCGTAGCAGTGAAATTCTTACAGTGACATAGTTTACTTCTAAGCGAGTGAGCTCTATTATATAGTCGACCGACTACATCGTCATCAGGTGAGATAATGGTTAAACGCATGCTTATAAAAAAACCTTTAGTTAAATCATTAACCTGACAATAGAGATAATTCCTGGATACAAAAATGTATCAAATATTAGACACGTAATTTTTGGTTTACCAAATCAATAAAAATTACAAAGATAAAACGCATTCAAGTACTTACAGGGCTTGCAGTCTCGACATTGATAGCGAAACTTACGTTAGCTGCTGATCGCTAAATTACTAGCCGTAAAAAAACTCCCTCATTTGTGAGGATTTTATTTTATAATAAACTGAAAAAATAATTGAATTTCTTGAAAAATACGACGACGGCAGAAACGACGGTAGAGACGGCGTAAATTTTAACTTGCAAGGATTATTTTTCATGAAAACTTATCATTTATTTAAATTTTAATTGATAACTTTTACCGCTTGTAACAATAAAATTAACTTGCCAAAATACTCATCATCTTCCTGCCCTTATCCCATGTTACTTGGGGTCGGCGCAACACGTTTTTAAACCGACTTCAAAAAAAGGAGGAGGTTCTCAATTCGACTGACCTCATAACTTTTCACTACGTGAACCGATTTTGAAGATTTTTATTTGAAAGCTGTTGCTTCACATGTGGTCCCATTTTAATTTGGTGAAGATCTGATGAAGAACTTCGGAGATACACAATGGAACTCTTCAAAAAATTATAGCAAACCTTCCAGAATTGCTGCAATCGCATGTCTGTATATTGTTTTCACCACTTCACAACATTACATCACGCTGATACCCTCTGAAGGGGTATACAGATTTGTACAGTTCACCCTGATATTTTCATATTCCCTATTTTTGGGGCTATCATGTCGGGCATAACTTTACTATTAATTTAGTTTTAGAATGGGCTACAACAACTAAAAAGTGAAAAATAAAAAACTTTTTACAAAAAAAATACAGCCGACTTCCATAAATAATACTATAAAAAATGAAAAATAACTTTAATTTCGGCAGTCGGTGTCAAATAACGAACAAATCAAACTTCATGGCCGATACCCGCCCAGGGGTTGAAGATAAGTGGCTAAAGTGGCTTGTTACGTCGCTTGTAAGTAAAAAGCGAAATTTCAACGAACTGCATGGTCCCAATTTTTTTTTTTACGTGACAAAAGAAAAAACAATGTTCAATAGATTTTGGTAATCTAACTGACTGACGACAGATCACATAGCTGATTTTTTACCCTATTCACCGTCTGCCTAGTCTCATCAATCATGTCCGCACTTTACCAGCAACATTTACAATATCGACACTCATATTTTGTACCAATATAAATATAGTAGGCATAGTGCAGGCGTTGGAGCCCGAGGCTTCATTCGTCATCATCAGAATGTATTCACTTTCAGATCTGCATGAATAAACCGTTCGTGTGAAACGGGAGACATTTGTTATTCTAGTTTTTACGCTTGAAGGATGGTTCAGGAATAAAGGTAGGCGAATGTTTGTAATAGTTTTAGGCTAGCATATAATGAGGTCACATTTTATTCTGGTTTTCTTGAAGTATTTCTAAAGTAATATTTTATTATTCTAGTTTGTACCCTGCAGGATATTTCAGGAATAAAGGTAGGCCAATTATTTTGTAATAGTTTTCTTACGATGGTTTTAGGCTACCATATAAATTAATTCACATCCGGTTTTCTTGAAGTTTTTGTTAAATAATAGTTTATTTATTAGTTTTTACGCCTGAAGGATGTTTCAGTACCTAATAAAGGAAGCGAATGTTTGAAATGGTTTTCTTATGATGTTTTTAGGCAAGCTTTACTTATATATATAGATAAATATACGATATATATATATAGTTATCCCCATAATTAATTTTAGTCTGGTTTTCTTGACGTTTTAACCCAACTGCCCCAGAAGGAGGGTAATGTTTTTCAAGAGTATACATGTATGTATACAGAGTGTAACGGAAAGGTGTGGTCATATTATAAGAATTGCATCTGCCCATCGATATGAACAACTTGCTTCACAAATTATGAAAATTCTCAAAAAAAAAATGTACCTCCCATACAAATATTAATCAGCCGATGATAACTTTGTATGGAAAGTCCTTTTTTTATGGGAATTTTCTATTTTTTTTTTAAGAGAAAGTTGTTCTTTTCAATAGGCAGAACAGGCTCTTAAAATATGACCACACCTTTCCGTTACACCCTGTATATGTGTGTATGTCTATTTCTTCGGCACGCGCTGTACCCTAAACGACTTGATGGATTTTAGTAAATGAGGTATTATAGGATTGGTCTTGACCGCCGAAGTGACAGGCTATAAATGATAAATGATGTTTATTCAGTAAATAGGTTACAAGGAACACTTTTACACGTCAATGGTTTTTGTCAGTTTAAGCTAGATGAGGCCGGTGTTTCCTAGCTGACTACCTTGAGAAGAAACACCGAAACAAACTCAGAGGTCAAAGTCTCTTTTAAAGTGTGTACTGGTTAAATCATATGAGAACCATGTACGTTTATGTCTGGGATGAGCTTTTTGAATTTTGGAAAAAGAAAACTAAATGGCGACCGTCATTAGGTAAGTGTAGTCGTATTTTTTGTGACCTAGTATTGTGGAGTATCAAAATAAAGAGCCTGAGGAGGCGATTTCAGAAATATAACTCACGAAAATTTGGGAAATAAAAATTTGAAATTTCAAAAAACCCGACTGATAAAAAACAACTAAAAAGTTCCAAACAAGTCACTTTTCAAGCAGTCGGTTGCAGTTGGTGGCATAAAATCTGTGATAAGTGAAACAGACTGTTTGAAAAGTGAATTGTTTGGAACTTTTTAGTTGTTTTTTATCAGTCGGGTTTTTATTTTTATTTTAACAAATTTTACCGTCCAGAAGTTCTGATACTATTACGAAAACTATTTACTATACGATACTATTTTTCTGTCACTGAAAGAAAGCAAACTATCCCAAAGGCATTCTCTATTCCGGATAAAATGCACGGTTCCCGTGGGATCAGTCACGGGACCAAAACCGCGAGAAAAATCGTCAGTTTCAATTAAATCACGATGATTGATGAACGAGCCTTGTTGTTTGCATGCATTATTCAAATTAATTCACGTATGCCCGGATACCCAGTTCATTCATCCTATTACGGTGCTACTTACCAAGGGTATCTTTAGATAATACTGAACAGTCCTTTCAAGACAAAAGAAAAGAGATTCATCACATTAATTAAGGAAACCGTAGCGCTTACTAATGAGCTCATCGTAAAATTGTATGTCTAGACAAAGAGAACTTTAACAATAGGATCGCAGAACGATGTGGAAGAAGACTTGGTCACGAAATATATTCTTTAATTTTAGTACGGAGTTATTTTATAGGTATATCATACTCTAAAGAACTATAGAGTTCTGACCGCAGTTGAATAGTTAATAATCCCGGACTGTAAGTACCCTAAATTGGTTACCAGGTAAAATCGACCTTTTATTGTGGCAGTGCTGTTTTTTAGTCGTAAATTAGATAAGATAGTTCAATTCCGCATTGTACGGCGATGCGCCACCGGTACATGGTAGACATCCCATCCACACGCACAAAACGTTTTGGGACCACATTCATGGTGCGAACAGCTAAGGAATTCCCTGACGGAGTCTGTGTTTCCTGATAGCTACAACTTGGGGGTCTTTAAGACAATAGTGAATAGGGTAATTCTAGGCAAGCGTGCTCCATTGTCGACCACATCATCGTGACCATCAGGTGTGATAGTGGTCAAGCCCGAGCCTATCAAAGTTATATAAATAAAAGTATATTTTTTAATTGAGGAAAATATTCCCATTATTACCTGTAAAGCCCCGAAACTCACCGGTGAGTCGGACCAAAAAAAAAAAAAATTACTGAGAATAAAAATAAAAAAATAATCGGCTGTCAACCCGGGTTGTCCTCGGGGTTTAATTTGACAACCCGGATTTTGCCATGGGGCTTCACAGGTAAAAATACTTTATGTCATGTCTACTATTTTTATCCTGAACAAGGTGTGAACAAATACATCTCATACACGATCATCAAAATGAATGTCGAATGTCGTGAGGAAAGTCTTGTGTATGGATGTGGATGGCTATAAGAGTAGGGGAAGGCCAAGGAAACGATGGTTGGACTGTGTGAAAGAGGATATGGGTAAAAAGGGGGTGACTACAGAGATGACGACTAATAGAGGAGTGTGGAAGAAAAAGACATGTTGCGCCGACCCCAAATAAATTGGGATAAGGGCAGGAGAATGATGATGATGACACGATCATCAAAATCAGAATATGCTTTAAGTACCCACATATATGAATATTGATTGCAAGCTGAATGATCGCCGTGAAGGAAGTGAAGGCCGATCAATCTTTTGGAAAACGACTGTGGAATCCAATTAATCCTATATTCCTTTTATAGGATTTTCAATGGGAATTCCAGATTCGAGTCGAGTGAAGAATTTATTGGGCATTTATCAATGGTTTAAGATATTTCTCGCTGGACAGTCGAACAGAAAGTCGTTGAAGCAAATAATATTTTCGGTGAAGATAGAAAATTGGCCAATAGGGCGTGAATGTGACATGCTGTGACTGTAGTCATACTGATAAACATAGCAGTGGTCGCGCAAAAATTCGAATTAGAGTTCCCACGGCCCTTCGCACTCTTCACACTTCAGTAAAAGTCTGACACACCCTCCCGCTCCACCCAGAGCGGGAGAAGTCATTGAATGATATCACACCCCCACAAAAAAAGGTATATTGTGAGTGTACATTTTTAGTAGGCTCTAAATAATTATTATTAGGCGCGAAATCAGATCTCAGGCATTAAGTCCCGTCTTTGTATTGTGTTTAACTCGTGTATAAAATGTTAAATATTTATAGTTAGAAATTAGCCCAAGGCAACTTACTCTAAGGACAAATCTGGTCAACAAACAAACATGCATATCCTTTAAGTCAATTGATTAATAAAAATCCGATTTTCACGTTAATAATAGATATAATACTACTAGCTGCGCCCCGCATTTTCACCCGCGTAGACCGGGTAGAAAAAAAAAAAGAGTATCGACATACCAAATTTCATCCAAATCGGTCCAGACGTTGGAGCGTGAAGAAGTAACCAGCATACCAACACACACACTCACAAACTTTCGCCTTTATTATTAAGAGCCTAGCCACCTCAGCTCAAATTCTAATTTCGCCCCCACTTCCCCGCGTGCCACTGCACTCTTTATCTCGCTCGCACACTTTTGCTCGCAGAGACGCGACACGCGCGGCCTTGAGGTCGAAGCGATTTCGTTAGAGTAAACTACACTATTATCGGACGCGTACTAAGGAATAAAATTATCAATCTAATTTAATTTTAACTTGTAATTTTATGAATATAAAATTATATATTATATCGAAAATACAATTTCAATGTATCTATAAACGATAAGTTTCCAGTATAACCTGACCTCTCAGTGTGCGGAAAGCCTATAAAATGCGAGATCAGCTTATACTGGACGGTATAGGTGATGTCTAGCCGTGCACACTATTTTATTTTACCTACCTACTTCTATAAAATACTAGTCAAATGCGAGCCAACTTTGCGCTGTGGGTTCCGCCAATTAGTTTTGTAGTAAGTTTGCGTTTTATAGTTTTAGCCGTGTATGTATGTTATGTGACAGCCGTTTGCGCATGTAGGTAATTATGTAGGTTGTAGGTATATGCAAGTACCTAGATATACATACCTATATGTTAGAAAAATCGATTCTAAACCACTATATAAATTGTAGAATTTATGCAGTGGTTTAGAGTCGGTTTAGTAGCAGTAGAGCTACAAAAAACTAGTCAAGTGCGAGTCACCATTGCACTGAGGGTTCTGTAGGTACATTGGCTTGGTAGTAAGTTTACGCTGTGCCATTTTAAAATCTTATAATAGGTAGCTTTCGCCTTGTATTACCACTTTCTTAGTTATTATGCATCTATATAAGAATGAATCGCCGAAATGTAGGTACATGCGTATATTTTCGAAGGACTTCACCAAATTGCATAATTCTTTTTTTGTTGTGTTCGTGATTCTCAGGACAAGGTTTGTATAAATATAAGGTAGGTAGGTATAGGTAGGATAAGTAGGTTTAAGTATGCAGGTAGGTATGTAAGTAGGTATGTATGTATCTAGGTACGTAGGTAGGTATGATAAATACCATAAGTTTTTTTCAAAGTAATTAAAAATAGTCAAAATTAAATAACATTTATTTTTAATCGCTTAAATCTCTAATTTACATAGTTAGAACATGTCTGGGATTGCATAGCTCAGGTAACATGCATGTTTTATAAAAATGTTCTAATTTTAGTTCCATTTCAGAAATATTGGTCATCTTTCTATAATTTCGACTTGGATGTTTTTGTCGCATCCAGACCTTATTCCGAAAATACATTTTTTTTTGTACCGATGATATGTAATTGTCCTTGCACTTGTATATACCAAGGATGTTTTTTATTTACGACAAGTCCGTTTTGAGTTTTTCTCCAAAAATTTACTTCTATCTTATCTATATCTTAGCTTCGTCCAAAGATGTTTTGAATGCTGCAATGGGACGCTTGATTTCAATGATTGTGTATATTCAGTGAACAGCTCATGTTCTCAGGTGGTACTAGTGATCTGCAAGAAAACACAACATTAATTATAAAACACTTTTTTTTGGGGTATGTTATGTTATCATCCAATGACTGGCGTGATGGGCGTTGGTGGCTGCGCCAAAGTTTTAAACTTTTACAGCTACCATCGCTGTACATTGGCCCTCTACGGGGCACCGGTGTGGGCGCGTTCGTTGAGGCAGCGATCAGCTCGCCTGATGAACGCGTCCCAGAGGGTCATGGCGATCCGTATCATCCGCGGATACCGCACGATCTCCCGTGAGGCAGCGAGCCTCCTTGCCGGACTGTCACCGTGGGATCTGGAGGCAAAAATCCTCGCGCACCTGTACGAGTGGCGCGAGGAGGCCAAACGCCGGGGCGAAACTCCGCTGCCGCGACAACTCGCGGCTCGGCAAACCGAGCTCCGGCAGGATCTCATGGTGACATGGAGAGAGCGACTGTCGCAACCCAGCGCTGGGCACGCCACCATCGAGGCGGTAGTGCCCCTCTTTGAGGAGTGGCTGGAGAGGCGTCACGGCGCCCTCACCTTCCGCCTGACGCAGGTGCTCACCGGACACGGCTGTTTCGGGAGGTACCTGTGTCGGATCAAGGCGGAGGAGACCCCTGAGTGTTTCCACTGCGAGGATCGCCCAGAGGACACGGTGGAGCATACGGTGGAGGTTTGCCCCGCCTGGGCAGAACACCGCCGTGTCCTCGTGGATGCGATAGGCGACAGCGACCTCTCGCGCCGTGCCCTGGTTCAGGCCATGGTACGGAGCGAGAGGGAATGGGAGGCCGTCTCCTCCTACTGCGAAGCAGTAATGCTCGCGAAGAGGGAGGCGGCACACGTTAGGGAGGCTCAGCAACGGCCGAGTCGCCCTAGCGCCCCCAGCCGCGACCGCCGCAGGAGACGCCAGGGGCCGCGAGACGATCTCCGGCCACCGTAGACCCGGGCCTGCGGACGGCGAGTAGTGGGTAACTCGCCGTCCGATCAGCACCAGGCCCGAGAGTCGACGGCGCGTAGTGTTCCACGCGCGCCTCAAAGAGTTGTCAGCCAAAGGAAGGGGCCTGCCACGGCCGGTGCCTGCCCGGGGGTGGAGGATAAATTCGAAAGAGTTACCTCGCCCCCGGGCACTCGAGGCAGGGAGGAACAGGGGTGGGTTTTAGTCAGTAAGAGTCTGACACACCCTTCCGCTCCACCCTAGAGCGGAAGAAGTCATTGGATGATTTCCCATCCCCCAAAAAAAAAAAAAAAAAACCATCGCTGTACATTGTTTTTTTATCTGCCATCTCAGACTTTTACTAACTAAAACCCACCCCTGTTCCTTCAGTTGCCTGTGCCAAGAGCCGCGGTAACTCTCTTTCAAATATACTCGCGACCCCGGCAGCATAATTTTGTCAACATGAAAAAATAATACGGAACCCTAAAAAGTCCAACATTATGAAAATTTTATCATGAATTCGCCAATTTCGTGATAGTACCGTTACGCGTTAGTACCAAGCGGTAGTGCCATAGGGGAACAGCAAATTTCGTGATTATCACACACGTATGATAGATAGGTACCTACTTACAATTATATATTTTGTAACACATGAAGATTTGTTTCGTCCGAATTTATTTCTACTGTTTTCGGAGGTCATACCTCCGTCCGTCCGGTCCTGTAACAATCACACGGGACAAATAAATACCTACCTAGACCTCACATATTTTTATTTATGAATTGGCTATGGAACCCTAAAAATATACAAAAGAATACTAAATCGTCCATAGAAGCAGACTTGCCCTATGAATAACAAATAACAATTACCACCCTACATTTTTTATTGAAATACAAATTTGGTGAATTGGTATTTGATGGTGGAGGGATACTTTTCCAGTACAAGCTGACCTCTCATTGTACGGAATTCCAATACAATGTGAGATCAGCTTATACTGGAAATTTATAGCTTGATAATTTTTTTTTGATTTCTGTTTGTCTTTTAAAAAAATGTTGCCCCACACTAGGAATATTCCTGTATCGTGGGTGCGTTCACAAACATGTAAATTCACATACACAAGACACCCAGACCCGGAACAACTATCTGCAGGTCATACAAATATTTGTTCCGTGCGGGGATCGAACCCGCGACACGCAGCGTAGCAGCCGAACGCTCAACCACTGCGCCAACCGTGCCGTCAAAATTATATAGCCATGTGTAGTAATAATAATAACAGATCAGTGTTTTATGGCCTACAGATAGTTGTGTCGGATCTGCGCGTTTGTGAATGTGAAGATTTGTGTTTGTAATCGCACCGTCTCCGATTCAGTTGAAATCCTGGAGTCGGCAACATTATAAAAAAAAAACAATTAGGTACTACATAGATACCTATTTGTTGTATATTGTCAAAACAACAACAAACCTATTTAGGAAACTTTTTATCTTTTTACAAAATTGGACACCCATTTTTCATATTTTTTATCAAAAAAAAAAAAGTGGACACCTGGATTTCGCCTGAGTCGTGAAAGGTGCGTTTACAAACACAAATCTTCACATGCAGAAACACCTGCAACTCCTAACGCAGCAGCCAATCTGACATGTTTGTAATCACTAATACTGTAAGTAGATAGGTAGCTATATACTTACTTCATTACGTTTATCATGTTTTCCAGTTTCTTTGCGCCAACCCTTTCGTTTCGTATTTTTATTACGGTTATTTCCCATTGCACCAACACTATAAGTATAAGTACTACAAGATTTGTATTTTACGTAGTCTTGTTGCGTAATGTGTGCTCTGAGCGCAAGCGACACAGCCCTCCCGTTCGAAAGCCGAAGCGAGACTGAACGGGGGCGTCGGGCGCCAGGGAACAAGCTTCAAGACGGCATAGTTTAGGTGATAGTTTAGGTATTTTATTTTTACTGTGAAAATAATGGTAATTTAAAAATAAAAAAACTTGTAGGACCTGCTTTATACTCGTAGTAAGTTCAGTTAGTATGCAAAGTTTCATGATCTAATTTTAAGCATTTTTTGAATGCTAGCGGTTTATTGTTTTCGGTTTAGAGGTAACTTTGGATTTTTTTTCTATCGAGAAAATTTTATGGAATCGTGTTTTTGAGGTTTATAATACTTAACATTGATCCTCAACCTTGCCATATATTTATTTCAAGATTAATGCTGCAGTATTATCGACATAACGGAGGATCATGCTAGGCCATTTGAGGTAACATAGACTCTTAAGTGTGATTATGTCCATAGGTGGTGTTCATGCTGACAAAGGCGTGCATACTTTTTGTCCAAGTTCCCAACATTGTACTGTCTTTAAAGAACCACAATATAAGTGTTTTACAGCCCACTTTGCTTTCATTTATAACCTTTAGTAAGGTTATCACGGTGCGGGCGCCCCACGTTGGGCGCCAGTGTCACGGTGCGGGACCGGAGTATTGGTGACTCGTAGAGGAGGTCGTAGGAGTGACACGCAGAGGAGGACGTAGAGTAGGAGGACCGTAGATGAGGAGTTGGATGAAGGAATCACACACGACAAGTTAACACGTATATTTTATTATTTACAAAAGTAGGCTTGAATATAAGAAGCACTCATTAAAGTACAAACACATACACTGTGACTTGATACGTAATTAAATTGTAACTCTTGGAAACTGGTAACTGACAGTTGAAGAGTCGAAAAATGATAATGAAGAGCTTCTACTAGCTCGGCTGCAGAATTAGAACTGATTTTTAATATCAAAACAGAGACTTGACAGAGAAAACTAAGTCATTTTGAATTTGAAATTAAAAAAAAGGTAGCAAAGAACGTAATTTTGGAATAGAGGTCAAAAAATAAACAAGGCTTTAACACTGCCTTGTTACAATCTCTTTAACAGGTGGCGGATAACCAATTTACGGGCCGGCCGACTTTGGAGTGCAGACTGATTTTTTGCCACTCTCATAAGAATCTGCCTTTCCCTAACTATGTAGAAAACACTTTCCAATCTAATCGTATGCAACTAAATACCAGTATTTTTACATGGAGCTACTGCCTATCTGTCGTCGACACACCAGTTACTGGGTAATAAAATCATCAGCATCATTTCAGCCGTAAGACTGCCACTGTCGACCATGCTAGACATAGGCCTCCCCCAACTGTTACCACAACGACCGGTCTTGTGTTTCGAAACCATCGCATTACCGCGACCTTCACCAGCGGATGCGTCTTCCGGTACGCGCTCGCCACTCCAGAACTTTTCAGGCCCATCGATCATCTGTTCTGCGAGCAATGTGCCACTGCTACAGCAGTTTGGCGATTCTTCAGACTATGTCGGTAATCTTTGTCGCAGCATAAATATGGATAGTACGGAAACTACGTACAAACGTTCGAAACAGCACACTCACACAGACGCGCGCATCTACGCTAGCCCTAAACGATAGTCGCGGTGCGCGCAGTGTCGAGACGAGTGGTTGTGTTACCTCCTGAGCCACGGACCGTTTTAAAATGAAACGATCGTATTGCGCAGTGTACTGTTGTATGAACTCGGCTTCTTCAAATCCGGGCCAAACATTAACAGTGAAAACCCTAGCTCTCTAATGGAGCGTAGGTAATTATCTCAACAAATAGGCTTAGTTTCCATACTGTCCATATTTATTCTGTGCCTTGGTTCACTTACGGATACCTACTATCAATCCTGATTCGATCACGCAATTAAACTCCGAAGTTAGTTGTTAGTGTTCCGTACCCGAAGGGTCGAAACGGAGCCCTATTGCTGTCACTCAGGTGTCCGTCTGTATGTCCGCTGTCTGTCACAAAATTTTGTTCTGAAGAATTTTTTAACTTCCCATTGACCTATGCACTTGATAATGTTTATTATTACGTATATTTTACTAACAAATACCAATATATTGATAAATCAGATTTTTTGTTTGATAATTCCCATCATTTGGTACGGAACCCTAAATGGGCTAAGTCCGACACGCACTTGGCCGGTTTTTTTACATGATGTAACAACCTACCTGTCGTCTACACACCAGTTACTAGGTAATAGGATACACCTTAGTAAAACTAGTGCCACAGTATGGCATAAAAACATAAAACAAATTAAGTGAAATCTAGCTCAAGGATGTTCGTAAAATCATCTTCAAATTGATCAATGAGTCCCTAACAATAACTTTTTTCATATCTTAACAAAAAGGTCAGATCAGAATGTGATTAAAATTTAAATGAGTCAATTTCTATGCCGCCCTTGTTACGAAAATATTTGTCGCCATGCTGGAACTTATAAAAATCGAATAATATACCACTGCTAAGGGCTTAGGCTAAGAATAAGTTATTACGATATTGACCTCTTGGGATTTAAGACAATCTCGATAAGCTATCTGCCGGTCAAGGTCACATTATTATTGTGGAGATATGACTTTAACTTTCTTGGGAATTAGGTACTATATGGTGGACATCCCACCCTTACGAATTTTTTTTTTTTTTTTTTTTTTTTTTTTTTGGGGGGTGGGAAATCATCCTATGACTTCTTCCGCTCTAGGGTGGAGCGGAAGGGTGTGTCAGACTCTTACTGACTAAAACCCACCCCTGTTCCTCCCTGCCTCGAGTGCCCGGGGGCGAGGTAACTCTTTCGAATTTATCCTCCACCCCCGGGCAGACCCTTACGCATAAAACGTTGTGGGAACTGTGCGTATAGTGGAATTAACTGCCGGAGTCTTGTGTTCCCTGAGAGCTACGACCTGGGGCTCTAAAGTCAAGAGTGAAGTAGCTACTTCTAGGTAACCGTGCTCTATCGTCGACCACATCATCGCTTACCATCAGGTAAGATAGTGGTCACACGGAAGCCTAACATTAAATATAATATCCAATGGTGCCGATTCTGTTGTGCACAAACTAAACTTAATTTAGACTATTGCTATCTTTTTCTCTCTAATAAAACAAGACAGAGACGGACGTAAATTAGAACTGTCAAGTTGAACTAATATTTCCATACAAATTAAGGGTACACGTAAAAGCAAGTCAACTAAAAACACGGTAAGCGCAAGGCGTAAACTAGTTTGAATCTCTAACTTCCGCCTTCCGACCTTTTCTCGCACTGAGTTTTAGTAAAACTGAGCAATTCTCTAATTAACCGACTTCCAAAAAAGAGGAGGTTCTCAATTCGTCTGTATGTTTTTTTTTTTTTTTTTGTATTTATGTTACCCGATTTCTCCGTCAGTTGTGAACCAATTTTCAAAATTCTTTTTTCATCTGAAAGAATATACTCCCGAGGTGGTCCCATATAAATTTTATCGAAATTGCTTTAGCGCTTTTTGAGAAACTGAACAAAAACGGAAAATACGTGTACCTCGATGACGTTTTGGTGTTCTCCAAATGTTTAAATTCCACGTTCCATTATATTGGGGTTTTTAGTTCTGGGGTATAACAACTAAAAAGTGAATAATAAAAAACTTTTTTACAAAAAAAACAACCGACTTCCAAAAAAAAAAATACACTAAAAATTTATAAATAACTTTAATTTCGGAAGTCGGTGTCAAATAGCGAAGAAGTAAAAATACAAACACCGACTTCCGATATTAAAGTTATTTATAAATTTTTAGTGTATTTTATTTTTGGAAGTCGGTTGTTTTTTTTTGTAAAAAAGTTTTTTATTTTAGCTTAGTTATTGAACAAGAGAATCTGCACCAATATCTTTGTTTCCATATTCTGTTGGGAAATCATCAGATAACTTTGCCCGCACTGGGTGGAGCTGGGCGTATCAGTCTCTTACTGACTAAAACCCTCTCGTTTTCCTTCAATTGGCCCTTTACGTTCCAGAGCCACGCAGTTAGTGCCTCATAGCATTGAAAAAGTCTGACGGGGCCTCTACGAATTAGCTTCGGTCTCTCGTACACCTCCCAAGTAGGCCCGGGACCCCAGGGTCCCGCGAAATGTCCAAGACGTAAAAAATAAAAATCAACTACAAAAATCCCTTCATGCGTCGCCTGAAGTATTGGACACAATGACAAATAGCACTATAAAGAGGGTACTCAATCCCTTTCACTTGATTCCACAAACGACGTATTTAGTTCTGAAGTGTGAGAAATAGCCGAGCGTTGAAGTGGGTAAAGGGTACTGATTCACAGAAAACGATAAAACGCTGCGATTTCTATTCATGTATGTAGATGGTTAGGGTTTTGCTGATATACATGGCTTGCATCCTTGCAATATACAATTCGACACCACTTTTTCTGGCGTCGTATTCGTCATTTTTAACCGACTTCGAAAAAGGAGGAGGTACTATGTTCGACTATATGTATGTTTCTCTGTCAGTTGTGGACCGATTTTCAAATGTTGTTGGGGTTTTTTGTTCTGGAGTATAACAACTAAAAAGTGAAAAATAAAAAACTTTTTTACAAAAAAAAACCGACTTCCAAAAAAGAAAATACCTACCGAAAAAATAAAAAAAATACTTTAATTTCGAAAGTCGGTGTCAAATAACGAAGAAATAAAATACAAATACCGACTTCCGAAATTAAAGTTATTTTTTAATTTTTAGTGTAGGCATTTTCTTTTTTGGAACTTTTTTTTTTGTAAAAGAGTTTTTTCTTGACGATATTTCGCCACCTGTGTCTATCCTTGGCATTGTGAAGCGCTTCGTGGAATTTTGTGTTGGGATGAGTGAATTTGGTAGGTAAGACCATCTAAGTGGGCTGGCTCTAGTTCAGAATAGAAAAACATGCCACAAAAGGCAGGATGCACATATTCCACTACGGAATAAACAAAGCTTTTAATGATAATTAAATGAGTAGTCAACCGTGAAAAAGATATTACCCAAATAACTTTTTGTCTAGTGTGATACGGTTTGAGTAAAAAAGGTATTTTGGCCAAGTCATTTGGAACGTCGAATAGACAAAAAGGAATAGAGACAATTATGCCCGAATTTATTAACAGTAGCGTAGCGTAATCAGGCTATAATGTTCCCGCTGCTGGAAACACAGGCTGGCTGTCTATGAGAGGGTGTGGGCCGTAATCCACCACGCGGGCCCAATGCGGGTTGGTACGAGTACATGTCTTCGAAATTTAGGTTCTTGGACATGCCAGATGTTTTCCTTCACCGTTTTGCGAGCAGTGGTGTTTAAACAAATTATAGGTAGCGCCTACCTGGGTCCTAACTCACGACCTTTACCTTGTAATTCGTGGCCATTACCACTGGGCCACCACCTAAATTAATTCATAAACATTTTTTCACTATTTGAATGAACATGAACACAATGAACACTCGACGCTTAGCTGAGCATTGAAAATCCAACAGTGCAATTTAATTTAGTGTTATTGTAAACGGGAATTAGTTTTTCAGTGACTTCGTAGCTTCAGTGAAGAAAATTTGAAGTACTGAAATGCATTCAAACTCAGCATTTAAAAAATTTAATAGTTTCAAAAAACACGACAGCAAAAAAAATTGTTTTTGTTTTCTTTTTCTATATTTATGTGAGTTACATTTTTGGAATCACTGCTTTGAGATCTTTATGTTAATACGTACATACTCACTAACCTAATGGCAGTTGCCATTTTCAGTTTTTTTTTTGTTATTCAATATTCATACAGCCTTTGTCACCTCATTTGTTGAAACCCATCCAGCCGTTTAGACTACAGGATGTGCCAAAGAAATAGACATACATACAAACTCACTAAAAACATTACCCTCCTTCTGAGGCAGTCGGGTAAACTAATTTCCTATTCTCCACGACACTGTAATAAGCCTTTATTCAACGCCAAAGAGACTGTGGCTGACCTTACTGAACAAGTGTAACAAAGAGCCAATGAGTATCAAAAGTAGATTACTTTTATTTCCGTGACACAAACTTGGACAGCAAAAGTTTCTACTCCTTTGTGGTCGTGATTAAGAGAGACACTTTATTTGAAGTTTATTAGTTACTTATAGATACTTCTGTGATTTAGAGAGCTCGTTAAGGCTTTAGTTTTGATTTACTTAGTAATAAGCCTTAAGATGAATATGGGCAAGACGATGGTTATGGAAAACATTTTCAACGATTCAAATCCTCAAGTTAAGGTGGAAGCTCCAGGGTAGCCCGCGAAATTCAAATTTTCTTAAGTTTTTTGCAATTTGCAGGTCAGTGTCAGGTTGTATCTTGGTCAAAATTTAATTCGCAGCCGTAGCAAATATGTATTTATAGAATTATAATCATTAAAATCATCAATACCACTTTCTCAGTTAGAATTGATGCCAAATGTAAGTATTTGATCATGACATTTGGCATCAATTCTAACTATCTAAAGAGAGAGGTATTGATGGTTTTTAAAAATAATAATAAACATTTATTTCAGACCAGGTCCATATCTTGTTAGTAACAATGTACTTAAGAGCTAATGTTAGTATTGCCAATAAAATTATTTTACGGCATGAAGCCGCACCCACCTTTGCAGCATGGGGGACTCCCATGATATTTCATGGCTCCAATTTTACTTTAATGGAAAGCGACAAATAAAGCGATTAATTTCATCAAATCCTCGAGTGCTACATAACTTTCTCGTAGGACTACGGAATAAACTACGAATAACCAAGCGCGTAGCACCGTAGCAACCAAATACTGGAGCATTTAACTAAAACATATAACCACACGATAACTTAACAAATAACGCTTTAGTTGCAACATAAATACTTGTAAGACGAATAAACGCTAACTTTCATAAAATTACATCAAAACATCGTGTGCTACGAAGCGTAGATTTCTCGTAGCGCTCGTAGAGCCTTCGTAGCCAGTTGCTACGACCTTTGGAATTGAGTTCTGAGATTTAATCTATATTAATTCAGTTACGAGAATATCAACATATAAACCTTAATGGAATATAAATTGGTTATTAACTATTTGATTATATTAAATTAGGTAGTAGACACATTACAGGTACATTTTTAACCGACGAAAAAAAAGGAGGAGGTTCTCAATTCGACCGTATATATGTTTTTTTTTTTTTTTTTTTTTTTTTGTGTATGTTCAGCCCTCACTCCGTCATTTCTGAACCGATTTTGATTATTCTTTTTTTGTTAGATAGGGTATACCTCAAGGGTGGTCCCATGTCAAGGAAATCAGGATCTGACAATGGAATCCTGATAAAATTGAGAGAAAACCTCGAAAATTGTGGGCACGTTTGGCGTTTCTGTATGTATGTTCGGCCCTCACTCCGTTATTTATGAACCGATTTTGATGATTCTTTTTTTCTTAGATAGGGTATACCTCAAGGATTGTCCCATGTCAAGGATATCAGGATTTGCTGATGGGATCCTGAAAAAATTGAAAGAGAACCTCGAAAATTGGGCACGAATATTGTTTCTGTTTACTTTTCATAACTGAATCAGGTATTTGTATTTAGGAACCATCACATCATGAAACTGAGCTGATGATGGAAACCATACCTTTCCTAAACAATAGAAGTCAGATATAAAAACTGGTTTTAGTGACAAATACCACTTAATATGCTTTGACGAAAAGACGTCTTTACAATATTGGAGGTAACCTCAACTGGTCAATATCCTGGGAACTTCATGGAAGGATTGTTATATCATCAGCTCAGTGGCAAGAATGATGTAGAATTAGAAATTAGCCTCAGAGTATTAAAAGATGATGCGAGCCACAAAAAATCATGAAATAAAAAACTTTTTAACAAAAAAATTAACCGACGAAAAAGAACTAAAAAGCAAAAAATAAATAAACCTTTTAAGTCTTGAGTAATGAGCTTATTTACCTACATAAAATATCAAATTTTATAAAAACTAATTTTGAGTCGGCGCCAATTAATAAAATGATTAATTACCTACTTACAGCCCTCTTCATTTGTAAGTACTTATAAAATTTAGATATTTAATAATCAGATTGTTGTTTGGCGCCGACTCAAAATTAGTTTTTATAAAATTTGATATTTTATGTAGGTAAATAAGCTCATTACTCAAGACTTAAAAGGTTTATTTATTTTTTGCTTTTTAGTTCTTTTTCGTCGGTTAATTTTTTTGTTAAAAAGTTTTTTTAAAGACCTTATTTTGACGCGATGTCCAGAGGCAAAAATAACGAACATAAATGGTGATAAAACGCGTGCCTGTCAATAATAATAATAAAAAAAAAACTTTTATACCATACTAGCACTATGCCCGCGGCTTCGCTCCCGTGACCTATCTCGCGGGAACTGTTATTTTTCCCGGGATAAAAAGTATGACTATGTTACTCGCTGATAATTTAGTTTTCTTTCGGTGAAAAACTGGTTAAGATCAGTCTAGTTCGGAGCTAATTCGGTACAAACAAAAAAATATTTCCTCTTTATAATATTATTAATTAATTAGTATAGACTAGCTGACCCGGCGAATTTTGTACCGCCTCAGAAGAATCAATAAAAAAAAGAGTTTTAAACACAACATGTATGAAATAAAAAACTTTTTTACAAAAAAATAGAACCGACTTCCAAAAAAAGTGCAAAATAACTTTAATTTCGGAAGTCGGTGTTCCTGTTTTGTGTCTTCGTTTTTTGACACCGACTTCCGAAATTAAAGTTATTTTGCACTTTTTTTGGAAGTCGGTTCTATTTTTTTGTAAAAAAGTTTTTTATTTTTCACATTTTAGTTGTGGCTCCCCATTAAATTGTGTTAATAATTCATAGACATACGATAGCAGCAATCGCGGTTGATTTGCTGTCAATTTTTGAAGAGTTCCGTTGTCTGTCTCCGAAGCCCATCATTAGATCTTTTTGAAATTTAAATGGGACCATTTCGGAATAAACCCCTTTCGATCAAAAAAAGAATTTTGCAAATCGGTCAATATATGACGGAGTTATGCCCGAACATACATAAAAAAAAAAAAAAAAAAAAAAATACAAACATCCGAATTGATAACCTCCTCCTTTTTCGAAGTCGGTTAAAAATTAATTTTCATCATATTTTTTTTTGTGAAGTTTTCGGTGATTTAATAATAATTCCGCTTTCGGAGCGAAGAGAAATTCAACAAATCAAAATCGTTAATTATTCTAGCCGTACTCCAGTTATAAATGGTGTAACTAATCCAACTTTGTTTTATATATGAAAGTGAATCAGTGAATGAATTAAATGGAGAATGTTATTAGTAGTAAATTGATCGCATTAAATAGTGAAGTACCGGACAACAGACAAAATAGAAAATCTTTTATTCGCGATGCACCAGTGCATCGCCGGAACCTCTGAGGTTCAAAGTTTTTCATCCGTTTAGATATTCTTCCATATTAAACAAAACAGAACTGTATTTTACTAATAATTTTACAGCTCCAGTGTCCAAAATACTCTACAAATCTAGAAATAGAACAGTTACTGGGTCTATCACAAGTCAGTCGTAGCGACGCAAGAAATAATCTCAGTAGGTCACAGAGATATTTATCTATGTGTAATCGACTTCTTTCTTTTGTCCTAGTTTTTATTTAAAGTACAACTTTATCTCGGACTTGTTGTTTTAGCTAATTGCAGTTTTCTCGAATTTCATCTGAGGATTAAAAACAGTTAGTTCCTACTAATCTACGGGGAGCTCGTTAAAGCTCGCTAAAGTAATAACAGCCGCACGGGTCGATCCATCAGGTAAAGCTACGCTTGCCGGGGTTGGTCCATGGATGGGTGACCATCTTTACATGCCGAGACTCCTCCGTGCCTCGGAAAGAACGTTAAGCCGTTGGTCCCGGCTGTCAATCGTAGTTCTTTGACAGTCGTTACGGGTCGAAATTCGACAACCAGTCTTACCAAGGGGTATCGTATTAATCAGTTACTGGGTTGTGGAGGTCAGATAGGCAGTCACTCCATGTAAAATACTGGTATTCAGCTGCATCCGTTTAGACTGCAAGCCGACCCCAAGATAGTTGGGAAAATGCTAGGCAGATTGAGTACCTACTAATCTATATATAGAATAGAATATAATAAAACTTGTACACCAAAACAGTTAATAAACTACCGGTCGGAAATCGGATTAGTAACACCATTTATAACTCAAGAATCGCAGCATCGTTTTTTTTATGATGTTTAATTTGTTGGATATCTCTTCGCCCCGACTAGCAGAATAACTATTAAAACATCTGAAAAATTCACGAAGAAAAATGTATGAATCTAAATCATTTTCTCATACGTTTTGTATGAAACGTCTTTTTTGTTTATTGACTTTGATTTTGGCAGTACGAAGTTCGCCAGTTAGTATCTATACAGTGTTTTAAAGAAATTGCGTGCCATAACTGAACCTACCCTTAGGTAGGTTCAGTATCGATAAAAGAACACAGAAAAAAAAAAAACATGCTATTTTAAGTTTGTAGGTACCTAATAAATTAGGTCGATCTTGCAAATTTTATTTATTGTTTTTTTTTTTTTTTTTCCTTGGTTCCTTTTTCGATCCTGAACTTACCCCAAAGCTAGCACGCAATTTCTTTAACACCCTGTATATGAAAGTATGTATGTTTATTAATCGATTAGGCATTTAAAGCTGCATGGTTTGTGGAACATGTACCTATACCATGGCATACATGCCATGACAGATATAAAGTATATCTTATAGGATAATTTTTATCTCGGTTGAAAGTTCCCGTGAGCGGAAAAAAACCACTCGTATCAAGAGTTTGATCCCAGGGATTGAAAGAAAGCCAAGGTAGGTAGGTACTCTCAAAGGTTAAGAATTCCTTTAACAAATTGATGGGCCCTTCAACTTCCCTAGCTTTTTAATTTTAGCTATATTTTCTGTATGGTAGATTTTGGGAAACAATTAAAAACCGTTTAAATAAATAATGATAATGAAAAAGGATTTATGAATAATTACAAACTAGAAATATACATTTTGCCACATCATAGCATTATTAAGGGTTATTAGAGCTCATATAAAACTTTGGAATATGTTTGAAATTTTGATCTGACTACCAAAAGTTAAGAAAAATACTAAGAAACTTTTCTGAAACTACTAAAAACTAATAAATGCTATCTTTTTTTTACTTTGATAGCCTCGCATTTGACCACCATTTCACCCGATGATAAGCGGTGATGTCGTCGATTTTTGCATCAAACGTCGTAGGTGGCGGATTTGAATTTATGTATTAGCTCGCATGTTTTTCAACGGATTCGCCTCTAACATGCATCACACGATAGCTTATTTTAAGGGTGAAAAAAATTGGATCTAATCCCCTTCTTCACTTAAGGTCTTCAACTACAATTTAGTTAATGAGGGGTGTTCTCACACAAGTTGCCATTATGATAGTCACCAGCCAGTAAAACAGCCAATCTCAACAATAAGGCAAACAAAGAGTCTTCACAAATTGCTTCCTTATTGCAAGAGAAAATTATGTTACGAAACCTACCCCAAGCAAGACACATATATACGCCATAAATTCAGGGGTAGCCAACATTTTCATCCGGCATTTCGCTATACCCCTCGCAAATGTCAGAGTCAGAGCTCGCCCATTTTCACCCAACACACCTCATATTAAAACTATGCAGATCCCTCTAAATTATTTCTTCGACCTTGTGGTGTTGGCTTTTTCTCTGAGGATTTTTAGCAAAAAAAATAGTGAAAAATTTAGCTCGTTTTGTTTAATTAAAAATAGTTTGACTGGGGTCGCAATATTGGCAAAAACGCGAAAGTTTCTTTTGGTAATTTTTATTCACTGCTTAGATTTTAATAAAGTGGCCAAAAGAGATAACTTGGTGGTTAAAATCTACTAAATAAAACCTAAGTCTTTAATCGAGAGATAATACATTAATAAAATAGTATAAATCAAACTCACTTTTCGCGGCTGTTTGTGTTTTCATTGATAGAAAGAACGATAAACGAGATTCGATTGTGTGTGTGGTGGATCGATAGTATAAAAAAAATAAGTATGTGATTAGTTTAAACACTGATTAGCGTTTTCTTAAATCAAAATTTTCTTTTGAGATCTTAAATTTAGAATCCGCTAATCAGTATTTAAACTAAGCTAGGTTAGAATGGCTGTTAATGAAAATGGTTTAGTAGATATACCTAGGACCTATTCGTAAAATTGCTTACGGCGAAAAAAAAGGACCTGTTCTCGGAATGGCTTATTCAAGAAAATATAGCACGGAACAGAACGGATTTTCGACAATTGCTATCGTCACGCTATGGCTGATAGAATGTCACTAGTCTACAGCCCAAGGTCTACAGGTAGAGCCTGTAGACCTTTCGAAGTATTTTTACGTTGTTAAAACAGGACTCAAAAATGTTTCGTATCCAAAGTAGTAAGCAAAAGTGTCAAAAACGGCCGTTTTTGACACTTTATACTCTTTGTAACAAACGCAACGTAGAATTCTTTATTATTTATTTTCTATGCTATGCTACGATTTCTTATTCAATGAGGGCGTCACTTGGCGGGTAGTCCGTGTAACGCACACTCCCGTTGAGACCCTTAACTCTCAACGGGAGTGTGCGTTACAATTACTCCGCCAAGTTATTCAAACAGAAAAAAAATCGCCAAAAAAATTGTCGGAATTTCTCAAAATCGAAGGGAACTAACCAAAAATCTGAATTTCCTTAGGGACTGTTTTTGTGAAACCGCACATGTCTCTCCCGACGTGTTCCCAAATGTTTTGGTATACGGTTGTCATTGATAAATTGAATTGCCGAGGTATTCTAGATCTGTATAGATTGGAGTGTCTCTTGGTTTGGTTTCGTTTGACAAGTAGGTACTGATTGTTGGTGTTGTGTTAGATGTTTCACAAGATAGTCAAAAATTTAATTTTATTATGTTTGATTTTAGGTTTGTACTCGCCTCTGCTGTCCGTCCGTCCATCAGCAGGCTGTATCTAATGAACCGGTGTAGGTAAAGCGTGGAAATTTTCTGAGTATATTTTTGTCGCCGTTTTAACAAAAAAAAAAATTGCATAGTATTAAAAATGAAAAAGACCGCGAAAAGATCATGTTTATGAATGGAAGCCTTTTTTTTACGGAACACTTCGTGTCCGAGAACGACTCGATCTTGGCCGGTTTTTTTTTTTCAATTACTGATAGCCTCGCGTTTGACAACTACATATCCTACCTGAATTATAAGATTAGTTATTAAAGCGATGATGGAGTTATAAAATCCGACTTTGTAAAGAAATTATTCTTCCACCGGCTAGCGTCAAAGATAATTTATGGCATGAGACCCTATTTACCTATCTTCGGGTTTATTGCATGTGATTTGTCTGTAGTAAATAAGAGTCCTTTGATTTGGTCTTCACATATATCACATTTATTGTCAACACTGCATAACACCAGATAGCACTCAGTACACAGAAAATTGTATGTTGAACTTACAATTTATGATGAATCACTTTTACCCTATCGTTCGAAGATCGAAGATTAAAGGTCCAGTGAGGAGATCCACAAGCAGTATCCAAGCCGTGGTCATCTAACCCTGGTCATCTCTAGACACGTGGACGCTTGTGTTCCAAACCTTTTGCTAAGACCGCATTGTTCTTCCAAAAATAAAGTGAAGTTTATGTTCCGACCATTTTTATATTGTTCTTTCTTATGAAACTAAATGTAAAGTAGGAACCCTGCCAACAAGAGAAAGATTCGGTGAGACTCATAAAGGCCACGCTTGATTTAGCATCATTACAGAAAATCCCAAAAAAAGCTACTTACAGCGTCCTACATCCCAATGCTTAACACATTTGAACTTAACTCTGGTTCCAGCTGCCCTTTGACACATCATTAAATGCTTTTAAGAACTTTTTTTCCAATTAATAAAATTTAAGAGGCAGACTCGCTCCAGATCAAGTTGGAAAAAAAAACGTCAAAGTCTATCTGTCATTCTGTCAACTTGCAAAATAACGCTTCATTCCACGAACTAAATTTATTCAATTTTTAAGTGTTACAACTTCAGAAGGGAAGTTAGAAAAAAATATTATCTATTAGAGTACCATCGCATGTCCTCTACCCGCGGTGGTAGTTGTTGCAATATGTAGTTATTCGCCAGCTAGATAGATGGCACCACCGGAAAAAATAGAAGTCGCTATGGTTTTGTTACCGCGAGTAGGTAGGTTATAAGTTTCCTGCAGCACGGGAGTAAATGGAGCCTTGGAGTAAATGTAAATGAGAGTGCAGAAACAATACGCAACCTAGTTGACTCTTACTTCCCCTCATTTCAGTCAAAAGATATCTACTGCTGGACGTAGGTGGGCCTCCCCCAAGTGTCGCCACAAAGACCAGTCCTGTGCGTCTCGCATCTATTGGATTCCCGCGGCTTTCACCAGGTCATCAGTCCATCTTATGCGAGGCCTTCTAACACTGTCTTCCGGTACGCGGTCGCCTCTCCAGAACCTATCGGCCACATCAACCATCTTTTCTGCGAGCAATGTGCCCTGCCCACTGCCACTTACTTATTTTCGAATATTCGTTGTTTCGAATATAATTAAAAATTAAATGTAACCGAACCATTAAGACGATTTGTAATAAAGGCATTTTTATGAACCGACTTCGAAAAAAGGAGGAAGTTCATGTTCGACTGTATGTATATTTTTTTTTTACCTAACACAGACACCAGCTTCTCACATATTTTAGATGTAAACTGTGTTATTCTATTATCTCCTTTGTATACATCTTTTTGTTTGTCTTTTATACTAAGCATTGTTGTCTATTTCGAGGGTCTGGCGCTGTATGCCGAGATACGGGAGTCGTCCTAATTCGGCTACAGATACCCCATGTTGTATAATCTTAAGTACTAACTGTAACCAAAATTAGCTGATTACTCTATAGCTAGCCAAACGGATGTTGGCTAGAATTATTTGCGATGATTATAGTATCTCAATTGACTAACAAAATGCATATAAATTATCAGACACAGCTGTCAGACGTACATTCTTGTTCCAACCGTCGAGCCTGACATCTGCTTAAATGTAATACTGAGTGTAAGTAATGTTTTTATTTGATATGTTTGATTAAGTTGAACTATAAACCTAAGAATATCCTTGTTTCAACAACAACAGTATTTTAGACTTCTTTATAGTCATGGAATTCACATCATCGTCGACAGAAGTACATCTTGTCTGGTGTCGGTGCTATAGGGTCACGCGGTGGTGGGGCGTGATGACCTTTTCCCCATAGTGGAAACCGATCTGGTGACTTGATATTCCAAGCCATTGCATTATTTTAGGTGAGAAAAGAAGTTGTACTTTCCTGCTTCCATTCACGCTTCCGTCTAAGTAATAATAATAATAATAATCTTTAATAATCTTTATTGAACTAAAGCCTAAAAACTATTACAATGGTATAGTAGAAGTACATACATTGAGAGGCTTATGCTAGATAGTAATACATTGAAACCCTGACCTCTAAACTAGGTTAGTACCTGTATCTTAGAAGATCAGTGTCACTCCGCAACAATGTTACAAGCCAGTTGTTTTACAGCTCTAGGACAACTAGGTACTAAAATAAAAACATCGCAAAAATAAAAATGAGAGTTATACTATTACAAATCAAAAACAGTGAGTGAATGCCGTTAATGTGTGGTAAAGGTGTGTATGTGTGTGTATGTGTGTGTGTGTGTATGTATGTAAGTGTGCGTGTATGAATGTGAGTGTGCGTTAGTGCATTTGTGATTAAGGAAAAAAAAATAGAATTAGTTTTATATTTAACTTTAAAGATTGCCTAAAAGAAGATCCTCTATTTGTTGATGAGTCAGTGTTAATAGATAATTATGTAACATTTTTTTGCATTGATATTTTGATTTTGTGGATAATTTCAATACTTTGTTTAAAGTGTTATACAATTTTGTGCTCGTGATGTAATACTGGCGCCTGGCAAACATTGTTCTGTGATATTCTTGTAGTTGAGTTATATGGGAACACTATAAATATATATATCTATTAATGTGTACTTCCATGCTTTGTTCATGGTATGTTGTACTCCGTGAGAGATTATGGTTACATACTTACAATAAAATACGTCAAAGGGAGGCGTCATTACGTCATTCGCGTGATAGGTACTTTGCTGAAAACCAGCGCTGTTGACGATAAGTTCGCCTGAAGTCGCAGTATTTTTGGTGAGCAACGACCTGTTCTTGCACGGATGCGACGCACAGCTCAATTTGTTCGTGTTTGTTAAGAGATTAGTCTAGTGGTTTTTCCACGTTCACCAACTGTTTTTTTTGTGTTTCGTTTTGATGGTCTGTTTGTTGTCATTTGCCAGTGTCGCAGTACAGATTGCATAGTATTAAGCAATGTATGTATTGTCTTCATTGACTTATAAATCATAATTGTCTTTGGTTGTTGGCAGACTCTGACATTAGGCAATGAACAGAAGACTTACATTGATTGAATACGAGGCTTTTAGCATTCATGTATGTTTACGTTATTTAATCCATTTTTCTGTAATGTGCGTTAAATCTGTGCAGAATAAATTATTTTTCTTTCTTTTCTTCTTTCTTTCTTTGTTTTGACTGATCTTTTTTTCAGACCTTGACAATAGGGTAGTTTCCTAAAAAAATCTAATTAGTCCCTCATTTAGATTATGAAGAAATAATAAAAATAAATTTGATAAAAAGATTAAATGACATGATAATTGACATGATCATGACATGAACATTAGATACAATGGTACATTGTTGAAAACAAAAAAATATCAAAAAAAAAATTGGATAAACATTCCATTAAATTAAATTAGCTTTGTAAAAGTAAATTAAAATTTAATTAGAATTTTTGTAAAGTTAAATTAGATTAGAATTCTAAAATTTTCATAGGTAAATACCAAATATTCTTTCAGAATACCTAACCTACTTTTACATTGCCTACGTGACTTGCAAAAAAGTTTATCAAAACAGTTCCTTAACTCTCTTTCGAATTTGCAAGTTTTGTAAGCCATTTTATCGATTGGAACATGTTCACCATAATATATTCTTCGCCTCCCTGGAGTCATGTTTATTGATTTGACTACTTACGTATAACAGTCGTTTTGTCTAGACATACATATTCAGTTTCAGAGGTCACAGACATGCTCAAGGACAAAAAAGCTACAAGTTTTTATTTGACAGATAGCCTGGCGTCGCTTTTAATTTGAATATATTAGGTTTTCTTAAGTAGAAGTGTTTCTGTATTAGGTGGGTGTTTCTGTTGGTTTTACTTATTTAGTTTGGTTTTTCCCCGACTAATCCAGAAGGAGGGTATTGATGTTACATATAAATTGAGCTATTTCTGTTCTTCTCGACACTTCGTTTTATTATTTTCGTCAAAATATTTTTCTCCTTACATTTTAAATGTTGAGGAACGTTTTCCTCAAACTATGTTTCCGTGTCGTAAAGAACCGACTTCCAAAAAAAAACAAAAAAAAAGTGTAAAATAATAACTTTAATTTCGGTAGTCGGTGCTACTAGTTTTGTTTCTTCGTTTTTTGACACTGACTTCCGAAATTAAAGTTATTTTACTTTTTTTGGAAGTCGGTTCTATTTTTTGTAAAAATGTTTTTCATTTTTCACTTTTTAGTTGTGGTTCCCCATTAAATTGTGTAAACAATACATAGACAAACGATCGCAGTAATCGCGAGTCATTTGCTGTTCGTAATTGAAGACTTCCACTGTCTATCTCCGAAGATCCTCATCAGATCCTAAAGTATTATTATACTAAAACCTTCCTTGAAAAATATGCATTTGAATAATGAAAACCCCATCCAAATCGGATCAGTAGTTTTCGAGAAAATCGCAAAGAAACAAGCATACATACATACGGGTCGAATACGGAACCTCCTTATTAACCGACTTCAACAAGAAGGAGGTTATCAAATGTATGTTAAAAAAAAAAAAATGTTCGGGCATAACTCCGTCATATATTGACGGATTTGCAATTTTTTTTTTGTTCGAAAGGTATTTGTTCCGAAATGGTACCATTTAAATTTCATATAGATCTGATGATGGGTTCCGGAGACAGACAACAGAACTCTTCAAAAATTGACAGCAAATCAACCGCGATTGTTGCGATCGTATGTCTATGAATTGTTTACACAGTTTAATGGGGAACTACAACTAAAAAGAGAAAAATAAAAAACGTTTTTTACAAAAAATAGAATCAAAAAAAGTGCAAAATAACTTTAATTTCGGAAGTCGGTGTCAAAAAACGAAGACACAAAACCAGAAACACCATTTTTCACACATACATTTTTGGAAGTCGGTTTTATTTTTTTGTAAAAACGTTTTTTATTTGAAGTCTGTTAAAAACAAGGGGAATGTGCGCCCAAAAATATTGAGTAGCCAATCTATCAAAACATTGTGTAGACAGCAACGTGAAAGTCTATCAATCATCCTAACACGATCAATGAAACAAGATCTGACATTAAAAAAACAAACCACTAAATTTTTTGCAAAAATAAAGTTGAAATGTAAACCAACTGAAGACGGCCACAATAAAGAATTCATTTCTTTTACCACTGGATAAGGCGACAAATATCCTATTCCCAAAAAGATAAGGAAAGATTCGTAAAGAAATGCCGGTACCTACCAGGAAAAAATATTTTGCCATTCGGAGGGTATTGCCCTGGTTATGCTAGCCAAAAGTGGTTGACAAATAAATAAGAGTCACATACACGGTTCGTCTGAGAGGATGACTGACATAAGTCAGAAGTAATTGACAAAATATACGAAATGGAGACGCAAGCTGTTGTCAGAGGGATGATATTGGCTATCTGTCTTATACAAACTCTTATAAGTCGCGTTTAATAACACATACTGAGGAAAATATGAATCCACCATCGTATTGGAAATGTGGTTAGTACGTACGACGAATTGAGTATAGGATAGGAATGCACATGTTACCGTTTAATTGCAAACACAGTTAGTTTATGAAAAATCACGTAAAATTGTAAACTATTTATTTTCATAAAGACTCCGAAACATTGTAAATTATCGAATTTGGATGAAATTTATTGTATATGAAATGATCTATTCATAATTTATTGAGAGTTACCAGTCTCGCAAGATTGTTTTCATGTGCCTTGGTGGGGGCTGCTGCACGAACAGTGGGCGCTGTCGCACGACCGGCCTGCCTATATATTTAATTGTGGAGGGGGCTTGCCGCCGTACTTTTCCACACTAGTGCAAAATACGCTACATTGCAAGGCTAAAAGCGGTAGGGGTAGGAACGGGATTTCGAGTAAGTTTGTTGAAAAATAAATCAGCAACGTCCATACTACCTTGAATACACCGGTTCTCGTCCGATCACCGAAGTTAAGCAACATCGGGCGCGGTCAGTACTTGGATGGGTGTTGAAAAATAATTTACTCTAAGTAACATGGGGCTAACATTCGTGATGCGGAAAACATAGGTAGGTACATCAATTCAAAAAATTAGTTAAAGAGCATTAAGTACCTTTCTATCATATCGTACTGATGTATGTATATTATAGGTCATCATTCTCCTGCCCTTATCCCCATTTATTTGGGGTCGGCGCAACATGTCTTTTTCTTCCATACTCCTCTATTAGTCGTCATCTCTGTAGTCACCCCTTTTTTACCCATATCCTCTTTCACACAGTCCAACCATCGTTTCTTTGGCCTTCCCCTACTCTTATAGCCATCCACATCGATACACAAGACTTTCCTCACGACATTTTCTTCATTCCTCCGCATCACATGCCCATACCACGACAACCGATTTCCACATATGTATATTATAGGTACCGTATGTATATATTTTATTTATTTTTATACATTTGAATTTATTTATTGTAAATTAGGTATACACTTTATTAGATAATGTTAGAATTAGTTAGGTAATATAGTCTGTTTTTTGTTTTTGAAGTGCCTTATCTATTAATACACACGTTGGTTACGTCTCTTATCCAACTTTCCTCTCGTAGGTTAGCTGAGAAATTTCTTTTGAAATAAGCAGCACCTTTGTGCTCATCTAACTGTATGTGTTCTTTTCTCTTGTATGTGTTTTGTGTGTACATTATAAACAAATAAATGGGACAGGGCCTGGGAGATGATGATGATGCTGCCCCATTACTGTTAAGCACTTTTCTCTATTTACTGCGATTTTCGTTCATCCTTTAAAAAGCTCATATCACAGTGAAAAGGATACCCATGCCCTAATGGGCGCATAAAAAAACTAACTCCTCGTTCGACACGCCCAACTGTGCTCGAGGGTAGCCTTAATGGCATAAGGTTTTTAGATGACCGTTATCCTAAGGGAGCACTTACCATTTAAAGTAGTTACTCTAAAAATGAAGTACACCTGGTATGGTGAAACGTTTCAAATAGTATTCTCTTTAGGTTAGTATAGTTTCCTCTGTAGATTCTATTCTATTCCATATTTTTAAATGGCAAGCAAAGCCGATGTCGACAATTTTTTTTTTTTTTAAATGTTGCCCCACACTAGGAATTACTCCTGTATCGTGGGTGCGTTCACAAACATTTAAACTCACATACACAAGACACCCAGACCCGGAACAACTAACTGTAGGCCATACAAATATTTGTTCCGTGCGGGGATCGAACCCGCGACACGCAGCGCAACAGCCGAACGCTCAACCACTACGCCAACCGTGCCGTAAATTAGCAAGTACTCGTATGTGTGTAATTTAAAAAAACAGGAACTGTAGACAAAAACTAAATTCTTCGATTAATATAATAATAATAACCAAAAATTATTTGAGAATCATTTTTCCATATTTGTTAGTAACAGTATAAACTTATAAACTAGTGTTAGTAACATTTATTCAAATCGTGAGGCACACCGATCCCGGGAATGTCTACTTGACTGTGTGCAGTCGTATCCACCGCCCCAAGATCGCAAGACCCACCTACCTGGCAACGTTCTAAGAATGGTGTTGGGGCTGGCGCGAACACGGCGTAGCAGAGATGCGCACCTTTTGCGCATGATGGCCGAAAAACTATCAACGTCCGCGTCGCCAAACATGCCGGGCGCGCTACAAACGAACGTGTTGTTATATTGTGTGCGCAGGCCACTATATGCCCTCTGCGTAAAGTTCACCCACAGGCTGCACGTGTAAAAGGATTGGCAATAGGCTTTGAAAAGCGTCACCTTAACCTGAGCCGTACAACGTGCAAACCAGTGGGCCAACATCCCACATCGAACAGCCAGCGACCTGCGCTCCCGCTCTACATCATGGTTATCTTACAAATCATCTGAGACCCAATGACCCAGATATTTAAAATTAGCAACTATATTAGAGGTCTGCCGCACAGTATTACTGGTGGAGTTGTGCTATAGCATTTACTGCCTGCCTTAAGTATCATGAATTCGCTCTTTGGTGAAATACATATAGTTGACACTTGTTGGCTTAGTACGGGACTGAATATACAAAAAAAAATAGATCCTACATATTATTACCTATAAATAAATGCGCAAGTTTGTAAGATTGTATGATTGTGTTCAATGAAATTTTGCACAGAGATAGATTGAAGCTTGGAATAGCATATAGGCTATAATTTCTAGTGGGGAAATTACTAATTCCACGCGGGTGAAGCTGCTGGCAGAAGCAAGTCGATTAGATAAATCAATTCGTCAAGTTTATTTACCCTTTAAATTGTGTATGATTGATACTCGAAATAGACTAAATAATAATTATGTAGACCAATGTTTTCAAACAAAATAATTCACAGAAAAAGTTGTTTACTTTGATGGCCTTAATTATATTCTGACAACGAGCTCACGCGAACGTCAATCATTGTACGATAATAATCTACCTAGCCACATTTTTATAACACTATAAATGATAATGATAATGATGAGTGTTTAGCATTAACACTATACTTCATTCACTCTATTCACTTTCGTCCTATGTACTATCTTTTTTAGGGTTCCGTACCCGAAGGGTCCAAACGGAACCCTATTGCTGTTACTGATGTGTCCCTCTGTGCATCGTCTGTCACACAGGTTTTACAGCCAAACGATTAGAGCTACAGTCACACAAATTATCACAGTATAAGCATCTTGTTGACTCTAAACCATACCAATAGTCAAAAATACATTTGGTACGGAACCTTAAATGTGCCAAGTCCGACACGCACTTGGCCTGTTTTTTTTTAAGGTGGAAAATCATCAAATTACTTCTCCCGCTCTAGGTCGAGCCTACTAGGGACTGCCCGACTCTTTTACTGACTAAAACCCACCCGTGTTTGTAGTAACCCTTTGCGTTCCAGGTAGGGTAGCCAACCGTACTCTAAAATAGAGTATTGTACTCTATTTTATATACTCTATAATCTGAAATACTAATAGAGTACGCTAAAATACTCTTTTTCTCACAACGTTTACTATACTAATACCAGTCATGTATACCCATTGTCATAACCTAAAAATAATAATAATAATAATATTCCACAACTATCACACAACGCCATCTAGTCCCAAGCTAAGCAGAGCTTGTGTTATGGGTACTAGACAACTGATAAACATACTTATATATTTCTAAATACATACATATTATAGATAAATTACACCCAGACACAGAACAAATGATCGTGCTCATTACACAAACATTTGTCCTGGGCGGGAATCGAACCCACGACCTCCGGCATAGCAGTCAGGGTCACTAACCACTAGACCAACAGGCCAGTCAATGTAAATAAAATAAATATAAAAAATAAATAATAAATCACAAAAATGTATCGTTTATTGTTAATTTATGTCCATTGAAATTAATAAAAAATAAGCTAAAATAATAGACTAAGAATGTTTGGAGTCATACAATTCTTTTAAAAATTATGAAAAGTTTGTGCCGCAAAAGGCACAACAAATATCTTTTAAAAAATTTAAAAAAAATTAGGTACTCTTTATTTTTTTAAGGTGGTACCTACTACTCTGTCTGAAATCAGATATACTCTATTTCTTTTAAAAAAAAGTTTGCAACCCTAGTTCCAGGGCCGCGGTTACTCTTTTAAACAAACCCGCGGCCCCGGCCTATGTAATATCCTGCCTGGCCTGTGTGTATAGTATAGTACCGGTAAGTTTTCGGCTATCCCTGGGGAATGACTGGATTATTATTTATGCAAGAAGCACGCAGGTTCGTCGCACCTGCGTGGCGTGTAGGTACAGGTCAATGACATGTATATAAAGTAGCTATTTTCACGCTTTCATGCATGGTTTCATAATATTTTAACTATACAGGGTGTAATGGAAATGAGTGTTCAAATTTTAGATACTGCCTCTGCACAAAGAAATAAATAGATTTTTTCAAGAAAGACATGGTCAGTTTCCGAAAAAAAAAAATTGTTTTATTTTGCTTTTCGGACAAAGTTATCGACAGTTGATAAAAAATTGACTTTTCGGACAAATTTATCGACAGCTGATAAAAAATTGACTTTCTGGACAAAGTTATCGATAGTTGATAAAAAAAATACTTTTCGGACAAAGTTATCGACAGCTGATAAAAAATTGACTTTCCGGACTAAGTTATCGACAGGTGATAAAAAATTTACTTTCCGGACACAGTTATCGACAGCTGCTAAAAAATTGACTTTCCGGAGACACTTATCGACAGCTGATAAAAAATAGTGTGGAAGGTCCAATGTTTACTTTCAAAATTGACTATGACTTTCTTAACGAATTTTTATCATTTCTATGGGCAGTGGCAGTATTTTAAGTATAACCACCCATGGAGGGAGGTGGAAATCGCAGTTGGTCCATGGATGGGTGACCATCTTTAGATACTGAGATTCCTCCGTGCCTCGGAAAGCATGTTAAGCCGTTGGTCCCGGCTGACAATAGTGGATACTTGACAGTCGTTACGGGTCGTTAGAAGCCCGAAAACGACAACCAGTCTAACCAAGGGGTATCGTATTACCCAGTAACAGGCTTGTGGAGGTCAGATAGGCAGTCGCTCCACGTAAAATACCGGTTAGACTGGAAGCCGACCCCAATACAGTTGGGAAAAGGCAGATTGATTGAAGGGAGGTGGAAATTATGTTCTCTTACTCCTCTGCTATTCTTTTCTTATTAATTTAGTTGCGGGACCCAAGACAGTTTATTCGTTTCACCGGGACTCGTCGAGCTTCATTGCCTCGGCGTTTTTCTAGTAGTCACCACTGTTGATTCTGGCTTCAGGAGTTGTAGTGGTTGGTAATAGTGAGGCGGGACTGTCTATCCGTCCGTTAGGTAAATTCTGCATGTGTATTAACTCAGTTGACATCAATTTGATAGGCACTTTTCAGTACCATTGCTGCTTTGATAGGCACTACGTTTTTCGTTTTCCTTTACGTCAAAGCAGCAATATACTGCATAGTGCCTATCAAATTGATGTCAACTGAGTTAGCGAATAGACCTGATGTGTATATGCTACTTTTAACCGACAACTTACGTGAAGCTTATGGAAATCAGCCATAGGACGAAGTCTTGTAATTTCCGAGTGTTTAGCGAAATGTACTAGACCTCAAACCCGCTCGAGTGAATCAAACCACGTTAGGACGAAAACATTAAGATTTTCTCTTTACCTACGATCTCTTTCTGTACTAAAGAAAAAGTTGCGCAACAAACTACCCCAAATTATTCCACACGTGTACATAAACGTGTTGCACGAGCCTGAAATAAACAAAGAATATATCTTCGCCATTTAAATATTCTCAAACAGCCTGTCTTTATTATCACATTCACACCAAAGTTTGTAACAGTCACAATGAGCATGCCAAAAAGAGCATAAAAGCGAAATGACCGCGGTTAGAATGCGGTAGACATAAAAAGTGAAGGCCTGGCGTTACAAACAAACAGATTTACATTTTGGACATGGGAATGTGAATAAAAAGCTTGACACATAAGGCTGTATTATGTAACAGAGGTTTTGGTCCTTAGATACCTTCTGATATCTTTTCATCGGACTTTGATACGATCGGTCCAAATAGTATATCTGTGTCATTTGCATAGGTTCTTGTTTTTAATGGTTATCCGTCACGAAGAGCATGTTAAAAAAAGCATAAAAGAGAAATCACCGCGGTTAGAATGTGGTAGACATAAAAACAGAGGGTCTGGCGTTACATACAAACAGATTTATATTTTGGACATGGAACTGCGCATAAAACCCTCGACACATGAAGCTCTGTTAAGGCTCTGTTATGTAAAAGAGGTTTTGGTCCTCAGGTACCTATATATATTTATAGGATTCCGAAACTATTACATGACACAAAAAATACATAACGGAAAGCTTTTATCCGGATACCGGACATGTCTGAGTCCGGCTAAGATCTGTCCGTAGTTCCGGACGGAAGTAACGTGACCTTATCCGCCGCTATTTTGTTGTAGAAAATGATATTGTAGCTTTAAGAAGATATCAGTGCTAGGCCTGGCTTTGGTAAGGATTTTCACTTTCAAGGTAAATTTTGCCTTTACAGGGTGACTTTTAACTCCTTGGCTATTTTCAGGGGATAAAAGTAGTTACAACCCTTTGAAAGGTTGCCAACAAATTAAACGCATATGTATGTACGAGTATAAAGTAACTATAGATATAACTATCCAAAAAGTTCAGTTTAAAACCATTTTAGACTTGTACTCAATCTGCCCAGGGGTCGTGGATAAATTCTAAACAGTTACCGCGCCCCTGGGCACTCAGGCAGGGAAGGAACAGGGGTGGGTTTTAGTCAGTAAAAGTCTGACACGCCCTCCCGCTCTAACCAGAGCGGGAGAAGTCATAGGATGATTTCCTAATCCCACAAAAAAAAAAGGTTTGTACTCAATAGTCAAATCCAAAAAAGATACCGTTAGTCTGCAAATCAGAAATCACAATTATTCCAGTTGAAAAATTGGATGTTCCCTGTGTACATTTTATTCAATCCCCAATATGGTAATTATGAACAAACACTTAAATGTTATGATGATTACTAAAATAAATGAACTGCTCTTAATATAAATAACATTAGATGGACCACGTTGCCAGAATTTGGAGAATGAATGGACTAATTTTGTAATGTCTGCGTCTGGCTTTTAGCTGGGATCTGTTGTTATATTTCTTACTTTCTATCTCTAGTAATAAACATGAGTATAATTTTAGTGCGTTCATAAATATAATTAACAATAACAAAATAAAACAAGGTATTTCTGGCGTAACTTTCTCAGGGAATATTCTTTTGGAACGGGCTTTACGAGAATAGCTTAGTCCTCGAACAAGTAAAGCTAGTCAGCAAGGTTGGAAGAAGAAGGACTGAATGGCCAGGTTTTGTCTTGAAGTCAAGACTGAATAGGTTTCTTCTAGGCAAACGTGCTCCATCGTCGACTACGTCAATCGCTTACTATCAGGTAAGATAGTGGTCAAGCGGGCGCCCAAAGAATTAAAAATCTAACAGTTTTATATTTAGTTATAATAACATAGTGAGTCATAATCAGAGGTCGGAATTATGTAGAGTTATTTATGTACTTGCACTGATTTCATACAGCGAAAGAATAAAGTGGATATGCCTCAAATCCCGAGATTCATTTTAAATAGCTTTACTTTTACACAATACCTGTAAAGCCCGGAAACTCACTGGTGAGTTTCATTGATCGAAACCACGTTGAGCACTGAAACTCACCAGTGAGTTTTGCGATTCTTGCGATTCACTCGTTTATTACCTCTATTATTACCAAAACGCAATGTATTTTATGCTGTGGCAACATTTACACGCTTGGCCATAGACATTATTGGTCGTCTCAGGTGCCCTCCGGCAAAAAATATATGCTGTCATACATGGAAAAAAATGTCAAACTGACATTTGAATCCGGTTTGTCGTATGCGGGCGGGGCTTGAAGGATGGTACGTTTGACGAATGGCGGCCTTCAGAGGTTAAACCACTGCAAGCGCGACGTTGCCAACTTTACATCAACGACATCGGATGTCCGAAGTTGCAAAATTCCAATGCGCACACGCGCGATGTTGCCACATTTGTTAGTTCACACAACATAGCTTGTGAGAACAAAAGAAAACAATAGAGGTTTTTATTGTTATTTATTTGTAATATTGTTGGCCACACGGGATTGTCTATTAGAAATCCCGGGAAGATCCATATTAATATCAAGATTTCGATACAAGTACATACACAACTGTACTTAATTCCGACCTCTGGTCATAATAGTAGTATTGTAATTTGTTCTAAGTGAGTCTTACAAGATATTGTGATATCTAAGGGGGTCGCATGAAAAAAGAACCTTGACAGCAGACAGATTTTTTTTTGTTTGTCGGTCAAATATACTTAGGGTTGTGAAAATTTAGAACTGAATTTAAATATGATAAGAAAATAATTAAATTGTTTTAAGTTGTAAGGGTTGCCGTTGGAAATGGAAATTTTAACAAGCTTTTAAAAGCTTCACCTAACTAGGTAAGAATTTAAGAAAATCTTACAAGTTTAATTTGATCCACTTCCCGGTTTCCGATTGAGCTGAAATTTTGCATACTTTAGTTTGGATGACAATGCATGGTAACCTAAGTGACGTCATTCTAAATTCAATAAGGCGGACTAGTTATTTTTTACGCATTCCGATGATACCTACGGGTATGAAATGAATGGGTTTGCTAAGAAATATACGAAAAAGCGTGTTTTAAAGTTTTAATTCCACGAGATAAAAACCGTATTACGATTCCGCGCTTTTGGAGGCACAGAAGAAATATAATTTAGAGTGTAACAAAATTAATTTGTTATTTCATTTATCCGTACGAATAAATAACCCTTAGGAATACGATACGCTACCATTATGTTTATTCAAAACATAATTTCGTGGATAACATTTAATAAACTGTGTATATAAAAAGTTAAGGCACCGCGGCGGGGCGTCAAAATGAATGGTAGTCGGTATAATATTTCAGCCGGTTCCCCATTCTCTACTATAAATCGTCAGGCCGGGTTGAACTTACAGCCGTTTCAGGATATATATTTTGTTTATTTAGGGTGGGCATTATCGGGTTGGATTGGTGTTTATTTATCGATTTTTTGAAATCAGAAAACTCGGTACAATGAACGGGTAATTCGCTAAACTTAAGAGGCAGTGGGCAGGGCACATTGCTAGCAGAACCGATGGTCGATGGGGGCGAAAGGTTCTGGAGTGGTGACAGCGTACCGGAACACGCAGTGTTGGAAGGCCTTCTAGAAGGTGGACCGATGACCTGGTGAGGGTAGCAGGAATCCGATGGATGCGAGACGCCTGTGCATCTTGCATGCATCGGATTCCTGGACTGGTTGTTGTGGCGACACTTGAGGGAGTTCTATGAAATGATGATGATGAACGGGAAATTCTATTTAAAGGTGGCGAGCATAGAAGGGGCAAGCCTATGGTGTATGGCGGGTGCGAGGACTATCTTTTGTTTGTAATATTTACCTAAAAAATTGCTGACCCACCGCCTAAAATAAGTAAATGAATTTTTAACCGACTTCGAAAAAGAAGGAGGTTCTATGTTCGACTGTATGTTATTTTTTCTTTTTTATGTATGTCCATCGATTTCTCTGTCAATTGAGGACCGATTTTCAAAATTATTTTTATATACGAAAGAATACACTCCCGAAAAATCGCTGAAGCAATTTCGATAAAATTTATATGGGGCCAATATAAATTTTATCGAAATTGCTTCAGCGCTTTTTGAAAAACTGAACAAAAACGAAAAATACGTATACCTAGATGACGTTTCGGTGTTCTCCAATGACGACTATGTTTAAATTTCACGTTCCATGTTACTGGGGTTTTTAGTTCTGGGGTAAAACACCTAAAAAGCGAAAATAAAAAACTTTTTACAAAAAAAACAACCGTCTTCCATAAAAAAATACACTAAAAATTAAAAAACTAACTTAAATTTCGGAAGTCGGTGTCAAATAACGAAGAAATAAAATACAAACACCGACTGCCGAAATTAAAGTTATTTTTTAATTTTTAGTGTATTTTTTTATGGAAGTCGGTTGTTTTTTATTTATTTATTGTCAATCCCAAACTACTACTGAGCAAATACAATAGGAGAAAACCCAACAACTATTTGCCACCACTAGGCTAACGAGACAGAACACTTTTCAATACAAGAAAACTCGAATATTTCCACCTCTCGACACTTAATCTTCGCAATGAATCCAGATCCTTCTAGTCATCTAGATCCTTAACCTAAAGACCTACATAACTGCGTTCGTGCCTTCAGGTGAGTCGAACAGACGCGACCCCGGCATAACTTCGCGAAACAGACATACTTCCCCGCGCGTGTTTAGGTATGTGATCCTCATAAATTGTCCTGGATGGATATGTGCTTAGCATATATCTACAGGTGACTGGGATTAATGTATGTTTTGAAACAAGTTGAACTAAACTCTGGAAAAGCTTTTCTTAGTCACTAGAAAATAAAGTAGGTATCTATGCAAACTTAGCTTCATCTAATCAGTAAAACTAGCTTTAGTTTTACTGATTACATGAAGCTAAGTTTTAAAATGAACCTTTATTTTAAAGCAATCACACCGCCATCAATATCACCACGAGGCAAAAATGTTTATTTATTTACAGGAGGCTATCTCAGAAAGTGCTCATCTAGTTACGAATGCTCTTTCGCTGATAGAAAGCAACATTATCATTGAATGCCATGGGCTACTTTATTCCCGGGTACAGTTCCTGTGGGATAGGCCACGAGAGCGAAGTCACGGGTAAATAAAAGTGTCTGTGCGTCCACATCGCTGTCAACGGAAAAGCGCCCAGAGCACTGGCAGCACTGCCACGTTAAATGATAATTCTTTGGGCGAAAGAAAGGCCAGCTATTTCGTGAAGAGTCGACAACTTTTGTGATGTCACGAAAATCTCGTTGAGCACTTGGACCCCATGGGCCTAGTGTTTCAACCCCAAACGGCTCAAACGTGAACTCCCAATATGGTTTTTAAATTAAAAAAGCACTTACCATTAAACCAAACTACAAACAAAAGCACAGTAAAACCAAAGGAAATAAATACATTCTGCCTACTAAATATTTAATTACTACATCTAGCCTGGAGATTTACGACTGCAAACTACTTTCTTTCTTAAAGAACAAACGTTTTATTACCGTTCTTTTTTTTTTGTTGGTTTTATTGTTACAAACGCTCAGTAAATGTAAATTGTAGATGTTTTAACCTTATACCTTATGGGACTCAAGTGTCATTTTAACAGCGATAACGTTTGTAAGAAGCCTAAACCACGTATCAATAGGGTAGAAGACTAAAAACATATATTTGGCCCGTTAGCTAGATTACCAAAAACTATTGGATACATATTTTTGGTCCGTTAGCTAGATTACCAAAAACTATTGGATACATATTTTTGATCCGTTAGCTAGATTACCAAAAACTATTGGATACATATTTTTGGTCCGTTAGCTAGATTATCAAAAACTATTGGATACATATTTTTGGCCCGTTAGCTAGATTACCAAAAACTATTGGATACATATTTTTGGCCCGTTAGCTAGATTACCAAAAACTATTGGATACATATTTTTGGCCCGTTAGCTAGATTACCAAAAACTATTGGATACATATTTTTGGCCCGTTAGCAAGATTACCAAAAACTATTGGATACATATTTTTGGCCCGTTAGCTAGATTACCAAAAACTATTGGATACACATTTTTCTTTGGTCATGTCAAAAAAAATGAGGAAGATACAGTGCGTTGAAATTTCGCATGACGTAATAAGCCCCCGCTCCTGACCTTTGATGCATTTTATTTTTGTATTTTTTTTTTGATTTAGTAAAGCATAAAAAGGTTTCCAATATTTTTTTAACAACGAACTAAATAGAATTATTATTTTTGTACCCAGGAAACACCCTTATTCTGTAACGGATATCAATTTCTATACATGTTGAAAAGCGATTTTCTTTGATAGAATGTCACTTTTTTTATTGTTGATAGGCACTCGTTTGACCACTATCTCACCTGATGGTAAGCGATGATGTGGTCGAAGATGGAGCACGCTTGCCTAGAAGTAACCTATTCACTCTTGACTTAAAGACTCCCAGGTTGTAGCTATCAGGAAACACAGACTCCGGTAGGGAATTCCAGTCCCTAGGTTTAACAATGAATGTTTTCTCAAAACGCTTTGTGCGTATGGATGGGATGTCCACTATGAACCGGTGGCACTTCGCCGTAAATCTTGTGGTCCGTTGATGAAACGGGCTTGGCGGCATCAAATTATGCAATTCCGTCGCACACTGCCCAAAATGTAACTTATTGTTATTAGTTATTGTTACACTTATTGTTAGTCTTAGCCCAATGGGTATAAGGTTTTTCGAAAAATTATGTAGTATTCTTGCAGGCGGAAAAACTTAAAGTTACAATTTAGCAATAATGATAAATTCATTAGGTACTCGCTAGTTTTCTTGTGTTTTTATATACAAATTCATATTCATCAAAAACTTGTCGCTAGAGTATATAGAACTTGAAAAAAGGCTTGTCTAAGGCCCAGCAAAGAAACAGTGTAGATTTAATCATTCTCCTGCCCTTATCACGATTTATTTGGGGTCGGCGCAACATGTATTTTTCTTCCATACTTCTCTATTAATCGTCATCTCTGCACCTAGTCACCCCTTTTTTACCCATATCCTCTTTCACACCGTCCATCCATCGTTTTTTTGGCCTTCCCGTACTCTTATAGCCATCCACAGCCATACACAAGACTTTCCTCACGACATTTTCTTCATTCCTCCGCATCACCTGCACATACCACGACAACTGATTTCCACACAACTTTTCAGACTTCTTCTTATATACTCATTCCTTTCCAGAATGTAGATTTAAATTAATTACTATTAAACTTAAAACAGAAATACATAAGAATAAGAATAGCAATAAGAGTAGCAAGACACATAATACAGAGATTAGTAGGTATCTCTTCTGTATTCGGACAAACCATGTAATAAAACTCGGCACTAAACGTCCCAAATCACCTAGAGTTTCCACATTTCAGGATTTGTCCTGACATGACAGGATTTAAGGCTTTGGTCAGGATTTCGAAATTATATTTCAAAATGTCAGGATTTTTTGGATTAATTATTGAAATACTAAATTAGTCAGTAGTTTTACTATTTTTTGGAACAACAAAAAAACTAAATAATATCTAACCCCAATCAACACAACCTAAAAATGATTGTAATTTTTGAAGTGAAAACTTCTTTATGGGCGTTTAGCAGTTTTTAGATGGGGAAAAACAATTGAACTCGCGCGCCACCGACACCGCTACACGTAGCGTCGTAACACTCGTAGCGAATCGCGAGGCGCGTTGGGCATTTTTGTTTAAGTTTTCTGTTTTCACTTCTGACGGTAGGTACTCCCGGAGTGCCATTTTTTATACCTTTATGTAATATTTATAAATTAAAATTGTATTTTTTACATTTTAAAACACAATTCCCACCATCAAAAACTCTTAACTGTTTCTCAAAAGACAGGGTTATTCCATTCATTACGTTACATGTCAGGACATTTTTATATGAATCGATCTTTCTGTACGAACTATTCAACGATACATCTGTGAACGCTAGTCTCAGCGAAAACATCACGATTCATATGTCGTTGGTTCTTATTCTGAGTTTTATGCAAGATAAAGAAGCTGATGTTATGTTTAATTCATAGCACGTAAGATGTCGACCAGGCTTTCGCAAGTAAAATCTGGGATCATTTGGTTAACACATGTGTTGGCACCGCAGATTATGCATAGTTTACCGTATTCGTAAGAGTTTATTTAGTGTAGGTACTGTAACAAAATATTCCCTCATAAGCCCTAATTTAGGGACCTGTTTACCTACTTGTACTGATAGGAGAAATAGTAAGAGAGAAGGAAAAAATAAGTAGGTATTATAGCGGTAAGACATAGAAACTTCTCCGCCGCAGCGGACTTGAGTGGCAGACTGTTAGAAACAGAGTGTCAAGTGTCTGTCAAGAGTCCACGTGGCTTGTGATCAAAACCTTTGACAGGCGAATAATATAACCCAAAAGTTTTACTCATTGAAGGGAGCTTTTTATAAAATCCAACCCGCCCGACTACAGTATCTTGAAGGATTACAAGGTAACCTACTCTACGTTACAATATAAACCTTCAGGATGTTTTCGAATTTGATTTTGAATGTTTAAACATGGAGCAGGTGACATTCTCCGCCTTTAACAACTCACACACTCGACAATCGTTTCTCTCGCAAACACAATCTCCTGGAGCCAGCTAGATAAACTAACCGAATAAACGAGAATCCTGAAAGTAAACATGAAGTATCAAAGGACTTAATAAGTATACAGTTTTAACTACTTCGTCTTAAAGTCCTTACTTATCCCTGCAAATAAAATAACAGTTTTTCAAGGCTCAGTGATATGGAGAGCTGAAATTCTGTGTCAGTTTTCTTTTCAAGCTATGTATCTTACGACTTAGTAAATTTATACGCACATGGTATTGCTGCTTTCATAAATAAAATTTTCTATCCCACTTTCACTGAGTAAAAGTGAAGATATCTCTGTCTTGCTCATACATTAGGAGACAAGAATTATGTGGTATGTGAATAATTTTGCTACTGAACATACCTAATGGTAATACGCGTAAAAATTATAGCAGGTTGGTACCTACTGAGTTATGGGGAACAATAGTAAAGGTTATAAAGACATTCATTACATTAGAGCAATTGTGTTTTACTAGCTTTTGTTAACAGTTTCGTCGGCGTGTCTAGGTCGAAAATTACTCTACGGGAACATAAAAAACCGGCCAAGTGCAAGTCGGACTTGCGCATGAAGGGTTCCGTACCATCGCATTACAAGATTATACGCGTCTACTTGTTGCCAATAACGATCGAGCAAAAAACGCCAATAAAAAACACGTTTCTAGTAAGGGAGACCCCATTAATTTTTAATTTTACTATTTGTTGTTATAGCGGCAACAGAAATACACATTCTGTGAAAATTTCAACAGTGTACCTATTACGGATCATGAGATACAGCACGCTGACAGACAGATGGACGGACGGTCCCGTTGGGTACCCTTCGAGTACGGAACCTTAAAATGTATCCTGCGTCCAGGACATGGTCTACCCTTGTGTCAAAATTTATTCAAATCCGATAAGTTGTTGAGGCAATATTAATCAACAAACATCCAAACATCCCACAGTATATTAATATTAGGAAAATAGGAAGTAGGATGGTGACATTCTACTTCATCCATAAACGTATATTTTGGTCCTTAGATACAAAATAAGAATTTTGACATGCCGAATGATGTCCACGGCTGGACATAGACCTCCCCAAGTGTCGCCACAACGTGCTGTGCATTTTACATCCATCGGATTCCCGCGACCCTCACCATGTGATTTTGACAATTCAAACAAAAGGGAAAAAAAAACTTCCCAAAAGAGTAAGAATTTTAGACAAACCACTGACTCAATAGAAAAAAATATTTCGTACCGACAAACAGCGATTCTTTTCACCACTAACTTGAATAAGTTTTGAAGTCGCAATATAAAGTTAGGAATTAAGATAAGTGGCGCCATAAAACGTGCACAGTGCTTATCTTTAGTGCTAAGTGCAGCTAACTTAGCTGTCTTTGTACTCTACAAAGAACTTTGCTATTGTAAGCTCTTAGTTCGAGAATATTGCCAACTAGTGACTATACCCCAGCTCCGCACGGGTACAAATTATACACACAAACCTTCCTCGTTTATCGCTCTTTCTATTAGTGAAAGAGCATTAAAATCCGTTGTGTGGTTTAGGAGGAGGTAGCGGAGAAACAGACAGACGCGGAAAGCGACTTTGATTTATACTACATACTAGCTGTGCCCGCGGTTTCATCCGCATTTATGTATCTTTCGTATTTTTTTTCTTTTTTTCATAAAATGTAACTTATGTTACTTCTAATACCTCCAAGAATATGTGTACAAAGTTTCATGATGATCAGTTAAGTAGTCTTCGCGTGAAAGCGTCACAAACAAACTTACATTCACATTTATAATATTAGTATGATAGCTTTTCTTTTTTTTTTTGTGGAGTGGGAAATCATCCAATGACTTCTCCCGCTCTAAGTGGAGCGGGAGAAGTCTCACTTCAACTCTCTCGTCACTTGGAAATTGAGGGCCTTTATATGCGACAGCCGTGTCAGAAGACAAACCACTGATAATTTTAGATAAGGCCTATAAGATACGTAATAAACTATACGTTTTTATGTTGAAGTTAACTCTTTTGAGTTAACTTCAACATAAAAACGTATAGTTTTGGCGACATACATGGTCACCATTTCAGGTCCAAAGAAGCAAGTTCGCTGATTTTCATTTGGTAATTGACATTGACTGACACATCAATAAATCTGCTGTCAAACAATAGTGTTTGGCACTAAATAAGAATCAAAATCAAGGTATAGACCACGTTTTGGGTCACGACATAGTGAACCTTGAAGGTCAAGATGGATAACTATAGGAACCCACTAACTGTTCTCTTCTTTCGAATCAACGGTTTCTTACCTTTTGGCGCAGAATATGGCCACATTAACCAGGGTGTAAAAAGATACATCACATAGCCATCAACTACTCATACTGTACGTAATGCTAACAAAGTAGCTTTACGCAAAAATTATTGCTGGAAAACGACTTTTATTTTTAAGTACGAAAAAAAAACTATTTCTTATCGCGCGCAATGTAACGCGAACCCAGGCAAGTGGAGTTAAACCTCGCCTCTTTGCTCTAAACCACGTAGGTACTTGTCGGATACATTTGATATTCATTGCGTTTTTATAACTGAAATGCGTAATTTCGAAAAAAAATATCGAAAATTCAGGTAATGTTTGTTTGGAAAAAAGAGTAATAACACTTGGAATTCGTTTTCCTAAAACAGTTTAAAAAAAAATTGCAACTTTGACCTTCAATATCTCCAGAACCAGTGGATTCCCAGGTATGGTCTAGTGGAAAAAAAATTATCCAAATAATGGGTAGAATACGTGGCTTTCGGCTTCGGAAACTGTCTTTTTTACACCCGATATAACTGCAGCGTCAGTAGAGTTCATCTGCACCTGGGGATATTCCATAAAACCCTATTTTGCAAGTTGTATCTGTAGAGCCCCCCCACCCCCAATTATTTTGGGCTATACAATAGTTGTATGAAAACTAGCTACGAGTATTCAAAAGACGTAGAGATAGCGGTAGTGATATAACACAACCATACGCCTGATTCTCCCGAAGGGTTCGGCAGAGATGTACCTAAAGCACCACATATTTATATAGCCAGTTATGTTCAACTCCCATGGACAATATGATCGCCCATAGCAACCTGACAAAATCCAGACTCCGTGTGTTTGAGAGAGTCACCACGACCCTGGCACAGTAAACAGAAGGAACATGGGTGGGTTTTAGTCAGCAAGTCTGACACGCTCTCTAACAAGAAGTTATTTGACGATTTCCCCACCAAAAAAAAATGCTGTATCTGACATTCTAAATGGAAAGACCAACATATGTTTTACTAGGTACGAGTGGTAAAAAAGCCGAAAGCAGAACATCACATCCGTAAACTCATCTAAGAATAAGAATAAAATTTATTCAGCAACAGTACACGAAACACGCACGATACACAGAAATAACAGTGAAAAAAAAATTCATTTTAACAATCATCTATTAGTGATGTCCCTCAAAAGTTCCGTCCCACTCACAAAACTGTTCCGAATGAAATGGACACAAAAATGGCGAGCAGCTCCGACACTAATCTGAGAGTAGAAACAGATAAAGCCTCTTAGCGGCTTGCAGTGACATCGGTAATACCGCCGGGTTGAGTGGCTTGGCATGTCGAACGGTTTTTATGTAAGCAGCAGCTTTTATTTTTTAAAGATTTTCAACAGATTAAAACTACAATACATATTATACTAAACTAATAAATAACTTAATAAATAAAATATGTACAAGAAGCATAAAAAATCCGGTAGGAGTAAAGCTCATTGGGCATCAAAAAATTCGTCCACCTCGCTGTCAATGGGAAAAGTGCCCAGAACGCTGGCAGCATTGCTACGTTGAATGGCAATGCTGATTCGTTGGCCGAAAAAAAGGCCAGCCCTCTGGTCACGTGAAGAGCCGACTAAATGTTTAGTAGCAGCAGCTTGGTTTAAATATGAACCAACGTAGCTATGAGTTCAAGTTACTATGAATTAGCTCCGATAGTGTTGATTTAGTCTCGAAATATTTTTGTTGTGGTAACAGGTTAGTCGCCCAAGACAAAGGTTTGGAGGGAGAAAGGGGAGGCCTTTGCCCAGCCGTGGGACACTATGTAGGCTACAGGTTAGAACCAAAAACTTCTTACAGGAAAGGCACGACTATTTAAGGATTAGAAATACCGAAGACCATTGACAAGGTGTTCAGAGCTATTCATTTGTGACCAGTGGTTCTGATGATGACCCCTAGTACTCGTAATTTGTATGCAGAGTTTATACTGTCAGTCAGTCTTTCAGCTCCATGGTATTCGGGTATATCTACTTGAAAACGATGAAAAAAACCGACTTTCCGAACAAATCACATTTTTTAACAGGTTTATTTTTTTAAACTATAAACTTCTTGTAAATTTTCTTGTAATGTAAAGAACTATCAAACAAGTGATCCTAGAAGCGTTCCGTCCACAATATTTTTTAGGGTTCTAAACATCCGAATGTCAAATTCGGAACCCTAAAAAATATTTGGGACAGCTTAATAGACCACAAATTAGTTTAACATGTACAACAGTAGGAACTACAGCTAAAAATCTACTAGCTAAACGACCTAAATCCTCGTAACCGCAAGCCAACTACGCTATACGCCATAAAGCAAAGCATTCCCGAGGGCTCGTCCAAACTTAGTCGACACACAAGTTATGATTAAAGGGACAAGCCTACCTGATTTATGACGGTACCCTGCAAATCATCATACCATCTCGCTTCATGTGGGTTTGTTTTAGACGCTTTTGTTTTTAATAATAATATATTTATACATTAAAAAATAAACAATTAAAAACGCTTTTACTATTCTTCTCCGCAAACCCTTTCATTTGATAACCCCATATCATGGAATGCAAAAAACATAACTAGTCCACCATCTTTGAGAAGGTATATTTATTCTTGAGAACTACTAGTGGTTACCAATAAATTAGCTATCGATAGAATCTCTCGTATAGAAACGAAGCCTGAAATGTTGGTCATATATGCTCTAAAAAATGTCCTCTGATTCTAATTTCAATCCAGATTGTTTAAAAAGTCTGTGCTCCGCCTATAACCAAAAACTGGAACAAACAAATTCTACAAACAATCTCGTCCCATTCACGCAATAAAACAAAGCAAAACTTTTTAAAACTTTAGCTTTTCGCTTGTACAACTTGAATCACATCACAACACGACAAAAAAACTTTTATTTACAAGTAAATTCAGCCGTAAACAGTTTCTGACTTCCAGTGGAACGAATATTCGATGTGTAAAACTTGCAAAAGGCAATGCTGAGAAACAATACTAAGCAAAATGTTTAGTAGAAAGTTTGTGTGTTCGAACACAACTCTTATGTTCTTGTTTTGATATTGCTACATACATATAAGCATTATCAGCCTTTTAACTGTCCCACAGTAGAGACACAGGCCCCGTCTCTGCGAGAGATTGGGCTGTAATCCACGCGGGCCCATAGCGGATTGGTAGATGTCACATGTCTTCGAATTTTTGATTCTAGGACGCGTTCCCTCACGATATTTTCCTTCACCGTTTTAAGAGCAATTGTGACGAAATAATTCACAGAAAAAAAAAACAGTGGCACTCCGGGAGTGCCGTCAGAAGTGAAAACTTGTACAAAAATGCTCAACGCGCCTCACCGACACCGCCGTAGTGTCATTACTGCGAAAGCGTAGCGCCATAGCACGGTGCTACGCTTTCGTAGCGGTCACGACATCTGCTACGAGTGCTGTCGGTAACTGTAACAGTGTCTCGAGTTCAATTGATTTTTCCCATCTCAAAAATGCCCAACGCGCCTAAAGAAGTTTACACTTCAATAAATGTAGATATTGCCACCTTATGCTTGTATTATATATTTAACGAAGGCGAAAGAAAAGGTTTATAGAAACCACAAGTGCTAAATAAACAGAGATGAAGGCGAACCGATTTTGCCAACAATCGGGCCCAAACTGTGACATGAACTGCTACTGCGATTATGATTTGATTTCACCTCGATCTCACTTGATGGAAAGCGATGGATGAAGTCTACATGGAACAAGGAATCTCCCCTTTGCTTAACCGGAAGATGGCTCTGTTTGCTAATCTGCTTTTGGCGAGAGGTAAGCTGGTGTAGTGACGGCCACCATGGCCCACGCTAATAGTCTAACACAAGGACTAAGTTCGGAAAAAAAATCTCGATAGGTAGAACCCGACGATGAATCTCCCCTTTGCTTAACCCGAAGATGGGTCTGTTTGCTAATCTGCTTATGGCGGGAGGTAAGCTGGTGTAGTGACGGCCACCATGGCCCACGCTAATAGTCTAACATAAGAACTAATTTCGGAAACAAAATCTCAATAGATAGATAGAACCCGAAGATGGAACCTAGGCCGCCCAATGGTCGAGCTTTCTACCATTACAGACTAACGAAGCAGTCAAACGTTAATACGCCACAGAAAGCACTAATTACCAGTTGAAACTTTGACAACAACATTATCCAGCCATTGCCACAACTCCTAGTTAGGCATGGCATGGCGCAATATCCGAAGTTGGACTGCCAACCAAATGGTCTTGGGGGATATTACTGTACCCGACACGCTTTTCATGCGATCTAGGGTTGTGTAGTAGATGAACTATCTATATTCTTCCAACGTAGGTATAGGCACATTCTATTACTTGACGGGGAAAAAAACTGGTGAGTTGCGGTTTCAATACAATATTATTGCGTGATACTAAATTTATATTTTACAAGATTGCAAATTATGTGGACAATGAATGTCAGGATGCCCAGACAACCAATTCACTTTCGGTTAAAACTATATTTGTGAACTATCCTATAAATTTATTTTATAAATAAGATCCAGAGAGAATCATAGTCACCGATCAGCTTGAAGAGTTCTACAAGCTGAAGAGGGCTGGCTATGTCTGTCGAAATACCGAGGGTCGCTTGAGCTGGCTGCAGACGAGACTTTGACTGGAGACAACGAATCGACAAACGTGTCTAAAAGTACGCTGATCTTAAACATACGAGTATGTCTATAAAACTACGTTCTTAAGCTCCATGTTTATAGCAAAGATATTTGTAGTTGCCAGAAACATAAATACTTCGAATAATTTGACGCAAAACGAGCATGCGCGTTTGAAGATTAAACGACTACGATGCAACGGATACGCGAAAATAACTCCACGTTCCTATAACTCGCGTGTTGTAATGTTTTGAATAAGTGCTAATTAAATACATGGCGCCGTTAGCCTGTCTATTTTGTTATGAACATCGAAGGTTTAGTATTCGTCAAACTTAATGGCATGTGGGCATACCACCAACTTCCAAACTGACAAATAAGTAGGTACCATACACTCCTAAAAATATTCACACCGCTTTCCACACAGTTATAAAAATCATTAAATGGCCTAAACTATTGTCTACTTGACTATACCTACGCGCAGTTGCACTTGCAGCTAACTTCGCTACGCCATTAAATTTGACGAATACTATAGTGCTTTAGTGCGTATGTTGCATGGCGGTTGTCTTATAGTGACCGAAAATGTTAGATAATGCCAGGAAGATCATTATCGTAACCACGTCTACGACGAGACACTATAATTCCGGCCCATTGATTGCTGAACCGTTAGTGTGATGACCACTTCTGATAAAGGCCCTCCTGCACTGATGTTAATTTATGCAATGGAACTTAAAACTACAATTGTATAATTGTATTATTATTAGCCCAGTCAAAATTGCACAAAGCCTTGAAATATTATGCGCTTTTTTACGCCTGAATCATAACCAACTGTCGCCTGACAACATGTCCTCGACACAATAGAAAATCAGAAGGTATTCATTGAGTGCCTATTGCATGAAATACCTAAACAGACTAAAATTAATTAAGAACCTTATGTTCCCTAATAAAAAGACGTCATCTAACAGAATAAAGTAAAAACAATATACCTACCAACGAACGTCATTGTGCCAACCGGATAATGATCCCAAGCGGCCCTCTAAAAGTAGTTTAGTTTTACGACACATCGTAACGCAGCCAAGACGTCGATACTATCGATAGACAACAATCGATATAATACATCGAATGTTTACACCACTAGCGACCGCTAGGGAAATAAGCTTGCGGATGTATCTCAAACAGAATTATGCCTGTACCGGTTTTTCCGAAATATTGAATGCAGAATTTTAATTTTGGATCTCAATTTATGTTGCTGTGGTGTTCGGATACGTTGTCATTTAAATTGATTTACGTTTGTACGTAGGTACAGAATTTAATAAAATATTGAAATATACTAAATTTTTCTTATTTTTTCTACATTTCAGTATTCTCTATCTTTTTGGATGGGATTAATAAAAATATTTTAGGGAACGTGTTGTTCGATCAAAAAATTCAGAGGGGAATCCTCTGAATACGTTGTTTCATTCCAAGAGGATGGAGGATAGAATTTGTCCGCTTTTAGAACGTTTAGGGTAGAATATCAAATCCTCATCTACCTAGCCTTTTCCAAACTAATTTGGGTTTGGACTCTAGCCTAATCAGCTAAGTATATACCAGTAGGTATTTGACACCCTTAAAATTTTCAAGTATGCATTTATTTATTTATTTATTAAACTTAATGCAAGAGTAAAAATTACTGTACAAAGGCGGACTTAATGCCTTAGGCATTTTCTACCAGTCGACCTTTGGGTGGTGCAGAAACAGAACATGGTATGGTCCAACTTAATGTAAAGACCGACAGCATTCTATTCTAACATTTCTAACCTTTAATTTCACAGTCCTGTACAAAGTCACATTTAAATTAGATAAAATTAGATAAATCCGAAATGTATGCAAATGGCATAAGCTTTCGAAATGTCTGTTTCGTGATCAAACCTGCGGAGAGAACTGTCACGTGACTCACGCCCGGTAATGTCGTTGCCATACATTTTGCACGAAGCGTTAGCGTTAGCGCTATTATAAAAGTTATTTGGCTAGTGGGGGCTGAAGATCGATCTAAAACAATTGAACACGTGACATTTTGAAAGCTTATGCCATTTCCATACATTCCTAATTTATCTAATTTCGTTATCGTTTCGCTATCGTTAATGTAAATGTGATTTTGTCTAGGCCCCCTGTTAATAACCACGACATAGCAACCATTCCAACCCTCTACAGCGCCAACCACATTATTTAAATTTAAACCAATATCGAGCGTGTCTAGTGCACTTCGAAAGTTGTAAACACAAACTGAGCAAACGAGTGCTTGTAAACAAACAAATTGACGACAAGCTCTGTAGTATCCATGCACTACAATTTACATTTATATCGTTCACTGGCCTCTGCCAGCGGCTTCACCCGCGTGAATGTTGAAAATAATCCCAAGGGAACATACTCCCGGGATAAAAATATCCTATGTACAATTCCAGACTATAATCAATCTCTGAGCCATATTTCATTCAAATCCGTTCAGCCGTTTTGGCGTGATTGAGTGACAAACATCCATACATCCATCCAAACTTTCGTATTTATAGTATTAGTATTATAAGTATCTAAGACTAGCTGACCCGACAAACGTTGTCTTGTCTAGCTATGAGCTGTCAAACGCGCGAAACTTAAATAGTCGTTCAGTTTTCTGAAATTTTCTAATTTGCCGCGCAACTGTCTTAATTTTTTCTTTCATATGAACCTTCTCCTGATAGTTACAAACACAACAAAAAAAGAATTGACGAAATCGGTCCAACCGTTCAAGCGAGATGCCGTGACCAAGGGAAATAGGGCTTTATTTTTATATACAGTGTGAATTTTCATAATGTGCACTTATCGAAATGAGGGCTAATGAAAAAATCTAAATAAGTTTATGTTTTTTTTTTAAATTGCTAAAAAAAACTGATTTTTGCTAAAAAAAACATGTTTATTTTCAATTGAGGGTAGTTTTTTTTTCACAGTTTACATTTTATGAGGACCCCTAATTACTTCCAATCATTATGGAGTTTGTTTCATCGCGATAGATCATTTAGTTTAAAAGTTACACCGATTTGTTTTCGTTTGTTTTTTAATATAAAGAAAATATTTTTCGATTTTTTTAAATATTTTTATTACATATTTTTTCCGTCGATAAAATTAAGCATAGATTCCCTCATTTCGATATGTGCACATTATAAAGACTCACACTGTATATAGATAGATAGATATAGATAAGTAAGATTGAGAACTGAACTATTGGACTTGTGAAGTCCTTGAACCTAGATAAAGGGATAAGAAAGAATGGAAAAGAACCCTGTGTAAGCCAGGGATTAGATGGAGCAATAGTCAGTTGTTTCGGAAAGTGTTATTTGTGCTACAAGCAATTTAGGGAGCCATTTATTGCCCCTAGGGCAGTCTGTGTAAGAACTAGGTATTTGTTGTTCAGCAAAAGTAACCGAATTTTGTGGAAAAACAAAAGTATTCAGAAGTAATATTGTACAATTATAACGTTCCTGGCACAGATACAAAACAAAATATAATAATTAGAGATAGGTTTGACACATGTCAAAAACGCTGTAGTGTATATGAGAATTATTAAAATAGGAGTATTTCTGTAACTGTTTAGCATTTTTTACCAATAATTTTGACTGTAAGTAGTTACTACATAGTATTTTACATTGTAGGTACCGAATCTATATTTTATTCTTATAACTTCGCGTGCATGATATTACAATAAGATTTTAAAATGAACTACTTGTTTTTTTTTTGGGGCGTTGGGAAATCATCCAATGACTTCTCCCGCTTTGGGTGGAGCGGGAGGGCGTGTCAGACTCTTACTGACTAAAACCCACCCCTGTTCCTCCCTGCCCTACGTGCCCAGGGGCGAGGTAACTCTTTCGAATTTATCCTCAACCCCCGGGCAGGCATTGGCCGTGGCAGGCCCCGTCCTTTGCTGACAACTAGTTACCCACTACTCGCCGTCCGCAGGCCCGGGTCTACGGTGGCCGGAGATCGTCTCGCAGCCCCTGGCGTCTCCTGCGGCGGCTGCTGCTGAGGGCGCTAGGGCGACTCTGCCGTTGTTGAGTCACCCTAACGTGTGCCGCCTCCCTCTTCGCTAGCATTACTGCTTCGCAGAAGGAGGAGACGGCTCCCCACTCCCTCTCGCTCCGTACCATGGCCTGAACCAGGGCACGGCGCGAGAGGTCGCTGTTCCATCCCTGCCTGAGTGCCCAGGGGTGCGGTAACTCATTTTCAGAATTTATTCGCTACGCCTAGGCATGCAGACACCGGCCACGATGGTGGTGGCTGACAATCGTCTCTTTGAGGCGCGCGTGGAACACTACGCGCCGTCGACTCACGGGCCTGGTGCTGATCGGACGGCGAGCTACCCACTGCTCACCGTCCGCAAGCCCGGGTGAAAATGAACTACTGAATAATTAATTAAAGCTAGTGCTATGTAAATAGAATTCCTAGAAACTTCTAAATTAGATATTTTCCCGTGTTGGACTGTTCCCAGATTTAGTAAATAATATTAAATGGAAGAAAGACACATGTTTTACACAGACTAATACTAAAAGCAGTCTCATAATCAAGTTAAAATGTAGGTATAAAGGTACTGAAAAGCCAAATTGTCGCAAAATATAAATAACTCGCTTCTGCCAGCAGCGTCGCCCGCGTGGAATCAGTACTGCCCCATTATAAATTATACCCGATGTGCTATTCCAGGCTATAATCTACCTCTGTGCCAAATTTCATTCAGATCCGTTCACCCGTTATGGAGTGATTGAGTAACAAACGTCCATCCAAACTTTCGCATTTATAATATTAGTAGGAGGAAGGATGATGGACAAAACTTATTTAATTACTTTTCTAGAGAGGACACTGCCTTACATACAAAATACAGCCAGTCATGTGTGATGTAATACAATTGTAGGACTACAATAGAACGGAATATTGATGTTTTTTTATGTTGTTGTTGTTGTTCTATTAATTTAGAGAGGTCGCGACCTTTTAGTTTTGTTCTCTTTTCATTTCCATTTGGGTAAGTATGCACACTAATATACACACACATACACTACTTACTACATTACACACACACACTACACTATTACACACACATAAACACACTATTACACTATTTACTTTATAATATTAGTGTACACACATAGTGTACACTAATATTACAAAGGCAAAAGTTTGTGTGTGTTTTTATGTTTGTTACTTCATCATGCTTAAACGGCTGGACCGATTTCGATTAAATTTGGTATGTAAATAGTTAGTAATTTACTTGGGTGAAAACGCGGGGTGCAGCTAGTTGTAACAATAGTTTCAATGTTTATGTGATGATAGTCTTTTTATTTACTTACAAATGTAACCCATTTTCACTTTTAGGGACGGAATTTTCAAATATTCTTTCTTATTTCTTGCGTGCATCATAAAAGGAACCTCTGTCCCAAGATTCAGCTCTTTAGGGTCAAGGGTTTAGCCTGGGCATTGGTGGACTTTTCTCTTTGTTTGGGTAATATTTAATTTCCATTTAAAATCGAATGTTTTTTCACCCATTTATTTTTTCCCAGTCAACAAGCAATGAGCATATTCAGCGAGTCCTCGAGCAGAGTAATTGGATTCTGCTGACAGCCAGTCGAAGAGATGAAATCAATTATGTGCCTGCTTATCTAATTGTATGAATCTTGCAGTGTGTATACTGTAGACGAATATTTTCGAAAATAAAAAAGTATGTTTTAAACTGTGAGCCAAAGTAGCACAAAGCTGGTGAGCTGAGACAGCGAGACGAGGTCGCGACTGGCCACGTAGGAGATGGCGTGGCGAACTGGACAGATTTCGCCAGAACTGGAGGAAGGAAGTGGAAGGAGTGTAGAAAGGCCTTTTTCCAGGAGTGGGACAGCATAAGCATAGTTTAATCAGCCTTTTAATATTGCCACTGTTGGGACATAGGCATCCTCCCTGCGAGAGGGAGTGGGCTGTAACGCACCACGCAGGCCTAGTGCAGACTGGTAGATGTCACAAGTCTTCGAATTTTTGGTTCTAGGACATGCCAGTTGCCTCACGATGTTTTCCTTCATCGTTTTGAGAGCAGTGGTGATGAAATAACTTACACAAATTAAAGCGCCTGGCTGGGTTCGAAGTTGAACCCGACTTACAACTCGTAAGTCGCGGCTATAAGTGGGACATACTGGATACAAAAAAAAGTTTTTGCAGATATCATAAAGGTACCTGAGTGTTCGCATACATTTCCTATCTACATAATTCAACCTTTTGTTTAGCTAACAAGTCTGCTTTGTGGACCATGAAAGCATTAATTTAAATAAAAGCTATTTATTAGAGACTGGCGTTCATTATAATAATAAGTTCCTAGTTTTACAGACGTTGTTTATAGCTTTGAGTCAAGGTTTCTTCTATTTATGACTTGCATAGTACCTGTACGCCCACCCACGTCACTTACGGCCGCAGTTAAGGGTGTGACTGTACATGAAAATATACGACAAGTTAAAGGTCCTACTCAGACCTACCAGCGTAACAGTCCTGAGGATCCTAAGACCTTTATAGGTCTGCTTTCATGGTCCGCAAAGCAGACTTGTTAGCTAAACAAAAGGTTGAATTATGTAGATAGGAGGGAAATAGTAAAAAGGTTAATTTTAACAATGTTTAAAAGTATACCCTATATAAAACAAGTTCGGATAACTTACACCATTTATAACTCAAAAACGGCTGTACCGATTTTTATAATCTTTGATTTGTCGGATTTGTCTCCGCCCCGACTAGCAGGATAACCACTAAAATAACGAAAAAAAAAATCACTATAAAAAAACTGATGCGGTAAGAGGTTCGCTGGGTCAGCTAGTTTCATATGAGACAACTAATTTCTCTTCATTCCCGATTCGATGACGCAAGGTAACTCTGAGGATAGTCCTCTCCATTGTCCTTTGAGTGACTGTTTTGATAATAGCTAGTAATTAACCGTCCATTTTTAACCGACTTCGAAAAAGGAGAAGGTTCTATGTTCCACTGTAAGTCTGTTTTTTTATGTATTCATCGGATTTCTCTGTCAGTTGTGGACCGATTTTTCAAAATTCTTTTTTTATCCGAAAGAATATACTCCTGAGGTGGTCCCATATAAATTTTATCGAAATTGCTTCAACGCTTTTTGAAAATCTGAACAAAAACGAAAAATATGTACATATGTATAGATGACGTTTTTGTTTTCTCCAATTACGAGTATGTTTAAATTACGCGTTCCATATTATTGGGGTTTTTAGTTCTGAGGTATAACAACAAAATAATGAAAAATAAAAATAAAAATTACAAAGAAAAAACGACCGACTTCCAAAAAAGCAAATACATTAAAAATTAAAAAATAACTTTATTTTCGGAAGTCGGTGTCAAAAAACGAAGAAATAAAATACAAACACCGACTCCCGAAATGAAAGTTATTTTTTAGTTTTTAGTGTATTTTCTTGGTTGTTTTTTTTTATCTTGTAAAATTGGAAGCCTATTTCTTTTGCAAATTTAAAACCGATTCTTTCTAGTGTCCAAGAGCTATGCGTTGTGTACGATGAATTTATTATCTAGTGGTATGGAAATATGCCAAATTTCCAACTTTCTTCCGTCCGACTTCTCTATTTCAATTCTCGTTCTGCGTCAGAAGTAGAGTGTTTTGGCTGATAGTCCGCGGAGAAAATTCTCATTCTTTCTAATTATTATTCACTTCAGTTCTAGATTCATACTTGTTTTCTTCATTGGGAAAGGTGGACTGACGAGCTGGAGAGGACCGTGGCAGTCTGCTGAAAGGGATAAGGACCGGACCGGTCGATGTGGTGACGTCTGGGGAAGGTCTGTCTCCATGTGGACGTCTTTCGGCTGATGATGAGTTCCAAACCAAGTGTTTTCATAATTTTAAGATAGATCTCATAAGAGGCAAGTTTATCTGTCGATCTTATCGTCTTAACGTCTTATCTCAAATTATGCATCTCGTCTTTTGGGAGCTCTAAAACCGATTCTATTCAGGAACCCTAATAAAATTACACTTTACTACGAAAAATCTCATAAAAATTCTCCTCTAAAATTGAACAGAGTCCATTTCAAAGAAGTCACTGGGGAATAACCTCAAACCAATAAAATTGTCGTACATTATTCCCAAGTAAGTTTTCAAGGAAACGAAAGCAAAAAAAAAAAAAAATGTGGGTCAATTTTTACCAAATGACAATAGAAAAACAACAATGGCAGACAGATTTAAATTTTTTAATAAAATCTATGCTTTAGAAAAGGCATCCCTATTCAGCCAAGGCGCCGAATTTCGCGAGGAATTTAATAAAAAGAAAAACAATTCGAGGGAATTTTCAATTGCCCGCAGTTAAAGGGATGGTCCATGAATGTCGATGTTATCGATATGGGTTCGAATTTGTGGCATAAGTTTCGCATGGGTAATGCAAAAGTTTTGGGTGATTTAAGGATATGAGGGTGAGTATTGGGAAAGTTTTGGTAGGGTTTTAACTAAGGGAAGTGGTGCGTAGGGCTGATTTTTTACCCGACTGCCCTAGAAAGAGGGTGAAGTATGAAATCTATAATTGAACTAAAACAACTGCCACCAACTGCATCAGACTGCTTGAAAGTGACTTGTTTGTTGAAAAGATTAATTTATTTTATATTAATATAGCTCTTAGGTAAAATTATAATAGGCAGCAAACTGAATTACCTAGTTACATGTTTAGCCCTTTAAGTACATACTTCTTTTAAAATACCACTTTGTATTAAATCAGATGCAGGAACGTCGAAAATAACTTCCGCCTACAATATTTTTTCAATCAAATTTGAACCCGCAAAATAATCAGCTATGAAAAATCTTTCTAACTGAAATCTCCAAGTTTTATCGAAAACTTTTCCGTGCGGAAAGCACTAGTATTGTCGTGACTCCAGGGTTTTATAGCAACCAGCTGTACTAAAATATTACTAGATACGTACCTATACCTAGGTGTTTGGGCCAAGGCTTTATAAGATAATATTTATCCCGTGATATCGCATTAGGTACAAACCTGTAATGAAAGTTGTAAGGGAAATCTTATTTTTATACAGGGTTTAAACTTTCAGTTTTTTTTTAGTTTCAGTAGTTTTTAGTACTCCAACTTGGGTTCGCCCGTAGAAGTTTTTGATCAGTATTAGTAACAGAATCGATTGCCAACAAAAAAAAATATGAATGAGGATCAAAATTTCACGAAATATGCTGCAACGGTTAAAGTTCCCCTTACTGCCCCGCTGAAAGATTCCATCCGGTATATATACAAAACAAAGTCGGGTTAGAAGAATCATTATCATAAGGACAGGGGTCAAGGGTTTTGAGGAATTGTTTTAAGGAATTTTGCGAATATCAGAATCCATATGAATAAATTTATAATTATGTAGATCCGACACGCTGTCTGTTTATTTGTGATTTGACCCTCACAACTACGAAAGGAAATTTCATACAATGCTTGAACAGGACCCGGAGCCAAACCTCGAGCTAAATTTAGTAGTGCATATATTTTTTTCCGACTGTAACTGACATAGTTGTTATTCTTTTGCAAAACCAGTCAGTTGATAATAAATAACGTGAAAGACGTAAAACAAATTTTCTCCCAGTACAATACAGTACACAAAACAACATACACACATTGTGTTCGGTATACAGTAGGTATATCTGTCTATCTACAAAGACACTAGCAGCGGGGTTACCCAAAAAGTTTTGAAACAAATGGGTTCTTTCTTTCAATTTTCCGTAGCAAGTGAGCGAATGGGGAGAACATGTATTGTTGTGGAAGATGAAATTATAGTGTATTGTGTTGTTGACGTTACAGTTAAGGTTTGACGTATCGCCCTTTTAAGGATGTGGGGAAACCGATAGGTATATTATGTTGATCTTAAATGTCTGTATTTATTCCAAAAAACGGTGTTGCGTTTCTTTGGTAGAAAAAACTTTTTACAAAAAATAGAATCAAAAAAACAAGTCGTTGTCTCTGATTTTGGTTCTTCGTTTTTTGACACCGACTTCCGAAATTAAAGTTATTGCTCACATTTTTTGTTTTTTATTTTTCACTTTTTATTTGTGGTTCCCCATTAAGAGCCTATACCACCTCAGCTCAAATTCTAATTTCGCCCCCACTTCCCCGCGTGCCACTGCACTCTTTATCTCGCTCGCACACTTTTGCTCGCAGAGACGCGACACGCGCGGCCTTGAGGTCGAAGCGATTTCGTTAGAGTAAACTACAATATTATCGGACGAGTAGGTACTAAGAAATAAAATTATCAATCTAATTTAATTTTAACTTATCATTTTATGAATATAAAATTATATATTATATCGAAAATACAATTTCAATGTATCTATAAACGATCAGTTTCCAGTATAAGCTGACCTCTCAGTGTGCGGAAAGCCTATAAAATGCGAGATCAGCTTATACTGGACGGTATAGGTGATGTCTAGCCGTGCACACTATTTTATTTTACCTACCTACTTCTATAAAATACTAGTCAAATGCGAGCCAACTTTGCGCTGTGGGTTCCGCCAATTAGTTTTGTAGTAAGTTTGCGTTTTATAGTTTTAGCCGTGTATGTATGTTATGTGACAGCCGTTTGCGCATGTAGGTAATTATGTAGGTTGTAGGTATATGCAAGTACCTAGGTATACATACCTATATGTTAGAAAAATCGATTCTAAACCACTACATAAATTGTAGAATTTATGCAGTGGTTTAGAATCGGTTTAGTAGCAGTAGAGCTACAAAAAACTAGTCAAGTGCGTGTCACCATTGCACTGAGGGTTCTGTAGGTACATTGGCTTAGTAGTAAGTTTACGCTGTGCCATTTTAAAATCTTATAATAGGTAGCTTTCGCCTTGTATTACCACTTTCTTAGTTATTATGCATCTATATAAGAATGAATCGCCGAAATGTAGGTATGCGTATATCTTTCGAAGGACTTCACCAAAATGCATAATTCTTTTTTTGTTGTGTTCGTGATTCTCAGAACAAGGTTTGTATAAATATAAGGTAGGTAGGTATAGGTAGGATAAATAGGTAAGTATGCAGGTAGGTATGTAAGTAGGTATGTATGTATCTAGGTACGTAGGTAGGTATGATAAATACCATAAGTTTTTTTCAAAGTAATTAAAAATAGTCAAAATTAAATAACATTTATTTTTAATCGCTTAAATCTCTAATTTACATAGTAAGAACATGTCTGGGATTGCATACTCGTAGCTCAGGTAACATGCATGTTTTATAAAAATGTTCTAATTTTAGTTCCATTTCAGAAATATTGGTCATCTTTCTATAATTTCGACTTTGATGTTTTTGTCGCATCCAGACCTTATTCCGAAAATACATTTTTTTTTTGTACCGATGATATGTAATTGTCCTTGCACTTGTATATACCAAGGATGTTTTTTATTTACGACAAGTCCGTTTTGAGTTTTTCTCCAAAAATTTACTTCTATCTTATCTATATCTTAGCTTCGTCCAAAGATGTTTTGAATGCTGCAATGGGACGCTTGATTTCAATGATTGTGTATATTCAGTGAACAGCTCATGTTCTCAGGTGGTACTAGTGATCTGCAAGAAAACACAACATTCATTATAAAACACTTTTTTTTGGGGTATGTTATGTTATCATCCAATGACTGGCGTGATGAGCGTTGGTGGCTGCGCCAAAGTTTTAAACTTTTACAGCTACCATCGCTGTACATTGTTTTTTTATCTGACTGTATTTGTTGTTCTATTCCTAATAAACGATTATAATAAAATAATTATAAAAAAATGACCTCCCGCTCTGGGCGGAGCGGGAGGGCATCTCAGACTTTTACTAACTAAAACCCACCCCTGTTCCTTCAGTTGCCTGTGCCAAGAGCCGCGGTAACTCTCTTTCAAATATACTCGCGACCCCGGCAGCATAATTTTGTCAACATGAATAAATAATACGGAACCCTAAAAAGTCCAACATTATGAAAATTTTATCATGAATTCGCCAATTTCGTGATTTCGTTACGCGTTAGTACCAAGCGGTAGTGCCATGGGGGAACAGCAAATTTCGTGATTATCACACACGTATGATAGATAGGTACTTACAATTATATATTTTGTAACACATGAAGATTTGTTTCGTCCGAATTTATTTCTACAGTTTCCGGAGGTCATACCTCCGTCCGTCCGGTCCTGTAACAATCACACGGAACAAATAAATACCTACCTAGACCTCACATATTTTTATTTATGACTTGGCTATGGAACCCTAAAAATATACAAAAGAAGACTAAATCGTCCATAGAAGCAGACTTGCCCTATAAATAACAAATAACAATTACCCACCCCACATTTTTTATTGAAATACAAATTTGGTGAATTGGTATTTGATGGTGGAGGGATACTTTTCCAGTACAAGCTGGCTTCTCATTGTACGGAATTCCTATACAATGTGAGATCAGCTTATACTGGAAATTTATAGCTTGATTAAAAAAAAATTGTCTTTTAAAAAAACGTTGCCCCACACTAGGAATATTCCTGTATCGTAGGTGCGTTCACAAACATGTAAATTCACATACACAAGACACCCAGACCCGGAACAACTATCTGCAGGTCATACAAATATTTGTTCCGTGCGGGGATCGAACCCGCGACACGCAGCGCAGCAGCCGAACGCTCAACCACTGCGCCAACCATGCCGTCAAAATTATATAGCCATGTGTAGTAATAATAATAACAGATCAGTGTTTTATGGCCTAGATAGTTGTGTCGGATCTGCCCGTTTGTGAATGTGAAGATTTGTGTTTGTAATCGCACCGTCTCCGATTCAGTTGAAATCCTGGAGTCGGCAACATTATAAAAAAAAACAATTAGGTACTACATACATACCTATTTGTTGTATATTGTCAAAACAACAACAAACCTATTTAGGGAACTTTTTATCTTTTTACAAAATTGGACACCCATTTTTCACATTTTTTATAAAAAAAAAAGTGGACACCTGGATTTCGCCTGAATCGTGAAAGGTGCGTTTACAAACACAAATCTTCACATGCAGAAACACCTGCAACTCCTAACGCAGCAGCCAATCACCTGCCACTGCACCAAACGTGACATGTTTGTAATCACTAATACTGTAGGATAGGTAGCTATATACTTACTTCATTACGTTTATCATGTTTTCCAGTTTCTTTGCGCCAACCCTTTCGCTTCTTATTTTTATTACGGTTATTTCCCATTGCACCAACACTATAAGTATAAGTAGGTACTACAAGATTTGTATTTTACGTAGTCTTGTTGCGTAATGTGTGCTCTGAGCGCAAGCGACACAACCCTCCCGTTCGAAAGCCGAAGCGAGACTGAACGGGGGCGTCGGGCCCACAGCCAGTGTCTTTGACGCATAGACTATGTTTTTTTTTTCTTTTGTTCTTTGTGGAACAGGTTAAGGTCAGAGACCACGCTGCCTAGTCATCAGATAGTTCGTATTTTTTTTCTCATACGAATGCAGATGTAATACATTCTTATGTTTTTGCAACTGCAATGTTAATCAGTTTTTATTTTATGATTAAAATATAACTAAAATAAATAAACAGGTTTTATTTATAGCTATTAGCCGACTTTCATTTGTAAAGATCATAGTTTATAAAAAATCTGATTTAAATCAAATAATATCAGATTATTTTGATTTTTTTTTTTGGGTTCCCTGATTGCAGACCTCCAAGCTCAAAGCTATGGATACTTTACCGAATTCTAATACTTCTACCAGCCAACAACGAGGCAGAGGGCGACAGAGCAGAGGCCGCCAGAATTATCAGCGCGGACGCGTCGACCAGATGCGACGTACGAAAGGCCATGAAACAGTCCAAAATTTACAAGAGGACATCAGAAGACAGCTCTTTGTCGGCTCTCATGAGGAGGACACGCTTACCTGTCTAAGTGAACAACAAACCCTGAAGGCAATCACATTGTCTGTCACTACTAGGGGAATCGGATTAGGTCTATGTCATTTAACCTTCATATCTATCTCTTATCACGACACTATCCGTATCCCCAACATCTACGCGATGTACGAGTATAGGGTGTTCCTAGGCCTATTTGAATCAAAACTCGAAGCCATAAAAGCGGACTTGCCAGCTGTTGTCCCACGACTCACTGACCATATCAAACTCCCTGGCGTGAACAGCGAAATGCTGCGAGCAGCAATGTCAATTACAGTTGTGCCAGAACCAATAAGAAGAATTATCAATGCTGTTGGCTATCTCAAGTATGAGGAGAAGATCTACGTCCCCGCCGTCGCCGCTGATCCTGTCGATAGACACGGCGCAGTCATCCCAAGACCGGAGAACGTAACCCTCACTACCCTGCGCAGAACCGTTGAGTTCCTATCCAATCCACAAACCGCGCAGAATGTTAGACGCAGATTTCACGAGAACAGCCCATTGCCAGGCGCAGTATGGGAGAATGACATCTTACAAAACCCCGATGATATCATGCCTCGTAATTATAATTTATATGAGGATTTCCGTCGTGAGTTAATGCTAATTGCACCATTCCTCGCTTCGCTCCAGAAGTATGTACCGAAGTTGGTGGGAGGTACGCTTGATTTTAAATCTACTGGAAGAAACTCCTTGCAATGAACCACTGGTGGTTTTTATAAGCAATGAGATGCAGAACCTTAGAGCCGTTGATCGGCTTGTTGGCGAGGATCTGCAGGAGTACTATCGACGTTGTGTTCCTAAAGGTAACGTGCGCAGTTATAATGCCTTAGCTCGGCTGACACCCGCTGAGCGAGTGGAGAGCCAGGTAAATCTACTAGGCGAATATCCATCACCAGTCAACCTCCGCTACCCCATTTATCACATGAGGGATGAGGTTTCTGCTGCATACGACGTCACCAGTGATTACGCTGGCATCTGTCAGATCATGTATGCCATGTAGCGTGCCAAGAGTAAACTTTAAAAATCCGTCCGGTGTATAAAATGACGTTAAAATTGATACAATAACAACAACATCAGAAGTGGGATCGTTCTCTGGGTAACATAACAGATTTTTAATGTATCTCATTTTTGTTATTGCCATGGGCGATGTTGGAGCAATGGCTGATTTCTGAATGTCGTGTGAGACGATGGGTCGCCGAGTCCACTCTCACCAAGATGACATCACGATGCCACAATACAGCCCCAGACAACGGCACTACAAGGATCTAGAAGCTGTACGGGAATTGGCATTGTGGATCTTCAAGCTCTTGTCGAAGCATCTGGAGTGTTTCCTCGGAAATCGCTAGCTTTATAGCTTTTGTTTTGCTGTTGAAATTTGGTTCGTCTGAGGAATGTGGGTGTCTGTGAGTATGGAATAACTATCTTAATAAGTAGTTATTGGGATGTTTTTATGGATGGGTATAAATCGATAACCTCTAGTATGTTATTGAGAATAAGATACTTGCGGTAAACAAGGGCCACCTTAATTTAAGGTTGACGAAATTAAAAAAAAATTAAAAAAAAGAAGATTAGATAGATTAATTTATTTGCTTGAATAAGCTATATTATATATATGATAACAAGATCTTCTAAGATATTTGGTGTAGAATCTCTTCTCTCTAGCCTTTTCTCTCCTTGGGGTCGGCTCTCTATATCACACGGCGCGAAGTGGTTCTCTTTAGGACGAAAGTATGTAGGTTCTGTTATTTTGATTGCCAGAGGGTAATTTATGAGGGTATTAAAAGTGTGCCTAACTCGTAATGCGTTACAAAGGATAAACGTAAAATCGACATTAGTCTATGTAAATAGGATATTAATATTACATTGCGTATTATTCTCACATTTACAAGAAATCTTCTGTTCTGTTTTCCTTGGGTGTCGCGTTTGTTAAAAAATAATGGTAATTATGGCGAAAGCTATAACGAAGTAATTCACATTTTCAATGTTAGTCCGTATTAATTAATGACATTAACAATAAATGTTCCGAATCTTTAGAAACCATAAAATAAATCAATCTATTTCATATTTTCATGAGCATGAATTTTGATTAGTCGGAAAATAAGTTCACCTAACGTTGTTACGATTCTTTACGTATGTTTCTCAAGGGAGAATTAATACTTTCTTAGAGAACATGATAACAGTAATGAAAATATAATGCGTATTTTTCGAGAGGTTAGTTTTTAAAGCGAAATGGTAGGAGAGAGAAAGAAATTTGAGTTAAATATCCATTATTTTGGTAGAATTTTATTTCTAGTAAAATAATTTTCTGAGCATTTTAAAGTTGAATGGATTGAAGTTATTTTTTTTTTATCTCGTATTTATTTGAAATTTTCGGTGCTTATAATTGTGAGCCCTGAGTGGGGGGGGGGGGGGGGTGAGTCACTACAATGTCAATGAACATAAAAATGAGACTTGACATACTAGTGCTTGCCAAGTTATGGGCAAGAACTGTGAATTCTAGTGCTAACGGATTTGAGGCTAAGAATAGTCAATTCTAGTGCTCTCTCGGTTGAGAATTGTATTTTGAAATTGAATTGGAGATATACGAGTATGAATATGATAGAAAATTGAAGGTACAGTTACAGAATACTGACAAACTTCACAAATCATTTAAACAAAAAAACAGAATAGGTACTTGGTTTATTGCCATGAAATAGATTAATTATAATATATTCGCGGTAGTGAGTATTAGTGATATTTATTATGATCAAAAGTAATATTATTTTGTCACTGTTAGTTGATCAATAGCCCAATATCAGTTCAGATTTCACAAATAGCAGATGAAAATTCTAGTCATTTTATTAAAATAAAATATTAACAAAAACTTGATGTTCAGAACTATTGCAATTGGCGCGGGGTCTCATCTCGAACAATGACAATTTAGTTCGAATAAATTTATTTAATTTGACAAATTTATTGAGATGGCGTGTTAAGCATCGATTTCTTATTAAAGTTTACATAACATTAATATTTTGAAAAAATTATCGTAAAAGCTGTACTTTCTGAGTAATTGGTTCCTAATTCAAATTTAGATGATTATTGGAACGAATTCTTACTCTTATATTACTTATACCAAAAGATGGCGCTGTTTGAAGTTTCAGTTTTTCCATTTGTCTCTATAAAATTTATATATTAACACATTTTGATACATTAAAGCACTGTTAGGAAGTGAAAAATAAAAAAAAATACCTGACTGCCAGCCGAAATCTTTTGTTACGGCGGTCTCGATTCTTTGTATGAGATGAGGCATCTGTACGCTAGAATTTTTTATTAAAAACTTTATGTACAAGTAAACACACTGTACAAAGGCGGAGTATGCCTCGGGCATTTTCTACCAGTCTGTCATGGGGTGGTGCAGAGACACAATATAGAAGGTGAAATTTATATAAATAACAAATAGAAAAAAAAGTACAATAAAAAATACTTATTAACCTCTTAAGATCCGTCAATTAAAGTATTATCTGTGGCAATGATATTGTCAGATTGGCCGAACGAACTATGGAAAGTTCAGCAAGTTCATAAATGCTACCAATTTGGGAGTCTTAATGCTGAGAGTTTTGTGAGGTTCTGACTATGACTGTGACCAAAATTAGCAATGAGGCTATGAGGTCCTGACTGTGACGAAAATTAGTGTTGAAACCATGAGATTCTTACTGTGTCTGTGCCAATAATATACAAAGAAAAAACACACAGAATGGCCATTTTACATCTAAATTAATATATAAAGATAATTAACTTTAAACTTTGTATATGTTATAATTTGTGTAATTTCGAAATAATTTATGAAATGGTTTTATGTGATCTCTAATTAAAAATATTTAATTAATAATTTGATTGTATGGATATTGTGACGGATAATCGGATCGGATAATTACATATAATATTGGACTGTTGATTGTAGAGATATATTAGGAAGATAAAGAAAGTAAAATTTGTTTCCGCTGGTCGGTCAATTGTTTGGTGCAAGTCTATGCCACTAGCAGCGGGTGGAGCGGACTTGACACGTCTAGGCAATTGGCAAAACAAACGTAAAATACAAATTTTAGAATTTATTACTGCTGGTTGGTCACTGACCTATTGTTAGTTTGGATCTCATGTACAGCAGGTAAGAGCCCTAGCATGTCTAAGGTCAGGGGCTTTTGATAATTTGCTGCTGGTTGGTCACTGACCTATTGTTAGTCTGGATCTCATGTACAGCAGGTGGGAGCCCTAACATGTCTAAGGTCAGGGGCTTTTGATAATTTACTGCTGGTTGGTCACTGACCTATTGTTAGTCTGGATCTCATGTACAGCAGGTGGGAGCCCTAACATGTCTAAGGTCAGGGGCTTTTGATAATTTACTGCTGGTTATTCACTAACCTATTGTTAGTTTGGATCTCATGTACAGCAGGTGGGAGCCCTAACATGTCTAATATAACTAACTTTAACTACAATTTTAGTACAGGTAAAAACAGGGTTAGGTGTTTAGTGTAGGTTTTTTTTATGTACTTCGAGAGCGAAGTACTTGTCAGTCTGGCCGTAATATATATATAATTATTACATAATTATTATCTATTTATATTCTGTTCTGTCATAGTTTTGGAGAAGCCATTCTGCCGTTCAGGTCGAGTATGTTTAGCTGTTTGTGTAGTCATGTACTTTTGCTGCAATACCTACGCGGTGAGGATTATATGTCAAGATCAAGTTGCCTTTAAACAGGTGACAGGAGTCGGTATCATTGACCTAGGTTCGAAATGCATAATAAAAATTAACGAGTTTACTTTGTATTCTCATGCCCTATCAGCTAATACAATCAAATCTAACTCTCAAATTGTGACCCCTCAGATAGCAGAATTAAATCATATCGTAAATATATCGTTATCTGAATACACCGCATACGAAGATCCAATAAACAGCACATTAGTCGATCTGGGAGAACGAATAAAACAACTGAAATCTGCCAATACTAACTCACCAGATTACACTCTGTCTACGCATGACATTCATCAGTATACTATTTGTTACTGCCTACTGGGTGCAGCCGTTTTGGTGGCAGCTTACTTCATATGGAGGAGGTGTCGAGCAGTTTCTTCAGTGGAACTATCTCAAAGTGTGGCAAATAGTGTTGTGTTTTCGCGAAAGCAGAGTACGGCTGACCGTCAGCCAAGTGAAGTGAACATAACTAGTGCGGACACTCATTGTAAACGGGACATAGCTACGTCACCTATATCTAAAACGTGTCGCTTTAGAATAGAAGACGCGTAACATTTTTGTATCTTTTTGGCCCGGGAGCATGTACGGTGAAACCATACACTAATAATGCACTAATGCTTATTCGTGCATTTTTACCTCATTTTACTAATTGATATTAGTCGAGCATTCAGTACACGATTAGCGGTCATCGCGTGTGCTCCCTCGCACCTTTATATCACTAAACCTTTGGTCCGGATAATATACTTAATTTGGTTTTATAAGCAGCAGTATCATTTAGCCATCTTCCAACCTTCAACAGACCTATTGTTAGTCTGGATCTCATGTACAGCAGGTGGGAGCCCTAACATGTCTAAGGTCAGGGGCTTTTGATAATTTGCTGCTGATTCGTCACTGACCTATTGTTAGTCTGGATCTCATGTACAGCAGGTGGGAGCCCTAACATGTCTAAGGTCAGGGGCTTTTGATAATTTACTGCTGGTTGGTCACTGACCTATTGTTAGTCTGGATCTCATGTACAGCAGGTGGGAGCCCTAACATGTCTAAGGTCAGGGGCTTTTGATAATTTACTGCTGGTTGTTCACTAACCTATTGTTAGTTTGGATCTCATGTACAGCAGGTGGGAGCCCTAACATGTCTAATATAACTAACTTTAACTACAATTTTAGTACAGGTAAAAACAGGGTTAGGTGTTTAGTGTAGGTTTTTTTTATGTACTTCGAGAGCGAAGTACTTGTCAGTCTGGCCGTAATATATATATAATTATTACATAATTATTATCTATTTATATTCTGTTCTGTCATAGTTTTGGAGAAGCCATTCTGCCGTTCAGGTCGAGTATGTTTAGCTGTTTGTGTAGTTTTTTGCAAAAGATGTTTTGTGTCGGGCTCCTGAAGGCGTATTATTCCGTTTATTATTGTTTATTTGACGGTGGCATGTCAGCATGTGCCCGCAAGATAGAGCGAAGCACAAAGAGCTGCCGAACTGTCAAAACCTTACAGTCCGCGTAGAGTTGAGTACGCGGTCGAGGGTATGACGCGGTCGAGGCTATGCCGCGGTCGAGGCTATGCCGCGGTCGAGGCTATGCCGCGGTCGAGGCTATGCCGCGGTCGAGGCTATGACGCGGTCTAGGCTATGACGCGGTCTAGGCTATGACGCGGTCGAGGCTATGACGCGGTCTAGGCTATGACGCGGTCTAGGCTATGACGCGGTCTAGGCTATGACGCGGTCTAGGGTATGACGCGGTCTAGGGTATGACGCGGTCTAGGGTATGACGCGGTCTAGGGTATGACGCGGTCTAGGGTATGACGCGGTCTAGTGTATGACGCGGTCTAGGTTATGACGCGGTCGAGGCTATGACGCGGTCTAGGCTATGACGCGGTCTAGGCTATGACGCGGTCGAGGCTATGACGCGGTCTAGGCTATGACGCGGTCTAGGCTATGACGCGGTCTAGGGTATGACGCGGTCTAGTGTATGACGCGGTCTAGGCTATGACGCGGTCTAGGCTATGACGCGGTCTAGGGTATGACGCGGTCTAGGGTATGACGCGGTCTAGGGTATGACGCGGTCTAGGCTATGACGCGGTCGAGGCTATGACGCGGTCAAGGCTATGACGCGGTCTAGGCTATGACGCGGTCTAGGCTATGACGCGGTCGAGGCTATGACGCGGTCGAGGCTATGACGCGGTCCAGGCTATGACGCGGTCTAGGGTATGACGCGGTCTAGGGTATGACGCGGTCCAGGCTATGACGCGGTCTAGGCTATGACGCGGTCTAGGCTATGACGCGGTCTAGGCTATGACGCGGTCTAGGGTATGACGCGGTCTAGGGTATGACGCGGTCTAGTGTATGACGCGGTCTAGGCTATGACGCGGTCTAGGCTATGACGCGGTCTAGGCTATGACGCGGTCCAGGCTATGGCGCGGTCTAGGCTATGGCGCGGCCGAGGCTATGACGCGGCCGAGGCTATGACGCGGCCGAGGCTATGACGCGGTCGAGGCTATGACGCGGTCCAGGGCATGACGCGGTCTAGGCTATGACGCGGTCCAGGCTATGACGCAGTCCAGGCTATGACGCGGTCTAGGCTATGACGCGGTCTAGGCTATGACGCGGTCTAGGCTATGACGCGGTCGAGGCTATGACGCGGTCGAGGCTATGACACGGTCGAGGCTATGACGCGGTCGAGGCTATGACGCGGTCTAGGCTATGACGCGGTCCACGCTATGACGCGGCCGAGGCTATGACGCGGTCGAGGCTATGACGCGGTCTAGGGCATGACGCGGTCTAGGCTATGACGCGGTCTAGGCTATGACGCAGTCCAGGCTATGACGCGGTCTAGGCTATGACGCGGTCTAGGCTATGACGCGGTCTAGGCTATGACGCGGTCTAGGCTATGACGCGGTCTAGGCTATGACGCGGTCTAGGCTATGAGGCGGTCTAGGGTATGACGCGGTCTAGGGTATGACGCGGTCTAGGGTATGACGCGGTCTAGGCTATGACGCGGTCTAGGCTATGACGCTGTCGAGGCTATGACGCGGTCTAGGGTATGACGCGGTCCAGGCTATGACGCGGTCTAGGGTATGACGCAGTCTAGGGTATGACGCGGTCTAGGGTATGACGCGGTCCAGACTATGACGCGGTCGAGGCTATGACGCGGTCTAGGCTATGACGCGGTCTAGGCTATGACGCGGTCGAGGCTATGACGCGGTCCAGGCTATGACGCGGTCCAGGCTATGACGCGGTCGAGGCTATGACGCGGTCTAGGCTATGACGCGGTCGAGGCTATGACGCGGTCGAGGCTATGACGCGGTCGAGGCTATGACGCGGTCTAGGCTATGACGCGGTCCAGGCTATGACGCGGTCTAGGCTATGACGCGGTCTAGTGTATGACGCGGTCTAGGCTATGACGCGGTCTAGTGTATGACGCGGTCTAGGCTATGACGCGGTCTAGGCTATGACGCGGTCCAGGCTATGGCGCGGTCTAGGCTATGACGCGGTCTAGGCTATGACGCGGTCTAGGCTATGACGCGGCCGAGGCTATGACGCGGTCGAGGCTATGACGCGGTCCAGGGCATGACGCGGACTAGGCTATGACGCGGTCCAGGCTATGACGCAGTCCAGACTGTGACGCGGTCTAGGCTATGACGCGGTCTAGGCTATGACGCGGTCTAGGCTATGACGCGGTCGAGGCTATGACGCGGTCGAGGCTATGACGCGGTCGAGGCTATGACGCTGTCGAGGCTATGACGTGGTCTAGGCTATGACGCGGTCCAGGCTATGACGCGGTCGAGGCTATGACGCGGTCTAGGGTATGACGCGGTCTAGGGTATGACGCGGTCCAGGCTATGACGCGGTCTAGGCTATGACGCGGTCTAGGCTATGACGCAGTCGAGGCTATGACGCGGTCGAGGCTATGACGCGGTCCAGGCTATGACGCGGTCCAGGCTATGACGCGGTCTAGGCTATGACGCGGTCTAGGGTATGACGCGGTGTAGGCTATGACGCGGTCCAGGCTATGACGCGGTCTAGGCTATGACGCGGTCTAGGCTATGACGCGGTCTAGGCTATGACGCGGTCTAGGGTATGACGCGGTCTAGGGTATGACGCGGTCTAGTGTATGACGCGGTCTAGGCTATGACGCGGTCTAGGCTATGACGCGGTCTAGGGTATGACGCGGTCCAGGCTTTGGCGCGGTCTAGGCTATGACGCGGCCGAGGCTATGACGCGGCCGAGGCTATGACGCGGCCGAGGCTATGACGCGGTCGAGGCTATGACGCGGTCCAGGGCATGACGCGGTCCAGGCTATGACGCGGTCCAGGCTATGACGCGGTCTAGGGTATGACGCGGTCTAGGCTATGACGCGGTCTAGGGTATGACGCGGTCCAGGCTTTGGCGCGGTCTAGGCTATGACGCGGTCTAGGCTATGACGCGGCCGAGGCTATGACGCGGTCGAGGCTATGACGCGGCCGAGGCTATGACGCGGTCGAGGCTATGACGCGGTCCAGGGCATGACGCGGTCTAGGCTATGACGCGGTCGAGGCTATGACGCGGTCCAGGCTATGACGCGGTCGAGGCTATGACGCGGTCTAGGCTATGACGCGGTCTAGGCTATGACGCGGTCCAGGCTATGACGCGGTCCAGGCTATGACGCGGTCTAGGGTATGACGCGGTCTAGGGTATGACGCGGTCTAGGGTATGACGCGGTCCAGGCTATGACGCGGTCTAGGCTATGACGCGGTCTAGGCTATGACGCGGTCTAGGGTATGACGCGGTCTTGGGTATGACGCGGTCTAGGGTATGACGCGGTCTAGTGTATGACGCGGTCTAGGCTATGACGCGGTCTAGGCTATGATGCGGTCTAGGCTATGACGCGGTCTAGGGTATGACGCGGTCCAGGCTTTGGCGCGGTCTAGGCTATGACGCGGTCTAGGCTATGACGCGGCCGAGGCTATGACGCGGTCGAGGCTATGACGCGGTCCAGGCTATGACGCGGTCCAGGCTATGACGCGGTCCAGGCTATGACGCGGTCTAGGGTAGGACGCGGTCTAGGGTATGACGCGGTCTAGGGTATGACGCGGTCTAGGCTATGACGCGGTCTAGGCTATGACGCGGTCTAGGGTATGACGCGGTCTAGGCTATGACGCGGTCTAGGGTATGACGCGGTCTAGGGTATGACGCGGTCTAGGCTATGACGCGGTCTAGGCTATGACGCGGTCTTGGCTATGACGCGGTCTAGGCTATGACGCGGTCTAGGGTATGACGCGGTCTAGGGTATGACGCGGTCTAGGGTATGACGCGGTCCAGGCTATGACGCGGTCTTGGCTATGACGCGGTCTAGGCTATGACGCGGTCTAGGCTATGACGCGGTCTAGGCTATGACGCGGTCTAGGCTATGACGCGGTCTAGGGTATGACGCGGTCTAGGCTATGACGCGGTCGAGGCTATGACGCGGTCTAGGCTATGACGCGGTCGAGGCTATGACGCGGTCGAGGCTATGACGCGGTCGAGGCTATGACGCGGTCGAGGCTATGACGCGGTCTAGGCTATGACGCGGTCTAGGCTATGACGCGGTCTAGGCTATGACGCGGTCTAGGGTATGACGCGGTCTAGGGTATGACGCGGTCTAGGGTATGACGCGGTCTAGGGTATGACGCGGTCTAGGCTATGACGCGGTCTTGGCTATGACGCGGTCTAGGCTATGACGCGGTCTAGGCTATGACGCGGTCTAGGCTATGACGCGGTCTAGGGTATGACGCGGTCTAGGCTATGACGCGGTCTAGGGTATGACGCGGTCTAGGGTATGACGCGGTCTAGGGTATGACGCGGTCTAGGCTATGACGCGGTCCAGGCTATGACGCGGTCGAGGCTATGACGCGGTCTAGGCTATGACGCGGTCGAGGCTATGACGCGGTCGAGGCTATGACGCGGTCGAGGCTATGACGCGGTCGAGGCTATGACGCGGTCGAGGCTATGACGCGGTCTAGGCTATGACGCGGTCCAGGCTATGACGCGGTCCAGGCTATGACGCGGTCTTGGCTATGACGCGGTCTAGGCTATGACGCGGTCTAGTCTATGACGCGGTCTAGGCTATGACGCGGTCTAGGGTATGACGCGGTCTAGGCTATGACGCGGTCTAGGGTATGACGCGGTCTAGGGTATGACGCGGTCTAGGGTATGACGCGGTCTAGTGTATGACGCGGTCTAGGCTATGACGCGGTCTAGGCTATGACGCGGTCTAGGCTATGACGCGGTCTAGGCTATGACGCGGTCGAGGCTATGACGCGGTCCAGGCTATGACGCGGTCTAGGGTATGACGCGGTCTAGGGTATGACGCGGTCTAGGGTATGACGCGGTCTAGGGTATGACGCGGTCTAGGGTATGACGCGGTCTTATCCGATTCCTCTCATCGGCATACATCGAATGAAACAATTCTGCTGTGTAGCAATTATCTTTGTTCAAAGAGAAATGCAATTTGAGTTCTTCCCATTGAGACAGCCAACGAGTAACACAAGACCGCAATATTTTTAAAGGCTGATCGCCACAATTTATTGTCTCATATATATCTTTGTACTCATCACGCGTTTGGGTGAATGTGAGAACCAATTATAGGTTTCTCTAATGAGAAACTCTATATTTCGCGGTAACGTTTGTTCTGACGCATGTGACACCGCCAATTGCAATGAGTGGCAAACGCATCTGACTAGAATTAAATTAGGTACGCCATATTCCGTTTTTAAAATATTATGTACGCCATTATTGACTCCAGTCATGACAGAGGCATTATCCACTCCAATTCCAATTAAGTTTTTTATTAGAATACCATGTGTCTGTAAACAGTTTACCAAGGCAGTAACAATTCCACGAGCATCCGCGCTCCTCAGTGGTTCTAATGCTAGAAATGCAGATACAACTTTATTTTGTGTGCAACTAAAATATCTAATTACTATGCCCAATAATTTTGATACACTGAGGTCAGTGGATTCATCTAACAGTACACTATACTTTTGTGATCCAATATCATCCAATAGCATCTGTTTGAAGTGAGGGGCTAACACATTCTTTATTACGGCACTGCATTTCGTTCTGTGCATTTTCATGTCCATAACACTCTTTGAATCAGTAATACATTTTTTTAAAGCTTCAGTTAAGTGGTCAATTTGCTGTATGGATGTGTGTTCTACAATGAACAGGGACAATGTTCCTTCAACTTTCAACGTATTTGTATTATTTTTAGAAGCGGGCAGAAATTCAATTTGTCGGTTTTTAGACACTAAGTCAGATTTATGTATATGTTTTTTTGTTACTCTGTGTTTCTTAATGTCGCCAATTCTTGCAAACATATCACAATGACAAAAAGTACAAAAGGCTTTTGTAGGATCGTCTGCTACAGGCCGCAACCAAGCCTTGAACTCTTGGGTTTCCCATTCTTTCCGATATTTTTGAGAATAAAAAGTCTTTTTTTTCAGTGGCACGTCCATGATAATGCGAAATAAATACTACACAAAAACACACACAAAAACTTTAGATCTTGACTTGAATGATTGCGATAAGTATTGTCTCCTACTTTCGCGAATGAAAACTAGCAACTTACTAAATACAAGCAATAGTATGCAGCACTCACTCATACAAACTTTACATACGTGTTAGGTTTGATTTATTAGTTGGGGAATCCCCAAGCATAACCAAACAAAGACGTCTAAAGCTACGATCCGAAACAGGAAATTTTTGCTCGGCAAAGTGTATCCTGGATCCAAACCACAACATTCGATAAATATCACTAAAAGTCATCAAATAATTTTTCAGTTATTTTTTTTTTCAGATTATCACTGTCAAAGTCCTAAAATTCACTAAATCTAGTGACAAAATCACTAAAGTGGCAACACTGGTCGGGCGCCAGGGAACAAGCTTCAAGACGGCATAGTTTAGGTGATAGTTTAGGTATTCTATTTTTACTGTGAAAATAATGGTAATTTAAAAATAAAAAACTTTGTAGGACCTGCTTTATAGTAAGTTCAGTTAGTATGCAAAGTTTCATGATCTAATTTTAAGCATTTTTTGAATGCTAGCGGTTTATTGTTTTCGGTTTAGAGGTAACTTTGGATTTTTTTTCTATCGAGAAAATTTTATGGAATCGTGTTTTTGAGGTTTATAATACTTAACATTGGTCCTCAACCTTGCCATATATTTATTTCAAAATTAATGCTGCAGTATTATCGACATAACGGAGGATCATGCTAAGCCATTTGAGGTAACATAGACTCTTAAATTGTGTAAACAATACATAGACAAACGATCGCAGTAATCGCGAGTCATTTGCTGTTATAGTTATTGAAGAGTTCCACTGTCTATTTCTGAAGTTCTTCATCAGATCCATTAGGATCTACAATAGTATTTAATACATAAGTATTATATATTAAATCCTTCCTTGAAAAATATGCATTTCAATAACGAAACCCCCATGTAAATCGGACCAGTAGTTTTCGAGAAAATCGCGGACATAAGGGTCGAATACAGAACGTCCTTTTTTGAAGTCAGATAAAAAAAAATACATTTTGAGCCCTTTATCACGGCTATAGTTATTATCCGAAGAGTTAGGCAGAGGCTTACCTAGCTAGGTATATACAGGGTGTAACGGAAATGTGATATTGTATCATTTGCTCCTGAAAAATATCAACTTTGTTCAAGAAAGTCGGCCCTAAACCGACGAGACAGGTCTGAACTCATTAAGAGCCAGCACATTGTAGTTGGCGTGAAAATTCATGTTTATTTTGCTTTTAGGTCTTAGAGAACTTTGCAAGAATTTCTTTGTGTGATGCACTTCTTGCTAATGAGCTAACCTGGCCTTGGCCTCAGAAGAAAAAAACAATGATTCAGAAAACTTGAATATTTTGTCGAAATTAAGGCGCCATGCATGCTCCTTCCCATCCACTCATATTATAAATGTGAAAGTCTGGATGTTTGTTAGTCCATCACGCCCTCAACGGCTTAAAGGATTTTTTAAGCCGTTGAGGGCGGGATAATGAATGGAAATAAAGGAATTGCAGAGTTTAATTCCACCAAGCCATCATCGGAACACTAGACGTTCAGCGATGCACCATCGATACATGGTGGACATCCCATACGCACAAGACATTTTGGGAGCGCATTCCCTGCCGGAGTCTGTTTCCTGATAACTACAACCTCGAGGTCATTAAGTTAAAAGTGATCAAGTACTTCTAGGCATGCGTGCTCCAACGTCGACCACATCGCTTTCCATCAAATGAGATGGTACTCAAGCGTCTATTAAAGATTAAAAAAAAATTGGATGATTTTCGGAACAGAGAATAACCATGTCCTGAATGTTGACATAGGATACTATATAACAGTTCTGTAGATAAGAGCGAGTTTCTCATAAGTATAAACTTTAATGATATACGGTATGTATAGTGGTATGTATAGCTTTTGAATTGGATAACCTACATCAAAAGGCCAGAGATATCAATTGTAGTGCTTTGTATTTCGAAACTACACTTGATCTGTGACTCGCTGGCTTATAAATCTGATAACCAACATACAATGGAATATTCTATACTTCAGTTTGTATATAGATAACTTAGGGAACTGCATACTAGGAATTTTCGGCTTAGGTGCAAGGTAAAATCAACCAGAATCCTACTTCCTATCCTATTAATATTATAAATGCGAAAATTTGGAAGGAAGTTTGTTACTCAATCACGCCAGAACGGCTGAACGGATCTGGATGAAATTTGGCACAGAGATAGATTCTAGATTGGATGACAACGACATTTTGCACGAAGCGTTAGACAGAGAAATGTCACGTGACTTACGCCCAGTAATGCCTTTGCCATACATTTTGCACGAAACGTTAGCGTTAACGTTAACAGAAAAGTATTTTTGGAGGCAAACCTGCCACACTGTTCTCAACCACAGCAACTCCCGAAAGCCAGAATGAATCAGCGCCGACAACCAGAACTGGCGGTCTTGAGAATAAATTTGACTGTCTTGGATCCCGAAACGAAATTCATCAGTAGGTAAATAAATATAAAACAGCGGAGGGATAAAGAAAAATATAACAAGTCAATATGGTTTGTTTACGCCAATAGGTGTGTTGTGCTCTATAGCTTCTAGATTATTCTAGAAGCTTGAAGTTATAAATCCACCTGGTAACAAATTAAGTACGAGATCGCGTGTTTCGGCACGCGATAATCGGTAAGAAATCAAAGTGAAACCAAATCAATTTAGGATATACAACGATCGATCCAATCTCACAAAGCATCAACAATACGGCCACAACAATTTTGTTCAAAATTGCGCACATTTGCAGACTTAGCGAAATCAAAACAGGCGAAGTTCTCTTCAAACCCACACTTATTTCGCTCTCACGTGCCGAAACCGTAAAACTGAAACAATATTACCACTGAAACTGTACTGTTCTCACCACTAAACCTCACTAGCGTGACTAAAGGACTTTACAAATTCAAACGTAACAGATTTGCAGAGAAAACTCGACCCTACTATTTGATTTAGTATATCAAACGGTTCTGTGCGAACACTACGAAAATTTACTCACAGTACTATAATTATTACTCACTTTACTTCATGGTATTGAAATAATTATAGTAATGTGAGTAAATTTCAAACACTTTCAAAAAGGTGAAAAGAAAACATCGTGAGATACTCGAAATGTCCTATAACCGAAAATTTAAGCAATATGCCGTAGTCGTGGAATAGGTTCTAACCTTATAGCATTTAGTGTTGGCATTTGGTTGGGCCAACAATAAATGATATTAGGATACCCACTTCTCACAGAGAAAATAACTGTATAGAAACCAAACTCTGGGAAAATGATATGCTGATTATGCTATGCATATATCTATACTAATATTATAAAGAGGTAGTGAGTTTGTAGAGGGAAAATCTCTGGATCTACTGAACCGATTTTGAAAATTCGTTATTTGTGAGTGCCAAGGGCTATAATTTTTTTAAATACACGCGGACTAAGTCGCGGGCGAAGTGCTAGTGCTGTAATAAATTAAAAGTATTTTTTTAAACAATATATTTTTCAATATTATTTTCTTCATTTCTCCGCATCACATGCCCATACCACGACAACCGATTTCCACACAATTTTTCAGTCAGCGGTGCCACTTTCAGACTTCCTTTATATACTCAGTCCTAATTCTATCCATGCGCGTAACACCAATGTAAAAATGTCGTGAGGAAAGTCTTGTGTATGGATGTGGATGGCTATAAGAGTAGGGGAAGGCCAAAGAAACGATGGTTGGACTGTGTGAAAGAGGATATGGGTAAAAAGGGGGTGACTACAGAGATGACGACTAATAGAGGAGTATGGAAGAAAAAAGACATGTTGCGCCGACCCCAAATAAATTGGGATAAGGGCAGGAGAATGATGATGATGATTTTTTTCAATATTATATGCTATAGGTACATATAAACCTTTCATGATAGCAAAACATACTACCCCAAATTCAAATAGCCTACCATTTGCCATATCCTACCGTAAGTCTTGTACGCCAAATTTTAGCTCTATCGGAAACCAATAATAATTGGTCGAGAAATGGTTTGCAAATTTTGAAGTGGACAACTTACATAATGTACATTGTAAGTTAAATAAAAGCTTGTAAAAATAATCAACTTAGGAGCTAGTACAAAACTATGAGTATTTAGTGAATTTTGAGACAAGATAACAATTAAATTTAAAAAACCCTCAACGATTAAAAGCAAAGCGGACATTTAAAAAACACAAAAGAGCTGATGACCTTGAAATGACTGATCCGATTTTGATAAAACATGTCTAAGAATCATCGCTAGAAAACTTGCTTTCAAATAAAAAAAACCGCATTCAAATCGGTTCACCCGTTTAACAGCTACGGTGCCACAGACAGACAGACAGCCAGATACACACACATAGCGCTCAAACTTATAACACCCATCTTTTTGCGTCAGGGGTTAAAAACAGGAATTCTACCCATATTAATTTTACCCGTTTCATGCGTTTAAGGCGTTACCTAAATCGATGCCGCAGGAACTCACATTGACCCTCGCAACAAGAGCTATGTTGGTAATGATGCCTCAGGGATTCTTAATGGTAACAAAGGATATAAGGGTAGGATAGGTCCCATAAATGTAGTTTTAGTTGATTAGGTAATTACGAGTACCTAAATAATGTTTGCAACAAGGTATTTTCGTCTGCAGTAAATTTATTTTATTTTTGAATGAATTGACTTTGTATTCCTACTAGATTATAAAATGTGAAACCCTTCTAAAAATCTTTGTGAAAATCTTTGTTCATCAAACACACCTCAATGGCGAAATGAACATGGATGAATGTGACACACGGGTAAACCATCACATACCAACGATTTTTATTCCGGTATTGGGCTTTTGTGTGATAAGTTCCATTTCCAATCGACTTCCAAAAAAACAAAAAAGCGCAAAATATAATTTCGGAAGTCGGTGTTTCTGGTTTTGTTTCTTCGTTTTTTGACACCGACTTCCGAAATTAAGTTATTTTGCACTGTTTAGTTTTTGGAAGTCGACGATCGCAGTAATCGCGAGACATTTGCTGTTAGTTATTGAAGAGTTCCACTGTTTGTCTCCTAAGATCTTCATGAGATCCTAATGTATTATACAACCCTATTTTTAGTTTATACTAAACCTCTCTAGGGGTCATTGTACTCATTATTACGAACAACTTTTACTATAGGACCAATCCCGAAATCGCGAAAAAAAAAATCAACTGTTCAGTACATTTTGTCGAGTTATTCGCACATAAATGTAAACAGCAGATTTTTTCACCATAGTAAAAGATGTTTGTAATAATGAGTACAATTACCCCTAGAGAGGTTTAGTATAAACTAAAAATAGGGCTGTATACTAAAATCTTTCTTGAAAAATATGCATTTGAATAACGAAAACCTCATCCAAATTGGATCAGTTGTTTCGAGAAAATCGCAAACAAAAAACAACCCTACATATATACATACATACGGGTCCAATACAGAAGCTCCTTTTTTGAAGTCGGTTATAAATAATATATTACAATAATAATACGATATCAGGGTTGGTCCCACAGCAAAAGTTGTTCATAATGATGAATATTACCATTGTTTTTATTTACTGTTGTATTGTCGTCTCAAATTTGTATAGTAACACTAGCTTCTACCAGCGGCTTCGCCCGCGTGGAATTAGTACCTACTACATACAAACTATCAACCCTCACTTTAACCCTATAGGGGATGAATTGCCAAAAACCCTTTTTTAGTGCTCCCCTACATTATAAAAGGAAGCAGTGTGCAAAATTTCATGTTCCTAGTCTCAGTACCTACTTTCGGCTGTGAGTTGATATGTCAGTCAGTCAGTCAGTCATTCAGTCTGTCGGTTCCTCCTTTTATATATATCGGGTGAAAAAAAAGACAGTTTCCGAAGCCGAAAGCCACATATCCTACCCATTATTTGGATCATTTTTTTCCACTAGACCATACCTGGGAATCCACTAGTTCTGGAGAGATTGAAAATTAATTTCAAGTGTTATTACTAAACTATTTTCCAAACAAACATTACCTGAATTTTCGATTTTTTTTTTTCGAAATTTCGAAACTACGCATTTGCAGTTACAAAAACGCAACACAAGTACCTACGTGGCTTAGAGCTAAGGGGCGGGGCTTAACTCCACTTGCCTGGGTTCGCGTTACATTACGCGGAATAAAAAATAGTTTTTTTTTTCATACCTAAAAATAAAAGCCGTTTCCCAGCAGTAATTTTTGCGCAAAACTACTTTGTTAGATGTACCTACAGTATGCGTAGTTGACGGCTATGTGATGTGTCTTTTAACACCCAGTATAGATTAACATAAACAGTTATAGTTCCAAAACAGTGAGGTAACTCAATTCAATCAATGAAAGCTTTTCCTTAGCCAGTTTACCCACATGCGTTTCCAAACGCTTTTGAACTACATCTACACATCCCCCTTAGGAAATAAAGAACGTGACAAGTATATTTGAATAGATATTCACTTCCACCTTAGTCCTTGGGTGTGAATCTAAACATATTCCTCGGTAAAACGCATATTTGAAGACTATCGATTCCACTTCTGATTCAATATTCAACCCAAGTTTCTCTACAACTGATAGAAGTCACGATGATACAATATTTTGAAGCCATCTGCACGATTTAGTATGCATATTTTAATACTATCCAAGTTTAGATCATTAAAGTTAGTCCAAACCATAGCGTATCTACCTACCCAATAAAAAGTTGATTTTCGGTTTTTTATTTTTGATCCCAAAACAAAATGGTAGACGACCATAGGTATTTAGTTACTGACCAAATTTGACCCACTTCCCGGTTTCTTATTGAGCTGAAATGTTGCATACATGTTTAGTTTGGAGGACAATGCATGATTAGCTTTAAGTGACGTCATTCTAAATCCAATATGGCGGACTAGTTATTTTTTATGCATTCTTATGATATGGGTATCAAATGAAAGGGTTTGCTGGGAAGAATACGAAAAATAAGCGTGTTTTTAGGGTTCCGTACCCAAAGGGTCTAACTAAACGGAGCTCTATTGATGTCACTCACGTGTCCGTCTGTCTGTCCGTCCGTCGTTTGTCACATAATTTTGTTACGAAGAATTTTTTAACTTCCCATTGACCTATGAACTTGAGGTGATTTTATTTATTACGTACTTTACTAACAAATACATATGGTACGGAACCCTTAATGTGCGAAATCCGACACGCACTTGGCCAGTTTTTCTAATTACCATATAATATTATATCTAAGGAAAACATCGTGAGGAAACCGGCATGTCCTAGAACCAAAAATTCGAAGATATGTGAAATCCACCAATCGGCATTGGGCCCGCATGGTGGATTACCGCCCACAGAAAGGAGGCCTGTGCCCCAGCAGTGGGGACATTCAAAGGCTGATGATGATGATTATATCTACGCCGCAGGTTAAAAAAAAAAGAAGAATTTTCAAGTTCGTGTTCGTGATACAAAACTTAGGTCGGTATTGTGAAGGTCAAAGAAAACTTTTACTTAGGAAAAGCGCGTAACTATTCATTGGGAGACAACTTTATTAACCACCATTGGCGATCGATCCAAAGCTGTAACTTATCCCTAATCAAAGATGGCTGCCATCAAAACAAGCTATAAATTACTTCGAAGAGAGACAGGGCGAACTATTTTATGTCCAACTAACGAAAGCTGACCTAAATCGGCGTCTGTTAAAAATAGTTACTGTCTGGGAAAGAGATCTATTATGGGAACGACGATTTGTTTCTTGAAAAAATAGTGAAAGTTCTGGACTGTCAGTTTTGTAAGTTCTGTTTTGTACTAATGGGCATTTAGACTAAACACTTGCACAAAATGGTTAGTAGCTATAGTATTCACACTCGATTTCTTAACACTTATAATTCAATATTATTCACGAATGGAAAGGAGTTAAGAGTGTTGTTCAACTTCGCAAAGGACACGAATGAGGATTTTGAGTTGATGACCAACCATATTGATTAAAGAGTCACTGAAAGAAGAAGAATGGACATGCCAGGCCTGCAAATAAAATGTACCGTTCATTTTATTTGCAGGCATGTCCTTAATTTTTCACAGCTGTCCGGGAGATCCGTACGGGCTCCCGCAACGGAGACTTACGTGAGGCGCTAAAACACCGTCTCACAGCGACACGGATTGGTCCGTACGCGTCTCCCGGACAGCTGTAAAGCCAGCCCTAATCCATAGAAAGTCTGCTAGTAAAAAACCTCCCAGATTACAGCCGTTTAAAAAGCTGGGTAAAATACAGTTTTACTGACAGATAGCAAATACACAAGCAATTTTTTTATGTCAATAGTCTTCGCACAGAGGACTAATACAGGACTCTTGTGTGACCTTGTCCTACCAAAATCCTATCATGTGACCCCTAGCTAACTAGAATGGGATTAGTATCCGTTTTATAGGGGGTTTTATAAAGGGAGTATATATTTTCTGTTGGTAAGGGATTTCTAAAGGATTGCCCTCTTGACCCTTCGCCGGACTCACACATTTTCGCGGCGAAAATAAGCATTTTCCCGTGAAAACTGTTTTCGTTTAATTCTGGATAAAATTATGTAAATTTTATGAAAAACGACAATCGAAAATGTAAATTCTGTCTTTATCTAAACCCACAATGAGTTTTAATTATTCGTGAAATTATTATTGGATGTTAAAGTACTTTGAATTTAAAATTAAATTAAATTAAAACTGGCTTGTTAAGCTTGAAGTACTTGGTTATAGATTTCTTTTACTCAACTTTTCTCATCGCTACGAACTGAAGCACCCGAATCAGTGGAATATTTATAGTTCCAGCTGTGGTACTTAAACAAAAACATATTAACCAGTAGGTACCTACGCCGAATATTCGGCTTGACCGAAACCGAAACTCCAACCAAAACCAGTTTCGCGACACTATTTAAATGTAACAATCATCGAGGAGCTCGTGGCTAAAGTAAAAACAATCGCACGGTTCGATCCAACAGGTTAGGCTATGTTTGCCGGGGTTGGTCCACGGATGGGTAACCATCTTTAGATAACGAGACTCCTCCGTGCCTCGGACCAAAAGCACGTTAAGCCGTTGGTCCCGGCTGTCAATCGTGGATCTTTGACAGTCGTTACGGGTCGTCAGAATCCCGAAAGTCTGACAACCAGTCTTACCAAGGGATATCGTATTACCCAGTAACTGGGTTGTGAAGGTCAGATAAGCAGTCGCTTCATGTAAAATACTGGTATTCAGCTGCATCCGGTCAGACTGGAAGCCGACCCCAAGATAGTTGGAAAAAGGCTAGGCAGATTGATTGAGTTAACAAGGAATAAACTTTTATAAAAGCATGAAAGTTTAAAAATAATAGTTTCGACGTCTGGTATGAAGAGAATATAATAAAACCATCACAAAATTATGGGTGAAAGTCACCCTTTCCACAGACCAAACAAATCTAACATGGGAAATCAAAATGTTATTCTTGCTTGTACTTCGTTGTTAGGAAAACAGCTTCTATGAATATGTAGGTATGCCGCCTACAAATAGCTTCTAATTATGTGTACGGGATATTATGTTAAACTGTATGAATATTAATACCCATTAATGCTATATTAGTTTGACGTGGCGGGTGCCACAGTAAAACTTAAGCAACCAACATATTTACTCGTAGTTATGCAGGTGCGTTTGTGGAAGAACTTGTCCGAGGATGTACAGTCGGAGATATTTAGGTAGATGTCAGCAGTAATTGACAGGCCAGGGTCGCGGGAGTCGCGGATCGTCCCAAGGACACGGTGGAGCATACGGTGGAGGTCTGCCCCGCTTGGGCGGAGCCCCGCCGTGTCCTCGTGGATGCGCTAGGCGGCAGCGACCTCTCGCGCCCAGCCCTGGTTCAGGCCATGGTACGGAGCGAGAGGGAATGGGAAGCCGTCTCCTCCTTCTGCGAAGCAGTAATGCTCGTGAAGGCGGAGGCGGGACGCGTGAAGGAGACTCAACAACGGAGACGCTCTCACGCTCTCAGCAGCAGCCGCCTTAGGAGACGCCTGTGACTTCCGGCGCCGCGAGACGATCTCCGGCCACCGTAGACCCGGGCCTGCGGACGGCGAGTAATGGATAGTTCGCCGTCCGATCAGCACCAGGCCCGAGAGTCGACGGCGCGTAGTGTTCCACGCACGCCTCAAAGAGTTGTCAGCAATAGGGACGGGGCCCGTCATGGCCGATGCCTGCCCGGCGGGTTGAGGATAAATTCGAAACAGAGTTACCTCGCCCCCGGGCACTAAGGGCAGGAAGGAACAGGGGTGGGTTTTAGTCAGTAAGAGTCTGACACGCCCTCCCGCTCCACCCAGAGCGGGAAAAGTCATTGGATGATTTCCCACCCCACAAAAAAAAACGGGTCGCGGGAGTGTTTGTGAAAGAACTTGTCCGAGGATGTACAGTCGGAAATATTTAGGTAGATGTCAGCAGTAATTGACAGGTCAGGGTCGCGGGAGTGTTTGTGAAAGAACTTGTCCGAGGATGTACAGTCAGAGGTATTTAGGTAGATGTCAGCAGTAATTGACAGGCCAGGGTCGCAGGAGCGTTTGTGAAAGAACTTGTCCGAGGATGTACAGACGGAGGTATTTAGGTAGATGTCAGGAGTAATTGACAGGCCAGGGTCGCGGGAGTGTTTGTGAAAGAACTTGTCCGAGGATGTACAGACGGAAATATTTAGGTAGATGTCAGGAGTAATTGACAGGCCAGGGTCGCGGGAGTGTTTGTGAAAGAACTTGTCCGAGGATGTACAGACGGAAATATTTAGGTAGATGTCAGCAGTAATTGACAGGTCAGAGAGAACTTTTCCACGGATGTACAGTCGGAGATATTTAGGTAGATGTCAGCAGTAATTGGCAGGCCAGGGTCGCAGGAGCGTTTGTGAAAGAACTTGTCCGAAGATGTACAGTCGGAGGTATTTTGGTAGATGTCAGCAGTAATTGACGGGGCCCAAACTGGCACAGGCCAGGGTCGCGGGAGTGTTTGAAAGAGAGACCGCTCTGGAATGCAAAGGGTTAATGAAAGAAAACGCACGGAACGGAAGGACACCCGTCCCTCTCCATGCACCCAGAGCGGGAGAAGTCATCTGATGATTTCCCACCCTCAAAAAAAAGGTAGGTAATTAAGTACTATTTTCTTAAGAATTGCCACACTACGTTAATTTGCCGTGTTATAGCAAATAACTGTCTAAGAATGACAGTAGGAACTGATTTAAATATACTTACGGTCAATCTAGGTCAAAGGTCTAGTGGTTAGTGACCCTGACTGCTATGCCGGAGGTCGTGGGTTCGATTCCCACCCAGGACAAATGTTTGTGCAATGAGCACGATCATTTGTTCTGTGTCTGGGTGTAATTTATCTATAATATGTATGTATTTAGAAATATATAAGTATGTTTATCAGTTGTCTAGTACCCATAACACAAGCTCTGCTTAGCTTGGGACTAGATGGCGTTGTGTGATAGTTGTGGAATATTATTATTATCCATTTATTCAATTTTATGTACATACAATTTTAAATTTTTAAATATTTAAGTACTTAGAAAAACATAAATAAATACAAAAACATTTAAAAATATAAAAAGTAGTTGCCCACCGGTATCGGGAATAGGGTCCAAGCTACCGGTGGTCAGGGCTCCTGAGAAAGGAATCTCCTAACAATACGCGCCGTGTCCAGGAGTACTGCTTTCTGGATCAAGCCCTTGATCCAACTGCCCAACGAGAGCCTCCTGAGATGTTGGTCGAGGCTCTTGGCTATTAAGCCATTGGCCGTCACGACTATCGGCACAATGACTGCTGTATCCACCTCCCACATGTCGACAATCTCGCGAGCCAGATCAAGATACTTTGTTTTTTTATCTTTCTCAGCCTTCACGAGGTTCTCGTCATGAGGGACAGCTATATCAACAATCATTGTGCGACGCTCTTGTCGATCTATCACCACTATATCAGGCTTATTGGCAACAATAGTCCTATCAGTGATGATAGATCGATCCCAATACAACGTGATATTGCTATTTTCGAGAACTGGGTCGGGCTCATACCTATAGTACGGTACTTCAGATTCCACAAGATTGTATTTAAGAGCAAGTTGCTGGTGGATAATCCTGGCTACAAGGTTGTGTCTGTGCAAATAGTCTCCGTTAGCTAGACGAGAACAACCAGAAATAATGTGTCGGATTGATTCCCCGGGCCGGTGGCATGCCCGACAGATGTCAACCGTACCGTCCTTCACAATATATTTCCGGTAGTTATTCGTCATCATAACTTCGTCCATAATCGCACAGACAAAACCTTCGGTTTCCCCGAATAGGTCACCAAAGCGCAGCCAGGATACGGACGCTAAGAAATCTACATCGGGTCCATGTAGGACCCGGTAAAAGCGTCCGTGAAGCTCCTTGCTCTGCCATACTTCCCTGCGGTCATTAGTATCCAGTACTTTAAGTTTGCGCCAGTTCTCGTTTGCCAAGGAGAGCGGGGTGAGGCCCTTGTCCACAGCGACCACATCTCGATGCATACCCACGTCGGTTTCTAGGAAATATTCCCTAAGGCTGCATACCTCGCGGTTGTGTAGGGTCTTAGCATTTAAGAAACCACGACCCCCACATTTCCGCGGGATATACAGCCTCATCACCGATGATCGTGGGTGATGCATCCGATTTGCGGTCAGCAGTGTGCGGACCCTCCTATCCAGGGCGTCAAGTTCCGTCTGAGTCCATTTGAGTATGCCGAAAGAGTACATCAATACCGGCATGACCCAACCGTTGAAGGCGCGCACCTTGTTCCCGCCTGATAAAAGACTATTTAGTACTTTATTCAGGCGGCCAAAGAAGCGCTCCTTCAGCGACTGTTTCACGTCAGCAGTATTGATGCCTAACGCTTCCGACATACCCAAATACTTGTAGGTTTCGGTTGAGGAGAGGGATCTAAGGTGTATGGAATCCGAGAGTTGAGTTCCCACGGATTCCATAATCTCCCCTCGCTTTACATGCATGACTGCACATTTGTCCACACCAAATTCCATTCTGATGGCGCTACTGAAGGTTTCTGTTACCTTCAGCAGCTTCATCAGTTGCAAGTTGTTGGGGGCAAAGAGTTTCAGATCATCCATGTAAAGGAGGTGTGATATGACCTGACCACCTCTTCTCAACCGATAGCCCTGTCCCGAACCCTCCAGTAGTGTACTGAGAGGGTTGAGGGCCAGACAAAACCACAGTGGACTCAGACTGTCGCCCTGGAATATGCCACGCTCGATCCTTATCGGTTCGCTGTTCTCCTGTATCTGACGACATCCTGGATAGTGAAGGACTGTACTCCACTGCCTCATACACGACATCAGGAAGGTGCGCAGAGTTGCATCAACTTTGTACAACTCCAGCACCCTCATTATTATTATTATTATTAATTAAGTTAAACACCAGAGAATCGGTCACCAGTCTTGCAAAGGAGAATCGTGTTACCCAGTTACTGGGTTATGGAGGTCACATAAGCAGTCGCTCTATGTAAAATGGTATTTAGCTGCATTCGGTAAGACTGGAAGCCGACCCCAACATATTTAGTTAGAAAAAGGTTAGGCAGGCAGGCAGATTGAGCCAACTTAGCAAAGAATTAATTAATGTCGCTGACTTTACTATATCTCTCATAATCTCTTCGGATTATTAGACAGTAAAAACTTTTTTATAAAAAACCCAACCGACTTCCAAAAAGGAAAATACTTACCTACACTAAAAATTAAAAAAAATAACTTTAATTTCGGAAGTCGGTGTTTGTATTTTATTTCGTCGTGATTTGTAAGTCAGTTGTTTTTTTTTTTGTTAAAAAGTTTTTATTTTTCACTTTTTTGTTGTTATACCCCAGAACTAAAAACCCCAAAAACATGGAACGTGGAATTTAAATATACTCGTAATTGGAGAAAACCAAAACGTCATCTATGTATACGTATTTTTCGTTTCGGATAAAAAAAGAATTTTGAAAATCGGTCAACAACTGACAGCGAAATCGGTGGACATACAGTCGAACATAGAACCTCCTCCTTGTTCGAAGTCGGTTAAAATATGGGATGGGAATTCGTAACAGTCTGTCTGTTACGAATTTTCGTATACAGATGCGAGGTTATGGCTTTTTCTAGTGAGTCGGGCCAGTTCAATATTCAGGTAGAGAAACGGTGAAAGGTATAAAATAGAAAAACTGGATGCTCGATTGAAACGCGACCCGAATTTATAAAAAGTTCCGAGTTCAGTTTTATTCTCTTACCTCTAAGATTTTTAAACTAACCTATATGGCTGATCTGCTGGAAACAATTTCTTTAGAGACAAGTTCGTCTATCCGATGCGATTTGCCATCGGCGAAAATTACAACGGTACGATCTTAATAATTTTCATCCCCTCTATTTATATCTTTATTTTTATTTATTTTTATTTCCCTTTTAGGGGATGGACTTCAAAAAATCATTACTTAATGCTCACCTTTGCTGAGACCTGTCTGTCAATGAGGGAATTAATTTTATGAAGCAAATCTGCAGTAGCTACCAAAAAAACAATAAAATGCAAAATTATATTCTATTCTACTATAATAGATGGAGTTAGCTTCTACCAACGACTTCGGCCGCGTGAATGTCAAAAAATATCCCAAGCGAACATACTCCCAGGAGATAAAGTAACCTAAGTGCTATTGCAGACTATAATCTACCTCTGTGTGATATTTCATCCAGATCCGCTCAGCCGTTCTAGCGTGATTGAGTAACAAACCCAAAAAAAAAAGCCATCTATCTTTCCAACCAAACTCTCGCATTTATAATATGAGTAGGAAATAGGCTAGGGTTATTATTATTAGGTAAGTATCTATACATATAATAAATCTGTAGAAAAGTCATTTTTGTACATTGAAGAAATTGAAACAAAAAATAGCCAGCGTGTGAAAAGATAAGTAACAGAACCCATTTCCATCATTTTTGAAATTTTTGTCTGTTTGTCTGTTTGTCTGTTTGTTTGTGCGCACATCACGTAAAATCTACGAATTCAATGCTGACAATGTTTATATACAAAAATTATACGCAACTTGAGGATTAACTTAGTTTTTGTTTCATCGAAATCGGTTCACTCTATCAAAAGATATGATTAATTTAGTGAGTTCAAGAAGTAAAATATTACGTTACGCAATTAAGTATAGTACTTGCAACGACATCTTAAGACTAAAAATAGAACTAATGTTGATAGTTGAAATCTAAATCCGATAGATGGCGTTGTGCAAATGACGTCATTTTCTGAATCGCGGTGTTAAGATTTTCCGCGCGAGGATGACGTCCACCGTGTTTACTAGGCAAATTGGGTTTCGTTAGGTGTCTTAAAAGTTCTTGCGTGTGTCGTAAAAGTTCTTTGGTTGCTTGGTTTATCGATTTTCTAAATTGGTCGAAAAAAAAGTATTTGCTTATCTTATTGGTTTCGTTTGGTCAACTTTGGTCATTGGTTTGAAGTACGAAGTAAAGATTGTATTTGATTTACTTCGTAGTTTGAATCCAATAGTGCCAATCGTTATACAGTAAGTTAGTGTTGCCAATTCGTTGAGTCACGACCACGAACAGACGATACGTTGTCACACTAGACTGTTCGACGCACCGATCTTTTAAGTTTGTAGGCTATTCAGTCATAAGTGTTGTTAGTTTTGTTTATTGCTTTAATTTTCCTTGAAAATGCCTCAAAGAAAAAAAACTAACCTTTCGCTGCGTAGCCGAAATGCGAAAAGGATGAGACTTTGTAGGTCTCAGGAATCGGAAGAAGATCGTGAAGCACGGTTATCTGCTAACCGAGAGCACATCGCTCTTTCACGTGAATCGGAAACGTTCACCGAAAGGGAGTCACGTTTAAGTTCACAAAGAACACGGACCGCGACTTTGCGGTCTCAAGAGAGTATCCAGGAACGCGAAGACCGGCTGTCTGCTGATCGGGAGCGCCACTCTCTCTCACGTGAGTCAGAGACATTCACAGAAAGGGAGTCGCGCTTAAGTTCGCAAAGAACTCGGACCGCGACTTTGCGTTCTCAAGAGAATATCCAGGAACGCGAAGTTCGGCTGTCTGCTGATCGGGAGCGCCAGTCTCTCTCACGCGAGTCAGAGACTTTCACAGAAAGGGAGTCGCGCTTAAGTTCGCAAAGAACTCGGACCGCGACTTTGCGTTCTCAAGAGAATATCCAGGAACGCGAAGTTCGGCTGTCTGCTGATCGGGAGCGCCAGTCTCTCTCACGCGAGTCAGAGACTTTCACAGAAAGGGAGTCGCGCTTAAGTTCGCAAAGAACTCGGACCGCGACTTTGCGTTCTCAAGAGAGTATCGAGGAACGCCAAGCACGTCTGTCATCTGACCGAGAGCGACACGCTCTCTCGCGCGAGTCTGAATCTCTCTCCCAAAGAGAAGAACGATTACAAATAGCTAGACATAACTATGTAGGTGTACAAAGAAACAATGAAAGTTATCTTGCATCTGAAAGGGAAAGAATAGATGAACTAAGACGAGCAGAAACAGCAGAACAACGTCAATCTCGCCTAGAAATAGAACGAGCTCGATACCATATGAATAGAGAAACAAATAGCGGAGCTGATGAGTCCATGGAAAATGACGATGCAAATATTTTATTACCTTGGGACAATAGGGAAAAATCAGGGTTCACATATTCGTCTAGAATTAATTATGCTGGCTTTACTTTCGTGGGTGACATGAGAGAAATTTGTAATTTTTGTCATGCTTTGAAATGGAGGAAAGAGACAGATGGAATGTGCTGCTCAAATGGAAAAATTGTTCTTCCAAATTTCCAAGATCCACCACACTTACTTAAAAGTCTCCTGAATGGCGATCATCCCCAGTCGAACCGTTTTTTGGATAATATTCGTTTATATAACAGTGCTTTCCAAATGACTTCCTTTGGGGCAAAACAAATAACGGAAGGACCGTTCATGCCAACCTTCAAAGTACAAGGTCAAGTTTATCACCTTATTGGATCTTTGCTGCCAGAAAATGAACCCAAATTTCTCCAAATTTATTTTGTATCCGATTACACGCAACAGCTCAATGTTAGAAATCACAATTTTCCCCAGCTCAATGCTGAGCTTTTGGGTCAACTTCAAGAATTGCTGCATCACGTTAACCAGTACGTTCGTGAATTCAAAGCTGCATTGGAGTCAATTCCACAAGGCAGCAATGATTTCAAAATTGTTATAAGTGCCGATAGACGTCCTGTGGGTGAACACCGTGGAAGACACAATGCACCCGTCGCAGATGAAGTTGCAGTTGTTTTAGTCGACCAGGAGTGTGAGAGACGTGATATCGTATTGCGTACACGCGACGATCGCCTTCAACGCATTTTGGAAACCCACCGAGCTTACGACGCCCTGCAATATCCACTAATTTATTGTCATGGTGAAGATGGGTACAATTTTGGGCTGTACCAAGTGAACCCTACTACGAGAGTCACTAATTATCAAAAAAAAATATCTGCTCAACAATACTATTCCTACCTTTTACAAATAAGGCAAAACAGTTTCGTATATTTGCAACGATTTCGTGGTTTGTTCAGCCAATTTATTGTGGACATGTACGCAAAAATAGAAACTGAACGTTTAGTGTATATTCGCACTAACCAGCGACGGTTACGCGCTGAAGAATACGTGCACTTGCGGGACGCCATGCAATCAGATAATAACGTCGAAAACTTGGGTCGATTGGTTATTTTGCCATCCAGTTTCACAGGCGGTCCGCGGTATATGCACGAACGAACGCAAGATGCTTTTTGTTACGTCCGTAAATACGGCCGGCCGGACCTTTTTATAACATTTACAACAAATCCAAAGTGGACGGAGATTTGCCAGGCACTTCTCACAGGACAGGCGTCATACGACAGACATGACATTATTGCTAGGATTTTTCATTTAAAACTCAAAGTCTTGATTAATCTACTTACAAAGGAGAAAGTTTTCGGTTCAACTCTTTGTTTTATGTATAGCGTCGAGTGGCAAAAGCGTGGTTTACCCCACGCGCACATTCTTCTGTGGCTGGAAGAAAAAATTCGTCCCGATGCTATAGACAGTGTCATAAGTGCAGAATTTCCGGACTATAATGCAGATCCGATTTTGCATGACATAGTAAAAACACATATGGTTCACGGGCCATGTGGCCTCTTAAACAGGGAATCACCGTGCATGAAAGATGGTCAATGCTCAAAAAAATACCCCAGAGCACTGAAAGAACTAACTATGGCTGGGGAAAATGGGTATCCGCAATACCGGCGAAGATCACCGTCACAAGGTGGTTTCACAGCTACTGTCAGATTCCGTGGACAAGAAATAATTCTAAATAATAGTTGGGTGGTACCGTATTCTCCAGTTTTGTCAAACGCTTTTCAAGCACACATTAATGTTGAAATTTGTAATAGCGTCGAATCTATAAAATATATATGTAAATATGTTAATAAAGGTAGTGATCAAGCCATGATAGCACTAAGAAATAACAACCAATTTGATGAAGTGACAAGGTATCAATCTGGCCGATACATAAGCTCTTCGGAGGCAGTTTGGCGCATTTTGAGTTTCCCTATTCATGAAAGGTATCCGCCAGTCATCCATCTTGACGTGCACCTGGAAGGCGGGCAGCGAGTTTACTTTCAGCCAGAAAATGTGGCAGAAAGAATGAACAACCCAAGACAAACCACCTTGCTCGCATTCTTTCGCCTTTGCGAAAGAGACAATTTCGCTAAGTCTCTGTTGTACAATGAAGTGCCACATTATTATACTTATAACAAGCAGCAAGGTGTTTTTAATCGCAGGAGACGTGGAACTGCTGTAGAAGGCGAGTCCGGCATTTTTAAAGAACACGTGATTGGAAGAGTATACACGGTGCACCCAAATAATGCAGAGTGTTATTATTTACGCCTTCTTCTTCACACAGTGCGAGGAACTACTTCTTTTGCTGAGCTCCGCAAAGTGGACGATATAGAATATCCCACATTTCAAGCTGCTTGCCGCGCACGGCATTTATTAGATGGCGATCAGCATTGGGATGATGCTTTAGCCGAAGCATGCGTCAGTGATAGTCCACATCGTTTGCGCCATTTATTTGCCATTTTGTTGACATTTTGTGGCCTATCGGACGCTGGGCAGTTGTGGCAAAAATATAAAGACGCGTTTGCCGAAGATTTTTTGAGACAGCAAAATATAAATAGTGAAACTTCTGACCAAGTACGTGAAAGCTGCCATAATAGGGCTTTGCTGGCTATACAAGATATAGTTACAAGTATAGGAGGGAACCCCCTCAGTCAATACGGCTTGCCGACACCGACAGTTGGTGGGGAACGAATTAATAGGGAGTATACATCTGAAATAAATTACAACCCCGAAGAGTTAGCAGAAATATTGCGAAATGGCTGTTCAAATTTGACGACAGAACAACGTCAAATCTTTGATAGAGTATGCTGTAGTGTAGAACATTCATTAGGAGAAATGCTGTTTTTAGATGCACCTGGTGGAACAGGTAAAACTTTCCTCACTAAAGTTATCTTGGCTCAAATAAGGAGCCAAAACAAAATTGCCCTTGCCGTCGCTTCCTCAGGAATAGCTGCCACTTTATTACCAGGAGGAAAAACTGCACATACAACATTTAAAATACCAATCGACTTGGACCGCACAGAAAACCCTGTTTGCAACGTGTCTCGCAATAGTGATAAAGCAAGGGTTTTACGCGATTGCGCCCTTATCGTTTGGGACGAGTGTACGATGGCAAATCGTAAAGCTGTGGAAGCTGTAGATAGAACGTTGCGAGATATAAGACAAAATGACCGACCGATGGGAGGCTTAACGGTGCTATTCTGTGGAGACTTCAGGCAGACACTCCCTATAATACCCAGAGGAACGAGGGCCGATGAAATAGGTGCCTGTTTAAAGAGCTCTATTTTATGGCGTAGTGTCATATTAACTAATTTGAGCTTTAATATGCGAGCATATTTGGGAGGTGACGCAAACGCGCAGGTTTTCTCAAATTTACTACTTCAAATTGGTAACGGCACATACCCGACTCAAGAAGGAGGTAAAGTAACTTTAGTCGAAAGCCTGTGTTCTTCTGTTGCCTCACAGCAGGAACTCATTTCCTCTGTATACGGAGATCCATCAGAGATCTCGAACCATGACGCTGCTTGGCTATGCCAACGAGCTATTTTGGCACCTCGCAACGACCAAGCAGCAGCAATAAATTCTCAAATATTGGTACATGTTTCTGGAGAAAGTAGGGAATATTTATCTATTAACACGGTTTTAGAAGAAGGAGATGCCACCCACTATCCAGTAGAGTTTTTAGACTCTCTAAATACACCAGGTCTTCCAGCACACAAAATTTATTTAAAAATCGGAGTACCAATCATTCTACTCAGAAATTTAAGCCCACCAAAACTATGCAATGGAACTCGGTTGAGAGTAACAAATCTCCAACGAAATGTCATCGAAGCCGAAATCTTAACAGGTTGCGGCTCCGGTGATGTTGTTTTCATTCCCAGGATACCCATTATCCCCAATAATTTTCCGTTTACTTTCAAACGTGTGCAATTTCCTGTAAGCCTCTGTTACGCTATGACTATTAATAAAGCCCAAGGCCAGACGTTATCCGTTGCGGGTGTAGACCTTACTTTTGATTGTTTTTCACACGGCCAACTCTATGTTTCTCTATCACGTGTTAGCAACCCAAACAACCTTTTTGTATATGCTCCGGGTAATTCCACCGCTAACATAGTATATAGAGAAGCATTAACGTAATCAACTATACCAAAGTCAGGACTCTTATCTAAATCATCAAAAAGGTGATATACTCTTATCTAAACGACGTTGTTTTGTTCTCGACAACCACGCGAACGAAGTCGCGGGCACAGCTAGTACTTACTAATTTCTCTTTGGCATCAGTGTACCTACTCAGTACAAAAACATCCGTATTGATAACCTCCTTCTTTTTGAAGTCGGTTAAAAATAGTTCCATAGGGTTATTAGGTACTCCCCTGGGCACTCGGGCAGGGAAGGAACAGAGGTGGGTTTTAGATAGTAAGAGTCTGACACGCCCTCCCGCTCCACCCAGAGCGGGAGATGTCATTGGATGATTACCCACCCCAAAAAAAAAAGATTATTAGCGAGAGGGAATGGGAAGCCGTCTACTCCTTCTGCGAAGCAGTAATGCTCGCGAAGAGGGAGGCGGCATGGGTGAGGGAGACTCAACAACAGAGTTGCCCTCACGCCCTCAGCAGCAGCCGCCGCAGGAGACGCCAGGGGCTTCCGGCGCCGCGAGACTATATCCGGCCACCGTAGACCCGGGCCTGCGGACGGCGAGTAATGGGTAGCTCGCCGTCCAATCAGCACCAGGCCCGAGAGTCGACGGCGCGTAGTGTTCTACGCGCGCCTCAAAGAATTGTCAGCATTCATGACGGGGCCCGTCATGGCCGATGCCTGCCCAGGGGTCGAGGATAAATTCGAAACAGAGTTACCTCGTCCCTGGGCACTCAGTGCAGGGAAGGAACAGAGGTGGGTTTTAGTCAGTAATAGTCTGACACGCCCTTCCGCTCCACCCTAGAGCTTGAGATGTCATTGGATGATTTCCCAACACACACACAAAAAAAAAAATTAAGTAGGTATAGGTACTTTTCTACTTTCTCTTTGGCATCAATGTACTCGGCACAAAAATAGCTCCAATTCGATCTAACACAGTATTATATCGGTCTTGCACCCACGCAATTGTGGTGGAAGAAATAGCCTGTTAGAGATGGGCCGACTAGTCGGGAAAGCCGACTAACTGGCCGTATTACGTACCTAACTTGCAATAGCAAAACGATGGCGATTATTTCGCAATAATTGCTCTTCAATCGCAAATCGGCAGGCTGAGTACGTAAAAATAGTGATCAGCAATAATTGCTCATTGCGCAATCTATAGCTTAATGTCATAAAATCGGTAGTATTTATAAAATCGATTGCTAATCGCTCTCTGATAGCTAAGTATACAATTTAGGTACTTTTAGAATAAAAGAAAAAACTGCATCAGAGTTCAGTGTATGAAATGGAACAATCAATGAACAAGATATATGTAAAAATATATTTATTTCATTGATTGTTCCATAGAACATAAAATCGAAAAATTTCCATGGTTCGGCAATCGCTGATACATAATCGTTTTTCATTGCTTTAAGTCCTTATTTCCGATTTCATTTAGCGCCTAGCAGAGGACGCAACTCGGCAACTAGTCGGCTAAGTCTACAGTCCGCCCATCTCTAATCTCGACTTATTACGTTTTTATAGAAATCCGCAAAGGTAGGCCGATGCACTGGCCGATATATTATTCAACAAGTTATTGTTGAGTGGGGCTTGCAGTATTATGGAAATGTGACTTGATGAAAAAGCTTTTCTTTCATGTTATTGGATGGTAAAAGCAGGTCAGATAGGCAGTCGCCCCATTTAAATTACTGTTATTCAGCTGCAACACGCGCTATTTAACTCTCTTGTTTGTTTCATTGTCACAAAAATGTGACTGCTGAGCGTGATTCCCGGGTCGGACAAAAAGGTTTTTGGGTTTTTCTATCAGGAATTACTCGGTAGCTGCCCGGAGTTTGGAAGTCAATAGTGTAAAACCCCCGTGGTTGGTCTTGTGCCAGATCTTTCCCCGGCCGTGTCAGATTTTCTCCCCATCGGACTATGAGTGTAAAGGAACAGATAGTGCACCTGTGTTTGCGCACACGCTTGTGCACTATAATATCTCCTGCGTATATAGCTAATCTCCGTAGAGATTGGCCACTGTGATCGAAATTCAGTCGAACGAATTATCTGCACCCGGTAAGAAAGGAAGGCGACCCCGACATAGAAGGGAAATGGACCGCCTTTGTACATTTGTGTTGCATAGTCTTAATAAATAAATAACCTGATGGTAAGTGGTCACTGCCGCATGACAACTATAATACCAGAGGCATTGCGGACGCGTAGTTATTACCATAAAGGCTTATGCATACTGAGACGGGATGGCAGAGGATTTTGCCACCGGTCAGCACACACTAGTCGCTTAGATACTGTAGCATTACGGCAGTCTACCAAGACATCCCGCGACGGCAACGTGCCTTGGCATGCCGCGTCACGCCGAAGTATGCTTCAAAATAAATACGTAAGACGTGAGTAGCGGTGCGGGCGCAAATGTGGTGTGCAATTACTCTCGTTTGGCCTGCGTCACCCCGCGGCATGTCACGGCGTCCTTCGGCGTGCCATTTCGTGTCAAGAAATCCATTTCGAAGACGCGGAATCAATTTAAACCATTAGCATTTATTTCTATTCGATAAGTTTGAATGTCCTTTGGTAAAAGTTTAAATCCTCTGCCATTCCGACCCGGTGCGCGTAGGCCTTAAAAGAGATAAAACTGAAAAGTCTCATGCGCCTATACTCATTATTACTCATAACGCCAGAACTATACCTCTCTAACGCAGCAACACCAAAGAAATACGAGTAGGTGGTAGTCATAGTGGCTAAAAGTCCACAGCTGGTGAAACCAATATTATCTTTTTTTAGGGTTCCGTACCCAAAAGGTAAAACGGGACCCTATTACTAAGACTCCGCTGTCCGTCCGTCTGTCTGGCTGTCTGTCTGTCCGTCTGTCACCAGGCTGTATCTCATGAACACTGATAGACAGTTGAAATTTTCATAGATGATGTATTTCTGTTGCCGCTATAACAACAAATACTAAAAAATAGAATAAAATAAATATTTAAGGGGGCTCCCATACAACGTGATTTTATTGCCGTTTTTATAGATAATGGTACGGAACACTTCGTGCGCGAGTCGGACTCGTACTTGGCCGGTTTTTTTTATCCATGATAGGCTCGCATTTGAGCATCTTATCTGATGGTAAGCGATGATCCACATCATCGACAACGGAGCACGCTTGCCTAGAAGTAACCTATTCACTCTTGACCAGGTTGTAGCTATCAGGAAACACAGACTCCGGCAGGGAATACCACTCCTTAGCTGTACACACATTGAATGTGTTCCAAAAACGTTTTGTGTATGTGGGTAGGATGTCCAACATGTACCGGTGGCGCATCGCCGTACGTCTAGTGATCCGAAGATGGAACGGGCTTGGCGGAATTAAAATACGCACACTCCCCGAAATGTAACCGGAAAACCGATAGGCTAGCAGCTATCTCTCTGCTATCTGCCCGTAACCAACGGGTTTCAAACAAAATCTAGAAATCTCTTTTCTTAGAGAAAAGAAAGAAAAACTGTTTATTCACGTGATAGCGTCGCAGATCATAACTTCTGTTCAAAGACATTTCAGACATTCCAACGCCATTGAGGAAAGCTCTAAAAATGTATACTTTAAGTAAACTTTGTGGCATGAAACGCTTAACCCTACAAATTCGCAGGCATAAATACTGAATAAACCATCCTTTATGACCCGAAAAGAGTTGCTGAAGGATTCTCACCCTTCCAGTACGAAAAATAAAGTTCAAAATAATTGATGGTAAGGAAACTTCCCTTATGTAAATAAGTTTGTTACCAGTACTTTGTCTCTTACAAATTACTAAGTTTAATGCAGTTTACCAAATTTTCAACAAGAAATAAAGAGCCAGACTTTAAACTTTAAATATAAACTAGGACAGTATTAAAACTACTTCCCATTAAACAAAGAAAAATTTCCCAAGCCAAGCCTTTTGACCTAAAACACGTGAAACAACAATTATCACTACTTTACTTGACAGAAACTAACTAATATAAACATACTAAACAAACCTTTTTATCATCACTTTTCACCACTACATGCACAAAACACTTACACACAAAACTTTTGAACGCAACAACACAACACAAAACTACGAAGAACTTAATAGTAATTTATTGTTAGGACTTGGACGAAAATATCTGTGAAAGACACGTCACGCCGCGGCAGGATGCCGCAGAAAACTGAAATCTGCAAAGCGATAAAGCTTTCGCTGTAACCGGTGTTGCTAGCGTTAACAAATTACCCCCGCATGAAGGAAAATTAATGAAAGCTCAATGTTTATACCCATGATTAGAAAATCTATTTTAGTGCCCAGTTTGAAAATATTAAAAGCTTATGTTAAATATTTAATGAGGAAATATAATGAACAGTCAAGGTTGGCGCGTGCAGTGCAAATACCAAAACTGAAAATATGAATAGTATGATGTCATAAAATAAATAAAGATGCCAACTAAACACCCAACTAAACAACAAGCGGACATAGTAAGTCTGAAATCTGAAATATGTCTGATGATACATTAATAATATTGTGACGTCAATTGGTGACTGAAATAATTTTGAGCAATTTTCTTTTCCCTCCACCGAAAGCTTCACTCGACATTTGGCCCGTTCTAATCATACAGTATTTTAGATACTTTTTTTTACTACAAGCCCTATTTTGTCATATCCACAGAGAAGGAATAAGCATTGATCATCACACGTTCTTACTGCGTGTTGGCAATTTTAGATTTTTAAAATCGCAAGTAATTTTCTCACGTTGTTTTTCTTTTGCTGGAAATCACGATTAGAATATTCAATACCATTTATCATCTTCATCTCTTCATCTCCCAGCTCTTGTCCCATGTTACTGGGAGTAGCACTTGCAATACGTTCTTATCTTCTATTCTCTCCTGTCAACCGTCCAACTTAGATTAACTTTTATAAACATCATAATTTCTGATTATCATCATCATCATTTCAGCCAAACGAAATTCCAATGCTTTACATTTGTCTCCCCAAGTGTCGCCACATTGACCGGTCATTTGCATCTCGCATTCATCATATTCCCGCGACACTTACCAAATCATCGGTGCACCTTGTGGAAGGCCTTCCAACACTGCATCTTCCGGTACGCAGTCGCAACTCCAGATCTTTTCGACCTCATCGACCATCTCAATGCCTGATTATTATAGGTGTTTAGAAAATGAAGGCTAGCAACTCATTTTAACTCAATTGCACAGTTGCAACCTTTAAACTATTTTACGCTGACCGTGTGTATGTATTCCGGGCCAATTATTTACACTTCAACTGACCCACCTTTCCATTAACGGCGAATGGGATTATGAAAATATTTTTTTTTGTAGTTTGTAGTTTTAAAATATTATGTTAGAATAAAATTTCATCTGATCTTTAAGGCTCTACTACCGGCCAAGTGGCGCCCTCATTGAATAAAAAATCGTAGCATAGCATAGAAAACAAATATTAAAGATTCCAACGTCACGCTTCTTACAAAGAGGATAAAGTATTTTTACGTTGTTAAAACAGGTCTCAGAATGTTTCGTATCGAAAGTAGTAGGCAAAAGTGTCAGAAATGGCCGTTTTTGGTACTTTTGCCTACTACTTTTGACAATTTCTATGCTATGCTACAATTTTTTATTCAATGAGGGCGCCACTTGACCGGTAGTAGGGCCTTAAGCTATATAATTATAGTGTAATAATTATTGTAATGTCATTTATGTATACTTTTTTCGTGTTGTAGTAATTTAGTCAAATTTTAGTTTTAAGTTAATTTGCTGCGCCCTAATAGGGTCATGAACCCGTTTAGTTACTCGTATGACTTGTCTGTAATTACAAATGTGTACATTGTGTACAATAAATAAATAAACCTTTTGGGATGGACATCCTATACAAGACTGACACACATCCTATAAATAATTGTGATATCTAAAATAGGTGATTAAAAATCAGCAGTTGATATTTATATGGCAATAGGTTTCATTCCTTGTATTTTTTATTACAGTATTTACTATTTACTATCTAGTAGTATAGTATTTACTACTAATATAATAATATAGAATCGCTCCAAAATACTAGAAAAGTTTCTACCTATTCACTTCATAGTCAATACCGAATATCCTCCCATAAGCTTTTTCTCCTACTATTTGTTATTAACGCGGTTCAAAATTTCTCTTTCTATGAAATTAAAACGGTTAACCAGATATAAAAGTCCACATGCTAAAGTGATTTTATCCAATTTTTTATTTTTAGGGTGTGAAATCATCACATCTCTCGCTCTGGATGGAGCGGGAGGACGTGACAGACTCTTACTGACTAAAACCCACCCCTGTTCCTTCTGTTGCCTGTGCCTGGGCCGCGGTGAATATCACCTAAACTAAGTTGCAAATCAAAAGTTTTGAAAACTTTCCTACTACCAAAAAAAACTCTATTGGGAAATTCTAAATCAAGGACCGAATACCCACATCACACCAACCTAGAAAACCCCGACACTAAGGGCTGATTTTACAATAGTCAGATAACTTTTAACTGAGGAATAAAAATTGCGGTTTGACATAATTTCTATACAAAAACTGTCAAAATGCCATTTTTATTCCTCAGTTAAAAGTTATCTGACTATTGAAAAATCAGCCCTAAGTGTCAAATAAGGTCAATTAGGTAACTTGGCAACCATGTATGTGTTAAAAAATAACCCACTTTTGACACAATCGGGTAAAATGGGTCAGGGACAGAATCTTTAAAGACAGCAGTTCAATTACGTCACTCGATTAAAAGACAAAAAGGCAGCGGGTATCTTGGAGATGCGGAATTTTACGAGGCGAGGTCCTTGAGAGAGAATAGATTACCTCGTTGCTTCCTGAGGAATCGTAAAAGATGATTAAAGAGTTATGTCAGGAAATCGTACAAAAGATTGCAATCCTTCTTCCTACTACACGTAATATTATAAATGCGAAAATTAGGATGGATGGATGTATGTTTGTTATTCAAATTACGTCGAACGGCTGATAGGATTTGGATGAAATTTAGCACAGAGCTATATAGTCTTGAATAGCATATAGACTGTAATTCATAATAAGGGAAGTAGGTACTAATTCCACGCGGGCGAAGCCGCTGGCATAAACTAAAAATAAATGTTTCTTGAATTGGTTTTGGTATACATTAAGTCTTTTCATAAAAATAGAAAAGACAGACTTCTTCTCAACTTGAAAGTGCCTGTAAATGGTTTATTGAAATAAATGCTTTGAGTTCGATTTTGAGTTTTGACGGCAAAGAAAAGTTGTTCATGATGCATGGTTTACCTGTCCTGTCTTTTAGACGGACGATGGATTTTTCAAGTGGAGGTCTAGAAGAGACAATGTCTAAACTGAACTTATTTTTAAAACAGAAAGAAGACTAGAAATTTGAACAAATATAATCAACAAACATGATGCTGATGATCGTGCGAGTGCGATGCAAATGGAACACAAATCATACATACATACACAATCATATATGCTAGCTTTTTCCCAACTATGTTAGGTTCGTCTTCCAGTCAAACCGGATGCAGCTGGACACCATTATTCTACACTAGCGACCCGCCCTAGCTTCGCACGGGTACAAATTATATACCTAAACCTACCTCACGAATCACTCTGTCTATTGGTGGAAACCGCATGAAAATCCGTTCAGTAGTTTTTGAGTTTATCGCTAACAGACAGACAGCCATACGCGGCAGGGGACTTTTTAATTAGGGAAGATAAGGACATGTTGCACCGACCTCAAATAAATTGGGATAAGGTCAGGAGAATCATATTGATGATGATGATGGAGCGACTGCCTATCGACCCCCGATCCCCAGATCCTGGGATACACTATCGTATTGTGTCTTAGTAAGACTGGTAGACAACATAACACTTATCTACACACTATTTTTAACCGACTTCGAAAAAGGAAGAGGTTATCAATTCGGATGTTTGTATTTTTTTTTATGTATGTTCGGGCATAACTCCCGTCATATATTGACGGATTTGCAAAATTATTTTTTTGTTCGAAAGGGGTTTATTCCGAAATGGTCCCATTTAAATTTCAAAAAGATCTGATGATGGGTTTCGGAGACAGACAACGGAACTCTTCAAAAATTGACAGCAAATCAACCGCGATTGCTGCTATCGTATGTCTATGAATTGTTAACACAGTTTAATGGGGAACCACAACTAAAAAGTGGAAAATAAAAAACTTTTTTACAAAAAAATAGAACCGACTCCCAAAAAAAGTGCAAAATAACTTTAATTTCGGAAGTCGGTGTCAAAAAACGAAGACACAAAACAGGAACACCGACTTCCGAAATTAAAGTTATTTTGCACTTCTTTTGAAAGTCGGTTCTATTTTTTTGTAAAAAAGTTTTTTTAATGAGCATAATTTTTTTAATGAGCATAATTTTAACTTTGCTCCTCCATTTAATTTCAAAGCGAAACTTGCATTTGCTAGTAAACAGTACTTAAGCTTCTTGTTCGACTAGTGTTTGCTATTCCCCTAATTAACTAATGCAAAAAGCGTGTGCAGAGATGACTATAATAATGTTAGCCTGCAAGTTCTCAATTTTTTTTCTCCTCTTATCATTGAATCAGTCCGATGACTTTATGTTGCTAGATTGAGAGTCATGCAGAGACAGATCCCCATCGAGATTGACTCGTTGTATCCGGTAGCTGATTGCAGGCTGTCCAGGGCCTGCAGTGTCGACATAGTTAACCACGTAACGACCGCATTCGTTCGCTACGAAATTAATGTTGCAAGGAGACAAACTTTTATCAATCTGCCTAGCCTTTTCCCAACTATCTTATCTTGGGGTCGGCTTCCAGTCTAACCGGATGCAGCTGAATACCAGTATTTTTACATGGAGTGACTGCCTATCTGACCTCCACAACCCAGTTACATGGCAATACGATACCCTTTGGTAAGACTGGATGTCAGACTTTAGGGCTTCTGACGACCCGTAACGACTGTCAAAGATCAACGATTGACAGGAGACTAACTTTTATGTCCTTTAATATTTTGACAAGTTAATTAGGACTCTATCTTAGGAGATTCAGTTCATCAGGGATATTGAGCTTAACAGCTAGTGTATGTATAGTAGATTGGATCTCCGGAGTACGTTACCTTGGGATTATTTTCGACTTTCACACGGGCAAAGCGCTGGCAGACGCTAGTAAGAGTGTTAATTAACAATTTTAAAAGCAACAGCAGTTTATAAAGAACATAACCAAACTTTTGGCTTCGCCGTAGTCGGTTAAAGACAAGAAAAGTAAGTAACAAGCAAAATTGCTTTAACTAAAACGACCGAAAATGCTCTTCAAAAGTTTCAGTACTAGCACAGATGGGTATTAAGGGCCTTCTCGCGGTCCAGTGGCGCCCTCATTGAATAAAAAATCGTAGCATAGCACAGAAAAGAAATATTAAAAAATCCAACTTGACGTTTGTTACAAAGAGGATAAAGAATTTTTAAGTTGTTAAAACAGGTCTCAAAATGTTTCGTATCCAAAGTAGTAGGCAAAAGTGCCAAAAATGGCCGTTTCTGACACTTTTGCCTACTACTTTGGATACGAAACATTTTGAGACCTGTTTTAACAACTTAAAAATTCTTTATCCTCTTTGTAACAAACGTCAAGTTGGATTTTTTAATATTTCTTTTCTGTGCTATGCTACGATTTTTTATTCAATGAGGGCGCCACTGGACCGCGAGAGGGGCCTTAAACGCATCGTATAACAAGTAAGTTTATTTTTATCCCTTGTTTGATTATTACGCCTTTGTAAAGAGAAGGCTAAGGGAGGAATCCATATCATTTGACGAGGGTTGACAATAACCCTTAGAAATTTTTAATGAAAGAATTGACTTTTCATTCTGTCACAGCGGTTTTTTTTTTTTGGGTAGCAGAAAAAAAATGCTTATGTGAAGATCATAATATACGATTAGAGATGGGTTGTGAGGATTGAAAGGCTGGGTTTAGACTGCACATTTTTGAAGTGAAAACTTCTTTAGGCGCGTTAGGCATTTTTGAGATGGGAAAAAACTATTGAACTCACGCGACACAGACCCGCTACGAGTGCTACGACGCGTAGCGTGATATCACTCATATCTCATCGCGTAGCGGATTGAAGTGTAAACTTCTTTAGGCGCGTTGGGCATTTTTGTTTCAAGTTTTCACTTCTGTCGGCACTCGCGGAGTGCCACCCTTTTCTTTTATAAGTTATGTCTGCCGCATATCAGATGATCTATAGGCTAGAAGAACCACTTACTACGTCCCGTTGAAGACTAGGCGACCTCTCGGCAGAGCAAGGTCCTAAAATCCAAATGAATCCTACCTAAAATACTTGGTTCGAGAGGACAGACATGTGGGAGAAATGGGGATCCCGAGGACTTTGCACAGTAGTGGGCTATATCAGACTAATTAAATATTAGGTCCCCACCTATGAAATTAGCGTTTTGTATGGAGAATTTTAAAGAAGTTGCACTTTTCATACAAACATTTTCTTAACTTATTTATCAACTACTAGCTTTTGCCCGCGACTTCGTTCGCGTAGAAGTTGAAAATTTTACTAAAAGGATTTTTAATTGGTTTTTTTCGTTAGGTATTAATTTTGTTATAACATAATATACATTATTATGTTAAAATGTTTGAATACTTATAAAATATAACAATCTTGACTATAGTTTATTATCTTTATTATTTAAAGGTTTAATAAATATGAAAATAAAATAAAATTTTGTTATATTTTGTGAACACGAAGCTCGGCCTTTGATCCAGTGAAAGGTACACGGGGGTATTATCTTTTTACCATGAAATCGAAACCCCCGCAGTATTTCTTTGTAAACAATATTTTCTGTTTTTCCTTGGGGAGCTAGAATCACCAGGCTACTTTGTGCACTTACTCTGGAGCATGCCACATACAACTGGCCGTGAGAGAAGCAGCTTTCCCTCAAGTAGTCTGATTGTTCCTAATCTAACTCAACCTTTTCGTCTCGATTTTTGCAAACATGTCGACTAAAAACTGGCTAAACAGCGAACGAAAATATAGCAGATCTTCTCAAGATAGTTGGGAAAAGGCTAGGCCAGTGAACGCATTATTTTGCGAACAACAATACACATTAAATTCAACCTTTTTTGAATAAAATCGGATTGAATTTTAAAACATGTGTCAAAATAAAATGTAATTTAAATCAAAAGCACTAAGGAGTATTGATATCAACTTCGAAGCAAATCACCACCAAAAGTACTTTCCACCCCTTTTTAACCACGTCAAGGGATGAATTTCAATAAAATACGAAACACGTCTTCCATCAATTCTGTTAAAAAAGGTTTATGCAAAATTTGAAGTAGATTGGACCAAGTAATCACGTTGTCCCATACAAACTTTGCCCCCCCCCCTTTTCACCCCTTAAGGGTAGAATTTCGGAAAATCCTTTCTTATCGGATACCTACGTCACACAAAGATTAGGCTGTGCGTTGATCCGTCAGTCAGTCATTCAGGACAAAGCATTTTATATGTATAGATATAGATAGATAGATGAACACTAATATTTTAAAACTTTTATGCAGTAATGTTTTAAAAACTAATATAACGTATGCCACTTAGATTCTCGATGAATATTTTAATTCATAGCTGTGGCGAGGTTCTCTGTTAGAAAAAAACCCCAATTTCGTAGGTCACCCAATATAATATTTTTGAATGACCAAAAATTAAGAACACAACTGTTAAAGTGGGTTCTCTTTTCCTTACTATCTCTTGGATTGTCCTTTATTTACATTGAAGCTATGAGCCTCAAAAAAATAAGACAAAATGTAAAATACCTCTGAATTTCGTTCAACATTAGAATAAAGAACGTAATGGCTTTCTTGTTCAAATAAGATGAATCAACAGCCAGATGAGATATCTCAAAAATGAGTTATTTATAAAACACAAATAACAAATATTTAACAGACCAAATAGCTTCATACAAGACATTCGTCGGCATTGGTCAAAAACTATCATAAAATATATGGAGAGATATAAAGCCGAGGCCAATACTATAAAAGTTGTGTATCGCTTCGATTTCACGTAACTTTCCATTTATTGCCTTACGTCGTGTGGTCTGGCCAGAAACAGTGTCGTCAAATGATATTTTTAGGAAGAATACAGGTTATAAAGTTGCACGGAGGAGCTCGTGGCTAAAGTAATAACAGCCGCACGGGTCGATTCATCAGGTTAAGCTACACTTGCCGGGGTTGGTCCATGGATGGGTGACCATCTTTACATACCGAGACTCCTGCGTGCCTCGGAAAGCACGTTAAGCCGTTGGTTCCGGCCGTCAAACGTGGATCTTTAACAGTCGTTACGGGTCGTCAGAAGCCCGAAAAGTCTGACAACCAGTCTTACCAAGGGGTACCTATCGTATTACCCAATAACTGGGTTGTGGAGGTCAGATAGGCAGTTGCTCCATGTAAAGTACTGGTATTCAGCTGCATCCGGTTAGACTGGAAGTCAACCCCAAGGTAGTTGGGAAAAGACTAGGCCGATTGGCCTATAAAGTTGCAATATTTACCTATGTGTGTTCTACGTACCTAGTATCCTTACATATATTATAATACATCACTACATATTATAATTGAGTAGTGGTGGCCCAGTGAAAACGACCGCGACTGACAAGCTGTAGGTTGGTCTTGAGTTCAAACCCAGGCAGGCGCTTTACTTTGTGTAAATTATTTCATCACCACTGCTCTCAAAACGGTGAAGGAAAACATCGTGAGGAAACTGGCATGTCCTAGAACCATAAATTCGAGGACATGTGTGACATCCACCATCCGCATTGGGCCCGCGTGGTGGATTACGGCCCACAACCCTCTCACAGCGAGGAGGCCTGTGCCCCAGCAGTGGGGACGTTAAAGGCTGATGATGATGACATTATAAAAGAAAGTCCCGCGCCGCGTTTGTACGCGCTAAACTCAAGAACTACTGAACGGATTTTCATGCGGTTTTCACCAATATACAGAGTGATTCATAAGGAAGGTTTAGGTAAACGATTTGTACCTGTGCGAAGCTGAGGCAGGCCAGTTTAGGGCTAACTTCGTCATAGTTACTAAATTACCCTTTAAACATTTTGAGGTTCTGTCTAACCCCTTTCACAAGGCGATATTTAACTGGATAATTCCGATATCACGTGGTAGTTTCACTAAGTATTTTGTTTTTTGTGAATTCATAGTTTAATTAACCATTCAGTGGATCCCAAATGCAAGGAAACGACAACGCGGCAGGCCCAGACTTGAAATTGAATTCTCAAAGGAATGACCCAAAATTGCAGAAGTCCGAAGATAGTGGAAAGAGGGAAGGAATGCCGGCCTACCCAAATGTCCTACCCGGGTCTGCGGACGGCGAGTAATGGGTAGCTCGCCGTCCGATCAGCACCAGGCCCAAGAGTCGACAGCGCGTAGTGGTCCACGCGCGCCTCAAAGAGTTGTCAGCAATAATGACGGGGCCCGTCATGGCCGATGCCTGCCCAGGGGTTGAGGATAAATTCGAAACAGAGTTACCTCGCCCCTGGGCACTCAGGGCGGGGAAGGAACAGGGGTGGGTTTTAGTCAGTAAGAGTCTGACACGCCTTCCCGCTCCACCCAGAGCGGTAGAAGTCATTGGATGATTCCCCACCCCACAAAAAGAAAAAAACCCAAATGTCCTTACTTTGGTTTGTTCGTCGGTTCGTTCGTAGATTTTGAGTTTTTCTCAGACAGACACGGGCGGGGGGCTTTATTTTACTATATGTAGTGATAGCCTCGCCTAAAGATAACGATGATTCAATGAATATCTTCGTAATTATGTCATTATCATTATCGAACACATAGCTTTGGCATCAATCCATCGTGATTAATTTAGAGTTATGATAATAAGGCCGATAGATTTGGTAACAGCAATGGCCATTAAAACTGTATTTCTATTCTACTTAATATTATAAATGTGAGTTTGTGAGGATGTATATTTGTTACTCCTTCACGCAAAAACTACTAAACGGATTATGATGAAACTTTACTTATTGTAGGTACACGTAATATTGCTTTGATTTGATTTGCTATTTATTTTTTGTAATAGTACCTCGCGGGTGAAGCCGCTGCGCTGGTAGAATCTAGTAATCTATATACTTATTAATACGTGTAGCAAATACTTTGTACCCCTATTTACGGTATGAAAATTGGAACAGTTAAATTTTATATGGAGGAGTTCAGAAAGTTAATATTTTATATATTATGAACTAGAAATAAATTAAATTAATCACAAAAACTTTTTTCCAAAAAATACAACCGACTTCCAAAAAGTTTGTATTTTATTTCTTCGTTAATTGACACCGACTTCCGAAATTAAAGTAATTTTTAAATTTTAAAGTGTATTTTCGTTTTTGGAAGTAGATTGTATTTTTTGTAAAAAAAGTTTTTTTTTATTTTTTACTTTTTTGTTGCTATACCCCAGGACTAAAACTAAATATTAAAGTTACGTCCGAATTGATAAACCCAATAGCCATGGAACATGGAATTTGAACATAAGTACTCGTAATTGGAGAAGACCAAAATGTCATCTACGTATACACATTTTTTTGTTTTTGTTGATTTTTTCAAAATGCGCTTAAGCATTTTCGGCCACTAGAAAGAAGAAATAGGTTTGTATGTGATTCCTAAAATTTTACCTTGTGGAATTTAAGTCAAAAGGTAATAGGTTATTTCAAGCTTGCTATATCGTTGACCACATCATCGCTTATCATCAGATGAGAATCTCACCTGATGTTAAGTAAGATAGTGGTTAAATGCGAGCTATCATTTTATAAAAAAATCTGATGAGGTTGGGAAAAAGTATGGTTTAGGTACTTACCCAAGCTGCCTACATGGAAAATGTGCTAGATGTGTTTAAGTACATATTAAATGATATGACACTAAGATTAAGAATATCATGTTTAAAGTTGTGTAACTTTTTGGTGTACAATAGTATATTCTATTCTAAACAAATACCTATAAAAGCCCGGGTAAGAGATTTGTCGTGACTCCGTGAGTTCGTCAGCGAAGACAGGAAGTCCATATATTTTGGCTAGCGTTGTATTCTAACAAATACAATCATTCATTTATAACGTGATTTGTCAGAAATGTTTCATTTAATCTTCTAACCATGGCAATGACAAACTGTTTGGCAAACCTGTAAACTTGGTGGTTTTCCAGCAAGAGTGCAGTGCTATTGTCGACCGCATTATTGCCAAACAAAGGGAAAAGTCGACCTAGCGTTAACAATATGGCGTTAACAGTCTAATAGATCTGTAATAAAAACCAATTTAGTGTTTGTTGGTGGGAAATTATCAAATGACTTCTCCCGGTCTGGGTGGAGCGGGAGGGAGTGTCAGACTCTTAAGGTGAATGCTCCAGGGTAGCCCGCGAAATTCAAATTTTCTTACGTTTTTTGCAGTTTGCAGGTCAGTGTTAAGTTGTATCTTAGTCAAAATTTGATTCGCGGCCGTAGCAAGTATGTAATTATAGAATTATAATCATTAAAATCATCAATACATCACTTTCAGTTAGAATTGATGCCAAATGTTATGATTTCATGAAATACTTACATTTGGAATCAATTCTAACTGAGACAGTTGTATTGAAGATTTTAATGATTATAATTCTATAAATACATAATTGCTACGGCCGCGAATCAAATTTTGACCAGTATATAACCTGACACTGATCTGCAAATTGCAAAAAATGTAAGAAAATTTGAATTTCGCGGGCTACCCTGGATCTTCCACCTTAATGACTAAAATCCACCAGTGTTCCTTCAATTGCCTTTGCGTTCAGAGGCCACGGTAACTCTTTCGAACAATCCCACAATTGCAGAAGTACCTACTTGAAACGGTGTTCTGTTTAAGATATAAAATAAATATAAAAAAGTATATTTAGTTTCGTATCCGCTTGAACTTAGCTTTAAAATAACGAGAGTTGGATGAACTTTCAGTACCATATGATCTTTCAATTGCTAGGTAGGTGATGAATTAAAATATAGGTTCAGAGGCCACGGTAACTCTTTCGAACAATCCCACAATTGCAGAAGTACCTACTTGAAACGGTGTTCTGTTTAAGATATAAAATAAATATAAAAAAGTATATTTAGTTTCGTATCCGCTTGAACTTAGCTTTAAAATAACGAGAGTTGGATGAACTTTCAGTACCATATGATCTTTCAATTGCTAGGTAGGTGATGAATTAAAATATAGGTAGACATCACATTATTAAGAATGTCTTCAAATATTTACAAGAATCTGTAACAAAAATCCGCCATTTAGGAGTCAACGACCTAGCTGGCAAATATTTTGTCAAAACATATAATTTCATATTTTTAAATTTTGACACTGGCAATCAGTAAAGCTCCTAATTTCAAAGCCAAGAATTTGAATCGTATATTCAGAAACGTTTCCTATTTATGTTACCATGTGTATGTGAACCAACCAATAGACAATTCGACATACCTATTATAGGTGTCTATAGTTAAACCATCTATGACAAGACCGATCAAGTGTCAAAGCACTTTTATAGCACTATCAATCCATTAATTACATGACCTACAGATTAGCATAATTCTAAGCCGCGGCGCTCAGCCAAATTGCCGAATAAAATTAATTGCCTGGGCAACGGATTATTTATAGTTATGTAACAAGGTTTTATTCTAGATTTTTGGCCTTTTTTTGTTACTGAAATGCTCGATTTTTTTAATTCGACGGTTTTTGGACTAAATTTTTTGCAAGGAAAAAGTAATATTAAAAAAAATACTTACCACATGCGTTGAAACGCACAAATAAATCCTTTTTTTTCTGGAATCAACGCTGCACGCACTGTTCACACATTTTCACCGTTCACAACACTAAAGATTCTAAATTCGAGAAAAACACACGTTCCCTATAATATCTACCAATCACGTGGCCTTTCCAGTCGGAGTCGGGATTGGAATTTCGAAATTTGGATTTCAAAAATCCGATTTTCAAACGTCTGGGCTGCCCGAGCGCCGGACTATATGAATTTAGAACAGATCGGGCACGCGCATGCGTACCGGTGCCGCGCTATTTATATTTTCGCTGGGCCAAAAGCTGGCCAGTTCATTCTGACCCCTCGTTCCCGAGTTACACAATTTAATTTGAGGTAGTCCTATACCCAGCAGTAGCTCTAACCATTTTGGTCAGCTCCTCTTTATTTTGACTGAGAAACACTTGATCGAACCCGGGAGTTTACGACTCTTCATTTAAAACCAAAATGTCATCGGTACATAATGAAAGCATGATTTTAAATTAAATAAAGGTCATTTTAAGGCCCATATTGATACATTTTTCAAGTAAATAAAGCAACTCAAAGATTCCTTTTCCCACGTGTCTAGACCACGTGAAGAGGTCGAAATGACAAATTGTCTAAACACGCTACGAATTTTGTAATGTTTCATTAATTTGAACGCGGAAAAAGTAGGTGGTTCTCTTGAGACAAACCAAAAGCTTGTATATTTTTTGAGGTACATGATTGTCACCGCAGACACTACCTGGTTTTGTTGCACTATTTGACGTCATTTATGAACACACTCTTTTATCTTCACCTGCAACTATGTAAAAAGAACAAGTTTCCGATTGAACCGAAATTTTAAATACAAGTTTAGTTTGGATGACAATGGTGCGGATTCTCTTATTCAATAATTAAACTAAAATTAGAGAATTGCTATCTTTTACTAAAAGGCAGTGCGAGAAAAGGACGGCTTTAGCTAAGCACTAAGTTAGAGATGTCAAACTAGTTTACGCCTTGCGCTTCGCCGTGTTTTTAGACGGCATGTTTTTACGTGTACCCTTAATTTGTATGGAAATAGTTTAAACTAAATTTGACAGCTCTAATTTACGTCCGTCTCTTTCTTGTTTTATTTGAGAGAAAAGATAGCAATAGCCTAAATTAAGTTTAGTTTGTGCACAACAGAATCAACACCAATGCATGGTTAGCTCGCTAAGTGACGTCATTCTAAATCCAATATGGCGGACTCCCAAAGATGGCGTACTAGCAATTTGTAAGAATGCAAAAAAATTAAATGAAATGTCCATGATATAGGTATCAAATGAAAGGGTTTGCTGAGAAAAATACCAAAAATAAAATGACGTCACTCTAAGCGTGATATATCGTGTAGTTTTCCAATTGATTGATATGTGGGTAGAAAAATACTTTTTTTTACAAAAAAAAACAACCGACTTCCAAACAGAAAATACACTAAATATTTAAAAATAACTAATTTCGGAAGTCGGTGTTTCTATTTTATTTCTTCGTTATTTGACACCGACTTCCGAAATCAAAGTTATTTTTAACCGACTTCAAAAAAGAGGAGGTTCTCAATTCGTCTGTATGTTACGCGATTTCTCCGTCAATTGTGAACCAATTTTCAAAATCCTTTTTTTTTATCTGAAAGAATATACTCCCGAGGTGGTCCCGTATAAATTTTATCGAAATTGCTTCAGCGCTTTTTGAGAAACTGAACAAAAACGGAAAATACGTGTACCTCGATGACGTTTTGGTGTTCTCCAAATGTTTAAATTCCACGTTCCCCGTTTTGGGGTTTTTAGTTCTGGGGTATAACACATAAAAAGTGAAAAATAAAAAAAAATTAACAAAAAAAAACAACCGACTTCCAAAAAAAAAATACACTAAAAATTAATAATTAACTTTAATTTCGGAAGTCGGTGTCAAATAACGAAGAAGTAAAATACAAACACCTTTCCTTTTTTTTTTGGAAGTCGGTTGTTTTTTTTGTAAAAGTTTTTTTTATAGTGTATATTCTTTTTTGGAAGTCGGTTGTCTTTTTTTGTAAAAAAGTTTGTTATTTTTCACTTTTTAGTTGATATACCCCAGAACTAAAAACTCCAATTACGTGGAATATGGAATTTAAACATACTCGTAATTGGAGGCAACCAAAGCGTCATCTACGAGTATGTATACATATTTTTCGATTTTGTTGTTTTTCAAAAAGCGCTAAAGCAATTTGGATAAAAATTTATATGGGACCATCTGGGAAGTATACCCATCCAAACAAAAAAAAAATCCAAATCAGTCCAGCCATCTTCCGAGTAATCGGGGAAAAAACATTAAAAAAAATAAAAAAGGTTCCAACGAATTGAGAACCTCTTCTTTGTTGAAGTCGGTTATAAAGTTTAAATAAAACGAACGCAGAGAAATGAAATAAATATTTAATTATAACAACAGCCGATAATGAAAGACGCAGTACAAGAAGAATATCGAATACATATTTACAATTTACATACATTTCTACACATTATTTAGGCACGGTGTACCAACAAACAAATCATGCATTTAATTCAGACCTAGCTTCAGTGATGTATTAAGTTACATAAGTTAATGAATTACTCGTAACTTTAAGTGACAAAAATACGCAAATAAATAGTTACTAGTTTGTTTTTATTTTATCATTGATAAGCTCACGCTTGACAACTATCTCACCTGATGATAATCGATGATGTGGTCGACGATAACCTCTCGAAGTAATCTATTCACTCTTGACTTAAAGACCTGATTAGTTGTTTAAGGTTCAATGTCACTTGGAGATTGCACATAACAAAACGGAAAGTTCCATTAGCCTGTTATTACACCACGGTCAATTGTTTGTCGACCGGTATCCGTCGATCAGCCAAAGCTATTACACGGATACCGGTCGACAAACAATCTATCGATGGTCGATCGACGATCGATCGATTGGTGTAATAACACCCTTAACCTTTATAACCCCAGCGGCTCTCGTGTGCCTGTGCCGCTAGTTTGCCTTGCCAAAAAAATTGCCAAAAACCCGATTCACGCGTTTTAAACCGCTATTGTTGCGCAAGGTCTTTAGACCTGTGACAAGGTTCATACACCCGGAACATGACAAAGTCTGTAGTTACACGATGGCCGCCTGTCAACGGGGACTGACAGATGCTGAAACGTGACGCGTCTCGGGTTTGAGAGGCACGCTTTTATTAGCTGTAACTAAGTAACTAATAAAAAAAAAATCTTACAAGTTAAATTTGACTCACTTCCCAGTTACCGAGTGAGCTGAAATTTGGCTTACATGTTTAGTTTAGATGACAATGCATTGTAAGCTAAGCTAGTTTATTTAAGCTAATTTAGAATGACGTCATCATTCTTAATTCAATATGGCGGACTAGCAAAGATGGCGGCGGACTGGTTATTTTTTATGCATTCCCATGATTTAAGTATCAAATGAAAGGGTTTCCTGAGTAATACTAAAAGCGTGTATTTGTTTTTGTTTTTTAACACATTATTATGTGAAAGATAGTTTCAACCATAGTTGAGTTTCAATTTTTAATTTTACTATGAGAGGTTTAAATGGCAAATATTTTTTCAGACTGTCAAAAAATTTAAGGTGGAGAATACATCACTGAAGCCAAGACATATCCAATTCCTAGAACAGGTATGGGTTAGCATAACCCTGTTAGAACTACACAAAGGAATGCACAGCAATACTGTACAGTACCCGCTACCGTGAATACTACACATCGAGCTTTAGAAGGAGACAGTTATGTTTTGGGACAAGCCCGTCACACTATTCCTGAGCACTAGAACAGCAACACTTGGGGGAGGCCTATGTCCAGCAGTGGACGTCTTTCGGCTGAAATGATGATGATGATGATGATCATCTTCCTGCCCTTACCCAAGTTACTTGGGCTCGTTGCAACATGTCTTCATTACTAACCCCCCAGTCTTAACTATTCTCCCCACTCCCAGTCAAACCGTCACTTATCATCCACTGCCTTTTCTTTAATTCTTACACTTATTAGAATAAGTTCGACAAATTATACTTATTAGAATAAGTTCGACGTTTTATAACTCAATGTGCTGTATTCACGGACGACTACTGTACTAACACCCATTTCTCAAGTGAGAATTGTCGCAAAATTAATGTGAGAATTTGTCTATCTCTCGTAAGCTAATGGTTGAATGAATCATCAATTTATCACATTAATCTTGCGATAATTTTCGTTGCAGAAACTAGACCGAATTCTTTTAAATTTCCGATTTCTGGCAACACTATTAATGTTCACACTCCAATAAATCTAAGGGCATTATTCGATTATTTCCATTTATCATTATTAACGCTGAACACAAAATTTTCTCTCTTATTATAATTTATTGCATCGAACATACTTTTGACGTATAGAGCTGCACTCACTCTAGCACCGATATCGATGAAACATCGAATGTGCAAGCAAGAAGACTGACATCGATACCTGAGCATCACAATATATGTATTAGGGAGGTCGCCCACGACGGCTTTTTGCATCGATACAGTAACATGCCGTGTACGACCTCTTTAGGGCCAAGTGCGGTTCAATATTCTAGTAATCTAGAATACCTGTAAAAAATATCCCTGTCTGTAAATATACCTGATGCAGTATCAGAAAATAAATTTATTGTCAATTTTAGCCAGGTTTAAATTATGACCAAAAACAACGTAGCAAAGTTTTTAAAATCAAGATGCTTCTGTTCACCGGAAAACCAAATACAATTTTAATGAAGCAAATATGGAACGGAATTAAGAAAAGAAAGGAAAAAGATAAAAATCAGCAAAAACATTTTAGATTAACCTAAATCCCAGTAATTGATATTTCACTGTATCATCTCTATTTCTTGTCGTGACATTAGAAAGCTGTTTCACAAAATAAATACCTTCATTCAATATTTTTTTATAGCACTGCAACGGTGTAACCAGCAATATGGGACAATATCAACTACACAAGGGTTTTCGATAAATAAATTCCATTAGAACAATCACATATAAAACCTACTTATTTACAAGGTAGCCATTGGTCAAAATTGATACTTTATTCTAACTATTTATTATATTGTCAATTACAAAGTTTAGAGAGGCAAAATCTACTACTTATCACATTTTCAAAAGTAAAAATAAAAAATAAAATTGCGACCTAAGTCTCACTCAAATACCAAGTCATGTCCTCCAACTCGACTCTACCTCGAACCATCCAATTGACAGCTATAATGGTATCTATTGACATAAATCGACGGGTTTTTTTTCCGTTGTCACGTCGACTGAGTCGAATCGAAGTCCTTCGAATTAATTTGGAATGTGGGTCTTAATTTGGTTTTTCAATCAACAATCCCATGATATAGTACAACCTTCAGCAAAGATGGACTCTTGTAAAGAACAAACTCTCAATTTCTTCCAATGGCTACGCGAGAACCACTATTTAACCTCATCATCTTGGCTCACACTTTGTCCTGTATCTAGGATCGCTTCAGCACTAGGTATCACTATTACATCAACAACCTCAGCACATTCTCCATCACAGACATTGTCACCCTCCGTACTATTTTTATTCTCTAAATAATCCGCTATATTAATTTCTTCAACATCCTTGGCCAAATCTAACTCTAAATGCTTAACAATATCTAATCCTTCGTGAATTTTATCCGCAGAACAATAATCTGTTATTTCTGAGCAAATTTTTTTGACATTTTCATCCATTAGTGTTGTGATTAGTTCGTCTTGATTGTTAGTCGATATTCTGACTAGTTGCTGGGTTAAGTCGTTGGTCGATTCTCCGCCTAATGTAAATACGACTTTCGGTTGATTTTGTTCAGTTTCGTTCAGTCTGAGTATTTCTGAGTCAGAGTTGTGAGACTTGAGAATTTGCGGTAAGTCTGAATTGTCGACTTGAGTTAGTTTCATGTTGTAGATGTTTGGTTCGCTGCCCATTATTGAAGTCGTTGAGTCTTCTAAGGTTGGCAGCTCCTGGAGGGTAATATTTTATTAGTATGTTGGTCAATGTTGTTCAGTGCAATACAAGGATCTTTTGGTGTTTGTATGACATTGATATAGCGATACGATAGCGACACGCCCCAGCTTCGCACGGGTATAAATTAAACACTAAAAGTTCCTCATAACTCACTCTGTGTATTGGTGAACACCGCATGAAAATCCGTTCAGTAGTTTTTAAGTTTATCACGAACAGATAGACAGACGTGGCAGGGGAATTTGCTTTATAATATGTAGTGATTTTGGCGGCGTACATAAAGATCCTTGTAGCGCTATATTGCTGAGTCTATGTCTTATTTTCATTTGTCTAATTAGATTGATTACGATTTTGTACAGAAATGTAAATGAGCCTTAATATCTACTACTGTCTATCAACTTTCTACTAATGATAATTACGAAAAGTCAGGATAAATCGATGAAACTACTATCTACACATCTAACTACAAAAAAAAAACTGAAAAGGGACTTACACTGAAAATAAAAGAAAGCAACACAACAAAAGAAAAATGATTACTCAATTTGGGGGCGTAATAGGGAAGTATTCGTCACAGCAAAAAGATTGTGTTATTTTGAAACAGAATGTCCGTGCAAGCTAAGCTTTCAGTTTTCCGGGCTAAACCCGGAAAAGTGCGAGTCAGACTTGCACGCGAAGGGTTCCATACCATCTTAATTTTATTTCATTTTAAGTATTTGTTGTCATAAAGGCAATAGAACACACACTGTGAAAATTTCAACTGTCACTATTACGGTTCATGAGATACAGCCCGCTGACACACACGGATGGACAGCGGAAGCTTGGTAATAGGGTTCTATTGGTTACTCTTTGGGTACGGAACCCTAATAAGGTGTGTAAAAGTTTTGTGATGCTGTTTTTTCACCTGAACACATGGCCCTATACGAATTTGTGAGTATTGATTGTATTTCGGCCCGTTTAAAAACAAATGGTCCAAAAAATGTGTGATTTTTATTTTGCAACTAACACAAAAATTATAGACAAACAATAGTTATATCATTTATGAATATGAAATAGTTATATTTCTAAGCTTACCTGATCATCATGGTAACTACCCACACTTCGAGACTGCCTGTGTCTTTTGTTCATTGCTGACTGAGGAGACTGGCCGTCGACAGCATCCTGTGTGCAAATAATACCATGAGTATTAAATAACTACTTCATTAAGGGCCGATTTCACAATTCGCTCTATAAACTAAGTTTTACTGAACTAAGCTTAGTGTAAAAAATAAAAACCATAAAAAAGATTATAGTGAGTTAACCTTAAAAGATAGACATAATTATGCTGACGCGGACTTTTTTTTAGAACGTTAAAAGGAGAATGATTCCGTCATACATAATTTTTGCGTAACTTAAACCGTTTACACAACGCACGCAATTGAAGCTCTCAAAAGGTTTTTTTTTTCCCGTCTTTACCACATTTTTCATTGATGCTTCGCTCCTGTCGATCGCAGCGTGATGTTATATAGCCTATAGCCTTCCTCGACATAAAAATAATTGTTCAATTCGATCCAGTAGTTCCTGAGATTAGCGCGTTAACCAAACAAACAAACAAACAAACAAACTCTTCATCTTTATGACAACGGCTAAACGCGTTTAAGAGCTTAACGTCGAAAACTGGGCGTTTAGAATTGGTGAAATCGGCCCTAAATAGATAAAACATTTCACTATAGCACGTGTGCCATGAGAGAGAGTTTCACAAAGATGAGGCCTGTGCTCTAGCAGTGGGGACATTAAAAGGCTGATGATGATAGTGATGACGTGTGCCATGGGCCGCACGTTTTCCACGTGTGAAAGTAATAATCCCACCGACCGAATGTCGATCACGGTGGTCAAACTCAACAGAGTTTAGCCAAGTACGCAGGAGATATTATAGTGCATAAGGGTGTGCGTAAGCACTCCCTGTTCCTTCTCTATCATAGTTCGATGGGACGGCACTACGACAGGACCCATGACCAAACTCCGGGCGGCAGGCTAGTCGCATTATTCGTAAGTGTAATACTAGTCACATTATTCGTACGTGTAATACTAGTCGCATTATTCGTACGTGTAATATTAGTCGCATTATTCATACGCGTAATACTAGTCGCATTCTTCGTACGTGTAACACTAGTGGCATTATTCGTACGTATAAAACTAGTCGCATTATTCGTACGTGTAAAACCAGTCGCACTATTCATACGTGTAATACTAGTCACATTATTCGTACGTGTAATACTAGTCGCATTATTCGTACGTGTAAAACTAGTCACATTATTCGTACGTGTAACACTAGTGACATTATTCATACGTGTAACACTAGCCGCATTATTCGTACGTGTTACACTAGACGCATTATTTGTACGTGTAACACTAGTCTCATTATTCATACTTGTAACACTAGGCGCATTATCCGTACGTGTAATACTAGTCGCATTATTCGTACGTGTAATACGACTAGTCGCATTATTCGTACGTGTAATACAAGTCGCATTTTTCGTACGTGTAATACTAGTCGCATTATTCATACGTGTAATACTAGTCGCATTATTCATATGTGTAATACTAGTCGCATTATTCGTACGTGTAACACTAGTCTCATTATTCATACGTGTAACACTAGGCGCATCTTCCGTACGTGTAATACTAGTTGCATTATTCGTACGTGTAACATTAGACGCATTATTCGTACGTGTAATACTAGTCGCATTATTCATACGTGTAACACTAGTCTCATTATTCATACGTGTAACACAAGGCGCATTATCCGTACGTGTAATACTAGTTGCATTATTCGTACGTGTAACACTAGACGCATTATTCGTACGTGTAATACTAGACGCATTATTCGTACGTGTAACACTAGTAGCATTATTCATACGTGTTACACTAGCCGCATTATTCGTACGTGTTACACTAGACGCATTATTCGTACGTGTAATACAAGTCGCATTTTTCGTACGTGTAATACTAGTCGCATTATTCATACGTGTAATACTAGTCGCATTATTCATACGTGTAATACTAGTCGCATTATTCGTACGTGTAACACTAGTCTCATTATTCATACGTGTAACACTAGGCGCATTATCCGTACGTGTAATACTAGTCGCATTATTCGTACGTGTAACACTAGTCGCATTATTCGTACATGCAACACTAGACGCATTATTCGTACGTGTAACACTAGACGCATTATTCTTACGTGTAACACTAGACGTATTATTCGTACATGTAGCATTAGTCGCACATGTAGCATTAGCTACATGTGTCACATGTATATTCTTGCATGTTTCGCTCACCTATTTTCTTCTTAAAAAACTAATAATAATAAGTTAATTAATAAAACATTTGTTAAACAAGCTTTTATACCGCCTATCACAATTAAATGTATATACAAAATTGCAAGTGTAGCGATATCTATGACACCACCTACGAACTAAAAACTCGCAATTCCTACATTGCGCAAGCAGAGTTCTCCGCCCGAATTGAACATATACAACAGTCCGAAATCAACCACTGGGCAGTTTCCCGGACCAGACACAACACCCGTCTGGTCGGAAGATCCTCCCTTTGCCCATACATTATGCAGAAGGGATAGTGCTATTCAAATTGTATAGCTCCGTCTCTCTCTCGCCCTGTAATCATGGTGGTTTTAAGACATCATAGTAGGGACCCAGGTCAGTAACATGTTGTCACAATGCGTGTGTGTACAACCAGTTGTATGCGTAGACGAAGTAAGAGGAGTATAAAAAGAATCATAGCAGGTGGCGTTCTGTAGTTTCTAAAGGCGTTTTTAACCGACTTCGAAAAAAGGAGGAGGTACTTTGTTCGACTGTATGTTTTTTTATAATGTATGTCCACCGATTTCTCTGTCAGTTGTGGACCGATTTTCAAAATTATTTTTTATCTGAAACTGTATACTCTAGAGGTGGTCCCATATAAATTTTATCGAAATTGCTTCAGCGCTTTTTATAAATAAAATCAACAAAAACAAAAAATATCTATACATAGATGACGTTTTGGTCTCCTCCAATTACGAGTATGTTCAAATGCATGTTCCATGTTATAGGAGTTATCAATTCGTGCGTAACTTTAATATTTAGTTTTAGTTCTGGGGTATAACCACCAAAAAGTAAAAAAAAAAAACTTATTTACAAAAAAATACAACCATCTTCCAAAAATGAAAATACCCTAATAATTAAAAACAACTTTAATTTCGGAAGTCGGTGCCAAATAACGAAGAAATAAAATACAAACACTGACTTCCGAAATTAAAGTTTTTTTTATGTTTGTATTGCCAAAATATAAAAACAAAACTCACTCGAAATTAAAGTGATACCACGTCTCATTTCGAAGAAAGAAAATTTAGAAAAAATATCCTACTGCCTGTCGAAATACCGTAGTTAGCGGTCACGTTTCTTTGTATGAGAATAGGCATCAGTACGCTAGTATTATAGTTATCTGCAGTGATACATACCTTAAACCTGTTGAACTGCCGATATTTACACCTCTCTGAAGCGACGAGACTCCTCAGTGACTGCGTCCGGGGACACTGATTGTCCACCAGCCATCTGTACGTGCCATACAACTTTGTGGTGTCCGACCTTAAAAATAAGGTGCAGGTTAGTTTGGCACTATCTTAACTCATGAAAACACCAGTCTTAAAGAGATTAGCCAGTCAATTAGATAAAAATTGTGACTATTCATGATTACAGTTGGTCGCATTTTAGCTAGGGAATAGTGGTCTTGACCTAGTCACTACCTCTTCACAGGAATTCGATAAATAAAGTCTGTGTCGTTTTTCATTTTCGGAAAAAGCTGAGGATCATCGATTCAGGACGTTCCAGGACTTTCTTTTCGTGTTTTAATTGTAAAATGATTAATAATGTCGGTGGGTCAATGACCGGTTTTGCCATTCGCAGAAATTGGTGCCGATTCTGTTGTGCACAAACTAAACTTAATTTAGGCTATTGCTATCTTTATCTCTCTAATAAATCAAGAAAGAGACGAACGCCAATAAGTCAAATTTAGTTGAACTAATATTTCCATACAAATTAAGGGTACACGTAAAAACATGTCGACTAAAAACACGGAAAAGCGCAAGGCGTAAACTAGTTTGACATCTCTAACTTAGTTCATAGCTAGAGCCGTCCTTTTCTTGGACTGCCTTTTAGTAAAGGATAGCGATTCTCTAATTTTAGTTTAGTTATTGAACAAGAGAATCGGCACCATTGTAGTCTAATGAAATTAGAATGATTAATTAGTCTTTTTTAGTATGCTGAGAATCAACACTTCTTGAATGTCGAAATCTAAAATTCTCCCCACCCCACCCCCACCCCCTCCTCCACCCGCTTCACCACTTTCTAGTGTTTTAATTGGGAGGAAGAAATGGCACAGCAAACTTTCCAGCATCACACTGATTGAAATAAAAGTATTTATTAGGGGAAGACTTACATATTAGCAGGACTAGTAAGCAGCTTCTGCAGATTGGCCACCGTTGGCCGTATGTCGGACAATGGTAGACCACGACCGACTACAAGTTGGCCGATACATTTGTTGAGAAGGAACAGGCCGTAACAGAATAATGTGGTGTCCCCACCTCGAGGGAAAAGTGGTATGCTGAAATTAAAATAAGATTTTGAAGTGAAAACTTCTCTAGGCGCGTTGAATTTTTGTTAGGGGAAAAACTCATAGGTTCGCGTCACTGACGTGCCAGTGTTGCGCCAGATTGGCGACGCGCAGCGGCCTGTGTAACTATATGAAAATGTACATAATTATTGCTCGGAGTGTCAATTAGATGTGAACCAGACTAATGTTAATAATTTGAATTAACAGATTATGAAATTTTAATTATTTATGCCATATTTTTGAAGTGAAAACTTCTTTAGGCGCATTGGGCATTTTTGAGATGGGAAACAACGGAAGTTATTCCAAAGTTAAAAGTTTTCACTTAAGTCGGCAGTCTCCATGACTGCCTATTTAATATAAATAAGAATATGATGTAACATAACAGAAGGCAACATGGATCACGTCTGTATTTTTCGAAGGGAATAAGTTGTATAAAATAACTACGTTTGGCAGGTTATTTGATAAGATACAATATAAAGACAGCACATAATTACATACACAATACTATTACATACATAATTATAGGATACGTCTAAAAATAAACATAGAAACTAAACTTTTTAAGAAAGCGGTAATGGGCGTCAGATTCCATGTACGTCATTTTCGAGGTAGGACATTTTTCAACTAGGTCAGATTTTGAGTTAGTAATAGTTTCTGCGAGACTTTTTTAGTGGCACGGACTACATATAGTCTAGAAATGATGAAATGACTAAAAGTATGTAAACTCCTTGATTGTGTTATTAGTCATTGCTATGTATGAATGAATCGTAAGATTTCAGGTATTCCGATTTCGCGAGACCGATACCGATATCCGGCCACCGTAGACGCGGGCCTACGGACGGCGAGTAGTGGGTAGCTCACCGTCCGATCACGACCAGGCCCGAGGGTCGACGGCGCGTAGTACTCCACGCGCGCCTCTAAGAGTTGTCAGCAATGCATGACGGGGCCCGTCATGGCCGATGCCTGCCCAGGGGTCGTGGATAAATTCGAAACGAGAGTTACCACGCCCCTGGGCACTTAGGGCAGGGAAGGAGAAGTCATGGGATGATTTCCCACCCCCTAAATACAAAAAAGGTATTCCAATTTATTATAATTATGTCGTTTACAAATTGAAAAAAGAATCAAGTAGTAAGATTTAAAAATAAAAGATGCAGAGATATATAAGCCGGTAAAAAAATCTAGAAGTGTTGACAGAAAATTTGATGGGTCAGTGAAAATTTTAAATGAAGAGTGCAAAAATGGGCACATAACTGTACCTATCCGAATTTTTAAGAAGAGCATCCATATTAAGTAACAGGAGAAAATACAGAACAGAAGATACGGGAGACAGTTCTGTTAGCGAATCAGAAAGTGATTCAACATTATCTTCAATTGAAAGCCAAAGTACCGTATCTATTTTAGCTCAGATTCGGAGCACAACATTTCAAGCATAGAAGAAATGCTACTGTCCTTATCTGACCTACTTGGAATCTGAGCTCCATCGCCGAATAGAAATGCTAACTGTAGGAATGTTTCAAGACGGAAAACGTTTTTTTTTTGTTTTGTATTATAATTATGAAAACTTACTACGAATAAAAATATTTTATTTATTATTTAAAGGGCTTAATTTCATGTCGGAAAATTATGATACTGACTGTATTTTCTAGACTATATGTAGTCTGTGCCACCAAAGAAGTCTCGCAGACGTGGTGCGATGAATATAATGTGAGTAAGTGTACCACACTATTACTAACTCAAAATCTGACCTAGTTGGAAAATGTCCTAACTGGAAAATGGCGTACATGGAACCTGACCTACTTGGAATCTGACGTCCATTACCGCTTTCCTTTTTAACTGTCACAAAATATACAGGGTGTAACGGAATTGCGTGGTCAATGTTAGATACTGCTTCTGTCCATGGAAATGACAAAAAAATTGTACTTTCCGTAAAAAGTTAACATGTACGGAAAGTATTTTTTTTTTTGTATTTTTTTATTGTCATTCACATTATTATGGGCAGAAGCAGTATTTAAAATATGACCACCCATTTCCGTTACATTTCCCTCCCCACAAAAAAAAAAACCTGTCGGTACATACTTTTTTTTTTTGCCGTTCTTTTTTTGTGCAAGTGACATTCTAAATTAAAGTGATAAACAATTAATATCCCTGACTGTAATCCTAACGAAAAGTTTCTGATGTATGTGGAAAAGGAGGAGGGGAAACCTTTCCCCAGCAGTGGAACATAACAGACTAATTAAGTAGGTAAACAGTAGTACACCAGTCGGGGGCGCGCGTGAATTAAATTGACTCATGGTAGTGGTAAGAATTTTGGGATTTTATTCGGTAGGAGTCCGACATAACTCTCCGTTCTTCCCAGACGGAGAGTATCTATGAGGATTTTCCCACATAAAAAAAAGTGTGTGTGTGTACTTATGTACGCACGTACGAAGCTATACTTCTTTGGCGTACCAAGATAAAAAACCAAACTGTCACAAGGTTTACAAAAGGAAAAAAATCATTCTTCATGAACCACAGCCTATAGCTAACTTCATGGTGTCGGTTTTTTGTGACGGTGTGCGCGCGCATCGTAAACGTTACTCTCATCATTTTTTCCTAACGCGCCAAAAGAAGTATAGCTCGAAAAGAAAAAGATAGACTATACAACAAAATTAAAAATAAACTCACTTCGGGTCCGGCAAATCCGGTGTCTGATCCAAGATCTTGCTAGCCGATCCCAGCAACGTGATCTTGTACCGCAGCGGCTGGTTCAGTAAGGCAGCGGCCAGACAGGTCGCCTGGGCCACGAAGCCCGCGGCCACGGAGTCGCTGAGCGGGCTGGAGCCGCGCGGGCTCTCGTCGCCGCACACCGCCAGCGGGACGCCGCATATCGTCCATGTTGATGCGTCCTTCTATTAACGAGAACAATTGTGAAGACGACATACTAAAGGATATCATTTTTAACCGACTTCGAAAAAGGAGGAGGTTCTATTGTTCGCCTGTATGTATGTTTTTGTTTTATTTATGTCCACCGATCTGATTGTGTGATTAGACCTGTCGTATTGTATGGGTCAGAATGTTGGGCTGTGAAAAAGACGGATGAAAAAAGACTGCATGTGGCGGAGATGAGAATGTTGAGATGGATGTGTGGAGTAACGAGAATGGATAAAGTGAGAAATGAGTACATAAAGGTAGTTTAAAAGTGGCGCCAGTCACAGAAAAGTTGAAAGGGAACCGCTTATCTTGGTATGGTCATGTAAAGAGGAGGGATGGAACACATGTAACTAAAAGAGATATAAATGTGAATGGATGGAAAGGGAGAGGGAGGCCAAAGAAAGGATGGATGGATTGTGTGAAGAGTGATATGAAAGAAAAGGGAGTTAGTGATAGCGTGACGGCTGACAGGACAGAATGGAAGAAAAAAACGTGTTGCGCCGATCCCAAGTAACATGGGATAAGGGCAGGAAGATGATGATCTCTCTGTCAATTGTGGACCGATTTTCAAAGTTCTTTTTTGATGCGAAAGAATATACTCCCGAGCAGCTTGAAAAACTGAACTGAACTGTTTTGGTGCTTTTAATTCCACGTTCCATTTTATTGGGGTTTTTAGTTCTGGGGTATAACAACTAAAAACTGAAATATAAAAAACTTTTTTACAAAAAAAAAAACAACCGATTTCCAAAAAAGAAAACACACTAAAAATTAAAAAATAAATTTAATTTCGGAAGTCGGTGTCAAAAAAGAAGAAATAAAATACAAACACCGACTGCCGACATATTTGTTTTTTTTTTTTGTAAAAAAGTTTTTTTTATTAAACTTTGCCCCATACTAGGAATTACTTCCTGTATCGTTGGTGCGTTTACAAACATGTAAACTCACATACACAAGACACCCAGACCCGGAAAAACTATCTGTAGACCATTCAAATATTTGTTCCGTGCGGGAATCGAACCGGCGACACGCAGCGCAGCAGCCGAACGCTTAAACACTACGCCAACCGGGTCGTCAATAATGAATACTGTCGTTAATAGTGATAATGGAACAATCCTTCTCGGATTTGCCAACAGTTTTTAAAAGTAGACCAAATACGGAAGACCCAAATTCAAGTGTCTTTAGAAGAGGGAGCACGAGAGACAATAGGGCAATCCTAGCCGGATTTATACGTCACATAAAGGAAACTACTGGCGTAGACCGAATAAGAAGTATCAGAACTACTTTGAAAAATATAGAAAACCAGAATAAGTGTCTTGAGGAGCAAGACACAGATACCAACAAAAATTTACAAAAAATTCTACACAATTTCTAGAATCTTTTCATGTCTAAGGCTCGCTCAGTCCTAACTATCAGAGCTACAGTGAAGCAGATCGCTTGGGCCACGGAGTCGCTGAGCGCGCTGAAGTCATGTGGACTCTCGTCGGAGCATACCGCCATATTCCAGTATTGGGAACAGTAAATGGCTGATTGCTTCTGCCCGTGGCCTCGCGTTTGGCAGTGGTGGCCCAGTGGTAACAGCCGCAACTTACAAGTTGTAGGTGAGTTCAAACCCAGGCAGGCGCTTTACTTTGTGTAAGTTATTTCATCACCACTGCTCTCAAAACGGTTAAGGCGCAGTTAAACGACTTTTAATGGTTTTCAATTGAACATCACGTCTAAACGACTAGTTTTATTTCTATGACAAAAATATATGTTACTTTAGACAATTTCCGTCATACTTTGATCTGAGAATATTTGAAATTATATTTTTATAAAATAGTGTAATTAATTTGTAAAGTTACGTCTAACGCGGATAAAAAATTGAGAATCACGCAAAAACAATAAAGCGTATTTTTATGAAATCTTTACCATTTTAAAGATCGCCTAATTATTTATAATTTAGTCTCAGTGTTTTATTTTAATATCTTTTCTTTTATGTGTAATAAATTAATAATGCGTCTAATTTCGGACAGCGCTCCTTGATGGGCGAGTCCTATTACTGGGTGGACGTACGACGCGTTACGTGAGCTCAGCACAGAACACGCAAGCTAACCACTCAAGGTCATTGGCAGCTAATAGCGCCTTAAGGAAAACATTGTGAGGAAACTGGCATGCCCTAGAACCAAAAATTCGAAGACATGTGACATCCACCAATCCGCATTGGGCCCGCGTGATGGATTGCAGCCCACACCCTCCCACAGAGATGAGGCCTGAGCCCCAACAGTGGGGTCGTTAAAAGGATGATGATGATGAGGTGGCCTCGCGTTAAATGTGTTTTATTATCTCAAGGGAACATACTAAGTAGTTAAAAGTAACCTAGGTCCTAATCTAGGTCATGGTCCACCTGTGAACCAAGTTTTGCACTAATCCAATCAGCCATTAAATCATAAAAAGGTACCTAACAACCAATCACAAAGAGTTACCATTGCATTTATAATATTACTAGCTTCTGTCACCGGCTTCGCCCGTGTGGAATTAGTACTTCCTTCATTATAATTAGCCTATGTGCTATTCCAGACTATAATCTATCTCTGTGCCAAAATTCTTCCAGATCCGTTCAGCCGTTCAGGCGTGATTGAGTAACAAACATAGATCCATCCAAACTTTCGCATTGCCCGCAGTTTCACCCGCGTTTATGTATCTTTCGTTATTTTATTTTTATTTTCATTAAAAGTATCGTTACTTCTAATACCTCCAAGAATATGTGTATAAAGTTTCATGATGATCGGTTAAGTATTTTTCACGTGAAAGCGTAACAAACAAACTTACATTCAGATTTATAATATTAGTATGATAGTAGGATAGAATCATGGATTCTCACCTGCTCGATATAGAAAATATGATGCAACTGTTTGAGCAGCTCGGTTCTTTGCGCACACAAGGCATGGTGTGATGACGCCGCTAACTCGCGTATCGCTGCGCAAGATAGACGCGTGTCTTTGACGTTCTCATTGCGCCGCGAGAGAGAATGGTAGTTCTGCATCAGTTCCGTCCCTGAAAATGTGTTCTGATTTAATTTGAATTCAGAATCTTAGACCGTTACATCTTTCGCTATGCCTAGGGGTAGCGGTTTATCCGCTTCTGAACATGAGTTACATTTAGTCAGTAAGAGTCTGACCCGCTCTCCCACTCCACCCAGAGCGGGAGAAGTCGTTGGATGATTTCCCACCCCACAAAAAAAAAGGTACGTAATTAGGTTTAAATTTCATAGCAAATACTTATATTTTAGGGTTGAAAAACGTTCTGCGATTCTGAATTCAAATGTAGATAAAAACCAGTAAGGCTTGCAAATATCTATTTTCAATTTATTTCATCACCACTGCTGTTAAAGTGGTGACGGAAAGTATCATGCGAAATGCGGCATATCCAAGAAACAAACATTTTAAGTTACCCAACAATCAGTAGGTATTCTGTTTTTTTTTTTTTTGCAAAGCTATGAAAGGACATCGTACAGTGTGCACATTCCATGATGACTTTCTCATATTTTAAACATAAAAGTTGTGAACTTGTGACAAGCAACGTGAATTTAAAGATGCATTTATTAGACCAGCACATTCATACATGTATAGGACTCGATCTCATCTGAATCGACTACTGAAAAATGAACTTAGGTCCACACAGCTTAAGGTTCATTTTTAACACTTTCTTGTACAGTGCTGGTTTAATATATTGACGATTAAATGCAGACATTCCACGAATGAGAACCCAACCTCTTTACCCATAACACATTTAAAAAACAAAAGGAATCCTTACACTCACCGACATCCTGGTTCTCTTCGAACAGTTTAGCATGCCTCTCTTTGAGTTTCCTTATGTTCGTCAGCTTGCTATCTCTTTCGTCTGACAGTATTATGCGTTTGAACCTGAGGATCTCCAGCTGCTTCGTTAGTCTTACGTGTTCCGCCCTTTGGAAAGGCGAGGGTTTTGCCTGGAATATTGAAAAAGATAATATTAATTATTTTAATGTTTTGGGGTGTGATACGCTAGGAGGGATGCAAGGTGTTACGCGAGTAGGTAGAACGAGAAATGAGTTTATAAGAGGAAATCTGAAAGCGGCACTAGTGATCGAAAACTTTTATATAAATAGGTTGTGCTGGTATGTGCATGTGATGTGAAGCAATAAAAAACCAACAGCCCAGTGCCTGAAAGTTGGTTATGGCCTGAAAAGTGACCTTGAAAGGAAATTAACAGATTTTTAAACGCAGTAAGATATTTTTTTTAGACACATTACAACACGAATCTGTTCATCATAATGATAATTGAAAGCTTAGCTGAATATTTGTTAACTAGTATCTAGTCTGCGTTATTCAACTAGTTTAACTTATTAGTAAATAGCCATTACTCTTCAATAATAGAACATTTCAAGTGACATAGGTTCGGGCAGTGGAGAGAAGTGGCGAAAGATCGTGGGGCGAATCACATCATGTGCGAAAGAAAGGAATAAAAAATAAGAACGATGAAGTCCTATCAGGGTAGTGTTTAACACAAAAAAAAAAATCTAGTTTCATACTAACCTTAAAAGATAAGAGATCATTCAATTTCAGAGTCAGCCTCGGTCCATTGGACACGATAGGCCTGTCCTCCTTAATCCTTCCATTTTTAACGCTCAGATCACTTTGTGACGAAGACTTATCCTTACTTAAGCTATCACCATGATCAGGAGAGAAAAGGCTCCTCTGAGATCTACTCTTGAATCTCAGTCTGACGTCATACGCATCATCCAGTGATGGCCAGTCATCGTTCGTCAACGCAGACTTTTTGTATATCCTCTCCTTTATATCCTGAACAGCTTCCTGCCTTTTCTTGATAGAATATTGCAACAAATGCAACTTTTGTAACTTAGTCGCATTGTAACTCGGCCGTATTTCTGACTTCAAGAAGTTCAGAGCCATGTACCTGTATTTTGGAACTCCATCGGCTTCGTTTCTCAAGTCATAACTCTCGGCTGTTTCACTTAAGTCTACGTTACAGGTTAAATCTTCTTTTGACGCGTTTTTACACACATTATCACAGTTAACGCTCGAAGTGTATTCTTTAACGTCTAAATTCTCCGGTGAATGTTCGTATATATGGTTCGTCGGTTTAGGATCACCTTTCCCATATTCCGAACCCTCCTCTCGTCGTCTATAATAATCTCTTTGACTTTGGCTAATGTTTAAGCTCGCAGACGTCCTTAAAGTCGGAAAATTCTGCTGAAATCCTCTTTCTACAGGACTGTGACTTTTCGAATACTCTTTATCAGACTTTTTTGTATATTTACTAGGAGAAATGGACCGCGATTCTTTGCCTAACTTATGATTCAGTATATGTTTAGCTTCTAAATTGATTTTAGATAGATTGGTCCTTCCAGAGGAGTCTGAAGATATAGAACCATGTTCTAATCCGTATTCTGGAGGTATGACATCTAATTTGAGACTTTTGTATGAGCAGAAGTATCCGCCATGCATCTGTAAGACTAAAGTGTTACTTTTGAAGCAGTCTGACGTGAAATTCGAAGCGAGATTGGCTCCTATGTATCTCAATCCACTGAAATAGACTCCCCAAGTTTGAATGACTGTATCCTGTTGTATTTTACTGGTGTCATCATTCGGATGTAGTATATGACACCATATTCTTATGACGACGTTGGTCGACGACATGCGATGCGTGGACTCTGTAATAAAGTACGTCCATGAGTCAGAATGTGACGCAATTGGATTTCCTAATAACTGGGAGGTGATAACATGAGTATAAACAGTATCTTTGTTGTGAATGCCAATTTCAGTGATAGTGTAACAATTTTATCTGAATGCGTGTTGAGAGAGGTGAGATAAAAATATATTTTTATCTGGCTTTCTACACAGTTTATAGCAAAAGAAAAATACATGTTACATTGATCGATAAAATCAAATGATTCATTAACGCTATATTATGGTAGGTATGGTAGGAAAATAAAATTGTGAAGCGATTTATTCGTGTGCATTACCCGGGCAAACTGTTGTGCTTTAGAGTGAATACAGCTGTTTATTTGGTTATAAGTGCAGTGTGTGTGGTTGTTGGTCTACTTGCAAATCCGTTTTTTTCTGATTTTTGAAACCATTTAATTACGTTTAAACAAATCAAGGTCTCTTATTGGTATTTTTTTTAACTTCTGCGTTGTGCCGTTTTCGAGATCTGGGGAATCCCAAAACGTTACCGCAGCAAAATTTTAAATAACTTAAGGACCAAATTTTGCTATTTACAAACATTTACTACGCAACAAAAGCTATCTATTCATGTATTTGGTCCCAGGATGAAACGAACTTTTGAAAAACGATTTTGCCAGGGTAATGATTCAAACGTTACTCCAGCCAAATCTGTTTTTCTCAAACAACTTAGTAGTAGGCAAAAATACCAAAAACGGCCGTTTCTGACACTTTTGCCTACTACTTTGGATACGAAACATTCTGAGACCAGTTTTAACAACGTAAAAATACTTTATCCTCTTTGTAACAAACGTGACGTTCGATAATTTAATATTTATTTTCTATGCTATGCTACGATTTTTTATTCAATGAGGGCGCCACTTGGCCGGTAGTAGGGCCTTAAGTACAAGAAGTCAGCGGGAGCGGGGCGGCGGGCGGCGTCGCGGCAGCGCACCGGACTTAGTGATGGCCGTTTCGACGACAAATCGTTTTCAAAGACCGTTTTATGTTCTGCGACGGTGATACCGTTTTTACGTCGTGGGTCCAAACAGTCTTCACAGTTTCAGTCTTTACAGTTTTCAGTAATCACTTGATGCGGTTTTTTATTTTATCTAAGAAAATACAGTTGAGAACCCATTTTTTACAAATTTTGTACAAACAGTTCTTCCAATGAAAAGTGATATTTTTGTCAATGAAATACAGTCAATATTTTATTACCACTCGTCAGTGCTGTCGTTCGTGACGCGACGGTTTTTTCACGTTTCATACATTTGCAACTTGAAACCGTTAGTAGTTGTAATAAACTGCAACTACTTCACTCGACAATAGTTTCGTCTTTTAAGCCGTCTTCAGACCAGTTGCGATAACGACCGTTTTTAACCGACTTCGAAAAAGGAGGAGGTTATCAATTCGGTTTGTATTTTTTATTTTTTTTTATGTATGTTCGGGCATAACTCCGTCATATATTGACGGATTTGCAAAATTCTTTTTTTGTTCGAAAGGGGTTTATTCCGAAATGGTCCCATTTAAATTTCAAAAAGATCTGATGTTGGGTTTCGGAGACAGACAACGGAACTCTTCAAAAATTGACAGCAAATCAACCGCGATTGCTGCTATCGTATGTCTATGAATTGTTAACACAGTTTAATGGGGAACCACAACTAAAAAGTGAAAAATAAAAAACTTTTTTACAAAAAAACAGAACCGACTTCCAAAAAAAGTGCAAAATAACTTTAATTTCGGAAGTCGGTGTCAAAAAACGAAGACACAAAACAGGAACACCGACTTCCGAAATTATAGTTATTTTGCACTTTTTTTGGAAGTCGGTTCTGTTTTTTTGTAAAAAAGTTTTTTTCTGCAACCGTTTTCGTCGTCGGAAAAACGGTTGCGTTTCGTCCACCAAATATTCGACAACGACCCACCACCGGGCTAGACTGGTGCGCATCGCTCGTACGAGGCTCCCCGCGCCGCTGTCTTCGAGGCCAGTTACATACATATAAATGCATTGAAACGCGCCGCTCCCCGCGCCACCGCCGCCCGCTGACTTCGTGTCCGTGGCCTAAGACCGAATTTCACTTCACAGCAGTCTAATCATACGCATTTTTAACACGCGTTTATTAGATACCTGTAACTAACAACATAAAAAAATCTTAGATGACAAAGAACAATGGGTAAATTTATATGGACCCCGTCCCCACCCTTGTAGCACGTTTTTTTCTCATATATCAAGAGAAAGAGCGTAAAAAATACATCATTTTATTGTATGGCAGTAAATGTGTGAATAATAAGGGAAAAAAGTTATTCATCCCTAGAGATAGAAACACAATCAATTATTTTTATTGGGTCCTTACCTACATATAAAATTGGTTTTTTTTTTCTCATACATAGAGAACCTCGTCACTTTTATGAATTAAAATATTCATCAATTGCTTGATATTATATGGAATAATGACCGTCATAGACTCAATACTCAATACTTTATTGCATTCCATTATGTGTTAAATAGGTGGTATAACATAATAAAATATCAATAGGGACCCTGTCGGGCACAGCAAAGTAGAAGAGAGGAGAGGGCTAAGTAGTTATTCAATTAAGCAATATAAATTATTAGTTGTGGTTTATTGGGTGTATAATATTATGTATATTTATATATATATATAAGTTTTGCGTATATAGGTATATTAAATTGCTATTAATTGTAAGTAATTATTATGAAATTCTTACATTATTATTAAATTATTCTTCTTATTCTTATATTAGTATTAAATTATTCTTCTTATCCATAGATTATTTTTAATTTTTTTTTCCGTAGACAACTGCCAATAGTAAAAAAAACCTTATTACTTATAGTTTTATAAGCAAAAAAAATACCTTAAAAATTACTCCTCTTTTTGTTAGCAGAAATAAGTTTTGGCTAAGTCAAAACAAATATAGTGGATATTTGTTTTGACTTAGCCAAAACTTATTTTTGTTGCTTTAATCTAAGTGGCATACGATAACTTAGTTTTTAAACATTATTGCATAAAAGTTAAAAGATTAGTGTTCATAGTTGTTAAATAAATTAAGAAAATGTTAGTATGAAAAATGCAACTTCTTTAAAATTCTCCATACAAAAAAACGCTGATTTCATAGGTGGGGACCAAATATTATGAAATATTTTTTGAGCACACAATACATGCTCAAATAAATAACAATTACGACCGAGAATCGCGCCAGTCTACACTAAAGCCACAGGATAAATTCATTCAACCGCTCTAACTATTGTTGTGCGCTTGTGCTCACACCGTAAGTATCATTTGGTATTTTGGGATCGGACGACATTTTTGGAAAACCTCATTGGCCCTCCTGGTTTTGGGATGATGTCATCGTAGAAGGTACGAATATTTTTCGAGTGTATGGCTCATAAATACACAATGATAGACAATAACAGTGTTGATTATGATTCGATTTCGAATGAATGTATGAATGTGAATCAATTTTAGCCTGTGGCTTTAGTGTAGACTAGCGCGATTTTCGGTCGTAATTATTATTTATTTGAGCGTGTATTGTGTGCTCAAAAAATATTTCTTAATAAAAATAATTGATTGTGTTTCTTTATGGATGAATAACTTTTTTCCCTTATTATTCACACATTTACTGCCATACAACAAAATTATATATTTTTTACGCTCTTTCATTGGATGTACAACAAAAAGTGCTACAAGGGTGGGGACGTTTTTCCCATTGTTCTTTGACCCACCACTTGTTTTCTGATTGAGCTGAAATGCCAAAATGTCGGACTCCTAAAGATCTAAGACTAGTTATTTTTTATCCATTCCTCACGGGAATGCATTTAGATATACATACTCTACAGAACTGTAAATTGTTTCATCTTTACCATTCTACTTATAATACAAATGAAAAGGTTTGCTGACTTGAAATACGAAAAATAGAATGACAACACTAACTTTAAGCGTGTTTTTTTTTAGTTTATAGGTTTATAGTTTCGGTCTGTCCGTCCGAGGCATAGCTAAGAGACTGATAGTAATAGAAAGCAGCAATTTTAGAGGGGTGTATATATTAATCACGACAAAAAACGAAACAATAAAATCTTAAAAAAGATTTTTATGGTAGCTCCCGTCCATGTAAAGAGGGGATGTTTTTTGTTCGCCTATCTTTTAGTATGGGGTATCGTAGGATAGGCCTTTCAAACTCATTGCGAGGTTGTGAAGACTATTTTTCGATTCCGATTCCGTGATTCCTTTGCGAAATATTAAACTTTAAAGTGATATTTTTTGTTCGAATCGAGCGTCCCCCCGTGATAGTATAATATAACGAAAATTTGAATGAAAACTATCACGGCTAAGTTAGCTTTGTTTATTTAAAAGTAATAGTCGCCCAACTTATAAAATGTACATTCAAAAATTTCATACAAAACACAAAATCCTTAGAAAAAAAAAATACTTAGGTGAAGTTACTTTAAATAAGTAACTTCACCTAAGTATTTTTTTTAATATTTAAAACACCCGTTTTAAATCCTACTAATATTATAAATGCGAAAGTTTGTATGTTTGGCTGTCAATCACGCAAAAACGGTTAAAGGGGTTTGAATGAAGTTTTGTACACACAGGTAGGCCATAGTCATTTTTTTTTTATATATACAGGGTGTAACGGAAAGGTGTGGTCATATTTTAAGAACTGCATCTGCCCATCGATATGAACAACTTTTTTCAAGAAAATTTGAGGAAATTCTAAAAAAAATTTTTACTCCCCATACAAATATTGATCAGCTGATGATAACTTTGTATGGAAAGTCCAATTTTTTTATTGGGATTTTTTCTTAGAGAAAGTTGTTCATTTCCATGGGAAGAACCGGCTCCTAAAATATGACCACACCATTCCGTTACACCCAGTATAGCCTGGATTAACACATATGCTACTTTAAAAAAAAAAAAGTGCTATAATTTATAATGGGGAGAAGTACTAATACAGTTCTCGCCAAACATCTTGGCCGCCCTGAAGTTGAATTTCCGATGCGCAAGGCGCAGCGCGAGTATGCGATTTACTACTGCGCAGCCATTGTAGCGACATTCATAGCGGCCAAGAAGTTTGGCGAGAACTGTACCACGCGGCCGAAGCCGCTGGCAGAAGCTAGTATTAATTAAGTAACAACTTCACCTAGTAAACATGTAAAATTTTGGAAAAATAAAACCTTTCAATTATATTTTTACGCACATACGTCGTGGCGTGCTAAATACGAATAAAAACAACAACAGGTCATTAATTAAACATATATTATTGCACGATAACGATTGACACACATTAGTTTAGTTAATCACAATAGTCAAATGAGTCATTGATTTGTATCAACCATTTGAATGGCTGTTTGAAATGTCTATGTTAATAGTGACATTTATTGTTTTGAATATTTCTACAATGTTTTGGTTAAAATAGTAAGTACTTCGATTTAGACCTGAGTCAGAAATTCATGTTCGTTCCTAGCTTCCGCCCGCATGTAAGTTATTTAGTATCTCTGTGGGACATACCACCAGGGTAAAAAGTATACTATGTGAATCCGTTCAGCCTTTATGGGGAACGCGCCAGGATAACCCGCGAAATTGAAATTTTCTTACGTTTTTTGCAATCTGCAGGTGCCACTGCACAAGTCCGAGGCCATGTGTTTTCGTGGTCCTCGGAACGCGCCACCGTCGGGTTCCCAGATAACGGTAGGAGAGGTTCACATCGGCGTCGAGGGGATGATGAAATACCTGGGACTCGTCCTCGACAGCCGGTGGAACTTCGTGGAGCACTCCCGACGTTTGGCTCTCAAACTGGAGCGGGCCGGGGCTGCTTTGAAGCGGCTCCTGCCCAATCTGGGGGGTTCAAACGCCTCCTGCCGAATGGCTCTACGCAGGGTTCGTGCGGTCCATGGTCCTTTACGGGGCACCGGTGTGGGCGCGGCCCTTGAGGCGGCGACCAGCTCGCCGGTTGAACGCGTCCCAAAGGGTAATGGCTATTCGGCTAATCCGAGGAAATGCCCGGGTGTCACCATTGTGCGAATCGCCCAGAGGACACGGTGGAGCATACGGTGGAGATTTGCCCCGCTTCGTCGTTGAGGCAATCGGCGGCAGCGGTCTCTCGCGCCCAGCCCTGGTCCAGGCTATGGTACGTAGCGAGAGGGAATGGGAAGCAGCCTCCTTCTTCTGCGAAGCAGTAATGCACGCGAAGGAGGAGGCGGAACGGGTGTGGGAGACTCAACGGAGTCGCCCTTACGCCTCCAGCCGCAGAGACGCCCTGGGCGTCGGAGGTCGCGAGACGATCTCCTGCCACCGTAGACGCGGGCCTGCAGACGGCGAGTAATGGGTAGCTCGCCGTCGATCAGCACCAGGCCCGAGAGTCGACGGCGCCTAGTGTTCCACGCGCGCCTCAAAGAGATGTCAGCAACACTAGACGGGGCCCGTCATTGCCTATGCATGCATGCCAAGGGGTAGCGAAAATAAATTCGAAACAGAGTTACCGCGCCACTGGGCACTCGAAGGACACAGGCAGCGAAGGAACAGGGGTGGGTTTTAGTCAGTAAAAATCTGACACGTCCTGGAGCTCCACCCAGAGCGGGAGAAGTCATGGATCACGGATGATTACCCATTCCACAAAAAAAAAGACGTCAAACGAAGATACAAACGCAGGTAGCCCATAGAAAACAGATGTTCGGGGTAGCGCAAAAAATCGCCGTTAAATTTTGGTAAGCCCTGCTAATGTAGGAAATTCTAATTTATCATGATCCTAGCCCATACTAACTTTTAATCTTTCACAAATGTTTGATTTTTCTCTGGACTCAAGCCAGATGTCTACACAGATGGAGTCACAGGCAAGAAGCTAAAAAGTGGTGAAGGGTCTGTCTTTATGTAGAACGACGTGCTACTCTCTGGAAATACCATTCTAATTTATAATCATACTATTCACGCGGGCGAAGCTAGTAATTCTATAAATACATACATGCTACGGTCGCAAATCATATTTTGACCATACAACCTGACACTGACCTGCAAATAGCAAAAAACGTGAGAAAATTTGAATTTCATGGGCTACCCTGTACATTTCACATCAAGGTGTGAAAAGATAACAAACAGACAGACAGATACACATTCGCATTTACAATAATGCTAGCTTCTACCGGCGGCCCTATTCCAGGACATGGTCTACCCGTGTACCAAGCTTCATCCAAATCCGTTCAGACATTAAAACAAAGAGACAGATAGTTGCTTTGGCAGTTAAAACATAAGTATGGATAGAACTTTGAAGCATTAAAAGAACATTGATGTGGGAAACGGAATGTAAGAGTGAGCGAAAGGAATGAATGTATTGGGAGTGAGGGAGAGAGAGGACGTGAGAAAGATGGAAAACCAAAAGACGAAGACGTGTGCTAAGTTAGAGGATTTTACAGTTGTTTTCATTCCCACATTGATATGGCAGTATACAAGGTCAAATAAGCTAGAGATACCTTAGCATAGACATGATGAGTTTCAATCAATATCTAGAGCACTGCGTATATGAAGCAATAAGTTGACACAACTGACAACTTTTTAAAGGCTTTTGTAATGGTTGGCTTTTTATTAGAGGGTCAGTATTTAATCTAAATAAAAATCAATTGCCAAATTTATGTAAGCGCATCATTTCAGAACGACTGCACCGTAATTATGTTTTTGATGTGTTCGTAACTCTGAGGACAAGATTTGTGTGACACAAAATTATGGGCAATCAAGAAAATAAAAATTGCACTAACAACATGTACAATTTTTATTTTCATGATTAGTCCACGATTCAGTACATAGGTGTACCTGTGTCAATCTCCTTCCATTTCGGATGGGGTGAGGATATCCTCTCACTGGTGTAGAATGGAGCAGACATAGTGGTGTGGTGTAGCGTCAGATAGAAACTGCATGGCAACGTACACCATTCAGGAGGCCTGATATTGTAGCCTACAATCTGGAAAGTTAAAAACAATTATTAATTCACATCTATTGGTTTAAGAGGAACAAGGTGGAAAGTTTGGTGATTTAGGAGGCATATCAGCTGCTATCTTATCAATGTTTCAACTAGTCAATTCACATTTTCTTTTTTTTTTGTTTTGATGCTCGCATTTAACCAGTATCTTACCTCATGGTAAGCAATGATGTGGTAGACAATGGAGCACCCTTACCCAGAAATAAACTATTCATGCTGGACTTAAATCCCCAGGTTAATATACAAAGCAAATTTCAAGATTTTCTTATTTACATTTTTAGATACGTTTTGATGGAAGAAGTTATTAAATGTTGAAGTTAATGAGATGCAATAAATTTATTATTACAATGTGTAGGGCGGCCAACATGCAATGAAGTTTTACAGTTAATTTTTAATTTAGTTTTTTCAAGTACTTCATCATGTGCTATTTTGGAAGCCGATCAGTTTCATTTTGCTGATTTCAGTTTTCATTAATTGAAGATGATAATTGGTTGAATAGTGAATTTTGGTGCAATCAGGCCTAGTTATAGCAAGATACATGCTTTCAAATGACAGTCCTTCATGGAAATCTAGACCAACAGAATGTAAAACATGATGTTATATGAAAGATTAGTCTTGGATTGTAGTAAGTGTATGGTTTGAAACAAATTATTATGATATTTATTTTAAGGCATTCATAAAGTCCATAGCTAGCGTTTCAGCGTGTTAGCTCTAAAACTTTTTTATACTCTTAAATAAAATTTAATCAGTAGGTGTTCCTTGATCATGCTCATGTTAATCCGTATTACTAATTTGATAATAACGAAATCTATCAATGAAAAATAACTATCCCTAAACTGTGCCAGAGTGAGCAAAGCAGGAAAACTATTAAAGAAACGGCTCAACTTTACAATACAGGTTGTGGAGTACACTCTACAATTTTTGGCTGAAGTACAATATGATTACAATATTCAGATAGGAATATTAATGTTTAACGACTTGGCGAGCGAGCACTTTTACCTAGCTACAGTTTAAGTAGATTAGTAATGTCAATGATGACAATATAGTATAATCACGCATTCGATCCGTGCTGGCGTGGGCGTCTGTTGGTAAACCTTTACCTTAAAAACTTATGCTAAACTTCTCCATGCCCTTTTGTCTATTACCTGTATTAAACTTCGTAGTCGCAGCTGCTGAGTAGCCAGTGGAGTCCACTCTCTGCATCTCGGCCTCCCAAACATTTTTCAACAAATTCTCACAATAATTTCAACAAGCACAACATCAACAAAATGTCAATTTGAAAATAGAATAACACATTCCTAACATAGACAATAAGTTAAAAGTTTCTTTCTTGTGATAAATAAATAAAATGCATTGTTCAGCTGACTTGACGACTCGAATGTCAAATTAAATGTTCCGGTTACTAGCAAAAAAATATTATAAGCTACTATTTACAAAACAAGGTGCTAGAATAATGTTATTTGTGTGAGTGAGTGAGAGTAATTGACAAAAATATATTTATAATATCGTTGATTCCATTTATCACCGCATTTAGAGTAATTTGGACGGTGGACGTTACTTACTGGTTTTTTTTGTCTAATATTTCCTTGGGTTGATTTTTAGCATAGCAACACTAATAAGATACGTTTCGTTTAGCTTTTCCACAATTAATCAGTATAATTTGCCTTAGAAAAATTTTTCACAAAAAATAAAACCGAACAGAATTCCAAAAAAATTGCAAAAATAAATAAAATGCATTGTTCAGCTGACTTGACGACTCGTATGTCAAATTAAATGTTCCGGTTACTAGCAAAAAAAATATTCTAAGCTACTATTTAGAAAACAAGGTGCTAGAATAATGTTAATTTTCAACTTTTTGAGATCGGTATGAACTGGCTAAGTGAGAGTAAATTGATAAAAATATATTTATAATATCGTTGATTCCATATAACACCGCATTTGGAGTAATTTGGACGCTGGACGTTACTTACTGGTTTTTTTTGTCTAATATTTCCTTGGGTTGATTTTTAGCATAGCAACACTAATAAGATACGTTTCGTTTAGCTTTTCCACAATAAATCAGTATAATAAAAACTTTTCACAAAAAAATAGAACCGAATTCCAAAAAAATTGCAAAATAACTTTAATTGAAATAACAGTTAAGTTGAAATTGAAAATAACTCTTTCATTAGAATTGATGCTAAATGTAAGTATTTCATGAAATCATGACATTTGGTATCAATTCGAACTGAGAGAGATGTATTGATGATATTAATGATTATAATTCCCTATATACATAATTGCTACGGCCGCGAATCTTATTTCTAACAACATACAACGTGATACTTGCCAAAAACATAAGAAAATTTGAATTTTGCAGGCTACCCTGGAGCTTTCCCGCCAAGTGGCGCCCTCATTGAATAAAAAATCGTAGCTTAACATATAAAATAAATAATAAAGAATCCTACGTCGCGTTTTTACAAAGAGGATAAAAAAACAGTCAAATATGAAGATGCAAATAATTTTTTTTAAATTAAAATTAAACGAGATGAGTAGGTACCCACTAAAACTTAAATATGAAGAGTTGATTGAGTATTGTTTTGGAGAAAAGTGAAGTGATAAAATAATAATTTATTGGTCGAGAAGTTCGGCGCAAATAGACGAAGGTAAGTGGCTTAAACAGGCTGTAAGGGCCAAGATACCGCAAACTTCGCGAAAAGGTTACACCTAATGCCAGTAACAAAATTATGATAGTCATTAATCTCGGTAATGATCGGATAAAGAAATTGACATTTTCAAGCACGCAATGTATCGTGAACAATGCGATCTCAACGCTTCGCAATGAATGTAGGCGCGCGAGAGCGCGTAGTAGGTACGTAATTACCTACACGTCTTACACACACAGACACGGACGTGGAGACGCGCGCGACGCGGGCCGCCTCGCTCCGTTTGTATGAATGTACCTACCTACAAGGTCGAACAAAAGTTAAAGACATCTTTGAACTTAGCTGCAAGTGCAGGTACAGTCAAGTCAGTAATTTAGGCTGCATTTTAAAACTAAAGTTCTGTGAATATTTTAACCCGTCAGGGCCCTGCGTCGACGAGGGGCGACAGCTATCAACACTGTCGGCCCGCACCGCCGGAGCACTGCCGGATCAGCATTGCTGGAGTAAAATCGTTCCTTATTAGTAATAATAGAGTTTTAAAGCGCGCGAAACTGCCGCCGCTTATGGCGAGGCGGGGCCCGGCCAGGCGGGGGATTACTGTCGCCTCTCGTAAACGCAGGATTCTGAAGTGTTAAGAGCTTTAAGGTACCTACTACCTACCTTGTTTGCTAATTAGCATAAATGCAACAATAATGTTAGCGCCGTCTACTGCGAAGGGAATGTAAACAAATGTAACTATGTCTTTGTTTCTCCTAATGTAAACAAAAAACAACAGCATTCAAAGTACTTTGTCATAAAATACATTTACGTTAACGACAAACGAACACTAAGTATTTAACGCACAACCAAAACAGTAAAAAAAACTTAACGTAAGTAATTAATGTACTGATGAAAACAAAACATTTAATAACATTAGAAGACCTAGTATGTAACCTAGATTGTATTAAACATTATTATTAAGTACCTAGTATTTGCGTTTGTTTTTTTGTTAATTTTTTATCACTCAGGACTAAGTTTATGGCTAATTAACCATTAACTTAGTCCTGAGTGATAAAAAATTATTCCTAATACGATTCCGACAAGGGTTAGAAATAATAAAGAAGCTTGTAAGTAGCTACCTACATTGCGATCCAGTGATGTAGGTATAAATTAATAAACGTACCTCAAGCTCGCTCACCTCTAACCAAATAGGGTTCAAAGTGTCCGCCACCAACTCGCTCGCAAATCTGAGCACGGCGCAAAAATTTCGGCGTGGACACGTGGCAGAAAGGTAGGGTCCTGGATACACTCCTCACGCAGCGTCGTGAACACGTTCTCGATACGATTCCTCATATATGCTGCTTAATTACACTCGGATACAAACACTTTATCTTTGACATAACCCCAAAGAAAAAAATCTAATGGGGTCAAGTCCGGTGACCGAGCCATGGCCACATGGCTCCGGACCAAATCTTCCGATCCACTGATTTTCAAAAAAATCGGTGAGGCATCGTCTAACGGGAAGTCACGTGTGGGGGAGCGCCGTCGTGCTGAAACCATAACACTCGATACTGGCTTAGAGACATGTCATCCAGAAGTATGTCCGAGAGAGTTGTTCTCAGGAACTCGTGATATCAGGTCCCATTTAATCGTTCCGGGAGAAAAATGGGTCCAATCACGAGGTCTTTATAAATGCCAGCCCAGACATTCACTGACCATCGAGTTTGGTGTCCCGTCTGCTGCAATGCGAACGGATTGGTATGAGCCCAGATATGTGAATTGCGTCTGTTCCACATTCCGTTTCTAGTAAATGTGGACTCATCCGTCCATATCACATTTGCATTAAAGTCGGAGATTTCGTCGTGCTGTCGTTGCAGCCACCAGCAGTACCTAACGCGGAATACCCTGTCTGTAGGTAATAACGCTTGCAACTTGTGGATGTGATACGCACGCTGCCGATCTCTGCGTAAAACCCGATGGACAGTCCAGTGCGAGACGCGAGTCCTGTAACGGTTACGAATTACACAAGCTGCCGTGCGTACTCCCAGTCGTGGGTTCTGCCGCACGACAGTCAGGATGCGGTTCGCTACAGCCGGTCTTATGGGCCTAGCTCCCTCGCGCTGAGGCACAATTGGTTGGTTGCCCAAGATATGTTGGTAAGCTCGTGTTATTACGCGAGAATCTCGTGGATGACGAGTGTCTGGATATCTTTGGACATAGATACGCAGTGCTTGACGTGCGTTTCCACGTGCTTCTCCATAACACATAAGCATACTTCCGTATTCTTGGGCACTGTAAATATCGTTAGAACCAGAAGGCATCTTAAAAATCACACACAAATAAAACACAAATAAAACACAGAAACAATACACAAATAAAACACAGAACGATTAACCCACTTTTTTACATAGAAAGATTAACACACGAAAACAGAACAACACACAAATAAAACACAGAAAGATTGTTTTGATAAATTTCCGATAATCGTAATTCGCAACGAGTAGCACACGTTCGCGATCAACGTCAACGAGGAACTGACAAAAATCCGTTAAAATCGGCGAAATGCAAAAGAAATGTACTTTACCTAAGTTTTCATCTTTCCTTTGAATTCACCGCACAGTGCCTACAATACCTAGTCTGCTTGGCGTAATGGCCCTTTGTCGGCAATTTGCGGCGCGTTAGAAAGTTCCCGATAGGTGTTAGGCATTGACCTCACAAAGGAACTCTAGTGAAACAGCTGAGCGGGTACCGATTTCGAGTTTTGCGTTTTGTTGTTGTCATAAAATAAATGTTGCCATACATTTTGTAAACAATGACTAAATATTACCAGGACAAAATCGCAAAAATGTGTTTCCGTTGTAACCTGTCTGACGCTGCTAGTATTTCGTGTATAATCAGAGGGTTACCGACTTCATTACAACCAAACGCACGGGCTTTCCAATGCCAGCGACCAGATGAACTGTACGAGGTCTTCCTCTGTGCCCTCGATGATTACCGTTTACCGACATTCGAAGCACGTGACAAGCCGAACAAGGTGACAAGCCGAACAAGGATACTAGACAGCTGCCGAACCCGGATAAGAAAGTGAACCCTGAGACCGACCCCTGTCCGCGTTGTAAGAAGACTGGCCACATCCTGCGGAATTGCTCATTACCTGATCAACGCATTTGTTTCAAGTGTGGTGTGCAAGGTCACATTGCCACGCGCTGCCCGGCCCGCTCTTCAACTTCATATGCCAAGTCGTCTGCCGAATCGAACAGCAACGTCAAGGAAATTAAGCTATTGCAAAATTACAATGAGATTTACAAAAAGGTCGTGAGGGTAAACGGGATTTTTTTGAAATCTTACATTGATACAGGAAGCCAGGTAAATGTTATAAATGCACATATTGTTGGTCTTTTGGAACTCAAAGACATCATCATCATCCTACGAGCACCATCCTAAAGGGCTTTTCTGGTGGTTTACTTACAAGCCGCGGAGAAGTAGAATTCGATCTCGAAATTGATGAAATTCACGTGAGATGTACTGCGCATGTAACAGAGGCTGACATGCAGGATATTCATTTACTGATTGGTCAGCCAGTTATCAACGCTGATCGTGTGTCTCTTGAGGTGACTAATAGGACCGCTACGTTAAGATTGGATCCTGACCCTTTTGCTGAACTTCAAGTAGTCAAAGATATTCAGAAATTCAACGTAGTGACGTCAAGCAAAGAATCCTTGCCTCCTGGTGCCTCTATCATCAAAGTTCAGGTGCTGGGTAATGCCGGAGAAGATGATGTCTGCACAGCGCCGCGTCACTATGAACTGCATAGAGTTTCCTACTCGTTACCAGCCACGTTACTTCGAGGTGGAGGTGGCTTCATGAAGGTTATCAACACTGGCACCAAGAACATCATGTGGAAAGCCGGCCAGATCCTCGCACGAGCAGATAGCTGTGACGAATCCGCGACCCAACCAAGCCGGGTGAGTGCAGCCAAGCCATTACTATCTTACTTGCCTGACATTTTGCCAAATAAGCCAAATTGTTCTGTCACTAATTTTTCTAGTCCATGTGGCCTTACAGTCCCGTCTGCTTCGGTCTTAACTACTAAAATCACTAATGATAGTATAGGCGGGGTACCTATATCCAAAATCAGTATCGGGAGTTTGAATGAAAACGAACGTGATAGTTTAATACATTTATTATTACAATATAAACACACCTTTGCAATTGACACAAAAGATCTCGGTTGCACCAATTTGTTACAGATGAAAATAAAACTTAACACGCAGCAGCCAATATAATATCGTCAACCTTATAGGTTATCGCACACTGAATAACACATAGTTAATTCTAAAGTTCGTGAGTTAATAGTATTATTAAAGAATCCGAGTCAGATTATGCCTCTCCTATTATCTTGGTAAAGAAAAAGAACGGTGATAGTCGGTTGTGTGTTGATTATCGTGCCCTTAACTCGATCACTATAAAAGATAGATATCCGTTACCAAACATCGACGATCAGGTTTCAAAGTTAGCCGGTAAGAAATATTTTGCGAGCCTCGATATGGCTCAAAGTTATCACCAACTGCGAATTGCACCCGAAGACACTCACAAAACTGCGTTTATAACACCTCAGGGCCATTATGAGTATATGCGCGTCCCGTTTGGTTTAGCAAATGCACCCTCAGTTTTCATGAGAATGATCAGTAAAATTGTTGATTCAATTCGTTCCCAAACGTCACAAACTCACAGTTCCACTAGTGAAATTCTTGCATTCTTAGATGATTTATTACTACCCTCAGATGATTTTAGTTCTGGTATAAATACTTTAAAATCGGTGTTACAAAAGTTTGAATCGGAAAATCTAAAATTAAATATGAATAAGTGTTCTTTTTTACAAGAGAAAGTGACCTATTTAGGACATGAAATTTTGTTATGAAGGTGTGCGACCGGCAGATCCAAAATTAATTGCAGTATCGCATTTTCCTGCACTAAGGAATGTACATGAGGTACGTCAATTTATAGGCCTTTGCAGTTACTTCCGAAAATTTATACAGAGTGGTGATGACAATACGACATTAAATTAAACCTCGCATACCTCAAGACGTTCTCAGTCTACATACAAAAAATCATTTGAATATATCCAGTAGTTTAGTCACAGGAAATTATTTTTCATTTTTAACATTTGCTACATGATGTATCTGATAATAGGGAAACACTGTCAGGTTAACGACCCACATCGGTATAAACATCAAAACATTAAAGTCACGTTGCCAACTCGCTACTTATACACTTTCGCCAAATTAGTATTTTCATCTGATTTAGTGAAAATTATACCTTAACTCTGAGTAATAAGAGTCATAAAGCGTGTCATCAGAGTTGGATAAGAAAGTAACGAATGCGGAAATTGCAATGCACTCATAATGTTAATAGAAAATTTAGTGTGTGCGAAAGAGATAAATCTAGTTTCGTTTGTTAGTTCGCTTTCTTGAAGAAATTTGCTACAACAAATTTATGTTAGTGTGTCGCCGCGGTCCTGTGACGAGTCATGCGTCTAGGTACTTCCCCGCCGCTCGTGTTTTTTGTAAATTCATTTACGACGGTATTAGTGCGAAATTGGACGCTTTATTTTGGTGACAGGACACGTAACGTTTTAATAGGTATTTAGTTAAACAGTGAGTGAATTGTGCGAAATTAGACGCTTAGTTTTTATTGTTTTCGTGTTTTTTTTAACGCAACCCAACGTGTAGTTCAGGTGTTGACCATACAACTATTCTTAAATTTTAAAACGCGACAAACGGAAGCCGTATAAATACAAGAAATTGCATTGCGTGTTCTATTTCGTTTCTAGTTTTATGCCATTTAGTTTGTTTGAAATTTTTATTTTTTTATTTTCGATGTTAGGATATTTTTGATAGCTTAAACTTATTCTTATAAACTAGTATTGTCCGTGTTTTCATTTATTGTCGTATTGTCTTCTCCACGCTGTATATAAATTTGCGGTTATAGCTAGCCCTTTAACAGAACTAACTAAGAAAAATGTATCGTGGGTATGTAGTGATAAACAGGTCGATAGTTTTAACGAGTTAAAAACATGTTTATGCTCTAAACCAGTGTTAGCTTTGTATGACCCTACATTAGTTAAAGAAACTCATACCGATGCATGCAAATTAGGAATAGCAGGTGTACAGGTCACTACACTAGTATCAATCAAACACCATCTATGATAATCACGCACTTACTAGTGCGGCGGTCGGGTAGGAAGTATGGCCAGTGATGCGCCTGCCACGCTCCCCACTACCGGTCGCCCCGCCAGTATGCAGCTTGTATTTAAAGACATTACATCTGTCTTTTATATATCAAAATTAGAAAAATAATAAATAAATGTTCTTAATACAATTAAATACAACCATTCAACTTAATCAAAATCTTACTGTTCGTTGAGTAAGTTTTATACTAATATAAACCTAAAACGAAACTCGCAGTTAGTAATTAACAATTATTTTTTACTTTTACATATTGAATAATTACTTATAAATTATAGAACATCATTTTATGGAATAGACAACTTATTATTTTTAACAAGCACACTGTCATCACTCATCAGTGATATCAGTGGTATCAGCATCATCATCAGTACAAACTTTCCACTGTCCTTCGACCCGCTTTAAGTGTACAACATTCCTACGTAGGCATCGTCCGTTGTTGTCATTATGAATGTCTACATCATTGCCTTCCTTATTGATGACTGTGTGTGGTGCATCATTAAATGTGGTTGACAACTTATTTTCTTTCGTCATATTCTTTACATATACCTACTTTTTCTCCAACATCAATACCACATTCCGCTGCATGTCTTTTCCTGTCCGCATATTCTTTTCCCTTGGCTTTCATTTCTGTATCCTTATCTTTCGTTTCTAGATCTATTTATTTCGTTATTTTTAAGCATCTGCCAAGTGATGTCGTTGATAATGTTGCATTTGCTGCCAGAATCTATGAGGAAGGTTGTAGTAAATTTCTTGCAAAGCTAGCCCACCCATGTGCAAGAGCACTGCTCTTTTTGCTTCTGGCGTGATAACATTTGTCGCAGTTAGATATAACCCGAGTCCTCGCTTCCATTTTTCACAACGTAAACCAACCGAAGCTGATTCTCCGTCACAGTCCAAGGACTCCATGAGTGATATTAGCGACACTTTTGGGACTACCTGTAACAAGTAACGATATTGTTTGTAGGTACCGTTGCGATTTTCATCGAACTACCTCTAAATGTATTTGTAGTAGGTACCGTTCCGATTTTCATCGAACTACCTCTAGATCTAGTCAAACTGTTACTATGACTGAGTACAAAACACAAAGATCATTATGGTACCGTTTGGGTCACCAAACTACCTCTGACATCCAGCGTTTAACCTCAATTGTTGACCAAAATAAAATCAGATAACTTTTATAGAACAAAATAAAAACTAAAATTATGTGGGTATTCGTAAGTAGGTCATCGACTCACTGCAGCGATCTTTAGTACGTCGGATCTTTGATTGACATAAACCACTGCACGGCTTTATAATGTTTACATGGTTCAATTTGTGTTCAACCAAAACATTTAATAAACTTTCAATATAAAATCAACAGAAACTTAAATAGCTCTAACTTTATAGCTTCGCTAAGCAGGCGTTAATGTTTATAACAAGATAAGCAATGTAGTATATTACCTTTTTAATGTAATACTTTAATGAACCACTGTGCTGACTACAATTCGACGTTACTACTGATTTTCTGACCACAATAGAGGTATTACAGATGTACAAGTATAACGCTTTTGCAACGTTATTTATGTTTTTGTTTTTTGACAAATCAAATTAACAAGATCAGAGTTGTCGTGCAGTACCCACTTATTGCGATTTTCGGTGACTGCTAATCAGCAACCTACGGGTAGGTGGCAAATACTAACTTTAATTTATATTTTATACAGTGGTTTTGCACACAAGCAAACTAATCTCATCTACCGATTTTCCTTTTAAATTTTATGTTGGTACTTACGTGAACTAGTTGTGATCCTGGCACGGTCGCCACTTGTACAGGTCACTACACTAGTATCAATCAAACACCAACTATGATAATCACGCACTTACTCGTGCGGCGGTCGGGTAGGAAGTATGGCCAGTGATGCGCCTGCCACGCTCCCCACTACCGGTCGCCCCGCCAGTATGAAGCTTGTATTTATACATTACAGCAGGCATTTTATTACAAAAGCAGTCTGACGGTACTTTGCGCCCCGTTATGTATTATCGTGTCAGACTCATACTGACTAAAACCCACCCCTGTTCCTTCCCTGCCCTGAGTGCCCAGGGGCGAGGTAATTCTGTTTCGAATTTATCCTCAACCCCTTTTTTTTTTGTAGGGTGGGAAATCATCCAATGACATGGCTACCCATTTCAGTTCGGAGGCGATCAAGTACAGTATCATCCAGCATATGATTACGCTGGATGACCCGCACCTGATCCGACAGTCGTTGGGCCGAAACGTTGACGGCTGGTTCAAGCACCTGAAACAAAGAGAGCATCTGAACACGGTACGCGGTCAGGTTGTTACCTCCCTCTGTAGCCCCATAGTATGAGCGCATGACATTTTCGTTGATGGGTTGTGTCCATCGCATGCGCTTCACACTTCCACCGGGAGCTGGGACCCTATCAGAGGCCGGTGGGCCTCGAGGTCCTAAGCTGCTCGGCGGCCGGCATCCTCCCCGACGACGCGCTGGTGGTGGTGTCGTCGGCGGCGAGAAGAAATCGTCGCTGGAGCTCGACGCAACTGCCGCGGCCGGTGTCACAGCACTCACGGTGGGGCTGGGTTCCGGCGGCGGCGAGGCGGAGCTGAGCGACGAGGCCGGAGGTGGTGGGCGTGCTTTGCGAGCTGCGGCTCTCGTCAACATTTTTCTTTTCTCAATATTTCATTCATCGACATTATTAACTTTATCTTATCATTTTGACTATTGTTTTTTATTATTTACATATTGTAGGTATTATTGTAGGTTTTGTTTGGTCTTGCATGCATTTTTGAATGTTTAAAATAAAATAGTTTGTTGATAAAATTGATATAAAATATGCAGAGAAAATTTTTCTGTCAGTTCGGTTGACAGTCGAGCCACAGATTTTATTATTATTATAACTGTTGTACCTATTTCAATATCTTTAGTTGTTATACAGTCCACTAACATTTCATTTACTCCACCACGATCCATCGTCGCGATCATTGGTCCTTCTACCGTTAAAGTTTGAACCGAACAAAGAAAACCACGTAACATTTTCATTTCAAAAATTCAACGGTTCGTCGGTTGGAGAACAAAGGACTTCATCTTCGGGTTCAAGTTTCATAACAGGTCGTCATTTTCTCCGTGTCATCGCCTGCATTTGGTCATCGTGAACGTCGATACGGTAACAGCCGTCTTCATCGGATTCGAACCAACGGGCGGCGCAAGAAAAGATCGTCGAGACTTCGGAACAAGAAAATTTTCCAAGATCCCAGGATCTACGCTTCGGATCCACAGGCGTCAGCTCATCATCAGAGGATGACAGTATAAAACCGTGAGAACGTTCCATTGCCTTTATTCCAACATTTTTACCTAATTTGTACTTATTTAAAATTGCATTTCAAGTAGTAACCCCGTCAATCCATGATCTTCAGCCTATCAACTTGTTTAAACAGTTACTTTTGTTTCATACAGTACCAAGGTTTAAATAAGCCAATTACAATTATGGTGATCTTAATGTTATATTCAGTGCGCCAATTGCAACTCCATTATCTATAACGTGTGTGCCCATATTTTATTACAATATCCAGTCAATACATTTTTCAATATTCCTTTTTTTTTTTTTTGTGGGGTAGAGAAAACATTGCATCATTCGCATAAAAGTACTCAGCAAAACAGAAACGCCTAAACTATGTTTCAGATAAATTTGCAATAAAGTACATTGACCTTTCCCTAATAACTCTTCGTAGGTACCTGAACAATTAAATATAATTGTAATGTTAATCGTTTTTCATTAATAGACAATGTTAAGGTTCACGAGAGATGTTGATTCGGGACAGCTTTGAGTCATTAATTCCGTTTTTCAAATTAAAAATGTCAATAAATGTAGGTGGGTCAATGACCGTTATTGCACGTTTATTTGGAGCAACCTATAGCGCTTTTTTAATAGCAATCTAACTTCTTACTGCTTATAGCTCCCGTGCACACTTCGCAACTTGTTGCTAATCATTAAGTATCAGTATAACTTTCGTTTAGCTTAACATCTTGTTTTTTAACTTCACTTTCTTACTGCATCTGTTATATTTTCATTATTATGACTGATATGAAAAGCTTTATTAAGAAGTGAGCTTCAATTAAGGCCAAACTTACGCAATTTACTTCTTGTTTAATATCTTGCGAAAAGTTGAGTGAGGTGCAAGTCATCGAAAACAAATATCGACTTAATAAATTTGAAAGCTTATACGAGAAATATGATGCATTACAGGATGAATTGGAGTCGTTGGTGGATGACCCCAGCGAGCAATATGCGGAACGTGAAGAGTTTGAAAAGCAGTACTACGGCTTGGTGGCTTCTGCATGCCAGCTGAGCAGCGGCGCAAGAAAGCTTCTGGACGGGGATGCTGCAACCGAGGTGGATTCTAGTATTACCAGTACACACAATCACAATTCAATTCGCTAACCCAAAATTGACTTACCCAAGTTTTCAGGTAGCTATCATGATTGGCTGGAATTTAGAGACACCTTTGTTTCTATAGTACATAACAACACAAACTTAGATAAAATTATTAAACTACACTATTTGCGTGCTTCCTTAAAAGGTAGTGCTTCTCTTGTTGTTGATAACCTTGACTTCAAGTCAGAAAACTATGAAGCTGCCTGGAAGTTGCTCTGTGAGAGGTATGACAACAAGAGATTGCTTGTCAACAACCAAGCAGCACGCTGCAAGCACTCTTTAACGTCCAGCCTATTGATAGAGAGTCAAGTAAGTTACTACGTTACATGATTGACACTACAAATAAAAAACTTAGAGCATTGGAAACCCTTGGTCAACCAGTTCAAAACGACTTCGTCGATGTATTTATTATTTACATAATGACCAGTAAGCTTGACTCGACCACGTTACAAATCGTAAGTGGGAAGAGTACAGAAACACTTTTTCGGAACCACCAACATTGGCTGCTTTCACTAAATTCATCAGTAGCAGGTCACACGCCCTCCCGCTCCATCCAAAGCGGGAGAAGTCATTGGATGATTTCCCACCCCACAATAAAAAAAAATCGTGTCAAACAATTAACAATTTATTAATCATAATTGCAAAGTTTTACAAGCACAATTTTTTGTCCTAACTTGCAATTACAATTAATTATTTCATTTAATGCAATCAAATTTGGCAATTTAATTGTTATTTTCGCAATTTATTTTTGCCCAGCACTGTCTCCTATTGCAACTTCGCCAAAATGAGACTGATATATTTGGACCTAAAGCGTTACACAACTGATTTGTATCAATAATTTTTTTTTTGAGCTCTATAGTTTTATAGTCCTACTAAAATTACCATTCATTGTACAATTGTTTTGTAAATGTTTGTGCTGTGCTCATTATGAGATGTACAATAAAGCAACCTCAACTGTTGCAGTTACGCAAAAAGGGTCTTAGGAAACTATTGTTACGTCGACCGTATTACTCTGGAACGTTCGAGAATGTAGTAGAAGTTTCTAGAAGTTTCCACTAGGTTCGAGAACATTCCATTGTGGTACCTACTGTGTAGAAGTTCATAGATGTTTCTAGAATATGCCACTATAGGATAGTTCGACAATGTTCTGGAAACTTCCATGACTGTATAAATAGGCCGGACGGCGGGTGAGTGAGTCAGTCTGTTTTCGACTACGGATGCGAACGGAAGCGAATACAAGCGATTACGAATGCGTTGAGTTACGAGTAATAAAGAATATTTGGTTAATTAATTGGTGTAAAATAATTTATCCCATACCCAGCTTGTAACACTATCTATAATTTTACCTAAAATTTCGATTCCCTTTCATAGAATTAAAAAAAAAAAATGTACAGATAGCAAGAAAATGGCCTTTTTACACAAATAGTTTTATTAATGCCAATCGATCCTCTTTCTAATACTTGATCCTGTTTCTAGTCCGAACAAAAACTTCTATGGGAAGTTAGAGTACTAAAAAAGTCAGAAATTGCATAAAACTTTTCCCATACATTATGTAGGTAACGTTCATGTATCCTTTATTATAAATATATACGAACTAATAAAATACTTAACTAACTGTAATAAAAACAAAAACTTAAAACTTACAATCTGGCGTCAAAAAATTCCTCCGCATCGCTGTCTACTGCAAGTGTGCCCAAAAGACTGGTGGCATTGCCTCGTTGTATGGCAATGCTTAACCTCTGGCCGAGAAACAAGCCAGCCCTTGGGTCACGCGAAGTGTCAACAAGGCGTTTAGAAAGATCTTTAAATACTAAATGTGCACTTGGACCCCACGGCTCAAGGGTTTCAACCCCAAACGGCTCGAAAATGTAGCTACTGACGAGGTTGTTATATTTCCGCCGCTTGAGGTTCTCCGCAGCCGCAGCGGCAGCTTCAGCACAGCACGACGAACTGGGAAGATGGATGGCGCAAGAGTATCGACACATGTAGCGTCACACACTAAAGGCCTACTCAACTTCCACGGAAATAACGACATGCCGTTCGGTCCTTTCCCATCGTCGCGAGCCAGACCATGTGGTTCTAATACAGCCGGAACACCGGCGGTGACAAGAGCTCGTCGGATGATGTCGTTGATATTCGCGTGCCGCGCTATGCGACCCGCGCTTCGGCTGCATGACTGGCTGTGGTGTCCGAGGCTATTGACAGCTTCGCCACAGTGGCAGCGATGAGGAGAACAACAGGGAGCGCCTAGACGTAGAGCAACAGCGAGGCGTAAATTAGTATCGTCGAACAAGGTGCCTATGTTCGACGAAGGTATTGCCTGAAGCCAGAGACCCGACTCCCACTCTTCCACAGCCAGCAGACGCGCACGCTCCGCAGTAGTAGCAGAACTGTAGGAAAATTGTAGACCAATTTTTTTTTATGTCAATCGATCCTGTCTAATACTTGCTGATCAAAAACTTCTATGCGACTAAACATCATTAAAGTACTTAGTCCGGTCAATTTAGACATTCGAAGGTACATAAAGTCCCAACAAGCTGAAAATCAGCAAAATTGTTCAAAACATAATTATAAACAATGTCTTAAAGTTCCCCATCATTCCCGTGTATGGAAAAAAAATTATTCAAGGTCAAAGGTAAAAAAAAATGAGTTTTTCGCGATTTTCAGCAAAATGGTAAGTTTTATCATAAAAGTACCTGAGACAAAATTGTAGATCATAAAATTATCTATAAAAAATGTTTCAATACTTTTTTTTTACGAGCCACAGTTTCTGAGATATAACGATTCAAAAAGTTATAAAAGTTGTTATCGTCATAATATGCACACGTTTCCACGCCACCTATGAGGTAGTGTACTTAGCGCGTTTTTTTTAACGTGAGTACAAAACATGTATGGAGCTCCTAAAAAAACTACCTGTTTAGATAAGCATCGATATGCATGTTTCGTTAAAAATACTAAAAATAAAAAACTAGTTCAGTTAGCTTGTCTTCCTCCAACCTCAGTTGCTGCTCATCAACATCTTTTTCGGGTATATTACCAAGTTCAAGTGTGGCTTGGTTATCAGCTAGACCCTATAGACTGGGGTTGGAAGTTGGTCAACAATATATTAGAGCCAGTTCAAACTTTACTTCCATCTGCGCCGGAAAAACTGCTGAACACAATTTTTTGCAACTGCAAAAAGGGACGCAGTGCTAAATGTGGTTGCAAAAAAGTCGGACTGTTTTGTTCTTTGGTATGCACAAATTGTCAAGGCTGGTCGTGCTCTAATATTGAATCACAAACAATGGAGGATTCGTTTGATTCCGACGAAGTGTCATGCGATACATCGCTATTGATACAATTTACTTGCATCCAAAATGAAGATGAAGAAGAAGTAGGAGAAGAAGAACAAGAAGAAGATCAAGAAGAAGAACAAGAAGAATTTAAAACTTACGAATCAGGCGAATGAACTTCACCACTTTTCTTAAAATTTACATCGCTTTTATCTTTTCCAATCTTTGAAAATTGCCGTTATTTTGTAATAGTTTTACATTAAACAGGATCACAACTGACCCGTGGAGTAGGCCTACTGGGGAAACCACGTTAAAAAAAACGCTAAGTACACTACCTCATAGGTGGCGTGGAAACGTGTATTATGACGATAACAACTTTTATAACTTTTTGAATCGTTATATCTCAGAAACCGTGGCTCGTAAGAAAAAAGTATTGATACATTTTTTATAGATAATTTTATGATCTACAATTTTGTCTCACTCAAAAACTACTGAACGGATTTTCATGCGATTTTCACCAATAGACAGAGTGATTCATGAGGAAGGTTTATATGTAATTTTTACCTATGCGACGCTGGGGCGGGTCGCTAGTATCGAATAAAAAAAAAATATATATGTAGTTATTTATTAATATATTTTATTAGCCGTGCAACACTGACTAACCACATTTTCATTATTTATTTCATTCCATCCAAAGGAGACAACCATAGACAGAAGTATAGTAAGTACCTAACCTGTGACCTGTAACGGGTAGTGCCTCAAACTTTTAAGAATATACAACGTGTAACAAAATAAACGCAATACCTCTTAAGGAGTCATTGTATTCATCATTACGAACGACTTTTACTATGGGAACAACCCCGAAGTCGTGAAAAATAATTAGCTGTTCAGTACTGCTGTACCTACAGTAATCAAAAGAATGCTGTCAGATGGGCCAACACGTATAGTCAGGAATATAATCTGAAATGCGGTGTTAGGCAAGGCGGGTTGACTTCCCCGAGTTAGTTTAACCTGTTTGTGAACCAGCTGATCGGCAGGCTTAGCGGAGCCATAGTGGGCTGCTCAATAGATGGAAAAATGATCAACAATATTAGTTATGCGGACGACATGGTTCTGTTGAGCTCGTCAGTTAGTGCGCTCAGGAGACTGCTGGGTATACGTGAAACTTATGGCCTGTCAAATGGACTCAAATATAATGCTAGTAAAAATGTTCTCATGCTATACAAAGCATGAAACGATCGGTGGGTCGGCCCTCGTGACGGTGCTTAAAGTAAAGTATTTGGGTCAAATGCTGACAGATCGGCTTCAGGACGATGAATACCTAAAGAGGGAAAGGAGGGCGACGGCAGTCCGCTGTAATATGTTGGCCCGCAGATTCAGACGATGTAAGTACCACAGATATAAAACTGTTACTTTTCGGAGCCTTCTGTCAGTTTTTTTACACGTGCAGTCTGTGGATCAACTTTACGCGGCAGGGTTACAACGCCCTGCGTGTACAACGACGCTCTGTTTGAGGGCAGTGTTGAGAAAATCCTGGTACTGCAGTGCATCCGCTATGTTTGCGGATGCATTCATCGATGATTTCTTCGCCATTTTAGGGAAAAGAACTGCATCGATGATGAGCAGGGTCCGTGGTAGCACCCAACATTGTCCTCACAACGTTAGCGTGCAAAATTGATAGTCCTTTTATAGTTTACAGGGCAGGTAAAAATAAAGGGGGGGTACACGTGCACAGGAATAGGAAATAGGCTAAGTAATTATTGTTAACTTGTCTTGTTTACTAACAAATTACTTTTTTATTTTATTTTATTTATTTTTTTGTGACTACTAACAACTCTACTAACGCCCTCTTTATAATTATGTTTTATACTATGTGTTGCTTTTTTATGGACTGTATTGTCTAAAATAAAGATACATTAAATAAAGTACATTTTGTCGACTTATTCGCACATAAATGTACTGAACAGCCGATTTGTTTTTCGCGATTTCGGGGTTGGTCCCATATAGTAAAAGTTGTTCGTAATGATGAGTAGGTACAATGCCCTACTAAAAACTAAACAAAAACCCCTTAAGAGGTATAGCGTTGATTTTGTTACGCGTTGTAGATAAGTCTTACACGCCAAATACTAGAATTTATTTTTAGATTTTTAATTCATTGTCCCAAATAAAAGCGTGTTTTTAATTTTTTTGTTTTTAACTAAGTTTATTCTATTTTATAGTTACCGACAGCAAACACCGTCATTTGTAGCATCCTTAGTTATGTAGATACGAGCATTATTTGGCACTAACCAATTAAAAGACGGGAGGGGCCCCGGCCGCCTAGTTTGTTTAATAGGTTTATATTCGCCATATTGGTAACCCCTCGATCTCAAAATAGGAGAAGGATTTGCACTAGAGTGCTTGGTTTTTGTCGAGTCATCCACTTGAAAAAGTTCGACATCAGCTAGGTTCCGAAGAAGTGTTCTTCTACCTTGATACTTTTCTTCAGATATATTCGATGGTAAATCAGGAACAAAAATCACAAGATTCTTGTACAATATCTGTTGTCTCGAATGATTATCACTGTACTCTCTTTTTGCACTTCGAGCTTTCATAAAGTCTAAACAGATTGGGTGCTCCACGTGCGGTAATGTGACTGTGGTTAACTAAAAATGTTGCAGCAATTAGTGAGTGGATTGTTAACAGTAAAAAAACTTTTTTTACAAAAAATACTGACTTCCGAAAATGAAAATACACTAAAAATTGCAAAATAACTTTAATTTCGGAAGCCGGTGTTTGTATTTTGATTCTTCGCAATTTGACACCGACTTCTGAAATTAAAGTTATTTTGCAATTTTTAGTGTAGGTATTTTCTTTTTTGGAAGTCGGTTGTATTTTTTGTAAAAAAGTTTTTTATTTTTCACTTTTTAGTTGTTATACCCCAGAATAAAACTAAATATTAAAGTTATGTCTGTATTGATAACTACAACATGGAATTTGAACATAATTGGAGGAAACCAAAACGTCATCTGTGTGTTAAAACCAGTTTTTAGATAGAACGCGTTTGCCCTAGTTAGAACTAGTTTTTACTAAATGCCTTTGTTAAAACTAGAATTAACTACTGAAACAATTCTTTTCTATATAATTTAGTCGTTTCTGGCACTCGCCGGCCGCTGCCACAGCACCGCTCGCTTCGCTTCGCTCGCTCGGCTCGTGCGTAGCGGGTCACAGTTTTAACCAAGATTGCTTTTGATGCATATTAACGATCTGCTAAAACCCGGTACCTTTGGGTATGCAGACGACAGCACTGTTGCCGAGAGATACGTGTCGAACGCACGAGCTAGTGGGTCTCAGGTCCGGTCTCTCCGAGAGGGTATGGTTGAGCGCTTGAACTTGTCCTTACAGGCTGTCTCTAAATGGGGCGATGCCAATCTGGTCAAGTTCAATGCTGCTAAGACACTGACGCGTATATTTTTGCCGGTAATAAGAGCCAATTTGACCCAGCTCCTCCCTTCAAAGGTGTAACCGTGCAGATAACCGACCAACTTGAGCTTCTTGGTGTTACGTTGACATCTACCCTCAATTTTGGTCCTTTTTATAGAGGCCAAGGCTCAAGTGGCTGCCAAAAATTTGGGGATCCTGGCAAAGGTGAGACGGTACTTCACGCCCGAACAGCTGCTGAAACTTTATTAAGCGCAAGTTCGATCGTGTATGGTGTATTGCTCTCATCTTTGGGACGTATCTGCCAGATACCAGCTTGATGCACTTGAGGCAATTGAGAGGCGCGCCAAGAGGATCATCGGCAATGATAAGCTCGTCGAGTCAAAGCTCCAAAGTCTTGAGCATCAACGCCGAGTTGCTGGCCGGTCGGTTTTCTATCGGTTGCATTTTGGGCAGTGTGCGATGGAATTGCATAATTTGATTCCGCCAAGCTGGTTCCATTATCGGACCACAAGACGTACGGCGATGCGCCACCGGTACATGGTGGACATCCCACTCACATGCACAAAACGTTTTGGGAACACATTCATTGTACGTACAGCTATATATAGGGAGTGGAATTCCCTGCCAGAGTCTGTGTTTCCTGATAACTACAACCTGAAAGTCTTTAAGTCAAGAGTGAATAGGTTAATTCTAGGCAAGCGTGCTCGATCTTCGACCACATCATCGCTTACTATCAGGTGAGATATTGGTCAAACGCCTGCCTATTAAACGTACAAAAAAAAACCTAGCCTAACCTAACCATTTTACTGAAGCAATCAAAGCCACTACAAAAATCCATATCGACGACGGTTGAAAAGCTATTTGATATAAGTGAAATTTTTTGACAGTTACAGGAGAGCGATTTAAAGTTTTATATTTCGAAAAAAAAAATCATTGTAATAGAACTACTGAGTAGATTTTGGTACAATTAATACAGTTTTTCCGAGTCAATTTCGTAAATATACGACCTTTTTTTTCCGAAATAAATGTCGTTTAGCACAAAATGCTTCGAATATGGAGTAAAGCAAATTGGCTCAATTGCCTGAGATATATATTTTAGCTGAAAGTAAATTAGCTCAAGTGTTGAAATGGATATGAAGAAGAACGAGGGAAAACGATTTATTCGCCAAGTCTTACAATGAATAGTAAATGTCAAATGGGTTGAAGCACCATGTAACATTGAATTAGTCTAGAGTTATTGATACATAAGTCGATCGACTTTCAAACCGAATCAAATAGAATGAACTTTCATAATCGTAGGATTAGAATTAGGTTCTTAAACCAATGTTCTTTAACAACATCAACTAAAATTATTAGGATAAATCCTTACTTAATATTATAAATGAGAAAGTAACTCTGTCTGTCTGTCTGTCGCGCTTTCACGCCAAAACTTCTGAACCGATTTAAATGAAATTTAGTATACAGATAGTCTAGAGCCTGAGAAAGGACATAGGCTACTTTTTAATTCGAAAAAAGGGGTGTAAGGGGTTGAAAGGTGGAGATGAAAATTTGTATGCAAGTATATCGTCATTTTTAGAGCTAGAAGCTTGAAACTTATTTTTAGGCTGTTGATTCGATATAAATAAATACGACATTCAAAGTTTGTGAAAGTTTTACTCTCATGCCTAGTGGTAGCAGGTAAATTCTTAACATGAGTTATCGCACCCCTGGGCACTCAGGCAGGAAAGGAACAGGGGTGTGTTTTAGTCACTAAGAGTCTGACACATCCTCCTGCTCCCCCCAGAGCGTGAAATGTCATTGAATGATTTCTCACCCCACAAAAAAAGGGTGTTGAATAACAATAGGGAATAGAGGATGAAAGTTTTGCCGGAATGAGCGGAGCACAAAGAACTGGAGAAGAAAGTAGCGATTTAATGCGAGAACTAGATTACGATACTGTTTCTTTAATGCAACAAACAACAGAAATCCTTCCACTTTTAAATTCAGAGCAAAAAATAATTTTAGATACAAAAATTAAAAAAGTTGCCAGTGGCCAAGGAGGTTTGTTCTTTTTGGATGCTCCAGGAGGCACTGACAAAACCTATCTTTTAAATTTATTATTAGCCCAAAAGCGGAAAGATAAAGGAGTTGCTGTTGCAGTAGCTTCTTCTGGAATAGCTGCTATGCTATTTAGTGGGGGACAACAGCAGTGTAAGCTGTTGGTTTGGGATGAATGTACGACGTCCCACAAAAGAGCAATCGAAGCACTAGATAGCACAATGAAGGATATTAAAGGCAGCCAGGATATCATGGGAGGAATGGTGGTGCTTTTAGCTGGTGACGTTAGACAGACCCTTCCGGTTATTACCAGAGGTACGCCAGCAGATGAAATAAATGCCTATTGAAAGCATCTGTATTATGGGTACACGTAAAAAAGTTTTGTCTCACTACAAATATGCGAGTATGTACAACTTCATAATGATTCTCATGCAGGGCTATATGCAGCTGCTCTTCTAAAAATCGGAGAACTGCCAACTTACAGCTACGACATGATTACACTAAGATGTGAGTTCTTTCAAATTGTTGATAACACAGATGACCTAAAAAATAATGTCTATCCTGATCTTAAAATAAATATGGGCTATAGAGAATAGCTGTGTGAAAGGACAATTTTGGCGCCGACTAATGAGATAGTTAATCAAATAAACGAACGAATCATGTCAGACGTCGAATACCTCTCAGTAGATAATGTTATGGACACTGAACAAGTCACATCATACCCTATAGAGTTTCTCAACTCTTTAGAATTATCAGGAGTGCCTTCCCGTAAGTTGAGGCTGAAAGTTAGTGTTCCAGTCCTATTACTGAGAAATCTTGATTCGCCAAGGCTATGTAATGGTACACGGCTACAAATTACACATCTGGGGCACAACCTCCCTGGTTCCATTCTCCCTGGTGACCGGGGTAGATGACGGCCCTGTCCATCAAATACGCCTCGACTACGCGACGGAGGTAGGCCGGCACCCGGTGATACCGGAGCGCCTCCACTATGCAACTCCAGGGCAGGGTGTTGAAGGCATTGGCGATGTCCAGAGACACCGCCAAGACGACCCTACCCCGCGCTACTGCATCCCCCGTCGTGAGGGCTCGTACACGCATGATGGCGTCCACCGTAGAGCGCCCCCTGCGGAAGCCGTACTCTGGCTCTCCGCCAGATCCGGCCCCACCCGCGTCAGCTGCCCGACGAGACGGTCTGCAATTACTCTTTCAAAGAGCTTGCCCACCTCGTCGAGCAGCACAATGGGCCAGTAAGCGGACGGAGAGTCCGCGGGGCGCCCCGGCTTCTTGATGAGGACCAGCTTCCCCGTCTTCCAACGGAGTGGAAACTGGCCCCTCTCCAAGCATGCGATTAGAAGCCTTCTGAGTCGAGGCCCGAAAGCCTCCTGCAAGGCCAGGACCCAGGCTTTCCCATGAACGCCATTGGGTCCTGGGGCGGTGCTTTTGGCATTCAGCCTACGCACCGCCGCTCTCAGCTCTACCTCGGTCACCTCGGGAGCATCGTCGTCGTCGGGTTGATCCGCGTCAGACACCGCAGGAGGCGGAGCCATAGGCGGGGGAGCATGTTTTATTTATTTATTTATTTGGCCCGCTTGATCTCTGCTCGGAGGGCGGTTCTCGCAGCTCTGTACCCCTCGTACAGCTCCGCCTCGATGGCTTCCGTATCCGGCGTGCAGTTACGGAGCCGCCTGCGGTACCTGGTGTACCGGCGTCGCGCGCCAATACACCCTTGGCGTAAAGCCGTAAGCGGCGACCACCAGTACATCTGGCGCCGAGCACATCCTGGGTGGACCCGGGGCATTGCCACGTCACAGATATCGGACATGGCCTCCTGGAACCACACCACCTCGTCATTGATGTCGGCAGGCCTGTCCGGTGATGACACCCAGGCCTGCACGATCGAGGCTTCCAGGAGTAGCTCTCGGTCCAGCTGCTTCAGCGACCAACGCGGACCACTCGGGGTCTGTCGGACCGGCACGATCGAAGTCTGGGCGGACACGTCAAACCGGATATACCGGTGATCGGAATACGTCTCCACCCCCTCCATGACGCGCCAGTCGACGACACGCGGTGACAGAGCGGGGCTGGCGAACGAGATGTCCACCACCGATTCACCCCGCATTCGCACGTACGTGGGGACAGAACCCCGGTTCAGGACGACCAGGCCTGTCTCCAGAGCCCAGTCCTCCATCATCCTGCCCCGTGTGTCCATGTACCGGGAACCCCACGCCAAGTTCTTGGCATTGAAGTCCCCGAGGACGAGCACAGGGAGGGAACGGTACCCGACGACGACGTCTCTCAACTCCGCGAGGGAGTTGTGGAACTCGGCGAGAGTTCGGTTCGGGGAGAAGTACACCCCTACCACTACTATCTCCCCGAACCGTGCCGCTACGCAACCCCGACCTCTCTTGACATTCTCAAGGGTCGGGGTACCGGCGGCGGCCGACGAAATTATGGTCACTGAGCCGTCCAGGCCCTCCACCCAGTCATCCCTGGGCGGGACATAGTACGGCTCAGCGACCACGGCGATGTTAATCGACCACTGCGCCATGCTCTGGAACAACAGGAATTTGACATATCTATGTATTACAACAATTTTGCCACAAATATGATAAAAAAATAATAATATGCGGTGATTTTAATATTGATACTCTTCAGAAAAATAAAAATACTACGATATTTAAACGAATTTTAAAAGAGTTCCATCTTAATGTAGAAATAAAACAACCCACGCGTCCTAGGAGTGGTACGTGTTTAGACAATTTTCTTCACAATATACGTGGCTGCAAGAGTGAATTACTAGAGTTAGGTGTCTCTAATCACACAGCGCAAACCATGAAATTTCCTGTATAACGAACTTGTGTCTTAAAATGCTATTGCGTGAATAAACGCGACTACAGTAAAGAAAATATTAGTCTATTTAAGAGTTGTATTGCTAGTCTTAGTTACTTTGAGGTATACGAAACGGATGATGCTAATGAAAGTTATGATAATTTTTGAACTATTTAAATTACTTTACGATCTATGCTTTCCTATTACCAAACGTAAAATTTCTACAGTTATAAGACCAAAATGGATAACTCGGGGAATAAAGTGCTGTAGTAAAAAGAGACGAGCTTTATTATGGCAATACGGAATAAAACGAAATAGTGATACAAAAGCGGCTTTCAAATTATTCTCAAAGAGATATCAAAAAGTGATCAAATTGACACAAAAGGCTCAAAACAGCTATTTTATAGGAACTAGCACTAACAAGTCTAAAGCAACTTGGAAGGTAATCAATTCTATGAAAGCCAATATTCCTAAAACGACTATAAATGCAATTAATGTAAATGACAAATGTTTAACAAATCCTAAAATGATAGCACGACATTTTAATGATTATTTTTTAGACTCAGTTCAATCGAATGCCGATAATTTGCCAATAATTAATAACACTGAAAAGGACACATCATTAGGATATAAATCTATATTTATGCAACGAAATATACCAAAAGATATAATTACAATAATAAGCAATCTGAATAACACATATAGTACAGGTTATGACGATATTGACACAAGGGTAATTAAATCAATAGCACCTGTTATAACGCCCATACTAAGTGACATTATAAATAAAATTATCCAAAATAGTAGTTTTCCACAAAAGCTAAAGGTTTCCATTATCAAACCCTTACATAAAAAAGGTAACAAAACAAAAGTCAGTAACTACAGACCCGTGGCGTTGATACCTATTTTCTCTAAAGTAGTTGAGAAATTAATTTATAGCAGTCTTTATAACTACTTTGAAAAAAAAAACTTTTTTACAAAAAAATAGAACCGACTTCCAAAAAAGTGCAAAATAACTTTAATTTCGGAAGTCGGTGTTCCTGTTTTGTGTTTTCGTTTTTTGACACCGACTTCCGAAATTAAAGTTATTTTGCACTTTTTTGGAAGTCGGTTCTATTTTTTTGTAAAAAAGTTTTTTATTTTTCACTTTTTAGTTGTGGTTCCCCATTAAACTGTGTTAACAATTCATAGACATACGATAGCAGCAATCGCGGTTGATTTGCTGTTAATTTTTGAAGAGTTCCGTTGTCTGTCTCCGAAACCCATCATCAGATTTATTTGAAATTTAAATGGGACCATTTCGGAATAAACCTCTTTCAAACAAAAAAAGAATTTTACAAATCCGTCAATATATATGACGGAGTTATGCCCGAACATACATAAAAAAAAAAAAAAACATCCGAATTGATAACCTCCTCCTTTTTCGAAGTCGGTTAAAAATAATATTTTTTGTTCGTTGTCACTTATGTGTGACGCCTCGAACACCTGTGTCGGAGCAGCGCTGCAACAACGCGTCGACGGCCACTGGATACCTCTCGGATTTTTTTCCAAGAAGCTGACCGAGGCACAGAAAAAGTACAGTGCAGTTTACAACGAAAATATGCCATATTGAAGGAAAGGACAATATAGTGGCCGATGCTTTATCAAGAATCGAAGCGATAACCTCACCTTCACCAATCGACTACGACGAGCTGGCGCACTATCAACGAAACAACAAGCAGCTGAGTGACGTTACAAAAAACAAAATGCTACGATTTGAACGCCAACGCCCCATTAACGTAAATAAACCAATATTGTGTGAAACATCGACCGGAAAAGCGCGACCCTACTTGCCATCACCTTCACGCCAAAAGATATTCTATGCGATGCACGACCTGAGTCATCCCGGCACGCGAGCAACAAGGAAACTCATCGCACGGCGATTCTTCTGTCCAAGTATGAATAAGGATATCAGCGAGTGGAGTAAGTGCTGCGTAACCTGTCAACGAGTCAAGGTACAGCGCCATACAATATCGCCTCTGCAAGTTTACCCACCTGCTGACCGCCTGTCACACATTCATATAAATATCGTTGGACCACTACCTATATCCGAGGGTAAACGGTATTGTGTGACCATCATTGATAGAGCTACCAAATGGCCGGAGGCATTCCCAGTCAGCAACACTGAAACCGAAACCATCGCCACAATCGTCTATGAAGGATGGATAGTACGATTCGGGTGCCCAGAGAAAATCACAAGCGACCAAGGTAGACAATTTGAATCACAGTTATTTAAAACATTAATGAATAGAATGGGCATCGAAAAAACCAGGACTACTGCCTACCACCCACAGGCGAACGGCATGATTGTGAGATGGCACCGAACATTCAAAGCGGCGTAAACCGCAAGATTACGTAACTCAAGCTGGACTCAAGAAATGCCTACCGTATTATTAGGACTACGTGCCGCAATAAAAGAAAACACTGACGTATCATTAACAGAAGCATTATACGGAAGAGCGCTGCGACTACCGGGCGAAATGTGCGGAGAAACATCGGCAAGTATATATAATACACACTTCTGCGATAACATAACAGCCGCAATGAAAAAAGCTGCACAACGCAACACTGACCGCCGAGCGATGTTTGTCCACGAGAATCTACATGTATGTACGCACGTATTTATTCGCATTGATGCCACACGCCCGCTACTTACGCCTACGTACAAAGGTCCGTATCGTGTCTTGAAGAGACTAACTGACAAGGTGTACACAATAGGGGTCAAAGGCGTCCACAAAAACATCAGCATAGATCGACTGAAATCTGCATTCCTGCATAGCACCGAAGAAACAGTGAGCCGTGATAGTGAACCGCCGGCATACGTCACTCGATCCGGCCGCACCTCAAGACCCACAGTACGCTTCGCCCTGTAAAACATACGATAGCCAATACATACAGGGTGTAACGGAAAGGTGTGGTCATATTTTAAGAGCCGGTTCTGCCCATGGAAATGAACAACTTTCTCCAAGAAAAAATAAAAATTTCCCAAAAAAAAATTGGACTTTCCATACAAAGTTATCATCAGCTGATCAATATTTGTATGGGAGGTAAATTTTTTTTTTTAGTATTTCCTCGGATTTTCTTGAAGAATGTTGTTCATATCGTTGGGCAGATGTAGTTCTTAAAATATGACCACACCTTTCCGTTACACCCTGAATAGTAGTCTACGCGTCCGGCCCAAGCGGAGTACGGCCGCGCACTAAGCTAGAAAACGAAAGGCACGCAGCGCGAACACAGCGCCCACACGTCATCGTGCAAACTGACGTCACCGCAGCTCTAGGCGCTCGCTGGCACCGTGTCGAGACATCATTTTTCACTACTAGTGCGCTCGTTAACGCCGTATGCAACTCACCAACCAATCTGTACTCGCATTGTACGGGCGCTCCGCTGGGGAGGAACTATGTGGCAGATGGGGTCAATGACCACGCGCCTACGCCGCATGCGCACAGGTGCACAAGTAGAACTACCTTCATGTTTATCAACGCGCGAAAATATAACAAAACTACCCGCTCATCTGGGACGAGAGCAATATATGTTATTTTGGTCTGCTACCCTATAACACCTAATAAACGAAATGTATATAAATACCAGCTCATAAAATTATAAGACATTCGACCTGAATACTCTTTTACTTAACTACCTACCTACTGACAACTGGTAAAAAACCATTAACAGGGCCATATATAATTTCCTTGAAAAAATACATCACAACATGGACAATAGAAAAACCGTCGTGGCAATGTACATGGACATGACCAGGGCTTTTGACTATGTTAACCATACAGTGCTACTAGCACTACTTCTACTTTGCTGTGCCCGACAGGGTCCATATTGATATTTTATTATGTTATACCACCTATTTAACACATATGGAATGCAATAAAGTATTGAGTATAGCTAAGCTCTCTAGATTTGGCATCAGAGGTAACGTACTCAGTCTCATGCAATCCTACTTGGAGGATAGAAAACAAATTACCCTGATTAGCCAAGTGGATATTAACACAAAAAGTGAAGTAGTTTATTCTTCTGACTCTAGAGTACTCCAGTATGGTGTTCCGCAGGGTTCTATATTGGGGCCTTTGCTATTTATTTGTTACATAAATGACTTTCCCCAAGCAATTGCACACCAGATGTCTTTATTTGCAGACGACAGCACAATTATATATAATAGTGATAGGAATAAAGAAATAGAAAATGACATTAACGCTAGTCTGGTTACTATTATTGACTGGTTAAAAGCTAATAATCTAAAAATTAATCTTAACAAAACTAAAATTATGAACTTTAAACTTAGATAAAAAATACAATCATAATTTAATATCAATTATAAAGAAGATCAAATACGTGAATTTAATGTTACAAAATTTCTTGGTCTACATATTGATAATGATATGTCTTGGTCCTATGCTCTTTGGATGCTGGGTAAAATTGCAAACATGAGCGCACTCTTAGCAGCTTATCACGGCTACGTTGCCTCCACTTTGCCTTTTGCTTTGGCCTGATATTTTGGGGCAATGCTGCTAATTCGAGCCATTCGAGCTATATGCAAAATAAAACGGACGGATTCGTGCAAGCCACATTTTTAAAACTTGAAAATATTGACAGTACCATCACTATATCTATATCTATGAAGCCTGTATTTTTGTAAAAAAACAACATGCATCTATATAGACCTGTAGAAAGTCAACGACGCTCAAATAAGTTGCACTTGCAATTCAGAAACACCAAATTTTTCCATAAAAGCATATATGCAATGGCTCCGAAACTATACGATAAATTACCAAATCGGATTCTAAACCACGTAAATAATACGTCAAAAACGACAGCTTTTTGAATTATTGAGTGAAAAAGCATATTACTCTGTCGATGAATACCTTAATGACAAATTTTGATATGTTTTTAAATACAATTTTATTTAATTTCACAATTTTAGTTTTGATGACATTGTATTATTGAGATAATTGGTACGATTATAATTAATTTAATTTTGATAAATTTAGACTTTGCTGACATAGTATTTTTCATGACATTTTGTACTATTTAAATTACTTAATTTAACTTTGACAATAGTAATATTGCTGACATTGTACTTTCTTTTTCGTGCGATTTTTGTAGGTACTACTCGTATTTCATATAACTTCGTTTTTGACAATTTTTATATTTTGCTGACATTGTATTGTATGAGATTTTGTGCTTTTATAATTAATTTAATTTTAAATATACATTAGCAACACTATTTTGTACGCCTATTGGCGGAACGTAGGATGGACTACATATTTTTTTATAAAACATCATTGTACCTTGTGTTCACGAAATTAATAAATGAAAAGAAAATAAAATAACTAAATTGGTTAAATTTGATGTCGGTTGGCACAAAGGTCTTCAAAATGAGAGCAATTCACGTTTAAGCAAGCGCCAAAAAAATGCTCATATCTGCCCCTAACCTAGATCAAAAGACGCAGAAAAATCGCTGATTCCAAATATGTATATAACTTAATATCGCAAAAAATATCGCTTAGACGAAATAGCCTGCAACATGGAGACAGCGACTGTTGCAACCCAGCGCTGGGCACGCCACCATTGTGGCGGTAGTGCCCCTCTTTGAGAAGTGGCTGGAGAGGCGTCACGGCGTCCTCACCTTCCGCCTGGCGCAGGGCTTCACCGGACACGGCTGTTTCGGGAGGTACCTGTGTCGTGTCAAGGCGGAGGTGACCCCTGAGTGTTTCCACTGCGAGGATCGCCCAGAGGACACGGTGGAGCATACGGTGGAGGTTTGCCCCGCTAGGGCAGAACACCGCCGTGTCCTCGTGGATGCGATAGGCGGCAGCGACCTCTCGCGCCGTGCCCTGGTTCAGGCCATGGTACGGAGCGAGAGGGAACGGGAGGCCGTCTCCTCCTTCTGCGAAGCAGTAATGCTCGCGAAGAGGGAGGCGGCACACATTAGGGAGACTCAACAACGGCAGAGTCGCCCTAGCGCTCTCAGCCGCAGCCGCCGCATGAGACGCCAGGGGCTGCGAGACGATCTCCGGCCACCGTAGACCCGGGCCTACGGACGGCGAGTAGTGGGTAACTCGCCGTCCGATCAGCACCAGGCCTGAGAGTCGACGGCGCGTAGTGTTCCACGCGCGCCTCAAAGAGTTGTCAGCAAAGGACGGGGCCTGCCACGGCCGATGCCTGCCCGGGGGTTGAGGATAAATTCGAAAGAGTTACCTCGCCCCTGGGCACTCAGGGCAGGGAGGAACAGGGGTGGGTTTTAGTCAGTAAGAGTCTGACACGCCCATCCGCTCCACCCTAGAGCGGAAGAAGTCATAGGATGATTTCCCCCCAAAAAAAAAAACCATCGATATGGTGAACGCGGATGGCGATATGAAAGAGATTCCTCCGCCCCCCGCACTTGTCGAATCAGGTGACGTCTCGCGATCAATCAGAATAAGTTACGATGAATTTTAACCTCGGTCGGAACAGTTTTAACTGACTCGCTTCGGAAAAACGCGTTTTGTATAGTAAGAACTAGTTTGAACTGTTATCAAATTTTGAGCCTTATTTCTAGTTTTAACAAAGGCATATAATAAAAAGTAATTCTAAGGCGTTCTCTCTAAAAACTGGTTTTAACGGTAACATAACATAATTGTTACACATTTTTCACCTCACAACCCCAGTATAAATATGTACAGTACGGAAACTACGTACAAACGTAACCTTTTGTTTTTTAAACTCCCTGCTGATTTTGATAGGTACCTAATAATGATTTAATTATGACAAATAATGACGTTTTTTAAAATGTTAATGACTTTTCATTTACATCACACGCATTTTCAGGTTGAAACGCGGTATGGTGCGCTGCCGCAGGGTTAACTAGGCCGAGCGCCGCGCATTTTGACTTCATTTTAACACCCTCGAAAACCATGAAAATTATTGCGTGACGTGAAAACGAAAAAAAAAGGGTACGGGCCTTTCTGGGATATTTAATGTTTTTCAAATTGCGCGGCAATTTTGAAGCATCGCCCATAGATTTTTTTTCCAAACGGTAACAGTGACAACCCTAGCTCTCTCATGGAGCGTAGGTAACTATCTCAACAAATAGGCTTAGTTTCCATACTGTCCATATTTATACTGAGTGCAAAAGCGCATTTTATCCGCTAGCGTGGAAAGAGTTTTAAAAAATCGAACCATTCTATTCAATATTTTTCTATACGGCTAGTCCGCTGAAAATGCAACCTAATAATTATTTTCATGTCAGTGTGCCAACCTAATTTTTAGGGTTCCATATCCCAAGGGTCTAATCGGAGCCCTATTGCTGTCACTCACGTGTCAGTCTGTCTGTCCGTCTATCCGTCTGTCAGTCTGTCCGTCTGTCCGTGTGTCCGTCTGTCTGTCTGTCCGTCGTCTCTCACAAAATTTTGTAGCATTTTCCTCGCTGATGTGAGGTGAAAAATTGTGTGTTGCGCTGGGCAGCAAAGTTATTCTGCGTCTCGTACCTTTGAAACCCTCGCTACGCTCTGGATTCAAGTACTCGCGCCAAAAAACAACTTTGCAGCCTTGCATAACAAATAACTATTGTTATTGTTGACTTTTTCAAAAAACACTGAATCAATTTCGATAAAATTATATGGACCATCTCTGAAGTAACCAACGAAAAAAAAAAAACATCAAATTCCATTCACAAAATAAAAAAAAGAAAGTGGCGGAGTAATCGCGTAACAAAGTTATAAAAAAAACATGCAGACGAATTGAGAACCTCCTCCTTTTCGAAGTCGACAGAAGTGACTGCGACTACTGAACTATTCAAAAAACATTTATAATAAAACAAGCGTTTAAATTCATTCACAATACTTCTTGTTTAATACTGTTGACCATTGAAGATTTCCTCTATCTGAAGCTAATAAAAGCGTGTATTTAACCCATGGTGGTGGACCATGACTTAAGAATCTATGAAACGAAACTTACACAATATATTCCAAACAAAAAAGTAGTCATGGCGAAGTCCAATGGTTATGTATGGCATTTCCAATCAGTTTGTTCGTGCATGTTATTGAAAAAACTTAATTAAACGAAAAATTGAATTACTAGTTGCAGAATATTTTGGGATATATACAGGTTGTTTCTTTATATCAGCACCGGAATTTTGTTTTTGACGTGAATAAATTTAAATAAAGTTAAATTAGCTTCTCTATGGGAAGCAATCCAATGATAACAAAATCGGGTGTTACAGTTTGGTGTTACAGCTACCTGTGCAGCTACAAATCTGTCATCTCTATCCAATATACCACTGAATAGCTAAAGGATCAAAGAAATTTTTACGCTAAGTGAGGTCTGTGACGCATCGCGCATCGGTAGAGGGAGAAGCGTGAAGTGCCCCCATTTTGAGGTAATTTTGCCGCGTTTCGAGATTTCCATTTAGATAACTTTTGACTCAGAGCAGCTATGATGTTCGTTTTAGTTTCATACGACAGACCCCATCAAGATTATGCCATTGTACATATAAAAATAAAAATTTAATAGTCAAATAGTAGCAGAATAGTAGTGGATGGATGCTTGTGGTGGTGGTGTAGTAGTAGTAATAGTAGTGTTTAAAAAAAAATGTAGTGACGTCATAAATGATAAATGATGTTTATTCAATAAATAGACTACAAGGAACACTTTTACACGTCAATGTTTATTGTAAGTTTAAGCTAGATGAGGCCGGTGTTTACTAGCTGACTACCCTGAGAAGAAACACCGAAACAAACTTAGAGGTCAAAGTCTCTTTTAAAGTGTTCAAATTAATACAATGTGTACTGGTTAAATCATATGAGAACCATGTACGTTTATGTCTGGGATGAGCTTTTTAAAGAAAGCAACACACAAATTCGAGTGGACCTGTTCAGACAGTGCAAGCATTTGTCAGTCATCGCGAAGCTCAACTCAGAACTTTGAGGAGCTCAACGAACCGACGAACAATACCAAAGTAAGGACATTTGAGTAGGCCGCAAAAATACTCAAACTGCCAGACAATCATAAAATCTACATGAATATAACGACATACATAGTTCTCGCATTCACATTATTCTATATGAGGACCATGCAGCTTAGTGTCTGTAGTGGTCTTTTGAAGAAAGAACCAAACATATTTGAGTGTACCTGTCCAGTCAGTGCAAGCATTTGTCAATAGTCGAATAGCTCAACTTAAAAACCACTAAGGAGCTCAATGACATGACGAACAATACCAAAGAAAAGACATTTGGGTAGGCCGCAAAAGTACTCAAACTGTCAGACAACGTTAAAAATTTCTGTAAAAAGGAGGAGAAAATACTAATAATAACCCACATAGTCCTCACATTTACAATAATTAAAAAAATAATAAAAATATAATATTTTACAAAGTAAATATTCGATCATAATCTCGTCAAAAAGCCAAATCGAGACAAAAAGGGCAGTATACGATTTTCCTCAAGAGCAATCTAATGAATGTGCATCTGGATTAAGGGTCCACTTCTTAAATCCTTGCGGAACGAAATAAAAATTGTAGGGAAATTAGTTAAAAATAGGTAAAACTTAAAGCAAAGGGCCTTGAATTTCTTAAACGTGAGTTAAAACTGTTATGGTTAAATAACTTGGGTCCTCAATACAGACGCGTGCGTAAAGTGTGTGTAAATCTCAGAAAGTACTAGATCTGAGTTAATCATTAACCGACTTTCGAAAAAGGAGCAGGTTCTATGTTCGACTGTTTTTTTTTTTTTTTTTTTATGTATGTCCGCCGATTTCTCCGTCAGTTGTGGACAGATTTTAAAATAGTTTATTCGAAAGAATATACTCCCGAGGTGGTCCCATATAAATTTTATCGAAATTGCTTAAGCGCTTTATAGGAAACTGAACAAAAACGAAAAATACGTTTACCTTGATGACGTTTTGGTGTACTCCAAATGTTTAAATTCCACGTTCCATGTTATTGGGGTTTTTAGTTGTGGGGTATAACAACTAAAAAGTGAAAAATAAAAAACTTTTTTACAAAAAAAAACAACCGACTTTCAAAAAAAATACACTAAAAATTAAAAAATAACTTTTATTTCAGAAATCGGTGTCAAATAACGAAAAAGTAAAATACAAACACTGACTTCCGAAATAAAAGTTATTTTTTAATTTTTAGTGTATTTTTTTTGAAAGTCAGTTGTTTTTTTTTATTTCATAATTTAGTTATGAATTTCTTAAATATTCTAAGAAATGCCCAAATCTGTAAAATATGCCACTACAGATTTATGGCGGTATATTCTTCAATTTTTTTTCTTCCTTCCTTCCTTTTTTTCATTCCTTCAATTCATTAATGTGTTTACTGAGGAATCTGTGAAACAGGATTTTATCTGGAGAAATACTTAGATACCTCTGTGAATTAGTTAAAAAGAAATAATGAAACAAAAGTTTATCCGTCTCCGAGCCGGCTCGACCACCTGCCGGCCGATTCATCCTGGCTCCTGTCGACCCTACGAGACGGCGCTGGAACCTGCCGGCCAACACCTCCGGGGCGAACGCAACGTGGCTCCCCCGAGTCATACGTCACAAGGCTGAACCAGGGCAGTACCATGCAATCTCCCAGGGAATGCGAAATATGTGACTGCAAACTTTCCCACGCCCTTTCTCTTTACAATATATATATTTTTTATGCTGACCGAGGTACGTGTTGTCAGTTTTCACTTACCACGTAGCCTCCTTACGTCACAACACTTGGCTGGTTTTTTTTTTTGAGGGTTAGAAATCATCAAATGCGTTCAGAGAGCGGAGTTTCAGATTCTTACGGGTGTACCCCACTATTTCCATGGAACTACAAAATAGAAAAAGTGGGACCAGCGTTTTTTACAAATTATATCCCATTATTTCTATTGCGACAAAAAAACGCAGTTATGTTATTGGAAAAGTTTACCACTTTTAATGAATAGATTAAAATTAAAACACGACGTCTCGGTATTAAAAAAAAAATAAATGGAGATCAAATTAATAATCTGCCCTTTTTTTAAATAATTCTCCACCACATACTCTACAGTACAAATCACACAAAGCCACCTCGTCACTACGCAGATGTATGGATGATTGTTTGTGACTGTACTCCTCACATGTTTCCATTGGCATCATTCCTTCATCGCTTAACGATATTATTCCGTGTGGTATTACTTTAAAAAATAAATCAACCCTTATCGTTGTCGGTAGTTTAAGACCATAAAACAATAATTGAATGTTAAGAAGCTGTAAACAAGACAGTATAATTATTAGAAATATAGAATATTTTCAACATACCACAAAAACACTGGGTCGTATGACTTGTTATGGCTCCTCTTCACGATCGGCCATGATCGACACTCGTTGATCGTCTGTAATCGGCAAGGTAATCGCCACCATCATCGTGGAAGCATCCACATGATCGTCGGTGATCATTTATTAAGCGGCAAGCATTCAAGATGGACGTGGAGGTTATAGCTGTAGTTACCGTTAATTTGATTTCTGTATACAATCATTGTATCAATGTAGTTGAACGAAAAGTTACGAAAAAAAAATGGAAGAAGAGAAGATGGTGGTGTGAGCATTCATCGTAATAGAACAAAGTAAATATACCTATACAACTTAATAGATGATCCTACTGCCCAGTTCTTACTTTAAATATCTATTTCAGACATTCAATGGATAATCAGCTCTCTGAGCTATTGGCGGAACCTTCAGGGGAATTTGAAAACTTTCTTCGCATGTCGCTAAGCGATTTCAATTATTTAGTTGAAAGAATATCCCCATTAGTTGCAAAACAAGACACTACTTGGAGGGATTATATACCAGTTAAAATCCGTCTTGCTATAACTTTGACATTTTTGGCTACTGGGGATAGTTATAGAAGTTTGCATTATACGTTTAAAGTTTCAAGTCAAATTATATCTCAAATAATTCTTGAAGTATGCCAAGCACTGATCAAAATATTGAAGAGTATGGTTAAGGTAAGTAAAACATAGATTAGATTTATCATTCGTTTATTTTTAATTACTCAAACTCTTTGTTTACATTAGCATCCAAAAATGCTCTATATAAAATATCCTACGATTGAGCATTTTGTGTAGACATATTTCGATTGTCTGGAGGTGAAGGGACAACCGAATAAACATGTTAAGACATGTTTTGCTGATTCTGTATCCGTTGGGGAGATTCATATGAAGGTGAAGTGTACATGCTCGCCGACGAGCAGGGCCGATAATATAATAATAATAATAACTTTATTGATACTAAATACCTTTGTTACAAATAGTAGTAAATGGATTACAAGAACAATTGGTTATAAAAAGGTGTCTTGAATGATGGAAACCCTGCCTCCTAAACTAGGGGAAACCTGTGCCTTAGGAGACAGTGTTCTACTGAAACTTCGTGCACAAATACTCATTTGCATGGCACCTTGTTCGTAGTGAACCTAATTAAATACATGATCTTGTTATAAGAAAAATAAAAAGGAACAAAAGATAATTTAAAAGAGGAATGTGAATCTATAGTTTCTAGGATTTACTGCGTGTGTAAGTGTGGATTCCAGTGTGATGAGTGCGCGTGATGGTGTGGGTGTGTGTGTATGTGTGCGTGTGTGTGTGTAAGTGTTGTGTGTGTTTGTATATAATAACTACTAACATACACAATTATGTTTAAGTGGGATGATTTGATTAGCAAGACAAATAATTTGGGTTAAACATGTTGGAATCAAGCGTAGTGAGTGTGGAATGTGGGATTCTATATTTGAATGCGAGACTAGTGAGGAAAGATGAGTAGTTTTTCTGTTCTAGAATAATCCAAATCATACAGCCACTTTTTTAATTTGGTTTTTGCTTCATATCTATTTAACTTATTTATTTGAATATGTTTGCTGATCTTTCTATAGATAAGAGAACTTAAAACATAAAGTTGTTGACTAGCGAAGGACGTTTTGTGGGGTATTGATCGGCATGATGTGATTAAAGATCGCTTGTTAGGATCCGGAGGGGGGATCTGGCTGTGTTTGTAGAGGGTGGCTCGGAGTACAAAGAGCTGTCACACTGTAAGTACTTTACAGTCCGCATATAATTGGGTTGTGGGGAACCTAAAAGGTTTACCAAGCATCACCTTAAGAACAGCCCTCTGTGCCCGTTCCAAACCTAGCAATTTAGTTTTGCCAGTGCCACCCCAGTCTGGGATGCAGTAACCTACACCATCTTCTATGTTTTTGAATCCGCACACTGTCTTAGCGATTTAAATATGTAGATTAGTTTCCTAACTTTTGAGACTAAATTACACATGGACATGGGTGTACCACTTCAGCCGTCATCGATCGTTACACCTAGGTATTTGGTGTGACTGGCACGAGTTAGTGTTGTGCAAGAACATGAAGAGGAATCATCACATGAATGTGCGGTTATAGTCAATTCCGGGGGAGCTTTGGTTCTGTGACTAACACTGAATGGTATGAAATTGGTTTTGGATAGGTTTAGTGAAAGTAGATTTTGCTGCAGCCAGTTCATAACCACCTGTAAAGATTGTTCCGAATGATATTTTAGATCAGCCCATGTATCACCATAAACTACGATTGCCGTGTCGTCAGCATATGTGAAGATATTGGAGTTGAGTAGGGGCAGTGTACAAAGATCATTTATATATACAAGGAACAGAGTAGGACCAAGTACACTGCCTTGTGGCACTCCATATGAGATAATTTCTTCACCGCTGACGCATGTGTCAATCTTGACACTGAGTCTTCTGTGTTGGAGATAACTTTTGAACAGATCGAGCGTTTTACCTCGAATACCTATGCTTTCCATTTTTGAAAGAAGAGTAGGAACAGAGACCGTATCGAAGGCTTTTGTTAAGTCCAGGAATATGGCAAGGCACCTTTTATGGTCGTCTAACTGCCTCGCGACGAGTTCTGTAAGGTCAGTAATTGCATCTTTTGTAGAGACCCCTTTTTTAAAGCCATACTGGTTGGGCGCTATAATTTTATTTTTCTCTAGAAAGTTCAGTAGTTGACCATTAATCAGCCTCTCCATAACCTTAGAAATAGCTGAAAGAACAGAGATCGGTCTATAGTTGTTCGCACAGTCCCTGCTCCCACTCTTAAAGATCGGATGGATCAGGGCCTTTTTGAAAGGTTCAGGGAAAATTCCATTTGCAATGGATATGTTAATTATGTGTGTTATTAATGGTGCAAGAGTTTTTCTACATAGTTTTAGAAGAGTAGAGGAGATACCGTCCCAACCGGTGGCACTATCATTTCTTAGGTTCATAATAGTGGACTCGACTTCAGCGTCATCAACAGAAAGGAGAACAAAAGAGTTATGAGGGGACGTTTTGGGTGAAGTAACTGGTTGTGTGGTGGAGGTAATTTTAGATGCTAGGTTTGTGCCAATGGTAGCATAAAACTTACATACCTCACTGGCTGCAATGTATGGGTTTGGGTGGATTTTTAGGAGTTCTAGAGGTGGTTTTGTACTTTTTTTAGTATTTGTAATCTCTTCAATTTTATTCCATAAAGTTTTGGGATTATGTTTTGCTTTTTCCAATTCAAGTTTTTCATGCGCTGTTTTAAGCTTCCTAAGAAGGCAATTGCAAAAATTCCGATAGCGTCTATATGTGATCTGCAAAATATCATTGTTAGGTAAGTTACGAGCCTTTTTATGGAGTTTATCACGATTACGAATGCAACGCAATAGACCTGGAGTTATCGAAGGTTTAAGATTTCTTTCTTTTTTCGGAACTTTTACTATTTTAGTGTGCTTGTTTGGGATAGATTGTATAAGGCTAACTAAATTAGTGGAGGCAATGTTAGGATCTTCCGTGTTGGTAGCTTGAGAAAAATTCTGACATTCAATGTCTTTTAAGACATTGCAGTATTCAATCTTTGGGATTTTGTAACTTGGAGCAGACAGTTTCGCTAGTTCTACATCGTCGATTTCAACCAGGAGTGGTAGGTGATCAGTAATAGAAGATTGTAGGACCAATACGTTTGTAGGTCTATTTGATTTTAATAGGACGTGGTCTATACAATTATTGATTCTGGTCGGATAGTAATGCCCAGGTAAAAGACCATGGGTGGCATTGAGAGTTAAATAACTGGCACAGCGCTCATCTTGATTTGACGGTTTAATGTCTATGTTGATGTCGCCAATGAGATATATACTTTTAAAATTATTTAAGGAGGAAAAGACGCTGTCTAAACTGTCAAGGAAGCAATCAAATTCAATTTTAGTTTTATATGATGGCGAACGATACATGGCAATTATTACTATTTTATTGTTTATTTGGCATATGAGACAGTTTCCATTTGTAAAAACCGGCTCGTTTACGGAGCACTCAATGTAATTTTTTATGTACAAAGCCACTCCTTCATTTTGGTTGTTAGTTTGTTTAGTATAGTAAGAGTTGTAACCGTCCAACACCGGCAGGTTAGCAATTTTACTTAACCAGCATTCGGTTAAAATCAGAATGTCACAAGGCACTTTAATTATGGAAAGTAGGGTTAAAAGTTCATCAAAATTCTTATTAATACTGCGTATGTTAATATGAAGAATAGTAATACATTTGTGGCAGCGCGCACGACCTGCGCGCGCGCCGCACAACATCACACTGGAGGTACCACTGCGCGCCACCCATATTTATAGCCTGGGCGCTAAATGTAAAAAACGTAACGTCTTCAATGTCCGCGCGCCCCTTGAACTTCACCACTATTGGTGGATTAATTCTATTGGTATTGTAGACCTGACGCTAATTCCACCATGTTAAATAGTATGTAAGTAGGGATAATATTCAATAAATTATGATCATTATATCGTACAATTCCTGTGTTTTACTTGTCGCAAACCCAATCTCCAAAGTGGTGACCCCGAACGAAGAAATCGCAACCAAGCTATGCCGATTGACACTGAACAACCCGGTATGGAGTCAGCAAGAGCAAGCTCAGCGCAACCCCAGGATGTTTCGCTATCATCGCAGCACATTGACGGCATCTCACTATCCCTGCGAGTACCACCTTTCTGGCGCGACAAACCGAGACTATGGTTCATCACTTTTGAAGCAGCTACCCGCGATCTCAAGAAAAGCGAATCACAAAAGGCACAGATGGTCATCGCTCAGCTACAAAAGGAAGAAATTGAGCAAATTTGTGACCTGTTGTACAACCCATCTCCCGATCGTCAATACACCGTCATAAAGGAACGTCTCATTTCCGTCTACGAGGAATCTGATGGCAAGCAGCTACAGAAGCTACTCTCCGACATGGAACTAGGAGACCAGAAGCCCAGTCAATTGCTCCGTCGCATGCGCAATCTCGCACACAAAAAGGTTCCAGACAATACTCTACGGCTTATGTGGATGAACTTACTACCCGCACACGTTCGCTCAGTACTTGTAGTAAGTGACACTATAAGCAAAGAAACGGCACTCGAAGAACTAGCCAAGCTCGCCGATAAGATGCTTGAGCAAACATCGGAAGCATCATCAGTGTCCGTCGCATCGGTATCAACATCCCAGCAATCACAAAACCAACCTGTAAGCATCCAGAATCTCGTTGAAGAGATAAAAAAATTACATTTGGAGATCGCCGAACTCAAGACATCATACCGCCACGACCGCTCGCGATCGTCGACACGGCGACACTACGGCAGCGCGAGCGGGCGCAACTCACACCGAGCGCGTTCAACGTCACGAACTCGTTCTCGCTCAACTACGCCAGCGGGACATTGCTATTATCATCGGCGATTTGGGCAAAATGCGAAGCGATGTACGACACCGTGCACTTTTAACAATGTTGCGAAGACGGAAAACTGAAAGAGGCGTTGGCAGTGGCGGATCCAAACGTCGATAACAAGTCTTACCGCCTATTCATCACCGACAAGACGACATCTATGAGTTTTTTGGTAGATACAGGTGCCAATATATCCGTCATACCGAAAAGAAAAGGAACAAAATCAACGCCACTACCATATCAACTTTACGCCGCAAATAACACGCTAATACCCACATATGGTGAGAAAACACTGGAGCTTGACCTCAATCTACGCCGACCATATAAGTGGAAGTTCGTGGTCGCCGCAGTTTCGAAGCCAATAATAGGAGCAGACTTTCTCGGCTACCACAACTTACTAGTCGACTTACGAAGCCAGCGACTCATCGACAACGTCACGAAGCTCTCATCCAAAGCAACTGGCCGCTATACAAGTATGCCTACCGTCACCAGCATCAACCTACAGCAAACATTTCATGACATTCTCGCCGAATTTCCTGGAACTACCCGCCTATCTTCGATGAAACTTAACCCGAAGCATAAAGTGGAACATTTCATTGAAACAACTGGCCCACCTATTCACTCCAGAGCAAGACCAATACCACCGCACCTGTACGAACGAGCTAAGAAGGAATTCGAGAACATGATAAGTCAAGGCCTGTGCAGACCCAGCAAAAGCCCTTGGTCCAGCCCATTACACATCGTGCCAAAGAAAAATGGAGACTTGCGAGCATGTGGGGACTACCGACGTCTCAATGCCGTAACAAAACCAGATCGCTATCCAGTTCCAAGAATAAAGGACTTCACGTATCAGCTCGCCGGCAAACAAATATTCACCACGCTTGATCTGAACCGAGCTTACCAACAATTGCCCGTACGTGCCGAAGACGTGGAAAAAACTGCAATCATCACACCATTTGGCCTATTTGAATTTCCGAGAATGTGTCCAGGATTGAAGAACGCAGGACAAACCTTCCAGCGATTCATTCATGAAGTACTGCGTGAACTTGACTTCGTGTACCCGTTCATCGATGATCTGCTAATTGCTTCGGAAAATGAACAAACGCACAGACAGCACTTACGAACAGTTTTAGGAAGATTGGACGAGTATGGCATAACAATAAACCCAGCAAAGTGTGTATTTGGCCAACGTGAAGTTCTATTTCTCGGCTACAAAGTCTCAGCAGAAGGTCTAAAACCGCCTGAAGATAAGATCAAGGTAATCAGTGAATATCCCAAACCAAAGAACATCGAGGAGCTACGAAGATTCCTAGGAATGCTCAACTTCTACCGAGATAGCATACCTAACGCAACCGCCATTCAAGCACCATTACATACGTACTTGCACAACACAAAGAAGCGAGACAAGACAATAATTCAGTGGAATGAGGGTACATCACAAGCATTTGAAAACTGCAAGAAATGTATCACAGAAACAATTTGTTTGTCACACCCACATCACTCAGCCCCACTAGGACTGATGTGCGATGCGTCCCAAAGATGTGCAGGCGGCGTTCTCCAACAGCAAGTCAATGGAAAATGGCAACCACTAGGCTATTTCTCAAAGAAGTTCACACCGGCTCAGCAAAATTACTCAACGTACGACAGAGAACTTCAAGCAATTTACATGGCTATCAAGCACTTTAGGAAAATATTTGAAGGACGTGAACTCATTATATTCACAGACCACAAGCCACTCCAATACGCCATGCAAAAAATCTCGTCAGATTCAGAGATTCCGCGCCGACGCAGACAGCTATTATTCATCAGTGAATTTACCAACGACATACGTCACATAAGCGGGCGAGACAACGTAGTCGCCGACGCATTATCTCGCGTCGACGCAATCAGCTGTCCGAACCCGATCGATTACGCAGCACTCGCTCAAGCGCAAGAAAAGGACGAGAATATAAACGAAATGATGAAACAAACAAACATCCAAATGAAGAGAATAATATTACCAGGCACATCTCAACATATTTACTGTGAAACTTCAACACACGACGTTCGCCCATACCTACCTCTGCAGTTCCGTATTAACGCTTTCAACGCTATCCACGGACTCAGTCATCCCGGTATACGAACAACGAGAAAGCTCATACAGAGAAGATACTTTTGGCCATCCATGAACACAGACGTGAAAACATGGGTTCAAACATGCGTCGCGTGTCAACGATCCAAGATCCAACGTCATACGTCAAGTGCCACAGCTACTTTCGAACAGTCGCACCGCTTCGAACACCTGCACGCTGACATTGTCGGACCCCTAACAACATCGCCGACTGGCCATCGCTACGTCATCACCATGATCGACCGTGCTACACGCTGGCCCGAAGCACACGCCGTGTGCGACATAACAGCCGAAACTGTCGCCAAAGTCATCTATGAAGGATGGATTGCAAGATTCGGCTGCCCAGCAAGAATAACAACGGATCAAGGTCGCCAGTTCGAAAGTCACCTATTCACCGCAACACTAACTATACACTCACACTACCACCACTCTCACTATTTGACTTATTTAAATATTTTGTGCATTCTTCCGGGACACAAGTAAAGGCCTTTGCAACTGTAATATCGTCCAAGTCTAATAAGACGTTGTTAATTAAATTAGCCATTTGTAAAATAAGTAATGCATGATATATTGAACCAACATATCACGTCGAAGAATAGCTTGGCCACTCGGTAAGTATTCGGAAAAAGCCATAAAACTGAAATTAGAGTTAGATGAAAAAGCTCGAATGTTAGTGAACATATGTGTTTATATAGATTCGGTGTATGTATTTGTGTAACTTTGTAAATAATATATGTGTGTGTCACCCTAGTATATAAGTGAGGTGAATCAGTTGAGTTTAACATGACAATATTAAAACAGACATTTAAAAGAAACTTAAATAAAAGAAGATCGTTAAGCGATATGCTGTAGAAAAATTGATCTACTATATCTAAATTGTGTAGTCATGTCTTCGTTTGTAATTTTTGTAGAGTAGCTTCCAACTTAACGAGGATATGCTGATCTCCTGGTTGTTTACGCAAGAAAATATTTCCGTTTGTGACCCAACAGAATTTTACTCCTGTTTCTTTGCATATTCTCTCGCCAGATAGAATAATTTCCTCGTGGAGTTAGGCAGATGCTCGTCGACATAGACTGCACGTTTTTGGCCAGCTAATCCCAGCAACTCCGTGTTGAGTTTGCTTTCTTTGTTGGGTTGCTTATTGTTAAACCCTCGCAAACGAGATAAAAGTTCTGATTTCAGATGAACACTAGTAAACTCCGCCATTACTTTCGCAATAGATAGGTCTTGTTCGGACTTCCATGACGTGAGCATTTCCTTAATTTCTTGTTAAAATTCTTGCAACTGATCACTCGAGGACTCGTCAAGTCGTGGGCGTTTATGACGAGTGCTTATATTGACAAAGTCAGGGTCATTCACCGCTTGAACGATATTCGGAACTGACTGAGCTTGGTCCATTATTGGGTTATTCGTGGTTTTATACGATTTATTGGGTGGAGAACGCTGCATGTCCGATGATTAATTATTGCAAAGTTTACAACGGTTTATATTAATGCGTAGCACAGGAAAGAGTTGCGTAGTCGGTACCAGCTGTCCCGTAGCACTGACTGTGTAGGTGGCGTAGCAAAAACCGTAGCGAGCGCGTCGTAGCCGATCTCCATGCGCGTAGCAGTGTGACGTTGCCGTAGCAGATGTCGCGGTTATCTGGTTAGCTATTTCGTCGTACTTATGAGTGAACGCGTGGCTTAGCGGCCGAGCGCGCGGCACTCCACCGCCGTGCGCATGTGGTTGCTGGTTCGAATCCTCGCCAATCACGGTGATTCACGCTGGTTGGATTTTGCGATGTAACCGTGTATAATCAGCTATCTTCTTCTAGGTCCGCCCAAAAGGTGTCACCGGGCCATAAAAACACTTGAGGTGCGACAGAGATTTGGGATTATGCTAATCAACCAATAGGTAAAATGCGCGAAAAAAATAACACAACACAAGTTCTCACTCGACCGAGGCAACAAGTAGACTAGCACTGGCGATGTATGGCATTTTCTGGGATAAACGAATAATTACTAGTATTGCTTTGGACAGATGATGGATTGGTATCCATCAGCTGTTCAGATTACAATTTGTGTGAAGTAGAAGGGCGATTAGTGCTTATAATAATTTGTGATGGTGAGCTAACATAACGATGCTTAGTCAATGAGCGCTTTTTCTTTATTATTAAACCATCTATTTCATGTCTAAGTTCTAGTCTGTCGATGTCGCTAAATTCTCTCAGCGTTTTGGCCAGAAGCCTACCATAGAGATCACAATCGTCCTCTTCAACTTTCCCACCTCTATTCCTTTTGACTGTTAATACGTCATTAAGGGTAGATAGCGTTGATTTTATTTGTGCATTGGTTTCTGCGAGATCAGGCAGTTTTGTACTGCACCGTTTTTGAACTGGGATAGACACCGTAGTACTTGATTCTTGCCCCTGTGTTGACTGCTGCATGTCCGGGATTTCATCAGTACCTTCTTCTTCTATCTGGAAAACAATAAAACATAGCATTAAAATACTTATTCTGTTTTTTTTTTGTTTTAGTTACCAAGTACTACGCAAGAATGGCTTGACAAGGCAAACAAATTCAGATTCCCTCACTGCTTAGGTGCTCTAGACAGAAAGCACATAAATATACTACCACCTGCTCACAGTGCATCTGACTATTTTAATTACAAAGGTGGTTTCAGCATTGTTCTCCTAGCTTTAGTAGACGACGATTACTGTTTCATGTTTGCTGAAGTAGGCGCCAAAGGACGGATCAGTGATGGCGGGGTATTAAATAGTAGTGTGTTATCGGAAAAAATGACGAATGGCACCATTAATTTCCCGTCACCTAGCCCACTTCCAGGAAGTAACATTGAAATCCCCTAAATGTATTTTTGGGCGATGGAGCGTTCCCTTTAAGTACAAATTTAATGAAACCTTTTCCTGGCCACCATGCAATTGGTACTCCAGAGAGGTTGTTTAATCAAGAACTTTCTCGCTCTCGAGTAGTCGTCGAAAATACTTTCGGCATAATGGTTAGTAAGTTTAGAGTTTTTAAAAAACCTATGCAATTGTGTGATGTTAAGGCTTCTATTATTACCATGACATGCGTTTTATTGCATAATTTCTTAAGAAAAAGTTCAACGTCTAGGGAACGGTACAATCCTCCAGGTACCACTGATACATACATGAATGGTCAACTCGTCTCTCCAGGTTCTTGGAGACAGAATAATGGTAGCGTATTCACATCGCTACAATCAACACTTCTAAGAGCTACAAATCTGCCCGGGGGTGGAGGATAAATTCGAAAGAGTTACCTCGCCCCCGGGCACTCGAGGCAGGGAGAAACAGGGGTGGGTTTTAGTCAGTAAGAGTCTGACACACCCTTCCGCTCCACCCTACAGCGGAAGAAGTCATAGGATGATTTCCCACCCCCCAAAAAAAAAAAAAAAAAAAAATAAAAAAAAAAAAAAAAAAAAAAAAAAAAAAAAAAAAAAAAAAAAAAAAAAAAGAGCTACAAATAACGCTATCCAAATAAGAGAATGCTTCATGACTTTTTTTAACAATTCTGCTGATTAGAAATTTTCGTTTTACTTCAGAGTGCCTAGTGCGATAATTGTGCTTCCCAATAATTGTCACATTTGCATTCCATAGTAATTGCAATAGGCACTCTGAATACTTTTATAACTTATAGGTATATACTTATAACTATTTCAAATAAACAATGTAGGTACGAATTGTATTGAGATTAATAAATAATATTTACTGTAAAGTTTGTTTTACTTACATCGACTTTGTCCGCCGTAGCAAGTACCGATTTGCACTCATACACGTCGATCATAAAGGCCGCCAAAGCGTCATAAAATATCCATATAGGTTTAAACACCTCGTATTCTCCGGCACCAGATTTGAGAGAGGCGACACCTTTTTTTATGATTCAGCCGGAAAGCTGCTAACAAGGTTTCCTTTTTCCTTTTAATTTCGGAAACTGGTACTAACATTTCCTCAGCAATACGAGCCCATGCATCATTCATCTGTAAAAAACATAATGGATGATTTAAAATTAACAGAATGACACAAATTAGCGATTATAAACCTCTTATCACTACATCACTACATAGTATAAAACAAAGTCGCTTTCTCTGTCCCTATATCCCTATGTATGCTTAAATCTTTAAAACTACGCAACGGATTTTGATGCAGTTTTTTTTAATAGATAGAGTGATTGAAGTGAAAGGTTTATATGTATAATTTGTACCCGAGCAAAGCTGGGGCGGGTCGCTAGTTAACGATAAATAAATAACTAAGTAACTACCTTATTTTTATCTTTGTGATATTTATGTTTTAGGATTCCATATTACTGGTTGGTTCTGATATAGTTCTATGAACTTGAATGTCTCTTCATTTGACCACCCACTAGTCATTGTTTCGCACTCGCACTTACTTTTAGGTGCAGCGCAGACGACAGACTATCCGTGACGCACTTTTTAGTCTGTGAAAATAGAACCTATGCAATTATATGCAGTAACGCACACGACGCGCAAAAAGTCCGGCGCACAAAAAATCCGTGTAATTCGAGCAGACCGCACCGCGCCGCGCCGCGCCGCTCGGCACAAAAAGTGTGTGAAAAAAATTGAACGTTTGCTTCAACGCGCGCTAACGCAGACGGCGTACACTTTAGTCCCTTCAGTAATCTCTCCGAAAGTATAGGATGTACCCAAAATTCTCTATTTCTTCTTCTTTTTCTGTACTTCATGTACAAAATAATACTTCGCGATCTCTGCACGATTTTCATAGCGTCTACGTCCCTACCTCGGCAGAGATCTGCCGACAGAATGATCGAATATGTGCGTCGTGTGCGTTGAGTCTGTGAAAAAGCCGCGACCGACTTTTTGCGCGCCATGCAGACTTTTTGTGCACCGCAGACTCGATCGCACAAAAAGTGTGCCGTCTGCGCTGCACCTTATTTAAAAACTTAAAAACGACGCGACGCAACGTACGCTCGGCTCGCTGTCCTCTGGTGAATGAATGATCGGCGATCGTGTGGGCACGCGCACGCAATTACAAGCGATTCCCTTTGATGTGTGCCCGAAAAACCGAAAAGTTACCGTTCGCCACGATCACGACGACGATCAACGACGATGATGGGCGACTACAGGCGAGTAACCCCTCTACACGATCGTGCTCGCGTGTAATCGCCCATCATGGCCGATCGTGAAGAGGAGCCTTTACATTTTCCAGCACCGAGTTTTCATAACTCTGTAGGTGTTCATATATTTGTGAATGTAAAATGTTTAACACATTCGATAAAGCTATATCATAGTGTCTTTGGACTCTTTGAAATTTTTTTTTTGCAGAATTTCATCAATTTTATAATATTTTAAAATGAAGGACTAGAAGCGTTCTTTTTTTGTTTTCCACCAAGCAGTAACAAAATTTCAGCATTAAGATTTTATTTTAAACTAGATGACCTGAACGAACTTCGAATTTCGAACGCTTAGCTTAAATATAAGGGCCATCTTTAAGGCCCTTGTCACGGTCCAGTGGCGCCCTCATTGAATAAAAAATCGTAACTTAGCATAGAAAATAAATGTTAAAAAATCCAACTTCAAGTTCCGGTACTTTTGCCTACTACTTTGGATACGAAACATTTTGAGACCTGTTTTAACATCTTAAAAATTCTTTATCCTCTTTGTAACAAACGTGAAGTTGGATTTTTTAATATTTATTTTCTGTGCTATGCTACGATTTTTTATTCAATGAGTTATGTGCAAAAATTGAACAATGTTTACATTTTTTGGCACAAGTCTATTTAATTTTCTATTCCAAGATTCCACCGCATTATTAGTGCGGTGACGTTCTCCAAACACGCACCACATCCTTAAAAAAATATTTTTCATCCAGTAGTTCTCTATGTAGTTCTTAAATTTATTTTCGGCTTCACTGTCACCCATCTCTGCTAAAATGTAATTCCAACCATCTTGTAGTTTATTTTTGGGCAAAAGCGGCAGTCTGCAGGTAAGTTGTATTATCAATGTCATGCGGATGGATTTATTCATGCCATGAGATTTAGTTTTCTTAGTCAATGATTTCACAAAATGAAAATAGCAGCCGTTTATTTTAGCTGCAGGAAAACTTGCTGTTAAGAGTTTATGTTACCTCAAATGGCTTAGCATGATCCTCCGTTATGTCGATAATACTGCAGCATTAATTTTGAAATAAATATATGGCAAGGTTGAGGATCAATGTTAAGTATTATAAACCTCAAAAACACGATTCCATAAAATTTTCTCGATAGAAAAAAAATCCAAAGTTACCTCTAAACCGAAAACAATAAACCGCTAGCATTCAAAAAATGCTTAAAATTAGATCATGAAACTTTCCATACTAACTGAACTTACTATAAAGCAGGTCCTACAAGTTTTTTTATTTTTAAATTACCATTATTTTCACAGTAAAAATAAAATACCTAAACTATCACCTAAACTATGCCGTCTTGAAGCTTGTTCCCTGGCGCCCGACGCCCCCGTTCAGTCTCGCTTCGGCTTTCGAACGGGAGGGCTGTGTCGCTTGCGCTCAGAGCACACATTACGCAACAAGACTACGTAAAATACAAATCTTGTAGTACTTATACTTATAGTGTTGGTGCAATGGGAAATAACCGTAATAAAAATAAGAAGCGAAAGGGTTGGCGCAAAGAAACTGGAAAACATGATAAATGTAATGAAGTAAGTATATAGCTACCTATCTACTTACAGTATTAGTGATTACAAACATGTCACGTTTGGTGCAGTGGCAGGTGATTGGCTGCTGCGTTAGGAGTTGCAGGTGTTTCTGCATGTGAAGATTTGTGTTTGTAAACGCACCTTTCATGATTCAGGCGAAATCCAGGTGTCCACTTTTTTTTTTATAAAAAATGTGAAAAATGGGTGTCCAGTTTTGTAAAAAGATAAAAAGTTCCCTAAATAGGTTTGTTGTTGTTTTGACAATATACAACAAATAGGTATCTATGTAGTACCTAATTGTTTTTTTTTATAATGTTGCCGACTCCAGGATTTCAACTGAATCGGAGACGGTGCGATTACAAACACAAATCTTCACATTCACAAACGCGCAGATCCGACACAACTATATGTAGGCCATAAAACACTGATCTGTTATTATTATTACTACACATGGCTATATAATTTTGACGGCACGGTTGGCGCAGTGGTTGAGCGTTCGGCTGCTGCGCTGCGTGTCGCGGGTTCGATCCCCGCACGGAACAAATATTTGTATGACCTGCAGATAGTTGTTCCGGGTCTGGGTGTCTTGTGTATGTGAATTTACATGTTTGTGAACGCACCCACGATACAGGAATATTCCTAGTGTGGGGCAACGTTTTTTTAAAAGACAAAATAAAATCAAAAAAAAAATTATCAAGCTATAAATTTCCAGTATAAGCTGATCTCACATTATATAGGAATTCCGTACAATGAGAGGTCAGCTTGTACTGGAAAAGTATCCCTCCACCATCAAATACCAATTCACCAAATTTGTATTTCAATAAAAATGTTGGGTGGGTAATTGTTATTTGTTATTCATAGGGCAAGTCTGCTTCTATGGACGATTTAGTCTTCTTTTGTATATTTTTAGGGTTCCATAGCCAAATCATAAATAAAAATATGTGAGGTCTAGGTAGGTATTTATTTGTCCCGTGTGATTGTTACAGGACCGGACGGACGGAGGTATGACCTCCGAAAACTGTAGAAATAAATTCGGACGAAACACATCTTCATGTGTTACAAAATATATAATTGTAAGTACCTATCTATCATACGTGTGTGATAATCACGAAATTTGCTGTTCCCCCATGGCACTACCGCTTGGTACTAACGCGTAACGATACTATCACGAAATTGGCGAATTCATGATAAAATTTTCATAATGTTGGACTTTTTAGGGTTCCGTATTATTTTTTCATGTTGACAAAATTATGCTGCCGGGGTCGCGAGTATATTTGAAAGAGAGTTACCGCGGCTCTTGGCACAGGCAACTGAAGGAACAGGGGTGGGTTTTAGTTAGTAAAAGTCTGAGATGGCAGATAAAAAAACAATGTACTCGTACAGCGATGGTAGCTGTAAAAGTTTAAAACTTTGGCGCAGCCACCAACGCCCATCACGCCAGTCATTGGATGATAACATAACATACCCCAAAAAAAAGTGTTTTATAATGAATGTTGTGTTTTCTTGCAGATCACTAGTACCACCTGAGAACATGAGCTGTTCACTGAATATACACAATCATTGAAATCAAGCGTCCCATTGCAGCATTCAAAACATCTTTGGACGAAGCTAAGATATAGATAAGATAGAAGTAAATTTTTGGAGAAAAACTCAAAACGGACTTGTCGTAAATAAAAAACATCGTTGGTATATACAAGTGCAAGGACAATTACATATCATCGGTACAAAAAAAAAAATATTTTCGGAATAAGGTCTAGATGCGACAAAAAGTCGAAATTATAGAAAGATGACCAATATTTCTGAAATGGAACTAAAATTAGAACATTTTTACAAAACATGCATGTTACCTGAGCTATGCAATCCCAGACATGTTCTAACTATGTAAATTAGAGATTTAAGCGATTAAAAATAAATGTTATTTATTTTTGACTATTTTTAATTACTTTGAAAAAAACTTATGGTATTTATCATACCTACCTACGTACCTAGATACATACATACCTACTTACATACCTACCTGCATACTTACCTACTTATCCTACCTATACCTACCTACCTTATATTTATACAAACCTTGTCCTGAGAATCACGAACACAACAAAAAAAGAATTATGCAATTTGGTGAAGTCCTTCGAAAAATATACGCATGTACCTACATTTCGGCGATTCATTCTTATATGTATAGATGCATAATAACTAAGAAAGTGGTAATACAAGGCGAAAGCTACCTATTATAAGATTTTAAAATGGCACAGCGACCTCAGTGCAATGGTGACTCGCACTTGACTAGTTTTTTGTAGCTCTACTACTACTAAACCGACTCTAAACCACTGCATAAATTCTACAATTTATGTAGTGGTTTAGAATCGATTTTTCTAACATATAGGTATGTATATCTAGGTACTTGCATATACCTACAACCTACATAATTACCTACATGCGCAAACGGCTGTCACATAACATACATACACGGCTAAAACTATAAAACGCAAACTTACTACAAAACTAATTGGCGGAACCCACAGCGCAAAGTTGGCTCGCATTTGACTAGTATTTTATAGAAGTAGGTAGGTAAAATAAAATAGTGTGCACGGCTAGACATCACCTATACCGTCCAGTATAAGCTGATCTCGCATTTTATAGGCTTTCCGCACACTGAGAGGTCAGCTTATACTGGAAACTTATCGTTTATAGATACATTGAAATTGTATTTTCGATATAATATATAATTTTATATTCATAAAATTACAAGTTAAAATTAAATTAGATTGATAATTTTATTCCTTAGTACTCGTCCGATAATAGTGTAGTTTACTCTAACGAAATCGCTTCGACCTCAAGGCCGCGCGTGTCGCGTCTCTGCGAGCAAAAGTGTGCGAGCGAGATAAAGAGTGCAGTGGCACGCGGGGAAGTGGGGGCGAAATTAGAATTTGAGCTGAGGTGGCATAGGCTCTTAATGCAGAAATCAAAGCCCTTTCAAAATCAACTGTCAATTTAGTAGGGCTCCATTCAGGTAACCTTTTTTAATAAGATCAAATAAAATGCAATACGCTCTCCGTGATTTACTCGCTAAAAGCGCATAAATTACTGGCACCACTTTGCTGTGATTCCAGTCACTTCCAAAATCAGCGTGGATTGACAATAATTGTGCAAATGGCGTTGGACACGCAAATTATGTCCCGTCAATCAAATAATTGCCGCTTTTTAATTCGCCTCTAGTTTCTTCACGACAAAATGTTTTTGACGTGAAAACGTCTAATAAATCGATGAACGCCGGCTGCATGCACGAAAAAGAGTCCCGTTACGCTCATTGTACGCATGCGCCGCATCTATATTTCATCAATGTTTTGTTATGACGTTGTCACGTTAAACTATCGTCCGTAAACCAACTTTACAGACAACCAATTTTTTTATCCTTAAATCGGAATCAACATAATCAGCAAGGACAGTCTTCAAATGTTACTGGAATTTGTACTTCTTGAGCGGTCTTGTAACACAACTTTTTAACATTCAGAGCTTTGTTACGACGTCTGTACATGGAAGACTTCTTAGAGGTGTATTGTGGCAATGGTTTACCAAGTAATGGAATTCCTTGGTCAATTAAAGAATTTATTGCGTTATTGAAAGCTTTAGGTATTGTTATTTTGCCCATTGCAGCTCGATCAAAACTACAACTCATTGCAACTTCAATCGCGGATTGGTTACTGTCAGAAATACAGTGAGAAGAGTGTTCAATTGTTCTCGCTATGGTGTTATCCTAAGAAGATATTTCAAATAAGTATCAAAAATACAGTAGACAAAATAAATGTAACTTTTTTTTTTTGCCGGGGTGGAAAATCCTCATGGATGTCCTTCGCCCGGGGCAGGCGAAGGGGTCTGTCAGACTCTTACTGACTAAAAACCACCCCGGTGTTCCGTCCCACACTTGGACCGGGGATCATGAGAGCTGATACGACTTACGCTTACGCTACGCGCTTACGGCTTGGGCTGACGACGAATAAATGTACCTACGCCAACTACCGACCTACAGCCTCTGGTAAAGTGATGGAAACTTACCGGGGATATTGTTATCGACCCTTTGCATTTTGTTTTGTGGCGTTTGTTGCATTTCCACAACGTATTATCATTCTTGTAAACTATCTGCCCAGTGTATTCATAACCTTCGTACAACAGTAAAACACCCTTCCCCCTTTTTTATAAACTCCATTATTACAATATTTATTAATTCAAATTCAATAATTATTATTATACTCTTTGGTTTCTACCCTCATGTGTCAAAAGTAGAGAAAAATTGGTCGTCATGCTTTACATTGTAGACTTTTGTCGACTGAAGAATAGAAACATTTCTTCTCCTCAGTTTTAACATCGCCATGCTTGACACGGTAGAAATCTTTCTACAATCTGTCATTTTGTCTATTCTTCCGTCGACAAAACCCGTTTCTAGGGTGGTCATACTACGCGTGCGGTCGACATTATCATGGTTGGAGACATTTCTTGACTATTTTTTGACACTAAAATCAACTTCAAGAACGTAAGCGTTCTGCGGTAATCAGGTGAGGATTGTGGCGAGAAAGGCTCACCACGCAATCCTCACCAAGACACCTTTATGTCTCCGGAATCCCTTAATGACTATTTTCGAGATTTGGCATAGCGTTACGACTATTTTTTGACTATTTTTTGGAATTGAAACCAAGTCAATACTTCCAGCCGTTTGCTTGCACTGAGGTGAGGATTGTGTGGAGACCTTCACCACACAATCCTCACCAACATATAGCTATAACTTCGGAATCATAATGCGACTATTTTTTTTACCTTAGGACTATTTATGACTATTTATTGACTATCTTTCCGAAGTTATAGCTATATGTTGGTGAGGATTGTGTGGTGAAGGTTTCCACACAATCCTTACCTCAGTGCAAGCAAACGGCTGGGAGTATTGACTTGGTTTCAATTCCAAAAAATAGTCAAAAAATAGTCGTAACGCTATGCCGAATCTCGAAAAACTTTTTAACAAAAAATTCAACCGACGAAAAAGAACTAAAAAGCAAAAAATAAATAAACCTTTTAAGTCTTGAGTATTGAGCTTATTTACCTACATAAAATATATTTTATGTAAACTAATTTTGAGTCGGCGCCAAACAACAATCTGATTATTAAATATCTAAATTTTATATGTAGGTACGTAGAAATGAAGAAGGCTAGATCTAGGTAATTAATCATTTTATTATGGCGCCGACTTAAAATTAGTAAATATAAAATTTGATATTTTATGTAGCTTGTATAAGCTCAATACTCAAGACTTAAAAGGTTTATTTATATTTTGCTTTTTAGTTCTTTTTCGTCGGTTGAAGTTTTTGTTAAAAAGTTTTTTATTTTATGATTTTTTGTGACTCGCATCATCTTTTAATACTCTGAGGCTAATTTCTAATCTTTCATCATTCCTCTTGGCACTGAGCTGATGATGTAACCATCCTTCCATGAGGTTCCCAGGATATTGACCAGTTGAGGTTACCTCCAATATTCAGACGTCTTTTCTCAAAGCATATTAAGTGGTATCTGTCACTAAAACCAGTTTTTTATATCTAACTTCTACTGTTTAGGAAAGGTATGGTTTCCATCATCAGCTCAGTTTCATGATGTGATAATACCTAAATGCAAATACCTGATTTAGTTATGAAAAGTAAACAGAAACAAATATTTGTGCCCAATTTTCGAGGTTTTCTCTCAATTTTATCAGGATTCCATGATCAGATCCTGATATCCTTGACATGGGACCATCCTTGAGGTATACCCTATCTAAGAAAAAAAGAATCATCAAATTCGGTTCATAAACAACGGAGTAAGGGCCGAACATACTCGTACGTACAGAAACGCTAAACGTGCCCACAATTTTCGAGGTTTTCTCTCAATTTAATCAGGATTCCATTATCAGATCCTGATTTCCTTGACATGGGACCACCCTTGAGATATGCCCTATCTATCAAAAAAATAATAATTAAGATCGGTTCATAAATGACGGAGGGCTAAACATACACAAAAAAAAAAAGAATAAAAATATATATACGGTCGAATTGAGAACCTCCTCCTTTTTTATCGTCGGTTAAATATAGTCATTAAGGGATTCCGGAGATATAAAGGTGTCTTGGTGAGGATTGCGTGGTGAGCCTTTCTCGCCACAATCATCACCTGATTACCGTGGAACGCTTACGTTCTTGAAGTTGATTTTAGTGTCAAAAAATAGTCTTCTCCAACCATGATAATTTCGACCTGGTTTACTATACAGAAGTATGTTAAACTTCCATGTAAACTTCTACATACATTATGTTTTGGTACAGTCGCGAACATTAAATTTTGCAAAACTATTTTATTTAATATTGTTGTCTATTTAAAACAGTAATAAAATATTGTTGTTACTTACATTATGTTTCTGGCTTTGGCAGAGCTGAATAATCTTCCATAATATGGAAAATTACATATGTATTTAAAAAAAATACTTAGTCATGTTTTTATTGAAATTCAAAATCCTACTCATAATACATACACGGGCCACCGGCGGACCGGAGACGCCGGTGGCCCGTGTTGCTCTATGGACATATCGCATATCAAGTGCATGTAAATTTTGCTGATTAGACGTATATTTTCGTAATGCAAAAGAAAAATATGTTGATCTTTATGAAAATAAAAACGAGGTGTAACGAGACTCGGTGACGTCATAAAAGCGATGTGAGGAAAATACTCGATTCATGACATGTTTTATGTTGAATGATGTTTGAATCGAATGAAAAATCAAAATGTATTATGAGTAGGATTATGACTATTTATTGACTATTTTTCTGCGTACTCAAAATTGATTTTCATTAAGTTTTCAAAGGTGAGGATTGTGTGGTGAAGGACACATTTAATTGGACTTACGGTACATATAGATCGTATAATACTAAATTAATGATACCTGTGCACTAAATGTGTAAAATAGTTCCATACGGATTATTTGATGATTCTTCTTTGGCTGAATGTCACTTACTCATATCAAATGGCAAGTGGCTACAATCTTCGACGTTTCTAATATGAAAATAGCGTGAATTTGCAAATGGAGCCACGTGCGCGTAGTGAAAATTAGAACTACATCTTACGTCTCATTTTCTATTTTGATGTGAAACATCTATTGGCGCGGCTTGGCAGTAAAATCGAACGTCATGACGAATTGTATTTACCGTGGTAAAAAGATGTGTCATGATGACGCGACTGTAAGGCTTTAGCTAATTTTATTTTTTAATGTCCAGCGAATGAGAAAATCATCATTATCATCATTTCAGCCGAAAGATGTCCACTGCTGGACATAAGCCTCCCCCAAGTGTCGCCACAGTGACCTGTCCTGTGCGGCTTGCATCCATCGGCTACCAATGACCTTCAATCTGACTTGCCTTTTCCCAATTGTTTTGGAGTCAGCTTCAAGTCTAATCGGTTGCAGCCTGATTATATATGAAGCGACCGCCTATCTGACCTCTCCGTTTTCCTTCTTAAATTGTATTTTTCTGATCACAGTCCCTACAGTCCAAAACTGACATATAGCATATCAAGTGCATGTACATTTTGTTGATTAGACGTATATTTTCGTAATGCAAAAGAAAAATATGTTGATCTTGATGAACATAAAAACGAGGGGTAGCGAGACTCGGTGACGTCATAAAAGCGATGTGAGGAAAATACTCGATTCATGACATGTTTTATGTTGAATCGAATGAAAAATCAAAATGTATTCATCATCTGCCTAGCCTTTTCCCAACTATCTTGGTGTCGGTTTCCAGTCTAACCGGATGCAGCTGAATACCAGTATTTTACATGGAGTGACTGCCTATCTGACCTCCACAACCCAGTTACTGGATAATACGATACCCCTTGATAAGACTGGTTTTCAGACTTTACTTTTTTCAACAAAAATCAAAATGTATTATGAGTAGGATTTCGAATTTCAATAAAAACATGACTAAGTATTTAAAAAAAAATACATAATATGTACTTTTTCCATATTATAGAAGGTTACTCAGTTCTGCCAAAGCCAGAAACATAAAGTAAGTAACTACAATATTTTATTACTGTTTTAAACAGAAAACAATATTATATAAAATAGTTTTGCAAAATTTTGTGTTCGCGACTGTACCAAAACATAATGTATGTAGAAGTTTACATGGAAGTTTAACATACTTCTACATAGTAAACCAGGTCGAAATTGTCGTTGTTGGAGACAACTATTTCTTGACTATTTTTTGACACTAAAATCAACTTCAAAAACGTAAGCGTTCCGCGGTAATCATGTGAGGATTGTGGCGAGAAAGGCTCACCATGCAATCCTCACCAAGACACCTTTATATCTCTGGAATCCCTTAACAACTATTTTCGAGATTTGACATAGCGTTACGACTATTTTTTGACTATTTTTTGGAATTGAAACCAAGTCGGTAGTCCCAGCCATTTGCTTACACTGAGGTGAGGATTGTGTGGAGACCTTCACCACACAATCCTCACTAACATATAGCTATATATTCGGAATCATAATTCGACAATTTTTTTAATCTAGTGACTATTTATTGCCTATTTTTCTGCGTACTCAACTGATTTTCATTAAGTTTTCAAAGGTGAGGATTGTGTGGTGAAGGACACAATTATTCTTGTATATTTGGTAAGTATTCATTCTTAGATAAAGATAGAAAACCCTCCCGACACCCTCGCACGCACCGCAGTGGCAATGAGGAAGTCAAAATGCCGAACATTCAGCCGTCGAATATTCAGCGCTTCGACAGAGAGCGTGACGGAGTATTTGGTATTCGACTAAATCATTATTCAAAGCATTATTAATTATTGAAGATAATAATTTACTCTTTGAAGTTTCTACTAGCTAAGGAACTGCTGGGCCTGAAACAGGTTTAATTTAGCTTATGACTGTTTTATAATATGTCATGATAATGATATAAGTACATTATATATGTTGAAACGGGTAACAATAATACACTTACAGACTTCATGAATAATCACAATTATTTATTAATAGTAATATAATTTTACACACTAGGCCAGCGTTTCGACTTATTCCGTCAGTATACAACAGTCAAAATGTTCCCGCCAAAATGCGCGGGAACGCCAAAATGACGGCGAGACCCCGCGGCCGTCGGTTATGACGTCACTAACTGTCAGTAGCTGGCTTGGCTGACAACATTAGCGGCAAGCTGTCGAAAGATGGCGTTGGCTTGGCTCGGAGTGGGCTGAACACAAGGCTTGGCGTTACAGTCGGTCATCCTGTAACAATTGCTCCCGCAATGGAGCACATGATTTTCATTAGCTTTCTAATAGATCAATTAAGTTTTCCGTCTTCAGCTGGTCATCAGAACTGCTGGCACTGTCAGATACAGGAGCTATGCTACGATATGATCGCAGAGAGTCTGCTGAAACCAGCCCCGTAAAGTTTTTGTAACCCCTTAAACCCTTAATGCTCCTGATCCTGTATCTGTCATTGCCAACAACTAGTTATTATATAGGGGCCTGAATACAAGTCATCTAGCTTTGTGTTGACTTTAGCAGCACTAGTAGTAGGCGCCTGCCTCCATAGAACCAAGTCTCCTTTCTTATAAACATGACAATTTTTGCGATCTTGTCAAAGTTACGTTTCATCCTAGCGCTAGCTTTATTGATACGTGCACTGGCCTTGCTACGCTTGGTCTGGATTGGTTCAGATACTCGATCCGGGATGGTTAAATCACACACTGGCCTACCACTACGAGCAAACATTAAATCATAAGGTTTAAATCCGGTAGTCTCATTTAAAGTATTATTTATGCCCCAAATCACATCGGGTAGACGGTTAGACCAGGTATTAGCGGCTTCACTAGGGTCAGTCGCACGTAGGGCATTTAGTATGGTGCGCTCAACTTGCCCGTTGGCACGCGGGCACGCAATTGCATTCAAAGTATGTTTAAATTGCTTATCTGCCGCAAATTTCTTAAAATACCTACTAGTAAATGCCTTGCCATGGTCAGTGACTACTCTATCCGGATAGCCAAATAATGAAAACATTCTTTTGAGTATTCTAATGGTTTCTACTGAATTAACTGATCGACTGCACTCTGCAATAACAAATTTTGAAAATGCGTCAGTTATAACTAACATATATTCATAACCTTTCTTGGTCCTACAAAACGGGCCTAAATGGTCGACATGTATAATTCTAAACGGTTCATTTGGCTTAGCAATCGGATGTAACTTGCCTTCCTTTCTGCCATGATCTCCCTTTCCATAGGCGCAACTTAAACAAGAAGTCACATATTTACGAATGAACCGCGTCATTTTAGGCAACCAAAAATCACTTTTAATTAAATCTGTGCATCGTTTTAATCCCACATGCCCTATTTCGTCATGGTGCATTTGAAGAATTTTCCACCTAGCTGCCCCAGGCACTACAAGCCGATTAACACTAAGCGTCTTCCTATACAACCTATCCTCTATTAATACGTAATTGTTTATTATATCGCGTTCAGTCGACCCGGCTTTTAATTGGTCAATAATATTTTTTAATTTATCATCTTGATATTGAACCGTATAAAACCAATCAGTGACTTCTAAACGATTAATATTTACAGCATCAATTGGATTCCTACTTAACGCATCGACATGTTTCATTCGTTCACCAGGCCTGTATTCTACACTAATGTCGTATTCCTGAATTAACAGCCACCATCTCGCGATACGCGGTATAATATCACATTTAGTGAGAGTGGCTCGGATGGCGGTACAGTTGATGACTACCTTCACGTGTTTACCTACTATGTACACCCGAAATTTACGCAACGACTCGCACAACTGCTAATGTTTCTAACTCGTAGCTATGATACATAGTTGCCTCCCTAGACGTCACTCGGCTATAATACATAACGGGGCGCAAAGTACCGTCAGACTGCTTTTGTAATAAAATTGCTCCTATTCCTAATTTGCATGCATCGGTATGAATTTCTATATCTAATGTAGTGTCATACAAAGCTAACACTGGTTTAGAGCATAAACATGTTTTTAACTCGTTAAAACTATCGACCTGTTTATCAATCCATACCCACGGTACATTTTTCTTAGTTCTGTTAAAGGGCGAGCTATAACCGCAAATTGACGTACCTCATGTACATTCCTTGGTGCAGGAAAATGCGATACTGCAATTAATTTTGAGTCTGCCGGTCGCACACCTTCATAAGAAAATTTTATGTCCTAAATAGGTCACTTTCTCTTGTAAAAAAGAACACTTATTCATATTTAATTTTAGATTTGCCGATTCAACTTTTGTAACACCGATTTTAAAGTATTTATACCAGAACTAAAATCATCTGAGGGTAGTAATAAATCATCTAAGAATGCAAGAATTTCACTAGTGGAACTGTGAGTTTGTGACGTTTGGGAACGAATTGAATCAACAATTTTACTGATCATTCTCATGAAAACTGAGGGTGCATTTGCTAAACCAAACGGGACGCGCATATACTCATAATGGCCCTGAGGTGTTATAAACGCAGTTTTGTGAGTGTCTTCGGGTGCAATTCGCAGTTGGTGATAACTTTGAGCCATATCGAGGCTCGCAAAATATTTCTTACCGGCTAACTTTGAAACCTGATCGTCGATGTTTGGTAACGGATATCTATCTTTTATAGTGATCGAGTTAAGGGCACGATAATCAACACACAACCGACTATCACCGTTCTTTTTCTTTACCAAGATAATAGGAGAGGCATAATCTGACTCGGATTCTTTAATAATACTAGTAACTCACGAACTTTAGAATTAACTATGTGTTATTCAGAGTGCGATAACCTATAAGGTTGACGATATATTGGCTGCTGCGTGTTAAGTTTTATTTTCATCTGTAACAAATTGGTGCAACCGAGATCTTTTGTGTCAATTGCAAAGGTGTGTTTATATTGTAATAATAAATGTGTTCGTTTTCTATCACGTTCGTTTTCATTCAAACTCCCGATACTGATTTCAGATATAGGTACCCCGCCTATACTATCATTAGTGATTTTAGTAGTTGTTAAGACCGAAGCAGACGGGACTGTATGGCCACATGGATTAGAAAAATTAGTGACAGAACAATTTGACTTATTTGGCAAAATGTCAGGCAAGTAAGATAGTAATGGCTTGGCTGCACTCACCCGGCTTGGTTGGGTCGCGGATTCGTCACAGCTATCTGGCCGGCTTCCCACGCGATGTTCTTAGTGCCAGCGTTGATAACCTTCATGAAGCACCTGCACCTCGAAGTAACGTGGCTGGTAACGAGTAGGAAACTCCATGCAGTTCATAGTGACGCGGCGCTGTGCAGACATCATCTTCTCCGGCTTTGCCCAGCACCTGAACTTTGATGATAGAGGCACCGGGAGGCAAGGATTTTTTGCTTGATGTCACTACGTTGAATTTCTGAATATCTTTGACTACTTGAAGTTCAGCAAAAGGGTCAGGATCAAATCTTAACGTAGCGGTCCTATTAGTCACCTCAAGTGACACATGATCAGCGTTGATAACTGGCTGAACAATCAGTCAGTAAATGAATATCCTGCATGTCACCCTCTGTTACATGCGCAGTACATCTCACGTGAATTTCATCAATTTTGAGATCGAATTCTACTTCTCCGCGGCATGTAAGTTAACTACCAGAAAAGCCCTTTAGAATGGTGCTCGTAGGTGTAACTGAGTTCCAAAAGACTAACAATATGTGCATTTATAACATTTACCTGGCTTCCTGTATCAATGTAAGATTTCAAAAAATCCCGTTTACCCTCACGACCTTTTTGTAAATCTCATTGTAATTGGCTGCTGGCAACACCGATGAGTTCAGTGTGGCTGTAGGCTTGCATCAAGGGTCGGCTTTAAGTCCTTACCTCTTCCTGTTGATTATGGACGCTCTTATGTCGGAAATACAGGAAGAGGCACCCTGGTGCATGCTGTTTGCCGACGACATTGTTCTGGTCGGTGAAGATGGACCTGAGATCCAGAGCAGATTGGAGAAGTGGCAACAGAAGCTGGAGAAAGTTGGCTTGAAAATCAGCAGAACCAAAACTGAATACATGTTCTGCGATTTCGGCGGTCTCTCCAGTTCTGAAGCTGTAGTGCTAGATGGCGCGCTCCTTCCAGTCTGCTCCGATTTTCGGTATCTCGGTTCACTCGTGCAAAGCGATGGCGAAATAGATCGGACTGTTAAGCACAGAATTAACACTGGATGGATGAAATGGCGGCAGGTCACCGGGACTATCTGTGACTCCCGCATTCCCCTAAAACTTAAGGGGAAGATTTATAAAACAATGGTCAGACCTGCTGTCTTGTATGGTTCAGAATGTTGGGCCACAAAAGGGATGAATGAAAAGCAATTGATGATGAGAATGCTAAGAGCGACGCGCATGGATAGAATTAGGAATGAGTATATAAGAGGAAGTCTGAAAGTGGCACCGCTGACTGAAAAATTGTGTGGAAATCGGTTGTCGTGGTATGGGCATGTGATGCGGAGGAATGAAGAAAATGTCGTAAGGAAAGTCTTGTGTATGGATGTGGATGGCTATAAGAGTAGGGGAAGGCCAAAGAAACGATGGTTGGACTGTGTGAAAGAGGATATGGGTAAAAAGGGGGTGACTACAGAGATGACGACTAATAGAGGAGTATGGAAGAAAAAGACATGTTGCGCCGACCCCAAATAAATTGGGATAAGGGCAGGAGAATGATGATTTTTGGAATTGAAATCAAGTCAGTAGTCCCAGCCGTTTGCTTGCACTGAGGTGAGGATTATGTGGAGACTTTCGCCACACAATCCTCACCAACATATAGCTATAACTTCGGAATCATAATGCGACTTTTTTTTTAACCTTGGTGACTATTTATTGACTTTTTTTTCTGCGTACTAAATTGATTTTCATTAAGATTTCAAAGGTGAGGAATGTGTGGTGAAGGACTCGGCACGGCCGGGACACGGCCGAGGCACGGTCCAGCATGACTACTGACTTCATACAAAATGTATATGTATAATACACGTCTGGACACATCTATCGGCCCACCTTGTATTTTCAGTTTCGTTTGGTCCTAGCTAAAATTTTATATTAGGTCGAGCAAAAAGTTTTTATGCAGTTTTGAACCTGGCACATTCACAATTTCATTCAATAGTCTTTTTTCGAATTTCGAACACAGAATTTAAAGAAACAAAAGACAATTAGGAGCCTGTCTGTTGATATCAAACAATCGAATACTAAGAAAACTTGGTTTTATTGGTTTACTTGGATTTAATTCTTGAAAAAGTGATTGATATCTTTGGTTTTGCAACAAACATTACTTATTCTTAACATTAAGGTGAGGTTCTATCAATAATCTATGGGTACTTCACCTGAAGTCGCCGCCCAAGCTGTGGCACTTATTCAGGCCGGACACAGCCAAAGAAACGTGAGTGCTCAACTTAATTTAAGTCGATCTGCGGTCCGAAATGTTTATCAGAGGTACCTAGAGACTGGCGGCTTTGTTCGTCGCCAAGGAAGGCCACGATCTCGGGTCACAACTGAAAGGCAGGATCGATTCATCGTGACGACCAGCTTGAGAAATCGTCACCTTACCTCCATTGAGATACAAAACCAACTTCGCGACTTCCACGGAGAATCTGTGAGCACTCGAACTGTTCGGAGAAGGTTAAAAGAACGCGATATGGTACCACACAAGCCAGCTAATGGGCCCAAACTAACGCGAGCCCACCGAACAGCGCGCCTTCATTTCGCACGCAGTCATTTAAATTGGACACAGCAAGATTGGAGCCGTGTACTCTTTTCTGATGAGTCTAAAATTGTGTTACATGGCAATGATGGAAGGAAGAAGGTCTACCGACGTAAGGGAGAGCGTTTCGCACAATGCTGCTTTGAAGAGAGGGTTGCTTATGGCGGTGGCTCATGGACTGTCTGGGGCGGTATATCCGCGAGCGGCAAAACTCAACATGAGGTTGTTACAGGACCACGGCTGCCAACATTAAATGCTGAAAGGTACATTCGTGAGTGCTTAGAACCTCACGTGATACCATACGCGGACTATGTGGGCCCAAATTTCCTTTTTATGCATGATAATGCAAGAGCCCATGCGGCCGACATCGTCAGGGAATATCTTCGGGATGTGAACATCACAGTTATGGACTGGCCAGCCAAAAGCCCAGACATGAGCACATGTGGGACGAGCTAAAAAGACGTGTTAGGGCTCGTCAGCCAGTTGCCCAGACGATCCAGGAGTTGAAAACTGCCATAGAAGAGGTGTAGTGGACTGTATGATTGTTTTATTTGCTGATGTGGTACAATGAAACTTCTTTGTGGTGTTGCTCCTGTTTTATTGTTCCGTCTCGTAGAATTGTTGCTTGCTGGAGAGCTGGAGGCCGAATATGTTGAAGCCGGCTACCCAGCCCTCCTTTATGCCCGCGCACAACAGCGCAGGTAGTCCGGGACGCGTAGGGCCGACCGGCCAATGCGCGCTGCTGCGATCTGCCGCGTCATGCTCGCGCTTGACCGTCGGACGCCAGACACACACACTTACAAAATAATGTGCGGCCGCTGATTGGCTAGCGGTTGGTGTGGAAGGTGGCTTAGTTTTAGAAAGTCCAACATCTGGCCGCCAGATGTGGACTATAGCATGGTATTTCCTGCCAACTAACCAAGTTTTAATACTAAATGAATTTATACAATGTTATAATATCTTATCCTACTTACTTATAACATGCATTTAACTAGTGTTGACATAGATCGGTCCCTATAGAGTAAGATCCCAGAGCAATCAGACAACTTATTTTCACACGGATGATACCTGAAGTTTTCAGTAGCGTCTCGTGTGCCTTGAATACCTACGCGCTTTGTGGAACTTGCCGAGTGACACCTGGGCAGGTACCAGGTGAGAAAGGTAACTAAAAATAAGAATTATTTAACTTAAATTCACATGGCTGATTGTATTGTATGTCATGTAGAATATTATTTTAAAGTAATATCATAAGTGTCAGACACTTTTGATGGACAAGAGCTTTTTTCAGACGCTTTTAAGCTTCCCAAAAAATAAATGAACTTTACTTATTTTTACGTCTGATTTTTTAATATGTTATTGAAGTATTTATCTAGAAGTTATATTCAATCAGTCAGACAAATTAGAGTGACCAAACATCCCCTAAGTCAAAAATTATTATTATTTTTGCTCTTTGCTCTTTGCTCTTTGCTCTTTGCTCTTTGCTCTTTGCTCTTTGCTCTTTGCTCTTTGCTCTTTGCTCTTTGCTCTTTGCTCTTTGCTTTTTGCTCTTTGCTCTTTGCTCTTTGCTCTTTGCTCTTTGCTCTTTGCTCTTTGCTCTTTGCTCTTTGCTCTTTGCTCTTTGCTCTTTGCTCTTTGCTCTTTGCTCTTTGCTCTTTGCTCTTTGCTCTTTGCTCTTTGCTCTTTGCTCTTTGCTCTTTGCTCTTTGCTCTTTGCTCTTTGCTCTTTGCTTTTGGCTTTTTGCTTTTGGCTTTTTGCTTTTTGCTTTTTGCTTTTGGCTTTTGGCTTTTTGGCTTTTTGGCTTTTTGGCTTTTTGGTTTTTTGGCTTTTTGGTTTTTTGGCTTTTTGGCTTTTTGGCTTTTTGGCTTTTTGGCTTTTTGGCTTTTTGGCTTTTTGGCTTTGATTTTTTTCAAAATGCACAATTCACTTTCTCAACTTCCATGATTATCACTATTACAGACAACTTAATAAAAAACTCACAAATAACCTGATGTAAACAACAAAAACATGTGCTCTCGCAGGCTCGGACTATACTGTATACTATAAGTTATATTTGAAGAAAGAGAAATGATACGAGATCTGCGGTTTAACTACAATATTATATTTTATTATAAAAGGAAATTTTACAAAGCACGCACGTAACAGAGTAGACGACATAAGAGAGAGCATAGAGTATATACGTCATAGACAACTGCGATTTAAGGTTGCGTTCAATATCATTCAACATCCTCCCCTGGACGCAAACCCATTGCGTGCACGAACCCTTCATGCTTCACACGTAATAGTCCTTTTGTCAGTACATCTGCTATCATGTTTTGAGAACTTCTATATAGCACTTGTATTTGCTGAGTTGCAACTTTTTCTTTCACGAAGTGGTAGCGGACATCTATGTGCTTGCTTCGAGCATGGAATCCATCAGAACCTGAAAGACTAATAGTGCTCTGATTATCATAGTACATAGTTAATGGTGTACCTCGAAGATTAGGCCAATATTCTACTTCAAGTTGTTTAAGCCATAATGCTTCTTGTGTGGCTGTAGCCAATGACATATATTCGGCTTCTGTGCTTGATAAAGCCACAGTCGGCTGTCTTTTTGAATTCCAACTTATTGGAGCACCCTGAAAAATAAATAGGTATCCTGTCGTGGATCTTCGGTCTTCACAGTCAGTTGCCCAATTTGCATCACAGAAACCAATAATATTAGTTCTTTTATCTCCTTTGTAAGCCAATTTAAAATGTATGGTTCCTCTCAAATATCTGAATATTCTTTTGACTGCAACCCAGTGTTGGGCTGTGGGACTGTTGTTGAACCTGCTTAGTGAACTGACAGCATAAGTTATGTCTGGGCGTGTACCCTGTGACAAGTATAGTAAACATCCCATAGCTTCTTGGTATGGTATATTTTTCAGAACTTGACTTTCATTTTCAGCCTTTTTTAGTTGTGTTCCGGCTTCGTAAGGCGTAGGTACTGGCTTGCTGTCATACATTCCGAAGCGATTTAAAATTTTTCGTATGTATAGAGATTGGTCCAAATATATTTCATTTTCATCTTCATTTTGTATTATTCTGTATCCTATACATTGTTTTGCTTTCCCCATGTCTACCATTTTGAATTTTTCTTTTAATTTTCCTTTCATTATTAGTGCAGTATCTTCACAGTTGAAAAAATATAGTAGATCATCAACATAAACTGTGATAAACAAAATATCATTTTTATTTGTTATTCTATAATATATGCATGGATCTACAAGGGACTGAGTCATGCCAATATCTATCAGTGCCACATTCAATTTTTTGTTCCATTGACGGCTGGCTTGCTTCAAACCGTACAGTGCTTTGTTCAGATGGCAAGCTTTGTTCTGTTGTTCATAGCATGGTGGCATGGACATGTAAATTTCCTCTTCGACATCTCCCTGTAAAAAAGCTGTAACTGCATCCATTTGGTGAATTTTTAATTCATATTTAACTGCTAATCCAAATAAATATCTTAATGATGTATATCGTACCACCGGAGCATAGACTTCATTATAGTCAATGCCTTGTACTTGTTTGTAGCCTTTGATGACGAGTCGAGCCTTGTATCGCGAGACATTCCCTTTTTCATCTCGTTTAGTTTTATACACCCACTTGCATGGGATGACCTTCTTGTTTACCGGTATGTCTACAATGCTCCAGGTGTTATTATCTATTAATGACCGGTACTCATCATCCATGGCTTGTTTCCAAAAAATAGCTTTTTCACTTTTTAATGCTTCTTCATGCGTTTGCGGATCTTCATCTATAAAACTTGTAGCCATTTCTGCATTAACACATAAATATGTACTTTCATTTGGATCATCATTTTTATTATGAATATTACCTCTGCGTGGTCTGACATTCACGTACGATGTTTCTGGTGAAGTCAAACTTTCATCTGGTACATATGTCTCATCAAGAGGATCATCATATACACTTGAATTATCAGTCAGTGTACTACCTTCGCTTGTTGAACTCTCTGCAGCAGTATTATCAATCTCATTTCCTTCGCGGCTTATAATACTTTCATGCACTTCTTCTGTTTCAGCTATCGGTAGGCATACATAATTATTTGTTTTATTTATTTGTTTTTCCGTTTGGTTTTCTTTACTTTTATTTTCTTTTTCAGGTTTCAGTTTTTCAGTATTCATACTTTCCCTTTTCTTTTCAGGTTTTAGTTCCTCAGCATTAACTTTGTTTCTTTTTACAGTGGCTTCTAAGAACACAACATCCCTGCTCATCACAACTTGTTTTGTTTTTTGATCTATGAATCGGTAGCCTTTTGTGCAGTCGCTATATCCAATGAATGTCAACTCACGTGATTTGGGATCCAGTTTGAGACGCTTCTCTTTTGGTATATGTACCGTTGCCTTGCATCCAGACACTCGGATGTGGCTCAAGTCTGGCTTGGAGTTTGTCCATACTTCATGTGGAGTGACGTCAGAGAGTGCGCGAGTCGGCGAGCGGTTGATTATGTAAGCAGCTGTTGCTATAGCCTCCGCCCAGTACTCTTTCTGTAAATTTGCATTAAGTAACATACATTTAGCGCGCTCTACAAGAGTCCGGTTCATTCTCTCGCTAAGACCATTCTGTTCGGGAGTGTATGGATTGCTGGTTTGATGTTTTATACCTGAGTGTCTCAAAAACTTATCAAAATTATTATTTTTGTATTCTTTGCCATTATCACTTCGCAAGATTTTTATTTTTCTGTTTAGTTCATTTTCTACTTGCTTTTTATAATCTATGAACTTTTCTAAAACCTCTGATTTATTTTTCAGAAAGTACACAATTACTTTTCTAGAGAAGTCGTCTATAAATGTTAAAAAGTACCTTGCTCCTCCAAGAGATAGTGTCTCTATCGGACCACACACATCCGAGTGTATTAGCTCTAGCAGTCCTGCTGCCCGTGAGCCTTCGTGGTTGAACGGTTGCCTTGTTTGTTTTGCTTCAAGACAAGAAGTGCAAATACTTTCTTCCTTCTCTGATGACAACTTAATACCAGTAGCTTGATCTGAAAGCTTACATAAATCATTAAAGTTTAGGTGACCCATCCTCTGATGCCATAGATAGGTGTCTTCAGTTGCAGCTGCCATTGCACGACCACTTCGGTAAGTATCCAACTTATAAGTGTCATTTATTAATTTTGCTTCAGCCACCTTCTGTCCATTTTTGTTTTTGATTTCACATCCATTTTTACTGAATTCTATTTTACATCCACTTTTTACTATTTTACTGACAGAAAGTAAGTTTGTTGATAATTCCGGAACAAATAATACATTTCTCACCTGTATGCTATCAGCGGTGCCGGTTAATTCGTTTATTGTTTTTATAGTGACATTGCCGCAGCTCTCCACATGCAATGTCTTATTGTTGGCTATTCTGATGCTCTGTACAGGTGCTGCAGTTTCATTCTCCAACCAGTTTCGGTGCATGGTCATGTGCGCTGAGGCACCGGAGTCCACATACCAGCTGGATGAGTCATTCTGGATGTTGGCTGAAAAGGCTGCTACAAAACCACTGTTTTCACCTTCAGACTTCTTCTTTTTAAACCAGCATTGTTTACTCATATGCCCATGCTTGTTACAGTTAAAGCAGCGGGGGCCTTTTGGTTTGTTCGGTTGGCTATCTTTATTTTTGGCTTGTTGGGTTTTCTTTAGTATTTTTGTATAAAAAGCGGTAGTGTCAGCAGTTTTCACTTCTTGTAAAAGCTTTGTTTTTATCATGTCTGCACTAATTTTTATACCGGAGCTCTCTATTCCTATTATCATTGGCTTGTAATCTTCCGACAAGCCAGCCAACATTAAAGTTCCGAGCCATTCGTCGTCTACTTTGAATCCTATATTTCGCAATTTATGTGCTGATGTCATTATCTTATTGACATAATCGTCAACGCTCGTACTTGATTCTAGGTTAGTATTTATCAGATCTCTGAGTAACCCTACTCTCCGGAGCAAGCCTGAGTCCTCAAATGCTTGAGAGAGGTTATTCCATACCTGTTTGGCGGTTGTGGCATCTTGTACATGTACATATACCTGTGGATCTAACATCAAAATTATTTTCGACTTTGCTTTGATGTCTTTTTTGCTATCCACAATGGCGTCGGATGACACGCAATCCCACAATTCCTCGTGTTGCAAAAATGCTTCCATCGCGAATTTCCATGAACAATAATTATCTCTGCCAGTGAGTTTTTGTATTGTGGCCATGTTTGATGCCATTTTACTGTATTTATGATAAATAATTTTAACTGGATAGACAACTCGCTTGTTTTTTTAGGTTGTGAAAAAAAATTTTTACTTCGCCGGATTTTTCAGTCATATGCACTGTTTTTATTCAAATTACCCTGGTATGGGGCGGCCCATAACCTGAAGAAAGAGAAATGATACGAGATCTGCGGTTTAACTACAATATTATATTTTATTATAAAAGGAAATTTTACAAAGCACGCACGTAACAGAGTAGACGACATAAGAGAGAGCATAGAGTATATACGTCATAGACAACTGCGATTTAAGGTTGCGTTCAATATCATTCAACAATATTACACACAAACAGCACATACACAGTAGATTGAAACAGATGGTGAGTTAAAGAAGGGGAACCGAGTTATTATGGACGTCTCATTCACTCTGAAGCGCATAGTGCTCTCGCCCTCATACTTCTGGCTGAATAATTTTTGTCTTAGGGGATGTTTGGTCACTAATTTATCAGATAAGTAAAGTTCATTTATTTTTTGGGTAGCTTAAAAGCGTCTGACAAAAGCTCTGGTCCATCAAAAGTGTCTGACACTTATGATATTACTTTAAAATAATATTCTACATGACATATATAGAGCAGATTGGAGAAGTGGCAACAGAAGCTGGAGAAAGTTGGCTTGAAAATCAGCAGAACCAAAACTGAATACATGTTCTGCGATTTCGGCGGTCTCTCCAGTTCTGAAGCTGTAGTGCTAGATGGCGCGCTTCTCCCAGTCTGCTCCGATTTTCGGTATCTCGGTTCACTCGTGCAAAGCGATGGCGAAATAGATCGGACTGTTAAGCACAGAATTAACACTGGATGGATGAAATGGCGGCAGGTCACCGGGACTATCTGTGACTCCCGCATTCCCCTAAAACTTAAGGGGAAGATTTATAAAACAATGGTCAGACCTGCTGTCTTGTATGGTTCAGAATGTTGGGCAACAAAAGGGATGAATGAAAAGCAATTGCATGTAGCTGAGATGAGAATGCTAAGAGCGATGTGTGGTGTTACGCGCATGGATAAAATTAGGAATGAGTATATAAGAGGAAGTCTGAAAGTGGCACCGCTGACTGAAAAATTGTGTGGAAATCGGTTGTCGTGGTATGGGCATGTGATGCGGAGGAATGAAGAAAATGTCGTGAGGAAAGTCTTGTGTATGAATGTGGATGGCTATAAGAGTAGGGGAAGGCCAAAGAAAAGATGGTTGGACTGTGTGAAAGAGGATATGGGTAAAAAGGGGGTGACTACAGAGATGACGACTAATAGAGGAGTATGGAAGAAAAAGACATGTTGCGCCGACCCCAAATAAAATTGGGATAAGGGCAGGAGAATGATGATGATATATAAAAATCAGCCATGTGAATTTAAGTTAAATAATTCTTATTTTTAGTTACCTTTCTCACCTGGTACCTGCCTAGGTGTCACTCAGCAAGTTCCACAAAGCGCGTAGGTATTCAAGGCACACGAGACGCTACTGAAAACTTCAGGTTTCATCCGTGTGAAAATAAGTTATGTCTGATTGCTCTGGGATCTTGGACTACTACATTTGATCTACGTCCTTAACCTAGACTAAAATAGCACAAAAATACCATTCTAGCTGCTGTATAAATCACACTTATATTCCTACCTATGATGCCATATAATTTGTTACCCTGGCTGATGTACACAAAGCTACTGAAATTTCTTTATCTACGTTAAATTAACATGCAGCTATGTGGGAAATCTACTTTAATCTGTTTCCTAATACATGCAGCTTATGTCATACGAAAATTGCCGTGAAACTTGTCTAGTTTTGCGCGATCGGTGCCATGATTCCTAAACTATATGTGGCAAGATTCGTATGACATACACTCTGTTAACAAATGACAACACATACATAAGCCACCATATAGTTTGATCCTAAGTCTGCCATGAGACCTAATCAACATACAAGATACAGCGTTCCTGACGACTGTCTTACTTATAAATCACCATAGGGCTTAACCATGATTGAAGCCACTATGCGAACTATTTTACATACAGTTTACATGGAGTTTCCTATTTTAAACTACCACTGTATAATCCATATTATGTAACTACATAGCCTAATCAGTATGTTACATTCTTCTTACTTCAATTACCACGCGGGACGCTATTTGCGCATGATTTCGCCCTACTTATTAATTCACCGCGTGGCTGAGATTCATAATCATACTTACTAATAATCTAGTCTACTATTATTGACTATCATCATACAACAATTCATGAGACACACTTTAACGTGGAATCCCAAGATGCCCTAGTCTACACGAATTGTTCTTTGTCTGAGAATAGCTGCCGCGTCCTTCCAGGGGGCGCTGCGGTCGGCGTCCGGGTTCGGTGACGTCATAGGGCGCACGAAGCTTTAGTATGACGTTACCTTACCTTAACGTAGACCACTGGACTTTAAACTACTTTTTACACTTAAATAGCCATATTTTAACCCTAGAGCTATCCTACAAAAATGAAAAAACCCTTATAAGTCCATAATTATTTCATTTAACATTAACACGTATTTACCATAGTTTAGTGTCACTGTTCACACACATCACACATAGTTCGGGGCATGCTCTGCGTCGTTTACAAGAGGAATGGGAGATGATCCCTCAAAATATCATAGAGCGATTGATAAACTCTATGCCTAATCGTATGAGAGCTGTGGTAGATGCCCATGGAGGCAACACGCGTTATTAAATTAAACCTTTATTTGATAAAACATGTTTTTTATTCAAAAATCAATTGCCTTTAACAAGGCGCATATCCGACTTGTTAGGCGTAGCTCCATGTCGTATGGTATTCTGAATTCAAATTTAAAACAATACGAACGAAAAAGATGGTAAAATGTATCAGGTTTAAAACTGCATCAACAGTTTTTGTTTAATCTAGCAATCATATTTCGGTAGGGGCCATCGAAACCTAAACTCTAAGGTGGGCCAATAGATGTGTCCAGAAGTGTATAAACTTTACAAGCATGATCATTTGTTCTGTGTCTGGGTGTAATTTATCTATAATAATTATGTATGTATTTAGAAATATATAAGTATGTTTATCAGTTGTCTAGTACCCATAACACAAGCTCTGCTTAGCTTGGGACTAGATGGCGTTGTGTGATAGTTGTGGAATATTATTATTATATTATTATTATTAAACTTTGACTGTGCGCCAGCCGTGCCCCGGCCGAAGCACGGCCCGATGGCGACAGTGTAACGTGAATCCATCCTTTAGGCTATGCCATTTTATGCACGCGTCTGGTTTGAGGGCCCAAGTTATTTAACCATAACAGTTTTAATTCACGTTTAAGAAATTCATGGCCCTTTGCTTTAAAGTTTTACCTATTTTTAACTAATTTCCCATATAAGTCTCATTTCGTTTCGTAAGGATTTAAAAGGGGCCCTCAATCCAGATGCACATGGTCCCTCGCACCACGGGGTCTTATCTTGAAGCAAGAAAATTTAGTTTTTAGTAAAATCAAAAAGAGAAAATTAAATTATGTAAAGTAGTTCAACGCATCTGAACTCGCGTTGACGGTCTAGACGCTATTGGATACACAGTCGTCTCGTGTGAAAGCTGAATGTGTTACCGGACAGTCGGCACCCACTGGCACGTTGGAAAAGGTACTAACAATCTACTATTTTTTTTTAACGACTGATCAAGAGACGTGAAGTAGGACACGATATGTACCTACTTCACTTTTCTTTGGGAGGAAAGAAAAACATTTTTTTTTAAATGTATTTATTATGTACCAAGTCTGTAAAAGAATTTATAAAATGATGTCACAATAGTCGAAAATAAAAACATTTTGCAAGTAGTCATATATTATTAAAATAAAAAATCAAATATTTTTTTTATTCCAAACTTGTACAACTACTTATACCCGACTGGCCATAATTAAACTGGCTGATACTAAAAGTAAATTTTCACAAAAAAAAAAAAAAAACAACAATAACAGACGCTAAAAGTAGCCAAGTACATTACCTTAAAGTAGCTGTTTTGCTATCATTGCTATCTAGATAGATACTTCACAATTTAAAAATTATGTTAAGTAGGTACATTTGTTAGTTACAGGTATGACAGACATATAAACTAACCAAATAATCTTAAAACAAATACTGAAGTTTTTCATGCGGTAGATACCTAACGGAATGATGTTTTTGGCTTAATCATTAGGTCTGATACCTCCAGTAGGCGGTGCGTGTATGAATTTAATTTTATGCCGGGCCCCCAACTCATGGTAGCGGTAGGAACGAGTCGGTAGCAGTCCGACATAACTCTCCGTTCTCCCCAGACGGAGAGTATCTCCATGAGGATTTCCCCAAAATAAAAATAAAAGAAAATAAAAAAGGAAGGAAGGAAGTACTAAATATGGTAAGGTAGGTAAGATACCTTTAATTCGAAAGACGTTACATAAGACGTATATAGGTAACCATAATTGTAGGTACATAAGCTATACATTTTCAGTTTAAGTTAAACACTCGCATTGTATGGCTTTCCATACAACACCAGGTCTGGTTACACTGGGTCGGATATCCTATCTCCCTTATTCTTTCGTTTCGGTATCCTATGAATTCAAGAACTCTAAATATATTCTGGATCAGGTTGTTACATGAAATATACCAATTTTACAGCTTCTTTTATTCTTTAGAATAGGTCTATATATCGGGGGGGGGCCGGTTAGGGTTGCATATAAGGTGTAGACGATGATGCAACAATAAATGAAAATCATCATTATTAACCACTTTTAGTGGTAACATCATGAAATCGCGAAAAAAAGGCAGCTGAACGTATGAGGCAGTTGATTTAGTTTCGCAATTTTTTAATCATAGTAAAAGTACCTATTGCCAGAGGTTTCATTAATTGTTATTTTGCCGTCTCCACCTTGTGTATAAATAATATTAAGTTTTCCAAAAGTGTAAGTTTAAATATAACGTAAAGAGTAAAAGTTGTCCTAGAATATTTGCATGCCTAGAAAACCAAACCAAAACAAGAATTCAAATCAAACATTTAATAAAAAAACTTCAGACAAATGGAATTTGCTTAATATAAAGAGACTTCGAATTTTGCGAGTTTTTGCTTATGTGGCTACAATCTCTAGAACCAGCATTCTTTCAGATAGACAGGCTTTATAGTAAATTTATTGTAGATTAAATAATTGTTCAACACTGGCAAAGACGGGGTCAGCCGCTAGTGAGAACATAATTATAAAATACTTAAAAATCAAATTGCAGGGTTAAATAATTGTTCATCACTGGCAAAGATGGGGTTGGCTGCTAGTGAGATAATAATACTAACAACTTAAAAATCACTGGTATTTTGAACTGTTCTATCGCTTGAAATGTTTTAAGAATAAGTATAATATAGCCGCTATAGCGGCAAATAATAATGATTATAACATTTTGAATTTGAAAGGGCACAAGTCTGACTGATTACCTGAAAAAGCAGAGGCGATAATTTTTATTAATTGTATTTATAGTGATTTTCACACAAATATATTCAGAGGCCACTAACCAATTCCGATATTCGTCTTTCAATGCTTTTGTCGTAACCAACATTATTTAACATTCAAAGAAATGAATACGGAAACAAGTTCCATCGAAGACACCACGGTACCGCAGACAAAGACAACCAGTCCAAGAATGATTAGAACTACTCCTCTCCAGAGCTTCCACCTCATGGGACCAAAACCTGGCCTGTGCCATATAACCAATAAAGTGATGACATTAGGCCAAATAAATGCCATGTTTGTAAGGCAGAAACACCCCATCTGAAAATAAACAGAAATTATTTTCATCACCAAATATAGAAGTTAGAAACTGTTTAAAGTTTAGTTAATGTTATCCTATTTGTTCCGTATGGTGTCGGACGTTAAGAATATACCATCCCATAACTTTCCGTGGGCGTCGTAAGAGGCGACTAAGGGACTCACCAGATAATCGGCAGCAGCATTCTTTGTACTTTGCAACAGTTACACTGCGATTGCCAACCCGCCTGCTAAGCGTGGCGATTATGGCGAACCCCCCCATATGATAAGCACAAAGAATATACCCCTCCTAGTATCCGGCAGCCTATCTACCCTTGACTCCAGTATCGGTCAAGATCACGGCGAGGCACTGGCACCCCAACAAACACCGACGACTGGACCTGGCAATACAACACGAGAATACTCCGAATCGACAAGAAGATCACCAAACTTGAGGAGGAATTGAGCAGGTTGCAATGGAGTATTGTGGAATTATCTGAAGTTCGAAGAGAGGGGGAGGAAATAAATATTGTTTCTTTCTTTCTATAATTCTCAAATCCAGCCACCTGCTCTATTACCGGGAGAGTGACCAGAAGTCTGTTCCAGCCTCCTTAGCAAGCCGGATTCCGAAAAGGTTTCAGCACCGTGAACCACATAATATACGTTGTGGCAGGTCATACAGAAGACCAAAGAGTATAATCTGCCTCTCTGTTTAGTGTTTGTGGTCTACCAGAAAGCCTTCGATTCGATAGAGACTTGGGCTGTACTTCAGTCTATCAAACGGTACCAGATCGACTATCGGTACATCGAGATGCAGAAGTGTTTGTACGAAAACACCACCATGTCAGTCTGACTTCAGGACCAGACCTCGAAAACTGTCCTTATGCAGCGAGGTGTGAGGCAGGGGCACGTTATTTCTCCAAAACTGTTCATAGCCGCAGTGGAGGATGTCTTCAAAAGGTTTTGAACTGAAGAGAGAGGCATTAACAACAATGGCAAGTACATCACTCACCTTCGATTTGCCAACGGTAAAGTGGGCATAGCTGAGACTATGGAGGACCTCAGTACAATGCTCGATGACCTCAGTAGAGCTTCCGAAAGAATGGGTCTCAAAATGAATATGGAAAAAACAAAGGTCATGGTAAACATCTATGCAGCACCCACTCCTATCAAGATCAGAGACTACTCTCGAAGTTTTAGATGAGTACGTCTACCTGGGACAAACGGTCCAGTTAGGCTAATTTCGAGAAAGAGGTCAATCGTCGAATCCGCCTTGGCTGGGCCGCGTTCGGAAAGCTGCCATACCGCAGTGTTTCAAGACGAAAGACTATGAACAGTGCGCGTTAACAGTGAAAACATATGGAACTGACACGTGGTCGCTCACAACGGGCCTCATCAGAAAGCTTAAAGTCACCCAAAGGGCAATGGAAAGGGCTATGCTCGGAACAAGTAATTTTGGTTGCTTCTCCCATCACCAGCTTTATATGGCTCTATCGCGTGTTAGCAACCCTAGATTCCCTCTTGTGTGTTCTAAATAAATTTTAAATTAGGAATGATTACGAGTGCTGGTCGAATGAAAGAGTTGATACAGTCAGTGCCATGCATGACCATCTTCCTACTTTCTTCTATATCTATTATCTTATCTAAGCGCTATTTTTTTCCGACATCCCGCGAACTAAGTTGCAAGCACAGCTAGTAATAATTTTCTGTGGTTTCAAAAAAAAACTTTCATTTTTCGTGTTCTTCTCAGCAAACCCTTTCATTTGATACCCCATTGAAATGCATACAAAATAACTAGTCCGCCATCTTTGCGAGTCCGCCATATTGGATTTAGAACGAGGTCACTTTCTTTTATCGCTGCTGCAAGCTTTCTACTTCGATGTTGGGCTTGTAGCAGGGTTTCACTCACCTTAATATGTGTAAGATTAAGTGTATAGATTAAGTTTACTAGCATAGTTGTTAAGGCATATTGTTACTAACAAATTGAGTCAATGTTACTTTTGATTAATAAATATTATTATAATTTCATTTTGTTTACTTAGTACACATATCAATTATAATTTTAAATATTTTTAGCAAAGCATACAAAAACAAAAAAAAAACATTAAAAACATTAATTTTATTTAAAATTATAAAAATTAGTAGTCCGCCGGTGTCGGCAGAGTCCAAGCTACCAGTGGTTAGGGCTTCAGAAAGAGGAACCTCCTCACAATAAGAGCAGTATCGAGGAGTACTGCCTTCTGTATCAGGCCCTTGATTCAACCGCGCAACGACAGCTTCGACAGGTGGTCGTCGAGGCTTTTGAAAATCAGGCCGTTGGTGGTAACGACTATTGGCACAATGACAGCCGAGTCCACATTCCACATATCGACAACCTCGTGTGCTAAGTCAAGATATTTGATTTGTTTCTCTTTCTCAGCTTTCACGAGGTTCTCGTCATGCGGAATGGTGACATCGATTATCATTGTGCGGCGCGCTAATCGGTCTATCACCACTATATCCAGCTTATTGGCAACAATAGTCCTGTCAGTGATGATAGACCGATCCCAGTACAACGTGACATGGTCATTTTCGAGAACTGGGTCGGGCATATATTTGTAATATATGCCTCGTAACCTCAGAATCCACAAGTTTGTATTTTAAAGCAAGCTGCTGATGAATAATCCTGGCTACTTGGTTATGCCTGTGCAAATGCTCGCTGTTAGCAAGACGAGAACAACCAGAGATAATATGTCTGATGGACTCACCCGGACGGTGGCATTCCCGACACACGTCAACCGTCCCGTCCTTCATGATATGCCTCCGGTAGTTATTCGTCAAGATAACTTCGTTCATAATCGCACAGACAAAGCCTTCAGTTTCCCCGAAGAGGTCACTGAAACGTAGCCAGGCCACGGATGCCAAGAAATCTACATCAGGCCCATGACGAGCCCGATAAAAGCGCCCGTGAACCTCCTTGCCTTTTCATACCTCCTTGCGGTCATCAGTAGTGAGTATTACAGGTTTGCGCCAGTTCTCTTTAGCCATGGACAACGGGGTGAGTCCCTTGTCCACTGCGACCATATCGCGGTGCATATCCACGTCGGTTTCAAGAAAATATTCTTTGAAGCTGCACACCTCGCGGTTGTGGAGAGTTCACATTTAAAAAACCTCGACCTTCACATTTCCGCGGGATGTACAGTCTCATCACCGATGTTCGTAGGTGATGCATCCGGTTTGCGGTCTCCAGGGCGTCTAGCACGGTCTGAGTCCATTTGAGTATGCCGAAAGAGTACATCAAAACCGGCATGACCCAACCGTTATTATAAGGCGCGCACCTTATTTCCGCCTGACAAAAGGCTATTAAATAGCTTTTTCAGGCGGCCAAAGAAGCGCTTCTTCAGCGATTTCTTCATGTCAGTAACGTTAATGCCTAACGCTTCCGACATACCCAAATATTTTTAAGTTTCGGTCGAGGAGAGGGATCTAAGGTTTATGGAATCCGAGAGTTGAATCCCTTCGGATTCTATAATCCCTCCTCGATTTACATGCATGACTGCACATTTGTCTACACCAAATTCCATCCTGATGGCGCTACTGAAAGTTTCAGTTACCTTCAGTAACTCCATCAGTCGCAAATTGTTAGGGGCAAAGAAGTTTCAGATCATCCATGTAAAGAAGGTGAGATATGGCCTGACCACCTCTTCTCAACCGAAATCGCAGGCCTGAATCCTCCAGCAATGTACTTAGAGGATTCAGGGCTAAGCACAACCAAAGTGGACTCAAACTGTCGCCCTGAAATATTCCCCGTTTAATCCATATAGGCTCATCACTCGATGAGCCTATATAACCGGGGCGCCGGGGGGCCGGGGGGGGGCGTGATTAAACGGGGATGTCGATCAATCCAGGGGCATCCCTGGATTGATCGACATCCTGGATAGTGAAAGACTGTCTTCCATTGCCCCATACATGACCCAAGGAAGGTGCGGAGAGTTGCATCTATTTTCTACAATTCCAACACCCTCATGAGCCATGTATGTGGAACAGAGTCGTAGGCCTTCTTATAATCTATCCAGCATGTCGACGAACCTGTTGGCTTATGGCCATGTCTATGAGGAGTAGCTCAGTAGTACCGCGGGACCCGTTCCTACATACGTTCTGAGAGCAGGCATAATTAAATTATTCTCAATGTGCTGATTAATTTTTGCTCTCAAGATGGATGTAAGAAGTTTATAGACCGTTGACAAACATGTAATCAGCCTATAATTCTTGGGTTCCGCGGGACTACCTGTCTTATGGAGCAGGTGGGTGACACCGGTTGTTAGAAACTGAGGCAGCGTCCCAGACTAAGGATGACTGGAATTGAGATGCCAGGAGCGCGTGTGAGCTGCTGTACCATTTCAGCCAAAAGTTGTGCAGTCCGTCCGGTCCCGGAGATTTCCAGTTCGGTAACGGACGAACCGCTTTGGCTACATCTGATGGAGTAATGGTGATTTTATCCATTTCTGGTATAGCGTCACACGCGCGCTCGACATCCTGCATCCAATCACCCTCAGTATGACAGACGGGCACCGACCAAATGCTGCGCCAGAATGTACTCTTGGTAACATCATCCGAACGGCGCCCGTCAGTCACATTTTGTTCAAGTCGCTCCCAAGCTACCCACCTCTCATCGCTCTGGAACATGCGATTCTGCGAGTACCGGTCAACTCGCCGCTTATACCACCGAATACGGTTTGCCCATGCACAAACTTTCTGCTTCAGGAAGTCAATGCGCTCTATGACACGGGTCATGTATTCTCGAGGACTAATTTCAGTCCCCGAAAATGCCCGCCTCACAAAGCGCATCACACGTGGTCGTGTATTGCCCTCCCTGAAGCAGAGTAGTTTGCGATGAGTACCCTGGCCCCATCGATACGCCTCTCGATCCTGCATTGCCAGGCTGGTGCAGCAGGCTTTGGCCGAATAGCTCCTTCACCATTCGGAAACTTCACGTTGGCCAAACGACATGCTGCAACAGCTCCGCAATACAAGATTGAGTGGGTATCAACGAGGTTGTTGTGGTGTGGTTGTTGGTTGTGGTGTGTTGAGAACGCACAAAACTGTTTTAAAAATATTAAAATACGTGAACGAAGATTAAACTTGTTGACGTCGAGAGTTGGCAGCTTTTTTTATTAATATTATTATTATTAGCTAACTATGCATTTTCATCTAAACTAAACATGTACACAAAATTTCAGCTTAATCGGAAACCGGGAAGTCGGTCAAATTTAACTAAGATTTTTTTACCTAATTACAAGTGAAACTAATATGTGTGTTAAAAAAATATTACGTAGAATGATAACTTACGAATGACATAATAGCATTTATGTCCGGAAATATGATTGCGATGATGCCAATGCCAGTTACAAAGATTGCACGATAGATAAACTCCCATTTAACCTGGGACTCTGGAGGGTGGTGTCTCTTTATGTAGTAGAAGCAAAGATTGAATGGCACCCAGAAGTTTAGTCCGTGAGTCACATAGATCATTACGGCTATTAAGCCTTTCAATACCTTCGCGAAACTGAAATAAAGAATAATTATTTCTATAGCAATTAACATTCGGCACACATTCATCAACTTATGTATTCGTCTCGTCATCATCACCGCGCCTTGCCAGATTTCCTGTCAAACTATTTGAGTTACGTGTTCATAGTTCGTTTTCAGATTTCGATAATGTCCGTTTAGTAGGAGAGAGTTCCTACTGGTACCGCGGTTGTGGTTCTCTCTCCTCAGACCAGTGCTCTATTGTGTTGCTCTATTGTATATGTCCTAATCATCATTTGTCCGAATGATCATTTGCCCGAAATGGATGTCACATAATATCACACACCATAAAATTGAAATCCCTAAATACAATATGCCCTAAATCCATTTTTCATAAATATTACAATCAATAATATACAAAAGACTCAAAACCGTTTTCAATAAAAGTTATGTCATTTATAATTAATTAGCCTAGAAAAACGTCGAATTTATATGGGACCACCTCGGGAGTATATTATATCGGATAAAAAAGAATTTTGAAAATCAGTCCACAATTAATAATAATGATAATGTTTATTCATCAATCATAAGGTAAATAATAAATACAATTTTGGCTTAAATTTACGTAAAGTTCACACATGTTATGTGCCTGAACTAGGTAATCCTGTGTTTCAGGCGATAAGAGGTAGGTACAATTCTTTTTTCTTGTTAAATATAATGACATCTAAAATAAACGTTATATACTAGTCATCTTATATAATATGTTTAAAGGTGTAAATGAAAAATAATAATATAATAATAATCTTAGATTTAAATAAAATACGAACAATCTCTAACCTAATACAATTAATAACTTCTCTGTGTCTTCATAGGACATACTTTGAAGAGTTTCCTTGAGAGTCTTCTTGCAATTACAATAATTTAGGGGATAAATATTCTTACCTTTAGACGTTAGAGACTCATTGAACAATAAAAACAAAGCGCAAACTAAAAAAATACTACATAAACTCCATTGTAATATAACTCAATATTTAATAAATCTTTTATTTTCTAATAATTAATTATAATTTTACCCATAACATTGCAAATCACAAATCAAATTAAACATTCAAATTCATTCCATAAAATAATCAATCAAAACAATAAAATAAATAAAAATCAAGTAAAATTTGTAATCAAAATTCAATAAATATTTAAATCAAATTTAAAGACTGTGTAATGGCGCGTTGATCAACTCTCTGGTCATGGCATGCTAAGACAGACCCCAGAGGTCTAATGGTGTGCCTTGTAAAGTTTTGTAACAAGAAACTTGTTTTGATGAATAAAATAAAATAAAAATAAATAGTGCGTTTAGTCTGTTATATAATAGTGGTCCAAGGAACATATAAAATTTGGTCGTGAAAGCATGTTTTGTGCTATTATTAACGCAAACTAAATCTTTCCGTCTTTTTTTAGTAAATTCTGTGCAATATGGAAGGGCTGTATGTTGTTTAAGTACGGTGCTCATTATGAATAACTGTCGAACTGTTAGTACTTCACAAGATTTATAGAGAAGGTTAGTGGGAAATAGGAAAGGGCGACAAGTAGACACCTTGAGGATCGCTCTTTGTGCTCTCTCGATGGGTAGTAACAAAGTTTTACCCACCCCACCCCATGAGGTAATGCAGTATGTCAGAATTGACTGACACAGAGCAAAGTAAACTTGCCTAATTAGTTTTGGGTCTGCAATATATCGCAGCTTTTTAAATATGAATATAAGCTTGCGAATTCTAATATGTAAAGCATCTATGTACGGTTTGAAAGAAAGGGTATCGTCTATAATGATACCAAGGTAGTTTATTTTATTAGTCTTTTAATATTGGGACACATGCACTCACTATTTAGAGGGGCTGAACAACAATGAGCATACAGCTTTGGGACAATGATAGGTGTTTGTTTCCGCATCGAGAACTTAATGAAATTTGTCTTATCCGTATTAAGTGTTAATGAATTATGATGGAGCCAATTATTTACAATATTGAACCCGTGTTGCGCAAACTTGTACACTTCAGTTTCTGAGTCAGCCGAGAAAAGTAGAGCAGTGTCGTCAGCGTAAGATATGATCATACCATGTTCTAGCATTAATTTGCAAAGGTCATTTATGTATATTAAGAACATAGTGGGGCCCTAAAATACTTCCTTGGGGAACACCAAAAAACGTATTTTTTAGATCAGCGCTGAGTACATTGTCAATCTTTACGCACTGGGTACGGTCTTCTAAATAACTTTTAAAGAGTTGCAGCTGGGTGCCTCTTACACCTAAAGTTTCAAGCTTGCGCAACAGAATGGGAATTGAAACTGTGTCAAAAGCCTTGGTGAGGTCCAGGAAAATTCCTACTGTGTGGCTGCCCTTGTCCAGTTCCTGTGCTATATAGTCGGTCAGATGATGTACGGCATTGGCAGTTGATACTGTTACGTCGACCGTATTACACTGGAACGTTCGAGAATGTGGTCGAAGTTTCCAGAAGTTTCCACTAGGTTCGAGAACATTCCATTGTGGTACTGTGTAGAAGTTCATAGATGTTTCTAGAATATTCCACTATAAGATAGTTCGACAATGTTCTGGAAACTTCCATGACTGTATAAATAGGCCGGACGGCGGGCGAATGGGTCAGTCTGTTTTCGACTACGGATGCGAATACAAGCGATTACCAAGAGAATAGTGATTATTAGTGAATTAGTGTTTGTTTAAATAAGTTGTTGAGTTAATAAAGGATATTTGGTTAATTAATTGGTGTAAAATAATTTAACCCATACCCAGCTCGTAACAAATTGGTGTCAGAAGTGAGGGATAAATTATGCCAATTTTACCAAAGGACGACACGGACGGTATTCGTACAAGGAGTCAACGGCAGCAAGACATGGATCAGAGGCGGTTTGGAGATTCTCCGATACAGACGGGTGGTGTTCAGCCTACGACAGAGCCAGTCGCTGGCCCATGTGGAGTTTCTTCAGCACCAGCGGTGCCAGACTTGTCTGCGCTAATGGCGCTGTTGCAGGAACAGGCTCACCGTCAAGAAGAGCAGGCCCGCCGCCAAGAAGAACAGGCCCGTCGAATGGAAGAGAAGCTTCAACAAGATAAAGAGGAGCAGGCCCGCCGCCAAGAAGAACAGGCCCGCCGCCAAGAAGAGCAGGCCCGCCGCCAAGAAGAGCAGGCCCGCCGCCAAGAAGAGTTACAGGCCCGCCACCAAGAAGAGCAGATGCTCCTCATTAAAGACCTTCACTCAACACTTGGCAAAGAGTTCAAGGTGATGAAGGAGCAGGTTCATCAGCATGAGAATCGCATCTCAGAAGCTGAAGTTCAGATTGCCGGGGTGAAAAAGGCTTTAGGTGAACTTAGGGCTGGAGACGGGGTTGTGCCTTCAGTGGTTGCTGCACCTTCGGCACGTGGATTTAAGGTGCCGCCATTCGACGGAACATCTTCATGGTCGGCCTACAAAATTCAATTTGAAGCCGTTATGAAGGCGAATGGGTGGACCAAAGAGCAAGCTATGACCGCGCTCACCTTAGGACTCCGAGACCAGGCCCTAACCATACTTGAGGCTCTTGGCAAAGATGTGACCTACGAACAACTGCTGGAAGCGTTAGAGTCCAGATACGGCGACGCTCACTTGGAGCACGTATTTCGCGCTAAGTTAAGGGATCGCGTTCAACGTAGTGCCGAGAACCTACAGCAGTGGGCCTTGGAAGTTGAAAAGTTGGTTCGGAAAGCATACCAGTCCGCCCCTGCACTCATCAATGGCAATCTGGTACAAGCGTTCATCGACGGAATACGTGACTTGGAAGGTAGAGCCGCTGTAAGACTTGGGCATCATGAGACACTGAAGGACGCCTTGGCCCATGCCTTGGAAGTAGAGGCAGTGAGGCAAGACCATCGAACACACCGTATCAGGGAGGTTATGGCATCACCTGTACGCGATCGTCCGCAAGGATATAGCCCTAGATGTTACACTTGTGGAGAAAGGGGTCATCTTCGGTCAAGATGTCCAAAGCGCAGCTCACTGAGAGAAGATCAATCCCAGCAAGAAAGGGCAACTGATACGACTGCCCAGCAACAGCAGGGAAACGAGTAAACGCCAGGACTGGGGGGCGGGTGCTGGCTGGTATTGAAAGAGCCCCGAGGATCTCGATCTCACAGGCCCATGACGGAAACAGCCTGATCATCAAAGGCGAAGTCAACGGAAAACCATGCAAACTGACGTTGGATACTGGAGCTTCTCACACGGTTGTCAATTCTCACCTAGCAAGTCGGTTCCTTGGAGACTTCTTTAATAACCACGACCGTATACAATTACTGACAGCTACTGGTCAGCACATAATCGTCCGAGGCAGGAAGGAGGTGGAGTTAAAATTAGGTAACAAAATCTATCGGCATAATGTCATCGTGGCCGACATAGTGGACGATTGTATCCTGGGATTAGACTTCATGCGGAAACATCGTTGTGAGATCGACGTTGATCAAGGAGTATTGAAGTGTGGTACAGAGGAAATCTTCATGGAAGGTGTACCATCAGGAAAAGTGTTCCGCTTGACATTTGACGTGTCAACACTTTTGGAAAACTGCGATTTAACGGAAGTAGAAATGGATAAGGCTAAGAAGATGTTACTTCAGTACGCCGACTCTTTCTCTACAAATGATGCTGACATAGGAAGAACAGGACTGGTTCAGCACATAATTAATACTGGCATCGAGTTACCAATCCGTCAACGACCAAGAAGATTGCCGGTTGCACGTGAAAAGGAAGTAGAAATGATGATTGAGGGTATGGTGAAGGATGGTGTTATAGAGCCTTCATCGAGTCCATGGTGTTCTCCTGTGGTCCTGGTGAAGAAAAAGGACGGCAACACACGCTTTCGTGTGGACTATCGACGAGTGAACGACGTCACGAAAAAGGACAGTTACCCACTGCCTAGGATCGACGACACATTGGATACACTGACTGGAATGAGGTGGTTTACCACGCTAGACCTGAAAAGTGGCTACTGGCAAGTGGAAATAGACCCTAAGGATAAGGAGAAAACTGCATTTTCAACAGGAAAGGGGCTATGGCAGTTTAAAGTTATGCTATTCGGATTGTGCAATGCTCCTGCGACATTTGAAAGGCTAATGGAGCAAGTACTTGCTGGATTGATCGGAGACGCATGTCTTGTCTATTTAGACGACATCATTATTGTGGGCCGTACATTTGAAGGTCATCTTCAAAACCTCAATCGAGTGTTGTCAAAAATCCGGACGGCAAATCTTAAGTTAAGTCCGAAAAAGTGCTCATTTTTCAGACGACAAGTAAACTTTTTAGGACACATAGTTTCGGAGGAAGGTGTTCAGACAGATCCGGAGAAAATCGTCGCCGTCAGGGATTGGCCAGTTCCGAAAGACAAGACGCAGGTCAGAGCATTTCTGGGTTTGTGCTCCTACTATCGACGGTTTGTCAAAAATTTTGCCGACATTGCAAAACCTCTACACAAACTCACTGAGGAAAAGCAGCAATTCTGTTGGGACGAGAACTGTAACATCGCATTTCAGGAATTAAAGAAACGTCTGTGCAATACACCTATTCTGGGATATCCTGACACTGAAAATGACTTCATAGTTGACACAGACGCAAGTAATACTGGAATTGGAGGCGTGTTGTCTCAACGGAAAGGAAACCAAGAAGTTGTTATAGCTTACTACAGCAAATCTTTATCCAAACCGGAAAGAAATTACTGCGTTACGAGACGGGAGCTACTCGCCGTAGTAAGGACATTGCAGCACTTCAGTAAATATTTGCTTGGACGGAAATTCCAATTGCGAACTGACCATGCTGCATTAAAGTGGTTATTGCAATTTAAGAATCCAGAAGGACAAGTGGCAAGATGGATCGAACTACTACAAGAGTTTGAGTTCGTTACTGAACATCGTAGTGGGAGAACTCATGGTAACGCAGATGCACTGTCTAGAAGACCTTGCCCAGAAGATTGTAAGCACTGTACCAAGCAAGAGACCAAGGAGGCAGTGCCCATGAGGATGCTAAGAATGGATCTCAGCAATGAATGGAAGGAAACCCTACAGCTTGCTCAGCAAAATGACACGGACCTCAAACCGATCTTTGAGTGGATTAAAGCTGGTGCTCCGAAACCCAAGTGGAGTGATGTTGCGGCGTTTAGTTCCATCACAAAGAGCTATTGGGCACAATGGAACAGCTTGGTTATCCAGGATGAAGTCTTGTGCCGTAAATGGGAAAACGCTCGAGGAGACAACTGTCATCTACAAATTGTTGTCCCCAAAGCCAAAGTACCTGATGTTTTACGGCTATACCATGATGGATGTTCAGGAGGACATATGGGGGTAAAAAGAACTCTACTGAAGATACGAGAGCGGTTTTACTGGATTCACTGTCGAGAGGATGTTGAGGACTGGTGCCGCAAATGTACCAGTTGTGCGGCTGTGAAAGGACCCCAGACACGCAGCAGAGGTGCTTTACAATTATACAACGTGGGAGCCCCCTGGGAACGGATAGCACTAGACGTTGCAGGACCATTTCCGGAAAGTGAAAACGGAAACAAGTACTTCATGGTTGTCATGGATTACTTCACAAAGTGGCCAGAAGTCTTCGCCATTCCCAACCAAGAAGCAACAACAGTCGCAGATAAATTGGTTCAGGAAGTCTTCTGTCGTTTTGGAGTACCCTTGGAAATTCACAGCGACCAAGGGAGGAATTTTGAATCACAAGTTTTCCAGGAGACTTGTCGACTGATGGGTACTCACAAGACCAGAACCACTTCTTATCATCCGCAATCTGATGGAATGGTAGAACGTTTCAACCAAACGTTGGAGAGATATCTGGCAAAAGTTGTGGAAAGCAGGCAAAGGGATTGGGACAAGCACATACAGCCATTTCTTCTATCCTACCGTAGTGCAGTTCACGAAAGTACGACTGTGACACCAGCCTTCGCGAACTTTGGAAGGGAATTACGGTTGCCTGCAGATTTAATCACCGGAACCCCCCCTGATGCCCCACGCAGTGTAACCGATTATGCGAATGACTTGCGTAACAAGTTGAATGATGTATATGAGCATATCAGACAATCCGGCCAACAAATGTCTGATAAGATGAAGACCCAATACGACCGGAAGGCAAACCATAGAGGTTTTGACGAGGGTTCACTGGTGTGGTTGCATAACCCAGTGCGCAGCATAGGGAAGTCTCCCAAATTGCAAGCAAAATGGGATGGACCATACCGAATCGTGACCAGGATCAACGATGTTACCTACCGAATACAGAAGGGTCCACGAGGTGCGCCTAAGATAGTCCATGTAGACCGATTGGCGCGATACTACGGGACTAATGATGCTCGGGACGAGCACGTCTAAGGAGGGGGCAGTGTTACGTCGACCGTATTACACTGGAACGTTCGAGAATGTGGTCGAAGTTTCCAGAAGTTTCCACTAGGTTCGAGAACATTCCATTGTGGTACTGTGTAGAAGTTCATAGATGTTTCTAGAATATTCCACTATAAGATAGTTCGACAATGTTCTGGAAACTTCCATGACTGTATAAATAGGCCGGACGGCGGGCGAATGGGTCAGTCTGTTTTCGACTACGGATGCGAATACAAGCGATTACCAAGAGAATAGTGATTATTAGTGAATTAGTGTTTGTTTAAATAAGTTGTTGAGTTAATAAAGGATATTTGGTTAATTAATTGGTGTAAAATAATTTATCCCATACCCAGCTCGTAACAATACTTTAGGCCTAAATCCAAACTGCCGCTCAGACAAAATAGATTTATCCTCCAGATATTTAAACAATCTTTTGTTCATAATTTTCTCTAATATTTTCGACATACAGGGCAGTACAGAAATAGGTCTGTAATTTGTCACTTGCTCTTTACTACCCGACTTATAGACGGGCACAACAATCGCTTTTTTAAGACACGCGGGACAAATACCTGAAGATAAACATATGCGGAAAGAATAAGTAAGTGGTGGTACTACAATATGCTTGAACTGTTTGAGAATTTTAGCGGATATATTATCCCAGCCAACGGCACAGTCGTCTTTCAAGGTCATAATTATACTTTAAACCTCAGTCTCATCAGTATCTAGCATTGCAAGGGATGTTCAAGTGTTGCGACCCATAAAAGGACTGCTTGTTAGGTACTGTGTGGAATGTGGTTGACCCCGATTTTTTTCTGCCAAGCATTTTCCCACATTAACAAAAAAGTTATTTGCTATGTTTGCAGATGTCAGTTGTGACGTGTTTGCTTGCAATAAACCTGACGAAGATTCTTTTTGTTTTGATATGTATGTAACATTTCTTACATACTGCCAGATTCTTTTAGTATTAGTTCCAGCCTTTTCCAGTTTAATTTTATCGTAACTGCATTTAATTTTTCTGAGAAGGTTATTACAAAAATTGCGATATCTTTTGTATGTCAATTGTATCACTGCATTCTCTGGTTGAGATTTAGCTTTCATGTGCAGTTTGTCTCTATACTTCATACAGCGGATAAGACCTGTTGTGATCCAGGGTGATGTTGCAATTTTTGTTGCTCAACTGCAAAATTTCCGTATTTTTCTGAATTGCATGTCGTACATTTTCTATTACATACAACATACAATACTGCGGATCAGCGGAATTATAGACTGGATTAAAGTTGATGACACGCAAATCTTCCTCAAGTTCATTTTTATTCAATTTTAAAATTGTGCGAGTGTTTTGCTTAGCTATGTTACAATCTAGGGTTAGTAGGGCAGCATTGTGATCTGTTATTGTCGAATTAACAACGATTGCAAGCGAGGGGTAATATGATTTTAGCATGACATGATCCAAGCAGGAGCCACTATGATGTGTAGGAAAGTTATGTGCGGGGAGCAGGCCATGGTATGCACATAGGTTAAGGTAGTCCTGAGCAGATGCATCAGAACTTCCCGGGAGAATATTGATATTTATATCTCCAATCACAATCGTGTTTTTGATGGATAACAGGTCCTGCAAGACATCATTCAGCGATTCCGTGAAATTGCTAACATTTTTAAAGGAAGGAGGTCGATATAACGCTAATATTGCAAAATCTGATCCGATCCTCACAACCAAACTGTTGCAGTCGTGCATATTTGGTTCCTCAACTGACACCTCTAAATGATTCCTTACATAAACTACCACTCCATCATTTTGGTTGTAATTCCTATTACTTTTGTACATTCCATAAGCCGGTATTAGTGGTATGTTATATTGTTTGGCAAGCCAGCATTCGGTCAAAACAAAAACTTCACAATTTATGTCTAAACGTTGCTGAAAGGTGTAAAAGCTATCAAAATTCTTAAAAATACTACGAATATTTTGTGTTAATATGGTTAGTGGACTTTTGTACCCAGAAAAATATTGTTTGCAATTCTCAGCTTCACAAACCTTTGACTCGGAAACAGAGAAATCATCTAAATCATTAATTATATTGTTAATCATAACTATGGTACCAAAATAGATATAAAGTCTAAAGAGTGGTCTAAATAATAAAATAACTTATAAACGGCGCTCTCAGGCGCCTGCATAGTCAATGGAATAAATGTACCTTTTTTCGGCCATTAATCTCGCTGGACAGTCCGCAGCGCCTGTGCTGTGCTTGTCTGGCTTTTTGAAATGCGAGCAAGTGGCACATTTTGGCTCAGTTTCCTTTTTTGGACATTCTTTAATCGAGTGTCCTTGATCGCCACAGTGACCGCAGGTATGTGACGTCTGCCGACAAAACTTGGCGGCATGACCATACTGCTGGCACTTGTAGCACCGTGTGACCAACGTAAAGTCTCTGACAGGGCACACCCAATTCACAAATACTCGGTCTTTAGAGATCAGGGCTTTGCGTATGGCTGTAGGTACTTCTACTACGTAGTTGCAGTGGTCAGCGTCTTTCTTACCTGACTTGTGGCTCAATCTAATCAAGGTCAAGAACTTCTCAAGGCTGCAGTCCTGTAGTGTCTCGGCAAGATTTTGGTGGTATAAGCACGCAAATACTTCATTTTCTGCCATGGATGACGGCACTCCTAGGATAACAACCCTTGGCTTCCTTTTGAAAGGCTCAACGACTGTTAAACCTGACTGAGATAACTGCTCCGATTTCCTCAGCTTCTCGATATCGTCTTTCGTCTCGGTGCTGATGATGACTCCGCCATTTCTGGTCTTGCGCATACCTCTAACGTGAAGTTTCATCTGTTCAGGGCAGATAATTTTTTGGACAACTGACTTTGTCTCATCACTAGACCTCAATTTATCTTGCGGGTAAATGGCCACAGAACTTACTTTTGACGGCTGGATGAAGTTGTTTGCTCCTTTCTTCACCATGTCCGAAAAGGAGATTCCCACAGCAGGTTTGATAGATTCTCCGACTTTCAGCTTGAGCTCCTTGAGTTGCTGTGAAAGGTCGAGCTGACTCTCAAGTGTTTTCAAAGCATTATGAGATTGTAGGGCTTTGTATTTGATGGACTGGTACTGCACGGCCATCTGCGATGTTTCATGTCCAACCTTTCGGCATAAGGCATTGATGCGCATTTTTTGGTCAGAATTTAGCTTGCCTTCTGCTGCGATAGCACATACCTCCTGAAGGCTCTGGTCAATACTCGTCATCCAGCTCTGAATTTCGGGCGTCGATATTGCTTCAACGTCATCGCGTCTTTGGCTCGGCGCTTGAGGAGCAGGAGCGGGTGCGGCTGCGCGCTCGCCTGCAGGCGGCGGGGAGCGAGCGCACCTACTTCTCGGGCTGAAGGGGCTATCCTCCATTTGTATGATTAGGTTATTCACTTGTTAATAACTAGTCATCTTCACAAATCCACCTTACATTAAACAAAACGATGACTCAGTTTGCTCTACTGCCGTCTATTTACAAAAACTAGGTCACAAATTACGCAAGTGATTATTTGTTTATATTAAATTATTGTTCGATACGTCCACTCACTACGATCGTCCAAGTAGAGTCTAATTGACAGAGAAAGAAATCGGTGGACATACCAACAAAAACAAAAACAGTCGAACATAGAACCTCCTTTTTCGAAGTCGGTTAAAAATTAATTACGTGTGTACTCCTCTTGGAGCGACGCCATATTGGATTTAGTATGATTTGTCATTTAGCTAACCGAGCATTATTATTCAAATGAAACCAAATGAGTATGCTTTACACGTTACATACACGGTTAGGGTGGATTGTTTTAAAAATCAGTTGACAAACTATTGTTTTGTATGGGCCAAATGCCAAATTAAATATAATAAAAAGCTTCTAAAACAAAAAAAAAAGTTAAAGCTAGTACTTACGGAGTCATAGGGAAGTTGAGCGTAATTGGCGGTTCGGATAGATCCAAGAAAGCCGTATAACCAGAAAACGAAATCAAGAACACACATATTATAATACCAGTCATTCCTGAAATTACAATAAGTTTCATGATCACCATTTCAGCTGAAAGACGTCCACGGGTGGACATAGGCCTCTTCCAAGTGTCGCCACAACGACCGGTCCTGTGCGTCTCGCACCCACCTGCTACCCGGGACCCTCACCAGGTCATCGGTCCAGCTTGTAGGAGGCCTCTTCCAACGCTGCGTCTTCCGGTACGCGGTCGTCACTCAAGAACTTAAGGGCCTACCTACCCATAACTGGCGCCCTCATTGAATAAAAATTCGTATCTTAGCACAGAAAATAAAGATTAAAGAATCCTATGTTGCGTTTGTTACACATAAGATAAGGTATTTTTACGTTGTTAAAACAGGACTCAAGTGTTTCGTATCCAAAATAGTAAGCAAGTATCCGTGGCCGTTTTTGGTACTTCTGCTTACTACTTTGGATACGAAACTCAGTCATGCTTCCACAACGTAAAAATACCTTATCCTATTTGTAACAAACGTAACATAGGATTCTTTAATCTTTATTTTCTACGTTTTGCTACGATTTTTTATTCAATGAGGGCGCCACTTGGCGGCTATATACGCCTTAAGCTTAAAGCGGTGAAATCACAAGACTGCTATTGCTAACATTTTGCACAGGACCTTGCCTGACGAATCAATAGTTTTGCCTGTCTGCAACGACACACACACTAAACAGATGTCATAAGGACCAGCGTAGCCAGATAACCTAAAGCGCTGGTTTTTATACTTTTTCCGTCTTGATAAAGTAAACGTTTATGTCAAATCATTTAGAAAACAGAGGTTTACCATTTTTGACATCAGAGAGCACTTATTCAGTTTAACTCGTAGGGATAAGGCCACAGACATTATTTGTGAGTGTGTGTGTGTGTGTGATTGAATATAATTATTATATACTTTGAACGTGCCATACCGCAGGTCAGGGCGTAGGGGTATAAATCTGGTCTGTCCATATTGTTTTCAACGGGGATCACTACTCCGGCGCAGGACATACTGAATACTGACATTCCAATGAACTCCAGCGTACCATATGGACTTGTAAACAATTTTAAGTTTTGCATCGTTGGGTTAAATTTAAACATATAGTAAATCGACATTAATATACATAACGCTGAAACAAAAAAAGTAATAAGAGCATACTATTTTGTTAAGAATTTAAATTTATTTTTTTAAGGAGATTTGATGTGCCGTGGAACGAACCATTTGGTTGTAGTCCCGCGGAACGAACGGATACCATTTGGTAGTGGTCCCGTGGAACGAACGGATACCATTTGGTGGTGTCTCGCGTAATGAAAGGATTCAATTTGGTGCTGTCTCGCGGACCTAACGGATACCATTTGGCAGTGTCTCGCGGAATGAACGTACCTATATAATTTGGTGGTGTCACGTGGTAAAACGGGTGCAGCTTGGTGGGATCACGCGGTAGAACGGGTGCAAGTAGATGGTATCACGCGCAGAAATACCCCTTATTGGTATTTCTGCGTATTTAACCTAGTGAAATATGGATCAGGAAGTTGTACTCACCTACTACTAAATTAGCGGCTATTGAGAACGGCGCCAACCATTTCAGATGCCTGATTAAACATATTAGTATAATAACAGGTATCATAAAGGCTAAATAAACCCTCAAATCCGGATATCCTTAAAAAAAAAAACAATTCAGTAAAGCGAAAATGTAACGAAACGGCTGATTCATCACTATAGATAATAGGTACTCTCTATGTAGGTATACAAGCTCTTTTCATACGTTCAGGCTTGCTAGGTAATATTGGCGAGAGCTCAATGTCGACTGCAGCCGGCCGCAGTAGTGTTAAGGGTGTGACTGGCATGAAAATATATGACAAGTTAAAGGACCTACTCAGACCTATCAGCCTAAAAGTCCCTAGAACCCTAAGACCTATCAGCCCTATAGCCCTAACCTACCGTATACCTAGTATGTGATAAATAAATATATAGATAATTTCAGGAAGTCTGCACCATACTACCTAAGGTTACAGACGGATAGTGGACAGGAATTCCAGGGGGTCTACTCCGAAGTGTTTTTATGAAGTATCGGCCGAATATTCGGACATATTTGTGTGAAGTGCAAAAGTGAATGTGCCATACCTAAAAATTGTAGATCTTCTCTGGGAGCTTCTTCCACCAAAAACATACGTAATCCTATTTCGCTACAATTTTAGATATGGCACATTCACTTTAACACTTCAGACAAATTCGTCCGAACATTCGGCCGATACTTCGTAAAAACACTTCGGAGTTGGCCCCCAGGTTTGGGAAGGGTACACTCACTGTCAGTACCGCAGACTCACGAGACCGACCAGATGGCTAAAGGTGTCTTGACCACAGTGAGGTGTAATGAGGTAAGAATATTAAAACTCAAATCTGATTTATTTACAACAATTATGTTACAGCTTATTTACTACTTTTTCTTAACACATAACACACAATGGCGTATCAAATGACATACTAGTTATAAAGTCATTCATCAAATAATTTAATAATAATATTGAACACTAAGTAACTATGTATTCTTTGGTTCAATACCTAGTTAGAAATAGAGAGATCAATCAACTCAATACAAAAACAATAGAATTACTAAAAATTTTAAAAAACTTGGACAGAAACCGTTTTGTCCGCCCTGGGAAAGAGGGTAAAATGACAAGTGTTGTGGACAAAATGGCATACCAAATTAATAATGAAAATCAGTCGTAGGCCAATTCCTAAACTTCCTTCCTTGTGAATCCAAACAATCTCATTCCTAGTAATTTAATATGTTCCACCAGTTCTCGATCCATTTCATATTTGTGAAGACACTCTGTACCAACCATAAATTTTGTAGTAAGCTTAGACTTTATTTTGTTGCAGTGCATGTTTTGTGGGATGAGTATGAGTCTTGAGTCGATTGTGGGACGTTAAACACTTTAGAAGTCAATAGACAGCCCATTTCATTGTTTTTTGCAGCCTCAATCGCCTTTTCTATAAAGGTTAAATCCAAACCCTGTTGGTCTGTTTTTCTTGAAAAGTTGCGAGACATGATGCTCAGTTATCTAGAAAAATAAAAAGAAAATGAGTCAAATGGCATAGTATGCTGTTTTACCCGAACTAAGTGGTCCACTTCATAACCTACAACAATAACTAAAAATATGACAAGAATTTTGATATTTCTAAACATTCTCGTAGTTATTTAGTAAAATTACAATAAACTAACACTAAATCCAAACAAAAAAAGATAAAAAATACTTACTTTTACGAGTAACAAATTTTATATAATAAAAATCGTGACTGCAAATATCAAACAAACATGTGTCCGCACCATACGGCTCACCATGGGATAATAATTATTATTATTATTGTTGTGGGCGATAAGGTTGCTTTTATTAACACTGTGTCAATGTATTTTGAAATGAAATGCGGCTGTTCTTTACAATGGTTTATTGGCAACTCAATATGGGTCATGCAAATCAATATGGGTCATGCATATCTTTATAAAGATTAAAATTGCTTCAACATAAGCCGCCCACCAAAGGACTATGATAGTCCTTTCAAAAACAATAATTCATTAAGTTACATGCAAAATAAAGAAATTAAACATCCATCTCGTCTGGTACAGTATCGATTGGTAAAGCACACAACTTAGTTACACATCGCTTGGTTATACTGTCACCGCTCTTTACGCTGTATACTCTGGTTAAACCGTCGGGGCCAGGGTGCTTGTCGGTTATGCGTCCCATGGACCATTTTCCCGGCGGTAGGTTGTCTTGCTTGATCAGCACTATATCTCCCTTCTTAAACTCTTCTTCGCATTTTAACCACTTTGGTCTTTGCTGGAGTCTCGTTAGGTACTCCTTCTGCCACCTCGACCAGAAGTCATTTAACAATTTTTGCGTATATTGCCAGCGTGTTAAATAACTTATTTTAACGTCTTTCATGTTGGGGTTTGGGACGGTGACTGGTGCTTCCGTTATTAAAAAATGACCAGGTGTCAGTGCTTGCATGGTGTCATCGTCCATTGGACATAACGGACGCGAGTTCTGGCATGCTTCTATTTCGCAGAGAACCGTCGTCATCTCTTCGAACGTTAAGTTAGTAGTGAGGACTCTCTTCATGTGAAATTTTATGGATTTTACTCCGGCCTCCCATAGGCCTCCGAAGTTAGGTGAATATAGTATAAAATGCCATTGGGTCCCATCATTGGCGAGTAATTCAGCGATTTTTTCATCGAATTGCAAGCCAGCTTCCTTCCAGGCTTCATATAATTGTTTGTTAGCGCCAACAAAATTTCGCCCTTGGTCGCTCCACAAATTTATACATTTTCCTCTGCGGGCGCAAAACCTCTTGAAGGCGCCTATAAATGCTGCTGTACTTAGGTCACCGACCAATTCCAAATGAATTGCCTTGGTGGACATGCAAATGAAGATGGCTATATAGGCTTTGCTAGTTCTGGCTCCTCTGCCCTTACTCATCAATACTTGGAATGGTCCCGTAAAGTCAACACCTGAATTGAGGAATGCTCGTGCTGGTTTCACCCGTACGCTTGGTAAGTCACCCATTACTTGTGTTCTCACTTTTGCGTTTAGTTTAGCACATACCAAGCAACGATGGTTGTATTGTTTGACTAGCGTTTTTGCTCGCAGTATCCAATACTTGGATCTGAGGTAAGTAAGCATTAATTGTATACCTCCATGCAACGTCTTGAAGTGGGCTTCTGCTATTATAAGATAGGTAAGTTTACTGTTACGACCCAGAATAATTGGATGCTTGCATTCATCACTCAACTCCGCATTCCTGAGCCGGCCGCCCACCTTGAGGACACCATTCTCGTCGAGGTAAGGATTTAAAGATCTCAATTTGCTCGATTTTTTTACTCTTTTCTTTATTTTTAAGCTTTCTATCTCTTCTTTAAACTCTTCCTCTTGTTGTCTTTTTATAAGGGTTTGCAGGGAGAGTTGGAGTTCTTCAGTTTTGATTGTGCTATCAATGTTTTCACTTAATTTCCTTTGTTTCAGGAATCTTCGGCAGTAGGTGATTGCTCTCAATGCTTCAGTCAATTTATCAAAGTCTTTAAGTTGTGCGGTTAGTTTATTACCATCTTCGTTTTCATTATTTGTTATTTTCAGAGCTTGTATGATGTTTTTCTTTCTTTCTAGGTCTATTGGTGTTATGTTTAGTCTAGTGAACTGTATCTTCTGGTGTAATAACCACTGTGGTCCGTTCCACCATAGGTCGCAACCCTTCAAGTTGGCTACTAACATACCCCTTGACGCAATATCAGCTGGATTATCGTGAGATTGGACATGGTGCCACTGACTGCAACTGACATTAGTTGTGATCTCGACAACGCGGTTTGCCACAAACGCCTTCCATTTGTTCGGATCTCCATGTAACCAGGAGATAACAATAGTAGAATCTGTCCAAGCATATATTTGTGTTGGAGGTATCCTCATTGCTTGCCTTATTTGCTTTAGTAATTTGGATAGAAGCAAAGCTCCACACAGTTCTAGTCGAGGCAATGAAATGGTTTTCAAAGGAGCTACTCTTGTTCTTGCAGCAATGATTGTGCTTTTTACTGTGCCATCTGAGTTTGTGACTCGACAATATGCCACAGCACCATATGCTTGTACAGAGGCATCGCAAAATCCGTGGATTTCTATAGAATCCTTTCTTGAGTTAGACGTTCCCATCCATCTATTTATGTAGATTCCGGTCACATTTTCGAGATCAGATCGTATTGCAGCCCATTTTTCAGCCAGTGTTATATTTAAGACTTCGTCCCATTCAATCCTTTCTTGCCAGAGTTGTTGAATTAAAATCTTCGCCATTACAAGGCAAGGCGCAATCCATCCGAGCGGGTCGAATAACCTTTGAATATCGGATAGAATGCTTCGCTTCGTGATTGCCTTGCCGATAACAGGTAAGTTTAGATTATATTCGAATTGATCTTTACCCAAATTCCATTGTATGCCCAAGGCTTTAATTATTCCGTCGATCTTTAGTTCTAGATGAGCATTGGATGATCTTTCACTTGGTTCAATAGTCTCCATGAAATCACGGTTGTTAGAAGACCATTTTTTCAGTTCGAAGCCACCTAGATGCAGTAGCTTTTTGAGATCTTGACTGATTCTTATAGCTTCTTCCAGATCATCGTGTCCGGACATAACGTCGTCAACGTAAAAGTCTTCGCGCAATATTTTTGCAGCTTCGGGATATTTGTCACCTTCGTCATCAGCCAATTGCTTGAGTGTCCTTACGGCAAGATAGGGTGCGGAAGCCGTTCCAAATGTCACAGTCAAAAGTCTGCAGTCTTTGATGTCTTCTGATGTATTATCTCTCCACAGAATTCTTTGATAATCGATGTCTTCTTTGTTAGTCCAGATCATTCTGTACATTTTGTGAATATCAGAAACAAAACAAACAGCATGAATTCTCCATCTTATGATTATGCTTCTCAAGTCATCTTGTAACATTGGACCCAACAAGAGTTCATCGTTTAGTGAAGTATCGTTAGAGCCCTTGCACGAGGCATCGAATACAACGCGAGTCTTCGTTGTTTCCTTGTCACTACGGATCACTGCGTGGTGAGGTAAGTATACTGATTTATTATTTATTTCATCCTTAGGTATTTCTTCTATATGTTTTAACTGTTTATATTCGTTGATCACCCTTATGTATTCTTGTTTCAATTCTGTGTTTTGATTAAATCTTTTTTCTAGCTGAAGGAGTCTTCCCTTTGCTATTTCTCTTGTATTGCCTTCTACTGATTTTGGTTGTTCTGTTTTAAACGGAAGCTTAACTATGTATTTTCCGTCTTTATCTCGCTTGTGTGTCTTCTCGTATATGTTTTCACATAGTTGTTCAGTTAGGGTAAGTTTTCTTTTCGTGTCCGTATCAACTTCCCATATTGTGGTCAGTAATTCTTCTATGTTAATTTCTTGCTTCATGGCCGTCAAGGATTTTTCTCGTGCGTTCAGTTTAATTTTGATTCCACCCATTAAGATCCATCCCAGGTAGGTATTTTGGGCACATGGTGTATCTGGTGGACCTTTAATAAGTCCTTGCTTGAGAATTGATGCATATTCATTTACACCCAACAACAGATCAATAGGTCCTGATGCATGATAATTTGTATCTGCTAGTTGGAGGTTTGCTATATGTGGCCAATCAGTCCCCATCGTGGTGTTTATTGGTACGTTGGAGGTCAAGTGCTTTGACATCACGTAGGCTCTGATAGGTAAATGGAATTGGTTTTCCCATCGTGACAGTACTTGAAATTTGACCTCATGCTTGACTCTGATTTTCATGGATTCCATTCCGGAAACAATTAGATTTACAGGTGATTTTTCTAGATTCAGGATCTGAGTTGCCTTCTCGCTTATAAAACATGCTTGAGATCCTGAGTCTATCAGCGCTCTTAGAACAGTAGTGTGTCCATGTTCACTTTTCAAAATTACTACTGCTGTAGCCAATAGTGATATCTTCTGCCCCGCGTTATAATGAGACGCACTCATTGTGTGAACCTTCTTCTCTTCTACATCTGCTTGGCTGGACGAAGTCGGTTGCTTGGTTTCTACATTTGAGGCCGCTTCATCAATCTTCTTGGGTTGATGTAAAAGTGTGTGATGTCGTCTCTTACAAGTGCGGCAAGACATTGGCATACGGCACTTGAACACCAAATGTCCCGCCCCAAGGCAGTTGAAACATAGTTTGTTTGCTTTGACATGTTCGCTTCTTTCATTAATCGTCATTTTATTGAACATGCTACAATGACACAGTGTGTGCGTTTCTTTACATAAAGCACACGGTTTTTGTTTATCATTTTCTGTTGCTGTAATATGAAGAACACGTTCTTTGGTAGGTTTAGTGGTAGTCGTCGGGGAAACCATTTCAAGCGTCCGGAATTTGGCTTCTAAAAACTCGCGCAATTCTTTCCATGTAGGCAGTTCTTGAGCATTCACCGAGTAAGCAGTCTGTTCCCATTCTTTGTGTGACTCCGGGTCCAACTTCTGCACAACCAGAAATATAATTACTGGATCCCAGGAATCGGTAGGCACTTCTACGTTTTTTAAGCTATTAATAACCTCAGTGGTAGAATCCAGGAGGGCTTTCAGCTGTACCGCAGTTTGATTGGTACATTTTTTCTGATAAAATAATCGCTTCATTAATGCATTTACTATTATGCGCCTATTGTCGTATCGATGATTCAGCGTTTCCCAAGCTCGAACATAATTAGCACCCGTCACCTGAATGTGTTTCAATAATGATGCCGCTTCGCCCGTGATACTGGTCTTCAAATAGTGTAATTTTTCAACTTCATTTAGTGTAGTGCATTCATGAATTAATGACACATACAAATCTTTAAAAGTAGGCCATTCTTCGTAGTTACCGGAAAATGGAGGGAGTTGTATGTTAGGTAGCATCACTTTAGCCCGTAATTTTCCATCACACGACGTATTGCTGCATGAAGGTTGGTCAGTCGTCTTCGAAGTACATGAAGCCAACATGTCTCTAAGATCTCCTAACATACATAGGTATAAGTCTTCATGAAGAAGGAATTCTTCATTCACGTAGTACGGAATAAGTCCACGTTGTTCCCGAGTTGTACTTTTCAACAGATCATGGTGTGCTTTCTTAAAAGCGACCCAATATTCTTCAATCGTTTGAATACGAGTTTGTAAATATCCAGGTTTCGATAATCGTTCTTTTGGGCACTTTTTAAGGTTTATTTGAGTCTTTTTGAGTATTGACGCCAAATCTTCTAGTACACTTAACGCTTGGTCTGCTTGAGTTGTCATTGTTTATGTGTAAATCACAAGAATCTTCAAAATGTAGTCTATTAGGTTATTATATAGTTCAAATGATACACCGAAACACTTTACACACACTAATTGACCAATTCTAAGAAATCCGTGCAAAACAACACCAGGTGTTCTCTTATCGCTCAATGGAATGCAGTTCTTTTGTTCTCACGGCGGCGCTCCGTCAAATCTTAATGAGGTTCGATCCGGTTCGTTTTGGACCATATGTTGTGGGCGATAAGGTTGCTTCTATTAACACTGTGTCAATGTATTTTGAAATGAAATGCGGCTGTTCTTTACAATGGTTTATTGGCAACTCAATATGGGTCATGCAAATCAATATGGGTCATGCATATCTTTATAAAGATTAAAATTGCTTCAACAATTATTTATAATTATTATCCACTCACAACTACCCGCACTTTCATAAAAAATATTACTCGGCGTTCCGTTTTATGCTTTAGTTGCATAAATTATTGTTCTCACCACGATGAGTGAAAACTATTTTTAATATAATAATACTTTAGTATAATATTTAGTACATTTTGTCACTGTCAAACGATGTTCTCTTCTTTTGCCTTGTCTTCATTGAAAAGGTTTTGTATTATAAACAAAGAGGTGTGTAAACAATTATAATATATTTTAAATGTTTATACATCACGATAGTAGAGAACATGTAGTAGTTTATTATTAATAATCCTAGTAAATATAGATGAGGAAAATACCAAGAGTGATTTTTATATTCTTTATCTAACGTTAGAACGACATCTATTTACTCATCCATTGACTAGGTGGAGCTACTTTTAATAATGTTAAACTGTATGTATGCATGTTCTTTCATGTAATTTAACTCATGGCATGAGTTTGTAAAAGTTGGCCATTTGGAGAATAAGCCATTTTACGAATTAGTTCTTTCACGAATGAGTCCTTTCACGAATTAGGCATTTTACTACTTAGTCCTTTTGATAATTAGCCATAAACTAAAGAAAAAATCCAAACATTTCGACATACTCATGAAAAAGAATCTTTTTACAGTAAAAAGAAAAAATCGTAGAAATAAAGATATACAATTTGACACACAGTATAACAAATTATTAGTAAAACTAAAAGCCAAAAAAATATCTTTTGAATATTTTTTTCACAAGATAATTTATTATCAACTATTATTATAATTTGAGCTTCCAGTGTGATTATTTGGTAAAAAAATAATGTTTTTTTTTGTTATATGACACATTGTAAGGTGCTTTGTTGATTTAATACTTTTTCGTCATAATAATTATAATGTTTTTTTTAGTTGGTTGTATGACACATTGTAAGATGCGTTGTTTTTCGCTAAGTATAATAATCTATGATTGTTTTATTTTTATAATAAATCTTTTTTGCTAAGTTATTGTTTGCATTTCGTATAAAATATAACATAACCTAGAAAATTAACTTAGATTTTTCATGTTGTTCAAGTTGGCCATTTGGAGAATTAGCCATTTTACGAATTAGTCCTTTCACGAATTAGGCATTTTACTACTTAGTCCTTTTGAGAATTAGCCATTTCGCGAATTAGTCCTTTTTGTAGAACTAGTCTATTCGCGAATCGGCCTTTTTGCGTCTGTGTGCCATTTTGCGAATTAGGCATTATTCGACTAAACGCAATAATGATGTAAAAGAAATACACATCTGTTAACGTCCGCGAATGTTCATTTCAGACGAGACATTTAGAAGCAATCTTGGTGAAGATCACTCACCGTCTCGCGAAATACCCCAACAATCAATTGAAACGACAGAATACAGACCTTCCCAATGAGGTAGTAGTCCCACTCAACGACAGCGTGTAACAGCCTCCGTTATAGTCACATCTGAAGCTGTTGTTACTGACAGTGCCATCGAAGACGTACGAACTATCGAAAACAACGCAACTGAAGACATCCTTCCTGATGATATTTTGGAAATATTAGGGGAAGCTCCTATAAATGATAAAAAATTCGGCCCAGCTCTGAATTCAAGCCTGGCTATCAGGTGGGAGCATACAGCGACAAATGGTCTTTCTAAGGAAGTAAAGAAAGATATTTTTGCAAAACATGAAATTCCAGAAAATTGTAAAAATATTGACGCTCCTATACTTAATCAAGAGGTAAAAGCAGCTTTGTCAGAAGTTCTTAACAAAAAAGATAAAGCTATTGAAAATAAGCAAACAAATTGCCTTGATAATCGCTTGTTTAGGAGATGCTCTTTCAAATGTGTTATCTTCTGACAAAACCAATATAAAGCTTGTTAGGTCATTAACGGACGCTGGAAAACTGGCTTGTGACTTGCAACATACGGAATCGATGATTCGTAGAAGTTTTGTTTACTCCTCAATTAAAAAACACAAAAAGGATCACCTGTACACAACTCAAATAGACAGCCACCTCTTTGGCAGTCAGTTGGGTGACCTTTTAAAAGCTGCCAAAGCTAGTATTGACGGAACGGCCAACTACTCTGATAGTTCCCTGGTTTTTAATTACTTTAAATTAGTTTTCTTCACCTAATAAGCTCAAAACTCGAGTAAATACGCTAATTATACAGTAAAAGCCATGTGAAAGTGTTATCTCGGTGAACAATATCGTGCTACGGTAATTTAAACAATAAGTTCATTAGTAGTGACTGTTTGTGATTGAAGACTAAAACCTATATGAAAGTGTATTGAAAACAAAATGCAATGAAAATGACCAAGTGTGAGTGTGAATTATCAACAAAACATTAAAGTTCTGTTTGGACCAAAAATTACATAAAAACAATCAGTTACAAATTTGAAACATATGGTTTTGCTCATTGTAAACAAACCACAGCTGACTCATTGATTATCTGACAAAAGTATTGACCAATCACAACTGACCACGAATTGATTTGACAGAAATGTTGTCGTTCAGAAATCAAAATCTAATGACTTAGACACTAGTTTTTTGAGACCGCGTTCTGTTACACGCATTACCTACGACTCAAGTACCGAGAATGGATGACCACGTAACGATCCGAAGGCGACAATTATCAAACACACTGCAAAACATTTCTACCTCAAACTCAACTCTATTTGATACACACATCTTTAAATGAAAGCCAGACTGTCATTGATCTTAACGAGACAATTAGGAAACTCACATCGGAACTACAGAGTGCCCACCAAGAGATAGAAAATCTTAGCAGCGTGAATCTGCGATTGAAAACTGACGTAAAAAAATATAAAAAAGTGATCGAAACCTACAAAAAAGTACAGCTTTCCGAAATAAAGATTCACACGCCACAATCAATTCCCAAAAAGAAAAAAAAGAAAATAGACAAAATGTTTCTACACTTATCAAAATTCATACACCATTGAGTCTGAGCACACCAATGCCAACAGAAAAATTGGGAAATAGCTACTTACATAATACCTCGGCTGCAGAATCTATTTATACAACAACAACAAATAGGGAACAGGAAATTGACCCCGGACCTAACAAACAGCAGCAGCTTATAATGGGCAAGAACTCAAGTTTACCTGTAACTTATCAAGCAGAAAATAATAAAAACAAAGTTGTTATATTAGCAGATCTACAGGGTTGGAAAATACGAGAAATATTACAGAAATTAATCGGGTCAAGCTACAGTGTGACAAGCTTTTGGAAATCAGGAGCAAGAATGGAAGAGATACTAAAATCTCAAAACGAAACTGTATCAAAACTAACAATGAGTGACTATGTAATAATTATCGGTGGCACTAGTGACTGTAATCCCTAGGAATTTAAATTTAGTACAGAGAACTGGTGTAAAATTATGAGTAATACCAACATAATTATAACTGAAATACCATATAACCGTTACTTAAATGAAGAAAAACTAAATTACGAACTCAGATTTATATGTAATACTTCTACAAACGTAAGAAACGATGGTTGGACTGTGTGAAAGAGGATATGGGTAAAAAGGGGGGTGACTACAGAGATGACGACTAATAGAGGAGTATGGAAGAAAAAGACATGTTGCGCCGACCCCAAATAAATTGGGATAAGGGCAGGAGAATGATGAGAATGATGACTTCTACAAACGTAACATATATGGATGTAAATTATAGATCAATTCTTCCTCGCGGAATATATTTCCCTATAAACTTAAGCCGCTTATTCCTAAGACAAATCTTAAACATTGACAACAGGAGTAAATATTTTAGCTATCAGCTACAGTTGCAAGCGCAGCATGAAATTAAATGCCATAAAAGTACACAAACAGATACCTTTTGTGACCACAAGTTAGCAAATATACCGTTACTTAAGGAACCTGAACTATCAGATGATTTTTTTCGAGGGTAAATCAATTAATATCTTGCACCAAAATATAGACGGTTTGCTGAGTAAAATGGACCTTCTAAGTGTCAATGTAGATGCACCCCTCAACGGCCGCGCCTCTTATCGCAGTTTGACATATTTACGACCGGGCTCATAAAAAACAACTTGCTGAGGTTTCTATTGGAGCGAGGCACTTAAAGTAAACTTTTTTGGGTTGTTGAATAAACAGACCTTAGAATAACATGTAAACAATACTTGTAATTCAAGAGTTGAATTTTATTCAAATTCTGTTATCAACGATTTGTCGGGAATAGTGTGTGTGTGTGTGTGTGGGTAGTTGTTAAAACCACTGTATCAATTTACATGAAATTTTGCATGTTGCACTATGAATAGACAAGTAATAGAGTTGTTGTGTTGGAGTTGTAGAGTCCGATATCATATTTTCCTATTATTCACACTCAAAACTTCAAATTACGAAATCAAAACAACATAACGGCTTTTTAAAATTGCGTTTCTGCGTTTGCGTTGCGTTTTGTGTTGCGTTTTTTTTCTAACACTATGTAATAACTATCTAAGAATGCATGTGCACCATGCCACAGGATATAAGATCTTTAGTTATTTAATAATAGAGGTTTAAGCCGCGTAATCTGGATCGGCATACTGGTATTATCTGTATTACTGAACATAATATGAGTCATCCAGACGCATCACTAATTGGCATACCATCTTTCACCCTTGCTTCTTCCTATTTTAGAAAAAACAGACACGGAGGTTCATGTATATTGGCTCGGCATGGTTTTAAATTCAAATTTGACGATATTGCAAAACACTCACTTTTGCTTCTTTCTTCTGCATTGAGTGCAGTGCCATAGAGCTTTTAGATCAAAAATTAATAGTTATATGTATATCTATAGACCTCCAAAAAAGAATTTGGAGGATATTGAAAAGTTTTTTGGTAAATTAAACGATATTTTGAGTCAATTTTGCTTCAAATCAAAAAAACTAGTAATATGTGGAGACAAACATAAATACACTTAAAAATGACAAAATTACTACTGCATATAAAGGCATTCTAGCAGAATTTAACTTAAAGTTGGCCGTAAATTTGCCAACCCGCTTGATAAGCAAAACTTGTATTGATCACGTGATATACAACTTGAAGGGATGTAAGTGTGAAATATTAGACTTTGGCCTCTCAGATCACACAGCCCAATTGGTGACTTGCCCAGTTAAATTTAATCCCAGACTAGATCACTGGTTTATAGAAAAACTAGACTATTGTTAGGAAAATATGGAAAAGTTTAAAAAATATCGAAGTTCTCTTACATATGTAGAAATTTACCAATACCATGAACCCGAAAGTGCATTTCATAATTTTCATGAACTTTTCTGTCTCTTCTATAATTTATGTTTTCCCAAAATAAAAATCAAACAATCATGTCAAAGGCCGCCAAAATGGATTAGTAAAGGGTTAAAAAGTTGCTCTAAGCGAAAACGAGTTCTACTGTGGAAATATCGGCAAACAAAGTCTGCCGAAGACAAAAATAAATTTAAAATGTACTCGTCTAGGCTTAACCGAATAATAAAACAAACACAAAAGTCTCAAAATAATTACTACATCAAAACTGCCTACAATAAATCTAAAGCTAGCTGGAGTGTAATTAATAAAAGCAAGATAAACATTCCAAAGAATTACATCTCGCAAATAAATGTTGAGGGGAGAACAATTAAAAATCCTATTGACATAGCTGACAATTTTAATAAGTATTTTATTGACCAAGATAGACCTATGACATCAATTAATAACAGTAGTAGTAACAATACGTATAAACCGACATGTCTACAAAATAATTCAATATTTATAAATCCCGTTACACCAATTGACATCCACAAAATTATACGATCTCTCAAAAATACAAACAGTACCGGCTTTGATGGCATAGCTACTAAAATAGTGAAATACGTAAGTTCTGTAATAAGTCCAGTACTTAGTCATATTTTTAATCTCTGCATTGAGCATGGTCACTTCCCAAGTATTTAAAAAAAAAACTATCATCAAGCCATTCTTTAAAAAAGATGATAAAGGCGATATGTCATGTGACCAATTGCCCTAATACCGGTATACTCCAAAATTTTCGAAAAAACAATTTATAATAGCCTGTACCAGTTCTTAGAGAAATTTAATATTTTAGTCGACGAACAAATGGGTTTTAGGAAAAATAAAAATACTACTAAAGCAATTTATAACTTTCTTGGAAAAGTGACCAAAAGTGTTGATGAGGGGGTACCAGTTTGTGCATTATACATGGATTTAACTAAAGCGTTCGACTATGTGGACCATAAAACACTGAAAAACAAGCTTTATGCTTATGGCATACGAGGCAATGCTTTAGACCTAATCATGTCATATTTAAGTAATAGGAAACAAGCCACATCAATAACCAAAATCTGCTCTATTAAAAAGCAAGAAGTTGATCATGCTTCAGATTACGTAGAAGTGATATATGGCGTACCACAAGGCAGCGTCCTAGGGCCCTTACTATTCTTAATTTACATTAATGATTTTCCGAAAACCGTGAACTTTCCAATGATTCTTTTTGCAGATGATAGTACAGCCATATTTTGTAATAAAGATTATGCTTCATTGGAGAATGACATTAACACCACATTGGTTCGCATTGTCGATTGGTTAACAACAAACAATCTTCTAATCAATTTACAAAAAACTTATTTAATGGACTCCAGTGTATATTGCATGACATCCAGGATTTATAATAAATTGCTATGTTGTATAACAGAAATTGACAACTTGCACTTATTTAAGCGAAAGCTAAAGGAATTTCTAACTGGTAAGGTGTATTACAGTGTGAAGGAGTATCTAAAAGGGAATCCTTACGGCCAATAATATTAATCAGATATTCAATTATAGAAATCATATGTGTAACTCACAATTATTATTTATCTAGGACTTTTATTTAATAAATCGACATTATATTATTTACTCTGACATTTATATAATTATTGACTACTTGATAATCCTTGACATTGAAAAATAATATGAATTAATTGACTTTCCAGTTTAATAATTTTGCAATATTTATTGTATTCAGATTGTTATTTAATAGTTATTGTATTTTAATACTATGTGTAAAATTTTGCATGCCCATGTGACGGCAGAGCGTGGAGAACATTAAATAAACTTGTATAACATCCTATACCCCTACCCATGTTGGCAAAGAAATAAAAATTTGAATTTGAATTTGAATATTAACAAAACAGGCGCGAAAATGAAAACTGGAGCCTCTGCACCTGGACCTTCAAGGCGATTACAAAAACCAGATGCAAAATTTAAACGCGAGATGCTCACTTCCGCCCTCCGGCAGGCAAACGGGAGTTGCGGCGAGACGTCCGATGATGCCTGCCCCTACCAACCGACCAGAATATCACCGACAGCAGCGCCGCGCTCCAACACCGCACCCGCTGCCACGCGCACCTTACAGGCGCTCACAGACCCACGCACCGCACCGCTGATAGAACCGGTGAGTTATGCAGGAAGTTTGTCGCACTTCCTTGATAGATGGCGTCTTATTACCAGCGATACAGTGCTCTTATCTTGGGTTGAAGGTTAACGGTAAAATTAATTTCTAAAAATTACTATCTAGCTACAGTTGATTTGAGAGATGCATATTTTTTAATTCCAATAAATGAAAATTTTCGAAAATTTTTACGTTTCGAAATACCGTTCACCCAGGGTTTCGATAAAGCTCTTTATGAGTTCAACGTGCTTTCGTTTGGCTTGTGCACAACCCCATACGTTTTTACGAAGCTCCATAAGCCTGTGATGGCATTATTAAGAAGTTTAGGCTATTTGTCAACAATTTATTTGGATGACGTATGCTGCATTGGAAAAACTTATAAGGAATGTCCAGAGAATGTTTAAATGACCAAATTAATTTAAGTCTTTGGGATTTGTTATTAACAATGAATAAGTTCATTGACACCGAAAACCAGCTGTAAATATCTAGGTTTTATTATTAACACAGAGTTATTTCATATAAGTTTAACTTCTGGAAAAAAAGACACACAATCATCATAAACGAGATTAATAACTTTATGACCCTTAAACGTTGTATCATTAGATGTCTTGCTCGCCTTGTGGGTCCACTTGTATTGGCTTGCCCAGCTATACAATACGGCCGGTTATATACAAAACAAGTAGAGAGGTATAACCTAGCATTATAAAGTCTGGTAATAATTATGAAAGTTACATGAACATATTTCCACATATACAGCAAGATTTATTTTGGTGGTTAAAAGCCGTTAAAAACAACGTTAACCCTATTCGTGACGAGAATTATTTAGTTGAAATATTTTCCGATGTGAGCAAAACAGGGTGGGGGGTGGAATGCGGCAATGAGACTGCAAAAGGGCAGTGGGATAAATGCAGAAAAAGATTTGCATATAAACTTATTGTAACTAATGGCAGCCTTTTTTGGACTACCCCTGAACCGTTTAGTCTACATTTGACAGATTCTACTTTTGACATCATAGTCTACATATGACAGATTCTACATTTGACAGATTCTACATTTGAGAGATTCTACATAAGACAGATTCTACATTTGACAGATTCTATATTTGAGAGATTTTGAAAAAAGTGAGACAAGGAAGGGACAATATGGAATGAAGATTAACACTGTTATAATCCAAATATTTATTGATGAGTAAAATTTGGTTTTATAACTAGTGTTAAATGTTTGTATTTATAGTATAACTAATACTTACTGAAACAGTCACAATGACCAAATTAACGTCAAAATTATTTTGTTTGTTAACGTATTGTTAACTTAATTACGTGTACACAATCACAACGGAAAAGCTATTAATTAACAGGCAACAATCATTTTTATCGCAACAAATATTATGAGTCTTATTTTCTAACATAGGTCACATTAAAAAAAATACAAAAATTATACTTAATAGTAAGAAAATAAAGATTGACTTGACGGCACGGTTGGTGCAGTGGTTGAGCGTTCGGCTGCTGCGCTGCGTGTCGCGGGTTCGATCCCCGCACGGAACGAATATTTGTATGACCTGCAGATAGTTGTTCCGGGTCTGGGTGTCTTGTGTATGTAAAATTACAGCAGCAGTTGTAAATAAATTATTTTCTTAAAAAAATCGTCGACCGATATTTCACCGTTTCGAAGTTTCTTTACAATTTTGCTGTATTTTTTGTCAAAATTAATGTCGCGGTGCCGGCGACGATTTTTACGCACAGATTGGAAAAGGCTATTACGGAGTTTAATATTGCAGTGGTGAGCTTCTTTACGTAACTTTTGGATAAAATTGAACAGGCTTGGTTGCTTTGGGATCAAGACGTTAATTCTGTGATGCCATCCTTCTAATGCATTGTTTGTTCGATGACGTTGGTTAGCACAACTTAAAATTGAAGGACTCAAACGGGACCATTGCCTCTTGTAATAATTGCTGAATTCTTGCATTTTATCGGTATGAACTGATTCCATTTTGTCTAAAATCAATTGACGCCCCTCTGGAATGTACTGGGCTGGTAGTAAAGGTAGGATGGCTGCCATTCTTACGATTCGTCTTTCTTCACTAGTCCTATTTACTTTTATTTCTTTAGCTTTCTTCCACACAGCTCTTTGGTAGTGGTAGTAGCATCCACTTACATTTGATTCCGGAAAAACTGATCTTACAGCATTCATAATGCCTACTTCGTAGTCGCATTTGAAATACCGGATATTAAAATTCAAATTTTTAATTATTTCAAATAGTCGAATGTATGTAGCTTGGGATTTATTTGGCAGTAACGCGTATAACACGGGGACTATATTTGTTGAGTTAGTATCTGAATTTAGATCTATGTGAAGAGTAAAAAGTTGATAAAATGGCTTGGGAACACTTTTAAATGTACCATCACCGAAGCACAACTTCGCTCTGCTCAAAAATTTTTTAGATAATTTAGTCATAAAAACCAATATTTTCTCTTCTGTACCTTCTTCAGCAACTAGAAAATTCTCACCTCTCGGGCTTTGGGAATTACTACATCTTCAAGTTTAGTAAACGATAATCGTTCTGCGCCCAAATACCGTTTTCTGGCATTATAAAAGCTATCTTTTTTGTCGTGAAAGGTGGGGACTCTGCTCGGTCCAGCCATTGCAGCGTCGGTACTGTCAAAAATATGTTCAAAAATCATTTTTATCGGACCCAAGTTTTTACACACTTCCCTCTTTACCTCGTTAGTTTTTATAAATAACTCGTTTCCGAGATGATCAGCCTGACATGTATGTCGAGATTTACGAAGAATATTCGTTAAATTAACATCCACTGTTATAGATGCACTGCACTCATTTCTCTTAACACAACACCAACACGTACTTTGGTCTTTATTCACTCGTTTGATTTTGTTAAAACGGTATCCTTCGTATAAGATTGTGTTAAAACCTTTTTTGTTTTTTTCAACAACAAATTCCTTTTCTTCCATCATATTGTGGAAGCTAGTCCACTAAATAAAAATCTTTTTAGCAAGGCGAATTTTTCTGTAATAAAAATCTGAATATCAAATTTACAAGTGTCAAGTCAAGTAGAAGAAATTTTCATCATAGATTCAGTTATAAAAGAGGTTGACAATGTACTTACAATAAAAACTAAAGGCTGCACCGCTACAATATTATGAAATAACATACAGAAAGGTAACAAAACATATCAAACTAAGAACTATTAGGAAAACACCAAAACTGAACTAGATTAGCAGTCACAGAAAAAAGTCAAATAAAGTTACGATTTTTTTTAAAAGTACCCACTTTTTTCTCTGATTGTTCTAATAACAAGGCAAAGGAAACTTGACCTTTGGCTTCATAAAACAATACAACAAAACCAGAAAGCTAATCAATAACGTCCGCCAAATAATAATAAAATGTATAATTAAAATAATATTTTTGCATTAGAAATGAACACGGAACGATTTAGCGGATGTTATTGATTAGCTATCTGGGTTTGTTTTTCTATGAGTAGTGAATTCTTTATTAATTACCAACACAAATAATTGTTTCCAGTTATTGTTTATACGTATTTTATGTTAACAAAAAATAATTTTGACGTTAATTTGGTCATTGTGACTGTTTCAATAAATATTAGTTATACTATAAATACAAACATTTAACACTAGTTATGAAACCAAATTTTACTCATCAATAAATATTTGGATTATAACAGTGTTAATCTTCATTCCATATTGTCCCTTCCTCGTCTCACTTTTTTCAAAATCTCTCAAATATAGAATCTGTCAAATGTAGAATCTGTCTTATGTAGAATCTGTCAAATGTAGAATCTGTCATATGTAGACTATGATGTCAAAAGTAGAATCTGTCAAATGTAGACTAAACGCCCTGAACGGCCACGGGCATACCAGTATGCCGATCCAGATTACGCGGCTTAAACATCTATTATTAAATAACTAAAGATCTTATATCCTGTGGCATGGTGCACATGCATTCTTAGATAGTTATTACATAGTGTTAGAAAAAAACGCAACACAAAACGCAACGCAAACGCAGAAACGCAATTTTAAAAAGCCGTTATGTTGTTTTGATTTCGTAATTTGAAGTTTTGAGTGTGAATAATAGGAAAATATGATATCGGACTCTACAACTCCAACACAACAACTCTATTACTTGTCTATTCATAGTGCAACATGCAAAATTTCATGTAAATTGATACAGTGGTTTTAACAACTACCCACACACACACACACACACACACACACACACTATTCCCGACAAATCGTTGATAACAGAATTTGAATAAAATTCAACTCTTGAATTACAAGTATTGTTTACATGTTATTCTAAGCTCTGTTTATTCAACAACACAAAAAAGTTTACTTTAAGTGCCTCGCTCCAATAGAAACCTCAGCAAGTTGTTTTTTATGAGCCCGGTCGTAAATATGTCAAACTGCGATAAGAGGCGCAGCCGTCAAACAGTTTCAAAATTGCCAGATTCTTTTGCGTATTGATAATACGAGTACCACAGCTATATCCTATATTAATCGTATGGGCGGCATTAGGTTTCCGCATCTAAACAAAATTACCAAAGAACTCTGGCAGTGGTGCAAGGAGAGAAATATTTACGTTTTCGCCTCTTATATTAGTTCAGAAAATAATAAAATAGCAGACGCAGAATCTAGGGCCACACACCCTGACATAGAATGGGAACTGAGTAACCATGCCTTCAGTAAAAGTCGTCCACACGTCCAGTACACCTACTATTGATCTATTTGCATCCAAAATCAATAAAAAATGTGATTTATATGTGTCATGGAAAAAAGATCCTGACGCTTATGCAATAAATGCCTTTACACTGAACTGGACCAATCTAAATTTTTATGCATTTCCACCATTTTCTATCATATTAAAGACTATCAGGAAAATAATTACGGATGAGGCTGAAGGCATTGTGATTGTGCCATACTGGCCCACTCATGGTTCCCGTTGTTTGAAAGGTTGTTAGTATCTAAAATTATCTTATTTTAACCAAGTGACCAAGCTCTTTTGTCATGTTCCCACATACCACCACCACGGCTTACCCTGGCTGCAGGCAGATTGTCAGGACGGCACTACTAAAAAGATGCGTCCCTCCTTCTTCTATTGATGTTATGTTAGCCTCGCTTTCCAACAATACTATGAAACAGTATGATACTGGTTTAAAAAAGTGGTTCCATTTTTGTCAGTCACATAGCGTTGATTTATATGAAGCTTCTGTGCCTAATATTCTATATTTTGTTACAAGGCTTTTTAATGACGGAGCCCAATATGGGACTTTGAACAGTCGATCGATCAGCTTTGTCACTAATAATTGGATCAAAAATTGGATCTGATGACAGAATTGTTCGTTTATTAAGGGTTTCTATAAAATTAAGACTACCATTTCCTAAGTACAATGAAACCTGGGATCCATCTATTGTACTAAATTACTTGTCTAATTTGTATCCTAACGATGAGTTAGACTTAGATTGTCTAACCAAAAAAACTGTAACATTAATCGCATTAGTCACAGCCGGTTCAGACAATTTCAAAAATTAATATTAAAAACATTTGTGTTAATTCAAACTATATTACTGTTAAGATTCCAGACTTGATTAAGACTTCGTGTATTGGTTCAACACAACCCTGTCTTCATCTACCGTTTTTTAATAAAAGGCCAGAAATTTGCCCAGCAAACGCACTTAGATCTTATATATCAAAGACTCAGTCAATTAGAGGTGAAAAAGAACATCTGTTCATAAGCTTTAAAAGCCCTATAAAGCTGTAATCGTCTGACACGCCCTTCCGCTCCACCCAAGAAGAAGAAGTCATAAGATGATTTCCCACCCCCCAAAAAAAAAAAAAATCCCAATTACACGAATGCTCTGTCCGAAGAGATCAAGACTCTCGCAGTCCCGTACGCTCATAATCAAATAAGATCTATGAGCCCCTAATGCGTTTTAAATGTATGATAACTGTGGATCCCGTTCCCGTTACTTTAAACTCGACGGAGCAAGTGATTCAAAAGAGATTGCGAATATCTTTATGAATCACTTCAGTGTAAAGTCGCCGCTGAGGCCGCCGTCATGGGTGCTCGATGTTGGGTTTGGAATGGAACTTGAAACAAGGTTTAGCGCCAAAGGTATTGAAAAAACAATATCATCAATGTCTAGAGGAAAGTCACCCGGCCATGATGGCCTCAGCATTGAGCACCTGCGATACGCGGGTTCCTATCTGCCCAGGACATTGTCCATGTTGTTCGCATTGTGCATGAGTCATGCATATCTGCCGGTCGAGATGTTGGGAACGCTGGTAGTACCTGTAGTTAAAAATAAAACTGGCGATATAGCCGATAAAAATAACTATAGGCCTATATCATTGGCGACAATTATCTCGAAGATATTTGACGGTCTGCTTAACACGCAATTAAATAAATATATAAGACCACATGACAACCAATTCGGTTTTAGGCCCGGATTGTCTACGGATAGTGCTATTTTGTGTCTTAAGCAGACTGTCAAATATTATACGGATCGGAAAACGTCCGTATACGCTGTTTTTCTCGACCTCTCGAAGGCTTTTGACCTGGTTTCATATGAAATACTTTGGAAAAAGTTAGATGATGCTAAACTACCAAGAGAACTTATTAATATCATCAAGTTCTGGTATGGAAACCAGGTCAATAGTGTCAGATGGGCAGGGGTCAGATCTGACGCGTATGGGTTGGAGTGCGGAGTGAGACAAGGAGGGTTGACGTCGCCATTGCTCTTCAACCTGTATGTCAATGAGCTGATTGAGGAGCTCAGCAGCACCAGGGTAGGTTGCTATATAGATGGAGTGTGCTTAAATAATATAAGCTATGCGGACGACATGGTGCTGCTGAGTGCGTCGCCCTGTGGCCTCAGCAAGCTGTTGCGGATTTGCGAAAGATATGCATTACAACATGGACTTGTGTACAATGTGAAAAAGAGTGAAGTTATGGTCTTTGAGGCCGGCGGCAGTGGTGTACCTATTGAGATGCCGACCATTAAACTGAACGATGTTTATCTACAGAGAGTAAAGCAATTTAAGTATCTAGGGCACAATCTGACTGCCGACCTCAGGGATGATAATGACATTGAACGGGAGCGAAGGGCGCTGTCTGTACGTGCTAACATGATAGCTCGCAGGTTTGCACGCTGTTCGAGTGAAGTCAAAATCGCATTATTCCGTGCATATTGTACTTCATTCTACGCGTGTAGCCTGTGGGCTCATTTTACACTAAAGGCATACAGCGCCCTCCGAGTCCAATATAATAATGCGTTTAGGGTGCTGATGGGGTTGCCGCGTTACTGTAATGCTTCAGGGATGTTTGCTGAAGCCCGCGTAGATTGCTTTTATATAGTAATGCGTAAGAGATGCGCATCCCTGGTACGCAGGGTGCGGGGTGGCACCAACAGCATCCTAAAAATGATCTCTGGCCGACTGGATTGCGCGATCGTTAACCGGTGCTGCAAGATTTCTGCTGGACTTGCAGCATAGTAACGATGTGCCATATTTGTGTTAGGTAAATTACATTGATTGTATATAATTTAGTTTACTAACATAGATATAAGTCAAAATGTTACTAATACTATGAGTTGTGTTGCTCGAATAAATAATTTATTTATTATTATTAAACTAAATGAGTTACCGAGAGAGGGCGCCACCATTTGTTATTTTTTGCTAATCTTTTTGATTTCAAATTTAGTGGTTGGATAGTAGCACCTACGCGTTACTAAATAGTTTTCTTGATCTCTTCGGACAGAGCATTCGTGTAATTGGGATAGAACTTCACTTCAGGTAAGTTCGTTTAATCATCAATAATATCTTGTTTTCACAAATTTTGTTTGGCATTAGCTTAGATTTTGGCATAAAGACTTTCTGTAGCGTCCATAGCTTATTCGGTACAGGTGGGCCTCAATCTATGTTAGAATCGAGGGCCCACCTTAACAGTAATAACTTAAGGGTTTACTACCGGCCAAGTGGCGCCCTCATCGAATATAAAATCGTAGCACAGCATAGAAAATAAATATTAAAGAATCCAACGTCACGTTTTTTACAAAGAGGATAAAGTATTTTTACGTTGTTAAAACAGGTCTCAAAATGTTTCGTATCCAAAGTAGTAGGCAAAAGTACCATAAACGGCCGTTTTTGACACGTTACGCTTACTATGCTTGGTCGGTAGTAGGGCCTTAACAGTCCAAAGTAAATCCGATTCCAACTTCCATATTTCTGGGAATGTTTACTAAATCCTAAGCACATTTTCTTAGAGTTTAAACAAAGCGGGGCCTCACCATACGCACATCTCTATTGGTCTTGCGGTCTCGTGCGGTGCGGTTTTTTTAAAATTATCATTTAAGTATTGTTTTTTTTATTTTCTTGTTTGAAATTTATTTTCAGTAATTTTCTATGGATTTTCTTCAATGTAAATTTATTGTTTTTTTCTTTATAGTAAAAAAAAAACAACGGTGGCGAGCAATCCGTCAGCAGATGAACCATTGAAAAAACTTTTCATGAGTAAGTTTATACAAATGTTGTTACAGAATATTGTAGGAACTAGTAATGTTTTGGTGGTCATAATATTGAACTCATCATTATGAACAACTTTTACTTTTTTTTACTTTTGCTTTTTCTGGGTAGCTCAGCGTCCGATCAGCACCATGCCCGAGAGTCGACGGCGCCACGCGCTCCTCAAAGAGATGTCAGTCACCACTGATGGGGCGCATCATGGCCGATGCCTGCATGCCAAGGGGTAGCGGATAAATTCGAAACCGTTTTTGAGTTACCGCTCCCCTGGGCACTCGGGCAAGGAAGGAACAGGGGTGGGTTTTAGTCAGTCAGGTTTTAGTCTGACACGCCCTCCCGGTAGAAGTCATACGATGATTTTCCACCCCAAAAAAAAGTTGCAAAATGACAAACTCAAAACGGCCACAATATTATAAAATTGAATAAATTGAAATTGGCTATGAGTCTCAAAAAGGTAAAATTCTAAAAATACCATATTTTCAAAATGCCAAATTTTCTAAATGCCAAATGGAAATTACTCAAAATTAAATAATTAAGAGTAGTTGAATTTTCTCAAAAAAATCATAATATAAAAATAATTATGTATTTCAATTGAAAAACTTTTGTTTCAATTTTAGACTACAAAATAATTAATTTAAATTTAAAAAATTTTAATGGTTTTTAATTGAACATCAAGTCTGAACGACTAGTCATATTTCTTTGAAAAAAATATTATTATGTTACTCTAAACAATTTCCGTCGTAATTTGATCTAAGAATATTTGAAATTATATTTATATAATAGTGTAATTAATTTGTGGTTTACATTCATTTACCTTCATAAGCTCCATAAAATGTTGTCTCAGGTTTATCTTCAACTAACTGTTTTATTGTTTTTGCTATAATGATTTGGTAGCAACAGCACGAACCGAAGAGGTCGAGACATATGAGGGTATCTATGCTGTACCTAAAAATGAAGAAAAATGATGACAAAACATTCCATGAACACAGAACAATATCATGATCTACAAGGGTTACTGGTAATTGGGTACATTTCAATAATGCGCAGACTATACTTTGTATAACGACGCGATCGGGTTTGCCGTAGTGATGAACGTGATGGTCGCGTATTTACGTGAGGAACGCGTATTCACGCGATGATCACTAGAGGATTATATCTAAGTGTCCTCATGACGAAAAAACCAGTCAACAGCGAGTCGATCTCGCGCGCGAGTGGTCCCGAACAAATCATATTTTTACCAAATAATTTATTTTACGGACGCACATGTAGCGGACGGGTTGGTTGCTTCCGCAACCAACCCGTCCGCTACTGCTAAATGTGCTTATAGGCTTCTTTTTCAGTTCAGCCTCAAAGTTCGACATCCTGATTTGGAATAGTGTCATCATATCTGACAATGAGACCTTCAGAGCTTCCAAGAGTGCTTCTGTGTGTGTCTTCTTGTGTTTAGGACTATAAGATTTTGGAGTGGGTACTTTATGTTAGCATGTGAATGCATACATTATTATTAACTTTATACTGTTATTTAATTTTAAATAAAAATTTAAATGGGTGCTACTATTTTATTTTACACCATATATTGCAGCTCCCACAGGGCGAAAAAACTTAAATGCACAAGATGAAAGTTCATTTCAATTATGATCTAATGTATGAGCTTGTTTTTTTTATTATACTTCCGATTTCTATACTACAAACCGACGAAAGTTTTGTGAATTTTTGCTATAAGAGGTTTTTCTAAACCTCACAGTTGCGAATCGTTTCGGGGTCATACTCATAAGTGTGCATTTTAAAGTTAAAGAAAACTAAACTGATAGGTAACGATACTGAAAATCTCCGTCACATAACTGATGTCCATGAATTGGGTACATAAAACTCGTTATTATATTTGGCTTATCAGTCTTATTTAGATTAATTTTAAAAAAAAACTTCTACCCTCGTATTTATTTTTCTTCTTTAGTAGGTAGCAATCATAGTATTCTCTACACTTCTGTCTTGTTTTGTCTTCTGTATCTTTTTTGTGTTTCGGCAGTTGACACAGGAGCCATGGTGTTTTACTAAAAGGAATACAGGGTGTAACGGAAAGGTGTGGTCATATTTTAAGAACCGGTTCTGCCCAAGGAAATTAACAACGTTCTCTAGAAAAAAATCACAAAAAAAAATACTATCGAGCGTGGAAGTGTTAGCACATTATCAGCCTAGTAAGCCTCTAATTTTGACTTGTGATGCGAGTGGCCGCGGTATAGGACGGGTACTTACAGAGCTAAGTGAGCAAGGAGAGCGCCCGATAGCCTTTAGTACGAGAGCCCACGACCAAAACCATGTTCAATCGTTTTACGGCCAAAACCGTATAAAACCGCTAGACTTGATGAATCTGAACCCGACTAGGCGGGCAGTACCGGCCAAATTGTCTCACGTTTTATGGGGCCCGTTTTTGCTATGTCAAAAAAAATAGTTTTATCACAATATGTCAGATATTAAAAATGTACATAGGTGTCGGCATTTTATTAGGAATAAGTTTGTTTTCAGAAATTTTGCGCGTCACATGTGGCCTAAGCGCATTTTCAAAAATGTCAAATAATTTAACCGACCAGCCATAGCAGCCTGGTTCAATTTTTTTTACAAATCTTTTGTATTGCTGCCTAGATTATCAAAAAATATTTTCAGACATTTTAATTGCACCTAGACCTCCACAAACGAAAAGAACGTTTCGGGATCGCCCGGCAAACGCGCGGTTACGCTTTTGTCCCTCGCTTCTCTGTTCGCGAAAGCGTCGGCAGGTTGTTTTGACCAGCAAATGTATTCGCTAACTCAGTTGACATCAAATTGATAGGCACTATGCAGTATTTTGCTGCATTGCTCGGTGGACATTGATTAAATAGACACTACGTAGTACAGTTTTGTATTCCTATACGTCAAAGCAGCAATGTACTGCTTAACTGAGTTAGCGATTACACCTGCAGTGTTGCCAATTGCTACCTTTAGTTACTGATTAGATATTTTGCAAAAAGTTGCTAGAAGTAGCTAAATGCTGTTTAGTTGGTAGGCTACAATAAAAATTGACAAATAATTATAATCGTGTTTTTTTTTTATTGTCAGATTATAATCGTGTTAAACAAACAGAATAGGGAATTGCCAGGCGTTCAGTGTGTTTCAACAAATATTTTATAATATGCCGTAATGTTGGCTCTTTTGTAGGGCGAACACGAATACACTACTCTTAGAGGATTTGTCAGCTGACAAGGCAGGGATATCACGTGATCGTGGTGACGCAGCCGGTGGAGAGGGCAACACTTCGTGAGAGGGGCGCTCGAGTGCCTCGGGCACCTTTGCTCGGGAGCTCGGGTGCGACGGACGGTTCTTAGGACTTAGTGTTGAATTATTTTTTGTGTGTAACGGTTTTTCGTTATAGTGATTTGTTTCTTTGTTTTGTTATTTTAAAATAAATACTTCTAGGTAGTTTTGCGTTTCTTTTTAAAAAACTAATTGAGCTTCTGGCCCTTAAGATCAGAAGTGGGATAACCACGCGTTCTAAGCCGTTTTTGCCATCTAAATACCTAAGTGCTTGGTTATTTTATTCTGTCAAAGTGAACGTTAAAGTGAAGTGTTGTACTTGTAAAGTGCAGACTTCTCAACCGTATATAAGTTTTGTTTCCTTATAAAATGTTGAGTGTGTCTCTGTTCAGAAGACGTAAGGACTCGTTGGAGCGATAATTTGCTAGTCGCAGTTGTTACGAATTGCGCCGCGATAGTTTTAATTACACGCCACTTTTTATCACGCACTACCCTCAAAATAGATTGATAGACCATAGCGACAGATTTTATAAGCATCAGTGTGTTGCGTAGAACCCGTGGCAGTTCTCGTTCTTGTAGATCAGTGTTTTTCAAAGTGTAGGTCGCGACTCGCGACCCCAGGGGGTTCCAAAGTTTTGCTTGACCTCACGGTCGCAAGCCAAGTAAAAATAAAAAGCGAGGATTGCTAGTCTTGCACTAGAAGAAGGCCTATGCCTGTTCATTTTTCAATATTTTTAAAATCTTTGTTCTATTTTTGTCACGCAAATAGTGTGATCTGAAACATAATATTCGACTTAGATGTTTAGGTTTAAAAATAGATCACAAGAGTGACGAACCCCTGATTGCAAACAATGTTCAAGTTTCAAAGCGGCTACACTTTTTAAGTTGAAAACTACCTACCTGTAGAAGTTTTAACTCTGGCGGGTTTGACATTCCTTTTTCGGGAAGGTAAGTCAGTAGTTACCAGGGGCGACTGATTGTACATGGTCAGGTACGGCCGAGCCCAGGGAAAGTGAATACTCTCGTTCGATCACCGGAACCTACTAACGTTACCGGTCCTGTAGTTTCTGGGGCTTGCAAGCTATTTTCCCTGTTAAATTGCGGCCATGCCTCTTAAGACAGCGAGCATATCAAGGCTGCTGAGGAAGGGTAAACCTATTTTGTGTGGCACTGAGCAGTATGCTCGACTAACGAACCGGTTTCAGCAATATTTGTTATCAGTGTCCCATGGAACTTCATACATATGCCAGTGCTATTTGAGTTGTGTGATTTGGGTGACTTCAGCCGCACTGATCAACTTTCAAGGTTAAGCAACCCTTGAAGGGGTTGGCCCATGGATGGGTGACTGATTCATTACATACCGAGACTCCTCCGTGCCTCGGATTGGACCTGTTTCAGGATTATGCAGACCAGATGTGCAGTCGCTCCGTGTGTGCTGCACATGGTGTGTGCCGCGAGACGCGCATGGTGTGCGCTCCGTGGTGCGTGCTGACGTGCTTTATGGTGCACATGGAATGCGCTATGTCATGCGCGGTGTCGCGCGTCGTGGTGCGCTGTGGTGCGCTTCATGGTGCGCAAGGTGCCTGCAATGCCTATGGCGTGCAATGCAATGCCTATGGCTTGCACTTCGTGGTGCGCGGTGATGCGCTGCGTAAAGCGCTATGGTGTGCGCTGCGTGAAGCGCTATGGTGTGCGCTGCGTGAAGCGCTATGGTGTGCGCTGCGTGAAGCGCTATGCTGTGTGCTGTGTGATGCGCATGGCGTGCACCACGTGATGCGCATGGTGTGCGCTCCGTGGTGCGCGCTGGCCACTTCATGGTGCGCTGAGTGTGCGCTCCGTGGTGCGCAATGAAGCGCTGGGAGTGCGCTCCGTGGTGCGCAGTGAGGCGCTTCATGGTGCGCATGGAATGCACTATATGGTGTGCTGTGCTGCGCTGCGTGGTGCGCCTTCTCTTCTTGGTGTGTCTTCATGACGCATTGCTCAGTACCGCGGGCATATGAGAGACATGCGGACTCTATGCCTCTGTCTTTATGACGTGGTTGGTAAGTGACGACAAGCAAACGTGGAGCCTCTGTCGTGGTTACGTTGATGAGCATGCTAACGTTTGGGCCTCTGCTCTGTTTTGCGGTCATGGTGGAGACATGCAGAACTTTTGGGCCTCTGTCTCAATGATGCAATGTGTCACAAATTCATAGTAAGCATAACCTTTGGGCCTCTACTATCTATTCGTGAAAACGACAAGCGAACGTTTGGGCCTCTGTCGATAACAATGTATTGCGAGTGATGGAAATCAGGATTCTATCATTAGCTATGCACTGAATATCTTGGGTTTGAAGCTGTTTCAAGTTTAAAAATCACTATTGATGGTCCTTGTTGCTGGCGCTTGAGTGCACGCTTGCGCCTGGAACACTGGACAAATTCGTGAATCCTTACCTAAGAAACTACTTCAGGCTGAATAAGCTTCAAACCATAGTGGTCATGTTATTTAATTACTCATGTATTTTTATTCTATTTTTTTATTCTCTTATGTATTTCCAGATAATGATGGAGGTCAAAATAATGATGATGGCCAGGTTGTAAGAGGTGGATCTGATGGGAATGAAGTTGCGGTCGAGAACGTCATGCTATCAGGAATGGCCGTGTTAGATATTCCCCCTTCCAACCTACCCGGAACGAGTGGAAGTGTATGAAAAGGCATGGCGCGCTGTCAACGGGCTCTCATTCTAACCGAGAAGCGCTCCTTACGCTGAGGAGACAGAGGGCATCTGAGTTGCTTGCTGAAAATCAGCAGTGACAAGACGCGTACGTGAATGAGCGTCGTCGACAGCCGCGTACATTTGCTGTCGGCAGTTTTGTGTTTGTTAGTAAGGGATCCCAAAGCACTGGGAAGTTGGACTCTGGGATGCGCGGCCCCTATAAGGTCGTGCAAGCGCTACCACATCACCGATACGAGCTCGAGCTATCGGCTGGCTCGTACGGAAAGAAGACTCAGACCGCCGCAGAACACATGGTTCAATGGCGTGGTGAGAGGACCCCGGATGCGTGTGCAGCGTTTTTCGGTAATAGTGAGTCATTTAATAGGCAGCCTTTTTTAATAGGCAGCCAGAGTTTTTTAATAGGCAGCCCCGACATTGTGGCAGCGTTATTACTCATTGCCCCGACATTGTGGCATTTGTGTTTATTATAGCCCCGACATTGTGGCTGTTTGCCCCGACATTGTGGTAATTTTATTTCCTAGAGCCCCGACATTGTGGCCAGCTGGAACCTCGATAGTGGTTGCCTGACGATGTTGTGGTTGTTTCGGTAATGATTGAGGTCCGAAACTCTTTCATTGGCGAATACAATCTACAAACTGCTGCCTATTTTAGTGCAATTAATTGTAATTTCATTACAATGGGCAGTTGAAAGTTCAAATTTTTAGAACATTTCATGCAAGACTTGTCTTTAATATGTTTTAGAAGACGAGTCTACCAATGAGGACCAAAGTGGTGAAGACCAGGTGCAGAAGAACCTATCTTTGGAGGATGGAAACCAAGCTGACGAGGTCGTTCAGCTGTCAGGAACGGCCGTCTTAGAGGATTTGTCAGCTGACAAGGCAGGGATATCACGTGATCGTGGTGACGCAGCCGGTGGAGAGGGCAACACTTCGTGAGAGGGGCGCTCGAGTGCCTCGGGCACTTTTGCTCGGGAGCTCGGGTGCGACGGACGGTTCTTACTTAGTGTTGAATTATTTTTTGTGTGTAACGGTTTTTCGTTATAGTGATTTGTTTCTTTGTTTTGTTATTTTAAAATAAATACTTCTAGGTAGTTTTGCGTTTCTTTTTAAAAAACTAATTAAGCTTCTGGTCCTTAAGACTACTTTATAGGTCCGTTGTAAAAGTTTATCAGTTGAGCCAATATTAGGTCCTGTTTATGGAGACGCGGGGGCGTCGCGCGTTGGATGTGGCGTGGCGTTTCACTTGCTCTCATAAAACGCCCTAAGTTTGAATTTAGTGCGGACCACGTTAATTTTTGCCAAAAAAAGAATTTTTCAAACGTTTCTTTTGAACAATTTATTAAAAAAGTCCTTCAATTTCAGTTCGATGGTTTCGGATAAGCTCTTTATTAATCATTATCTAAGAATGAGAGTTGCAACTTATTCATTTGCTTGATAGACGTAAATACGCCACAATACGGTTTTTAATGACTTCTGACTAAAGAAAAGTTGTCTGATTAGTAAGGCGCTGCACTAAATTTGTCTGATATAATTTTTTTCTACATCTAGGCAACGTTTTTCATAATTTCCAACAGTTTTCAGACAGAATGCTATGATACATATCAGCAAAATTTTTTAATACGTTCAAAATGGTTTCAACGCCTAAGATGTTCACATTTTTGTCGGAAAAAAAAAATTATTCTTATCAACTGACCAATGTTAACTTGAAAACAAGATTTTCAGACGGTTTGCTATGGTTTTTTTTTTGTCTTATTTTTAATTTTCTCGAAATTAAAAATGTTTTTTTTTGTCTCCTGGGTACGTGTGACGCTACTGGTATCTGAAAATTGTGGTTTTCGTTTCCAGAATCTATCGTTCAACTACATTCTGAAAAATCAGACATAACACATATTTGAAAATGCGGTCAGGTCAGGTGTGACGCGGAAAATTTCTGAAATTATTTTGGAATCGGAATAACCACATCTATCGATTTTGTACGGATTTGCTCGTAAAACGATGATGCAAAAATTTTGGTCATGGGCTCTCGTACTACTATGCATCACGCACTCTCACAGTAGCAGAAAAGAAACTATTCACAAATACACCGGGAAGCTTTGGCTATTATTTTTTGTGTGAATAAATTTCATCAAACCTCGTCGAAATTTTACCGTACATATGGACCATAAGCCGCTGGTGTCTATTTTTGGCCCTAATACAGATACCTAACTAGGGTGGCAAGCCGAATGCAAAGGTGGGCCATCATTATCTGCCTTCTCATACAATATTGAATATGTGCGAACGTATCAAAACAGGGCTGATGGTTTTCCTAGGTTGCCAATTGTATCAGATAGACAGGTAAGTATGATGGTACCACCGGAACAAACGCATTTACATTTCGTGCAGCAATCATTATTATTGGATTATAACGTTATTAAACATCAGACTACACGAGATGGGGAACTATCGAGGGTACTGAGGTACAATTATTGTGAAATCACTAATTTGAAGCCTTATTTCAATAAGCAAAGCGAATTTTATGGGATGCATAATGTGGGGTCATAGGTTAGTGGTGCCAGAAGCATGCCGTAATAGAGTTTTGTTGATGCTTCACGAACCACATATGGGAATTGTGAAGTCCAAGGACGAGGCGGTGGAGCGCATGTGCCGGGGGTGCGAGGTATGTGCAGCGCAGGCTGACGCGCCTCCTAGGCATGCTCCGCGGATGTGGCTCTGGCCAAACAATACATGAACTCGACTACACGTTGATTATTTGGGACCAATATCCGGTAGGACGAACCTATCTTGTGGTAGTGTATGCTACTTTTAACGGTTTGGCTGAAAATGCGGCTAGAAACTTAAAAAAGGTGATTAAAAAGGCTATTCAGGAAAAGCGGAACATTGGCAGAGCGCTGTGTTCGTTTTTAATTCATTATAAAAATGTAGAGCATGCCTACAACTGGTGAAAGCCCAGCAAATATTATGTGACGTGTAGACGGATACGTACACGATTGGATGCGATAAAACTGAATAAGGAAAATAACGTGCATAGAACACAGCGACGTCAGGCAGAATATGTGGAAGGGGTGAATAGGAGTTTTATGAAAGATGATGAAGTATGGTACCGGCAATACGTAAAGGAAGAAAAGTGGATGCCTGGTAGGATAGTTGAATGCCTCAGTTCCAGCAATTACCGAGTTAAGGGTTCTGACGGAAAGATTGTGCATAGACACATTGATCAATTAAGAAAAATAACCGGAGGCAGGAGATCGCGTTTAGTTAGTAACGGACCGACGATTGCGGAACAATCTGACACAGATTCTCAGGGGGCAGCCGTTGCGATCTGTTCCCTTCGCGAGGGGAACATACTCCCCCACCTATGGGTCCGCCTCCTGCGGTGCCTGACGCGGACCAACCCGACGATGCTCCCGAGGTGACCGAGGTAGAGCTGAGAGCGGCGGTGCGTAGGCTGAATGCCAAAAGCACCGCCCCAGGACGCGATGGCTTTCATGGGAAAGTCTGGGGCCTTGCAAGAGGCTCTTGGGCCTCGACTGAGAGGGCTCCTAAGCGCATGCATGGAGAGGGGCCAGTTTCCGCTCCGTTGGAAGACGGGGAAGCTGGTCCTGATCAAGAAGCCGGGGCGCCCCGCGGACTCTCCGTCCGCTTACCGGCCCATTGTGCTGCTCGACGAGGTGGGCAAGCTCTTTGAAAGAGTAATTGCAGACCGCCTCGTCGGGCAGCTGATGCGGGTGGGGCCGGATCTGGCGGAGAGCCAGTACGGCTTCCGTAGGGGGCGCTCCACGGTGGACGCAATCAGTCGCGTACGAGCCCTCACGACGGGGTATGCAGTGGCCCGGGGTAGGGTCGTCTTGGCGGTGTCTCTGGATATCCTGCCTTCAACACCCTGCCCTGGAGTTGCATAGTGGAGGCACTCCGGTATCACCGAGTGCCGCCCTACCTACGTCGCGTAGTCGAGGCTTACTTGACGGACAGAGCCGTCATCTACCCCGGTCACCAGGGAGAATGGAACCGGTGAGAGATATCGTGCGGTGTTCCGCAGGGATCGGTCCTGGGGCCACCTCTGTGGAACATCGGGTACGACTGGGTGCTGCGCGCCGACCTCCCTAGCGGCGTCAGCGTAGTTTGCTACGCTGACGATACGCTGGTCCAAGCGCAGGGGAGGTACCAGGCGGCGGCCAACTTGATGTCACGCGGGGTTGCAACAGTCGTTGAGAGGATCCGGCAACTGGGACTCGAGGTGGCATTACACAAGTCCGAGGCCATGCATGGTCCTCGGAACGCCACCGTCGGGTTCCCAGATAACGGTAGGAGGGGTTCACATCGGCGTCGAGGGGACGATGAAGTACCTGGGACTCGTCCTCGACAGCCGGTGGAACTTCGTCGAGAATTTCCGACGTTTGGCTCCCAAATTGGAGCGGGCCAGTGCTGCTCTGAAGCGGCTCCTGCCCAATCTGGGGGGTCGAAATGCCTCCTGCCGGAGGCTCTACGCGGGGATCATGCGGTCCATGGCCCTTTACGGGGCACCGGTGTGGGCGTGTTCAATAAGACGGCGACCAGCTCGCTAGTTGAACGCGTCCCAAAGGGTGATGGCCATTCGGCTCATCCGCGGATACCGCACGGTCTCCTGTGAGGCGGCGAGCCTCCTTGCCGGACTGTCGCCATGGGATCTGGAGGCCAGGGTCCTCGCGCTGCTCTGGGAGTGGCGCGAGGAGGCCAAACGCCAGGGCGAATTTCTGCTGCCGCGACGCCTCGCGGCTCGGCGGACGGAGCTCCGGCAGGATCTCATGGCGACATGGAGACAGCGACAGTCGCAACCCAGCGCTGGGCACGCCACCATTACGGACACGGTGGAGCATACGGTGGAGGTCTACCCCGCTTAGGCGGAGGACCGCCGTGTCCCTGTGGATGCGATAGGTGGCGGCGACCTTTCGCGCGCTGCCCTGGTTCAGGCCATGGTACGGAGCGTGAGGGAATGGGAGGCAGTCTCCGCCTTCTGCGAAGCCAACCTAACTATAAGTCGTGATTGTGTTATTGGTTTGTGTTTCTTTTGATGATTCAATTTATTGCTATTCTATTCTTATGGGGAACTAATTTAGGGGGAAGGAATTGTAGTGTAGTTGCTTAATTAGTGAAGTTGTCGCTACAAATGGGCTAACAGTATTATTGTATATGTTTAAATTATTATTTAATTTCCCAAGGTCACTTTCCCAGAAAAAAAAAATCTGAGTCTGCTCTTTTTTTTTTGGTCCGCTCCTGGTAGAATCAGTTTTAAGAGACTTTTGATGTTCTGTGTAGGGACTCAAATTTGTAAGAGTTGGCAACACTCCCGACTTAGGATCCAGATTTAGGAGTCCAATTTAGGACAGTGTAGTCGCTAGCTTCCTACTTCTTCCTAGTTAGTTTGTTCCTAAATTGGGTCCCTTGAAATCGCAAAGTGTAAGTGAGCCTTTATTTAAAAAGGCCACATTCCGGAAAGCAACTGGTGTTGAAGTGATTTTTAGTGAATAGTGCCATATTTTGAAATGTGACCGTCTTTAATAAAGAAAACACGTGAGTACAATATTATTTAATAAGGAAACGTGCCATACTTTGGAATGCGATTCTTTTGATTTTTAACCGACTTCAAAAAAGAGGAGGTCACAATTCGTCGGTATGTTTTTTTTTTTGGATGTTTATTACGCGATATCTCTCTATATATCAATTATTTTGATATCTATCGATTTGATGATTCTTTTTTGGTTTGGTAGGTCATACTTCAGAGGTGGTCCCATATAAATTTTATCGAAATCAAATCAGCACATTCAAAAAAATCATCAAACAAAAAATATGTATACACCGATGACGTTTTGGTTTTCACCAAATGTTCAAATTCCATGTTATTGGGGTTATCTATTCGGGCATAAGTTTTACTTCTGGGGTACAACCACTAAAAAGTCTTTTTCAAATAATACTCGTACAACCGACTTCTAAAAATTACAAAATATCTTTATTTTCGGAATTCGGTGTCAAATAACGAAGAAACAAAATATAAACAAGAAAGTTATTTTGTAATTTTTAGAAGTCGGTTGTATTTTTTAACCGACTTTCGAAAAAGGAAGAGGTACTATTTCTCCGTAAGTTGTGGACCGATTATCAAAATTATTTTTTTATCCAAATGAATATACTCCCGAGGTGGTCCCATATAAATTTTATCGAAATTGCTTGTGGGCTTTTTGAGAAACTGGACAAAAACGAAAAATACGTGTACCTAGATGTTTTTGTTTTCTCCAATTACGAATATGTTTTCACACGTTCCATGTCATTGGAGTTTTTAGTGCTAGTGTATAAAAAAACAACCAACTTCCATAAAAGAATACACAGGCTGTAAGGAACAAGATACCGCAAACTTCGCGAAAAGGTTACACCTAATGTCAGTAACAAAATTATGATAGTCATTAATCCCGGTAATGATCGATTACAGAAATTGACATTTTCAAGCACGCAATGTATTGTGAACAATGCGATCTCAACGCTTTGCAATGAATGTAGGCGCGCGCGAGCGCATAGTACGTGGTGGCACGTAGTTACCTACCAGGTCTTATACAAACAGACACAGGTGGTCGCGCTGCTTCGCGCTTGTACCAAAATACACTTTCTACTTTGTGATAAAAATACTTTTACGTCGATGTTTCCGATCGATGTGACAAATAACTCGACTAAATAATCAGATACTTAATAGACATAAGCGCATACGTGCGTAAAACGTTTAAAACGACAAAAGCTGCGAATGCTGCACATCGAAATCTATAATGTTCCGTGGCACCTTTAACTGTTTATTCTATTGACGACAACATTGATATAACATACATTTTTAATCCCTCAAGAATACTGAAGATAAGGTTAGATAAAGATTAGGATAGATAATAATAGAGAAGCTTGTAAGTACCAACAACAACAACAACATACAATTAAACAACACAACACAACCAACACAACATACAACATTTAATTTGTTTTTCATCAGTATTTCAAATTGTATTTTGTGGTAGTAACATTGCTTTGGCGTTATGCTGTGAAGGTGTTATTTACGTAATTTTTAATAAATAAATAATAATAATAATAATAACATTGCGCTCCAGGAATGTAGGTATAAAGCGCCTGCTACACGGTCGCCAATCGCGTCCCTACAAAAGTGACCTTGGTTTTTGAATTTTGAAATTTCTTAGGTACAGCTCTGCCGCTCGCCAACCACGAACACCTCTGTCGGGGACGCGGTTGGCAACCGTGCACTTAACTAATGAACTAACTCACCATAAAGTTCGTTCATTTTTTACGAGGGAGGCGCCTACGGGCTTCATGTATGAGCATTTTCCTAGGCACTGAGGTGTTGTTTCAACAAGCAAAACAAAAAACACACATACACTAACAAACAGAAAATAACATGTTTTTGATAACTTTACGATAACAACCTAAATTCGCGACCAACTGCACATCCGTTTGCGATGTACGTAAACACGGAACTGACAAAAATTCGTCGTCGGCGAAATGCTAAAGAAATAAAATTTTATTTATTACCGTAGGTACGCTTTTGAATTTGCCGACATGCTCATAGACCGCATAAATCAATGAAATTGATAGACTGTACAATCGCATTAAGTTTTACCTACTACCTACTCACTCAGTAATTATTTTGATGTAGGTATACAAAATCTAGGAATGTGGTTTTTACGAAATGAGTAAGTAACGTTGTTTTATTGTATCACTTAACTTTGTTGGAAGCAAAAATGTATCAAGAATTATGTCGTTATCAGTAAACGGTAACACATTTTTTAAAAATCTTCTTCACTTGTTTCGATGCAGGTTTATAAAAATAACCTTCCCTCAAAATAAGTTCAAATAAAAGTAGTCAATGGGATATCAATTTTTGTTGACACTTAAAATGCCTAACGTGTCGCGTCTGTTAGATTCATAGGTCTGCATGAGCGTTTGCCGACAAAGGAACGTCGGCGGTCTTTGGCCGATGTTGCGTGCGTACCTACTGAGCCTGCGATGACTTCCGGTGAACTTCTGATAATTTTATTTACGTAGCGTTTTTTTGCAAAATAAAGCGAAGTAATTGTTTCTTAATTAAAAAAGTCATTGAGGTAGATAGGTATAACGATTTTACACAAATTAATGTAAAAAAAAACATTTTTTTTTCAAAAATTATGAAACAGTCAACGAAAAATTCCAACGCTAGGGGGTCCAGAATCATGTACTGAATCACTGGTACACGTATTTGTGTTTATGTAACTTGTATCCTGTATGTAGTCTGGATCGCTGCCTCAGTTTCTAACAACCGGTGTCACCCACCTGCTCCATAAGACAGGTAGTCCCGTGGAACCCAAGAATTATAGGCCGATTACATGTTTGTCAACGGTCTATAAACTTACATCCATCCTGAGAGCAAAAATTAATCTGCACATTGAGAATAATTCAATTATGTCTGCCTCTCAGAATGGATGTAGAAACGGGTCCCGCGGTACTAAGGAGCTACTCCTCATAGACATGGCCATAAGCCAGCAGGTTCGTCGATCCCACAAGGATTTGTCGACATGCTGGAAAGATTATAAGAAGGCCTACGACTCTGTTCCACATACATGGCTCATGAGGGTGTTGGAGTTGTAGAAAATAGATGCAACTCTCCGCACCTACCTTCATGTAAGGGGCAATGGAAGACAGTCTTTCGATATCCAGGATGTCGACCAATCCGTGGGTGATGAGCCTATATGGATTAAACGGGGAATATTTCAGGGCGACAGTTTGAGTCCACTTTGGTTCTGCTTAGCCCTGAATCCTCTAAGCACGTTGCTGGAGGATTCAGGTCTGGGCTGGGGTTAAGAAGAGGTGGTCAGGCCATATCTCACCTTCTTTACATGGATGATCTGAAACTCTTTGCCCCCAACAATTTGGGACTAATGGAGTTAAATTGAATATTAATATAATAATAATATATTAATTAATATAATAATATATAATTGAACTTCGTGAAAGCTGAAAAAGATAAACAAACAAAGTATCTTGATCTGGCTCGCGAGGTTGTCGACATGTGGGGGGTAGATACAGCAGTCATTGTGCCGATAGTCGTGACGGCCAATGGTTTAATAGCCAAGAGCCTCGACGAACACCTAAGGAGGCTCTCGTTAGGCGGCTGGATCAAGGGCCTGATACAGAAAACGGTACTCCTGGACACGGCGCGTATTGTTAGGAGATTCCTTTCTCAGGAGCCCTGACCACCGGTAGCTTGGACCCTATCCCGATGCCGGTGGGCTACTATTTTTTATATTTTTAAATGTTTTTATATTTAAAAATGTAAATTGTAATCCCAGCCACTCAGCCCAACCCAGCCAACCAAGCGTTGAAAGCGAGCCACCAAGCGTTGATTACCATTCACCCAGCCATGAATTTCAGCCACCTAGCGTAGATCACAACACAGACACCTAGCGTTGATTACCAATCAGTCGGTTCTAGTGTTGAGCCTCCTGATACAGATTCCCAAAGGAAAACTCGCAAAAGAAAAGCCGACCCAGACTTGTGGAAGACGAAATTAAGCAAACTACTGCGAAAAAGCAAAAACAAATAAAATGTTTTTATTGTTTCTCATACATTAAACTGCATTACAGAGGACGAGGTATCCCCAGTTAGTAATAAAATATACTTGTGTTGGGGCTATCTCGCTACTTGCCATAGTATCCATCTTTTTAATGTTGAGACCTTTTAATGAATAATAACAAAGTAAAAATAACTTAAATTAGACAATAAAATGAACGGTTCAAATCAGGCGGTAGTAATTTAAAATAGACAATAATGTTTTTTTTTTTTTAATTTTTTGAGATGTTAAGTGTAAGCAAGTTTAGCCAGCCAGCTACTCTAGCAAGACCAAGTTCGGCGGCTGTCTGTACAGCGGTCCAAGATACTCCGGAAAAGCCAATAGCGGTGTGCAAGAAAATCGTCAGGACGAGTACACTCCCCTGCGAGATCCCATAAATGACAGTTTCTTCATTGCTTACAAGGTTATTAATTTTAATCTGCTGTTTTCTACCTTGAAGATAGCTTTTAAAGATGGAAACAGTGACACCTCTTATACAGACAGCTTCCAGTCTGCGCAGAAGGTTGGGGACAGGAACTGTGTCAAATGCCTTGTTGAGGTCTGGAAAGACTGTTAAACATTTGTATCCTTTATCTACACTACCTACAATCTCAGTTGTCAGTGCCAACACAGCGTCCTGAGTAGATCGTCCCTTTCTAAAGTCGTACTGGGAGTTGAATAATAAGTCATTTTTATTTATGTGCTTAGCAAGTCTGTTCTGTAATCTAAATGGTGTACATAATAAAGAGTTTTCTATTCTATTTTTGAGATGCAGGGTAGAATAGAAAGAGGTCTGTAGTTATTGACGTCGTTTGCATCCCCACCCTTGTACACGGGGGCTACCACGGATCGCTTAAAAGCAGAGGGACATATTACTGTTTTGAAGCATAAATTAGTAAGCCGACTTATTAATGGTAGAACAAAATCATTGGACAACTTGAGGAATTTAGTTGGTATACAACCCCACCCAGGTGAGCTCCCGAAATCAAGACCCATAAGTATGCCATCCACCTCCTGTGGGTCAGTTTCAAATAGCACGAACGAGGAAGCCAGAGATTGTGTACTGGAGGTATAGTTCGACGAACCACAATCCTTGACAATATCCTCAGTCAAGGTTTTACCAATCCCAACAAAGAACTGATTGACACGATTAAGTGAGTTTAAGATTGTGCGGTGTTATGTTTAAGAGAGGTTTTGGGCGTTTTAAATTGGGTAATTTCGTTGGTTTTCTGCCATAACTGTTTTGGGTTTGTTTATTCAGTCAGCTATTTCTTTTCTCTGGTATGTTCTCTTAGCTTTTTAATAAGGTTAGAGCACAATGTACGAAAACGCCTGAATGTTATTTTTAGTACTGCATTGTAGGGATCTTTCCTGGATTGTAATTGCATTTCGTTCCGCAGTTTAATACATCGCAATGCTCCCAAAGATATCCAAGGCTTAAGGGTTCTCTTGGATTCTGCGATTAATTTAGTTTTGGTATTAGAAAGCAATGACGTCCTGATCACGTCTGTCAATTTATTCGCTATGAGTTCCGGATTTTCATATGTGTTGAAGAATAAAATATCCGCAATTATCAGGTCCCTATAAGCTTTATCAAAGTCTATTACTCTTTTATATTTATCGTAACTCTTAGTTTTTCTGTACGGGTTATGTTTAGTAGTACCATAGCATGGTCTGTGACCGTTGTGTTGAAAACGGCTGTAAATGCTGAGTTACAGCATTTATCAATCTTTAGTTTGACATGGTCAAGGCAGTTATTGTTGAATTGTGGGCAATAAAAACAAGACTAATTGCACGATTATAACAGATTTACTTCGTTAAGGTAAAAAGACAAAACCGGCCATACATTATTGTTGCGAGCGAACAAAATAACAGGAAGTAACATTTTGACACTTTTAGCAATACTTACAAGTGACAGTTGACGCATGTCATCGCTGTCACTGATTATGTTTAGCAGAGACCAAATACATGTAACCTTTTTATGTTTACAAGGGTGTTACACGCAGCTGCATAAGGGGAATCGCCAATTCAGCACCCAATACTTTTATTATAGAAACATACGCTGCAATACCTAGGCTAATTTAAGATATAATTAATGTAATTCTTTTATTTTAAAATAAATTAAGTAAAATCATTTTTGGCTTTTTTTAAATCCTTCGCTTGCAGCTAACGTAATTGGCGCAGTCGGTAGGATATTCGCGGGCAGGTTCGCGAGCTTAGGGATCTCTAATATCGATATCCGCGTACTCGAATCGCCTGGGTGGCTATCGAGCCCCGCCGCCGAATATCCGAATCTACGGTCCAGCTGCAGTTCCGGAAGGAGAATCCAGACTTCGATTCACGAGAGAACCAGAGATGAAAAATTTGTAAGTATACTTGAATTGTTCCTGTGTTGCTTCCTTTTTAGTCCTAGTACCACCCAAGTGCCAAGATTTTCCACCCGAAGAACTCCAATTCCCAGGAGCCCGCATCTCGTACGGCTCGCTGGAGTGCTATAGATAACAGTAGGGATTTAAATAGTGATAGTGAAAATAACATAAATAGTAGTATAAATAGCATAGATATGGCCCATGACCCGGATACAATTTTCAAGACCCTCCGTATGGTCCCGGAGTTCGACGGGAACCCAAATGTTTTGACTAGGTTTATTAAAATATGCGATCAAATAGTAACTCAATATATTAGTAATGCCCCAGGTAGCGAGCTAAATAACTTATGCCTATTAAATGGCATCTTAAATAAAATAAAAGGCTCCGCTTCTTGTACCATCAACTCCAACGGCATACCTGACAGTTGGCTAGGGATTAGAACAGCCTTAATCAATAACTTTTCGTATCAACGGGATGAAACAGCTTTGTATAGAGACCTTTCTTTAGCTACGCAGGGAAATAAGACACCTCAGGAATTCTATGAGGAATGCCAAACCTTGTTCAGTACGATGATGACGTATGTGACATTACATGAGCAAATTCCTACTACAGTGGAAGCAAAACGTACACTGTACAAAAAAGTTACTATGCAGGCTTTTGTAAAAGGATTAAAGGAACCATTGGGATCCCGCGTAAGATGCATGCGTCCTGATACTATTGAAAAGGCCATTGAATATGTACAGGAAGAACTTAACGTTATGTATTTACAGGAACGTAGTGAGATGTCGCATAGCAATCCAGATATCATCGTCCAAATTAGAACAAGATGTAGTCAATGCCCTCAAAGAGTATGTTAACCCAAAAGTAAAAACCGGTATCCTAATAAATCCACCCCTTGCCATGTATTCCATCATACCAGTCATACAAGACAAGTTTAAGAGCTCATCTATGAACTTAGTACTAGCTAAGATAGAATTAGAAAACGTTAAAGATTATCTACGTCAGCAAGAGATAATTCAACACTACCATGACGGCAAAACTAATCACCGGGGAATTACCGAATGTTATTTAGCCCTCTCAAGAAAGTATTACTGGCTCAAAATGAAAGACCAAATAACCAAATTCATCAACGAATGCATTATTTGCGGGCAAGCTAAATATGACCGGAGACCTATTAAACCCCAGTTTAATATTGTACCCCCGGCAACGAAACCATTCGAAATAGTTCATATGGATTTATTCACCGTACACAATGAAAAGTATGTTACATTTATAGATGTTTACACCAAATATGGACAAGCATACCATCTCCGAGATGGCACGGGCATTAGTATACTTCAATCATTATTACAATATTGCACCCTCCATGGAATTCCCTTAACTTTAGTGACTGACAACGGAACTGATTTTACTAATCAACTATTCCTAGAATTCACACGCCTTCACAAGATAAACCATCATAAAGTTTTACCGCATTCGCCTAACGATAACGGTAATATAGAACGCTTCCACTCAACTCTCCTTGAACACATAAGAATATTAAAGTTGCAACACAAAGAGGAGCCTATCGTAAATCTTATGCCCTATGCTATAATCGGTTATAATTCCTCAATACATAGCTTCACTAGATGCAGACCATTCGATTTATTAACTGGACACTTTGATCCACGCGATATTCTAGACATGGATTTCACTCAACAATCATTACAACAGTACGTTCATAATCATTGGGCGCAAATGAAACAAGTCTACGATATCATTGACGAAACTTCTCTATCAAATCGTACTGCGTTGATAGAAACTAGAAATAAGAACCGTGAACCCGGAATAAAATACGTTCCTCAACAACAGGTATTCATTAGGAACCCTTCCGCAAGCCGCCAGAAGACGGCACCGCGGTATACTCAAGATACCATTTTGGCCGACTTACCCATACACGTTTATACGTCCAAGAAACGTGGGCCTGTAGCCAAAAATAGGTTAAAAAGAGGCCCTAAGGAACCTAACTTGCTGCAGGATTCTACTGTTGCTGGTACTTCGCGAGACCCGGTCATCGGAGATAAAACTTGAAAGCTTGGCCAATGGACCCGGCCTATTATCGTATAAACTTGGATCTACGAGAATGACCACTCATCATCATACATGTCTTCAATACGTGAACCTAAGGGACACTGAAAATCAAATTACAACACTACAGTATCAAATATCAGAATACAAAAGTCGGCTTAGTAATGACACTTATGGTCTATTTGAATTCCAAATTAATTATCTTACTAACGAAATTGGCAAAGTATCTAATCAGCTTAAATCTTTAGAGCCTGGTCGTGTAAAGAGAGGTCTAGTAGACAGTCTTGGATCGGTAGTTAAGAGCATAACCGGAAATCTAGATTACACAGATGCCTTAAAATACGAAAATGCTATCAAAATTCTACAGATGAATAACAATAAGTTAGTTAACGAATTTAACGGTCATATTTCAATGAAAAACAGATAGTTATAGCTTTCAGATTTCCCATAATTTCCAAAATTGTTTATGATTTATATAAGTTATCCATAGTACCCAACAAAAACCGTCAAACCCTTATCCCTACCTATCCCTTTATAGCAACTAACGGGGACTCTTTCGTGTATATAGAAGCAGAATGCTCGAAGTATAGTAACTGGTATCTCTGTGAAAAGCAAATAACCCATCAAATACGAACAAAAACTGACTGCATACAAGAACTTATCATGAACCAAGCCCTCAAGAGTTCCTGCCAATTCACTACAGTATTTCTGGAAAAAGAAGCAATGGAAAAACTAGATGACCAGCATTACGTCCTATCGTTTCCAAATCCAACGAAAGTACAATCAGTATGTGGGAGAGAAGACTTCAATTCGCTACAAGGAAGCTACCTCGCTACTATACCTATCAACTGTTATCTCCGCACAAAGGAACTAACTATAATCAATGACAACGATGTAATACAAGGGCAGCCTTTGAAATTAATGAACATTCCCTACGACGCAGAGACACGGGGTGCCGCATTAACCCAAGTTCATCTTAGTTAAATCGACTTAGGAGGACTACACAGCATCCAGAACCAAGTCATGACGAGCCAGCCGATACAACTTGACCAGCTGCAATCAGATGTCATATTACCATACGACCATACCCTTCTACATTGTATTATTAAGTGCAGGCGCACTTATCATAGCCATACTGGGCTATCGCAACAAATGGTTTTGCAAACGATCCGAAACGCCCAACACCAAGGGACATACTTACGAAGAACCCGGGAAAAAGGAAGAGGTTCGCGCGCCCAGAGGACAAGTTCCAGAAACATTTTCTCTCAAAGTTCTAAAATAGTTCCTGATCTGCGGGTGGAGATGTAACACGCAGCTGCATAAGGGGAATCGCCAATTCAGCACCCAATACTTTTATTATAGAAACATACGCTGCAATTAATCGAACGACGGAAACGACGAGCTGAGATAGCACTTTGTGACGCACGGACCTAGATTTGCCAATTATTGTAACTCCGTAAATTTGGATTCCATATCATACTTCGAATAGGCACCTAGGCTAATTTAAGATATAATTAATGTAATTCTTTTATTTTAAAATAAATTAAGTAAAATCATTTTTGGCTTTTTTTAGCTTGCAGCTAACGTAATTAGGGATACATTATTCCAACAGTTATGAACTCTAGTTGGTAGGTAATGACCCGGTAGGAGGCCATGTTCAGCCAGCATATTTAAATAGTTCAACCTATTAACTTCGTTGCTGAGATGTTTCTGTGTTCTTGGGTATTAAATAGATGTTTATATCGCCTACAATTATTATTTTTTATGTGACTTGATAGAATTTAAGTGCAGATTTAAAGAATTTATAAAGTTATTCGCGCAAGAATTTGATGGGGAACTGTATATACCAATAGCAGTGTAGTCCGAGACCGATACCTGGAAAGCTGACGCATGATTTAATTTAACTTCGGTCACCCGTGGAAGTTGAATGTTTCTAATATACACCACCACGCCGTCATTCTGATTGAGCTGGTTTACTGTATGGTTGGAAGTGTAATTATTAAGTGATGGTGTTGTCCGATGACCTTGAGAAGGTGGCTGGGATAGACTGGATGCGGAAGGCGGAGGACAGGGTGTTGTGGCGCAGCCTGGGAGAGGCCTATGTCCATCAGTGGGCTGCGATAGGCTGAGTTGATTGTTGATTGCTAGTTGTCTGCTATAATTAAGCCTAAACTCCGTTAAGATCAGCACATCTGAATCATATTTCAACTGTGACAAGTTTATCTGTAAGTCGTCAAAGTTAGCGTAAATACTCCTTATATTTTGTGTCACAACGGTGAAGTATGTATTTGTTCAATATTAATCATTTCGCGATTTCGGTATCATCCAATTCCATTAGTGTGTTAAGATTGCTATCCATGTTGGATTATTAATAATAAAAGTTGCCGCTTGTAATTTTCGTTTGTGAATAGCCTTAAGGTACAAAAGGAAGTCAAGGTATATTTGTGTTCGGGTAAGGGCCTTTACATTTTGTGTTACATATTTAGAGTAATCTTCGAGTAGTGTGACTGGTGTAAATCGTACTACATTTAAGTTAAGCTGAACATTCTTATATACTACGTAGGTTTTACGTATTAAGATAAGTCTAATTACTATGTTAAAAATAAAATTATTTATGTGAAAATTACATGCAAGTATTAAATTTAATAAAAAGAGGAAAAGATTCTCACACTGTTTAGTCACAAGCTTTGCAGCAGATGATGAACCTGAGCTTCATTCCTAATAAAGATACCCTATGAGTTTTCATCTTAACAAATACTTGTCCAAATGTAGTCCAACAGAATTCGTATTTCTTCATTTTAACCAAGTCCCGTGCCAGCAAGTTAAGTCGGGCTCCCTTTGCCGTTAGTTTGTTCTGATATGAACACTGCAGTATCCTCGTTACTGGTAAATCCAAGATGTTTAGCCGCTAGTTTTGTTTTATTTCTATTTTTGTAGCCCTTAGTTTTCTGCAGCAAATCAGATTTAAGAACCTAAGAGCAAAATTCATTAATTATGGGGGTGTTTTTAACCCCTTTCTTTCCCTGGATCTTGTGAATATCCATTATGTCGCGTGGAACCAACTCGAGGTCAATATATATGTATTTTTTTATATATTTTTTTAACATAGTATCATTTTGATAAGGTCATCTCGAGTTTCTTTGGCATTCTTTGGAACATTCTTTATTTCAACTCAATTTTTCCGACTGTCTCTTTGTAAGTCTATTTTATCCTCGAGCACCGAAACATACTCCCGATGTTTTTGCGACTGCAACTCAAGTGATTTAATTCTGTTTTGGAATTCCTCATCTTGAGTAGATAATAGCTAGATAGACGTCTCGATATTATTATTCGTAAGCCGTAGTTCTTTGAGATTGGTAATAATTTTTTAGAGTTCCTTTTGTTGGGTAGACATAAAAGACTGGAATAACTCTTTCATTTGTTCCTTGAACTCACAAAATTCTGTCGGTAAGTGAGGACTTACCGACGGAAATTTGTGATGAGGTATGAGGATCCCTCAACCTTTTACCTATCCGTAACGTGATAACATTAAGGGGAGTACATACCCAGCGCTAGCCACGCCACAATTGCGGCGGTAGTGCCCCTCTTTGAGGAGTGGCTGGAGAGGCGTCATGGCGTCCTCACCTTCCGCCTGACGCAGGTCCTCACCGGACACGGTTGTTTCGGAAGGTTCCTGCATCAGATAGGGCGGGAGGAAACGCCCGGGTGTTACCACTGCGTGGATCGCCCAGTAGACACGGTGGAGCATACGGTGGAGATCTGCCCCGCTTGGGCGGAGCACCGCCGTGTCCTCGTGGATGCGATAGGTGGCAGCGACCTCTCGCGCCCGGCACTGGTTCAGGCCATGGTACGGAGCGAGAGGGAATGGGAGGCAGTCTCCGCCGTCTGCGAAGCAGTAATGCTCGTGAAGGCGGAGGCAGGACGCGTGAGGGAAGCTCAACGGAGTGGCCCTCACGGCCCCGGCCGCTACCACCGCAGGAGAGGTACTGGGCGTACTGGGCGTAGGACGTCGCGAGACGATTTCCGGCCACCGTAGACCCGGGCCTGCGGACGGCGAGCAGTGGGTAGCTCGCCGTCCGATCAGCACCAGGCCCGTGAATCGACGGCGCGTAGTGCTCCACGCGCGCCTCAAAGAGATGTAGTCAGCCACCACTGACGGGGCCCATCGTGGCTGGTGCCTGCATGCCTAGGGGTAGCGGATAAATTCTGAAAATGAGTTACCGCACCTCTGGGCTCTCAGGCAGGGAAGGAACAAGGGTGGGTTTTAGTCAGTAAGAGTCTGACACGCCCTCCCGCTCCACCCAGAGCGGGAGAAGTCATTGGATGATTTCCCACCCCAAAAAAAAAAAAAAAGGCAGTACATATAATTCTCTTTTCATTGATGTTTAAGTCCGAGAGAGATTTATTCAATTTATCTGCCGAGGTGATATACTAGCCTACTACTACTACTACTACTAAGAGTTATTACTGCTTTTGTTGCGCCAGGGCCGATGGGAGGACTTTTAGACGTGATTCGTTTTGAAGATGATTATCTAATTACGTCATTAGCCAGTACGGCGTTGCTTCTCCACAGAGACCGCCTACGAGTTGAGGTATATCCAATTAAAAAAAATAATCAAATAAATTCAATAATAATAATATCCAATTAATTAAATTAAAAGGCGTTACCAAGATGTATTGCGCAGGCACTGATTTGTGGAGGTCAGGTACCAGGATACCAGAAACGTCGAGGTGGTGCCAGTTTAGCAAGATCGGTGTATGTAGACGCCGCACGCTCGATATTTTCAATACCTCCTCCGGCTTTATGCGCTCCTATTTTTTCACTGAATTTAATTTAGTTCAAATGGATTTTAAATTTATTTTAAAAATTCGTAACAGGTCAATTGCACGCCTACTCCTTGCGGAGGTCCGAGGGAAGAGAAAGCTTACACATCTATGTCAAAGTCGAGGAAACTTATGAATGTAAATGGGACCTACATGTTCTGACAAATGCAAGTTAAAATGTGGCACTACTCTCAACTGACGAAAGATCTATGGTGTTTGAACAATATTGGAAGATAGAAGGATGGAAGGATATTGGAAGACTTACACGACCAACGACAATTTGTACAATCATAGCAATATGACAAAACTTGAACCGAAGTATCGATACGTCGTGTGGTAAGTACTCGACAAAATCCCAATCATGCTTAATATTTGCCCCATAACAATAAACGCATTTGAGTTTGTAAAGTTTTCTTCATGAATACACTCGCAATTTCTGATAAATTGATTAGAACTGTTGTAAAAAAACTACTAATCTAACGAGTATTCAGCTCAAAAACAGTTTGGCATCTGACTTAAAGGATGGTGTTACGGCGCATATCAATTCCATTCCACGGATAGATAGCCACTATTTTCCGTGCTCACACGCAAGGAGAATTCATTGAATGTGCTTATACAATAGCTGCAATGCATCGAAATTACGTTCAGTTGTGTCAAGATAAGAATATGCCACATGTTGAATACCAAATTTACTACAACATCTTCGTAAATGAATAAAATATTTATTTTTGTTTGACAAGACTTTAATTCAAGAAAAGCACGATTTGCACCTCAAAGAAAAAACTCTGTCAAGATTAGAAAAAGAAAGGGAAAGAAAATGTTAGCACAAACTTTGTCGTCGCAGTCTACGACTTACAAGCGGTAATGCAAGCTTTTAATACGTCTTTTATTAAATTTTACAATAACTGAGCTTGGCACTTAACACACAATTTGTTTTGCTTGTCATGAACGAGAAGGAAATCAAGGCGCCAACGAGATAGGCTCATGAGTATACAAATACCTAAAAAGTTTACATGTAATGACAGAGCCACCGAAGATTATGACGTGTTTTTTTTACAGCGATAATTGCTGTGGCCAACAAAAAAACAAATTTATGTTGACAATGTATCAACACTCATGAGTTTCCGAAACTGAAATCTATAACCAATAAATTCTTAATCCAGGGGTATACCCAAAATGAGGGTGACACTGTACAACACTCCGTCATTCAGAGGAACATCTCAAAACCTGCACAGTATAAAAATCACATTAATAAAAACCGTAAAGAAGAAAGGGATACCCTACACTGACTGACATGGCTGGAGGTGGATCACTATGTTGCCCAATTTCTCACAGGTCATGGCAACTTTAAGAGTAAATTATTTTCCTTCAAGTTTGTTGCCTCACCTTTATGTCAATGTTGTACTCCTGATTGCGAATACGAACAATCCGCACATCATATGGGAGTTTACTGTGGCAAACTAAACGCCATAATTACTATCGTGGATAGTACGAGTATTCAGCCTACATCTGGAGTTGTCTATTACACGGACCTTGTGGAAACTAGTACGAATTTCCGTGCGTTCAAGCGTTTTTTCCATACCTATTATTGGAATCAAGTGTAACAGCTCACAATTTTAGGACCTATTAATATTAGTGTTTTTAACTTGTGGTGCTTGGCAACTGGGCTTACCCCAGTTATAAATACCCCCTTTGTGCCTAATGGCCTAGCTTTGTTCTGTTTCCCGCTGAATCAAGTAACCTCCTAATCAGGAGGGAAGTGGAAATTATGTTTTTTTTTACTCCTTCGCAGTCTTTTCCGATTAATTTCGTTGCGAGACCTAAGACAGTTTAATCGTTTCTCTGGGACTCGTCGAGCTTCATTGCCTCGGCGTTTTTTCTGGTGGTCGCCACTGTTGATTCTGGCTTACAGAAGTTACAGTGGTTTGGGAATAGTATGGCGGGCTTGTCCCAAAAAAAAAAGTGTGCGGTATACTGCTAATAAAAAAGGATGTCAAAATTTTACATTTAAAAATACATATCAAATGTTAATTTCGTAGGAGGTGAGAAAAAAAGGAGAAAAAAAGAATAAAAGGAGGACTAATTATGGAAGAGATGAGAATATATGTAAACAGAAAGGCATTAGAGAGAAAGGAAATGGTCTTTTACTAGATTTTTATAAGAAGTGAGTGACTAAGCTTATCTAACTGGCATCGGCAACGCATTCCACAATCGCACAGCTTGAACTGCAAATGATTTGTCATAAAATTTGATGGAATGCGAGGGCGGGCATCAAAAGTATCAAGTTCTCCGATGAAGTGTCTTGAACGTGTGTCATGAAGGAACTTAAAACGTTCTTTGAGATAAACCCCCTCTGTTGTAGGAGTAAACAGAACACTGTAGAGTAATGACAATACATGGGCATTCCGGTGAAGGCGGATTGGCAGCCACTTGAGCTTAATACGAAATTTGTCATATTTGCGTAAACCAAATATGAATCTAATGCAAAGTTTTGGAGTCGCTCAAGCTTATCAAGCTGCATTTCAGTAAGATCTAAATAACTGACATCGGCATTATCAAGGATTTGTAGAAAGAGGGTTTGAGCGAGCGCAGTTTTGGTGGCAGTTGTTAGAAAGTTGCGCAGTCTTCGTAAAGACCCCGCAGACGCAAACCACTTATGCCTAAAGATGATTCTGCCTTACAAAATTATGAGTTTAGAATGTATGTTAAATGAGTGTCTGCCAAACGATATTCTGCAAAATGAAGTTTATGCTATCCGCTGTTATGCAAAATAATATTATGACATAAAAAGTTCTGCTATAAAAGGTGGTGGTCAGGAACATGAAATATCATTGTTTACATCTAAGGAAAATACTCTATATAGAGCTCGAAAGAATTTTTTAAACATGAATAGTGTAAAAGTAACGACTCTGAAAACTGTAAAACTGCCACATAGTTTGGTGGAAGATTTTTTTTTGTACGACGAATATTATTTGGCCGAAAGATTAGTAATATTTTCAGTGCTAACACGCTCTGAGTTACGGGAATATTCTCAATCCACTGAAACCTTATATGGCGACGGCACTTTTAAAATTGTACCGTCTCCATATTATCAAAAGTATAGTTTGCATGAAGATGTAGCACGGAGGGATGATATATGAATTTCATATCAATAATTTTTGCTCTCTTTTACACAATAAAAACAGAATACATACAAGAGATTATTTTTAACACTAAAACAACAATTTCGATTAAAATTAAATATGTACAAATGCGATTATGAACTCGCAGTAGTAAAAGCCGTAAAAGAGGTTTTCCCCACACATAGCGGTTCAAAGGTTGCTACCATTTTTGTACCGCCGCGTTAAAAATGAGCAAAAAATTAAATCTTGAGGAATCTGAAGATCAAAAAGTAGCAAAGTACTGTTCGCTCTGGCCTTTACTGCCTCCGAAGTTGATACCAGAAGCCTTTTACACCATCATAATGACGACATCATAGTAGGATATTATTGGGCATTCTACCCCACCTTCCGTTCCATCGGCTCACTCCGTTCGCCTCGTCACTCTCGGTGGAGTAGAATGCCCAATAATATAAATGAAAATACTGGTTCGGCGCCTATTCCACCATTTCAGTTCTAAAACTCAATGGAGTAGAATGTTCAATAATTTATAGACAAATACTGGTTCAGCGCCTATTCCACCATTTCAGTTCTAAAACTCAATGGAGTAGAATGATCAATAATATAAATGAAAATACTGGTTACCGCTATTTGATAGATGGCGTTGACATCGAGTTAGATCTCGCTATGGTTTCGTTTTTTTTTTTTTGTGTTTGAGACTCGCAGTTCAACCATAGCGGTTGTCGACTGCTTAAGCGGACGTGCCCGTGGTGGTTTTAATTATTATTAAAGCCTCCAGCCAGGACTTATACTTAAACTACAAGCAACTACGCTGAGGGCACCCCCTTTGGGGTACGGACCTCGGCTCAGGGCGTCGCTGGGGGAGGGCCTCAAGGGACAGCTGAATCATGATGTGATTATGATGATGTGATTTATTTAAGGACGAATTTTTAAACTACAGCTCAGCGGTGCGTGCTGGCTTGAGCAAAGCGACTGGGGGGATTTCTGTGTCTTAAGTCCCCTGCTGTGTTCGGACATACCGCGCACAACAGGGGGTGTGTGTACGTCAGGTTGCTTCGCGACGTGCCTATATTAACTTAGGACACGCCGCGTCGCGGTGTGAGTCGGTGTCGTGTGAATATGTCATGCGGGCGGGCTTGAAACTATCGGCACAGCGGCACGGGCTGGCTCTATCAAGGGACTGGTTGCTTGACTCTGCGTGGGGTCTCGCGACGGCCCTCGGCGGCGAGGACGGAAGGACGGTGGTCTGCGTTTTTTCAACGTGCTAGTTTCCCTACGGCTCTCTTGGAGCAGGGTCGTAGCGTCGTCGGGTGTGATTAAAGTGTGCCGGGGTCGGCGAATGTTACTAATTTGGGAGGGAACGTATCGGCCGGCCGATACGATTAGGGGGTTTCTATGTTTAGCAGCCTTCTCGAAGAAACGCTTGGTGAGGCGTTTCATGAACTGCTGGACGGTGGGGAGTCTGAGATCCACATGCAGCTCCTCATTCCGAACAAAGCAGGGGGCTCCCACTGCTCTTCGGATGAAGCGGTTCTGCAGGGTCTGCATCTTGTGGAGGAGATGTGACTTGGCGTGTGCGAAGACAGCACAGGCGTACGTCACGATGGGACGGGTCACCGTGGTGAACAGCCGCAGTTTGCACTTGAGTGACAGTTTACTGCGGCCGGACACCAGACTATGGAGTCTGCCTTGCGCGAAGTAGGCCCGCGAGCGGACGCTACTTATGTGCTTGGCAAATGTTAGATGTTCATCTAATATGACTCCCAAGTATTTGGCTTGCTTCTCCCAGGAGATCGGCTTGCCATACATGGTGATCGGGCGGGGGGCAGAGATGATGTGATTCGGCCTCGAGTAGAGGACCGCCTGACTCTTGTCGGGGTTCACTTCAATCCTCCATTTCCTGAACCATTTCCCCAAATTGGTTACCGCGGACTGGAGGTTTCGGGCTACTGCGACTGGACTTCTCCCGGTGCAGTAAATAGCCGTGTCGTCAGCAAACAGTGCTAACCCGGTCTTTTTACTTTTTGGGATATCGCTCGTAAATAGGGTGAACAGCAGGGGTGATAGCGGGGAGCCCTGAGGGACTTCTGCCCGGATGGGGCGGGGGGAGGAGAGTTCTCCTTCTATGCGATAGCGGAAAGTGCGATTTGACAAAAAGTCTCGTAGGATGAGCACGAGCCTATCTGGCACTCCGATTTGGGCTATGGTTTCGTTACCACCGTTAGTATAAGTAGTCTAAGATATCGTTTCATAGAATCAACTTTCAGAGGGTTCACAAAAGTTATAACGATGTATAAATGTCGATGTAATTGTTTAATAGATTTATTATTGATATAACCGTTTCAATGAGTCATCATGAAATTTGTAAAACAACCACAATCGTTACATGTAAACAAACTCTGCGTTCAGTCTCAGGAAACTGGTTTTCGTCATGGAGAATTATTACCTAAATCCATACGATGCATCATTTGCGGGCCGTCAAATTGTAGAAAAACCAATTTATTAGTTGGACTACTTATACATGAGAATGGATTAAGATTTCAAAACGTTTATGTTTACTCGAAAACCTTGCAACAACCCAAGTACGTTTTTTTAGAAAAAGTCTTGCAACGAGTACCAGACATTTCATTTCAGAAATATCATGAAAATGAGCGAAATCTGTAATTGTGTTTGATGATGTTGCTTGTGAAAATCAAAGTAATATGCGTGATTATTTTGCTATGGGGAGACACAAATTCATCGATTGCTTTTATCTAAATCAGACGTATAGTAAAATCCCTAAGCAATTGGTAAGAGACAACGCAAACCTAATCGTACTTTTTAAACAAGATGAAAGAAATATGAGACATGTTTATGAAGAACACGTGAACACTGACATGACTTGGATTGAATTTCGTGAAATGTGTTAAAAAATATGGAATGTACCTTTCAATTATGTTGTAATTAATAAAGATTGTTCCAAAAACAAAGGAAGTTATAGAAGTAAATTTGACACATTTGTAGTCTTTGACTAGTATCACGAATACATATATAAGGTTATTACCTGCCTGACATTATTCACCTTACAACGCTAAATCAATTACGACCTATTTTACCAATATGGAAAAATCATTGAAACGACAAATTGTTCATGCGGCAGAAGCTGTGAAGATAAAAGTACGAAAAAAGAGATGCTGAGATTAACAATAAACAAGTACTGGAATCTGTTTTCAAACCTGTAACAGAACCTCTCAACCTAATTGCTATTGCTAGTAAGCAAACTCCTCTCCTGCGTGTTAGTGATGAAATTGCTGATGGTTCGTTTATTAACGAAACTGGTACCGAAGGAAGTAATAATAATGACGATGTAGACAAATATGAATCCGATATCAACAGTGACTCTTCTTATGAATCAGTAGTTGAAAGGAATCAAGAGGGTGATACATCATCCTGGTCAGTATCTTCAGAAGCGTTGGTAGATATTCCGTTTGGGGTTAGAGCAGACCGCGGGAAAGTGATGTTAGGTTCTGCTTGCATAACGATCAACGATCAATACATCACTGTGGTTGGACGTAAATATCGAAATACACCTGGCTTAAAACAGTTATTGCTTAAGAAAGATGTAGACCTAAGCTTGGTTACAGATAGTGATATGCAAAATTATAAGTCGATGCTACTTGATACAAATGCACATCGTCGAGACTATGAACCAAGTAAGCCAATAAAAAGTAACAAAGGACAAAAATATTTGCAAGTTATTAAACCTCTTTTTAAACTGAAGAATGCAGTTCAGGGAAAAGGTCTACCGTTATTAAAAAAGTGGAGAAAAAACGTAGATTTAGTGTACTGGGATGATCCTAATGAATTAGTGGAAAGGTTGAAATTATTGATTGCATCTAGAGACGCTGGCAACACAGGATTAGATAATGAAATTATATCCATCATTGAAGAATTACGTGAAAGTAAAGTTATAAATAAATAATTATTTAAAAATATGTTTATTTTACTATCAACCTCTCGAAACAATACACCTTAAACATGAACGTAGACAAATTCGGACACTACATTCACAAAAGAATGCGTTTATCGGAGTTATTTGAGTTTAATGAGAATGCATTGTTAAAATCAGAAAACGGAGATTTTGACTTAAAAACATCAAGACTGAGAGGAATTAGAGCCGCAGTAGAGGCAGACGATGCTGTGAACAAGGATTATGTAGATCAATTGATTGCTAAAACGTTAAAAGAATTAAATAATCTGGGTGTAAACAAGGTTTATGTAGATCGATTGAATGCAAATATGTTGAAAGGCTGTAATACTCTGATTGGTAAATTGCGTTCTCAAATACTAAAAGATGCAAAGGATACAGTGCAAACTACTTTAAAAGCAAATATACCTGAGGTTTCAACTCATTTCCAAGATAAGTTTTATACTAAAGCAGAGGTAGATAAATTACTACAAATAACTCTGTAATGACAAAACAGCTAATTGTAAATGAAATACACAAAGCGGCACGAAGAAATTTCCTTCGACGTTCTGTTATTCTGAAAGGAATCCACGACTTATGGCAAGCAGACTTGATGGACATGCAAAACCTTATAAAGTATAACAAAGGTTACAATTTCATCTTAGTTGTGATTGACTGCTTCTCAAAGTATGTCTGGGCTGAACCGTTAAAATCGAAAAATAAATTTGAGGTTACTCGTGCATTCGAACATATACTGCATAGTAGTCGTAATAATCCTGTTAACTTACAAACTGATATGGGGACATAAGATTTCAATTGTTTAAAGTCTTGGTTTTTCATTGTACTAACCAACTTTTCTAAGCTAGTTCCTAAAAACTTGAAAGAGTCTACAAACCGAACCTGGATGCTTTCCCCGGTAGAAATCGGAATAAACTTAGTGAACGAAATATAGTTTTCTTTTGTTTTAGGTATCACTTTAATGGATCCAGGAGCTTCACCTAATTCTTTTATGAAAGGGTGGCAATCGTATCCGGACAAATTATGAAAAAATACTGGCAAAAATTTTGGTAGTTTATATTGTATGTTACAATAACTATGAGCTGCGCCACGATATTTACCAGTCAAGTGACAATGATCGCGAACCCTATCGTTGAACAAGAAGTGCTCACAAATGTGACATGTCATCGCGTTTTCAAAGACGTGAGTATTATTATTTGAGTAAATCATAGGAACATTATTTTGTAAAAAATCGTAAAATTTTTTGTGCGTCTTTATAGATAGACTTCACAAAATTTGATACACAATCCGAACCGCGATAAGAAACGTAACGATTGTGGCTTTCATCTAGCGTACACGTAATATGATAAGCGTAAGCTTTAGGCACATGTCGCTGTCGCGTTACAGTACTCGCCTTAGTGGGGTCAGGGTCACAAGATTCATACCGTTCTAGCATTGTTTCAAAATCTGCGTCTATAACAAATGGTACAATTTGCTTTCTATTATAATTTTCAAACTGTATGAAAGAACCCTTTGGAGGTAGTTCAGTGGCAACACCTCCACAACTATGCGAACTAAGATCATCATATGAATTAAAAATCATTAAACAAAAGCACAGTTTACTGTGGTGTTTTGTTATTTGATTCTTAACAAGTCGCGACAAGTCTTTAATGAAACAGTAATGTGACAAATCATCTCTTTCTAAATAAAGTAAATGAATCACCTTTCCTTTCAAGGCTTTTGGTTTGTAAAGCGGCCCTATGACGGTATTATTTTTTAAACCATAAATGTAAATGCATATTTCGGGGTTATTCACTTCGAACCGCGCAATATCTGAGATATTCATTGGAAATGATATATCCTTTACATTTAACACGTTACGAAAATCAGGGTAAGAAGATACTCTTTCAGGATGAGTCTTAGCTGGATATAGAGCAGCTACAACAGACCATAAAAAACAATAGTCGTCATTATTGCGGATTAACACATACTTTTTTCGATTTTATTGTAGAAGGCAATTCGATAAAGCCTGAACCGCGCAAAGGTTGATATTTGTTAACATTGACTTCTAAATGAGAACTGCTCAAGAACGTCCGTCCACTGTCTCGGTCCTGAAACTCTTCTATCTTTTTTTTTAAAGTGTTTTTGACTTGAGACAATAATGAATCAAATTCATAATTCTGATGTAGAGTTATGTTTTTTGTGGCAAATGATTTCATCTCCTGAGAATCATTTTTAAACATTAAAAACAAAGCAAAATATTCGAAATTAACTTTTATACAAGTATGTTCTTTAAGAGACATGTCAATTAACGTTTTAATTTTGTCCCAAATATTATTAAGAAATGGTTCTAGAGAACAACTCTCAGACGGATCGACAATTCTGTAAGAAGCTATACGATTACGAAATGCAGAATGTATTATTTCTCCACCTTCACAAAAATGCGAAATAGATTTGTTTTTATGATTAGTACTACGTAGGTGAGCTGTCCGTGACTGCGCTCAATTGATATGTTACAAACAGTACAGAAAGGCATTTTAGATTAAAATAGTTTTAGATTTACTATTAAATGTTGCAATACAATAATTATGTAGTTGGTGCCCCAACAACTTAAATATTTATTTTATATTTAAATTATCACTATAAAAGACGGGCTCAGAATTATCAAATAATTCATGAGTCCGTCTCATAAAAACTTGTAGTCCGTCCCACTGCGGGCTGTTGCAGTTTAACTGTACTTTTAGGGCCACCGAGGCTTTCTTCCACCGATCCTCTCTAAGGGTGGAGGCAACTTCGGCCTTGTTGTAGACCTTTACCTCCACATAGAAGTCTCCCCGGTTACGTCCACCGTTCGCCGCACTTTACCGTTGGCGACACGGCTGATGAGGCTTGACCCGAAGTCTCCAATTGAGGTTGACGACGGAATGTAGTCCTCCAAACCAAAGAGGTCCGAGCGTGGGCTGCGTTTTTTACTGTAAACAATTTACATTTTATTAAAATAATTTACACTACACATTACATTACATTCATTTTTAATTGCTGAATTGAAGGTGTATTATACTCCTCTGACGAACCTTATGGAGATAGAAAGCATGATGCTTTGTAATAATATTTTAAAAACAATAAATCACACACACACACACACAAAACAACACAACACAATTTTCTTTTTTTCAATACTGTAAACATTCCTGCAAGAAATAAAATCTTCGTTATAGTTCTAAATCCACTAACCAACGTATATCTGCGTATAACATTTACATTGACATAACATACACAACAAACACTTGATGGTATAAGCCATAACACAAAATTACCTTGATTTCGATCCTGATGGCCCGGGCGTGGTGCTCTCGGAAGCTTGCGCTTTGCGCTTCGACACCTTCTTTGGTTGCCCCTTCGCAACCTCGGCTACAGCTGAGGACCGTGTCTTGAATTCTGAGTCGGAGTCAGACCTGAAATGGAACACATAAAGATTAATTTTATAACTAACAACTGCGACTTAATTAAGACTACCGATACACCAGCCGGCAGGCAGAAACCAGGTCCGTAGCTGGGTAGCGTAAATACATTAACAAATTCAGTAAAGTTTATAATACTTACTTACATTTTATAAAGTAGAAGGTTGTATAACGTAATTATATGACGAAGGTAACCGGTGTTTATCACTGGAAGATACTGCAGCGAATGTAATATTGTGATCAAAACTATTTGATTTTATTCATAAAAAATACCATTTCAGCAATATTTATCCCATTACAAAATTAAACCTTAACTACATGTCCTCACAGGTGTATGGCTAATTTACGTTACTTATGTCTAATTAAATTATAGTGATTGAAAATCGTTTCTGTCGAATCGCAATTTTATCGTGAGAAATGAAATATAAAGCAGCTTTTTACCCTCGCCGCCAAAGGTAAAGCCGATACATGTTACTTATGATTAATACATTATGTAATATAATAAAGTATGTATGTTTGTTTAATAAACCTTGATAGAAAACTCCATATGACATCACACTTATGAAATAACATATTATTATTTTTTTAAAGATGCGAGTTAAGACGAGCTGAAAGAAAAATATTGTGAAAAACATTTTTTTTTTGTGCAGAATAATCCATGTAAACGAACTCACGTTAAAAAGTTAGTTCACTTATATGCTGCAGTAAAACTTGAAATTAGTATACTTAAGTAATATCATCTAACGACTAAAATGAACTTTTTATAATCTTTTCAAACAAAGGTTCAGTGGGTACTGATATTAAGATTCATCTTTTAAACAATTTCTAGATTGATTGAACTAACAATTTATTATGAAATATTATAAAATAAATCAAATCACTTCGTTTATTTGGAATACATGGGGGGTTACACAGGTGATTATATCATAATTCTAATAGAGTTCTAATTGCACTATATGGATCTTGTTATCTGAATTAAAGGAATTTTATTTTATTTATAATTATATACTTATCAAAGTTATCAAAAATGTTAAACATTCTCTATTTAAATTAATTGCATTGGCTAAGAAATCATATAAAAGATCAATTTTAATCAGACACTGCAACATGTACGGCGATCATCTTACAATGTAATTGTTGAATACATGGGAATTACTCATATATACACCTCGTGTAACATAGTTCGAACACTGCAAATTTACGTAATGCATTTTGCAATCTTTGAGTTTCTAAAGAACCACTTACACCTATACTGTAAAAGCTTATCACGATCGTTTCCGGCGCTGTCGTCAGGCGGTTTACAAAGAGTATGGGTACAATAGTTGACCACGGGACGGCGCATACACCGTTTCGAAGGCGATTGTATGAGTGTAAAAGCATCTTTAATGACGCGCAACGCAGAACAGCAGAGCACTGAGCAAGTGAACAACTGCAGTAGTTAAACAACTAGTGAACGTGTAAGGTAGTGTTAGCTGTACGAATTAATTAAATTAATATTTGGATGTCCTTGGTGCTCAATCTGGGTCACAGAAATGGAATATGCGTGTGCCTACAGGTGTATGCTGTTTCTTGCTCTGTGAAGAGACATGAGACAATCTGTCCCAAATTTTAGTTTAATGTTTACGGTATCCTAAAGTTCAGATGTCCTTGGTGCCCAATCTGGGGTCATAGAAATAGAATGTACGTGTATCTGTAGATGCATGTTATTTCTTGCTCTGTGAAGAGACATGAGACAATCTGTCCTGAATTTTAGGGTACTGATTCAAGCAGCGAGCGCCCTTATTTGTTAACAGTAAGCTAGTAGTGCTACCTGTATGAGTTAATTAAATTAAAATTTGGATGACCTTAGTACCCAATCTGGGGTCACAGAAATAGAATGTGCGTGTACCTGAGGTGTATGCTGTTTCTTGCTCTGTGAAGAGACATGAGACAATCTGTCCCAAATTTTAGTTTAATGTTTACGGTATCCTAAAGTTCAGATGTCCTTGGTGCCCAATCTGGGGTCATAGAAATAGAATGTACGTGAGCCTGTTGGTGCATGTTATTTCTTGCTCTGTGAAGAGACATGAGACAATCTGTCCTGAATTTTAGGCTAGTGATTCAAACAGCGAGCGCCTTATTAATTTAACATGTAAGCTAGTAGTGTCGGCTGTATGAGTTAATTAAATTATAATTTGAATGTCCTTGGTAAGTATCCAACCTGATGGTGAGTTTATAACTTACACAAAGTGTGCTCTAAAAAATTAGATTTCGAACGAATAAATGTTCGTCGATTAACTCAACGTTTAATAATTGGAGGTTCTGTATCATACATTGAGTTTTAGAACTGAAATGGTGGAATAGGCGCCGAACCAGTATTTTCATATATATTATTGAGCATTTTACTCCATTGAGTTTTAGAACTGAAATGGTGGAATATGCGCCGAACCAGTATTTTCATATATTATTATATTGTTGGGCATTCTACTCCATTGAGTTTTAGAACTGAAATGGTGGAATAGGCGCCGAACCAGTATTTTCATATATATATTATTGAGCATTCTACTCCATTGAATTTTAGAACTGAAATGGTGGAATAGGCGCCGAACCAGTATTTTCATTTATATTATTGACACGTGATGATGAGTAGGATATTATTGAACGATGGAACGGAAGGTGGGGTAGAATGCCCAATAATATCCTACTCATCATCACGTGTCAACAAATTTCTTGATTATTGGAAAAGATTCAGCTATAACCAGAAAAACAGAACAGCTTCCGCCGCTGCCGCCCCCATAGCTGTCGTCGCCGCCGCAACCACCGCGGCGGCGGGACCCTCACAGGGGGCTCAGGATGAGGCTGTAATGGAATGCCAATAACGGCCCCATTACGCCTCCTCCAGACGAATCTCAACCACTGCGCCACTGCTCAGGAACTGTTGATCCAGAGCATGGCGCAGTGGTCGATTATCGTCGCTGTGGTCGCTGAGCCGTACTATGTCCCGCCCAGGGATGACTGGGTGGAGGACCTGGACGGCTCGGTGACCATCATTTCGTCGGCGGCCGCCGGTACCCCGACCCTTGAGGATGTCAAGAGAGGTCGGGGTTGCGTAGCAGCACGGTTCGGGAAGATAGTAGTAGTAGGGGTGTACTTCTCCCCGAACCGATCTCTCGCCGAGTTCCAAAACTCTCTCGTGGAGTTGAGAGACGTCGTCGTCGGGTACCGTTCCCTCCCCGTGCTCGTCCTCGGGGACTTCAATGCCAAGAGCTTGGCTTGGGGTTCCGGGTACACGGACGCGCGGGGCAGGATGGTGGAGGACTGGGCTCTGGAGACAGACCTGGTCGTCCTGAACCGGGGTTCTGTCCCCACGTGCGTGCGGTGGCAGGGCGAATCGGTGGTGGATATCTCATTCGCCAGCCCGCCCTGTCACCGTGCGTAGTTGACTGGCACGTCATGGAGGAGGTGGAGACGTATTCCGATTATCGGTATATCCGGTTTGACGTCTCCGCCCAGACCTCCAGCGTGCCGGTCCGACAGACCCCGAGTTGTCCGCGTTGGTCGCTTAAGCAGCTGGACCGGGAGCTACTCCTGGAAGCGTCGATCGTGCAGGCCTGGGTGACATCACCGGACAGGCCTGCCGACATAAACGACGAGGCAGAGTGGTTCCAGGAGGCCATGTCCGAGATTTGTGACGTGGCAATGCCCCGGGTCCGGCCTTGTGCTCGGCGCCAGGTGACTGGTGGTCGGCGGCGCTTACGGCTTTACGGCATGGGTGCAGGCGGCTCCGTAACCGCACGCCGGAAACGGAAGCCGTCGAGGCGGAGCTATATGAGGGGTACAGAGCTGCGAAGGACCGCCCTCCGAGCGGAGATCTTGCGGGCCAAGAAATCGGCCCGCGAGGAGTCGCTGGAGGCTCTGAACAGAGACCCGTGGGGGCGCCCGTACAAAGCGGTGCGGGAGAAACTCCGCCCATGGGCCCCCCCGCTGACGCAGAGTCTCCGGCCGCAGCTCGTGGAGGGCATGGTGAGCGCTCTGTTCCCCTCGCGAAGGGAACATACCCCTCCGCCTATGGCTCCGCCTCCTGCGGTACCTGACGCGGACCAACCCGACGACGACGACGCTCCCGAAGTGACCGAGGTAGAGCTGAGAGCGGCGGTGCGTAGGCTGAACGCCAAAAGCACCGCCCCAGGACCCGATGGCTTTCATGGGAAAGCCTGGGTCCTGGCCTCGCAAGAGGCTCTCGGGCCTCGACTCAGAGGGCTTTTAAGCGCATGCTTGGAGAGGGGCCAGTTTCCACGTCGGTGGAAGACGGGGAAGCTGGTCCTGATCAAGAAGGTGGGGCGCCCTGCGGACTCTCCGTCCGCTTACGGGCCCATTGTTCTGCTCGACGAGGTGGGCAAGCTCTTTGAAAGAGTAATTGCAGACCGCCTCGTCGGGCAGATGGTGCGGGTGGGGCCGGATCTGGCGGAGAGCCAGTACGGCTTCCGCAGGGGGCGCTCCACGGTGGACGCCATCATGCGCGTACGAGCCCTCACGACGGGGGATGCAGTGGCCCGGGGCAGGGTCGTCTTGGCGGTGTCTCTGGACATCTCCAATGCCTTCAACACCCTGCCCTAGAGTTGCATAGTGGAGGCACTCCGGTATCACCGGGTGCCGCCCTACCTCCGTCGCGTAGTGGAGGCGTATTTGACGGACAGAGCCGTCATCTACCCCCGGTCATCAGGGAGAATGGAACCGGCGAGAGATGCCGTGCGGTGTTCCACAGGGATCGGTCCTGGGGCCGCCTTTGTGGAACATCGGATACGACTGGGTGCTGCGCTGCGACCTCCCCCTCTGAAGGTGCCAAACGCCTCCTGCCGGAGGCTCTACGCGGGGATCGTGCGGTCCATGGCCCTCTACGCGGCACCGGTGTGGGCGCGTTCATTGAGGCAGCGGTCAACGCGCCAGATGAACGCGGCCCAGAGGGTCATCGCGATCCGCATCATCCGGGGATACTGCACGGTCTCCCGTGAGGCAGCGAGCCTCCTTGCCGGACTGTCACCGTGGGATCTGGAGGCAAAAATCGTCGCGCACCTGTATGAGTGGCGCGAGGAGTCTAAACGCCGGGGCGAGACTCCGCTGCCGCGACAACTCGCGGCTCGGCGGACAGAGCTCCGGCAGGATCTCATGGTGACATGGAGAGAGCGACTGTCGCAACCCAGCGCTGGGCACGCCACCATCGAGGCGGTAGTGCCCCTCTTTGAGGAGTGGCTGGAGAGGCGCCATGGCGCCCTTACCTTCCGCCTGACGCAGGTCCTCACCGGACATGGCTGTTTCGGGAGGTACCTGTGTCGGTTCAAGGCGGAGGTGACCCCTGCGTGTTTCTACTGCGAGGATCGCCCAGAGGACATGGTGGAGCATACGGTGGAGGTTTGCCCCGCCTGGGCAGAACACCGCCGTGTCCTCGTGGATGCGATAGGCGGCAGCGACCTCTCGCGCCGTGCCCTGGTCAGGCCATGGTACGGAGCGAGAGGGAATGGGGGGCCGTCTCCTCCTTCTGCGAAGCAGTAATGCTCGCGAAGAGATGCGCTCTCAGCAGCAGCCGTCGCAGGAAACGCCAGGGGCTGCGAGACGATCTCCGGCCACCGTAGACCCGGGCCTGCGGACGGCGAGTAGTGGGTAACTCGCCGTCCGATCAGCACCAGGCCCGAGAGTCGACGGCGCGTAGTGTTCCACGCGCGCCTCAAAGAGTTGTCAGCAAAGGACGGGGCCTGCCACGGCCAATGCCTGCCCGGGGTGGAGGATAAATTCAAAAGAGTTACCTCGCCCCCCGGGCACGTAGGGCAGAGCGGAACAGGGGTGGGTTTTAGTCAGTAAGAGTCTGACACGCCCTTCCGCTCCACCCTAGAGCGGAAGAAGTCATGAGATGATTACCCACCCCCAAAAAAAAAAAAAAAAAGGGGTCCTTGTTGACTACGGAATCCTAAAAACGGACACTAATTAATGAAAAGGTCTTTGTATGGCTTGGTTATAAAGCTGTATTACTTTTATTTGAAATGTGATGCCGCTTACAAAAAAAACGCACCTGTTGACATTCAACATTATCTTTTTAAGCCTGCCCCTCTTAGATACTGTATGTGAAAGAAGTTTATTTCGTGTTTGTACATTTCGCGTGAACCGAGTGAGAGAGACTTCTATATTCTATGACTGGCCTGTTGGTCTAGTGGTTAGTGACCCTGACTGCTATGCCGGAGGTCTTGGGTTCGGTTCCCACCCAGGACAAATGTTTGTGTAATGAGCACGATCATTTGTTCTGTGTCTGGGTGTAATTTATCTATAATATTTATGTATTTAGAAATATATATAAGTATGTTTATCGGTTGTCTAGTACCCATAACACAAGCTCTGCTTAGCGTGGGACTAGTTGGCGTTGTGTGATAGTTGTGGAATATTATTATTATTTATTTATTTGTAAAAGAAAAGCCAAAAAGGAAAGTTGAACAATTAAAACCTGGAGAATTCATGTACGATTGATTGTGATCAAATGGCACGACTCTAAAGACGTCTTTGTCATGTAATGAATGACGAATGCATTTGATCCAAGGGACGTCCAAATTACTCACGAGAACCCAAAAAAATGCAACCAAAAAAGACATGTTTTGTCCGAAGGCTATTTATAAATACATGAAGACCATGGGAGGTGTCGTTAATTTCGACCAGTTGAAGTCTTCGTATACCATCGGCCGGAGATCTCATAAAAATTGGCATAGAATATTTTGGTAGTTAATGGAAGCTGTAGTCATTAATTCGTATTTACTATACCGATATGAACCTGACACCTTGTGCTCATCGTGATTTTCGTTCGAGACTCGGTAGAGCCTTAAAATAATTACAGCAGCCGTTAAAGAATTGCACCAACTTATTCAATTAAAAAAGGTGGTAACTTGCGAGTTTATGAAAAAACTCGCTTATCATATGTGTGCCTGCATATGCCGATTCCTACAACATCAAAACGGTGTTTGTAGCATAAGAGCAGTTCCCAAAAGAACCAATTTTATGTGTAGAGTTTGAGGAATTCCGTTTTGCATTAAATTGTTTAATCAATAAACATTTTAGAAGATAACCCGTGATACCCGTGATACACACACGTGATACATACATATTCCGTGATACAACATTGGTAACGCGAAAGCGGCGTAATTCGAGAATAACTTTGCGTGCAATTTGAAAATTTTGGCTAGGTTAGAACGGAGTAACGTACTGCCCTGGAACACAGGTGAAATAAAAAAATCTTTTTTACAAAAAAAAACAACCGACATCCAAAACAAAAAAACAACTTTATTTGACACCGACTTCCGAATTTAAAGTTATTTTTTAATTTGTAGTGTATTTTTTTTTCTGGAAGTTGGTTGTATTTTTGTAAAAAAGTTTTTTTTATTATTCACTTTTTAGTTGTTAAACCTCAGAACTAAAAACCCCAATAACATGGAACGTGGAATTTAAACATAGTCGTAATTGGAAAACACCAAAACGTCATCTAGGCAAACGTATTTTTCGTTTTTGTTCAGTTTTTCAAAAAGCGCTGAAGCCTTTTCGATAAAATTTATATGGGACCACCTCGAGAGTAGGTATATTCTATCAGATAAGAAAAGAATTTTGAAAATCGGTCTTAAATTGACAGAGAAATGGGTGGAAATACATAAAAAAAATATATATATACTTACAGCCGAACATAGAACCTCCTCCTCCTATTTCGAAATCGGTTAAAAATCGGTTAAACATGGGTTAAAGGAAGGAATTCACGCACCTGGATAGCTTCATAGTTCCTTCTTTCCGTTTTCGCAGTTCACTTGTCACTTTAAGCACGAGTTTCTAGTATTTCGAACTAGCTGCGCCCCGCTCTTTTTTTCCTTTAAGGCCCTACTAACGGTCCTGTGGCGCCCTCATTGAATAAAAAATCGTAGGTTAGCACAGAAAATTTATATTAAAAAATCCAACGTCACGTTTGTTACAAAGAGAATAAAACATTTTTACGTTGTTAAAACAGGTCACAGAATGTTTCGTATCCAAAGTAGTAGGCAAAAGTAGTAGTGTCAGAAACGGCCGTTTTTGGTACTTTTGCCTACTTTCTACTACTTAACAATGTAAAAATGCTTTATCCTCTTTGTAACAAACGTAAAGTTGAATTTTTTATTATTTATTTTCTGTGCTATGCTACGATTTTTTATTCAATGAGAGCGCCATTGGACCGTTAGTTGACCCTTAAGTAATTGCGTCTCACAGCCGTCATATTTAGGTATTTTTTTTAACGTCACATATTATATCCTATAGTACTTGTGCTTTTAGACGAATCTAACGATATCTTAAATATGATGATAAGTCTAGCGGTTTGGAAGTTGCGCGGTATTATAGAATATTACATACAAGACACGCGCGAAAAATATAACCCTTTCCTTGCAGCCGGGTAAAAATATACCTGAAAACACCTTATTTACAAAAAAATAGGTGTCTGGTTTTGTTTCTTCGTTTTTTGACACCGACTTCTGAAATTAAAGGTATTTTGCATTTTTTTTTTTTTGGAAGTCGGTTCTATTTTTTTGTAAAAAAGTTTTTATTTTTCACTTTGTAGTGGTGATTCCCCATTAAATTGTGTTAACAATGCATATTTTTGCGATAGCAGCAATCGCTGTTGATTTGCTGTCATTATTTGAAGAGTTCCGTTGTCTGGCTCTGAAACTCATCATCAGATCTATATGAAATTTAAATGTGACCATTTCGGAACAGACCCTTTTCAAACAAAAAAAGAATTTTGGAAATCCGTCTATTAATGAAGTTATGCCCGAACATACATAAAAATAATAATAATAATAATCTGTGGCTCGACTGTCAACCGAACTGACAGAAAAAATTTCTCTGCATATTTTATATCAATTTTATCAACAAACTATTTTATTTTAAAGATTAAAAAATGCATGCAAGACAAAACAAAACCTACAATAATACCTACAATATGTAAATAATAAAAAACAATAGTCAAAATGACAAGATAAAGTTAATAATGACGATTAATGAAATAGTGAGAAAAGAAAAATGTTGACGAGAGCCGCAGCTCGCAAAGCACGCCCACCACCTCAAAACAATAGTCAAAATGGTAAGATAAAGTTAATAATGACGATGAATGAAATAGTGAGAAAAGAAAAATGTTGACGAGAGCCGCAGCTCGCAAAGCACGCCCACCACCTCCGGCCTCGTCGCTCAGCTCCGCCCCGCCGCCGCCGGAACCCAGCCCCACCGTGAGTGCTGTGACACCGGCCGTGGCAGTTGCGTCGAGCTCCAGTTCTTCTCGCCGCCGTCGCGTTCTGGCTGATATCAGCTCCCGAGACTATATGTCCCGTGTCACAGAGCGCATCGACTTCCTGAAGCAGAAGGTGTATGCATGGGCAAACCGCATCCGTAGGTATAAGCGGCGGGTGGAGCGATACACCCAGAATCGCACATTCCGGAGTAATGAAAGGTGGGTTTATAGGGATTGGGAGCGACCGGAACAAGGCGTGACTGACACGCGTCTGCCGGATGATGACGCCATGAGTTCATTCTGGCGCAACATCTGGTCGGTGCCTGTCAGTCACACCGAAGGTGACTGGACTCGGGAGATCGGGCGAGCGTGCGATCCAATAACAGAAATGGGGGCACAATCACTATCAGCCCCCAAGATGTAGCCCGTGCAGTCCGTCCGTTGCCTAATTGGAAATCTCCAGGGCCGGACGGGCTGCACAATTTTTGGATAAAGTGGCTACAAAGGTAGCACGCTCGCTTAGCATCTCAATACCAGGCAGCCTTAGAGTCTGGTTCGCTACCCGAGTTCCTTACAACAGGAATAACCCACCTGCTCCACAAAACAGGTAGTACTGCGGAACCTAAAAATTATAGACCGATCACGTGCTTACCGACGGTCTATAAGGTTCTTACATCCATTTTCAGAGCTAAGATTGACACACATATAGATAGTAATTGAATCATGTCTGCCTCTCAAAATGGATGTAAGAATGGGTCCCGTGGCACTAAGCAGCTGCTCCTCATCGATATGACCATTAGCCAGCAGGTTCGGCGTTCCCGAAAGGATCTGTCGACATGTTGGATAGACTGTAAGAAGGCCTATGACTCAGTTCCTCATACATGGCTCATGAGGGTGCTAGAATTGTATAAAGTTGATGCAACGCTACGCACCTCCTTGATGTCGTGTATGGGGCAATGAAGGACGGTCCTTCGCTATCCAGGATGTCGAAATATCCAGAGGAATAGCGAACCGGTAAAGATCGAGCGGGTTATATTCCAGGGTGACAGCAGTTTGAGTCCGCTTTGGTTTTGCCTAGCCTTGAATCCTCTAAGCACACTGCTGGAGCCTTCAGGGCTAGGCAATCGGTTGAAAAGAGGTGGTCAGGTTATATCTCAACTCCTTTACATGGATGACTTAAAACTTTTTGCCCCCAGCAATCTGCAACTGATGAAGTTACTGAAGGTAACTGAAACCTTCAGTAGTACCATCAGGATGGAGTTTGGTGTGAACAAATGTGCGGTCATGCATGTAAAGCGAGGGAAGATTGTGGAATCCGTGGGAACTCAACTCTCGGATTCCATAAACCTGAGATCCCTCTCCCCAACCGAAACCTATAAGTATTTGGGTATGTCGGAAGCGTTAGGGATCAATATTACTGACACGAAGCAATCGTTGAAGGAGCGCTTCTTTGGCCGCCTGAAGAAGGTATTTAATAGCCTTCTATCGGGTGGAAACAAGGTGCGCGCCTTCAACGGTTGGGTCATGCCGGTATTGATGTACTCTTTCGGCGTACTCAAACGTCCGGATAGGCGTGTTCGTACACTGCTGTCTGCATTTCGAATGCATCACCCACGTTCGTCGGTGATGAGACTGTATACCCCGCGGAAGTGTGGAGGCCGAGGCTTATTAAATGCTAAGACCCTCCACAACCGCGAGGTATGCAGTCTAAGGGAATATTTCTTAGCTGCTGACGTGGGTATGCATCGAGATGTAGTGGCGGTGGACAAGGGCCTTACTCCACTCTCCTTGGCTAACGAGAACTGGCGCAAACCTCTAGTGCTTGACACTAACGGTCGCAGAGAAGTATGGCAGATTAAGGAACTTCACGGACGCTTTTTCCGGGCCCTACATGGGCCCGATGTAGACCAACTAGCGTTCGTAGCCTTGCTGCGTGTCGGTGACCTCTTTGGGGAAACCGAAGGTTTTGTCTGTGCAATTATGGATGAATTTATCATGACGAAAAATTACCGGAGATTTATTGTGAAGGACGGCACAGTTGACATATGTCGGGCATGTCATCGTCCGGGAGAATCAATCCGCCACATAATCTCTGGTTGTTCTCGTCTAGCTAACGGTGAGTACTTGCATAGGCACAACCTTGTAGCCAGGATTATCCATCAGCAACTTGCTCTTAAATACTCTTGTGGAATCGGAAGTGCCGTACTATAAATATGCGCCCGACCCAGTTCTCGATAATGGTCATATCTCATTGTACTGGGATCGGTCCATCATCACTGACAGGACTATTGTAGCCTATAAGCCTGATATAGTGGTGGTGGACCGAATCGACAGGCGTGCTATGATTGTTGACATTACCGTCCCACATGAGAACCTGGTGAAAGCCGAGAAAGATAAACAAATCAAGTATATTGACTTGGCTCGCGAGGTTGTCGACATGTGGGATGTGGACCCAGTGATCATTGTACCGATAGTCGTGTCAGCCAATGGCTTAATAGCCACAAGCTTAGACCAACACCTCAGGAGGCTCTCGTTAGGTGGCAGAATCAAGGGCTTGATTCAGAAAGCAGTACTTCTGGACACGGCTCGCATTGTCAGGCGGTTCCTCTCTCTGGAGCCCTGACCGCCGGTAGCTTGGACCCTGTCCCGATACCGGTGGGCTACTATTTTTTATATTTTTAAATGTTTTTTATATATTCTTTTTTAAGAAATATTTATAAATGTATTTATTAAGTAACAAAGATGAATAAACGAAATAATAATAATACAAACATCCGAATTGATAACCTCCTCCTTTTTGAAGTCGGTTAAAAACGGTTTGTTCGGAATCCTATGCGTGCGAGTTCGACTCGCTCGTGACTGGTTTTTTCATTTGGATTTTCGTAACCCTAATAATTAGCAAATTTACTGAGGTGCCATCTTAGCGGCATTTGTATGTGAATGACTGGGAAGCGCTCGGTCGAGACGTGACTGTCGTGTGAGGCTCCTCCGCTGTCTTTTCTGATTAATTTCGACTCTTCTCATTGCCTCGGCGTTTTTTCTGGTGGCCGCCACTGTTGAATCTGGCTTACAGAAGTTACAGTTTGGGAATAGTGGGGCGGGCTTGTCGTGTGAGGCCGATGTCCCACGACTTTTTTTTCTTTTCTAGCCTACACTGTCCCACTGCTAGGCCTCCCCGAAGTTCTTCCAGGAACTCTTCTCCCGTGCTTCCTCAAACTAGCAATCACGGTAGGTAGGTACGCGTCGTGGTCGTCTCGTAAAAGAAATTTTAGACTCTTTAGCTTTGGTAGAGCATGACTGCACTACCAAACTTTGTCCCCTGACTGAACCTTAATAAAGAAGAAATGAAGTGATGTAGAATACAGACCTGAATGGTCTTGCCCAAAATTGAACCTTGCTGCTCGGAAACATCATACAAGATGCTTCTCCCAAGTCTGCATACGACATATATGGTCTTCTGGAACGTCTATAAAGTACTTGCGCAGATCTACCTAGTAACTAAAATTAATTAAAAGGTATTAAGATCTATGTTATTTAACTTCATTTATATTTTAATTATGTACCTACGAACGGGGTGAACAGGAACGAAGGGGTGAATAGAAACAAAACTTTTGCTAGGATTTTCGCTATGATACCCTAATATTAGTTTCTAGTAAATCATCGATTTATTTTTTATAACAATTCATAAATAAATCGGAGTGCTTAAATGCTACAAACAATTTCTAAATAACGTGAAAACCCCTTCAAAGTTTTGTTTCTATTCACCCCGGCGTTTCTATTCACCCCGTTTGACGGTACAGGCTGTAACAGAAATACGCGGTCATATTTTAGAGACCGCTTCTGCCCATGGAAACGAACAATTTTTTTTAGGAAATAGCAAAATACCAATGGATAAGCAGCAATATCTAAAAAAAAACTTTTTTACAAAAAAATAGTGTATGTATTGTTAGTAATTTAATGGGGAACCACAACTAAAAAGTGAAAATTAAAAAACTTTTTTACAAAAAAATAGAGAACCGACTTCCAAATAAAGTGCAAAATAACTTTAATCTCGGACGTCGGTGTCAAAAACGAATACAAAACGGGTACACCGACTGCCGAGATTAAAGTTATTTTGCACTTTTTTTGGAAGACGGTTCTATTTTTTTGTAAAAAAGTTTTTTAGTTTTCACTTTTAGTTGTGGTTCCCCATTAAATTGTGTTAACTAACAATACATAGACATACGATCGCAGCAATCGCGGTTGATTTGCCTTCAAAGGGCCAGCTTTGAAGAGTTTCATTATCTGTCTCCGAAAGTCATCATCAGATCTGTATGAAATTTAAATGGGACCATTTTGAAATAAACCCATTTCGAACAAAAAAAGAATTTTGCAAATCTGTCAATATGTGATGGAGTTATGCCCGAACATACATTAAAAAAAAATCCTACTATTCCTACTAATATTATAAATGTGAAAGTCTGTGAGTGTGTATGTTTGTTACTTCTTCACGCTCAAACGGCCAGACCGATTTGGATGAAATTTGGTTTGTAGATAGCTTATAGCCTAGATTAACATATAGGCTACCTTTTATTCCGATCTAGGCGGGTGAAATCGCGGTGCGCAGCTAGTATACCTATAAACATCCGAATTGATGACCTTCTTTTTGAAGTCGGTTAAAAATATGACCACGCATTTCCGTTACACCCTGTACATTCAATATAATAATATGTATTGCCTTTGCGACTAAGATTTTTATCTGAGATACTGTGGTCACAATATCATCTCTCTTGGGGTTGGCTTCCAGTCTAACCGGATGCAGCTGAATACCAGTATTTTATATGGAGTAACACCCTATCTGACCTCCATAACCCAGTCACTGGGTAATACGGTACCCCCTTGGTAAGATTGGTTGTCAGAATTTCTGTCGCATGTGCGGCAGCTGGCAAGCCGGCCGATCACCGGGCTGGCCAGGGGGCCAGGAGGCCAGGGGTAGGGCTAAGCCCCCCGCCACCGCCGTCACCGCCGCAGCCGCCGCCACCGCAGCCGCCGCCACCGCTTCCGCCGCTGTCGCTCCCACAGCCGTCGTCGCCGCTGCAACCACCGCAGCGAGACCCTTACAGGGGCTCAGGAGAGGGTGTAATGGAATGCCAATAACTGCCCCATTACGACTCTTCCAGGCCAACATCAACCACTGCGCCGCTGCTCAGGACCTGTTGTTTTAGAGCATGGCGCAGTGGTCGATTAACATCGCCGTGGTTCTGAGCCGTACTTTGTCTCACCCACGGATGACTGGGTGAAGGAACTGAATGGCTCAGTGACCCTCTTGCCGGTACCTCGTCCCTCGAGGAATTCAAGAGAGGACAGGGTTGCGTGGCACAGTTCAGGGAGTTAGCCGTGGTGGGGGTTTACTTCTCCCCGAACCGAACTCTCACCTAGTTCCACAACTCCCTCGCGGAGTTGAGAACCGTCGACACTGGGTACAGTTCCCTCCCTGTGCTCGTCCTCGTGGACTTCAATAACAAGAAAGTGGCTTGGCTAGCCACCCTATACATATTCAAGCTAGGATTGACCAGCAAAAACTTACATAAAGACAGTATCCCATGTAGATGCCAAAAAAAAAGTTTAAAGGAACAGCTGCTGCAACACCGGCTTTCATGTAGCCGACATGACCGGCGAGAATTCCACCTCCCAGGGCTCCCTTCACCATATGCGCCACGGAGCCGATCAGACTGAAATCAGTAAGAGTAGGGAAGTAAATAACACATTTACAAAAATAAAAAAAAACTTTTTAACTAAACATTTCACAAACGAAAAAGAACAAATTAACAAAAAACAATAAACCTTTTAAGTCTTGAGTAATATATTATATTTTAGTATTGAGCTTATTTACATAAAATATCAAATTTTATATAAACTAATTTTCAGTTGGCGCCAAACAATAACCTGATTATTAAATATCTAAATTTTATATGTAGGTACATACAAATGAAGAAAGCCCTAAGTAGGTAATTACATTTTTAATATTTGGCGCACATATTGTAAAGACGTCTTTCCTTCAAAGCATGGTGGAAGCTCCAGGATAGCCCGCGAAATTAAAATTTTCTTACGTTTTTTGCAATTTGCAGGTTGTATCTTGGTCCAAATTTGATTCGCGGCCGTGACAAATGGCAAATATCAAGATTTCATGAAATAGTTACATTTGGAATCAATTCTAACTGAGAGAGTTGTATTGATGATTTTAATGATTATAATTCTATAAATACATACTTGCTACGCCCGCGAATCAAATTTTGACACAACCTGACACTGACCTGCAAATTAAAAAAAACGTAAGAAAATTTGAATTTCGCGGGCTACCTTGGAGCTTTCACCTTAAGTGGTTTCTTTCATGATGTTAAAAACAAATCATGCCCAATTTTCGAGGGTTTCTCTCAATTTTATCAGGATTCCATCATCAGATCCTGATTTCCAAGGCATGGGACCACCCTAGAGGTATACCCTAACTAACAAAATCATCAAGATCGGTTCATAAATGACTGACCAAGCCGACTCCCGGCCAACGTAAGCGCGGGCTGCGGACGGCAAGTAATGGGTAGCTCGCCGTTTGATAAGGATCAGGCTCGAGTCGACGGCGTGTAGTGCGCCTCAAAGAGACGTCAGCAGTAACTCACGGGTCCCGCTAGAATCGATGCCTGCCTGGGGCCACGGATAAATTCTAAAGAGTTACCGCGGCCCAGGCGGAACAAGGGTGGGTTTTAGTCAGTAACAGTCTGACACGCCCTCCCGCTCTGGAGAACGGGAGAAGTAGAAGATCTCTATTCTCAAACACGTCAGACATCTTGTCTCACGGAACACTCAGTGACAACTGGAATACACGGCGCTGCCATCTGCAGTTGGGTTCGGAATCATGACTGCAGTGACATGACGTGACGAAATGTCGCTGAGACATCGCGGCGACACGTCGCCTGCTGCTGCTGTCTGCAGTCGGCTACGAACTCATACCTTTCAGAATTTATACTTTATGCACCTGTAGGTGTACCTCACCTCTACCTATCGCTTCGGGGAATACTGGCGAAATGTTATCAGTATCTGAAATCAAACGTTAAGTTCCTACCAAAAACACATAAAACAAACATTTACCTGACGAATTTGACACCTGGTAGTTTTCCTCTCTCCTTGCGGAAGTCGTAGGAATCCTCATCGGCCTGGGTCGCGGCGAGGTTTCTGAAGTTTCTGCTAGGTCTCGGGCCGGGGCGTGAGGGGTCAGGCGGCGGAGTGATCGGAAGGATCACCGGTGAACCAGTACCACTCTAAAATAACGCATAATAATAAAAATCAAAATGTCATGCCTTTTCAAAACCATGTGGGCCTCGACTTCCAGACAATGCATCCAGACCGGTTATTAATACCAGTTTTTTACAAGGAGCGGCCACCTATCTGATCTTCACAACCCAGTAACTGGGTAACACGATACCGCTAGGAAAGGGTGGTGACCGATGTTCAGGCTTCTAGCATTTCGTAACGACTGTCAAAGATCTACGAAAGACTAATTAGCCTGTCTATTCTGTAAACATCTCAACGTGAAGTGATGAGCGGTCATTCCTCTTAAAGCTAGATGTTGACAGTTCACTTTACGGTCACATCACCTAAGTTTCACGTTGACATTATAATTGAATAGACATTATAATGAACTCTATTTACCCATACTTATAACACCTCTCCGATAAAAAGGAGGGATGACAAAGGAGTTGTAAAACATGAACGATTATTGTTTTTATGGGTTTGTATCTCAACCTCACAGCTCTCTGAGCGCTGAACCGATTTTGATGCGGTTTTTAGTTTAAAAGTATTTTTTTGCGACATAACTCGTATGTATGTCGGGAGCATTAAAGTTTTCATTTATTCAAAATTATCGTTTTTACTTATTTAAATTTCCAACCCATCCCGTAGCTGCCAATGAATTGAAAAAAATAAGTACACCTACCTCTTTAAAAAAAAATAAACAGACCTTTGACCTTGCCTGTTATCTCTAAAAAAGGTATTTGCGGGATTTTAGATTTTGTTATGCGGGACTTAGGTGTACTACTTATTAATTATTACAAGATGCGAAAATGGGGCGCACAGGTAATCGCACTCGCAGGATTTTTGTCAAGCAAGGCAGATTTATAAAAAAATAAAACCCACGTTAACAAATCAGCGTTGATATGAAAATTACGTATGCATGACTGTAATTGGATTTTAAGTCCTCGCAGCTATCGATTGGGGTACCCCCGGCTTACTACCCATTTGAGGAAACTTAAAAACACATTTCATAATCGTACACTACAGTATGATGGATTTTCCGAACATTCACAAATCATGACATAAACATGCGGTCGTAATATAAGTAGGGGTCAAGTGGCGGACAGTGTAACAAAAAAGTAATTTTAATTTTTAGAAAAAAAAAATCGTTTATAATGTCGTATTCTTAGTGTTTACAAAGGCCCTACTAACGGCCAAGTGGCGCCCTCATTGAATAAAAATCGTAGCATAGCGTACAAAAACGGCCATTTCTGACACTTTTGCCTACTACTTTGGATTTGGAAACATTCCGAGACCTGTTTTAACAACGTAAAAATATTTTATCCTCTTTGTAACAAACGTAATATTTTACTTTAATATTTATTTTCTGTGCTATGCTACGATTTTTTATTCAATGAGGGCGCCACTTGGCCGGTAGTAGACCCTTAAAATCAGCAGTCTTTAATCTTCGTATTAGAATTGCAATTATATCAAGTTTATAATTAAAAAGTACTTCTTCTCTGAGATCACAAATTTGTTATAATGTGCCCCAGGGGTGGGGTACAGTTTAACAGTCATAGGGGTACAGTATAACAAGATGGGGTACACTATAACAATAGATTAAACAATTATATCAAACGATGTACGATTTGATTTTTTTCTGAGGGAATACCATCACGGGCGACAGCTCATTATCTGCAGCAGCCACCTGTTTATTAAGATGTTTTGATCCTTTTGATGCTAAAACCCTTTTTGGTTTTTGTACCGCGGTCGCCCCGATCGTATCAAGGTAAAAGAGTCTAATACTGTCACCAAAACTCGGACACCTTCTCATTACGTCTTCTAAATTGTTATAAAATAATAATAATAAAATGTTTACATGCATAACATTTTTTATCATAACATGTTTATCTATGAAACGTATGATAATAGAAATAAATAAAAAATATGAATTACAAATAATTAAAATAAGATTTATATCATCAGCATCGTGTAGGCCAGTTTGTGTATTTTATTCAATAGGTCTTCTAATAATTTCCGATGTAAAAAACCTACACTGTACCCTACACCATAGTTTAAAACAAAAATTCGTTAAAATTATATAGGATTGAAATTGCATAAATTTTTGCTAACTATTTTAACACCAACTAATTGAAGATTAAAGGGAATATATATTTACTCTCTAGAAACTATTACTTTTCCAACAAGAACAAAATTTCACCACCCAAATTGTTCACAATTTTTTTACGAAAAACATATATTCGAACTTTCTTCCGTTCACCGAGCGATTTGACGGTCGATGAGAGCTGTCTATGATGGCAGCACATGATATTGACAAAACACCTAAAGAGGCGCCAGACAAGTTGGAAAAGGACAGAGTTAATCTGGATGTTACACTGTGCCCCTTGTTACACTGTCCCCCACTTGACCCTACTTCCATTGAAAATTACACAAATGAAAACAAATAACAACAAATAAATCATCAACAGTAATGATGAAAACTATCCTTGAAATTTTAAACATTCCCACATTTTTAGGGTAATTCTCTGGCGCTGGTATTATCACAACGCATCATCGCGCGCGCGCAGTCAAAGGCGCGGCAGCAACACGCGGCATGTCCAGGAAACAATTCTGCCACGCTCTAGCTATGACAATCCGACGAATATTTGCGCGGCAATATGCGAGACACGACACGCATTTGAATTCAGTCTGAACCTAAACTACAATGAAGGCGGTTATCAGTGTTTTAGCTCTGCTTATTATTCGAAATCGTTAAATGAGCCATATATTTCAAACAGTCTAATTGAGTTTTCATTGTCCATTTTTGAGAAGCGCATACACGTCCAGACACGATTACCGACGAACTATACTGAGCAAGCAATGTTTGCGCGCGGCAGCTAGATCGCAACGTCGACGCGCGGCTGTTGTCCAAACACAGCGCGACATGCCGCGCGCGGCAGCCGCGCACGCTTGCCGCTCAATGTTTGGACACACCTTTACGAGAATGTCTGTTAATAAGCTTAAGGCCCTACTAACGGTCCAGTGGCGCCCTCATTGAATAAAAATCGTAGCATAGCACAGAAAATAAATATTAAAAAGTCCAACGGCACGTTTGTTACAAAGAGGATAAAGCATTTTTACGTTGTTAAAACAGGTCTCAGAATGTTTCGTATCCAAAGTAGTAGGCAAAAGTACAGACTGTTGTCAACATTATCTAACCCAACCTAAAATCAAACGACTTTGGACCCTCTGCCTGTAACATTAAGGTTTATCTAATTTATATGAGCTTATCAGACAAGTGCACGAGGACTCGATGAACAAAAATACAATGCAAATTTGATCTTTAACACGTAACGTTAAGGTAAACCCACCCAACATAGTCGGAGCGACTGGCATTATATATATATTTTTGTTAATAAAATATCTAAATTTAGGTTAAACTTGGGTTCGAACGTAGACAACGATGAACATCGCACTACCTTAGTGACCACAAGACCAATACAACTCTTATAAGCCGCATTGAAATTTGATCTTAGTTGTATACTATCATAAAGTTTATTCTTGCACAGCACGAACAGCCATCTTCTCCTAGTGCAAATTATTTTGTATTTTAAATAATCACTCCATAGTAGCATTTGAATACCAGCTTTATAATGAATACGAATATTTATTTTTCAACTACCCACTTATTACAAGTTATGTGAAATTATTACCATTTTAAAAAGTGTATGTATAGTCTGTAGTTCTTTACAATAATACAAGAAATAGTTTTGGAATATAAATTCTATATTGAAAGCAAAACAATATCTTTGTCACAGGATTTGATCTCGAAACTTGTTTTTCTCAGTCTTATACACAGACCACGAGACCAGAATTACTTTAACTCAATCATTAAAATAAGCTATTAAACTTATCATATTATAACAAATAGTTATAAAATATAACCTAATGCTAAAGTTTTAAAGATCAAATTTGCGTGTCTGTATTATTATTGTATTTGTTCATCGAGTCCTCGAGTACTTGTCTGATAAGCTCATATAAATTAAATAAACCTTAATGTTTCAGGCAGAGGGTCCAAAGTCGTTTGATTTTAGGGTGGTTTAGATAATGTTGACAACAGTCTGTACCAAAAACGGCCGTTTCTAACACTTTTGCCTACTACTTTGGATACTGTGCTATGCTACGATTTTTTATTCAATGAGAGCGCCACTGGACCGTTAGTAGGGCCTTAAGTGTACGAGCTGTAATTTAGTGATATCGGAAGTCCTTGCGTTTATACGTGATCGGCATCATGTAGTCGATAATGAAAGCTTGATAAGGATATGTGAAACTGCATTTTCTGAAGAGGAAATAGATGAAGCCAAGAAGTTGTTGTACATATCCACGAAAACATCAAAGAAGCTGGTGTCCAGACGCAAGTACAAGAAACAAAAAGACCTAGAAAATATGATAACTGTGTTTAAAACGATAGACCCTGAACAAATACCAGTGTTTGTGATGTATGACCTACACAAGTTGCCATCAGTTTGTTTTGATCACGTCGACGTCACGAAACTATTGAAGGATATATTGGTGTTACGGAAAGAAGTTGAAAATATCAAGAATAATTATGTTACAAATGTCCAATTAGAAGAACAAACTAAAAGTGAATGCTGAAAAATCGAGTCGGTTAATAAATTCGAATGTTAACATGAAGAGAGGAGGGTACATGTTAGATATGTAGGTGGCCCGGTTTGGACTACCTCACATCGAATAGCGGCCGGTACACGATGTCGTTGTACCGCAGTCCAATAGTAAGGATATGACTCACGATAGTGCAAGCGTAACGCCGACGCCGATATATCGCACTCTCATTCACACGCAGGCTGGAGGTGACACTCGGAATAAACCCGTCTCGCCTGCCCCGGTTAACTCGACTATGCTTAATAACGACAGCTTAGTGGCCGTAGATAACGTACGTAAACAACAGACTATGGCCGAAATTGTAAGAAAGGGCGAATGGAAAATAAGCATTATGAACAATTGATATTGGTGCAAAGGTCAAAAACGAGAAATCGATTTGTAGGTATGACCAGCAAAGCATTTTCTAATTCATTAGGAAATTTCAAGGCCGCTGAGATAAAAATACCTGTTTTTATTTTTAACGTGAATAAAACTGCAACTGAAAAAGATATAACTGACTAAATAGAACAAAAAGCAAGTGAAGTTAGAGAAAATTAATATGAAGTCTCAGAGGCAGTATAACGGCTTTAAGTTGTTTATACCAAAGCAAAAACTTAAGTATTATTATTATTATTACACAGATATTGTATATGATGATCCTACATATTGTACATAATGGATACAAACAAAAAGAATGTAACTTTATCAACGTACAATTGTAAGAATGTTTTTCGATCAGCAAATAGCGTTCGCAAATTGTGCTGTGTTGCTGATGTTGTAGCACTTCAAGAGACCTGGCTTTTACCCCATGATGTGCCGTACCTTGGCAGCATTGATGACGGCTTCGCTTATGCGGGTAAGTCTGCCGTTGACACGTCTGCGGGTGTCTTTACAGGGAGACCATATGGTGTAGTCGCGCTCTTATGGAGGAAATCAGCGTTTGCAGCAATATCAGTGGTGCAGTGTAGTAGTGATCGTCTCGTTGCTATTAGGATTAAGCATGCAGACCGTTCCCTATTGATATTCTCAGTGTATATGCCTCTACTAACTCGGCTGATAATTTAGTTCAGTTTACGGAGTGCTTAATGCTATAATTAAGAACAGTAATGTAGAATCAGTGTTCATACTAGGAGATCTTAATGCACACCCAGGTGAGCGCTTTTCAAATGAATTATTAACTGTGTGTGGGGAGCAATCATGGTCATGTGTTGATATGGAACTACTTCCATAGGACACGTTTACATTTGAGAGTACCGCTAACGGTGCATTGCGCTGGCTCGATCACTGTGTAGTGATCAGTGCGGCACGACATTTAGTTGTAAACACGTCAGTTTTGTATGAAGTCTATTAATTGTCGGATCATATTCCCTTGTTAATTGAATGTAATATTGATTTAATAATACCTAAATTAGTAACTGCTACCTATACTTGCAATAGGGTAATATGGGGCGAAAGAAATGTCAATCAAATTAATGAATATTCGATTTTTTGTAAATCTAAATTAAATTATTAGATTGCCCGGATGAATTTCGTTATTATGCGCATAAAATGAGTTCTAATCCTAATTTTAAAGGAATGTGCCGACCGTACTTATTTATGTGAACAAATGCGTCATGTGAACAATAATGACAAAAGATACATTCCTGGTTGGAATAAGTATGTTCGTGACGCACACAGAGAGGCTAGACTGTGTTACCAAACATGGTTGTTTTATGGTAAACCTGCTAGTGGTTATGTTTACAATAAAATGTGTCAATCGAGGTAAACCTTTAAGAAAAAATTGAAATATTGTCAATATAACCAACAGCAGATTAAAATGGATATTTTGGCTAAACATCACACTGAAAAGAAATTCGGATCATTTTGGAAATCAACAAATAGTTTCAACCCGAAGTCGAGTCCCCCTGTGGGCGTGGCGGGAGTACATGAGCCAGCAGATATAGCCAATGCTTTCCGGCGTCATTTCAAGGTTCGGCGTCACCGAATAATTAGACCTGTTCAGGCAGTCGATACTGGGGCCAACTCTGGGGACATGTCAATTATTTATTATTACAATTACGGCTCAAGAAATTGCGGCCATTGTAAGGAAAATGAAGAGGGGTAAATCACCGGGTCATGATGGCCTCAGCATCGAGCACCTGAAGTATGCGGAGGGACACCTGCCACGTGTGCTTGCATTGTTTTTTAACATGTGCATTTTTCACGGTTACTTACCGGATGATCTTATGACTGTATACTTTGGTAATGCCTATTGTAAAAAATAAAACGTGGGATGCCTCTGACCTAACCAATTACAGGCCCATTTCTCTGGCCACTGTAATAGCAAAAGTTTTGGACAGTCTGCTTGATAAACAATTAGCAAAACATCTCGAACTGCATGACGCCCAGTTCGGCTTTCGGCCTGGGCTGTCAACTGAGAGTGCAATCTTTTGCCTCAAGCAGACTGCTCAATACTACACAGACAGGAAGACGCCTATTTTTGCCTGTTTTCTGGATCTGTCGAGGGCATTCGATCTTGTATGTTACGATGTTCTCTGGCGTAAACTACAATGTGATACTACTTTACCACCTGAGATAGTGTCAATATTTAAGTACTGGTATGGTAGTCAAAGTAATAGTGTGAAGTGGGTTGGTTCGCACTCGGACGTATATCAGATAGGAGTGCGGGGTGAGGCAGGGGGGGCTTAGCTCATCCCAACTCTTCAACCTATACATGAACCAACTGATCGTTGAGCTAAGCAGCATCAATATCGGATGTCATGTTGACGGGGCGTGTATTAATAACTAATACTTAATACTATTAGTTATGCTGATGATACGGTGTTGCTGAGCCCATCGATCGGTGCTCTGAGGCGACTGATCGCTATAATATGCGAATCTTACTCGGAGAGTCATGGGCTCAAATATAACGTCAGAAAGAGCGAAGTAATGGTTTTTAAGGGAGGCAGTGTGACATATTCTAGTATTCCAAATGTGTGGAGAATTCTGCGAAGGGTAGATAAGTTTAAATACCTAGGCCACTGAATCACCGAAGATTTAAAAGACAATAGTGACATTGAGAGGGAACGTAGGTCGCTGGCTGTTCGTTGTAACATGCAGGCCCGCAGGTTTGCGCGATGTATGAAGCCAGTAAAAATAACGCTTTTCAAAGCTTACTGTCAGTCCTTTTACACGTGCAGCCTATGGATCAGTTTCACTCAGCGGACATACAGCGACCTACGCGTCCAATATAATAATGCACAGAGTACTTTTGAGGCTGCCGTGGCGTTGCAATGCATCAGGGATGTTTGCGGACACAAACATTGATGGTTACGTCATTATTAGAAAAAGATGTGCCTCTGATGACGCGTGTTCGCGGCAGTTCTAACACTATTCTCAGTGTGTTCGCAGATCGGTGGGATTCTCCGTTGATGCAGAGGTGGATGCAGCTCCACGCTGATGTGTAGCTGTATGTTTTAGCTTTATTATGTCTGTACCTACTAACACTAGTTTTTTAAGTAATTTCTTACTAACCCTATGGAATTAAACTGAAATATTATTTTAATATTATTCCATTTATTTATTTAATTAAACATTGTTTACATTTTTAAATATTTATATAAAAAAGATAAAAAACATTTAAAAATAGTAGCCCACCGGTATCGGGAACAGGGTCCAAGCTACCGGCGGTCAGGGCTCCAGAGAGAGGAACCGCCTGGCAATGCGAGCCGTGCCCAGAAGTACTGCTTTCTGAATCAAGCCCTTGATCCAGCCGCTTAACGAGCCTCCTGAGGTGTTGGTCAAGGCTCATGGCTAAAAGGCCATTGGCTGACACGACTATCGGCACAATGATCGCCGAGTCCACATCCTACATGTCGATAACCTCGCAAGCCAAGTCAAGATACTTGATTAGTTTATCTTTCTCAGCTTTCACGAGGTTCTCGTCATGCGGGACGGCTATGTCAACAATCATTGCACGCCTCTCGATTCGGTCCACCACCACTATATCAGGCTTATTGGCTACAATAGTCATGTCAGTGATGATGGGCCGATCCCAGTACAATGAGTTATGACCATTATCGAGAACTGGGCACGTAACTGTAGTAGGGCACTTCCGATTCCACAAGAGAGTATTTCAGAGCAAGTTGCTGATGGATAATCCTGGCTACAAGGTTGTACCTATGCAAGTGCTCACCGTTAGCTAGACGAGAACAACCAGAGATTATGTGGCGGATTGATTCTCCCGGACGATGACATGCCCGAAATATGTCAACCGTGCCATCCTTCACAATAAATCTCCGGTAGTTTCTCGTCATGATAACTTCGTCCACAATTACACAGACAAAACCTTCGGTTTCCCCAAAGAGGTCACCGACACGCAGCCAGGCTACGGACGCTAGTTGGTCTACATCGGGCCCATGTAGGGCCCGGAAAAAGCGTCCCTGAAGTTCCTTACTCTGCCATACTTCTCTGCGACCGTTAGTGTCAAGCACTAGAGGTTTGCGCCAGTTCTCGTTAGCCAAGGAGAGTGGAGTAAGGCCCTTGTCCACCGCCACTACATCTCGATGCATACCCACGTCAGCAGCTAGGAAATATTCCCTCAGACTGCATACCTCGCGGTTGTGGAAGGTCTTAGCAATTAAAAAGCTTCGGCCTCCACACTTCCGCGAGATATGCAGTCTCATCACTGACGAACGTGGGTGATGCATTCGGTATGCAGTTAGTAGTGTACGGACCCGCCTATCCAGGGTGTCAAGTTCTGTTCGAGTCCATTTGAGTACGCCAAAACAGTACATCAATACTGGCATGACCCAACCGTTCAAGGCACGTACATTGTTTCCGCCCGATAGAAGGCTATTAAATACCTTCTTCAGGCGGCCAAAGAAGCACTCCTTCAACGATTGCTTCATGTCAGTAACATTGATACCTAACGCTTCTGACATACCCAAATACTTATAGGTTTCGGTTGGAGAGAAGGATCTCAGGTTTATGGGTCCGAGAGTTATGTTCCCACGGGTTCCACAATCTCCCCTCGCTTTACGTGCTTGACTGCACATTTGTCCACACCAAACTCCATCCCGATGGCACTACTGAAGGTTTCAATTACCTTCAGTAGCTCCATCAGTTGCAGATTGTTGGGGGCAAAAAGTATCAAGTCATCCATGTAAAGGAGATGAGATATGACCTGACCACCTCTCTTCAACCGATAGCCTAGCCCTGAAGCCTCCAGCAGTGTGCTTAGAGGAATCAAGGCTAGGCAAAACCAAAGCGGACTCAAACTGTCACCCTGGAATATACCCCGCTCGATCCTTACCGGTTCGCTATTCCTTTGGATATTTCGACATCCTGGATAACGAAGGACCGTCCTCCATTGCCCCATACACACCATCAAGAAGGTGCGTAGTGTTGCATCAACTTTATACAATTCTAGCACCCTCATGAGCCATGTATGAGGAACTGAGTCATAGGCCTTCTTATAGTCTATCCAACATGTCGACAGATGTTTTTGAGAACGCCGAACCTGTTGGCTAATGGTCATATCTATGAAGAGAAGCTCCTTAGTACCGCGGCACCCATTCCTACATCCATTTTGAGAGGCAGACATGATACAGTTACTTTCTATATGTGTGTAAATCTTAGCTCTGAAAATGGATGTAAGAACCTTATAGACCGTCGGTAAGCACGTGATCGGTCTATAATTTTTAGGTGCCGCAGTACTACCTGTTTTATGGAGCAGGTGGGTTATTCCTGTTGTAAGGAACTCGGGTAGCGAACCAGACTCCAAGGCTGCCTCGTATTGAGATGCCAAGCGAGAGAGAACAATTTTTGGATAAAGTGGCTACAAAGGTCGCATTTGTAGCCACTTTATCCAAAAATTGTGCAGCCCGTCCGGCCCTGGCGAATTAGGCAACGGACGGACTGCACGGGCTACATCTTAGGGGCTGATAGTGATTGCCCCCATTTCTGTTATTGGATCGCACGCTCGCTCGATCTCCCGAGTCCAGTCACCTTCGGTGTGACTGACAGGCACTGACTAGATGTTGCGCCAGAATGAACTCATGGCGTCATCATCCGGCAGACGCGTGTTAGTCACACCTTGTTCCGGTCGCTCCTAAGTCCTATATACCCACCTTTAATTACTCCGGAATGTGCGATGCTGGGTGTATAGCTCCACCCACCGTTTATACCTACGGATGCGGTTTGCCCATGCATACACCTTCTGCTTCAGGAAGTCGATGCGCTCTGTGACACGGGACATATAGTCTCGGGAGCTGATATCAGTCCCCGAAAACGCTCGTCTCACAAAGCGCATTACTCTTGAGCGAGTGCTGCTCACTCTGAAGCAGATTAGTTTGCCGATGAGTGTTCTGGTCCCAACAATACGACACTCGATCCTGCGTTGTCAAGCCGGCAACGGCTGGTTTCGGTCGTGTAGCTGTCATTAGTGCATTTGACGCGAGCTGCACGACATGCCGCTACAGCCACGCAGTACATTATCGAGTGTGTGTCGGTGAGGTCTTCGCAGTTATCAAAATAATTTGACAACTGCGAATCCAGAGCAGCCACCAGCGCCTTATTCCTATTATGCATGGGCAAACGAGGCAAGCGTGGCCTAAGTTCGGGTGGCATGTTGCGATATTACGAATAGCACACTCGAAAGCCTCAATTCGTCATTGCACTGGATACTTACGTTTGTAACCATGTCATAACACTCCTCGTCAGCGTGGCTGGGAGCATGGTTAGACGGTGGTACCACCACTGGTACCACAGTCTGCGACGGAGGGGCAATGACATGGCTACCCATTTCAGTTCGTTTAAATTTTATTATTATTATTATGTTTTTAAACTTCGTTTTTCTCAGGTTAAAACCTGGTATTTGCTAGAATCTCACGGGTGTGAACCAAGGTGAGATTATTATTGTTATTATTATACGCATGATGCACACAAACGCAAATGCGATACGTAATACACTTGCGAGCGTCGCATTCACTAACACGTATGAAAATTTGGCTTCACGATAAACGTTGCGATTTGTATAGAACCATTATAGAACACGGTGTCTAGACATTTTATAATCTAAGGTGGACATTAAAAGGCAAATGATGGAAGGAAAATTGGCAAGGGTTCAAACCAAAAAAAAAACAATATAGATTTAGCAATAAACTAAATATTGGTAAAACATCGCTAAAAGAATTAAATAACACAATTTTAACATACCATTTTCAAAATCTATTCAGGAAAACACATTTAAAATGTCTTTGTAAAATGTCTCCCAAAAATATTTTCACAGTTTTCTATCAAGATTCTTTAAACAACTGTCATATTTTATTCTTCTTGCAAAAAAGGCATCTTCTTAAAGGAGACGAAAAAATAGTTTTGTTTGAATACTATTGTTTTTTTCTGACGAACTGGCCACTTAGACAAAGCGACCTTTGTGCTCTGTGTGTTAAGGGGTGAATCAGTGAACCACTGCGCACTGCACTGCTATTCTGTAAAATTCTCACCGTGAAAACTTAGGCGATACGAGCATGAAATGAACTATCTTTCCTCCTAAAGGATGATTCACGTTACACCGTGTCGCCACCGGGCCGTGCCCCGGCCGAGGCAAGATTTTTCTGCGCGCGTAGACGCTTCCTGGTGGTCTCGCTCGTGGGGGCGAGCCAGGTTGGGGCGGCATATGTGATAACGGGGCGTATATAAGTTTTATACACGCCCAGCTTCACTCGTAGCGGGAGGCGAGATGAGAGCACTGGTTTGAGCAGGGCGCGGACGCGGACTGTCCTACCTTTAGTGCCCGTCTTGGAGTAATGTGTGGCGTCAGGTGCCGCAGCAGGAGTCTTTCAAACACCTTGGAGATAGCAGTAGTTCGAGTTTTTGATTATCACCATGTGCAACATTATGTTTTTGTAGCTGTATTCTAAATTTTCAAGTGTAAATGTACAAATAAAAATTATTATTATATTATTATTATCGTTATTATTAGAGGGTAGATGGCGCTGCATCTAGTCTAACGCGAGAAAAAACGCTCTGTGTAAAATATCTTTTTAAAAATACTATCAGTGTACAGAAGTAAATAAAAATTAGTCAAACGATAAAACAGTTACTAATGACGTAGTGTAAGTGTTATCTACGAGTTTTAGACACTAACTGTGAAACGATATATAAACTCAAAAAAATAAAAATAAAATAAAAAACATTATATAGTAAATAGAAATCAAGTGAAGTGACACCTAAACAGTGACATTCAATAACATAAAAACTTGAAGTCTTCGTTAAAAGGCGAACCAAACCCAACAACTCTCATTTATTGACTCAAAATTAGAAACGTACCAAGTTAGCTGTTAACCAATGTAACAAGCAGTTTTCAATTCACAAACAACAAAAAGTGCAAATAGTGTAAAAAAAAAAAAAAAAACTAAAAAAAACAAACACGAAGTGTCCAAAGTGATTGACAGTGAAAAAATTCCAATCGCATGAGTCATTTTAACCGTTTTGTTTCGTTCAAATATTGGAACTGATCAATGCGATTCTTAATTTCAACAAGTTTATTCAAGTTCAGTTGGTCCGGCGGCATAATAAGCGACACTTCTTAGCCACACGTTTGGTCGCAGGTTCGATCCTGCGCAAAGATTCGCCTGTTTTTGTGAATCCTAAAATTGTAATAATATTATTCTCTCACAAATTAACGCGCAGAAAACATCTCAAATAACCGACCAGTTTGAACTCTTCGTTAATTTCACACCAGAGGGCGCTACGATAGCTGAGATTAAAGATGAATTCCAGCAGTAATAACATTACCTATCGTAAACCATGTAGATCAAGCTCGCTAACTGACCTAACTAAAAATATGACAAACAACAGCGAGAAAACTATACTTGACACAACGATGATGAGTATTCCTGATAGCTTTCATGATACTATTGACGAAGTTCGTGAGTTAACTGAAGAAAATAAAGAACTTATGAATCAATTACTAAGCGCACATAAAGAAATAGAAGATTTAAATACAGAAAACTTTCGTTTAAAATCAGACTTACAAAATATGATTAAAACTGTTAACACGCTTAAGAAAATATGTTCGACGCCTGATAAAAAAACTGCAACTCCGACACGTCAAAACAAAACTTTGCAACGAATAAGCTCACCAACATACATAACCAATGAACATGAACAACAACCACATCGTACTGATTGCGCGACTAACAAACTAAATAAATATACACAAACCATACGTACTTATAGCCGTACTCAGAGTCAGACACCAAACAAAGCTAAAGATATACCTACCCCTACAGCATCAAAAAATTTTGTATCGAAGACTGCGCAAAAAAATAAACTATGCATCCTGAGCTGCAGTAAAATCAAGGGATCCGCGCCTTTAGTTGAAGATGTTTTTGCAGAATACTTTCACTACTGCCATTACATAATGCCCAACTGTAACATAATGCGGCTCATAAGCGGTATCGAACAAAAATTAAAAGACTTTACCCTGAATGACTACTGCCTACTTTTCATAGGAGAAGATGATATTAATACATATGACAACTATATAGACGTAATAAATATGTTAAATAAATCCCTACGAACGGTGACACACACCAATATAGTGATCTGCCTTCCTACATACAAAACAGGATCATTAATATACAACTTCAAAGTTGAGATGTTCAACAACCTGCTTCATTTAGACAATCAAAATCATGAGTACGCATACATTTTCGACAGCAATCGTGACTTAGCACATGAGATGTTTTCCTACACTACAGGCAGAATTAATAAGTACGGAATGAGGAACATATATGACAATATTATGAGTAGCATTTTGATTGATCTAAACTTATATTGTAACACGAATAGACAGCTAAATAGCAACAATACACAAGCAAGTGTTTTAAACAGTGTGAATACAAATCTAAAGGAAAATTCGAACTTTTTTCGTGTACAGTAATCTTTATATCCTGCATCAAAATATTGCTGGACTCTTAAACAAAGATGATACTCTTAATGTTTATTTGGAAGAACTAGAAAGTAACAGAAAACGGATAGATGCTGTTTGCATAACTGAACATTTTATGACGCCTGAACTGGAAGAATTACTATACATACCAAACTACAGCCTGGCAACGAGTTTCTCTAGAGGAAGTAGAAGAGGTGGCTCATGCATTTTAACTAGGATTGGCCATAAATATAAAGTGATAAATATTTGTAATTTTTCTCTGAATAACGTAATTGAATGTTGCGCGATAGAGTTGACAGAACACAACATTATTATTGTTTGCATATATAGGGTGCCCCAATCTAATTTAGATAATTTCCACGATAACTTGAACAAGATACTACATTTGGTGTGTTTAAAGCTTAGTAAAAAGGTTATTTTATGTGGTGACTTTAATATCAATATTTTGAAAAGAAATTTACAAACCTTGAATTTTGAGTATACACTGTTAAGCTATAACTTGAAATTACAATTTTCTCAACCCACTAGGCTATGCAGTGGGACATGTTTAGACAATATTGCGCATAATGTAAAGGGCTGTAAAGGGGAAATTATAGAATTCGGTCTGTCGGATCATACTGCACAACTTTTGAAATGTCCAGTTAAAAAGACATGTGCTTTAAAGCGTTGGCGAGTAAAACGACGAAACTATTGCCAGGAAAATATAGAAAAATTTAGGAACAGCATAAAATGTCTCACCTTTTCAGACATTTATAGCACCAGTGATGTTAACGAGGCCTACAACCATTTTCTAGGCCTATTTCGATGTTTTTACAATCTTTGTTTTCCTTATGAAATGAGAACAATGACGATTACCAAAAAAGCAAAATGGATCTCAAACGGGATAAGAAAATGCAGTAAAAAGAAAAGACAGCTGCTATGGCAATATAGAAAAAACCCTACCTCAAAAAATAAAAACATATACAAAATGTACTCTGCTAGATTAAAAAAAATTATTTCACTGACACAGAAATCACAAAATAACTATTACATCAAGACCTCCCAAAATAAATCGAAAGCGGCATGGACAGTAATCAACAATAATAAAACGTTCTTTCCTAAAGAGCCTATAACGGAAATTAGAATAGGCTCAAAGCAAACAACAAACCCGTTAGAAATAGTCGAGTCTTTTAACAATTTTTATGTCGACCAAGTTATGGAACCTAAAAATAAGGCAATACCAGAAATTCCAATACTCTCAAACACCTCTGGTTCTTTATTTGTCGAATCAACTACACCGCAGGACATAATTTACCATATTAATTCACTTAGGAATACAAATAGTGTTGGCTATGACGAAATTTGCACTAAAGTTGTAAAAGAAACGGCTCAATACATAGCTCCACATCTAAGTCACATTATTAACATGACTATATCTAATGGAATTTTTCCTGAAGGACTAAAAACTTCCATAATTGTACCTTTGCACAAAAAACAAGATAGGCAATGTATGGCAAACTACAGACCTATTGCCTTAATACCTGTCTTCTCAAAAATATTCGAGAAAGTAATTTACAAATCCCTTTATACATACCTTGAGAAGTTTAACATATTAGTCAAGGAACAAAAGGGATTTCGTAAACAGAAGACAATTAACATGGCCATACATGATCTTCTGCTCCCTATTCTATCAAATGTAGATAAAAGAAATCCTGTTTGTGCTATCTATATGGATCTTACCAAGGCTTTCGATTACGTAGATTACGCAATTCTGTTAAGTAAACTTGAAAAAAATGGTATCAGGGGAAATATACTTAAATTGTTAGAATCCTATTTGACAAATAGAAAACAATATGTAGAAATTAAACAAATTTGCACAAATAATGGTTACGAGAAGAAATATCGATCCAAATGTAGGACAATAAAGTACGGCGTACCTCAGGGCAGCGTGCTGGGAGCACCCCTCTTCTTGCTGTACATTAATGACCTTCCCGGACACATAAACCATCCTATGGTACTATTTGCTGACGACAGCACAGTAGTAGTTAAATGCGACGATCCTATGACTTATGAAAAAGAAATAAAAATGACATTAAATTCAATTATATCGTGGTTTGACAACAATAATCTTATTATAAACTTGGAAAAGACTAAAATTATGCATTTTTACCAAAGAATTCCGAGTAAGATCCCTGACATTTATTATTTAGGCACTCAAATAGAGTCAACTACTGTCACCAAATTCCTTGGTATCATAATAGATAACAATTTGACCTGGAGATCCCAGACAAACGAAATTTGTAAAAAAATTAATAAATTTGCATATGTTCTTTACAAACTATCGAAGACTGTAAGCCTAGAATCAGTACTAACGGCTTATCATGGTTATGTTGCATCAACACTCAGGTATGGCATAATGTATTGGGGCAACTCAGTCGATAGAGAACTAGTATTTAGAGCTCAAAAAAAATGTATCCGAGCTATGTGTGGCCTAAATAGCACCGACAGTTGTCAACCGTTTTTTAAAAGTCTAAAAATCTTAACCTTACCATCATTATATATTTATGAAACTCTTATATTTGTTAAAACACATATCTCGCAATACAAATTAGCGTTCAAAAGTTACTATAGAAAGCTACGTGACAAAAATAAATTAGAACTCGAAATTACACGTGGCAAAACAGCCTTAATGAATAAAAGCACTTTCTGTATAGCCACAAAAATATATAACAAGCTGCCTGAGGCATTAAAATTATTAAATCTGGACAAATTCAAAAGTGTACTCATGAAAATTCTAACCAATAAATGCTATTACTCGCTTAGAGACTATTTTGATGACAGATACCTGTTTTGACATTATTGTATTTTTTATTTTTTTATTTTTTTGATATTTACATAATTGACTTCACATTTTAAGTTGTTACTGTTGACATTCTAGAAATAATTTGTTGACTTTGTAAGTACTTGTTTTGTTATTCTTGTATTAATTTGAAATTTTATTGTTGACATTTTGAAATTATTTTATTAATTACTTGCTTTGACATTCTTGTATTAATTTGAAATTTAATTAATTGACATTATCATAATTTAATTTTGACATCACCTTATGTTATATCACGAATTGAATTGTTTACATTAGGGTTGATCTAGTACCTATTTTTTTTTTTTGAAATTGAACTAATCAACATGGAAATATATTTGTTTATTATATTCTAGTTCTTCCTATAATTTTAACTGATAATGTATAATGAATAATTAAATCAATGATAATATTTGTACGCCTAATGGCAAAACATAGAGAGCCTGTAAAAATTTAACATCTCACACAACGTGTAAATGTACCTATGTTCACAAATAAAAAATTCTGATTCTGATTCTGATTCTGATTCTTATTATAGTCATTAAAAGGCAGAATTATCATATCTCAGAAAGTTAATAGTGAGAATCATCTTTTGGAATACATTTCATATCCATAATAATTACAAGACTCAATGTGATCTCTCTCTATCACTCAAAGGTTTGCCGGGAGAAAACTCAACATTGAGTTAAGCTCGCCTTTGTACATACATTGTGTAACCACTAAGTACTATGTGAAATTTTTGGTGTACAATAAAGAATTAAGAATTAAGACTCATCTATCACATTAGAGTTCCGTATGGTGTCGGACGTAAAAGAATAGTACCATCCCATCACTTCCCGTGGGTGTTGTAAGAGGCGACTAAAGGAGCTTGAGCCCTAGTGCATACTACTAAAGTACCTTGGGCCACCCGCGCGGTGGCGGGTAAACCACCAACAACAGCATTTCCAAGGAGGGTTGGCGTCAGGCTGGCGGCCGGCTATAAAACTTCTGCCAAAACCTTTTTGCAACATGGTCTGGAAAAATATGATGTGCGATAGGGCTAGGGCGTACCCCACAGGCGACGCGCAGGGGCAGCACCCGGCTCCTGTGGGAAATGGACAAGGGTTGTCGCACCAGGACGGGCGGGTGCGACGTAAGACGCAAGCTCGGAGAGTGAGAGAATTAAGATTGAGGTGTGCGAGCTGGAATATAGGTACTATAACTGGAAAAGGAAGAGAGTTAGCAGATGTTTTAAAAAGGCGACGGATAAATATAGCGTGTTTGCAAGAAACGAAATGGAAGGGTGCAAAAGCAAGAGTATTAGGAGAAGGATATAAGTTTTATTACTGTGGAAGTGATGGCAAACGGAATGGTGTGGGCATAGTTTTGGATAGTGAGTTAAAAGAATGTGTGGTGGATGTTAAAAGAGTAAGTGATAGAGTGATAGCTATTAAAGTGGTTGTGGAGAGTATGATAGTAAATGTTATTAGTGGGTATGCACCCCAATCAGGATGTGAGGATAGTGTAAAAGAGAAGTTTTGGAAGGACTTCGATTGTGTGATGATGAATGTACAGGAGAGTGAAGAGGTGTTTGTGGGTGGTGATTTTAATGGGCATGTAGGAAGTCTGAAGTACGGTTATGAGAGAATGCATGGTGGTTGGGGGTACGGAGACCGTAATACTGATGGCGAGACATTGCTGCAAGCTGCTTCGGCTTTTGACCTGGCAATACCTAATACCTGGTTCAAAAAGAAAGACGAACACCTGATCACTTACAAAAGTGGCCAGCACGCGACCCAAATTGACTTTTTCTTGGTGAGACGAAACAGTCTCAAAAAAACTGTAAAGTGTTGCCAGGCGAAGGCTTAGTCTCTCAACACAGGCTCATAATGATGGACGTAACAGTCAGTGTCTCGTCCAGTAGGAACAAAGAACGGCCCCCACCCAAAATTAGATGGCGTATGATAAAAAATGAGGAGTGTGCAAGTATGTTTAAGAGTCAAGTGGTAGATAAAATGATAGAAATGAAGGATATGGAAGGAAAATCTGTGGATGAATGTTGGAAAGAGATGGCGGATTGTATAAGGCGAGTAGCAAAATATGTGTTTGGAGAATCGCAAGGTAAAGGCATGATAGAAAAGGATACATGGTGGTGGAAAATTTCGTTTAAAGTATGCCAGAATGTAGAAACCGGAAATGATAATTTGAAAGAAGAGAAAAAGACTTAGAAATTATGGAAGAGAAAGGCAAAAAAGGCGGTTGCAGTTTCCAGGGCTAAGGCGCAGGAAAAGTTATAATGATTTACTGGACAGCCCTAGAGACCAGAAGGAGCTCTACCGGATTACAAAATTAAGAGAAAGGAGAACGAGGGATACAATGCACATAAAATGTATGAAAGATGAACTCGGTAAAGTCTTGTCGAAAGATGACGAAATAAAAGAGCGATGGAAGGTTTATTTTGAAAAGTTGATGAACGAAGAGAATGAATGGAATGGTGTGCTCAAAGAGGTATAAGTAAATATGGATTTGGTGAGAGAAATTAGCATGGATGAAGTAAGAAAGGCAGTTCAATGTATGAAAAATGGAAAGGCCATGGGCCCTGATGACACACCAGTAGAAGTATGGAAGTGTTTAAAAGAGGATGGATGTATGTGGCTGACTTTATTCTTCAATAAGTTGTTGTATGAAGAAGTGATCCCACAAGAATGGTGCAATAGTTCGCTAGTGCCCATCTTCAAGAATAAAGGGGATGTACAGCAACAACTATCGAGGGATAAAGTGCAACAACTATCGAGGGATAAAGCTCATGTCACATACTATGAAAGTATGGGAGAAAGTGATAGAGAAAAGATTGCGAGAGGAGAATGAGATTACCCCGAACCAGTTTGGGTTTATGCCAGGTCGAGGGACAATGGACGCCACCTTCGCTCTCCGTCAATTGTGCGAGAAGTACTGACGTGTGCACAAGAACTTGCACATAGTGTTCATTGATCTTGAGAAAGCGTATGATAGGGTACCTCGGGATGTGTTGTGGTGGGCCTTGAGAAAGGTTTGCCTGGGAAGTATGTTGAGTTGATTCGTGCTATGTACAGACAATCTAGTACCTACGTCCGGTCGGCTGCTGGCAACCCCGATGAGTTCAGTGTGGCGGTAGGCTTACATCAAGGGTCGGCTTTAAGTCCTTACCTCTTCCTGTTGATTATGGACGCTCTTACGTCGGAAATACAGGAAGAGGCACCCTGGTGCATGCTGTTTGCTGACGACATTGTTCTGGTCGGTGAAGATGGACCTGAGATCTAAAGCAGATTGGAGAAATGGCAACAGAAGCTGGAGAAAGTTGGCTTGAAAATCAGCAGAACCTAAACTGAATACATGTTCTGCGATTTCGGCGGTCTCTCCAGTTCTGTAGCTGTAGTGCTAGATGGTGCGCTTCTCCCAGTCTGCTCCGATTTTCGGTATCTCGGTTCACTCGTGCAAAGCGATGGCGAAATAGATCGGACTGTTAAGCACAGAATTAACACTGGATGGATGAAATGGCGGAAGGCCACCGGGACTATCTGTGACTCCCGTATTCCCCTAAAACTTAAGGGGAAGATTTATAAAACAATGGTAAGACCTGCTGTCTTGTATGGTTCAGAATGTTGGCCCACAAAAGTGATGAATGAAAAGCAATTGCATGCAGCTGAGATGAGAATGCTAAGAGCGATGTGTGGTGTTACGCGCATGGATAGAATTAGGAATGAGTATATAAGAGGAAGTCTGAAAGTGGCACCGCTGACTGAAAAGATGTGTGGAAATCGGTTGTCGTAGTATGGGCATGTGATGCGGAGGAATCAAGAAAATGTCATGAGGAAAGTCTTGTGTATGAATGTGGATGGCTATAAGAGTAGGGGAAGGCCAACGAAACGATGGTTGGTCTGTGTAAAGGGGATATGGGTAAAAAGGGGGTGACTACAGAGATGACGACTAATAGAGGAGTATGGAAGAAAAAGACATGTTGCGCCGACCCCAAATAAATTGGGATAAGGGCAGGAGAATGATGATCTATCACATTAAAATAATTTTGTATTTCTTACCACACTAACAAAATTGATTTAAGATTAGTTTTACGTAAATTGTTTAGGTATTTTGTTTAATTATTTATTTAATTATTTTTCTGCATGTATTATTATCACTTATTATCACTAAATAAAACAGTTGAGTTGCAGGCATTTCGGGGGCCGTAGCGGGCCGGCGCGGGCGCTGCTGCCACGTGATGGCGACAGTGCCCACTCGCTTATTTTTCAGTTCGTTCTGGAAGACGGGGCATCGTGAGTTGCATGCCGGGTGATCACCCGCGCAATTGGTGCAGGCGTTAGGTTGGGCAGGTCTTCAGCGGCGTGGTTCCCACCGCATCTCACGCAAGTGAGCGGGCGGTAATACTGGTGCGAGCTATGCCGAAATTGCTGGCACCGGTGGCACTGTGCGGGCCCTCGTTTGGCCCTCCACGCCTCTATCCTGACACCACGCATGTACAGAAACGTGGTGGCGTCGTAGATCTTTCGGATCTCAGGCGTCCTCTTGAGCATCGCATGGAATATGCAGCCGGGTCTGCCTTCGCGCGCTTTGTTTTTGCGCACGTACTCCGGCTCATATCCAGGGGTGCGCAGCTCCTCTTCGATGTCCTTGATCTTGGTGTCTGCGGCAGCCCGCAGATCGCCACCTGAAAGGACCTCTCCGCCGGGACCGAGTAAGCAAACCATGACAGGCCGCTCTCCCTCTCCAAGTCAGTGAGGTACCTCTGTACCATCCTATACTCGCCCTCAGACTCGGGTAAGAACCGAATTCCGCCCTAGTACGGGCGGGCTTTCGGCGGGTGGCCCAGTTTGGCACTCAACGCTCTAAAGTGAGTCGCCCAGTCAGGCAGCCTCTCCACTACCAGCGGAGGGTAGCGCGGAGTCTTCTTCTTCTGCCCTTTGGTGCAGGCAGTTGCTGCCGCTGGGGCAGCCGTGGACTGCTCACATCCGGGTGGTCGTCTACTTGCTGAGTGGGCGACGAGCGCACCAAGTCGGCGAAGGTGGTGGGGGACTCCACTCCGCCCTTTGCACGTGGGGGGTACTGCGGCAGCGGCGTCGCGAGGCAGTAGCGCTTTGCCGCTTCGCCGCCTCGGTACCCTCGTCGTCTGAACTACGAGTTCGGCACTGAGGCCTAGCGTCGAGTTTGAGCTCGTACTCAAAATTAATGGGCGAGTAAGGATGATAGATAGATAGATAGATAAAACATTTATTCAGTGCACACAAAAGACACACAAAATCACAATAAAATTATTTAAACTTACGTATATAAAAACAAAGTGCCAATAAACAAAAAAGGAAAACATACTATAGAAATAAAAGTGACACTTGGAACATTTCAAATAATAACGAATGTACACAGTGCGGTGTGCGTCTCAAGGTTGCACCAAATGGGAGTCCAGCTCAGCACGTGTCAGGCAAATATACCTGACGCTGATATTCTGCTGAATCCCTGCAGTGACATGCGGACGCTGAGCAGACGTGACAATTATGTTGGTGTTGTGACATTATTATGCAAGGAATATTTATTGTAAGTATACCCGCAACTTTCTAATTACAATACAGTTGCAACAATTAGTACAGTATAATTAAATACGTTTACAATAAATAAATATAAGTACGTAAATAACATATTTATGTATGTGTATTTTAATTAAATCTAAGAAATGATTCCCAAGTTGTTCAATTACAAAGTTCCTATACTCTTTGTTCGCAGGTTTGACCACGAGATACGCTAAATAGATTGGCTCGGGAAGAATGTGACAGCCAGTTATATAACCGACGTATTTGAAATAGTCATCCCAAGTTTTTTCTGCGAGGCGATAAGAAACTGCCGCAGACGAACTCTGAAGGTTACAAGGCATTTAAGATTCCTTATCGGTGGGGGAATATTGTTCCAACATTTGGATGCGGCGTATCTAAAACTTCCCCTGAAAGCCGCTGAGTTGTGCGAGTGAGTGAAGAGTTTCTGTGAGCACTGTCTTCTTGCACATTCTCTTCTACTAGCGATCCAGCTCAGTTTATTGTATAGATAGGTCGGCTGCTTGTGCTTTATAACCCCAAAAAGTAGGCATGCCAAATGCAACTTACGACGCGACTTCATCTTGAGGACTGAGTGTTTATTTAAGAATGGCGTCACATGACTTCTTGGTGGGATTGAAAAGCAGAATCGAGCGCAGGCGTTTTGCACTCTCTGAATTAGTCGATCAGTTCTTGCCAGTAGTCGAGGGCCAATAACTACATCCGCATAGTTCAGATTAGACAGGACTAGAGACTCAGCCAGCTGAATTCGCAGCTCCTCTGAAAGATAAGGTCTTATTTTATAGAGGACCTTAAGCCGATAAAAACAAGTGCGCACTGACTCTGACACGTGTGATTCGTATCTCAACTCTGCATCCATGTTCAGACCCAGATTACGTGCCTCACTGACTCGACGGACCGACTCACCCAATAGGGTAACGTTGAGTGATGCCGGCACTGCATCGATTTGGTTCTTGGTTCCAAACAGCATGTATTTGGTTTTAGTGGGGTTAAGTACCAAACCGTTACTTTCAGCCCAACATGCTATCCTGTCAAGATCATCGTTTAGATCCTTTATCGCAATGTCATAGTCACTTGGCTTAAAGGAAATATAGACTTGTACGTCATCAGCATAAATATGGTAACTACAGCGCTTCAGGGAGCTTATGATATCCGCACAATACAAAATAAAGATGATGGGGCCCAGTATTGACCCTTGCGGGACTCCTCTGTAAACAGAAGTCAGTGACGAAACAAGAGATGAGCCATTGCTCAGTCGTATCTCCACACGCTGACGACGGTTGGTGAGATAGCTTTGGAACCAGTGTATCGTATTTTGGTCAAATCCATAGTAGTGAAGTTTTGATAGAAACAGATCTATATTTATGCAGTCAAAGGCTCGCGAAAAATCAAGTAGGACAAGTAGTGTGCATAGGCCCTTATCTTGTGCTGACAGAATGTTATCTGTCACGTCCAAGAGAGCTGTACAAGTACCACGCTGTTTGCGAAAGCCTGACTGTAACTCAGGCAGAATGTGTTTGTCTTCTAGATATTTTGACAGCTGTTGGCATACCGCCTTTTCAGCAATTTTAGAAAGGCAAGGCAGAATATTAATAGGTCTAAGGTCTTTTAAATCAGTTGGATTTGTTTTTTTAGGCAATGGCCTAACGATAGCAATTTTCCAGGTGTCAGGGAAGGTTGCTGAGACAATTGAACTGTTGCAGGATGCTCCGGGTCCGTTGGCGCGCCTCGCACGGGCGTATCCGGAGACACGTCATGACGATCGGCATAGGAGCCCCCGGACGAAGCCAACATGTCCAATCCCTGGCGGGAGGAATATGCGGATTGCATGGCGGGGGAATCCTGGGCAGAGTCCCTAGGTGGCGGCGGTGAGAATAGGCAAACATCTGCCCTTACTCCTGTTGGCGGTCCCGCCGGCGATGCTGTGCGGTGAGATGGGCCAGCACTCGAAGCTGCTTCCTTGGAGGCGGCTGTCGGTGCGGTACTGCAGGTGGCTGTAGGTTTGGTGGCACTAGCATGTCCGGCAGTGGGTGCAGTGTCGCGGGCAGTTTTTGGTGAAGTACGCGCCGCGGGCGTCGCGGCGACTCTTCCTGCACCCGATGTGGTGGCTTCTGCCGGACGCGCGGCTGAGCGCGCCGCGGAGGCAGCGGCCGCAGCGAAGCGCGTAGCGGTATTTGGGAACGCCGCGGGGTTCCTCGACCCTGGCGCACCGGGGCGTACGGCAGGGGAGGCGGTTCGCGTCGCATGCGTGCGGCTTGGTGAGGCTTGCCCCGATGCCTGGTCTAGCACGGGACAAAAGGCCGGTGGACGGATCGGAACAGCCACTGGCCAGCTCGACGACGACAACGGCGAAACGCGCGCAGTCGCCAGGGCCGCCGATGGGCCGGTGGCGGCCGTCCGTGCGGTGATTGGTGCGGGTTGTGCGGCCGGTGGAGCGCCGGGCGTCGTGACCCCGATAAACGGGAGCGACGCCGCCCGATCCCCCACCGGACGGTTCGTTGGTGAGGCTGGAGAACCGGCGCCGGCCCATAAGGAGCTACGGCTGCCGGTTTTCTTCGGCTTCATGATGCAAACACTTCACTATAGTTCTTAGTTCAGGTTAAAAACTTCGGGTTAAAAACGTTGCCACCGCGACCACGACGGAGTGTTTCCACACCGGGCGGCGCGGGGCGGTTCCCTCTATGTGCTCCCGCAGATGCCCGCCGAGACGAGCACCCACGACAACACAGAGGGATCAGCGGGTATAAGAAAGGTCCAAGCGGATAGCAGCTGCGTGTCGCGACTGCTAGGATAGGCAACGGGCTAATCCATGCGCTGAAGCCGGCTACCCAGCCCTCCTGTTAAAGCCTCTTTGGAGTTCTTCAGCTGAAGTGACATAACATTTTACATGTTTTTTTTTCTGTATGACGTTAGGTAGTCACTCTTCGATTGTCGTTTTAATATACAATATGTCTGGGTTCGGACTGTACAAACTTTAGGGAGTGGTATTTTGCTCTATTTTATCACTAAAATCATTCTACAGGTGGGGTCTAAACCCAACGGCCTCTGAATGGCAGCCATTTTTGTATTTTGGTTGACTTTTTCGTAGCGTCCATACTAAAAGTAATGTAACTTTGGAATTTAATGTCCGATTATCGTAAAAAAAAAACTTCCCATAACGGAAAAGTATTACCAATGAGATAAATAACTCAAATAATTTTAATAATTGCTGTATCATATTAAAATAAATGCTAAAAGATCAATTTTACGTCAAAATTAACATTGTTTTTTAGTTTTTCAAGGTTATTACAAAAAACACCCCTGAGAACTACCTCTTTTTACGCACGTGTTTTACAGATGGTAAGTTTACCTAAATAATGACACCAAAAACTTGATTCTATGACCACTGGTTTAAGAGATATTGTTGCTTGAATGCAGCCCTTCCGTGCGTAAGATATGAATGAGCGCACCATTCCATGGGGAAGCAGGTAAAAAAATGGTTTATTGCGTATTATTGAAGTGAGAACGGGACAAAATACGATGTGAATACAAAAGAATTAGTGTTCGTCAGATAAAACTCGACTAGTTTAATTTTTACCAGTCCGTTTCTTCTGGTTATTGTGACTACACATAATTTGCTCTGTGCGTATTGTTCTTCACTTACAAGTGTCGTGAAGTTCTAATTATTCGTTATGGGAACTCGTGCTCGTGAACACTCTAGTAGACACATTGCTGATATGCATTTCGTTTACGGATTTTGCAATGGAAATGCAAGAGCTGCTGTGCGGGAGTATCAAAGACGATATCCGAATCGATCAATACCGAATCATCAGACATTCAGTGCAATTCACGCTAGATTAGCCGAATATGGAATAAGGAGGCCTCAAGGTGAACGTAACGCATCTGTACCTGTGCATAGTGAAGAAGCGGTGTTGAATTTAATCTTCAGTGATCCAAGACTCAGTATCCGTCGTATTTCAACGCGTTTAGGCATATCACGATGGACAGTCTGGAAGATTTTGAAGAAAGAAGGACTACATCCATATCATTTAAGACGTGTGCAGGATATAAGAGAGCCAGACAATGCTGCACGATCAGTATTCTGCTTGTGGGTAACTCAGAATATGCGACGTACACCAGCATTTTTAAAACGCATAATGTGGACAGATGAGGCATCATTTACAAGAAGAGGAATTACAAATTTTAGAAATCTACACTTGTGGATGGCTGAAAATCCACATGCTGACTAGATCTTCAACGTTTCAGCATGAATTTTCTGTAAATGTGTGGGCCGCTATGATCGATGATCAATTGATTGGCCCTATCGAACTCCCAAGAAATTTAAATGGCCCAAGATTTTTAGAGTTTCTGAACAATGAATTTTTTGAAGCGTTATTAGAATTACCATTGTCATATCGGCGACGCATGTGGCTTCAGTTAGATGGAGCTCCTCCACACTTTGCCCGAGCGGTAAGGGCACACCTAGACCAATATCATCCACAGTGGATTGGCCGCGGCGGTCCTGTAGCCTGGCCACCGCGTTCACCAGACTTAACGCCACTGGACTTTTATCTCTGGGGTTGGATGAAACAGAAAGTTTATTTTGAGCCAGTCAACACCAGAGAAGAGTTGCTGGAGCGTATTCGCGTTGCTGCTGCCGAAATAAAGGCTGATCCGAGCCAGTTGAGACGGTCAACACAGCAGGTAGCGATCCGGGCTACTGCGTGCCTTCAAAGTGGCGGGGGACATTTTGAACAATTATTGTAAATCTACTTTTGTTATTAAATAATTAACCTTTGTTATTTTGTTTATCTTTGCTAATCAGTGGTACGGATTCTGTTTTGCACGAACTAAACTTAATTTAGGTTATTCCTATCTTTTTTTCTCTAATAAAACAAGAAAGAGACGGACGTAAATTAGAGCTGTCAAATTTAGTTGAACTAATATTTCCATACAAAACAAAGGGTACACGTAAAAACATGTCGATTAAAAACACGATGAAGCGCAAGGCGTAAACTAGTTTGACAGCTCTAACTTAGTTCATAGCTATAGCCGTCCTTTTCTCGCACTGCCTTTTAGTAAAAGACAGCGATTCTCTAATTTTAGTTTAATTTCTGAATAAGAGAATCGGCACCACTGTAAATATCTAAAGAAAAACCAAATCGTTGTGAATTCACTATCTGCACAAGCCTATGTTCCAACATCAATATCTCTTAAACCAATTGTCATAGAATCGAGTTTTTGGTATCATTATTTAGGTAAACTTACCATCTGTAAGACACGTGCGTAAAAAGAGGTAGTTCTCAGGGGTGTTTTTTGTAATAACCTTGAAAAACTAAAAAACAATGTTAATTTTGACGTAAAATTGATTTTTTAGCATTTATTTTGATATGATACAGCAATTATTAAAATTATTTGAGTTATTTATCTCAATGGTAATACTTTTCCGTTATGGGAAGTTTTTGTTTTACGATAATCGGACATTAAATTCCAAAGTTACATTACTTTTAGTATGGACGCTACGAAAAAGTCAACCAAAATACAAAAATGGCTGCAGTTTAGAGGGCGTTGAGTTTAGACCCCACCTGTAGAATGATTTTAGTGATAAAATAGAGCAAACTATCACCCCCTAAACTTTGTACAGTCCGAACCCAGACATATTGTACATTCTTCTATAGTTATATTTTCTTTTATTCTTTCTACAAGCCTTTACGTTTCCCTTGAAACGCTTTACCGCAAAGTAAGCACTCTGCTACAGGTTATGTGCTAGCGGAAAAATGGAAATGTGCGAAAAAGTGGAAAATTTAAGTACAAAGGTACAAATTGCACCACTTCAAGGCAAGTGTAACTGGGATACCTGGAAATATAAAATATCCATCCTGCTTAGAAGTATACCAAATGCATTGGATATAGTAGAAGGAAGGTGTACGAAACCCGTGTTGCCAGCAGGTGTAGGAGACGCAGAAGTTACTGCATTTAGAACGAAACTAGCGCGTTTTATACAGGCAGAGAACAATGCTATGATCCTGCTTTCAACAAATTTGAACGAAGATACCGTTAGAAAGGTAATGTCATTCACATGTCCGAGAGAAGTATGGCTAGAACTACATCGGTTATTTGACGGAGATAATGAGAATCGAGCTTATAATCTCTGCCTAGATTTCTTCGGATTTAAGTTAAATGCTTCTGATGATATGGCTTCACATATTTGCAAATTGAAGACTCTCTGGTGTCAGTTGAATAGAGAGATTGGTAAAGATGATCCCAATATGAAACTACCAGATATATTCCTTATTTGTAAAATTTTGGATACACTAGATCAGAAATATTTCGAATTTAAATCAAGTTGGTTGTTATTAGCCAAAGAACAGAGGACAGTAGAAGGTTTGACAAGTAACCTTTGCGCTCATGAAAAGTCACTTGAAAAGAAAAATGGTGAATCGAGTGAAGAGGTATTAGTGACGACACAGAATAGCACGATTCGTAAAGAAAAGAAGAATAAGGATAAGCATATGAGATGCAATTACTGTCATGAGATGGGACATCGAGTAAGATCCTGCCAGAAGTGGATGAAAGATGGTCGCCCGCCTAAAGACAGTAGTAACAAGCCGTCTTCAAGTCAAAGTGCGAATATGGCTATTATGAGTGTGGATGTCATGGCATTCGTACAGCAAGATAAAGAGTCGTGGTACGTGGACAATGGCGCGACTAGTCACGTGACCAACAGGAGTGACATGTTCCAAATATTTCAAAAGTTTGACGAGTTCCAAGGAGTTACTACAGCAAATGGTAGCATTGTTCAAGCAAGAGGCAAAGGAACAATATATTTGGAAGCAGATGTCAAAGGAAAGATTGTGAACATAGCACTTACGGATGTATGGTATGTACCAGAGATCCAGCGAAATCTGTACTCAGTGCTAGCTATGCATGATAAACAGAAGAATAGCAAGTTCGTCTCGACCCCGGAAACTTGCGAAGTAATTTTGAATGGGGAAGTAGCAGTTGTTGGCAAACGGAACCACTGTGGAGGGCTTTTTAAGTTGAAAGTTCGCTACGTCCTGCCACCGGTACCTGTACTTGCTACTACAACAACTGATTTGATGCAGCTCTACCACGAGAGATTAGCGCATCAAAACAAAAGGCACGTTAAAGAAGTCATTCAAAGAGAGTTAGGATTGACACTTCCTATAAACAAAGAATCGTGTGAAGCTTGTATCTACGGAAAGATGCATAGACTGAAGTTTGGCATACGAGAGAGATCTTCACAGCCAGGAGAAATAATTCATTCAGATGTTTGCGGTCCTTTCCCAATGAGTTTTTCAAAATACCGTTATTATGTACTGTTTAAAGATGACTTTTCCGGATACTGCATGGTTTATTGCATGAGAAATAAAAGTGAAGTCAAAGACAAATTGAGCATAATGTTACAAGAAGCGACGGTCACAGGACATATTATCAAAATACTGTTGAGTGATAACGGAACCGAGTTTGATAACAAGGAAGTCAGAGATATATTGAATAAAAAAGGAACTAAGCAACGTCTTGTTATGCCGTACACGCCAGAGCAGAATGGCTGTAGCGAGCGCCAAAACAGGACATTAGTAGAAACCGCAAGAACATTGATGAATGCTCAGAGAGAACTGCCAAAAGCATTATGGGCGGAACTTATAATGACAGCTGCTTATATTTTAAACCGAACAGGTGCTACTAGAGAGAAGGACAAGTCACCTTATGAGTTATGGTTTGGGAAGAAGCCTAATATAAAGCATCTTAGAATCATTGGAAGTACTTGTTATGCCCATGTTCCGAAAAATAAAAGGAAAAAATTGGATAAGAAAGCAACTAAAGGCATTCTCATAGGATACGACAATGATGATGGTTATCGTATCTGGTATGAAACGCAGCATAAAGTTGACAATCTGATCCGATCTAGAGATGTAATCTTCGAAGAGACACCTATTTCTGGGATTGAAGCTAAGGCTTCAGGAATAGTTGCTAAATCTGACCTAAAACCAATTGGAAAAGAGTGGACCGTGTCATACGATACAGTTCCTGAAGAAACTATTTTACAGCATTCGCAAATCGACAATCCCTTGAATCAGGAAGCCCAATATGAACAGAGAACTGTTCTATTAGAGGAAGGAATAGAAGAAGATAGACATTTAAGAAGGCCTATTGAGACATCAATAGAGGCAAATGAATCAGGAGATCAAAGACAGTCAGTCCAATTAGAGGGAGAAAGAGAAATAGAGTTTATCGAAGACGAAACCGCATTTTCAGATAGTGAAAATGAAGAACATTTCGAAGATGCCGTTCCTACCTATGTTGAGATAGAAGAGAATTCAGAGGGAGACGTTTCGGACGTTCCAAGATATAATCTCAGGGACAGAAGCACTCTACGACCTCCACGTAAATTGGATGACTATAGTTTATTCCTAGTCGATACTGAAAAAGAACCCTCGACGTATAAGGAAGCAATATCGAGTAGAACAAGTAAAGATAGATGGCTAGAAGCGATGAAGAGTGAAATCGATTCTTTGCAAATAATAATAATAATAATAATAATTTTTATTCAGACAACCATTGATCCATTTCATATACATTTAAATTTATATTGTTAGTATGAGCTTAAAAACTATGTTAGTACCTAATAACTAAGAGAGACTTAGTCCTCTGGGTGAGGCTCCACACCAGTGGGCTGTCTAACTTGTTGCCTATTACCATCAGGATGCTGTTACTGCTCCCACGCAATCTGCTTAGTAGTGAGGCTGTCTTTTTGCGCCAGGTGGCCTCAAAGCCGTCTGTCCTAGACTCAGCGAACAAAAAAAAAAAGCAAAGATTACAAGTTTGGGACTTGCAGAATCTACCGAGCAATCGAAAAGCTCTGCCATGTAAATGGATTTATAAAGTGAAAACCAACCCTGACGGCACAATAGAAAAGTTTAAAGCACGTCTTGTTGTAAAAGGGTTTAAGCAGAAGAAGGGTTTTGACTATAACGAAACATTTAGCCCAGTAGCGAGGTTAGCTACTATAAGATCTTTGCTCAGCGTTGCAGCAAGAGAGAGACTTCATCTTATTCAGTTTGATGTTGCAACAGCTTTCCTCAATGGAAATTTAACGGAAGAGATTTATATGATGCAGCCAGAAGGCTTTGAAGATGGAACATCTAGAGTATGTCGTCTAAAGAAGAGCCTCTATGGTTTGAAGCAGGCACCACGGTGCTGGAACTACTGCTTTGCAGAAACACTTGAATCTTTAGGCTTCAAGACAAGCAACGCTGATCCATGCTTATATACCAAAATCTTAGGAGATAAGAAAATCTTAATAGCACTCTACGTTGATGATGGCTTAGTTGCAGCGAGTGATGAAAACCTTGCAAAGAGTTTCATCAATGACCTAAAAAAAATTTTGATGATTACTAGCAAACCAGTTTCATACTATCTTGGGTTAGAGATAGAACAAATGAAGGACGGCTCGATTTTCATTAAGCAGGAAGCTTATGCAAACAAGGTCTTGGAGAGATTCAATATGAAAGACTGTAATCCAGTATCAACTCCTTTGCAGAAAGAAGGAATTATTGAGAAAGGGAAAGCTGACAAAGAGTCACAATCATTTCCCTATAGAGAAGCAGTAGGCTCGCTCGCTTACTTGATGGTGGGCACTCGCCCTGATCTGGCTTATGCTGTAGGATTGGCTTCGAGGAACTTAGAAAAGCCAACTTCTAGCAACTGGCATATGGTTAAGCACATAATGAGATATTTGAAAGGCACATTATCGAGAGGAATAATGTATGTTCATGATGCAAATTCTCCTAACCAAATAAAGGCTTACAGTGATGCTGATCATGCTGGATGCTTGAAAACAAGTCGATCTACGACTGGAGTATTGTGTTTATTTTCAAGAGGAGCAATCTCCTGGATGAGCCAACGACAAGCTTCAGTTGCCATTAGCACTACAGAAGCTGAGCTTGTGGCAGCAAGCGAAGCTGCGAGAGAAATAATTTGGATAAAGAGACTGTTCAAAGACTTGAATGGCCAGAAAGAAATTCCAGTTTTGTTCGTGGACAACGAAACCGCGGTGAAATTGGCACATAATCCAGAATTTCACCGTAGGACCAAACACATTCGTGTGAGGCACTTCTTCGTGAGGGAGCTTGTGCTTCAAAACGACATCGTGGTCGAGAGGACTAGCTCTGCTACCCAGCTAGCAGACCTCCTAACTAAGGCCATGCCCAGACCCAGATTGCAGGAACTAGCTCAGAAAATGGGTCTGATGGATAAACCAAACGGTCGACTATCAGCTGAGGGAAAGTGTTAAAGCCTCTTTGGAGTTCTTCAGCTGAAGTGACATAACATTTTACATGTTTTTTTTTTCTGTATGACGTTAGGTAGTCACTCTTCGATTGTCGTTTTAATATACATTCTTCTATAGTTATATTTTCTTTTATTCTTTCTACAAGCCTTTACGTTTCCCTTGAAACGCTTTACCGCAAAGTAAGCACTCTGCTACACCTCCTTTATACCCGCGCACAACAGCGCAGGTAGTCCTGGACGCGTAAGTCCGCCGGCCAATAAGCGCCGATGTGGTCCGCCGCCCGCGTCATGCTCACGCTTGGCCGTTGGACGCCAGACACACACTTTTACAAATAATGTAGGGCCGCTGATTGGCCAGCGGTCGGTGAGGGAGGTGGTTATTTATTAGAAAGTCCAACATCTGGCCTCCAGATGTTGGATATGGCGTTGTACTTCTAACAAAGTTATACAATCTTATATCTTATCCTACTTACTTATAACATGCATTACTAGTATTGATTCATTAGATTGAATAGAAGATTTGATTCATTAGACCACGATAGCATTTGGAGGGCATTAGAAAGTCAGGGAGTGGAGGATAAGTACATTCGAATACTGGAAAATATCTATTCTAGGAGTACGGCCCAAGTTAAGTTGGAAAGAACAGGAGAAGAATTTCCTATCGAGAGGGGTGTCAGACAAGGCGACCCCATCTCACCAAAACTATTCTCTGCGGTTCTAGAAATGATTTTTAGAAACCTGCAATGGGAAAGAAATGGACTCAATATCAATGGAGAAAAACTTAATCATCTACGCTTCGCAGACGATATCATTCTATTTTCGGAGACTCCGGATGCTTTAGAGGACATGCTACAACAACTATCTGATGAAAGTGCCAAGGTAGGCCTATCAATGAACATATCAAAAACGAAGGTAATGACAAACTCAGCTAAAAAAGACATTAGAATAAATGGTAGACAGATGGAAATAGAGTATGTTAACGAATACATATATTTGGGTCAACTAATGTCTACAGAAGACACAATGCAAAAGGAAGTAGATAGAAGAATATCAAACAGCTGGAAACGATTTTGGTCACTCAGCGAGGTCATGAAGGACAAGAATATCAAAGACACATGTATCCTTCCATGTTTGTCGTATGGACGTCAAACATGGGCACTGAACGAGAAACACATCAAAAGAATTCAAGTTTGCCAAAATGGAATGGAAAGAAGCGTTATTGGAGTGAAAAGAAGAGACAAGGTGAGATTAGAAAGAATAAAGAGCAAAAAAAAATTTAAAAATATACATACAGTACACAAAAGCCTGAAATGGAGATGGACAGGACACATGCTAAGAGAAGGAATAGAGAAGTGGACGAGACTAGTAACGGAATGGTACCCGCGTGATAGTAAAAGGAGCAAAGGTAGACAAACTAAACGATGGGAAGACGATATGAAAAAGATAGCTGGTCCGAAATGGATGCGCATTGCAAAAGACAGGACAAAATGGAAAGCATAAGAGGAGGCCTTTGTCGAAGGACAAGCTGAAAAACATAAACCGGCTGCAGAATTGAATATGCTTAATATAGTTAAAGTTTAATTGTATAATAGAGTTAAGGAAATGTTAAAAGTAGTTTTCAGCAATAAAGGCTTATTTTATTTATTTATTTTTACTAGTATTTACATAGATCGGTCCATACTTGTGATCTATGTCCTTAACCTAGACTAGAATAGCACCAAAATGATATTCTATCTGCTTGTACCAATTACATTTATAATTCTACCTATGATGCTATACAATTTGTAGGGACACAATGTAAGTACAAAAGGCAGAACGCTTGATAAGCTTAAGTTTATGTTAGCGAGACGTATGATCGGTCGGCCAGTTACTGCGCACTGGTCGTCACGAAAGGTTGTATTTCTGGGTTTTTCACATAATAAAGGTGAACATTGTTAAGTTATCAAAAGACTTTAATTAAACGGCATTTAACCTTCTATGACCAGACGAAGCAGTATAAATTAGGAGTTTACGAACCGCAACATACTAAACATAGACTCCTAAACTGGTGACCCGCGACAAAAGTGACACGTGAACAATATTGACATATTTATAGTGCAATACAGTTAACGCTTCGAGTGCCACGAATATTACGCATACGCGAATCATATTTCTAAACAAAAAATCAATATGAGTAGCAATCAGCTGGTCAAGATCCAGCACCACAGCGCAAGAAGGAAAACAGTGAGCTAGCACAAATCACCATTAAGACGCAAATTCCTGACTTCTGGACAGATCAACCACGATTATAGTTCGATAAATTCGAAGCGATAGTGGCGAATCAAAAGCAAGAGGAACGCACAAAGCAAAATCAGCAAAGAGAACGTGCAACAAATCGCCGACCTAATCCTACACCCACCAGAAAAAAAAAGCGTACACAATTTTAAAGGAAACGCGGACAAGAAAATTTAGCTTATCAAGCGTTCTGCCTTTTGTACTTACATTGTGTCCTTACACTACATCCCCCTAAAATTTGAAAAATAAAATTTTTAATTATTGTTCTAAAAGTAGGTACTAAAACTTATTACAATTTATAATTATGAATAGGACATGGGAATCTATATCAGAGTGTTATAAATAATTCAGAGTGTTACATCCTGTAGGAACAGAGAACAACGAAATAATAAAGTTACTTACAACTAAGATTTATTTGTTAACATTGTTTATCTTAAAATTAAACCTTTGTTCTTAGTATATTACAAAGACATTGCTTATCGAAAAATAAGTAAGTGTGACCGTTGATTAATTTGGCGACAATGCCGAGTTGTGTTTTTTTATTTACATGGCATTGAGGTTGATTAATACTAGTTATTGAGCAGGCTAACAATGATCACTGTTACAGGATAATATAACAAGTTAAATCTGACTGGCGGCTTAACAGTGCGTCCGCTCTTGGTTTTTTTGTATAATATAGACTTGTCATTATTCTCATCTGGTGGTAGTGGTACAATGCTATAGTCTGGATTTTTGCTAACATTGCTAGTTTCTGAATGCTCATTAAGTGCATATGCAGGTTTTAACCTGTCTATTGATATACTACTTTTCCTGTTGGGTAGCTGAATTACGTCTACTTTAGGTGTTCTTTCTACAACGCGATAGGGACCATCGTACGTAGGCGTTAATGGTGGGCGTATCGCGTCATTACAAACAAATATAATTTCACAATTTTTTAAATCGTTATGCACAAACAGTGCGCGTGAGTCTCGCGAAATACGGGGTACAGGTTTGAGTTTGCTAATGATATTTTTTAAGTTTTCTAATAGCGTATGGTTGTCGTACTGTTGCATGTCAGAGATATTGTAGAAATCTCCTGGTAAGCGAAGCGTTTTTCCGTATACGTATTCTGCGGGACTCGTGCCATTGTCACTTCTTCCTACTGCGCGTAGTCCTAATAATACTGTAGGCAGTTCATTACACCAGTAATGGTTGTTTTCTAGTCGTGCTGTTAATGCTGATTTCAATAGTCTTTGCCAACGTTAAATAATACCATTGCTCTGTGGGTGATATGGTGTAGTGCGAAGTTTTTAATACCCATTAGTTTCATTAATTGTTTGAATAACGCACTCTCGAATTGACGACCTTGGTCGTTTGTAAGCCTTTCGGGACAGCCAAATCTGCTAATCCATGTGTCGTAAAATACCTTAGCTACTACTTCTGCTGTAATTTCTTTAACTGGTATCGCCTCAGGCCAGCGTGTACATCGGTCAATCATAGTTATTAAGTACCTATTGCCGTCATGAGATAATTTCAGAGGTCCGACTATGTTGATATTTACATGTTCAAAACGTTTACTTTCTGAATATTGCTGTAAGTCTGAAATAGTGTGCCTGTTAACCTTGCATTTTTGGCAAGATTATATTCATATTCATATCTTTATTTGCGTACCATAATGTCACTAAAGATGTTACAATAATGGCTTAAAGCTAAGACATAATTATGGACCATGTAGGACACAGCTAGACATAAAACTAATAAAAAAATATATGTTATAACAATGTCAATATGCTGATTAAATAATTACAATTTTGGAAATAAAATAGGTGGTCAAATTAGTAATAATTAACATGTCTTACTTAAAATAAATCATAATAAATTGAGATCATTTTCTATACTATTCATTATTTAATTATTATGTCAAATTATATTAATGTCATTCAAATATTCATTTAGTGTATAATATGCTTTTTCAAATAATATTTGCTTGAGTCGATTTATAAATGATATTTCATTAGTTTCATTCTTTAGGACATTTGGGAGTTTATTATATATTTTTATTGAAATGACATAAGGACTGTTTGCATGCAGATTCATGCGCGAGAGAGAGGTTAATATTAACATATCCTTGTATCTAACCGGTCGGTGGGGATGTTTATCACCACGGGTTTTAAAAAAAGTCATGTATTTCCTAACAAATTTACATATTTCTACAATATAAATAGATGGTAAAGTAAGTTTTCTATGTTTCATGAAAAAAGAAACAAGTTTCGGTTTGATCAATATTAACAATTATTCTAATTAATTTCTTTTGGAGAAAGAAAAGCGTAGGCGCGTCAGTGCTATTTCCCCACATTATTATACAATAGCTGAGCCATGAATGAGTGTCAGTGCAGTAAGTGCAGTTTGGAGGTCGGTAGTTTTTTTCACTTCTCGAAGTTGATGACTCTTAGATAGAGTCTAGTATTATTTTAAACATGATACTAACTGTTATTTGGGTTTATGGTTTCTAGAATCAAATAAAGAGTAGAAATAATAGATAGTTGTTCATGTACTTACATATTATATTTTCAAACACACCAAAGTTGGGTACGCTTTACAATCTCGTTAACTCGAGTTAAATTCTAGTATTTTTTTAACGTTTGATCCACACACAACTTGCAAGGAATGGCACGACCGACCACACCAAAAAGCAAAAACGTCTGCCCGTTTCAATTGACGCGCTCTGATTGTTTATTCGTGCCACCTATCAACACAGGCAGTACTAGCATAGTTAGCATAATACTTTTAACACTAAAATTAGGTTTAAAATATAATGACATAAGTTATATATATAATAATAATAAGACATTTATTTCGGACGTAGTCCATATACTGTTAGTAACACAAAAAACCTTATAAGCTATTGTTAGTACATACAATAAAAAGACACAGAAATCACAAAGTGGCACCGCACAGGAATGCCAGTTTATGCCAGGCCTTGGACGCGACCACCCTCAGTGTGAAGTCTCATCCAGTGCCGCCACATCGGCGAGTCCCAGCGGCCCACGAACGCACTCAGAAGGCTGTTCGAGCTGGCCCGCATGCGCCTCATAAGGGACGCACAGCGCTTCCGCATGATAGCATGAAAACCATCCACGCTTTTCATCACAAACATTGCTGAAGCGCTGCAATGGCGCGGCAGCCCGAGTCCCCCATATTGTACTCGCAGAGCACTGTATGTACGCTGCGTGTACTTAGTCCACAGGCTGCAGGTGTAAAACGATTGACAGAAGGCCTTAAATAATGTCACTTTGACTTGCTCGGTACACCGTGCAAACCTGCGGGCCAGCATGTTACAGCGCACAGACAGCGCCCTGCGCTCCCTCTCCAAATCAAGGTTGTCACATATATCCTCTGAGACCCAGTGACCCAGATACTTAAAATTAGACACTCTGTTTAAGCTGGCACCACAAAGATACAAAGGAGGAACATTAGCGACAGATTTATTACCAGCCTTAAACACCATCACTTCACTCTTCCTCACATTATATCTGAGTCCATGGGCTCGTGCATACTTTTCACAAATACTAAGTAGTCTACGCATGGCACTGATTGACGGGCTCAGCAGCACCATGTCGTCCGCGTAGCTAATATTATTGACGAACTTACCATCTATATGGCACCCTATGTTTGTTCTGCTGAGCTCGCCGATCAGCTCGTTCATGTATAAGTTAAAGAGACGAGGAGAGGTTAATCCCCCCTGCCTCACCCCGCACTCCAACCCATACACGTCCGAGTGTGAGCCCGCCCACCGCACAACATTCCTTTGACTCGAGTACCAATATCTCAACATTGCAATAACATCACGTGGCACATCTGTTTCATTTTTCATCTTCTGCCACAGTACATTATATGATACCAAGTCGAATGCCCTGGACAGGTCCAGGTAACAGGCATAGACCGGCGTACTCCTAGCTGTATAGTACTGCACAGTCTGCTTGAGGCACATGATGGCACTCTCGGTCGAAAGGCCAGATCTAAATCCAAATTGAGCATCATGAAGCTCTATATGCCTATCCAGGTGTTTGTCAAGCAGACTGTCCAGCACTTTTGCTATCACATTAGCCAGCGAGATTGGTCTGTAGTTTGCCAGGTCTGAGACATCCCCAGTCCTGTTTTTTACAACCGGAACAACCACGGTATGCGTAAGTTCCTCCGGAAGGTAACAATGACTCACACATAAGCTGAAAAACATAGCAAGCACTCGAGACAAATGGGAACCAGCATACTTTAAATGCTCAATGCTGAGACCATCATGACCAGGGGACTTACCCCGCACCATTTTATGTATTACGGAGGCAACCTCCTTGGCACAAAACCGAACAGCGACGTCCCCTACCATGATCCCAGCACCGCATGTCAGGTCAGTCGAGCCTGCCGGAGGAGATTCCACCCTAAAATGTTGCTGAAATAGGTTGGCTATATCACGAGGTGCATGCACGCCCGCAACGCTCACAGGTAGACTCGATTTCGGGTTCAATTTATTTGTCTTTTTCCAGAAATTACCAAACTGTTTATTCGAATGATGCTGTGCAATTATATCTAACTTGATTTGTTTTTCATTATCTTGACAAAATTTTACCCGAGATTTAAAAAGTCGCCTCGTTTGGCAAATGCTATCGTAAATAGGTCCACTTTTTTGTTTCCCACTTAATAGCCAGTTTTGATAACATAATCGAGCCTCTCTGTGAGCACCGCTGACGTGTTTGTTCCACCCTGGCATATTTTTATGTTTCCTGAACACAGGACCAACATAGCTGTCTGCCGCCGCCTTACTAAGTATTCGCACAATATCGCTATACATTTGCTTTAAAATGCGCTTGTGATCCTCATTACAACAACAGTGATCAGCGCAGTGTGTAAATTCTGCAGGAAAATTAATATTTCTCAGTTGCGAGTGACAACTTTCAAAAAACTTTCCGATCTGTTCACTGTTTCTTTCTCACCAAATTACTTTATTATATACGTTATCACAGTCACAATAATTTTCGGCCTTATCAATTTTAAGTCACACTCAACCAACAAGGGACAGTGATCAGACCAGTAAGCATCATGTAAAACGGACACTTTACGTACTGAGCGTCTCGCCGGACTGGTCGTCACACAGTGATCGAGCCAGCGCAGACAGCCATGTGCCTCACTCACAAACGTATAAGTGTCTAGAGGCAGCAAGACCATATCTACGCACAACCACGATTGTTCGGTACAAAAGTTAATTAGTTCACTTGAAAACAACTCACCTGGGTGTGCATTAAAGTCCCCAAGTACAAATACAGACTCCACGACACTATTTTCAATCAACGCATTTACTTCACTAAGACAATTGGTAAATTCAATTAAATTGTCGGCACTCGCGGTGGGCATGTACACCGATACGACCACAATTGACCTGTCACTGAGCACTACTTTAATGGCTGCAATACGCACATTATCACACGGTATCACTGTTACGCACGGGAACGCAGATTTCCTCCAGAGCAAGGCTACACCACCGTACGGCCTGCCCCTTAACACCCCTGCTGTCGTATCCACAGCTGATGTGCCCGTAAACGCAAACCCGTCATCGATAGTACCGAGAAAAGGTACGTCATGCGGCAACAACCAAGTTTCTTGAAGCGCGATTATGTCGGTTGTCTTGCACAACTTCCGTATGCAATCTGCCGATCTAATAACATTCTTACAATTGAAAGTAATAAGTTTAATTGGCGTACTATCCACTTGTTCCATTAGATTTTGTCTTGAAGTTCACAAAGCGACGATACGCGACGCCTTCTGGCCAAAAATCAGCATTGAGAAACATTTCCAAATTTTGCCTTGGTACCAATACTTTGTACGCATCATACTGTTTTGGTAATTTCATAGTCATCTTTTCTATGTGTACCGTAACATCAGTTTTACCCGCAATATAACTTCAAATGTCACACACGGGCACGTTCTTCGCAACATTATAAATGTAAATGGGAATTTTTATATCCGCAGCTTTGAAGTTCGCGTTCGGGCACAAAACTGCCTTCCCTCTGTTTGCAACAAAACGATTCCTTAGACGTCTCCTCTGTACTATGGTCCATTCTGTGTCTACTTTTGTTATTTTCCACTCGCCAACACGTACAACATCGGCCAACGATTTGTTTTTGCCGAATACATCACTGTTTACATTCGGAGCCGCCGTGTGTCTCATCTCGCTGGGTACGTCGATCGCAGCTGATTGCGCGTGAGTCACCGACTCGGGCTCGTCACTGGCCGCCGTAAGGCGAATACCGCTCTCATTAAATACATGAATCTCACCGCAAATTTTTCGCCCACCGTCATTTTTGGAAAATGATTGACCGATATCCCGATAACTGGAGTCTGAGCGGACCTCACTAGGTTTTCTGCATGAAATTTCATGATCTGCGTCCATGTATGCAAGTCCCCTAGGACCGCTGCAGTAGTCGTCGTGACTATCCAGCAAAAAACCACCCCGCTTGATGTTCACATTACTGGCGGTACTTCCAAAGTTGTTCACTAAAGATGCCTTTTTTAGGTTTTCAAGATCAGACTTAACAGCATCTAGGTTTTCCTTAGTGGCATACAACTCTTTGATCTTATTCATCTCCTGCTGCATACGCACCAAATCCTTTAAAATGCGAGTGACGTCAACATGATCGAAAAGCACCGGCGGCAACATTTGCAGATCACGGGCCACAAACACCGGCAGGACCTCAGGGTCGGACTCCTTCAGCATGCAGATGATATCATCAATTTCACGGAGCTTCTTCCCGTCTCTCTTCCTTGCCTTCTTACGCTTCTCTGTAGGTAATGATTCGCATAGAAGATTTTTAGCACTATGAATGTCCTCGTCAGAAAATGCACTCACACAGATGTGACTAATGCTCTCCTCGTTCATAACATCGATTTTATTACTAACAAATGCTAGAACCTCGTTGATGACTATATTGCAACTCGAACATTTTAACAATTTAGAGGCCATGGTTGGTCTCACGCGTCCGTACGACAGTGCGTGCGCGACGTCACTCAAACTAGAACCAGACTATAACCATATATAACTAGAACCAGATAATTTATTATTGCTAACAAAGTGCATATGTCAATTTCGATATTTTAGATATAACTTTTACTATATGAGGTTTCCAGGTAATGTGTGTGTCTAAAGTGAGTCCTAATAATGTAAACTCATTTACTTCTTCGATTTCCGTGCCGTTCATTTTGAAGTTGAGTGGTAGTGGGGATTTTTGCTGAGGGTAGAAAGTCATAAGCTTGGTTTTTTTATAATTAATTTCTAGATTATGATTTTCCATCCATTTTTTTATTTTATTTAGCATTAAATTGAGTTTCTCGATAATATTGCTATTGGGTTGGCATGTGGTGACCAGACATATATCGTCTGCGAATAGCACGCGTGGGTCTTTCATGATTTTGGGAAGGTCATTGATGTAGATTATAAAAAGGAGACATCCAATAACACCACCCTGGGGAATTGATGAATTAAGGGTGCCCTAGTCGGTCATTCTTCCATACAAACGTAGTATGGCGATTACTCCACTGTATGATGGTGTACGTACAAAATAAAAAATGATATTAATTCATCTCATCATTATCTAGCCCTATAGGGAAACAAAATAGTAAAAAAAATATACATTTGAAAGTTATGAGCGTCGAAAATTCCATATTTTTACACTAATTTTAACGCATCTTTGGGTGGAAATAAATACCATAAGACGAAAAAAACTTGCAAAATAGTTACCATACAGGGATAGATTAGTTGTTCAAAAATGCGAATAATTTTATTTTGAACAGATACATTCAATAGATTTTTCATGACATCCATACTACCAAAGGTCTGTTTATAAAATTTTGCGCGCTCGTTTTCGTCGTAAATCATCGTGCATTTCGCTACAAGTTGCCTCCCCGGTCAGTGGGACGGAGGGGAGGCACGCAGCGCGCACCCACACATGCTCACTAGGTTAGCCCGGCCGGCACTCGCGCCCTGCACCGCGCGGCGCGCAGTCGACTGCCAGTACGTCACCGTAATTACGCGCGTGCTGTGGTAACTGGTATTGTGCTATCGTATTCGTCTATTTTTATTTTATAACATTGACCCCTGGCTTGAACTTTGGATTCCGATATTCCTTTATTGATAGTTTGTGTCGATTATTTTGAATTTGTCTCAAATTTTACTGATTCTGTGACATTGGACTTTGGATTCCGATTTGATAGTGTTTTTTTACGGACGACGATGATGATGATGATGATGATAATGATGATGATGATGATGATGATGATGATGATGATGATGACGATGACGATGATGATGATGATGGTGGGATGATGATGATGATGACGATGGATGATGATGGATGATGATGATGATGATTATGATGATGATGACGATGACGCTGACGATGATGATGATGATGATGGTGGGATGATGATGATGATGACGATGGATGATGATGGATGATGATGATGATGATGATGACGATGATGATGATGATGATGATGATGAAGATGATGATGATGATGATGATGATGATGATGATGATGATGATGATGGTGGGATGATGACGATGATGATGATGATGATGAAGATGATGATGATGAAGATGATAATGATGATGATGATGATGACAGATGATGATACAGGCACCGGCGGTAAATAATGCATATATTTTGGAAAAATAAGCTAGTTTCGGCTTCGTAGAGCGTTATCTCTGTCGCACACTACCTTTGTGACGTTTGTCGCTGGTCCGTCTTCGTGCGACAAGCCGACAAAGATAACTCTATCTGTAGGTACAAGTAGGTACAGTCGTCCAACGCCTTTGAAGTCTGACGAAATGCCGCCTCCGATACGTGATTGCCGCAGGGTTTTCACATTTTTAGGGTTCCGTACCCAAAGAGTCAAACGGGACCCTATTACTAAGACTCCGCTGTCCGTCTGTCAGCAGGCTGTATCTCATGAACCGTGATAGCTACACAGTTGAATTTTTTACAGAATGTGTATTTTATAGTTGCTGCTATAGAAATACATGCTGTGTGAAAATTTCAGCTGTCTATCTATTAAGGATCATGAGATACAGCCCAAAAAAAACACGGAACCCTTCGTGTGCGAGTCCGACTCGCGCTTGGCCGGTTTTCTTTATTTTTCTGTATGTATAGCCGTATCGTACCTATTTGCCTATGGATATGTGTGCGTAGAGTACCAGGAAATTAAATACTTACTACAAATAATTATTATGCTAAATAGTTTTATTATAAACAAAAAATTGGTTGCCTGTAAAGTCGGTATACGGGCGAAAGTTTTACGTGACAACGACTTTGAGTGGTAAAATAATTTTAATGTGAATATTCATTCGTATAGTAGGAAGAAGGATGAAATAATAGTAACAATTTAAAACATTTATTTATACAAAGAATTATATTTAAAACATTAATTTATACAAAGAATCTCGCACTGAATTTCATATTAACAAAATTTTATTTTTACCTTTACACATACATACGTATTTCACTTTTTATGTCTGTCTCTCTCGCTCTTAGGCGGGCTAACCATGCCCGAGTGGAAGGGACGCGTGCCTCTCACTCGCTCTCATTGTGAGCGCATAACGTGAGCGGAGCGTAACGCAGTTTCTTGAAGTGTCACCCGGCAAACCAATTTATAAGACGTTGTCACGTCAAAAATCACAAAGTAGTTATGTTACCTTGCGCGCCCGCAAATCCCGCACGATTACTTAGGTACCTTAGTTTTAGCTCTTTGGACTTCTAGAAGTAGGGAAGACTGTGCTGTTACTATTCCGTTTACGATACTATTTTGGCAGACGTTTGTGCTAGTCCCTATGGTGACACAATGGCTAGTTTTGTTATCTGTATACTACGAGAATATTACAAACCGCTATTGTAAACAAACAATCAATAAACAATTTACAATAGAACATAGTTCTTTTTATTTGATGTACCTACATAAATAACAAGACTCACAAATCAGTCGCGCTGTCGAAAAAGAAGTTATCCTCTTGATTCAGGTTGTTATAATAATACTTACGGTGAGTCACCTGTAGGTTATTATAGCTAACTAGCTAGGGTTTTTTTTTTTGGGGGGGGGTCGGAAATCATCCAATGACTTCTCCCGCTCTGGGTGGAGCGGGAGGGCCTGTCAGACTACTGACGTGAGTGAGTGCCCAGGGGTGCGGTAACTCATTTTCAGAATTTATCCGCTACCCCTAGGCATGCAGGCAACGGCCACGATGGGCGCCGTCAGTGGTGGCTGACACTAATCTCTTTGAGGCGCCCGTGGAACACTACGCGCCGTCGACTCACGGGCCTGGTGCTGATCGGACGGCGAGCTACCCACTGCTCGCCGTCCGCGACGTCCTACGCCCAGTACGCCCAGTAACTCTCCTGCGGTGGTAGCGGCCAGGGCCGTAAAGGGCACTCCGTTGAGCTCCCCTCACGCGTCCCGCCTCCGCCTTCGCGAGCATTACTGCTTCGCAGAAGGCGGAGACTGCTTCCCATTCCCTCTCGTTCCGTACCATGGCCTGAACCAGGGCCGGGAACTAGCTAGGGTAAGTAAATACCTATTTTTCAACACATTTGCTCGAAAAATACATTTACGAAGCTTGTATACATTGTTCGAAAGTTCAAAATTATGCAACATACTCTAACAATGGAATGTGTGGTAAAATAGGTACTCTCACCTAAGTAGGTCCCTATTTGACCGCAGTGACCGCACGCTCCGTTGTATAGCGCTGTGCGTATCCTTTACGGTATTTTTTAATTTCCTAAAATATTTAAGAATTCTACCAAGGAGTTTCACCTTACGAGAATAAAACTATTGGCAGTACTGTTTTCTCGCAAATGTGTTGAAAAACGTTGTGTAACCGGACTAGTATCATAAATAACTGTATCATACCTACATAGTAATATCTGCACAACATACAATAAAATACAAAAGCATAAAGAAAAAAAAGTAAAAACTCAAATCAATTAAATTATTTGTTGTTAGCAATGTTCTTCTACATACATTCACATTTTCGCAAAAGAACTCTATCACGTGAGCAAAGTCGCGGGTCGATATTATTTAGGTGCTTGACCTTTCATAACAACAACTAAATTGGGTGCATAATAATTACGTTTCACACAGTGATAATCCTAAGTTCTAACACTTATTTGTTTGAGTTTATGTTGTCATTCAAACAAATAAGAATGTTGAATGTTGAACGCAGACGCGTCACGCGCCACCGATGTGGCGTTATCGCGTACCTACCTACGCAATGACGCCGCACCCACACGCCGCTGCAACCACTCTTCAATGAAATCGCGCATGTATGCGTCACTCAGCGTTAGGAGTGTGTATGTGTACGCGCACTAGCTTCTTACTGCTCATCACAGCGTCTATCTCTCTCGCACGTCGTGTCGGATGAGATAGCATGCATTTTAACCCCGCCCATCAAATAGTTCGTGCGGCCGACTAGTGTACCCTTAAGCATACTTTTGTCGGATCTTACATGTACTATGCGTTTTGTTCGTTATTGAAGTGTTCTATTTCCACGTATTGTTCTCTATCCTTCAAATATGACGCAAACCACTTATGAGTAGTTCCTCGAATTCCTATTCCGTAGAGTTTGTCCAGCAGAATATTAAACTGTACTTTGGCGTATGCCTTGGTCATATCTAAAAATATTCCTACTGCATATTTTTTATCATTTATAATATTAATTACTTCTTGCATATATTTATAGACAGCTAGAGTTGTTGAACGATTTTTACGGAATCCGTTTTGGCTTTCGTCAAAGATTTTATATCTTTCGCAAAAACTATATACCCGCTCACACATAGCCTTTTCGTAAATTTTTGAAGCCGTGGGTAGAAGTGCTATGGGCCGGTTATTGTTGGGATCAGTTCTAGAGTTTTTCTTGTGCAATGGTTTTACAATTTTAAGTAGATCAAGAAAAGTACCTTCATCAAAGGACTGATTTATAAGAACACAAAAAGGTACAGCAAGCTTGTGTGGGATTGATCCAGGTATAATTACGGGAATAAAACGAAAAATACGTTGCTTGATGTGAACGTGCACATATATCACAGATGTAGGTAGACAGTACAAGCGTTACAAAATAAAAAAACGATTAGCTATAATCTACGTAGCCTCAACATTACATCCATGTAAATTTCTGTAGGAATGAATATACTCCCGAGGTGGTTCCACATAAATTTTATCGAAATTACTTCAGCGCTTTTTGAGAAACTGAACAAAAACGAAAAATACGTATACCTCGATAACGTTTTGGTGTTCTCCAATTACGAGTATGTTTAAATTCCACGTTCCATGTTATTGGGGTTTTTAGTTCTGGGGTACTGGGGTTTTAGTTGTTTTATAAATATTCATTTTTTTTCTACATTTTAGTGCCTCCTCGAACCCTTTATTTTGATACCCCACTTAATATAGTTCGTCGACTTTCTTTTTTTAGGGTTCCGTACAAGAAGAGTCCAAACGGAGCCCTATTGTTGTCACACACGTGTCCGTCTGTCCATCTGTCTGTTCGTCCGTCCGTCGTCTGTCACATACCTATGAACTTGATGTTTGGTGATAATGTTTATCATTGTACGTAATGATAAACATTATCACTTTACTAACAAATACCAATATATGGTACGGAACCCTTAATGTGCGAAATCCTACACGCACTTGGCTAATTTTTCTGTACCTGGAACGGTAATGTAATGGTAGGTTACCCCACCCTTACTGCTCCATTTTAAAAATACACTCTGTATACCTACAACAGCCTGACGACAACAATCGGGCAGTTGCCCGCCAGACACAACACCTGTCTGTGTGTTGCGTGACGTTACACCTTGGGCCCCAATACCTCTACAACCCTTTTTTAATACAAACACTGTCATGTGGATAACATTTTCATTGCAGGAGGTGGATCAGTCATACTGACACCTACGTAAATAAATATAGGGTTTTGAGCCTATACCACCTCAGCTCAAATTCTAATTTCGCCCCCACTTCCCCGCACACCACTGCACTCTTTATCTCGCTCGCACACTTTTGCTCGCAGAGACGCGACACGCGCGGCCTTGAGGACGAAGCGATTTCGTTAGAGTAAACTACACTAATGTCGGACGAGTACTAAGTAAAAAATGACAAGTTAAAATTAAATTATCAATCTAATTTAATTTTAACTTGTCATTTTATGAACATAAAATTACATATTATATCGCAAATACAATTTCAATGTATCTACAAACGATAGGGTTCCAGTGTAAGCTGACCTCTCAGTGTGTGGAAAGCCTTTAAAATTCGAGATCAGCTTATACTGGACGGTATAGGTGATGTCTAGCCGTGCACATTATTTTATTTTACCTACCTACTTCTACAAAATACTAGTCAAATGCGAGCCAACTTTGCGCTGTGGTTCCGCCAGTTAGTTTTGTAGTAAGTTTGCGTTTTATAGTTTTAGTCGTGTATGTATGTTATGTCACAGCCGTTTGCGCATGTACGAGTAGGTAATTATGTAGGTAGTAGGTCTATGCAAGTACCTAGGTATACATACCTATATGTTAGAAAAAACGATACTAAACCACTACATAAATTGTAGAATTTATGCAGTGGTTTAGAGTCGGTTTAGTAGCAGTAGAGCTACAAAAAACTAGTCAAGTGCGAGTCACCATTGCACTGAGGGTTCTGTAGGTACGTTGGCTTGGTACTAAGTTTACGCTGTGCCATTTTAAAATCTTATAATATAGCTTTCGCCTTGTATTACCACTTTCTTAGTTATTATGCATCTATATAAAAATGAATTGCCGAAATGTAGGTATGCGTATATCTTTCGAAGGACTTCACCAAATAGGATAATTCTTTTTTTGTTGTGTTCGTGATTCTCAGGACAAGGTTTGTATAAATATAAGATAGGTAAGTAAGTATAGGTAGGATAAGTAGGTAGGTATGTAAGTAGGTATGTATGTATCTAGGTACGTAGGGAGGTATGGTATATATTATACCATAAGTTTTTTTGAAAGTAATTAAAAATAGTCAAAATTAAACAACATTTATTTTTAATCGCTTAAATCTCTAATTTACATAGTTAGAACATGTCTGGGATTGCATAGCTCAGGTAACATGCATGTTTTATAAAAATATTCTAATTTTGGTTTCATTTCAGAAATATTGGGAAATATTGGTCATCTCTTTCTATAATTTCGACTTTGATATTTTTGTCGCATCCAGACCTTATGCCGAAAATACATTTTTTTCTACCGATGATATGTAATTGTCCTTGTACTTGTATATACCAAGGATGTTTTTTATTTACGAAAAGTCCGTTTTGAGTTTTTCTCCAAAAAATCACTTCTTTCTTATTTAGAGCTTCGTCCAAAGATGTTTTGAATGCTGCAATTGGACACTTGATTTCAATGATTGTGTATATTCAGTGAACAGCTCATGTTCTCAGGTGGTACTAGTGATCTGCAAGAAAACGCAACATTCATTATAAAACACTTTTTTTTGGGGTATGTTATGTTATCATCCAATGACTGGCGTGATGGGCGTTGGTGCTGCGCCAAAGATTTAAACTTTTGCAGCTACCATCGTTGTACATTGATTTTTTATCTGCCTGTATTTGTTGTTCTGTTCCTAATAAACGATTATAATAAAAAAAAATATATAAAAAATGACCTCCCGCTCTGGGTGTAGCGGGAGAGCGTCTCAGACTTTTACTAGCTAAAACTCACCCCTGTTCCTTCAGTTGCCTGTGCCAAGAGCCGCGGTAACTCTCTTTCAAATATATCCGCGATCCCAGCAGCATAATTTCGTCAACATGAATAAATAATACGGAACCCTAAAAAGTCCAACATTATGAAAAGTTTTATCATGAATTCGCCAATTTCGTGATAGTACCGTTACGCGTTAGTACCAAGCGGTAGTGCCAAGGGGGAACAGCAAATTTCGTGATTATCACACACGTATGATAGGTAGGTACTTACAATTATATATTTTGTAACACATGAAGATTTGTTTCGTCCAAATTTATTTCTAAATTTTTCGGAGGTCATACCTCCTTCCGTCCGGTCCTGTAACAATCACACGGGACAAATTAAATACCTACCTAGACCTCACATATTTTTATTTATGATTTGGCTATGGAACCCTAAAAATATACAAAAGAAGACTAAATCGTCCATAGAAGCAGACTTGCCCTATGAATAACAAATAACAATTACCCACCCTACAATTTTTATTGAAATACAAATTTGGTGAATTGGTATTTGATGGTGGAGGGATAATTTCCAGTACAAGCTAACCTCTCATTGTACGGAATTCCTATACAATGTGTGATCAGCTTATACTGGAAATATTCCTGTGTCGTGGGTGCGTTCACAAACATGTAAATTCACATACACAAGACACCCAGACCCGGAACAACTATCTGCAGGTCATACAAATATTTGTTCCGTGCGGGGATCGAACCCGCGACACGCAGCGCAGCAGACGAACGCTCAACCACTGCGCCAACCGTGCCGTCAAAATTATATAGCCATGTGTAGTAATAATAATAACAGACCAGTGTTTTATGGCCTACAGATAGTTGTGTCGGATCTGCGCGTTTGTGAATGTGAAGATTTGTGTTTGTACTCGCACCGTCTCCAATTCGGTTGAAATCCTGGAGTCGGCAACATTATAAAAAAAAACAATTAGGTACTACATACATACCTATTTGTTGTATATTGTCAAAACAACAACAAACCTATTTAGGGAACTTTTTATCTTTTTACAAAATTGGACACCCATTTTTCATATTTTTTACCCCTAACGCAGCAGCCAATCACTTAGCCACTGCACCAAACGTGACATGTTTGTAATCACTAATACTGTAAGTAGATAGGTCGTTATACTCGTATACTTACTTCATTAAATTTATCATGTTTTCCAGTTTCTTTACGCCAACCCTTTCGCTTCTTATTTTTATTACGGTTATTTCCCATTGCACCAACACTATAAGTATAAGTACTACAATATTTGTATTTTACGTCGTCCTGTTGCGTAATGTGAGCTCTGTGCGCAAGCGACACAGCTCTCCCGTTCGAAAGCCGAAGCGAGACTAAACGGGGGGCGTCGGGCGGCAAGGAACAAGCTTCAAGATGCCGATAGTTTAGGTAATAGTATAGGTAATTTCTTTTTGCGGTGAAAATAATGGTAATTTAAATTTTAAAAAAACTTATTAGACCTGCTTTATAGTTACTTCAGTTAGTATGCAAAGTTTCATAATCTAATTTTAAGTATTTTTTTAATACCAGCGGTTTATATTTTTCGGTTTAGATGCAACTTTGGGATTTTTTACTATCGAGAAAATTTTATGGAATCGTGTTTTCGTTACTTAGAATACTTAACATTGATCCTCAACTTTACCATATATTTATTTCAAAATTAATGCTGCAGTATTTTCGACATAACGGAGGATCATGGTAAGCCATTTGAGGTAGTATAGACTCTTATTCCAATATTTTTTGTTAATCTATCTTACGGACTACGACGAAGGAACCTCAGAAGATAGGTCAACCGACCAGGACTCGTTTCCTCAATCCCTAAAGCTGGATAGAGCAACAATTTCTGAACTTCGGAAAGAAATGGAATCGGTGTTAACTGTACATTTACAGGCTTCGCTCTAATCATACTTCGAGGGTGAATTTTTGGAGTTGAAAAAAACCTTGCTGGGATTAGAGGCATCAGTCGAATTTATGAGTAAGGATTATGACGTTATTAAGACTGAATTGGATCAGAATAAAAACCTGCTTAATCTTCTAAAACAAGAAAATGAGGAGTTAAAAACTTGTGTTTCTGACCTCTCTATAAGAGTAAATATCATAGAGCAACATTCTCGTCAGAATAACTTGGAGATAAATGGAATCCCTGAAAATCGAGCTGAAAACCTAATTAGCACGCTCGTTCAACTGGGTAAAACTGTCTCGTGCAATATTGAAGCTGACGACGTGTCATCAGTAACTCGCGTCAAAAAACTTGACTTGCAGAGTACTCGTCCGCGCTCAATTATCGTCAAACTGAAAAGCACAAGGAAACGTGATGAAGTTTTAGCGTCGGTAACCAAATTTAACCGTGCCCATGTTTCTGATAAACTTAATTCGAGCCACTTAGGGTACGCAGGCAACAAACAGCCCGTCTTCGTCTCGGAACATCTCTCACCCCTGAATAAAGTCATACATGCACAGGCCAGGAAAATGGCGCGTGAGAAGGGCTACAAATATGTTTGGGTCCGCGATGGCCGGGTATTGGTCCGTAAGGATGATGGTGCACGACCCATGCAGATAAAGAGCCTACTTGCTGCCTCGTTAATGTAAGCAAACACCCAGGAACGGGAACCCGTGAGTTAATCATTAAAATTCAATGTTTACTATCAGAACCTCCGAGGAATGCGAACAAAATTGAATAAAATTAATATCGCAGTTAATGTCAACAACTATGACATGACTGTGGTGACAGAGACATGGCTTAGTGAAAACATTAAAGACGGAGAGCTATTTGACACCCGCTATAATATTTACAGGAGAGATAGGTCGTCCAGTGCACAAACAGGACGAGAAGGAGGTGTCGTTCTAATTGCTGTGTCCAAGGCATACGATTCAGCGCGGGCATGTCAGTGGGAGACTACTGCAGAAGACCTCTGGGTGCGCGTGAAGGTAAATGAGAGGAAGAAAATAAACATTTGCACTACCTATCTACCACCCCCCGTGTTACAGCAGCATCTGGATATATGTTTCTCAGTTCGATAACGAGTGTCAATGAAACTACTGGCGAAGATATTATAATATTCGGAGACTTTAATCTCGGCTTCATCGAATGGAACCAGGACTCGAGGTACTCTCATGCAACTTCCACTGTTCCATCAAACTATAATAATAATTTAGGTTACTCTCTAATAGATTTCATGTCTTTAAATAGTAAGACGCAATTTAATGTTATCAAAAACAGTAATAATAGAACATTAGACCCTAATATGGTGATAGATAGATTTCTAATATGGTGGGTGCGGCTGTCAGGAGGTCTGCTTCACCTATCTGTAGAGAAGATTGTCACCACCCCCCTTTGGAGATAGATTTTGTTTTGAGAACTTATGCGCCACTTAAGCACGTAACATTGAGTAAATTTAATTTTAAATCAGCTGACTACGAAATTATCAATAAAAATTAAGAGAAATAAATTGGAAAGAGCTACTGGATTCATGTTTAAATGTTAACCTCATGACACAGGTCCTTTATAAGACCCTTCAAACAGTTATAAATGACAATATTCCTAAGATCAAGAATGTGAGCAAAAATTTTCCGCCATGGTACTCTAAAACTTTAGTGAAGATTCTCAATGAAAAAGCAAAGCTCAGACATCGGTTTAAAAAATATGGGAATCCGCGTGATGAGATCGAGTACAGAATGCTCGATGAAAGAGCGCGGTTGGCTATTAAGAGTTGTTATAGGAAATATATCTACTCTGTTGAGAATAACATCCAATCGAACCCCAAAGCGTTTTGGTCCTTTGTCAAGAGTAAAAATTCCAAATCTAGCTCCATACCTTCCGAAATGACGTTAAACGAAACGATAGCGTCAACAGGCGATGAAATATGCCAACTTTTCGCTAATCAATTCTCGTCTACGTTTTCTGACGCTAGCACAAATAACGGAAAACCAACTAAAACCCAAATATTTCCTCAATTTTTACTCACCAATATTGCTTTTACTGAGAGGGAAGTTCTTAAAGCGTTAAACCGAATTGATGTTACCAAAGGTGCGGGTACGGATGGGTTGCCTCCACTCTTTATTAAAAAATGTGCCCGTAATTTGGCATACCCTCTCACCTTAATTTTTAATAAATCGCTTGAAACATCTATATTTCCAACAGAGTGGAAAAAAGCTAATGTGGTGCCAATTTTCAAGAAGGGTGATTGTGCGGATGTTAAAAATTACAGACCAATTTCTATTTTGTTCATTTTCTCAAAACTGTTTGAATCAATAGTCTGCCCTATCTTAACATCCCATGTTAAAACACAGCTGTCCTCTCAACAGCATGGTTTCTGCAGCAACAAATCCACCGTCACCTATTTGGTTTCGTATGTAGACGAGATCTGTATGCGCATTGATTCTGGTCAACAGATCGACGCTCTGTATACTGACTTCAGCAGCGCTTTTGACAAAGTTGACCATGAAATCCTGCTGCTAACACTACACGATCTTGGCATACATGGACCCCTGCTGAAGTGGTTCAAATCTTATTTATGCGGGCGAACACAAAAAGTGGTGGTAAACGGCTACCAATCCCCGGAGTATATTGCAATCTCCGGTGTGCCCCAGGGATCTCACAACGGGCCTATTCTCTTTGTCGTGTTCATTAACGACATAGTGAACTGCATCAAGCATAGTCAGTGTTCTTTGTTTGCTGATGATCTTAAAATCTTTCGCCAAATAAGAACTCAAGAAGACATAGCTTTGCTGCAGTCTGATCTCAAATCGTTGCAGAACTGGTGTGTAATGAATGGTCTGGCTTTGAATTCTAGTAAATGCTATCACATAACTTTCACACGAAAAAAGCACCCCATACCATCCACTTACACCCTCAGTGGAACAGCACTGCAGCAGGTTCATGACTTACGAGATTTAGGTGTGGTGCTGAGCAGTGATCTCTCATTTACTACGCACATCAATAACATCATCAAGAGAGCAATGAAAATGGTTGGTTTTATCGGCAGAGTTGGCAAAGAGTTTGGGGGAACCTTGGCGTTAAAAGTGCTCTATAGCGCCTTTGTGCGCAGTATCGTTGAGTATGCATGTCCCGTCTGGAGTCCAGTTTATAATATCCATATAGACAGGCTGGAGCGAGTTCAAAAAAAAATTACCAGGTGCCTGCGGTTTAAAGACAACCAATGTCCATAAAGAGCTGATTACGCAGAGCGGCTAGGTTACTTTGAGCTAGACTCATTGAAGCGACGAAGGGCTCAAACCGATCTTATTCTCTTTTTAAAATTGTGAACAATGTCGACCTCAGACCTCCTTGGCAAAATTAACCTGAGCGTACCTCGCCACTCTCACCTGCGGTCCAAGCGTACTGTAAGTACGTTTACTACGAAACCGTGTCGCACGAACCTGGGTCGGCATGCTCCCCTTAACAAAATGTTGGGCTTTTACAACAGAGCGTGTTCTATCGACAGTAGTATCGACATCTTCTCTGACAGTCTTCCAAAATTTAAAAACAAAACCATCAAAATTGACCTATGATCAGCCGCATACGGATTTGCTTCTACTTCCAAATTTATTTTATTATTATTACCAGTATTGAATTATGATGTTAATTTTAATGTTTTAGGTTAATCTGTTTTTATTTTCGTGTTTTTATATTTTGAATAACAATGTTATTTCTTGACATTTTTATTTTGGTTTTTTGTATTCTGTTTTTTATTTGACAAATTGTTTTTTTTTTAGATTTTAATTTTAATTTTTTTTGCTGACCTATTTAATTCAATCAATTCAATGTTTTTCTTTCAAATTTTTATTATCTTTCTTACCTATGAATGATGTGCATGCCTATGAGTGACCTGTTTACACAGGATCGTTTTGTAAACTCATACTGAGAATAAATTTGTAAACAGTTCGTTGGTGCGCCTATGTTAAATAAATAAATAAATAAGACTAAATAGAACGATTATTTTTGTACCCTATTCGATGAATAATCTGGCAGAACGTGACAGTGTTACTCATTTCCAACAATCAACACATGTAACGCAACATTACCTGGAAGTCCAGTTAAACAGTTAAAATTAAAATTCGATTAAGATTTTCCAATCAAGAATTGCAATGAAATATTATTGCTCTGTTCACTTTTATGTCATTTTCTTCGCTGTTGATGTCATGAAGTGTTTGCTATGTATTTTTACCCTTTGTTCCATAGGAAGATTTATTTACGTGGTAAGAATGTTTTGTCGAGTTCATTAGCATTGTACTGACCGTGGAGTTAAGCAACGCTTGCCAAAGTCAAACCGGGAATGGATGACCATCCGTTATCTATAGAGACTCCTCCGTGCCTCAGAAAGCACGTTAAACCGTTGGTCCCGACTTTCATTTGTAGATCTTTGACAGTCGTTACGGGCAGTCAGAAGCCTGAAAATCTGACATCAGTAATGTTCGCGAAGGAAGAGGCGGGACGCATGGGAGAGAAGCAATCCTCGTGCCCTCACGCCACAGGAGACGCCCTGGGCGTCAGCAGTCGCAAGCCGATTCCCGGCCTCCATAGGCACGGACTTGTGGACGGCGAGAAATGGGTAGCTCGCCGTCCGATAAGGACCAGCCAGTCGATTCTGTTAACAGCTCAACGTGAAAACTTAGGTGAAGTGAGCGTGAAGTGAACTGTCATTCCGCCTTGATTGTATGGATTGACAGCCCACTTCACGTTCACTTCACCTAAGTTATCACGGTGAGATTTTACAGAATAGCACTACTGACCCGGGTCAACGGCGTGTTGTGTTCCACGCGCGCCTCAAAGAGATGTCAGCACTGATTGACGGGGTCCGCTAGGGTTGGTGCCTGCCAGGGTCGCAGGTGCAACTGAAGGAACATGGGTGCGTTTTAGTCAGTAAGTTTGACACGTCCTTCCGTTTCAACAGTTATGTGATGATTACTCACCCAAAAAAAGGGCACTTTAATTAAATTTATTTTTCGAGATGACTGGAATCCAGTACCACCGATTGCCGACTTTAGCGTCGTGTATTACCTATAATGTGATTTTTATTATGTGACCATTTCCTTTAATGAAAGAACCTTTAAAAAGCATGGATTGCAGTGGAATTCGAACTTTGTTATGTATGACATTCATAAGTATTGGTTGTTTTAAAAATTGATAAATATTACGAATTCTGAATTCAATTACAGGGTAAACATATCTTAATACTGTGTATGCCAATAGTTTATAAACATTTCCCTATACTATGAATTACTCCTGTGTCGTGAGGGGGTTCACAAACATTCAAATTCACATACACAAGACCCGGCAAAACTATCTGTAGACCATACAAATCTTTGTTCCGTACGGAACTCGAACCCGCTATACGTATCGCAGCAGCCTATCACAAACAACTGCGCCAAGCGAAATCTCATTTTTTTTTTTCTCTTTATTTGTTTTGGGGTTTTTATCTGCGAAATCTCATAGAAATGAACAATTCGCAGATTTAAACAGTAAAGATAAGACGGCCGAATCTTTGCGTATACGCGTTCACGATACAAGAGACACGGTATTTTTACTGTCTCGCGCACACGACTGCTCTCGAAGGCTGCTGACCACTCACGAAGATTGGGGGCCAATTACGGCCCAGTTTCTGGCGTCACAAAAACGTGCAGACTGCCCTGTCCTTATTATGAACGTCAATGATTGTATAGCTATTTGTATTTAAGGACGCGTTCTCAAAATGGATAGGCATCGAATCGAACTATTACATTGATACGGCTCACACACACAAGCGTACGCACGGCTAACTGCGAGAATAGTAGTCAAGTGAAATCATTTTGATACTTTTAATTTTTTTTACGTATTTCTTTGTAATTATGATACCTACAAAAATGTTTATTACTGCTGTCCATATTTTTACTAATTACCTCCGGACTTGATGAAGTGACCTGAAGGAAGAGGTACTTCAGTGATTGCCACTGGACCTCGACCAGTAGAATTAGGTGAACGAGTCTGGATTCGTTTTGTTATTTATGATGAGACCTTACTTCCGGACTTGATGATGTGTCCTGAAGGTGTACTTCAATGACTGCCACTGGAACTCCTCGACGAGCAGAACTTGGTGACTCGAGTTTGGGCTCGTTTTGTTAGTTATGATTAGACTTTACCTCAAGTACCAAGTCCAGACTTGATGGAGTAATCTAAAGGTGTAATTCGGTGACTGCTACTGGAACTTCTCAACGAGTAAAACTAGGTGAGCTGAGTTTGGGCTCGTTTTGTTAGTTATGATGAGACCATACCACCTTACTTGATGGAGTGACCTGAAGGTGTAACTAACAAAACAAGCCCTAATTTGGCTCACCTAGTTCTACTTGTCGAGGAGTTCCAGTAACAGTCACCGAAGTACACCTTCAGGACACTCCATCCAACCCGGAGGTAAGGTCTCATCATAACTAACAAAACGAGCCTAAACTTGACCCACCTTGTTCTACTCGTCGAGGAGTTCCTGTGGAAGTCACCAAAGTACACCTTCGGGACATTCTATAAAGTCCGGAGGTAAGGTCTTGTCATAACTAACAAAACGAGCCCAAACTCGACCTACCTTGTTCTACTCGTCGAGGAATTACAGTAGCAGTCACCAAAGTACACCTTCAGGACATTCCATCAAGTCCGGAGGTCAAATCCGGAGGTCATTACTAACAAAATGAGCCCAATCCATGATGACACCCATAACAAAAAGTTGCCTATTTTGGTCAGCGCCATCTTTGATTTTGATTTTGACGCCATAATCGTTATTGGCGAACCCAAAAACCGTGAAAATGACACCCATGATGAAAAGTTGGCCAATTTCGTTGTCGCCATATTGGATTTTGAATTTGACCTCGTAATCGTTATTGGTGACTTCGAAAACCACGAAAATGACACCCATGACGAAAAGTTGGCCAATTTCGTTGGCGCCATATTGGATTTTGAATTTGACCTCGTAATCGTTATTTGTGACTCCGAAAACCACGAAAACATCTTGGATTTCGGTTTTGACTCCATACTCGTTATTGGTGACTCCGAAAACCATGAAAATGACACCCGTGACGAAAAGTTGACCGATTTCATCGGTGCCATGTTGGATTTCGATTTTGACTCTAGAATCTTAATCGTCAACCCTGAAAACCATGAAAGTGACACCCATGCTGAAAATTTTATAATTTCGTCGGCGCCATCTTGGATTTCGATTTAGACTCCATAATCGTTATTGGTGACTCCGGAATCCATGTAAGGGACACCCATGACGAAAATTTGGCCAATTTCATAGGCGCCATCTTAGATTTCGACTTTGACCCCATAATCGTTATTGGCGACCCCGAACACAGGGAAAATAACACCCATGACGAAAAGTTGGCCACTATTTCGTCGGCGCCATTTTAGATTTCGATTTTGACCTAATATTCAAACATGAATTTATAATCCCTACTTTTAGTAAAAAGCAAAACAGGTAATGTTATTAGAAAATCTTGTAAAGTTGCCTTCGTGTACAGAATGCGTAAAGTATCAAGAACAGTACTGTGAAGTTTATAGAATATTTTGTGTTCGTACAGCGAACTTTTCTAGCATGTGTCGCTGATTGCAACCGACATAGCGTCCGCCAACGGCGGCCGCGCGCGGACTGACTGTTTTTCATAAGAACTTACTTTCTTTGCAATAAATCCAGAATCATCATCTTCCTGCCCTTATCCCATGTTACTTGGGGTCGGCGTAACACGTTTTTTTTCTTCCATTCTGTCCTGTCAGCCGTTACGCTATCACTAACTCCCTTTTCTTTCATATCACTCTTCGCACAATCAATCCATTTTTTCTTTGGCCTCCCTCTCCCACTCCATCCATCTACATTTATATTCATTACTCGTTTAGTTACATGTGTTTCATCCCTCTTCTTCACATGACCATACCTACCAAGAAAAGCGGTTCCCTTTCAACTTTTCTGTGACTCGCGCCGCTTTTAAACTACCTCTAATGTACTCATTTCTCACTTTATCCATTCTCGTTACTCCACACATCCATATCAACATTCTCATCTCCGCCACATGCAATCTTTTTTCATCCGTCTTTTTCACAGCCCAACATTCTGATCTATACAATACTGTCGTATTGTATAGATCAGAATGTTGGGCTATAACGCACAGGATGCGTTACGTCTCGGTCTATATCGCCATCCCCCTGGACAAGCGACCCGAGATACCAAAAGTCGGAGCAGATCGGTATAGGCGTTCCGGTGAGAGCTATAGGTATTGGACTGGAGAGACCGCCGAAATCGCAGAACATATATTATGTTTTGGATCTGCTCAATTTCAGGCCAACATTCTCCAGTATTTGCCACCACGTCTCCAATATGCTCTGGACCTCTAAGCCGCTTTCGGCAACCAGCGCAATATCATCAGCAAACAACATACACCAAGGAGCCTCTTCTTGGATTCTTGACTTCAGATCGTCCATTATCATCATGAAGAGGTAAGGGCTGAGGGCTGACCCCTGGTGCAAACCAACTGCCACACTGAAGCTGTCAGTGGTGCCTACTGCAGACCGGACTTGGGTACTGCATCGTCTGTACATCGCTCGGATCAACTGCACATACTTCCCAGGCACACCTTTTTCCTTACGGGCCCGCCACAAAACCTCACGCGGCACCCGGTCATATGCCTTTTCGAGGTCAACGAACACCGCAATTTCGCTGTCGGATAGCGAAAATGGCATCCGTTGTACCTCGACCGGCATAAAACCGAACTGGTTCTGTGAGATTTCACTCTCTTCTCTCAGTCGCCTTTCAATAACTTTTACCCATGCTTTCATACTATGTGACATTAGCGTTATTCCTCTATAGTTGTTGCACTCCAGCACATCACCTTTGTTCTTGAAGATGGGCACCAGCAAACTGTTGCACCATTCATCAGGTATGGCTTCTTCCAGCAGCAACCCGTAATGACTTCCACACTTCAATTGGTATTCCATCTGGACCAATTGCCTTATCATTCTTCATTCCATTCACTGCTATTCTCACTTCATCTATACTCACCATTCTCACTAATCCCTCGTTCACTGGTTTATTCTCTAAAACACCACTCCAGATATTTGCCTCATTCATCAGTCTTTCAAAATAGCAGTTCCATCTATCGTTAACCATTTCATCCTCCGATAGAAGCGTTTCAGCTTCGTCTCTTCAACTTGTCTTATCCGACTAACATCCTTCGCCTTTCTCTCTCTGGCTCTAGCAAGCCGTTACAGATATTTTTGGCCAGCTGGACGGTCCAGTGTGTCGTCCAGTTTCTCCTGAGCTTTTGCTCTCGCTATTTCCACATCCAATAAATACAGAATCATAAAATAAAATAGCCCTTAATGCCACCCGCTAAGAGTCATGCGTATCAGCAAAATATGTGAAAAATTAGACGTTCGTTTTTATTTTTTTTTGAGATTATTTGTAATATTTTTGTAAATATTTTAACCATCATTTTGAAAAGAGTATGTATATATCTCCTTACATCGTGTATTTAAAAAAAAAAACAAAATTATGTAATTAGTATCAGAAAACTAATCCTGAACTCAGCCCCATATCGTTAATTTTGAGTGAAGAGGTTACGGAAATTGATTTTACGATATCAAATACTAAAATTTTAAACCAAAATACTGCCATCATTTGGAGATAAAGAAGTAATCTATTTGTAACAATTGTTATTTACGTTTGATTGGGTTCCATTTCATCGCAAATCTACCGAAAAACAGCTTATTTTTGTCGGATTTGTAAACGCATCCTTAATGTTGCGTGAAGCGTCTCGGTATGAGCTGACTCTTAAGGCGCTATTAACCGCCAATGACCTTGAGTGGTTAGCTTGCGTGTTCTGTGCTGAGCTCACGTAACGCGTCGTACGTCCACCCAGTAATAGGACTCGCCCATCAAGGTGCGTTGTCCGAAATTAGACGCATTATTAATTTATTACACATAAAACAACAGATATTAAACTAAAACACTTAGACTAAATTATAAATGTAGGAATGGAACGTTATGACCGGACAGTGAAACGGGATGTGAAGATGAATGACAGATGTGAAGCATAAACAAGTGACAAAGATGAATGTATGAAATAGTCAAGGAGTGAAAGAGATAGCGAATGAATGTTAAAGATGTAGAATAAGGAAGGTAAAGGGAAAGAGGAGAACTTGAAGTTTTAAGAAGAAAAGACGTGTATTTTTTTTGTCAGGAAATAAATATAATAATTAGGAAGCAATCGGCCATTTTATTGGAATATAATTGAGCTAATCCCATAACTTTTTGGGGGCTCGTCCGGGATAGCTCAATATTTCCAGTTTTCGGGCTAAAGGAGCAAAAAGAAAAAGAATCAAGACGGCACGAATGTTGCACGAAAGACGTTAAGACGCCATTACGAAAAGAAGACGGTAACAATAGTTACAAAAGAAAAGGAAAAGGAAAAGACGAAATATGGAAAGGTCGCCGCGACAAGGGAGAAATCGCCGCCAAGCCAACGACGGTGAAGACGAACATGACGCATCCACATCGGCTAAGCAAGGGTTTTACCGAGATCAGGCTATTTTCCATGAGAGCCTTGTCCCAAATTTCAGTGGGCAAGACAAGACGTTTGCGGTAGGTAAATGGGCGCAGGACATTGACGACAACGCCGAGATTTTTCAGTGGTCGCCCTTACAAACTCTGATCGTAGCCAGAAGGGCTTTGGTCGGAACTGCTGCGCTATGGCTCAGATCTGAAAAACCTTTTAAAAGTTGGGAGGATTTAAAGGTTGGATTACTGAAGGAGTTTCCAGATGCAGTGAATAGCAAAACCATCCACGAGATGATGGCCGCCAGAAAGAAAAAGAAGGACGAAAGGTGTCTAGACTACGTGTTAGTCATGAAGGAAATGGGAAAACGCGGCAAGATGCCCGATTATGTCGCCATTAAATACATAATAGACGGCATAATCGACTCGGAAGTTAATAAAATGTTGTTGTACGGAGTTACGACGTACGCGGACTTGAAGGAAAAGATTAAAATTTATGAGACAATCAAAGAGAAAATGAGGACGGATAACAGTGGTCATATTCGATACAAGAAGCCTGAAAATCATGAAAATGGCGCGGGAATCAAGAGGTGTTACAGCTGTGGTGAAAAAAATCATCAATCATCAAAGTGCCCAAATAAAGAAAAAGGTCTGAAGTGTTTTAAATGTAACGAGTTTGGACACATTTCTAATCAATGCATTCGGTCTACGAATAGTACGAATGAAAAGACCCATGACCGAGAACGGGAATGGCGAGGCGGAAAACCGAACATTCACGAAGATAGACGAGCGATGTGTGTGACTGACTTCACTCCGAACATTCGTGAGCCTGCGGTTGGTAAAACTGATGTTATTGACAGGAGTACCAACGTCAGTGACGGCGACAAGATGGCGATGCCAGTAGGAACTGACACTAACTTTACTGATGTTTATGTCAAAGAGAAAACGCCTGTGCAGTTTCGATTTGAAAATGCTTGCAAAACAATTTTAGTGAATGAGTGCGAAGTTAATGCGTTAATTGACCCTGGAAGTGAGTTAAACTTAGTGTGCGCTGAACTTTGCGTTCATCTTGGGATTCCTGAGTCGGTAAACATTGTCACGAATCTGGTGGGATTAGGCGGCAGTGTAAGGTCGACGCAAAAGTTTACTGCTTGTGTGTTGATAGATGGACACGAATATAACGATATTGCCTTTCATGTTGTTCCTAGGCATTGTATGCCGTGTAGTGTGATATTGGGTCAAGAATTCCTTAAAGATGTTTTTACAGTTATGTCAAAGGGGTCAATACTTATTACTCCAAACGTAAACAGTTGGTTATCAAAGCTTGTGTGTGTGGTTAGTCAGGATGAGTTTGTTTTAGGTACTGTTCAAGACAAGCAGGTGCAACAAGAAGTTATTGACTGTGTGAATAATTATAAACCAGTACAAGTAAAGGAAGCGCCAATAGAATTGCGCATCGTGCTCAAGGATGATATACCCGTGACTCAGCAACCAAGGCGCATATCTTTAGCTGAACAACAGATTGTTGAAAAGCAAGTATCAGAGTGGCTTAAGGATGGGATCATTCGTGTAAGTTTTTCAGAATATTCCTCACCCTTGGTGTTAGTAAAGAAAAAAGATGGCAGTACCAGAGTATGTGTAGACTATAGACCCATAAACAAAAAGATGATTAAGGATGAATTTCCTCTGCCTATTATTGATGATTTGATTGATAAACTTAAAGGTGCTCGTGTTTTTAGTGTGTTAGATTTGAAGAATGGTTTTTTCCATTTGAAGGTCAGTAAAGAAAGTATAAAGTACACTGCCTTTGTTACACATAATGGACAGTATGAGTTTCTGAGGGCTCCGTTTGGTTTGTCGGTTTGCCCGAAGTATTTTATGAGATTTGTAACTATGGTGTTTCAGGAACTTATAGCAAAAGGGATATTGGTTATATTTATTGATGATTTATTGATACCTGCTGTCGATGAATATCAGGCATTGCAGCGGTTAAAAGAAGTGTTACATGTAGCATCACAGTACGGCCTGCAGATTAATTGGAAAAAGGCACAACTACTATGTCGAAGAATAGAGTACCTAGGACACATTATAGAAGATGGAAAAGTTCAACCTTCTCAGGACAAAACAGATGCTGTTACCAGGTACCCTGAACCCAAGACTTTAAAGCAACTTCATAGTTTCGTGGGATTAACTTCATATTTTAGGAAGTATATCAAAGATTTTGCTTTGATAGCTAAACCATTGACTGATTTATTGAAGAAGGATGTTAACTTTGTTTTTGAAGAGGTACAGAGAAGTGCATTCAATGCGTTGAAGAATGCGTTAGCTAGTAGCCCAGTGTTAAGGATTTATGATCCTCAGTTATTTACTGAATTGCATACCGATGCCTCTGCAATAGCATACAGTGCTATTTTGCTTCAGAGAGACTATGCAAATGAGTTACATCCTGTACACTACTACAGTAGGAAGACCAGTGATGCTGAGAAGAGGTATAGCAGCTACGAGTTGGAAGCTTTGGCTATTATTGAAGGTGTAAAGAAGTTTAGGCATTACTTGTATGGAAAACACTTTAAAATAGTTACAGACTGTCAAGCTTTTCAGAAGACATTGAATAAGAAGGACCTAACTACTAGAGTAGCCAGATGGGTATTATTGCTTGAAGAGTATGATTATGTAGTTGAACATCGACCAGGAGGAAAAATGCAACATGCAGACGCTTTGAGCAGAAATCCATTTGTTGGAGCTGTTGAGTTAAGCCTACATGATCAAGTAAAGCAAGCACAGATGTTGGACGAAGGTATAAAGGCGATTATAGAGATAGTAAAACTTCAGCCATATGAAGACTATATCTACGGCGATGGTTTACTGTACAAAGGACTAGAAAGAAAGTTAGTAATACCAAGAAATTTAGAATTTGAGATTTTAAGAAGAATTCACCAGAAGGGACATTTTGGGAAAAGAAAAATGATACAACTGATAGAACAAGAATATTACATCAAAAATATTAACAAGAAGATTAAAGAGTTTTTGCTGTCGTGCATATCATGTCTGCTAGCAACCAAAAAAGAAGGTAAACAGGAGGGATTCTTAAATTGCATTGACAAGGAAAGCATTCCTTTGCATACTATTCATTGTGATCATATTGGACCTCTTTCAGAGACGAGAAAGATGTATAATTATATTTTAACTATTGTAGATGGATTTACGAAGTTTGTGTGGTTGTTTCCAGTGAAGGGGACTACTAGTAGAGAGACTATAGACAAGTTAAAGATTCATCAGCAAACGTTTGGAAATCCTATACGTTTGATATCAGATCGTGGTAGTGCGTTTACCAGCAATGACTTTAAGGAGTATTGTGAGAAGGAGAATATTCAACATATAACCATAACAACAGGTGTGCCCAGAGGCAATGGTCAAGTGGAGCGTATTCACAGAATAATTATAGCAGTTTTAGCAAAGCTATGCATTGAAGAGCCATCTCAATGGTACAAGCAGGTCAGCCGTGTGCAAAAAGCATTGAACAGCACATATCAAAGAAGTATTGACACCACTCCCTTTGAACTCATGTTGGGTACAAAAATGAAAACTAAAGAAGATATTGAAATTTTTGATCTGCTTCAGCAAGAACATAGGAGTAATTTCTTGCAGAATAGAGAAAACTTAAAGATGAAAGCAAAAGAACAAATAAGAAAAGTTCAAGATGAAAATTGTAAGACGTATAATAGAAAAAGAAAAGAAAGTCGAAACTATGTAGTAGGAGATGTTGTAGCCATCAAACGTACACAGTTTGGTACTGGATTAAAGCTCAAACCGAAGTATCTAGGACCATACAGAGTTACTAAAGTGAAAATAAAAGATCGATACGATGTTGAGAAAATGGATAACAGGGCAGATGGTTCTCGAGTGACTTCTTCCTCCGCAGATAATATGAAGCCATGGCCAGTGTTTGGCAATACTGTTGAGTTAGGTGAGTAGGTCTTGTTATTTGTTAGGATAGGGGGATATGCTCTTGACCTAATATTGCATTAAAATACTACAAGTCATGTTATCCTGAAGTGTGTTTACTCATCTTACTTGTGTGATAAAACGGTTGTTTTAGCAATCTATTGTTTTAAAGTTTAGGTGTTATCTACTGGAATAATGTAAAGTATGTGTTGGAGGTTAATAATTGTTTACTTTAAGTTAATAGCTTTGTTTTGTATAAGGATTTAAGATGTAATTTTAGTTAGATCTGACTGGGGGCAGTCAGAAAATCAGAATGGCCGAGCTGTAGGAATGGAACGTTATGACCGGACAGTGAAACGGGATGTGAAGATGAATGACAGATGTGAAGCATAAACAAGTGACAAAGATGAATGTATGAAATAGTCAAGGAGTGAAAGAGATAGCGAATGAATGTTAAAGATGTAGAATAAGGAAGGTAAAGGGAAAGAGGAGAACTTGAAGTTTTAAGAAGAAAAGACGTGTATTTTTTTTGTCAGGAAATAAATATAATAATTAGGAAGCAATCGGCCATTTTATTGGAATATAATTGAGCTAATCCCATAACTTTTTGGGGGCTCGTCCGGGATAGCTCAATATTTCCAGTTTTCGGGCTAAAGGAGCAAAAAGAAAAAGAATCAAGACGGCACGAATGTTGCACGAAAGACGTTAAGACGCCATTACGAAAAGAAGACGGTAACAATAGTTACAAAAGAAAAGGAAAAGGAAAAGACGAAATATGGAAAGGTCGCCGCGACAAGGGAGAAATCGCCGCCAAGCCAACGACGGTGAAGACGAACATGACGCATCCACATCGGCTAAGCAAGGGTTTTACCGAGATCAGGCTATTTTCCATGAGAGCCTTGTCCCAAATTTATATAATAATTAGGAAGCAATCGGCCATTTTATTGGAATATAATTGAGCTAATCCCATATAAATAATAAAATGATCTTTAAAATTGTGAAGGTTTCATAAAAATAAGGTGTATTATATATAGTTTTTGCGTGATTCTTAATTTTTTATCCGTGTTAAACATAACTTTACAAATTAATTACACTATTCTTAAGGACCAGAAGCGGTTATTATTTAAATGAAAATAAATGACTCATCAACCAAGAAAGTTTTATTGCTTAAAAACGTTTTACAATAACAAGTACGTTCCTACTTCTACAACAATAGAAACACGATCTTTGAATAACATTATAACGACTCTAAAATAGGTCAGTCGCGTCCGGAGCCAAACGAAGAAGAGCCCGTTGACAGCGCGCCATGCATTTTTATACACTTCCACTCGTTCCGGGTAGGTTGGAAGGGGGAATATCTAACACGGCCGTTCCTGATAGCGTGACGTCCTCGACCGCAACTTCATTCCCATCAGATCCATCTCTCACAACCTGGCCATCATCATTATTTTGACCGTCATCATTATCTGAAAATACATAAGAGTAGATGAGTAATTAAATAACATGACCACTATGGTTTGAAGCTTATTCAGCCTGAAGTAGTTTCATAAGTAAGGATTCACGAATTTGTCCAGTGTTCCAGGCGCAAGCGTGCACTCAAGCGCCAGCAACAAGAACCATCAATAGTGATTTTTAAAGTTGAAACAGCTTCAAACCCAAGACATTCAGTGCATAGCTAATGATAGAATCCGGATTTCCATCACTCGCAATACATTGTTATCGACAGAGGCCCAAACGTTCGCTTGTCGTTTTCACGAATACATAGTAGAGGCCCAAAGGTTATGCTTACCATGAATTTGTGACACATCGCGTCATTGAGACAGAGGCCCAAAAGTTCTGCATGTCTCCACCATGACCGCGAAAAAGAGCAGAGGCCCAAACGTTAGCATGCTCATCAATGTAACCACGACAGAGGCCCCACGAAGGCTCGTCGTCACTTACCAACCACGTCATAAAGACAGAGGCATAGAGTCCGCATGTCTCTCATATGCCCGCGGTACTGAGCAATGCGTCATGAAGACACAGGCATCAAGTCGGCATCTCTCCACGGAGCGCAAACCATGCGCACCACGCAGCGCAGCACAGCACACCATATAGTGCATTCCATGCGCACCATGAAGCGCCTCACTGCGCACCACGGAGCGCACTCCCAGCGCCTCACTGCGCACCCTCCGTGCACACTGTGCACGGAGCGCACACTCGGCGCACCATGAAGTGGCCAGCGCGCACCACGGAGCGCACACCATGTGCATAACGTGGCGCACGCCATACGCATCACACAGCGCACAGCATAGCGCTTCACGCAGCGCACACCATAGCGCTTCACGCAGCGCACACCATAGCGCTTCACGCAGCGCACACCATAGCGCTTCACGCAGCGCACACCATAGCGCTTCACGCAGGGCGCCACCGCGCACCACGACACAGGCCACTGCGCATGACACAGCGGATGCAGGCAAGCACCAGCACCTCACACGCAGCGACTGCACATCTAGTCTGCATTATCCTGAAACAGGTCCAATCCGAGGCAGGGAGAAGTCTCGGTATGTAATAATTCAGTCACCCATCCACGGACCAACCCCTTCAAGGGTTGCTCAACCTTGAAAGTTGACCAGTGCGGCTGAAGTCACCCAACTCACACAACTCCAATAGCACTGGCATATATATGAAGTTCCATGGGACACTGGTAACAAATATTGCTAAAACCGGTTCGTTAGTCAAGCAGTTTATGTATGTGGGTAGTCGCGAGCATACTGCTCAGCGGCACGAAAAATAGGTTTACCCTTCCTCAGCAGGCTTGATATGCTTGCTGTCTTAAGAGGCATGGCCTGCAATTTAACAGCGAAAATAGCTTGCAAGCCCCAGAAACTACAGGACCGGTAACGTTAGTAGGTTCCGATGATCGAAAGAGAGTATTCACTTTCCCTGGGCTCGGCCGTACCTGACCATGTACAATCAGTCGCCCCTGGTAACTACTGACTTACCTTCCCGAAAAAGGAATATCAAACCCGCCAGAGTCAAAATTTCAACAGGTTGGTAGTTTTCAACTTCTTAGATAGTCATTTAACTAAATCGACACGTAGCAATAATTTAAGGCGTATGTCGCATAAGCCTGGTTTTTATTTAAGGTGGAAGCGCCAGTACGCATAACCTCACACAATACAGACACAGAATCAATTATACGGGAACAAAGATCTTTTCTGCTTGAAATTACCCCAGGAACTATCATTCGTCATCCAGTCATTTAACCACGACTTTGCATCGCTACACAAGCAAATACCTATATGCCCTAGGCCTTCACTATTTTACCGGTTATCCATGTATTAGGCACACTCCACTTTGGCATATATTTAAATCATGAACTCTTCGATCAAAGGCGGTGTATAGAAATTATGTAGCTTCGACTAAAAGAGTGTTGCCGCCTTAAAACTTAAACATTGTTTGCAATCAGGGGTTTGTTCAACCGTATTGTATGAAAATAACTGGATTTCGTTATTTGAATGCAACAGACGTTCACCAATTGATAATCGGTAACTACGTTCAATAACTTTTAATCTCGTATGAATTCGATCAAAAGCACAGTTACACGAGTCTTGGCGACAGCCATGCGAGGTTTCGCAATGTCTACAACAGCGTTTTTCAATCTTTTTGAACACGCGACCAATAATTATTAATTTAAAAAAAAATTGTGACTGCCCCCTAGGACCGTAACAATGCGGTGAGCGGACGGGCGTAATGTACTCTTGTGATCTATTTTTAAACCTAAACGTCTAAGTCGAATATGTTTCACATCACACCATTTGCGTGACAAAAATAGAACCAAGATTTTAAAAATATTGAAGAATTAACAGGCATGGGCCTTCTTCAAGTGCAAGACTAGCAATTCTCGCTTCTTACTTTTACTTGGCTTGCGACCGTGACCCCCCAAGCAAAACTCTGGGATCCCCTGGGGTCGCGACCTACAGTTTGAAAAACAATGATCTATAAGAACGAGGTCTGCCACGAGTTCTACGCAAAACACTGCCGCTTATACGATCTGTCGCTATGGTCTATCAATCTATTTTGAGGGTAGTGCGTGATAAAAAGTAGCGAGTAGTTAAAACTATCGCGGCGCGATTCGTAAGAACTAAGACTAGCACATTGTCGCTCCTACGACTTCTTACAACCTCTGAACCGAGACACACTCTCGACACTTTATAAGGAAACAAAACTTACTTACGGTTGACAAGTCTGCACTTTACGATTAAAAGTTACAACACTTCACTTTGACAGGATAAAATAACCAAGCCATTTTTGCCATCTATACTTATACCTAAGTGTATAAGTATAGATGGCAAAAATGGCTTAGAACGCGTGGTTATCCCACTTCTGATCTTAAGGACCAGAAGCGGTTATTATTTAAATGAAAATAAATGACTCATCAACCAAGAAAGTTTTATTGCTTAAAAACGTTTTACAATAACAAGTACGTTCCTACTTCTACAACAATAGAAACACGATCTTTGAATAACATTATAACGACTCTAAAATAGGTCAGTCGCGTCCGGAGCCAAACGAAGAAGAGCCCGTTGCCAACATCGAGCAGTCGCTACGCCCCGCAAGGGGCGTGGCAGGCGGTATCAGGACTTAGTCCTCTGACCGCGGGGGCCATACTGTGGCCCGTAAATACGGACCCATCATTCGGGTGCCCACTGGGCATGGCGATTTTGGGCGCGGCGGGGCCCGCCGCGCCCATGTGAGAAGATGAGTGGTGTTTACTGTAGGTTTATTGACGTATCTTCGCGACACCCCGGCGGTCTGCCACCGCTAGGTGAGACCCCCAGTTGCCTGGGGGAGGCCCGGCGGATGGCGACCTGCGACAGAGATGCCGACTTCATAACAAACCTACAGTATGGGTGTGTGGCTCCCGTCTGACACGTTTCCAGAGCGGGCCGGTTACGCGCAGACCGCGGAACCGTCAGTGTGTGTGTGAGCGGTATTGTACTGTGAGTCACCGCTCAGTGCGTATGCACCGAATAGCGAGCCCGCGCTGCCTTATCCGGTGCGTGAGTTTGTTCGCATGTATAGTTTCGCGTGTGTGATTCGACTTGCAACGTGCCTATATTAACCTAGAACACGTTGCTTGCCGGGGTGAGTGTATTATGTACAGTGTCACTGTTTGAGTAAGCCACGTGTAACCTGTGGCGGCTTACTCAGGCGTCAATCCGGTGGGTGGGATCGCAGTTGTCCGCTAACAGGTCGCGGGGCAGGCGCCTCGCGTCGGGGGGGCGCGTATGCCACGGCGCCAGGTGCTTGACGTGAAGCCAAGCAGATGCGTCGGCACGCGCGAACATTCCCTTCGCAAGGCGTCGCACAAAATCGTCCAGGCTCTCAATCCCGAGGTCTCGTTGGATGACGTCATTTCTCACCATACGAGGGGCGTCAAGCACGCTCCGCAGCGCTAGGTGTTGTTGCGCACGGAGGGTTTTGCGGTTTCCCTCGCTGGTGAGGGCGAACCAAGCTGGGGCGGCGTACGTCAAAATTGGGCGGATGTACAACTTGTACACGCCCAGCTTGACGCGCTCCGGGAGTCGGGACGAGAGCACAGACTTGAGCAGGTGGCGGGCAACCCTGCCCTGCGCGGCGACCCTACGGACATGCGGTCCCATCGTGAGCCGACGGTCGATGGTCACACCCAGGTACTTGGCCCGGGGCGCCCAATCGACTTCGGCTCCCAGCAGTTTCAGACGTGGTGGGAGGGGCGCCGATCCGGTGATCAGCGCCTGCGTTTTACTCACGTTAACCGACAGACGCCACTTGGCAAGCCAGTCGGGGAGAAGGTCGAGGGCGCGCTGCATTTTGACGGCCGCGTACTTCGCGTTGAGCGAGGTAGTAATGTACGCGGCATCGTCAGCGTACAGCGCGAGCGTCGACTCTGGAGTAGTGGGGGCGTCGTCAGTGTAACGTGAGTAACACGCCGGCGACACGCAGCTGCCCTGCGGCACGCCCGTCTGGACGGGGCGGGGGGCGGACAGCGCTCCGTCGACCACCACTCTGAAGCTCCTGTGGGACAGAAAAGATGAGACCACTCTCACTACGCGACGGGGCGCGTCTGACGTGGACAGTTTATAAATAAGGCCGTCGTGCCACACGCGGTCGAAGGCCTTCTCCATGTCGAGGAATACTGCAACCGCGTACTCCTTTTTATTCATAGCTGACGACAGCAGGTGCAGTACCCTCGACAGCTGGAGCGTCGTGCTATGTTCCGCGCGACACCCGAATTGCTCCGGGCGCGGTTGGATGTGTGGAGTGAGATGTCGCAGCAGGAGCGACTCAAACACCTTGGAGATGGTCGGCAGCAGGGTGATAGGCCGATAGCTCTCCGGCTTCAGGACATTCTTTCCCGCCTTGGGCAGCATAATGACGCGCCCCTCCTTCCATGCGGCGGGGAAGGCCCCCGTGCGCAGTATCCCCGTAAACAGGCGCGCCAGGGCCGCGACCATACGGTACGGCAAGTGGCGCAGCGCTGCGTTGGAGACACCGTCGCCCCCAGGGGCCTTCTTAGGCTTCGTTTTCAGGATGGCGCGTCTCACTGCGCCAGGCGAGAAAAATATGGGGTCCTCATCGGGAACTATCGGCGTTGCGAAGTAGTCCCCAAGGTGTTGCTCGACTGCCGCGACATGGTCGTAATCGGCGGTCGGGTTCGGTTGGAACTGACGCTCCAGGTGCTCAGCGAAGACCTCCGCGCGGTCCTCAGCTACATATTTAAGCGCCCCATCGCTTGCTAGTAGAGGGCGCACCGGAGCTGGGGCGTTGGTGAGCTGACGGCACAATCTATGGATCGATGGCCAGTCACCTGTCGCAGCGTCTATCCTTTCCTCCCAGCTCGCGGTGGCCAGAGCCTTCAGCTCGGCCTTTACCCTCTCCGCGAGACGGTTGAGTTGGGTCTTGAGTGTCGGGCATCTTAACTGTTGCCACTGCTTGCGTAGGCGCCTCTTCTCGGCGACCATTGCGCATATTCGTGACGGCAGAGGCGGCTGTGGCCCTCTCCCCTGCGTCAGGGGCGTAGTTGTCGCCTCCTCTAAGGCGCGTTGCACGCAAGCAGTGACGTCATCCGCGAACAGGTCGACGTCCGCGGCGGTAGCAATAGGCCGAGCTGGCGTTGTGGTCTCAATCTTTTCTGCGAAGATAGTCCAATCCAGGAATCGACGTGGCGCTTGCGGCTTCAATCGGGTCGGCATACCCGATAGGACGACGAGTACCGGTTGGTGATCCGACTGTAGCTCGTCGTCGGTCACTTGCTGAGTGGCCTGGCAGTGCAGCCCTCGGTGGACCACGATGTCCAGCACATCTGGAAAGTGGGCCCGGTTATCTGGATAGTAGGTAGGCGTCTCGGGGCCGGACACCGTGTAATCGAAGGCCTCCGCGTCTGCGAAGAGCCGTCTTCCGTTGTCGTTCCCCCTCGCTGAGTTCCATGCCCAGTGTTTACAATTTAAATCACCGGCGAGGATAACAGGCTTAGGTGTTTGTAGTATGGCCCGCAACTCCGATAGGTCTAGGCGAGTTGCGGGCGCCTTATAAGTGGCGTATATTTGAATATCCTCGCCGGCGACGTGCAGCTGCACGCCAAGGGCGTACAGTGTGCGCAGCGACGGCGGGGGGAGTGCCTGATGGACGACTCTTCGTTTCACCAATACTGCCAGACCACGGTATCGGATATCTAGGGCCGACCTTTCGTCCTTGCGATAAACGAGGTAGCCCGGGAACCTGACCTTATCCTCAGGCCCCAGATGCGTCTCGTTTATCAGCGCCACGTCGATGTTTTGATCCCTAAGGAGGTGGCGGAGTGGGGCGACCTTGTCCCGAAGGCCGCGGGCATTCCAGTGCAACATCCTTAGCGTGCTATGTTCCATGGCAAAGTTGGAGTAGTTTCACCATGCCGCTAAGGATGGCTTGCTCGACATCCTGCCCCCGACTGACGGCCGCGATGAGGTCCGTCAGTATTCGGATGGCGCAGGTTGTAAAATCTTTGGTATTGGCGCTGACAGTTCTGTCGGCGCCCCTGGCTTCCTGTCTCGGGACTTGTGAGCGCTTAAGGGGCGCAATGCCGGCGCCCTCAGTGGCGCCCTTCTTTCCCTTCACAACCTGCGCCTTTGTCGGGGCAGGGGCGGCCGTGGGGACCTCTTCCTGGGTCGCTGGGGGCTTAGGCTTTCTGCCCTTGCCCCCGCGCTTCCGCTTCTTCCGCCCTGAGGAGGAGGTTCCTCCGCGAGATGTGGGCCCGTTGGCTGTCGCCATCAGCGACCCGCCTTGGGCCTCCTCGTACTTGGCGACATCCCCATCTGTGGGTGGTGGACGGCGCGGTGTGCTGGCTGTGATGGCGACAGTCCCCGCTCGCCTGTTCCGTATTTCTCTCTGTAAAACGGGGCACTTGACGTTGCACGCCGGGTGGTCGCCACCGCAGTTCGCGCAGGTGGCGGGCTCTTCCCGCGGACGTGGGCAGTCTCTAGCAGCGTGCCCCTCCCCGCATCGGACACAAGCGAGCGGGCGGTGACACTGGTGCGACGAGTGTCTGAACTTTTGGCACCGGTGGCACTGAGCGGGCCCCCGCTTCCCACGCCACGCCTCGACACGGACACCACGCATGAACATAAAAGTGGTCGTGTCGAATATGCGGCGCACGTCGTTTGTGCGCTGCAGCACGGCGTGGAAAACGCAGCCGGGTTTTCCTTGGCGCCCCTTAATGTGGCGCACATACTCCGGCACGTATCCTAGCTCGCGGAGTTCCTCCTCTATCTCCTTAGGATCTGTGTCGGCAGGCAGCCCCCTTATGGCTATTTTAAAATTCTTTTCCGCTGGCAGTGAGTAAGCGAACCAACTTACGCCACTCTCCTTCTCCAGCGATGTTAGGTATCGCTGGACCAGCCTATACTCGTCCTCTGACTCCGGCGAGAAGCGGACGCCAGTGCCGTAGGGACGTGCGTGAGGAGGCCGGCCCAGCTTGGCAGCAATTTCCCTAAAATGGGCGGCCCAGTTGGGGAGCTTCTCCACTACCAGCGGGGGGTAGCGGGGTTTCTTTTTTGGGCCTTTATCCTTGCCGTCCGCCGCCGAGTTCGAATCGGCGGCTTTTCCGGGGGTGGGGGCTGCGTCGGTAGTTGGGTCAGGAATGGTATCACTTACCCCAGCATCAAGTTCCATATCCGTGGGCCGGGGAGAGCGGGCGGTCCCTGCGACTGCAGGCGGCACGGCCGCTCGGCGACCGCGCGGCGACCGCTGCGGGCGCGGCGGGTCTGTGCAATACCGCTTCGCTTCTTCCTCGGCAGTCTCGTCCGTACTTCTTCTGCGCCGCTGGGCTCTAATTCCCTCCAGCGGCGGCGGCGAAGATGGGGTGGCATAGTTGTCGCACTCACTGTCACTTCCACTGTTACTAGTCGCGCGCACTCTACGCGCCCCATACCGGCTAGACGCCAGCGATGACGTCGACCCCGCGCGCGACGAAAGAGCCGATCCCATCGCGGGCGAATCACCGGCGGAGGCGCGAGGGGGCGCCGGTGGGTTTGGTGCGGGAGGCACGTTTAAGACAGGCGCCGAATGATGGAGCGGATCGCGTGACGTCGGCCGGTCGCCAGCTATCGCTGCGCCCGCTAACGAGACGCGGGGCGCGGATGTGGCGGGGGGAACGCGCGACGACTGTACGCGGAACCCGGCGTGCGGGACGCTCACATTAGCGGCATGGACGGGTGGCACTGCAGTAGCTTGTTGCGGTGCTTTGGCCCGGTTGGCGGATGCGGAGGTGGTTGCGGAGGTGGGTGCGGAGGTGGACACGAAGGACGCGGCGCGCGCTGTTCCGCGCGACTGCGTCACCACCAATGGTTTCGATGACGTGTGGGCTGGGGGGAGGGGGCGTGGCGCCGCCCCGCGCAGGGATGCAGATGCGGAGGTCGCTATGCGGGCGTATGAAGGTCCGGCATCGAGCGGCACCGGACGAAATGCCTGATGGCGGATGGACACAGCGGCGGGTCGCCGGCCCGGCGGCAGCGCAGACGTAACGCGCGCAGACGTCGTCACTGCCGACGGCCCGGCCGCCGACGGTCTTCCTCCCTGAGTGGAGGACAGCTTCCCCTGGCTTTTGGGGGCAGGGTCTCTTTTAGGCTGCCCGGCTTCGGTCAGTGCTGTGTCGGACACCGCGCCTCCAATACTTGAAGGCGAATATGCCCGGCCCAGCACTGGCCGGTCTTCTTCTTCATCTTCTTCGGTTTTACCGGCATCGCCGTGGCTCAAAGAGCCACGGGAGCCGGGTCTTGACATAATTTAGGCGTAGCCGCCGCGACCTAAACGGTGTGGACTTTATGCACCGGGAAATAAAAATTAAAATTGGTCCGCGCGGAATACTGCTGGGTGTCACTCGGTAAGACACGACCAGTGGATTTGGCTACGGGCGAATCCAAGAGCCCGTTGACAGCGCGCCATGCATTTTTATACACATCCACTCGTTCCGGGTAGGTTGGAAGGGGGAATATCTAACACTATGTTATAAAAATATACTTACAAATATTCTCAGATCAAATTACGACGGAAATTGTCTAGAGTAACAAATATTTTTTTTCAAAGATATAAGACTCGTCGTTTAGACGTGATGTTCAATTTAAAAACCATTAAAAGTCGTATAATTGTGCCTTATGGGCACATGCATGATACTATGTCGTGTTGTATCGTGATCGTGTCAGAGTGTCAACCAATCAAACGTTCCGAGGATACCGTACGATCTCCCGTGAGGCGGCAACCCTCCTTGCCGGACTGACGCCATGGGATCTGGAGGCAAAACTCCTCGCGCAACTATATGAGTGGCGCGAGGAGGCGAAACGCCAGGGCGAAACTCCGCTGCCGTGACACCTCGCGGCTCAGCAGACAGAGCTCCGGTAGGATCTCATGGCGACATGGAGAGAGCGACTGTCGCAACCCAGCGCTGGGCACACCACCATTGCGGCGGTAGTGCCCCTCTTTGAGGAGTGGCTGGAGAGGCACCACGGCGTCCTCACCTTCCACCTGACGTAGGTCCTCACCGGACACGGTTGTTTCGGGAGGTTCCTGTTTCGGATCAGGCGGGAGGAAATGCCCGGGTGTTTCCACAGCGAGGATCGCCCAGAGGACACGGTGGAGCATACGGTGGAGGTTTGCCCCGCTTGGGCAGAGCACCGCCGTGTCCTCGTGGATGCGATAGGCGGCAGCGACCTCTCGCACCCGGCCCTGGTTCAGGCCATGGTACGGAGCGAGAGGGAATGGAAAGCGGTCTCCTCCTTCTGCGAAGCAGTAATGCTCGCGAAGAGGGAGGCGGCATGGGTGAGGGTGACTCAACAACAGAGTCGCCCTCACGTCCTCAGCAGCAGCCGCCGCAGGAGACGCCAGGAGCTTCCGGCGCCGCGAGACGATCTCCAGCCACCGGTAGAGGTAGCAGGTAGAAGGTAGCTCGCCGTCCGATCAGCACCAGGCCCGAAAGTCGACGGCGCGTAGTGTTCCACGCGCGCCTCAAAGAGTTGTCAGCATTCATGACGGGGCCCGTCATGGCCGATGCCTGCCCAGGGGTTGAGGATAAATTCGAAACAGAGTTACCTCGCCCCTGGGCACTGAGGGCAGGGAAGGAACAGGGGTGAGTTTTAGTCAGTAAGAGTCTGACACGCCCTTCCGTTCCACCCTAGAGCAGGAAATGTCATTGGATGATTTCCCACCCCACAAAAAAAAACCAATCAAACGTCATATAATAACGATTTTAGTAGCCAATCAATTATATACGTCAGAAGCCACGGAAATATTTTAACCAAGTGTTCATCAAGATTTTCATGACATCACCAAGTCGACTCTTCATGTGACCAGCCAGCTGGCCTTCTATTCGGCCAAAGAATTAGCATTGCCATTCAACGTGGCAATGCTGCCAGTATCCTCAATCTGTTCCAATGAGAACTTGCATTGCGCAGCAACTCAAGAAAAACTAAAGTCCTATCTATCCCTTTTTTCCAACTAGCAAGGCCAAAATGAACCAGTTCAGAATAGCGAAGGCCAATATGAACCAGGTCAGAATAGCGATAGCAATAACCCGTCTGGAGATAGCCAGACAGGAGAAAGAACTTACGAAGATGAAGCTCAACCTCAATATGAAGAATCTTCTTCCAGTTCTTTTTCTAGTTCTTCTGTAGAAGGTCAAGAGAAGCCAGGGAAACTGTTACCAAAGGCAACTTATTTGAATCCGATGTACATCAATGAGAAAGCAAAAAAACAACGCGAGGTAAATGTGCTAATAGGGATTTTTCCTGGAAAAAATATTATAATTCTACTAGGGTGAGGTAGGGTAAGAAAAACACACCTACTTTTCTCCCTGACGATGTAAATCGATTTACATGGCTAAGTTATTTAAGTTACCTCTGATACAATTCATTTACTGACACTTAAAAACTATACGTTTTTAGAAAAAAAAATATTGCCGCTAATGCATCGGAAACTTCGGCTTTCACCCTAATTAGATATTGTTTTTTGGACCAAATTGTATACGTAATTACACGTGTGAAACGATACAAGGTACAATACTTATTAAGACTTTTTTTCACTTTAGTGTCATTTTTGCATCAATTATAGGCACAGGACGGCATTATAGGCAAACTAACTGCACGACGCCCCGTGAGATACTAACGAAAAGTAGCATAGTTTGATGCATGTGTGTGCGTGAGTGCGTGTGTTTACAAGAAGTAGCAGAGATTTTCGGCTTCAGTAGTATCAAAGGCCATGCGGTATCTACCTTTATTTACTTGATCTGAGATTACTATGCATACTCTATTAGGAACTCTTACTAGTCTCTTATAGTAACTAGCTTCTGTCAGCGGCTTCGCCCGCGTATAACGACGAAGTTTCATACAAATAAAATCCCCCCTTTTCACCCCCTTACAGGTAAAAATTCCAAAAATCCTTTCTTAGTGCTCGCCTACATTATAAAAGGAAGCCATGTGCTAAAGTTTACGTTCCCAGTCCCAGTAGTTTCGGCTGTGCGTAAATATGTCAATTTGAATTTTTTTTTTGTTTGAAAGGTGGGCCAGGTGGTCCCATATAAATTTTATCGAAATTGCTTCTGCGCTTTTTGAAAAACTGAACGAAAACGAAAAATATGTATACATAGATGACATTTTGGTTATCTCCAATTACGAGTGTGTTTAATTCAACGTTCCATGTTATTGGGTTTTTTTATTCTGGGGTATAGTTTTTTAAATAGATAGATTTATAATGTATAGCGACTCTATATGCTGTCAACTCGCCGTTTTTTTAATATCTGCAGCTACCAGCAATTTGTTTTCGTAATATGGCTGTTCTAACTGTCTTTCGAACATAATTTCCTACCAGATGGTAGGAACGTTAAGTAGTTTTTAACTAACTAATTAACGTGTTTCTCCATCTTGCCTTATAGTTTTCACGCGTTCGTACCCCAACAAGCATAAACAACATAGATTGATGAAATATAGATGCGGCGCATGCGTGCAATGAGCGTAACGGGACACTTTTTCGTGCACGCAGCCGGCGTTCATCGATTTATTAGACGTTGTCACGTCAAAAAAAACATGAAAGTCGACGAACTATATGGGGTATCAAAATATAGGGTTCGAGGAGGCGATTCCAAAAAATATTTTTTTTATTTACCCCGAAGGAAAGGCTATAGTTTTTTGACCATATTGCCTAGTCTTACGTAGTGTATTTTTACTTTTTTTTCCATTAGAATGCAGATGAAACACATTCTAATGTTTTGCAGTATTTGGCAATAAATGTGTCGAGTCAGCCTTCTCGACAAACTTCGTTGAGGTAGTCAATACTACAATAAAATTCTCAGCTCCATTTTACCAAGATCACGCCTGTTTCAATGATTCCACGTATTGTCCAGTTGCGTAGACACTTGACACACAAAACTACACCAATTTTACATCACAATGTCCACTAGGAGTCAATAAACGAATAATTAAAACAGCCACTGAACTTCACTCGAGAAAATCCCGCCAAAAACTCCTCCAAAAATAGGTATAACTCACTTAAATGTAAAAAAATAAACATTTTTTCGTCTAGAAGTTTTACATCAGAACTGTTTTATCGACATAGTAAATTATTAAATTTACTATGTCGCCTTCTTATTAAAGAAGGCGGTACTTTTCGAAATATTCAAAAGTGATAGACTTACCCCACCTCACCTTAGATCCGTAAGTTGACTAAGTATTTAAAAAATGGACTTTTTTTGCTATATCAGATCAAAAAAAAATAAAAATATACGCACCAAATTTTAGGATTGGGGGCTTGCGACTTCAGTTCTAGGTTAAAAGCGTTCCAAGGCGTGATATCACGCGAAATTTCAACGCACACTTAGGTAGGTAGGTACCATTTTTTCCCCAAATTTTTTGGTATTCTAACTGAGGGACCAAATATTTCTTTTTAAGAATCTACCCTATTGTTTTTCACTGTATTGTACTAGACGGCGTTTATTCATTAATAATAAATACAAATTGACTAGGTACAGTATAAAAATTCATGATAAGGCGTCCATACCTACTACCCAGTGCTTTTCAGGAAGCAAAGCGACTGTTCGCGCTTGAGATGGAAGCAGGTGACCAAGCAGATTTGATTGGCCAGAATGAACATATTCGGCAAAACAACTTGTATCAAGATTTAGGAAGAAGGTCTGTACCCCAAGTAAGTGCAACCTAAACTCTTGAGAAAAGTCATTGTTGCAAACATTAAATAAAAAGCTTAATATTGTAAATTATTTTACACCGATTGATTAACCAAATATCCTTTTTAACTAAACAATTTATTTACAAACACTAATTCTCAAATGAGCACTAATATTGTCTTCATAATCGGTCGCATTCGCATCCGCAGTCGAAAACATACTGACTCATTCGCCGCCCGACCGGCCTGTTTAGTCATAGAAGTTTCCAGAACATTGTCGAACTTGCCTATAGTGAAATGTTATAGAATTATCTTTGAACTTCTACGCAGTACCATAATGGAATGTTCTCGAACGTAGTGGAAACTTCAACCACATTCTCGAATGATCTCGTAATACGGTCGACGTAACTATATTTTAATTACAATCCAAGCTTTGATGCAAGAAGGTAATGAATCAACTGCATGGCGGCTGTGTTGTTCGCTTTTCGCTATGACAGTACCCTACTCCATACCCCACCCCCCCTCTCCTTGCCACATGAATTGTCTTCAATGCAGTCAAGCATCATGTTCTGTCTGAGCCATGATTACTGTGTAAAACTTCGAAGACAAGTGACATTTACCTAGTACAGACTTGTCAGCATTATCTGACCCACCCTAAAATCAAACGACTTTGGACCCTCTGCCTGAAACATTAAGGTTTATTTAATTTATATGAGCTTATCAGACAAGTGCTCGAGGATTTGATGAACAAATACAATAATAATACAGACACGCAAATTTGATCTTTAAAATGTTAGCATTAGGTTATATTTTATAACTATTTGTTATAATATGATAAGTGTAATAGCTTATTTTAATGATTGAGTTCAAGTAATTCTGGTCTCGTGGTCTGTGTATAAGACTAAGAAAAACAAGGTTCGAGATCAAATCCTGCGACAAAGATATTGTTTTGCTTTCAATATAGAATTTATATTCCAAAACTATTTCTTGTATTATTGTAAAGAACTACAGACTGTACATACACTTTTTAAAATGGTAATATTTTCACATAACTTATAATAAGTGGGTAGTTGAAAAATAAATATTAGTATTAATTATAAAGAACTGTGAACTAAAAGTTTTTTAAATTACCCACCCGTTTACAAGATAAGTTATTAGGCGAAAATCATATTGGTCGTTCTTTAATATTGCAAGCAATATTGTAGAAATGAAAACAAATTAAAAAAGAAACTGATGTATAGGTGGACTGTGTTTTCGAACTCACATGCTGTTCGTCGTCAATCCAGCATCAAACCGCTAAGCCACAAGAACTTGTTGGGAATACGCGAAATTAAAGATTGGGTTGTAATTATGTAGTGTGACTTAAAAGCTTTTCAACTTTAATGTTAACGAGATAATGATTAAAATAGCTTAACAAAAACATATATAATGCCGGTGGCTCCGACTATGTTGGATGGGTTTACCTTAACGTTACGTGTTATAGATCAAATTTCGTGTCTGTGTTATTATTGTATTTTTGTTCATCGAGTCCTCGTGCACTTGTCTGATAAGCTCATATAAATTAAATAAACCTTAATGTTACAGGCAGAGGGTCCAAAGTCGTTTGATTTTAGGGTGGAGATAATGTTGACAACAGTCTGTACCATCCCGCACTGGCCTGCGTGATGGATGAATAATGGCCCATTCCCTCTCATGGAGAAGGGCCTGTGTTCCAGCAACATTACAGGCTGATTATGCATATGCATTATTTTTGTCATCATTACCATCAACCTTTTGATGTTGGGTACATTAAGCTACTACTGCTGGGACACAGGCCTCTCTATGACAGGGTGTGGGCCACTTTTTGGTTTTAGGACATGCCGGTTTCCTCACGATGGTTTCCTTCACCGTTTTAACATATATACTATAATATCCTGGTAAGCTCTGGCATTCGCTTCGTTCATAAACTTGGAAGGTGCAGGTGGTTGTGCATCATCATTTTCATTTCAACCGAAAGACGTCCACTGCTGGACATAGGCCTCCCCCAAGTGTCGCCACAATGAACGGTCCTGTGCGTCACGCCTCCATCGGCAACCCGCGACTCTCACCAGGTCATCGGTCCACCTTGTTGGAGGCCTTCCAACGCAGTGTCTTTCGGTACGCGGTTGCCACTCCAGAACTTTTCGGCCCCATCGACCGTCTGTTCTGCGAGCAATGTGGCCTGGCCACTATTACTTCAGTTTGGCGATTCTTTGGGTTATGTCGGTAACCTGGTTCTATTGCGGATTTCATCATTCCTGATTCGATCACGCAAGGAAACTCCGAGCATAGCCCTCTCCATTGCCCTTTGAGTGACTTTAAGCCTTCTGATGAGGCCCATTGTGAGCGACCACGTTTTTGTTCCATATGTCATCACTGGCAACACGGGCTGGTCATAGACTTTCGTCCTAAGACTTTTGTCCTATGTTCTTTCTACTCAGCGTGATTGTGCACACTGAGTAGAGAGGACACAGGACATGCGTCACCTCCTTGCATCCATCCCTAATTTGGACTAGTGTATGAACACTAGTACTGAATTTGGGATAGGTCAAGGATGGATGCCCCATCTTGCCAATTTTTATTTCTACAGCGACTAATCGGGTAACAGATTTCCAGCCTGACCACTACAGTTGCGGCAAGGAATGGGTCTGATAAAATTGTAGACACGAAAAGAAATTGAAGAATACTAAAAAGTTGAGTTGGCGTTGAGGTGTGGGCGGCGCAGCGTTTTGACTAAACGGAAAGAGAAGTATTACCGTGCAATCGTGCATAGGTACTCCCTCTCTCTCTTTCTTTGCAGACAGCGACAGATTTAGCGCTAGTTCAAAAACGGCGGGAACCGCACAATTTCAGAATCGCGTGGAAACCGCACGGGTCTTATTTATGAAGATATTTATTAGATTGTTCAGACGTAACCGCGCGGTTCCCGCGTGTCTGAATGGGCCCTTTTAATGAAAATTTTGTTTTGCCAGGATTTGAAAAATATTGCGGCGGAAATAGATGATTACCTCACACCTGAAAAGGTAAAGCAATTTCCAATTCTTAAGGCATAGTAATGACTAATTTATTCAGTCGTTTTGGGATATAAGTAGTCAAAAACCAGTCTTACTAAGGCGTACTTACCAATTAACATAGTTCCTGAGTTGTGGAGGTCTTGTGGCAGCCACTACATGTAAATAAATTAGAGTACCCAGTGGTATTCGATTTTTTTTGTTACATCAGTTGCATTCATGCGATCGAGAAGCTGGATCACACGGATGCAAAACAAAACCGTTCGAGTTTGTGTTAAATGATAGTGTATTATAGTGCAAGTATTACTTAATGAACACAAGAACAAAGTGTATTTGCCTTAATAGGGTATCCTCTTCAGTAATTTCATAGAATTTCGTTTCCCAGAAAATGTCTCATGTAATATTTGGTCCTTGTATTTTTATTTGGAATATTATTATTTCAACTACTATTTACTTGAGTGAAACATGTTTTACAGAAACACAATACAATAAATTTTATACTCACATTTTTATTTAACAAACTTATCAAACAGTAGAATTATTTTTTAACGAATATCGTTTGCTCGGTGTATTTTTACATGGTATTTTATTTCAACGGAAATGTAAAAATAGATCAGGTTGCCTGGAAGAGATTGCGGAATGCGATAAGGCCCCCAATTGTGTGTTTTAGTATAAGTTTTCCTTAATGTGTGTATTTTTTTTGGTGTACAATAAAGTATCAACTAATAAACAAATAAATAGACGATAGGTTATCTACCATTTTATAAATAAATATGTTATAAATATTTAGTAAGATTAATTAAGCGTGTGAAATGTATAATTAATTACACTCACCCATACACACACGGCAGAATTTTATTTGGAATAATTTTAGTAGGCATGTTGCCATTTTTAATAGCACTTTTAACCTTAAATTAAAATATTGTCTTAAAAAATCAATCTAGTGTGCTACAAAAGTTAGTGACAGAAACGAATCACTGCAAAACCGACTTTTTTTTTTGGGGAGTATACTTTAAGCCCGCAGCGCTGGAGCCGTGACAGAAACCATGCTTGCTGCATGTTACATGCTCGCTTCCATGTTGCATGCTTGCTTGCATGCATGCTTGTACACTGCATGTTGCATGCTCGCTTGTATGCTGCATGCTTGCTTGCATGCTTGCTTGCACGCTGAATGTTGCATGCTCGCTTGTCTGTTGCATGCTTATTTGCATCCTGCATGCATGGCTTATGCTTGTTTGCATGTTTCTTACAGGAAAATAAAAACCACATATGTTTACAATCAACTGACACTCGATAAAATGATATTCTTGGTAATAAGTTTTATATTAAATAAACAATATAAGGTTAAAGAATATTTCATTTGTTATTCTATGATATGAATATTCTAAAGCTGGGTATCCATTTGAGGCAGCCTCGGGCCGAGCGGCTGCCTCGACCCGAGGCAGATCTAGTGGAGACCGTGCCGCGAGTCGAGGCTTGCCGCGACTTGAACCAAACGAGGCGGCCGCGCAGCGAGCCAAATCATGTCGGTAAATGGCCATGCTCAAAGACGCCTCAGTGTGAGGCGTGCGTTCAGTGGAGATGGACGTACGTGTGCTCGGCACGCGGCAAAATGGATAATGAGAAATGTATCGAATTAATTAAGTTATATGAAAACCACCGACATTTGTGGGATCCAACTTCACCGCATCATTATAATAAACAATTGAAAGAAGATTCTTGGAAAATAATAAGCAAGGAAATGAAATTATAACTAAAAAAAAAATTACTTCGCTTTGTGGATCTTTTCGGAGGGCTAAATCTCGGCATAAAAAAAGTCTCGTCACGGGATCAGGTAAAAAATCATTGGTTCATAGGACGCCTTCAAAAGTCATATCTGACAACAATTGTTTTGCATGAACATTTCGCTGACGATATATTTCCTTAATCCACCATCCATGTTTCCATTTCTTATGTTGCTTCCTTTTGTAGTGACTAATTACTACTACACTAATGCTGAAGCGACTTTACGTGCGTCAACCATGGTGGTTAATGAGGAATTGAGAAAATCGTGGCTCGGGTTGAGGCTTGCCGCTCGATACGATATTATGTGTGCTCAAGTGGAGACGCATGTACTTTCCGCAGCCCGCGGCACGCTCAGGATGAGGCAGCTCGCCACGAGGCTGCGCAAATGGACACCCAGCTTATCATTTAAATTTATGTGAAACAAAAATCAATTATTTAAATTTCTTCAAAGTAGGTAAGTAATCTGCGTATTTGATTATTGTATGAAATGATAATTTGAGAAAAAAAATATGTGAAACGTAATTCTGTAAAATTATTAGCTACACTTTTTAGCAACACTTAGCTCTAAATCGTAGTGATGCGATTACACTATCCTAAATCGTACACAATTAAGGAAGTCAAATCGGGACCTTCCAATTTCACTAAATCGGACAATAACTGCTCTAACTGCTATTACATCTTTCTGTTTCCTAAATTGGGTCCCTTGAAATCGGAAGGCGTAATTGAGCCTTAACAGTTATTGTACAGAGGGGGTTCAGGGATGGTGCAGGGTGGCAAGGACAGAGTGAGAAAAACCGCTATCTACTAATCATTTTTAGGTACTTCCCTAATTTAAAAATTACAGGCTCCTCCAGAACTTGTGTTGTTAGTGGCAAAGGAATCTGCGTTGCTGGGACCAGGCAACGAGACGGACTTAGGCAGTGACTTTGATCAGAAGAAAATATTGAGATCTGGGGTATGTTAAGCTATTCATTTTAATTGGCTTTTCTAACTCACAGTCAATAACTAGACCCGCATTCCCCTTAAACTTAAGGGGAAGATTTATAAAACAATGGTCAGACCTGCTGTCTTGTATGGTTCAGAATGTTTGGGCGACAAAAGCGATGAATGGAAAAGCAATTGCATGCGGCTGAGATGAAAATGCTAAGAGCGATGTGTGGTGTTACGCGCATGGATAGAATTAGGAATGAGTAGGTATACATATTAGAGGAAGTCTGAAAGTGGCACCGCTGACTGAAAAGTTGTGTGGAAATCGGTTATCGTGGTATGGGCATGTGATGCGTAGGAATGAAGAAAATGTCGTGAGGAAAGTCTTGTGTATGGATGTGGATGGCTATAAGAGTAGGGGAAGGCCAAAGAAACGATGGTTGGACTGTGTGAAAGAGGATATGGGTAAAAAGGGGGTGACTACAGAGATGACGACTAATAGAGGAGTATGGAAGAAAAAGACATGTTGCGCCGACCCCAAATAAATTGGGATAAGGGCAGGAGAATGATGATGATGAGTCAATAACTAGAATGTAAGGATCTATGCCGACACATAGAACGCGATTACCATTTAAACCGAAAGACGTCCACTGCTGGACATAGGCCTCCCCCAAGTATCGCCACAGCGATCAGTCTTATGCGTCTCGCATCCGACGGATACTCGCGACCCTCACCAGCGTATTCGCTAACTCAGTTGACATCAATTTCATAGGCACTTTGTCGTACATTGCTGCATTGACGTATAGGAAAACCGTAGAGCCTATTATAATCGATCTCCACCCAGCAATGTACTGCATAGTGCTTATGAAATTAATGTCAACTGAGTTAGCGAATACACCTGTAGTTCATCGGTCCACATTGTAGGAGGTCATATATAGAAAAGAACTATAAATGCTTAATTTTCTGCGGTTTAAAAAAAACAAACTTAATTTTTTTTTGTGTTTTCTCAGCAAACTCTTTCATTTGATATCATGGGAATGCATCCCATACCATGGGAATGCATCCGATATCATGGGAATGTCCACCGATTTCTCTGTCATTTGTGGACTGATTTTCAAAATTCTTTTTTGATCCGAAAGAATATACTCCCGAGGTGGTCCCGTATAAATTTTATCGAAATTGCTTCAGCGCTTTTTGAAAAACTGAACATAAACGAAAAATACGTATTCCTAGATGACGTTTTGGTTTTCTCCAATTATGAGTACCTATGTTTAAATTCCATGTTACATGTTATTGGGGTTTTTAGTTCTGGGGTATAACAACTAAAAAGTGAAAAATATAAAACTTTTTTACAAAATAAAACAACCGCCTTCCAAAAAAGAAAATACACTAAAAATTAAAAAATTACTTTAATTTCGGCAATCGGTGTCAAATAACGAAGAAATAAAATACAAACACTTGATTGCGGGACTTCTTACACCCCGTTCCGCATACCTCTATAGAGGCTTTGCACAAGGCGCAGCGCGACACGACACTGCGGTTTGTAATCAAATTCTCTCAAAGAAATGTGTAACCTCTATGAAACGTTCTATATTGTTATATTCGCTATAAGCTAGCTTAGCTTTGTGCAAAAAAAAAACTTTAAAAAATAAAATAGAACCGACTTCCAAAAAAAAACAAAAGAGTGCAAAATAACTTTAAATTCGGAAGTCGGTGTTTCTGGTTTTGTTTCGTTTTTGACACCGACTTTTCCATACATAGACAAGGACGATAGCTGTAATCGCGAGTCATTTGCTGTTAGTTATTGAATAGTTCCACTGTCTATCTCCGAAGATTTTCATCAAATCCCAATGTATTATAGACCTGAAAAATATGCATTGAATAACGAAAACCCCATCCAAATAGGATCAGTAGTCGTCGAGAAAATCACGGACAAACAAGCATACTTACATACGAGTCGAATACAAAACCTCCTTTTTTGACGTCGATTAGAAACATAAAAAAACGCTTAAAGTTAACTGGATATTCTATTCGTACGTTTTAATGTTTTAGGATTACTGGAATGGGGTATGGAAGGAAGAAGTAAAACCAAAAAGCGTCATGCGATCTGGGACACAGAAGAAAAATCTAGTGAGTTTTCATAATAAATTGAAAAGAGGTTTGAACTTCTGTGTATCGACGCTGCTGGTCTAGTCATTTTGATTTGATTTTGCGGCGCACGATGGAACTGGGGTCGAGGAAACTTGAGAAACGAAAATTCCATGAGATACTGGTGAATTGTTTTTTTTTTTTTATGTTTGATAGGCTCGCGTTTGACCACTATCTCACCTGATGGTAAGCGATGATGTGGTCGAAGATGGAGCACGCTTGCCTAGAAGTAACCTATTCATTCTTGACTTAAAGACTCCCAGGTTGTATCTTACAGGAAACACAGACTCCGGTAGAGAATTCCACTCTCTAGCTGTACGTGCAATGAATGTTTTCTCAAAACGCTTTGTGCGTATGGATGGGATGTCCATCATGAACCGGTGGCACTTCGCCGTACGTCTTGTGGTCCTTAGATGATGAATTGTCTCGTTGCCGAGATATTTGCAGACAAAGATTGTTATAAGCCCCCTTTTCGTTCGTCATTTACTGCAGTGGGGTTGAAGAGCACCATATCCAGGTTCGGTCAGAACGGCGCTCCACCTTGTCAGCAAGGGAGAGACTGGCTTACTGTCGTCCACGTCTACAGTAGCTGAACAACCAGCAGCGTATTGCCTCCCCTTTTTTTTGGGGGGTGCAAAAACATCCAATGACATCTCCCGCTCTGGGTGGAGCGGGAGGGCGTGTCAGACTCTTACTGACTAAAACCAAACCCTGTTCCTTCCTTGCCTGAGTGCCCAGGGGAGCGGTAACTCTGTTAAGAATTTATCCGCTACCCCTGAGCATGCAGGCACCGGCCATGTTGGGCCTCGTCAGTGGTGGCTGACAATCATCTCATTGAGGCGCGCGTGGACCACTACGCACCGTCGACTCACGAGCCTGGTGCTGATCGGACGCAGGAACGTATTGCCCTCTGAAAGTGTAATTTACACGCCAAAAGTTCCTGTGTAGCTCTGAATGTTCTTTAGCCAATTTAGGTGGTTAAAATTTTTAAAACCATAGGCTATAGACTTAAAACAATTAAATTCTACTAAGATTTTTTTGTCAAACCGTTACTGTCCCTCTGGGAAAGGCTTGCCCCAAGTCCTTCCTAATATTCTTGTCGCGCACCGTCTCGCCACCTCTTTCTGGGCCGTCCTCGACGGCGCCCTCCATCTTGTAGAGTTAGAGTTAGATTCGAGAGCCACCAGACATTACCTACTTATTTTCTGAATAACAAAATGTGTGGAACTGAGTACCTACTTAGTGTTAGTATTTACTTTGAACGTACGCATACCTGCTAGTTTGATGGGCTAACAGCCAATTTATCGGGATCAGGCGTTTTAGTTACGTAATATACAGGGTGTAACGGAAAGATGTGGTCATATTTTAAGAACTGCCTCTGCCCATCGATGTGGTCAACTTTCTTCAAGAAAATCTGAGGAAATTCTAAAAAAAAAAATTTACCTCCTATAAAAATATTGATCAGCTGATGATAACTTTCTATGGAAAGACCAATTTTTTTTTGCGTATTTTCTGTTTTTCTTAGAGAAAGTTGTTCATTGCCATGGGCAGAACCGCCTCTTAAAATATGACCTTTCCATTACAATCTGTATATTATTCATTTTTCTTAAAGTTTCAGTGCTGATTTTCATGTTTGTTTTGCAGAATATTTTTAAATAATTCATAGTGAAATAATATTTTTACGCCTAATTAGCTATTACAATAGTCTGAGGGCTGACCGCCACCTCGAGTAAGGTCCTATTCACGAGGACGACGTTTGGGCAGTTTATTTAATAGGATTATTACATGAAAATTAAAGTCAGTGATGATTTGGGAGAATGTTAAACGCCTAGTTTGGTTTTTTTAATATGATGTACTTACATTGTATTTGTACATTTTGTACCTATGAAAAACAAAAAAAAAAATTGCCCGTCAGAGTCGGCCCTTTCTAGCAGTCAGAAAATAATAATGTCTGGCGGCTTTTGGGATCTTGGAACCCGTTACGTAAAGATTTCTACGCAGCGGTCGGTCTGCAATTCTGTATGCAGCTGATGATGTGTTGTAACATTTTTTAATTAATCTTTTCAGGGATCAATAAAAGCAAAAATAAATCAAGGCACGGAATTATTTAAGGTGGTGTCACAAATGAAGGAAATATCTCCAAAATTGCTTTATATTATAAATAAAAAACAGCTATAAGACTCTTTATGGATTATGTACCCATCTACGGGCAGAGTTAAAATAATAAATAAAAAAAAAAACAAAAACACCCGATAGAGTGTAGGTTTGAAATACAAAAACATTTCAGACATGCTTTGCTACATTCGTGGTAAACTTAAATAAGACAAACCGATACCTAATTTTTTTTGATGTTGTGAAACAGATTGCATCCAATATTGTCGATGTTATTAAAATTAAAATTTGAAGTAAGTAAAAAAGTGTTCTATTATTTTAATAGTAGAAAACTATACCTGTAGGTCAGAAAGGCAGTAGTTTTATGTAAAATACTGGTATTCAGCTGCATCCGGTAATCCGGTTAGACTGGGAGCCGACCCCAAGATAGTTCTATGGTTGGGAATAGGCTAGGCAGCTTGCAGATTGATTGATATATAATAATAATAATACCCTTTTATTCTGAATTAATTTTGGTTTTTACAGTTTGTTATTTAAAGTAAGTCTCTCAATTCAGCATGCCTCTTGGCAAAGGCCTCCTCTAGCTTTAGATTTAGATTGACTGATATTGATACCATAAAATATTGGGTGCCCACCTATGAAATTGGCCTTTTTTCTCACAAATCCTCCCACCTCGTCACTTTTACAAATTAAAATATTCATCAATTGCTTGATATTCTATCGAATAAGCCTTGTTACTTATAGTATAGTTCTTAGCTTGGGACTAGATGGCGTTGTGTGATAGTTGTGGAATATTATTATTATTATTAATAAAAATTTAACCGACGAAAAAGAACTAAAAAGCAAAAAATAAATAAACCTTTTAAGTCTTGAGTATTGAGCTTATTTACCTACATAAAATATCAAATTTTATGTAAACTAATTTTGAGTCGGCGCCAAACAACAATCTGATTGATATCTAAATTTTATATGTACGTAGAAATGAAGAAGGATAAATGTAGGTAATTAATCATTTTATTATGGCGCCGACTCAAAATTAGTTTACATAAAATTTAATATTTTCAACCCCCGCGGCCAAATCCGGGTTGTCAAATTGAACCCCGACGACAACCCGGGTTGACAGCCGATTATTTTTTTTTTTTTCTCTTTAAGTAATATTTTTTTTTTGTCCGACTCACCAGTGAGTCGCAGGGCTTCACAGGTCTTAGTTAAAACTTATTTTTGTTGCTTAATCTAAGTGGCATACGTTATCTTAGTTTTTAAAAATTATTTCATAAAAGTTTTAAAACATTAGTGTTCATATTAGTAGTTAAGTTAAGTAGTTAAATTAAGTAAGTTAAATTAAGAAAATGTTAGTGTGAAAAATGCAACTTCATTAAAATTCTCCATACAAAACGCTGATTTCATAGGTGGGGACTAAATATATTAAGTACCTTATATTATACGTTTATATATTAATCTATACTTATAAACTTATTTAATATAATAAAACTGAAGAGTTTGTTTGTTTGAACGCACTAATCTCTGGAACTACCAGTCAGATTTAAAAGGCTATCTAGCTTTTTTTTTGTGGGCTGGGAAATCATCCAATGACATCTCTACGACTACGACGCTCTAGGGTGGAGCGGAAGGGCGTGTCAGACTCTTACTGACTAAAACCCACCCCTGTTCCTTCCCTGCTCTGAATGCCCAGGGGCGAGGTAACTCTTTCGAATTTATCCTCAACCCCCGGGCAAGGCTATATTTTAGCTTTACGGTACGACCCACGACGGGAGCAGAACAATAACCAAATTCGCGGGTAAAACCGCGGGGGATAGCTAGTACCATATAATTATGCCGCCGTAAGGAAAAAGGACGTTTCTACAAAAATATAGAAATGGTGAAACAAAATGTTTTGTACTTTTAAAAATAAAAAATTCGCAGTCCGAAGGAAAATAACATGACTAACAAATTTGTAGTTTGAAAGTGTAGATTACAGTTTGATCTATGGAAACATAGATGCAAATATTAATTAAATATGTGTTAAGTAATAAATAAATATATAATTTTTTTTGTAAAAAAAATACAATAAAATATGCAATGAAAAGACGTATCTGGTTATATGCGTCCTTTCAACTTAGTAATTAAACGTCTTTCGTACTTAGTGATAACATGTTACAGCTACCTACGTAAAAAAGACGTTTTCAGCCATTTGCAGTTTTAGTAATTACCTATGTAGATTCAATAAACTTAAAATATTACTTGCAGAAACGCCTTGTGGCTTTTTGATGCTTGTAGTGGCTTTATCAATAAAAATAAAATTAAAATATTCTTTATAAAACATAATGATAAATTTACTATCAAAGGTTGTATTAATTCTAATTAAAAACAATTATCACAGCTTTAGGAAACCAAAACAGGTATCACAAACCTCTTCGGATTTCGCAACATAAAATGTAAATTCTCTATTTACAAAAATATAAAACATTAACATTCGTATTAATTCCTATTAAAAATAATTATCACAGCTTTGGTACGCCTTTTCAACTTATTATACGTCAGAAATGTCTTTTCTCCTTGGTAAATATTATGACTTATAGCAGATGCGTCTCCGTGAGTAAGAATTTATTATTAGGTTTTCGTTAAGTTAACGCCAATATAAAAAAAAACTTTTTACCAAAAATAAAATAGAACCGACTTCCAAAAAAAACAAAAAGTGCAAAATAACTTTAATTTCGGAAGCCGGTATATCTAGTTTTATATATAATATATCTGGTTTTGTTTCTTCGTTTTTTGACACCGACTTCCGAAATTAAAGTTATTTTGCAGTTTTTTTTTTTTTGGAAAAGTTTTTATTTTTCACTTTGTAGGGGTGATTCCCCATTAAATTGTGTTAACAATGCATATTTATGCGATAGCAGCAATCGCTGTTGATTTGCTGTCATTATTTGAAGTTCCGTTATCTGTCTCCGAAACTCATCATCAGATGTAAGTATATGAAAATTAAATGGGACCATTTCGAATTTGATAACCTCTTCCTTTTTGAAGTCGGTTAAAAATACTGGTATATGCGTCTATTTTGCTGATTCCGAATATCTTTAGAACTCTATTTCGAAAAATGTGTCAGATACCTACGTCTTTTTTCCTCATGACCGCAGAATTTTAGAGGTATGAAATCGATAATTATGTAGATACAATAAGGAGAGAAAAAATACACTTTTTGCAGACCATTGGTGTACAAAACTTTACTGGAAAACTAATTTATTTTTGATATGAAAGATCATTGTTTACCTACTTAAATAAAATAACACTTTTCTTAATCGGAAATCAGTTCGAAACAATATTCAATAAATCATGTTCCTAATTCACTTTAATTCATCTCAAGCAAATATCAACTTTACAAAGTGAACATTAAGTCGATTTCAGAATAACTAGTATAATACTGAATCCTATAAAAAATTGTAGTTGTAAAGAAAACTTAACTTTATGTGTAGATATTAAAGTTACTTTTGCGAAATCACGTAAATTGTGAAGTGGAAATTGGAATAGCTATACAGTAAATGTCAACTGCCTTGATAGGCCAGATTACAATATTATGGAATTCAATTTGATTTCAAATTCTTATTCCTATAACAATGGCATTTTTATATTTCTTTTTCTGTTTAATTTTATTTGGATTTATGAAACAGGTAAGTACCGCTACTTAAATAATTAGGTATGATTCCTACATTCCTAGGTAGGTACTTAAATAAAAATATTTAGTCTGGAGATTAGATTACCAAAAAAATTGGACATGTATTTTTTGCTACACCAAATCAATAAAAAATTACAAAGATAAAACGCATCTAAGTGTATGTATTTTTGACATGGTATTATTGATTATAATTTTACTGTCGATTAATTATTATTTTATTTTAATCTAATTGTAATTGTATTTTAATTTAATTGTAATTTTAATTTAATTTTATTTTATTGTAATTTTTATTTTATTTCTTGTGTCTTATTTTATGATATGGGTTATTTTATGCCTGAAATAAATGATATTTAATTTAATTTAATTTAAGTTCAGGAGTGGGGGGGGGGGCTTGTTACGTCACTTGTAATATTGTTTCAACGCACTGTCATCATCATCAGCCTTTTTAATGTTACTGCTGGGGCACAGTGCTCCTCTCTGTAATGTGTGTGGGCTGTAATCCACCACACGAGCAGTGCGGGTTGATGGATGTCACATGTGTTCGAATTTTTGGTTCTAAGACATGCCAGTTTCCTCTCGATGTTTTCCTTCACCGTTTTGAGACCAGTTCTGATGAAATAATTTACACAAAGTAAAGCGCCTGCCTGGCTTCGAACTCACGACCTACAACTTGTAAGTCGCGGCCGTTACCGCTGCATGGGCAACCACTGCTCTTACGCACTGTATTGTCCTCATTTTTAGGGTTCCGTTCCTGAAAGGTTGAAACGGAGCCCTATTGCTGTCACTCACGTGTCCGTCTGTCTGTCTGTCCGTTGTCTGTCAAAAAATTTGTTCCGAAGAATTTTTTAACTTCTCGTTGACCTATGAATTTGAAATTTGGTGATAACCATTATTACTACGTATGTTTTGCTAACAAATACCATGAAATTGATAAATCAGATTTTTTCTTTGATAATTGCCTCATTTAGTAAGGAACCCTGAATGCGAAGTCCGACACACACTTGGCCAGTATTTTGTTTACCTACACGCCGCGACAAAAAAGAAATATTCGTGTCCAATTGACGGACCAATTAAGTACCTACCTATATTTTTTGTCATCTAAGTACTCCATTATTTATTAATATTTTTTGGCTACTCAAAATACACCAAAAAACATTAATTTAATCAGTTTTTCGAGAATAAACTCTAAAACTATTGAGTACACAAATTCTGGCACCTCTATGACCAGTTTCTGAAATGTATATAACTCCAGCTTCCTCATATGTGATAGAATAATCCTACCTATGCCAATATTTAAAGCATAATAGCAGCAATCAAAGTTCCCAGTATTAATTTGGCAGCCACAAAAACTTCGTTAATAATTATGAATCGTTTAGTGTGTGTCAGCTGGTGTGACGTCACCCCAGCTTCCTCATTCAATACAGACAAACCAGTGAGGTTAGGGTTTTGGACTTAGTCAAAAAATTAAAGCATAATAGCAGCACAATGAAGAAAATAACTTTAACGATAATACTTAAAAACTGTTGAAACTACGATCAAAAACGTGCTGTGTAAGCTGGAGTGACGTCACCCCAGCTGCTCATTCATATCTTCCAAACGCAAGAAGCTATGAATTCGTATTTTAGCTCAAAAATTAAGGCATAATTGCAGCCTTTAAAGTGTTCCTTGTAACCTATTTACTGAATAAACATCATTTATCATTTAGCCATAGGCTACAAAATTTTCAAATCTCTGGTCAAAATACTCTATGAGTTATTAAACCGATAAGCATGTGACGACACTCTTGGCGCAGTGGTTGAGCGTTCGGCTGCTACGCTGCGTGTCGCGGGTTCGATTCCCGTACGGAACAAAATATACTTGTATGGCCTACAGATAGTTGTTCCGGGTCTGGGTGTCTTGTGTATGTGAGTTAATATGTTTGTGAACGCACCCACGATACAGGAGTAATTCCTAGTGTGGGGCAACGTTTTTTAAAGAAAAAAAAAATGTGTAAGCTGGAGTGACGGCACCCCAGTTGCTCATGTCATATCTTCCGAACGAATGAAGACATGATTATGTATTATAGCTCAAAATTTAAAACATAATAGCAGCCAAAGGCTCCAAAATTTTCAAATGTCTAGGCCTTGTAGTTTCCACGTAATAAACAAAAAAAAAGTTTTCGCGCCAAAAATTCAAATTATTACTTCGGAGTAGGTTAGAGCGGCGTCGCCACTCCGTGCGCTACATTGTCAGTTTGAATTAGTTTGAACTAAATTATAGTCTGGGAGCCGACTACACGCTTTAATCGTACTACGTACCTAAGTATTGAGGTTTTTATAGTCATATTGTGTGTTTATACCTAAGATAAAAGAAAATTAAACAATCTAAGTGTAGCCATTTCGAATATTTTTATTAAAATCACATTTTTGGCATAATTTACAGTCTTTGAAATCAAATAAAACATGATCAGTATAAATCACAAATAATTCTTTAGATTTAAGATGAAATATCTTTTAGTAGGTAAGCTAACGTAAAGACGGTTCATGAAAGAATTCCCTTTGCCGTAGTGTTGGCACCATTGTTTTTCATTGAGGAATTGCTTGCAAAAACCATTCCTTCAATGAAAAGCAATGGAGCCAACATTACGGCGAAAAGATTCTTTCGTGAATCGCACTTTACCTAGGTAGAATGTATAAATATCGTTTAACTAGCATAAATTATAAAGTACTAGCTGACCCGACAGACGTTTTCCTGTCTTAGCTATGAACCGTCAAAAGTGTGTAGTTTAAATAGTCGTTAAGTTTTCTGAATTTGCCGCGCAACTATCTTATTTTTTTCTTTCATTAGAACCTTTCTCCTGACAATAACAAACATAACAAAAAACTTTTTACAAAAAAAATACAACCGACTTCCATAAATAATACTAAAAAATGCGAAATAACTTTAATTTCGGAAGTCGGTGTTTCTAGTCTGGTTTCTTCGTTATTTGACACCGACTTCCGAAATTAAAGTTATTTCGCATTTTTTAGTATTATTTATGGAAGTCGGTTGTATTTTTTTTGTAAAAAGTTTTTTATTTTTCATTTTTTAGTTGTTTTACCCCATTCTAAAACTAACTTAATAGTAAAGTTATGCCCGAATTGATAGCCCCAAAAATAGGGAATTTGAACATAGTTGGCGAAATTAGGGTGTATCAGGGTGAATTGTACAAATCTGTATACCCCTTCAGAGCGCATCAGCGTGATGTAATGTTGTGAAGTGGTGAAAACAATATACAGACATGCGATTGCAGCAATTCTGGAAGGTTTGCTATCATTTATTGAAGAGTTCCATTGTGTATCTCCGAAGTCCTTCATCAGATCTTCACCAAATTAAAATGGGACCAAATGTAAAGCAACAGCTTTCAAATAAAAAAAAAATCTTCAATATCGGTTCACGTAGTAAGAAGTTATGAGGTAACACACATAAAAAAAAAAAAAAAAAGAAAAAAAAAAATACAGTCGAATTGAGAACCTCCTCCTTTTTTTGAAGTCGGTTAAAAAAAAGAATTAGCGAAATCGGTCCAATCGTTCACGCGTGATGCCGTGATACAAGCAAATAGGGATTAATTTTTAGGGTTCCGTATGCCGAAGGGTCCAAACAGAGCCCTATTGTTATCACTCATGTCCATCTGTGTACATGTCTGTCTGTTTGTCCGTCGTCTGTCATAAAATTTTGTTACGAAGTATTTTTTAACTGCCCATTGACCTATGAACTTGAAATTTGGTGATAATGTTTATTATAACCATTGATATATAATTTTTTTTTAACGTATAAGTAGGTACCTACTTTAATAACAAATACCAATATTTGGTTCAGAATCCTAAGCGTGCGAAATCCGACACGCACTTGGCCAGTTTTTTTTAATTTAGGTGTTTTTGGTATCGGCAGTAAATTGATGTCAGAATTTCTTGACGTTTTGTGACAGCTACGCTCAAGTGTGCGGTGTCAAAAGATTTGTCTCCACGCGGGCTAACAGGTCTCAAAATGTTTCGTGTCCAAAGTAGTAGGCAAAAGTGCCAAAAACGGCCGTTTCTGACACTTTTGCCTACTACTTTGGATATGAAACATTTTGAGACCTGTTTTAACAACATAAAAATTCTTTATCCTCTTTGTAACAAACGTCAAGTTGGATTTTTTAATATTTATTTTCTGTGCTTATGCTACGATTTTTTATTCAATGAGGGCGCCACTGGACCGCGAGAAGGGCCTTAAGAGCCATCTTTGAGTGTGTTATGGAGTGAAATACTTTTTAGACGCGCCAGTTTCAAAGTACGTTCAATTTGGATGCGTTCGTAAACTGTTTGCAATAAAAATCTAGTATTACAAATCTCGTTGTTCTCAAAAGTTACGAAATATGCCCTAAATATAAAAATTACTTACATGAAACGCGAGGGTGTCAAAATTTACGAAAAATGTAAGAAATGTAACCGTCTGGCAACACTGTGTCACATGCACATGTCACGACTTGTTTGTCGCGAATCATATTTGATCATGACCTGACCTGTAAATTGCAAAAAAAGTAACAAATTTTTATTTTCGCGGGCTACCTTTACGCATCCACCATACCATAACCGAACTACAAATAACAAGTCACAAAAAAAAACAATAATAGTATTTCTCTCATTGTCTAAACTTGATAAGAATCTACTTTTTAATATAACATTCATAGTTCCATTAAAGTTCAGTCGGCTCTCAGACTATATTTTCATTATATAAAGTTAAAATTATTTTGAGCGCAAGTTAAAATTACTTCTATTACAATGATATCTAAGTGCAAACTTGGTTACAATAATGTAGCGCACACAGCGGCAACAACTCTCTTACCTGCTTTGAAGTAGTAATTTGAAGTTTTGGCGCGGAAACCGTTTTTTTGTTTATTACGTGGAAACTACGAGGCCTAGCGATTTGAAAATTTTGGAGCCTTTGGCTGCTATTATGCTTTAAATGTTGAGCTAAAATACATACCTACTCATATCTTCTTGCGTTTGGAAGACATGAATGAGCAGCTGGGGTGACGTCACTCCAGCTTACACAGCACGTTTTTGATCGTAGTTTCAACAGTTTCTATGTATTATCGTTGAAGTTCTTTTCTTCCTTGTGCTGCTATTATGCTTTAATTTTTTGACTTAAGTCCAAAACCCTAACCTCACTGGTTTGTCTGCAGGTATTGAATGAGGAAGCTGGGGTGACGTCACTTCAGCTGACACACACTAAACGACTCATATTAACAAAGTTTTTGTGGCTGCTAAATTAATACTGGGAACTTTGATTGCTTCTATTATGCTTTAAATATTGGCATAGGTAGGATTATTCTATCACATATGAGGAAGCTGGAGTTATACACATGTTTCTGAATTGAGTATTTAGAGTTAAGATATACTGTCAAAGCCGAATCTTGCCGACGAGTGACGGACGGATGATGATAAAGAAATGTTCCGATTTCAGATCGAACCAATGAGGTATGAGGTAGCACCTGAGTTCAGGTTCATACACTACCCATCAATGAATTACTACGCGGAAAGAAGGAACGACGCAATGTTACCAATGAAGACATCTAGAGCTAAACCACAGAGAACTTCCAGTGGGACACGAAGGAGGCTTTGACATTTCTTTATAGCTATGATTTTAAACAACACTAAATAAATATATCCACAAAATCAAATTAAAAAAATAATCCTTCAATATGATAGACCTATGGCACTAAAGATTGAACTATAGGTTGCTCCAAATAAACGTGCAATAACGGTCATTGACCCACCTACATTTATTGATATTTTTAATTTGAAAAATGGAAATAATGACTCAAAGCTGTCCCGAATTAACATCTCTCGTGATCCTTAACAATCTGTGCCTTAACATTGTCTAATAATGAAAAACGATTTATATTTAATTGTTCAGGTACCTACGAAGAGTTATTAGGGAAAGGTCAATGTACTTTATTGCAAATTTATCTGAAACATAGTATAGTCGCGGGCTCGACGTACACACTGGTGGGCGGGGCCAAAAGGCACGCTGTCTCACCTGGCATCGTGTCCGACAGAGAAGATAATATCAGTTATGAGTAGTTAGTCTACATGCACAATGGTGCGGATTCTATTGTTCAATAACTAAACTAAAATTAGAGAATTGATATCTTTTACTATAAGGCAGTGCGAGAAAAGGACGGCTATAGCTATGAACTAAGTTAGAGATGTCAAACTAGTTTACGCCTTGCGCTTCGCCGTGTTTTTAGACGACATGTTTTTACGTGTACCCTTAATTTGTATGGAAATATTAGTTCAAACTAAATTTGACAGCTCTAATTTACGTCCGTCTCTTTCTTGTTTTATTAGAGAGGAAAAGATAGCAATAGACTAAATTAAGTTTAGTTTGTGCATAACAGAATCAACACCATTGTCTAATAATGAAAAACGATTTATATCTAATTGTTCAGGTACCTAGTGTACCTACGAAGAGTTATTAGGGAAAGGTCAATGTACTTTATTGCAAATTTATCTGAAACATAGTATAGTCGCGGGCTCGAACACACTGGTGGGCGGGGCCAAAAGGCACGCTGTCTCACCTGGCATCGTGTCCGACAGAGAAGATAATATCAGTTATGAGTAGTTAGTCTACATGCACAATGGTGCGGATTCTATTGTTCAATAACTAAACTAAAATTAGAGAATTGATATCTTTTACTATAAGGCAGTGCGAGAAAAGGACGGCTATAGCTATGAACTAAGTTAGAGATGTCAAACTAGTTTACGCGTTGCGCTTCGCCGTGTTTTTAGACGACATGTTTTTACGTGTACCCTTAATTTGTATGGAAATATTAGTTCAAACTAAATTTGACAGCTCTAATTTACGTCCGTCTCTTTCTTGTTTTATTAGAGAGGAAAAGATAGCAATAGACTAAATTAAGTTTAGTTTGTGCATAACAGAATCAACACCATTGTCTAATAATGAAAAACGATTTATATCTAATTGTTCAGGTACCTAGTGTACCTACGAAGAGTTATTAGGGAAAGGTCAATGTACTTTATTGCTTTATCTGAAACATAGTATAGTCGCGGGCTCGAACACACTGGTGGGCGGGGCCAAAAGGCACGCTGTCTCACCTGGCATCGTGTCCGACAGAGAAGATAATATCAGTTATGGCTCAATTACACCTTCCGATTTCAAGGGACCCAATTTAGGAAACAGGAAGGTGTAATAGCAGTTAGAGCAGTTAGTGTACGATTTAGTGAGATTGGGACGTCCCGATTTGACTTCCTAAATTGTGTACGATTTAGGATAGTGTAATCGCATCACCCCGATTTAGAGCTAAGTGTTGCCAATTTAGAGACTTTGTCGCTACAAATGGGGTAGTAGTATTTTGGTTTGTGTTTAAAATTAAATTAAATTTCACAAAGTCCCTTTCCCAGAAAAAAAATCTGAGTCCGCTCTTTTTATTTTTAAGTCTGCTCCTGGTAGAATCAGTTTTTAAGAGACTTTAGAGCGACTTTTGATATTCTGTTTAGGGACTCAAATTTGTCAGAGTTGGCAACACTGCCGACTTAGGAGTTCAATTTAGGATAGTGTAATTGCTCGCTTCCTGCTTCCTAGTTAGTTAGTTCCTAAATTGGGTCCCTTGAAATCGGAAGGTGTAATTGAGCCTTTATGAGTAGTTAGTCTACATGCACAAATTTCTGGTTTGCATGCCTACGAATAAGTAATAAGTTGCATGCACACACCGCTGCAGCGTTGCGAACTAAAACGACCGCGCAAAAAATTGCGAAAAGTAAATAAATATATCTCATAAATCAATTACAAATAAAGTTTATTGAACTCTTCTATACTTAATTGAGGTTTGTCGGTGCCGAAACCAAAACAAAGTGTTTTGGAGATTTTGCACTTCTTTTACTTATTTACACCCAAAGTTGCGTTAAAATTAACAAGAAAAACGAATGTTTGTTGGCTTATAACTTTTTAATGGCTTTTTATTTTACTATTCTGTTTTCGCACAGACAAAATTATTACAGACAAAACAATATCATGTTTAAATTTGGATGTACTCGTACAATGTCAAACAGTGGAGTAATACCCTCCCGAAATCTGTATGGACAAAATATCGACTAGTGCAACCTTAACATTACCAAACACAAACTTTAAAATTGACTAAGAATCACTTTTTTGTGTAGTGACCGACCGAAGTTTCCGTTTCGGTCAAAAAATCTAGTTTCGGACTTAGTTTCGGTTTCGGCCAAAAATATGTCGAAACCTTCGGTCGCACCGAAACTCTGTGTTCGAGAATTGTCGTGCGTCGATCGGCTAAAGGTTGCACACTATAGGTGCTGGCACAGCATCGGCATCGCTCCAACCCAGCAATTAGGTAACTTGTGTGTTATTTTATAATGTCAATACGAAAAAGGCCATGGCGGGCAGTTAGCGCGCTTGCCGCTACCATACAACTCGACTCGCAGCCCGCGTGCTGCAAGCGAGCGGACTTTGTGCTTACAGCGCGCCAACCGCGTGCTTACTGCGCGCTGACTCTGAGCAATAGCGGTTATAGCTAGTTCGCGCAATGTAAAGGTACCTATAGCACACATATCGACTCGGAAAGGGATCGTCACCGTATCACCTTTCATCTCGCCGTCAAACAGGCGTCAACCTAACGTAAGCACGTTACGTAAACTAAGCGGATCAGCAGCTGAATAGCTCCGGTACGTCGACTCGGCTACGGCTAGGCGACGCCGCACTTACGGCTCATCGACGCCGCACTTACGGCTCACCGACCGCTGGTGGATCTGGCTGGCACACAGTTTGAACCTGTTTCGATAGTTTGTTTGAAATCTAACCTACAAATTCAATAAAACACGCGCGCAATACGATTGGAAGTTGCCTTGTGAATGACATGACAGCACACAGTAGTGTGCTGCAAGTGAAGGCAAGCCGTGGGAGGGGTGAGACTGAGAGGACACGGAGAAACGTAAGCGCGAGGACCACGAGCCGTAAGCACGGGGACGACAAACCGTAAGCGTGTGAACCGCAAGTTAATCATGCACTGCAACCGGTTCGTGAGCTTGTTCCGAGGCGAGGCGATTACGTTACAATTCCGATTAGTGTCCGGCGAGAGTGTGCGTTGCTGTAGGTAGTATCATACAAAGAATACTGTACCGCTGGAGTTGATATGTGGACCTTTAGTCTCCACCCTCCCGCATCTTGCCTGCAGCACACTACTGTTGCCAAATGTGCTGTCATGTCAATCACAAGGCAACTTCCAGTCGTATTGCACGCGTATTTTATTGAATTTATAGGTTAGATTTCAAACAAACTAACGAAACACGTTCAAACTGTGTGCCAACCAAATCAACCAGCGGTCGGTGAGCCGTAAGCACGGCATCACCTAGCCGTAGCCGAGTCGACGTACCGGAGTTGCTGATCCGGTTTGGTTACGTGCTTACGTCAGGTTGACGCCTGTTTGACGGCGAGAGGAAAGGCAATACGGTGACGATCCCTTTCCGAGTTGATACATTATGAAAACGTGCAAGTCCTAGGCGTGTTTAATCACAAATGCCATTATAACAATTTTGTTCGCGGTGACAGCAAGCTTGCACCTCGCGGCCGGCGCGTAGACTTCGAGCTTGCACCTCGCGGACGACGCGTAGTTAGCGCGCTGGCCGTAGCCTGAATTCGAGGCGACGCTGTGCTGCAACTGTGCAGTTGCGGCGCCGGTAGAATGATGAGCCACGATCTTTACTCGTGGTTACTAGCCGCGCCGGCTCAGTTCGCCGCCGTCCATCGTTGATAGTATTAAGTTGAGATTGTGTGAACACATATATTATTAGGTAAGTTTTAGTTATGTTTTTACTTGTTTAACTATGTGTTCGGTACAATATTGGCAACCGAACAGCTCAGCACTTTTGCCTGCATGCATTTCCATAAATGCATGTATCGCAACCATCGCCAGTTAGTGCGTGTTCAGATACCAATCGCGTAACTCGAATCAAACCATCTTAGTGCTAATTTAGCTAATAATTATTACCATTTTACCATTTAATAGTTAACTAGTGTACAATATAACTTTGAACCATAATATTGCGTATCATTAAACCAGTATTCGTAAACCAACAACCAAACCATTAACATTCCGGTATAAACTCAACCGAATTAACCAATCTATCAACCAACACTAGAAATAGTGCTAAACCAAGCAGGCACTATTTTCTACATGGTCCTTCGAGCAAAGGACTCGGTTCGCGAAGTACAGTGAAGTGTTTGTGCGCCGGGACCTTGCAACCAGTGTGTGTTTTACCAGTTTGTAGGGAGTGTAAGTAGGCAGTGAGTTCCAGTTGGAGAAATTGGGCAGCTGTCCCGTAAGAAGAATATAAGGTCAGACCAAACCATTTTATACACTTTATTTTTCACTCGCGTATTTAGCCGACCGGGAGAATAATGGAGCAGTTAGCAGTCAGCCAAACGGAGGTCTACGACTCTTTGGTTAAACTTCTAACTAATATCAAGAAAGACGGAGCTGAACGAAAAACCATTGATTACTGCAAGCGGAAGTTGGAGGTATTAGAAAATTATTGGAGAGAGTATCAACGTAACCATAGGAAGTGCTGTGAGCTTGCTGACTTTAACCATGTGTATTTCATCAAGAATTGTTTTGATAAGGCAGAAGAAGTGTATCTGTCGATCAAGCAGCTAATCACCAAAATCATGGAGCACTTGGTGTCAAAACAACAAGAGCCCCAACAGCCTCCGCCGCCGCCGTCGGTAGAAGCAGATCCTTCGCAGCAAGCAGGGGATACGTCTCATTCACAGGCATCAAAACAGCAACGTAGGGAGGAGTGTGAAGAAAGTAAGCTAGAAGGAATGATAAAAAAGCAAACCATCAACTTTAGGGCGTTCATGAGAACAGTAGCTACCATAGAAATCGACCAACTGCAGAACAAGTGGGAGTTCGACGACGCACTAAAGTCTCTTCAAAGTCGGTGGGCTAGTATAGATAGCCTGCACTGGGGCATAGAAGGTGAAAACGGAGAAGAGGATGTCTGGTACCAAGAAAAGTTCAACAGGTACGAAAAAATGTATAACGATTTGAAGAAAACCATCAACTCTAAAATGTGGTCTGTATCGCATCGTGACAAATCTACTCCACAGATGGATATTCCAACATTTCAAGGCAACTACCACCAATGGACGTCGTTTAAAGACTTATTTACAGAAACCATTCATAAAAATCCATCGCTATCAAACGCACAAAAGATGCAGTTCTTAAAGAGTAAAGTATCAGGAGAAGCTGAGCGTCTAATACACCATCTTCAGATTAGCTCAGATAACTACGAGGTATGCTGGGAAATATTAAACCACAGATATGATAACAGTAGACTAATTTTCACGTCTCATGTCAACACATTACTGAACATTCCTAGCATGCAGCAACAATCCATCGGGACCATCAAAAAATTACATGACATGACCAAAGAATGTCTCCACGCTATACAGAACCTAGGAGTAGATATCACCACCTGGGACCCGCTGTTGGTACTTTTGTTAGCACAGAAACTTGACAGTGAGACCTTCGCTGAATACATCGAGTCGGTGAAGAATCCCAGGAATTTACCAGTCCTTCAAGAATTCCTAGATTTCTTGGAAAACAAGTTTACGGCCTTAGAAGCATCAAGACGTAAACATGAATCGAATAACCAAAAGACGAACATCCAACTACAAAACCAAAATTACCAAGCAAACCAGAAGAAATACTATAGTTCAACTAATCACCAGCAGTCATCAAATAAAAATTATTCAAACAATATGAAAAACCATACGAAATCGCTGCATGTGTCGCGGTCAATCACCTGCGCATTGTGTAACGCTGACCACGGGTTATGGATGTGCACACAATTTTTGCAAATGTCCGATGAGCAAAGACTAAAAAGTGTCAACCAGCTAAATTGTTGCACGAATTGCCTGTACAACCATTTAAATAAAACTTGTTTATCGAATAAAACATGTCGCAAATGCAACGGTAAACATAATTCATTATTGCATGATGCAATTACAACCAAAACCAGGCCAAACGCATCAGCAAAACTAAACCATAAGGTGCAAACACTTGCAACATCACGCGTAAACAATAAGGAGCAAGCAGCAGCCTCAACCCACGTATCCTGGGATGATGTGTCCGAGACACTTTTAGCTACAGCTTTAGTGGAAGTCCCAGGACACAATGGCACATACCATAAAATGAGAGTTTTAATTGACCAGGGTTCTCAGATTTCGTTAATAAGTGAGAAGGCGGCACAAGTATTGAAAATACCAAGATACTCTTGCAAAGGAACCGTTTTTGGCATAGGAGAAAAAGAAAATAGCTGCAAGGGAGTAATGACCATACGAATTAAATCAATTCATAGTGAGTTCGCCTTAGAAGGTGAGGTTCTTATAATGAACAATCTTATCAAAAGTTTACCAAATAAATCATTCATAAAACCAACGTGGCCTCACATCCAAAACATTAACTTGGCAGACCCAGAATTTAATATCAGCCGACCAGTGGACCTACTGCTAGGAGCAGATGTATACTGCAAGATAGCTTTAGGTGGCCTTTTGAGGGGCGATAGCGAGGATCAACCAATAACACAACAAACGCAATTAGGATGGTTGCTTTGTGGGACAATGACACCACGCTACGTGTGTAACGTCGTTCTTCACAATACGGACGATTTACGTAGATTTTGGGAAAATGAAGACATCAACCAGGCGACTGAAATGTCCACCGAAGATCATGAATGTCTGCAATATTTCCTGTCAACAACAGGGAGACTAGAAAATGGAAGATACCAAGTCCGACTGCCATTCAAACCAGAAACCAAGGAGCAACTAGGGGCTACTAAACCATTAGCATTGGCACAATTCCGCAACTTAGAGAGAAAGTTAGAAAAACATCCAGAATTGAAAACAGAATACACCAAATTTATGAACGAGTACCATAATTTAAACCATATGATACCGTCAGCAATAAGTACGAAACACGAGTGCTACCTACCACACCACTGTGTCACTCGTGCTGAGTCAACCACTACAAAGTTGCGTGTTGTGTTCAACGCATCTGCTAGACCATTATCTGGACATAGCTTAAATGACATCATGTACCGAGGTCCCAACCTGCAACAGGACCTGCAGGAGCTGATTTTAAAATGGAGGCAGTACCAGTTCGTTTATACTGCTGACATAGAAAAAATGTATCGACAAATAATGGTACATCCTGAAGACCAGTCGTATCAGAAGATATTATGGAGAGACTCACCATACCAACCCATTCAAACATACCAACTCACAACTATAAGTTACGGCACAAAGCCAGCACCATTTTTGGCTATGATGTGCTTAAAGCAACTAGCTGCCGAGGAAAAAAAAATTTCCCCGATGCAGCAAAGGCATTAGAAGAGTGTTTCTACATGGACGACAACTGCGGTGGAGCAAACACCATGGAACAAGCAAAACAGCTTAAATCAGACTTAATAAAACTACTCAGCAAGGGGGCATTTAATTTACGAAAATGGGACACTAACGAACCAAAACTACTCGCTGACTTAGAAAAAGATATGCGGAACCAGCAAATCTACGAGTTTAAGCAGCCAGACTCAACGAAGACATTGGGACTAGGATGGAACCCGCAACAGGACAAATTCATCTTTGACTCAAAACTGGAGCCAGCATCATTACCAAAACCAACCAAAAGATCGCTTCTCTCCGACATATCAAAAATATTTGACCCATTAGGCTGGCTCACACTACGAGTATTAACTATCACCATGAAAATACTATTCCAAAGCGTCTGGTTATCAAATCTTAACTGGGATGACGCGCTACCAGAGGATATCAAGATCCAGTGGCTAAACTTAAGGGAAGAATTAAAAGACATCAACACCATAGAAGTAAAACGATGGTTAGGAACAAAGGAAAACCATAGCTTGCAACTACACGGCTTTTGTGATGCGTCGAATAAGGCGTATGCCGCTGTTATATATTGCAAAGTCAGTGACCAAAATAATGCTAACGAGGTAACTCTAGTCGCCGCAAAATCAAGATTAGTGCCTGTTAGCAAAGACATATCGATACCAAGGTTGGAGTTAATGGGTGCCCAACTATTATCGCAGCTGATGCAAAAAGTACAGACTTGCTTGCAGTCGTATAACCAGGAAATATATTGCTGGAGTGATTCAACAGCAGTATTAGGATGGATTCAAGGAGATCCAGCGAGATGGAAACCATTCGTCTCAAATCGCGTGAAAGCTATCATCAAACTAATACCAAAAGAAAAGTGGAGTTATGTAAAAACCAATGAAAATCCAGTCGACTGTGCCAGCCGTGGATTGAGAACCAAACAATTGAAAAACCACGATCTGTGGTGGCAAGGGCCATCATGGATTCAACCATTCCAAAACCATGACATACTACAAGCCACCTATGAAACCAGCTTAGAGATAAAACGGACTAACGCAGTAGTGGCGGAAAATTACCAGAAAACAACCATGACCATACCAAACATTATTAACCATTTATTAAACAAATTGAATTCATTCGCAAAAATTGTACGCGTTTTTGCATGGATACTAAGATTACCTACTGCCAAGACAGGCCGTCAACATTATCTCCCATTACATGAACTGCGTCGCGCTAAACTGCTGATTATAAAAAGTGCGCAACATATGGAGTTTGCCAGCGATGTTAACTGCCTAATTAAAAACGGAAACGTGCATTCGAACAGTAAACTTTTACCATTACACCCTATAATAGACCAAGACGGTATTCTGCGAGTAGGGGGCAGATTAAGAAACGCACAAATAAGTACAGACATGAAACACCCAATCATATTACCACACAGCCATCGACTTACCACGCTAATCATCCAATATGCTCATGAGCTCACCTACCACGGTGGAGCGCGACTTACTTTGTCAAACATTCGGCAAAACTATTGGATTATCAGCGGATATTCCGCTACAAAGAAAGTCCTACGACAGTGTGTTACATGCAAGAAGCAAGAGCCCATCCAACAACATCAACTCATGGGTGATCTACCATCATCCAGAGTGAACCCGGAATCCACCTTCTACCATTGCGGCGTCTCGACTACACAGGCTTTGTGGACGTAAAAGCAAACAAAGGACGCCGGATAAAAACTACCAAGGCCTACATAGCTATTTTCGTATGTATGGTGACGAAGGCTGTGCATCTGGAACTCGTCTCAGATTTAACCAGCTCAGCTTTCTTAGCCGCAATAACCAGAATGGCAGCACGACGCGGGGCTCCACGTCATATTTACAGCGACAACGGAACCAATTTTGTGGGAGCCAACAGAATGCTGCAAGAAGAATACGACCATCTTCAAAATGTTTTCAGCGAATCATTCTTTAGAGAGATAACAGAGCTACAAATTGAATGGCATTTCAACGCACCTTCCTGGCCTCATGCGGGAGGACTTTGGGAAAGAGCCGTGCGAAGTCTCAAATATCACCTCAAACGTGTGATTGGACAACAAAAACTTACATTTGAGGAATACACCACACTACTATCGAAACTAGAAGCTTGCCTTAATTCACGACCACTTTGTGCGCTATCAGAAGACCCGGAGGATCTTAATTTCCTCACACCAGCTCATTTTCTATCAGCACGACCAGGTTTAACCATAATTGACACAGCAGACGACGCCAGAACCAGGTGGCATCTAGTGTCAAAACTATTCGAAGATTTATGGAAGAGATGGAAAACAGAGTACTTAACTCAATTATCAACCAGAAGCAAATGGTTGAAACAACAGAAGAATGTCAGCGTGGGAGATTTAGTAATGATACATGACGACAACTTACCAGCAGGAAAATGGCCAATGGGTCGTGTGACGGAAGTCCATCCAGGAAAAGATGAACTGGTACGAGTAGTCACTCTAAAAACTAAAAACGGCTACATGAAGCGCCCAGTAGTTAAACTATCAGTGCTACCTTTAGACCAAACGGAACCAACCATACCAGAAGAACAACCACTACATCAAAGTACTGAATCCGAAAAGACACCAGATAATCGCCCGCAACCAAATACCAGAACGTACAGTACCTATCCCAAGATAGTAAACCTTGCACTAGCACTGTTACTTTTCTTAGGTATAATACTACCAACAACAGCTTCATATAACATCACGCAATTCAATACCAACAAAACTTTGTACTTTGACTCTGTAGGAAAAGTACAATTAATCCGAGATAAGTGGAAACTAGTCACATATTTTGACATGTCTCCATACTGGCAAGGGGACAACGCCATCAAAGACTTTACGACCTATCTCGACAGAACATGCGAAACAATTATAGAATCAAGTCATTGTCATATGATACTACTACAAATACGTCACGATTACAATGAACTGCAATACTACAACCAGCTGTTGCTTAGCCAGCATTACGGCGAGCGCTTGCGAACACGACGCGGCCTTATCAACGCTGTCGGCTCAATTGCTAACTCATTGTTCGGAGTATTAGACGAAAGCTTCGCAGAAAAATACAGACAGGACATTGAACTTGTTCACCGTAATCTGAAACACCAAGGTCAGCTATGGAAAAACTTGACCTCTATCGTCGAAGCAGAACATAATATACTACAGAGAACTGAAGCCATAATAGCAAAACAACATAAAACCATAAATAAACATTTGACGGCTTTAGACAACGCTAACAGTAGGCTGCAAAAAGAAATTGATGGGATGACAATACAACAAGACTTCACATTAGTCTCTATAGCTACCATTAATATGATGCAAAACTTGAAACAGGTACAGGAAACCCTAATAGATACCATATCGGAAATATACCACGGCCAAATCAGTCTTCATCTACTGACACCAGCGCAGCTCAAACGAGAGCTACAAATTATCTATGGGCAAATGCCACAAGATTTAGCACTACCAATCGAAAACATAGAGACAGACCTTCAGCGCATCTACAAGCTACTGAGAACAAAAGCGAGAGTTACCGAAAAATATGTAATTTTCGAAATCACATTCCCGCTCATTGCAAGAGAAAGTTACCAACTATTCAGGATAATACCAATTCCACAACAAACCAATTACAGTATGATTACCATAACACCAATATCAGAATACGTCGCAGTAAACCTAAAAAAGGATGCCTATTTCATACCAACCATACATGAACTTGACACATGCTTGTACCATGGAGAATTCTTTATATGTGAGCTCTTCAAACCAATCCAAAATTTGGAAAATGACAAAAACTTTTGCGAAACAAACCCAATAAACCAAAGGTGCAAAACAGAAAGAACAGCGTGCAGAAACAGATGGGTTGAATTACACTCAACGTCACAATACTTATATTTTTGCTGTGACACATATTCAATTAAAATCATATGTGACGATCAAGTTACCGTGCGCCAGCTGACCCGAGCAGGGGTCATTAGCATGAATCAGAAATGCTTTATTAAAAGTAAAGATACTCGTATCACACTGTATTCTTTACAACAGCAGTCCAACCAATTATTTTTTTCACCACAACTGCTCGTGCCAGAGCTGGACCAGATAAACCATATTGTGAACATCACAATACCAACAGAAACAGCATTACCAGAGGACATGAGTCTGAATAGATCTCTATTCATTCTTGGAGAACAAATTAAAACACTGAAAACCACCAAAGCAGAAGTAGATGACGTATCAATCCATGACATCCACCAGTATACCATCGTCTACATACTGTTGGGAGTTGTACTATGCGCGGCAGCAGTCTGGATCTGGAAAAGAGCGAGTTGCTGCTCGCCTTCTACGGCCAGCCGGGCGCAGCCTCACCACAGACAGGAGTCTGTGGCGACTACATCGGAGCCAACCAGAATATATAGTGAAGTGCAACCGCGAAAGCAGAGTACAGCTGACCGTCAGCAAAGTGAGAGTGAACCTATAGGTATAAGTGCATATTTTGCCAGACGATGGCCCAGTGCTATGCGTAGTGCGGGTAAAAAGGAAAGGGCTACGTTGCCTAAAGTGCGAAAAGAAAGTGCGCTTACAGTGGAAGACTCATTAGTTTAGAAGAATTTATGTTTTAGAGATAAGTAACCATAATTTGTACTTTTGCCTTTGTTTACCATTTAAATTACTTATTTTAAGTACCTTTTGTTTACCATTTTTAATTTGTTTACCTACTTTACTTTTGTTTACCATTTCTTGTAATATTATACAACTAAGATGATTTGATGAATACTTTGCCCTATTCTTATCTCATCTTGTGCTCGGGAATATGTTCGGTACAATATTGGCAACCGAACAGCTCAGCACTTTTGCCTGCATGCATTTCCATAAATGCATGTATCGCAACCATCGCCAGTTAGTGCGTGTTCAGATACCAATCGCGTAACTCGAATCAAACCATCTTAGTGCTAATTTAGCTAATAATTATTACCATTTTACCATTTAATAGTTAACTAGTGTACAATATAACTTTGAACCATAATATTGCGTATCATTAAACCAGTATTCGTAAACCAACAACCAAACCATTAACATTCCGGTATAAACTCAACCGAATTAACCAATCTATCAACCAACACTAGAAATAGTGCTAAACCAAGCAGGCACTATTTTCTACACTATGAGAAAACGCCTCGTCCTTTCCCGCATGCAACGCGAGGTGCCTAGCCAGTCTGAACCGGTACCTACCCAGTACAATCAATCTGCCTAGCCTTTTCCCAACTATCTTGGGGTCGGCTTCCAGTCTAACCGGATGCAGCTGAATACCAGTATTTTACATGAAGTGACTGCCTATCTGACCTCCACAACCCAGTTACTAGGTAATACGATACCCCTTGGTAAGACTCGGGCTTCTGACGACCCGTAACGACTGTCAAAGATCCACGATTGACAGCCAGTATGTAAAGATGGTCACCCATCCATAGACTGACCCCGGCAAGCGTCTTAACCTGATGGATCGACCCGTGTGGCTGTTATTACTTTAGCCACCAGCTTCTACTTAGTACGTGCATTTTTTTCTTTTTTGAAATTCAATTCATATTTATTTACTTACCTAAATATTAGTTATTTTACAGTGATTTTATTTTATATTTGTGATCTATGAAATATTATTTATTTATTTTACAATAATATGTTTTTTGAGGTAAAAAATGTCGCAGAAAGAAAAAGTGTCTACAAGCAATGTAATGTGTAAAAAACTGGCCAAGTGGGAACCAAGCTCGTTGGTACTTGGTAGTAACCCTAATAGCATTTATTGTTAGTCTAACCAAATGCCAATACTAAATGCTATTAGGGAAACTCTGTATCCTGTGTTTCTATTGGTTAACGAGCTTGGGCCAAAGTTATACCCTAGGGCCAAAGTACCTACCTAACCCTCAACCCGACTTTACCGATAAACAATAGAATTTTTTTAATATGTATGTACGTTTTGGTTTCGGCCGAAACTAAGACCAAGGCCGTTCAGTTTCGGTTTTGGCTGAAAAACCAGTTTCGTGATTGGTAGGTGCCTATTTGTGTTTAGTACTTAGTAGGTACCACGCCACGGAGACTCATCTCTAGGGGTAGCAGATAAATTCTGAAAATGAGTTACCGCACCCCTGGGCACTCAAGCAGGGAAGGAACAGAAAAAAATACTGGTGACTTATTTAAACTCCCATAGGCACAACATTTTGGAATACGAATCCTTTAACATCTATATTTTTTGAACCAATAGATGGCGCAGTTTGGAGTTTTAGAGATTTTCCATCGACCTCATAAAAATGTGGGACTTTAAATACAACTTGCAAGCCGCGTCGCTGTCGACACCATCTAACGAGGTGTGCCGGACGGGCCCGAACGCGGAAAAAAGTTGCCTACTGCCTTCCGACAAACCGTAGTTAGGGTGAAACAGACGAGCGTAATTTTTTGAGTTGTGAGTCGCGTAATTTCTGTTCGGCAGAAATTCTATTGGGCCGCCAGACAACTCATTTTGCGTCGCCGTGTGAACAAAAAAACTTTTTAAAAAAAAATACAACCGACTTCCGTAAATAATACCTACTAAAAAATACAAAATAACTTTAATTTCGGAAGTCGGTGTTTCTAGTTTGGTTTCTTCGTTATTTGACACCATGGAAGTCGGTTGTATTTTTTTTGTAAAAAGTTTTTTATTTTTCACTTTTTAGTTGTTGTACCCCATTCTAAAACTAAATTAATAGTAAAGTTATGCCCCAATTGATAGCCCCAAAAATAGGGAATTTGAACATAGTTGGTGAAATTAGGGTGTATGAGGGTGAACTGTACAAATCTGTAAGTATACCCGCATCAGCGTGATGTAATGTTGTGAAGTGGTGAAAACAATATACAGACATGCGATTGCAGTAATTCTGGAAGGTTTACTATCCTTTATTGAAGAGTTCCATTGTGTATCTCCGAAGTTCTTTATCAGATCTTCACCAAATTAAAATGGGACCACATGTAAAGCAACAGCTTTCAAATAAAAAAAATCTTCAAAATCGGTTAACGTAGTAAAAAGTTATGAGGTAACACACATAAAAAAAAAACAGTCGAATTGAGAACATCCTCCTTTTTTTTATGGGACCACCCATATAAATTTTATCGAAATTGCTTCAGTGATTTTTTAAAAGCTGAACAAAAACGAAAAATGCGTATAGATGGATGACGTATTGGTTTTCTCCAATTACGAGTAGGTATGTTTAAATTCCAAGTTCCATGTTACTGGGGTTTTTAGTTCTGGGGTACCTATAACAACTAAAAAGTGAAAAATAAAAAACTTTTTTACAAAAAAAAAAAACAACCGACTTCCAAAAAAGAAACTTAGTTACACTAAAAATTAAAAAAATAACTTTAATTTCGGCAGTCGGTGTCAAAATCCGAAAAAATAAAATACAAACACCGACTAGGTATTTACCGAGTAGGTATTTTCTTTTTTGGAAGTCGGTTGTTTTTTTTTAAATAAAATTCAATTGCCGAATGTATGTAAGCGCATCACTTCAGAACGGCTGCACCAGCCGTTGCCGCTTCCGCATGCGCGTGATGCGCCAAAAAAAAAATGAACTATCCAAATAGGTGCTATTTGGCTAATTCATTTTTTGTTGTGTTCGTTATTGTCAGGAAAAGGTTTGAGAAAACTTTGAAAAATCGAAAAAAAAAACCAGCCAAGTGCAAATCGGACTCGCGCATGAAGAGTTTCGTACCATCGTACAAGATTATACGCGTCTACTTGAACTAGCAAAAAAAACCAAAAAAAAAAAATACGTTTGGTCCTAATACCCCTACTAACTATTATTTGTTGTCGTGTGTGTTGCACAGACGGACGGACAGCGGAGACTTAGTAATAGGGTCCCGTTGGTTACCCTTCGGATACGGAACCCTAAAAATTTGCACCCGTGCGAAGTCGAGGCGGGTCGCTCGTTTATAATATTAGTAGGATTTATCACAATCACCATACTACTATAGTATAAGGTAGTCATAAAATCTTAGTGCTGATAGGGTTTCATTCTCATTCAAGTTTAATCAATAAACAGAGATCGATGCAAATAGTTTATTCAAATAACCATAATAATAAAAAAATCTCATAATTGCACTAATTTTAATATTTTTTAAAATCTAATCTTAATTAGGTACATCTCGACTCTGTTACAACTTAGACACTTCAATAAAGATCTACTTTATTGTGAATTGGCGTATCGTAGACACTTTTTTCCCGACTGCGCGAAGCAAGGGAGGGTAATGTATTTATTAGCCTATGTATGTATGCATAAATGTATGTTTGTCCTTTGTGGCGCTTTAGAGACCAAACGCGTGGGCCGACATTGATATTTCTTAAGTCAATTGATTCATCTTAATCTTGCGAGTGCTACTAAAGACATGACAGTAATCAAAATACAATTTACAGAAAAATAACTAATAAGTTCCAATCAAGTCACTTTTCAAGCAGTCGGAGGGTGTTATTATTTGCTTGAAAAGTGCCTTGTTTGGAACTTTGTACTTGTTTTTTAGTCGGGTTTTTTAAAAATATTCAATTTTTTTTTTCTCTTTGCCTCCTGTGGCAATGCCATCTATTTTGTCAGCCTCATGTGGTGACGGCATCTTGTTAAGCCGTCAAACTTTGCACTTCGTGATAGATCTACAATGTTAGCAGCTGAAAGGAGAATACAACTTTATTAGACAACATGAAACATATATTTATTTATTACATAACAATAAAATGTAATCAATTGTGAAATATTCGTTGTAAGTTTGTAGGTAAATATCTATGTCAGTTTGAGATGTTTTATTTTACACAAAATATAGAGATACTTATGTCTAGCATTGCCTTGTTACAGGCTAATGCCGACTAAGCCCTTGACCAGGGCCCCAATTCTGTAACTTTGAGTTAAGCAACACATCATCGACACTCTATCAACACACAACAAACATTATTTTGTCACTGTTGCAAAGATATTCAGCAAATACTTCAAAATGATATTGACATATTATAGTAGACCAGACTACCAATTATTACAATAGTCTAATTATGGCGTTTCAATGGCACTACAGGGGCAAGTCAATGACCATAAATAATTTATAGAATACCAAATGTCAATGACTATTCTATTGAGACACCACTGACACACTATTTACAGGTTAGTTATTTTACAGAATTGGGCCCCAGATTAAATGCAGGGTAACTAGGGCGGAAGTGGGCACGGTTAGGTAGCCACAGTGCTTCGCAGTTTGTTGTAGCGGGCAGTAGAGGCTAGACGTGTTTCCTCAGAGTAAACCCATAGACGATGGCTCACTAGCGATGCCACTCCATCACGTAGCTTTGGTTCGGCCAACTAAGAAAAAAAAAATTCCATACAAGATCAGTTACGTACCTTTTCTGCTAGTAATTAGTCATCCCCAAGTTTCAATTTTTGCATCAGCAAAGTCGTCTATCTTCAATCTCTTGACACTTGGGGGTAAGTTTTCACCGTAACTGTCCAAAATGGTATTGTAAGTCCATGGAAAGACATGGGTGACACCGTTACTGTCACACATGACTGTGTTTCCATCACTTGAGTCTTGAGGTTTATGTGTTTTTTCATCGAGAAGCTTATGAACAAGTTCTTCGAAGGATGGAAATATTACATCTTTGGGCATGTTTTTTGATGCAACTGAAAGTTAATAGTAAACAACATTTTAAAAATAAGCTTTCATCTTTCATTACTACATGTTATAAAACAAAGTCAGTCTGTCTATGCGCGAAAAATTCAAAGGGTGTTATTACACCAATCAATGGATCATTAATAGTCAGATTCTGCAAGTCGCAAAGACTGAGATGGGCAGGTCACCTAGAAAGGATGAGTGACACCAGAGCAGTTAAAATTATGTCCAAGTGGACTCCGCAACAAAAAAAAGACTCAAAATGGGTTAGAAGGATTGTGTCAAGGAAGATCTAAGGCAGGAAAACATCTTGGCAAAGGGAGAGCAGAGGTGGAGTGAAATGGAAGAAGATCACTAAGGAGGCCAATGCCCACGAAAGGGTTGTAGCTCCAAAGGACGTAAGCATGTAAACATTAACAAAAATTTTTATGTTTATTTTTAATGTTAAATTTAGTTTTATTAAGATGTCAACAGACGCTGTATAAAAGTAACAAAAAAAAATCCTACCATGTTGTCTAAGAGATTGCATTTGTTCCTCACTATAATGTGAAAAGCGGCATATGCTGCCAAACTGACATTCTCCATTGATAAATCTTGTACACCTTTTCTTTGTGCTCTCTTCTGCTAGTATGGCCTCTGGATCTGAAATGTTACATGAAAATTTTACTTGTGAGTCAAGTTGTTTGGTTTTTTCCCTAGATTTCTTTGATCGCCGCATTGGTCACATCTATAGTCACGACTATAAGAAATAAAGATACATAGCTAGATAATAATATTTTACCTTTGAATTGTTGGTAATGCTCTTTAACTAACTTTTGGTGAATCAGTCCGTTGTTATGCGTCCTTATGATGGCTGGTGTGGCCACCATTGACTTATTGCAGTAATCACAAATGTATCTTTTACCCATTATTAATTTCTGAAATCGCTGAAAATAAATAGATTATTTTTCCAGAAAATAACACACAAATCAATTGAAGGAAGAACGTTTTGTTTTGACTTGACAAAAATATGCCATTTTTTTAGTGACATTGACGTTAGAGTTTTTTTTTTTTTTTATTTACCCCGAAGGGAAGGCTATAGTCTTTTGAACATATTGCCTAGTCTTACTTAGTGTATTTTTACTTTTTTCCGCAAGAATGCAGATGTAACTCATTCTAATTGTTTTTGCAGTATTTGACAACAAATGTGTCGAGTCAGCCTTCTCGGCAAACTTCGCTGAGGTAGTCTTCACTACAGTAAAATCGCGCCTGTTTCAATGATTCCACATATTCTCCATGAGTTGCGTAGACGCTTGGGACACAAAACTACACCAATTTTACATCACAGTATTCAATATGAATTAATAAGCAAATAATTGAAACAGCGACTGAACTTCACTCGAAAAAATCCTGCCAAAAACTCCCTGTCATTTTGAAGTTGCGTTTCGTTCGGAACTATTCAGCGGTCATTGAATAGTGAATAGGTTACTTCTAGGTAAGCGTGCTCCATCTTCGACCACATCATCGCTTGCCATCAGGTGAGATAGTGGTCAAACGCGAACCTATCAAACATAAAAAAAAAAAAAAAAAAAAATCAAAGTTATTTGTTAGACGTCCATTCATACATCGTTCAGTTGAAAATGATTCTAGATTATGAAAATGTTGAATGATGTTGCCAGCGGTTGTATGATTTAGTAGTCTATGTCAATCTTCATGTACCACAAACCATAGCTAACTTCAGGGTGTCGGTTCTAGCTAACTTCAGCCTGTAGGTTTTTTGCGACGGTGTGCGCGCACATCGTAAAAATTTACTCTCATCATTTTTCCCTAACGCGCCAAAAGAAGTACATATAACTTCAAAAAACATCTTGTAATTACCAAAGTTTTCAATATTATTGTAATAGCATTTCTTTAGAACTGGAAACATATCGTAAAACTTTACAGTAATTTAGTTTATTCATCAGAATTCAGAATAACGCTTTTTAATTTATAATCATATTGGCATATTGGGGGGTGGTGTGCAGGTTGCTGGTTTACTGGCGTAATTTCTCTTTGTTATCTCTTAAAAAAACTGTAAATGTTTTAGGAAAAACAATCATTCTTCATGAACCACAGACCATTAGCTAACTTCAGGGTTTTTTTTTTTTTGTGTGTGGGACATCATCCAATGACTTCTCCCGCTCTAGGTGAAGCGGGCATGCATGCACCGGCCACGATGGGCCCCGTCAGTGGTGACTGACACTAATCTATTCGAGGTGCGCGTGGAACACTACGCGCCGTTAACTCACGGGCCTGGTGCTGCTATCCACTGCTCGCCGTCCGCAGGCCCGGGTCTACGGTGGCCGGAGATCGTCTCGCGACGTCCTACGCCCAGTACCTCTCCTGCGGTGGTAGCGGCCGGGGCCGTGAGGGGCACTCCGTTGAGCCTCCCTCACGCGTCCCGCCTCCGCCATCGCGAGCATTACTGCTTCGCAGAAGGCGGAGACTGCTTCCCATTCCCTCTCGCTCCGTACCATGGCCTGAACCAGGGCCGCGCGCGAGAGGTCGCTGCCACCTATCGCATTCACGAGGACACGGCGGGAGCACCGCCGTGGCCCAAGCGGGGCAGACCTCCACCGTATGCTCCACCGTGTCCTCTAGGCGATCCGCACAGTGAGCTAACTTCAGGGTGGATCGGTTCTAGTCTCCGGTACGCCGGTGGCCCGTGTTGCTCTATGGTTCTAGTTAATTTTCAACCTGTGAATTTTGTGTGACAGTGATGCGCGCGCATCTTAAAATTTGACTGTCATCATTTTTTCATAACGCGCCTAAAGAAGTGTATGTAACTTCAAAAAAGCTTTGGGTGATGGATCGAAAGGCGAAGAGAAAAAAACCGGTTAAGTGCGAGTCGGACTCGCACACGAAGGGATCCGTACCATAAACTGAAAAAAAAATACACGTTTCTAGAAACGTGTTATTTTTTTTTTGGGTAAGTATCTCATGATTCATAATAAGTAGACATAAATTTGCACAGAATAATTATGACAGACAGCGGAGTCTTAGTAATAGGGTCCCGTTGGTTACCCTTTGGGTACGGGACCCTAAAAAGCATTCAAGATATTAGTTACAAGTCGAGGACAAATATTCTATAAGCGTTGGTACATGACTCAACGTTCAACTACATCGAGAAAGTATCACCGTATTTCAAAGACAAAATCTTAGTTGTTATTCTACTCGTACCATAATATTTTTAAAAATTTTATTTACCCTGAATGGAATGTTTTGACCATATTTCCAAGTCTTACGTAGTGTATTTTTTATTTTTTTCCGTTAGAATCCAGATGTAACTCATTCTAATGTTTTTTGCAGTATTTGGCAACAAATGTGTAGAGTCAGCCTTCTCGGCAAACTTCGCCGAGGTAGTCAATACTACAATAAAATTCTTAGCTCCATTTTATCGAGATCGCGCCTGTTTCAATGATACCACGTAATGTCCATTTGCGACACTTGAGACACAAAACTACACCAATTTTACATCACAACATCTACTAGAAATCAATAAACGAATAATTAAAACAGCCACTGAACTTCACTCGAAGAAAAATTCCGCCAAAAAAAAACACTACCATAACGAATGGATAGTTAGTCGCTATTTTTTTAACACTTTTTAATCTCGTAATTCAAAAGTGCCTTTTTATTGGTCTAATTGAAATAAATGTTTTGACCTTGAGATACAATAATTTTTTTCATTCTGATTTATTTCAGTACAATTTTAGAACCTAAAATAATTTAAAAATATGTTCTTTCAAATTATTTAAAAAATATAATTCAAATAAATAATCTTAAATATCTTGAAAAGGCGGTTCATCCCATGCATATCGACGAACTCTCCGAACGTTGTAAGATCCAAAGTTCTCAGGGTACTGCCGTTGCGAATGGTAATTACCAGGGAATTCATTAAACGTTCTCTTTTGTGACTTTGGGTGATTTGATGCTTCTACGAGCTTTTGGAAGACATCAAATTTGTTAGGGGAGACGATCTGCTGAGGTGGAGCCTGCGTCGTCACCTTCCTTACTGGTGTATAGGAGTAAGTGTTAGTATTAGGTCCGTAATCATTGTAGTCATCCATCATCTTAGAATCTTCATACTGGGGTACTCCAATTACTCTGCTATGCCGTTGCTTGAAAGCCTCTGCCTCTTGATGCATGTGGACTCTACTTGGTAGCCACTTATTACGTCCTGATAAACGGTCTAAAAGAGACGGGCCCGTCTGCATTGGATATAAGGTCGGTGTGTACACAATTCCACTTCTAGTCAGCACCGGTCTGAAGCGAGGTAACACCATTTCACCGTAGTTAGTCATAGGGCCAGAATCTGTGAAGATAAGAAATATATTTAAGTTTTATATTGTTTTAACGTTAGGAGCTGAATCAGATTTTAAGGAGTTTCTGTCTGTACATGAAATGCCAAAACATCATAATTTTCTCTTACCTAGCATCCCATGACTCTCAGGTGGTCCATAACGTCTAACATTCATTGGTCTTGTGTTAAATTGTTTCCTTCTTTCCGGTATTCGTGTCTCCATTCTTCCTTTTACTTCTAAGTCGATCTTTTTATCCATATAGTCTTCGGCACTGTAGTCTTTATCATCTTCAACACTTTCTTCATTTACCACTTCACTCGCATATTTATTATCATCAGAATGTAAATTTTCTGCACTTCTCCAATTATGTTCGTCTTCGTCAATCATCACACTATCTTCTTGATTTTTTTCATCATGTTTGTAAGCTAAAGTAATATCTTCGAAAGCAACATCTATTTTGTCTGGGCCATTGCTGTACTCATTAGAAACAGCGCCAGGTTCTGACACTTCTTCAATGTTATCATTTCGGTTTTCTAAGGGTATTTCAGCAGAGTCAACAATCAAATCTTCAAAAAAAGAATCGTATTTGGCTTCAGCTTTCGTTGAATTTGTATTGTTCGCTACTTTTAACACTTCTGTATAGTTTTCTTCTGTCTGCGGATTATCCAAATCTTTTTCTAAAGACTTGTGTTGTTTATCTGCAACAACCTCCCTTTGAACAACTTGTATTGAGGCTGACTCATCTTCATCATCATCGCTCTTAGTATTTTCGGTCTTATCTGTATTTTCTTCTGATTCCTCTGCCTATAAAATTTACATAATTAGCTTTATTGATCAATCAATTGTGTATATATTAACGTATTCCGTATTCTAACAGTAACTGTTAGAATACGGAATACGTTAATATGCGCGTTAACTAGGTAATCTGCAAAATACCGTGTACGATCCGTTAAAGTGTGAAATTTTTGTGGCCCCAGTGGCGTGACTCGGCGGACAGGGTTCCCAACTTAGGGGTTTTCCTCCCAAATCTTGGGGTAAATAAGTGGGATGGGTTTTTATAAGGACTTTATATTGTTAGGGGTATGTTTAGGGACTTTTTATTTACAAGTGGAGGTCCTAGGATCCTCAAATTTTTTATTGTTGACCTAGCGACATAACAACAACTAGTGCAAAAGGGATGTTTCCTGGGTATAAAAATAATAATTCTATTTAGTGCGTAAGTTGACTAACAAAAAACAATGGACACATATTTTTTGCTTTGCAAACCAATGAAATGAAAATGGCAAAGACATAACGCATCAAAGTTGAGGAGTAGGGGCTTGTTACGTCACATCGTGGTAAAAAGTGTAGCATGGCATGACGTCACGTTTCAACGTTCTAACTAACTAACGTTTCGTTGACTTTTAGGGGTAAATATTTTAGGTCTTCTAGGTCTTCGTACGTAGGTACAATAGCATTGCCAGAAGTTGACGTCAATTGACTCATGATCAACGATGTGAACGCTCTGCTGTGGCTCTGCGTAAAATGACGTCTGAATCATGGATTGGGATCGTAGGTAGTGCGTAAAGCAATATCCGAATTCGGTCCGAGTTTTCTAGATCTATATTTTCACGGATAAGTATAGGATTCGGATTGGACGTAGTGCGCAATCGCTCTTACTATAATAATAAACCGAATTCATAAAAGGGTGTAGGTACTAAAAAGTACTCGGCCTGCCATAGATCCAGTCTATTCTTAAAACCAAATCTAATCAATCTAAAATTAATGTAGTTCAGTTCAGACCAGGTAACTGTGCTAAGTTTGAAACGTATATGCAATAAACTTGAGATTATAAAAAAAAAATATTTGTCAAGCAATCCGATGCGATTTGCTACAAATGGAGCAATTGGAGCATTTTTATAAAACTTTTCATCTGTGAACGTTTTGAACGTTGAGATAGGAGCAGTATTTTGAACGTGATGGTGACATGATGGTATGTAGAAAAATAAGTTTTTTACTAATTTCCTACGGAGACTTTTAATCGCGGGGGATTAAAAGTATTCGTAGGAAATTAATAATAATAAAAAAAATATAATAACTGAATGTAAAAAGCATGTCACACGTAGGAATTTTTTCTCCATATTTTTTTTATGAACTGGAATTTATTTTTATTACCTCTTGATTTTAAACGAAGTTATTTATAATTATATAATTAGTTACCCATGTTAGATTAAAATAATAATCACTTACTACACAATTTAATTACTTACCTTTCCAGCGTGTAAATAACTGCCAACTAATATAAACACCAAAACTAAATATATTTTAGCCATTGTGACATATTTATTTATGTACTATTACACTGATAATACTTTGTGGACTAAAATGTACTTTCGGTGACTGCATTGATTATTCACGATCTGAGAAATCGATTTGCAAAGTGAGTATTTTTACGGCAGCCGTAGACAATCAGAAAGCTATTTACACTCGCTTATTCTTTATGTTGATTAATTTTCATGCATGTTTAGATACCTAGTCTTGAATACCATGCATGTCAGTTGCAGCGTGGCTGCTGGTCGCTGTAGAATTAATCTGACCAGATGGGGTATCCTTGAGCCATTCCAAACTTTGTGCCAGTGTGGAGCCCCTTCAAAGGATATGCGTCACCTCCCTGCCCATCATGCACAACCACCTGCACCTTGGAAGATTTAAACGAAGACATCTATCCAGGTGGCTACATACTGGTCGGATAAATCGACCCGAAGAGAAGAAGTTGGCAGTTGCAGCCACCAGCAAAAAATACTAGTTAAAAGCCGTGTGACCGATGGGATCACCTATCGGAAAAAATACGAAATAAATAGGGACCTAGTAACCGACCGAAGGTCGGTTTTTCACCGAAGCCGAGGGTGGCCGAAAACGAAGCTGGTGGGTTTTGTTCTGACAATGCGGTGCGTTTCATTTAAAGTTGTTCGAGGTAGCTGAGTGCTGCACCAATAGCAGACACTGCTGTGCGTGGAAACGGTTTTCTTCTTATTACATTCAAAACGACTGTAATACCTAGTCCTTTTTAGGGTTCCGTAGTCATGACAAGGACAAGGAACGCCTATAGTTTCGCTCTGTTCGTCTGTCCATCCGCGGCTTAGCTTATAGACTGTTAATACCTACTAGAAAGCTGTATTTTTTTATTATTGCTTGGGTAGGTATATTATATTAATCACGCCGACAAAGTGGTAAAACGAAATCTTGAAGAATCAAAACATACATACCTACATACATGTAGGGTGGTGTGGATGACCGAAATAACACTCCTCACTTCCCGAATGGCTCGTCCTCTCGCATACATACTCTCTCAGTCAGACATCGCTGCGTTCAGACTCAATTAGTTTCATAATTTTATTATGCATTCTGAATTATCCTACATACATAACGTCACAATCTTTATCCCAAACGAGAGGGTCAGAGACAGCCCAAAAATAAACGCTTGGGTTTTCCAAGTAGTATAGTAGTATAGGGACTCCGTTGTCCGCACTTAGACTCCCATTTGGTCCGTTGTGCGTGGGGGGTCCTGGCTAACACAGCCAGCCTATCTCCGTCCAGAAGCACAGAACCTTCCTGGGAGCTTCGCAGGCTTCGCGGAGCGACCTCACTGTTCCTAGGATTTGTGCACGTTGGGTAGCCACGGCCTCGCATTCCAGGATGACGTGGGCGGCTGATTCCTCAGCGTCAAAGCAACCTCTGCAGAGAGGGCTGTCAGTGGCGCCTAGATTGAAAAGTTGTTTGTTCAAGAGGCAATGACCCGTAATTGTCCCTATTAATTATTCTGAGATTGGTTCTGCTTGGGTTTTCCAAATATTAAAAGCGTCAGTGCAATGAAGTTGGATTTTATAACTCCTTCTTCAATAACCATCGTCATCGTCATAGGTGGGCCGATTTTTAAATGTTTTTGGTCGTTAAACCGTGAAATCAATTAATTCAGGTTTTTAAAATACTACTGATAGACCTACTAATAATGATGCAAGTGGGTAGACTTTGTCATTGCAGCTAAAGGTGCTCCCTCACCAGGAGCATCCGCCTGTAATGTAATATTTCAGATTCGATTTGTAGCATTACATTACAATACTGCCTCACTGACTGACGAGCATTCGCTTGTAATGTAACAATTCAAAAACATTTTGAGCATTTGCTTCTAGCTGAATTAGTTGTTTGATGTTACAAAGTTGTATCAACATGTTACAGATTGTATCATTACACGTCGCGCTCTGTAATGCTCGGTTCTCCTCACTCACTGATGTAATGCTCGACTCTGTAACGTTACATTACAGGCGAATGCTTCCGGTGAGGGAGCACCTTAAGGCGAAATACACGCCCGAGCCGTTATGAGCCGAAGGACTGCCTGACGAGGTTTTTTGCACACACATAATAGTGAATGGTAAGACGATTACATGATCAAATTAAAGCAATTAATGTAATTTTAAGAGTGGTACATAAAAAAAAACATACATAAAAAAGAACATAGACCTAGTAGTACGTACGTAGTCCTTTTTTCGAAGTCGAGTAAAAAATTGAAAACTAACTTCAATTTCGGCAATTAGTGTTTGTATTTTGTTTCTTCGTTACAGGAGTATAATCTTTCACAATTGACAGAGAAATCGGTAAACATACATAAAAAAATATAGTCTAACATAGAACCTCCTCTTTTTTTCGAAGTCGGTTAAAAAGCAATATCATATGACATCGAGTGGCCATCAGAAGAGGTCCCGATTGCGGTAGAAGCCAGAGCTATTACTATGGAGCTACCCGCACGAAGCCCGTGAGACAGGCTGGGTACGGCGGTACACATTAAGTCTAGGAAAATTCGATAATTTACTTTGTTTAACAGTGCCCTTATCATACTTTGCAGTCATGCATTGCTTGCACGACTGAAACTAGCGGATCTATACAGGGTCTAAGCGACATTCAGTACATGATTCTGGACCCCCTAGCGTTGGAATTTTTCCTAATTAAAAAGCTACGTTTTTTACATTGAACTGTATAAAATCGTGATTCCTATTGTTAGGTTAATTTATCTGTGGTTTAAAATCGACTAAATTGACAAGTCTATTATTGAGATTAGTTATTTAAAGTGGCAACACCAAGCGATGACAGTTATCAAGGTGCAAAAGAAGGCACGTTTCGGCAATCGATTCGTGCACTTGGTTTTAGGGCGAACTACAGGTCGAACTAACGGTAGTTACCCGGTTGATATTTATGAATAATTATTATTTAAGAATAACTTCAATATTGTGGTAGATTGAATAGCATTGTGACAGATAGTCGGCAGAAGCACAGGAATCTGGCGACGTGTGCTATGGGGTATGAGGAATTTAGGAGGTTTGTTACTTTGGGATTTAGGGGTAAGTTTACACTATCTACCTCAATGACTGTTTAAATTAAAAAATAATTAGTTTACTTTTTTCGCAAAAAAAAACGCCATTTTCAATTAAATCCGTCATTCTCAATGAAAGTTGCAGGACTTTAAACACTGTTCCAGATACCTCTTTATATCTGCGATACTTCGATTGTGGCACCGTATTTTTTTATAGCTGCCTGATGACATGGCGTGACGTGGTCACCATGAACCGACCCCGGGAAGCGTAGCTTAACCTGATGGATCGACCCGTGCGGCTGCTATTACTTTAGCCAGTAGTACCTAACATACGAGTATGCAGTTCATAAATGTATTCATTGTCTTTTTCAGTACCTGTATCATGTTTACTTGTGTAGATCGAAATAATCTGTTGAGTGAAAGGAATCGAATGGTAATATTTACTCAATTTCTTTATAGGGTTCCGTATCCGAAGGGTCCACACGCAGCTGTCACTCATGCACGTGTCCGTCTGTCCGTCTGCCTGTCAGTCGTCAGTCACACAGGTTTTACAGCCAAACGGTTGGAGCTACAAAGCCTTCAAATTTTTACAGTATACGCTTCTTGTTGACCCAAAGCAATACAAATAATTAAAACTACATTTGGTATGGAACCCAAAATGTGCGGAATCCGACACGCAGTTGGCCGGTATTTTCAAAATGAAATTGCTATTAATGTGGTAATTTTTTTATTGACTAAGCTACATTACTTGTATTTAACTGTCCTACTCTTCTTTTATAAACATATCTAGCATTGATATCATTTGACTATTTATAAAATATGAAAATTAGTTTCTTAAATGGAAAGATCATGTTACTGTCAACGGATACTTACAAACACCGTAAGACTGTAATAAATCATTTTAAATAGGTACAATTAACCTCATAGAAACCGGCCACGCGCAGTGTAGGGTTCCATAGTCGCCCGTTATAAATGTGAACTTGGAACCCCGGCTTTATGTTTATTACTCATTCTCCTGCCCTTATCCCAATTTATTTGGGGTCGGCGCAACATGTCTTTTTCTTCCATACTCCTCTATTAGTCGTCATCTCTGTAGTCACCCCTTTTTTACCCATATCCTCTTTCACACAGTCCAACCATCGTTTCTTTGGCCTTCCCCTACTCTTATAGCCATCCACATCCATACAAAAGACTTTCCTCACGACATTTTCTTCATTCCTCCGCATCACATGCCCATACCACGACAACCGATTTCCACACAACTTTTCAGTCAGCGGTGCCACTTTCAGACTTCTTTATGTTTATTACTATAAACAAAATATTAATTGAGTGCATGGTTTTACGGACAATAAAGTTTAAATTAAAAGAAAAAAACGGTTTTATTTTTCCAACATTTTACGTTTTAAATCTATACATAAATATCATCACTTGGAAGGAGAAAATGCTAAAACGCCATTTTGGCCAAAATGAGTTATATATTATATCGTTGATTTTTTTTTCTGCGTCGATCTGTTTAGGTTTCAAGCCAATCGGAGCCAACTTTTGGTGCTTTAGCATTTGTAAAAATGGATAACCTGGATTCAAGATCTAAAGCGACGGTTTTCCGATATTTTTTGTAAAAACGTACGACGGCTCTATGCCAGGAAAGTCGTGCACCAACCAGACCCTCAAACTCATGGAATTCATCGAAGATGAGTTTGAGGCGAATAATGTCACAGTTGTTGTATTCGTTGATCTGTCAGCAGCCAACATCAAACGACTCCTACTTGGAGTCAGCGATCACACGAACGAGCTTCGTAAATATATTTAGCGCCATGCTGAATAATCGTTGCTTCCAAGTCTATCTCGATAGCACTAGAAGTAGGTGGTGCTGTCAGAAGAACGGTCTCGCCCAAGGTAGCGTGATAGCTCTGGTCCTATTTACCATCTACACAAATGACCAGCCTTGCTCTCCACAAACAAAACGCTTTCTGTAACGACCTTGCATTAACTTCCCAGACACGTAGTTTTGAAGAGGCTGAAGAAAAACTGACGGAAGCTCTGAAAGCACTTGGAAAATACTACGATGAGAATGCCCTACGGCCTAATCCTTCTCGAAATAAAGCACTGCCCTCAACCTCGCTACCTTGGCATCACCCTGGATAGGTCTCTGACATATAAGTTTCACTGTCTAAAAACGAAACTAAAACTCGGGATGAGGAATAATGTTCTTCGCCGCCTTACGTCCACTACATGGGGAGCATCCCCGCAGGTTCTCCATACTACTGGCCTATGTCTTTCTTTTTCTGGGGGGGAGTTTGCATGCCCAGTGTGGCATCTTTCTACCCATGCTATAGAAGTCGAAAAAGCGCTGAACGATACCAGTCGCATCGTAACTGGGTGCTTAACACCTATCCCTTACGATGTTGTACCCACTGCCGGGTATAGCTCCTCCAGACGTTCGTCGCGAGACAGCCAGCCACAGAGAAAAGAAAACAGGAACGAGACGATCGTCACCCTGTATGGGCATCAACTCCCACCTGCACGCCTAAAGTGTCGCATAAGCTTCCTGAGACAAACGACCTCTTTGGAAGACAGCGGGCCAGACGAGAGATGCGAACTGTGGAGGAACAGACATCCTACCCCTCCACACTTAATCACTGCAGCAGAACATCTGCAACCTGGACAGGAACTGCAGTCACCAATCTGGATATCTCTTAACCGATTGCGGACCCAGGTTGGTCGCTGTAGATATAATCTGGACAAATGGGGGCCTTGACCCATCCCAAATTCAGTGCCAGTGTGGAGTCCCTTCACGGGTCATGCGTCACCTCCTTGCCTGCCCAACTGCCCAGCTTGCACAACCTTGAATTACCACCTTTAATGATCTAAACGAAGGCAATGACAAAGCTATCCAGGTGGCTACATACTGGTCGGACAATATTTGAGTCAGAATCAACACGAAAAGAAGAAGATTTATGAATAACGGTAGGTCACGTAACCTAAGAATGTAAATTAACGTAAATTATTTTATTCGTTCGAAAGTTTGTGTTGTTGATTCGTTGGAGTCGCGAGACGAACAGACGTTTCGAATTTATTCGAGGCTGTCGGACTGTTAGTTGTTTAAAAATATAGTAAATAAATAGTCTCTCGGTTATTCGTAAAGTGTAGGTTTTTCACCTAACACTTTTGAATTTATTTGATTTATTGGTTCGATATTTTCCTTAAAAATGTCTTCTATAAAAAAACCAATCCGTTCGCTAAGTGTAGCCGAAATGCGAAAAGGATGAGACTAATATATAGCGTTTTGCTTACGGCGGCTTCTCGGTCACAGGAGATTTTCGAGGAATGTGAAGCGCGGTTATTGGCATGACCGGCAGATGGCTGTGTTGTGCTGTTGCCTCACAACAAGAGCTCATTTTCTCTGTATACAGGGGGCTCACAGAGATCTCGAACCGTGACGCTTCTTGGCTATGCCAACGAGCTATTTTGGCCCCTCGAAACGACCAAGCAGCAACGATCAATTTTCAAAATATATTAACACATGTTTCTGGGGAAAGTAGGGAATATATCTCTACTACCACGGTTATGGAAGAAGAAGATCCCGAAGACCCACTATTCGGTAGAGTTTTTAGATTCCCTAAATACATCAGGTCTTCCAGCACATAAAATTTAATTAAAAGTCGGAGTGCCAATCATTCTACTCAGAAATTGAAGTCCTCCAAAACTATGTAATGGCGGCACTCGGCTGAAAGTAACAAATCTCCAACGAAATGTCATCGAAACCGAAATCTTAACAACTTGCGGCTCCGGTGATGTAGTTTTCATTCCCAGGATCCCCTTATTCCCAATACTTTTTCTTTTTCTTTCAAACGTATTTTTAATTTTACAGTTAATCCTCTGTTACGTCATGACCATTAACAAAGCTCCCCGTTGCGGGGGTAGACCTCACTTTTCATTGCTTTTCTCATGGTCAACTTTATGTTGCTCAGTCACCTGTTATCAACCCTAGCAACCTTTTTGTATATACTCCGGGTGATTCCACCGTTAACATGAGAAGCATTAACATAATCAAGTTTCTCATTGGATAAAGTTACAAGACCTTTATTGGCAAATTCTTTATTTTAAATGAAAGCGGTGATACAGTCAGTGCCTTACCCTCTTCTTCTTTTCTATAGCAGTCAGGTAAAGCAGGTAACACAGGGTATGGACTGTACTCTTATCTAAGCGACGCATTTTAGTTTTCGACATCCACGCGAACGAAATCACGGGCATAGCTAGTGAATAATGTTTGCAAAAATGAATTGAGATGCCACCGTGACATTTTCAATCTCTTACTCTTGACTCTAGACTGTATATTGCATTGCATTGAAACTTATAATACTCGTACTAACAGCAGAGTTAGAAAAAGTCACAAAATTTTACACTATTAATGCTGTAGACATTTCATTGAATCTCAAAACATACGGTCAAAAAACATGAAAGGAATATATACCTGACGATCCCAATAAAAAAGGTAGCATACCAAATCAAATCCAAATTGGTATGTGGTGCCATGTTAGGACGGAACATCAATATTAATAATGAAATCAGCAACGGCGTGATGGGCATGATCCGAAAAATAGAGTAGCCTGCGCTACGCAGACATCAGCTGGAGGTGGAAGAAATGCCACAATCTGTATTTCTGGAGTTTGATGACTCAAGTATAACAGACAACCAAACTTGTATTGGTGTCCTGATCGAGACGTCTATGTCAGAATTTGATGCTTTTCGTGGTAAACGCCAGATTGAGCAACGTATACTCCCTTTAATTTTAAACTGGGCAGTGACAGTGCATAAATTGCAGGATACGACTTTAGACCAGGCAGTTGTCGATTTAAGAAGTAACCTATTCGCTAAAGGGCGGTAAGGCCCCTCCTGAGGAGTGGCTGGAGAGGCGCAACGGCGTCCTCACCTTCCGTCTGACACAGGTCCTTACCGGACACGGATGTTTCGAGAGGTTGCTGTGTCGGATAAGGCGGGAAGAATCGCACCACTGTGCGGATCGCCCAGAGTGGAGGTGGAGTTGTGCCCCGCTTGGGTGGAGCACCTCCATGTCCTCGTGGAGGCGATCGGCGGCAGTGACCTCTCGCACCCAGCCCTGGTCCAGGTCATGGTATGGAGTGAGAGGGAATGGGAAGCAGTCGCCTCCCTCTGCGAAGCAGTTATGCTCGCGAAGGAGGAGGCGGAACGGGTGAGGGAAGTCAACAGAGTCGCCCTTACGCCCCCAGCAGCAGCAGCCGCTACAGGAGACGCCCTGGGGGTCGGGGGTTGCGAGACGATCTTCGGCAACCGTAGGCGCGGTAAAAAGGGTAAATTTTAAAAATCTAAATATGCGGCTGCGACAATGTAAAATCGACTTAAAATGCTGAAACAAGTTCCAACATTAAGGGCAAAAAAACATATCGATCGTAGTCCTTCGATATTGAATGCAACATGTTATAACACAGTCGGAAGTATGCATATAATGATTATAAATGATTTGACTTATCATTCAATTCCATCCCTCCGACTGTATGTTATCATGTTGCATTCAAATTTTGAAGTTTTATCCAGATTATTATAAATTATAGGCCTAGATTAATATATACTACTGAACCCACTGACTACTCTTTGACTGAACCATATGTGTACTTTTTGTAGACTTATTATTTCAATAAATGTTTGTTTATTATTTATTATTATAGTAATAAAAATAAAGCCTCATTTTAAGTCCGCATTTTATAACGGTCAACTACGGAACCTTACCCTAAGCGTGGCCTGACACGCACTTGGATGGATTTTTTCGATATCGGAAAATGAAAGGAAATACTAGGTGATCTTAAAAAAGTATATTACCTATAAGAAAATTATTAATTATAATTACAAACTAGCAATTAATCCTTTAGCATTTGAGTAAGTACCAGCTACAAACAAAAGCACTCCTATAATTAGAACTATGACGTTTTTCCATAGACGCCATTTATACCTTCCGAGGCCAGGATTTTCCCATACGACAAGTAGTTCAATAATCGCTGGGAATATGAAACCCATATTTGACAAGCAAAATGCACCGAGCTGAAAAAAGAAAAAAAAAGTTGTGTTAGATCCGTTACAACTGATATTTATGCACTCTCGCCATTTAAGGCAAAACGAGTCAGGTCGATGAATAATAATGATTATGATACCTACGTGAGAAACATAAATATTTTTTTTACTGGGACATGCGGTGCACATAATTAAAATTTCCAATGACTGCTTCTCTTAGGAGTTATCAGAATAAAAAGTGCCTATCACCACTAAAGTGCCGAGGCAATGAAGCTCGACGAGACCCGGAAAAACGATTCAACTGTCGCGGATGCCGCAGCGAAATTCACCAGAAAAGAACAAGGAAGGAGTAAGAAAAACATAATTTCCACTTTCCTCCATTTTAAGCAGGAGACAGAACAACGTAAGGCCAGTAGACACACAGAGATGTTTATATCTGGGATAAGCTCAGATGCCAAACACATCGGATTAAAATTTACAAAATTTTTAAATTAATAAATTATATTTACCAGTCCCATTAGATTTCCTATATTCGGGAAAGCGATCGCTAAAGAAGTAATGATGACTATGAAAGACGCTCGATACACCCTCTCCCAAATCCAGTACTTCTTTGGGTCGTGTTTTTTGGACACATAGTGCCAGACCAGATTGAAAGGAGCCCAGAAGTTGAGTGCGAACGTTACGAAGATCATTATAGCCATCAACACTTTTAAAATTGTTGGGAAGCTGAAAAAGAAAGGTTTTTTGTGATTATGACAGCCAAACACGCTTCGGTCCACATGAGAGGCCACCACTTGAGAGTGGAGATGTGCCTGCGCAGATAGACCGGAGAAAATATTAGAATGAACCTGAGCAGTTTATTTATACCTAATACTCATACAGAGCAAACAAAAGTTATTTTAGATTTTCCTTAAATGGCTGTGAAACAAAAAAATCGGACAGACGGGAATCTTAGTTCTACAGATATGTATGACATTATAGTTAGGAACAACTAAAACGTTTATTAATTTATCAGTCAGATCGTAGAAGACTTAATGGTTCGGTTCGCTTCCTATTGCATGGTTTGACATGCAATAGGAAGCGAGCCTATTACCATTAAGTTGGCGCTAATCCTGACACCAAGCTGCTACTAAGAATCCTCCTATTTCTATTGGGAAAATTCAATAACTCTTTGCCCCACCAAGGAATAGGATCCAAAGCCCCACGTTCAGTAATAAAAAAAGAGCTTACGGCCACAAGACCGCATCTACTTACATTTCTGAAGGGAAGTTCAAAGTGACCGGCGATATTGATTTCTCTCCAAAACCCCAATACCCGAAGAAACCGACAAGAATCAGGAATGAGACCACCACTGTCATACCTGAAGAAGAAAATATAATGATAAGGGACCAATACCTTATTTAGTTCAGTTTCCGCTTAACTTCCTGGGCATGTGATGCGACGGCTTGAAGAAAATGTCACGAGGATAGTTTTAAATATATGCTTGAGTGGCTTAAAGAAGAGAGAAAGACCAATGAAGCGATGGGTGGAGAGTGTGAAAGATGACATGGCTAGATAGAGGGTGACTACGAAGATTACTACAAGTAGAGAAGTACCTATAATAATATAATTTGTATGGGAGGTGTATTTTTTTTTCGGAATTGTTTGTGACTTTTTTGAAGAAAGTTGTTCATCACCATGGGCAGAAGCAGTTCTTAATATATGACCACACCTTGCCGTTACACCCTGTAGAGAAAAAAGTAATCTTGCGTCTTGAACCTTGAAGTAAATTGGGATAAACGCAAGTACGTTAGTATTATATTATCTGTGACGCAAGTGAAAGATGATGTTGATGATATGTTATGGCACGGTTAACACAGTGGATGAGCGATTGGTTGCTGCATGCGTGCGCGGGTTCGATTCCCGCACGGAACCAATGTTTGTATGATCTACAGAGAGGTGTTCCGGGTCTGGATGTCTTGCGTACGTGAGTATACTTTACATGTTTGTAAACGCACCCACGATATAGGAGTATACACTGGGGTGGTAAATCGTCCAATGACATCTCCCACTCTGGGTGGAGCGGGAGGGCGTGACAGACTCTTACTGACTAAAACCCACCCCTGTCTGAGTGCCCAGGAGTGCGAAGGTAGCGGTAACCCATGTTGAGAATTTATCCGCTACCCCTAGGCATGCAGGCACCGGCCACGATGGGCCCCGTCAGTGGTGGCTGACAATCATCTCTATGAGGCGCGCGTGGAACACTAAGCGCCGTCAACACACGGGCCTGGTGCTGATCGGATGGCGAGCTACCCACGGTTCGGCGTCCGCAGGCCGTGAGTGGGCATGTTAAAGTGCCCACGTTATATATAAATATATACCTACATGATTTTGTCTCACTGTAGCCTGTCAATACTTATATTATGCGTAGATATACTAAAAGGAAACTTGTCAAACTGATTCATTATTTAAAGCGGTCCGTCACAAACCAACCCTTATAAAAGTTCAGAATTTAGACTTACCACCACATAGTACCATGGGAAATTGCTTAGGATTTTTCATATTGTTCTCGAGAGGCAATGAGACTCCTATGCCTTCCATACTAAACACCACAATGCCGCAGAATTCAAAGAAACCAATCACGTCTTTCCACGCAGGCATCTCAGATATCTTTGGAGCTGTTCGTTGACTGTAGAATATCGTGGCTATCACACAGGTCACTGAAAGAATAATGGTTTTTATACAAAGTGCAATTGAGATAACTTAAAAGGTGAGAACGAGTCTCTGGTTTCTTGAAGTTGAATAACTTTTTCTGCCAACCAAGAAAACAAGGATGGAGATTACGAAGAACAAAACAGTTGTTCCGTACATTTATCAAGTTAAGCGTCACGGAAAGCCTAGACGAGTAGTCGTTGGTCCTGCCTATCATTTGTAGTTCTTTGACAGACGAGGTGCGGGTAGTAGTCAGAAACCTGAAACCGACAATCAGTCCTACCAAGACGTAAGTATTTACCTGGAATCTGGTAACTGTCTATCATATAAAATACTGGTATTTACCTGTCTTTGTTTAGACTGCATTACCCTAGGCAGATAGGCACGGATTCTCTTGTTCAATATCTAAACTAAAATTAGAGAATTGCTATCTTTTACTAAAAGGCAGTGCGAGAAAAGGACGGCTATAGCTATGCACTAAGTTAGAGATGTCAAACTAGTTTACGCCTTGCGCTTCGCCGTGTTATTAGTCGACATGTTTTTACGTGTACCCTTAATTTGTATGGAAATATTAGTTCAAACTAAATTTGACAGCTCTAATTTACGTCCGTCTCTTTCTTATTTTATTAGAGAGAAAAAGATAGCAATAGCCTAAATTAAGTTTAGTTTGTGCATAACAGAATCTGAATCTGTTATATCACTTTAGCCGCGGGATTTTTAGAAAGGGCGCGGGCTTTTTTAAAATAGCAAACCGCGTCACTCGGCCCTGGACCGCAAAGGGCAACTACTGAAGGTAACCGGGTGGGTTCAAGTAAGTAAGAGTCGGACAGTGTTTCCCTGATGATTTCCCAACATAAAAAAGGCAGATGATGACACAATAATTGTAGACATAAGGAACATCTGATTTGTTTTTCTGGATATCGTTTTTTTTGGACGTTATGTACAACTTATTTATTTATTTATTTACACTTCATGCAGCAAAAACACAAAGGCGGACTTAATGCCTTAGGCATTCTCTACCAGTCAACCAAGGGTGGTGGAGAGATAAAATGGCAGGTGCAAAAAAAAAATACCTTTTAATAACTTAAAATAACTTTTTTGAAAAAAGTTTTTTATTTTTCACTTTTTAGTTTATTTTTATTGTTGTTGTACACCAGAAGTAAAAGTAAATATTTAAGTTATGCCCGAATGGATAACATGGAATTTGAACATTTGTAGACAACCAAAACGTCATCTGTGTATACATATTTTTTGTTTATGTTGATTTTTTTAAAAAGTGCTGAATCGATTTCGATAAAATTAATTTGGGGCCACCTCTGAAGTATGACCTACCAAAAAAAAAAAGAATCATCAAAATCGATTCACAAATGGCGGAAATATCGCGTAACAAACATACAAAAAAGAAAACATACAGACGAATTGAGAACCTCCTCTTTTTTGAAGTCGGTTATTAAAGTAGTAATAAGTAAAAATAATAAAATACGGGAACAAAACAACAACAACAACCACAACTTCCTGTTACTCCCCTAACTGTAGAATAAACTTACCAATAAAAAAATCAGCTATTAGCGTGAATGGTGCCAAATACTTCAAGGTTGTGATCATGCAGAGTAGCAGTATGGGCACTAGTAACGTTAATATGTAAAGCCTTAAGTAATCTAGATTTTCTGTCCCCTCATCCGTCTCCACCAGCTGCTGTATGGTCTTCGCTATTATGATCTGGTAGACGCAGCAAGCTCCGAACAGGTCTATACAAATGATTAAGTCTACTGCATACCTGAAATAAATAAAAAACCAGTCTTTTTTTTTTTATTCATTTATAATATTCCTTTTTTAACCCCCGACGCTATGTGTGTATGTCTGTCTGTGGCACCGTAGCTCTAAAACGGGTGGATCAATTTGAATGCGGTTTTTTTTATTTGAAAGCAGGGTTTTCTAGCGATGGTTCTTAGATATGTTTTATCAAAATCGGTTCAGCCGTTTCAAAGTCATCAGCTCTTTTGTGATTTTTTAATGTTCACTTTTCTTTTAAGCGTTAGGTTAGGTTAGGTTTTTTTTTTGGTTTCTTGTATGTGAAGTACTTTCCAGATTAAAATAATTTACCATTCTTATTGATCGGAAGGAGGAACAGTCTACGGAGGTCAAAAAAAATCTTAGTCTAAGCCTTAGATTATGATAAATGACCAGATGGATATTGTGTCACATCAAAATGGCACCATTTTAAATGCAGTATCTAAGTACTCGTACATAAATTTGATTCGAACCTCTGACAATTCCGATAACGCACGCAGTTTAAAAATCGCCCGTCATGAACCCATTTTTAGGGTTCCGTACCAGAAGGGTCCAAATAGAGCCCTATTGCTGTCACTCACGTGTCCGTCTGTCCGTCTGTCTGTCCGCCCGTCGTCTGTCACAAAATCTTGTTCTGAAGAATTTTTAAATTTCCCATTGACGAACTTGAAATTTGGTGATAATGTTTATTTATTACGTATATTTTACTAACAAATACCAATATATTGAGTTATCAGATTTTTTGATTGATCATTTCATTCATTCGGTACGGAACCCTAAATGTCCGAAGTTCGACATGCATTTGGACGGTTTTTATAACGCTCTTCAGACCGCGATGCGGTATATTATATCATCTATCATAATCTTATTCCTATGCATATCATCTAACGTTCCCACAGCTAGGATAAAGGCCTAGTAGGTTAGTACCTGTGTGCTAGTAGTGGGTGGCCTAGCTCTTTCTGTGGGAAGGAGTCGGCTATAATCCAATACGCGGGTCCAATACCCAGTAAGAGCTGATGTCATATGCCTACAAGTTTTTGGATCTACTACTTGCCGATTTTCTCACGTTGTTTTCTCTTAACGCTTTGAGCAGTGGTCCTGAAGCAAATTCCACAGTGCCTAAATGAGTTTGATGATGGTCCGATCGTAAGTTGGGGCCATTACCCCAGGATCAGCACTGTTCCCTCAATATTATACGTACCTAAACCACTTGCTGTATTTCCTCAAACTAGGAAAGGGTCCCACTTCTAGCGATGCCTCTGCAACGTCCGGATACGACATTTGTGGCAGATGTAGCCTCTTGTAAAGTAACTGTGCCGAACTAACTAATATCTGAAAAAGAAAAATTGTGAGTCTTAGAAACGGCAAAGTAGTATTCTAATGCGTATTGTTCCAGGCGCGCCTCAAAGAAATATCAGCAAATTAGGACGGGGCCCGTCGTGGACGATGCATGCATGCCAAGGGGTCGCGGATAAATTCAAAACAGAGTTACCGCGCCCCTGGGCACTCTGGCAAGGAAGGAACTGGAATGGGTTTTAGTTTTTTAGTCAGTAAAAGTCTGACACGGCCTCCACTCAGCGCGAGAAGTCATTAGAGGATTTCCCACCACAAAAAAAAATAGGTCAGGCAAAGTGTTATTGAGTTTTCAACCTGGCAGTCGCAACCCAAAGTCTAAAATTGCCCGGTAGATGGTGATAAGATAACCCCTTAATACATGGGATATACAAAACCACACAAAACTGACAAATGTTGGTCTACCATAGATAACCCTTCAGGAAATACAGACGTACGAGTATGTACGAGTATGATGTGAAACTATTAATATTAAACGATATTAATAGTTTTGCAGTCAATTTTCCTTTTTTTTTTAAGGATAGTTTCACGTTTGACCGTTAGCTCACCTGCTGGTAAGCGATGATGTAGTCTCCGATGGAGCACGCTTGCCTAGAAGTAACCTATTCACTCTTGACTTAAAGACTTGACAGCAGGTTGTAGTTATCAGGAAACACAGACTGGCAGAAAATTCCACTCCACCTCTTATCATTTTCCTGTCCATACCCCAAGTGGGAGCTGCGCTTCTTTGGCTATATTCTGTTGTGTGTCCTGAGATGAAACCGGTAGTCTCTTTCTATTCGAATTCATCGTCATGATGATGACATTCCATTCGAAAGACGTCCACTGCTGGATAGCATAGGCCTCCCCAAATTGTCACCAAAACGACTGGTCCTGTGCGACTCGAATCCATCGGATTGCAGCAACCCTCACCAGGTCACAGGCCCACCTTGCTTGAGGCATTCTAACGCTGCGTCTACCGCCTCAGCTTCTAGCCGTCTTATCTTATGATATCTTTATTGAAACATCCAAATACCCTTCTATACGGGACCTTTCAGTCCAGTCTTATCATAATACAATAACAAAAATAACTCACATGTACGCAATAAGCGATGTAGAATCCAAAGATAATGGTGACAAACAGGGAAGTCCAGAGGCCACATTTCATGTACGCCTCATGGATGCCAAGGATGCCCCCGCCTAGGCATCCTTTTATGAGGTGGCCCGTTGATTCTAAGGCACTGAAAACATAATTGTATGGCACTGAAAACATAATTGTATGGTTCAGAATGTTGGGCCACAAAAGGGATGAATGAAAAGCAATTGCATGCATGAGATGAGAATGCTAAGAGCGATGTGTGGTGTTACGCGCATGGATAGAATTAGGAATGTGTATATAAGAAGAAGTCTGAAAGTGGCACCGCTGACTGAAAAGTTGTATGGAAATCGGTTGTCATGGTATGCGGAGGAAGGAAAGAGGAAAGTCTTGTTTAGAAGAGTAGGGGAAGGCCAAAGAAACGATGAATGGACTGTGTGAAAGAGGATATTATTATGGGTAGTGGGCGACTAATAGAGGAGTAAGGAAGAAAAAGACAATTTGCGCCGACCCCAAATAAATTGGGATAACGGCAGGAGAATGATGATGAAAACATAATAAACACTGTTATTTTGATTCCAGCTTATGACCCATGTCCAACAAGTCACGCTTCCTCACACGGAAGGCAGACCTGTGCGTTTCCCAGCTGTCGAGGAGCACATTATGACGAGGTGAACACGTGATGAAATGCGCAAGCACTCCAGCGGCAATATCCCGGCAAAAGGTAGGTGAAGCCCACCGCCCACCACCACCGACCACCGTGACCCACCCTGTGGGTTTAGTCAGTGGCAGTCTGACAGACCCCTGCGCCCACCGCGCCGGACATCCATGAGAATTTTCACACGATACGAAAAAAAAATAAGTAGGTATAGCAATTCATCGATTATGACAGTGCTGTTTGAGATTTAGGTAAGGTTTGTATAGTTAATCTTTATAATTATGTAACTCGAGATCTCACGGCAGTTACAGCTTTTTAAGGCGCTATTAACTGCCAATGACCTTAGTGGTTAGCTTGCGTGTTCTGTACTGAGTTCACGTAACGCGTCGTACGTCCACCCAGTAATAGGACTCGCCCATCAAGGAGCGCTGTCCGAAATTAGACGCATTATTAATTTATCCTAACCTACCTAGAGCAACAGGTATTATACTAAAATATTATTAATTAAATTATCTTTAAAATGGTGAAGGTTTCATAAAATACGCTTTGTAGTTTTTGCGTGATTCTAAATTTTTAATCCGCGTCAGATATAACTTTAAAAATTAAACACATTAATTATAAAAATATAATTTCAATTATACTTTATTAATTCGTCCTTACAGTAAAATAAGGTAGTTTTAATCATTATTTTTGGGAATTTAATACGGCAAGGTGGACCTATGACTTGCAGATGTATTCGCTAACTCAGTTGACATCAATTCGATAGGCACTATGCAGTACATTGCTGCTTTGACGTATAGGAAAACAAAAATGTACTACGTAGTGCCTATTATAATCGACGTCCACCGAACAAAGCAGCAATGTACTGCAAAGTGCCAATATCGAGTTAGCGAATACACCTACTGGTGAGGGTAGCAGCAATCCGATGCGTTTGTGGTTTTTTTTAAATTTCGATTTGCTCTTGACCCTAATCTAGGTCAGAGGTGACAGTCGACGATGGAGCGAGCCTACCTAGAATAAGCCGGTTCACTCTAACTTTGAAGAGATTAGAGTTGTATTCGTTCAAAAACACAGACGCAGGCAGAGAGTTCCTTACCACGCCCCTGGGCACTCAGGCAAGGAAGGAACTGGGGTGGATTTTAGTCAGTAAGAGTCTGACATGAAAAGCTAGCGGGAGAAGTCATTGGATGATTTCCCAACCCCACAAAAAAAAGGCAGAGTTCCACTCCTTTGCTGTGCGCATTACACTTGATGGAGGCATATTCGTATGTCCCGCAAGAGATGTCTTTTGGCTGAAATGATGATGACTATATGACATCCTTGAAGAAAGTGGTTCATTTCCATGGGCAGAAGGCTACCCATTTCCACTACACGATGTATTATACTACATTATAATATATTATTCTTGGTAAGAGTAATGATATCTTGAGTACTGTTAAACACTATAATTTAGAGTGACGAATTCAGCGTGAAGGTTGAATCGTTTAAGGATGAATTGCTTATTATAGATGGCAACAAACAAATTGATGGTAATATTATACGTTCAATAATGATCTGGAACGGTATGCGTTGCAATAATAGAATTGTTCAACACGTGAATTTTACAATAAACAAGCTTTCGTCCGTGCTTCACCCGCGTGAAATGTGTTTTACTATGTCAAGACATTATCTCGTATCGAGAAAAAATGTATCCTATATCCTAATCCCTGCATTTTTAGGGTTTCGTACCCAAAGGGTAAAAAGGGACCCTATTACTAAGACTCCGCTGTCCGTCTGTCACCAGGCTGTATCTCATGAACCATGATAGTTAGACAGTTGAAATTTTCACAGATGATGTATTTCTGTTGCCGCTATAATAACAAATACTAAAAAATGGAATAAAAAAATATTTAAGTGGGACTCCCATACAACAGACATAATTTTTTTGCTGTTTTATAGATAATGGTACAGAACCCTTCGTGCGCGAGTCCGACTCGCACTTGGCCGGTTTTTTATCATTTATGGTGATTTTGTAGATGTAGATAGGAGGGGAGGGGGTGGTAATTAAAAAATTCAAATTAATTTATTTACGTTACACCTCTGTGTTTGGGTCACAGATATTCATGTGTGTGCCAAATTTCAGTCCAGTACGTTCCGAGCAAATTGACTATGACAGATGGACAGATCGACAGACGGACAGACAGACAGACAGACAGTTCCATTTTTCATTCGAACTTTCAGAACCCCAAAAGATGGTCTATTGTGGACCAGTTTCATGTACATTTTATTCAGCTACTGTGAAAATTGATTTAATAAATCCAAACTATTGTCCGACTGTAGCAAGATTTTGAGCTGAAACCATAACGAAAGTATGAAAAAGTTATCAGAAAAAAAGTTACCAAAAAACACAGATTGGTTGCAGTGCCTCCGTGTCGCACCGTTGCGCATGCTAAGTCTCCAATACCTACCTCGTACTCTGGCTGGACTTATCAAACAAACGATCCGTTTGCGGATGAATGGACAAATATTTTATTGGTATGTCAGAAGTACTGTGAGAGGTAACCTTTCATAGTAGACTATCCCCTTTCACTTTAGAAACTGAGAGGGATATATGAAAGAGTTGTAAACCCTTTTTTAGCCGACTTCAAAAAGGAAGAGGTTATCAATTCGATGTTTTTTTTTTATGTATGTTCGGGCATCGTCAAATATAGACAGATTTGCAAAATTCTTTTTTTTTTGTTCCAAAGGGCTTTAGTACGAAATGGTCCATTTTAATTTCATATGGATCTGATGACGAGTTTCGGAGACAGACAACGGAATTCTTCAAAAAATGACAGCAAATCAACTGCGATTGCAGGCTGCAATCATATGTCTATGTAGTGTTATCACAATTTAATGGGGAACTAAAACTAAAAAGTGACAAAAAAAGTGCTAAATAACTTTAATTTTGGAAGTCGGTGTCAAAAAACGAAGACAAACAGTTTTGCTGTCATTTTTTGAAGAGTTCCGTTGTCTGTCTTCGAAACTCATCATCAGATCTACCTATATGAAATTTAAATGGGACCTGACCTGAATGAGTAGTTTTTTGTTTTGATTTTTGCTCATCGCATTTTTAGTTTTAGTTACTGTAATTGGTTTTATTTATTTATATTTTATTTTCAGGTATTAACCCATAGCAACATTACATACTTAAAATTAAATTATTTAAACCGTTGTAAGTAATTAAATTAAAAAAAAATATTAGATCATGGAAAATTCTGCCCTAACTTTCACAAAATGCTAAACAAGTTCCTAGAACTATGATTACACACATAGACGAATGAGACAGTCAGTTTTTAGGTCTCTATCACAACTTATAGCTTAGAGACACTAGTTTTGATCAAGCCGAATGTTCGGCCATTTATATGACGAAACCGAAACTCCAGCCAAAACCTAAAAAACACGCTTTTATTAGCTTGGTATGTATCTATGTCATAAGAAAGAAAACTAAAGCCATCGACGCTCTCAGCTACTCACAAAAACTAAAATGGCGATGGGCTGGACATATAGTCAGACTTACTGACAATCGCTGGACCACAAAGACAACATCATGGCTAGGACCATCGGGCCAAAGAAAAAGGGGCAGTCCAAATGCGCGCTGGGCAGACGACGTTATAAAAATAGCAGGTACCCACTGGATGCGAACAGCAGAGGATAGAAAACATTGGTCATCTCTGGAGGAGACCTACCGTTGAGAGGGGTTCTTGTAGTTGTACATTTATATCCAAAAAAGATGATTACACTTGATTGATTAGAAAAATTGAATTATAAATTACTGTAATGATTTTTTGTGGCAAGAAATAAAAGGCTTTTTTATTTTATTTTATGTAACGGAATCTTTGAACGTGATTTTAACTCACTTCACAACGTCGCATTGAATTGATACTTCGCACAGTTATCAAGGACCGATGACAATAAAGCGTTAGCTAACTGACGTCATTCTAAATCAAATAATATGGTGGACTCCCAAAGATGGCGGACTGGTTATTTTTATGTATTTCCATGATATGGGTATCAGATGAAAGAGTTTGCTGAGAAAAATATGAAAAACAAAAATAAAGCTTTTTATGTTTTAGGGTTCCGTAACCAAAGGGTAAAACGGGACCCAATTACTAAGACTCCGCTGTCCGTCCGTCTGTCTGTCCGTCTGTCACCAAGCTGTATCTCATGAACCGTGATAGTTAAACAATTGTCACAGATGATGTTTTTATGTTGCCGCTATAACAAAAACTTTTTACAAAAAAAATACAACCGACTTCCATAGATCATCATCATTCTCCTGCCCTTATCCCAATTTATTTGGGGTCGGCGCAACATGTCTTTTTCTTCCATACTCCTCTATTATTCGTCATCTCTGTAGTCACCCCCTTTTTACCCATATCCTCTTTCACACAGTCCAACCATCTTTTCTTTGGCCTTCCCCTACTCTTATAGCCATCCACATCCATACACAAGACTTTCCTCACGACATTTTCTTCATTCCTCCGCATCACATGCCCATACCACGACAACCGATTTCCACACAATTTTTCAGTCAGCGGTGCCACTTTCAGACTTCCTCTTATATACTCATTCCTAATTCTATCCATGCGCGTAACACCACACATCGCTCTTAGCATTCTCATCTCAGCTACATGCAATTGCTTTTCATTCATCCCTTTTGTGGCCCAACATTCTGAACCATACAAGACAGCAGGTCTGACCATTGTTTTATAAATCTTCCCCTTAAGTTTTAGGGGAATGCGGGAGTCACAGATAGTCCCGGTGACCTGCCGCCATTTCATCCATCCAGTGTTAATTCTGTGCTTAACAGTCCGATCTATTTCGCCATCGCTTTGCACGAGTGAACCGAGATACCGAAAATCGGAGCAGACTGGGAGAAGCGCGCCATCTAGCACTACAGCTTCAGACTTCCATAGATAATACTTAAAAAATGCAAAATAACTTATTAGCTTGAAAGTTTTTTTATTTTTCAATTTTTAGTTGTTGTACCCCATTCTAAAACTAAATTAATAGTAAAGTTATGCCCGAATTGATAGCCCCAAAAATAGGGAATTTGAACATATTAGGGTGAACTGTACAAATCTGTATACCCCTTCAGAGCGTATCAGCGTGTGTAATGTTGTAAAGTGGTGAAAACAATATACAGACATGCGATTGCAGCAATTCTGGAAGGTTTTCTATCATTTATTGAAGAGTTCCATTGTGTATCTCCGAAGTTCTTCATCAGATCTTCACCAAATTAAAATGGGACCACATGTGAAGCAACAGCTTCCAAATAAAAAAAAGATACATACAAAAAATAAATACAGTCGAATTGAGAACCGCCTCCTTTTTTTGAAGTCGGTTAACAAATACTAAAAATCAGAATAAAATAAATATTTAGGGGGGCTCCTATACAACAAAAATGATTTTTTTGCCGTTTTTATAGACAATGGTACGGAACCCTCTCGTACGCGAGTCCGACTCGCACTTGGCCGGTTTTTTTTTTGTTAACTATAGAAAATTATTTTGTCTATCTTAGCTCTTTGGATGGAACACAAGTGACATATTATGGCCTGGATAAAACCGCTATAGTTTCTACCTCAATAGTCTGTTCCCGTTGGATAATTTTGTAAGTTAAAGAGACAATAACCAGTTTGAAGGCATGCGAAATAGGGTGTTAAGTCCCGCAAACCTCCATTGAAAAAAATCTTTTTAACAAAAAAATTAACCGACGAAAAAGAACTAAACAGCAAAAATAAATAAATGTTTTAAGTCTTGAGTATTGAGCTTATTTACTTACATAAAATATCAAATTTTATATTAACTAATTTTGAGTCGGCGCCAATTAATAAAATGATTAATTACCTACATAGCCTTCTTCATTTTTAAGTAAGTAAGTTCTCAATTCGACCGTATATATTATATATTGTACCTCGAACCTCGGTCGAATTGAGAACCTCCTCCTTTTTTTCGTCGGTTAAAAAGGAGAATCCTCCGACCAGACGGGTGTCGTGTCTCGTCCGGGCAACTGCCAGATGCTTGATTTCAGACTGTTGTTTAAGTCGCAGCCATCTGGTTGAATTCGCCATTCAATTGGACGCCTAGGCCGTTTTTTAAACGCCGGCATTCAATTAAATGGCTAGGCCGATAGTTAATTCAACTAGAATTACTCGACGGTTAACAACTTGCCGTGTTGAAAGTCAGCCCTTTGAAGATGACTGACCAAGACTCAGACAAGTGATTCAAAACTTCAAGAAAAATAAAAAAATGATGACAGATGGGTGTTATTAAGGGGGCAATTTTTTCATTATTTTTGCGATAGGACACACCGTTTTCGAGATAAAAGAAAATTTAGAAAAAAAAACTTATTAGTGATTCAATTTATTTATAAGACGTAGTCGGAGCCCTGCTTGGTGGGGGCTCAATGGTTTAAATAACCACGAAGGGGATGGCCATCCGCTTCAAACCTAATCTATCCGAGTCTTGGTGCCCCATGCTCGCTACGCTCGCTTTTGCATCCTGACATTGCCTTTTGTACACACATAATCATGATCAGTGGTATCACAAACTCATCAATGTCCAATTTAACTAAATTGATGTTTAAGAATTGTTGGTGGGTTTATTAGAAGTACACCCATTCACACAATGGAGTGTAAGTTATGTATCCCTCCTTTATGTATTAGGCGACATTTTTTAGCTTTAAAGTACACCTTCAAAAAAACAACCGACTTCCAAAAAAATAAAAATCCACTAAAAAATTAAAAATAACTTTAATTTCGGAAGTCGGTGTTTGTATTTTATTTATTCGATATTTGACACCGACTTCCGAAATTAAAGTTATTTTTAATTTTTTAGAGGATTTTTATTTTTTTGGAAGTCGGTTGTTTTTTTTGTAAAAAAGTTTTTTATTTTTCGTTTTTTAGTTGTTATACCCCAGAACTAAAAACCCCAATAACATGGAACGTGGCATTTAAACATTTGGACAACACAAACGCGTCATCAAGATATGCGTATTTTTCGTTTTTGTTCAGTTTCTCAAAAAGCGCTAAAGCAATTTCGATAAAATTTATATGGGACTACATATAAATTTTATCGGGAGTATATTCTTTCGGATAAAAAAAGAATTTTGAAAATCGGTCCACAACTGATGGAGAAATGCGCGGACATACATAATAGAACCTCCTCCTTTTTCGAAAGTCGGTTAAAAATACAACCCAGGTCAAATAATACTACTACTAGTCTATTAAAAGAACTTAGCGCTCTTTGTACCAAAAGGTATTGGCAAAAATAGAAAATCCCTCTATTAGTTTCAACATATGAAAAAACTCAAGAAGCTATATCATCCAGTTATCCACTAGAAATGTTTAAATGGAATACTTAGGTTACTAACATTCAAATAAATAATATTGTCAAGTGTGGTCTAGATTCGATTACAGGTAGTAAACATAATTACAATTTTAATATTCATAAAAATGAAATTTTACATGAATTACGTAATAAATATGATAGTTGGAATAGAATATATACTGACGGTTCAAAGAGCGCTGGTGGGCTATGGTCAGCCTTCTATCACCGCGTAGATAAAATTAGAGGTTGTTTTAAAATTAATAATAGTACTATATTTATAATGATAGTGGAACTTACTGCAATTCCAGAAGCTCTGATGTACGCAAGACCAAAGGTTTACATAAGGTAGTAATACTCACAGACAGCAAGAGTGCCTTGTAGCATATACTCGTAGCTCGATGCGCCTCTGGTGGCAGAGGTGTCTCGAAAGCTTATGCCATTCTTAGTCTAATCCATGAGTTCAATTGGAGCAACACAGATCTGAGATTGCAGTGGGTTCCATCTCATGTTGGCTTGCCGAGAAACGAGGAGGTTGATTTACTCGCGAAAAAGTCAGCTTCAGAAGGAATACCTATTGATGTTAAATGTCACTACTCTGAATTATTAAGTAAATATAAAATAAATTGTTACAACATGTGGAAAGAACACTTTGATAAAAAATCTCTCGAAAAAGGTGTTTGGTATAAAACGGTGCAATGCGAACCTCTGCGTATTCCCTTATTTGCCGATATGAGAATTTGTCGAAAATACATTGTAATAGCACATAGGTTAAGGACCGGACACATGCCACTCAACAAGTTTGGCTTCCTAATGAAAAAAGTGAGCAGTCCAAACTGTCAATACTGCGAGTCTGTGGAGGATGTGCATTACTTGTTGGTGGAGTGTGTTCGTAAACGCAGAGAAAGAGATGCCTTATTGGCAGAGTTAACAATTAGTAGGTTAGATGTAGGTGCTGTTCAATGTTTTTTTGTCTAAACCCTGTAGTGCGGAGGCTAGGAAAATTTATAATTTTGTATGCAGCTATTTAGCTAATAGAGTATCTCTTGTTTCTTAGTTCTTAAAAATATATTTATGTTATGAGTTATGATGGGGCTGACATGGTTATGTGTGATAACCAAAAAACCTCTAAATAAATAAAGATTAAAAAAAAAAAAAAAAAACTAAATGGATAGACGACATCCAGCCATCTGGTTAAACGTTGCGTTGAACGACTTGGCTGGTTGTCCTTCAGTCATTTAATTGAATGGCGGCGTTTAATGAACGGCCTAGGCGTCCAATTGACTGGCGGATTCAACCAGATGGCTGCGACATATACACATTTAAATCGCGCTGACAACTCTGCTTACGCGAAGCAGGATTTGTGAGTTTAGTTCGTATGTTGCGTTATAGATGTCGCTACATTTATTAAATCCTAGAAGACTTACTTGGTAGGTTTTTCAACGCATCTGTGTGCGACAAAGTCGTAAGTATCCTTTTCAGAGTGCAGAACATACTTCGGGCCGTCTGGAGGAGGTTGAGGGGGTGGCTTCGTCACAGGGTCCGCATTTTCCACGTTCGTGTGGTTGCCCTGGAACATATTTGTTATTAATGATCAGATAGAGTACCTTTTTTGCAATCGGGGGGAGATTTTCAAAAGGCGCTCGGACTATTGAGGAAAAGACCAGGCGTGTGGGATTCTTACCTCACTAAAACTACCCCAGTGATCACTATCAGCATTTGGCATCACTTAAAAGATCACTCTAGACCCCCTCTGTGCAACGCCTAGTAGGGAACATCCTTGAGGCAGATAGAGTAGGTCGGTACTGTGACGATTGTAGTCACAGCCTAATTTTAGCGGGTCTGCACCGGCCTTCAACTGGCAGGTAAAATTGTTGGAGAGTCGATGGATTATTTTAGAAGAGTTGGTGTTATTTTATATATATAATATATCATTTAAATCGCCCTCAGCTCGTTTCCTTATCCACCCGTAGCGAATATCCTTTCGTACAGTCCTTTCGCAGTCGCCAAACTACGTGATATCCCCCGGGACTTCGAAGAACGTCCCAGGATCCCTGCAGGCCGTACTGGTGCCTTGGGGTCCTACAGTACCTACACTCTGTGCTCTGTGGAGCCCTGACACCGCTGATGTTGCGGTAGTTCAAGCAGAAAATGGTGGGACGACATAGACAAAATTAACATTTGCAATTAATTGTCTACTTACTTAAAACTCTAGCCCTGGTCAGAAGTGGCCTTTGCCCAGCAGTCGGATGATATTCTCTTATTCTATTACATAGAATAAGTATGTACTCATAATTGCTCACCGAATAAAGCGTTTTCATGCGTCGTGAATGCAACAGACTCAGTTATTTTTTTTTTTAAGTGAAAACTTCTTTATGCGCTTTGGGCATTTTTGAGATGGGAAAAACTATTGAACTCGCGCGACACCAACCCTCTACGAGTGCTACGACGCGTATTCGTAGCGCATAGCGTAGCGGATTGAAGTAAAAACTGCTTTAGTCGCGTTGGGTATTTTTGAGATGGGAAAAAACAATCTAACTCGCCACCGACACGGACACGGACACCGACACCGAAAACTTCTTTAGGCGCGTTGGGCATTTTTGTTCAAGTTTTCACTTCTGTCGGCACTCCCGGAGCGCCACTCTTTTTTTTAATCAGCCCACGCTGTCCCACTGCTGGGTAAAGGCGTCGCCCATATCTTTCCGGCTCTTTTTGTGTGTCTCCATTTCGACTGCTCTGACACAGTGTCGTAGAAGTAAAAGACAACGCCAACATAGCGAAGGAATTTGTAAAACACTAGTAAAATGAAAGTAACAAATTCGTTGATTCAATATTCAGAAAGTTGTAAAGGTTTAACCATGGCCGCGCGGTCGAAACATGGAGAACCGCGCGGCAACGCAACGAAGCTTAGTAGAGGTCCCATTATTTTTGCTAACCACTGCGACGATTTGGAAGAAAATATAGACAGTATGAATAAAGCCCTAATGTTTAGACTTCACGACCTTCAGAACTTAAATGCTATGGCTGCGCGGTCGAAACATGGAGAGCCACGCGGCCACGTAGTTCTCTTAAACAGAGCTTAGTAGAGGTCCAATACTTTTTGCTAAACACTGATACGATTTTTCCTATCCTCTCTGGCCAATCGGTGAGGAACGAGTTCAGATCGTCACACCAGCGTTTTTCAAGCCTGTTTTGGTAATCCTACGCCCGTCTTCAGGCACCCACTTTGTGAGGATGATGATGATGATGCTCGGCCCATACAAATTGCATTTCTTAACAAGTGAAATGTGGACAGACACCTCCTCATACCAATTTGAAGACATCGTAACATCATAAACGTCATAGAAGTCGGTTCTTATTTTTTGTAAAAAAAGTCTTATTTTTCACTTTACAGTTGTGGTTCCCCATTAAATTGTGTTAACAATACATACGATCGCAGCAATCGCGGTTGATTTGCTGTAATTTTTAAAAGAGTTCCGTTGTCTGTCTCCGTAACTCATCATCAGATCTATATGAAATCTAAATCGGACCATTTCGGAATAAGCCCGTTTCGAACAAAAAAAAAAATTGCAAATCCGTCTATAAATGACGTAGTTATGGCCGAACATAAATTATAAAAAAATACAAACATCCAATTGATAACCTCCTCCTTTTTGAAGTCCGTAAAAAATGACTATTACTTTCTTCAAGACGATAATGTATTCAATTCCAGAAAAAGTTTTGGACCTCCCATACTAATTATTTATAAATTAATTGTTAATTAATTAATTATTAATCAGTTATTGATAAATTGATAACTTTGTACGGTAAATACAATTTTTGTTTTGGGAATTGTCTATGGCTCATTGAGGAATGTTGTTCATTTCATCCATTGCCGTTACACCCTGTAGAAACAAAGCGTTAAAAATTATGGCTACGCAGTGGAAGATTTTTAAACAGCGTGCGTCAAAAGAAGCAGCGCAGCAGTTTGAATCAAAGTCATTATGACATTATACAGCATGTAACAAAAACTCTGTCCGATCCAATAAATGCGTATTCCTAGTTTAACATACGTACTAGAAAAAGTTGTAAAAAAATGTAACTTATGAAAATCAAGTTATAGATTTTTATTATTTTTATAAAATATGCGAAATTTAACACTAAATAGAGTAATTTTCATGTTGACAACACTCCACCGGTCGGCAAAATCGTTTTATTATTACCTATTTATATTTCAAACGATACCGCCCTGCACTAGCCGCGCTGTAGGCACTCTGTCTCGCTCAGGCAGCATCTTTCAAATGAAACAGTAGGTGAAGTTTGTCGAGCGTTCAGTGTTACTTTTGATAAGTTTTTAATTATTTTTTTTAATAAATTATTTTCAATGGGAAAAATAATTATCTCGTATCCATTAAATGATCACGTATATGTGTAGGCAGTACGATACCAAGTAATACCCTTCAGGATCGGACAGGGTTTTTTGTTACATGCTGCACATGTGGGTTGCATTTAAAATAGTGCCATTTTGGACACTATCCATCTGGCCATTTATCATAATCCTACTAATATTATAAATGCTTGGATGGATGGATAGATGTTTGTTACTCAATCACGGCTATATGGATCTGGGTGAAATTTGGCATACAGTTAGATTATAGTCTGGAATTAAATAGTACAAAGGAAATTAATTTATTGGGGGAAGCACTAATTCCACTCGTGTGAAGCCGCGGGCAGAAGCTTGTCTTAGTATACAAATTGGGTGTTCTACCCATTATTTGGATATTTTTTTCCACTAGATTTTTTTTCCATACCTGCGAATCCACTGGTTCTCGAGATATTGAAGGTCAAAGTCGCAATTTCTTTTTTACTATTTTAAGAAAATCAATATCGAGTGCTCTACTAAACTTTTTTCCAAACAAACATTAAATACCTGAATTTACGATTTTTGTTTTCGAATTTTCGAAATTACGCAGTTAACAAACACGCAATGAATATTAAACGTATCCGACAAGTACCTACGCGGCTTAGAGCGAAGGGGCGGGGCTTAACTCCACTTGCCTGGGTTCGCTTTACATTGCGCGCATTAAAAAGTAATTTATCTTTTCATACCTAAAAATAAAAGTCGTTTCACAGAAATAATTTTTGGCGCAAAGCTACTTTGTTAGATGTACAGTATGTGTAGTTGACGGCTTTGTGATGTGTCTTTTTACACCCTGTATATAAAACTGCATGGCACTATTTTTTGTCAAACTTGACTTCCAAAGTTCACGTTCTCAACCTTATCACCAAGACCAATTTACCGTGATAATTTATTACAAATGAGACTTTTATTATTCTGTTGTCTTTCAAAGTGAACACTAGGTCAATGAGGTGTTGGATATGACCTTGGTTTCTTTATGACATCTGTTAAATATGCTTGGCCGTCACAAGACGTCGAGCGCGGTCACCGTCGGACTGCATAGATACCGTGACATAGAAAAGAATGGGTGTTCAATTACTACATCAATCGATCGATCGTCGATCAATGGTAGAATGCATTAGTCGACGTCGATCGATAGTTTCTATTACACCAATCGATCGATCGTCAATCGATGCCATCCATCGCTGGTAGAATGAATTAGTCGACGTCCGTCGATCGATAGTTTCTACTAGGTACATCAATCGATCGAGCGTCGATCGATGGTAGAATGAATTAGTCGACGTCAATCGATAGTTTCTACTAGGTACACAAATCGATCGAGCGTCGATCGATGGTAGAATGAATTAGTCAACGTCAACCGGTCGATTGCTTATCGACCGGTATCCGTCGATCAGACAAACCTATTACATCAATCAACGATCAAGTTATTAATTTTCTAGCAGATAAGGCTTATTAAAATTTGAATGAGTTTTTAGAAGAGAAATTTTGATTATAGTTCACATATCTATTATTTTTTATTTTATCTTGACATTTTTGAATAATTTGAATCGGAGTGACATTATAGTTTGATTATTGTATTAATATTTGCATGCCATTGTTTAAGGCAAACGTGATGATCTGTTTCTATATTTATATTAACATCTCTTGCATGCTGACATTTGTGTTGTATGTATTGTATTCATGTTTGTGCAAATAAATAAATGATTATGATTATTATGATTAACACCCTAAGAGATGCGCAACGACACAACGCTTGCAATTTATTGCAAAATATGAAGCACTGGCTCCTGCCCGCGGCTTCGCCCGCGTGTATATCAAAATTTATCCCAAGGGACTCCTAGAGCAAAAACTATTTTATTTCCTATTCCAGGACATTGTATAACTGTGTGTCAATTTTCATTTTAGTCCGTTCAGTTGTTAAGCTGTGAAGTGGTAACAAACTGACAGAGTTACTTTCGCATAGAGGTCATGCCAGCGGCTTTGCCCGCGGGGTATTAATACCTCCGCCATTATAAATTATAGCCTATGTATGATATGCTATGCTACGACTTTTTATTCAATGAGGGCGCCACTGGACCGTTAGTAGGGCCTTGTACGAGCCCCAGAGCTGGCAGTGCTACTGTGATTTTTATTAGGAATTTCTTAGTTCAGAGTCCAAATGCAGCACTGCTAGGCAATATAAACCTTGTCGTTTACTACAACTACTATTCAGTACACTAAACAAAAGTTATAATATTTTTTTTTTCATGATAAGCGCTAAAATTTTGCGTATTACGTTGTAGCGACATCTATTCCGTTTATTTAGTACTACGGTACGAGCCGAAGGACTTCAAAACAACGAACATTGTCCTTACTGTTTGCGAGACATCTGGCTTGCGCAATGCAGGAGCGTGTGACGTCAACATGACGTTGTCGTCTACGACTAGTTAGTTGGTTGCGTAGTTCCAATGTGTTAGAAATAGATGGCGTTAAATCAAACTCACGATTAATAATAGTTGATACATCAAGGCAAATTAAATTAAAAACTGGGCAAGTGCGTGTTGGACTTCGCACATTTAGGGTTCCGTACCAAATGTATTTTTGACTATTTGTATGGCTTTGGGCACAGATAATAAAATACTAGCGTACTTTGGGTCAACCAGATGCATAAATACTGTGAAAATTTGATGACTGTAGCTCCAACCGTTTGGCTGTAAAACCTGTGTGACAGACGACGGACAGACAGACAGACGGACAGATAGACAAACAGACAGACGGACAAGTGAGTGACAGCAATAGGGCTCCATTTGGACCCTGCGGGTACGTAGACGTAGAATACAGTCCAAATTCAAGAGTTTCTATAATAATAATAATTCATTTATTTCGGGTTGCATACACCCATAGATAAATACCTTAACCTAAGTATACATATTATTAACAGAAAGTGTTAGTAAATAAAGCTTAAACCTATGTTAGTAACACATCACTAGCACTGCACTACGTCCTTGTGCTATCGTGTGGAATAGGTCCGCGGAAGCGACGTACGGAACACCACAAGTACGTTGCTATTGGTACAAATTTTTTTTTTAGGTATTGTTCATTGTTTTATTCCACAAACTAAGTTAAATATGTTAAAAGAACTCCGTAGGAACTGGGTATTCCAAAAATATCACGATGATGGTCTACAGTCTCAAAAAACTATACAAAACAACCAGTTTTTTAAAGTATTTCGTTCAGATTTTCCTCCTAACTCAAAACATGAAATTTACCGCTAATGCAAATGTTATGCCTAAAACACGGTTTTATTCATTAAAACAGCCTATACAGATGAAACCGGTTGTCTGCACGTGATTCATTTGTTTACAAACTACTTATAATTTAGGTTGGTATCCTCAAATTCATTCGCGTATACAATTCGAAACCTCGATAATCCTCCTACACCGCAATTTTATTTTATTTTTATTAAAAGGCGAAAGTATCAGTGATGACCTACTGAGAACGGCCCTAAAATACGAGTTATCCGTCGTGTGTTCAAACCCAGGCAGGCGCTATATTTTTAAACGACTTCAAAAAAGAGGAGGTTCACAATTCGTGTGTATGTTTTTTTTTCGTATTTTTGCTACGCGATATCTCCGCCATTTGTGAATAGATTGTGATGATTCTTTTTTTGTTTGGTATGTCGTACTTCCATATAAATTTTATCGAAATTGATTCAGCACTTTTTGGAAAAATCAACATAAACAAAAAATATGTATACTCGTAGGTACACAGATGACGTTTTGGTTGTCTCCAAATGTTCAAATTCCATGTTATTAGGGTTATCCATTCTGGCATAACTTTAATATTTAGTTTTACTTCTGGGGTATAACAACTAAAAAGTGAAAAATAAAAAAAAAACATTTTTTTGTTTCTTCGTTATTTGACACCGACTTCCGAAATTAAAGTTGTTTTGCAATTTTTAGAAGTCGGTTGTATTTTTTGTAAAAAAGTTTTTTTTTATGTGTAAATTATTTAATCACCACTGCTGTCAAATCGATAAACGAAAACATCTTGGGGAAACCGGTATGTCCTAGAGCCAAAAATTCGAAAAAATGTGACATCCACCAAGCCGCACTGGGCCCGCGTGGTGGATTACGGCCCGTTCCCTATCCTAGAGAAGAGGCCTTAGTCCCAGCAGTGGGAATATTATAAAAGCTGATTATGCTTAGGCTATAGTAGCAGTACCTACACATGCAATTAGTAATAATTTCATCATCATCATCATCATCGTCGTCATTTTAACCGAAAGACCGCTAGATAATAATTATAAGGACAGTTAAAAGACTAAAATAAAAAACTTTTTTATAAAAAAATACAACCGACTTCCATAAAATACTAAAAAATGCAAAATAACTTAAATTTCGGAAGTCGGTGTTTCTAGTTTGGTTTCTTCGTTATTTGACACCGACTTCCGAAATTTAAGTTATTTTGCATTTTTTAGTATTTTATGGAAGTCGGTTGTATTTTTTTTGTAAAAAGTTTTTTATTTTTCACTTTTTAGTTGTTTTACCCCATTCTAAAACTAAATGAATAGTAAAGTTATGCTCGAATTGATAGCCCCAAAAATAGGGAATTTGAACGTAGTTGGTGAAATTAGGGTGTATCAGGGTGAACTGTACAAATCTGTATACCCCTTCAGAGCGCATCAGCGTGATGTAATGTTGTGGAGTGGTGAAAACAATATACAGACATGCGATTGCAGCAATTCTGGAAGGTTTGCTATCATTTATTGAAGAGTTCCGTTGTGTATCTCCGAAGTCCTTCATCAGATCTTCACCAAATTAAAATGGGACCAAATGTAAAGCAACAGCTTTCAAATAAAAAAAAAATCTTCAAAATCGGTTCACGTAGTTAGAAGTTATGAGGTAACACACATAAAAAAAAAAAAAAAAAAAAAAAAAAAATACAGTCGAATTGAGAACCTCCTCCTTTTTTTGAAGTCGGTTAAAAATAAGATTAATTTGAGAGAAATATATAGAAAGAAAAATAAAAAATAAACGGGACGATAAACCACGTTAACCTATGCTTGCTGGGGTTGGTCCATGGATGGGTGACCATCTTTAGCACATTAAGCCGTTGGTCCCGGCTGTCAATCGTGGATCTTTGACAGTCGTTACTGATAGTCAGAATCCCGACAGTCTGACAACCAGTCTTACCAAGGGGTATCGTATTACCCAGTAACTGGGTTGTGGAGGTCAGATAGGCAGTCACTCCATGTAAAATACTGGTATTCAGCTGAATCCGGTTAGACTGGAAGCCGACCCCAAGATAGTTGGGAAAAGGCTAGGCAGATGATGACATAGAAAGAAAAAAACTTTTTTATAAAAAAATGGAACCGACATCCAAAAAAAGTGCAAGTAACTTTAATTTCGGAAGTCGGTGTTTCTGGTTTTGTGTCTTCGTTTTTTGATACCTCCACACACCCACACAGTCCACATTAAATTGTGTTAACAATTCATAGACATAAAATCGCAGCAATCGTGGTTGATTTGCTGTCAATTTTTGAAGAATTCCGTTGTCTGTCTCCGAAACCGATCATCAGATCTATAAAATGGGACCATTTCGGAGCAAACCCCTTTCGAACAAAAAAATAATTCCGAAAAACAAATCCGTCAATGTATGACGGAGTTATGCCCGAACATATATAAAAAAAAATACAAACATCCGAATTGATAACCTCCTCCTTTTGGAATTCGGTTAAAAACACACCAGACCATTATTGAGGTTTTTAAATCTACTAACTGAACAATTTAATATGTGAATATTTTCAAAATTGGTATTACAAGAACCAACCGTACTGAGGACGCGGAGCGCTAGTGAATTAGTTTGGCATGCGTTTAGGGATTTTTCCTGGGTAAAAAAATAATAATCTGGGGGCACGGTAGTGCTCCCGCAAAGACGAGCCAAGCGAAGCGTAAAGGTAACCTACCTTTTCTCGAAGCGCTTCGTCGTTTTTTTGAACCCTCATAAGTTGGGTTGCTAATATACCAGATAAACAAAATTTCTGGGATATGATGTCAATAATAGTTTTATTATATAATATAATGTTTCAATTGCATAGCTCTTATACTTTAGATTTTATTGATATCTAAAAAAAACCAATTTCATCACTGACTCACTCACTGATGATTGTCTAAATTCTTAAGTACTGCCTGAAGTCCTATACCGCTGAGATTTGGTATGTAAGCTAGTAGGTACACAAACAACAAAAAAAAACTAAAACTTGTAAGTTTTACCCCCCAACACCTTAAACTAGGGGATGGATGTTTGTATGAGACTTCCACAAATTTTGATGCTAGAGGTCTGAAAATTGATATAGGGACTCCTTGATATAAATAATAAAATACATATTTCAGAATTTTTAGTAAATCACCCCAAAAACATAGAAAAACTAAAAAAAAATAAAAAATATTGTCATAAGGAACTTACAAAAAGAAGCGAAATCCCACCAAAAAATTTTTCGTGTAAAATGTTGCCAAGATGAGACCATAATTATTATTATTATAGCTCGCGCTGTCAAAAAGTTATCTCATCTAGAGCCAAGCTTCGCACACGCCGTAACTTCACAAACTCTACACCTCAGTCAAAATATGTGGCTTGGCCGTTTCGCTTCCGTCACATGGGTGTAAGGTGAAACATGTATTCACTGTTTATTACTTTTCTGTTTTACAATAATTCTTGTAGTAACGAAACGGCGTTATTATTTGTCATCGGCTTATTTTTTAAAAGAGTTTTTTCGGTTCTAGTGTCTGTGGTTCTGAGATGTTTCTTCAAAATTTTTCTGCACTATTTTGAGGGCAGTGGTGATGACATAAATTACACAAACTATACGTCGCCTATATTTGAACCCACGTTCTAAGTATGCAGGCAAGGAGCTGATACTTCTGGAAGGCAACTGATCTCGTTAGAAAAAATTTAGACCTGTAGTTATAGGTGTCTTTGTATTTAAAATAATTTTGAAGGAAATTTCCTCCACTCCAGTCGAATCAGTTGCAATAACAACGGAAAAATACCCTCAATTAATGTCTGTAATAACAAGCAATAACTGACAATTTAATTTAGCTAAGTGGAGGGAATAACTAGACTATAAGACAAACTCGATTGGAGATTGAATTAGAAGCTCTGTATGTTTATAACGTCCTGTCTTAGAGTGCAATCATTTTTTTTTATATAGTCAAGGTCTGCTGTAGACACGTCCCTGTCATTTCCTTTTTTTCCGCAAATAATAAGTAAAGAAAATATGACCTTCCAAAAATGACAAAAAATGACCCTATTTTTATCGCCGTTATTAGAGTACTACCAGACAAGTTCGAATAGTTTTAACATAAAACATTTAATAGGGACCTTGACATACTCTTTCTTAAAATGTTGGTGCTAAAAATAATGGAATCGGCTCAGTTTTCGAGGAGAGCAAAGGGGAATACGAAACGTCGATTTCGTCAAAAATCTTGTGATAAAATCGGTCTGAACTGCAGCTATCCCTATCACACTCTACGGGGGCAGGTTTGAGGCAGCACGATGGCAATAGTTTCTTCAAATACATATTTTGTAAATTCCTTGCAGGCCCTGTTCCCTTTAAAAATGTGTGAGTGACCTTGACGAACGAAACTATAATGTATCGGCTTCTCATTTTGTCTATGTGAGCTTATTTCGCGTGTACAGATACAAGCCGGCTTCTCATTCTGGTACTTCAGATTGCTGGATTTTGACACTCCGTCTATAGATAACCTTTCATAGTCTAAGTGTCCGGTAAGGAGGAGGGGAGGAGCTCGTGGCTAAAGTAATAACAGCCGCACGGGTCGATCATCAGGTTAAGCTACGCTTGCCGGGGTTGGTCCATGGATGGGTGACCATCTTTACATACCGAGACTCCTCCGTGCCTCGGAAAGCACATTAAGCCGTTGGTCCCGGCTGTCAATCGTGGATCTTTGACAGTCGTTACGGGTCGTCAGAAGCCCGAAAGTCTGACATCTAGTCTTACCAAGGGGTGTGGAGGTCAGATAGGCAGTCGTTCCATGTAAATTACTGGTATTCAGCTGCATCCGGTTAGGATGGAAGCCGACCCCAAGATAGTTGGGAAAAGGCTAGGCAGAGGATGAGTCTAAGGGTCAACTCACACCAAAAGAGCGTCGAAGCGCAGCGCAGTTTCAGTGTCATATGAATTTTAGCTTTATTTTCATTACTACAATACTTATTATCGCATGAGAAACTCGAACGAGTCGCGCGGATGCCCGCGGCGCCGCGGGAATTCTGGTGAAGTCTATTTCTCATGCGATAATAAGTATTGCAGTAATGAAAATAAAGCTAAAATTCATATGACACTGAAACTGCGCTGCGCTTCGACGCTCTTTTGGTGTGAGTTGACCCTTAGTGTCCGGTACTAAAGGTAAGGTACTACGAGTACGAAGTTTATCTTTCCGAGAGGACAATTGGGTTGATGACTATAAACATCGAATTAGTTCGTCAGTTAGAGTACAGAAAAACCGGCCAAGTGCGTGTCGGATTTCGTACATTTAGGATTCCGTAGCATATGAGGCTAATCAATATTTTTATACTTATTTGTTAGTAAAATATACTTAAGGCGTATATGTATAGCCGCCAAGTGGCGCCCTCATTGAATAAAAAATCGTAGCAAAGCGTAGAAAACAAATATTAAAAAATCCTATGTTGCGTTTGTTACAAAGAGCTTAAAGTATTTTTACGTTGTTGAAACAGGACTGAAAGTGTTTCGTATCCAAAGTAGTAAGCAAAAGTACCAAAAACGGCCGTTTTTGACATTTTTACTTACTACTTTGGATACGAAACACTTTGAGTCCTGTTTTAACAACGTAAAAATACCTTATCCTATTTGTAACAAACGCAACATAGGATTCTTTAATCTTTATTTTCTATGCTAAGATACGAATTTTTATTTAATGAGGGCGCCATTTACGGGGAGGTAGGCCCTTAATAATAAACATTATCACCAAATTTCAAGTTCGGTCAATGGGAAGTTAAAAAATTCTTCAAAACAAAATTTTGTGTCTACCGACGGACAGACAGACGAACAGATGGACTCGTGAGTGTCAGCAATAGGACTCCGTTTGGACCCTTCGGGTAAGGAACCCTAAAAATAGACACGTATTTTTTCTTTACAAAAAACCTGCTAAGTGCGTGTCGGACTTCGCACATTTAGGGTTCCGTACCAAATGTATTTTTGACTGTTTGTATGGCTTTGGGTCAACAAGATGCTCATACTGTGAAAATTTGAAGACTGTAGCTCCTACCGTTTGGCTGTAAAACCTGTGTGACAGACGACGATCGGACAGCAGACGGACACGTGAGTGAGTGACAGCACTAATGCTCCGTTTGGACCCTTTGGGTACGGAACCCTAAAAATGAAGACGATACAATGCGTTGAAATTTCGCATGACGTCACACTTGTGTTAAATTGTATCACTTTTTTAACCGACTTCAAAAAAAGGAGGAGGTTCTCAATTCGACTTTTTTTTAATTTATTTTTTTATGTGTGTTGTTACCTCATAACTTTTTACTACGTGAACCGATTTTGAAGATTTTATTTGAAAGCTGTTGCTTCACATGTGGTCCCATTTTAATTTGGTGAAGATCTGATGAAGAACTTCGGAGATACACAATGGAACTCTTCAATAAATTATAGCAAACCTTCCAGAATTGCTGCAATCGTATGTCTTTATATCGTTTTTACCACTTCACTACATTACATCACGCTGATGCGCTCTGGAAGGGGTATACAGATTTGTACAGTTCACCCTGATACACCCTAATTTCACCAACTATGTTCAAATTCCCTATTTTTGGGGCTATCAATTCGGGCATAACTTTACTATTAATTTAGTTTTAAAATGGGGTAAGTACAACAACTAAAAAGTGAAAAATAAAAAACTTTTTACAAAAAAAATACAATTATTTTTCATTTTTTTGTATTATTTATGGAAGTCGGTTGTATTTTTTTTGTAAAAAGTTTTTACTCAAAAGTGACGTAACAAGACTCCTGAACTTTGATGAGTTTTATCTTTGTCATTTTTCATTGCTCTGATAAAGCAAAATATACGTGTCCAATATTTTTTGATGATCTATCTTACGGACTAAATAGATATTTTTTTTAACCAGTAAACATCCATAATGGTTTGATGGCATATCAGCCTATAATGTTCCTAGTGCTGGGACACAGGCCTCCTCTCTGTGAGACGGTGTGGGCCGTAATCCACTACGCGGCCCCAGTGCGGGTTGGTAGATGTCATTATGTATTTGAAGTTTTTGGTTTGCTGAACTGTTTTCCATCTTCTGTAGTTTATACGACAATGAGTAACGAGTTACACAAGACAGCCACATGGGCGCCGCCAGAACTCACCACCAACACCACCACCATCACCACCTTCCTCACCTTATATAGAGAAAGAACTAACTCAAAAGGGGCAAGGGCGAGAGCTACAAAAGTTTTGGAAGTATTTTTATACAACTCTATTTTTACTTTATACTAAACCTCTCTCGGAGTCATTGTACTCATGACGATTAACTTTTACTATGAGGCCAACCATGAAATCGCGAAAAAAAATCAGCTGTTCAATACATTTTGTCGAGTTACTCGCACAGGCCCCTCATTAGCAGTCACAATTAAAAACCTATTGTCGCGTCTCCTTAAGGTGATTGGTCCAGAGTAGCCCGCGAAATTCAAATTTTCTTACGTTTTTTGTAATTTGCAGGTCAGTGTCAGGTTGTATCTTGGTCAAAATTTGATTCGCAGCCGTAGCAAGTATGTATTTATAGAATTATGATCATTAAAATCGTCAATACAACTCTCTTAGTTAGAATTGATGCCAAATGTAAGTATTTTATGAAATCATGAGATTTGGCATCAATTCTGACTGAGAGAGATTTATTGATGATTTTAATTATTACAATTCTATAAACACACACTTGCTACGGCCGCGAATCAAATTTTGACCAAGATGATACCTGACACTGACCTACAAATTGCAAAAACCGAAAGAAAATTTGAATTTCGCGGGCTACCCTGGAGCTTCCACCTCGGAGACGCAAGGGGCCTGACGGATTAATGTACTGAACATGTGATTATTTTATCGCGATTTCGGGGTTGGTCCCATAGTAAAAGTTGTTCGTAATGATGAGTACAATGACCCCTAGAGAGGTTTGTTGTTGATCTAGAGCAAGATTCATCAAAATTAGTTCAGTGGTTTAGAAGTGAAAGTGTAAGAAACATACAGAGATAGATAAAGTTGCTTTCACATTTATAATTTTAAATATGGATTTATTAAATTAGCTCTGTGTGAGCTATTTCAATAAATGCTGAGGTAATTTTCAATACCTTGTATCCAGACCGCAAGCTATATAGGTTTTTTTTTTTTTTTTTTTTTTTTTTTTTTTTTTTTTTTTTTTTTTTTTTTTGGGGGTGGGAAATCATCTAATGACTCTTTCCGCTCTGGGGTGGAGCGGAAGGGCGTGTCAGACTCTTACTGACTAAAACCCACCCCTGTTCCTCCCTGCCTTGAGTGCCCAGGGGCGAGGTAACTCTTTCGAATTTATCCTCCACCCCCGGCTATGTAGGTAGCCAGGGTTGCGGGAGTTGCCAGGGTCACGGCAGTGATCATAAGAGACACCGCGGCCCCTAGCACAGGCAACTAAAGAACCACGGGTGGGTTTTAGTAAGTAAGAACCTGACACACCCTCACGCTCCAACCAGCAGGCGTATTCGCTAACTCAGTTGACATCAATTTGATAGGCACTTTGCCGTACATTGCTGCTTTGACGTATAGGAAAACCGTAGTGCCAATTATAATCGATGTCCACCGAGCAATGTACTGCATAGTGCATATCAAATTGATGTCAACTGAGTTAGCGAATATACCAGCAGGGCGGGAGGAGTTATTTCATAATTTCCCATCACCTTATAAAAAAAGCTATGTAGGTAGAAGCTGTGTATGTACGAAAAAATACTTGAGCCAAAGCTAAACTAAATGAGCTTTTTTATGAATATAACATGAATAGGCACTTCATTATCCTTTGCAAAAAAATTAATGTTTTAGATTGTAATTAAGGAAAATCTGAACTAAATACCTAGTTAGTAGTAAAAAACTGGCCAAGTGGAGACTGGAGCTAGTAACCGTTTGACTGTAAAACCTGTGTGACAGATGACGGACAGACGGACCCGTGAGTGACAACAATAGGCCTCCGTGTGGACCCTTCGGGTACGGAACCCTAAGAACAACAGTTTTCTATAGCTGTTTATGACACTACATAATTATTGTTTTTCCCTGTGTGGTCTACACCACCATCTGTCATTTCAATCTTTACTGTTTGTAAAACTTAGGAGAAGTCGAGTTCGGTCCTCTGCCTCATTCCTGTCCAAAGTAGTAGGCAAAAGTGTTAGAAACGGCCGTTTTTGGTACTTTTACCTACTACTTTGGATACGAAACATTCTGAGACCTGTTTTAACAACGTAAAAATACTTTATCCTCTTTGTAACAAACGTGACGTTGGATTCTTTAATATTTATTTTCTATGCTATGCTACGATTTTTTATTCAATGAGGGCGCCACTTGGCCGGCAGTAGACAAACGAAAAGAAATTGCAACTATTGAAAAATAAAATAGCCAAATCTTTTCAGTTTGAGGTTGCGGAAGAAATGTATGCTATTCTTGACTGTATTTCTGTGGTTTTAGTTGTTTCCAAAAAACGTTTTTTGAAAAAAAACTCTCGACACAAATGGTCGACAAACTTAGCTCTTACTTTGACATTTTAAAAACGTTATTTGCATTCGTAACGTAACGTACGGCTTTAACAATAACATATCGCTGTTTTTAATTTGTAATCACTCTACAATTTTTTATAATAAATTGATAAAATACAATAAATGTCCACGCAGTTCTACAGTGATCGCGGATTACGTCATGTCACGGCCCTAACATACTCATAAATTAATACTAAATAAATTCTTTTATTGCATTCCACATGTAAGTATATTAATGTTTGAAATTAACTTATGTTAGACGCAAACATTTAACCTGTTGAATTTAGTTTAGAATTCGTTTCAGAATAATTAGGTAGCTGTCTACATTAACTCCTTTTTGTTGTGCTTAAGGGTAGGCAGATACATAATTCTTACTTCATAAAACTGACTAGAGTTATTTTATGAGCGATATTTTCCTTTTTGGAGAAAATCTATTGTAAACTACATTGATCCACTTTTCAGGATATTTTAAGAAATCACAAACTCAATCCATCCCTAATATTTTTTAGGCTCAATTTACATCGCAATTAAAATCCAGACACAAAACAAGGGTCAAGGGTCTGTTCGTATCCGGGCCTGCGGACGGCGAGTAGTCGGTAACTCGCTGTCCGATCAGCACCAGGCCCGAGAGTCGACGGCGCGTAGTGTTCCACGCGCGCTTCAAAGAGTTATCAGCAATAGGGACGCGACCCGTCATGGCCGATGCCTGCCCGGGGGTTGAGGATAAATTCGAAAGAGTTACCTCGCCCCTGGGCATTCAGGGCAGGGAGGAACAGGGGTGGGTTTTAGTCAGTAAGAGTCTGACACGCCCTTCCGCTCCACCCTAGAGCGGAAGAAGTCATAGGATGATTTCCGACTCCCAAAAAAAAAAAAAAAAAGGGTCTGTTCGTAAGAGACACGACGGTTCTGGAACGTAAAGGAAAACTTGGACAACGGTTTTAGTCAGTAAGAGTCTGACACGCCCACTCACTCCAACCAAAGCTGGATAACTCATCTGAAGAATTCCCATCTTCAAAAAAAAAAAGAAGGCACAGACATGACCACCCTACGAGAAAAACAAAAAAAAAGACTTACATAATTTGAATTCAATTCCATTTTGAGGCACAATATTTAAACACAGCACACAACCATTTCCTCCAGCTGTTTGATCTTGTATCAATTAAATGCTCACCACAGACGGCTCCATTGCGCGGCCTTCTGCTGTACACTTCAGTGCAAAAAAACGCACACACACATAATATTATTTAATTAAAAAAAAATCTAAACAACTTCCCTACCACATATGAGTCATATTTGATTTGCGGTGACTTTTTTAACTATTTCAGCTTCGCAGATAGTTAAGTTGATAATGAAGAACAATTTGCACGTGATTGTTGGAACTAATCATGTTTTTTGTCATTTGTGACCGTTATTTTTAGGTAGAAGAAAAACAAACCAAATAAATTATTAAATGACTTAAACTGTCTGAGTTGAAAAAAAATCACGTCTTATGCATATTTTAATCCTTTGAAACCACACTGACGAGCACTTCTGAATCATTATATGCAAGAAATAAGTAAAATTATGAAAATTAAATCCATCGTCATGTGTAAAAAAATGTTCACAGTTGATTTTTCTCGGTATTTTCTTAATTAAAACAAAATATTATGTGCTAAAACCATTCGAGTGATATATGTTTAGCTTTATTTCGTAACGCAACTCAGTTATTTCTAAAACACTATATATAAGTGACTTCGATGGTAATAATTCCATCATTCATGATGACTGTATTTTTTTATTTGGATAGCTTTGTTTTTTTTTTTGGTGGGGTGGGAAAATCATCCAATGATTTCTCCTGCTCTGGGTGGAGCGGGAGGGCGTGTCAGACTCTTACTGACTAAAAGCTACCCCTGTTCCTTCCCTACCTGAGTGCCCAGGGGTGCGGTAACTCATTTTCAGAATTTATCCGCTACCCCTAGGCATAATATTATTAGCTTAAAATATCGGAATCTGTATCGCTAAAACTGACGTAGAGGTTGAACGATTAGCTGCCATGCTGCGTGGCCTGTCGCTGATTCGATTCCCGCACGGAACAAATATTTGTATGGATGATCCACAGAAGTGTAGGTTTTCCGGGTCTGGGTGTCTTGTGAGTTTACATGTTTGTGAATGCTCTCACGATACAGGAGCAATTGCTAATAAGGGAAAACATTAGAAAAAAATAATTATAATAAAATTGTTTATTTATGTGTTCGCAGGAGGTATAGTGATCCCAATCTCTGGTGTAGCGAAAATTCTTACACTGAAAAAAAAACTACACTCTATCAATAAGAGAATGAGAAATGGATGTACTACTTTTTACCCCGGATTAATACACGGTTTCGGTAAAATTGGCAACGAGAACGAAACTACAAAAAGCTGGTGTAAGTCAAAATATTGGACAATTAGGTCCAAATATTTAATTTGCTTTTACTTGCCCAATATTTTGACTTGCAGTTCATTATCCTTCAATAAAAATAAACATAATTTGCCGCGTTCAGTAGAAACTCGATTTTCGGGAACTTTGCCTTAAAAATGCAACCGGTCGACAAATAATTATAATTTGTCGACCGGTTGCATTTTTGAGGCTACGGTGTTTGGTGTGGTATATAAAAAGATGAAATGTAGAAACAAATTTGTTGAAAAAAATAAACTGAATTAGAGTCAGCAAAATTATTATTTTTTATTTTTTGTTTGATGTTGCCAAAACTTGTTAGATTGGAATTGAGCATCCTTTGATCGATGGCACTTACTTAAAAATTCTGTCTGTTTTAATTATAAAACACGTTTTCAATTTTACTGTGTTTTTTCCTGGACAAGATCATATTATTTGCGAGTCACCTTGTTCTTTCTCGTGTGTTTATATGAAAAATCTAACGTTTGATGCTAACAACGCTTCTCATATTTTTTTTAAATTCTTTTTTAGTTTCTTTAAACTATAATATTTTATTGATTCGCACAAATTATGGATCATATATTACCTATTTTATTGTTGATAGGCACGCGTTTGACACTATCTCACCTGATGGTAAGCGATTACGTGGCTGAAGATGGAGCACGCTTGCCTAGAAATAACCTATTCACTCTTGAGTTAAACGCTCCTAGATAGTAGCTATCACAGACACACAGATTCCGGCAGGGAATTCCAGTCCCTAGCTGTACGCTGAATGAATGTATTCTCAAAACGTTTTGTGCCTGTGGATGGGATGTTCACCATGTACCGGTGGCACATCGCCGTACGTCTTGTGGTCCGATGATGGAACGGGCTTGGCGGAATCAAATTATGCAATTCCGTCGCACTCTCCCCAAAATGTAACCGATAGAAAACCGACAGGTTTACTTATTCAGTACCAATATCTACAGTACAATATATGATTATCATTGTAATGTAGATATTAGTTGGTACTTAAGGGATCCTTACATGTATCACTACATCTTATAAAACAAAGACCCCCGCTGCGTCTGTTTGTCTGTTCGCGATAAAATAAAAAACCACTGAACAGATTTTCATGCGGTTTTCACCAATGGACAGACTGAATAAGTACAACATATGAAAGTCGCAAAGGCTGGTATGATAATTCGTGAAAACGAAAATATCCGTATTTCCTAGTCGGTAGTGTCGTCCAAATATTTTTATAAAGCTTTTTATATTGTGTATATTTCAATTCGCATATTTACCAAACATTTGCAGCAAAACTAGGTTTTATTTTTCTGCAAGCAAGTGCATCTCATTTTCAAGTACCGTAAGATGGGGTTATTTACAACTCGCGAGGCTATTTGGGATTTCCGAAAAAAAAGTTTTGATCGTGTGGATATTTAAAACCGAGAATAGTAGGAATTATATTTTACCATCTGGCAACACAGTAGCAACTAATGTCAATGTCACAAAGGAATTTTGACAAATAACGGCTTTCTACGTGGTTCAGCTCGTAATTTTAAAAACTGTTGTGTTTTTGGTGTATTTCGTGCCTGGATAAATTTCGTCTGATACACAAAATCTAGACAGGTATGTAAGAAATTGAATAAACTAAGTAATAGTGTGTTTTATGCGCTTTTCAGTGTTTCTATTTGTTCGTTTCTATCTTTTTCGAGCTGGCATATATTTAGATTTTTCTAAATGGGGCTATTTGGTTTCTGTTTTGGGGTTAATTGGAACGAAGTTTCAAATAGCCCCTTTAAAGCGTGTTATAAATTGCCAAGGAATTTAATCATAGTTCCAAATAGTCCCAATTGCGCATTTTGAGCATGTTAAGGGCAAGATGTTTCTCGGCATACACACGAAATAATTTACCTATACTGCACTGTATAAAATTAAAGAACATTTCCTGCATGGTTATTCTTTAGATTCCTTTTTTTTGTTCTATATACTTTTATTTATTTACGATAACATTAAACGAAATTACGAACATGCGTCTGCGTATTTATTTAACGGAAAAATGCGTCGGAATTACAAAGGAAAAAATATTTTATTTATAATGTTTATTGATTTGCTACAGATATCAACTTTAATATGGTGCGGACCTACCAACGAAAATTTACTAATTCACGCAACGGTAAGAATTATTCACCTTATCTGAGCTATTGCAAAGAAGATTTGCAAAACGCAATAGCAGAAATTCAAAATGGCTCACTGAAATTATTTGAGGCGGCTAATAAATACAACATTCCAAAGAGTACATTAAGCAGAAAATGTCGAAATATAAATTGCACACAAGAAAAAGCCGGACACCCTACTCTTTTTTCAAAAGATGAAGAGATGGCGTTCATAAAATACATACAAATACTGAGTAATTGGGGGTTTCCACTAGATTCTACAGACTTACGCGTATATGCCCAAAAATACTTGAACAAACTAGGAAAAACCGTCTACAGTTTAAAAGACAATATGCCCGGTGTAGATTGGGCGCGAAATTTCATGATTAGGTATAAAGCTGAAATTTCCAATCGTAATGCATCAAATATCACAAGTGACCGCGCCAAAATTTCACCTGCTGTAATAGACGATTTTTTTTCGCATTATGAAAATACTATTGAAGGTGTCTCTCCTGATTGTATCATTAATTATGATGAGACTAATCTCACTGATGACCCGGGCCATAAGAAATATTTATTTAAGAGAGGTTGCAAATATCCTGAAAGGGTAATCAACACTACAAAAACATCTATTTCTTTAATGTTTACTGGCACTGCCGATGGACAGTTATTGCCCATATACGTTGTTTATAAGGCAGATCATTTATGGGATCAATGGCTAGAAGGAGGGCCTGAAGGGACGAGGTACAACCGATCGAAAAGTGGTTGGTTCGACTCTACATGCTTTGAGGACTGGTTTAATACCGTCATAGTACCATATGTAAGAACAAAAACTGGCCGAAAAGTGATAATTGGAGACAATTTATCTTCACATTTTTCCGAATCCGTATTAAAAATTTGTCAGGAGCTTAATATTATGTTCGTTTGCTTACCTCCTAAAACCACTCATTTACTTCAGCCATTAGATGTTGCATTTTACGCACCTTTAAAAAAATATTGGCGCGATGTATTGACACACTGGAAGAGGACTGAAGGACTTAAACATAAAACTTTAGTAAAAAGTTCATTTCCTATGTTATTATATAGATTGCAGAATAAATAGAAAGAAAAGGGTTCAGAATCCAGCAATTTAATTGCCGGGTTTAACAAATGCGGTTTATATCCCGTTAATTCTGAGCGACCAAAATCTCGATTGCCGCACAATTCTATTTCGGAGGAACTAATTGAAGATACAGCATCTTCAGCTGTAATAGAAATTTTAACTAATTTAAGAAATCCAACCCCGGCTCATGAACAGCCTAAACGAAAAAGAAAATGTAACGTTCCACCCGGAAAAAGCATTACTGCAGATGACTTATTACGATTGGAAAAACCGTCAATTATCAAATCCCGTCAAGGTAAAATAAAAACAATAAATAGATGTTCAGAAAAAAATAAAACAATTTCAAACGAAAGAGATAGAAGTAATATCGGTTATAACACCAGAGAAACACACATGCAGCCCATTGCAGGACCTTCGGGGCAATGTAAACAAACAACACTTCGTAAAGAAGATAGGGGAAACGAATCTCATTCCACCTACATAAGTTCAGAAGATGAATATCCAACTAAGAATAAAAATAAACCTCAAAAACCAATGTCAAATTTTAAAGGAAAAGGTAAAGGTAAAGGCAAGAAAAGTAAAATTCAGGCTTCTGCCGTTGCAAAGATCAGAAGGAAAATAAATACAAGAAAACTTAGCATTTCAACCACAAGTGTATCGGATACAAGGAGTGTACATAGTGACTCGGACCTACTAGACGTTGATTTCGATGACCATAGCTCAGATATTAATAATAAGAATGATCTTTCACCATCTATAATTCCGAAAACAGACAATAGTGACAAAATAGAAAATCAAAGGAAGATTACCGATGAAGAAATAGATGAAAAAGACGAAACAAAAAATTGCATATCACATGATACAATAAAAGGTGAGATGAGTCATGAATACCGTGTAATGAACTCTTTACCATCAATGACCGAGATACGGAAAGATTTTGATGAAAAGGAAAACGGGAAGAAGGATAAACCCAGAAATGAAGAAAACGAAAAAACTCAAAGAAAAGTCTGTGATAATCAATATAATGAAGTACCTCTTATCTTCTTTGATGAGTTTGGGAGTGAAAAAATTGTAGTTGGAGATGATGATAATACTGTCTCTCTTATAGCATTTAATGAAAAGGAATTATATAGTAAAGATATTATAAATGACAAAGAATGTAGTGAAGTTATGGATAACAATGAAAATGCGAATTTAATTGAAAATAAAGAAAACTACTTCGAGAGCGGGAAAAAACTAACTATTATTAAGGAAGAAAGTCTAGAAAATGCGTTGAAAAACAAGAAAGTAGTCTTTAAGGACCTTAAACCTGTATGTCTAAGCAGTTACATTAATATCCCAAAGAAAAATAAGCAAACACCTAAATATAAAAAGAATTATTATAACGACAGAAAAGAAATTTTAAAAGCATTGATGGATAGTGACTAAGGTTTTGATTATTTCTATATTTTATATATTTGAGTTTTATATATTTTATTGTAGACAACTAAGCTGACACCATTTTACTAATAATTTTGTTTTAATATTTTTATTTTACGTCCATTTCTCAAAAGAATATTTTTATTTGTTTAAATAGCTCATAATTATAAGTTTAAGACTTAATAATTATGAGACCTAAGAATATTATTTTCTTATGTATGTTTCTAATTTCGTTTTTGTTATTTTTTTTTTTGTTATTATTATGGCAACGATACCAAAGCCAAGACACCAATTAGGTAATTTTGATTGTAATGTTTCTCTTTGAAGTCTGTAATCATAATTTTAATTAATTAGGTTAAGTCCAACTGTAAGATTTATACGGCCTTTCTTCAAAAAAGTTAGACATCTGTCGAACTTTATTGTCTACACAAGATGTCAATACAAAGTTGCGTTTGATGACGGTTTCTGAATCGTTATGAAATGCAGTTATATGACTATACTTTTTGTAGAAAATCTTTCAAGAGATGTCTTACTTTTGTAGTAAACCATTGTTTATAATAAAATTATTAATGAGGTACTTACCCATTTAAAACTTGGTACAGACGCCAGCACATCAACCTACCTCAATCTGCCATTTTTGGCAAATTTGACAGATTGGGGTAGGTTGACGTGCTGGCGTCATCGCGTCAGTACATAAATACGAAACCAGTGTGATTAAATAGTACTTACCTACATACCTTAATATGTAGAAGAAGAATAAATATTGTGATTGACTAAAGTTGTTTTATTTAAATACATAATTTAAAATAATCAAGTCACTGCGCTAACTCATTTTGCGCAATATATTTTTATTCGAAACCCACGTAATTTTGTTTGCAACTTTTTTATATTTTTCTTTCATAAAACCCTTTTCCTGACAGGAACGAACGCAAAAAAAAAATTGCGAAATTGGTTCAGCCTTTCTCGAGTTTTGCTCTTAGCAACACATTTAGCGATTAATTTTTATTTATATCAGATAGATCATGCTTGCCCTTAAATATTCCAAATATAGCTTCACTTTCATTTAGAATACCTTTGATATATTAACATTACATTCCAAATAACCCCAAAGAAGCAATAATCTGTTAGTGAATAAATATTCAGTTGTAATTTTTGGCTTGTCTGTGGCATATAGAGAGTGAAATTATGGTGAAATGAAAGCACTTCTAACCCTATAACTTTTCCAAATATAGCTTGCTGACTTTTATTTGACACAGCTAAAAAAGGTAAGAAAAACCAAGGCAAAAAAATGAGATTACAAATAACCCCATTGATGCGATATTTGGAATAGCAATGGTAAAGTAATATATCTTAAAATATATTTACAGAAGTTATACTACGATCGTTACTATTTATAGTTTATCGTGTAATCTACTAAAAAAATAATATTTCATATCATTTGAGTTATTAAAATTTGTATAAACACCTGTTTTACGAAAAAAGTGTTTTAAATAGCCCCATTTTACGGTAAGTATGTGAAGTATTTCGAGTTTCAGTACATTGTGCAGGGTGGATGACGCAAAAGTTAACAGTTCTTGTTAAAAATATAAGCGGATCAACATGTAAATGGAATACTGATTGCGACCAGATAATTTAAATAGTGTTTATTTATATTCAAGTTAAGAAGCCTTTTTTAGGGTAATCATCACATGATTTCTTCCGCTCTGGGTGGAGCGCGAGGAAGTGTCAGATTCTTACTGACTAAAACCCACTTGTATTTCTTCCATTGCCCTTAGCGTTCCAAGGTCGTGGTAACTCTTTCAAACAATCTCGCAACCCTGGCAGGCACCAGCTCTAGCGGGGCCCGGCTCTAGCGGGCCCCGTCAATTAGTGCTGACATCCTTTGAGGTGCGCATGGAACACAACGCGCTATTGATCCGGGCCTTGTAAGCCGGTGAGCTACCCATTGCTCGCAGTCCGCTAGCCCGGGACTACGGTGGCCGGGAATCGCGGCCCTGTGACTCTCTAGGCCCAGGGCGTCTTCTTCGGCGGCTTGGGGCGTGAGGTCACGAGGATTGCCTCTTCCTCACGCGTTCCGACTACTCCTTTGACTAATTGCGGCCAGTGTATTTACATATTGTATTTATTTATTGTCAAGTAGCCTCCACAAAGCGGATTCAAATATTTTCAAGTAGTTACCCACTTACCAAAATGATTCTGATGGGAACTAGTACTATAAAACTAGAAACAACAAATAAATAAGTAAAAGCCTAAATTCTATTGCACGGTTCTATTTTAAACTCTCAGCATTGAGCAGAGCGAGTGAAAATAAAACAGTGCGTTTTATTTAGGCATTTATTGGTGCCACCTTGTGTTAGTGCTAATAGGAATTTCAAAATATATGGATTTTCTCTCAGGTCCCGCGCGCGTCAAACGTCAACATCTGCCAAGCCCCGTTGACAGTCGGCCATCGTGCAACTACAGACTAGATCATGTTTCGGGTGTGTGAACCTTTGTCCAGGGGTTGAGGATAAATTCGAAAGAGATACCTCGCCCCTGGGCATTCAGGGCAGGGTAGGAACAGGTGTGGGTTTTAGTCATTAAGAGTCTGACACGCCCTCCCGCTCCACCCTTGAGCGGGAGATGTCAATGGATGATTGCCCAACCCACAAAAAAAAGGGTGTTTGAACCTTGCCACAGGACTAAAGACCTTGCGTAATAGTAATGATAGAGGTTTAACACGTGAATCGGGTTTTTGGCAATTTTTTTGGCAAAACAAACGGCATTTTAGCACTGGCTACCCGGGTCGCCCACGGGACTAGAGAGGTAGGAATTCAAAATATATGGATTTTTACATGGCATGCAAGTTTTTTTGGGTGTAACATCGTCAAATAACTTCTCCCGCTCTGGGTGGAAGGGCGTGTCAGACTCTTACTGACTAAAACCCACGCGTGTTTCTTTAGTTCCTTGTGCCAGGGGCGCTGTGACTTTTTCAAACACACCCGCAACTCTGGCAGGATTACTGGCATACCTTCTATCAAGGAAAGGTTTTCTCCAAAATGTGTCTATTAGTTTGCACTACAGTGTAATTCGTTTTTAACAATCATTTAAATACACTGGTGGATCACAATGAAGCATTATCACTTATCTTTCTAACAAAATATACTTCTGTCTTATCTAACCTGAAGATTTATTTACTTACGAGTACTGTGAAATTTTACTACTGAGGGAACAGTCTTACATTGAACGATGTTGTTGTAGTTTTACTGTATCTGTGAAAATATTTGCATTGAAACCACTTTTCTCAGTATGTTTTATTTTTTAACCGACCGCCCTAGAAGGAGGGTAATGTTTTTCGAGAGTATGTATGTATGTATTTAATATATGTATGTATGTATATTATGTGTGTATGTTTGTATGTCTATTTCTTTGGCACGCGCTGTAGCCTAAACGGTTTGATGGATTTTAACAAATGAGGTATTATTAAATTGCAATTAGGCTAATTAAGTCGTATTTTTAACCGACTTCGAAAAAGGAGGAGGTTATCAATTCGGATGTTTGTATTTTTTTTTTTTTTTTTTATGTATGTTCGGGCATAACTCCGTCATATGTTGACGGTTTTGCAAAATTCTTTTTTTGTTCGAAAGGGGTTTATTCCGAAATGGTCCCATTTAAATTTCAAAAAGATCTGATGATGGGTTTCGGAGATAGACAACGGAACTCTTCAAAAATTGACAGCAAATCGACCGCGATTGCTGCTATCGTATGTCTATGAACTGTTAACACAGTTTAATGGGGTACCACAACTAAAAAGTGAAATTAAAGTTATTTATCCTATGTTTTAGTGAGTTATAGTTACTTCCGAAATTAAAGTTATTTTGCACTTTTTTTGGAAGTCGGTTCTATTTTTTTGTAAAAAAGTTTTTTATTTCGACCTGGTCATGTGGCGTAACTATAACTCACTAAAACATAGGAAACAAAAGAAAATTTTAGTTGTTTTAGATCAGTCGGGTTTTTTGAAAATTTTCATTGAGTTATCTTGTTAGAAATCTCTATTTTCTTATCTTCTAATTTTCCGTGCATGATCACGATTGTTGAGTGGAATATAAAAAATACACTTTATAGGGAGTAACGGAAATGCGTGGTAATATGTTAAATGCTACTTCTGCCAAGAAATTAACAACTTTCTTGAAGAAAGTCTAGTCAAGGGAATATGCATGTAATTTTTTTCACATAAAACAGTAAAATACAATACTATATTGGTAAGTACATAACAAACTGAGAAAATGAACCACTTAGAAATATATAAAAATATACTTACTTACTATTACTATTATCTGTGATTTTATCTTGTTGGTAAGGTACAAAAGTTTGTGACACACAGACAGACGCAGTCCCTCTTAAAGGGTTCTCCTTTATCATTTTGGTACGGAACCCTAAAACTCTTTCGGAAGGCGGTGTCTTTTTTTGTTAATGCAGAACTCCATGGTTTATAAATCAAAATCTTATATTCATATAGGCTGTATCGGAAATGGGTGGTCAAAACAATTTTCTTTAAAATAAAAAAAAATCGTGGCATAGCTTATAAAATAAATATTAGAGAAAGTAAAGTATGTCAGAAACGGCCGTTTTTAGTACTTTTGCCTACTACTTTGGATACGAAACATTCTGAGACCTGTTTTAACAACGTAAAAATACTTTATCCTCTTTGTAACAAACGTGACGTTGGATTCTATAATATTTATTTTCTATGCTATGCTACGATTTTTTATTCAATGAGGGCGCCACTTGGCCGGTAGTAGACCCTTAAGGAATTCACGAAATAAATTGGACTTTCAGTACAAGGATATCACCAGCTAATCGAAATTAGTATGGGAGGTCTAATATTTTTTTCGGAATAGGGAATATGCAAGTATTTTAAAACTTTTTTAATTTTTTTAATATACATTGTATTGGACCATGGAAATAATGTGGTGCACTTGTTTGATTATTTTATTCATCACATATTTTACAATTCATTATTTTATGTTGTATGATTTTAATGAAACTAAACGCAAACTCAAAACGCATCGTCCTCAATAATGCCGGAAGTGACGAAAAAATATATGAGTCAAAGTATTTTTCGTAAAAAGTACTTTAAATTTCACTAAAATATTATTATATTATTGAAATAGCAATTTCTGCTTGACTAAAACACGTACAATTAGTATAATTATTCATTTAAAAACAAAAAAAAAAATAAGATGTAAACAAGGCGTATGTTTGAAATGTAGTAGAAAATTGTAAATAAGAGTTAAATAATTTTTTTAAGCGACATGCATTACTTGAATTTATTTTTAAATAATTTTCTTGAGTTTATAAACAATGTATTCAATTTGTATGTCGGTCAATGGTGAAGCATGTAATATCGCAATATTCCTATGACCTTAAAATTCAAATAAAATATTCTTATTCTTACCTGGGTAATATATGTCACGCGTGGCAATTATGAAAATAATGAGCCTGTTGTATGTCTGCTTATTTGCACTAGTTTATGAATATACGCATGTTTACCGTTGGTACTGAACGAGCATGTATGTCGTAAAGATAACCACCATCACATCACATCATCAGCCTTTTAATGTCGCCACTGCTGGGGCACAAACCTCCTCTCTGTGAGAGAGTGTGGGCCGTATACCACCACGCGGGCGTAACGCGGGTTGGTGAATGTCACTTGTCTTCGATTTTTTGGTATAAGACATGCCGGTTTCCTCACGATGTTTTCCCTCACCGTTTTGAGAGCAGTGGTGATGAAATAATTTACAAAAAGTAAAGCGCCTGCCTGGGTTCGAACTCACGACCTACAACATAACTTACTATTAGTGCATTGATATAGGATAAATATTTCCTATGTAGGTATCATTGCAGAACAAAGGGCTCTTCTAATAAATATTTCCTATGTAGGTATCATTGCAGATCAAAGGCCTCTTCTAATTATAAATATTTCCTATGTAGGTATCATTGCAGACCAAAGGCGTCTTCTAATAATAAATATTTCCTATGTAGGTATCATTGCAGAACAAAGGGCTCTTCTAATAAATATTTCCTATATAGGTATCATTGCAGACCAAAGGTCTCTTCTAATAATAAATATTTCCTATGTCGGTATCATTGCAGATCAAAGGCCTCTTCTAATAATAAATATTTCCTATGTAGGTATCATTACAGAACAAAGGCCTCTTCTAATAATAAAAATTTCCTATGTAGGTATCATTGCAGACCAAATGCCTCTTCTAATAAATATTTCCTATGTAGGTACCATTGCAGACCAATGGCCTCTTCTGATAAATATTTCCTATATAGGTATCATTACCGATCATAGGCCTCTTCTAATAAATATTTCATATCTAGGTATCATTGCAGACCAAAGGTCTCTTCTAATAATAAAGTAGATGATTCAAAATCAATTTGGTCCATCAATTAGATTACCAAAAAATATTGGATACGTAGTTTATCTTTTGTAACGTAAACAAAAAATATTAGGACGATATTTGACGTTCGGCGTTGACATTTCACGTGATGTTACACCTAAGTCAAAAATGTATCTACTACTTTTTACCTAGAAGTGACGTAACGAGCCACTCCTGAACTTTGATGCGTTTTATTTTTGTCATTTTTTATTGGTTTGGTAAAGCAAAAAAATACGTGACCAATATTTTTTGATAATTAATCTAACTTACAGGCTAACCACTGGACTGATCTAGCAACCACGGTTGCCCGAATTCATTGCGCGCAGACTGTTAAAGAAACCAATGGTGCTCAGGCGGGGTGGTCCACTCGTTTTTTTACTGTGGTCGCGTTGTTTGAGCTTTGAGAAGTAAAAAAAAGATGGCACTGTATTAAATTCCACGTTTTTTGTTCCAGGGCACCCCGCACGGAGGCATAGAGTTAAAATTACAATAAATAGTTCAAATGACGTCTGTCAAATGTCATTGTCAAAAATATAATAGAATTATTATATGTGTACCCAGGAATCATCCCTGTTAAAATATCTACCCAAAGAGTATAATAATAATACGGGACCTACCTGTCCAAACTGTACGGGCACTAACTCCGTACAGTGAGATGTGGTATGTAGGTGGACGAATCACACGGGATGTATACAGGAAGTAAAATCACTGTTTTGTGTCCATAAATGATTGACAATTTATTAGTAAAAACAATAAATTTTATAATACAAAAAGTAGATTATTTGTGGTGAGCGCGACAGCTTAGTCAGCGAGTGTACGCATGTGATCGGCGAGTAAGTAAATGCTTGTTCAGGTAAAAACTAAAACAATACATATCATGTGGCGATACTCGTACATCCTGCCAACTATAAAAATACAAATATCAAGAAGTTCGTTTAGGTTCTGCTGCAGGGCAATAGCCTTTTTTTCTTAAACAGAGTAGCTGTGAGCACTAAGTGTTCTTGATTGTGTAAGGATTGATTGATAAAGAGGCTGTGTTTAGGGTTCCGTACCCGAAGGGTCCAAACGGAGCCCTATTGCTGTCACTCACGTGTCTGTCTGTCCGTTTGTCCGTCGTCTGTCGCAATTTTTTTTTCCGAAGAATTTTTTACCTTATTGAGGAATCAATGGGAAGTTAAATATTTAGGTCAATGGTACCGATTCTGTTATGCATAAACTCAATTTAATTTAGGCTTGTGCTATTTTTTTCTCTCTAATAAAATAAGAAAGAGACGGACGTAAATTATAGCTGTCAAATTTAGTTGACCTAATATTTCCATACAAATTAACGGTACACATAAAAACATGTCGACTAAAAACACGGTAAAGCGCAAGGCGTAAACTAGTTTGACATCTCTAACCTACATCATAGCTATAGCCGTCCTTTTCTCGTACTCTTTTAGTAAAATATAGAGATTATCTAATTTTAGTTTAGTTATTAATTATGAGAATCGGCACCAATACCTATCATTGTCATCAGCCGTTTAATGTCCCCACTGTTGGGGTACTGGCCTCCTCTCTTTGAGAGGGTATGGGCCGTAATCATAAGTCAATATCACACGGCAGCAGTGCATCCCGTGAGCACATTATTTCCATTACTTTATATTAGCCAATATACTGGCTAGTAGGGTTCCCAACTTCAATTCAGATTCTCCGGACATTCGTTTGTATGTCATAGTCGCTGTCATATACTTTTGTACCCATGTTCCTCTTAATAATAATTATGTACTTTCTTATTATATTTTATGCACCTGTCATATTATCTTTTCATCACCTTTGGTTGACTGGTAGGGAATGCCTAAGGCACTAAGTCCGCCGTTGTACTTTTGTGTCGTATAAAGTTAGTATCGGGTATCTGGTTGCTATGGTCCTGGGTTGGTTTTCCATTTTAGGCAATGTACATGCATTTTCTCGAAGATGTTAGTCGATTCTGAATTCTAGCCTGGCGCTTTATGCACCTGTTTGATTTACCTATGGAATTTACAGTCGATGATTGGCCTAGCACAGGGGGATCTTCTGGTATAAATGCCACACTTAGCCCAACCCAGAATAAACTCAAAATCCCATTTGCAGCAGCTACACTAGAAATTAATAACCTTATAGCATAAAAAAACATCAGTAATCGTAGGTTTCATAAAGGCCAAAACAGGATAAATCCTACTAATATTTTAAAGGTGAAAGTTTGGATGGATGGATGTTTGTTACTCAATCAGACCAGAACGGCTGACCGGGTCTGAATGATATTTGTCACAGAAATAGATTATAGTCTGGTAAAGCCAGACTAATTGGAAATAGGCTACAATTTATAGTGAGGAAGGTACAAATTTTACGCGGGTGAAGCTGCTGGCAGAAGCTAGTGCATACCTACATAAAAATATGGCATGTCCAGCTGAACCCAAAAATATAGTATGTCCAACTGAACCCAAAAATATAGCATGTCCAGCTGAACCCAAACATATAGCATGTCCAGCTGATCCCAAACATATGGCACGTCCAGCTGAACCCAAAAATATAGCACGTCCAACTGAACCCAAAAAATATAGCATGTCCAGCTGAACCCATAAATATAGCATGTCCAGCTGAACCCAAAAATATAACATGTCCAGCTGAACCCATAAATATAGCATGTTCAGCTGAACCCAAAAATATAACATGTCCAGCTGAACCCATAAATATAGCATGTCCAGCTGAACCCAAAAATATAACATGTCCAGCTGAACCCAAAAATATAACATGTCCAGCTGAACCCAAAAATATAACATGTCCAGCTGAACCCAAAAATATAACATGTCCAGCTGAACCCGTAAATATAACATGTCCGGCTGAACCCATAAAATATAACATGTCCAGCTGAACCCAAAAATATGGTGAGCGGACATGCACACCAATAGAATTTGCATTGATATTTCCCCGACGAGCGTCGATTGTCCCAATAAAGTGTAATCATTTGACTGACGCGTGTCAGGTACTTACATATTATATTCTTGCGATATAATTGTACATAATTTATAGTGTCCGACCGAAACACGATTTTTAGCCGATACCGAAACTAAAACTGGAACCGAAACTTATAGATTTACCAAAAAATTAAAAATGTTGACTTGAAAATGTTACCAGACCATTAAAAATTCAGCCCTAACATTCATAAAATGCTTAAGGCGCATGGACTGCGCGATATGATGCTGCGATTATGATTTTAATTTGAACATCGCGTCTAAACGACTAGTCTTATTCCTTTAAGAAAAAAAAAATGTTTCTCTAGACATTTTTTTTTTAATTTGGTATGCGAATATTTGAAATTATAAATATTTTTATAACATAGTGAAACGCGCCCCACGATTTATTTCCGAGCTATTTTTGCCGCAGAAATGCAACGTATGGGAAGTTTAAGCAGTGCGCGCACATGTGAGTAAAAAATCGCAGGGATTTTAAAATTGTGATTTTTCACAACTTGCCGCAATTGCTCGCGACGCAATTGATGCGTAAACTGCAGCTTATGGAATTGGTATGGCCACGCGTGTATCGCGACAATAAAATCGCGCGCTTGGGCCCACTCGCTTTCCGCTCCTCTTTTATTAAAATCAAAGAAGTTGTCACAAATATAAGTATTTATTATTACAGTACTTTACACTTTCGTATTCACTTAATACAGAATGTCTTTACTAGGTTCGCAATAATAAGTCTATATCCCGAAGGCATTCGCTACAGATAACAGAGGTCGGGCCGCGACTGACTTCTCATGCAATACCATTTTACTTCCTCGCAACCCCCTCATACATGATTTTGCCCACCTAAGCTAAATTAGGTACCTACATTGTAATACAAGGTACCTATTGTAGTGCAATATTTTGCCATTCAGTTTGTAGTTTACAAAGGTCCTATCAATAATAATCGCAGTTGAAGAAAAATCATTGTGTTTTAGATAAAATAAAACCTTTGATATAAATCCCTCCGTTATTAAAGGATGAGTTCAGTATTGTAAATTTTAATTTTTCCTTTTCCTTCTCCTCTGAAGTATTACGTAGAGACAAACAACTTGTACAAAAACCATACTCAGACTGAAAAATACTCACTGATTTTTTTTACCGCAGTGTGCGCGCAGTAGTTTTTGCAATATTTTACAGCATGATTTTAAAATCGCTGTGCTAGGCCTAACGCGGATAAAAATTGAGAATTACGCAAAAACTAATAAGCGTATTTTTATGAAACTTTCACTATTTTAAAGATAATTTAATTATTTATCTTTTAGTATACGTGTTTAAGTGTGGTATCGGTTTTTTTATGCCTAATAAATTAATAATGCGTCTTATTTGGGACAGCGCTCCTTGTTGGGCGAGTCCTATTACTGGGTGGATGTACGACGCGTTGCATGAGCTCAGCACAGTACACGCAAGCTAACCACTCAAGGCCATTGGCGTATAACTGCGACTTAAGCGCGGTGACCGCGTGGAAACTTTCGCGTCATCAAACCGAGGCTTTTACTTTAGGCTCTCTGAAAGCCTAGCCACGGGGTCTCATCTCGAACAATGAAAATTTATTTCAAATAAATCTCAATAGATGGCGTAATATGCATCGATTCCCTATTGAATTTTAATTAATATTAATATTTTGAAAATAAATATGGTAAAAACTGTATTTTTTTATTTAATAAACTGCCCAAAGCATAAAATTGTGGAATGGGCTTGTAATTCAAATTTAGACGATTATTGGAACTAATCCTTAGACATCTATATTTCTTGTACCAATAGATGGCGCTGTTTGAAGTTTTAGAGTTTATCCATTCGCCTCTTTAAAATTTGAATAGTGACACATTTTGATACAGTAAAACTGCTATGAAGTGCCAAAAATACTATAAAATAATTCCTTAATGTGTGAGAAAATATTGGTAAGGCTTTAAGTAAATTCATTCTCTGGCCTTGACAAAGTAAGAATCTATTAACGATAATGATTATTAAAGAGTCTAAAATTTGTGACTGTACTTGGCCTAAGTAATAAAAAAAACCCAAATTCAATTTTTTTTTTTTTTTTTTGTGGTTTGGGGAACAATCCTATGACTTCTCCCGCTCTGGGTGGAGCGGGAGGTGTGTCAGATTTTTACTGACTAAAACCCACCCCTGTTCGTTCCCTGCCCTGAGTGCCCAGGGGCGCGGTAACTTTGTTTCGAATTTATCCACGACCCCTTGTCATTATGCTTGTAGGCCTACCGCGAATTGCTTCAAGCATGGGACACATAACCAAAAACCCTGCCTATTCTTCCATTAAAAGTCATAGCCATACCCTTGATGCCCAACAGATAATATGTTAACTTAACTATTTAAGTTACAAACGCGTATAGTTACAGCTACGGGTGACTCGTTTCGATATGACTTTGTAAATGTATCTGCGTTTGTCAGTTAATGGGAAGTCTGTAGGCTTGCCATTTCGTGAGAGAAAATTGAGACACGTCTATTATTAGTAAGTTTTTTAGTTGTGTTAGGTAACCTGCCTCTTATAATGAGAAGAGAACTGTGCCCAGTGTGTCAGGTAGGCATAGGTTGAAATTAATATTAATTTATTAAATAGGTAATATATATTACCTGCACCGAGGGTTCTGTACCATTTTATATAAATATTTTGGATATGTTACTAGTTCATCAGACAAAATTAACACTGCGGTGTAGAATATTGCAGTTTTAGATCAGCGCCATCTCTTGACCGATAGTGGAACTAATATAATTTTAATTGATATTTCTGAAAAAGTATGTTAGAGACATCGTTTTATTTTTCCTGTAATCTTTAAATCTCTATGCAAACATCGGAGATAAGGGAACGCTATTTTTTTTTTAATTTTTCATCAAAAGTTGAAAACGATGCGGACTAAAAAAAAAAACTGGTAGTCCGAGAGTACCGTCAGAAGTGAAAACAAAAAACTTATACAAAAATGTCCAACGCGCCTCGCGATCCGCTATGAGCGCAATCTCGTAGCGAATCGCGTGGCGGTGTCAATAGCGTGCGAATTACAAGTGTTTTTTCCCATCTCAAAACTGCCCAACACGCCTAAAGAAATTCTCACTTCAAAAAAAAAAAAAGTTTGTGAATTTGCAAACAGCGCTCTTTCACATAGTATACCCCAACTTCGATTTTTTAAGACCGCCTTTCAGTCCCTGTTGCAAAGAAAAAAAAGAGTTCTTACTTATTTGCAAAATAATTGGGCAAACGTTACCTAAAACTATAACTACCAAATTTCAAGTTGATAGCATTAGTAGTTCTTGAGATATCCAGCTGTGACAGACGGACAGACAGACAGGCAGACAGACTGAGTCGCACCATAAGGGTTTCTTTTTACCATATTGGTACGGAACCCTAAGCATAGTAGCCCACTGGCATCGGGAACAGATTCCAAGCGACCGGTGGTCAGAGCTTCTGAAAGAGAAATCTCCTAACAATACGCGCCGTGTCCAGGAGTACTTACTTCTTTCTGGATTAAGCGCTTGATCCAACTACCCAACAAGGTGTTCGTCGAGGCTCTTGGCTGTTAAACCATCGACCATCACGACTGTCGGCACAATCACTGCCGTATCCAGCTCCCACATGTCAACAACCTCGCGAGCCGATCAAGGTACTTTGTTTGCTTATTTTTCTCAGCATTCACGAGGTTCTAGTCATGAGCGACCACTTTTTCAACAACCATTGTGCGACGATCTAGTCAATCTATCACCATTATGTCAGGCTTATTGGCAACAATAGCCCTGTCAGTGATGATAGACCGATCCCAATAAAACGTGATATTGCTATTTTTGAGAACTGGTTCGGACACACACCTATAGAATAGTCGTTTGATAGACGTGGGCATTTGTCAGTGCAGTTTTTCGGCTCAAAAACGGCCTCGCTTTCGGCTCCGTCGTCTATAGCGCCTCGGTTGCAATAACAAAGCTTGAACACTTTCATAAAAATGTACTATTCCCAAAAAGAATGGATCCACCCTTATACGCTAGCATGGTGACTCTACAAACCCTTGGGGCTATTAAACAGTAATGATAACTGCTGTCCCATCTACAGATTTCGTGGTTTGTCCACTGTGTGTTAACGGGTAATCGTTATGTATGTCACATTTATAGTCAGAATTTTCAGTTACAAAAATATTAATTTTCTATGAGTGCGCAGTGGTGGCCCAGAGGTAATAGTCGTGACTTACGAGTTTTAGGTTGTGGATTCAAACCCAGGTAGGCGCTTTACTTTGTGTAACTGTTCTCAAAACAGTGAAGGAATGTGAGGAAATCGACATTGTCAAGGAATACAAAATTCAAAGAATTGAGAAATCTACCAATCTGCAATAGGCCCGCGTGGTAAATTTCAGCCTACTCCCTTCCGCAGAGAGGAGACCTGTGTCCTAACCGTGGGAACTTTAAAAGGCTGAGTATGCTTATGTTTATGAGTATACGGTGACACTGACATGTTTGGTTTAAACAAAATAGCCCCACACTATGATTTACTCTTGAATCGTCGGTGCGTTCACAAATATGTCAACTCACAAAATAATATACAAGACACCCAGACCCGGAGCAACTACCTGTAGACCGTAAAAATGTTTGATCCGTGTGGGAATCAAATCCGCGACACGCAGCGCAGCAGCCAAACGCTCAACCACTGCGCCAACCATGCCGTCAAGTTTTGTTTTGTTGACAATGCCGTCTCGACAATTTTATGATTTAATCAAAAGAGATTTAAAAGATATACAATAGAGCGGAGAGTGAGTAGAGCTCTGTGTCGCCAAGACACTATTTTTTACTGCACTCATATGCACTTCACATGTACTTTGCTCGAATGAGTCGCTCTTGTTTCCATAGAATTTCTAAAGGACGTGACATATTAACTGCCATGAATAATTGCTTTCCAAGAGTGCAGGCAAAAGTATTAGACCTTTTCTCGTAAAACAATTCAATATTTATTTTTATCTTGTAACGCTATTTTAAACGAATAAATATTTCATTTTTAATTGCGTTCCCCTGTCAATACTAAAATTCAGATGGAAGTGTGTTTCTATAAAAAAACTCGACCATGTGCGCAAGGCGTTAGTTTTGAAATAAATATAATTTTTATGAAATTAATTAAATAGGATTAAAGGTGGACGGTCACAAAGACAATACTCATGTTCAGAGCCTGGTTTTAAATAAAGTGTAAAACACCAGAAAATAAATTCGTCTGTCACACGAAGGCAATCAGCGCCTGACGATGAAGTCCGTCGACAGCACTACTGTACCCAGGTTTATGGGCAGGCAGAAAAAAATAGGAGTCCTGTACCTGTGAAACTCTACGTGGCAAGACAGGCACTTCAAGACTCAGTGAGCCCGTCTTATAACGACTTCTGATGGACTTGGCACAGTGAAATACCACAGGAATCCGACCTGGAGCTTGGAGCCGAAGTATCGGCTTACAATCGACTGATGTCGGCAGCTAAGACAAAGGAATGGACGATTTAAACTACGTAACCAAAAGGTATTTTGGAGGCATGCGGAACCAGGTGTAAAGCCCCGCAAACCTCCGTTGAAAAGGGAGGATCCTCCGACCAGACGGGTGCTGTGTCTGGTCCGGGCAACTACCCGATGGTTGATTTCGGACTGTTGTATATGTTCAAATCACGCGGAAAACTCTACTTGCGCGATGTAGGATTTGTTGGTATTTAGTTCGTTTGCGTCGTTCTAGATGTCGCTACAGATGTCTTTCAGTGAGAGCGAGACTCCATGAAATACAAAAATGAAAAATTACATACCAACTTATTCTTAGGACGAAACATCTAAATATGTACATCGGTGAAGCGACGCTAATTAAACGGTAACAATTAACGTTGTCACTGGTCTTAATTGAAAAGAAATCAGCAAATTATTTAACATTTGTGTGGTGTCACAGATTTTTCTCAAATCACCTCATGCCAAACTTTCGTTTTCGTTATTTTTACAGAGCTTTCAAGGTTCAAAAATATTTTTTTTTAACCGGTCAGCGTGTCCGAAAAGAAAAGATGCCATTACTCATTTCATTAAATGAGTATTTTTGTAGCGTTACGCTGCGGGACGGGAGACCTAACACGAGTTACCTAGTAACATTTCTCGCAAGTCGCTCATCATCATTATCAGCCTTTTAATGTCCTCACTGCTGGGGCACAGGTCTCCTCTCTGTGAGAGGGTGTGGGCCGTAATCTACCTCGCGTGCCCAATGCGGAGTGGTGGATATCACATGTCTTTGAATCCACTCCAGTTGCTCAGTGTGTCTCTTTCGTTCTACATTAGTAAGTGAGAGATACGACAAGTGACAAAATGATATGCTGAATGTGGATACTCATACTCACTGACTAAATTAGTTCCTGTTAAGGTATTTCGAAGCACGCGAGTAGTGCCATCTGAGTTAGTTTCGTTGTTGTGTCACCACGCCGCTAGCACGAATCGCATTGTTGTGTTAAAGCATTATAAAATATAGTAGATTATTGCTATTTAGTTATTTAATTTACCCAAACCCTTCAGTTCCTAATAGTGAATCCCTACGCTGAATTATTTTTTTCTATCGATCGATAGAGATAGGTTTTTAAATTAAATTAAATGATGATGTTAAGCTGGCGCGTGTGGCGCCCTACAGTACTTGGCGCCCCGGGCGGCCATCCAGGTCACCCCCCTAAAGCCGGTTTAAAAATAAAATCTTAACCTTCTATGTCCCATCAAATAAAATCAGTTTTGTGAACTTTTGTCTTTTAGATTTGTTCTGAACACCGGGGTTGAACTTTGCAACAAATAAAGAAAGAAAGAAAGAAAGAAAATACGTTTATTTACGGTAAACATGACGCAAAAAACAGAGAAACACAAAAACAAAGAAAAACTGGGGGAAGTTTAATATTAGCATAAGTATATATTATAGATCTTATCAAATATAACCTGTGATTGAGTATCACAGGGCTCTCAAATGAGTGTATTCTAATATTCTTATTTCTTAAATTCGAATATTTTTGAAGGCCTTCAAAAATATTCGAATTTAAGGATATGTACTTTTAATACTTTCATTTTAATAAAATCGATACTATGCTTTGTAGATACACCTTTGCCGTCATTTTCATTAGAAAGTTTTCTAATGAATAGGTGCGTGGTTTTACGTACGTCAAAAACGCTTTTACTAGAAAAATATAACCCACCCATATCTTTTATTGTAATTAATTTATGAAAATCTAATTTTTTATTGGAAACCAAGCTTGACACACAGACTTCACACTTGATTTTCTTACTTAGTACACGAGACACATAACCAGAAATATAGCCAATAATTTGATAAGGTTCCACAGACACAGATGTTTCATTTATCCTATTCAAAAACTCGCAATTTTCACTAACAATGAAATCAGTTTCGTATTCCTTTTTTAGAACCTCGTCCAACTGAAAGTCTTCATTATACACTTCTCTTACTAAGCAAGTGCTGTTTACTGTTTCTACGGAAGAAGACCAAGTGAGTATGCTAAAGTTATCCATTGAAGCACAGTTGCCCGAAAATGAATCACGTAATTCTAAATTGGCTAAAATCTTTTTATTATCCGCTTGAAATTGTATAACATTAGGGTTGTTGTTATGACCCCCATATCGTCTTATGCGACCAAAAAACAACTCTAGCTGGTCTTGACTGAGCCTATAATGTTGACAAGTATTGAATTTTACGTGTCTTTACTACTATTTCAAACAAAGTTTTTAGACTTTTAATGTTGATTAAAAATCCTACAAAGCCAGTTTTATTAGTATCAACCAAACGCATTTTTATTATTTTTAAAATGATCCAATTTGGAAGATTGCGACGTTTTACTTCACGTATTATTTTTATGTATTGTTTCAGGGATAATAAGTAATTTTTAGTTAGTTTTATTTTTAGTCGAGGAACTAGTGAGGACTATAGGAAGTGTAGTAACTATTTTACTATTTAGAACACATAACATAACATAACCCCTTGTCTCCCTCAAGGGTTAGGCGCCTACCTGGGTGTACTACTATTGGTGCACGTCAGTGTATGTGTACACCCACATTTGGCTAAACAACACTTTACGAAAAATCGTAAACCGTGTAATTACTTCATTTGTAGTACAAGGTACCGATCCTTTTTTTAAAATTGATCGACCAGTCTTTCTTAAAATGCTTCGAGCATAACTTTGATGAAGCAGATGGAAGCCAGTTTTCTTCTTTACGGTCTATCTGCACAAACCGTATCCACTTTTCGCGTTCTTCCCTATACATTCGGAAATTTAAAATAACAGAAACATAATTGAACGAATACACCATAAATCCTTCATTGAGATTTAGATTAAATGACAGGAATGTGTTCAGTTAACTTACCTCATTAATTTTATCGATAACAAAATCGATAAACAACATTACATCTCTAACAAGGCAAGGTTAAGCTACTCAGCAATAGAGGGCGTTATTACAAAATTAGCTAATTTTCTGGTACTATTTACGAAAATGATTGAATTTGAATTAATTACCGAGTAAATATAAAAATACTAACGATAATGAACCGAAGTTAGGTCTAGTCGTTTTACCATAACGAGATTTGGAAATACCTCAAGCGCAACTCGGCATAAAATTTCTCAGAAAATTATTTTCTTTTGGTGGATAGAGCGGATACAAATACGACTTGACATGCAGGGGAACCAAACAGACTGAGCGACTTTTGACCACTAGGACATAAGAATCGGATTACGATTTTGTTCGTAATCATAATCATAATCATAAATTATTTATTTGCCAATAACGTAGGTAAACAGATAAGATGGTAATTTTAAGGATAGTCCCGATACATTTTGCCTTACGGCATGCCTGTCGTTATGTCCTGTCTATTGGTAGTATAGGTACATTTAATATCTTTGGATTTAATGAAACATAAATATGACTTAACTGAAATTGTAATTTTATTATAATAAGTTATAGATACAAAAAAGTACAGTCACCGTAAAAATCGGTTCGTCAGCTTAGATCTATTTTTGTTTTGCTTACTGCGTACATTTGCACCATAGTATCTTTTTTACTCCTTTACCGACCCAATATTCTGTCAGTCATGACTTGAGAAAGGATAACTGACGAATGTGTAAAGGACAAGACTGTACAGTTTAAGCGTGCGCATAAATCTATACTTCCATCCATAGACTATACTAATATTGTAAATGCGAAAGTAATTCTGTTTGTCTGTATGTTACCACTTCACGTCATAACAGATTTGGATGAAACTTGCCACATTGTTAGACCATGTCCTGGAATAGGACATATAATATTTTTTCATATTTATTACGAAAGTATGTTCCCTTTAGATAACTGTCACCTTTCACGCGAGAGAAGCCGCTGACTTCTGGCACATTGGTAGACTATGTCCTGGAATAGGACATATAATATTTTTTTTCATATTTATCCCGAAATGATGTTCCCTTTGGATAATTTTCACCAGCATGCTGATCAAGACACGTGTCAAGTATTTCTAACTGAATAAAAAGTTGATCCACTGAGAACCAAACCCAAGACGACTAAACCAATGTTCTTTGTGTTGTGATAGTATCTCACTCTGTAACACAAAGAAGGAAATAATTAGGACAATGTATGAAACGAACGAACTTATTATGAGTGAATGGATGGATAATATTTAAAAAGGCAATTTGCTTTTGGTGCCAGTTCCACGACGTCCACATATTATCGTCCTACCACTTCATCCTCTGCCCGGGGGTTGAGGATAAATTCGAAACAGAGTTACCTTGCCCCTGGGCACTCAGGGCAGGAAGGAACAGGGGTGGCTTTTAGTCAGTAAGAGTCTGACACGCCCTCCCGCTCCACCCAGAGCGGGAGAAGTCATTGGATGATTTCCCACCACAAAAAAAAAAAAACACTTCTTCCTATAATTATCTCCCCACCGAATTTCAATCAGGGTGGCTAATCTCCCCAGGCCTGCGGACGGGGAGCAGCGGGTAGCTTGCTCCCGTGAGTCCACGGCGCGTAGTGTTCCAAGCGCGCCTCAAAGAGATTAGTCTCAGCCACCACTGACGGGGCCCATCGTGGCCGGTGCCTGCATGCCTAGGGGTAGCGGATAAATTCTGAAAATGAGTTACCGCACCCCTGGGCACTCAGGCAGGGAAGGAACAGGGGTGGGTTTTAGTAAGTAAGAGTCTGATACGCCCTCCCGCTCCACCCAGAGCGGGAGAAGTCATTGGATGATTTCCCAAACCCCATAAAAAAGGGGTGGCTAATCTCAACAGAGATTAGTCAAGTAAGCAGGAGATATTATAGTGCATAAGCGTGTGCGCAGACACAGGTGCACTCTCTGTTCCTTTACTCTCATAGTCCGATGAGACGGCAATCCGACCCGACCAGGGAAAGATCAGGCGCAGGACTTCACATGCTTTCCGAGGCATTGGGTGTCACACCACGTCCACCAACTTTCAAACTCCGGGCTGCTACATAGACATTCCTAACGAAAAAAACACGAAAGCACTTTTTGCCAGACCCGGGAATAGAACTCGGAACCTCGCGCTCTGCAGTCGTGCGCAAGCGCGAGACCAACGAGGCAGCAGCTTCATCCTATAACAACTGTATGAACGAGTTTCCTGTTTTCCAAACGACGATATCATTGCAGCGATTCGACATTCGATTCCCTAACACGTAAAGGTGGCGCCTCACGCACTTACTCCAACACGAAAGTGAAAAATTTGCATCGAAAACCACCACACCACAAACACACCACACCAACACCACCACAACCACACCACCACCACAAACACAACACCACACCACCACAACCACACCACCACAACCACACCAGAGAATTTAAAAGAAAAAAAAAAACCGGGTGTTAGGAACCAGCGCTACTTGGGAGGTTTATGTCCTTTTTTATTTTAGGGGGATAACTTCAAAAGACACCTGGACTTTTAGAGAATAAAACAGGGAGTGTGGGCATCTTACTTCACTAAAACCACCCTGGTGATTACCATACGCACATGGATGCTCCGTGACCTCTGAAAAATCACCCAGAACCCCTTCTGTGCAACGCCTATTTGAGCACATGTCTGAGGAGGAGGCTTATGTCCTAGTAAGCGGTGGTAGACTGACTGTATTGGTCGCATAACATGATATCACAGCAGATGACCTAGTTACTTACTTAATTAGGTAACTACACCCATCTGACCCCAGTTTGTGTCTCACGTTGTATAATAGCGAACGACTCTATTGCCAATTTAAGATGGAAAATCTCAATTACACTTTGCCCGACTTGGGATGATCATGATGGTCGGGCAAAGTGTACCTCGATAACCTAGAACCTCAGATTCAGCAGCTGAGGCTGTGGCGTTTGCGACCATTATACCAACAAAGCAGTCTTATTGAATGAGTTTAAACAGGTTTCATTCATCAATGAAACCTGTTTAAACTACATTTACTCATGTATGTACTATGTACTTTAGACTGAACATTTTGAACGAATGACTTCACAAAAACGTATGATTTGACAGTCTTGATTTACAAAGTATTAAGTAGTGTCCTTTACCTGGCTCTGCTTGCATAATGTTCTTCCCAGTCAACAAAAAACTCTATGAACGCTGGGAATATTAGGGCTATAAAGCCGAAGAAAAATTGGCCGAGCTGAAAATAAGTAACATAAGTAATTGATAGATAACTGAAACTCTAAGTGTTTATTATAATTAAATAATTTACAGGCTCTTTTGAATTGTCAAGGAGTAGGAAAGTCAAAAAGATGAAGCTAATTCCAATTTCAAAAGCGCAGCTCTTTAGGGAGAAGAACGTGCCAGAAACTCGATGAATACTACAAAAAAAAGCATAGTTACAATTTCAACATCGGGCCGTGCTATGGTCCGCCTATGTACCACTATTGTACTTGAAGTTTAAATAAATAAATAATTGCTACAAAATTGAAGTTTATGTTATGCCCAAGCTATTTTTCCTAACTCACTTAAAGTGTGTTACTGTCAAAATCCAAGATAGAGGGGGGAAGAAAACAAAAAAGTAACTCTTCTTCTTTCGAGTCGATGGTTTCCTAACTTTTAAATACTTTGAGCCCAGAAGCTAGTCACATTAATTGCAGCGTCGGTAGCGTTCATCAGGTCCTCCATAGTGCAGGTCTGGGCAGTTAAGGCATTCCAGTATGTGAGACGTGTTCTGGACAGGTGCACCGCACTCACATTGGGTATCAGACGAGTCTATAAAACCCCATTTTGCCAAGTTGTATTTGTAGCGGCCTACCTGGGTACGCAGCCGATTGAGTGAGTTCAATCGAAAAATATTGGGTCCTAACCTATGAAATTGGCGTTTTTTTCTTACAAATATAGAACCTCGTCACTTCTATAAATTAAAATATTCATCAATTGCTTGATATTATATCGAATAATGATCGTCATAAACAACTGCCAATAGTAAATAAACCTTATTATTTATAGTTTTATAAACAAAATTAAAAATACCTTAAAAATGACTCTTCTTTTTGTTGGCAGAAATGACCAGATTTGTTTTAACTTAGGCAAAACTTATTTTTGTTGCTTAATCTAAGTGGCGTAAGTTATCTTAGTTTTTAAACAATATTGCATAAAAGTTTTAAAACATTAGTGTTCATAGTTATTAAATAAATTAAGAAAATGAAGTATGAAAAATGCAACTTCTTTAAAATTCTCCATACTAAACGCTGATTTCATAGGTGGGAACCTAATAGTAACGACTTTAATTGACGAAGCCGAAAAGTGATCAAGGTTGCCAAACGATGATCATAGGTACCTAGTTCAAAAGTTTCTTACAAAAAGCATGACTGGAATTGTATGAGGGGCAATCATTGCTGAGCACATCACCAAAATTGCCATGAAGAATCTATATACTCTTTCCCAAAAGGCTGGTTTCCTGAAAGTTTAAAATATATTTCAATACTCTTCCTAAAAGAAGGTCCTTTTTATGTTAACTATGCTATTTATTTAATGCACCCATTTAACTTCGCATTTCTGCACTCGTGCGGCAAAATCCGCAACAGTTGGACTAGTCTGGTCAGAGCTGTGTGCTTTTTTTTAAATTTCGTTTACCCACAATGCCTGAAAGTTTTATAAATCAAATCGATATAGATGTTTGAAACCTCATATTGGTGTCGTACGATTGTTCTCGGTTCTGTGTCACTTCTTGTTAATTCCTAATGAAGCCAAAACCCTTAAGAAAAAAGGAAATGATTTCCTATTTTGATTTTTGTAAAACGTCAAGAGATAAATAAGGAAACCTTTTGTGTTTCCTCACGACGTAGTACCAAACTATTCGGAATGGCACCCAAAAATTTACAGCAAATGTAGTACATAGCATCAACACCAACAGAAATTGCAGCACTGAAGTGAATCTGAAATTTTAAATAAACTTTTGTTTGTTTCCTTAGCCTTCAAATTTGAAATGGTCGAGCCATTTCAAATTTGAAGGCTCTCGCAGAAAGGCGCAACATTTTGATCGCGTTTGGGTCAAATTTAAAACTTCTGAAGGAATTTTCATGCGGTTAACACAATAGACAGTGATTAATGAGGAAGGTTTTGGACTTTAGGTGTATAATTTGCTTTAAAAAAAACCGGCCAATTGGGTATCGGACATCGCACATTTAGGGTTCTGTGCCAAATGTATTTTTGATTGTTTGTATGGCTTTCGGTCACAAGATGCTTATCCTGTGAAAATTTGACTTAGACCGTAGCTCCAACCGTATGGCTGTTGAACCTGTGTGACAGACAGACGGATATGTGATTGACAGCAATTGGGCTCCGTTTGGACCCCTCGGGTACGGAACCCTGAAAAGAGCTGTCACATCTTTGTAGCTTTGTCACCAAGGACATGGAATGCATCATCACACAGGTTATCAAAGTAAAGTAAAGTAAAGACTAGCGGAAACGAGGCCGTCTGTTAGTTCAAAGTAATTGAATTACCAATTAATTTAATATGTGAACTAGGGAATGAAAAGCTCCATAATACCATATGGAGATCAGTTATTGACGAAAGTATGACTACAGGCCACGTGACATAATGTGACGTAACGTGTGACGTTAAGAAAGATGCTGAAATAGTAAAAAGAAAAGTAAGGGGAATCGTATAGCTGTAAAGAGAAGGGATAAAACGCATGTTACTAAAAGAGTTATGAATATAAATTTGAATAGATGGAGAAGGAGAGGGACGAAGAAGGCCACAGAAAAAGATGGATGGGTTTTGTGAGGAATGATATGAAAGAAAAAAGAGTAAATGAAAGCGTGACGTTCGGCAGGGCGAAATGTTCCGTATGGTGTGTCGGACGTAAAAGAATAGCACCATCCCATCAGTATAAATATGGACAGTACGGAAACTACGTACAAACGTTCGAAACGGCACACTCACACAAACGCGCGCATCTACGCTAGCCCTAAGCGATAGTCGCGGTGCGCGCAGTTGCGGCTGCTGTGTCGAGACGAGTGGTCGTGTTATCTCTTGAGCCACGGATCGTTTTAAAATGTTACGAGCGTATTGCGCAGTTTACTGTTGTATGAACTCGGCTTCTTCAAATCCGGGGCTTTTAGTTTTTAAATTCCCTGCTGATCTTGAAAGGTACTGATAATGATTTAATTATGAAAAATAAAGACGTTTTTTAAAATGTTAATGGTTTTTCATTTACATCACACGCATTTTCAGGTTGAAACGCGGTAAGGTGCGCTGCCGCAGGGTTAACTAGCTATCGGCTGCGCATTTTGACTTCACTTTGACACCCTCGAAAACCGTGAAAAAAAGGGTACGGGCCTTTGTGGCATATCTTAATTTTTTTCAAATTGCGCGGCAACTTTGAAGTATCTTCCATAGAATTGTTTTCCAAACATTAACAGTGACAGCCCTAGCTCGCTACTGGAGCGTAGGTAATTATCTCAACAAATAGGCTTAGTTTCCATGTTGTCCATATTTATACTGTGCCTTGGGCCACCCGCGCGGTGGGGGGTAAACCACCAACAGCAGCATTCCCAAGGAGGGTTGGCGTCAGGCAGGCGGCCGGGTATAAAACTTCTGCCAAAACTTTTGCAACATGGTAAGGAAAAATGTGATGTGCGATAGGGCTAGGGCGTACCCCACAGGACACGCGCAGGGGCAGCACCCGGCTCCTGTGCGAAATGGACAAGGGTTGTCGCACCAGGACGGGCGGGTGCGACGTAAGACGCAAGCTCGGAGAGTTAGAGAATTAAGATTGAGGTGTGCGAGCTGGAATGTAGGTACTATGACTGGAAAAGGAAGAGAGTTAGCAGATGTTTTAAAAAGGCGACGGATAAATATAGCGTGTCTGCAAGAAACGAAATGGAAGGGTGCAAAAGCAAGAGAATTAGGAGAAGGATATAAGTTGGTAAAGGGATAAGGGTGCGGGCATAGTTTTGGATAGTGAGTTAAAATAATATGTGGTGGATGTTAAAAGAGTAAGTGATAGCTATTAAAGTGGTTGTGGAGAGTATGATAGTAAATGTTGTTAGTGCGTATGCACCCCAATCAGGATGTGAGGATAGTGTAAAAGAGAAGTTTTGGAAGGACTTCGATTGTGTGATGATGAATGTAGGGGAGTGAAGAGGTGTTTGTAGGGGGTGATTTTAATGGGCATGTAGGAAGTCTGAAGTATGGTTATGAGAAAGTGCATGGTGGTTGGGGGTTCTTAGACCGTAATACTGATGGCTTGACATTGCTGCAAGCTGCTTCGGCTTTTGACCTGGCAATAACTAACACCTGGTTCAAAAAGAAAGACGAACACCTGATCACTTACAAAATCGGCCAGCACGCGACCCAAATTGACTTTTTCTTGGTGAGACGAAACAGTCTCAAAACAGTCAAAAACTGTAGTGATGCCAGGCGGAGACTCTCTCAACACAGGCTCATAATGATGGACGTAACAGTCAGTGTCTCGTCCAGTAGGAACAAAGAATGGCCCACACCTAAAATCAGATGGCGTATGATAGAAATTGAGGAGTGTGCAAGTATGTTTAAGAGTCAAGTGGTAGATAAAATGATAGAAAAGAAGAATATGGAAGGAAAATCTGTGAATAAATGTTGGAAAGAGATAAAGGATTGTATAAGGCGAGTAGCAAAAGATGTGTTTGGAGAATCTCAAAGAAAAGGCATGATAAAAAAGAATACATGGTGGTGGAATGAAGATGTGCAAAATAACCAGAAAAAAAGAAAATTGCGTTTAAAGTATGGCAGAATGTAGAAACCTGAAATGATAATTTGAAAGAATATATGAAGAAAATTTATAAAGAACAGAAGAGAAAGGTAAAAAAGGCGGTTGCAGTTTCCAGGGCTAAGGTGCAGGAAAAGTTATATGATTTACTGGACAGCCCTAGAGGCCAGAAGGAGCTCTACCGGATTAAAAAAGTAAGAGAAAGGAGAACGAGGGATATAATCCAAATAAAATATATGAAAGATGAAATCGATATAGTCTTGTGGAAAAATGACAAAAAAAAAGAGCGATGGAAGGTTTATTTTGAAAAGTTGATGAATCAAGAGAATGAATGGATTGGTGTGCTCAAAGAGGTACAAGTAAATATGGGTTTGGTGAGAGAAATCAGTATGGATGAAGTAAGAAAGGCAGTTCAATATATGAAAAATGGAAAGGTCATGGACCTTGATGACATACCAGTAGAAGTATGGAAGTGTTTAAAAGAGAATGGATGTATGTGGCTGACTTTATTCTTCAATAAGTTGTTGTATAAAGAAGTGATCCCACAAGAATGGTGCAACAGTTCGCTAGTGTCCATCTTCAAGAACAAAGAGGATGTACAGGACTGCAACAACTATCGAGGGATAAAGCTCATGTCACATACTATGAAAGTATGGGAGAAAGTGATAGAGAAAAGATTGTGAGAGGAGTGAGATTACCCCGAACCAGTTTGGGTTTATGCCAGGTCGAGGGACAATGGACGCCACTATTACTCTCCGTCAATTGTGCGAGAAGTACAGACGTGTGCACAAGAACTTGCACATGGTGTTCATTGATCTTGAGGAAGCTTATGATAGGGTACCTCGGGATGTGTTGTGGTGGGCCTTGAAAGAGAAATGTTTGCCTGGCAAGTATGTTGAGTTGATTCGTGCTATGTACAGACAATCTAGTACCTACGTCCGGTCGGATGCTGGCAACACCGATGAGTTCAGTGTGGCTGTACGCTTGAATCAAGGGTCGGCTTTAAGTCCTTAACTCTTCCTGTTGATTATGGACGCTTTTACGTCGGAAATACAGGAGGAGGCACCCTGGAGAATACTGTTTGTCGACGACATTGTTCTGGTCGGTGAAAATAGGCCAGAGATCCAAAACGGAATGGGGAAATGGCAACAGAAGCTGGAGAAAGTTGGCTTGAAAATCAGCAGAACCAAAACTGAATACATGTTCTGCAATTTCGGCGGTCTCTCCAGTTCTGAAGCTATAGTGCTAGATGGCGCGCTTCTCCCAGTCTGCTCCGATTTTCGGTATCTCGGTTCACTCGTGCAAAGCGATGGCGAAATAGATCGGACTGTTAAGTACAGGATTAACACTGGATGGATGAAATGGCGGTAGGTCACTGGGACTATCTGCGACTCCCGCATTCCCCTTAAACTTAAGGCGAAGATTTATAAAACAATGATCAGACTTGCTGTCTTGTATGGCTCAGAATGTTGGGCCACAAAAGGGATGAATGAAAAGCTATTGCATGCGGCTGAGATGAGAATGCTAAGAGCGATGTGTGGTGTTACGCGCATGTATAGAATAAGGAATGAGTATATAAGAGGAAGTCTAAAAATGACACCGCTGACTGAAAAGATGTGTGGAAATCGGTTGTCGTGGTATGGGCATGTGATGCGGAGGAATGAAGAAAATGTCGTGAAGAAAGTCTTGTGTATGGATGTGGATGGCTATAAAAGCAGAGGAAGGCCAAAAAATGATGGTTGAACTGTGTGAAAGAGGATATGGATATGGGTAAAAAGGGGGTGACTACAGAGATGACGACTAATAATCTTTTATTAGTCGTCATCTCGGTAGTCACCCCCTTTTTACCCATATACATATCCTATCCCCTTATCCCAATTTATTTGAGGTCGGTGCAACATGTCTTCTTCTTCCAAACTCTTGTTTGGAAGAAGAAGACATGTTGCACCGACCTCAAATAAATTGGGATAAGGGTAGGAGAATGATGATGACAGGGCGAAATGAAAGAAAAATATCTGTTGCGCCGACTTCATGTAATATGGGACAAAGAAAAGAAGCTGATGTTAATTAAGAGAGATGGAGATATACAGGACATATAGCGCCATCCCTTTTGATTTGCTTACGTATTGTGTGGCATATGGACCGTGATTGGACTCCTGCATTCTTCTCCCCAAGCCCAGTAACCAAAAGCTCCGGTCATAGCGGTTAGTATAATCACTATTGTCGTAGCTGTAACCAAACCAAGTTCAATAAGGTAAGACTTCGTGATGTTATAAAGGCCAATTAAATTAGCTGGTGAAACTTCACTGACTCTTTAAAACAAAATATTTTTTATTATTACTCGTATTTTACTTGACAAAGGCACATACTAACGCTTATCTTGTGAAAATTTCAACTGGATAGCTATTATAATTTTAAGGATCCTACAGAAAAGTGGCATATGACATAGATACGCTTAGCTTCTTATAGAGAACCGTTGGAACTCTTTGGGTCGAAAAAAGTAGGCCAAGAAGTCCTTACCACAATGATCTTAACGGAAAATGTCCGTCAGTCCACACCACCATGGACTGAGTGCGAAAACTAGATCATCAGATAGATAGATAGAGTCCTTACCATATTTCAGTACGAGTGGGAAATACAGAGGTTTCTTCATGTTATTTTCTACTGGGAGGGCAACACATATACCCGAAGTCCCATACATGGATAGCCCGCAAATCCTGATGAATCCATGCAGGTCTTTCCAAGCAGCTCGCTCCTCAAGAGTAACTTCCAATGCTAACGTTACACTAAAGTACATTGTCGCAAAAACACATATTACTGAAAACAAATAAAAAATTAGCTGTGTGGACCAAGCCTGGTAGTAATATATTGCAGTTCAAACGATTGATTCGGTGTCACACAAGGCACAAAATACTCATATATACATTGAAACTAAATTTTTAACTGCCAAGTTCTCATTGTGTTCTCGGTGAGGGTAGTGACGTCCCAGTGATAACGGCCAAGACTTACAAGTTAAAGGTCATGGATTCGAGCCCAGCTAGGCGCTTTACTTTGTGTAAATTATTTCAAGGCTCCAAACGGTGAAGGAAAACATCGTGAGGAAACCGGCATGTCCTAGAACCAAAAACTTCTTAGACATGTGATATCAATTGCATTGGGACCGAGTGGTGGATTACTGCCCACTACCTCTCACAGAGAGAAGGCCCGTGTCCTAGTAGAGTGAACATTATAAAAAAGCTGATTATGCTATGCTAAGTTCTCATTAGCAGTTGAAAGTAATAGTTGTGACCTAATAATAAACAAAGAAAAACTAGAATTTGTCGAAAACACGGTTTTTTTGCGAATTACACTCGACTCAAGGCTACAATGGGGTCCACATTTAACATCTCTTGCAAGACTGTTAAGAGGGAACAGGGCCAACGAGGAATTTACAAAATAGGTATTTGTAGAAACTATTGCCATCGTGCACCCTCAAGCCTGCCCCTGTGTGTGTGCAATAGGGACAGCTGCAAATCTGACCGATTTTATCACAAAATTTTTGACGAGATCGATGTTTAGTATTCCCCTTTTTCTCCTCGAAAACTGAGCCGATTCAATTATTTTTGGCACCATATTTTTAAGGAAGAGTATGTCTAGGTTTCTATTAAATGTTTTATGTTAAAACTTTTCTAGTTTGTTTGGTAATCTTCTAAGAACGGCGGTAAAAATAGGGCCATTTTTGTCATTTTTGGAGGGTATTTTCTTTACTTATTAGTTGCTGAAAAAAAAGAAACGACAGGGACGTGTCAACAGCAGACCTTGACTTTATGAAAAAAAAATTATTGCTCTAGAGGCATTATTCAGGAAGAAAACAGGGGAATACATTTGCATGGAGAATCGCAGCCCCTGTTCCCTTTTAAGTTCAGCTGTCAGAAAAACCCATCAATTTTCTGATGTAGATACTGCAAGACTGGTCTATTTTAGTTACTTTCATAGTATCATGTCTGGTATTTTGCTATGGCGACGGGCTGCAGACATTGAGTCTATTTTTATTCTGCAGAAAAGAGCTACCAGAGCCATAGATAATCTTCGCAGTCGCGAATCTCTTAGGGAGCTGTTTACGGATCTAAAACATCATGGCGGTACTTTGTCAATACGAAATATATGTTCGGAAAAATCTGCCTCTTTTTACTAAGATAAGTAACAGGCAAAATTTTATTAGAAGAAATAGGAACAAATTAGATCAATCTCGATTTAGAGTTCCAATTTCTTTTATGGGGTAGTTATTGTGTAAAATTTTAAACTAAAATACCACTTCTACAGTCTACCAGTTAGTTCTTTTATATATTATATATATTTGGTGAGATGCTCGCCCTTTTATTTTTCTAGACATTGCTTTTTTATAATTTTTTTTTTGGAGTTAAAGATTATTATTACTTTTTTTCCTAACTTTCCAAAAGTTATAGTTTTGTATATATTTCTAATTTTGTAAATGTGAGTACCATGGGACATTGTAATATGCTACTATATTACTGTATTTTTTACATGAACGAGCATGGCAGTTGAGTTTGTCACGCTCACTCAAATGTCTCGCTGATGGTGGCGCGTGTGTTGGGTCATACGGTTTCCTTCAAAATGGTTGAGCTGAGTGATGCTGATCCACACGTCATGTTCGTGAATGACTGCTGTCAGTTGTGACTGATCATCTCTTAACTGCCACTGGCTTAATTTAATCTTTATCTTTTTGAAATGTTATTTTTTTAACATTGTTCTCACATAATACGAGTAGAAGCAACAGAATGTATGTAACCAGGATTTGTAATAGATAACATGGTTTAAAATACCATGTACTTTCTTGCACGTTCTTCTCCATAGAGATCTACGCTTTGGAATGTGCAATTAACTTCATCTTTCTGACTGAATAACTTGACAATTCAAAAGTGTCTGTAATCGCTTTATTTGAAATAAATGCTCTGAGTTTGAGTTTGCAGTTCAGAGTCTAGATTTGATTCGGGTTCATGGAAATAGGCTCGCCCCCTATTAAATGGGCCTTAAATATTACTGGCGATATTTGGGTGTAGATACTATACCTATGCATGTACAGTGCATCTCTTCCTAAGCCTTGGGGCAGGCATGATGCGAGGCTTGGGGCGGGCAGAGGCCCGCAGACAGCGGGCCAGTACTAGTTCGGGGCAGCGAAAGTCTCATTCGTACAGTATGTGAGGGAACACCGGGGTGGTTTTTAGTCAGTAAGAGTCTGAAAGACCCCTTCGCCTGCCCCAGACGAAGGACAGTACAACAATAGCTTGTAAAAACACATTCGAGGAAAGTATTGCCACCATACGTATGTATGGTGGCAACACTTCCTTTAAAGTAGTCATGCATATGAACAACTTTCACAATGGGAACAAAGCTGTATCGCAAAATAAAATCGGCTTTTCGATACATTTCCTCGAATTATACCAAAAAATGTACCGAAAAGAGTTTTTGACATATTTCAGAATTGATCCCATAATTTCACCTCTTGAAAGATTGCCAGTGAACAGAGTCATTAGGTGCCAGTGTATTTGCAGGTTCAAAGAGGCCTTTGCCTTACAATCAAGATAGGTTTTTCCCACCCAATAAAATTAAAAGAAAATTCAAAATATTCTTACCAACGAAAATGTCAGCTATCATGGCGAATGGTGCCAAAAGTTTCAGACTCCTGATAAGACACAGCGGAAGCAGTACAGGGATAGTGATCAGTATGTACATTCTGATGTCAAACAGCCATGAGGAAACATCTAATTTGAAGCTGTCAAATATCTGTGATAAAGAACATTGGGAACCTTAGCATGGAAAACTTACCCACGGTGGACAAAGATGAATCATACATTATTTTAAATGATTGGAGCATAACTACGAGGCACAACAATGCTCTTCATGCTAGCATGAAACGCATTGTTGTGCCTCATGGGAGTATCGAGATGTAATAAGCAGTGGTCGGAGTAGGTAGATTGATTTTACGTACTTGCATCATGAATAGTCATAGAAATCATAACATGGATAAGCCTTTTTTCCGGGATTTCATTTTGGTACTCACGGGATTGAATCAAATATTGTGAATGTAAAGATTTTTAAACTACTACTTTTGAAATTTATAGAATGCGATAGTTAAACGTTTAAAATTGTTTTTTTCTTATTTATCAAGTAATAAAGTGAATCTTACTTTTGTGCGTCCATTCGAAACTTACAAATGACTAATTTAGTAGTTATTTCTTGCAACTTTATTATCTGCTGCTTGTAATTATTATATATTATGTTCTTGAATAAATAAATAAAAATAACTTTTTATACTCCTTAACATTTTTTCGCATTCAGTTTTCTTCTTTCCGCCACCCGCTGTCGTTGACAACCGTTGTCAGTAGGATAGCGGAGAGGCAAGTCCCATCTTTCGTCGCACGCATGCACATGTAACTATTATTTGTAGAATCCCACTTTATGTTTGCAACGTTTTTACTCAAGTTTAGCCATGCCATAGTTTTTGTTTTTATTATAGAAGGCCGATTACATATTCTATTAAAAAGACAGCAAAAAGGTTAAACATTCTTTATTCATATTGATATATTCTTCATCTTACATATTAAAATATTAGAAATTCCTAAAAAATCTTAATTATTACAAAATCCCGGAATCCGGGAGGCATATCCATATTAATATATACGTGCCAGTTCATTGACCCCAAATAAATCTACCTACTCCGACCACTGGTAATAAGTATAAGTTGAGTATATTTTTGTTTATAAAAGGGAATTAATTCTGTCTTTTGTTTTGTTCTGCATCAGTGTACGCTATGTAGCTAACCATTAATTTATTGATGGAACTATTCGACATTCGTTATTATAAAAAAGTATGTCATATACAAGGTGTCCCGTAGTTAATGGATAGCCTCTGAAGGGTCATTGTACTTATGATTATGAACAGCTTTTACTAAGTCACCAAACATGAAATCGCGAAAAAAAATCAGCTGTTTCTTACATTTATGTTCTCGTCAAAATGTAAGAAACAGCTGATTAATTGTTTTCGGTTTCAGGTTTTGTTATCGCATTAATTTCATCATCATCATCCACAGTGACTTTGCCCACTGTAAAACATAGGTCTCTCTTTTCTTGTGTCAATGTCTAAAATCAATTTTATCTATAGCTAGACTGGCTGAGTAATTAGAAGGAAACTTCCTCCACTTCTCCTCCTCTCTCCTAAGTTGCTATCAAAAATCTCGAGGATTTAAGTTGATAATATGCTGTTACCGTCAATTTGATTGAGGAAGGCTGTGTCAAGGTTGAGGAATGTGGGTATTATATGAAGACATTGCAGAAAGTTAGTAAAAAACTCACCTCTTTAATCGAATGAGCGATAACAATATGGTAAAGACAACAAATTCCACACATTTGAACAAATAAGATTATTTCTACTATATGCCTGAAAGTAAAGAAATTACAGTTATGTTTTGGATATTACTAACTTTCCATAAAAAGTTAACATCGATATAATATAAGGGTTTGCTGAGAAAAATACGAAAAATAAAATGACGTCACTCTAAGCGTGTTTCTAGTTATTTTTTTTGACTATAATGGTTTTTTTTTACTATAATTGTCTTTTTTTACTATAATGTTTTTTTAACTGTAATGTTTTTTTTTACTATTATGTTTTTTTGACTATAATGTTATTTCAACATACCTGGAAAGGAACACTAAAAAGTACGTACCTAAAAGCTTTGCTTTTTTTCCTGACCCAAACCCACGGTGCGGTAGCAGCGGCTGCTTCAGCCAAGTCAGGGTATGTTAGTCTGTTTATCCTTAACCTACGATACATTTTTTGAGCTGATCTTATTAACATCTGTGAAATAAAGAACTCTTAAAAAAAGGTTATAAGATCGGGAAAGACAGCAGATAGGAAGTTAAATACATAGTAATTAAAAATATATTTAGTAGCGAAACTTCTTAAACATGATGGGTCCAGTCGACTTTAGGGTGGTGCAGAAACAAAACATGGCAGGTGTAAGTTAATGGAAAGACACAGAATATACAATAATAAATTAATACTTAGAATATACACTCCGTATCACAAGGGTATCAATACGTACACGGGGTCAATGGTTTCTCTAATTAATGTATGAGACCTGTAGGTATTTAAAAATCTGACCAGAGTGCTTAATTTATGTTTCCTTGCGATAAAGAGCGATGGAGCTGGACGAAACGAATAGAACCATCCTTTTTGCGCAAAACAAAAAAAAAAACGCTGATGGTTAAATAGATAATTTGGTGTTCGTAGAGCATAACTATGATTTTGTACTTTTGACATCGATAATATTCTTTACTAGCTTTCGCCAGCAGCTTTGCCCGCGTGGAATTGGTACTTCCCCACATTATAAATTATAGCCTATATGTTATTCTGATGTCTATGTTATATTATTGTAAAGTTTCATCAAAATCTTTTCAGCAGTTTTTGTGTGAAAGATTAACAAACATACAAACACACACTCGCAAACTTACGCCTTTATAATTAATGTGATTAATTTGACTCTTTATGCACATACAACTGTAAAGTTGTATGTGCATAAAGAGTTAAATTATACAGAGTGTAACGGAAAGGTGTGGTCATATTTTAAGAACTGCATCTGCCCATCGTTATGAACAAGTTTCTTCAAGAAAATCCGAGAAATTTCTAAAAAATTTTTTTGCCTCCCATACAAATATTGATCAGCTGATGATAACTTTGAATGAAAAGTATTTTTTTTTTTTGGGAATTTTCTAGTTTTTCTTAGAAAAAGTTGTTAATCTCCATGGGCAGAACCAGCTCCTAAAATATGACCACACCTTTCCATTACACCCTGTAGAGTTTAATAAATAAATAACGGATTTAATGTCTCAGGAATTTCTACCAGTCAACCTTTGGGTGAAGTAGAGAGAAAAATAGTGGGTGTGATGTAGAAAATTAAACTTGATTAAAATTCATTTAAACAAAGATAGACAATCATACATTTATACTACAAATAAAATATAAATATAATTATACTCACTCATATGAATAGACTTAACACACAAATATATTATATAATCAATAGGTACACAGATACTTATCTTGATAACAAATTAGCGCTGTGACGATACCAATGCAAACTACTCACTATTACACTATTGAGGAGGCATGAACAGTGCATAGGCCTGAGCAGAATTATAAAAGAAAACTTACAAACATAGTGTATCCTATAAGGACTCCAACGCCAACAGTTACAATAAGAGATGTCCATAATCCTCCATTCATGTAAGCCTCATGCATGCTCAACACTGCGACGCCGAAGCTACCCTTGATCAAATGAGCAGTTGCCTCGACTAAACTGCAAAGAAATAATACTCTAGCTGTTCTATCTCATCAACAGGTTTTCTGTGTGCATAAGCTTGGAGCGCTCGTGGTCATAGAAAAAAACTTTTTACAAAAAAATAGAACCGACTTCCAAAAAAGTGCAAAATAACTTTAATTTCGGAAGTCGGTGTTCCTGTTTTGTGTCTTCGTTTTTTGACACCGACTTCCGAAATTAAAGTTATTTTGCACTTTTTTGGAAGTCGGTTCTATTTTTTTGTAAAAAGTTTTTTATTTTTCACTTTTTAGTTGTGGTTCTCCATTAAACTGTGTTAACAATTCATAGACATACGATAGCAGCAATCGCGGTTGATTTGCTGTCAATTTTTGAAGAGTTCCGTTGTCTGTCTCCGAAACCCATCATCAGATCTTTTTGAAATTTAAATGCGTGAACATACATAAAAAAAAAAAAAAAAAAATACAAACATCCGAATTGATAACCTCCTCCTTTTCCGAAGTCGGTTAAAAATAGCTTACGTACACAGACACAATTTGCACGTGAATCTACACACATCCAAGACCACCCTTCGTGAAACAGATCTGTGCTCAATAGAACAAGTAAATTAATAAAACGGCGGCTGGTAACAGTTGGATGAATAGCATGAGATTACGGACGCCTATCCAGCAGTAGGCTGCTGTAGGCTGTGATGAACACTAAACGATCTTTGGCAGACGTTAAGTGGCTTCAGAAACCCAAACTGACTAGTCATACCATTCAGTCTCCACTGTAATATTAATTTAATCATTTAATGCATCGCATTATTTAAGCTGAGAAATGACAAAGCAGGTGAAAAAGTCTTGTAGGTAATGCCTTCCCTGATACCGTTAAACAAGCGCTTGCTATTTTTATATTTATAGCAAATGACACGTCATTGGTTTTTTAATCGGTAAGCACAAATGCTGAGCGTAAAGCCTCGTAGTCAATCGGATTGGTCAGTGTTGTTGGGTTCTTCGAAATGGGCATAATTTTATTACTCAGGTGTAGTCCGTTATATGAAGAGCCTCTACTCTTTAAAATGGAACTTATAACCAGAGGTCGGAATTAGCACAGTATAAATATGGACAGTACGGAAACGAAGCCTATTTGTTGAGATAATTACCTACGCTCCGTTAGAGAGTTAGGGTTGTCACTCTTCATGTTAGGAAAAAAATTTTTTTTTTTTTTTGGAACGAAGTTCTGTAACGCGTCTTGCGGTAGTTGACTGGGAAAAATAGTCACAAAAATGTGTTAGTGCATGTTATTCCATGCCACTTTCTTCTCATGCGGCTTTAGCACCCTTGGAAACTATTAAAACGATACCCATGACGAAAACATAAAGTGTGTGTGTACTTTTGTACGCACGTAAGAAGTTATACTTCTTTGGCGTAATAAGATAAAAAACCAAACTGTCACAAAGTTCACAATAGGAAAACAATCATTCTTCATGAACCACAGACCATAGCTAACTTCAGGGTGTCGGTTCTAGCTAACTTCAACCAGTGAATTTTGTGTGACAGTGATGCGCACGCATCTTAAAATTTCACTCTCATATTTTTTTCATAACGCGCCTAAAGAAGTATAACTTCAATAAATTCACAATTTTAAGAAAAACTATGATCCACCAACGTGGATTCTAAAATGAATGTTAGATTAGCTATCGGCATCCCCAAAAACCTATTACACGATACCCATATCGAATGTTTGAGAAAAAGTGGCATCCGCCATCTTTGATTTTAAAATGACTGTCAGATTTGCAATAGGCACCCCCAAAAACCCCCCAAACCCTTATCAAATGTATTAGAAAAAACAATCATTCTTCATGAACCACAGACCATAGCTAACTTTAGGGTGGATCGGTTCTAACTAACTTCAACCTGTGAATTATGTGTGACAGTGATGCGCGCGCATCTTAAAATTTCACTCTCATCATTTTCTCTTAACGCGCCTAAAGAAGTATAACTTCAAAAATTAAAAATTTTTGCAGCCGCCATCTTGGATTTAGATTTTGATATCACTCATTCTCAAAAACTATGAAAACAATACCAATGACGAGAATTTGAAAATTTTTGCAGCCGTCATCTTGGGACTTACAAACACATTTACGAAATTTCTATGATCACACGGACCGTAATTCGATATCCATTTTATATAGATCTTCATAGGATTGTTTCTTTATTCTTAGTTTAACACACCTAGACGTAATTTATAAAATACTGACAATAAAATCATTCTTACCTTTCAAGATCAGCAGGGAGTTTAAAAAACGAAAGCCCCGAATTTGAAGAAGCCGAGTTCATACAACCGTACACTGTGCAATACGCTTGAGGCATTTTTAAACGGTCCGTGGCTCAGGAAATAAACGTAACACGACTACTCGTCTCGAAACGGCAGCCGCAACTGCGAGCACCGCGACTATCACTTAGGGCTGGCGTAGATGCGCGCGTCTGTGAGAGTGTGCCGTTTCGACCATTTCTTCGTAGTTTCCCTACTGGCCATATTTATATTGTGGAATTAGGTAGAGTTATTTATGTACTTACATCGAAATGTTGATATTAATATGGATCTTCCAGGGATTTCTAATGGACCATCCCGTGTGGCCAACAATATTACAAATAAATAATAATAAAAACCTGTATTGTTTTCTTTTGTTCTCACAAGCTAGGTTGTGTCAACTACGAATGTATCAACAACGCGCGTGTGCGCATTGGAATAATGAAACTTCGGACATCCGATGTCGTTGATGTAAATTTGGCAACATTGCGCGTGCAGTGATTTAAATTGTGTAAAAGTAAATAGCTTTTTATTTAATAAATCACGGGATTTTTCTGCTCTTTAAAATTAATCTCGGACTTTGAGCCCCTTGAAAGAATAAAGTGGATATTACCCCTTACCCCTTACCACTTTATTCTTTCGATATATCAAATAAAAAATCAGTGTAAGTACATAAATAACTCTACCTCATTCCTTTTTTTTTGCTCATAACATAACTAACTGGCGAAATGGGGTAAGGGAACAAAAAGATCATAAAAAAAGTGAATAAAAAAAGCACTAAAGAAACATAAAATACTTAGTATTATACATGTCGTTCCTCTCCGCTATATAGTCGTATTCCGTTCTCTCAGTTCCGGGATAGTAGTCATACAAAGCGCGATCTCGTCTTTTCACATAGTGTCGTACTTCTTTCTCCAAACTGTAATCTATGCTAGAATTATAGCTGACCTGAAAGATAAGAGTAAGAACTAGGCAGTTAAGTTGAAAGTAACAAGCGTTCTTCCTATAAAAATCATCGGTTCCACGAAACCACGTCGAAATAGAACGAAAAAAATTAAGCACAAGCTATGTACGCTCAACGGAGTGGCCCTCACGGCCCCGGCCGCTACCACCGCAGGCAAGGTACTGGGCGTACTGGGCGTAGGACGTCGCGAGACGATCTTCGGCCACCGTAGACGCGGGCCTGCGGACGGCGAGCAGTGGGTAGCTCACCGTCCGATCAGCACCAGCACGAGGCCCGTGAGTCGACGGCGCGTAGTGTTCCACGCGCGCCTCAAAGAGATGATTGTTAGCCACCACTGACGGGGCCCATCGTGGCCGGTGCCTGCATGCCTAGGGGTAGTGGATAAATTCTCAACATGAGTTACCGCACCCCTGGGTACTCAGACAGGGAAGGAACAGGGGTGGGTTTTAGTCAGTAAGAGTCTGACACGCCCTCCCGCTCCACCCAGAGCAGGAGAAATCATTGGATGATTTCCCACCACCCCAAAGAAAAGCCCTATGTACCTACAAGCCCAGCCGAGGACCATTGCAAACTGTTGTTGTATATACTCGTATTACTAGCTGTGCCCGCGGTTTCAACCGCGTTTATGGTTACTGTGTCGTAGCGTGATGTTATAAAGTCTATAACATTCCTCAATATATAGGCTATACAGTGCAAAATGGTACCTCGCAGAGCTACTGGCGGTGGCCGGCCAGCACAAGCGCACCCCACATCCCTCATAATCGCCCGCTTTGTACAAGGCGAAACGAGCCTTGCCTTGGCTTGTGCGAGGCAAAGATGTATGAATGTGCGCGTGGGTACTTGATTAAAACTATGGTATCTCAAGATATTTGTTTAAATCAAATTATGTCAACGCAATTTTGAAAAATATTTTTTTTTATATAGAGAAGAATTTAGATAGGTACATAAATCAAAAATTCACTATCAAAGGACTTCACAGATTTGAAATCCTTCGTCTGTAAAACTCTATTTCATCTCAAGAAACAAATTTAACTCTTGTCGTTGAGTCTGGACATGCATGAGACTATAATGAGAAGAAAAGTCTTGCTGTTTCACGGTATCCCAGAAAAGCCCGGTGAAAAGTTAAGTGTATACACATTATCTTAAAGCAGCTGCAGATTGAAGACTTCAAGTTGGAGTTCATGAGCGTGTGCCATAGACTTGGTCCCCCCCCAGGGTAAAACTAGACCTGTGTTGGTGCGCTTCAACAAGATGGAGCATCGCCGGTTGGTCTGGGATACTAAAACTTCACTCAAGGGTAGCGCCAGATTACTTTATCCGAGTTGTCGCCACCAGGTACAGCTGCATTGCCTAAAACTGATACGCCTAAAGTAAAAGCTACGAGGAAGGCCCGTCGCTGAGTTTGCCGCCCGGATGGTTCATTGCATATTTCGAGTAATGTCAGTACACTCTTGATTTAGCTTACACTTCTGTTAATCTACCCATCGTTGCTACTGTTTAAACTATTTTCTAAACACTTCGAATGCCTGTCGGTAGATGTTTATATTTTTTATAAACGGTATTTAATTAATGTAAAAGAGTGTTTAGGAGGAGTACTTCGACGCCTGAACGTATTTTGTTTTTGTATATATGTACGTAGTTAGGTAAGGTTTTATTTTGGTTTTAGTGTAGATATAGTTAAGTATTTTATAAATATGTAAATCTAGTTTCCAAATAAATAATAGCAACATAAAGAGTGTTTTTAATATTTTCTTTTCTTTTTGACATGACTTTTGAAGTTTTGACGTCTGTCAGTTTCAAATAATAATTTTGCGTTTCGTTTTACTCGGCGTTAAACTTTGTCTGCATTCGAAATTGTGGTTGACACTCTGGTTAGCTAATTTTTTTAATTTATATTCAATTTCTATTTAGTTCTAAAATGTTGTTAAAATCTCTTCCAACATACAGGTGGTTTTATTAGTTGTGTATTTTGTTTTAATTTATTTATTTTGTGCATCGTATATTTTGTGTTGATATTATTTACATATTTATTTTTATTATTTTAATTTTTATTTTATTTGCGAACTATGATCGATGATAATTTTGATAATGACTTTTTCTCTTGTTCTTCCTCTTCCAGCAGCTTCCATAGTGCGGCGAGTAGTTCATCCTCTCCTGTGAATCTTGGTAACCAGATTTCCTCTTTATTTTCTCACTATCCCAATAACCTTAACATAGCCCACATCAATGCCCAGTGTATTCCTTGGCATTACTCTGACCTTCTGGCTTCCATTAACTGTGCACATTTAGATGCTCTACTGATTTCTGAGTCCTTTCTGAAACCTTCTCTTTTATCCGCTCACTATGCCCTCCCTGGCTTTGTTCTTATTTGTAATGATATAATGGGGAAGGGTGGTGGTGGTGTTGAAATGTATTTAGGTGCTGATATTCCTTATAAGATTATCAGTGCATCACCATCTTCCTACTCGGCGTCAGCAGAGCATCTGTTCGGTTAAAAAACTGTCGCATATAGCTATCTATATTTTCATGTGTTCAAGTTACTCATACCGTTTAGCAGTGTCCAATAGATCCTTGCATAAACCAGACGTCGTTTCATTCAAAAACATCTAACAAGCAAACCTCAACCTTATCTCCTTAACATATGGTCCTTCGAGCCGGATACTAGTCCTCGCTGCCGACTGCGCCGGCCGCCCGAGAACAAAGAGATCGCGATAAGATAAGACGACCCAAGTGTTCGAGTTGTTTAGTGCAAAGTATTTAATAATTTAAACTTATTAATTTCATTACGTTTGCTACGATTGAAGTTATTACATACTTACGATGGCTATGGAAGTGGAAAAGGCGTTGAATGTAGTGAAAAACTTTGCACATACTTTGAAGAAGACTCAGATCAATCTAAAGAAGTGCCCAAAGGCTAAATTAACCCAAAAGAATTATGTTGAAGCCCGCATTAAGTGTGTAGAAGATTACTGGAGTGAATATAAACAGCTTACGGTAAAATAATGCAAAACGTACCGAAGGAGAAGCGTGACAAAATACCTTACATAATAAATGAAAAATTTTTTGAACATGAAGAGCTGTATTTAAGTTTGATGACAGACTTGAACGATTTGTTGGTTTCTCAACCAGTTAGCGTTAGTGGTTCGTTGCCTATACCTAGTGATACTCAACAAACGCTAGTGGTTTTGCCGAAAATACAATAACCTACGTACAATGGACAATATGAAGAGTGGTTATCGTTCCATGATTTATTTAATACGCTTGTACATAAGAACGAGTCGTTAAGTAATCTACAAGAATTGCATTATTTAAAAACAAGTCTTAACTCGTTCAAACCGGCGTGTACCACCGGTGGAGCACGGTGCTCCACCGGTGGTACACGCCGGTTTGAACGAGTTAATGGAGAAGCCGCGTCGATGTTAAAACATGTACAAGTGACAGATTCGAACTACGAACAAGCATGAACATTCTCAAAGCAAGGTATGGCAACTAACGTATAAATGTAGACGCAGTGATGAAAAGATTCTTTTCTCAAAAAAAGATTAATGTGGTTAATTCCAGTTCTCTCAAGAATTTACTGGATACAACTTTTGAATGTTTACATCAATTTAAAAATATGAATGTGCAGACTGATAACTGGGATCCTGTGATAATATTCATCATCGTGCAAAAACTAGACTGTGAAACCCATAAAGATTGGGAAGAATATGTGAGCAGCAATTGTGAGAAACCTGACAGCCTCTCCTTCCTCGATATGTTTCGTAAATTCCTGGAATGCCGATTTCGTACGTTAGAACTTACAGAACCAACAAAACAAAAGGCAAGTGCAGTTCATGTTCGAGAAAAGTCATTTCACGCAGAAACTAATGTGGAGAATAGTAAAATATGTCAAATGTGTAAAGAAAACCACACACTTAGCCACTGTAAGGAGTTTGGAAAGCAATCACCAACACAAAGAAGCGAGTTTATCAAAATCAACAATTTGTGCTTCAACTGCCTTGCACCCGGACACTCTGTGAGGCATTGTCGCATACCAACAAGCTATAGAATATGGAAAAAAACGTCACCATTCACTTCTTCATGAAAGTAAGGAAGATAGCACAATAAAACCAACCACAAGGGGTGACACTGAAAACAAACAAACAAAACAACCCGAAGTGACACTACATACGAACGTGGAGAAGATTGAAGAAACAGAGAAGGATATTACAATGGTGACATCACACGTTTCTACGAAACAAAGCACAACTTTACTGCAATAGTAAAAGTGAGAAGTGAAGACAATCACACAACGATATTACGAGCTTTAATCGACCAAGGCTCACAAGCAAGTTTCATTAGCGAATGAGCGGCACAACAACTCATGGCCAAGCGATATCATATCAAAGGTACAGTTACAGGCGTAGGATCAAAGAGAGAAGATATCAAACAAGTAGTTCAAATCAATGTAGAATCAAGATGTGAAAATTTCAACATGGAAGTTAGAACATAATGTTATGTCGAAGCCACTGACTACTAAAATATCATCCCGCACAATCAACACAAACTATTGGCCTCATCTAGAAGGACTACTTCTGGCTGACCCTAACTACTGTCAGCCAGGGTCTATTGATTTGCTTCTGGGTGTCGACGTGTATGCACAAATTGTACAGAACCAGTTAATCAAAGGTCCGCCAGGGTCACCATGAGCACATAAAACAAACCTTGGCTGGATTTTATTCGGAAAGGTAGAAGATAGAATACAACAAACAGAGTCGGTTCTTGTTATGCATCATCAAATCATAGGAGAAGACTTATTGAAAACACTCTGGGAGATAGAACCAGATTTGAAGAGGACATACACAAAGGAAGAAAACCAATGTGAAAGTTTCTATAAAAATACATACAGAAGAAACAGCAACGGACAATACGTTGTGAGACTCCCATTTCGTACCAATGCACCAAAAGCAGCGAATGGGAACACGAGACAAATTGCAATGACTCATTTGATTCAACAAGAAAGAAGACTTCAAAAAGAACCTGAACTAAGAGAAGAATATGACAAGGTACTAGAAGAATATTTAACAATGGGACACATGGAGGAAGTTCCGAAAGATGAAGTTAACAACCGGTGTGTTTACCTACCACATCACGCCGTAGTTCGAAGAGATGAAGAGACCACAAAAATCAGAGTCGTATTTGATGCGTCATGCAAAGGAAACAATGGCATATCTTTGAACGAAGAGCTCATGGTCGGCCCGGTACTACAAGAAGATATGCGAAGTATGTTAATTAGATGGCGTATGCATATGATGGCGTGTTTCGCAAGTGACGTCATCAAAATGTATAGAATGGTACTTGTAGACAAGAAAGATACAGATTATCATAGATTATTGTGGCGCGGCAGCGTCAGACCTAACCTTGAGCCAAACTGCCAACCAGAAGATGAAGGTGAACCATATCCTGAAGCTGTCAAAATTATTCGTGAAGACTTCTATGTTGATGATCTGACGTCCGGCTGCGATACAACAGAAGAAGCAATTCGTGTTAGTAAGCAAATCATTTCCATTCTGAAACCAGGAGGCTTTGAACTTCAAAAATGGGCGTCTAATGATACCGAGTTTCTTAAATCTATAGATGCCAACAAAGTCACTACAAGGGCTAACCTAGACTTGAAGTTAGATTGGCACCATAAAGGCTCTTGGGCTGTCATGGAATCTAGGAAGAGACGAGTTTCATTACCAATTACAACTAGAACCTATATCATCAGAACCTATAACGAAGAGAACTATACTGTTCGATTTACAGAAATTGTTTGATCCAATAGGGTGGATAGGGCCAGTTATTGTAACAGCAAAAATTGTGGCTAGAATGAGTTGGATGGGACCAAGATTTAAGCAAAGAACTGAAGGAACAATGGAAGTTCATTAGAAAATGTCAATAAATTAAGAATCAGACGTTGGTTGAACACCATTAGCACTGAAAAGGAACGAATTACAATACATGGGTTCTGCGATGCGGCTGAAAAGGCATTTGCAGCTGTGGTTTATTGCCGTGTACAAACGAGCGATGGTGATATAAAGATAAATCTCATCGCATCAAGACCAAAGGTAGCTCCTGTCAAGACCATTACACTACCACGACTTGAACTGAGTGGAGCTACACTACTAGCTAAATTGCTAACCAAAGTGAGTCAAGCTATGAGAATTCCTTCATACAATGTGTTCGCATGGACTGACTCAACTATAGTTTTAGCGTGGCTGTTTGGAGAACCAAATCGATGGAAGCCATTTGTCGCAAACCGAGTAGTAGAGATACTAGAAAACCAAAGTAGTAACCAATGGTTCCATGTGCAGTCGGCACATAACCCAGCCGATATAGCGTCAAGAGGATCATCTTTATCAGAACTACAACAGAAACCATTATAGTGGAACGGCCCTGCCTGGCTTGTAGAGGAAAATATCGAATTCACAAGACCTTTAAGGTCAACCACAGATTTAGAAAGAAAGAAACCCATACAGTCATACGTAAATGTTATAGAAGGAGAAGATAAATTCCTTAAATTTGAAGAATATGATACACTTACTGAGTTATTGAGAGTAATAGTACATTGTAAGAGTTTTAGATATGAAAGGAAATCCTAACAAACTGGGTCAGGAAATGACAACAGAAGAATTGCAAAATGCTTTGGAATTTTGCATAAAAAGAGTGCAAGAAGAAGAATTTTCAGATGAAATAAGAAGAATAAAACAAAAAGGGAATGTAAAAACCTCTAGCATTCTGAAGTCACTGAACCCATTCTTAGATAATCGAAATATTTTCAGGGTGGGCGGAAGATTGAGAAACGCAGACGTCGATGAGAACCTAAAATATCCCGTGATACTGGGCAAGAAAAGCAGCTTTATATCACTAGTGTTGGCTGATGCACACCTGAATACAATGCATGGAGGAATAAAAATGATGATTACCTACCTGATGAGTAAATACTGGATTGTTGGCTGCAAATGTCTGGTGAAGAAATACATTCACGGATGTCTTACCTGTACGCAGCAACGAGCTGCTAGTAGACAACAAATAATGTGTGACTTGCCTAAAGCTCGGGTGACTCCTTCGCGTCCTTTTGCTCGGAGTGGAGTGGACTTTGCTGGCCCTGTGTATGTATTAAATTTCAAAGGAAGAGGGGCAAAACCCCGCAAGGCATACATTTGCATCTTTGTTTGCATGGCGGTAAAGTCTATACATTTGGAGCTGGTAAGCGATCTCACGGCCGATGCATTCATCGCAGCTTTCAAACGTTTCGTGGCCAAGACAGGAAGATGTAATGAGATCTGGAGCGATAACGGCACGAACTTTGTGGCATATAACAAAGAATTGTGTAGAATGTGGAAAGAGGCGGGATTACAACTACCCGGTGCTATAGCCGATCAACTGGCAAATGAAGGAACACAGTGGCACTTTACACCGCCATATAGCCCAAACTTTGGAGGACTTTGGGAAGCTGGCGTTAAGCCCGTTAAACAGCATCTACGAAAAATATTGACTATGAATTTAACATTTGAAGAATTCACCAAAGTGATCACACAGATAGAAGCTTGCCTCAATTCTCGCCCTTTAACGCCAATTAATACTGATGTGGATTTGATCGATGATATACAAGTACTCACACCTGGACATTTCCTTGTCGGAGAAGCACTAATTACTGTATTTGACCGTAACTATACCACGGCCAATATGAATCAGCTGTCCAGATGGCAACATATATCCAAAGACTGGTTCAAGGATTTTGGAAACGTTGGCAATCGGAATACTTGTCGCGCCTAAACCAAAGAACTTGGTGGCTGAAAAGAACAGAAGAGTTTGAGGTCGGTGACATTGTATTGCTTAAAAACGTAAATATGCCTCCTAGCAAGTGGGCACTGGCACAGATAGCGGAAAAACACCCTGGACAAGATGGAATAACTAGAGTATATACAGTACGTCACAATGGTAAATTGATACAGAGATCTGGCTGAAACGTTATGATGATACAATCCCAACTATTGATAACTATTCTTATTATCAAACAAAAAAAATCTTCAACCAGAATGATGGTGTAGTTCTTTATGTTAAAAATATAGAAAATTACACAGTCGAGGAGCCTGACTTGTCGGACGCCAGTTGTCTAGTGCTAAAAATTGGCACCTATAGGGCAATAATATGCATTTACCGATCTCCGTCTTTTAGAGACTTGAGTAATTTCCTTCAATCCCTTAACTCTCTTTTGACAAGCTTGGCATCATATAAAAACGTAGCTATTGTTGGTGACATTAACTCGACATCGCCGGAACTATATCTTCCAACCAAACCTCGGACTATCTCGATCTCATTGCTTCTCATGGCATACTACCTGCTCACACTCTTACCACTCAAGAGAATGCCTGTCTTGACCACATCATGCTCAAATCTAACCTGTCAGCAGTCACCGTAGTAATACACGCCTCTGTCATCGGCCATAACTCTGTACTGCTTTGTCTCAAACTAAAAAAATATGTCAAATTAGGGTCATACGCCACTTCAAAGACTAATTACGAAACTCTGAATAGTAAGATGAGCACTAAAAATTACCAATCAATTTACCAACTTACCGAAGCTAATGAAGCAACCAAAAGTTAATTCACCATTCTTGCTACACTCATAAATACTCATACTTATATAATCAAGCTTCCAAATAACAAACGTCTTCTCAAACACTGTATGACCGTTGGTATGCTCCGCTGTATGCGCAACAAAGATGCAATGCATAAAAATCTCAAGCTATCTCCAAACAATACACACACACACACATATAAAAGATACAAAAATTACTGCACAAAAATCTTAAAAAAGACTTTGTCCGGAGAGAATTGAGTGAGGCTTCAAAGGACAATAAAAATATTTGGAAGGTGATAAAGAGAGTAACTAATACCGGCAAGCCAAATATACCCAACACCGATTTACTGGCTTCTTCTACTTCACCTCAACTCTCGGTGGATATGATAAATGAGTTTTTGCCAATGTAGGTAGGAAACTTGCCACCTGGTAGTCATAAAATTACAACAGACATTACCTCCACTTCTTCGACTTTACAATCATTCGTCATATTAGACACCGATGAGGCAGAGGTTGAGGAATTAATAATGTCACTCAAAACAGATTCTGCTGTTGGCTGGGACAATATTCCAATAAAATTTCTAAAGCACTATTCACTGATACTAGTCCCTTTACTTACACACATTTTTAATCTCTGTCTCCATACAGGCACTTCCCTTATACTTCAAGAAGGCCATCATACACCCAATTCACAAAACTGGGAGCATTAAGTGTGTAAATAACTATGGTCCCATTGCAGTATTACCTTCCATTTCCAAAATTCTAGAATGCTTAATTAACAATAGACTAGTGAAATATCTGGAAGATAAAAAGCTTTTTTCTCCCAACCAGTTCGGGTTTAGACGCAACAAATCTACCGACAACGCTGTGGTTGACCTTATTGACTATGTTACCAGAAATGGTGACAAGAAAAAGAAAGTACTGTTAATATTTCTGGACCAAAAATAGGCGTTCGATACAGTTTCGGTTCCTGACTTGGTAATAAAGCTGGAACTCGAACTCGAGATTCGTGATCAAGCACTTAACATCTTCAGGGACTACCTTCAAAACCGAACTCAGTGTGTAAAAATACAAAATTACCTCAGTAGAGAAGCGCTAGTGACTTTCGGAGTCCCCCAAGGCAGTGTGATTGGTCCAACTACTATCTATTTCTGATTTACGTAAACCAACTCTGTAAACTGAGATTGGGAGATGGAAAATTATAGCGTTTGCTGACGACGCCGTCCTTACATTCTGTGGCGACACTTGGAGCTATACCTTTGATACTGCACAAAAGGGACTTAATAGTGCGCTAAAATGGCTTAACACACACATTCTCACAATCAACACTGACAAAACTAAAATACTTACGTACAGCTTACAAAATTCCACTCAACCTCCACATTCGTAAACCTTAGTAGCGCACTCATGTTTACTGTCTGACAATATGACATGTACCTGCCCTAAATTAGAGCGTTGACGAAATATTAAATATCTCGGAGTAACTCTTGACAATGGCCTGAGCTTTACAGCACATATAGATTTACTCACAAAAATAATTACAAAGCTAATTTTTGTCTTTAAGACTCTTCGTCACATTGCAGAAGCACAAATTATTAGATGTACATATTTTGCTCTTTGTCAGTCTCTTTTATCGTAAGTACTTTATTTCCGCCTAAGGTGGTGCCCCCAAAACAGTACTGTTGAAGCTAGAACGAGCTCAGAGAGCCGTGCTCAAAATTAGCACCTTTCGGTTTATCCTCTTCCCAACTGAGGAACAGGAACTGTAAAGTCCTTACAGCCAGACAATTATTTGTGCTAAACGCACCTAAACTACGTATCATCATCAATCAAGTCAACAAAATATTAAACTTCTACTCACTACCTAAAGTATCACTTAAAAAGAAACAGAATATTTGGCTACTAACACTTTTTTTTTTTTTTTT